>CP099848.1:15301080-17967574 GCA_030062745.1 Capitulum mitella | reverse complement strand
GTTTAAAGAACTTACATACTTTGGAAATAAACAGACTGTCGTGAATAAAGTTCCGCCTATTTTGCATATGATAACTATTGAATTTTCCCAAAACATTAGCATGGAAACCATAAAAACCACTGGGATTGAAAAATGTTAATTGGAATTGCCTATATGGGGAAAATAAAGATAGGCTAAAATCAATTCCGGTTAATTTCGTACCGTGTTCGGCGGCGGTGCCCGCCAGCGGTCGGCACGAAAATCGCCGTGTCTTTGACACAACGTTTCAGCGTATTTGTTGAACAGATCGGGGAAATTAGGCGTGCATCGGCATCTGCGGACTTCTACCCATTCATTGGTACCTTTACATAGACTTTGTTCATCACAGCCCTCCAGATCCAGGCCGCTTCTCGGTTTCATGCAGTTGGCTGTGAAAAAAATATAGGACGTAAATGGCTTCCACATTATGCAAAACTAAAAGTGCGACCAGTGTCGAGCTCTGCTTGTCACGAACTTTCCAATGGTGTGTTTATGTTTATCGTGCGACCAGCCGTTTGGCCGCACTGGAGGGGATCGGTCAACCGTCCCCCCCAGTAGAACGTGATCGGCGCCGACTAGGTTGGAATGGAGCGTGGGTTAAACGTGGGGTAACTTTTCATGCATTTTTCTTACATTTGTCTATTTTTTTAACTGGAGTCGCCTCAGGTCACTGACCTGGGACAGGTAACGAGGACCATGTTCCAAAAACCATAAAGTGACATAACATTTCATTCAATGAATTGATTACCATAAAAATTGCGAAAATGACAATCCATGATAGATGCATCGAGTCTTTTATCTGGAATTTCTCGGAAATCTCGGCCATTGGCATTAGGTCAGGTGAACTGCAATCATTTTACGTTCATCACTGAAATTGTGGCCCTTGTGGTGGGGTTTGGAAGCCCGGATAAACACGATGATGCTTCTTATGTTTTAGGCTTAGGTCATTTTCTATGATGATCTGTGACCTCGGGTCAGGCCACATTCTACGCCGAATTTTCAAGACACAATTGAAGTCATATAATATGTTCTTTAGAAGTATGAACATTTGGCAAGAACCTTACTTGCCAAAGATGAGCTATTGTCATTGAACGAAAGCTGATTCGTTTTGGCCTTTAGAAATATGCCACTCGTTTCCACGCCTTGTGCGAGAAAAATGGGAAAAAGAAAAAGAACAGTGATCATATCTTCCTCCTATGAATTTTGTACGCTTATTGCTCTCTTTTTTGGCTTCTAAATAAAACACCGTATTCCCAGACATAACTTCAAACCAAATATCAAGATATCACGCTGCCACCGCGCTCGCGGCCCGGTGACCACTCGAATCACTTGCAAATGCGGACATGAGTGTCTTGAGATGGAAGGAGAATTACCTGCCTGTTTTTTAAAGGATTTCTTACCGATTTGTGCCTGACCAGTGGTAACACGACAGATGGTACAACAGCCGTCATAAATGCACGACTTGTAGGCATCACCAGCTTGACCTAACTTTACTTGTTGGACCTAGGTTTAGTCAGGTTGGCCTTGTTTAATGGATGCAGACCTACGCGTCAGACATAGTTGGAACATGTACCATCCAAAGCGCATTTTTTTTACACATCCTTGGGAAACATGACTCTTGTCGGTACAAATAGGGAAAGAAACATTTTTTTCCTTCATTTTCAGCTTCGGGTGAAATTAACAGTTGGCCTCAAATTATCTTGTGCTGCACCGAAAGTTTTTTCTTTGTTACTAACCCATTCGAAGCCACATACATCACTTGATAATTGGTTTTTTGCCCGAAATGTCTCCCTATAAATTGGCCTAGGATTTTCATGACTTTTATTTGACCAACGCAGCCACTTTCTGACTTAATATAACTGACAAAGTCATCGTAGTTCCGGGGACATGGCGTCATAACTAACGTAACTGATGCGGGTTTTAAAATACCGTTTGTACTTCTGTATGTTGTCCTTCGGAGAAAAACGCATTTAAAGAACCGATGAGGATGGCGTAAATATCAACCCAAGAGGCTGAAGAAGCTACCTTTGAGTTCAGTGGGGTCTGCCAGAGTCATTTGTTAGCTTTGCACATTGCTCATTAAGTTTTTCTGGTACAAATGTCGCACTACCAACCATATCATTAGAAATGTAGAAAATATATGCAATTTTATCCCTACTCCGTGCTCCTGCCCCGTACGTAAGATTCCGTACTGGGATGAGAGTAAGATACTAGATAAGATAGATCCGTACTGCGATTTCGAAAACTATTGGTCTGATTTCCTAGCGGAAAACGGCGTCTGATAGCCTGTAGGGAGATTTACATATCTGAAAAGGAATTACAAAAACTTTCGAAAGAGGGGTTCAAAATGAGCGTATAAGTAGGAATTAACTTATACGAGTTCCCTAACCACATTTCAAGGCCGATTTTGTTCTACTTCATATCATTCTACCGACAACTAATACGTGTATCATTTATGTTAGAAAGAAATCGATTTTCAAAATTCATAAGCGTGTCCAGGGCACATAAAAGAGATACGCGTTTTCGGGAAATGTTAATCCATTCTATAACATATTTTGAGTCTGGCAAACATATTTATGTTTTGGAAAACACTTCCATATGTGTCACATACCATATTATTTGCATATGTCTGATGCCCGTAAGCGGATCCAGGTGCCCGAAGAAGAGGGGTCAAAAACTACATAGTGCGTTTTATTCCGTAAATCGAATCGTTATTTCTCAGGAAAAAATAAGACATAAAATGTCCCTTTTTACAGTACCCTGGAGCCGCCTCTGATTTTCATTTTACTGAAATATAGACATCGTAGTATATGTAGAGCTAGCAAAACCTATCACACAAATCCAAACTTGTCCACTGAACATGTAACTGAACGAAATATTCACCCGAAAACCGATGCCTAGAGACACCCCTGGCAGTATACAGAGGTAAATTATTTGAGCAAATTAGGACACAAATAGTTTATTTTTCATTTATGTCTCGTCAGCTTGTTTTATTCATATAATAAGCCACAATTTCTTGGAAACCAGAAAATATGAACACCTCCTTTCACATGCCCCTGGATCAGTCACTGACAACATTTTCCTTTGACATATTTGTACGCGTGGAGGCTACAAATGTTTCGATCATTTGAATCGTCTGTGACATTATAAAGTTCATCAAAATAATACATGGCCACTAATCTAGTCGTAGTGCGCGACCTCCAGAAAACGGGATATTTACCAAACGTGTCTCCCAAAAAACGTGTCCAGAAACTGCTTCTGGATGACGTATTTTTGGAATTTCGCCATATTATGTCAAAAACATATTTAGGAAAAGTCACTAAATTTCACGAAACAGCTCCTAAAAGCATGGGAATTGCAAGCAAAAAACCGGAGGGGGCAGAATCTGCCTCCATCCCCCTGCACCAAGCACGCAACAGGCTTAAGTTTTTATGCAGTTCTACACCAGATCTGTGCGAAATGTAACAATTTACGTCATGATCTAGTTGCTTTCGTGGCCTAGGTTAACAACGTGTATTTTTTCACAAACAGAGCATTTATCACGACAATGGAAGTTTTTATGTCATGGTTCATGTTCCCATTTCCTGTCTGAATTGCTCTGTAAATACGTCTTTAAAGCAGCAGGCAAATAACGCCAATGTCAGGGCTTTGACCCCACCTTTGACACAATCATTAGCTTGGGGTCAACAAATGTGTCTCATCTAGGGCATCATGGTGAAGAGTTGACCGACTGCCGTTTTAATCACTGCAGTCTGACCATTTCCTCTCGAGGCTGTCGGGGTGGGACAAACGCTGTCTCGCCATTAAATGTATGGGGCTGAACACAACTGTTTGGTTAAAGTGCCGTTATGAGCGCCGCAGTTTGGTATTTGTCAGACTTTCTCCGCGCGCCTCGCCGGCCAACTCTCGGACTAAACATCGATGGCCGAAGAGACGTGAACCGGCCTTTCCAGCACAAGGAGATTACTGTTAACCCGCGCACGACCGTCGGTCCGTCTCGAACATGGGTGACTGGGGTGGGGGGGGCAGTTGATTGCCCCCCCCTCTAACTCACGAACGGTTGGTCGCACGATAAAAATAAGCATACCGTTGGAAAGCCTGTGACGAGTAGAGCTCGAAACTGGTCTCATTTTTAGTTTTAGATAATATGTAAGCCAATTTACGCCCTATATATGTTTTCTCATAGCCGAATGCATAAGACCGAGAAATGGCCTGAATCTCAAGGGCTGTGATAACGCATAGGTATCTAATAACGCATAGGTAAAGGCACCAGCGCACAAGTAAATGTCCGCGGATGCCGATACACGTCTAATTTCCCCAGATTTGTTCAATATATACGCCCAAACGTTAAGTTAAAGACACTGTAATTCTCCCGCCAACTGTCAATGTGCGCCGCTGCCGTATGCGGTATCAAATTGACGGGAACTTATTTTAGCGTTCCTTTATTTTCGCGAAAAAGACGATCTATGTAAATTTTATTGATCTTTGTGGTTCTTGTGATGGTTTTTCATGCTTAAATTTCGGAAAGATTGATTAGTTACCAATCTACAAAGTTGGCGGAGCTTTATTCGCGAGAGTCTGTTTATTTGCAAAATATGCTACTTTTTCAAACTTTTTGAGGTTCCTGGTATTAATTACGTCTGTGCAAGCTAGTTCTGCCATTTTCTACCCATTCTGAGTAATTCATGGTCGATTTTGACGGTGGTACATTTTGGCCCACTACAGTTATTGGTGACCTGACCTCAGGTCAATGGCTGAAAGTCATTGATACTTTGCCCAATGACGGTAACGAGATGTCTGCTTGACTCCACACTAAAAATGTTATGGAATATTTCGTCAATTTCCGAAAAAACGGCGAAATGTCTTAACAATGGGCTTGACGTTAGGTCAATGACCCGGAAAATTCCGAAAAATCTGAGATTGCAGATTTGTTACGTCTATCACGATCACTAATCCCTGAAAGTATTGTTGAGATATCTTGTTTTGCGAAAAAGTTACAGGGCGCTAAACTTTTTTTACATAGGTCTGTTTGACCTGACCTAGGTCAGGCACCTGACGCAACCTGAGGTCAAAATTTTGACACGAGATGTAAAATTGATGGAGCAAAAGGTACACAAAGTTTCGTGACTCTTTGTTTGTTGGTTCTCTCGCAATCCCAGAAAAACCTCAGGGGGGCAGTCAAATGCCCCCCCCAGTCGGGGACGGTTTAATCATCTGAGCCAACGAGCACAAAAGAATTCCGAACTCACAAACGCTTTGAACCACGAACCCAATCAAATGTCAAAAGAACCAGCTATGCTCCGTGGAGGGGCGTGAACATCACGAACTTCTCGGCCGGCGAGGCGTTGGCGATGCGTTCAGGTGGATGGTGGTGATCCTCAGGCGCAGCCAGGGAGAGGGGGCGAGGGCCCGGCCTCCCTTAGGCCCGCATTTTTTTGTGAAAACCATTGCACATTCTCTTCTCGGTAGGTGGTTTTCGTATGATTTCAGTTCACACTGAGTTCCGGGCCACCTTAAGAAAATCCTGGCTGCGTCCCTACAATGATTTAAGAGTGCTTTTAAGACTTAGGACCATAGGCGTGGGAGCCATGGGGCAGGGGGCTTCGCCTCCCAATTTTTTCGAAACTTTACACCGACCCTATGGACGTCGACTGCAAAGAATTGACCCAGAATGCTCTTCCCCCCCACTGAAGACGAGTCCCCGTATCCTGCCTAGGACCGAATATTTTTTTAAGATTTTGCGGTGACGCACGTGACGTGTGGGCAGCAGCGTTTGACGCCGGTGGCATTAGCAGGACGCCGGGCGGCTGGCTGCTCTCCGAGACTAGCCAGTGTCGGACGGAGCCGTGCAAGAATGACCCAGCGGCGTGGGCCAGCTGGATGCTGGGCCAGCAGCCGCCGCCGCCGCCGCCGCCTGCCTACTGCGATCACCAGTCCGTTCGCAAACAGAAGACCGTCAAGGCCGACGTCAACGGTTTGTATACATCAGGTTCTCTGCTCTAGCTCTGCTCACGTGGATTCGGAAAAACGCTGGCTTCGAACGAACGACGGTGATCTGCCGACAGAGACTGTTGAGCGTGCCGGTTAGCGGCACTAGAAGATCAAGCACGAAGAAAATATATTCAGTGACAGCGAGGCCAAATCAAAAACAGGATCTGGAACATGTGTGCACCGAATATCGCAACTGCTGCGCCATGATAACTTGCGCCCAATTTGCTCTTGGGTCTTGCCAAGGCAAAAGGCCCTTCAAAAAAAAACGCGGCTTATGCCAAACATCCACGACAGATCGCCGATGAGTCTGCTTATTCTTTTCTATTTCATCATGTTTAATTATTGATGTACTTATTCATCTCCGTACACAAGACGCACCTCAGAACACTAGAAAACAGTTAAATGAGTAACTGACTACATGGTTATATTGCATTGTCATTACACGGTCATCACAAGGTCAAGTGATATCCACTCAATCACACAAAACGTACATATTCATCACCACTGACCACTGCCATTCATTGAGCGCTTGCTTCAAGGCAAGGCAAGGCAAGGAGTTGGAGATGTTGACTGAGATGTTGCATTTGACCTGACGTTAACTGTTCTAAATCTTGGAACACAACCTCAATGGCTTACCGACCTACCTAACAGGCAATTCCCGGCTCACGCAACCATAAACAAATAGGACCATAAGACATGAAACTGCTTAACCCTATTCCCGGAAGGGGGGGCGAAATCCGCCCCCCTCGGGTTTTTTGCTTGCCAATTCCAGGCTTTTTAACGCAGTTTCACGAAACTTGGTGGCTTTTCTTAGCTATTCTTTCTACGTGCTGTGACAAAATTCCACAATTCTATTTTGCTCAGGGGCGGAGCCAGGCAACGTTTTTGGGAGGCACCTCATGCCATTTTTGGCCATGTTGAGGGTAAAAGAAAAATGTCTGTCAAAAACAGAGTTTTAAAGATAGAACTTAAAACTTTAAATGAATGTATAGCTAAATAGTTGGGCAATGTGCATATGTAATTTTGTTTATCTGAGGTCATTTTACAAGGTTAGGTCAAGGCCAAAAGTCAAAATTTGTTTTTTTGCTATAATTTCGGCGCTGCTTTTTCAAATGCCAAACCCGGAATATATATGATGTAGAAGGGTGCTTTCTACTTGTGTACCAAGTTTCAGCTTGATATCAGGTCGGGTCACGGAGCTATGACCTAAAATGTCAGTGCGCGTACCCTATATCGCAATGGCCATAAAATAAAATTTTTGAAATACAGTGAATTCAAGTGATTGAAAACGTTTACAGATAATACTAAATGCACACGAGATTATTCCAAGTGACCCCAAGGTCGCTGGAGGTCATTTAAGGTCAAAGGTCACAAGTTGATCTGAGAAACGTGTGACCATGACAGTTCCCCTTTTTCATGTCCCTGGCACCGCCTATGCTAACATTATACAAACATTGTAATGCGATTTGCTCTTCTTTAGTATGACATGACTAGCAGAAGTCAAAAAAGAGTGTTTGCCTCTTTTGTTAATTCAGTTGTTAGAAAACTAATCCTCCCATTTTTGAAACCCTGTGAACGCCCATGAATTTTCTCAAAATTTGAGATTTGCTGTACCCATGGTAAAAGCCCTATTCATAATCTTTCGATTCATGCCAGTTTCATCGAAATAGGTCCAAATATACAATAAACAACGGAGTTATAAGAAGTCCAAAAATGCCCCCCATTTTGACATTTTTGCCCCCTGTATCTACAAATTTCAAAATTTTAAAAATTTCTTTTTGTAAAAATGCAGTTCACGTGACGGCAAATCGATTGCCGTTTGTTGCAATGAAATCGGACGAGTAGTTCTCGAAATCTCAGGGGGGCCGAATTCGCTCCCCCCTGCCGGGAATTGACCATGCCGCCTAGCCCTCCGGCAATAGGGTTAAAACTGCTTTCAAAGTGAAGTCTTTAGTGCATATACATGCATAACTAAGTGGTTGTAGACATATTTCTTTAATACCAAAGTAGTGGTAGGTTCAGCTGTGACAAGGAGCGGAATCAGACATTTGGCCTTTGGATTCGCTTTCAATTCCAGTGTTTCCGCGGACCAGCTGAATCAATTCTGAATCTGACTCAACACAATTTCCAACTGAATCGATTCCGAATCCAATTCCAGTCCAAATGGAAGCGAATCCGGATTCGGCTCTGATTCCGTTGGAATCGAGTACAAGTCTTCTTGTGAGGCGCATGCTGAGCAAGGCTTACTTCATTTCTTTTCAAATTTGGACGTATGTTATTCATTGGTGTGGGGCACATTATTTTTCCTCTGTGTACCTTGCAGTGCAGCCCAATATTCATCGGTCTTATTCAGAGTTTGCATCAGAAAAATTACAAGTTTAAACGTTATGCTCACCCATGATATTGTTCCTTGCCATTGCTTAACGGTTCAAAAACACCCGTGAAAAATAGGTCCAAGAGCGCAAATATTACCCCCGGAATAGCTACGTGGAAGAAAAATCTTGCAATTGCAGTAGATGTTTCATATGTAAAGAACTAAGCTATCTTCTAGCAAACATTTCATGGTTCTTTGCCGAATGGCTGCGAAGTGATTAGCCTCGAGAAAGCCTTATGCCCAGAACGTTCAGTTTGATTTCTCTCCTAACTGAAGTGGTGCTCATTCGGATTTCGGTCCCCCTGGTGAATACACAATAAGCTGATATCAAATGAGGCATATGTAGCTTCAGTATGATTCAAATATTTCACATTTCCTTTTTCCGTATATATTGCTTTGTGTTCTGTGCGTTTCCCTTTAACCTATTCAACGGCGCTGTTTTGCCCTTGGAACTTCTTTATGGTGTTTTTAAGTCACCTAGTGATGACCATGAACAATGCCATAGCTGTACGGGACATACATACTTTTAATTCCTCGGGTGCAAAATCCTTAAATCGATCGATTAATATCCATTTGTCCTGCGAGTTGCGACAAGGGGAAATAAACGTGGCAGGCATTGTTTAAGCCTGTTCTGTTAGTGTGACCTGGTGTTGATCGTACTGAGCTGGTGCTTCGGCCTCTCATCTTTCGGGTAGTTTGAGAAAGGATCTGATCCCGCTAATTACCTAAATTTCGCTGAAGACTAATCCGTTTACTTTCACTGTGTGCACCACGCCGAGCGGTCAGTTCATTTCAGTAATGAGTTAAGTGACTCGTGATAGATTATGGGACAATCAACAACAACCTTGTTCTATGTCTGCTTCATGTCATGCATGCCTAACTTGTCCACATGGAAGGGAAACTTTCTTACAGTAATCGGAGTCAAACATTCACACCACTTTAGTGTGACCGATCATTTTCTTGGCTGCGATCAACTGCATACTACGTCCGACAACACTGAATTCGACAACCTCATGGTTCCGCAAAAAAATTCAGACGCATCCCGCAGGTGCGCTACTAAGGCCAATAACAGAGAGGGAGCTGCAGGGAATCTCTGAACTGGTCCTGAAGCGCTCCACGGAAGCTGAGGTGAAGCTGTTGGAGGCGCTGCGGGCGCCGGAGGTGCGTCTACTGTGGGACGCGCCGTCAGCAAGTCCCACCCTCGGTCCTGAATCCCCTGGCGGCAGCGGCGGCGGCGGCGGCCAGACGGGGTCGCCAGAGGCGACGTACGCGGCCGTGGCCGCCTCGGCCAGTCGGGAGAGGTCTGACTGGGCGCAGGACGGTGCCGCGGCCGCCGGCAGGGCCATGGCCGGCGCCGGCGCCGGCCGCGCGGCTGACGCTCTCTGCGAGCCGGCGCTGGCCGGCGGCCAGCGGTTCGCCGCCGCCGAGCCCGGAGCCAGGCCGGCCAGCGGTGCGCCGACGCCGCCGGCAGGTCTGTCGCAGGGCACGCCGCTGTCGGCGGCCGGCGGCGGTCGGCGGCCGGCCGACACCGCTGCCAGGGTCTCGTCCCACCCGGCGGCGCCCGGCGGGCCGTGGCCGGCCGTCAGTGAGAGCTCGCCGGCCTGGTACCATGGCGGCTGGCAGTTCGCGCCGCAGCCGGCCGGCGCGCCGGCGCCGTTTCCTGCGCAGCAGGGCGTCCTGCCTGGCCCGTGCTCGACCCGGGCCGGGGCGCAGTTCGCCGCGCAGAAGAGCGGCGCGTCGTTGCCGTTTCTGCCGCAGAAGAGCGGCGGGGGCTCGCAGTGCGCCCTTCTCCCGAACGGCGCCTCGGCTCAGTACACGACCGGCAAGAGCGTCGGCCCGCCTCAGCAGCCGCAGCAGGGCACGCCGTTCTCGAAGTTCAGCCATCAGCAGCCGGCCGCCGCTCAGTGCACAGCGACGGCCACCGTCGGCTCGGGTCAGTCTGCGCGCGCTTGCGACCAGGCGGCCTGCAGCATGTTGCACAAGGCCCTGTGGCACCGGGCGGCCGGCGCCACCGCCGCCAGTCGCGGCGCAATTCGACACTCCAGCTCGGACACTCTGTTGCGGTCCGAACGGCCGGCGGCAGCGGCGGATCGTAACCGCACGCCGACGGGCAGCCCGCGCTCGGCGCCGCCGCCCTGCTGCGGCCGCAGCACCTTCGAGGACTTCCTCCACCTACTGGGAGTGTCGGACGGCAACACGACCGACTTGTTCGAGCTGTGGCGGATCGGCCAGGTGGGCGGCTCGAGCGGGCCGCCATCGACCGAACTGAGCCCGCGCTCCGACGCGCCGACGCCGACGGCCGCGGCGTCCACGCCGCGCAAGTCGGCGGCGGCGGCCGCGCCGCAGCTAAGGCGCACCAAGAGCCTGGGCAGCCTGCCGTCGACGCCCGGCCACCAGCAGTCGGTCAGCTCCAGCTCGTCGCGCGACAGCGTGACGCGCCGCTTCGACGAGCTCGAGTTCCTCGCCATCGAGCAGTACGAGTCATCCGACAGCCTGAGCCGGCGCTTCTCCGACCTGGAGCGCCAGGCGCTCGAACAGTACGCGCTCCTCTCGCAGCAGGCAAGCCGGGAGATGCTGGCGCCGGCCGGCGTCCCCAGGCCGGCCGCTGCCGCCGCCACGGCCGCTGCCGCCGCGCCGTCGCAGCCGCCGGCCTGTGGCGGCCAGCGCGGCGGCACCTCCAGCCGCTCCGGCGCCGGAGGCAAGCCGCGCAAGCGACGCGGCAGGAAAAAGGCCCGCGAGCTGGTGGTGGACACGTGCATATCGTCCAGTACTTCGTGGAGGGCAGTGGCCTCTGGGTCGAGCGGTGCTGGCGGCGGTGCCGGTGGAGCGGGGCCCGGAGCCGCCGGCTGGCCGCCCACCGACGACAAGTCGGCTCAGCGGGCGTGGCCGGGCCATTCACCCTGCCTGGTGTTGCCGGAGCCGCCGCCGCCGCAACCGCCGCTGTCGCAACAGCAACCCCAGCAACAGGCAGGCAGTACCGCTGGAGCCGGCTACCCATCGCTGCCTGCGCTGGATCCGGCTAAGGCGGCCCGTTTCCGCGGATCGTACGCGTCAGCGCAGCCCGAATTCCCGACAGGCTTCTCGCAGGCGTCCGGCGGCGCGCTGCGTCTGCCGCCGCCGACGTTCGCGGCAGAACCGGCGCGGCCGGCGGCTGTCGGCTGCGGCGGTGGCGCGCTGCCGGCCGGCCTGCTCCACCTGGGCCCGCTGGGGCCGCAGGCGTGCCGCGAGGTGCTGGCCCACGCCGCCCGGCTGCCGGGGCCGCCGTTACTCTGGCCGGCCAGTTTCGCCGCCGCCGCCGCAGGCCGCCAGGAGGCGGCCGGCCGCACCGCGCGGGAAGCCGGCGCCGACGACACGGAGACCTCGTGCGCGCTGCAGTGAGCCAACGGGCCTGTGAAAGCTTGATCGGCTTCCGGTTGGCGTTCCAGCGGTTTGAGCAGCTCCCAATCAGCTCTACAGCGCCGTCGTCAAGTCTTGATGGGCAGATATGTCAGGCGTCAGCCATGGCACGCGTGAAGACGGCCTTTGGGCCTGTGGCGTCTGCGGCGATTCGAGAGCGGGTGCGGTACGCGCTCGCACGTCAGGCTCACCGCCGCCGACAATAAATTAGGATGCGTGCGTCGCGTAACAATGCACAATGTGTATGTGTTTCCCCCGATATGATTGCCGGTCTCATGAGGTCTTAGGATCTGCCGCCGTATTAGCAACATTGTGAAAGTTGTGACCTCCGTCCGATGTCGCTGGGAAGCTGAAGCCCCCCAATCTCCGTAACCTCTAAGTGGAAAGGTGTCTAGGGTTGTTATGTATTATGGAAAGTCGTATTACTTCGAACGTCATTGCAAATGAAGTGTGACTATTAATGAACGCTCTTTAAATTGTTTGGTGTCACGGAGAGATACTGACAAAATAAATAAACAAAGAAAAATGTTCTGGGCCCGTGTTTTCCGCAAAGTAAGGAAGATCGTTCTCCGCTGGAGGTGGTGAACTCACCTATGACCGAGGTCCTGGCCTGGGTCCGATGGCCGGTCTCTGCTGCTGGAGGTGATGAACTTTGCTCTGACCGTGGTCCCGGCCTGGGACGGACCACCAGTTTCAGCTGGCTAGGAGCCTCCTGATACCGGCAGTGGCGGCGCCCGCTCCGCCGGAGCTGAGGTCAGCAGCTCTGCTCTGAGAGGTCGCCGGTGACACAGACAATGCAGGAGCCGCGCGGTCAACGAAAGAGCGGTGCGTTCCTCTGTCGAGTGAATAAAAAGAAGGTTAAGCAAAGTTGCTTACCCTCGTGGGTTTTGGTTTTCCAGTCGTTCAGACATGGCGGGCGTGTCTGATGCATGCCCGCCTATAATAGGCACCAATAAGCATGCCTCAGGAGTGCTTATTCAAAGCTCTTCCCCGCATGCCTGTCATATGCACTATGCACCAAAGCAGGCGTACAACCACCACGAGTTGCACGATTACACGCACATGATGCACACAGCCAATTACGATTTAGTGCCTGGCCAAGTGCCAGTAATCGACCAATCGGACGCCGCCCGGGCCGTGCCGGTCACCGCCGAGTGCGGCTGCACCGGCCAGCTGAGGAGTTACGCAACGTCTGGAGCGCTGGGTCCTCCGGCAGGACCACATGACCCCTGTCAGGCGTACGATGGGGTGGCGGGCGTGGCGGACAACAAACGGTAAATTTGGCGGCCATAACGCCACCCTATTTCGACCGCGACTTTGGTCGCTGAAGTGTGAGGTCGCGGGTCAGGTCACTGGGGCTGACTCAGGATATCGATGATGCTTTTATATGCGACGATTTGGCTGCTGTCATGTATGTATGAATGTAACATTCAGAGAAAGACAAATTAAACTATATACAATTGTCCCATACTTCCCCCGGAAATATCCAAATGAAGTCAAACTAGAATCATTTAATCAGTAAAATAATAAATAAATAAAATAATAAAATATCTTAATAAATCCGCTGTGAAGGTGAAACATCTACGGTAAGACCACGGTGACTAGCCGCCAAGTATGTAACCATGTATTAAAATTAAAATTGACAAAACAGTACCTAAAAGATAAATCAGGGACTGGTGACAATAATACCGTAAGTATGATTTTTGAATGATAATGATACTGAATTTGGGAACAAGATTGCATGTTGATTAAATGGACGGGGCATGTTTCCAAAGCCTCCGACTCCAGTGGTTACATTTATGCCAAATGCATGGATATTTTACGTAAATGTAGGTTTAATGGTCTGGCCATAGGAATCAATTGTAACACTGTTACATTTGATCCCAGCAAAAATGTTACAATTGTCCCCGTCACGCCACGCCGTCTTTGAGACAAAATGACGCAAAACAAGGCGGCGTGGGCGGCAACTGATGCACTCATTTTTTGACCAGATACCCCCACCCACCCCACACAAACTCTTAAACCCGTGTCTAGTAAGATACGTGAATGAGCTGATCATATTAAAAAATAAACAAAGTTACAATACACTCTAAAAAACACAATTGTGAACAGCACAATCGATTCACCCGCCGCACCGGCCTGAAACCCCGTGAGGAAAAGGAACAGCTTACTGTGCATGTCCAGTAGTGCCTCCAGCGTCATCCATCTGTAAGTTTCGAAGTAAACGCTTCTGTTACAATTGCCCCGTGTTACATTTGACCCCAGTCTCCCCTACATGTAAAGGAAATTGCTGGAAGTTTTGCTTGACCTCCAGAAGACAAATGGTGTGACGGAATGAAGGCCAAAGTTCATACTCTTGAACAGTCCGATGCGTTTGATTTTAAGGTGTGGATCGGTCGAAACTGGAGCGTGAATCTGAATACACATGCGACTACGTCGCAAGTTGAGGAACATCATCAGTTGGAAAGGTAATGTTAATGTTCGACTTGTTTATTTTCTAGTTCTGCATTTTACGCCGCAGGGCGAGCGGTGCCATGCACTGAGCACATTCTCTGAGAAATTCCCAGCGACGTCTTCCGACGACCGCCATTTGGGGTCACGCCATGGTCGCGTCAGCGCTCTACTGGGTAAACGGGATGACGTCATGGAGCCCGGCGGCCGAAAGTGGGCGTTGTCTTGTGCGTGCTGGCGCTCATTGGCTGATCCGAAGGGTAAACATGGGCCGGCCAGTCGTGTTGTAACTGGCCGTCGTAATGACGGCGATGTCGGGGCTACGCGACCGATGTTAAAGCGGACCCACCCACCGACTGCGCCTGGACGCCAAGAATCAGTAATACAGTACCCAAGCTCGCGGCTGTGTAAGCTCCAGGGTCAGGCGTGGGAGACCACAGACGGCTGAAACATCTTCTACGAGCCCTTTGATTCCAGCAGAACTCCAGATGCTTATGTGCTGAAAACAGTTGTTGAGAAACCGCATGACATGTGCATGCCAACCCAGGGAGAACTTGCGACATGGACGTAGGAACGGGGAAGGGCAGGCTTTGCATCCTCCACTTTTTGGGAAATTTCACGTTAACCCTGTGTGGAAAAACGGCTCCGCCCTCCCCCCCCCCACTTTTCTGGATGTTCCTACATGACTGACCTACGATACAGCTTGATAAAATAAGATCCTTGCCGATTTCGTTAAGCGCTGCCCGAGTCACCTTTACTTTCCGATTCAGTGTTTCTCGCTGCTCATGCACGGCAGTCTCCATACCAGAACTCCATGAACGCGGGTTTCCGGGGTCCTCGCATTAAACTTTACATCATTAAGTTCTAATTAAACTTAACATCTTTAATCCACTGCTGGATTAGCGAAAACCCGGATTACATTGCTCAGTCATACGCAGTGCTGATTGACAACCATTTCTGATGTGCACGCATTTTTTGCAATTCATGATGACGGAAGTGTGAGACAAACGACAAAAGACAGCCCAGAACAATTCATTCCGTTAACAGACACCAGCCTCTTGGGGGGCCACAAGCGTTTGCTGTCTGGGTGTCGGCTGCCGTCCTTGAACCGCGTGCTGTGACGCTGCAGGCCGGATAGCGCCAGCGGCTTATTCTCAGTGTCTGACTACGCTGCGCCGTCTGGAGTTCGTGACAAATGCCAGGCGGCTGGTCAGACGGACAGGGTCTGTCAGGTTTTTGTAACGGACATCCCCGCCGCGGCCGGCCCGGGGCGAAAAAACGACCGCCTCGCGCCGCGCCGTTTGCCGCGACGACGTGCTCATTTGGATACGAGCATCGTTCAGCACATATGCACGGCGCCACATAATCAAACGGTCCTGGGATTTCGACTGGTATGTCGCAGAACGCAACCCAATTGTCGGGTCAGGTTTTTGCAGACTTTACTCTGTTATGTGACCGAAATGTGTGCTTCAGATGCGCTGAAAACGAAGTGCATAACGGAAGCGTGTGCTGTGTCATCCCTAACCAGGCAAGCCCTGCTCCCAATGCTGTGTCGTTTCATTTTAGACATAAACCAGTCTAGCCAGCCAATGCACAAATCAACCAGTGACGTCAAAGTGGCAGTAAACTTTTGAGAAATCTTTTCTCAGAGAAAGTCTGTTTCTCGCCAGATTATCAGGCCACCCAGGGTCAGATCCTCGGTAACTTTCTTCTTCTTCCCTTTTTACGATGCCATGAACTAAACTGACTGTTTGGGATTGAAGCTTGGCTGCCATAACTGCCCGCTTCTCAAATTCCGGATATGTCCCTGCCACCGATCCTACGACGCATAGGAGCTCGTCTAAACAAATATGCCAGTGGGCGCGTCTGGACAGAACTTCATATTACTTCATATAACTTCGTATAACTTCATAACTTCTTTGTATCGCATTTCTTCGTAAGCAGAACGTAATATGCAAACCTTCGTATCGCATTTCTTCGTAAGCAAATCATTGCACGCAAATCTTCGTATCACAAACCCTCGTACGCAAATCTTCGTACGCAAAACCTGGTGATCGCGAAACACATTTCTTCGTATCCGCAAAATTTTATATGCGCATTTCTTCGTAAACACACTTCTCCGTATTGCATTTCTTCGTATACGCAAATCTTCGTATCGCATTTCTTCGTATACGCAGAACTTTGTATCTCGCTTTTTGCGGCACTTAGAAATTTGCCGTCGCGTTTCTGGTCATACGAAAGGCTCTTGTCGAATTTCTTCTCGCATCACAGATTCAAACACGAGATGACTGATGACGTAATTACACCTAATATCCACTAGAGGACTCAGCAGCCGAAACTTTATTTGGACGTCATAATTTTCCAATATATTAGTCCGAATAACTACTGCATTCATCATGATAAGATACCTTAGATATGAAGACTTTATTCTTCGTCACCGGGGCGGAGATGATTGAGTCGCGGGAACCACGAACTGTTTGGCTCGACCATTCATAATGTAGTCAACCGGCAACTGACCAGGGAGGGTCAACCCGGCATGGGGCGACCGTGCGCTCCCCACCGCACCCATCTCCCCCCCCCCTCTCCACAGTGTCGGTTCTTGGCTGCGTCTCCGGGCTGGAAACCCTTCAGTGCTGGAGGAGAACTTTCTTGACCCAGTCGGTGCCCCATCCGCCCGTAGCGCGGTGGGGTCCCAGATTCTAGCTAGAGAGGGCCCCTCGGGGTTCCGCACGGAACGCCTTTTGACTACCTGACTTTGTGGTCCCGCCATAGTCTGGCCCATCACTCGGGACCCAATCTAAGTCAGTTGTGGATCTAAAGGGAGCCGGGCGATGGGGCGATGACCCTGCCCCTGAGGCCTGAGAAGGGGCCCTCTAGGGCCAGCCCCGAAGGGGCTCCTCTCAGCCTCAGAAGTGGCCCCGAAGGGGCCACTTCTTATAAGTTATAATAGGGCCACTTCTATAAGTTCATATGAACGTGAAGTTCATATGAACTTCACGTGGTTTTTGCAAAAAAAAGTGAAGGGCTCTTGAGCAGTCAGGGAGGCCTACGGAAGGGTTAGATAACCTCTGAGGCGCATAGAAGGCCCCTGAAACTTTCAAAGTGCCCCTAAAACCACAACAGGACCCCAACAGAGACCGCCAGAAGAGTCACAAGACCCCTGAGACGGCCAAGATGAGGACTGAGTCCCTAGAACGGCATGGGGGCCCCTGGAATGTCATAGGGGCCCCGAATGGTTTTCACGGACCTGTGTAAAAAGCTGAGGATTCTTGATGCAGTCAGAGAGTTTCCGGGAGGGTTAATGAGACCCTGAGACAGCACGATAGCCCATGAAACTCTCCAAGGGTCCCTGGGTACGCAAGGGGAACCCCAACACGAAAAAGGATCCATGAGACCGCTTAAAGTGCCAGAGAGGCCCTCTGAGACGGCAAGAACTTAAGAAGATGCCTAGCACGGCATAAGGAGACCCTGGGCAGCCAGAGAGGCCCTCTGAACAGGGATTGATCAGTGACCTCAGACTCGAGAGGTGCCTGTATATGTATTGACCTTACCAGAAAAATATAGTTATTGAGTTATAGATGACCGGAGTCTGACCCTGGTCGGTGTTTTTACTTTTTCCATGGCACTTGTAGTTCTCAAGGTCTTGAGGGGTCTCATGAATTCCCTCGGACCGGCAAATGTGGATGCGACAGCCGGCCTGGCGAACGATATTTATCAGTGACTGTTTGGCGGTGTTTTAACGCGGGTGCAAATCTCTTGCATCTCACGTGCCACCTGTCTCAGCGATGCGAAGATATGCAGGCCGAATTCGTACACTGTTACAGCCAAACACCCCAAAATGCAACATCACGTACTGCACCGCGATGCCACGGCCTGTCTGCACTTTTATTGACCAGAATAAAGTGACACTCCTCAGCACAACTTCTAAATCGAACACTATCGTTAGCATGCTACAGTCCGCTGAAAATATCACCAGCGTACACCTGGTGGGTCTTCCACACAACAGTTGGTCCCGGTAAAATTCTTACTAATATAGGTAAAAGGTATCCGTTTATTCGGCATCATCCAAGAACGACCTAACATAGGTCACATCGGTCATGCATCCATGAACGCCGCACATATGACCGCATTCAAGTATGGCAGCGTGTACCATGAATGCCATTACACAGAAAAATGCATTCCGAGCAGCGTGACTACCACTGCAGCTTGCCAGGACAGTATTTGTCGACGAGGCTCTGGTAATACGGCATCAGGGCCTTTATGTCCGGCATGCTGTCCGACTTGGTGTACAGGTCGTACTTGTTGAACTGCCTGATCCAGGGCAGCATCTTCATGTCCTGCTCGTTGCACAGGTGCATGTAGTCGCCACCCGTGTGCCAGGGGTAGAAGCTGTGGAACCTGCCGACCCGGAGACATAAATCATAGAGGTGAAAAGTGCGCGAAGTACGACACGATCGGACAGGAAGTTTCAAATTTTATTTGATCCTTGGAGATCGGAATAAGCCATTATCAGAGCTGCAAGTCATGCAGATTAAACTTCCTTACACTTGGTATGCACACTCAGCACATTTGCTATGGTGACTGAAGGGCTCGTCAAGAAATTCGATTGCATTATACCAAGCAGAATGTTGAGTGACATGGTCGCAGACATAGTCAAGACGGCTCAGGGCAAATAATGCTGGTAATGAGTATTCTTTTAGATCCTGGAACTCCGTGATGCTTGATAAGACAGTCGCCTTTTGGAAACTTTTCAACCTAACGCACCTGATCATGGCCAACCCCTGCTCAGGAAGGGTGCACTTGTTGTGCTTCAGCACCCTGTACAGGTACTCATCGTGACCCCAGGAGACCAGCACGCTGTCCAGGCCGCAGCCGCGCTGGTAAATGCCGTCCTCCGTACTGCAACAGACCGTTCACTGATGGCGTATTGTATACAGTGACAAACTGCACGTCATGGTAAACAGCACCATTGTATACACAAAAGGCAACTATTTGTCTTTCTCCTCGTTTCAACTTCGTTTTTTGGGTAGCGGGAAGAGAAGAGCTCTCAACTGAAAGATACGACGTTTAGTTTTGTTAACGCGGAGTGAGGTGCGATTCGCTGTGTGGACAGCAAAGGCTCACTTGTATCTCGGATCGGACGCGTCCGGGTTGTTGTGGAACGTGGTGTCCTTGTAGACAACCGAGTCCCCGACTCGGCAGCCGACCACGAACGTATCACCCACCGTGGAAAACTGCGGCTCGCCGTAGAAGGCCATGACCTGCGACACAGCGGGCCGGCCGGTCACAGGGGCAGCGGGGAACAGGCGTTTGTTTGTGTTTCCCGAAACGGGGCCGGGAAACAGGCGGTGTACGGTGCCGCTGGCGACACTTCAATTCAGCAGCGGTGCAAGACGACGTCCCGTTCATGGGACGCCTCCAGTCTGCTGTATGCCATGCTTCTTATCCGACATCCACACAAAGGAACTAAATATATCACGTACGTAATCACAGCGCCAGGCGTTTCCAATGAGATGACGAAAACTCGGGTGATACCTGCGAATGCGTGCTTTGAGAAACTGCTTTGTTGTGCGCGGTACGACTCAAACGACGAAACCGTACACATGCACAATGACAAGGACGACGTGATTTATAATTAAGCCACCATTCAGCGACAACAACTGAGTAATGTTTTGCGGTCGTTACCAGGGGCGGTGGAACCACTGAGACGCTGGGAAGCTGCCCCCTCCCCCCCCGCCACAGAAATGCACTATTAATTCTATGACGTTGAACACAAAGAAGTGGCTTTAAAACCACCTACGCCCTCCCCCTCCCTTAAATCCGGGCACTCCGTCTCCAATGGTCGTGACAACGTGACATCGGACATCAAACATCGGACATCAAACGGGAGCGCCACCAGAACCTCGCCCCAGGGGAGAGGCTTTAGGTGAGAGCGAGCGGTTAAGGGCAGGACCAGCTCAATCCGCGGGGCCCACACGTCTGAGTAATTTGAAACTATCAGAGCAGACCACACAATGTTTCCGAAGAAGAGCCGATCTCACTGTGCCGACACCGGAGCCGGATAGTTTCACAGCTGGCGCACAGCAGTGTTTACTGAGCACGTCTCGCGTAAACCCGGCGGTCCTTTCATCTGGCGGTTTTGGCTGACATCCAAGAATCGCTTTAAATCATACGCTGGAAACTCTCAAGGGACTGGGACAATGCAAAAGGTCGAAACTTTGGCCCTACATGAGGTTAATTTCAATATCACTGACTGATGTGATTACAATAGTTTCGGCGGTAATTAGATGGACGCCTGGCATGTGCGCATGGAGAGGAAAAATTGTGCGTGTTAAACTCATCAGAGATCGGCAGCGGAAGCGCACTTTGCCGAGGTCGTGGATGAGGCCGGTCAGATGGAACCAGTCGTCTTTGGGAAAGTCCTCTCGGATACGCTCGGCCGTCTGAAAGGCGTGCACGATGTTCGGGACGTCCACGTCTGGGTCGGCCTCGTCCACCAGATCGTTAAGCTTCTCCAGCGCCTCCATGATGGTCGCCTCGAACTTGTCGAACCGCGTCCAGTACTCCATCTGTCGTGGGGGCATCTTTTAGCTGTGTCGGTGAACGGCAGTACTCTGGAAATGACGCTATGTTTAGGCCGACGACTGGTGTTATGTCACAGAACGAAGTATTTCGGCGGCGACATCAAGGATATTGTGTAAGCAACCCTTCCGCCTGGAAGAGACCTCCGTGCTGATGTAATAACCAGGGGTGACGACACCGTGGGGGTACATATGGAACGCGTTAGTACGAGACGCGCCAAAAGACGGACGACATCTTTTGACATTACACCAGACTCTTTAGACGAAAAGAGAAAATGGCGCCACCGCTGGTCATGCCGATATAAAAAAATAATGGTAATAGTTCACAAAATTAATGAACTAATGAACCATCTGCTTTCCCCTGCAAATGAAACAAAAACGATTTCCAACTAAAAACGAAGTGGTCGAAATCTGTTTTTTTTCCTATTTGGGCAGGGGGTTGGCCATGCCCGATCCATCTCCCGTTCCCTACAACACAAGCTGTGTGTCGCCGTTTCTAATAATAATCCAACGCGCACAACAGGATGATGCTGAAACGATAACGATGGTTGCAAATGAAAATGCCTGCATAATGTACGGCTCAAACGGCAGAAGACAAAAGGGGAAGTCGGAGAAGCCCCAGCAAAGTAATCAGTTGGCTACCTGATGGTTTTCTACAAGACCATTGATTATCTTTGTAAGCTTACTGTTTTAGTAGATTCGCGGCACGGCAAAGGGAACAGGGATTTTAAAGTGAACCCGGCACATACCTTTTTCCTGACGTAGTCGACAGTCTGGTAGGTATGCATTTTCAGGTAGGTCTCGCGCACTCGGTTCTGGATGTAGTCGGTCTTGTCTAGACTGAACTCGCGGAACAGGCCCTTGGGCTTGCTGGACTGGATGTCGGGTCGGTACAACTCCGACGGGTCCACGATACATATGGGGCCGCCCTGAACAGCATACGACGAACCAGGTCACGCAGGGCCATCCCGAGGAGCATACAGCGGATCAGGCCACACGGGGTCGCCATGAAGAGCACAGGATGGGCCAGGTCGCACGAAGCAGCCCTGAGAAACACACCATGGACCAGGGCAGCTATCACAGGGAGCGGCCGACAGCTGGTCGTCCACGCTGCATTATTCGCCCGCGGGTCAGGTGACACCGCGCGATTGCCCGTGACGGAGAGTACAGAGATCGGCCTGACTGTGGTGCGAGATTCCTAGGCCGGCCGGGGACGGACACCGGAAATACGGCGAATCGAGTTTCCGGCAGCGCGGACATTGTGGCGCCGGGCAGGTCTGAGCTCGCACAATTGTCACGTGGGTGATTAACCCTATTCCCGGCAGGGGGGGGGGGGCGGAATCCGCCCCCCTCGGGTTTTTTGCTTGCCAATTCCAGGCTTTTTAACGCAGCTTCACGAACCTTGGTGACTTTTCCTAGCTATTCCTTCTACGCGCCGTGACAAAATTTCGAAATTCTGTTTTGCTCAGGGGCGGAGCCAAGCAACGTTTTTGGGAGGCACCTCAGGTCATTTTTGGCCATGTTGAGGGTAAAAGGAAAATATCTGCCAAAAACAGAGGTTTTAAGATAGAACTTAGAACTTTATATGAATGTATAGCTAAATAGTTGGGCAATGTGCAGATGTAATTTTGTTTATCTGAGGTCACTTTACAAGGTCAGGTCAAGGTCAAAAGTCAAAATTTGTTTTTTTTGCAATAATTTCGGCGCCATTTTTTCAAATGCCAAACCCGGAATATATATGACGTAGAAAGATGCCCTCTACTTGTGTACCAAGTTTCAGCTTGATATCAGGTCGGGTCACGGAGCTATGACCTAAAATGTCAGTGCACGTACCCTATATCGCAAAAGCCAAAAAATGAATTTTTTGGAATAGAGTGAATTTAATCGAATAAAAACGTTTACAGATAATATTGAATGCACACGACATCATTCCAGGTGACCCCAAGGTCACTGGAGGTCATTTAAGGTCAAAGGTCACAAGTTGATCTGAAGAACGTATGACCATGACAGTTCCCCCTTTTTTATGTCCCTGGCACCGCCTATGCTAACATTATACAAACATTGTAATGCGATTTGTACTTCTTTAGCATAACATGACTAGCAGAAGCTAAAAAAGTGTTTTGGCCTCTTTTGTTTATTCCGTTATTAGAAAACTAATCCCCCTATTTTTGAAACCCTGTGAACGCCCATGAATTTTCTCAAAATTCTAAATTTGCATATCCATGGTAAAAGCCCTATCCATAATCTCTCGATTCATGCCAGTTTCATCGAAATCGGTCCATAAACAAGGGAGTTATAAGAAGTCAAAAAGTACCCCCCATTTTGACATTTTTGCCCCCCTATATCCACAAATTTCAAAATTTTGAAAATTTCTTTTTGTAAAAATGTAGTTCACGTCACGGCAAATCGATTGCCGTTTGTTGCGATAAAATCGGACGAGTAGTTCTCGAGATCTCAGGGGGGGGGGGCCGAATCCGCCCCCCCTGCCGGGAATCGGCCATACCGTCTAGCCCTCCGGGAATAGGGTTAAGCCGGACGGGACTTTCTACAAGTCTTGGTGCCCGTGCCCTCGGGCCAGCCCACCCTTCTCACCGTCTCCATGACGCCGCAGACAATGGGAAGTTTCGACTGACCAGCACTTGCGAGCCGACCCCGTCTGCGCTGCCTGCCGCGTGTCGCCTCTTTTATTGATCACGTGTGACACGGCACGTGGCCGCCATTGGTTGTGACGTGCGGACCGTGGACGCAAGGGCGAGCAAATGCGGAAAAGTACGCAGGCCGAGCGGCGTTTGCCAAGCAGTTTCACGCTCCGGCGAGCAAGTAGACGCACAGCAAAGTAGCTTGGGGTTTTAGAGGCTGCGGCGTTAAATGTAGCAAAATTGCAAAATTGTTGTCTCCCCGCGATGATCGATTTCTTCCCATATTTGCGGCAATCATAAAATGCGCGTTGACGTACAAGTCATATCCGACTGCAACGGGTGTGAATGCATACCAATCGCGTCGCGGTTGAGCCGTCAGGACGCCGGGCACCGCAGCTCCGATCATGTCGCAGGGGCCGCCGCAGGCCCCTCCTGCTGACTCCGCCCCTGGCGAGCCCCTGACGAGGCTGCGCGGCTGGCGAGCCGGCTGTATCCGGATATTTCCGACTCCGCGCGCCTCTGATGCCCGGGAAGCTGAGTAAACGGTCCGTCGGAGTAACCCGACCCGGGACGGCATGCGCAACGAGTGCACTGCCGTGTTTACATTGCCCTGCACGTGTTACCAGGTCACGTGCGAACGGCTCATGAGACTGCATCGGTTGTTCACTGTTCAGCCGCCTGCCTGGACAGACGGAGGCTTTGGCGTGAAGCCTGACGCCGTGGTTTTCAGGGTGACGGAGACCCTTACGACAGCCGCGGGCTGCGCCACGGGGCGGAACTTGGGGAACACCCACTTTTCCTGGGCTTGAGCATTACTCCTATGGCAACTGCGTGGAGTGATCCTTAAAGCCTCGACGGCCTCCTATTCGGCGGCGTCACAGTATATAACACGTATTTTGAACTGCAGCCATATTACCTGCAATCTTAGAAACCAATACGTTCCATGCATTGCGTCTCAAGACTACATTTACGGAGGTTCATAGTGATTTCCTATGGGTTTCCGGTGCATCATTTTTGCCCCCGGATTTCACTGATTTAATCATCGCCCGAAGGTCAGGGTAATCAGCGTTACGTTGGGATCGACAGGCAAGCACATTTCCTAAGAAAAACTGGCTCATATTTGTCCCGTATGAGAGTTGAACGTTACACCGCCTCATCGCTGCCCGGTGTCTCATGGATGAGCAAGTGCTGGATGGAAAACTCTGCCCACTTCCGCCACCACAAGAGCTGTACATGCGTGCGACGGAAAGCAGTTTGTCAGTTTATTTTAGACTGAAATTTATACTTCAATAAAATTAAATAAAAAATTAAAGAAAATCATAAAGGGTTTTGCAGATCGCGTAAACAATGCCATGAGGGTTTAACAAACCAATGACGGCAACACCCACATCATCTTATCATCACAGCATCAACGGACTCCCACAGAACTTTCCTTCTTCTAATGCAAGAGAAGATCCGCTACATCCCTGTTTCGACTTGATACCGACTTTCCACAGCACTCCAAGGCCATCGGCTGCCGAACGGTCAGTGTATTTTATCACAACTAAGATCAGTACATTGCACGACATGACACCACCAAAATGAATGAGAGTCTGTCGAATGCCACACGAACGCCCGGCACAGAATGACAAATGAGAAGAAATCAACTAACTTCCGTTCGCGGCAGATCCTCTTCGTTTTACCTGGCGATGATCGGTAAACGTAACACATGCATGTAGTATATTGCTACCTAGCACTGCCACGTACGAATCGTAAGCTCAGAAACCTGATCCCATCGGATTGAAGCGGTTGTTGGATTTAAACGGCATCGCCTTGTTGAATCCACGTCCGCCCTGAAAGAGAGTTTGCATGAGCTGCGAAAAAGATTTTGGCGCAGTCCAGCATTCAACAATTCAGACTGCAAAACGGCGCAATCAAAAAATGTTTCAGAAGGCACAACCACATTCCATTATAGTCAGACAACGCAGAAAATATTAGAAAAAAACATTCTACAGACTTCAATGGCAACAACGCTCAGAACCACTGGTTCTGACAAGTTCCCTATCCGTACAGACCGCAGCACCAGCGCCCCCTGGCGGCAGAGCCCCGGCTGTGTGGACGCCAGCGGTCCCGGCAGAGCGGAGCAGCTCACCCGTCGTGGGAGTCCCCTGGCGGCGCCACGGGCCGGCGGAGGCGCCGCGCCGCTCCACGAGCTCGTTTCAGCGGCCGTCCCGTCCGCGCCGTAGCCGCCGCCATCCCCGCCGTAGCCGCCGTCCGCGCCGTAGCCGCCACTGTTAGCCGCATAGCCGCCGCCGTCCGCGACGTAGCCGCCCGCGTAGCCGCCGTAGCCGCCGTCAGCCGCGCCGTAGTCGCCGTAACCGCCGCCGTACCCGGTGAAGTCGGCGGCGGGAGGCGGCGCCGTCGGCGGGAAGGCGGCGGCGCCTCCGTAGAAGGGCCGCGGCGGCCGGGAGCCCATCAGGCCGGCCGGGGGCGCCGGGCCGCCGCGGCCGCGGCCGCCGCGCGCGTACGGCTGGCCCTGGCCGCCGCCGCGCGGTCCTGCCGACACGGAGGCCGGTCACAGGCCCCGTACAGACTGAGCCACCGGTCTCCCCGCCCGGCGGTGCCAGGCGGGACGTCACGAGGTAAACAACCCCATGGTCGATTCCTGACCCGGACGGAATTACAACGTGGCGTCAATGAAAATACTCGAACGATACAATCGACCACAGCGATAACAAGCCCGGCCACTGACGTCGTCACGCCCTCACAAACGACGTCAACCCTCCATCACCACACCATGTCCGCCACTCTGCTCCGGCCAATCCCTACCGTACGCGCCGAACGCCACGTGCTGCAGCATGTTCATCTGCTTGCTCTTGCTGTAGTCCTCGGCCACCTTGACGTTGAGCGCCTGGGTGCCACCGCTTGGCACCACGCCGTTCAGCTCACGGATGGCCCGCTGCGCCTCGTCGCGCCGGCTGAAGCGGACGAAGCCGACGCCGCGCGGCATTTGCGTGTACTTGTCGAGCAGCAGGCGCCGCTGCACGATCTTGCCGAACGGCGAGAACAGCTGGTCCAGGAATGTCTCGTCGATGTTCCTGCCGCAACCCGACGTCAGACGGGTGCCAGGCACGGCGGACGGCGGCACGAAGTCACACAGGTCTCAGGAGCAGCAGAATAGCGGCGCGGGGTCAGACAGGTGCCAGGAGCAGCTGAGGGCGGCACGAGGTCAGACGGGTGCCAGGAGCAGCTGAGGGCGGCACGAGGTCAGACGGGTGCCAGGAGCAGCTGAGGGCGGCACGAGGTCAGACGGGTGTCAGGAGCAGCTGAGGGCGGCACGAGGTCAGACGGGTGTCAGGAGCAGCTGAGGGCGGCACGAGGTCAGACGGGTGTCAGGAGTAGCAGGACGGTGGCGGGATACCACCACAAGGTCATAGGAACTTACAAAGCGGCACGGCGAAGGCATGGCCACTTGCGACATCCGGTCGGCACACTGTGTGGGTCGAGTTCTGGCCATGTGCACATCACTGGCCGGCAGTGCCGGGACCGCAGAAGGCCCATGAGGGAGGCGGCCCACGGACCGCCATTACGGGAAGGGTGGGGGATAGCGCCGACAACAAAACTTGTGGCGATCCTCAAATCCCGTGCCTAGTTCACAAAAAGCCACAAGCCATGAAAAGGCCTGACAGACAGAGCAGCCCGGAAAGAATGCGTCCTCCGACTGAAAACCCACCCGAGCACGCATCAGCCGCTGAGCGGCGGCTCACCTGGGCAGGTTCTGGATGTAGAGATTGGTGTCTTTGATGTCCTGGCCGGGAGGCCGGGCGTACGACACCTTGATCTTCTTGTTCTGCACGGCCAGGCCGTCCAGCGAGGCGATCGCCTTGTCGGCGTCGCCCGGGTTGACGTACTCCACGAAGCCATAGCCGAAGCTGTAGCCAGTCTGCAGGGCGAGCGGCAGGTTAGTCAGGAGCGCCAGCAGGCAGATCTCCCAACTGGAGGCAAGGACTCGGTATACAGGGGCAATGATGTTTCTTCAATGCCTCATGAGCTAATTTCCAGCATGCCTAATAACTTTCCACTGTGAAGTTACCACATGCTAATCTTAAGACCAACTGCTGACAATGGATCGTAAACTTAACCCTTTTTCCGGCAGGGGGGGCTGAATCTGCCCCTATCCGATTTCTTGCTTGCCAATTCCAGGTTTTTCGACACAGCTTTTTCTTCGTACGGTAACAAAACTTCGCAATTCTATTTTGCTCAGGGGCAGAGCCAAGAATCTTTTTGGGAAACACCTAAGACGATTTTTGGCCCTGTTGAGGGTAACAAAAAATAGCTACCAAAAATAACGTTTTTAAGATGAAGCTTAAAATTTTACATGGCTGAATAGATAAACAGTACGGCAAGCACACACATAAAATTTTGTTAAACTGAGGTCATTTCATAAGATCAAGGTCAAGGTCAAAGGTCAAGGTTTAGTTTCATAGCAATAATTTTGATGCTATTTTTCCAAATGCCAAACCCGGGACATATATCACGTAGAAACGCGCCCTTTACTTCTGTACCATGTTTCAGGTTGACAATCAGTCAGGCCACGGAGCTATGACCTAAAATGTCAGTGCTTGTTCCTTATATCACAACAGCCATAAAATGGGATTTTAGAAATAGTGAATTCAAATGATTGAAAACGTTTTCCAACAATACAAAGTCCACTCAAGATCATTCCACGCAACTCTAAGGTCACTGGAGGTCATTTAAGGTTAAAGGTCGTAAGCTGACCTCAAGAACATGTGACAATGACAGTCCCCCCTTTTCATGTCCCTGGTACCGCCTATGGTAACATTACAGAAACGATGCAAAGCCATTTGCACTTCTTCAACACAACAAGACTAGTAAAGGCTAAAAAGGACATTGTTGACTTGTTTGTCAATTCAACTGTTGAAAAACTAATCCTCCCATTTTTGAAGCCATGTGGACCATATGCCTATGAATTTTCCCAAAATTTTAAATATATGGATCAGTGGTGAAAGTCCCAATCATAATCTATCGATTCACGCCAATGTCATAAAGATCCGTCCATAAAGAGCAGAGTTATACCAACTCCAAAACTATGCCCCATTTTGACTTTTTGCCCCCGTGTACCAACCCCTTCTGAAAATTTTGAAAACATCTTTCCATAAAAATGTATTTTACATCATGGCAAATCGATTGCCGTTTGTTACGATTAAATCGGACGTTTAGTTCTCGAGATCTGGGGGGGGGGGGGGCGAATCCGCCCCTGCCGGGAATCGGCCAATACCGTCTAGCCCTCCGGGAATAGGGTTAAATTGGACGGTGAGCAACGAGCATAACAAACCTAGCAACTAATCGAATATTGAAGAAATCTACAAAAGACGATGGTGTTTAATAGCATGCTTGATGCTCTAAACAAGTCATAAAACAAAGTAAGTACTTAATCAAAAGTGCTGGAAAATACTAGTTGCGTTATACCGAGATCTCTACGGAACATTTCACGAACAAAACAGCTTTGTCCAAGTGATGCACTCTTCTGCTTTGGGAGGTCATCTTTCATGAGCTATCTTGAAGGCCAAGGCTCAGATGTGAAACAAAGTAAGAAATACATTTTCTCTTTATGCCAGCATATCATTTTGCCACAGTATGCAAAAAGACGTCAGTTCTCATTGGAAACAAACAAACAAACAGGAATGGCGGAAAAAACAACTGTGTGAAGTGGAGCAGGCCAGGCCTGACACCTCTGGCACTGTCAAATGCCAGTATTGACCACTGGCCATTCACTATGAATTAAGCGATTGACTTAACAGGTCCTGTCTTCCCATGGGACTGTACACTGCTCTGCAGCCTATTGGAAACGGCACTTTTCACGATAAAACAACGAGCTTCTTTCATACATCTACTCAAAATTCTGATTATTTTTCATGTCAATTCCCAGTATGTCTTTTCAACAGTCCTTCACACAATGAAACAGATAAAGAAGTCATTTTATTTACTGGTAATTTTACATCACTATTCACTTTGGCTGACCCAAGCAGAACCTGCTTCCATTAGTCTAAAGAAAGCCTTCATTCAAGTTTTTTTTATCATATCATACCGATTTTGCTGCTGTATAAAATATCTTCCATATGCAAAAGATGGAATTAGAGCAGGGAAGGGCTATGGGACTGACACACAAGTGCATGAATGACTCGGTCTTTGCTGGTGAATATTTTTACCTAAACATGCTCGCTATACATAATACAAAGGTTACAGAACCCTCCATGCGAACTAACGAAGAAAGACTGTGAAACACGCACAAAATACTTAACCAACATATGCCAAGGAAACCTTCAAAAATGAGCAATGCAATCACCACGAGACGTCGATCTCTCCAAGCAAATGCGGGAGAGAGAGAGAGAGAGAGAGAGAGAGAGAGAGAGAGAGAGAGAGAGAGAGAGAGAGAGAGAGAGAGAGAGAGAGAGAGAGAGAGAGAGAGAGAGAGAGAGAGAGAGAGAGAGAGAGAGAGAGAGAGAAGAAAAAAATAAGAAGACAACATCCCTTGTTTGCAGATATAAGATTGATCAAATAAGCAGGGCATAAGAGGCTTTTCACAACATGACAACACATCCAACCTTGACCATTAGTTCAAGGAAAATAATGTACACATAACAGGCTACTTAAACAGGGGCTCCTGTGGACCTTCACCAAGGATGATAAGAAAATCCATGTAAAAGGAAGAAAAATAATTTGGTTGGGGATAAAGGACAATAATGGGTTACTGCTAATCAAATATGGTTAATCAAATGGGTTACTCCTAAAAACAAAATGTTTTGGGGATACCAACTGTGCATGAAAACTTCCATAAATATGGTTACTCTAAAATTGTGGGCAATCAATAACAGGTATGAATGAGAAACTACCAAGTAAAGGAAACTTCCTCACTGGAAGGCATAAATAAAAATCAACCAACAACAAAAAATAACCAGTTTGATCTGACCATAACAATCAAAACTACAAAATAAGTCTACTTCTCATAAGCCATGAGCCAATTTCACAGCTGATTGCCCATAATGAGCAAGGAATGATGGAATGCAATATTATTTTTCATACAGATCTTGTTTACCTGCATATTCCTCATAACTCTACATTTCTTGATGGCCCCTACTGAGGAAAACATCTGTGAGAATTCTTTGTCGGTGAGCGCCTGTGGTAGGTAGTTGATAATAAGGTTCTTGTTGTTGACTTCAGCATCTTGTTTACCATCACCAGCAACATTGGCTTCCTCCATCTTGACAGTACTTAAAAATAAGAAAATCACCAATGGAAGCACAAAACAAAAAAATGGTACAATAAATAACAATTCCCAGTAAAAAAAGAACTCACAATATGCAACACATGCTAATGATTACAACACTGCTTAGCCTATTTATATACAGCTGATGTCTATCACTAAGCCCAGTGTTCACATGATACAACTGAATGTCAAAAAGAAGATATACAATCACAAAAATAATCCACACCCATGAACAACCCCAAGGTAGTAATCAAATACTGGTTTTCTTCACTGGGAGTAGAAAATGCAATACAATGCAAAGGGGAACATTTCCGCAGCTCATCCATCCACAACATCAAGTCCTGTGATTTCTTACCATTCTTTGGCATTCCATTCTTTTGCATTTTGTGGGCAATAAGCAGTTCGCAGAAGCCAGGTTTGTTGCAAGGATGATGAATCCCAAGTGCTCCCAAATATACATTAATTTTTCTCCAGGCGTGAAGGTAAACAAAAAAGTCAGCCAAAGCACTAGCTTCTATGTATTTGGCATATTGTACCCAAGCTTATGTGGTGACTGTGAAAACCTGATTCCTAAACTCTGGTTAGGTAACTGCACAGAATGTGCAGAGAATTGCACAAGCAGTGTTCAAAACATCACCCCCCACTCCACAGTCCAAAGCACAGCATGTAGCCGACTTCACACAAATGATGGCCAGTTCTCCAGTGCCCCACCACAGCATCCTCCTCCTGGAGGATGCAGGAAGCAGCTTTTACAGGCTAGATGGTATGTGATAATGCCCCTGCCTGCCACCATCATGGCTCTATCAGACTATGCTTGGTGCAGATCCAATATGCAGCAGGCAACCAGGTTCAGTAACTGCCTGAAGCCAGCACTGTTTGACTGAACAAGGCACCTACCTAGGCCAGGGTGGCTATTTCAGCATGTAAAAAATCCCATGTTGCCATTCATCATGTCTCTGGGAAAATTACTCCTGGTATTGGTGTTGAAATATGTGGCAATGTAAGGGCATTTGTCAAAAGTTCCTTAGTATGGAATAGCTCCATCCAAGGAACTTTTGATGGAGGTACTCCATGATATTCATTTACTCCATGATATTCATTTCAAATATCTTTATCATGTGTGCTGAGAAACAAATGCAATTCAAATACCAACATATAATAAATTTCATTAAACATGTCACAAGGATAATGTTCCTTTTATGAATCACATCAGTCAAAAACCTTCTACCTGCCCAACAGCTTACTGGTTATCAGAGGATTACTCCTAGGCATGTTCTGCATGTGCATGCAATGGTCTCCTATGCAATGCGCATGCCTTTATGTTTTGAAAATGGTATGTATTTGAAAGGTATGAAGACACATGGAAGATCTATTCTGGCTGCAGTAAAAAGTTCAGGGAGATCCCAGTATTGTTAAGCTGGTAAAGCATATATTGCAAGTGTACATGTCACCACTGTCAGGTGCAATCTTGATCCATAATGCAGCATCAAAGTTGTAACATATCAGAAGCAAAGCATAAAGAAGTCAAAAAGTGAAGAGGAACCATCTAGGAGTTTGTGTCATAAACCACTGGAATGGTCTCCTGGATGCAATGATGAGGGCCAAACCCCTGCACCAGTTTAAGAATGAGCTTGATAAGCTCTGGGAACCAGGGGAGTCAATTTCTGTAAATGATTGTGGGGAGGGGACAAGCTAGGGGCCCAACAACCTAACCTGGAACTAAATGTGGGTTTCTCAATGGATTTAGTCCACTTTATTTTGACCATAACAAATGAATAGCTTTTTGTTATAATTTATCAAATAACAAATCACATTTATTCCTATGTATAGAGGTATATATACAAACACACACAAACACACACACACACTATATATATATATATATATATATACATATATATATATATATATATATATATATATATATATATATATGTGTGTGTGTGTGTGTGTATAGAATGGCTGCAGTTGATAAGAGATATGCAGAATGTAAAGAATAATGTGTAAGAGGTGCATTTACATATCTTTCTGTTACATCTTTCTACTTTCTGCATATCTCTTATCTACTGCAGTCATTCTTTTTGTTCTAATTGGGTGGGCTAGGGCCCTCAATACAAACTGACATCCCTGCTGGGGACCTTTTGAGTATGGCTACCCTATGTAAGGCTGTGATATAATTAGGAATGCCAGGAGTTTGATAAGACTGAGCTAGACACATCCCTAGCATTTGGCAATCCTGCCAAAATAAAATAACTTAATGTCTTTTTGTCTGTGGGTTAGGACCCACAGCCCCTTCAGCTTCAGGTGTCCCAGGTCTTGTATCAAATCCTGTGTCTCATCAGGTGTAGTCATCTGATTGGTAATATAACATTAAGTAAGGAAAGTAATAGCAGAAGGTACTGAATTCCTCCAGCTCTACTGGATTACATTTGTCCCAAAATCTACACATATTTCTTTACATGTAGTTACTGGAATACCAGCCATTTTTTCCATAATGGAGCAAAATGGAACTACAAATGCATCTGACCTCATCCTCAATATCAATGATTAATATCAGATATTATGAATACAATCCTATTCTGAATGAGCTTACCCTCTGTTCATCAATTTTTCAATGATGCAATGGCAAAATGCCCCAGAGATATCCATGAAATTCTGCCATACTACTAGTTAGGCAAGAATTGACAAAGCATGTTGTGTAGATTAACTGTCAAAACACTAGACCATTACATTCAGTAGTGAACATGAATTACGCTGATATTCAGCTGCACATAGGTCTAACCCTGCGATGGTTCGTCTTAACTGACTGATAAAAATTCTATGCCATACTGTAGCAGTATTATCGAGAAAAATTCCAGCATTGGCTACGTTGGCATTTAAATCGAATCATTTGAAACTTACCTTAACAAAAATCCACTGCAGTTCTTTACCTTCGTTCCTCCAATGCCGCCAAGGCGTCAGTCACCGAAAAATGAACCCGAGATTGCCCAGGACTGTGCAATAGACTTTCAAAGTCGCTATTTTATCCGTTATGAATATCTCCTAGGACCTTGTTTGTTTGTTGTGGGTAAGAATGCACAGCCTCTTGGGCTCAACCATCCGTATCTATCGCCAGGTTTTGTTTCTCGTCGGGCGTCCGTCAATCGTCTAGGGCCTTGGTTATCATGCACACGGTCGAAATGCCGAGTATGCGAACGTGGCGCAGTATGCGCAATATGCTGATACGCGGATTTTCAAGGCCCTTGCCGAAAATCTTCAAATGACGTCATACAGCCCGAAATTCGAAGACCCGGCACGTAGAGAGCGGCAGACATGTTGACACCATTGGCCCTGTCCCACGAGGACAGGGAGGAGAGTATGGCTCCGACGCACTTTTGAGAATAACCAGAGCAAACACACACATGACGCCACAGCAGTCCGACTGTCACATCCAATTGGAGCCTGGTATGGTTCGACGATTCGTAACACGGCACGCGGAGTCCGTAACAATAGTCATCGGACATAAAATGCTTTATTAGCGGCCTTGATCAAATATATTCTCTCATTTCTGCATTTTCCGTGCTCCACGTGAGGCTCCATTGCCTAGACTACGTGGCACATCTTGAAAACGCGGCAAGAAATCCGAATAACATCCATCACATTTATTGCGAGGCAGACCCCATACAGGCGAGTGCATAAGAGAATCGAGAAACAATTCCGACAAGTCATGTCACTCGATTGGTCCAGGATAAGCAAAGCAGCTAAACACAAAAGCTGTTCCAAATAAATAACTATAAACATCCAATAAGCGCGGAATGGGTATAATCACGAACTGATACTTGTTTTTACTACATTAAGGTAAACAACTGATTTACATTTTCAACAACCCATTCAATTATCGCCACGCACTGGCGGGTCATCATTTCTGTGCACCCATAAGTTGCCATTCCATCTAGAACAGCGTATCCCGTAGTCCCATAAATATCAGTAAGTCTCGCAAAGTTAAGTTACGACACAAGCCGCGGCGACCCTGACGCCACGTCATTGGTCACATGGCCACGAACGCAAGCTCCGGGGTCTCAGCCTAGTCAGTTTTCAGGACGCAGACCCCCTCGTGCCGTGCAGGCTCGTTCCGCGCTCCCACCGACCTCTTACCATCCAATGAATGGGATGACGTCTCTGGAGAGGACAGCCATGAAACCGGCCGAGACCGCCACGGGCCGGCCAGACCACTGCGACCACCAGGCCAGGGACAGACCAGCGGGCAACTCACAAATCGCCACGCACGCGACACCGAGCCATCATGTCCCATCACTGCACACCACCTAACCACCGACCCCCCACCGAGAACAACGCATTCGTCGGCCACCTGCTGGCGGCCGACTGAAAATTGCCGGCACCGGAAAGACCGACAGCCAGCCGACACAACGGGCAGACCGACAGTCAGCCGACACTCCGGACGGACCGACAGTCAGCCGACACACTGGACAGACTGACAGTCAGCCGACACACCGGACAGACCGAGAGTCCGCCGACACTTCGGACAGAATGACAGTCAGCCGGCACACCGAACAGACTGAAAACCAACCGACATATCGGACAGACCGACAGTCAGCCGACACACCGGACAGACCCAGCCGACACACACAAAAGACAGACCGACGGTCAGAGAGCAAGGCCAACACTGCAAGACCTGATGGTGGCACTCAGCCAACGCAGACAAACAGAATAACTGAGCCGTCAAGTACGACGAGGAATTAAGTAGAGCAAAGCAAGGCGTTGAACTCGAGCGCCTCTCCCTCTTCTCACGCTTGTTAATACAGTTTTTGTTTTGCGTTTAAGACCCCAGCGGTAATGAAATATGTTCACTAGCCAACGAAGAAGGGGATCTTCACGCAAACCCCAGCAAATTGAAATCACCCGCGTTCCGCGATAAGGCCGTTAAATCACTCCACAACGTTAGACAAACAGAAGTGCGCCACACGTGTGACCGGTAGACACTCGAAAACCAAGAAGCGAAGCGAACCGTGCAGGCGAGCTCAATCATCCCCGGCAGGCCGCCTGGCCCCACCGGCCGGCCCATTTCGCCGTCCCGGCCGTCTCCGGCCGGCGGCGCACTACTCGATCACCTGGACCCGCTCCGGGTCCGACTGGCGCCGATACTGGAACGCCAGCACGAAGCCCAGAACCTGCAACGGAGCAGGCCCGGTCAGTTGGACCGACAGGTCCGGCCGGCCGCCCTCAGAGACCGACGTCAAACGACAGAGGAGCTGCCCAGAACACGGCCGGCACACGGCAAACCAGAGAGGCACATCACAGAACGGGTGGCCCGGGGCACAAACGTATCGCATGCACATCAAAGTTGTCACTAATAAGGCCGCCATTTGACTTCACTACCAACATTTGCATTCCAATCACCAGTACTAATGTACGAGACCGACAGAAAATGCAGAACAGTACTGAAGGCCCCAGCGGGCGTTTAGGGCGTTTAAAACAGGGCGTTTAGAATAAACCGGAAATCTTCAAGTGCCAATGAAGACGAAAACAGGTAACGGAAGCGCTTAACACGCGCGAGGAATGGCATGCGTCACGTACCAAAAGGAACAGTCGATCTCCCACCAGAATTACGAAAAAAAAACACAAAAACAGCAAAAACACTGCACAAACAAGCAAGCTGAGATGGAGCTATGCAGTACGTAGCCGTCGAATGGCAAGGGTCATGACGTATCTTGGGCGACAGCATTTCGAAAAATTAACTTAAAAGATGGCTGACCAGATCCAGATCCGGTAACGAACGCCAGCGCTGAATCATAAGTTTCATCACAAAGAATTCACAGTTTCAATAGTATACTCCAATAATTAAAGGGTTAATCTATCCAGTAATGAGGTCCAACACTCAAGAGTAAGACCAATAGATGTGCGTGCCACACAAAGCCGATGTCCTATGAATGTGGAGCCCGGCGATGGCAATCAGCAGGATTGGAAAATGAGCCTAGTTTCTTCATACCAGATCATGCCGGTGCTGAAAAGTGAATATTAACATGCTATTACATAAAGCATTCCTTCAGGGCAAAAACGGCTACTTTCCTTTACAATGATGCTGAAAGTCCAAGAACCATTTACAAACGCTTCTTAATGCATAAAGATAGTAATCAGCTCTCTTAAAAGAGGAAACCACTACCTCCACTGGCTGAATATCAAGTTCCATACTACGACTAGTTTCCCACGGTCCCTCGGTGCTCAAACGACGAAGGTCATCTGGGGGCTCAGACCCAATACTTTACTTGGCCTGGAATTCGATCACGAACGTTAATACATAAAACAATTTAGGGCCAACTAAGTGTTTGAACGTTTTTCACGACAACGGCGAATTACTTACAATGTTTCTGTGTACTTTTATGGGACGAATTGCATTTGAAACGCACTAGCTGCCATCCCCACGCAGCGGCTGCAGGCAACGAACGAAACGAAACAAAACGCACCTACAAACATGCAGACCAAAAACAAGTGGCCAACTCCGACCAGATCGCGTCCGAAGAAACAGACGTGGTCCACGGTAGCGGCAGCGGCAGCAGCTGCAGCAGCAGCAGCAGCGCCCCGGCGCGCAGGCCAGCTGGACGCCCACTGACCTGGCTAGTCGGCGGCGCCGGCCCCCTCGCCGGACGTCTATAGGAACGAGTTAGGCGCGTAGCGCGGATCTTTGTGCTGGCGGTAGCGGTGAGTCGCCCACACGCCGACCAACTGCGAACCAGCACCGCCCGCCGCCGTTAGCACAGAGCGGCCCGCGGCGTGCCGACCCCTGACGCACGACGGCCGGCGGCCGGCTCAACGGGAGCTCAGCACCACAGAGTTAGTACGCTGGCCGGTTGACAGGAGGGGGGGGGGTAGACACGTCGCGTGGGCGCCACTAACCTCGGTAAGACTGAAGAAGAGGCCGATGCCGCCGCTGGCGCGCAGGCCCGAGTTGATGGCTTCGTTCAGCTGGGTGACGCAGGGACCGCAGCCCGGACAGGCGGTGCCCATGCAGCACTGTTTCGGGTTCGTGCTGGACGGGCAGCAAGGCTGGCGAAAAAGGGAGCACCGTCAGACGACGCACCTGCGCGGTCTTGCTCAGCGCACCACCGTTACTGTCAGCGCATGACCTCTCTCACTGACACCATGTACAGCCGGAGCAGAAACAACATCGTCCACTGACACCCAGTAAAGCCTAAGCAGACACCATCCCTGACACCAGGCACGGCCTGTGCAGACAAGATCTCCCACTGGCACTGGGTACAGCCAGAGCAGAGACAACATCTCCCACTGACACCAGGCACAGCCCGAGAAGAGACATCTCCCACTGACACCAGGTACAGCCTGAGCAGACAACATTTCTCACTGACACCAGGTACAACCTGAGCAGAAATGACACCTCCCACTGACAGCAGGTGCAGCATGAACAGACACATCTCTCAATGACACCAGGTACCGCCTGAACAGAGACAAGGACATAGTCCTAACGCACAGGCAGGCAGCGCACGCATCGACAACACAGAAAAGACGGCAGGGAGGGCTGGGACCACACTGACACCGGAGGACATGCTCCTGCCAGTACACAATACTGAGCGCACATGGATAACGCCATCAGTGCCTGAGGAAACGGACATAATTCAAGGCAGGGGGCGCGAACTAACACGACTGGTGTCTGAAAAGGGTCCGGACCGCGACCCACTTCAGCAGGGAGCTATCGTGCCTGTTTCCTAAATTTCTAGCACATCTTATCATGCTATCGCACGGACAGAAATGCAAAAAAATATGGAATGACGTGACGATCAGCCCCCATACGATTCCTCTGACAACTGCAAAACAAGCATTGTCAGTTTTCCAGAAATTTCACCAGAATTGTTCAACAATGCCGTAGTAGCAACGACCGTTCATCTGTCAGAATCACTTCCGCACGCCAATGCAACATATAAACACGAGAAAACTCTGACGCAATGTTCCTTCTCAGCACCGACTTCTTAATTGCGCTCACCACATTAACAGCTCCCGGCGCCTTCTGAGCCCGCCCACACACTCAGCACGCGCTACGGCTCTATGGCACCCAATGCGCTCAACGGTCAGTGACCTGGTCACAGGGCGGTGCGGCCGGTTCGAGCACCCTGCGGACACCACTCAGGTCAGGGTCGCATCCCGCCGCGCCCGGCGGCGGCGGCGGTGGCGGCCAGCGCTTACCATCGGGCAGGGCGGGTGCTGCAAGTCGTGAGGGAGGCCGGCGTTGTCGGTGGTGTTGAAGCCGCAGCACTGGAAGTGGTTCTGGGCGTCCGTCTTAGTGGCGTTGTCGGCGATCCGCCAGCCTGCGGAGGCCAACTGCTGCTGCTGTTCGCTATTGACGGCCAAACAGGCGCAGGCAACGCTGAACTGGATCAGGAACAGCATGAACAGCACCACCATGTAGAAGAAGAGCAGCACCTGGTGGTGCTTTACGGCGCCCACCAGGCCCATCACGGCGATGAACAGCAGGAACACGCCGCAGGCCACGATGCCGCCTACCACGCTGATGCTGGTAATGACGCTGGACGTCTTGCCGTAAGTCGCCACGCCGATCAAGAGGAAGGCCACGATCTGGAACAAAGAAAATCAGCCGTATCTTACCATTCACAATGCCTGGGACATATTAATTATTATCCTTTTACGCACTCTGAAGGCTCCTCGAACGCGTGGCCAAAATAAGGTCAAAAAACTTCGCCCACGGCATTAAAGGGTCTCCAGCCCGGAGACGTGGTCAAGAACTGGCACTTGGGGAGGGGGGGAGGGAGCAAGAGGGCAAAGCGGCGCGTTGAGGAGCGTTCGGCCCCCGTGTAATTGACCCTCTCTGGTTAGACTGCACTGTGTATGGTCGAGCCAAACAGTTCGTTCTTTCCGGGATTCGAACCCGGCGCCATCGGGACCAGAGTCCACGACCTCCCTCGGCCACGAGGAGGGTGGAGAGAGCCTCGGCATCTAAGATATCTTACCTGCAAATGCCAAAATTATTCAGACTAAGATGTCAGAACATAATGATGTTCAAATAATGTTTCGGCCGCTGGGTCCTCTGGCGGCCATCACGCGTCATTGCGTCATCAGTCACTTCATGTTTAAAGCCGGGATGCGAGAAAAATTCAACACGAAGCCCTTCGTTGACCAGAAACACGAGGGCAAATTATGAGTGCCCAAAAAACGGGATGCGAAGTTTTACGGAGACGAAGAAATGCGATAAGATTTGCACATACACAGAAATGCGGTACGAAGAAATACGTATACGAAGAAATGCGTATGCTAAGATTTGCGGGCACGAAGAAACGCGTATATGAACTTTGCGTTTACGAAGTTTTGCGCCTCCGGATCTTTTGCCTACGAAGATCTGCGTACGAGGATCTGCGGTACGAAGATTTGCGCACGACGTTTTGCGTACGAAGAAACGCGATACGAAGAAATGCGATACGAAGTTCTGTCAGGACAAGGCCCAAAACCGCCCAGTGTTAAAAAAGTTTGTTAATGCAAAAATAAACAGTTATCTTTGTCGCAGAACATCTGAGTGTTTTTTTTTCCTTTACTCCATAGTGCGCAGTTGAATAACATGTAGGTAGGGTAATGTGTGAAATTTTGCACCATGATCAAAGTCGTTTCTAAAAACCTGGTCACTGGCTGTATTAGGCTTGATTCCTTCAGGCTTCCCGCCGGTGCACATACTCCTTCATACGTTCTCCTCCCTCTTCCCACTTTTTTGTGCTTCGCTGAAGCATGAAGTGTAGGCGTGTACAACAGGCGGTGGGATCACAACCCCTGCGTTTGCAGCCCACACTTCATTGATCAGACATGCCCAATCCGTCTTTCTGGGGGTCGTTGCTATAGGGGGCCGATGCCCCGGCTAACATTTCAGCTGGGGCAGAGCCCTCCCGGCATGAACAAAAAGTTTAACAAACATGGCTTACCTTTCGAAAAGAGGAACAATCAGAAGACAAACATGAAGTACCCAAAATCCGAGTAGTTTTGGTCCTAGGGAGAGGGAGGCACATCATGCACCCTAAACTTCAGCAGACTTCCTACGCCAATGATTTTCCCCCTTCGAATTCCCATGTACAGGTATCCCTGCATAAAGAGATATGCAATCATAAAATGGGCAAGTTAAAAAGTAATTACGATCCCTTGATCACTAGGATGGAAATTAAATTAGAAACTGGTAATGGTTCACAATGACAATGGAGATAGCCCAGGTTAACTCGCTTCAGTGGATACAGTGGAAGATTGCAACATCTGAACATTAGGTTTTGGGTGCTTACGAATCAGTTTGATTTTTTTTTTTTTTGTTCATGTGGCAATACTGCTGCTGATGTAGTGATGAAAAATGAAGATACAATGGAAAAAATGGTGTTCATGGTTTATCACACATCAAAATTAATAATGCACTTCCCATTCCGGAATAACAATGTGATGTCTCTGAAACCCTGGCTCACGGTGTAACTGTACAAATAAATCTGAATACGCATCTGTAAACACTTTTCCAGACTGGCCTGTACATAACACAATGGCCATCCGCATAACTTCATTTTCTTCTTATTTCTTTAATTTTGTTTTCATCAACATTCAGTAGCAAAAATAAAATTAAACCCTGCTCCCATTTAAGTTTATTTCTGCCACGAGAACTCAGAGCACTATCTTCTGCCTTTGAATGACAGACATCATTATCCTCAGGGGCATGTTTGCAAGGTCTGGTTTATTCTGTCAACCCCGCTGCTACACGATGCAGGATGAGCATTAGTGGCAATGACAGAAATTACCACTAGACCCTAACGTACCTTAACTAAACCCATAACTAGATAAATAGTAACTAGACCCATACCCATCACACTCAAGAAGCCTCATGTTTCAAATGTATTCTTCATAAAAAAATAAGTACTGCTTCTCATGAAAGCAGCCTCCTTAGTGAATGTTAACAACCAACCCCGACAACCCTGTAATCTATACACCACATTATGTGCACTAGGGATCATGGATATGACATTTGTCTACACAGACAAAAAATGACAACTTCAAACAAAGTTCAACACTAACAAACAATTTGGCTTGTCTGGAGCAAGTGTTCGTTAGGTTGCGGCATTTCTGCATTTTCTTTCGAAAGCTGTAGTTGGCTTCACCCTATTCCCGGAGGGCTAGACGGTATGGTCGATTCCCGGCATGGGGGTGGATTCGCCCCCCCCCTAAGATCTCGAGAACTACACATCCGATCTAATCGCAACAAACGGCAAGCGATTTGCCATGACGTGAACTACATTTTTATAAAAAGAAATTTTCAAAATTTTAAAATGTGTGGACACAGGGGGGCAAAAATGTCAAAATCAGGGGTACTTTTGGACTTCTTATAACTCCGTTGTTTATCGACCGATTTCAATGAAACTGGCATGAATCGAGAGATTATGGATAGAGCTTTTACCATGAGTATACAAATCTGAAATTTTGAGAAAATTTATGGGAGTTCAAAGGTTTTCAAAAATAGGAGGATTAGTTTGCTAACAAATGAACGGCAAAAGAAGCAAAAACACTTTTTTGGCTTCTGCCAGTCATGTTATGCTAAAGAAGTACAAATCACATCACAATGTTTGTATAATGTTAGCATAGGCGGCGCCAGGGACATGAAAAAGGGGAAACTGTCATGGTCACATGCTCTTCAGACGGACTTGTGACCTTTGACCTTAAATGACCTCCAGTGACCTTGGGGTCACTTGGAATGATGTCGTGTGCATTTAATATTATCTGTAAACGTTTTCAATCATTTGAAATCACTCTATTTCAGAAATTTCATTTTATGGCTATTGCGATATAGGGTACGCGCAGTGACATTTTAGGTAACAGCTCCGTGACCCGACCTGATATCAAGCTGAAACTTGGTACACAAGTAGAGGACATCGTGCTACGTCGCATATATTCCGGGTTTGGCATTTAAAAAAACGCCGCCGAAATTACTGCAAAAAAAAACAAATCTTGACTTTTGACCTTGACCTGACCTTCTAAAGTGACCTCAGACGAACAAAATTTACAACTGCATATTGCCCAACTATTTAGCTATGCATCCATATAAAGTTTTAAGTTCTATTTTAAAAAGTCTGTTTTGGGCAGACATTTTCCTTTTACCCCCAACATGACCAAAAATGGCCTGAGGTGCCTCCCAAAAACGTTGCCTGGCTCCGCCTCCGAGCAAAACAGAATTATGAAGTTTTGTCACGGCGCGTAGAAAAAATAGCTAGGAAAAGTCACCAAGTTTCGTGAAGTTGCGTTAAAAAGCCTGGAATTAGCAAGCAAAAAACCCGAGGGGGGGGGGCGGATTCACCCCCCTACCGGGAATAGGGTTAAGTTTGTCCAATGGCTTCGTTCACCGGAAGCGCACACAGCGATTTTTAAGAAAGCTGAACAATATTTAGGGGTCGCGCATCGATCTTGAAAATGTTACTTTTCGGTCAAACTTCTTAATGAACTGAGATAACTGACCATGTAGCCATATTTTCTTAATAATTTCAGGGAAAGAAGTCGTCTCATGTATTTTCCAGGTTCGAAAGACACGTAGTTTAGATGTTACAGCTACCTAGACGCTGACCTATATTTGATCCACGCACAACGTGTACCTGACCTGGTAATGAAAAACAACGTCGTCTCTAGAAACGACCAGGAGGTGGCATGGTGTTGCTAATACAACAGAAGCGTTGAGCACCTATTTATTGGAATTATTTGTGAGGTGTGCCGCTCTCGTACCCCGGGGCTGCACGGGCGCCTGTGCGCCGCGAGTGGCTTCTGTCAGTTGCCGGTGGCGTTGATCGGCCGGGAGGTCTGGGTGGGAATCGGGGAGACCGGTGAATCTCAAGGTAGTGGGTAGGATTAGTGGAGTAATATGTAGGTAGGACCTCACAGCACCACAGGTATAGGGGTGGCGGCATTAGTGCGAGGTGTGCCGTCCCTGTCTACCGCCGGAGCTTAACGTGCGTCCGGCGGCGGCCCGCGGCATCAGTTTTCTGATTGCGTAGGTCTAGTCATGCCATCTGTTCGAATAAAGTGGGGTAAGTATGGGTCTGTGGAACAACTGAGGCGACTGGTCCTTGTCTGATGAGCGTAGAGTTTACAATAGATAAACCGACAACAGCCAGGAGTGGGACGACTCTAAAGGTTACTGATTCGGCGAAAGAGCAACGTGTGGAAGCACCAACAACAGCACCATCTTCTCTAAGACCAGCCACAGACGCCTCCTTTATTGGTCAGCCGTCTCCCTTGATCGTTGGCGCCAGATTGCCAAACACGTGCCACGGTCTCCACTACTTCCTCCATGCCAATCAGGGAGCTTCTGACAAGAAGGCCGCGTTCAAGGCCAATGTGGACGATTTTGAAACACGGCGCACATGAAGACGGTCAAGAGACAGAAAAGCCGTTGAAAGCTGGAATTACTGTGCGAAGAGTGGCGCTCGCTGCAGAAGAGCTAGACGAGAGTCAATGACGCACTAGGTTGTTGTCCAAAAGATGCTTTTTCTCTTGGCAAGAAACACTTTGTCGTTCACACTCATCGTTGTCTGACGTGGGCTCCGGTGATCCTCGTAAAACTGTGTCTTCTTTCTTGGCATCGTCTGAGAGCGGTCGGTTTCTTTTAGAGAGCGGTCGGTTTCTTTTAATCTACTCAATAGCATAGGGAGCTCGCAAGTCCCATATCCTGCCCAGACTTTCTGAGAATTTCTCCATGCCTTCACATGCGTCTTCCTGTTCTGCAGCGAGTACCACTCTTCCCACAGTAATTACAGCTTTTTATCACAATTCTGTCTCTACGCCGTGGCCTAATGAATAAAGAGCCAGACAACAGATCTGGTAAGTGGCAGGTACTGGGCTGGAGTCCCAGAACGGGCATATGGGTCAACAGTAAGATTCAGCCCGAGCGCTTACTTCCAGGGAAAATAATCGTAGTAGTGGTTGCATGGCGTTTCAAATGCAATATTGATAAGTATTACTTACGATTTCAGCCGGAAAAACCTGAAACACACATTATTTCCCCCGAAACAGACTGCGTCGTCACTGGTATGCTAACCGCCAGACGCTCGCGTAGGGATTTTTGACGTTTCTGCGTTAAATAGTTTGTTTACGTGAGATCTCGACGCTGATTGGTCGTCGGTCGGACTCAAGGTCCAATCAAGAGTAATAAAAAAGTTTTGGGGGAATAACTAATGCGATATAAATTATCTTTAAAATAAAAAAGTTAACCGTTGTAAAAATAATAATAGTAATAATAATAGTAATAATAATAGTAGTAATAATAATAATAAACAATAATAATAAAAAAGTAAAAATATTACAAAGATGACAAAGCGTAGTTGCAATTTGAAAAATACAAAAAAAACAAAAAGCAGTGAAATAAAATATCTGAAAAAATCACGGAACAAAACTGGAAAATATTAGGAAGTGAAATAAAACAATAAATAAAAATTTACCCTAGCCTAACATAGTAACCAAACCTAACCTAACCTAACCTAACCTAACCTAGCCTAGCCTAGCCTGGCCTAACCTAACCTAACCTAACCTAACGTAGCCCAGCACAAAAAATCACGGAACAAAACTGGAAAATATTAGAAAGTGAAATAAAACAATAAATAAAAATTTACCCTAGCCTAACATAGTAACCTAACCTAACCTAACCTAACCTAACCTAGCCTAGCCTAGCCTAACCTAACCTAACCTGATCTAACCTAGCCCAGCACAACCCAACCTAGCAACCTAATCTAACGAGTATTAAATGTTATAATGTAATAATACTGATATCAGACATCCCAACAATTATCTAATACAATAATATAACGGCGTAATAATTTAGCAGTTCCTCCAAGTTCAGTTTGTGGCAACAGAATAGAACTTTCCTATATATGACGTCATTAATCGCTTGAAGATGCATGCAGGGTTTACACGTCCTTGATGTCAATAACCTTAACCTTGGTGGCACTACATTTTCCGCCGCGGAATAATGTTGTTCTCCGCCAGTCGACTGCAGCACGGTATTACTGTGTGGTACGTTATCGTTACGATTTTGTTGTTATTGTTTAGAAAATCAAGTAGTGCAAAGTACGGTTAGAAACAGGATGATACATTCTTTACATTGGTGGCAATTATACAAAGGGTTGTTTGCGATTTCGTCGGGCAGAAACTTACTGTTAGCCGGCATATGTATTTGGCCAGAGGCCGAAAGGCTCAGACAGGCACGGAGCGGTCGTGTAATGGAGTTGCACGACACGATAAAGATCCTCCAGTACTATCTGGCTCGACGCAGAGGGCAAAATTACTCCATATTTGAGAACATTTGGATGGCAGGGTCAGGGTGCCGCAACAAGCTCGGCTCAGCATTGGACTCTGATCCCAACGCCACTCCAACACATTCGGGATCAGACTTCCCCGTTCATCTACGCCGCCGGCAACTGTAACAAAAGCCGCTCGCGGCGCATAGGCGCGCGTGCAGCTTGGGGGTACGAGAGCGACACACCTTACAAATAATTCCAATAGGTCCTCAACGCTCCTGCTGTAATAGCAACATCATGCCACCTCCATGCTGCACGCTAATCGAATACAGGCCAGCTTCTCGGTGGTTGTTACTGCTAAACCACGTGTCTTACGAACTTGGAAAGTACACGAGACAACTTCTTTCGCTGGCAAGGTTCAGAAAATACGGCTACATGGCCAATTATTTTAATTCAGTAAGAAGTTGCTAATGAGCTAATGTGGTCAAAAACCAACATTTCCAAGGACGATGCGCGACCCCTAAACATTCGCCAATTTAGTTAAAAATCGGTGTGTGGGCTTCCAGTGAACCAAATTATGGAACAAGTTTACGTCAGCTAAAATTTCCAAAAATTTTCAAAAATTCGCTATCCTGGTGTACATGTTCGTCCGACGCCAGCAGCTTTTCTGGGTATTTCCCGTGATATTGCCCTTGTGATTTCCCCAACTGTACGCCATGACGGAACAAAAATATGTTCCCCAGCAGTGCATTGGAATTGGAATTGGAAGAAATGTATCATTCCAGAATGGTTCCACCATTTTGGTAAAATGAAATGAACTGGGAATCATTCCTCGCCGGCCGGAAAAGACTTGGAATGATTCCTTTTATTTTTCGATGGAACTGGAATTACAGCGCTTTTAAAAGTTTTTTTTTAAATTCATTTTCCAAGAAGTCCTTACTGTTTTGCATCTACACAGTGGCCACATCATTGACAGATACAGGTATCCCAACTTGTTCGAAATGATTCTCTGCTCGCATTTAAGTGTGATTCCATTGTTATCTCACTCTCTCCTCTCTGGCGGTGCGCAGCCCTACCACCGTTGCTAGGCAACGGCGACACTGGTGAGGAGGACGGGTGCCATTTTTGGCAACGGCCAGCGTTGACCTAGGCACCAGAAATCCAGGTACAATCGTCCGGCCAAAACAGTCTGACGTCGCAGGCGTCACACTTTGTTCACGCACACCGTTCACCAAACATGAAGGCACTTCTACGTTTAAATCACAGCATTTTTATGCATTTCGACATTAACCATGACAATGCACGAAAAGCCAGTCACGAAAAATTCGCCTATTCCACAACTAATAGCTTAGACTCTGCCCCCTAACCCATCCTGAAAAGGTTCGATCACCTGCAACTGTCCCAATCCCCAAAGCCTCTTCTTATTTTTAACCCCACGCCATAGCCAGCTTAAAAGGATTCACGAAAAGATAAAACTGTATGTACTGATATACTCAAATTCGAAATGCAAGCAGATGATGTCCGACCCCGTCAAAACCATAAGCAAACATAGCCGGCATAACCGGCTAACCAGCTGACAGCCGACCCACGCCGGCCTCCCATTGGTCGAGGATCGTGACGCCACCGGCGACACCCCAATAACGTATTTTGATAGGGACGGTCACGGGCAGAGCGCCGAGTCAGAGCGGGATGTGAACTACGGATGCGAAGATGCTTGAGGTGAAGATGGGGGGAGCATTATCTGGTACAAAGCTCTGCGATGGCTTTGGCTGACAAAACAACGATAACAAAGCGCGGCGGCCCTTTGGATACATTTCTTCATGTAGTCGGCGCCAACGGTGGCGAAGGGCCAGTGCAGGACTCTATAATGATAAGACCAGTGTCACAGTTGATTGTCGATATCTACTGTCGTCCGTGAAATAAGGGCGGCGGCAAAAACAAATGATAAGGCATGGCAAGACTTTGGGACGTATAAAGGGCTTTTGGGTTCATACTCTCCGTGCGATTCCCATTAACATAACGCCCAATGCTCCAACGACTGCAGGTACTGAATCTGATATCCACGCCACGAGGAAGCGTTCCTGCGGTAGCGCCGACTTAGTTTTGGGTCATGGTTATAAGCAGTAACTACTCCGCAGTCTAATGACTGGGGTAATGGAATGGAACTCAACGTGGTGGCGTCGGTGGCGTCAATCGCTTTGTTACAAATACATTTTTAAAACGGATGCTGCGTGTGAAGGCTGGGAGGGATAAAAGCAAAAGATAGGGGCATGTGAACTCCTCCACAGTTGGCGGGGGGGGAGAAGCAATGCTTTCTAGCCAACACCCACATGGGTCCATGCTAAATTAAAAGAAGCTGGGAGGGGACCCGCATTTGTTAAACCCAAATGAACATTTGTTAAAAGTCATTTGACTGAAATTTGGAACTGAGTTTCGCCTTTTTTTGAACAAATGCATTGGAATTGCGACCATTCCTTTTGGGACACAATGAATCGGCAATGGAAAGATGATCCCCGCTTCCGGCGCCCTTGGCAAAGAAGACCAACAATCGGTCCGCGGACGAAATGCATGGCCCTGTTGACCCACTACATACCCGTTGTAAGTATATGTAAGCGTGGTGTTGCTCACGCTTCCTATTTTCTGTTTCTATTTATTTTCGCAGTCTGTCTGTGCACCGTGGGCGCGGACTTTGTCGGCGTATCGTTACACCGGCTGTGACGGTGACAGAGGCTCCGCCCCTTTTTGGCCAGCGACCAATTCTCGGGGTTTCTGCAGCGATGCCGATGCGGTCTCGCTGCAGGGTTTGCTGGTGAACTTGAGCAGTCCAGCTCGGCTATGCCCACTACCCAGGCGCGATGTACCGGCCAATTAGAGATGATTTTTCCGAACAGACCAGTACCAAATGCGGAGAGCAAGGAATTTCCAGAGGTTACACACATACAATGTAATTGTATGCCTTCCTGCGTATCCAAGTCCGCATTTAACAAATGTTAAAAGGTCATTTCAGTGGTGTTAAGAACTGAATTTCAACTCTTTTTATCAAATGAATTAAAACTGGAATCACTTCTTTCCCGAAAGGAATGACTCTTATTCCAATTACGGATGGTTCCAATTCTTATCCTTTTGGTTCTGAAAAGCAATGAAGCGGAATCGGATCCATGCATGGATTCATGCATTCCTCTCCAGAACCAAAATCGGATTTTGGTTCTGAAAAGAAATGGATCCGAATCAGATTCATCCCTTTTTAGAACCAAACGGGTAAGAATTGGAATCATTCCTAACTGGGATAGGTCACTCTTTTTGGGAACACAATGAATCGGAAATGGATTCAGTCCTTTTCAGAACCTTAGTATCAAAACTGGAATTATTCCTTTCACTTTAGTAAATTCTAACACAATGTTCCCGAAGATCACATGAATGACCATCCAGTGAAAAACGATGTCATGATACCATGAATCCTTATTGCCTACATGTCCAAAAACGAAGTGATGGAATTCTGAAGAAAGTCAGTATGTATGTTGAGCTTCTCAACGAATTTTTGTTCTGGACGAACCCTTGTCCTAGTCGAACGTGTGTCCTACACGAACGTTTGCTGGACGAACTTTTGTCCTACACGAATTTTCGTCCTATAAGACCTTTAGCGAGGTGAACTTTTATCCAGGACAAACTTTTGTCCTGGACGAGCTCTGTCCATACGAACTTTCGCGAGAAGAACTTTTGTCCTTACGAACTATGACCCGACAGTCCGACGAACTTCTGCCTGAAAACCTTCTAAGCACATGTGCATAGTCATAATTGCATTCAAAGTACATCAAGTTACGCCAGTTAGAATATACAGGCATCATACTGTTGTGATTTCATTGGAAACATCACTGCACTTCAACCTGGTTTGCGCAGCCATCGACACCGTTCCATTTTGTCACAACATACGGTTGGCTCGACCATAATGGCAACATTGTGGTATGAGCCAGGAATAGGCAACAGTGCCAGATGAACAATACACTTGTTCAAGAGTATTCTACCACTCAGGGCCGATGTTAGGAAATGGTGACAGGAGCTTGCCATTGGAGTGACAGAAATCCAGACAACATCAGGCACGTCAATTTGAATTCTTTTAAAGGGGGCCATGCCCTCCCCGTCGCATGGCCTGGAACTAATGTGGACCTGGACCCCTTGAAAGGTGATTTTGCCCCCCCCCCCCAGAAAAGAAACACGTTTGTTTTTGGTAAATGATAACCAAAATGCAAAATAAAACTGCTACCAATCACCGCCACAGCCAGCCAAAAATTTCGGTGGTCCTCGCCCAGCAATGGGCCCCATCACTTCATGTTAGCTCCCTGGACAAAAACATTAACATAACGTTCTATCCTTTACATCCATTTTACCCATCCATTTTATCCTTTCATTTACAATGGGGCTCGCATGAGGGGCGCAGCCATCCCATAATTTCAGGGGCAGGACGGTGTCTGATCAATGGTAGACCCCAATTCTATGGGTGGGCCTCTCGAATACAAGCAGCCAGTGAAAATTTTACGGCATGGGCGCTTGTCGTTCCTAAACGTTATTAGTTGCAACCAGTTAGCACTTCTCTGATAATCGATGGTCGCACCAAGAACAGTTTTTTTTACTGGGGTGGCCAGGGGTGTGGCTTCCGGTTTCTTTCTGTAATAGGAAATAGGATTCCACCCACAAAGTTGGGATGGTCACCCACAGTACAACCGGAGCACCCACAACCTAAAATGTTATCCAGGATTTCCTACATGCCCCGCAGAGGCCCATCAAAGATTTTTCTGAGAGGGTTTCGGGTAAGCGAAGACAAATACATTACCAAAGGTGCACAACGTCGGCCTGTCCCGCTCGTCACTACCCAGTATAGAATTCATGCAGAGGCTGGAACTCTAATGGGCAGAAAGTGCATCAGACCAAGCAAAGAAAATTATCTGAACAGCATCAAAAACAATCGGTTTACGGAGCCGGGGCAAATTGGTCCGATTTGAAAAATGTTTAAATATTATATGGAATTTAGACAGTAACAGTTCTTTTTAGAAAACCACACCTGTGTGCTCCACAGCTGTAACAGGCCTCTCTGCAGACCGCCAGGGGCTCTTCTGCAGGCCGTCAGGGGGTATCCCGCGGGCCGTAAAGAGGCCCCTGCGGCCGGCGGCAAGGGCCTCTGCATTTCAGCAGGAGCCCGTTCATGCGAACAAGAGGCCAGCTATAGGCAGGCAGGAGGCCACTTCCAATCGGCAGCAGGCCCCTGCGGGCCGCCAGGGCCGCAGAAGAAAGCAGAAGGTACCTCCACAGACCAGGAGGGGCCCTCTGAAGGCTGGCAGTGATTCCACAGGCCGGGAGGGGGTCAGTAGTGGGCCCGGTAGGGGGCCCAAAAGGTCGGCAGGGGATCCCTGTAGGCCGACAGCGGTCCCCTCCGGGCCAGCAGGGGCCCTCTAGGCTGGCATAGGGCCATACAGGCCGGCTGGTACCCCTACAAGCTGGCAGGGGATCTCCCACAGGCTGGCAGGCGGCCCCTACGGGCCGGCAGGGGACCTTCTATAGGCCTGAATCTATATTTCATCGGTACCGGTCGGGCAGGCGTTTCATATGACGATCGGAACGCACAAGGTTAAGACACTACGCCGATGGATCACGGTTGGTATTTCATGACGCCATCATAAGAACTGAATAGGGAAATGCTAATGAGGTCCAATTCACGACTAGTTTTCAGCCAAAGTCCATCCCAATGGCCTGACTGGGGGGGGGGGGGCTGTGGCAAGGTCAGAAGGGGGTATTTCTACCTTATAACTCCTACGTTTATTCGCCCGTTTTGATGTCATGAGCATGAATCGAGATGAATCGAGGGCTAATCGATTGCTCATTTCCCTTCGGCCCATGCGTTTAGACTTTTGAGGAAATTCGCAGGCACTTCCAGGGCTTGGAAAATGTGTGGAATACTGTTTGGAAAAATGAATGGACATTTCATTTCAAAATAATTCCTTAGTTCTTACCTAACATTTTATACCTCACCATCACAAATTGTTTTGTTCGTATAATGTCAATATAGGCAACGCCACAGGCATGAAAAAGGGTAACTATCATGGTCACGTCTGGATCCTGTAAGACCGACAAATATTGGCAAATACTGCCAAGGATGGATCCAGGTGATGCGTTAAGGCTGGGGGGGGGGGTGGAAATGTACAAGCACGTGATTCAACCTATCCTGAAATGCTGATTTAGCCTTGTATTTCGGCCACCTCGCCATTTTCGCAAACGATCACTTATATAATCCAACTTTCGTTTAGAAAACAAAATATCCAAAATTTTAATCCGAAGAGGAGAGGGGAAACAGGCATGTCAGCTCCGGAATTCCCAACGAAAGGGGACCATGACCCCGATGGTCCTCCCCTGGATTCCGCCAGTGAATAATGCACAAAAAACACCAGCAAGGAAAGATGAGCTTTCGGAAACGATGGAAGTGGTATCGAGATACAGAATGGGGACTGATGACGGATGTCCAGCCGGCCACCGCTTCTGGGAAGATGGCGCTGAACATCTGCTAAAAGGCAAAAACAGTGTTACGGCAAGAACTCCACTGCGGATTATTCCATTCCGGCTCCGTGCCTGATATGGCTACCAGGACTCACAATTTAAAACTTTAGTCCAGTTAGTCATGGTATTAAATATATGCTTTTATATGCTTTTAATCTTATTCAACATCACCAATTCAAAACTCCTGTGGCTGGTCCCGTAGGGTCGTCCATAAATGTCGTGGTGCATTTTTTCGTATTTTCTAACCCTCACATTCCTAAAACATTGTAAAGGTCAGTCATGCTCCCAACCTTGAAACTGCACAGCACCCAGGCTCCCCTGTATGTCCTCCTTGTTTGTGCTGGCATTTTGAATAGCCATCACTTACCTTACTTTACTACCACTGAAAACGTGGAAGTTGGAGTTACATTTGATATAGACAACTCTTTTTCATCTTTCTGGGGGCATCTATAACCTTTTCTTTTTGATGGGCAGCATTACATAACGCTCTGCCAAAATCTCGCTCTTTCCATAGCATGATCCGGGTATTAACTGCTGCTATCAGGTGCCAAAACGATGCAAGAATTGCAGCACAAAATTCACACCATCTCTTTACACTTATGCACAATGTCTGGGAAACTTCACAGGGTCCTCACATACCCCATGTCCCCTCCTGGTGATGGAAGGGTAAGGATGGGGCAGGATTGGAAATTTGGTTTTTGTTTTTGAATCTTTGTTTTGGAGTATAAGTTTTTTTGAAGAGTGCCACTGGTTTAAGTCAACAATCTTGGCATAACTGTCATGACATCATACCAGCTTCTTACTCAATAAAGACAGAGACATTTCCTTGCAGAGTTAGAAATTTGTCAGCACAGTTCAAATGCAGCTTTTGGATGAAGGCACAGAATCAAACTTTTGGGGTAAAAATGTTTTTAGAAGCACAGATTTTTTGGTGTTCTTCAACACCAGAAAAACAACACCTTTTCTAACCCTGAGGTGGAGCAAGGAAGGTTTTAAGAGAGAACTTAACACTGTATATGAGTGTATAGGTAAATAATTGGATAAACATACAAAAACACTTTTGTTCACCTTAAGCCACTTTGGAACCTCAGATCAAGATCATGTCCAAATTTTGTTTGAAGTAAATATTTTTGGAGGTAGCTAATTTCTTAACAGAACATCCAAGCATTTCAGCTTGATGCTCTCTATTTAAGTTTCAGGCTTTAGGCTAATATCAGATAAGGTCAAGGAGCTATGATGTAAAATGTCTGCACATGTGCCTGATATCACAACAATCATGCACATTGATTTTATGGAAAATATTCCATTCACATTACTGGAAATCTTTCCCAACACTACAAAATGAGCCTTCTGTCAGCCCATGTGACTGAGGTCATCTGAAGCCAAGTAAGGTCAAAGGTCATATGCTGACTTGATGAACATGCAACCATGATAGTTCCCCTTTTCAGGGCCCTATATGCTCCATATATGCAAACAATGTAGTGCAGTTCACACATCTGAAGCAAAGAATATCCAATGAAAGCTAAATGGTTATTTTAAGCCATTATGTACATTTGCTTTTCCAAAAAATATTCCTCCCATTTTCAAAGCCCTCTCAACACCTGTGAACATCCTGAAAATTCTCAACACATGGGCCAAAGAGAAAACTTCAACTGATTAGTTCTCCATTCTTGCTCACTGCCTCAAAATCAGTTAATAATGTTAGAGTGATAGTGAGCAAAAGATACCCCCTCTGGCTTTTTTGATCCCCCAGATAAGGTCATCTGGATAGACTTTAGCTAAAAACCAGCTGTAAAAAATCAGCTGTAAAAAAATCAGCTGTAAACTGGACTGCATTAGGTTTTCCCAGTCAGTTCATACCATGATGTGATGGAATGCTGACTGTGATCCATCAGCATTGTCTTGCCATCAGTGTGGCTAAATTCAGCCAGTTGGGTGTCAAGGATGTAGATATTAATTCATGCTACTGGACTGCTCTGTTGTTAGGCTTTCTGGCTGCCATATTGCTCCTCCCCTTGTCCAAGACCAACCAACGAGCACTGAGCAGAGGATGTTGCTGAGTTGGTGTTTAATTGTCCCAGGCAATACAAATCAGGGGCAAGTCTGGCTGTGCAAAGGGTGCAAAAGTTAGTAGAGAGGTGGCCAATAACTGGCAGGACAAATCAAAACCATAGCAAGAACAAGTCTGACAGCATGAATTCCAATCTACATTCCTGACACCTAACTGACTGAATTTAGCCACAATGCTTTCCATTGTGCTCTCCCACTGGCATGCAAAATTCCTGCCTGACAATTACCTATTTTGCATTTTGCCTTCTCTTGCCCCTATTATTCTTAAAGCATTTTGCTGATAGCTTTGATTTACATAAGAATAATTTGCTACCCTTGGAGGGCCCCATTCAAATGTTATGAAGGGGTCCTAGAATCCCTAAGACCCCTGGCTGCACTACTGCCATCAATCAAAACAAAGTGAACTCAGTCTGCTGAAACACATGCATTTGGAGGGGGGGGGGTTCATTCCCATCCCTCAACTAAGTCCCCACGTCATTTACATAAAATGATACCCTGAACAATGCACATTAGTGTGAATAACATGCAAATGAACCACCAGCTGGCATCGTTCAACAGTGTACCTCAAATAAGGGCCATAGGTCAATAAATCCGTGATGCACAATCCACACATGTCTACTGCAAAGTCCTGAATCTTGAAAAATGAGACCCTCAGATTGTACATAAAACGAAGTTTATGCTGTGAAACTCTCAGTTTTAAACCGGCTTTCCATTCTCCGGCGAGTCCGGCGCGTTCAGACGGCCATTAACCACCACCCCATACATACCATATATAGGGCATTGAGCCCTATGAGGCAATTCTTCGTACATGTAAATCCTCCACACATGACTAGGATGGAAAATGGGCAACAGAGAGACGAACCAAACTAAACCAAAAATAACCAGCACGTTCACCCAGTCCCATCCACAGCGCAATACTTCATGCACGTCTCGCGCAACAGCTGAGCGACTCTCAGGTATGTTTTTTATTGCAAGTATGCTTTTCGATCAATGGGCGAAATATCGCTATTATGAGAAATATCTTGCTGAAATGTTTTCTGCTGCTGTTATCGCTGATTATGCCATTCGCCACTATCATAGTTTTATACCACCATACTTCTAACAAGGTGTGGTTAGGTCAGGGTATTTACCAAGGCTTATTTGAAGGGCAAATCACTGGGGGGGGGGGGGATTTCGGCCTGTCGAATTATGGGTAACATAAACACAAAATCCTGGTATTTTGCCGACCTTATTTTGTCTGACCCCGTCGTTGGTCGCTTTGGTCGGGCTGGTGTGGCGAGACCAGTGGTCGCAGGTGGCTGAAACTTGACCGTCTCAGAGATATGGTGGCACGATGCATTATGTTAAGTTTTCGGATTTCGGAACGCCAGGTTGGGGAAATCCAGCACATTTTCGGAAGACCTGTCACTTGATTTTTCATTGTCATTGTGACTATCATTTTCGGAAGACTTGGACACGCCGCTTCCGGGTGCCCGTTCTCCGAAACAACGGGTCACGCCGACACAACACCGTGTGCGTTCGACAAAGAATCGTTTGGAAAATTGTATCGCATGGAAGAGGCGGAGCGGGGACCGGCCCGTGATATGTTCTGGCCTCGGGAACACAAAATGTGCCCGGTTTTCAAGGCTTCAAAATGAGTCATAATCTCGGAAACCGTTAAAGATACGGACCCGAGGACACGATGGCCAACAACATGGTACCGGCTGGGAATCATTTAACGGAATCGACCTCATCCGTCGGATGGGGTAGCTGCGGCGCGCGCTCAAAGTGGTTTTTACTGTGATTTCGAATGCAAAGACACGAATGAATAACACGAAACTGGAACCAACGGAAAGCCCGTTTTTTCTCGTTCTCATCATACCAAATATTAATCAGTTGTGCCGCTGCCGCTCCGGCTAAGCGACGCCATGCGAACAAATGCAGAAGGCGAGTCCGCCCATTTTCAATCGAGCTCGAGGCCATTGCCGACACGAGGTCTTTCCCCGATCCTAATCGCCTACCGTCTTTGGCACCGAGACCAAACCTAGTCCTTTCGACAGAGAATCGGTTGGAGAACAGCATCATGCACAACACCGCGCGCAGGGACCAGTGCTTGACGCGTGCTAGCCACCGGAACATGTAAAAGGCCGTTTGCAAGCTTTACAAAATTTGATGCAGCTAAATTCAGTCTTCAGTTACAACAGCTCTTCTACTATATAGTCCCGCGTCACAAGGTACCTACTGCATAGCATTTCATTAGGCTGACCTCGTCCGTCAAACGGGGTAGCCGTGGGCACGCGCCCAATGTGGGGGTATTTTCGATTTTCGGGTCCTTTGTGCTTACACCGTGATTGAGATGGTATGGAGGATGAGACTGCCGGCAAAATTAACACCCATGGAAGACAAGAATGTTCGTCGTTTTGACGCTGCCATAAAATAATCGTAATTCGCCTAACGTTACTGCCATGACACATCAGGTAAACTGGTGCAAGTCGTGATTTTGCACAAGATCGACAGCTTTCGAGATATCTGTGTTCGATTGGAGATTGTGGCGGTGCTATTCGGATCATACCGTTAAGGATACTACCACTATGTCCCACAATCCATTGTGAACACGCCACTATAACCCATGTGGTGTGTGTTGTGGTCGGTTCAGAAAAGGTTTGTATGTCGCGTTTTGCACGTTGTTTTTGCCGCCCATCCCGATCGAAAACCACCTCCTCTTTCACTTGATTATTTTGTTTACCTTACATTACATACATTATAATGTATGTAATATAAAAATCTGTTTTCTTGTTTCCAGTTTGACGTCCGTGAAGTCAGCAACAGCCACAGCAACAGCTCCAGCAACGAGTAGCTATTTCAATGAAAGCTGTGTCATGGGTAAACTGACCGAGTTATTCACGAATCTGAAGTCTGTTTTGGAAAAGCTCTAGCCGTCTGAACTCTCGAGGTAACACTAAAAACTGAAACCAGCAACAGCCACAGCTGACGGCTCCAGCAACGAGCACAATACAAGCGCACTCAAACCAAATCGGAGTATCAGAGAGGTTCGAAACTCATCCGGCACATTCAAGTATGGTAACATACCAAGACACCATCACGTGTCACAATATCGATAGCATCTCTCTTGATGTCGATACTAATTGGCCCAAGTGCTTTTATGTGATCAAAAGTCATTTCCTACACAAGTGCACGCCAATCAGTTCGGAGTGCCACGGAGGTGTGAAACTCGTCTGGCACGTGGAATACAAATATGGGAACATACGAAGTGTTCATCGGTAACACTAAATATGCAGTAGGCCAACAGACCGTAAATAGACCCATACGGCCCAATGTAGTTACCATACCGTGTATTTAACCAGCACACAACAACGAGTGGGACTCGCTGCACGGCACGCTGTCGCGTTTAGCGCGCTAAGCGAATTTTTGCGCAGTATAAGAGTCTATTCGTACGCACCACAATGATCATACTGTGCCCTGTTGTCTGAGCTGACGTTGCACGTTATTTTTGCTAATGGCTTGTATATACTTTACATGTAAATAAATACATATAATATAATAGTATGTAAATACTTTGTTTTTGTTGCTAATGGCCTACATTGCCCCCAGACTGAACGGTCACTTTTTGAACGGCACTGTAGGTCATACGGTCAAAGTTTTTGCATTATCTATGGTATGCATATCCTTACAATCGGTGCTCATTGCTGGAACCATCTGCTGTGGCTGTTGCAACATTACGTTTTTCGCGTGACCTCTGGGAATCAAATGTTTAAATCTATCGTAAAATATTATTCAGATTCGTGAATAATTAGCCCATGGTGCTCTATAGCTTTATGGCATACTCTGTATTCTAAGACTCTATGGCACATCATTGAAATCGGTGCTCGTTGCTGGAACTGTTGCTGTAGCTGCTGCCAACTTAACGTTTTTTGAGCGGTCTACGAAGATCGAACGGTCAGGGCTATTCCGAAATGAACTCCAGATTCGAAAATAACCTGGCCAGATTATCCAGTGGCATACATGTCATTGAAGGCCAGACATTCAAAGCTCTTCCAAAACAGACTTCAGATTCGTGAACAACTCAGTCAGGTTATCCTATGGCATAGCTCCCATTGAAATCGGTGCTCGGTGCTGGAGTCGTTGCTGTTGTTTACTTCACGAACGTTTCGGTTTGACCTTTACGCTACCTCCAGTTTCAAGATTTCAGGTAAGCTACAGGACTAAAAAATGTCGCCATAATATGCGCACAGGTTGGGTTACATACAGATGCAAATAGACACGCAAACAGCGTTACACAGAGGACAGGTATTGGACGGCAGAGATAGATACAGGGAATAATACGAAGAGAGAAAGCAGAGACAGAGACAGATAGAAACGAGTGACTCTGGGGAACAAAGGAAGACTGAGTAAATGTGGGGGAGACTGAGGGACACCGAGGAGACGGGTAGAGAATGACGGGGACCGGCGACCGACGGGGATCGACAGAGACCGGTGGAGAGTGGCGGAGACCGGTAAAGACCAAAAGAAATCGACAGAGGCCGACTGAGACCGACAAAGACCGATGGACATCAAACGAGATTTAGAGAGAGCGAAAGACTGGTAGGCTGATGGAGACCATAGGACACCAACAGAGACTAATGGAGATCGAGTTAGATCGAAGGATACCAACTGAAACGGATGGAGGTCAAGGGGCACCGAGGAAGACTTGCTGACACCGATGAGGACGGAGTGCGAGCAATCTTGACGTAGACTGGGTTGTGAAAACCGACGAAGATGGAATAATAAAAAAAACATTTTACACTTGTTCAACCCGGGAAAGCCAAAACAGAGCAGAGGTGTGGAAGTGGCCGCTTTATACCACAGCGCGTCGCATGACGGGGAACTAACTTGTGATATCTGTAGAAAAAGATGTTGATCGAAGCACACCGTGATCTTTCACGTGACATTGGAATAGACAGAATGATGCATCGTGTTCAAAGCGAACGTGCATCCGAGCGCGAAGTGCTAGGACATACGAGCAGACCAAATGGCCGAAGGCAGCCTGTTTCCATGAAAACTCGTAGCGCGATTGTAAAACAGCACTATGAGCAGCTTGATCAACCATGGAACAGAAACCAGGCTGAAGCGCGCAGCAACACTGTCCAACGATGCTTGGGTGCTGGCGTGGGAATTTTGCGGAGACCGGACTGCTGACAGTTGGTTCAACAAGCAGAACCCGTTTGTTGGCATTGAAGTGTGCGATCAGCTTTTCGTCCGAAACTTGATTGGAATGAAAATTTGTACACGCAAAAAACTTTAGATGCACGGCGTGGTAAACGACCAAAAAAGCGGCCGGTGCGCCCGCGAAAAGTTTGTGCTACTTGTGGCGTACATGGGGACCTAGAGGGGTCGTGTGTTGGGGTACGCATGGGTGGGGAAAGCCAGCTAAAGGCCGTCGGCTGCCGCTTCCTCATCTGATGGGCCCGCCTGCCGGATTTGTCGTATTTTTGTGCGGTTTGTTTTAGCTCGCTTGCGATCGCAGCAGTTCATCAAACTGAACCCGTCAGAACGGAATCCAGCAAAATCGTTACAGGCACAAAGAGCCCTTCCTGGTTATCTAATATATCATATCCTCTCTATTATCCTCCCCTAATTTTTTCATTTATCGACGCCAATCAAATTCCAGCTGAAGGAATTCGAAACCTGTCTAACGTTTTTCTCCAAAAAAGGAAACCAGCTGTGCGCTCATTTTCCGTTCTCATCTTTTTATTCACGAATAGCTGCTTCAAAATACATATATGCTACTCGCAGTCTGCCTGAAGTGTGTCAATGGCCTGGTCGGGCGTGAGCTGCTGGCAAAACAACATTTTCACTGGAGGGATTTGGTTGTTTACTGGAGGGATGGATTTGTCGGCCACTGATGGATTCTCTCCCCCCGCAATTAACACGTTAAAATATATCCTGGCACCAACAGGTGACTCTTATTGATTTGACGTTCATACTGTTTCATGATTTTCATATTCGTACTGGCCTTTCTCCGTGGAGGTGTGGAGCCAGGTCTTCATCAGACAAGCAGAGGATTCTTGAAATAAGGGCTTTACTCAGCTAAATCCGCGGTACAGATGGAGCCTAAAAAGAAAGAGAGAAGTATTACTCGAAAACAAGGAAAGCAGAACGTGACACACGTTACTTACGATCATCACATGGAGCGGTATGCGTTCACCAACGCAATATCTCAAGTGGATTCGGCTTCAATGCAGGCGGAACTGTTTGAAGCCCTGGGGGAGGGCAGGCTGTGTTCACTCACGGAATTACATCCCAGCTGGGCAAGAGACGGAGGATGGGGCCAGTTTACACAAACAGCATACGCATACGCGGCTTTTACAACCATCCCACAATACTGGAAATTAGCAGGGTTACTATAGTATTGGGTACTTATATAGGACATTAGTACTAATACTTACTCGTACAAATATAGCATATTGTACTAGTATGAGGTTCTTCTTAGATCTAAGTGCAGCGTTTGGTGACGCCAGCTGGCATACTTTAGTAAATCCAAAATATAAACCATGCATTGCTCTAACCTGCAAAAATAACTCAGTTAGGTTGAAATGTGTCAATGCCACTGCAACAACAATGGATTCAAGCCTGACTAATTCTGCTTTTGGCCTCTGCAAAATCTTTTGCCACCAGTGGTGTCAGTTTAAATTCTTTAGGGGGGGGCCATTACCTCCCAGCGTGGATCTTGGTCCCCCCAAAGCTGATTTCGGCCCCTATAACATTTTCTGCCGTCTTTAACCAGGGAAATAGGGAAATGTCCGTCACGTTAGCATCGCATTCGTATTCGAATCCAACTTCGAGTTCCGATTTCCTCCAAGTTTCTTCCATGAATGAACAAAATTTGGTGGAAATCCAGCGACTGACCCGTGGGCCAGTCTTATCGAGTTATTCACAAATTTGCAATGTTTTTTTCCTCTGTGTCACTCCGATTGGTTTCTAGAGGTTAACGAAATCTTGAAATTAAGGTACCCTGGAGTTTCTTCGTTTACCAATGGAAGCCAACGAAACCGGCGCCATATTGACATGGGTGTCGTATTGTGCACACCATTGGGGGGGGGGAGGGTGGACAGAGCCGAGGAGGTTCCACAACCTAACTTTCCCGTAAATGTGGATTTCCCAGTGAATTTAGGGCACTTCGTTTTGACTGACAGCAGTATTCCATTTTTTTCTTAAGGGGCATATTTTGTTTGTTCGTATACATATAAATTATATGACATGTATAATATATCTATATACATATGTCCATATATATTCCTCTTTTACGTATCACGTTTATGGCATTAACCCGCGCCCAACCGTGGGTCGGCGGCGATCATGCACTGGGGGGAGGTTGACCGCCCCCTCTAACTCGAGAATGGCTGGTGGCACGATGAAAATAAGCACACCGTTGGAAATCTCGTGACAAAGAGAACTCGAAACTGGTCTCATTTTTAGTTTTGGGTCATATGTAAGCCATCTACGCCCTACATATTTTTTCTCATAGATATTATAGATATGGATATAGTTATAGATATAGATCTCATAGATCTTGAGATAGAACTTAAAACTTTATATAGATATATAGGTAAATAGTTGGGCAACATACAAATACAATTTTGTTAATCTGAGATCACTTAACCCGCGCACAACCGTGGGTCGGCGACGATTACGCCCGACTGGGGGGACGGTTGACCGTCCCCCCTAACTCACGAACCGTTGGTCGCACGATAAAAATACGCACACCGGTGGAAAGCTTGTGACGAGTCGACCCCGAAAACGGTCTCATTTTGTTTAAGATAATATGTAAGCAATTTGCGTCTTATATATATTTTTTTTTTCAAAGCCGACTGCATGAGACCGAGAAACGGCCGGAATCTCAAGGGCTGTGACTAATAACGCATAAGTAAAGGCCCAACGCACAGGTAAAGGTCCCCAGATGCCGAAACACGTCTAATTTCTCAATTTGTTCAATATACACGACGAAACGTTGAGTTACAGAGACGGCAAATGTCACGCCAGTTATGGGCGAGCGCCGCAGCCGCATGCGGTAAGAAATTAAGGGGAACTAATTTTAGCGTTCCTTTATTTTCGCGACATCAGACTATCCGTATCAATTTTATTGATCTCATTGGTTCCTGTGATGACTTCTCATGCTTAGATTTTGGAAAAAATTCGTTAGTTACCAGTCTACACAACTGGCGGAGTTTTATTTGCGAGAGCCTGTTTATTTCCAAAACATGCAATTTTTTTGAAATTCTCGAGGTTCGTGGTATAACTTGCATCTGTGCAAACCAGTTGTGCCGTTTTCTACCCATTCTGAGTAATTCATCGCTGATTTTGTCGTTGGTACATTTTGGCTCACAACAGTTATTCGTGACCTGACCCCAGGTCAATGGCTGGAATTGATAATACGGAATGAAATAATTGATACTTTGTCCAATGACGGTAACTAGAGGTATGCTTCACTCCACACTAAAAATGTTATGAAAAATTCCGCCAATTTCCGAAAAAGCGACGACAGGTCTTAAAAATGGGCTTGACCTTAGGTCAATGACCCAGAAAATTCCGAAGAATCTGAGATACCAGATTTGTTACATCTGTCAAAATCTCCAATCCCTAAAATTATTATTACGATATCTTGTTTTGCGAAAAAGTTCCAGGGCGCTAAACTTTTTTGGACATAGGTCCGTTTGACCTGACCTAGGTCAGACACTTGCCTTGACCTGAAATCAAAACTTTGACACAATATGTAAAAGTGATCAAGCAAAAGGTACAGGAAGTTTCGTGGCGCTGCGTTTGTTTGTTCTCTCGCAATCCTAGAAAAACCTCAGGGTGGCGGTCAACGACCCCCCCCACCAGTCGGGGCCGGGTCAACCTTATTCCCGAAGGACCAGACGGTATGGCCGAATTCCGGCGGGGGGATTCGACTCCCCTCCGCCGATCTCGAGATCTCGAGATCTCGAGAACTGCACATCCGATTTCATTGCAACAAACAGCAATGGAGTTGCGATGATGTAAACCACATTTTAATAAGAAGTTTTCAAAATCTTGCAAGGGGTGGATACGATGGGGCAAAAAGGCCAAAATGGATGATATTTTTGAACTTATTATAACTCTGCTGTTCATAAGCCGATTTTGACGAAACTGGCATGAATCGCGAGCTTATAGATGAGACTTTTACCATAAGTGCACACTTATTTTTAAGAATGGAGGACTAGCTTTTCAAAAACAGCACTAAAAAAGTTTAGAACATTTCTTTAGCTTTCGATAGTCATATTATGCTGAAGAAGTGCAAATCGTATTACATTACTCATGTAGTGTCGGCATAATCGATGCCAGGGACATGAAAAAGGAGGAGCCGTCATGGTCACATGTTCATCGGGACAACTGACGACCTTTTACCTTGAATGACCTCTAATGACCTTTCAGTGACATGGAATGATCTTGAGTGCATTTCATTTTGTTTGAAAAAAGTTTCCAATCATTCGAATTTACTGACGGACACTGACATTTTAGGTCATAGCTCCATGATCCGACCTGATATCAACCTGAAACTTGATACACAAGTAGAGGGCACCCTTCTACGTCATATACATTCCGGTTTTGGCATTGGGAAAAATAGCGCCAAACTACTACTATAAAACCAAATTTTGAATTTCGACTTTGGCCTGGCCTTGTGAAGTTACCTCAGGTTAACAAAATTATATTTGTATGATTACTCACCTATTTACCTATACACCTATATAAATGTTCAAGTTCTATCTTAAAAAACGCTATTTTTGACAGCCATTTTTTTACCCTCAACAGAACCACAGCTGGCCTGAGATACCTTCCAAAAACGTTGCCTGGCTCTGTCCCTGCGCAAATAAGAATTACGAGATTTTCTTACAGTATGTAGAGAGAATAGGTAAGGAGGGTGACGAAGTTCTGTGAAGCTGCGTCAAAAACAATGGAAAAGGCAAGCAAAAACCCGAGGGGGCCAATTTGGTCCCCCTGCCGGGAATAGAGCTAAAAGGAACTGCTCATGACGGCGAAAAGTATAATGGCCGCGCCTGCCGTATAAACCTCCGATGTCTTGGATGCAAAATACTGAAATAGATCGATAGACGTGCTTTGATATTTCAACAGTCCCAAAAACGTTTGAGGAGGGCCCCGAAGACCCCGGAGAAGGCCCATTGGACCCCTACGGAGTATCTTCCTCAACTCATCTACAAGGTCCACTGGAGCATGTTGTGGGTTCCTCAAACTTTTGAGGGGGCCCTCATTGTTTTTATAGAACCCTCAAACTTTCAAAAGATTTTTTTAATCGGACAAGAAATTATTTCTGCAACGTGAACTTGTTTCCTGAGTAGTATTGCTGTGTGATAAAGTTACACAATGCTTCGTCAGATCAGGGGCAGATCCAGGACGTCGCTAAGGGCGGGGGACGAATGGTCGAAGTAGGCCCCCTTCCGTCCGACCCCTCATTTTTTGGCTCTTCGGATGTGAAAAAAACTTGGGTCCGCGCTGGCTCAGGACGGAGTGATATGATTTTGTTTGTTACCATATACAATAGCCGAAAAAATCTAGTGTGTCATTTTATTTGAAATTATGTGGCGTTTTGTTCCTGTACAAAGTGGCCGGAATATGGCAAAAAAAAAACGGCTCGACTAAGACGACCGGGTACCTCTCTCTATTTGAAATCCCGTTTCCGTATCTGACAGTTTCTTAAAGACTTGGTCAGGGATGGTCCAGGAGCCCCTCTGTACCCTCGCAGTTTCTGGGAACGTTTTTGCCAGCTTAGTTTAGTTTAAGTTAGATTCCCTCTGGTAGTTAAAGGGGCACTTTTGGTGGTTTCGGGTCTTCTGCTGTGTCAAGATCCTCTAGTGGTTTCAGCTTCCATTTACAGTTTCATGTGTTCTTCGGAACGTTTCAGGCGCTCCTTTGGCAGTTGCAGGGACACACTGGACAGTTCCAGGGGCTCGTCTGACAGTGTTTGGGATGGTTAGGCCATCTATGGCTCCCTCGTGTCGTCCCTAAAATATTTTTGCCGTCTTAAGAACCCCTCAGAGAGTAACAGAGGCCATCTATACGTCTCTTTCTGCCGTGACAGAGGCGCCTCCGTTAGTCCTCCAGGTCCTTTGGCCGTGTCAGGAGCTGTCTGGACGTCTCAGGGTTTAGAAGTTTCAGGGCTCTCTGGTCGCTGCAGGGGCCCCTGTTGCTACAGACTGGTAGTTAGCAGTCTCAAAGATCCCTCTCTTATAGTCTCAGTGGACTCCTTTTGCCTTAGGTGCCGCTCTTGCCGTCTATTTTTGTTTTGTTCTTTTGCATCTCGGGGTTATCTCGGTGTCCCTCTTGTCGTCCCTGAAACATTTTCGCCGTCTCAGGGGCCGTCTGGCAGTTAGAAAAGGTCTTTTAGCGCTCTCAGGGCCCCTGTACAGTGTCACGGGCACTCTGAACGCCTTCGGCGGTCCCCATGGCTGTGTATTTGGCAGTCTTAGGGCCCTTCTAGTCGTGTCAGGGGCCTTTGCTGACACTTCAGAGGCCTCATTGGCAGTCTCAGGGGACATTTTCAGTGCCAAGAACCCGCCTAATACACTCGGGGACCCTCTGGCTGTCTAGGGCCCCCATACCGCCTTAGAGGCCTATTTATCGTCCTTGCCTCGCAGGAGCCCCCGACCAATTTGGCGGTCTCAGGAGCCATCTAACGTGTAGGAGCCCATCTTGCTATTTCAAGACGTACCTGACATTTCCGGGGCCCCCTGGCTGCATTTAGAACACTTCAGGTTTTCAGAAAGACCAGTGTAGCTCATTTACATCCCCTCTTGAGAGTGGGACGATCACTCATAAATCCTCGTTTAGGGGGCTCCTCTTGCTGGCCAAGGGTTTCTTATGCTGTCCTAGGCACACTCTTGAGATCCTCCCGTCTCATAGGCTCCTTGGTATTTTTTGCGGTCTCATGGACCCTTTGTCGAGTTGGGACCCTCCTGCGGTCCTAGGGACCTTGGAGAGTTTCACGGGCACTTCTATCCATCTTCGGGCCGTAGTGCCATTTCATGGTCTTAATTACCCTTCCGGAGGATCTTTGACTGCATCAGGAACCTTCAGCCTTTCACACAGGCCCGTAAAGCCCATTTGGGCCAATATGACATTTCAGGGGCCCCAATGTCGTCCTAGCAGCCAGGGACCCATGACCCCTCTGGTGGCCTCAGGGGCACTATGCCGTTTTGGGGCCCTATTGCGGTCCCTAGGACTCTTTGGGAGTTCCAGCCCAGAGGCACTTCTATCGGTCTCAAGAACCATCGAACCCTCCCTGAGGCCCCATCTGCATAAAAAACCAACCACTTTTTTTACGTAAACCCCTTGAAGCTCATGCGGGGCTCCTTCTGAGTCTAAGAGGAGCCCCTCTCAGGCCTCAGGGGCCGGGGCATTGCCCCCCCGTCGCCAATGGCATAACCAGGATTGTTTTTCGGGGAGCGGAGTCCTAGAAAATGGGTCCCAACGCTGAGGGGGCCCCTGGAATACTGGGGAGCTCCTAAAACTAGAACACTCGGGGTGCTTGGTGCTTACTTTTTATTGGTATTAGTAATGAGGGTGCCCGACAGCACTACAACATACGAAAATTTGATGAGTATGACTTCTGGTCCGCGCTGCGCGAAGTCTTTGCCTGGGGTCTGAGGGCTCTTTGCGGAGGAGTGGGTTTGCCTTTCCCGGCCAGGGGGCCCCTGTAGGCAAATGCCAGGGGACTCCTTTGTGTGCTAAAAATCTCGGGGGAGGGAGGGGCAGGACCCCATGGCTACGCTACTGATCTCTTTGTCTGTGTCCCAGCATCCGCAAAGTTGGAATGGGCACCAACAGGACAACTGGAGCACCCACAACTTACAATGTTATCAACGATTTCCTAAAATATGGTCCACAGAGGCGCACCAAAAAAAATTCGTGAGAGAGAAGAGGGTAGGCGAAGGCAAATACTCAAAGGTGCTCCAAGCCGGCCTGTCCCTCCCGTCATTATCCCGTACTAGGTTCGTGCAGAAGCGAGAAGCGCTCGCGGGCGGAAAGCCCATCACATCATAAAAAGAAAATTATTCGAACGGCCTCGTAAACATTAAGACCACGGAGCCGATGCCAAAATTGTGTATGTCAAAAATATAAAATCTTATTTACGTTTGGATAACCACAGTTATTTTTAGAAAAACCTGTACCCTCCACAGCTGTCAGGAACCCTCTGCAGGCCGTCAGGGGCACCTCTACAGGCCGTCATGGGGCCCCTCCACAGGTCGTAAGAAAGCCCCTACTCAGGCCGTCAAGGAGTTCCTACAGGCCGGCAATGTCCCATAGAGCAGCAGGGGTTTGTAATACTGGTCAGCAGGGCCTTTCAAAAACTGGCAGGAGCCCCACAGGCCGGCAGAGGGCTCAAATCGACCTGCAGACTGGCAGGAGCCCCACAGGAACAGCAGGGTTCCCTCCACAGGCAAGCAGGGCCCTTTTAAGACTGACAGGAGCATAGGCGGAGAACTGTTTTGAAGTTGGTGTGGCAAAGGTCAGTCCCCGTTCTACCTACCTGGCCAAGAGCCCGTTTATTTATTATATCATGCTACACCCATGTACTATATACCAATATTATGCCCATATACTTAGCTTTCGTTCCCCCCCCATTATTTTCTCATGAGATTCAACCATTTCGTTTTCGAATTTGATGAAAATGACCTTAAAAGAAAACTTGTTTTTCCACCAGTTACAGGTGTACACCGCAGCACTGTGTCAAACCAGCCCTGAAGAATGCAGCGAACCAAAGGGTACATACTGTGCATATTGTGATGTGTGCAAGTGCGGGGACCGCCGCAATTAACCGCCAGCTATTGAAAAACTCACATTTTTGGCAACCTTCCCTCCGATGCCAGGAAAACTATATACATATATATATATATATATATTTGTGTATATATATATAAATGCATGCGTCTATATCCATATATATAGATACAAACATATATATGCAGATATATACATACAAAAGTGATATACATAAGTGAGGCTGATGTACATATGTTGAAAGTTGTCGGCCAGCTCTTATGTTGAAAGTATATTGTGGAAAGTAATGTCGATTTTATTTAATATTTACTGAAAGGCAACATGGTATTTAGTACTTGGATTCTACTTCAATCGAAATTCGGTTGGGAACTGACTGAATAGATTGCTTTCGGCTCTGTTCTACATTGGCATGATTGCTTATAGTTGGGAAGTTGTACGTAGGTACCTACGCCTTAGCAAAGTTGTTTGAGGGGTGCCTGGCTGCTTCGGGGCCTCATTGGGCTTTTGGGACACCAACGCCCTGAAAGGCACTGGACTGGAGTGTTCTATGATGGCTTTGTTCCATAGTCTGTGTTTCTGCTGTAACTTATTTTTAGTGGGATTTTTTTTTATTTAATCATTTTGAGAAAAAGAGTGAAATTTGGGGTGTGGATGGTTTCATGCTACACCCAAATTTGGAAACACTTCCTGTTCAAAGCTGGTGTGGCATGCCACATCAGCTGCTGAAATTGATGTGGCGAGGGCCACACACGCCACACCACATTCTCCACCCATGGACACAAGTCCTACAGAGCGGCAGGTGGTTCCTACAGGTCGGCAGGGGGCCCGTAAAGACAAACCTTAGCAAGGGGTGGGTCCCCTTCGAACAATTTGGAAGGGTCCTGGGACCCCTAAGGCGTCCCTGGCTTCGCCCCTGCTCGTGATGTTCACTGTCATTGTATCCAAAAAAATCAACTGTTAAGGTCAAAGGTCAAGGCCTGGTAAAACGAGGCACTCTGACGCTCCTTTGTTTAAAAATACTGCCATGTTAATACACACGATGTTTAAGTTAGCCACATTAAAAACATCGACTTTCAAGGTCGATGGTCAAGGTCACGCAAAACGGGGTATCCTGGCATTTCTTCTTCTATAAAAAAAAACAACAAAACAGGAGTCATATTGATGCTTGTCACGCTTTCGTCACATCCAAAAAATCAACTTTTAAATTCAAAGGTTAAGGTGCAGCGAAACGGTCATTTCTTCGTCCTTGAAAAAAATCGAGGAAAAGGGGTATCATATTCCTCTTCGTGGTGTGCAATTTTATTGCATTAAAAAAATAAACACTCAGGGCCAAAGGTCAAGCCATGCCATGCAAATTCGAGTACAGTGTAGCATTTGCCCGACGCATTCAGCATCCGGCGCACAGCTCGCCTGGCGCTCTATAGGGTCTGCCTGGCGCTCAGCACCAATGTCTGTGCCCACCACTGCGCGTTTAGAGTTTCTTGCGTTTACTTTTTTTGCCTTAGGCCTAACCTCGCGTTTCGCCTCACGCCGCCTTGGTTCCTGCCCTATGCAGTCGCGTCCTTGTGCGTAAGGCGACTCTTCGCGGCGCCATGTTCCACGATTTTTTTTCCGTTGCCATAAGCAATGTAGCAATTGCCTACGTTACAGTAATAGTGCTTACATTGCCAAACCAATGCGTCATGTTATCGTCGAGACGGCATCCGATAGAGCCTCCATCAATTTCAACAAACGTCGCGTGCCCAGCACGCAGTCGATTGGTACCAGAACCGGAATAGGCTGATCACGCACTGCTCACGCGCTGTCATCTTGAATCCTTCACCAGAAGCTTCTAGAACCTTCCATCTGACTCTAACCAATCACAGCCCAGCATCCCACAGAACGTCACTTCCCATTTCACAACTACGTCACTTCCCGTATGTCACAGCCCGGCTACGCACAATACCCCTGGGTCTCCCAGGGGCACTCCTCGGCCAGCCACCACCAGGCTCCACTGCCCTGTTGGCTTTACCCAGGGACGTAGCCAAGGGCGGGGGGCATGGAGGCCATGGCCCGCTTGAGCCAAGCGGTCTACACTAGATACATGGCGATTTGGCATGAATACGTAGTAGTGATCACCTATATGTTGGAAGTGCAAGCATTATATGTTTTCCTGTGCATTAAATATGGGATAAATTGTCTAAAATTGCTGCCTTTTCTTGTGCATTTCGTTATATACTTGTGGCATGGGACAGAATTTGACATTTGCCCCCCCCCCCGCGGAAAATCCTGGCTACTTGCCTGGCTCTCCCATCACATCATCGTGAATCTGTCACTTCCGCTATCTCAGAACCACAACACGACGCGAGGGCTTGCTCTGCTGGTCTGCTAATGTGCTCCGTCTACTCGCCGTTCATCGACTGCTGCCACCGACTAACGGACTATGCGCCGCCTCCGAACGGAACTTGGATGTATCACGACGAAATCCCAGCCACCAGGAACGAAGCCCGAGCAATGGCCACAGCAACGAGCACGAGCAGCTACGAGACGTTACGTTGATGCTGTGAAAACCCGTATGTTAGCAAGTTGTGATGGTGGTGATAACAAATATGATATGGTAACATCTGATAATGATATGTGTTCAATATGTATACAAAAATGGTAACATAACAAACAGGTGGTGAGCCAACAGCCAGAGCAAGGACCGAACGTCGCCCTCAACATCCACGTGGCACCGACGCCCTTGACAGTTGCGTTCGCCCCTGCCATCGTCAAACCACGGTCCGCTGCCAGCGCCCGGGACGCACGCCGACGCCGCTGGCGCTGGCGCTGGCATCGCCCGCAGCACCGCGGGAGGAGCAACGCTTCACGTCTGTAACACCGACCACCGACTACACCAGCAGCCAAAGGATCTACAACAGGTACGGCCGTCGTTACGCCTCGGCATGGGCTAACGCTTTAAACTCCACGTCCGGCACGGCTGTTGGTCGTACCTGTTATCGAAACGCGTGCGGCTTTCCACCGACACCTGCTCAGACAGTGCCAAGCACGAAGAGAAAACAAGCCGTCCCGCGAGGACTCACATCACCTCGCGCCGATCCAAGCCTCATCCGCTGCACCGCTGCCTGTCGCTGAAAATCAGTCGCCTGCTCCTGAAGATTAGCAGTCTGACACCGACGATCAGATACCTCGCGGGGAACCAGTTTCACCACCGACCCGGAATTGCATCCCACCTGGCCTCGAGGGGGAGGGGAAGATGGGAGGCGAGGTTTTTGATCGCCCAATTTAGAGGAAAAGCTCGCCAATCCAGGGTTCTGCCACTGGCACGAAGAAAACGACGACGACCCGCCTGATTCCGATCTGTAGTGAACACTGTCTCTGTTTTCAGTATCCTCCCGCCGCTGCCGATTTTTTTCTTCATCCCGGACGTCGGACACAACAGCGCGTCGCTCTCTCCATCACTTATTAGCCATCAGAAGTAAAACCGTCCCAACACATGTCACGATGACCAGTGTCTTGAACACTTAGTTTACGCGCAACCGCATCAACCCGCAATCCCGGTAGATGACCTCTCTCGCATGGGACGGAACATGATTAACCCTACTCCATGCTTCTGCCCAGTACGTTCGATTCCGCCCGGGGGGAGGGGGCAGATTCTGCCCTCCCCGCGATCTCGAAAACTAGATGTCCAATTTCATAGGGCAAAATGGCGTTCGATAGCCTGTAGCAAGATCTACATTTCGCAGAAAGAAACCCCTCAAATTTTGAAAGGGGTCAAAAACAGGATATAAGCGACGGTTTACTTATGCGAGATTTCTAACCACATTTTATGGCCAATTTTGTCCTTCTTCATGTCAATTCTACCGATCACTGGTGGTTCTATCACATACGTTAGGAAGAGGTCGGTTTTGAAAATTCGAAGGCGCATCCAGTGCACTGAAAACGGTGCACGCTTTGCTTAATGTTAATCAATTCTACAGCATATTTTGAGCGTGGCGAGCACATTTGCGTTCGGAGAACATTTTCATTTGTGTCATTGGCTATATTATACGCTATGATAAATGTCCATAGGTGGGTCCGGTTGCCAGAAAAAAGTGGGGTAAGTTTCTACACGGTGAAGTATTGGTAACTGGATATCATGTTCAACCATATTGTGAATACTTCTTTTGTACTGTGTTTAAAGCTCGCTTTTTGATATCATAAGCACATCGCGTTTTGAAATGACAAAATCATAGGCGTGACCAGGGCACATTGAGAAGGTAGTTATTATTGAAAATGTGAAGCCTTTTCGCATATATTCTGAATCTGGTAAGATTATGTGGTTCAAGAAAACATTTCCATACCTGTCACATGCCATATTGTGTACACATTGCAAGTGCTCATAGGCGGGTCCAGGTACCACAAAAAGAGGAGTCAATAACTACGTAGTGGTAACCGTGTTTTATTCCGTAGATGGAGTCATAATTTCTCAGGAATATAAAAGAATAAAAAACTCCTTTTACATTACCATGAAGCCGCCTCTGATCTTTCCCTTCATATGTATGGCATTTGATATCACATGTGGAGTTAACAAAACCATTCACTTAGATCTAGATGTTTGTTAGGCCACTGAACATGTTATTGGACGAAATATGCGCCCAAAAACCGATGCCTGAAGAGACCTCTGGCAGCATAAATAGATTAATTTTATGCGGAAATTACGATAAGTGTATCTATATCATACGTCAGCGTTGTTTGCTCATGCAATGAGTCATAAATTCTTAGGAAGATGGAAATAAAAACACCCTTTTTACATGCCCCTGGATTCGCTATTAACCAACATTTTCCTTAAAAATATTTGAAAGTGTGCAGATTTCAAATATTTCGTCATTTGAACTGTCCGTGACATTACCAAGCACAGTAAAGTAGTACATGACCGCATCGAAGTGCGCGATCTCCAGACAGTGCGATATTCCTCAAACATGCCTCATAAAAACGTGCCCTTGGACCGCCTCTGAAGAAGGAAAATTTTTGAAATGTTGTCGCATGTCACGAGCGTATTTAGGAAAAGTTACCAAGTTTCGTGAAGCAGCCTCCAAAAGCCCGGAAACAGAGAGCAAAAACCGGAGGGAAAGGCAGAATCTGCCTCCCCCAGCATGGAATAGGTTTAACCACGCCACTCGCCGCTTGACCTTTCCACAGGCCAGCCCGTCCAGCAAGGGGGGATGCAGGGAAGCGCCGTTAGGAATAGGATCGGTCACGGATGCATGAACTGTGGATGAGGGGACTTGCATAGCAGCATTCCTCCCTGTATGCTCCCTCACTGAAAGGACTGACCTGCCGAAGGGCCGGCGACGAGTGGCGTGACGAAGGCGGGATAACTCAGAATCAGAGCACATGTCTGATATGGAGGTATGAACGTTATGAGGCCGAGTGCGCGATTTAATTTTACATATAATTTTAAAGAAGAGTTCGGTGGCTTTTGAAGAAAATCATGCAACTTAGGCGACTCTGTAATGTGTTCTGGACGCAGAGTCGTTTCCAGATGCCTTTCGGTTGTCGTAGTTGGGATGCTTCGAATGATGGCCATGACATGCATGGCGTTACTGATGATGCCTGTGTGCAGTGATCACCCCAGGATGGTCACGTTGCAATAAAAAGTGTGTTATGGCTCATCAAATATGTGGTGACACTGAACTGTTTTTTCCCTTTAAACACATTCAGCGTAAGATCTTTATTTCTCGTGAATGCCTTGAACTTGCGACTTAGACTCGCCTTCTGTTGTGTTCTGGTAGGTTGGTTTCTGGTAGTAGGGTGGTACCCTTTTCATTTAAAGGATTTGACCTTGCCCTGAGAGCAGACGACATCACTCGACAGAGGACGTAAGTCGTATCTACTATGTAGTCGCTCACTGACGTCATCCGACGCAGCAGAACGAGAAATATATGTAGTTGCGGTTGTGACCACTGGAGTAATGAAGAATGAAGCGAGTGAAGCGGATGAATATCTATACTTCTAAACGTTTTGCTTTACATAAAACGTGCATGCGGCTATGCGCACCGGCAGCAAATAAATGAAGATCTTGTGACGCTATTCTTTCACAAATCGCAGTTTTTCTCTGTGCTCTTTCCATTCATACTCCGATGTTTAATATGATTTGCAGAGAGCAAAACCTATCTAGTTATTCCAAGTCAGTGTCTCCACACACGTCTGCAGATGGAGCTCAACTGAAAATAAAAACGTCAAGTGATGGAACGCCGGTGAAATGGCAGACTGAACCGGATGTGATGGCTATGATTACCGGAATTTCGAGCACTTCGCCGTTTTTAGGTTGGTATCGCTTTCCTACTCTCATTACTACTTCTTTTACAAAATGTATACATTGCCTGCAAATTGCAATTGCAATAATAGCGGTCTAAAAAGAAGTGTATTTTCGTCCTGTTTTGGGTATACGAATACAACATATAAATACAGCCTAACAAGATAATATAGCGATTGCCCATTACTATCCTCTATCATGTTTTCCTGCTTCCGAGCTGGCATAGTCAAATACGAAACTCAAAAATACAACATGCAGTGTACCACCGCCGCAATACAAGTGATGACGCGTCACTCTGACCCTCACCCAACCGGCGCTGTGACGTGGGCGGCCGGAGCTGGAGGGCAGGGGGGGGGGCGTTTCGACCCCCCTGTATCTCGCGAACGGAACATTGGAAAAAAATGAAGTACATTATCGGGAAGCTTGCCATGGGCTCGCTCCAAAACACTCCAAATTTTTGGAAAAGTTTGAAAAATAATGCAATTTTTTGGCCTCTGAATGAAAAATAGGACTTTCTAAGACGAACTCTGGTTCCACCCCCCGATAAAGCTAGAGCAGTTCTAGGCATGCCAATGGAAAGCTAATGGAATGTGCATTACGGTGGCATACAATTTATATCATGCATGTGATTACATATCGCAGAAAATGACCTGATATTATGTCAGTTATCATTTCGCTATATTTGCGAAGTTTTTCAACCTCGCTGACGACTTGTCCTTGTATGCTTTTAACAAGGAAGAAATGATATGCAAGAACATTTTCAAATACCAGCAGACTAGAACACCCATGACCCGACGTGATCTGACATGACCTTTAGATCTCACCTAACATTCAGTGGTTTTCTTCGCTCTGTTGCCTGTTCTGTCGAGGATCAATAACGATGCAAACAAATGGTCAAGGAATGCCTTTTAACCGAAACTCCTTAGGTTCCACAACCGTTATCAGTAGGGTAAGGTTAGCCAATAAGGTTGGTCATATGACCTGAGCTGCCGTAAGATCATGTCCTGATTTGAAGCACGCTTTGGTTTCGTCTTTTTTATGCCTAGATCTGCCACTGTCTCATAAAATAAGCCAAAGGGATAACGCTGGACATCTGGATATAAGTTCAATTTCTACCAAGGTGACCTCGCATGACCTCAGGTGACCTAAGGCCATTTCACAGCTTGGAAGCGTCTTGGTGCGATTTTATACTGCAAAACGACTTCAGTGCCTATTTTTCCCCACCTATCATCAAAATGAAGGTTTAGACTACTTTTTGCTAGTTCATCCTACAAGTGAACTGACATGGCCTCATAACCATTCATGTGGGCTGGCACTGTTTGTCCGTATTCAGTGATTTCCTTTGCCCAGGAACGCATTTCAGAAAACACCAGCCGAAGAAACAGATCAAAACCGTTGCAAATCGCGGATTAGGGTGGAAATTGAGCTAAACTCAGGTCACTGACGTTTACCTTGACGACAAAGTCGAGATACCACAATTCTTAGGAATGTCCTGGACTACTATCCCTGAAAGTTTTCGGTCAATCGATCGCACGAGGTGGTTGGTGGAAGGCTTTGAAAATAAGAAGCTGACCTCAGGGGCGCAGCCAGGATTTTCTTGGGGGGGGGGGGGGCGGAGCTTAGAGTGAGCTGAGATCATACGAAAACCGCCTGTCGGTAAGACGACGTGCAATGGTTTTCACAAAAAAACGCGAGCCTAAGGAGGGGGGGGGGGCGGGCCCCCGGGGGCCCACTGGCTGGGGCTATGGTTATGGTTGGCTATGGTTATGGTTATGGTTATGGTATATGGTTGTGGTATATGGTTATGGTTATGGCTATGGTTGACCTCATTTACATGACAGGTCAGTGACCTCACATGACTGAAAGTTGAGAATTCTTCAGGACATGCGCAAAGGATGTAAAAAAGGTACTGAAAATTCTAACGCGCTGCGAGCGCTGTTTTTTTCCTATCACCAAAAGTCGGCGGGGGGGCAAGAAACGTCTCCTTCCCGTTGGGCGGAGGTTAAAAAAGCTGAATCACACTGCTATCTATGCACGCAAAAATACACTACACTCTGACAGGGCGGTCACCGATGTCGCTACACGCTGGCGCGCCTCTCGCGGCCGTCCAGTACTGGTCGACGCTCCGGGTCACCGCTGGCTCCAGTCAGTTTTCTGCGCAGAGTGCTGCAGCAGGTGCTGCCGATGCAACACGCCTGCAGCATCGTCAGGAACGCCTGAAGAGGCAGATGACAATCTTCACTTTTGGTTGCGGACTTCTAGTCGAGAATGGAGTACTTCGTCAGATAAAATATAATGTATCCCTCATGATGAACTTTATAAAAACACGTTACATGTCAATGTGTGGTAGGAACAGAAGGTGATGCTAGCGAAAGAAACGTACGATGACCCTTGCTTCGCGTTGAGAGATGGCGCTGGCAAAAGCGGTACAGTCCTGGGGTCGGTTGGATACTCTTTCAGTACATACTTGATTTAACCCGCGCACGACCGTCCATCGGCGACGATCACGCCCGACTGGGAGGGGGGGGGGCAGTTGACCGCCCCCCTAACTCACGAACGGTTTTAACACACGACAAAAATAAGCACACCGTAGGAAAACTTATGACGAGTCGAGCTCGAAACTGGTCTCTTTTTTAGTTTTAGGTAATATGTGAGTAATTTATGTCCTGTATATGTTTTATCACAGCCGACTGCATGAGACCGAGAAACAGCCTTAATCTCAAGGACTGTGACCAATGACGCATAAGTAAAGGCACCAGTAAACGCACAAGTAAAGGTCCGCAGATCCCGATGCACGTCTAATTTCGCAGATTTGTTCAATATATACGCCGCAACGTTGAGTTAAAGACACGGCAATTTTCGCGCTGGCTGTCTGCGGGCGCCGCAGCCGTACGCAGTAAGAAATTGGCGAGAACTAATTTTAGTGTTCCTTTATTTTCGCGACATAAGCCTGTCCATATAAATTGTATTGATCTTAGTGGTTGTTGTGACGGTTTTTCATGCTTAAATATTGGAAAAATTGATTAGTTACCAATCTACACAACTGGCGGAGCTTTATTCGTGAGAACCTGTTTATTTCCAAAATATTAAATTTTTTCACACTTTTTGAGGTTCTTGGTATTACTTACGTCTGTGCAAGCCAGTTCTGCCATTTTCCACCCATTCTGAGTAATTCAGCGCTGATTTTGACGGTGATACATTTTGGCTCACTACAGTTATTCGTGGCCTGACCTCAGGTCAATGGCTGGAAGTCATTGATACTTTGCCCAATGACGGTAACCAGATGTCTGCTTTACTCCACACTAAAAATGTTATGAAAAATTCCGCCAATTTCCCAAAAAACGACGACATGTCTTAAAAGTGAGCTTAACGTTAGGTCAATGATCCGGAAAATTCCGAAAAATCTGAGATAGCAGATTTGTTGAAACTATCAAGATGACTAATACCTGAAAATATTATTGTGATATCTCGTTTTCCGAAAAAGTTACAGGACGTTAAACTTTTTGGACATAGGTTCGTTTGACCTGACCTAGGTCAGACATCTGATTTGACCTGAGATAAAAAATTTGACATAAGGTGTAAAAATGACTAAGCAAAAGGTACACGAAGTTTCGTGGCTTTGTGTTTGTTCGTTCTCTCGCAATTCCTAGGAAAAACCTCAGGGGGCGGGCAGTCAACTGTCCCCCCAGTCGGGGACGGGTTAAGAGCGTAATGACACCGTAAAGGGAGCATTAGATGAACAAAGGTAAAAACTACTCGAAAATCTGTCGTGCGCTGAAGCCTGAAGCGTCAAAACGAAGGAAACGTAAGCCGGCTGAAGGCTGGGTCTTGATGCGAGCATTTTAGAATCCAGATACGTGTGACTATTGCAGACGGTACCACGTCATTATGACTGGCTATTCGAGGACAGCGTCCGAAACACCACTGTCATGGCATTTTAACATCTGGTCTGCGGACATAAACCACACATAAACTACTTTAAGTATTAGTGGACCACGAACACTTATTCAACCATGGTTGCATGGTTAATATCCAACCATAGTTATTACGGTTGGAACCGAGTTATGGTAACATTGTTGATAACATCCACAAAAATATGCCGTCATTTACCGGAAGGCACCCACAACAACTTACGATGCTTTGCTTGCAGCTACAGAAACTTACGCAGAGAAGTGTGCCGACAGAAATGCACGTCATCATGACGGGAAAGCCGAAGGCGTCGGTGACGATTCCGGAGAACACGGGACCCAAAACATTTCTGAAACACATGGCACACAAGTCTGACATTCGACGGGGCCTCGTCGCTCTTAGACATCACGTGATCGCGGCGTAACTCTGTTCCCGAAGGGCTAGACGGCATGGCTGATTCCGGGCACGTGGGGGGGGGCGGATTCGGCACCCCCCATGAGATCTCAAGAACCACACATACGATTTCATTGCAGCAAACGGAAATCGATTTGTCATGACGTAAATTACATTTCCATAAAAAATAGATTTTCAAAATTTTGAAAAGGGTGGATATAGCGGGGACAAAAAACTTAAAATGGAGGATATTTTTGGACTTTTATAACTCCGTTGTTTATGAACCGATTTTGATGAAATTGGCATGAATCGAGAGATCATGGATGGGACTCTTACTATTGGTACACACATTTCAAATTTTGAGAAAATTCATAGGCGTTCACAGGGTTTAAAAATAGGAGGATTAGTTTTTCAACAACTCAATGAACAAAAAGGCAAAAGCACTTTTTGGGCTTCTGCTGGTCATGTTATGCTACAACAGTACAAATCGTATTGCAATGTTTGTATAATGTTAGCACAGGCGGTGCCAGGGACATGAAAAAGGGGGAACTGTCATGGTCACATGTTCATCAGATCAACTCTTGACATTTGACCTTAAATGACCCCCAGTGACCTTGGAGTCACTTGGAATGATGTCGTGTGCATTTAATATTATCTGCAAACGTTTTCAATCATGTGAATCCACTCTATTTTAAAAATTCCATTTTACGACTTTTGTGATATCGGATACGCGCACTGACATTTTACGTCATAGCCCCATGACCCCACCTGATATCAAGCTGAAACTTGGTACACAAGTAGAGGGCACCTTTCTACGTCATATATATTCGAGTTTGGCATTTAAAAATGGCTGCCAAAATTATTACTATAAAACCAAATTTTGACTTTTGACCTTGGCCTGACCTTGTAAAGTGACCTCAAATGAACAGAACTACATTTGCACGTTGCCAAACTATTTGGCTATGCATCCATATAAAGTTGCAAGTTCTATCTTAAGAACGCTACTTTTGGCACTCATTTTCGATTTTACACTGAACAAGGCCAAAAACGGCCTGAGGTGCCTCCCAAAAACGTTGCCTGGCTCCGCCCCTGAACAAAATGAAACTTTGAAATTTTGTCACAGTACGTAGAACGAATAGCTAGGGAACGTGACCACGTTTCGTGGGGCTGCGTCAAAAAGCCTGGAATTGGTAAGCAAAAAACCTGAGGGGAGGCGGATTTAGCCCTTCTGCCAGGAATAAGGCTAACGAGCCATATCCACTCCACGACGTCGGAGGTACGTCAAACGATCCGCACCAGTGGAATAGTGAACGTCTTTCGTCAAAGTTCCTAACCAAATTACTGCAAAGTTGCGTGATCCCGAGCCACTCAACGTGACCGGGTACAAGCCACCAACGTTTAACCCTATTCCCGGCAGGGGGGGGGCTAAATCGGCCCCCCTCAGGTTTTTTGCTTGCCAATTCCAGGCTTTTTGACGCAGCTTCACGAAACTTGGTGACTTTTCCTAGCTATCCTTTCTACGCGCTGTGACAAAATTTCACGATTCTACTTTGCTCAGGAGCGGAGCCAGGCAACGTTTTTAGGAGGAACCTCAGGTCATTTTTGGCCATGTTGAGGGTAAAAGGAAAATGTCTTCCAAAAACAGAGTTTTTAAGATACAACCTAAAACTTTATATGGATGTATAGCTAAATAGTTAGGTAATGTGCACAAAAATTCTGTTTATCTGAGGTCACTTTACAAGGTCAGGTCAAGGTCAAAAGTCAAAATTTGTTTTTTTTTGCAATAATTTGAGCCCCGTTTTTTCAAATGCCAAACCCGGAATATATATGACGTAGAAAGGTACCCTGTACTTGTGTACCAAGTTTCAGCTTGATATCAGGTCGGGTCACGGAGCTATGACCTAAAATGTCAGTGCGCGTACCTTATATCGCAATAGCCATAAAATGAATTTTTTGGAATAGAGTGAATTCAGGTGATTGAGAACGTTTACAGATAGTACAAAATGCACACGAGATCATTCCAGGTGACCCCAAGGTCACTGGAGGTCATTTAAGGTCAAAGGTCACAAGTTGATCTGAAGAACGTGTGACCATGACAGTTCTCCCTTTTTCATGTCCCTGGCACCGCGTATGCTAACATAATACCAACATTGCAATACGATTTGTACTTCTTTAGCATAGCATGACTAGCAGAAGCCAAAAAAGTGTTTTCACCTTTTTTGTTCATTCAGCTGTTGGAAAATTAATCCTCCTATTTTTGAAACCCTGTGAACGCCCATGAATTTTCTCAAGATTTCAGATTTGTGTACCCATGGTAAAAGCCCTATCCATAATCTCTCGATTCATGCCAGTTTCATTGAAATCAGTCCATAAACGACAGAGTTATAAGAAGTCCAAAAGTACCCCCCATTTGACATTTTTGCCCCCCTGTATCCACAAATTTCGAAATTTTGAAAATTTATTTTTATAAAAGTGTAGTTCACGTCACGGCAAATCGATTGCCGTTTGTTGCGATGAAATCGGATAAGTAGTTCTCGAGATCTCAGGGGGGGGCCGAATCCGCCCCCCCTGCTGGGAATCGGCCATACCGTCTAGCCCTCCGGGAATAGGGTTAAACCATTGCGCCAGAACTCTTTGATTCTCAAACATACGTCTTCAACTTCGCCGCGCAACTTCAAACGGCCCACGAAATGTGCGTCCCGCTTCAGCATAAACAGCACGATACCAGCTAACGTAACGGCGGCACGACTGGCACGGCGCAACGTCTCACATCGAGAGGGCGCAGTGATTCCTGGAACCGGACACCCACCCGATGGAGAAGACCGCCCACCAGACGCTGGAGACGAACGCCTGGGTGGCCACGTCGTCCTCGAGGCCGTTCGCGCTGCCAGGACAGGGCTGCCGTTACGGCCTCTTAGTCACGGTCGACCGAGACACTGTGTAACCATGCCACGGTCGAATCACGTCACAGCGCAGTGCAGTCACGGGTCGACCACGTCACATACTGGTAAAGCCAAGGTCTCATCACGTCACAGACTGCTGCAGGAACGGCCCAACCACATCACAGACGGTAACAGCAACGGTTCGACCACACCACAGACTAGAACAGTAACGATCTGACCGCGTCACAGACTGCTACAGTAATGGTCCGACCACGTCACAGACTAGTACAGTAACGGTCCGACCACGTCACAGACTGGTACAGTCACGATCCGACCACGTTGCAGACTGGCACAGTCACGATACGACCACGTCACAGACTGGTATAGTCGCAGGCCGACCATGTCACACACTAGTGCAGTTACAATACGACCATGTCACAGACTACTACAGTAACGGTCCGACAGCGTCGCAGACTGCTGCAGTAACAGACCGACCTTGTCGCAGACTGATACAGTCACAATACGACCACATCACAGGCTGGTACATTCACGGGCAGAGTTGGAAAAGATATCGGTTTTTTGTTGCTAAAGAACAAAAAAATATGTGCTCCGAAAACATGTTATACCCCAAAAGTTTGGCCTTGAGCCTTGATCAAAAAGCTACATTGTAACCACGTTGACAAAATTCTGACTCTAGAAACAAACGACTCTGTCTCCATTCAGTTATATGATATGATGTCATAACTGACTTTCACCAAGAATGCCAACTAAACCAGTAAAACTCTTTGCAAAATTTGCACTCCAAAGCGGAAAAAATAATGTCCGATACCAAGAACAAAAAAAGATCCAACCCTGGTCACGACCGACTGGTCTCGTGCCAGCAGTGTATTACAGCCTGAGCAGATGGGTAGTATGGCCGCATGACGGGCTGAATAAGTCGCAGGATAACAACATAATACATCAGCCTAAGCGTCATTCTTGGCATTGTCACGCCATGACTACGTCACAAGCCGATCACGTCACAATTTCAAGCAGGGCTTCCACTTGGTCTGGCCTGACTCGGTCAGTCTGACTTGTCAAGCCGGACACCAGCCCAACTGCCGGTCTACCTAGCCACGCCATGCCGGCTATCAACAGGTCAGTGCCAGTCCCCCTCAGGAGCGGGTTTTACTAGAGGCAAACCAACGCGTTACACAGCTGGTTTGGGGTCAAAATCGAAGCTTCGTATCGCACTCAGACCTTTGCGCCTGCTCAAGAGCTTTATCTAGATCAAGGTATTAAAATAGGTATATCAAGCTTCCAGCAAGCGGAGGACCCCGAGTTCAACAAGTTGCTCGCTCACATGGAAGGCATGCGGCCAGTGATGCCCTAAACCTCGCTTGTGCTCGATGGCATTAGTGACTTTGCAGTCCACCATAAAATTTGATTCCTCCAGCATCAACGGTTCCCCAACCAAATGCCTAAACTGCAAACACCTGAGGACGTACATGCCGCGCACACCAGGCTGAAGCTATGGACGTGCAGAACAGCCATATAATCAACTGCCACGTATCACGTGCTCCTTCCCGCCAATTTTCAGCATCCTAGCATTAGTAGTTTTGTGGCAATGAAGAAGGGGTGGCGTTCTGGGGCACCTAGCTCTTCACGTGCAAGCTGCACCTCCGTTTCGACCTGAATCCATCAAAATTGATCCCCCAGCTGCCAGTGCGCCTTTCCAAGCCATTATTGCACCAAACTGCGTCGTTTGCGTTCCGGTAATTTGCCGATAAGAAACACAGGTGTGTAAAAGAGGCGCACGTGCGTTTCCCGTGACACGTTCAACCATGCCCATCATGCGGGGTATTGCTGGATAGCCCTGGTGCTGGTCTATCTACGCACCAAACGCACCAAATGTCCACCACCTGAGCCACTTTTGACGGCATTCGGAGGCCCTCAAGTCCAGATCGAAACACATAACTATGGATCGCCGCGTGGATCGCACGTGGGTGCCGATTACAAAACCGAGTATCCGCAAGTGAGGCCCATGTTGTCACCAAGTCTTGAGTCAACAGTACGCGCCGTTTGACCTGTACCCGTGATTAACTGAATTCTGGCGAGGTCCGGCTCAAGCCACATGACACATGCCACACGCTACCAATCGCTTTGAGACCACAGTCGGTCCGCCGAGTCGGCGCACCCCATGGTGTCACTTGTATTATGATCGGCTAGCGCGCTCGGGCGCTAGTCGCTCCGAAGCCTGGACACACTGACTGAATGACTGACTAAGAAATACCTCGATCTTAATTTTTCCGAGCGACTACCGTGTTTAAAATCTCACTCGCTAAAAGCGGACAAAGCAAGCTTTTGATTCATTCAATTCCGAAGTGTTTATTTACTTTCATTAGGAAAAATAAAAATAAGTAGCCCCTAATAATGTTCTGATCTCAAATAAAAAGTGACGTCAGTTTTAATAACGCAAACGACGGAACTAGGCAATGAGTGGAGGCCTACGTTATTATTTGTTTCCAATTTAAGATGCATCTTGTATCCATATGTTTGCGCCAAAAATGTCTGTCATGATGCGTGACTAAGAACGTGACAAAAATTGATACTTCCAAACTTTGTTCGGCGAGTTCCTTGTACTCAGTTAACCATTTAAACTTTCTTCAAAGTCCAACTTCCCTCAACGACATCCGGCACATCTCCGGTCGGTTTGATCCCTATCAATTCCCTATCAATCCTGCAGAGGCTTTTGTGCTCAGTAGCCTACCAACGTCACCATCTTCAGACGCCAAACTGGCAAACTCGTGGTCCCATAGTATTAGTATTTCATGGGCGGCTTTATCAAAACGTTATCTGTTAACCCGCCCCCGGCTGGGGGGGGGGCAGCTGACCGCCCCCTGAGGTTTTTCTGAGATTGCGAGAGAACGAACAAACACAGAGCCACGAAACCTTGCGTACCTTTTGCTTCACCATTTTTACACCTTGCGCCTAAGTTTTGACCTCAGGTCAGGTCAGGTGCTTGACCTAGGTCAGGTCAAACAGACCTATGTCCAAAAAAAGTTTAGCCCCCTCTAACTTTTTCGCAAAACAAGACATCACAATAACACTTTCAGGGACTAGTCATCTTGATAGATGCAACAAATCTGATATCTCAGATTTTTCGGAATTTTCCTGGTCGTTGACCTAAGGTCAAGTCCATTTTTAAGATATTCCGTCGTTTTTTTTCGGAAATTGCCGGAATATTTCATAATATTTTTAGTGTGGACGACGTAGCAGACGTTCAGTTACCGTCATTCGGCAAAGTATCAATGACTTCCAGCCTTTGGCCTGAGGTCAGGTCACGAATAACTGTTGTGAGCCAAAATGTATCACCGTCAAAATCAGCGATGAATTACTCAGAATGGGTAGAAATTGGCAGAACTGGCTTGCACAGACGTAAGTAATACCAGGAACCTCAAAAAGTTTCAAAAGATTGCATATTTTGGAAAAAGACAGGCTCTCGCGAATAAAGCTCCGCCAGTTTTGTAAATTTGTAACTAGTGAATTTTTTTCCGAAATTTAAGCATGGAAAACCATCACAAGGACCACTAAAATCAATAAAATTTACATGGATCGGCTTTTTTCGCAAAAATAAAGGAACGCTAAAATTAGTTCCCGTCATTTTCTTACTGCGTACGGCTGCGCCGTACGCAGACAGCCGGCGTGAAAATTGCTGTGCCTTTAACTCAACGTTTCGGCGTATATATTGAACAAATCCGAGAAGTTAGATGTGTACCGGAATTTGCGGACCTGTACTTGTGCCCTGGCGCCTTTAACTATGCGTTATTAGTCACAGCCCTTGAGATTCAGGCCGTTTCTGGGTCTCATGCAGTCGGCTATGAGAAAACATATATAGGACGTAAATTACTTACATACTATCTAAAACTAAAAAACTGGGACCAGTTTCCAGCTGTACTCGTCATAAGCTTTCCAAAGGTGTGCTTATTTTATCGTGCCACCAACCGTTCGTGAGTTAGAGGGGGGCGGCCAACTGCCCCCCCCCCCAGTCGGGCATGATCGTAACTGACCGACAGTCGTGCACGGGTCAAAAGCCAGCCAGATACTATCAGTTCGAAGTTTGCATCGAGCTCTACAAGGGTTTTAGCAACCGACAAATGACGCTATACAAATACACAACAGGTGGACGATTCATTTAACATTCACTGAACGCGATGGCGTTAATTACATCTCCCAAAGGTTTATATTTATGGACAAAACAGGGGTAGAGCCAACGAGCAAACGACATACAATAACCCGAGCGCCCACCAGTTTCATGAATGCGTATAAGCAAACCTACTAACAAAAATACAAACCTACTAAATTCTTTAACTGTCGGGGCTTGAGGCCTTTTCAAATCCAGGAACATCCGAAACAGACTGTTCGTTTGATTACGCATGACATTATAGTGATAGCGTATACCCATTTCTGCCAGGATAGCGTCATTCCATTTTCAGCCAGCTGTCTCCCCGGCTGGCTTCCGTCGGCGGCGAACTCACACTGTCGAGGTCAGCATGTTGCCGAACAGGGGGATGAACGCGCCGGCCGCGAACACCTCGTTGATGGTCATGCCGATACCGAGCAGCCACCAGGTGGGTCGCAAAGGCTTCAGCACAGGAGACGGCGCGATCAGCAGCAGGCTCACCGCTGAGGCGGCAGTGCAGATCGACGTCTGACGGCAGCACGTGGCCGATGACGGCGTCATGTCAGGTGGGGGAGGAGGCACGAGTGGTTCAGCACAATCAGCAGCCATCCTCGTCCCACAGACGTCGCTGGGCTGCTAAAGGCCTCGTTATTCGCACTGCAGACTTCCAAAGCCGTCATCACGCGGTGATATCAATCGGACCCCGGCGTCTGGTCACCACGTGGAGAAAAAAAACGGACGATTTATTCCCGCTCACAGCACAGACTAACGAGTAAATTTAATCACGTGAGGCTCCACGCCCCGGCAGCTTTTGAACATATTCGGACATACGTCATTAGGAAACCGATATCTCATGGTTAATATCGCGCGCTGAATCAAGTTGCGCTTCAAATGGCGCTAGCACGACATCGTGGAACGTAACGCTTTCCCATCCCTGCGAACTGGAACAGCTCCGCACACCAGGCGCCGCTCATCACAAACCATGTCATCCACCCACCGCGAGCCTGTTGTTTACAGAGTGGAGTGTAAGCGAACAGAGGTCGATTTAGATAACTTCGACGGGCGACAGACGACAGTGGGGACTGGCGGGAATGTCCAGATGGAATCACCAACGTGCCCGCTGATGGGAGGACGGGGGAGGCGGGGAAGGGGGGCGGGGGGTGCCGAATGCCTGACGACAATGAGAGGGGCCGTCATCGATGTCGCAATGAGGACTGTTCGTCAGTACCAACTGCAGTAGTTGTCGCAAGACGAGCAATGTGCAAAAACACAATGTAGGTAGCAAGCCATTGAAGCATCACCACTGTGGTACACCGTCGTGTTCAACGTCTCGTATTCTTCAATGCCGTCCATTTATCACTCATGCTCTAGACTCCTCCCATCGCGCTATATCAAACAGTCCACTTCACCGAGTCGGATAATTTGCGTGCATTAGTTGCCTTACGAGGGCCAATGCACAATGACGTCACCTGATAAACCTGCTGTTTTCAGGAACCGCGGTCCAGTTGTATCGAACAAACAGAAGATTCGTTTATCTGTGTTTCCTGGTCATTTAGTTTGCACCTGGCCTTCCACCAGACGCCAAGATAATTAGTAAAAGACCGCATAAATTGGCATTATTCAAAATTTGGAAGCAACAGAATCACACCTTGGTGTTCTACAACCTAACACATTCTTTCAGGAAAGAAACTGACAAGCCCACCACATAACAAAAAGACAAAATAAGCCACAAACCCAGGGGACTACTTAGTAACTCGTCTTCAGTAATTCGCCGATGTCAAAAGGCTGTTGTAATTCTTTTAAAAAACCATCAAAGACATTGGCGCAGAACCTGCACGATGCTGATGATTGATTGATGAACGATTGCTGATGCGACGACGACATCACGAGCAAAGCCATCGAGAAAACTCACTCACTCGACTGGCAGTTCACCTGAAAGTAGGTATTGGTGCAGGCGTCTGCCAGCTTCCCCCAGAATACACTGACCACGGCGTAGGCGCCGGACGCTACCAGAAAGTAAAGACCCATCTGCGATGCCGTGATGCCCAGCTGAAAACGCCACAGGGGGGCACTGGTGACTTTCTGGTGTACAGAAGATCTGAACACAAAAACCTCAGCGGCCAACAGACCCGCTGTGACACACCGAGGTTTATGCCAGTCCCAGGGGGCAAAAACTCATCTGTAATGTTAAACATCATGCGATAAAAATCTCATCAACCATTTCACTTGACCACTATACGATCACTATGAACTTATCGTAAGTGTTCCAGTGAAAGTCATGGAAACCACGAAAATCAACCGAAAACTTCCCTTGCATCACATCATGGGATTTGAAAGCATTGGTGACAGACCCCGGCGGGAAATGATGGTGGCCATGGTGTCAGGCGTAACACCCAGCTCCCTACAGGGCACTGACCGTGGCCGTGGGTCAGGGATAACATCCATCTCCCTACTGGGCACTGACCGTGGCCGTGGGATCAGGAATAACATCCATCTCCCTATTGGGCACTGACCGTGGCCGTGGGATCAGGAATAACATCTATCTCCCTACTGGGCACTGACCGTGGCCGTGGTGTCAGGGATAACATCCAGCCCCCAACAGGGCACTGACCGTGGTCGTGGGATCAGGAATAACACCCAGTCCCAGACCAACACTGTCTGCGGCCATGGTGTCAGGAGTAACACCAAGCCCCTTGACCAGGCACTGACCTGGCCGTGGGATCAGGAATAACACAAAGCCCCCGACCAACATTGTCTGTGGCCGTGGTGTCAAAAATACACCAAGCCCCTGACCAGGCACTGACCGTGGCCGTGGCGTACGGCTGGATGCCGGGCTCCATGGCTGTCCAGTCGATGGAGATGGTCATCAGGACGGCCATGCAGAGCCAGTTCTCGGACGAGCGGACCAGGGCGCGTGTCATCCGTGCCAGGTCCGGCCGCGGGCCCGTGTCGCCTGAGGGCACGCAGGATTGGATGAGGGCCGATGAAACCCATCTCTCGGCCGGGACATCCTGCTACGGTCTCCAGCGCTTATCCGCTGCTTTGTTATGAGTTCATTGTGGGCTTTAAAAAGACCTGCAGAAAAGCACATCGTCCTCCTTGGATTGTTTCTTTGTTGTTTTCTTTTACCAGTGGGAGTGCTTAGAATGACTTAAATATTGTGCTAGTTCAGTTTTGTTCTTTAGTCAGAGGCACAGGGAAGAGGGAACGTCAAGCATCCTTGCAAGTCTGAAAATACTCCCCTCCTAGAACTGTTGACCCAGGTGATGATTCGTCATCCAACTGGCTCAGCTTTTTCCAAAACATCAGATACATCGATGGGGCGACAAGTATGTGTACCCTTGACATTGGGTGTGTACACAAGTGGACCCACGCGCACGTCATATAAAAAGTTCCCCGTCAATGCCTTGACCCAGGTGATGATTCGTCATCCATCTCCCTCGACTATTTCTAAAAAATCATGCACGCATGTTGGATAAGGTGACAGGAGTGTGAGTACACTTGGCGTTGAACGTGTACCCAAGTGAACCCAAACGCACGTGATAACAACAGTTCTCCTCCAGTCTTAAACGAATGTTGATGCCGAAGTGCAGCCAAGGCCGAGTTTCGGCACAGTGGTCGCCGTTAGCAATCGCCATCGCATTAGACACTTCTTTCACTGCTTTCGTGGTTGAAGAAGAATATTCGCCAATACCAGTACCAGCGGCAAAAGAGTAAAAGAAGACGAGTAACTGTAAAGGGCGTTTCGAACATGGTCGGGTGGCATCGAGGTGGCATGGAACATGAACAGACTGGATATCTTTCATCGTGCTGTGGTCAATTGACGAGTGTTGTGACAGTGGTTATTTCTCAAGAGGGTGAAATTTTCAACTGAAAGTACGAGCCGTAGACAGGAGTTCATATAAACAATGTTAGCCACACGAAGAACACTTCATACATATTGCCAGCAGTGTGACTGCCTGCTGGGCAAGGAGGAAAAGTCAAGGACTTATGCGTATCCGTAGGTATTTGAGGCGTGCGCCTACGTGCATGCATGCGCTTAGCAAAAACCTACGTTTTCAATTAACACGGCGCTGCCGCACACTGGCACAATCAGTACCTATATCCATTCGGCCACACCGGTCTCGCAAGTGCGATTTTTCCGTCGATCTGGATTGCTTTCCAACGGAAAACATGGACAATGCACCCCCGAAACACATTCCGTAGTTGTAAAGCATGCCTATCTTCGAAAAAAAATCGTCTGACAGCCGAATGAGCGCCATACACATGGGTCGAGTATACGAATTTCCGATCGTAAACGTATGGCGGACACGTTCCGTATAACATCTTTGTTTTCAGTGAATGGCGTTTTCGGCGTGACGACTGCGGTACTTTTACGACAGTCATTTTGTTGTAAACTTGAAATGTCGATATAATGAAAATATGCAAATGGCGTATTTTCATGCGTCTGAAACCTGTCTAAAACTAAACCCAGCTATGGCTTAAGAAACTTTTGGCTCGTGTTGCCTCAGTCGCCTAAAAGACCAGGTCCCTCCCAGTGTCTTCCTGCTACGTAATAGTATACGTTTACACATGTCCAAGGACTATTGCTGCGTTGCCGTACATGCTGAGGTTCCTCGAATGTGGCAAAGCATCCAGGTGCCTGATGTGGTACTGCAATCCACTTGCGTATACGTTGTACGCACGTACGCAAAACACGTGCAGTTTGCCGTGGCCTCTGGCAAGCGCTAGTCATATTTGAATGTCGGCTGCTGAGGGCTTTTTAAAGAGTACAGTTTCACGTTCGGACGTTCTGTTTTTTTTTTGTCAATCCTAACAGAAGGCGAGCCGCCTCCCGGCAAGTCAATGCGATCCGGCTTATGTCACAACACCTACCAGCTGCACGTGAACCAACCACGTCGCCGTCGACATCTCATGAAAACGTACTAATGACGTATTTCATAATGGCATCCGTGAACATTATAAGAAAGTTTATAAAATATCTAGTCATACTTAAATGGCACGTCAGATTTCAAGTCCTTAATGTTTATTTGTATTAGAAGCAAACAAAGGCGTTATACAGTTGGTCTGGGGTCAGGATCGAGCTTCCTACATTTCTTTTTCTCTGTTGTCTGTTATATCGCTGAGATAACGAGCATGAGAACTGATTCCCGTCCGTCATGACTGATTCCTCGTCATGCAGGTAGAAGTGGATCGTGCATCTTCACACAATCGGAGGATCCCAAGTCGAACAACTTGCACGTTCTCATGGGTGGCATCTTGCCAATGACGTCCTAAACCTTATCTGTCATGGATAGCGTTTGCGACTTTGTATCGCACCACAAAATTTGGCACTTCCAATATCAACGTTTGCCAAACCAACGGCCTGAATGACAAAGGGATGCATCTCAGCACGTGTGTCCCGCACACACAAGGCTGAAGCTACTGGCATGCCAAGACAGCCACATATATCAAATGCTACGTATGACGTGCTCCTGTCCGCCAATTTTCAGCACCCTAGCGGTGTGGGTTTTGTGCCATGCAGGTAGAAATAATTCGTACACCTTCCCACAAATGGAGCATCCTAAGCCCAAGCTGCACGCTCACCTGGTTGGCATCTTGCCAGTGATGCTTTAAATCTTGCATGTCCTGAGTGGCGTTTGCGATTTTGAAGCCCATCACAAAATTTGACGCCTCCAGCATCAAAGGGTCCCAAACCAAAGGTCTGAATGACAAAGGGTGTGTGTGTCTCGTGTGTCTCTCAGCACGTGCGTCCCGCACACATCAGGCTGAAACTATTGACATGAAAAAGAGTGACACATATCGACTTCCACGTATGACGCGCTCCTGTCCGCCAATTTTCATTATCCCAGCAGTAGCTGTTTTGCGGCAATGGAGAGGTGTTAATCGCACAGGCACATCGTCCTTCGCGTGCAGGCCCCACCCCTGTTTCGGTTTGAATTCATCGAAATTGATCGAAATCGAAATCAGCTGCCAGTCTGCCTTTCCAAATCATCATCACACCAAACTACGCCGTCTGCGTCCCGGCCATTGACCCAATAGACACATAGGGATGCAAAAGACGTGCATGCGCGCTGCACGTGGCCCGTTGTACCCTGTCTATCATGAGGGATACAGCTGGATAGGCCTACTGTTGATCTACCTACCCATCAAATTTCAGCCGCCCCGGTCATTGTCGAGGCACTCGGAGGCCCCAGAGTCCAAATCGAAACCCATACCTGTGGATCGCCACGCGGATCGCTTGTGGGTGCCGACCACAGAAGCACACACCCGCGAGTGGCCGATGCTGTCACCAGGGTTGGAGCCAACAGCACCTGTCGTTTGACTTGCGCCCGTGATTTGTTGAATTTTGCTGAAATCCGTCTCGCGCCGCCGGGTACGTACCACAAACCATGAATCGCTTCGGCACCCAATGGTGCCACTTGTGTCGCGATCGGCTAGAGGTGCTAGAGGCTCAGACGTTTGGACGCACACACTGACGATCATCTCTACCTGAATCGTTAGATATTTAATAGAATCGTGAGGCAACTAGGTTATAGTTATACTCGCAACCGGTTTCAAACCCGCCTCGAGTTCGTCATTGGGTGGCAGAGGGCACTGAGCAGAACAGGTCACGATAAACAAGAACAGGAATGGTTCTGTTAAACGTCTAACGATTCCTAACATCAAAGACAATGGGCTGTTGAGGCGAGCTCGACCTGAACCTTCCGGAAGTTCAGGTCGAGTTCGTTTCAGCTCTGACGAGCTCGTAGAGCCCTGTAGAGCTCTCGTAGAGCCCTGTCGAGCTCATAGATCTCGTCAGGGCCTTTCGAGCGACTGCCATGCATGAAATCCCACACGCTAAGAGCGTGCACCTGCACAAGGACCTAAAAGCACGCTTTCAGCTTCTTCGATTTTCAACTACGCCCATCTGACTACTGCATAGTCAACATTTACCTGAAAAGATGCAACGCACCAACCGTCGCAGGACTGTTTTCAATTCACAAAAAGCTGGCGGACACCGACAATCAGACCGGTATCACCGGCCAACAATCTGTCAGTAGCTCTAAAGTCAGCTAGCTGATCCACAAACGTCACCGGCACACCGCAGCCCCTCCACACCTGGGCCCTGATCCTGAGCACAGTGTGCTCAGTCTCATAATCGGTGAAGTTTCGGGCCACGGGCCCCGCGCGGTTCGGCGCCACACGAGACGTTTCGTGCAGAGAGAAACAATGCGCTCCGCCCGACACTGACCACACGGCAGTATCTCCAGCCGATATCACCCACACTGCAACTGCCCCAGCCGACACTGACCACACGGCAGTATATCCAGCCGGTATCACCCACACTGCAACAGCCCCAGCCGACACTGACCACACGGCAGTATCTCCAGCGATATCACCCGCACTGCAACAGCCCGAGCCGACACTGACCACACGGCAGTATCTCCAGCCGGTATCACCCACACTGCAACAGCCCGAGCCGACACTGACCACACGGCAGTATCTCCAGCGATATCACCCGCACTGCAACAGCCCCAGCCGACACTGACCACACGGCAATATCTCCAGCCGATACCGACCACACTGCAACAGCCCCAGCCGATACCGAATACACGGTAACCGTTCCAGCCGATACCGAGTAAATGTTAACAGCCCCAGCCGATACTGAGTACACGGTAACAGCTCCAGCCGATACCGAGTACACGGTAACAGCCCCAGCCGATACCGATAACGGAAAGCCCAGCGATACCGACCACACTGCAACAGCCCCAGCCGATACCGAGTACACAGCCCCAGCCGATACCGAGTACACGGCAAACAGCCCCAGCCGATACCGAGTACACGGTAACAGCCCCAGCCAATACCGACCACACTGCAACAGCCCCAGCCGATACCGAGTACACGACAAACAGCCCCAGCCGATACCGAGTACACGGTAACAGCCCTAGCCGATACCGAGTACACGGCAAACAGCCCCAGCCGATACCGAGTACACGGTAACAGCCCTAGCCGATACCGGGTACACGGTAATAGCCCCAGCCGATACCAAGTACACGGTAACAGCCCAGCCGATACCAAGTACACGGCAACAACCCCAGCCCATACCAGCCAAACCAAGCTCTGCACATTCAGCCACCCTATGCTGAGACTTTAGCTAGATGGATGCAAAACGACGAGTTTTTATACCAAAAGTACCATTCGTTGGAGCAGCCAATTTCAGAAGATCCATCCCATCACAGCTTAACCCGCGCCCGACTGTAGTCGCCGCCATGCACGCTCGACTGGGGGGGGAGGGGAGCGACTGACCGCCCCCCTCTAACTCGCGAACGTTTGGCCGCACAATAAAAAATAAGCACACCACTGGGAAGCTCGTGACGAGTAGAGCTCGAAACTGGTCTCATTTTTAGTTTTGGATAATATGTAAGCCATTTACGTCCTATGTATGTCTTCTCATAGCCGACTGCATGAGACCGAGAAACGGCCTGAATCTCAAGGGCTGTGACTAATAAAGTCTAGATGAAGGCACCAGTGGACAGGTAAAACTCCGCAGATGCCGATACATGCCTAATTCCTCTGATTTCTGTAATATGTACACGGAAACGATGTGTTAAAGACACTGTGATTTTTGCAACGCTGCAAGGAGGGCGCCGTCGACGAAGTCGATATGAAATTAACGGGAACCAATTTTGAGCGTTTTTTTATTTTCGCGAAATATGCCATTCCAAGCGTTGTTTCTTGATTCTAATGGTTCTTGGGATGATTCCTCATGATTAAATTTTGGAAAAACTCAGTAGTGACAAATTTACACAACTGGCGGAGCTTTATTCGCGAAGGTATGTTTATTCCCAAAATACGGAATTTTTTAAAACTTTTTGAACTTCCTGGTATTAGTCGCAACTGCGCAAGCCAGTTCTGCCAGTTTCAACCCGATCTGAGTCATTCATCGCCGATTTTGATGGCAGTACATTTTGACTCATAACAGTTATTCGTGACCTGACCTCAGGTTAGTGGTCGGAGATCATCGAAACTTTGCCCATTGACGGAAACTGAATGTCTGGATCTCCCCACAATTCAAATTGTTTTAAAATTCCGCCAATTTTCAAAAAAAACGGCGACTTATGTTGGAAACGGGTTTGACCGTTAGGTTAATGACCCGAACATTTCCCAAAAATCCAATTGGTATTTAGTTGTGTATTCAGTTACACATAGATAACTGAATTGCTATCTGAAGGATGTAGCAGTATGATTTAGGATGGAAGAGATTTCACGTGGAATATTTTTGTCCTCCGGACCAATTAAATCGGCTGTACGGGCCAACCATTTTTACACCTTCATGCAGGTTTTGTCACTTGTGGCTTTGAAATGCTCATGCGCTTTGTACACCCGCTGAATGATTAGCTCTTATGTGACACTAATGTTAGAAGTATTTACCGCGCCTGTTCCGTTCATTTCCAGTCAGCACTTCCGTAAAAGCCGGCAGATTTAGTTCGTCAAACTTAAGTCCGTTTTCGCGAGGCGTAATAGCGCTTTCGCGAGGCGTAATAGCAGATTCGTTGCATTTATCGAAGTCCTCTAACCCTTAAAAGTTTTGTTGTGATCTCATGTATTGCGGAAAAGTTACAGGGCCCTAAACTTTTTTGGACATAGGTCCATTTGACCTGGCCTAGGTCAGACACCTTACTTCAATTGAGATAAAAAATTAGATGCAATGTGTAAAAATGATCAAGCAAAAGGTACACAAAGTTTCGTGGCGCTGCATTTGTTCGTTCTCTCGCAATCTTGGAAAAATCCGAGGGGACGGTCAACTGTCCCCCCCAGTCGCGGGCGGGTTAACGTCAACCGATGACATACGCTTACCGACGACATCAGCTAAAGCACTATATAATTAGTGAGTAGCAAATGCGTCGTCATCCTTGCCCCAGTGAAATGCGCCACACGAAATGCCCCAGCGTTACAGCAGGCTCATATCTCACCTGCGATCCATTGCATCAACAAGAAGTTCAGGGCGACACAAAATATCAAAAGACCTCCCAGCACGTAAAAGGGGAGGCCGTATCCACCAAGCTGAAACAGACAGGCTGTCGAGTATAGCCCGCCAACCGCATATGTTCGTAAACATTCATACATATTCGTGGGTAGCGAAACAGATTTCTTCTACATCTCACGATTGCAATAACGCCTTTCTAATGCGTCTTCCGAAACTGCAGTGAGACCGTGCCATGGTCTGCCCGTGTCAAGTCAAGAGCAGCACTAGCATTCGATGAGACTGCACAGAGACGAGCTGCAGCAATACAGGTTCCGCAGTTCAGTCCGGTGGTGGTTAGGCATGGCCATCGAAGGCGGGACCGATTCATCATATACTGGCCACCACCGACGGCCATCGGGGCCGCCTACCTCATACAAGCCACCGCCGATGGCGGGACCGATGGAGACGCCGATGGCGGAGCAGGTCTCGACGATCCCGATGGCCAAATTCATTGTATCTGCGGAGAGGCAGACGGACGGTGAGGGGCGGCCGGTGACGTGCTCGAGAGCCAGAACGAAAAAAACGAAACGTTTTCAAGCGCGGAGAAATTCGTCAACTGCGGATGCTGCGTCCTGGACTTTAAAATACAAACGACGGTTTTAAATACGATGCAGATGTAAAAGCTGATTCCTTACTAGTCTCCATAGCTGCGCGAGTTCCGTGCAATCCACGGTAGTTTTCAGGAGCATCGAAAACATCACGAACTCCGTCACAGCATCAAAAACTTAGGCGAACTTTAAACAACCATCGTAACCTCCAAACAGTTTGTATTCAGTTGGTGTCAGTTGCACTGCTTGCTGCTCTACTGAAGAAATTTTTACTAACGAATATAAGAAAAGGTGATCGTTCACTTCTAGGGTAGGGGAATAATCTCAGTCCGAAGCCTGACGTTCTCGTTTCCCTCGCTATTCTGATGAGCTCGTACGTTCGTTAGTTGGGCGGGCCCCTAGAGGTTGTGCCGGTGAAGAACGGTTGGTTTAACTCGGCTGCCGCTACGACTGAAACGACCCCTGCACAATATGCTTCAAATCTCCCACTTTATTTCCATCTCTTGTCTATTTGCATCACGTCTGTCCTCAATTTTGAATCAAGATCGGTGTAACAGCCACTCCACAAAAAGTGATTACATGCGCTAAACTGCATATAATTCCAACCAGGGATCACAAGTTAGACGAGTGATCTAGGGACCGCAAATATGTTCTAATGAACAATGTTAAAGGCATTTTTATGGGGTCCGTCAGCATTCAAGCATGCACAGCTGGAAAGAAATTCAATTACTCCTCACAAATTGCATAAGATATGTGTACTAATGACGTTAAAAACTGAAAGACAAGGCGTCGCGTGCCGAAAGACTCAGCATGGGGCCGAACCAACACTCCATACACCGGAGGAAAGCTTTCAACTAAGTGATGCTCAAGTATTGGTAAGTTTTGGTCGAACACCTAAGAACCTTTGTTTGAGCGCTAGTACAGTTTTCGGAAGTTGCAGTCAAATATGAGACGACTTCATTTCGCTGTGTGCTCTTTATACAATGTTAACCGTCATCATCAACGCCACAGCCGGAGAGTGATCCTTCAATCTGGCACTAGCGCTCAAGCACCAGTGCTTTGTTTATGGACCAGTGTATTTCGTACAATGTTGTGCACATCAAGTGTCATGTGACATCGACCGTGACATAACTTAAACCTCTCATTCAACTCGCCTGGAAACTGGTTGGCAACGAACGTCATCGATGACGTCTCATACAGAGATACTCCCACAGCGCTGATGATGCGCACTATGAAACATAGCGCTATAAACAGGCCGTCGTTTTGGACGAAGTCCAATGTCCTGAAACGAAAGCCGACCAGCATTAACAGGACGGCAGCAAGAGGCAAAAACGAACAACATGCGACACGACGTCAGAGGCCATTTTGTCTGCATCTCGACAGCAGCATCTCCATTTGTGACAATGGGCAAACCGATGCGTTCCATGCTTGACCTTGATATGCAAGGGGAGACAGTCTTCAAACGCCGCCATTACGCCTCGCGAAAACGGACTTCAGTTTGACGAACTAAATCTGCCGGCTTTTATGAAGTGCTGACTGGAAATGAACGGAACAGGCGCGGTAAATGTTTCTAACATTAGTGTCACATACGAGCTAATCATTAAGCGGGTGTACAAAGAGCATGAGCATTTGAAAGCCACCAGTGGCAAAACCTGCATGAAGGTGTAAAAACGGTTGGTCCGAACAGCCGATTTAATTGGTCCGAGGACAAAAATACTCCACGTGAAATCTCTTCCATTCTTAATCATACTGGTACATCCTTCAGACAACAATTCAGTTACCTATATGCAACTGAAGGCTCAGCTAAATATCAGTGAAATAATCGAGCGACGGTAACGCATCACTTCGTCTAGTCGGAGCTCAAACATCACCGTCCACCTCCGGAATCAAAGCAGGCAACCACTTAAAACGAACTAACGACAACAACGAATTCACACGGCTGCGACACCAGCGAATTCACTCGGCTGAATTTGGGGTGAAAACTGAGTGTCACCCGGTCGTGACATTCCAAGTTAATTACATGCATCGTGTGATGTGACAGCAATTGCTGGAGCACTGTCAACTCCAGAACAATGTCTGCGGGAACAGAAAGGTATGTAGCGGAAACCAACAGTTCTTCTCAGTGAGCCGAAACGACAGCTAATTTCAACGGAAAAAATAGCAAACACACAACTGGAAGTATGTGCAATGAGACACGTAACCAACAGTCGGGACCAAACATTACCCGAAAGCGATTGTAGATAGGCCGGTCAATAGCAGGCCCAAGCACATCTGCTGAGACATTCCAAGTTTTGGTATCTGTAAAACAATCTCTTTGTAAAATATCACTGTTTAACGATTACACAAGTTTTACCTGTTTCCACAGCATAAGACCAGTCATATATCCCTGTTGAGCTGCAAAGGCAAACTATTATCATATCAACGAGATCAAGGCACATCGTGAAGAAGCCATTTAATGTGGCAGCGACCTTCCAGGATATGTTGTAATTGGTAGTTTATGTTAAATTTCTTGACGAAAGCTACCAAATTTAGACAAAACAAAATGTACAATCACCATATTCCAGCATGTCCTCTGTCCTCGTAACGATTAGCTAACGATCTACCAATGTTTATCATGGTTCAAATATATAAGCATCAGCTTTTTCTACATGCCAAGACACGGTGACACATGGTACGTAATAAAAACCAATGGCCAGTCACATATTTTCGTTGACGAGTAATATACCACAGTTAGTGATGATGGAAAAACAAAGTGCTCAAGTTATGTTGAAAGAAAGTCCGTAAATGACATACGTACAGCTAAATCGCATATCCCAAAGAAGCGAAAAAGAAATGTACTTCAGCCGTGGGGGAACTGAACCTCATCACAAACAAAACCTTGTGTAATAAACTGCATCACTCAGATAAGAAAGTCTTACCAGTCTACCCGCGACGATGGACGTCAAGAACTGGGTGAGCGCGAAGCAGCTGAATACGAGACCAATCACAAACCCAGAGGCTCCTCGAGCCTGTGCCTGGGGATAAGAGACGAGGCGTCACACGGGAGTAACAATGAAGAGAACATGAAGCCGTTCCATCATAAAACCAACACAACACGGAGAAATGCGTCGTTGTGTGAAGAAGGAACTCCCATTGATTCTATTTCTGGTGTCCAAAAAAATGGCGAAATGTAAAAATGGCAAATACCTTTTTTTGGCGAATCCCAGACGGTGACATGTAAAAAGGCGACACGCTAAAATGATGACTGGCTAAACGGCGAACGATAAAACGGCGACATGTTTGAAAGATCTAGACAAAGGCGACATGCCAAGATGGTTCATGGCCAAATAGCGAACGGCAAAAATGGCGACATGTAAAATAGGCGACATGCCAAAATGGTGAACGGCAAAATGGAGACACATAAAACAGGCGCAATGCCAAAATGTCGAATAAGATGGTGAATGGTTAGATGGCAAAAGACAAAATGACGACATGTAAAAAGACGACACGCCAAATTGGCTAACGGACAAATGCGAATGACAAAATGTCGACCTTTCCTAGGACAAATTATACCCGAATGGCTTACGTAGGTGAGTTTAGGCTAAGATTAGTGTCAAGCAGACCTCGTGGCCTGTACCTGAAATCCATCATCCAGTGGTGGAACTCATTGAAGGACGGTCTTCGTTGCGGAAAGTCTGGAAGGGCTGTTAATAGGTCCTGACAGTGCGGAAGGAGGTATTGTAACAGTCTCAACAGGCCGGATGCAGTGACAGCTCACAGCTGTTGGAGGGCGGTCCACTTCGCTGCCCATGCTGCGCCAATTCACTCGAACTGTGCCATCCACTGTTAAGTCTGATAATAATATGTTTGGCAACAAATAATGGCGCCAATATCGGAATCGCCGGCCGTCGACTGGCTCGTTCCTGCTCCGCGCGGTAAGACAGTGGTCCGCTTCAGTGCCCTAATAGATTTGCTTTGCTCGGGGCCTGCCACCTGGTGCGCAGTGATACAATTTTCCGTTAAACCAGCTATATATCTGCCAGTGAATGGGAAGTCTGGATAAACGGCACACTGTTCGTAATCCATGCATCGTCATCAGTTCCTGAAAATCACAGATTACTAGTGCAAGCGCATCCTCTTCCAAAAAGCTCGCCGCAGGCAGTCACCGACTTCAAACCAACATGAGGAACTGGCTGCAGATTGCGATGGCGTGAGTGCGTTCTGACGACATTCATTGTTGGCCAACGGTGCCACGTGCAGCGCTGACGACGGTCGAAGAACGCTCCTTAAGTTTCAATGCACTGTGCGCTAAATGGCAACATGCCGTCTGAAGCCGTTTCACAGAATTTTGGCAACATACTCATGGACAGACAGACAGATGGGCAGGCGGACCTACAGAACAGATGAAGCGAATTACCTTTATCAATAATTCGGTTCTCCCTGTCTGTCTGTCTGCCTTTCGCACGAATGATGGCTGGATGGAGTGAGGAATAATAGATTGGCGGGTAGATTAGGTTGGATCGGATTCCTAATAAAAATTCGTAAAGAGCTGTACTTAGCAGGAAGAAGACCACCCAAGACCTGGGGTTCCGGTTAGTATATGCATGTTCATAATGGGGACGTGGACACGCATATACATACGAATATATATATATATATATATATATATATATGTATAGATAGATGGATATAGATATATATTTAACCTTATCACATCATCACCCAACACCAAAACCAAGGCGCAACTACAGGCCCACTTGCTGGGAACAATGCATCTACACCGGTACTCAGCTGTGGACACGCCGCTGCTCCCTTGTCAAGGGAGCCCGGCTCGAACTGCAACGAACGCGGCTCCCTGGACACTCCAGAATATCTGGTGAAAGAGTAGCACGCTACCTCGCACCCTACACAAGGTACTGGTGTTCCCTGGCCACCTCAGATAAGGTATGGGGCTGGTCTACGTGGTGGAGTTCGCCGAGTGGGCCGAAGAACGACGCGCCAACGGATCTAAGGCACATGTTGTGGAGTTTTCTCACCGAACGGGCCGGAGACCGACCCGCGAGGGCATGAACTTCGATCACGCCGGGGCCTGGCAAACTAGTCGGCCATGCAGTGCAGCTTCAGTCTCGTGGTCCCCTTGCTGATGAAAGAATGAGAGAGAGAGAGAGAGAGAGAGAGAGAGAGAGAGAGAGAGAGAGAGAGAGAGAGAGAGAGAGAGAGAGAGAGAGAGAGAGAGAGAGAGACGGGCGGATGATACTGAGGATTTTTCAACGCCTCGCTACGTATCCGTCGCGTGACACAGGTCAACATCCATGTCACTTTTTTCTGACGAGGGTGGGGGGATGATGGATGATGACGAGGACTATCGAATGCCTTTCGATTTTGTTTCCAGCCGCATTGCTAGATCCCGAGATAAAAAGTGGGGGATGTCGGAGGCAACTTCAAATTAACTACCTCATAGCCTGGGGATAAAGTCGAACGTACAGCGTCGCCATTTGGCCGTTCGCCATTTAGCCATCCGTCATTTAAGCATGCCGTATTTTTTACACGTCGCCATTTGACCATTCGCCATGCAGCCGTTAACCATTTTCGCACGTCGCCTTTTTTACACGTCCCCATTTGGCCATTCGCCATTTAACCTTTCGCCATCTTGGCGTGTGGCCTTTTACATGCCGCCTTCTGGCCATTTGCCATTTGGCAATGCGCTATTTTGGCGTGTCATCTTTTTTGTATGTCGTCATTTGGCCATTCGCCATTTCGTCGTTCGTCATTTTATCATGTCACCATTTTTACATGTCGCCGTTTAGCATTCGCCATGTCACATTCGCCAAAAAGGCATTCGATATTTTCACATTTCGCCATTTTATCCTAACAGCAGCCCTTTTTACGATGTAGACCAGTTAACACCGTATGCGCGCCATGTCATACCAAAGCTAGAGAGGGAAATGGCACGGGAGAGGTCCAAATCGACTAATGGTAGGGCGAAGATTAAGCACGGTCGAGTCAGGCGTCCGCCAATGAAATGTATCCTCCACATGGAATCATCACAATCGCCCTACATATGTCTCAAGTGCATTTATCACGGCCGCCACAGATGTCAATCAAGAAAATATCGACTTTTGACCGTTTCAGTCATATTACAGTCGTACTGCGTTAGTAAAGTTGTTCACGGACGTGTTGCGCTCCAGGAATAATTAATGCATTCGATACCCCTGGATACATCAATGAGTATGTATCCGAAATCTGACGAACTAGAAATACCCTTTTCATCCATGCGTTATACATCTATGCATTGATACACAACTGCGCTGAAATTCTGCGGCACCCAAACACGGAGTTGCCATTGCCTCCGTACGAGGGCTTGGCATCCGTCTGGCACTTTTCATCTGTTACAAGGCACATGACGCTTAATGAATTGGTACCTTTTGTCGTGTTGAATACAAATGGACTTATTGAATACACCGAAAAGCACGAATAAGAAAATAATAATTCCCATCACATACCACTTGTAGCTTCATGTCCACATTGTTAAGTGCGCCATATGCAACCTTTCGGCACTCATATTACGAGCTTATGCTTTGGCAGCCAGACGATTTTATGTAGACGTCTCTCATCAGGCCCAATGAATCTAGATAAACAAACTCTTTAGAAAAGTAAGATGATCCACATTTTAATTCATCCATCGGTGACCAGCCATATATCATAGGACCACCGACAACTTACGACGTCCGCTTCATGTCACGCATACCGTTAACTAGTAAACGGATGGAACTGATTCGCAATTTCATGTCTACTCTGATTCGCTGCATGTTGTTATTTCAAATGTCGGCCCTGTCTTATGAAACTCACTCCACAAAATAAAACGAATGCAGTAACACCGTAGCAATTGGCTGGCATTACCAAAGTAAACAGATAATGGTTCAAGGTGTGACATCCCTTCTTGCCAGAACTTTATCACTTACTGTTCTAAATTCGGAACCAAAAGGCTACAACAAAATTAGCCTCAATGGCGTACCAACCACACTAGATTTCAAATGAAGTCATTCGTTCTATAGCTTATGTTATTCATTTCTGACTTTTATTTGCCTATGGTGGAAATGGAAATATTTATTTCAAAAGTTCCATCATAATGGTGACACCGCAAACGCGTGCTCCGCACACTTAAAAGAAAGTTACCACAGCAAATTTCTTCCTTTTTTAAAACAATGCAGTGTTTCATCAGCCATCATTCACTACACAATGGTTGATACTAAAATTCAATAATGAATAACATATTCATGTTATTGCAGTTAAGTGAACATCAGAAGTTGTCGATTCACTTCATACCACTATTCTGGTTTCCTGTCATCTAGTCAGCTGACTTGACTAAAATCATAGAGGGTTTGGCTATGCGTCAGGGCAAGATGTCTAAACAATACTGGCAAAAACTGGCGTGCACATACCTCACATCATCCCACATTGTGGCTCACAGCTCTGCATGCATTTCATTTATGAATTTGCAATCATGGGACCGCAACTTGGGTACAGGCTGAAAGGGTGCACTGGAATTATGAGACATGGATATGTGGTAATATTGCTACACCCTCGCCCTTTGTCACAGTGCCGTAGCCAGGATTCCGACCGAGGGGGGGGGGGGCAAATCGCATCAAGGGGGCCCTCGCCAGGGGCGTATCCAGGATTTCGTCAAAGCGGGGTGTAGGAAGTGGAGGCGAATGGTCAACGAGGGGCCCCCCATTTTTCTCGCTCTTCAGATATGAAAAAAAACGCTGATCCGCGTAGTTTCTGGGGACTTTTTTGTCAGTTAGATTAGGTTCCTTCTTGCAGTCACAGGGGTACTTTTGGTCGTCTTGGGCCATCTGCCGTGCCAGGACTCTCTAGTGGTCTCAGGTTTCATTTGCAGTTTCACGTTTCACTCGGGACGTCTCAGACGTTCCTTTAGCATGCTCAGGGGCACCTTGGAGTGTTTCAGGGATCCATCCGACAGTTTCAAGGACGCTTAAGTCAACTCGAATTCCCTCGTGTCGTCCCTGGAACATTTCTGCCCTCTGAGGAGCCCCTCAGGCACTAACAAAGGCCTTCTTTGAGTCTCTCCCTGCCGCGACAGAGGCGTTCCTGGCAATCCTCTAGGTACTTCGGCCGTTTCAGGAGCCATCTGGACGTCTCAAGGTTTAATAGTTTCAGAGCCCCTCTGGTCGTCCCAGAGGCCCCTGTTACTACCGACTTCTAGTCAGCGGTCTCAGAGGTCCTCTCTAACAGTCTCAGTGGACCCCGTGTGGTTCTAGGTACCCCTCTTATCGTCTCTGGGAAACATTTTTGCCGTCTTCGGGGCCCTCCGGCAGTCACAAGACGTTTTGGCAATTTCAGGGCCCCTGTGCAGTGTCATAGGCCCTCTGAATGTCCCCGGTGGTCCTCATGGCTGTATCAGGGGTCTTTCTCTGTGACATCAGGTAAATCTGGCAGTCTTAGGGCCCCTCTAGCCGTAGCAGGGGCCGTTATTGGCGCTTCAGGGGCCTCACTGGCAGTCTCAGGGGACCTTTCCTGCGCCAGGAGCCCGCCTGGCACACTCGGGGCCCTCTGGCTGTTCAGCGCCCCCATGCTGTCTTAGAGGTCCTCTTATCGTCTTCGACTAGCTGAACGCCCTCTGGCCTTTTTGGCGGTCTCAGGGGTCATCTGCGGCGTACGGGCTCATCTTCCGTTTCAGGGACCACCTGACCTTTCTGGACCCCCCTGACAACATCAAAAACTCCTCAGGTTTTCAAAAAGTCGGCTGTAGCCCATTTGGGACCCTTTTCAAGGCTAGAAGGTAACCGGTGATTCCCCGTTCAGGGGGCCCCTCTGGCTGGCCAGGGTCTCCTTATGCTGTGCTAGGCACCCTCTTAAAGTCGTTCCGTCTCAGGGACTTCTCGGACACTTTAAGCGGTCGCATAAAGCCTTTGCCGTGTTGGGCCCTCTCTTGCGGCCCCAAGGGCCCTTGGAGAGTTTCAGATGCCCTTCTATCTTAGTGACTATCTTTGCTTCTCAGGGTCTCATTAACCCTCCCGGAGGCCCTCTGACTACATCAAGAACCTTCAGCTTTTCACACAGACCCCATTCGGGGCCCCTTTGACATTTCAGGAGCCCCCTAGAGGCCCATTCTGGAGGAGGAGCATTCTGCCGTGTTTGGGCCCTGCTGTGGTCTCAGGGGCCCTTCTGTGTCCTCTAACCCTTCCGGAGGCCTCCCTGACTGCATCAAGAGCCCATCAGGTTCTTACAGATACCCCGTGAAGTTCGTACGTGGCTCCTTCGGAGCTCCTTTTAAGTCTGAGAGGGTCCCTTCTCAGGTCTCAGGAGGGGATCGCCCCATCGCTCCCCCTTGGATCCACGCCAAGCCGTCATAATCATTGGGTTCCCATGTGGTTAACATTACTGTTGGATCGTAAAGGGGCCCCGCTGGAGTGGAAAAGGGCTCTGCTTGCCTGCAGGGACGTTCCTGCCGACCCGACGGACGCCCCTTACAGATCGGTAAGGAAATCTTAACAAGCAAACAAAGGCCCTGGATGAACTTTTAGAGGCCCTTGTTAACCTGTAAGGGGAACACTGCCTGTCTGTAGAGGGCCCCTATGCGCCTACAAAGGACCCGTGCCGGCCTCTGGAGGCAGGGGCCTTTTTCAGACCGAAAGGAGGTTCCACCAGAGGCTGCCAGGGGCGCTTTATGGGCCGACAGAGGGCCCTCCGTAGACAAACAGTGAACTCCCCTACAAACTAGCAGGGGCTCCTGAACGCTCATTCAGACCATGTGCCTCTTCTTGGCAAATAAAGCCCTTTTGTATATTCGGAGTAAGTTGTTTAGGTTCCTAGGTCTTCTTAAATGTCTAAAATATTCTTATTTTGTTCATGTCATCTGTTTCGGACAGCGTATGGCGCACTGAGGGCTCCTCATACTATCCAAAGAACTGGGGCCTTCGGCCCCAGGGAAGCCTGATCGGTAGCCAGGGGACCCCACTTGGCCTCCAGGGAGGCCATAGCCCATTTGGCCCCTCCTTGGCTACATCACTGCTTTGTCAAAGTCCTTTATCAGCAAACGCGTTCAAGTCCAGAGTTTAACCCTATTCCAGCTAAGGGGCTGAATCCGACCCCCCTCAAGTTTTTTGCTTGTAAACTCCAGGGTTTTTAACGCAGCTTCACGAAACCTGATCACATTCATACTTTTTTGTATGTACTATAACATGATTTCGTAATTCTATTGTGTTCAGGGCGGAGCCATGTAACGTTTTTGGGAGGCACCTCAGGCCATGTTTGGGTCCTGTTGGAAGTAAAAGGAAAATGACTGCCAAAAACAGCGTTTCAAGATGAAAACTGAAACTTGATATGGGTGTACAGATAAATAGCTGAGCAAGAATACATATATGATTCATTATACTATAGTGAAAAAAATAGTAATGCTATAGTTGTTATACAAAAGTCGAAATTTGATTTCATACAAATAATTTTAGCGCTGCTTTTCCAAACGTCAGATCCGTAATATATGGAAGAGAAGAATGCCCTCTTTTTGTGTATCAGTTTTTAGGTTCAGGCTGGGTCAAAGAATTATGACCTAAAATGCCAGTGCACTTACCATGCATCACAACGGACGTAAAACGGAATTTTAGAAACAGAGTAAATTCAAATGATTGGAAACGTTTTCAAACAACATGAAATGCACTCCAGATCATTCCATATGACTATAAGGTCACTGGAGGTCATTTAAGGTTAAAGGTCGCAATTTGGCCTGATGAACACATGACCATGACCGTTTTTCATGTCCTTGGCACCGCCTATGCCGACATTATGTAGATAATGTAATACAATTTGTACTTCTTCAGCAAAACATCATAAGTGAAAAGTAAAAAGTGGTCTAAGCTTTTTTGTTAATTCGGTTTTCGAATTTTGAAACCATGTCAACGCCTATGAATTTTCCTAAAATTTTAAATACGTGGAACAATGGCAAAACTCCCACCCATAAGCTCTCGATTCACGCCAAAGTGATCATGAACAGCAGAGCTATAACAAGTCCAAAAATACCCCCATTTCGATTCTTTTGACCCCATTCATTCATTTCAAGATTTTGAAAACTTCCCATTATAAAACTGTATTATACAACATGGCTAATCGATTCCCTTTGTTGTAAGGAAATCAGATGCGTAGTTCTCGAGATCTAGGAGAGGGGAGGGGGGCAAAACCTCTCCCCACCCCCTGCCGGAAATCGGCTATACCGTCTAGACCTCTGGAAATAGGGCCAATGCTGTTCACCACTGCTATCGCCGCCACTAAATCCAACCCAATATTAGTTCATACAGAATTTCCGCGAACGTCAGATATTGTCCTCACATTGTCCTACACAAAGCGCTGCGACTGGTGATAGCACAGCATTTCCAGTGGCCATTTTTACTCCACCTTCCTTTGAATTGACAGATGGGCAATCGCCCGTCAAAAGGTGAAAAATTCCTTCTTTACAACGTTTGTTTGACGTAGTTTGATGGAGATGGATCCGTCAAACTCATCTTTCCCATTGCATATTTATTTTGATGTCCGAACCCCTGATACATTTTCCGTCAGCAATAAGGGAAAAGAGCCTAAAAACTAATTCTTAAGAGTACAAGACATCACTGATCAGCCTATTGCTCTAAAGATATGCATTAATTAACTGTTCATCTTCACATACTGGACTATATTGCGCTGACTCCAAACAGATGTTAATTCGTACCACTGAGGCAGGCTGACAAGGCAAATAATAGACAGTGCTCGAAAGAAGGGAGATCAGGCAGGACGTATTAGCCACCACTTTTTCCAGTCAACATCTGGTGGGAGCAACAGAACGATCTAAAAGTCATTGCCCATTTCACTGTATGAGTAATACATTTATGCGATCAGCATGGTATGCTGTCCGCATACGAACGCAAAAAGAAGGCAAGACACTATATTGTTCGCAGCAACCTAACTCACTTCGCTGGGGAAGAAAGGGGTGAGAATAGCTCCACAGCAGCCTTGCAACAGGTCGCCGAGGCCAATGCCGACCAAAATTTTCATTTGTGGTAGCGTGAAGCCGCCAGGTGCCGAGGGGTTTTCGCTGGCAATTAAAATAGGATACATGTCATATATTTTGTTATACTACAGCAGTATACAATCGTGCGATAGCTGTGTGACTTACCGGTGCCGGGCCGTACTCTTTACACCAAACCATGGCAAAGTGCAGCGTGCAACAATCAGGAAATTAATTGTGGAGCTCCGAAAATAACGACATACCATGAGTTGTTTCCCAGATAACCATTTTGACAGGTAGAAATCAGGCAAGTACATCCCGCTATATTCATGCGCCCATCCACAGGGGCCAGACGCTCCAGTTAAACTGAGACGTACCATTAACGACTTCAGCCCATACGCCTATATGACGTAACGCCCAACATATATTGTTGCACATGCTACGTAGTACAGCGTGAAAATGAAATATTCTCATCAGTTCAAAATGGAATATTCTCATCAGTTTTCCCGGCAACCGTGATCTGACCTGGTTTGATTAAGGTGGACTGGGACTTGCAGTGACTGATCTGGTCCAGGTGGACTGGGACCTGACCTGACCTGGTCCAAGTGAACCGAGATCTGACCTGATCTGTTCCAGGTGGACCGGCACGGAGGTGCTGTGCGTCAGCGCCGAGCTGTAGACGGAGGTCAGGCCGTTCCGGCTGTAGGAGACCATGCGCCGGTAGCGGCGCGCCGGATGCACCACCGTCATCTCCCGCAGGCTGTCACTTCTGCCGTGCGCCGCTGTCCGCTCGAACAGCGCCTCCACGGGCAGCACGCTGTCCTCGACCTCCTCCGCCCAGTAGCGCGAGCTGTCCGGCACTGAGTGCGGCAGCAGGTGGTACTCGGCGCGCTCGGCAGCCTCGCTCGGCGGCAAGCCCAGCAGCGGGTCGTCGGCCAGCAGGGCGTCCGGCGGAGGAGGCAGCGCTGCCACCGGCGGCGGCAGCACCGCAACCGGCTCAACGCATGGCCGTCGGTCCAGCTTGTCAGGCTGGTCGCCATCGTCCACGCGCGGCGGCGGCGTGCCGCGGTCTGAAATGGGAAGGCACAGAGCAACGCTCGAACGATTCTTTCTCGTATAAATTCTGCTCCATCTATTCACATGACGTTTGGAATCTGCGTCAGACAGGAATGAAAAATGACTGGGCAGATAAATAAGACATCGCAGGCACGCAAAGCCTCAAAAGTCAAGCACGCAAAAAAAGACAATCAAAGACGCAGCTGCTTCACGAAGCCCGTAAATGTTTCACGGGTTTGATATTCCTTGGCCGCTGGGTAAAACACGTTACAGGTGACTGCGGACAAGGGTCTGCGTGACAAAACCAAAGATGCAGAAGATGTAAATATTCTAAGCATCATATTACTTCAGGGCTCAAGTACCACAGCATCCATTTGAGTTCCATTGCTCTTAAAATTACCTAGAGGCACGAAAGCGACGAAAACATCCTCTGTTTCAGAAAAACGAACCCTTGCCTGATGTGACAGCTACGCCGTTTACTTCTGGCTCTTCGTCACTGAAACCCTTCCATTTTGCATTTGATTCCTGCGGCATTTCCTAGTTTTCTGAAGAAGGGCAGCTTGCATCTATAAAGGCAAACAGTTAAGAAGCTCAACTGTTATTCAAAAGCTGGGGACGCCCCCGTGCCATTTTACTTCATCTTCTTCCGCTTGGTCATATACTTGAGTGTTAGCACTAGAGGTAATCCAACGCGTTATACCATTGGCTTGGGGTTAAAATCGAAGCTTTCTATCGCATGCAGACCTGTGGACACGCGTAGTATCTTTTTCTAAATTAAAGTACTAATGTACGCATCACAAACTTTCCGCCATGGAGGATCCCAAGTCCTACAAGCTGCACGCTCACATGGGTGGCATCTGGCCAGCGATGCCCTAAATCTTGCTTGTCTTGAATGACGTTTGTGACTGGAGCCCACCACAAAATTTGGCGCCTCCAGCATCAACCGTTCCCAAACCAAATGTCTGAATGGCAAAGCGACACACCTCAGAACGTGTGTCCCGCACACACTAGGCTGAAGCTACTGACAAGAAAAACAGCATCGACTGCCATGTATCACGTGCTCCTGACCCCCATTTTTCAGCATCCCAGCGGTAGGACGTTTGTGGCAATGAAGGACTGGTGTTATTCTTGGGTACCTGGTGCTTCACGTGCAAGCTGCACCCCCGTTTTGGCCTGAATCCATCACCGTTAATGGCCCAACTGCCAGTCCGCCTTTCTGAGCCCTCATTGCACCAAACTGCGGCGTTTGAGTCACGACAAATTGCCCGTAAGGAACGCAGGAGTGTGAAAGGGGTGCACGTGCGTTGCACATGACCCACTGGACCATGTCCATTATGTGGGGAATAATTGGATAGCCCTAGTGTTGGTCTATCTATCCACCAAATTTCAGCCGCCTAGGTCATTTCTGACGGCACTCGAAGGCCACCGAGTCCAAATACGTACGTAACTGTAGGTCGTCACGTGGATCGCACGTGGATGTATCCACGTGGTTTGTATCCACGTGGATATCAACCACAAAAGTGACCTGGCACGGCCGGAAGTTGAAAATTGTACAGGACATGCGCTAAGGATATAAGTAAAGGTACCGAAAGTTTCGGTCCGCTGCGCGTGCTGTTTTTTTTTTTGCTTTCACCAAGACCTGGGGATCGTCAAAATGCCTTTCCCCCGTTGGGCCTCAGCGCGGGCTTCAGCGCGGTTTCAATGGTAGTGAAATCCGTGCACCCAGTTGAGTGAAAAACCCCACCGATTTAGTTCATTACTGCGTTTCCGTTGTGTGTGAATTTGATATTCCAGAAGTGCGGTGGATCACAACCTCTGAAATCTGCTGGTTTAAATTGATTCGTGTGATGATATCCAATTATGCCACGCCCTATTGCCTGTACGTGTGGTCCATGCGCTATTCAGTACGTTTCCGAAATACAGCTGACGTCTATGCGGACTGTGTTCGTTTGGAATCGAATGTGAAGTCCATGCGCAAATGTTTCTATTTTACTAGAAACATGTGTACAGTTGCAATCAATAACAAACTCTGTCTCACGATATGGCTTCGCAAAAACTGACAAATTACGACTGCGTAACGCATGCTTTGGTTTAAAAGCTAAGGTGAGCTGTTGCGCCACAAAAATGTCGGAAAATCAAAAATGGTAAATCATAATGACCCAAATCCGAGGACCTTTTCAGGGCGGGCGGGACCAGTATTTTTGCCCCCCCCTCCCCCCAACGCCAGCCGGCTGGATCCGCCAGTGCCCCTGATTCTTCATGAAAACACTTCAGAAGTATCACAGCGATTGGGACCACTAACCGACCACATGCTGTGGTACTGCCCCAACTGGAAAACGACCAGTGTGCTAGACTGTGATGATTTGCCAATGTTCCCATTATACATGGACAATCACATGTACAATTTGATTACCAGTGCCGCTTGCGCCATAGGCACACTACTCCTGACAAATCTGGGAACAATTAGAAGATTCTGAGAAGTGATTTCTGTGTGACGCAGTATCAAAGGGCATTTCTCGTGCGTAATACCTCTTGTGAACCGACATTGCCAAGGTGCCACGGTGCCTAGTGCTAGAACATTATTTGCACTGCACATTATGTATCGCGTTATGTGATCATGGACACTATCACAGCCATAGGGGAATAAAACTGGGAGCTCTCCATAGGTCCTGGACTCAATACCAAAATAACCGGGTTTGTACGATAAAGATCCACTAACTTGGGTTTTGTACGTTACTGTGATAGGGAATTGGTAGCTGCCGAATCGTGCAAACCATGCAGAAATGCATAGTTTGGAAACGGTCAGTTGCTCGTAAGGAGCCCTAGGACATACATGCTAGCTCTAAGCACACATTAAGATATAAGCGGATCTTTCATGATTCCGTTTTCACATCAGCGTAGTGGATTGGTGCCAGTGGAACACCAGGCTGGAAGACCTGCCCCCCCCCCCCTCCAGTCAAAGTTCCTCAGACGCTGCCCTGTACATATCTGGCTTCCAAGTAAAGTCTAGTTACCCACTTAAGTATCCACCACTTAATATTTATCTCAGAGTCGACAGTCATGTTTTATAATTCATCATTAAAGACTAGTTCCTGTCATTACCTAGTTCATTACCAAGTAGGCGAATGCTGCGCTCTGTAAATTTAACTCAAATAGTACGGTAAAAGCAACGAAAACCCAAAGCAACAACCATACAAAATTGTCAGTCCCATCTTTTGATGCCTTCTATCACAAGATTTCTTGAAAATCGTTGGAAACAAACTAAAAATCGCGCTGCAAACACCGTAATTCCCACGCGCCCATGCACTGAAATAGGCCGGCCACTTGCCACTCCTAACTTCGCTGTTTGCCTCGCTAGATGGCAGCGACACCGCCCTGTCGCTAAATAGCGTCGAGAGGCCAGTCCCGTAGTAACTGATGCCTGATAAGCGCAAACGCTTGGCGGGACGCGCAAAGGTGTGCTCCCACATCGTAAAAAATGCTGCCAGCGACTGGATTTTTTCCGGGATTCTTGCAAGCAGAGCCGAACTAAGAATATGTAAGAACTGTGTCATAAGTTTTGAAAGTATCTTTATTCTGAGATCTATTGTGTCGAGCACTTCCACTTCTCACTTACAGCATCATCCACGTGCATCGCAAAACAATCCCAACCTTGGAAATATGGCACAGCAACATTAACGCCCTTTGTAATATGTGTCGACTAGGCGTAAGTGGGGGGTGCCCAATCTGAAAGGTGCGGGCTGCCGCCCCCCCTCCCCGTTCCTACGCCTCTGGGGCAGTAATAATCCGTCCGAAGAAATGTGGGAGGTTTACAGCTTTCAGACAAGCCATGACCTTCCTGATGCATCAGAGTCAGGGGTACAGCCAAAGGGGGAAAGGGCCATGACCCCCATGGGATCGAAAATTTAACGTTCCTTTACGCATCAACAATGAAAGCCTTCCAGAGTTCCGGAAATCAAAAATAATGTGGCCGAAACCCAAGATGTTTTTAGTTCCGAAGGGGGTAAGGCATGCGCTAGACTTCGGTAAAATCCTAGTCCCTGATCAGAGCAGTGCGTATGTCGGCACTTTCATAGACTGTCAAAACGATTCTTGGACGCGAAAGCCGATTACCTGACTACCCTTACTGCACACACACACCGTTTTATTTTTGCAGAGTCTTCATAACAGCGGGGCGAGTGACGTAGCTGCACCGCAATGAACCTCAATCGTTCCACGCGCAACTTCCGGCTAACCCGAACCAGTACCGTATATATTGGACATAGATGCCGACATTTACGCCATCAATGTAAAGATCGTCAGGACTGTAATTCAGATGTGTAGCAAACGCCCAAATTGCTTCCCTTCATTCCGTCCAACTTCGCTGCAATCAGGCACTTAGTCAGGATTTTACCCGGGTGTGTGTGTGTCTGTGTGGAAATGTCAGATTTTGTCGCATGCCACTGGCATGCGGCAAAATTTATAGGCAAAAGAAGCAATTTGTGTAATTTGCCTCGTATTTAACGCACAGAAAACATATAACACATGCTTTTGCAACATATATGATCGCTATTCCGTATTCCTGCAAAACCGCTACATATCTAGTGTACACCGCTTGGTTCAGGGGGCCCATGGCCCCATGTCCCCCTTTGGCTACGTTCCTAGCTGCAATCAATGTAGGGGTAAAGGTAAGTTTGTGGTCGACTTAGTTCCAAACAGTCCTCTATGAGACTGCCACCACAGTAAAGAACATGTCATCCTGTTTCTAAGCATACTTCTGAAAGCCTAAATTTCCAAAAAATAACAATAAAATCATAACGATAACGTGCCATCAAAGGTACCGTGTTTGAGTCGGCTGACGGAGAACAGCATTATTCCACGGCACGAAATGTAGTGCCACCAAGGCTAACCCGGCACCACCTGGCGTGTTTTTGCACCCGCCTGGGGGTGTCAAAAAGGGTACCCCTCTGCTATCTCAGGATCTGACCATCGGATCTGAACCGGTCTATCACTAATCGATAGCCCTGAGCCTTGCAATTCAGGAAATACTATGTTTGCCCTGGTCACCTGACTGATCACGTCACAGAGCACGTAAAACGCACAACACGATGTAGGAAAAACTGGCATCGGCCTGTACCTCATATCATCGGTAATAGTCATCTTAGAGCCTCTAATTGGGTATCAGACGAACGGTCACGATCTTGGGCATCAAATGCATGCCAAAATGTTAAGAAATGCCAGATCAAGGTCAGCCTAAGTCATGTGAAATATTGGTCTTACTTTACATGCCAAAGATCGATACTTACTCGCAGCGATTTTGATCTAGGCGACAAAAAGAATGAAAGTGAAACCTCCTCATGGTCAGTTTTGCATTATCTGCGTTTCATCCGGTTAAGGTTAGTCTTAGGTCAGGTCAGATAAGGTTGCATTGCTCTTCCTGACAAAGAGCAAACATTACTCGCTGCGATTCTTTACTGCGTCAAGTACAGAACTAAAATAACATCTCGGGATAATTAAATATGCTCTGTCTGCTGTTTTGCGGGCCAATGTCTAGCCAGGTCAGGACAAACAGTCATTAATCTTTCTCTGACTAGGAACAATACTTGCTGTTTTCTGCAACTGAACGATCTTCCACAGACAGTGTTTTATTTCATTTCGTTTTGATATCTATCTATGACGTAACTTGACCTGACATGACTTCACGTTGCATTTGGTGAACCTTGCTAAGAGTCGCATATAGATTGTTCTGTCTGGCCTGGACAATGGGGAAGTCAACGGCAAACACTTCTATCACTCACAGTGCACATCAGTTCAACTGTCATCATGCATGAGATCCAGCATGACCTGTAATGGTGACGTGCCACGGTTTTATATCTTTTTGGGGATCGTGACCTATGTAAATCCAAATATTGCATGCATTATATTCACTAATATCGTGAAAAACGATGCATGTTATCGCCATCGCCTGAACAGGCGAAAACAAGCATGCAAGTTTCACTTATGACGTCATATCTCCATGACCTGATCTAGCATGAAAATGGCTTTGATGTCAAAATATGTAGAACTGATTGTTGAACAGGTACTGAAAATTTGGTTGGGCTGGCTCTAACGTCGGTTCAGAGGTTGTTCAAGAAATACCGAGGGGATGCCCTATTTGACACCTCTTAGGCGGTGCCGGGTTAAGGTTATTGACACTAAGGATGTTTGGAAATTTTGGAGACATCTTCAAGCGGTTAATGGCTTCATATATATGAAAATTTCATTCTATTGCCACAAGTTGAATTTAAAGCAGTTGCTGAGTCATTATATCGTTATATTATTGTACTAGATGATTGTTGGGACATATCAGTATTACTACATTATGGCATTTTATGTATGCTCCGCGGCGACTAGATATGTTCATTACGTTGATGGCGTTGGAAACGGGGTTTGGCTGGGGATGTTATGATATAATTATGCTATCATATCATTGTTACGATATCTTATATGATTATTACTATTACATTATATAACAATATCATTCCGTTACATCATTGCAATACCTGATGCAGTTGTTATGCAGGACGCTCCCAGGTTAGGGGGGGGGGGGTGTTGTTTCGCCTTGGACGTACCTGGAAATAAAGAAAACAGAAATGTTGAGCCGAAGACGCAATGCCGCGCCGCAGGCGCTGTATAGGGTACTGGAGGCTGCAGGCCAATAAAGGGTGCAATCGGATTTGGCTCTGTCCAATAACGGGGTCGCTCAAAGCATGGTATTAGGTTGCATCTAAATAGGAGCCGTTTGCTGGTTAGGTTAAGTTAGGTTAGCTTAGTTTACTATTTCAGCTTAGGTAATCTTTTATTTATTCTTTCATTTCGTTTGTTTATGTCTTTCAATTTTGTACCGAGATTTCTTTTCCAAATATTATATTTCACTACTTTTTAATTATACTATTTTTGTACTTCTTTGAAACCAGACTTTCACCTTCCATAATTTTCAATATAAATTATAATATAATTCCCCACATTTTTATTTTAAAGGTGATTTATATTACATATCAGTTATTTCGAAACCGTTTTTATTACTCTTGATCGAATCTTTGGTCCAACCGACGACCAGTCAGCGTCGAGATGCCACGTAAACAATCCATTTAATGCATAAACATTAAAAATCCCTACGCGAGTGGCTAACAGCTGGCGCGGCAGTGACGACGCAGTTTGTTTCGCAGAAATAATGTATGGTCCAAGCTTTTTCGGCTGAAATCGTATGAAGTACATATCAATATTGCATTTCAGGTCAACCACTATGACGATTGCATATCCTCAATGTAAGCGCTCGGTCAAAATCTTACTGCTGGTCTAAGGTAGCGCACCATGAACTGATACGATCCCGATATCGCTTAACTGTTGCGTTGTCTGGTCCTTGTTTGCAACGAATCTGGCTCCCGGTCAACGGAAAGATTATATCCTGCATATACCTTGTGGGCAATAAATCGTAATCTTGGTTTTATGGCTCTGAAAATGCGATGTCAACACGTAGGTAATGATTACGATTTCAGCCAAAAAAAAATCAAATATTCATTAGTCTCCCAGACAAGCACTGTCTCGTCACCGTCGCACCAGCCGCCAGAGGCTCGCATGGGAATTTCTCATTTTCTGCAGTACATGTTCGTTTGCGTGAAATCTCGACACTGATTCGCCATCAGCTGGACATTAAAAAGGCATGGTATTCAATGAAATAATGGATTGAAATTGTAATACGAAGATGTACAGTGAGAATAACATGAAGACGCACCACCCTTTTTCGCCGCGGAATTCTGATGCTTTCTGTCAGGCGACCAGCACGGTAGTAATCTATGGTACGTTGTCGAGCTTATTGTTGGTTATAAAATTAAGGTATTGTTTGACGCCGTACGAAAGAGGATAGAATGCTGTTTACAAAGGCGGTATTCTTATAGAGGAATGTTCTAAAATTATGACGAAGAAAAATTTACTCCAGCCCGCTTCATTCACTCGAAACGCACGAGACCAACGTGACAATGCCTTACGCCGAACGGGAATCACATGCGCGCTCAACACACACGACTGAATCCCCACCATGCCGTGTTTGGCCCTGGTTCAGCACACTGGCGCACAGAGTACCGCCGGATTCCTCTCGGCATGCAGCCAAGTTAGACACCTGCGTCGCTGCAGCGGCTATGACACGCGCCCGAGCAGACTGTACGGCTTTTGACTGGCAGTTTACCGTCTCGTCCGCTCACTACGTTCACACTGGGCTGGTGCTACAGCGGACTCGCATGTATCAGTGACAAGCATCTTATTGACGCAGGTGATACCAGCGTCGTCCGGGGCTAGTTACAGAACTGCAAGTGGCTGGAGTTCTCGATTTTTCTCCGTCCACCAGGTGCAGCCAAATTAATGGGGTTAATGCTCACTCCCTTGCCAGGGTCGGCGACACATTTTTTGAGTTGATGGGGCGGAACTTCCCGGGGGCCTCCTAGACAAAATGCAGGGGGCCTCCTGGGCAGCGACGGTGGAAAGGGGGGGGGGGGGCAGGAGGGGCGGTCGCCCCCACGAGCCGTTAGGCTGAGAGGCAAAACTATCCTTTGGGCACTCTGGCAAGATGGTTTCGTCCATTACAGTGGCCTAGCCAAGGGCGGCAAAGGAGCCATGCCCCCCCCCCCCCCGGAGCCCAAGCGGAGCCACCTGGCGGCCGAGTGGGCCCCCTGGGGCCGAAGGCCCCAGTTCTTTGTGTGAGGCGTGAGGCGTGAGGTGATAGCGTGAGGCACACGCTGGGCGACTGACACTGTCCGAAACAGACAATCAAAGCAAAATAAGAATATTTTAAGCATTAAAGAAGACTTACGAAAGGGAAGAAAACGTACTCCGAATATACAAGAATGCTTTATGTTACAAAGAGAGAACCGTGGTCTGAAAGAGCGTTTAGGGGCCCTTGCTAACTTGTAGGAGAGTTCACTGCTTGTCTGGGGAGGCCCTCCTGTCGACCCATAAAGGGCCCCCACCAGCCTCTGAAGGGACTTTCCTTCGGTCTGGAAGAAGGCCCCTGCCCCTGCCTCCAGAGGTCGACAGGGGCCCTTTACAGACAGATAGGGTGCCCTCTACAGACAGGCAGTGACCCCCCGTGGCCAATAGGGGCCACTAAACGATCATTCAGGAGTCCTTGCTTTCCTGTACAGATGCCATTGCCGACCTGTAAGAGGCACCCGCCATTTCGGCAGGAACGTCTTTACATGCGAGTATGGGCTCCCTTTACACTTCAGCGAGGCACCTTTATAAACCGACAGTAATTTTAACCACATGGGGCCCCAACGATTACGAGGGCCAGGCGCGGATCCAAAGGGAAGCAATTGGGATGATCGCCCCCTCCCCCCGTAGGTCTGAGAAGGGGCCCCTGTCAGACTTAAAAGGAGTCTCGAAAGGGCCCCGTATGAGCTTCACGGGGTCTCTATAAGAGCCCGACGGGCTCTTGATGCAGCCAGAGAGGCCTCCTGGAGGGCTAGATGACCTCTGAGGCGCATAGTGGGCCCTGAAGCTCTCAAAGGGCCTCTGAGACCACAACAGGGTCCCAGCACGGCAGAGAGTTCCCGAGGCCGCCAGATGGCTCATAGGGCCCCTGAAACGGCCAAGATGAGGACTGAGTCCCTAGGGAGCCCCTGTGAGTGAAAAGCCGAAGTTTCTTGATGTAGTCAGAGGGCCTCCAGAAGGGTTAATGAGACCCTGACACGGTAAGATGGCCCCTAAGATAGGAAGAAAGCCGAGGGAGGGCCTTCTTTTTTGAGGGCCCCTGGGACCGCAAGGGGCCCCAACGCGGCAAAGGGTCCATGAGACCGCTAACATTGCCAGAGAGACACCTGAGACGGAAGGAACTTTAGAGGGTGCCTAGCACGGCATAAGGAGACCCTGGCCAGCCAGAGAGGCCCCCTGAACGGGGATTCGTCGGCGACCTACTCAACCTCGAGACGAGCCACAAATGGGCTATACTGGCCTTTTTGAATCCTTGGGGTCTTTGATGTCGTCAGGGGCCCCCGGCAGGTCAGGTGGTTTCTGAGATGGTAAGATGGGCCTGTACACCGCAGATGACCCCTGATACCGCCAAAAAGGTCGCAGGGCCCATGCGAGACAATGACGATAAGAGGGCCTCTGAGACAGTATTTGAGTATTATGGGGGCGCTGGACAGCCAGAGGTTCCCCGAGTGTAACAAGCGGGCTCCTGGCACGAACAAGGTCCCCTGAGACTGCCAGTAAGGCCCCTGGAGCGCCAACAAAACGGCTATAGTTTAGAGGACTAGAGGGGCCCTAAAAGACTGCCAGATATACCTCACGTAACAGAGTAAGACCCCTGATACAGCTATAGGGATCACCGGAGACGTTCACAGGGTCTACGACACTGCACGGGGCCTTGAAATTGTCAAAAGGTCTTTTGTAACTGCCAGAGGGCCCCAGAGATGGTAAAAATGTTTCTCAGAGACGATAAGAGAGATACCCGGGACCGCAAGGGGTCCATTGAGACTTGTAGAGAGCGACCTTTGAGACTGCTAACTAGAAGTCTCTAACAATAACGGCCCCTGAGACGACCAGAGGGCGCCTGGAACTACTAGAACTTGATATGTCCAGACTGCTCGTGAAACGGCCAAAGGACTTAGACGATTGCAAGAGGAGCCCCTGTCACGGCAGAGACTTATAGAGGGTCCTTTTTAGTGCTTGAGGGGCTCATTAGACGGTAAAAACGTTCCAGGGACGACAGGAGGAAACCCGAGATGGCTTAAGCGTCCCTGAAACCGCCAGATGGGTCGCTGAGACTGTCCGAGGTGCCCCTCAAACTGCCAAAGGAGCGCCTGAGACGCCCCGCGGAGCAGGTGAAACTGTAAAAGGCACCTGAGACCACTAGAGAATCCTGGCACGGCACATGTCCCGAGACCACCAAAAGTGCCCCTGTAACAGCAAGAGGAAACCTAAACTAAGCTGACCTTAACGAAAATAAACTAAACTAAACTGACCTAAACTAAAAAAACATCCACAAGGTACGGGATGGGGGGGGACTGACGGGCTCCTGGACCAGATACAGACACGACATTTCAGATGGATGGAGGGACGGAACCGCCTAAAATCTTGCCGTTTTTGTCATATTCCAGGTATTTTGTTCGGAAACAAAACGTAGAATTTTCTCAAATAAGATGACGCGTTTGAATTTTTTCAGTTATTTTGTATCGTAAAAAGCAAAATTACATCATTTTTCATACCTGAAGGGCATCATCTCCACCCTCCACCTTCACCTCCCCTCACCTTGGCGAAATCCTGGGTCCGCCCCTGGCCAGGGCTCCCATTGGTTTCAAGGGACCCCCTGATCCGATCTGCCCCCCCCCCTGGGCGGAATCCTGGCTACGCCCCTGGTCCATTATGTCAGAGGTTTGGTGCTGGCATTATTACATTATGTGTGTGTGGGGGACAGGCAAAACCACTTCGGCAAGTGGTTGAGATAATGATTCCGTTCTCGTGTGATGGTCTCCAAGAGCTTTGTTACTGAGCGTCGAGTTACAATTTAATGTTGTGGGAGGAAACTATCTTTCAGCCGTTTACAAATGTACTTTACAATAATGTTGAATTCGTGATGTAAACGCAAACAACATAAGAAGCAGAAGTTTGCATCATTCACCATTATGTAAATGGATGCCCAAGGACAAAGACCTGAAAAATGGTAATGGGCACAGACGTGAATAGAAAAATACATGCATTTTGGAGAACAGAAGTGTACACTAGCGCCAAATCCTGAGAAAATTGTTTATTTAAGGAAAAACTGGGCCATAGCAAAAGGAAGGAAATTCGGTTATTTTCGGGAGCGGGGAAGAAGGTAACCTAAATGAGGTCGGCCGTTGATCCGACAGAGCTTGCCCCTCCAGCCGAAAATGCAATCCGCCGTCCCTGCTCCTGGGCAAGATAGGGGTGCCTCCTCGGGCCCCCTCGCTGGCAGCCTCCTGGGTCTTCCGGCAGGCATCGTGAGTTTGGATGGGAAGAGGGCAAGTGGACCCCTACAACATCCTATTCTCACTCCCCAAATCTATATCGACCGTGCCTCCCATACTGAAAGAAAATGAAGTTCGCGTTCCTCAGAATGATTTTGGGGTCTAGGGAGGCAAAAGAAGCCCCATTTATCGAGTCGCGGAGGGCAGTTAGAACACATCACGAGGACTAACTTTGTATGGAAATGATACTAACCTTTTCAAGTGCTACGTTGTTAAGTAGGCATTTTTCTTTATTATGCAGGTTTAATTCGTGAAAAATGGCGGATTTCTTAAAACTGATGAAGATTTGCTTTGTTATTGGTTGCTGAGAAGCCAGACAGTTGGTGACTATGGACGGAGATTGATTAAAAAATAACTGATTTTCATATTAATTACTTAATTTTCATATGTTCTGTACGCAGCCTCAATAGAGGACTTAGATGTGTCCTGAACAGGAGCTAGGACGCATAGGCCATCTGGTTCACACCAGCCACGTCTCTTGAAGAGGACGAACCCGTTCATGTGCCGACTCATATCCGTCTGGCGTATATTACGCAGAACGAAATAAAAAAAAACCTTGATAAAAATCGCGATATGGCTGTTCCTAGCATATCCAGGAAAGTGCGATTCTTTAAACATCAATTTCCCAGTAAAAAAGACGGCTCATAACAGTCCGGCAAGCATCATTTTAGGATTGCAACCCAAGTGTTTCAGGCTCGGGTTCGAATATGTCTGTGTGGTCATTGTGTCCAATTGATAAGGGAATTTGGGGAGCAGAGAGAAATCTGGTTAGCAAACCAGTACGCCCCGACTGAGGGTAAACACTCGCCGCCATGGAACGCAAAGATCGAAGGGCTGGTACTAGATGAAGTCGAGGTCTGATGGTTATATCAGTCTGCAGTTCTGTCGCGGTGCGGGGGGAAAAACAGCAAAAGAGAAATGGTATGTTAAGTTTCCAAGCGGTATGGGAGGAATTGTCTCCACAAAGGACCGGGTGGCATGCGCTAAGTCCGATGTTGTTTGCATCCACGTCGTGTCTAAGCTACGGCGGTTGCTGGAGAAACTGCGGACTGAGCCAGTATGCGGTGTGCCGAAGTTAACGGCCGAAGTTAAACGACAGTCAGCGGCGGTGACTGTGCACTGGAAGATTGGTGCCCGTCAGCGGCCGGTCGGCATCTTCGTAAATCGGTGCTTTGTTTTGCTTTGTCTGCGTTTTGTCGCGTCTTTACGTCAGGCACCTACTTAAATGTCCATGTCTGTCACATGTGATGCTTCCTGTGTGGTGTCTTCAGGGCCTTAGCCCGCAAGACGTTAGGGGTCGTTTTTGCTCTCCCCATCACGTGTTTCCTTAGCAGCTTCGAAACGGTGAAACCGATCAATGTATAATTGGATATCCCTACCTGAGCAGTAGAGGCATGTTGTCAAAATTTCATGTTCAGGTCATCCAAGGTCACGGAGTTATGAGTGAAGCGATTCGTGGCGTGTGTACGTGCCACGTGGCGCGAGGCGGAATTCAGTTCATCACGGGTACAAGTCAAACGGGGGTGCTGTTGACTCAAGACTTGGGGACAACATGGGCCCCCCTATGGATGCGTATTCTCGTGGTCGGCACCCACGTGCGATCCACGTGCCTATCCTCAGGCAGGTGTTTCGATTTGGACTCGGGGTCTCCGAGTGCCGCCAACAGTGACCTTGACGGTTAAAATTTGGTGAATAGATACACCAGCACTACGGCTATCCAACGGTACCCCGAATGATGCGCAGGGTACAACTGGTCGCATGCAGCGTGCGCCTCTTTGCACCCTTGTTTTTTACAGGTCAATTGCCGAGACGCCAGTGGCGCAGTTTGGTGCGATGATGGCTCGGAAAGGCAGAAGGGCACCTGGACAACCAATTTTGATGGGTTCAGATCGAAACGGGGGTACGACTTGCCCGTAGAGCGCGTGTTGCCTAAGCGAATAACACCCGTCCGCCATTGCCGGAAAATTACTACCGCTGGGATGCTGAAAATTGGCGGGTAGGAGCACGTGACGTGGTATTCGATACACGTGGCTGTTTCGCATGACAGTAACTTGAGCTTCAGTGTGCGGCACGCCCGTGCTGAGGTGCACCCCTTTGCCACCCAGGCCTTTGTTTTGGGGACCCTTGTTGCTAGAGGCGCCCAAATTTATGGTGGTCTCTAAAGACAAATCCCATCCAAAACAAGCAAGTTTTAAGGCACCAGTGACAAGATGCCACTCATGTGAACTTACAGCTTTGATGGACTTGTCCGTTTGCGGGAAGATGCACGATTTATTTCTACCTGCGTGACGAGGACGGCAAGGTCGTTTCATAGGGGCAATGCTGGCACTAGGCGGGTGCGCAGGTCTTTGTGCGGTACAAAGCTTCGATTTTGACCCCAAACCAACGGTGTAACGCGTTGGTTTTCCGCCTCCATTTCAGAATCGAAAGAGGTAAAAACGCACTCTGCACGCCTTTACCTCGTGCCTCGTACCATTCACCTGAAGTGCTTTGTAGAGCACTTCACGGATTGAATTTTCAGGGTCAGGTTCAGTCCGTTCCTAGGATCTAGTCCTAGCTGGGATCCAGTCCACCCGCAGTCCGCCTTTTCCAAGATTCCTGTATCCGGCCGGGTCCAATTCGTTGTAGCAAAAATATGCTTTAAAAAGTTTGCGCCAATCCATGGTCAAGTTTTTTCTTCTGTCGTCATGAATGGACAGCTTTGGCATTTCTAAGCAGGTTTAATTGTTCCTTATTAACAAACTCAATATAAGTCTTCTGGCTGGCTGTTTGTGTGGTCATTAGGGTTTAGGGGCGCACCGCCTCCATGGCCATAAGGCGCTCTAAAATCAGCAATCAGTAGTACAGTTCCAAACTTTCTGACCGGTTGCAAGAGTCAACCGCTATCAATTAATGAACTTCATCATAACCTGGCTTGCAAGAAAGTGCATCTTTGCATACGACTGATAAACATACATGGCATTCTGCATTATGTACTCGTTGTTATGATCCCAACTTTCCAAGTACAATAAAGGCCTAGTGAAAGGGAAAACTCTTATTTCAATGAAATGTAGTGGCAACAAAACAAACAGCAATACTGTACATTTCAGGATTCCTTTTCGAGCTACAACCAGGGCTAGAAATCTCTCTTCATACTGGGGGCGGTGGGTCCAGGTCTCAGCAGAGGCAGCGTCGAGGAGCTGCTTCTGCCTGTGCCCCTACCTCGGCAAAAAAGAATTCGGATTTCATAGGTTTCGGTCAATCTGGCTAGGGGGAAAAACGTCCAAACCCTGTTTTTCGCGATATTATTCAAACCTCTGCAGAGATCGTGGATTGTGTCTGGAAGTGGATTGCGACGCTGGGGGAGCTCCTTGCCTTTTCTTTCTTTGTCTTGCTTAGTTAATCTGGGGCCACATTTTAGCTTGTTCAACTTCTCCACACTACCTCGTTGCATGAACTTGTGGACTATGTTCAAAACTGAATTCTGGTTCGGCTCTTTACAGACTTTGAAAAGTCGCTTGAATTTCCGGTGGGTCTTGACAACTGGAGCAATGTCGATGTAAAACTGCACCACATCTGTATTTAGATCCGTGCGGTGGGCAACATGGTGCACCCAAAAGCCACAATCGAACACGAAAATAGCACTAGCGAATCTTGTGACAAATGCACGCGCGCCAAAAAGGAAGAAAAAATTGCTCGTCTGACCTCTAGCGACTACGACAATAAGTCCTTTTATGGTGAGACGTTCGATGTATACGTATTCAGCTACGAAATAAGCTTTGGATGTATAGAAGCTGGCGCTACAAAACAATTACTCAAACCATAATAACAAATGCTTTGTCGCACAAAACTGGGACTATACGTCAATATGTTCCAGAAGCAACAGTTTTTCAGAAGTAATTTATCGCGAATTTTTAACTTGTCCATACGTAAGGACCACGCATGTCAGTGGATGATTGCGAGGGGCGCATCAGGGAGATATGAAATTCTTGGCGACAAAGCAGTGTTCTGGAAGCAGCAGAGAACCTTTAATCAGTCATGCAATTATAGCAGGAAAATAAATTATACAAATGGGGGCAAACCTTCCTGTTAATGCGGTTAAAAGTATTATCGAGAAGAAAAAAACAGTTGAATATACGGCAGTTGAAATATTTGGTAGTTTGAGTCGCTTCGAATAAGGCGGAGTGAATTTCGTCTTTAGAGCATGCTGTGCTGCTTTTCCGTTGGCAATTATGCCGTTCCACTTCTTCATATGCCCATGTGTTAGACATGCAGGTCCTGTTAATTGATGATGTCGTAGATGGCGGCGAAATGCATTTATGTGTTCAATGAGTGTGTCAATGTGGTAACAGACTAACCCTTAGGTGAGAAGAATCATGAAAAGCTTATAATCGGCCACATTCATTTTCGAAAACTAACCTACCGATATAGAGCCGAACACCAGCCGGGCCCGCCTACCACTCACCGTACGACATATTGACACGCGAAGTGGAATGAGAAGGGAAGCAGTATACAAACCTTCGTGTTTGTTCAGGACGTCTTTCAAGAAAAGAGGAAACTTGCAAAAGCTTGGTCTTTGGTCGGCCTTCAAACGAATGCCTAGCATGTTGTCACACAAACTGAACGTCGTCAGGAAAGTTTGGAAAACATGAACTAGTGAAGTTAAATGTAGAGCGTGAACACAAACCAATCGGCCGTTCAGCACATGTTTTGAACAGTTAGGAAAATGGTCCAGATTCAGTGACATATGAATTTGACGTCAGGTTATGTCCTGTATCTTATATGTAGGCGTAGCCGCTAGAAAAGCAGAAAGGTTTTCGTGGTACTGTCAGCCAAGAGATCTTCCCACGTTGGCGTCCCATCCGCTGTTAATCCCAGACCCTTGGGCCGAAAACGAATGTTTTGCATTCGTCTTCGCTCCAAAAATCACCGACAGTTTAAGGAGAGGGAGAGTATGCTATCCCCGGGGGCACCACTGAGCGAAGGATTCAGTTCCGACACGTATTTTGATAATCATTATTTCCTTCCTTCCTTCAAGATATTTCGTCTAAGATATAGGCCTTTAAAAGATTTTGTGAAAAGTATGCAAAATGTGCGTTTAGTTCGACAACCAGTGCAGATAAATGTACGGCACGTTGTATTGTCTGTTGTAAACATTAAATACTATTATTTATGGCGCGTTTTTCCCCATTCTTCTGTAAACAGCTGCCTTGTTCGTAGTATTTGTGATGAAATCATAATTCCTTTGATCCATACTGAGTCATTCACCAACCATAGTCCCTTATTTCCATAATTTATTGTATCAGGTATATTTCTTTGGTAGGTCTTGCTCACTACGCCTGTACTTCAGATGACGCCAGACGGTGTTATGATTTCATTGTATGAAAGCATCGCCAACAAGGACGTCGTGTATATTATTGTTATTATGGGATTTCGGGAGGGGAACACGTGCCCTCGCTTTGATTGTCTCAGTAACACATTTCTGAGGGAAATTCTGTCGGCTCACACATTTGTTAAAGTTACCGCCATATTCGGGAAGAGGGAAGAATCGGGTAATATCGGACGCCTATCTAAAATCGGTTGTGGTAAATTTCCAGATAGGCGCAAGTCAACCAAAGGACATTCAAATGAAATACCACCTTCAAATAAAAAATGAGGCCGTCTAGTTACTGCTGTGAGCATTTGTTTAGCTCCAATCATTTTTTTTTTAAATTTTGAATCTGGGTAATTCCGGACACCGCACGGTAATTTCAAACGGCCGTCCAATTTACCCGATCCATGTCTGACACAGGCGGTGCTAGTTGAGGCTAGACTGAAATTCCCTTGGTCAGTCACAAACTAGGTATCTACCCCCATCTGAGCCTTCACCGCCTTTGCTATTGCCGTTGGCTTGCCGCGTCACCGCTGCTGTTGCTGCTGTCAGGCATCAGAAGCTGCTTGGTCGATTCGTTGTAATACTTCTGCAAGCTGGCCAGTTCTTACGGGCTACAGCAAATCTCTAATAATAATAAAAAATAGTTTTAAAGAAGTGTATTTCGCTCCACATATCAAAACACAGGTTTCGGTTATTTCGGTATGATCGGACAGTGTCCGTTATTACCGAGAAGGCGGTGTCTCAAAAGATGCGGCATAATGGAAAGGCAGACGTGTTTTTGTTTGATGTCTGACGTAATTCCTGCCATTTGTAGCCACTTCTAAAATGAAGCAAATGCGCGAATAGAGTGTAATATGATGATTACGCACGCCCCTACTCGTAGACTGTTTAATGTCAGGTGACAGAAAATCGGAAAATTTAAAAGCAGAAACAGTGAATTCAAAGAAAAAATATTCACATGAGACTTGCAACTCCTCGTATGGGCAAAGCGGCAAAAAAAAATATTGGATCCTTGCCAATCCCCCCAGAATAATATGTGGAATATGAGTCTAGCCGTGGCAAAAACTGAGGGTGTCCGAAACTACGTACCGTCCGAGTTACCCAAATCTCCCCTACTTAATAACACCGTTAACACGCACACTGGAAGGGGGTCTTTTTGTACCCCCGCTTGTTTTTCTTGCATATCTCAAGAACGGATCAGAGCTGGTTGCTGCCACTTTGTGACATTTGTAGCAATTGAATAACTCGTCGATTGACGCAGCAAAATCGAAAATCGGCCGAAAATTTTGAAGTTTCAGGCATTTGAAATCAGGCAAACATAACGGAAACGACGGTTATCGCTGGCAAAAGGGAACTTTGTGAAAGAACCAGCGTTCTATCTAAGATTACCGTTTGAACACAATCATGCGACGTCATTCGGGCATAAGTGATAGATGTACCAAGACCAAAGCCAGCGTCAATAAGGGTCAAGATCATCAAAGGTCAAGGCTAAGCAGCTTGTGATCTTATCCGGATTTGCTTTGCAACATTTCGGTTTGTATGAAATGTGCATTCAAAGACCCTAATAAAATCACGTGTGCGCACACTGATATTCTTACATACACCAGGGTCAGTGAAGGTCAAGGTGATTTAGGGTCAAGGTCAAATATCTTGTGACCTGGTCCAGGTTTGTTTTGGGATATGTCGATCTGTATGAAATATGCCTTCAAAGACCCTAATAAAAACACGTGTGCGCACATGGATACGCTCATATATACCAGGGTCATTTCAGATCAAGGTCATCAAAGGTCAAGGGCATCTTTTTTGTGGCCTGGCCCAGATTTGTTCTGCAGCATGTCGATTTGTCTGAAATAAGAATTCAAAGACCCTACTAAATGCACGTTTGGCACCCTGATACATGTATATACATATATACATATACATACGTACAAAACTATAAAGGCTGGAAGTGACCAAATGTACCGATGTTGGCTACCTTCACTGAAAATACGCCAAAAGATACGTGTAGCGCCCTTATTTACACTCAAAACTATTCCATGTTGCTCGAAATCTGATCTGCAAAAGATGAAAAAATGACGCCATAGGTCAATAACCTGACATGACCTTGACCCGAAATCCCCCGTCAAGACGCCGAATGAATGGAAATTGTCGTATTCCACGTTTTAACGGCCAAACAAACACCCTTTTCCCGTTTCGTTCGAAAAGTCTCACGAAATGGCCTTTACGGGCCGAGAAAGTGTCCAAAGTTGGCCTTTTCGACCCCATCTGACCTTCAAAATATTGACTTAGCCATGAAAATTGCACACAATGTAAACCGATATAGTTCCACCCCGTCCATTACATTTCATGTCTAGCTTTTTCCGTTTCGGAGATCGGAGGGAGGCACTTTTGTGCCCCCCTTCCAGTGCGCGTTAGCACGAAACCCCCTTCCACTGCGCGGGTTAAATGATAAAAACTAGAACAACTCGTGCTCCATTTATACGCAACAGTACTGCATATCAACACGTGTTACTATTGCAGTAATAGTGGTCTATTGTAGCAAGGCGGTCCAGTTATATAGTTCAGTACGGCTTAAAGCAGCGGACTCCCCCTGACTCTCCAGGTTTACTTGATTTCCAATCTTGGTAGTGTCCTGCCCCCGCGCCCCCTCCCCCCGTATCTCCAGCCATGGCTACAATAGGCAGTTCAAAACTCGGAACATTTCAATATATCGTACTGTGTGTCAGTACCACAGGCGGCAGAGCGGGGGCACCCTGCCTCCGCTTAATTGCCTTAGCATTAGCTCTTTGGCGTTACATGGAAAGAAATGGCTCGAAACGAAGCTAGTGCCCCACTCTTGCGGGAACACGCGCCGTCCCTAGTGGTCAGTACTGTGGTGCAAATTATATATGCAAGGTCTGAGGTTGTTCTTCAAATAATACACAGATTAACCGAGTTGACAGATCTTGAGGGTATGGGTGCACACCCATTTTTCCATCATGCCTTGCTTCCTGCCCATGCAGTGCCTAATGGCGTACAGGATTACAATGCCTGATTTCATAGGTGTACAGGAGAATGGGGCTTACCGTTACAATTCTTGCATGTACCCACACATCTCAGGACGTCTTCATCAGACAGACATTGCACTGCCCGCGCGTTAAGCCACCTTTTACCTATCTGGGAATGGCAATAGACATGTCTTTGGTCGGAAACAAAAAATGCCAGACCTAAAAAACTGGAGTAACGTTTTTGTAACAACGTGCCCCAGAATGGGGTAACTTGAAAACAAAACATGGGGTAAGTTGGTACACGAGAACAAGTGCGATCATTGTCCACGGCGATTACTGGTAGTCGCATTTTATGGAATTCAGAGTCATTTTTTTCAATTCAGAGTTTCACACCTAGAAGCTTTCGGAAAAGCAAGAGAGTTGTCGAACTCCAAACTAGTTTATTCAGTCCATTTCGACCAAGTTCTGTTCAGCTCCATTACACTAGACATTTCTGTTCGCTCACGGCTCGGTATCAACGAACGTAACCAACAAACCTGAAGAACGTAAGAACAACGATTCATGTGCCTGCATCAGTACCTCCAGCGTCTGTTACTCCTGCTAGCATTGCAAACTAAAAGCAACTCCCTTTCTCGAATGTAAACCTTGTTTATGACAGCTGGAATAAAACCGTAGCACCTTTCTTCTTTCTTGGTACCATCTCTCCTCTTTATCTTCCCTGGCCACCTTAGCCATCGCCATCTGACTGTCACTTCTGGCAGAAATCACAGACGTGACTGATCTGGCTCCCCTCCACGTCTGTACAGGCAATGCATGCCCATTTCCCGCAGGTTGTGTACATCCACTTCTCTGCTGAGATGCGGTAAGGCATGCGGCAGATGAAACACGCTGAGGTATCGTCCTGCGCATTAGGACATTTTACTTTTTTTGTCTGCATGCGCACATTCCGAGTTTTTTCTTCATCGGAACCATTCGCGCTTTGGTTTCCTTTCTTCAGTTTGTGCATGTACTTCATTTGTCACTGGTGTATCTGTCAGCACCTCACTTGTTCTTTTTTTGTGCTTTGCGTCTGACACTTCCGTTGTGGTGCTTTTGGGAATGGGCGTAGGCGGCCGAATATATCAAAATCAGTCCTCTTGCTGATACCAGGCGTGCCTGGGCCAGGACCTGTCGACACTCTTTCGTGTCCACCAAACTCTGGCCGCCGTCGAGATGATGGGAAATGAGTTTGTGAGATGTCGCGGATGATGTCATCATCATCACTGCGGAAAGCGCAGGACTCCATCTCAACATGCTGGAACATCTGTCCTGGTGGCAAAGGCGGGCGCCCTGCGTGTTGGCACGCCTGCTCCGGCGGCAGAGGCGGGTGCTCCACGTGCTGCTGGCACGCCTGCTCCGGAGGCGGAGGCGGGTGCTCCACGTGCTGCTGGCACGCCTGCTCCGGTGGCGGAGGCGGGTGCCCCGCGTGCCCTGGCTGCGGAGGCTGCTTGTCGCGGTCGGTGACACAGCTCGTGTGGAACTCATCTGCAAATACTTCTCTGTTGAAGGGACATATACCAGTGGCCTTCAACCCACCCGTGATGTTCCTGTGCGTAACGGCTGATGACAGGGCGGTGCTGAAGATGTCTGGTATGTGGTAGATAGTCATCGTGCGACCAGAATGCGTTCGCATCCAGCCGTCGCACGCTTGATTGACGTACGTTTTGAATGGGCCATGGACTGCTCTATCAAGTGTCTGTCGCCGGTGGCTTGTGTGGAGGCAGCGTCAGAAGCACGATGCCGTTGCTGACACAGAAGTCAATCGTCTTGGACAGTTACATGAGAGAATTGATTGTCAAGAAATACCAGGCATGGTGTTTCGCGCGACGATCTAACGTGCGCGTGGACATGTTGCATGAAATGGCGGAACCCCTCTTTCTGCATCCAGCCAGAGGTATGGGCGGTGCCAGACGAACGAGCAGGAGCTCCGTTCAGGAAGTAGTACTGGAAGTGGACGCGCGGAGGCGGGATGGTACCGCCGACAGAGTTGATCACTCGCGTCAGTGTGGTCAGCTGACCTCTTTCGGCTGACAGAATGCCGCTGATTTGCCTGGCTCCTTTACGCGCAACCACGCCCTGGTGCTCTTCACATGTAGTTACGCCCGTTTCATCTATGTTCCATATATCTTTCGGGACGAACTTGTAGCGATCTATGACGCCGGCCAGTTTGTCGAAGAACGTATCCACTGTTACGCGGTTAAAGCTAGTCGCGCGAGCAAGGCTGGTGATTTGAGGCTTCCGCAGGCTCAGCTGGGGCCATCTACCGAAAAACCCTCGCATCCAGTGTGTACCAGCCCTCTTGCTCTTCTCCCAGATGTTCAGCCTCAGCTCGACAGCAAACTCGTAGGCCAGTTTCCTGGTTTTTAGAGACGTCAGCCCGGAGTTGATCTTGCAGGAAAACTGTAAGTAATCGACCAGTTTTTGCTCCATCTCCTCAGAAAGCACTAGACTGGTGTTACTTGTACCCGAAAGCGGCGTAGCCATCCTGACCGTCTACCCGGCAGTACCGCCAGAGCGTCATTAATGGTATGGCATAATCCTCGGCGGCTTCAAGGATAAATCAGCCTCCTCGAACTAGCTCTCTCGCACGGCCCATCACGCCCTGAGGCGGCGGCTGACGGCATAGCTTCCGCTCGAATGTACGCACCATCTTCAAAGGCAAACTAGATGCATTAATGATGGGCCGAATTTCTTGGAATCATTATTTAATGTATCAAACTGGTAGGTCTTTTCGGCCATCTCCATTTTCCCCCAAACGTTCAGAAGAGGTACTTTTTCCCGTCACCAAAAAGTCCAGGCCATTAGCTCCCTGTAGGTGTCTTACGTTCCTTTCTTCTTCTCGACACCTGCCTGGGGCCATTTACAACATTTATGTACCGAAAAATAATGGAACAGGAAAAAAACTGTCCGGACCCGGATAGAAATTTGTCGTTTTCCCAGTACTTCTTCGGTGGGTGGCGAGGGAGGAGAGTTGCCTGCATTCTCAAAAGTGGGACTCTTTAAAAATGGAGACTGCATTACCTGCATTACTGCAAAGCTGCATTACCACTGTTTACCAGAGTACAAGAACAAACATATCCGTTCGTGCGTAATGTAGCTCGATAGCAGTGGGCTAACGTTTAAGCAAAATATCACTTCCAAACAGGCACTTAGCCGGGACCTTCCTCTGCGGATGGGGGCAAATGCCAAATTTTGTCATATACCACTGGCATATGTCGAAGTTTATACGAAAAAACAGCAACTTTACGTAACTGATCTCATATTTAACCAACAGGAATACATATAATGTTTGTTTTTGCAACACAAACACACACACACACACGCACACACACACACACACACACACACATACAATATATATATATATATATATATATGATCACTATTCCGTATTCGTACAAAATCGCTATATATCTAATGTACGCTGATTGGCTCAGAGGGCGGCCGTCTCCCCCATGGCTCCCCTTGCTAAGTCCCTGCTGCCAAACACACTGAGGCTTATTGTTACAGCGTGTAACAAGTTGCCCGTCCTCTCGCCATGCGACGTGCCGCAAGCTGCGGCAGGATTTAACATGAATGGTATGATTGGTATAGATAAGCGTAATACTATGTAGGAAGTAGGTGATTAATGCTTCCAAAATGCATATATCATGGACTTAAACCTCAAATTGTAAAACAGAAAATGAATGGGTAACCGGGCCAATAAAATCTACTTTACGTTAAGCAATTAGCCCCATTCTAATTACCATCCCAACCGCCACGTTTGGCGCCAAAATAGGCAGTGACGACGAGATATTTCAAGGTCGGAAGTCACGTGGTGTGAGCAATTGCCACCGTATCAACGTACCTGTGCAACGACTAGTCCCACCCTCCCATACTGCTAATTTTCCCAAACATGGAAACTGCGTGCATCTGGCCACTCTTTTTCCCCTCCGTTGTTCCTATGAGTTAATGCATCTGAAGACTAGTGATGATGGCTGTACTGGTTCAAGAAACGTCCTTTCAAACAAGATGCATATCTCACCTCATTTACTGTTTTCGATTTTGATCACACCAGGGGAATAAGTGGCCGAAATTGAACTCATTTTCCCTTCCAGCTTAAAACCTGAATTCCAAATCGTAATGCCCACATGAAGCTGTTTGTTCCGTTCGGCAAGCATAGTCTGTGTAAGGGTTGGGACACCCAGCTTCTTGGCTCAGGTGTTTATAGTATTAAGTTGTGTGTCGTAAGACGTCGCTAGTCGTTCCGGCAAGCATACCATTTAATCGCGCGCGGCTTACTGAAGCAGTTGCATCACTTTTGAACTCCAGTATCCTGCCAGCAGGGACGTCAATTTCTCTAAATAATTGGGTGGACCGAGCCGTGGGCCCGGCAGCCTGACCTCCCCCCATTTTTTACTATTTGTCAAATAAAAACTACGTATATCCTATGTTTATAGGCATGCATATATATATATATATATATATATACCTATAAAGATATGATATACACCGTTATATATATATATATATATATATATATATGACGACGGAAACATAGATACTTCACTTTATGCCTTATTCTATACTTCCTGCCTATCTTTTATCTATTGGGGTCGTTTCTTTCGTTATGTTTATCCAATTCCCTTTAAAAGTGGCAGAAAATATCGGAGGGGCCCAAACCAACGTTGGAGGGCCCCAAATCAACACTGGGTGGGCCAGGGCCCCCTCGAAAGAATACAGATCGCCACCTCTGCCTGACAGATTCATTTCCTTTCATATTGGTTTCACGAGAATTAAAAAAATAAAAATAACGAGCCAAGTATGTACTTCGCGCATTTGTGCGCCTTAGTGACAAATTGGCATCAACCGTGAGCCTGAATGGGTATCGTCAGGAAGTGCTGGAACAAGACATAGCGATATGAATAGGACGTGCTCTCGGAAAATGAATTAGCATATTACCTGTGTACTTCTGCTTGATGTAGCTTGTACATTTGTCAAAGTCTTTGATCATCGCAAATTGTTGGAGGGCTTCATTTCTCGTCAGCTCGGAGGAATACTCTACTTGTGCTGTAGTTTTGCGTTGTTTTTCGTAGTAGGCACCTGGTTGAAATTACCTGGTGTCATTGAAAGATCGTTTCATTGATTTTAGTTTTGACCACGATTTCAAGACAAGTATTCTGCAAGGTTCACTGAAGTTGATTAGAGAGCACGCAAAACAAAATATCTAAATGGGTGCAGGCTAAGGTGGCACTTATTTTCGACATTTTGAATTTCTACTGGGACGGGCAGCCGATCTGTTCTATCCCTGGCAAAAACAACGTGTGCAATTTGTTTTTGAAAAATATTAATATTTACAGGTCGCTCAAGGAGATCAAAGTTTATATTTTTGGCGAAAAAACTGACTTTTTCAATATTTTGTTTCATTTTTCCCATTGTAAATGAGTCATTTTTTGCATTGATTATTGTCATATTTGAGCTAAATAACATATTTTATTCAACACTTGTGATTCTGGGCACCTGCCTTCTGACTCTGTTCAGGAGTGTAAAACGTTTCACCACGACGGGTGTAAGGGTGACTTGCTTCGTCGGGTCGTTTCGAAACGTTTTGTGTTCTCTGGACTCGGGCTCAGCCACGGGGACGGTGACTGTGGACGTCACGGGGACGGTGACTGTGGGCTCAGTCACGGGGACGGTGGACCAAAAGAAGACGGTGAAGGAGGCGGCGGCGGTGACAATGACCGCCGTGATACCCTTCTGGGAGCGCGCACATATCCCGATGCAGAAAAGGCAGCGCGCGCAGGAACAGATCATCCGCCTCCACGAGAAGTGGAAGGTGCTCAAGAAAAACAAGAAGCGGCGGACCAAGACGCAGGAGACGAAGGAGAAGGAGTCTGTCGAGTCGGCGACCGGTCTCTTTGACATCGCGCATCAGGACGCTCTGGCGACGATGACGATCAACGAGGACAAAGAGTTCCTCAAGGCCCAGCGCGAGAAGGGGCGGCGCGGATGCATGGCGGCGAAGGACATGACCCTGGCCGCCCTCGAGAACCGGAAGCGGAAGAAGGAGGAGGCGACACAGCGATATCGAGAGACGGCTGAGATCGAGCGGCAGACTCTCGACGAGACTGCGCAGTTGGCCTCTTCCAGCTCCTCTAGTGCCGTCATCAGCCCCACTCGCTCCGTCCACCAAGAGCGCGACGGCGACGACTCGCCCGGTCCATCGACCCCGGGCCCCTCGACTTCTACAGCAGCGTGTTTACCGCCCAAGCGTCGCCGCGCGGCAACGAAGCTCATCAACACAGAGCTAGCCGCCGCGATGGACCGGACAAAGATGTCCAACCGCGATGGTGTCTACGTCCTGACGGCGGCGGCTCGGAGCCTGGGACACAAACCTGAAGAGCTGGTCATCAACCATGAGTCATTTCGCAAGTCCCGGATGCAGTTCCGGAAGGCTAAGGCTACCGAGATCAAGGCCACCTTTGCACCGACCGTCCCGCTCACGGTCCACTGGGATGGGAAAATCGTTCTAGGCGTCGACGGCGGACCAGCCGTCGACCGACTTCCGGTCCTCGTCTCCGGTGACGGCGTGTCGAAGCTCCTGGCCGTGCCGAAGCTTCCCAACGGCACCGGAAAGGCCGCCGCTGACGCTGTCCTCGCGGCGCTCGATGACTGGGAGGTGAACGACCGAGTGAGGGCGCTCATTTCGACACCACTGCCTCTAACACCGGCCTCAGCGCCGGGGCCTGCACGATCATCGAGCAGCGGCTCGACCAGGACGTGCTCCACCTGGCCTGTCGCCACCATGTTTATGAACTTCTCCTGGAGAAGGCGTTCACCGTCTGTCTCGGCCCGTCCAGCGGCCCGGACGTTCCTTTATTCAAGCGCTCCCAGGCAAATTGGGCATCGTTAGATAGGACAGCGCCAGAGCCCTTCGACGACTGCGATATGCCGCGACGACCTCCTTGCGCAGTTCGACCGCCTCCTCGACGACCAGCACCCACGCGATGACTACCGCGAGCTACTGGAGCTGGCCACGATTGTCCTGGGCGGCGTTCCGAAGCGAGGTGTGAGGATCGCCCGCCCCGGTGCACTGCGCCGGGTGCGCTGGATGGCCAAGGCCATTTACTCGGTGAAAATATATCTCTTCCGCGCACAGTTCCGGCTCACTTCACGGGAAGAGCGGCATCCAGCGAGCCGTGGCGTTTGTGGTTTCCACGTACGTCACGGCCTGGTTCAAGGCGCCGATTCCGGCGTCTGCCCCGGCTCAGGACCTCGGCTTCCTCAAGTCGCTCCTCAAGTACCAGGACAAGCCGGTGTCCAAGGCGACGGCCGCCGTCTTCGGCCGTCACCTCTGGTATCTGAGCGAGCGACTGGTCGCGCTCGCCTTCTTCGACGAGGAAGTGACGCTCGCGACCAAGCGCGAGATGGTCATAGCGCTACGCGAGGAGGAGGGACCCGAGGATCCCCCTCGCCGAGCCCAAGTCGAGCTCACGGCGGCGTCGGTCTCCAACAAGACGGTGGCAAACTTCGTCACGACTGGCTCCGCCAGCTTCTTCACGCTTCTCGGCCTGGAGACAGACTTCCTCGACAAGGATCCGGCCTACTGGGAGGAAGGAACCCTCCTACAACGCCGCCTCTCGCCGCGTCAACTCACTCCGCGTCGTCAACGACTTCGCGGAGCGGGACGTCGCGCTGATGCAGGAGTTCAACTTGGCCCTCACCAAGGACGAGGGCCAGAAGCAGTTCCTGCTACAGGTCGTCGAGGAGCACCGGCGCAGATGTCCAACGCCCGCAAGTCCACTGTGACTGCAAACTAGGCGAAAATGAGTGGTAGCTGGCATGAGCTGGGCACACATGAGACCCCCCACCCACCCCCTTTAAAGGGCTAATTCTCGAGAAGAGGGGGTCTACCTGGAACCAAGAGTGTTGAATATATGTTATTTACACTAAGTGTGACGCTGTTCATTACTACAAATGACAGATTTAGAATGAGAAACATTAAAAACAAAATACTGAAAAAAATTATTTTCCCCCAAAAAATAGAAACTTTGACCTCGTTGAGCGACCTCTAAACATAAAAATTTTCCCCCCCAAAAATACACACCTTGTTTTTGCCGGGGATAGAACAGTTTGGCTGCCCGTCCCGGTAGAAATTCTCCAAAAAAAAATTACGCCCGAATAAGTGCCACTCTAGTGCAGGCCTTCGCTGGCTTTTTCGCAACACTAGGTGAACGTTCATCAAGGTTGTGCTTAATGCAATGGTATCTAATTATCATGAACCAGACTGCTAATGGTGGGACTATGTATAGTACCTTCGCTATTTTTGGGTACATTGCTAGCAGTCAGCTATGGTTTTCCTTCGCACCTTTATAAATGGTTATGACTTCGTAACTGCAGTCAGTAATTAATATTATTAGCGATAATTAATGTTAAAAATAATTCCTCCTAACAGCACAAGAAGACACAAACGAAGATCGCGTGGTCCTATTATTTCATAAATTGCGGTTGTTATCTTCTCCCTCTCTATCGCTACTTCGATGTTTAACACGGCCTGTGCAGAAGACAGAATTTATCTAGTTTTTTCTAAATCAGTGCCTCCACGAACATGGGCAGATGAAACTCAACTGAAAATAAAAACAAACGTGGGGAAACGACCATGCAAAATGGGAGACGTAGCCCGATGTGATGGCTAGCAATACTGAATTTTCCCGCATTTCGCATTTTTACACTGCCGTACTTTCTTATTTCCAGTGCTTCTTTTTAGTAAACGGTCAGATTGCCTGGAAATTGCACCTGCAATAATAGGGATCTTACAAAACAGGTTTATTTCCGTCCTGCGTTCAGCATATGAATATAACATATAAATACAGTCTGACAAGGTAATATAGCGATTGTCCATCGCTGTCCTCTGCAATATTTCCCGCTTCCGACCTAGCATGTTCAGAAATACAACATGAGGTCTACCACCGCCATGTTTTAATGATGGCGCGCCACTTTAACAAAGGCTAGCTCGCCACCCGATGCAGTGGTACTGTGCGTGCGTACTGCCATCTATGCACGGGAAAACACACTACACTATGGCAGTGCGGCCAACGATGTCGCTACACGCTGGCGCGCCTTTCGCGGCCGTCCAGTAGTGGTCGACGCTCCGGGTCATCGCTGACTCCAGTCAGCTTTCTGCGCAGAGTGCTGCAGCAGGTGCTGCCAATGCGACACGCCTGCAGCATCGTCAGGAACGCCTGAAGAGGCAGATGGCAATCTTCACTTTTGGTTGCGGACTTGCAGCCGAGAATGGATAAAATGTGTGCCTAATGATACGTCTTCTACGTGGGTTACAGATAAGTGCATGGCAGAAGAAAAACATGGTGTTAACGAAAGAAATCTATGATGAACCTTGCTTTGCTTCAAGCGGTGGCGGCGGGCAATAGCGATACAGTCCTGGGGTCTGTTAGATCGATTTTCAAAATGTACTTGACTGGAGAGTGCAGCGCCATCGTAAAAGAAGCTTAAGATGAAGAAGGGTAATAACACTCGAAAATCTGACGTGTGCCCAAATCTGATAGGAAATGGAAGCCAGCTGAAGGCTGGGTCTTGATGCGAGCATTTTGGATTACGTATGACTTTTTCAGACGGTACTAAGTCAGTATGACTGGCTATTCGAGGACAACGTCCGAAACACCAGTCATGGTAATTTAACAGCCGATCTGCGGGCATTAGCCACAAATTAACTACCTAAAATAATGTTGGAACACGATCACTTGAGGAACATCCAACCTTGATAATTACAGCTGAAACTGACTTATGCTGATACTGATATTGTTTATCACATCCACAAGAACTTACCATCCTTTATCCGATGACACCAAGAGTAACTATCGATGCTTTGCCTGCAGGTATAGGAACTTACGCAGAGAAGTGTGCCGACAGAAATGCACGTCATCATGACGGGAAAGCCGAAGGCGTCGGTGACGATTCCGGAGAACACGGGACCCAAAACATTTCTGAAACACATGGCACACAAGTGTGACATTCGACGAGGCCTCGTCGCTCTTGGACATCACGTGATCGCGGCTTAACGGGCCACATCCGCCCCACCACGTCGGAGGTACATCAAGCGATCCGCACCAGTGGAATGGCGAATGTCTTTCGCCGAATTTCTTAACCCTCTCCTGACTGGGGGGGACCGTTGACCACCCCAATGAGGTTTTCCAAGACTGCGAGAGAACGAACAAACGCAGCGCCACGAAACTTCCTGTACATTTTGCTTGACCATTTTTGCACCTTGTGTCCAAGTTTTGCCTCATGTCAGGTAAGGTGTCTGACCTAGGTCCGGTCAAGCGGAGCTATGCCCAGAAAGGTTTAGCTTTAAGTTTTTTGGAAAGCATATTATAATTATACTTTCAGGGATTACAGATCATGACAGATGTAACAAATCTGCTACCTCAGATTTTTCCGGACCATTGACCTACGGTCAACCCCATGTTCAAGATGTCGTTTTTCCGGAAACTGACGGAATTTTTCGAAACATTTATAGTGTGGGATGTCGCAAACCTCTAGTTTTCGTCAATGGGCAAAGGACCAAAGACTTCCAGCCACTGACCTCAGATCAGGACACGAATAAATATCACGAGCCAAAATGCAGCGTAGTCAAAACCAGCGACAAATTACTCATAAAAGGGTAGAAAGTGGCACAACTGGCTCGCCCAGTTCCAGGTAATACTAGGAGGTTCACAGTTTCAAAAACTTCATATTTTGGAAATAAACAGAGTTTCGCGAATGAAGCCCCGCCAATTGTGCAGATTAATCTCAATTTTTTCAAGACTTGAGCATGAGAAACCATCACAACAACCACTAGGATTAATATGCACTGGAAAGGCTTATGTCGCAAAAATAAAGAAACGCTAGAATTAGTACCAGTTAATTTCATACCGCGTTCGGCTACGGCGGCCACCGGCAGTCGGCAAGAAAATCGCCGGGTCTTTAACTCAAAGTTTCGGCGTATATATTGAACAAATCAGAGAAATCAGACGTGTATCAGCACCTGTGGACTTGAGTGGATCACAAGCCACTCAACATGATGAGGCACAAACCACCAACGTCCAAATCATTTGTGTCAGAACTCTGCTTTTCAAACATACGTCACGCTGCGCAACTTCCAGCGGCCCAGGAAATGTGCGTCCCGCTTCGACATAAACAGCACGATACCAGCTGTCCTAACGGCGGCACGACTGGCACGGCGCAACGCCTCACATCGAGAGGGCGCAGTGATTCCTGGAACCGGACACCCACCCGATGGAGAAGACCGCCCACCAGACGCTGGAGACGAACGCCTGGGTGGCCACGTCGTCCTCGAGGCCGTTAGCGCTGCCAGGACAGGGCTGCCGTTACGGCCTCTTAGTCACGGTCGACCGAGACACTGTGTAACCGTGCCACGGTCGAATCACGTCACAGCGCAGTACAGTCACGGGTCGACCATGTCACGTACTGGTAAAGCCACGATCTGACTACGTCAGACTGGTTTAGTAACGGTCCGACCACCTCAAAGACTGACAGTCACAATACGACCACATCACAGACTGGTACATTAACGGTCCGACCACGTCAGACTGTTACAGCAACTACAGCCACGATCCCACCACGTCATACACTGCCACAGTAACGGTTTGACCATGTCACAGACTGGTAAAATCACAACTTGACCACGTCACAGACTGGTACAGTAAAGATACGACCACGTCACAGACTGGTACAGTAGAGATACGACCACGTCAGAGACTGCTACAGCCACGATACGACCACGTCACAGACTGGTAGCCATGATACGACCACGTCACAGACTACCGCAGTTACGGCCCGACTACGTCAAAGGTCGGCGCAGTAGTGGCCCCGCCACGTCACGGACTGATGAAGTCACGATACGACCATGTCACAGACTGATGCAGCTGCGGTCCGACCACGTCACGGACTGGTGCAGTGACGGCCTGGTGTCACAGACTGGTCCCCTGTCAGACGAGCATTACAGTCTGAGCAAATGAGCAGCCTGGCTGCATTACAGGTTAAATTCGTCGCAGGATAAAGACTGACACCAGCCCTACTGAATCTGGCCACGTTTTGACAGCCGGTGACAGGCCAGTCTCGGCCCTCCTCAGGAGCGGGCTTTACTCCTCTGCCCTGTTTCCTTTTACTAGAGAAATAATACAAATAAACAGGGCCAGTTCCGAGCTGTGAGTCCCGATCTCACACCAACAGACAAACGTCAGTTTTACTCATAAGCATAACTGGGTAGTGGATGGAGGCCTAGTACTTTTTTGGCTTTGTTTCCAAGTTGAGATACATCTAGCACATACACGTTCGGACAAAAAAAAAACGTATCAGACGATGCGCAACCAGAAGGGTGACAATCGCTGACACTTCTAGGCTTTGTTGGATAAGTTCCCGGCACGAATTCCATCATTTAAACTTCCTCAAATGAAGTCTGGCGTATCTCTGGCCAGTCTGATTAATCTGCCTCCCATCAATCCTGCAGCAGGGCCTTTTGCGCAGCAACATACCAGCATCTTTAGATACCCAAGTGGGAAACTCGAGGTCCGATTGCATCAGCATTTGATAGGCGGCTTCAACAAAACGGTATCTGTCATAACGCAGCCAGATACCACCACTCCGGAAGTCTGCATCGAGCTTTCCAAAGGTTTCAGCTCTCGGCAAATGGCGCAAAACAAATATACAACACGTCGACGAAACATACATTTAATATTCATTACACGCGATGGCATTAATGACATCTCCCTAAGGTTTATATTTATGAGCAAAACCGGGGTAGAATCAACGAGCACACGACATACAAAAATCCGAGCGCCCATCAGCTTCATGAATGAGTGTAAGCAAACCTACTAGCAAAAGTACAAACTTACTGAATTCTTTAACTGTCGGGGCCTGAGGCATTTTCAAATACAGGAACATCCGAAACAGACTGTTCATTTGATTACGTACGACATTATCGTGACAGCGTATATCCATTTCCGCCAGGACAGCGTCATTCCATTCTCAGCCGGCTGTCTTCTCGGCCGGCCACCGTCGGCGGCGAACTCACACTGTCGAGGTCAGCATGTTGCCGAACAGGGGGATGAACGCGCCGGCCGCGAACACCTCGTTCATGGTCATGCCGATACCGAGCAGCCACCAGGTGGGTCGCAGCGGCTTTAGCACAGGAGACGGCGCCATCAGCAGCAGGCTCACCGCCGAGCCGGCCGTGCAGATCGACGTCTGGCGGCAGCACGTGGCCGATGACGGCGTCACGTCGGGCGGGGCGGAAAATGAGGGTAAGCGGCTAGGCAGCCACCCTCGCCCCCCGGACGTCGCTGGACTGCCAAAGGTCTCGTTATTAGCGCTGCAGACTTCCAGGGCGCACTCAGAGCCCTCACCCACAGTCTGCAGAGTTACAGACATTACACAGTGGACGTGTAAGCAAACAAAGGTCCGTTTGGATAACTTCGACCAGCGGCAGATGGCCATGAGGACTGGCGGGGATGTCCGGACGGAATAGCAGCGTGCCTGCTGGGGGGGGGGGACACCGAGCGCCTGGCGACAGTGAGAGGGGCCGGCACCAATGTCGCAATGAAGACTGTTCACCAGTGCCAACTGCAGTGGTTGTCGCAGGACCAGCAATGTACAGAGACACCAGGTAGGTAGCAAGCATGATCATTCGTTCTCTAGACTTTTCCCATCGCACTATTTTACATAGCATATTTCACCGAGTCGGACACTGCGCATTAGCTGACCTATGAGTTCCAAGGCAAAATGGCGTCACTTGATGAACCTGTTGCTTTCACGAGCGGTGGTCTTGGTGCATCGAACAAACAAAAGATTCATTGACGTGTGTGTCCTGATCACCTAGCACTCCAGCAAACGCCGAAATCATTTGTAAAAACATCGCATAAGTAGGCATTTTTTGATATCTGAAGGCAGCGAAATCATGTTACAGTGTTCTACAGCCTCACTTTTACCTTCATTCACGAAAAACCTTACAAGCCCACGACATACGAACATGAAAATTGTCTTAACCCCACGGGACTACTTGTTATTCATTTTAAGCAATTCACCGATGTGATACGACTGATGTAGTTCTCCTAAAATCCCCTAAAGACAATACCGCAGAACCTGTACGATGTAACTGCTGATGCAACGACGACATCACAAGCAAAACCACCGAGAAAACTCACTCACTCGACTGGCAGCTCACCTGAAAGTAGGAATTGGTGCATGCGTCTGCCAGCTTCCCCCAGAATACACTGACCACGGCGTAGGCGCCGGACGCCACCAGAAAGTAAAGACCCATCTGCGGTGCCGTGATGCCCAGCTGAAAACGCCACAGGGGGTCACTGGTGACTTTCTGGTGTACAGAAGATCTGAACACAAAAACCTCAGCGGCCAACAGACCCGCTGTGACACACCGAGGCTTATGCCAGTTCAAGGGGGCAAAAAGTCATCTGTAATGTTCAATATCATCCGATAAAAATGTCACCTACCATTTCACTTGACCACTATACGGTCACTATGTACTTATCAGAAGTGTTCCAGTAAAAATCATGGAAACCACGAAAATCTGCCGAAAACTTCTCTTGCATCACGTCATGGGATCTGATAGCATTACTGACAGACCCCGACGGGAACTGATCGTGGCCGTGGTGTCAGCGGTAACATCCAGCCCCCAACAGGGCACTGACCGTGGCCGTGGTGTCAGGGGTAACACCAAGCCCCCAACAGGGCACTGACCATGGCCATGGGATCAGGAATAACACCCAGTCCCAGACCAACACTGTCTGCGGCTATGGTGTCAGGAGTAACACCAAGCCCCTGAACAGGCACTGACCGTGGCCGTGGGATCAGGAATAACATCCAGCTCCCTACAGGGCACTGACCGTGGCCGTGGGATCAGGAATAACATCCAGCTTCCTTCAGGGCAATGACCATGAAAGTGGGATCACGAATAACATCCAGCTTCCTACAGGGCACTGACCATGGCCGTGGTGTCAGGAGTAACACAAAGCCCCCGATCAACACTGTCTGTGGCCGTGGTGTCAAAAGTACACCAAGCCCCTGACCAGGCACTCACCGTGGCCGTGGGATCAGGAATAACATCCAGCTCCCTACAGGGCACTGACCGTGGCCATGGGATCAGGAATAACACCCAGCTCCCAGATCAACACCGTCTGTGGCCGTGGTGTCAAAAATACACCAAGCCCCTGACCAGGCACTGACCGTGGCCGTGGCGTATGGCTGGATGCCGGGCTCCATGGCTGTCCAGTCGATGGAGATGGTCATCAGGACGGCCATGCAGAGCCAGTTCTCGGACGAGCGGACCAGGGCGCGTGTCATCCGTGCCAGGTCCGGCCGCGGGCCCGTGTCACCTGAGGGCACACAGGATTGGATGAGGGCCGATGAAACCCATCTCTCGGCCGGGACATTCTGCTACGGTCTCCAGCGCTTACCCGCTGCTTTGTTACGAATTCACTGTGGGCTTTAAAAGGACGTGCAGAAAAGCGCTTCGCTCCCTATGGATGGTTTTTCCGTGTCTTTTGTGCCAACAAACGTGTTTCGAACGACTTAAAAACTGTGTCAGTTCATATTTTCCTCTAGGTGAGGAACGCAACAAAGAGGTAGCATCAGATATCCTTGCAGGTCTTAACATAGTCCCTTCCTGACCCTGTCGACCCCGATGATCATTCGTCATCCACAGGGCTCAACTATTCCCAAAAAAAATCGGATACGCATGTCGATGAGGCGACAAGTGTGTGCACACTCGACGCTGAAAGCCTACCGAAATGGACCAAAACGCACTTGACAAAAAAAAGTTCTCCAGTCTTCGCAAAGGTTGATGCAGAAATGCAGCCATGGCCGAGTTTCGGCACAGTGGTCGCCGTTAGCAATCGCCACCGTATTAGGCACTTCTTTCACTACTTTCTTGGTTCGAGAAGAATTTTCGCCAAAATCCGTATCAACCGTAAAAAGGGTAAAAGAAGGCCACAAACTCTAAGGGACGTTTTCAATATGGCCCGGGCACCAAAGTGGTCTGGAGCATGAATAGACTGGACCAGACCGCTGTCTTTCATAGTGCTGAGGTCAGTTGACGAGTATTGTAGCAGTGTTTATTTCTTCAAGGGCGTGGAATTTTCCACTGAAGGCACGAGCCGCGGCCAGCTCACATAAACAATGTTTGCCACATGAAGAACACTTCACACATGTGCCACGCAGTACGACTCCGTGCAGAGCACGGAAGACGCGTCAAATACCTATGGGTATGTGTCGGTTTTCGACGCGTGCGCGCACGCGTATGCGTGCAGTGCAATGCAGTGTTACCGCACACTGGCACAATCAATACCAATAGCCATTCGGCAAGACCGGTCTCGCAAGAGCGATTTTTCTGGCGACCTGGACTGCTGTCAATCAAACAAGGCACCCCGAAACACATTCGGTACTTGCGAAGCATGCATGCCTTCAAAAAATCGTTCGACAGCAGACAGAGCGCAACGCACATGGGCAAAGCACACGAATTTCAGGCCGTAAAGGTATGGATGACACGTTGCGTATGACGTTTTATTATTTATTCATTTGTTCTTTTATCATACTGCACTTTCAGCGTGACAATTATGGTAGTTTATGACAAAGTCATTTTGATGTGGAAATTGGAAACTACGATGTTATGATGACTACAGCATATTTTCCTACGGGTGCAGCCTGTCTCAACGCAAACCCAGCCTAAGGTTCCGAAATTTTTGGCTCGTGTTGCTTTTTAGTCACCTCTAAGACCAGATGCTCTCCAATGTCTTCCTGCTACTTAACAGTATACATTTACCCACGAAACCAAGAACTATTACTTCGTTGCCTTTATACTGAGGTTTCTCGAATCTATCGAAGCATTCATGTGCCTACCAGTTGCAAGCGTATCAACCACGTTGCCCTCGACATCTCACGAAAACATACTCGTTGACATATTTCACAATGAAATTCGGGAGCATCGTAGGAACGCTTGTAACACATCTAGTCATTCTTAAACGGCACACCCAATTTCAAAACCTTAATGCTGATTTTACACTACGCCCACCTTGCTAATGAACAGCAAACATTTACCTCAAAAGATACAACGTACCAATCGTCGTAGGACTGTTTTCAATTCACGAAAAGCTGGCGGACATCGACGATCAGGCCAGTATCGCCGGCCAACAGTCTGTCCGTAGCTCTAAAGTCAGTTCAACGATATACAAACGTAACCGGCACACTGCAGCCCCGCCACACCTAGGCCTTGATCTTGAGCACGATGTGCTCAGTCTCATAATCGGTGAAGTTTCGAGCCACGGGCCCCGCGCGGTTCGGTGCCACACGAGACGTTTCGTGCGGAGAGAAACAACGCGCTCCGCCGACACTGACCACACGGCAGTATCTCTAGTGATATCACCCACACTGCAACAGCCCCAGCCGACACTGACCACACTGCAGTATATCCAGCCGATATCACCCACACTGCAACAGCCCCAGCCGACACTGACCACACGGCAGTATCTCCAGCCGGTATCTCCCACACTGCAACAGCCCCAGCCGACACTGACACACATTCAGTATCTCCAGCCGGTATCACCCGCACTGCAACAGCCCCAGCGACACTGACCACACGGCAGTATCTCCAGCGATATCACCCACACTGCAACAGCCCCAGCCGACACTGACCACACGGCAGTATCTCCAGCGATATCACCCACACTGCAACAGCCCCAGCCGACACTGACCACACGGCAGTATCTCCAGCGATATCACCCACACTGCAACAGCCCCAGCCGACACTGACCACACGGCAGTATCTCCAGCCGATATCACCCACACTGCAACAGCCCCAGCCGACACTGACCACATTCAGTATCTCCAGCCGGTATCACCCGCACTGCAACAGACCCAGTAAAATTGCCTACATGGCAACAACAAGAACACACGGTAACAGTTCCAGACGATACCGGCCACACTGCAACAGCCCCAGCCGATACCGAGTGACCACACGGCAACAGCCCCAGCAGATAACACCCACACGATAACAGCCCCAGTAAAAGTGACCACAATGCGACAGTCCCAGTTGACAATGACCACAATGCAGCAGCCCCAGCAAAACTAACCACACTGCAACAGCCCCAGCCGACACCGACCAGACCAAGCCCCGCAGATCCAGCCACCCTATGCTGAGACCTTAGATGGATGCAATACGACAAACTTTAACCCGCGACCGGCCGGTTCTCAAAATGCCCTTCGCTCGGCCGGGGGGGGGGGAATACCCGCCCCCAGTATCTCAGGTTCTATGCGTCGCACGGAAAGAAATGAAATACCAGCAAAGATAACTCATCAAGGCGTGTCGAATGAGCACATTTTTTTTTAAACTTGCGTCAATATTGACGTAATCAGACGTCATGATGGACCAGACTGAGCTAGAGTAGAGATAAAAAAGGAAACTGACGTGATTTTCATTTTGGTGAAATAACACGCCGAACACATTCATAGAGCCAATGGCCCACTGAATAAGAGAGGTGAGGTCAAGACACGTCAAGACAGGTCAAGACAAGTCAAGGCCTAATTTCATGCATGTTTGTAGCGCTATTGTGATGTATCGTGCTTCCACTTACCCAGTGGTTTTGGTAATAAGTTGGATTGCAGATGATACCCATAGCATAGTAAAACACTTGATAAACACTTATCACTGCTCTGAAGGTCAACCGGGGCCAAGTGGGGTCATTAGTCATTGACTTGATGACCTCCGGTGACTTTAGACAGCCTTATTTTTTTAGCTGAATTTGATTTAATTGTCTATTTCTACCCTAGGAAACATTTAACCGTTCTTTCTAGGCAGACAGGTTTTGTGTTATGGAAATCAAACTTGCGGGCAACCCATATTTCTGAATCATGACCAAGGCCACGCGTGTTCTGGCAATAAACTGGTAGCATACATCATTGGCCATGTTTCTCACAATATCTGAGCATGAAAACCCCACCAGAATTCACCGAAATTTACGCAAAATCTTAGAGTGCCCATAAGTGACCTGGCTTGAGGTTAATAAACTTCGATTTGCCGAAAAAAATCCGAAATGTACAAGTTGCCACGTCTACTACATTATGCTACTCTTGTAAGTATCCTACAAATCTGTAAAACCCTAAAAAAAGTTACTAGGGTTACAATTTTTCCGGAGGATGACCTCACTGACCTGACCTCCGTCAGTGACCTGACCTGCTTGAAGCTTCAAATTTTCAAGTAGGGTGCAAAATGGACAGGAAAAAGGTAATGAAAGTTTGGCGGTGCTGCACGCTGCCGTTTTTTCGTTACGCTCGGAACACTGTAGAGGGGGAAACCCCGACTGGACGAGGATTAATACCAATAGTACCATTCGTGAGAGCAGCTAATATAGGACGACAATCAGTTACATTCCGTCTCAGCTTCACGTAAATCGATGAAATGCTGTTACCAACGGCAACAACTTAAACACTACATAGTTAACTGACAAAAAATGTGTCATCGCCCCTGACCCACAGGGCAGCTGCTCCTGAGAGAAGCTTATCGAATGAGTTGTGTCATCACATCTCACCTGCGATCCAGGGTATGAGGAAGACGTTCAGGGCGACGGATAATATCAGGACACCTCCTAGCACGTAAAACGGAAGGCCATATCCACCAAGCTGAAAGCACACAGGATGTCGTCCACGGCATGCCAGTCGCACACATTCATACATATTCATGGACAGCGAAACAGATTTCGTCCACATGTCACAATTACCAATAACGCCGTTCTAGTATGCCTTTCCAAACTGCCCGTGGGACCGTGCCAAGTGAACAACACAAACATTCGATTAGGTTGCAGAGAAACGAGCTGCAGCAATCTTGTCAATCTAAACAATCCGTGTTACCACGATCAGGTCCGGCGGCGGTTCGGCATGGCCAGCGAAGACGGGACCGACTCGTCCTAAACAGGCAGCCATCGACGGCCAGCAGGGCATGTACCGCCTACCTCATACAAGCCACCGCCGATGGCGGGACCGATGGAGACGCCGATGGCGGAGCAGGTCTCGACGATCCCGATGGCCAAGTTCATTGTATCTGCGGAGAGGCAGACGGACGGTGAGGGGCGGCCGGTGACGTGCTCGAGAGCCAGAACGAGAGGACGAAACGTTTTCAAGCGCGGAGAAATTCGTCAACTGCGGCTGCTGCGTCCTGGACTTTAAAATACAAATGACGCTTTTAAATACAATGCAGATGTAAAAACCAAATCTTTACTAGTCTCCATAGGTGCGCGAGTTCCATACCATCCACGGTAGTTTTCAGGAGCATCGAGAATATCACGAACTCCGTCAGCACATCGAAAACTTGGCGAACTTAAAACAGCCATCATAACCTCCAAACGGCTTGCATTCAGTTAGTGTGAACTGCGCTGCTTGCTGCTCTACTTAAGAAATTTTTACTAACGAGTCGAAGAAAAGGTGATCTTTTACTTCTAGGCTAGGGGAATAATCTCAATCCGAAATTTAGCGTTGTCAGTTCCCTCGCTTTTCTGACGAGCTCGTACGTTCGTTAGTTGGGCGGGCTCCTAGAGGTCGTGCCGGTGTAGGATGTTTTTTTTTTTAACTCGGTTGCTGCTATGACTGAAACGACCCCTACACAATACACTTCAAATCTCCCACTTTATTTCCATCTCTTGTCTATTTGCATCATGTCCGTTCTCAATTTTGCATCAAGGTCGGTGTAACAGCCACTCCACAACAGTGATTACATGCGCTAAACTGCATATAATTCCAACCACGGATCACAAGTTAGACGAGTGACCTACGGACCGCAGATATGTTCTGACGAGCAATGTTAAATGCATTTTTATGGGGTCCGTTAGCATTCAAGCATGCATAGCTGGAAAGAAATTCAGTTACTCCCCACAAATTGCATAAGATATGTGTACTTGTGAAATTAAAAACTGAAAGACAGGGCGTCGCGTGCCGAAAGAGTTGGCATGGAGCCGAACCAACACTCCATACACCGGAGGAAAGCTTTCAACTAAGTGATGCTCAAGTATTGGTAAGTTTTGGTCGAACACCTACGAACTTTTGTTTGAGCGCTAGTACAATTTTTCAAGGATGCAATCAAATATGAGACGAGTTCATTACGCCTTGTGCTTCTTATACAATGCTGACCATCGTCATGAACGCCTCAGCCGGGGGGGGGAATCTTTAAATCTGGCCACTAGCGCTCAAGCATCAATGCTTTGTTTGTGGACGAGTGCATTACATACAATGTTGTACGTCAAGTGTCCTACAGCATTGACTGTGGCACAACATAAACACTTTCACTCCACTCGCCTGGAAACTGGTTGGCAACGAACGTCATCGATGACGTGACATACAGTGACGCTCCCACAGCGCTGATGATGCGCACTACGAAACATAGCGCTATAAACAGGCTGTCATTTTGGATGAAGTCCAATGCCCTGAAGCGAAAGCCGACCAGCATTAAAAGGACGGCAGCAAGAGGCAAAAACGAACAACATGCGACACGAACGTTAGACGTCATTTTCTGTGCATCTGAACAGCAGCATCTCCATTTGTGACAATGGGCAAACCGCTGCGTTCCATGCTTGACCTTGATATGCAGGGAAAAACAGTTTTGATACGTCGCTATTACGCCTCGCGAAAACGGACTTAAGTTCGATTAACTAAATCTGCCGGCTTTTACGCAATGTTGATTGGAAATGAACGGAACAGGCGAGGTAAATATTTCTAACATTAATGTCACATCCGAGCTAATCATTAAGCGGGTGTACAAAAGCGCACGAGCATTTGAAAGCCACCAATGGTAAAACCTGCATGAATGTGCTAAAACGGTTGGCCCGCACAGCCGATCTGACTAGTCCGAGGACAAAACACCAATTTAGAACGGTTACTGTTCTATATGGTCTTGCTATACCCTTAATATTTGCAACTAAATTGATATGTATGAAACAATCGAGCGACGGCAACGTATCACTTCGCCTTATGGACATTCAAACACCAAACACAGTTAAACTCCTAAGCCAAAGAAGGCAACCACCGATAACGCCGGATGGTAACTGAGTGTCATCCGTTCGTGACATCTGAAGTTAGTTACATGCCTCGCATGTGAGCAATCGCACGAGCACTGCCAACTCCAGAACGATGTTTGCGGAAACGGAAAGGTATGCAGCGAAGATTAACAGCTTTTCTCAGTGAGCCCAAACGACCGCTGATATCAACGCAAAAAATAGCAATCGCACAACTGGAAGTATGTGCAATGAGGTGCGTAACCAACAGTCGGGACCAAACCGTACCCGAAACCGATTGTAGATAGGCCCGTCATTAGCAGGCCCCAGCACATCTGCTGAGACATTCCAAGTTTTGGTATCTGTAAAACAATCTTTTGTAAAATATCACTGATTAACGATTACACGCGTTTTACCTGTTTCCACTGCATAAGACAATACCTAGTTTACGAATGATATATCTCTGCTGAGCTGCAAATGGAAACCATTAACATATAAGCGAGATCGAGGCACATCACGACGAAGCCACTTGATATCAGCCACATTCCATAAAATGTTGTAGTTGATACTTTATATTAACTTTCTCGACAAGCGCTACAAAAAATGGAAAACAATGCACACGAAATCTTGCTTTGTTTGCCCTGAGCATCCAATTTCACCTAATCTTTTTTCCACGCAACGGTTAATCTACGACCTACATATGTTTATCATGATTCAAATCTAAAACCATCAGCTTGTTCGTCATGTCAAGACGCAGTGGCACACGGTACACAATAAATATCAGTGGGGAACTGCACATTTTCGATAACGAGCGAGTTACCACGACTTGTGATGACGGAAAACATGGTGCTCAAGTTACGCTCAAACACGGGTGGTAAAAAGCAAACATACAACCAAATCGCACATCCCAAAAGAAACGAAAAAACTGCGGATCGCAATTTTTTCACTTTGGAAATCGCAGCGGAACGGAACGGAACCAAAAAGAAAAACTATGTAATAAAATGTACTACTGAGATCTGGAAACCTTACCAGTCTACCCGCAACAAGGGACGTCAGGAATTGGGTGAGCGCAAAGCAGCTGAACACGAGACCGATCACAGAACCAGAGACCCCTCGAGCCTGCGCCTGCGGGTAAGAGACGAGGCGTCACGAGTAACGTAACATACGTGAGTAGCGATGGACCGAACATGATGTAACTAGTGAAGGGATGAAACTGATTCGCAATTACATGTCTACTCGGATTCACTACACGCTATCGGTTCAAATGTGCGGTCCTGTCTTAAGAAACGCACGCCACGAAAGATGAGTGCGGCGCCACCGAAACAATCGATTAGCACTACCAATGTAAAGAGATAATGGTTCACGGTGTGTCATCCCTTCTTGCCAAAATTTTACCACTCACTGTCGTCAGCTCCAAACCAAAAGGCTACAACAAAATCAGCCCCAACAGCATACAAGTCACACTAGATTTCAAATGAAGTCATTATAGCTTGCATCTATATGGGGCGTTTCAAGACAAATCGACCAGACACCTAAGAAAATTAACACACCATAGCCTCGAACTGTGATGAAATTTGGTTCGTTGGGTAATCTGTGACTAATATTGAATATTTTCACTCCTTAGCTCGGTCAGACAAACGGTTTTTGTGCAAGAGCAATTTGAAATCTTGAGATTTGACGATTTTTGGCCAAACCTTTGGTGAAATAATGTGCATTATTTCACTAACCAATGGAAGCATTTTCAGAAAATAGGTGTCGTGATGGAGACGAAAAGCTGCATCTTTCTGCTATTCGCATTTTCCAAAATGTATTTTGCGTTTTATCTGGCCTTGAAACCTATTTGTAAGGTCAAATTATGAAAGTGTGGCAAGCGATTCCGATAGCAATCTTTCACAGGCAAAATGCTCTCCAGGCGATTTTATTTGTTTGGAACCGAGATTCCCATTTCCCAAAACACAGCGCTGCAACTGGCGATCACGCCGCATTTCCGGCAGTGATTTTTGCACGGCATAGCTTTGAATCGACACATGAACAGTCGTCCGTCAAAACGGGAAAATTTCTATTTTGCCCTTGACGGAGATGGGTCCGTCGAATTCGTCGTTCCCACAGTTTATCTATTTTGATGTCCGAATCCTTGACACAAGTCCGTCAAAAATGAAGGAAATTAGCCTTAAAACTAATCCTAAAGTCAAAAATATCGGTGATCAGCCTTTTGCCCTACACGTGTGCACCAATTCACTGTTCATCTCCACATACTGGACATAAGCGTGCTAATCCCAAACTACTAATCTGTGTGACAGGTACATGCAACGCAGAGAACAGAAAGTATTGGAAAGAAGCGAAGTCAGGCAGGACGTATTCGCAACCACTTTCCTCAAGACAAGATCCGGTGGGAACAGCATAATGATCAAAAGACAGTACTGCTTTCACTGTCTGAGTAATACATTAATGCGGGCAGCATGATATGCTGTCCGCATGCGAACACAAAAAGAAGGCATGACACCATCTCGTTCGCCGTATCTCAACTCACCTCGCTGGGGAAGAAGGGGATGAGAATAGCTCCACAACAGCCCTGCAACAGCTCGCCGAGGCCAATGCCGACCAAAATCTTCTTTTGTGATGACGTCAAGCCGCCAGGTGCCGAGGGGTTTTGGCTGGCAATTACGATGGCGTCAGTGCGATAACTGCGATCCAACAGTGCCGTGCCATACTCATTTCCCTCAAACCGCGGCAAAGTGCAACGTACAGCAGTCAGGAAAACAATTGGGGAACCCCAAAAATAATTTCACACCATGACGTGTCTCCCCAGCACCCATTCTGACAGGCTGAAACCGGGAGAGCACATCCAGCTATCTCCAGCTTCTTATCTCCGAAGTCCGGAACTTTTGCTGAACTGTGAGACACCACTAGTGATGTCAGTCGATATGGCTGCACGACGTAACGCCCAACATATCTTGTTGCACATGACACACAGCACAGCCTCAGTTTTTCAGGGAACGAGGACCTTGCCTGGTCTGATTCAAATAGGCCAAGACCTTCTGTGGACTAGCCTGATCTCGTTCAGGTGGATCAGGACCTGGAATGATCTGGTCCAGATGAATCGAGACCTGACCTGATCTGGTTCACGTTGATCGGGGCCTGGTTTGATCTCGTCCAGGCGGACAGAGGCCTGACCTGGTCTGATCAAGGTGGACCGGTACCTGCTGAGGCCTGACCTGATCTGGTCTAGGTGAACCGGTATGGAGCTACTGCGAGTCGGCGCCGTACTGTAGACCGAAGCCAGGCCGCTCCGGCTGTAGGAGACCATGCGGCGGTAGCGGCGCGCCGGGTGCGCCACCTTCACTTCCGGCAGGCCCTCACTGCTGCCGTGCGCCGCTGTCCGCTCGAACAGCGCCTCCACGGGCAGCACGCTGTCCTCGACCTCCTCCGCCCAGTAGCGCGAGCTGTCCGGCACTGAGTGCGGCAGCAGGTGGTACTCGGCGCGCTCGGCAGCCTCGCTCGGCGGCAAGCCCAGCAGCGGGTCGTCGGCCAGCAGGGCGTCCGGCGGAGGAGGCAGCGCTGCCACCGGCGGCGGCAGCACCGCCACCGGCTCAACGAATGGCCGTCGGTCCAGCTTGCCAGGCTGGTCGCCATCGTCCACGTGCGGCGGCGGCGTGCCGCGGTCTGAAATGGGAAGGCACAGAGCAACGCTCGAACGATTCCTTCTCGTATAAATTCTGCTCCATCTATTCACATGACGTTTGGAATCTGAGTATATATGTAGACACCCACACCCACACACACACGCACACCCACACCCACACACACACACACACACACACACATATATATATACACACACACACATATATATATACATATAAGCAAAAAACGAAACAAGCAGATAAACAAGACATCCCAGGCACGCAAAGGCCTGGGATGGAAAAGCCAAGCAGGCAAAAAAAGGCAAACGTTCAATGGCGCGGCTCTTTCACGAGCCCGTTAAATGTTGCACGGGTTGGATATTCTTTGAATGCTGAGTAAAATATGTTACAAGTGACTGCGGACAATGACTGCTACAATGAAAAATAACCATGGTACAGAAGATAACTATTCGAAACATCAAACTGCTTCAGGGCCCAGATACCCCAGCTTCCACCTGTGTTCCAGTGCCCTTAAGAATCACCTAGACACACAAAAGGGATGTAACCATGTCCAATGCAACGAATCGTTACCTGATATGTGAGCTACACCGTTTACTTTTGCCTCTTCTTCACTGAAAATCTCCCAGTTCGCATTTGATGACCGTGGCATTTCCCGAGTTTTCTGAAAAAAAGAACAATTCGCATGCATAAAGGCAAAACAGCCAAGGAGTTGAAAGCCCCTAAAAAAGCTGGGAACTTTCCCCGTTTCCTCTTATTTCATCTTCATCTAATCGGACGTGACATAAACCCTCCTGGGGTACCGCGACCAGCCTCTTATCCCTCCATCTGGACCTGCCCCTGATTTTACATCAAAGCATTTGAGACGTATCACAGTAGATAGGACCAAATGTTGTACTGCCCCGATTGGAGAACAAGCAGTAAGCTAAACAGGAATAATCTGCTAATGTTTTGATTAAACATCGGCAATCACATAAACAATTAGATTACCAGTGTTCCCTGTGCCATGGGCGCGCTCACTCCGGACGAAGTTGTAGGGATGCACCGGATCGGTATTTTTGTGACCCGACCGGATATCGGATATGCCGGATCGGGGTATCAGACATCCGGCCGCATACCAGATAAGATACCTAGCTATTTTTAGTTATTTTTACTGAAAAATGAAACGAAAAAGACTATAGTGAAAAAGGAAAATCCGGAAAATCAAAAATATTTAATAAAACGTTAACAGTGTGAATCATTAACCCAGTACCTGCACTTACTGTGTGGCTTCCATAGGTTTCCTTGTAAAAAATAAATGAAAGAATGAGCGCATTAATCATAGTGGAGCTTACCATCTCTCACTGCATGCACAGGCATTGGTGTAACCACAGTCCAGTAACTGGGGAGGAGGGACAAGCTGACTGCAAATTCACCAAGAACAGGCGGGGGGGAGGGGTAAAAAACACCTTTTTTTCGGTTGTTGCACGATAACGCACGGTTAAAATTTCTTTTGTTGGATTTCAAAGCTCAAGAAGAAATTTGGACAAATCACCATTTCTGGAAAACTACGTTATGCATGCCCCAGACGCCCACAAAGATGACACCCATGGCCAAAGGTTCCAAAACACAAAGACTGTCATAACAGTGCCTTGTTGGAACTAAAACACCTGGCTTGATGAGTATTCCATACGAATACTAAGGTATGTCTCTTGAAGTATATCATCTCTAAATGCCTTTGTATCAGAGGATGTGAGAAAGATAAATGCTCGAAAAATAGAGTAGTACACTACAAAATGGGCTGCTGAGCACATGCTGGCTATTGTTTCACAGCCATGAACTCCTGAGTCACACTTCTGCATATGTCTTAACCCTCCCAAACTAAGAAGGAAAAGTGGTGCTCCAGACAGACCACGGAACTGCCAGTTACATCGACAATCCGATATCACAAGGCACGTTCCTCCTGACATGTTTTTTAGGCAGACATTAGAACGTCTTGATCGTACACCGGCAGGATAAATATCCGGCAATATCTGGCCGGACGCCGGATACCGGATAATCTCTAGTATCCTGCAGAATACCGGATCTAGTGCCCAGTATCCGGTGCATCCCTACGAAGCTTTTTTTCCTTTTCTGGTAGAAAATTGTCAAAAAAATCATTTCCGTGCGACGCAATATCAGTGAATGTTTCACCCGAAATACCTGTTTTGAACTGCCACTGCACATCATGTTTCGTGTTATGTGATCACGGGTACTATCACCGTCATGGGGAGGAAAACGGGGAGCCCTCCTTAGGCACTGGACTCCATACCAAAATAGCCGGGTTCGTACGACAAAACTTCACCAGCTTGGGTTTTGCACATTACTATGATGGGGAAAATGGGCAGTGGTCAAGGTGGTCCTGAACGCTCGGTTTGTTTCCGGTTCGGGCCCCCTTTGTCCAGGTGGAGACCTGTACAGAGCAAGACGGTTTCAGACTACGAAGTTTCAGACTGTGCCTCTAGTCATGTGATGTCATGATAGTGGTATGGCAGTGGTGTGGTCATGAAGTTTAAAGTTATTTCCAAATGTTTTCAGTGGATCTCATGTAGTCACAGCTATCAATTTTGACTCATTTAACGTTTCGTTGTGCGAAGTACGACAGCGGGAAACATCAACTGTCGTTAGCAGAATAAAACGAGGAAGGCCTTTCATAATTTGCCAAAGCCAGGGTGTGGCAGCCTGGGTTGCAGCCTGAATGTGGATACCATTAGACACTGCCGGGGGAAAATAAGACAACGAGATTTTATTAGACCGGAAATGCCCACGTGTTTACAAACTACCCAAGGCCCAAGCTCCGTCGACTAACACGACATATATTTCTAAATCGCCAGCAAGGACTTTTATCTTGAACGGAGAGCTATAGGTCCTACTGGCATATCGTACTGCATCATCGTCAGTGGCTCCATACTATTTGACGTACATGAGCAGTCATCTATGTCAGTATGCTTCCGGGGACTTTTTGTTCCTAAGACATGATGAAAACGTGGCCAAAACCGTCTTAAAATCAGGAGGGTTTTACTATACCCTGTATGTTCAATGATGGGGGTAAATCCACGGCCGCTCTGGAGTCCAGGGCCTACACCCTCGTTAGCATGCCTGTTATCCGTGCCAAGTCACTCCTCATGTTTCGACAGGGCTTCGTTTCCGAAATGCGCATCACGTGCATCGGCTAGTTTTCATTTCGTTCTACACGTAACGCCAGACCACGTTTGACAGGACGGGGTGGCGCATTCTGAAAATGAAGAAGGGAAGAGCCATGACAATTTACAGGGACGTTATTACATCATGGAACGCCTCATTTCCATTCGAGCTTTTGGCCGCCCTTTCAAGCCTTGAGAGCTCTTTCACGCCTCAATGGCGCCCATGATGATGAGACATCACAGTTGCGTTTTCAAGCATCGGGTACATTTCCAAGCCTGCAACATCCCTTCCAGATCTCGGGGGCCTCTTTCCAGATTTCCGGGTCGTCCTTCCTGGCTTCGGGGAGTCCTCTCGGACATCTCGGCGCCCTTCCAGAGTTCGTGGGTGACCCTTCAGGCAGCTGGGGCGCCTATGAAGCCCCGGGGCGCGGCGCCCTTTCAGACCTGAGATACATACTTTCAGGCTTATGGGCGCCCTCTCAGACCTGGGAACGCTCCTGAAGTTTCCAGGGTAGCTCTGGACGACATCTTAAGCGCGGGATGCGACGACGGCACCACGTCAGGGCAATACGTATTTAAATGACAGCTTATATCAAACGATACGCAACAGCCCTTCCCCTCGGTTATTTTGTGGTCACCAGATGAAGGGGCCGACATGGCAGATACTAAAGCGACTCCATGAGCTCTGGAAAACCTGGCCATAAGCCGTACAATGTTGGACGGAAAGTCAAAAACATGGAAACAAAATCGCGCTGGCCCTACGACTTTAAAAGGTTTCTACGCGCAGTGGCGTCGTGCATGTGCAGAAACGCTACTAGCAGTCATGGCGACTCAAAACAACTGGGGGAAGGAGGTTAGCGATGCTCCGGAGCCATACCCCTGAGCTTCTGCCCTTATTGGGTTCGCCATGTGTCCTCGTCTCCGTGGCTCAAAGTGGCGACGGCAGGCCGGCAATTATCCGTGAAGGAATGCGGGAGGGGGATAGCTTTCAGCCACGCCACGATCCTATTGCTGCATCAGAATCAGGGACGTAGTCAAGGACAAAGGGCAAGAGGGCCATGACCCCCTGGAACTGAAAATTTGTTTTTTTCTACTCATTAACAATGCAGACTTCCAAATTTCCGGAGCTCAAAGAATAATGTGGCCCAAACCCAAGGCGTTTCCACTTCTGCAGGGGGTTAGGCATATGCTGGCCCCTTCCTTGACGAAATCCTGGCTACGTTCCTGATCAGATCAGTATCTACGTCCGTACTACTATTACGCTATGCTATTATGTTAACTTCTACTGCTGCTCTACTATTACCGTACCATAGACTGTCGAAACGATTCATGGACACAAAAACCAATTACCTGACCACACATACTGCATACCCAGCCCAGTATGCAAAGTACGTCAGAGGACTCAACGAGGCGCACCAGGCACACCAGTTTCCCAGAAACTGCACACCAAAGTACACCGTCTGCCAAAAAAATGCGCACCAAAACGCAGGAAGACCCGAAGATTGCGCACCAAAATCCACCAAGTTATGAGCAACGCATACTTTAACGAACAAATGAAATGCGTGGTACACGGTTCATATTCCAGTTCGGAGGCCTCTATGAAGTTTCGCATCAGAAAGCATGTCCCTATCGGCTTGGCACTGGAAGGGGGGAGATAAATGTTCTCCGTTAAATGCTATGCGCAAAGTAATGATAGTAGTGGTGCCGAATATAATTTTATGACCCATCCACCCGTGCACATCGGCCCAGGGGTGTCAATTTCTGTAAATGATTGAAATGATTGGGGGGGAGCGAGACGATGGCCAGACAACCTAACGTCTCCTCAAATGTGGGTTTCTGAACGGGTTCAGCCCAATTTATTTTGATCAATGGAACTTAACTTTTTTGTTACTATTTGTCAAGTAAAAATCGCATTTACTCTCATATATATATATATATATATATATATATATATATATATATATATATATATATATATATTTATATATATACACACATAGAGAGACATACATACATACATATATATATATATATATGTATATATACAGAGGATGGATAGATACATCGCTTTAGACTTATTCTATACTTTCTGCCTATCTTTATTGCGGCCGTTCTTTTTGTTATTATTACTTATTTCCCTTTAAAAACGGCAAAAAATATAGGGAGTCCAACCCAATATGGGGGGGGCAAATCAACATGGGGTGGGCCAGGGCCCTTCCAAAAGAATACAAATCAACACCCATGCATCGGCGGCAAAATACATGTACAAACGCTCTCCCGCACTGGGGATTTTCTACATTCCACGGGTCGCAAGGGAAAGGAAGATGTGGGTCTCCGATACCCCAAAACTCTGCAGATCTGATATTACCACAAAATTGGCAATACTTACTCCGGGTTCGATGTTTTTTTCCATGGCAGGAACTGAGGCAGGGGGACCATGATGCACCCTTCCCTTCCACTTTTGAGACATTCAACATTAGCCCTATGTGAAAAACATCTTTGTCCCCATCCCCCTTCCCCCGGCACACTTCCTGGATGCTCCGACGCCCCTGGCTGATTCTATGCTTGTTCCGGATATTTCGCTTTTCTTAAAAAAATGGATGTCGTTAGCTGGAATCAGTTTAACTTACGACTTTTCTGTTGCCCTTTTTAACTTCGGTCTACAATGCTGGTGGCAAAATTCGGCTTTTTGAGCATTTCTAACACGAGAGTGGCTAGCAAAAGCGGGTTTCTAGCATGTCTGTACTGGCTAGCAGAAGCATCGCGGAATTCCCAAAGCGGCCGTCCCAGCCCGGGTTAAAGTTATACGGTACTTCAACAGCCTGACTGGCCAATGTTGCTGCAGACGGCTACGAATGGTTAGAATCGCATTAGCAAAACACAAAAATATGCTACATTACATATGAGTGAATTAGGATAACCAAACTAACAGTAAAACAACTCGAGCAATCCATCAACCTTTGCACAACTGGCAATCAAGAAAAGTGATGTAAAGGGCGACAGACATTCCCTTCCAATGTTTCAAGATACCTCTGTAATAAAACAAAGTCATTAAGATGTTCTTGAGTTGTCAATGGGAATACTAAATATGACTGTGATCTAGTTCGATTTCTTCTCTAGAATACCTCAATGTTTCCGTTTTACTGAGAATCATCACCAGGGCTAATGAAAAGAAATTCCGGAGGCAACCAAATTTGGTAGTAACGTCTGTAGCGTTTTACTATGACAGATGAGTTACAACCAGCAAATGTAGCGCAGTCGGTCATCCTTTAAATAGCGAACGTATTGTCTTCGTCATTTTTCCACTTTTTGGCAGTCAAGCACGCTTATTACGGTGGCGCGTCGTTTCTTCAGGACGCGCATCAACCTGCACCACGGTGCGCAGCACGCACCGATAGGCGCACCAGCCAACGCCTCCGTGGACACCATAGTGCACCGGCTTCCAGCTGGTGTGCACCGACGAGATCTCGTCGACGCCGCCATACTTCATAGACAGGCACTGCCCCTGATCAGTAGGGGTCGGAACGTGTTCCGGCAGGGAGGAGGGGCACCGACTTCTTTTCCAGCCACTGGTCAACAGAAAGTGACCGAGCGCTTACACTGAGGGAAAGTAATCGTAATGCTGGTTGCACTCGGGCTCGCCTCTTACTTCGTAAAGCAACGTTTGCAGACGGTGAATTGCCCAGCTTCCAAACGTATCAGCTTCGAAGCAGCCTTACTTTGGGAGCCTTGGTTAGTTTTGGGTTTTTGGACGTGGGATGTCATAAATGACGGTAGCGTGCTCCTTGCTGGACGCCACTGTGCGTGAAAGACTCCGTTTCTAAATGCACTTGATCTTATTTTGCATTTTGCTTTGATGATTCGATCTTGGTGGCTGCCTCGACGTCCGATAAAGAAGGTAAAAAACATGGCAAATAGCCATCTTCCTCTTTGCCCACGGGGATTCGTCTTAAACGCACACAGTATGCTAAACGACATGCTGTTCAATTTCTTTCCAGAAAATACCTATTTCGAGTTATAGTCCTTGTGTGGCTAGGACACCCTTCTGGAACCAAGAATAATTTGACAATGAAATGCCGGAGTATTTTACTGCCCAGATCCCACGGTCCTATATACAAGGTATGACCATTAGGCACTTCGATTTGCATCCGTGATGACACTGGTCCACAGCCTAAAATACTGTCATTCTGGTGAACTAAAATGCTGCAATCAGCTCTTCATAAAATGTCACGATCTTCGCTTCTGAAAATAGTTGTGGTGCAACCCTATCATAGTGTAATGTAGAATTTAATCCCTGCGATATTTTTTCCACGGTCTTCGACTTTAGATGCTTGTACTTTTTACCAAGTCATGACTGTAACCTGCAGAAAAGTATGCTTCTACTCAGAACATTCAGAGGACATAACATAAACCTGGAAGAAATGTGGACGGATGAAATTTTCAAACACATCAGGGAATTCAAAGTCGGAAGTACCCTGCTCCGCATAATGCCTTGAGTTTGTCACAAGCGATGTAACATTCTGCATTTAGTTGCATTTATTAGTATGGAGTCTTTGTAAACATGCAACTGACAAATAATGATCAGGCGACAGCCATTTATCAAGTTATAACAATTTTGTAAAGCATTTGCGATATTTCCTACACGATATCATGCAGGTGCATGAGTGACTTACACACTTGGGTCCAATTTGGGTCAAGTTGATCTTTTGTCAAATTCATGCATTCAGGCCACTGATCCAAAAGCGGCAGAACGTGTTCCGGCAAGGGGGGAGGGCACCAGCCACTTCGAGCCATTTCTTCCCACGTAACACCAAAGGGTCAATGCTGACTTTCGCCAGTTAAGGGGGAACTTTGCCCCCGTTCTCCCGCGCTTCTGCTGCTACTACATTTCCCTATACTGGTCTCACACTTTTCGAGTAGTTAGAGGCGCCGATTTCCACAGCTAAATCAGCTCTTTCCTATACAGTGTCAGACGTCACTATGAGCTCCTCAGGAACACTACTAAGGGGAGAGCTGTATCAGTTTGTAACTCTGAACTCCCTCACGTGCTGTGTACTGAAGACACGTAGATATATACTTACAGAAGATAGATACCTACTGACAGCCACGCACTTCACTCTCCAGCCGTAATTCTAATGGAAAAAGTTTTGCAGAGCGACCCTTTTGCAATGATACAACCTGCCCCACCTATGGGGTGAACTGTGACAAATTGCGGGATGAATTTTATCACAATGACTTTGTAAATTATCCTTGATTAGGAGTAGGTCAAGATAATGAGGAGCATAAGACAAATTCATTGGGTGCTCATACATGTACGATGGCCCAACAATGCAGCAACAGTCAGTTCCATCTCACTTGGATATGAATGCAAACATTCATTAAGAACAGCCTATCCTTCAATGAGTTTGATGTATCATAGATCAAAATAAATCCTCAAATCATGGGTGGTCCATGATTCCAGCACTTTAAGCATGTCTTGTTCTTACAGGAAAATAGTGTTTTCAACCTGTTTTGAGTTGACTGATCATAATTATTTGTGGGAAATACCCCTTACCACTGTGGCAGTAAAAAGCAATTAATAACAACTGATGGAACAAGTACCTCAAAACTGTGCCAGTAACTAAACGAAAATTGTGGCAGTAAGTAGCAATTAATACCAATTAATGGAACAAATACCTCAAAATTGTACCTGGGGGTACCAGCGATGTCTACATGTCCATGTTAGTCTTGAATCCATGCAATAATGTCAGGCATAAGTTGGATTTTCATTATGTTTACAAATGCCACTACACCCATTTGCATTATCATCTTTAAATATGACCCAGTGGTCCAAAAAAGTCCTGGCATTTGAAATTTGTGCATAGAAGCAATTACGAATTTTGGTGCAGTAACATGAGACAGTTATGTTGCGTTTTTCTTTTTGACTGACATGGTGATGTAAATGAGTTGAATTTCCTTTTTTCACTACTACACCCAAATTTTTCCTTTGACAGCTGCCTGAAACACACATACCAGGATCCATTAACCCAAAGTTGGCATTAGCCAGATAAGTCTTAGTTTTTATTAATTAACATGCGCAATGGAAGGAGGTCTTTTTGTGCCCCCTCACCTGTTTTTCTTGAATATCTCGAGAACGGATCTGAGCTGGTTGCTGCTACTTCGTGACATTTATGGCAATTCAATAACTCGTCGACTGAGGCGGAAAAATCGGAAACTGGACGAATTTTTTTTTCAAGTTTTAAGCATATGAAGTTAAACATAACAAAAACGACGGTTCTCACTGACAAATGGGAACTTTGTGAAAGAACCAATATTCTGTCTAAGATTATCATTTCAACACAATCATGCAACGTCATCTGGGCATAAGTGATGGATGTACCAAGACCAAAGTCAGGGTCAATAAGGGTCAAGGTCAACCAGGTTGTTAACTGATCCTGATTTGCTTTGCAACATGTCATTTTGTATGAAATATGCATTCAAAGACCTTAATAAAAAGACGTGTACGCACACTGATACACGTACATATACCAGGGTCAGTTAAGGTCAAGGTCATCCAAGGTCAGGGTCAAATATCTTGTGGCCTGGTCCAGATTTGCTTTGCGACAAGCCAATTTGTATGAAATATGCATTTACACACCCCAATAAAAGCACGTTTGCACACATGGATACGCTTACACATACCAGGGTCATTTCAGGTCAAGGTCATCAACGGTCAAGGGCAACTATTTTCCGACCTGGTCCGGATTTGTTTTGCAATATGTCGATTTGTATGAAAGGTGCATTCAAAGACGCCACTAAAAACACGTTTGGCACACTGATACATGTATATACATATATACATATACATATATATATATATATCCATACATATGTATATATATATATATATATATATATATATATATATATATATATATATATAAACGCTGGAAGTGACCAAATGTACCGACGTTGGCTACCTTCATTGATATACGCCAAAAGATACGTGTAGCGCCCTTATTTACACTCAAAAGTATCCCGTATTGCTTGAAATCTGATCTGCACAAGATGAAAAAAATGACGCCATAGGCCAGTAACCTGATATGACCTCGACTCGAAACACTCAGTGAAGACGCCAAATAAATGGACATTGTCGCATTCCACGTTTTAACGGCCAAACAAACACCCTTTTCCCGTTTCGTTCGAAAAGTGGTATGGAATAGCCTGCACGGGCCGAGAATGTGCCAGAATTTGACCTTTTCAACCCCATCTGGCCTTGGAGATATTGACGTAGGGCCATGAAAACTGCACACAATGTAAATTGTTATAACCTTGCAGTAAATTGTTTGTTCACGTGAGATCTCGACGCTGACTGGTCGTCGGTCGGACCCAAGGTCCGATAAAGAGCAATAAAAAAGGTTTGGAAATAACTAATATGCGGCATAACTTATCTTTAAAATGAAATACTAATAACAATAATAATTGTAATAATAAAAATAATAATGATAAAATATCACAAATACGGGCGAAATGGTAACTGAGAGAAACACATAAAGAAAACAATCAAAAAGTAGTGGAATAAAATATCTGAAAAGAAATCGCGGACCCAAACTGGAAAATATAAATGGAAAATCCCCACCCAAAACTGCGTTCCAAACATCCCCTTATTAGATATATCTAGTCGCCGCGGAGCATAAAATGTAATATTGCAATAGTACTGGAGATATCCCAATAACCATCTGGTACAATAATATAACAATATAATGATTCAGCAACTGTTGTAAATTTAACTGGTGGCGAGACAATGAAATTTTCAGGTATATCACGTCATCTGTTACTTAAAGATGTCTGCAGGGTCTTCACACATCCTTAGTGTCCATTACATTACCCCTGGACATATCCATTACATTAACACTACATTTCGCGCCGTGGAATACTGTTATTCTCCGTCTGCCGATCCCAGCATGGTAGTACCATGTGGTACGTTATCGTTACGATTTTATTACTATTTTCCGAGAAATTCAGGCAGTCAGAAGTATGGTTAGACAGAGGATGATATGTTCTTTACAGCTGTGATAATCATAGAGAGGATTATTTAGAATTTAGTCGGTCAGGAACTTACCTTTAGCCGAGCCATGCAACGCCATAAAGTTAACGTTAAACTTCGTCAGATCAGGGGGCACGGTGCCCACGTGCCTCCCCCCTCTTGCGCTGCCCTTAGCCCTGACCACAACAGTATCTATGCCCGTATTATTGCAGACTCGAAACGACTCACGTAAACGACAACCTCACTACGCATGCAGCTCACACACCGTATTACTTTTGTAGCCTAAGTAGCATCGGGGAGCGTGACGTAGCTGCGCCGCCATGAACCTCAATCGCTCCACGCGCAACGTCAGGCCCACCCGAACCCAAGGGAGCAGCCATGATTTTCTTCAGGGGAGGGAGAGCTCAGTGAGAACTGAAATCATACGAAAACTGCCTGCTGGGAATATTAAACGAAAGAAAGTGTAGGCTTTATGGGGAAGGGGGGGGGGCAGCCTCTTCCCCTCTGACTGTGCTGGTGTCCAAACCAATGCCATATGACTTGGATACAGATGTCGGCATCAATGCGCAGATCGCTAGGACTGTGATTCATTACTGTATCAAACACCCAATTTGTTTCAAGTCACTCCGTCTGGCTTGGCTGCAATTAAACTGGCGCACCACGAACTGGTACAATCCCGACAGCGCTTACTTGTGATCAGCGTTACCTGGTCCTCGCTTGCCACGATTCCAGTTTCCTTCACTCGAAACGTACGAGACCAACGCGACAATGCCTTACGCCGCACGGGAATCACATGCGCGCTCAACACACACGATTGAATCCCCACCATGCCGTGTTTGGCCCCGGTTCATCACACTGGCGCACAGTGAACCGCCGGATTCCTCTCGGCATGCAGCCAAGTCAGACACCTGCGTCGCTGCAGCGGCTATGACACGCGCCTGAACGACTGTACAGCCCTTGACTAGCAACACAGGGCCTTGAACACACACTTCCGCCCGCTCACTACGCACGCACTGGGTTGGAGCGGTTGGCGCCGCAGCCGGCTCTCGTTTGGCAGCGAGCCAGCTGCACAGCCAAAGCGCGCAGTCCTATCGACTCTGGCGACACCAGCGCCGCCCGTGGCTGGCAACAAAATGACTGGAGTTCCCGATGTTTCTCCGTGCACCCAACGCCGCCAAATTAGTACGGTTGGGAGCGGTGGAGAGGGTAGAAAACGGTGGGATACGAGAAGCCGTGGCTGTAACTTTGCAGGATTAACTTCAACGTCGATGGCAGGGATGTCGATTTCTGTAAATGATGGGGGGCCAGTGGCGTAGCCAGGGGGGGCCAAAGGGGCCATGTCCCCCCTGGTGGCTAAGCGGGGCCCTCTGGCGGCCAAGCGAGCCTCCCAGGGGTCCGAAGGCCCCTGTTCTTTGGACAGCGTGAGGCGTCCGCAGGGCGTCTTACACTGTCCGAAACAGACAATTTAAGCAAAATAGGTATATCTGCGGCATTAAAGAAGGCTTACGAACCTAAAGAAAAGGTACTCAGGATATACAAGAAGGCTTTGTGTGATATGAAGAGAGGCCCGTGGTCTGAATGAGAGTTTAGGGACCCCTGCTAGCTTATGAGGGAATTTACTGCTTGTCTGGGGAGGGTCACCTGTCGGCCCATAAAGGGCCCCTGTCAACCTCTGAAGGGACCTCCTTTCGGTCTGAATGCTATGAAGAATGCCCGTGCTCCTGTCTCCAGAGGCCGACAGGGTCCCTGTGCAGGCGGACAGTGTGGCCTCTACAGACAGGCAGTGACCTCCCTGGCCAACAGGAGCCCCTAAACGGTCATTCAGGGGCCCCGGCTTTCCTGTAAAAATGTCCCTGCCGACCTGCCAGGTCTTTCTTGACCTGGCGGGTGCAAGAAGCACCTGCCAGGTCGGCAGGAACGTCTTTACAGGCGATCATGGGCCCCATTTACACTTCAGCGGGGTCCCTTTACAAACTGACAGTAATTTTAACCATATGTGGCCCCAATGACTCTGAGGGCCAGGAGCGGATCCAAAGAGGGAGCAACTGAGGCGCCCCCTCCCCCTGACGCCTGAGAAGGGGCCCTTGTCAGACTCAAAAGGAGTCCCGAGGGAGCTTCGTAGGAACTTCACGGGATCTCTAAAAGAACATGACGGGCTCTTTATGCAGCCAGGAGGTCTCCTGGATGGTAAGGTGACGTCTAAGACGCATAGAGGGCCCCTGAAGCTCCCAAAGGGCCCTTGAGACCTCAACACGGCAGAGTGTCTCTGAGACCGCCAGATGGCTTACAGGGCCCCTGAGACGGCCAAGATAAGGACTGAGTCCCTAGGGTGGCTCTGTGAGTGAAAAGCTGAATGTCTTGTTCTTGATGTGGTCAGAGGGCCTCCGGTAGGGTTAATGAGACCCCGACACGGTAAGATGGTTCCTAACATGGAAAGAGGGACCCTTGAAACTCTTCAAGGGCCCCGGGGACCGCAAGGGGCCCTAATACGGCAAGGGGTCCATGGACCACTAAAATTACCAGAGAGGCACCTGAGACGGAAAGAAGGAAAAAGGGTGCCTAGCAAGACATAAGGAGACCCTGGCCAGCCAGAGAGGCCACATGAACGGGGATTCGTCGGTGGCTTTCTCAACCTCGAGAGGAGTCACAAATGGGCCACAAATGGACTGGTCTTTCTGAAACCTTGAGGGGTTTTTGATGATGTTAGGGGCCCCGGGAAGGTCAGGTGGTTTCTGGGACGGCAAGATGGGCCTGCACACCGCAGATGGTCCCTGAGACCGCCAAAAATGTTGCAGGGCCCCTGCGAGGCACGGACGATAAAAGGGCCTCTAAGACGGTACTTGGGTTCTGTGGGGGCGCTGGACGGCCAGAGGGTCCAGAGGGTCCCCGAATATAATAAGCGAACTCCTGGCACGGACAAGGTCCCCTGAGACTGCCAGTTAGGCCCCTGAAGCGCCAACAAAAGCCCCTTGTTACGGCTAGAGGGGCCCTAAAAGACTGCCAGATGTACCTCATGTAACTGAGGAAAACCCTTAAAAGCCATGGGGGCCACCGGAAACGTTTAGAGGTCCTATGGCACTGAACAGGGGCCCTGAAATTGTCGAAAAGTCTTTTGTAACTGCCAGAGGGCCCCTGAGATGGCAAAAATGTTTCCCAGAGATGATAAAAGGGGTAACCAGGACCAAAGGGGTCCACTGAGACTGCTAGAGAGGGACCTTTGAGATTGCTAATTAGAAGTCTCTAGCAATAGGGGCGCCTGAGATGACCAGAAGGGCCCCTGAAACTACTAAACTTTGAGACGTCTAGACTATTCCTGAAACGGCCAGGACCGTTTTCAGTGCCTGAGGGGCTCCTTAGACGGCAAAAACGTCCCAGGGACAGTAGGAGAAAATCAGAGATAGCTTAAGCGCCCCTGAAACCGCCAGATGGGTCCCTGGAACTGTCCGAGGTGCCCCTGGAACTGTCAAAGGAGCGCCTCAGACGTCCCACAGGACTCGTGAAACTGTAAAAAGAACCTGAGACCACTAGAGGGTCCTGGCACGGCAGACGGCCCGAGACCACCAGAACTGTCCCTGTAACTGCAAGAGGAAACCTAAACTAAGCTGAAAAAAATCACCAGAAGCTACAGGATGGGGGCGGGGGGGAGACAGACGGTCTCCTGGATCAGATACAGACACGACATTTCAAATGGAGGGAGAGACGAAACCGTCTAAAATCTTGCCGCTTTGTCATATTTCGGCCACTTTGTTCGGGAACACAACGCCGAATTTTCTCAAGCAAGGTGACGCGTTTTAATTTTCCGGTTATCCCATGTGGTAAAGAAGCAAAATTACATCATTTTTCATACCTGAAGGGAAAAAAATGGGGATCCCGCACTGACCATTCGCCTCCACCCTCCCCTCCCCTTTCCGAAATCTTGGATACGCCCTTGGCGAAGGCCCCCATTGGCTACGAGGGCCCCCTTGATCCGATATGTCCCCTCTCAGGTGGAATCCTGGCTACGCCCCTGAGGGGAACCGATAGCCCGACAATCTAACCTCAGCCCAAATGTGAGTTTCTCAGCGAATTCAGCCCTCTATATTTTGATCAGCGAGAATTTATAAATCTTTTGTTACTATTTATCAGGCCAAAAACTGTTTTATCCCTATGTAAACGGACAGACATATAGATAAAAGATAGAATGATAAATAAATATATAGCTCTAGACTTTATTCCTTTCTTTCTGCCTATCCCTTATCTATTTCGGCCGTTCTTCTCCTTATTATTACTCATTTCCCTTTAAGACCGACAGAAAATATTGGGTGGGCCCAAACCAAGATTGGGTTTGCCCATATCAACATTAGGTGGACCAGGGCCCTCTCAAAAGAACATAAATCAACACCTCTGGTGGATGGGTCTCGCAAGGAAAGAAGATTTGCTGAAAACACAAAGCAAAAGGTAAGTTTCTGGCCGACTAAATTTCAAACATTTTTCTATGTGACTGCAATAGCTCTAAAGAACCTATCATCTTGCTTTTAACCATACCTATCCATGCCTGAATTTCTAAAAAAAGGTAACACTAAAATCATAACGACAATCAGGCACGTAGCCAGGATTTTCCTCAGGAGGGGGCGAAATGTCACGTTTTGTCATACGCCACTGGCATATGACGAAATTTATAGGAAAACGCAGCAATTGTATGCAATTTACCTCATATTTTACGCACAAGAAAACATAATGTTTACTTTTGCAACATGTATATGATCACTGTTCCGTACTCCTGCAGAATCGCTCTATATCTGCTGTAGACCGCTTGGCTCAGGGGGGAGGGGGACATGGCCCCCATGGCTACGGCTACGTCCCTGACGACTGCGTACCATATACCACTACCGCGTTGGTTGGCTGACGGAGAGCAATATTCCACGTCGCAAAATACAGTGCCGCCAAGGTTAAGGTTATTGACACAAGGGATGTGTGAAGACCATGGAGATATCCTCAAGCGGTTAAGGCGTCATATATATGAAAATTACATTCTGTTGCCACAAACTGAATTTGAAGCAATTGTTGAATGATTATATTGTTACATCATTGTATTAGGTGACTGTTGGGATATCTCATATCACTATTAATTCGTTACGGCATTTTATGCTCCGCGACGACTAGACATGTCCAGCACGGGGATGACGTTAGGAACAGAGGGTTTTGAATGGGGATGTTATGATATCATTATGTTATTATATCATTGTTACGATGTCTTATATAATTATTATTACGTTATACAATAATATTATTGCATCATATCGTTACAGTGCCCGGTACAATTATTATACAGGATGCTCCCTGGTTAGGGGAGAATGTGGGGTTGTTTCGCCCTGGACGTACCTGGAAATAAAGGACAGAAATATTGCGCCGAAGGCGCAACCTCCCTCCGCAGGTACGTATAGGGTACTAGAGGCTGCAGGCCGATCAAGGGTGAGATCGGCCTTGGCTCTGTTTAATAAAGAGGGGACACGAAGCGCGGTATTAGGTTGTATCTAAATAGTGGCCGTGTGCTCGTTAAGTTAGGTTAGGTTAGTTTGGCGAAGTTACCATTTAATGTTATGCGATTTTTTTTTATTTATTGTTTCGTGTCGCTTGTAAATTCGTTTCAATCTTGCATCGATGTTTCTTTTTTAGATATTTTATTTCACCACTTTTTAATTATTCTTTTTATGTATTCCATTGAAATGAAATATTCACCCTGCAGTATTTCTAACATGAATTATAACATTATTACTAAAATTTTTGTCTTGAAGATAATACATATTACGCATTAGTTATTTTCAGACCTTTTCATTACTCTTCGGGCCTTGCCTCCGACCGACGACTAATCGGGCCTTGCGTCCGACCAACGACCAGTCATCGTCGAGATGTCACGTTAGCAAGCTATTTAACGCAGAAACGTCAAAAATGCCTATGCGAGCGTCTGGCGGCTGGCGGTTGGCACGGCAGTGACGACGTAATTCTTTTCGAAGGAAATAATCTATGTTTCAGATTTTCTCGGCTGAAATCGTAAGTAATACATATCGGTATTGCATTTCAAGTATCATACAACCACTTATACGATTGTTTCCCTCAAAGTAGGCGTTAGGTCAAAATATTACTGTTGAATAATGTTATATATATATATATATATATATATATATATATATATATATACTTGCATATATTTTTGGATTTATGTGTTATATATATTCATATTTTCTCTGTCGTGACTCGCGCCAACCAACGGGCAAGATGACAGTCTTGGACGACCTTGAGGCTAACGCACGGCCATTTGGGCACCTTTTCATCAGAAACTACATAAAGCCTCCTCTCCATTTGCACGCAGCAATGGAATGGAACAGCCTGCATCCCCACAATCTTGGTTGCAAATGCTCGCAAAAGCTTGTAGTCTAAACGCAACCTCACGATCTCGTTTCTATTGAGTTCAAAACCATACTCTTGATGATCTGTCATCGTGCTTTATCTGACAATCCTCCACGGCACATGTCGTGACCTACATACTTTGAGGTCACGCTGATTAAGACCACGCGAACAAGTGGCGCCGGCACGCGCTCCAGCCGCGTTCCGGTACGAACCGGATCGAGCAGCTGACGGTGCTGGTCTCCGTGTATGCATACAGAGCGTAGTTCATTGACGACAAGGTTTCATGCATTAGAGGATCAGTATAGTGAATGAAGCACTGAGGTCCACATGTAAATAATGCTACATGCAGTCTTTATAACAGTGGGTGCATAGTTGAATGTATCCATAAAGGCAGACTAAAAAGAGCGTCGCAGTACAATGCATAGTAAACTACGAGGATTGTGTAAAAAGTTCGTGGCCTTTGACGACTTTTTTCTGACTGAGCCAACAAAACTAAATTTGGATGGTGCTTTGGCACGTGCTTTTTCTTTTTTGTGGCAGTTTCATTACGACATCTCGAATGGACAGGGGTCGGCTTCCTATCTCTTTGTGGGTGCCCCAGCACCCACATATACGTGAGATAAACAGTCTGAGCAGATACACTGCCTTTAATGGGAGACCTTGCTCCTGGACCCAGCGTGGCACAATTTTACTTGGAGGGTGTTGGGAAAAAGCAATTGGTGAGCGGTTGCGGAGTAAATAAGTTCCGATTATTGCTGATAAATTATTGCTGTATTATACATTACACACTACATATATATATATATATATATATATTTATATATAGCAATAATTTGTATCTAAAAATATTATAAATTATTGCTGATTAAGCTGATTTAGGTGTTAATGTCATGAACCTGAGAATATAGTTTCTCAGGCTCATGACATTAACCACCTAAATCAGCTTTATCAGCAATCGTCGGAACTTATTTTCTCCGTAACCACCTACCAACTGCTTTTTCCCACCACCCTCCAAGTAAAATTGTGTCACGCTGGGTCCAGGAGTAAGGTCCTCCATTAAAGGGAGTGTATCTACTCAGATTGTGATGTTTCGCTGTATACGTACAGTTGAAGAGGACATTTTTATGAATCAAAGCGTGCGTACCATTCATTCTTGCCAACTCGTTCTTGTTTGCTCATATTTTACCGCGTTAATTATGCTGGCTGCCAGTCGAAGTTGAATGTGTTTATCCTATATTCTTCTCAACATTAACGTGACCGATAAAACGTGTTAGCGTATCATTAGTCTCAGCGATGTCGGAGCTGACAGCAGTTGACGAACAATGAAATTATGAAGGTGGCCATCATGGATTCAGGCAAATACCGCAGAAGTTCCACGAATTTTCCCCGCAGGTATGCATTACGTGAATAGGTCGAAATACGTTACTGTCGTTTCTCAAAACAATCGTCGCTGCCGTTTATAACTATGTCTGGCACAGCAAGGTAGAGTGTTGGTAAAAACAATTTAGAACTGAGGATTCGGATTCGAATGATATGAATATTCGGCTAAATATATGAGTTCGACGAATATTCGAAGCTCGATTTCAAGATTCCAATATTCAGCGAATATTTGGTTGGTCACTTTGTCATCCGAATATTCGCCGAATATTCAAAAGTCAGCCGAGCATTCGTATACTCTGTTGCATTTCGGTGCAGAATCCGAAAAAAATATGAGCCAAATTATACATATCCAAGCAGAACGCTAACTGGACCATAGCTAACTTGTTTGTGGCTTCTTTATGGCTGAGAACAGGGCGCAGCAGGGACAATGAGATATTTTCCGCCCTTCCCCACTATGGCTCTGTTCTGCGGCCCACGTTTCGTGGGGCGACGCATGGCCCCGTAAGTAATCTGATGCTTGTAATGTGTTAAGCTCTGGCTTCGTCTGTAAGAAACGCCGGGTAGGGATCAGAGAGTAAGTGGAGCTGGACGGTACAGGAAGGTAAATGCAAGGAATTTACATACATTTACATCGTTTACTATGGGAAACGACCAGTAGAAAATTTCGTTGAGACTAATACAGGGAAAATCGTCGGATTTTCAGGCACTAAAAGCGACTAGGCGTGCAATGGATTTGAGCACCTATGCTGATATCCTATACGAAAAATGTATTGCAATTTACATTACACACATTAGCACAAAATGTACTGTGACAGCGAAATGATGTCATCGAATAGTGGAGAACAGATACCGCTCCATCCTCAGTAGCAATTCGTTCTTAGCATTCTCTGTGTGCTCAGCCTGAGCTTGATTAATTTGGTTAGCAGTCCGAACGGTGACTGTGAGTGCATCCATTTCCGATGGCTATTTTCATGAATTTAATTCAAAATGTTTTGCCAGGACTTTTTCCAATCAGATTTCGATCTGAGCAGATCTTGGTGCACAGTCTCGGCATTCTGATCTCAAGGCCCGATTACGCACTTCCGAACTAACGGTACAGTTCTGTGGCTTGAATGTAGCGCGCGATCAAAATACTGTTGCCAACTTACCGCTTCCATCTGAGACTCCGGGAGTGCTCCGCGTTCACACGCTTTTTTCTGCGGTCTCTGCGAAATGGGAAGTTGCTGCTGTTCATAGATATTTAGCTCGTCTTGGAGTGTAGTAAAACACATGTCTTCATGATGACTCCATGAAAATCATAGCAACATAAAATCTCCTTACGCTTTTTTTAAGATTCGGAAAGATCGGTTTGACTCTTTGGTCTTTACAAAACGGAAAAAGAAACATCGTATGTTGGCCCCTCCAAAAATAACAGCAGGAGCCTGATGCGTCGTAGAAACAGCGAAAGAGGCATGCAGAATATTTAGAAGTGCTGAACTATAAACAAACAACAAACACAGCTAATCATGTAATGAAACATCCAGAACAAAAACAAAGGCGTGAAGAAAGGCAGAAACAAACCAAGCTTCCAAGCGCTTCGTGGCAGCCCTCGGCATCCGGTGAAAACCATCTAAAGAAATGGGGAAGAAATTCTGGGAAATGAAAGGATGCTACTCGCGCAATCGCGAAGTGAATCTGTCGAAACAACCGGCTCATAGGCATTGTCGAGGACGGTGCTTCCGTGATTTTTGTTCGCGTGTTTTTCCCGAGTACGACATTCCTCATCCCATCCCTACATTAACAAATTCTTTGAAAAAGAGGCTGAGCACCTGAAGGCCGGCCTGAAAAATGTTGAGACGATGGCAACAATAACTGATGGATGGTCCAGCAACAGGGTTGCTAGGTTTGTCAACATTTATGTCCATTACGTCGACGAGGACTTGGAGCTCAGGTCCTCGAGTCTCGGCGTGAAAGAAGTGAAAGAATCACATGTGACAGAAAACTACAGGGCGCTGACAAAAAAGTGGAAGACGAGTCTGGAGTTAGGGACAAAGTGTTCACGTAACGGACAATAAGAACAAAATGAGAGCAGCGTACCCGAATCCAGAAAACGGCTGATTCATGACTCATCTGATTCAGTCAACGGTCAGCCATGGACCAAAGGCGAGTCCTGCTGTAGGCACCATGATTGATAAGACGAAAAAATAGCTAAGAAGTCACAAAAAATATAAAATGAAGTATGGTTTGGAAAAACAGCAGCAAAACGGAGCCTGAAAACCCATTCACTGAAGCAAGAAGCACCGACGCGGTTGAACAGTACCCTTGCAATGGTTAAATCCAGAATTAGAGCCGGCGAAACTGAGCAAGTCTCTGTAGACAGCGCAAGTGACCTGGATGATCCAGGGCGTGTTACCTCTAAAAACACAGGATTAATGAATGTGCAGTGCATTAACGATTGCCGGCGTGAGATCGGGGAACCGTCACTGGTGACTGGCGAAAAAGAAGCCGAACGAACCGGCAAACTGGTCACTTTTTTAGAACCGTTCGAGGAGTCCACGGCCCTTCTAGGAGGAGACAAGTATTAAACGGCATCGGTTGCCATGTCATCGGTCAAACAGCTTGCAAGGCACATAGAAGTGAAAGAAGATGACTTTAACTACATGATGGCTACTAAGAGCACCTTGTTGGACATTTTCAGGCGCCGCACTGCCCTGAATTTGAACAGAGATGTTCTGGCCAGAGCAACCTTGCTGGAGTCAAGATACTGCAGGTCATCTGCAATAACAAGAAAGAAAAAAAGAACTGGCGTTCGAGAGTGTAAAGAACGAAAGTGAAAACACTCCTTCCACCGCAGCAGTCACGATAGCCGCAAACACGCTTCTGCGGGAAACACAGTGAAAAGGTTTTATGATGGAATCATCCTCTAGTTCAGAGGACGATGACACTGGGTCACTTGAGACGGAAATATTTAGGTTCCAACAAGAACAGCTTCGAAAAGACGCATCTTTCACGCAGTGGTAGAAGACAAATCAGCCCAGCTTTCAAAGGCTGGCGCCGCTGGCAAGGAAGTATTTGGCGGTTTCAGCTTGCAGCACGCCTGCAGGGCGTGTTTTCGCGGGTAGGCTTGGTGCTCAACAGTTGTCGGATGGCCTGGGGAAACGTCTATTCAATGCCATCGTCTTCTTTTCCGACAAAGCGTAAAACACGTAGTCTAGCCAAGTGATGTGGTAATAGATTATCGTTTTCCTTGTGCTGTTTGTTACGCCTGAATCCAGTCACAGCACCTGAGTGGCCAGAAATAGAAGCTGGACCTGCAGTACCACAATTGGCTCTCATAATGCAAGAGCTAGCAACGGATTTTTGAACATTCTTTACAAGGATTTGGTTATTTTTAAACATGTTGTATTTAGCGCAATTCTGAATATGTTTACTTCTTGCCTTTAAGCAGCAGAATGAACCGTGTGTATAGACCGTTCGCAAAAATTACATTTTGACGTCGATGCTGCAAATACTTTTTACGCTGGCCACAGGAAATACCAAATGTCAAGCGGAATCTAGTTATTGTCCTTATGCTGTCCGTGGTTGCGGTGCGGGGGAGCAGGAGGAGCGATTCCTGTCAAATGCATGGCTGGGGTGAACCCTTGCCACCTACTCATATCCTACTGATTTCATTTCATTTCTTGGTTGCAATACGGCCGTTCCGAAGCAACACCATCGTAGCGGTTTGACGGTCTGCTCCTCTGACTGCCTATCAGAGCGCCTCTGCCGCTGACGTCATACCCATCCTACACCCCAGCAGCGTCCGGCCGCCGTCAGCCCGGTGTTCGCCGACAGCAGCTGCTCTTTAAAGTACTGTAACTTGTTCATATAGTTGTGAATGAGTCTGATTCTTTTATATTGTCCCGATTACACCTTTTGGGACGAAATGAGACTAACTTCAAAAGAATCGAATATTCAACCCGAATATTCGAAAGTACCCATCCGAATACTGGAATCCAAAATCCATCCGAATCCTCAGCTCATTTAAGGGTACGGCCAAGGTTAACGTACGTATTTTCCGTTCGCTGATAGGTTCTTTCCTCTGGTATTGTGTTATTGCATTCAGCATACCGATAGCAGTGTTGATAAATACAATAACAGTGCGTGAAATATTGGTCGAAGATGACCAAAACACTCTTTAAAATGCTCAAAATTCACGTCATAACTCATAGCCAGTCTTAAATATTCCCGGAGTTTGTTTTTAGGATACCGGGAAGAAACAGATATCTTCTCATTAAGGATATCGCCATAAAATCATCCATGATTTACGTAGTATATCCTGTAGTTTATCTCCCGTAATACCTATTTTAATTTCAAATCCATTTCTTTTAACTTTCGGCATAAGCGCCTGCCACGACCCCCCCGATACGTAATGTCTGGACACCTCCCCCCCACCCCCTGTGCATTTTCGGCACCCACAATCATTTTCCAAAAACCACACCCAAGGAAATGGCTCCTGAGACCCGCCGATCATTCATTCTTAAGCGCGTTTTGCCATCATGTCCACAATCTCGGCCGAAGAACGACGTGCGTACATAGAGGTGGAGATCGTGCGGGAAAACCCGCCGCGGGTATTCACCGCGCTCTGCAGGAAAGATGCGGCAACGATGGCCTGTTTTGGTCGGCTGTGGAAAAGTGGCTCAGCCGTTTCCATTAATGACGTCATTAATGACGGCGGAGCCGTCATTAATGACGACGCTCGCTTCGGACGGCCAGCAGTGGCACTAGACGAGCTGCACGTGCGGGCATTTCAGGAGCTCCTCAAGGAAGACAGGCGCTGGACCTGTGAAGACGTTGCCTCTGACGTGGGGATCAGCGCCAAGTCAATCTGAAACCCTCTGACCACGAAACTGCGGAAGACCAAGGTGAGCGCAAGGTTGGTCCCCACTCGGTGGGTGGGGGGGGGGGGAGAAGGAGCAGCGCCGGAATATCTGCCAGCAGCTCCTTTCTCGGTTTCAGAAACAGGGTGAATCCTTCTTAGAACGAATTGTTGCCATCAACAAGACCTCGTTAAGGCCATACGAGCCCAAACTGAAGCGCCAGTCGGCAGAGTGGAGGGCTCCAAACTCATCAAGGCCCGAAGAAAGTGCGGCGCGTCCCCGTCAGCTCGAAGATAATGATCATCACAGCCAATGATCCCGAGGGCGTCCTCACTGTTCATGTGGTCCCATCAAGCCGGGCAGCCAACAAGGAGTACTACAAGTCCTACTTGAGCAACTGTCTGAGGGTGGCGATCTGTAAGAAGAAGCCAGAGTTGCCACACACAGAGAAAAATTCAGTACCCCTGGTGCTAATCTTTTTAATTAGTCCCAATAGGGCGCTGCTAGGAGTACCTTTACCCGAAAAGTGGCAAAATTTCAACCTATTTAGAACCAGTGGTACTACTCAATCGCCCTTAAATATGATATGGGTGTTAAAATTACTCCTCAAGCAGTCCAGTATTCTGTTAGCACCCCGCAAGCACCCCACGTCAGCCGTTCGAAATGCGCGCGCGCGGGAGATGGAGGGAAGTTACGCAAACTGCTCCACGATTGGCTGCTAAATAAAGTTTAAATTACCCCTGCAGGGTAACGTAAACCCCAATCGGGTACTTATCGGTGTGAAGCGCACGTTTTCTGCGCGCGCAGACGCGGACAAGACGCCACTTTCGTGCAGTGCGTGGTCTGGAACACTGAGAACTGGTCTGGAATCGTGAGGATGATTTCTGATGAAGGTGAGGTGATTCAGCTGTATGTGTATAACTGTTTGGTGAGTGTTGTCTTATACTGTGTGAACTTATACATTCTGGTAGATAAGAAACATAGCATATGCGCCTGAAGATTTTCCTAGCCTGCAAGTTGGCAAGAACGTAACTGGGCAGATATTTTGGGGCACTCACAGGTCAGCCCCAAATGTGAAGGCCGTTTCATTTAACACAGCTTGTATGAACACGAACTACGCCATAAGAAAATCGTTTTGCAAAAGTTTGATTGTTGTGATGCAGTCACATGCAATGATTGGGTTTAGAGTAGCATCCCAAGGTACTTGACCTCTTTTTCCCAATGCAATAGGTTGTTGGGTAGGTAGGAAGGTGTGCCTAAAAATGCAATACTCGCGATTGAAATAGGAACAAACTATGGTACTGATGAAGGATATGCCGTATGCTATATGATGAAGTGGAAAGGTAGATCACGATCCGATAAACTTTTTATCTCACATATATTTATCTGTACCGGGCTTCCGGGCTTATACTTTTAACGGTATACCATGAACGTTGGTACACAAAAACAGCAAAAAGCATTTTTGCTTTGTGGGTTTTTTCAGCCCGACCCTTGCAGCCTGCAGGCCTCCGGGGCTCAAAACGATAACCATTTTTTGACAACAGGAAGGGTAAAACGGGGTAAAACGCCTCTCCGGGAAGACACCTGTTGGGCCTAGCAGTAACACACCACCTGCGTTATCGCTGAATGCTTCTGAAAGCAGCACTATGCTGCACAGATATATGTTATCTTATATTTTCAGCGCATGCTGATTCAATATTGTCATTTTATTTGTGACACATCGGTCTGTATAAAATAACTAGGGCTTTGCGTTACCTTTTCATATGATGGTCGTGCATCCGTGGAACTTTAGCTTTTATTTAACCCGCGTCACGGTGGAATTTATTTCATTTTGGTTAGTTCAATTGGTAGCATCAGGGATAAGGGACTGGTTTTATGTGGAATATGAAGGCCCGTTATAGCAACATAGCATAGCATCCGTTAATCAAAATTCATAACATACGTACACGTGACATACGGTGGTTAGCGTTACCTCGGATCCTCAAGAATCATAACAAACGTCATTCTCAAGTAGAGTGAAAGCCGCTTTCAGCGCCGGTACCATCCAAACGTTTCCGGCTCCAAGCCGGTACATCATGTCTCTGGAGTGGTGCGGTATGGGGCCGGTAGCCAGAGGCGTCGATTTATGTAAATGATTGTTAACGTGTAAACTACACTACATTACACAATGACTGTATGATATTGTTGTGCTGTACTATACATGCATTTTATTATACAATGTCCGGCGTTTCAACAGCATCAACCAGCACACATTCGTCGCCATGTGCCGCACCCAGCACTCGCGCGACATGCGCTACCGCCATCTCGTAACTCCACGAACGCGAAGACCAGTCAGCATCCCAAACCATGGACAGAGATATAGTTCGCCGAACACCCATGATGCACCCCACATTTACAAGACTGTTTGAGACATATGGTTAACTATAACAAAACTGTTAAGATCCCAAAACATCCTCATCTAAAATGTGACAAATACCCCAACATTACGATTTCGTCCGTGACGTATATTTTAACACCTGCAACAACGTCCTACAGTAATCCTACGTGCACGCACACGCGCTAAGTTAAGAAATGGAACGACTTAAGGGTTACCTGGTCAGCTGATTCGAGCATAACTTATTCATGACCCAGTTACATAAGGCTCTATAACTACCGTTAATTTGAGCACGGGACATTTGTCATGTCTAAATACTTTAAACCGTATCTTCAATGACGTTCATTATCGCTTCGGTTACTCATTGAGGTACCAAAGCACTTGGGCCAAAGGCCCCAGTGCTTTGGAACCACCCCCCGGGCCTTTGGCCCCACGAGGATCCGCTTGGCCGCCAGGGAGCCCCGGTTGGCCTCCAGGGGAAGGGGACATGACCCCTTTGTCTCCCAACCCCCCAAGACCCTGGCTACGACATTGGTCTAAAAGCAGCCTTCAAACTGGAGAAGCAAACATCAGTTGAAACTAGTTCGACCGCAGTCAGCTTGCGCGCCCGGCCGTGTACGTTGTTCGCGCTGGCCGATATTGCGTTTTTTGGCTTTTCTATCAGTCCAAGCCGACCTGAAAATGTTATCATGATTCATTCTAAAATGACGAGGGTACAGCCGAGCTGCCATGTTATAGTTTCTTGTATTTTCCTGCTTTCTAGTACGGCTGGAGATTTTTGAATATTATTGGGGGCCGTCATAGGACCTGGCACTGTTCCTTTCCATTTACAGCCATAGGTCTGGCGTTGAAACCCTTGGAAACTGGGGGTCTAGACCAGCCCAGATCCTCCGGGATCTCCCGCAGTACTGGCTAGGATACCTCCAGTTTACTCTGACGAGATTTCATCTCATCTCCTTCCCCCTCTCAAAACCAGAAAGGTTAAGGGCAAAATTCATCGTGTTCTAAAAACACGCTCTGCGGGTGCATTTGCGCATGCTTTGGCGATTTGAGATGTAATCTGGATTCTAGCGCGCTTCGCCCGTGTGGTGACAAGACGTCCATGGGGAAGTCGGTGTGACGATGAATGCCACTATCAGGGGCTGATCCAAGATTTTGCCAATGGTGGAGGTGGGGAATTGTCAGAGCGGAGCCCTCCTCCAGGCCGGGCCCCCACATTTTTTCGCTCTTTAGACTGAAAAACCTTGACTTGCTGCGGTTTAGAGGGGAAATATTTGATTTAAGTTCGTGTTTTTTTTTTACCATTTCTTGCCATTTAAAGGAACCGAAAAAATTAAGCACGCCACCATATTTCAGAACATTTTGGGTTTTGCTCCCTTACAAAGTGGCCGGAATATGACAAAAACGGCGGTATTTTAGGCAGCTGTGGCTCTTCCTGTGTCTGAAATGTCGTTTTTCTATGTGGTCCAGAAGCTCTAACCTCTGACACTAACAGTTTCTCGAGACATTTTTGATAGCTTAGGTTAGCTATCAAAGACCCTCTTCCATTTACAGGGACACTTTTGTGGTTTCGAACCGTCTGCCGTGTCAGGGCCCTCTGGTGGTCTCAGGTTCCTTTCGCAGTTTCACGTAAGCTTCAGAACGTTTCAGGCGCTCCTTTGGCGATTTCAGGGATACCTCGGACAGTTTTATGGACCCGTCTGGCAGTTCCAGGGGCACCTGCCATCGTGGTTCCCTTCTGTCGTCCCTGAGGAGTCTTTGCCGTCTAAGAAGACCCTCAGACAGTAACAAGACCCCTCTATGAGTCTCTCTCTGCCGTGGCAGAAGTGCCTCTGGCAATGATGTAGGCCCTTTGGCCGTTTCAGAGGTTGTCTGGACGTCTCAAAGTTTATAGTTTTAGGGACCCCTCTGATCGTCTCAGGGACCCCTATTGCTAGACACTGCTAGTTATCAGTCTCAAAAGCCCCTGTCTAGCAGTCTCAGGGAATTCCCTGTTGTCCTAGGTGCCCTTTTGTCGTCTCTGGGAAACACGTTTGCCGTCTTCGGGGCCCTCCGGCAGTTACAAAAGACCTTTTGGCGATTTCGGGGCCCCTGTGCAGTGTCCTGGGCCCTATGAACGTCTCCGGTGGTCTTCATGGCTGTATCGGGGGTCTTCCACTGTTACATGGCGTATATCTGCCAATTTTAGGGCCTCTTTAGCAATATCAGGGACCTTTTCTGACGTTTCAAGGGCGTCACTGGAAGTCTCAGAGGACCTTTCCCGTGCCAGGAGCCCACGTAATACATCCGGAGTCCCTCCGGCCGTCTGGGACCCCCATACCGTCTCAGAGGTCCTCTTATTGTCTTTGCCTCGCAGGGGTCCTCTAATCTTTTTGGCAGTCTCAGGGGCCATCTGCCGTATAGAAGGTCCATCTTGCCGTCTCAGGACCCACCTGACCTTTCCGGGGGCGCCCCTGACTGCATCTAGAACCCTCCAGGTTTTCAAAAAGACCAGTGTATCTCATTTGGGCCCACTCGAAGTTGACAAGGTCACTGATGGATCCCTGTTCAGGGGGACCCTCTGGCTGACCAGGGTCTCCTTATGCAGTGCTAGCCATCCTCTTCAATTTTCTTGCCGCCTCGGAGGCCTCTCCGGCGCTTTTGGTAGTCGCATGAACCCTTTGCCGTTTTGGGGTCCCACTTGTGCTCCCAGGGACCATTTGAGATTTCCAGGAGCCTTTCTATTCATCTTAGGGGTAATCTTGCCATCTCATGGTCTCATAAATCCTCCCGGATCCCCTCTGACTTCATCAGGAGTTTTCAGCCTTTCATACATGCCCACGAAACTCATTTGGGGTCCCAATGACATTCCAGGGACCCCTATGCCTTCTTAGAGGCTCAGTCCTCGTTCTGGCCGTCTCAGGGGTCCTGTGACGCTTCTGGCGGCCTCAGGGGCAACTTGTCGTGTTGGAGCCCTGTTGTGGTCTCAGGGGCCCTTTGGGGCTTCAGGGACCCTTCTATGGGTCTCAGAGATCATCTAACCCTCCCAAAGGCCCCCGACTGCATCAATAACCTGTCACGTTTCCACAGTAACCCCATGAAACTCATACAGAGCCCCTTCGGGGCCCCTTTTGAGTCCGACAGGACCCTTTTAGTACCGGCCCGGGAGGGGCCTCTTCTGGGTCCCTCTCATGGGCCCCCGTTTCAGGCCTCGAGGGGAGATCTCCCTACCCCCATGGATCCGCACCTGGTCACTGCAGTAAATCACGAATGAAAAAAAAAAACTACAGTTTGCCATTGCTCCGACCGACCTAGTTCAACGCTCCAACGAACTTCCCCGCCACTTTCCTCGCAAGACGGCGTGCTGCGGTCTCCGCTCACACATAATTGGCAGGAAAATTATTTCCGGAAGCGAATATGACGTTGCGTCGTGGTCGTTCAAATTGGTCCCGACTGGCGCCATGCCGGGCTCACCTCTGCGAAGGATTCGCGGGCTACTAGCTGCTCGACAGCCGGTCTATACAGGGTTCGTTACAGTGATACAGTGATTCGTTAAGGGCGCTGAGTCTGTGAGGGGCTCATAATCTGTAGGCGGCAAAAGATGGGTGCCTGACCTACGAGGGACGCCTGTCTCGTAAGACGTGTCTGATCTGCAAGGAGCGCTGTCTTTGAAGGGCGCTTCATTTGGGGTGGAGGTGGTGTGGGGGCAGCTGGACTGTGTGAGGCGCCAAGTACATACATGCTAGGTTTGTAGTCTAGACGGGGCGCCTGGTCTGCATGACGTGTCAAATCGATGAGGGACACCTGATGGCGAAGATTTAGGGTTCAGGACGCTTCGACTACATGATCACAACGGCGCCCAGAGGGCCGAGCGATCTGTAATGTAGACGTCTTAACCTTATTCCCGGAGGGCTAGACGGTGTGGCCGATTCCCAGCAGGGGGGGGCATGGGGCAGATTCGGCTCCCCTGAGATCACGAGAATACACATCCGATTTCATTGCAACAAACGGCAATCCATTTACCATGATGTAAACTGCATTTTTATAACAACTAGCTCCAAAATTCTGAGAGGGGTGGATACTGAGAAACAAAAAAAATCAAAATGAGAATATTTTTGGACTTGCTATAACTCTGTTGTTTTTTGGACCGATTTTGATGAAATTGGCACGAATCGAGAGATTGTGGATGGGACTTTACCACTGGTCCACACATTTGAAGTTTCGGAGAAATTCATAGGCGTTCACAGGGTTTCAAAAGGGGGAGGAATAGCTTAAAAATGAATTAACGAAAAGTTGAAGCTTTTTCAGCTTTTATTAGTCACGTTATAGTACAAATCGTATTATATTGTTTGTATAATGTTGGTATAGATGGTGCCAGGATAATGGAATAGGGGGAGCTGTCATGGTCACATGTTCATTAGATCATCCTACAGCCTTTGGCCTTAAATGACCTTAGAGTCACATGGGATGATCTTGAGTGCATTTCATATTGTTTAAAAACGTTTCAATCATTTAAATTCACTCTATGTTTAAAACTCCATTTTACGGCTGTTGTGATGTAGGGTACGCTCACTGACATTTTAGGTCACAGCTCCGTGACCCGACCTGATATCAACCTGAAACTTGGCATACAAGTAGAAGGCACCCTTCTACGACATATCTATTCCGTATTTGGCATTGAAAAAAACGCAAAAATTATCGTCATGAAAACAGATTTTTACTTTTGACATTGACCTGATCTTGCGAAATGGCCTTAAATCAACAAAATTATGTTTTCATGCCTGCCCACCTATTTACTTATACACCCATATAAAGTTTCAAGTTCTATCTTAAAAACGCCATTTTTGGATGGCATTTTCGTTGTACCTTCAATAGGGCCAAAAATGGCCTGAACCGCCTCTGAAAAACGTTGCCTGTCTCCGCCCCTGAGCAAGATAGAATTACGCAGTTTCATTACAGTATGTGGAAAAAATAGGCAGAAAATGACAAAGTTTCATAAAGCTGCGACAAAACCCTGGAAATGGCAAGGGAAAAACCCAAGGGCAGACGGATTAGCCCCCCCGTCCTGCCGGGAATAGGGTTAAGACATGCTTGGTGGGTAAGGGGCGCCGAGTGCTCGAAGAGCGACTGATCCTTGCGGGGTTGGGGACGCCTGACTTGCGTGGAACTCCGAGCATATGAGGGATATCCAATCTCTTCGGGGCGCCTGATTTGAATACAGGCCTCAGGGAAGCTCCGAATGCATGGCCATATAGCGATTAGAGGAGTTCCTGATATGTTCGGGGATGCCTGTTCTGTACGGGGCGCCTATCTTGTAAGATGTGCCTGTTCTGTATGAGGCACCAAGTCCTGAACGGCCTCCTGGTCTCTAAAGGAGGCGTCAAATATATGAGGGGTGCCTCGCTTGCCAAGGACGCCGAGCCTCCGAGGAGAGTCTGATGTGTACGGGGCCTGGTCTGTAAGGGGCACATGCAGTGAAGTCATGTTTGGTCTGTGAAGGGTGCCGAATTCTTTGGAGCCATCTCATCTGTACAAGGAAAGGTGGCGCCTGGCCTGCATGGGGCGCCGAGCATGCGAGGGTTACCTGACATGTACGGGAGCGCTTACCTGTAAGGGGCGCCGTGTCCACGAGACATGATTGATCATTATATGAGGAGGAGGCGCCTGGAGGCTGATGGTTACGCAGATCGAAAAGCCCCCCCCTCCAGCAAGAAAAGGAAAAAAACTCATCGTGTTTTTTTTTATTTTACTTCAAACCCCATTCCTTTTGTTGTGTCAGGGACATAGCCTGGATTTTCATGGGGGGGGGGGGCAAATGCCGAATTTTGTCATATGACAAAATTATGACGAAATTATGAAAATTATGGCATATGACGAAATTTATAGGCAAAGCAGCAATTTTACTCAGTTGCCCTCATATTTATCTTTCAGGAATGCTTATTCGCGATTTAACTCGATAGTGGCGCCCCATCGACCATTTACGTAAACTGTTTTTGTAGGATGATCGGCGCCTGATCAGCGCCACATGCTTCGGTACGGCGGATTGGAGAGTAGGTCGTCGGTATTTCGTTTGAATTATTCCCGCGAGAAAGCAAGAAATTGCCGATGGAGATTGAGGACAACGACAAAAAAGTTTCTTGGAGCAAGAAGTCCCATCCAAATTGGTGTGTTCCACGGTGGAATTAACAGGCCCACGTTAACTCCGACACAGTTTGGAGAGCAAAGGAAGCATTTTAGATCATTTCTTTCTGGTCAACGCCCATTTGGTCAAAGTTGAATTAAAAAAAACTGGGGAAGCCGCCCCTCTCCCCCTCCCGCTTGCCGTGCCCTTGGACTACCACGGAAGGGATGAAACGCTGAGGATCCATTTATTCCCAATGCACACATCTCTGCTAAAGGCATTGCAGTGTTGGGATAGAGGGTATAGGTTAAAAAGATGCTTGCATGCAAGAATACATTTTAGGCTATTCTTTTCCTGTAGCTCCCACTTGCTTAATGTTAAATGATATTTTGCATTACGGTCCTCTATGACAATGACCTACAATCTTCTGCTCATTGTCACAGAGACTTTATTCTCACCATTACCTGCCAATCTTACTCACATGCAGCATTATGTACCCCAGCACCAGCCTTACGTTGCAACGTGATGTTCCATGATGCATCAGTGTCCGCAAAACCTGACGACAGGATGACTGCTGGATTTTTGTGTGTGTGTAATGAATCAATGACAGAGTTTATGCTTAAGGACATTTTATGCTTAAGGAAAGGGGTGCTTCAGCTACCTGGATTAAGCCCATTTTTTGCACGCATTGACATTGTAATGGATGATTGAAACTCATGGGTGTCGTTTTATGCATTTTTGGAGGGGCTTGAGCAATTCGAATTCCCATTTGAGCCCCTCCAATAGCCATCTGAGCCTTCCTTATATTTTATCGCACCTAAGAAATGAAACAGACATTGATACAACAAGATTGTTATCGTCACGCTAACATGCAATGGGATCAATACATGGTTATAAGCATATAAGTCTCTAAAAAAGAGAAATTGAAAACTGCTGTCAGTCAGAATAAAGTGGCCTAAATCCGCCGACAAATTTACGTTGGGGGCGGGGAGTTTGGTTGTTGGATACTTCGGCCGGACCTTTCCAATAATTTACGCAGAACGACACCCCTGTCGTGACTGGTGCATCTAAATAAACAGTGATAAGCTGCTGACTGAAACCACTAAGCTGCTGCCGAAAACTGAGCGCAGAAGGCAAGGATCTGCATTTCTTCCTCTCGTCTCTCAAAAATACCACATTCTATGACATGCCCAGTCTTGGACACTGTTTCCCGTTCCTGCCAGCAACGTTGACGATTGCGGACACGTTTCACAATGTCCCAAATGTCCATAGGAAAGTCGCCATCACCCGGCATACCATCGTCCGCCGTGACTCTTCACCGCATCATCCTACATAATGGTCGGCGAACGCTCGGAAATGCCGCGACCGGCGCGCCATCTTTTGGACACTTAAAGCGCAAATAATGATTGTTTTTACAACACATACGTGATCAATATTCCGTATTCACGCGAAATCGCTGTATATCTAGTGTAGACCGCTTGGCTCAGGGGGCGCAAGGCCCCATGCCCCCCTTGGCTACGTCCCTGTCTGCGGCGTAAAGGGCCGCCCACACCACGGGCCAAAATGTGGGGGATATGTTCCCCGTCTCCCTTGGTTCCTACGCTCAAGGTTTGGAAGGCCGCACTGAGGCGCTGATGTTGATCTTGTCGCGACTGGCGAATCAGTCAAGTCGAATTGGGTTCAGCCACCCAACATCTCCACGCGAGAAGCAACTGCATTTGGTTTTATTGTTGCCAATAAAGATAATGTCCCACCCACGGTTGGATCCAGGGAGGGGGCATCGCGGTCATGCCCCCTCCCCGTTTTATTGGAAAAGAGGGGCCAAAATGTCTTTTGCTCACTCCTTTTAAGGGGAAGAGCAAAAGACATTTTGGCCCTTCTTTTAAGAAAATGCGTTTTTTTCGTCCTAGACTTCGACGGAAAAGTGCATTTCTTTGCTTTCGAAACCTTTGTTCAGAGATGCTTAATCACGCTCGAAATCGGCAGAACAAAGTGGCTGGAATCCGAAAAGGATAGAGATTTGCTCCCCCCCCTCCAGGCGGATGGTCTGGATTCGTCCTTGGTTCTGTGTTAGTCGAATTAGCGTTATTTTTTTGGCGCATGTCTAGAAGCTTAAAAACGTAATGAATTTAAAACGAGGTTACTAAATGCACACCATAGACAATGTTTTGTAGTAGACAATAGAGTGTAGACAATATTTCTCCCGATATGATGCAATACAGATCAATAAAAGCAAACTTTTCGTTAACGTGCAATGACATTTGCAGTGTCACCTCGTGACATCACGCAACAGCTTACTTAATAGAACGCGGTCGAATTGGACGCATCAAAAAGTATGGGAAATGATTTTGAACGTCCATTAGTGTAAGCGGGGACGTAACTTTGTATGCCTTTGGTATGTGTTTTCTGGCTTTATGAAATGAAATATTATAAGTACGTTATCAATGTTATATTGTACGGTTCGATCCACTTATTTTTCTTTATAAAAATTTATTCCAGTTTTACACCCATAAGTGTAGGCTTTTGAGAAAAAAGGTTTGTTGCGGATGGGTTTCTGGGACTACAGGCTGCCATTTGGCTTTGACAATTCGAAACCATAAATTTGTGGAACATTCTTTGTTCGCCGTTGCTGATAGCGTGAACTATTTGCTACTGATTTCGTCATGCTGTCGGCGTTTTTCGTCTTCCTTGTGCTGTGGGCGATCGTAAGAGAAGCAAGAAAACTTTTGAAAGGTTACGAGAAATTTTGCAGAAGCTACGAACCATTTTATCCCAAGTCCGTTGACGCCCAGTACATATTGAAACTGTCGCTGGATTTCTTGGGGATACATGCGAGAAATATACTGGAAGCCAGAGGACATTAAAATCAATATTTCCCCTTTTGTTTTTCTTTATTTGCGTCTTGACACAAAGAAACTCAACCATATCGACACCCGCATATGTAATTATACCATTATATCATCGTTCGCGAAAACTCGGACTTATACCCAAAATGACAGTCGAACACTCAGGCTGCCTTTTATTCATAACCCTGCTCACTTATCAGGTGGTAAGGCGTCATGGTAGAACATTTCCATAACACTTTCATCATTTATAAAATATGCTCGAAGCCTCTCCATTGTCTTTTTCCATTCTTCATCTGGTGTAATTCGGCTAAAAAAAGACCGAAGGGAAAGCTCGTCTTGCCCAGACGTACACTAGACTTGAATACCCAGTGAGAATCGGTTGCTGTTTATTGCCGGTTGCCGATGGTTTTGGATCGGCCACTCTTACCACCTCCTCGCTTATGCTGAGTTAATCTTCCGAAAGCGCAGTCGTATTCAGTCGTCCTTCATTCCCAACGACAGCCATTTTTTTGTAGAGTATCTGCTGCAAATTCCACTAATTCACTTATTTCGAGTTCAGCTCTCTCAGCGCGAGCGTAACCTGATAGTCTGTCTTCTGTACTGAAAAAAACAAACCTAGTACCTGTATGGATAGGTGCACTAGCAAACTCCTGTGGTTGCTTGTAGGCTTAGGATTGGAATCCCTGAAAGGGTTAACCTAAAGTCCTTATATTCAGGTTTAATCGGAAGTCTGAACCTGAACCTGAAGGTTTATGATGAGTAGGGTGAGAGATTTGGAACCCAGTATTCTCCGAGGGTATGTGATTTCGTTAGTAAATAACAAAATATTCACGCGGCATTTTCCATTCGTGAGCGTCCTGCGCCTGCATTATCTTGCCATGCGTTCGGGAGTCCGGATCGCTTATTGGAGGACTGCCATCGTTCAAACATCCAGCTATTTTCTATTAAGGGTTCCCCAAAGCATGGAGTTGGTGATATTGGCCAGATCTCTTTTTACCAGTTCTGGTCGCTGTGAAATTGAGTTAGATGGGTAAACGGGAGTAACTGTGGTATGCGTCACTACGATCAGCCTATTTTAGCCATCGTCGGACGAAAGCACCTTAATTACCCTGTAACCATTTTGATACTATGCAGCATCATTTTGAGGTCAGCTAATGACAGGGTGCCTGGAGACGCATATTTGATTAGCAATGTCACGTGACTGGAATATGAGAACGATAGGGCGAAGACGCCCAAAAGTGATGGCGCTGGTCAGAGACCCTTCGACTCGTTCTAGCCATTTGGGAGCTATGAGACTAGCGAGAGAGGTCTGAGTGGCCTTCCGCTTGAACTTTAAGGTGATCCCAGCACGCGAACAGTACGCGCGCGCTCTGGGTCGACGCTCTGTCGGATGCCAAAACCGACTTTCTCCGCCAGATGGCAGGCCTGCTCTCATAGATGGCGCGCATAAATCGACCAGACTAACAAAAAACGTGTTCTGGGTGAATAGCGTATTCATTCCTCTTGTAACCGAAAACATGAAGCGTTAGGTTTCCCCAGCTGATAATGGCAATGGCTCTGTTGTAACTGTCTCTAGGCGCTATTCAGAGTAAATCACCGTGACCAGGGTAATCACGTGAATCGCTGATCACACGACCATTTTCGGTAGTTCAGTTGGTAAAGCTCAGCTGATCTCTCCGTCCTGTCAAGACAGGTCCGAGCCGCCCCGTCGCTCGATTTTTGGCCCGAAGGTCAGCTGGTATCTGCACAAAAAGAGGGTCAGGCTGACTACCATACGGGCGTGTCGCACCCTGGGCGGCACGTCAAACTTTCGCCACAAAATCAGCCGTTGCCTGAAATTGCTCGACCTTGTGCAGGGTTGAAGTAAGTTCAACAAGTATGCACGGGATCCGATACCTAGAATTACTCCAACAACCATTCGGATCAAATTTATGTAGAATATCAACCAGCGCAAACATTGAGGTTTGCTGGTAACACGGAACTCAAGCCGACAGGCAATGGAAGCTATATTTCAGTTTAATGACATCGTAATGGTATTTTACCGAATTAATTATTCAGAAGTTTTTCGAAACACGTAGGTGCTGGTATAATATGATCCGGCAACAAGCTCGGCTTAGCATTAACTTTGGTCACAACGCACCCACGTGCATATGCTAGCTAAATTTATTATAGAAAGGGAAAGGTTTAAGTGTTATTAAAAGTCATAATGTTTCTGCATCAGCTAACAAAGACATACCAGCAGGGGTGTAGCAGCCGGAGGGGGCATGAGGAGAGGCCCCCGACTTTGGGCAACATTTAACATTAGCCCTGTGGCGGTGCATGGAAAGAAACGAAGTAAAATCACGCTGCGGGGCCAAATTCAGCCAGTTAGGTGTCAAGGATGTAGACTGAAGTTCATGCTGTCAGACTTGTTCCTGCCATGCCTCTGGTTATTGACTGTCTGTCCAGTGACCTTCGCACCCTTCGCGCATCCAGACATGTCCGTCCGATTCGTATTGCCTGGGACAGTTAGACACTAGCTCGGCAACATACTCTGTTCAACGCTCATTGGTTAGTCTCAGGCAAGGGGAGGAGCAATACAGCTGCCAGAAAGCCTAACAGCAGAGGGATCCAGTAGCATGAATCAATATCTACATCCTTGACACCCAACTGGTTGACTTTGGCCACAATGACATCACGTTGCCCCCCCCCCCCCATCTCCACAGAAGTTCCCCCGTTACTGCATATCAGAATAAGCTGAAAGATATAGAACCGTTTTGTAATACAGAGAACGTTTACTCATCCATTGTCCAGAAATATTAATTCTAACTGCCCGAGGTTCCGCCAGTGTGTGTATCTCATACCGATTTTTCTCGGTTCAGTAGCACAAGACAACACTAGAAGGTAGCACTGACGAGCTTGTTTTAAAACCGACCAAAGTAAGTAGGGCGCTCTGCTTGTCCCATGGGCTGTCAGACCCATGAGTCAGCTGGCCAGTCGGATGGTGGGGGAAGGAGATGAAGAGATATTCTGGTGCTTTTGGACAGATCGGTCCAGATTGTTCAGGCATGGTTTTAAAACCTTCTCGCTCATTGCAACTGAGCACAGTGTTCTGATTATTTCAACATGGTTTGGCGTCCACTTATCGAACGGGAGCACATGCAGGTGGCTCACTTAAGGGCGGAGCAAGGAGTCGCCAAAGAGGGGGCCAGGACAAACGGAACCTGAAAACAAAGCTGAAAATTCCTGAGCTTTCGGAAATGCAAGCTTCAGGTTATGGAAATTTTGACTTATTTCATTCTGGTGCCTACAAAAATGTTAAATTTTCAACCGTAAGGGGAGTTATCACTCCCCTTGCCCCCTAGGCTATGCCCATGACCGCACGCTCCCCTCAGGACCCCTCCAAATCTCCCGGAATCCCTCCTCCATAGATCCCTCCATGGTCCTCTAAGGACGTAAATAAATGCAATCGGAGAAATATAGGACAACAGAATCATTTGACTGTCAAACGAAAATGCAACGAAAAGAAGGAATTACAAATGACCTATGATTTTGCTGTTCCAGGAAGTTATCTAGTTACGTCTCTGCAAAACGCACAAATTTTCCGGCAATCATTTTCGTATGTCCGTATAGACTACATATGCAGTCTACATTGCCTAATCCTGTTTCATCCATCCTCATCCTCATCATGCCTTGTTCGCGTGGAAAACACATGCACGCAATTGAGAAAAATAGCCTCAAACAGATCATAAAACGGACGGTAATTCCCAGAGGAAATAATTTCTCGCTAGTACGAGCAGCTTAAGTACTAGCACGATGTTATACTCAATGGTGCAATCCATGCTGAAGTTGGGTAACGACAGAAAAAATGTGTTGCCGCGTGTTGTGGTGGTCCCGGTGCTGTGCTCAAGTTAACCAGCTTACATCATAGTCTGAGGCCTTTGGTTTTAGCTCAAACTTCAAGCTTTAAGTTGCTTAATACCTGATGTATAAACCTGAAAGTCATACATATCTGAATGGCATTTTGCCCCCATGGAGGAACGTGATGGGCTCCGAATGACTGTCAGGGAAGTTTTAATGGTTTGAAATTAAATGAGAATCCTCATTTGGTCCGTAACGCGGAAAAACAGTGCACCCAGACACCGTGCTGGTCTAGCTCTTTTACCGCAGTGTTTGCGGCTCTCGAGCAGAGGGTGTAACTCTGTCCGGAGGTTCCTGCAGAGTCATTGTCGCGAGCCGACGTTACAGATTTAACGCACGTTTCAGATTCTGGGCTTCTGGGAAGCAGATGACGCAACGTAAAGAACGTGGCCGGCATGTGCAGTGCTGCCGGGAGACAAAGCGGCCGGCAGCGTGAGGTGCAAACCTCTTCACCGGCGCAGACGGCAGCCGGGTTTGACACACCAGAGCAGGCCAGCCGGCGGCAGCAACAGAAAAAAATGTAACTGTTCCAGCCATACTTTTTCTATGTCAGCCATAGTGATATTTTATCTGTCTTTGGAGAGACTGTAATCATTCTCCATGCTAGTTTTTCATCTCAGGTTTTACCCCCGACATGTATGACGCATTGATGACTTAAAGTTGTTATACCCCAGATTAAGCGCTTGCACCGTTGCGCGCTGTTGCAATATGGGCTGCAATGCTGTAGTGGCCGCTGACATTGGTCTCGTGTTGTTCCTCCCCTGCCACGAACTCTACGCCTCTGTCTGTTGGCGTCATCCGTTGCTAGTGATCTGACCGGTGTTCCTGCCAGTCGGCTGCTCTCCTGTCTGTCGTCATTGTTTCCGAAGTAATGCATGCAAGGTCATAGGCACAGGAAGCCATGGGGTCAGGGGGCTCCACCCCCCACTCTTTTGAAATTTAACGTTGACCCTATGGGCGTTGACTGGAAAGTATTGACCCGAAATGTCTCTCGGCACCCCCAAATGTAGAGGAGGTCCAGTGCCCGTGCGCAAGATGGTGCTAAAAAGGAAATCCATTTGAAGGCCGAAACGCCCGCATGGGCTACCGGCTCCCATAGTCACGTGGCCGGCCCCAGCCGACCAACCCCTTGGGAGCCGCGCGCCTGCTGCCGCGCGACCGGCACCCCTTACACCCCCGGCGAACGTCGGGGCTCCAATAGCAATGCAAAGTGCGCTATACACTACACTTTACGCTATACACGTAACAAAAAACACTTTACATAGCAGACTGCGGAGCGGCGGCACTGAGGCGGCGGCGGGAGCAGGGCACCTGCTGGTCGTCACACCGCTGGGCCCCGGAATCCCCGCTGGCAGCGTGGTATCCACCGCCCCAGCGTCCCCGCTGGGGCGGTGGATAACCGGCCGTGACCCACAAATAACCTAATGCTTAATTGACCCTCATACTCATAATACTGTAGAGAAGGTTCTTGCTGCGACATTACGTACGCTGCTGTGGAGTCTCTTACGGAGATTATCCCTAGATACAACCTAATACCCTTATTTAGTCCCACGTACTTAACTGACCCTTGTACACGAAATTTCGTAGAGGATGAACTGGCTGTGACCTGACCTTGTCGTAGGACACAAACTATCTAGCCTTTACCTAACGCATTTTTTTGCAATGGTCAATTGGCCATCGTCAAAAGTACGGTTGGTTTGCGTGCGGCATAAAAGAAACAACAAATGTAACAATTAAAAACGCAAAAATAGCATGAGCTTTGCTATCACGAAGTAATAATGACTATAGATTCTCCTTACCCAAGAATAATTTGTTGATCAGGTCGAATCACCGTTTCTAATTAGGTAAGGTGACATGCTTTGCAATTTTTGGGGAAAATGACACCCATTTTCTGGTTTGTTTTGGGACGGTGACTGTAAAAAAAATTATCAGAAACGCAAAATTTTGGAAAAATTTGGCTGCTCACCTCGTTTGAAGGTATTTCTGGTCTTGCGAATTTTCATGTCGGGCCCGCTCATGCCGTAACCATTAGCAAAAAAAGAAAATCAGCAGGGAACACATGTTTCACATTGTTCTCGACATTTGGATGTAAACCAGAGCCATCTACCTCATTCCATTCGTCTGTATCGCAGCTCTGAATGTCAAAAGATTCCGGTAGTTCCTTTCTTGCCGTTAGATGGCGCTATCTGTAACGGTGATGAACTTCGCGAAGTAAGGAGATTTCATCTAATGACTGGAGTTAAATAAAGAAGGACGTTTTTTCTTTATTGATAAAATTCATTTCGTTTTTCGCGACGTAATTTTCTACTCTTCACCTCCAAATGTTTAATGCTCGTCGCCACCGCCACCACATAACACAGAAATGTTATGGGTGTCAGTGTGCTTTTCGAGAACTGGGACCGAAAGTCGCCATTTGAGAAAAACACAACATTTTCTTTGTCAGGCACGATAATGGGGTGACTATCTTCATTTAGCAACAGATCTTCACTAGAAGCTCCAGTGAAGTCTGCCATTTAGCAGTAGTCAGTGGAGCAGGTCTTTGCTGCAACTAGCGCCATCTGTACGTTGACTGGAGGAACTAAGCGATGCGATTGGAATCCATGCAACATTTAGAGCCATGATGATACGGGCAAATGGAATAAAGTGGACGGCTCCGGTTTGCTCCCAAATGCTCAGAACAGATTAAAATATGTGCTCCATATCGATTTATTTTTGTTTGTTTGTTGTTACTAGTTACAGTATGAGCGGGCGGAACATCGAAATTCACGCAACCAAAAATGGCTTCAAGCAAGTTGGGTGGTCAATTTTTTTTTTAATTTCGGGTTTTTGATGACCTCATCGTAACCAGCGTCCCAAAACGAATCTTGCAACAATGTGTGCGCGTGGATTTTCTAAAAAAAAATTGCAAAGCAGGTCGTCCTACGAATTACGTCTATCTCCTGAAATGGATGATCCATCGCCGACTGCGCTAACGGTACATATTTTTAGACGTGACGATGTGCCATAGGTTTCTGCATTGACCAAAGCTTGTCTTACGCACCACGTGCTCACGGTGCACCGTACCGAGTCGTCACGTGCCACTGCACTGCCTAGGGCCCATGCTCGGGTCGTCTGAAAATTTCAGCCTCCAACTCGTTCCGGTTTGGCCTGGGCGCATGATTTATTGCGTCAGCTGGACACACGTCTGGCGTTAGTGTAGTTGACGCCTCGATATTTTTGATAACTCTCAAACTCCCAATGTTCGGTAAATTTGTCCACGGCGGCTCCCTGGTATGCATGACTGTATGGCGTGTGCTTGGATGAGTGTACGGGCGTGCTTGCCGTGCGGATGCGAGCGCATGAGTTTGTAGAATGCTCCTTTCCACACATGGCATCCCAAGTGAAGCAACCTGAATAGGTGTACTTAAGCGGCCGAACCTTCTGGCCATTCGAATAGGAATTCCTAGCTGTAATATCCATCGCACAATCGAAAACCCGATGAACGTCCGCTTTCGTTTTGTTAACGAAGGTAATCCCCGTACGACGAAGAAATAGGTAAATAATTTTATTGGATTGCATCCTAACCTGGGGAAGTCCTTTGGTTGTTATTGGCTTTCTTGGGCCACTTAGCCCACCAGCTAATGGGTAATATCACAGCCGGCTCGTCTCTAATCGTCCGTGTAGTCTCCATCGACTTTTGGGCCAATATGAATACATCTTCAGTCAACACAAAGGGCATCAGACGTCGTTACCGGACGGACTTGTGTCGCTGACATACAGCTTCAGCCACCAAGAATTTTTCCAGCCCCATTTTTTATTGTTATCATTCCACCAATAACCAGCGACCACCAGAAACGTGAGCCAGCCGTCGGCTGTGCGCGGGGTCGCACACGCCTGGCGTCTGCTACCTGTCGGCTCGTTCCGCTGTCGTCCTCGTTCGGCGTCGTTTGTTCCTCGCTCGTTCCACGCTCGTTCGTTCGTCCGGCAGCGCCTGACGCATGTGCTTCGGCTCGGGTACTTCGGCGCGTGCCGAATGCCGGGTGTGGAGAGCGAGTCACCATCGCCGGATCCCCACCGCCAGCGGGTCGGACCACGCTGAGTCGATCACGTGACCCAACAACGTAATAGAGTTTTCCAAATGCAAGATGGCGTTTGGCAATGGCCGGCTGGCCACGCAGATGAAACTGATGCAACTGGCGGACGCAGCCAAGACTCGATAGAAGCAGTAGCGATCTGTGAGCCGAAGATGGCTTCAGGATTTGAACGTGTCCATATACATAATACGTACGTCATGTGTTAGGTTTCGGGTCACCCTTACCGAAGACGATAACTGACCATGGTCTAGAACTTGCTTTAAGAATCAACACCACTAACGATGTGAAAACTGTCAGCAACGGAGAACTATGCTGAAACAGCCCGAACCACTCTAACACGACAGGTAAGCACAGACACCAAAAGACGCTAAGAATACAATTTCCGCAGATGTGGAACTACGCGCGGACATCTTTCTTTACCGCCCCGTGGGTGAAAATGGCATTGCGACGCCGTATAATACTGCCTACGTCCTTTGACAAAACGCTCTCATTACAGACGACGAAGACTGTCGAAAAAAAAACGGGAAAGAGGGGAAAGAAACGCAGCAGCTGAGCGACATTCCGCGTCCCAGCCCGGGCCTCACTGCTCGGAGCGGCTGCCGACGCGCGCACTGAATGCAGCGCTGGCCGGAGCGCGGCCCGTGGCCCCCGCCTCCCCCAGCGGCTGCAGCTGCTGCTCCGGCATCAGCTGCAGCGCCTTCTTGCCGCGTAGGCCGGCGAAGCCGCTGGGGATCCGCTTGCGCGACCGGGCCGGGTCCGAAAGCCGCGGCGCCCGTTTGCGGCCGCGGAGGCCGGCGAACCCGCTCGGCGCCTTCTTGCCGCGCAGGCCGGTGAAGCCGGCCGGCGCCCGGTCGGCGCGCCGGAACAGCTCGCCGAAGCGCAGCAGCCGCGCCAGACGGAACGGCTGCGGTCCGGGCGCCGGCAGCAGCGGCGACGGAGGCGGAGGAGGCGGCGCCTCCCGCTTGCCGCGCATCGCCAGGAAGCCGGCATGGGGTCGACGGAGGGCCAGCGCGCTGGAGGCCGCCGCGGCCACCAGCAGACACAGAGTCAGACGAGTCAGCGACGACAGACTGAAACGGAGAACGGCTCCTGTCAGCAGAGTGGCAAAGAGAACATCATTCTTCTATAGACTGAAACAGAAAACACCCTCCTGCAGCAGACTGAAAAAGAGAACATCCTTCTTCGGCAGACTGAAAAAGGACATTCTCCGTTACGAAAATAAAACAGAAAGCATCATTCCTCGACAGACTGAAACAGAGGTCATCCTCCATCTCAAGTGACTGAACGGAGTAGCGGGAGGTCTCACAGCTATCTGTTTAATTCTGGTGGAGTTGGACCGCACGTCAAGGTCGTAGTTGCATGAAATGATAAGATCCCAAGGTCTAGTTCGATGTCTGGTATGCTTACGGTTACCAAATAATACTTGATTTTATGTCCTTTGTACATCCATTTACCTCCAAAAGCCAGAAGTCTTTCGCTACCCACGGACCAGTTCACCAAATGCAAATCATTCTGACCATGGATCTGCATTTGCAGTTTCCTCGCGTCAGTCGCTATCACATTTTGAATGTTTTATAGCAATAGAGATATCTGTTCGCCTATAGCGCAGACGGGTGCAGATGAGTAAAATTACCAACATAAACGTATTTGTCTGTCTCAGTGTTTTCCACTTTCTTCGTTGAAAACTACCTATGAATGGTTTTCAAACGTCAGTGAAACAACACTGGACGACACTGGGGCGTCTGCTCTATGTAATTGTCGATACGTCGGACGCAGGTGCCCGGATCCGCAACGCACCCCTGGAGACGGCGTCAGTTGCACTCGCGGACCGTGTTATTGCCGGCTGGGTCCCGCTGTCACCGAGTAGTGGAGGCAGTCGGTTGTCGCATTGTCAAATAATGCTGGAATAGACATCATCGATGAAAGGGGAGGGATTGTTCAATGGGCTGAGCTTAGAAAACGCGAAGTCGGGTTTTTCTGCTCAGTCTTTTTTGCGGGTTTGTTTTGAAGACAACCGTTCTAAGGTGGGTAACACTAGGCTCACATTTTATGCGGCCCACGAGCACGAATTGTGATCATTTGGCTCGTTAGGCGCTTCCAAGCATGGGCTGGTTTTCCTGCACAGACAGGCTAATGGGGAGACTTTGGTGCCAGTTGGGCATGCACGTGCATTCCCAGCATACTGTTGGGACCTGACCGAAAAAGCCCGGCATCCACCTCTGGGGCAGGCTGCGAATGGGAGACGGGCCGTCCTCCTGCGGCGTTAACCGCTGTTGAGAAGTCCCAGGCCTCACAAAGAATCCAAACGGTGCCCCTGGGAAAGCACATTAAATCCCCTGGTGTTCGAACGGATTGACGAAGCCAGTTTGTGGGCTTTTGCTGTCTGTGTTGACGGATGAACAGCAATTATTTTCAGCAGAGAAACGTCGGCCTGTCTGCAGATCTTTTGCATACTGCGATAAACAGCGCAAAGGTCGTCTCCCTCGGGCCAGAGCACACTTGTCTGGTGTCATGTTTGAAGCACCGGCGCAGCCGAAGGGGGGCCCGGGGGGCCCGGCCCTCCCTTCAGGCCAGCATTTTTTGTGAAAACCATTGCCCATCGTCTTCCCAGCGGCGGTTTTCGTATGATTTCAGGTCACACTGAGCTCCGCCCCATCCTGGCAGCGCCCCTGTTTTGAAGTGAATTTTGGTCACGCATCTTAGGCATAAGGAGGATGCCATATTGTGGGACGTAGGTTTGTTTATCTAGCATGTTTCTTGATCTGCGCCTGGCCTACCCTGACCAGTTCCGAGCTGCTCTCGTGGGGGACGGTGGGCACTCAGCCGGCGTGTGAGTTACGTCGCGGATAGAGATAAGGAGATGAGAAATACGTAAAACAAAACACGCGCCGATACAAACCGTGACTGTTTTGGGTCAAAACGTTGTGCTAATAATCAATGTGGCAAGTTGTGGCAACGTCGACGCATGACGTGCGAAACCACAGGTAGGGTGACACTGTAGGTTCTACCGAGTGTCTCTGGCCTAAGCAAAACCTAACCACATCGTGGTGTACTTGTCTGCAGTTCACTGACATCGTTCCGTTTTATTCAGCTTAAGCACAGGGTATGATACTGTAATCAGTCAAGCGAAACTACAGCCTGCTACCTACACCACCGTTAAAATATCTGGACCTCCTGCGCAGATAATGAGTTACGACCGAGTTACTTTGGCTACTTTATTAATTACGAGTAGGTGAAATAAATTCGGTATCGATGTTGTATGGCCTGGCATTGGGCGAATTAAGTGCAGACATAACTGCGTGAAAGGTTTTACGGCCGCACCCACTCCAAGGTCAAGTTTTTCTCTTAAGGTAGTGTAATTTCCCCCTCGCAAATTACATTGAATTGATGGGTAGCGCACACGAAAACATAGCTTCGCATCAAAGGCAGGTAGGAAGTACCCCAGATAAGTCAGGAGGTTTTTGTGTGATTTAACAATGCACCCAACTAAGAAAAGACCAGACATCCCCTGAGTCGGCAGAAATGATAACACATCGCCGCTAAGGTACTGGCTTTCAGTCATTTCAGGTGTGCTCGGTTAGAAAGGCAATGACGACAATGAAATTTTACTTACGTCCATCTGTACACAATCTCAGTTACGTGGTTTCGTCTGCCTGTCGACAAATATTTGATCCGGTCCAAACGGCCCAAACACGTTGGGCAGTAGCACGTAGCAAATCGGACAGATCATTTGTGTTCATGAACCTTACTTGACGAAGTAAGCGGCAAGCCCTAGCTCAAATCGATTTACTTCCTGAATTCCGTTTAGACCCAATAGAACAGGCATAGCAATAAACAAAAACAAGAATATATCATCAAAATCGCCCTTTTGTAATACAATAAAGATCTGTAATAACACTGTAAATGTCACTGCATGCTGCGACCTACAAAGCGTATGAACAGTAGACATAGACAGGAACCATAACCATTACTTATAACCTCACTTGCATTATTATTAACATTAGACCTAAGGCACCGCATATGAAAAAAATCGCTTACCATTGATTCAGCAAGTGGCCTGACTATTTCCAACGCTCCTACGCCTATGATATACACACAGGTCTTAAAATGGGACCTTCAAAGGTCTCGTCGACTACGCAGGCGGTGGATGGACGAAACCGTTTGAATGGCAGCAATGCTGTGTTTGCTTTGCTTCAGGCTGATACGGACTTGGTCAGCCGGTCTTCTCCGAGCGCCAACAGATCTCACGGCTCAGCCCCAGTACTCCCCTTTTGCGCCCAGTTTGGTCCCGTGTTCGGCAGCCGGCATGGATGCCTCAGTGTTCGAGTCGTCGTACGCTGAGAACCACCTTTCATGCAAAATTGGTTACACCCGGCCGACGGTGGGACGCCCAAAACGTCATCAGTTTCCGTACGTTTGATGATACGAGTTCATTGGAGGCGTACGCCAAACCCGTCCTTTCAAAACATGTCAACTACTTCTCTGTCCGTGGAGCACACTGTAATCCTGGATCAAATGGCAAAGTAGCCTTTTCGTTTTGAATCATTATCCGCTTTGGGACAGATATAGTTTTACTAGTAACACATAGTTAACTGCGGGACCAGACCATGTCAGGAAAAGCTATTAGTTTGCAAGTCGGATTTCAAGCTTCATAACACTACGGAAACGTTATATTATGATTAATCAGCTAAGTCGTTTTTTTGGCCATAGGAACAGATAAGACACATCTCGGATTATATCACTCCTTTCAGTAGTCGGATGCATCACCATTAACGTCGAATCGGAATCAATGCCAGGGACGCATTAGACAGGAAACTGCAGTGGGCTTTGCATGCGGAGGGTCTTGAGTGAGCAGTGATTGATGAATGACGATGATGAATGAATGATGATCAACGCAATAATGGCCGCATGTAGACTCGTGTGCAAGGTACTTTTGAGATATCGTTATCAACTTGCAAGCAGACGGATACGTGGATTAACGAAAAGTAGTTGGCACGGCAACCTGAGACGTAAATGACATGGCATGCTAAAAAAGCTGGAGCAAGCAGGCTGGGAGGGTGGAAAGTGTCGGTAGTGGGTTGAGTGCATAAGTTATTCCATGACCTGCAAAAGTCGCTAATGGGTTCAAACAACACAAATCAGACACGACATTACGCAGGCCAGACGTTTTGAAACTTAACAGAATCCGTTGTTGCTCCCTTTCGTTTCACTAGGAGACACCGTGGATCACAAAACCAATTTCAGCCTCTCCTTTGTTTTCATAAAAGCATTCGCACAAAGAGAACATTTTCACTCTTTAAAATGCATTTCAGTGGCTGCTGTTGTGCGGTCTTACTAAGACATTTGACGTTTGTCGATGCCGTTAAGACATTTGTGCAAATGCTTCATTGATTCAGCATTGGCAGATAATCTTTTTGGTCGTTCGGTCAAGGTACTGCTTTATCCCCTCGCCACAGTGCTTTCTCCAGACCCAGTAACAATCAAATTGATCTTCTCGAACTTTGCTTGCCACAATTCGTCAACAATCCATGCCCTTCAGGCAAATTAAGCGTAAACACAAATGAGCAGAGTGATGTCGGGAACACCTTTTTATGAGTCTTTGCCTTTGCCATTTCATTGTTTCTGCGAGCATCAGAATTCCCGAGACTTGGTGTGCGTACGTTTATCTCGCCAATATCCAGCTGCCAGCAGGTGAATGACAACTGGTTGACTTGACGGATTCATCATTAGGCACAGTGTCAAAAACTGCTTCATGTCCGAGCCGCTAAGTCAGTTAGGGGCCAAATGGCGAAGGGGTGGCTACCCTCCTCTCGTCACCAGGGCCAGTGAAAATCCCTCCCGGCCGGCGAGGTTAATCCTCCTTACTCTTAACGCAGTAAAAAATGCTACCCCTAATCCCATAGCGTGAATCCAGCCCCGCTGATGATAGATACACGCAGTTTTATCTGGAAAAATAAATTTGTCAGTCTGTATTCGATTGACAGTTTAGAGGATGTTCTAGATCAGAACCAACGCTAAGCAGAGCCTTAGGGAATTCGAGCATCCGCATCTGACCAGGCAATCCCAAACGAAGACTGACCCCGTCTTGCCATGAGGTTCTCCAATGCCAAGAGATGCCATTGCCATCTCTATTCGTGTCAGCTTACAATAATAAAAACCTTCTTAAATGTAATTCCCAGATTTGTCAGGAGGCTTTGTGTTTGAAACGGCCATTTATAAGGTTTCTAACTCCACGCGTTGCCATGAAATAATCTGTTGTTATAACACACACGCACACACGCACACACACACACATATATATATATATATGTATATATACATACATATATATATATATATATATATATATATATATATATATATATATATATATACAGGGATGTAGATTTCTGTAAATGACTGGGTAGCCGAGCCGAGGGCCCGACAACCTAACCTCCCCCAAATGTGGATTTCTCAACGGATCTAGCCCACTTCGTTTTGACAAACGGATATTTATGACGGATATTTTTTGTTACTATTTATCAAATAAGAATTACACTTGCCCCCATGTATATAAGCATATATATGTACATATACAACAGATGAATAAAATATAGACAGATACATTGCTTTAGACCTTATTCTTTATTTTCTGCCTATCTCGTATCTACTGCGGCCGTTCCTTTCGTTACTATTACTCATTCCCTTCAAAACCGGCAGAAAATATTTGGGGGCCCAAACCAAGGTTGGATGGGCCCGAATCAACATAGCATGGGCCAGGCCCTTTAAAAGAATACAAATGGACACCCCTGTATATATATATATATATATATATATATATATATATATATATATATATATATATATATATATATATATATATATAACATGTGGAGGCAGCGCGAGGGCAAAGCATGAACCAAAGATAATAAGTGGCATTCCACGAGAAACATGCTAGCCTGATTCACTATTAATTTGGACAGAACATTAACATTGTGGGTTTGGGGCTGGATTCAGACTGGAGGAAGCCATCCACATTCCCCATTACCTATAGAACAGGAACGATTATCTGGAACGCTTTGACAGAAACAATCTTGGTTGATAACAGTCACGAGCCGTTTCCATGTAGGTCAACGTGAACACCAGTTAAGACGCAGAAAATCGGGCTGTATCGTACATAGAACTCTCCAGCGGGCAAATAAGGAGTTTAAAAGATATGGGTTCAAGTTACGTGCTAACATATGCACGGATAGAAAGCCCTGAAACTAAACCAACGCCATCTCGCTTTGCCGGGCGTTTCCACGCATTTAACGGCAGCGCATTAATTAGTCACTACACGCCTCGCCCATTATCTCGGCGCGATGGTGAGTGGCATACCTTTGCATGCTTTGTCGGAGTCCCTCGGGACAGGCTCTCGCTGTGGTTTCCCTGCTGTCCGCTGTGTTGCGCCGCGGTCAGGCTCGCGCTGTGGGCCGGCTGACTGATCCTTCGCTGCTGTGCGCGGCAGTCACTGGCGAGAGCCGGACGGCCTGGCCGATCGGCACCTGGTCGGAGAATGACCGACCGCGGGCCGCTTCTCCCCCCCCCCCTTCCGCCGCCGCCAGCGGCGCGCAGTCTCCGGGGCAGGGCCCCGGGGTGGCCGCGTCAGCCGCGGTAACGTACTGGATGACGTCATCGTCACCTGTCAGCCGAGAAGTAGGGAGCAAATGGTCTTTCCAGGGAGGTCCGAAGGAACCTTGTGGGACCTTTTCTCGGATTGCTGATGAAACCCGGCTTAGATATGCCAGAGACAGTTCATTTCTTGAAATAAATCCATTAAGGACACATAGACTGATGACATAAATTCCGGATAGGCGCGTCATGAGTGGAGGGACGTATTTTACTTCGTGAATCGTATTTTGGGTTTTCGTGCATGAAAAGCATTGGTGACAGCCTGCCATAATAAAGCTAATTTGAAGTGACACCCAATCGGGTCGTTGCGCAGCTTTGGCATGTAAGCCCTATCACATACATTTGCTCTCATAGAACAAGTCACACCGTTCTACCTGCCTCAAATCTTATCTAGCCGTTTAAACAATCTGCGGGACTCTGATGAAACCATAGCTCCGTCTTCCTTGGACCATGACCGTCAGACGTTTTCAGCATTTTTCAGACGTTGCTCTGTGGCGTGCATGTTTTGACAGGTGACAGTTTACAAACAGCTGGCAGTGGTTGAGCCTGTCGCGCCAGCTGGGGGTAGGGAACACCAGATAGGACCACCCATCGACTGCCTGCCTTCTGCACGGCATGCCCCGACCACCGGAGTTTCACAGTTCCGAGGAAAACGACTTTGTAAGGCGGTGAGATTTACACAAGTTATAAGAGACAGGCAGCTGGAAGGAGGTCTGAGCTTGTGGGTCGCATCTGTGGGTCGGAGTGGGTGCCGTATTTGATGACACATTCGCCGACCCATATCTTTCGATTTTAGATCCCCTTTGCATGATTCGGCTTGTAACGCCCCGTTCCGAGGGCAAACGCTAGAGGCCCACCCTATAAACAAACAACGGAAAAGTTAATAGGTGAAACTGAACTTCAACATCACCTTTCAAACAAATATGCAAAAATGCTTTTATCGATATGAGCATATAAAGACCACCAAATCTTCAGCCACTTCGGAAATTTACGACAGTGCCTGATATGACATGAGCCTGGACTTCGAAGCCTCTGACTGCATCTTAGACCTTAGATCTGGTCTGATTCGTCGGATCCTTTCAGAGAATCAGTAAAGGGATCTTTGACCTCACCTAATATTCCATAACATGACAGGCTAGATCTTCTACCCAACAAGACTTGTCAACACATTAGGGGACATGAGCCCTGATTGGGGCTGCAGTTGGCATACGAGATCTGGCATATGGATCTTGGGATCCATTTCTTAAGTTCGAGGCACATTTCTGCTTGATTATAGCACGCAGCGTTGTAAACTATAGTACGCCTTGTACGGCGCCGCGGACTGACACCCTCAGATGAAGACATTGAGCCATTGTTTGACACAGGTATGCATCCATGATTATGACAACGACAGGCTAGGGCCTTCTAAGGATGGGCTAATACGCTACCCACTTGGAATTTGCGCCGTCGAAAGGTCTTTATGGCAAACACACAGAGCGCATTTTTCTTTAGCATACTGATGACGGATCATTTAAAGCATATTGTGATAGACCAGTTATAGCATCATTATTCAGGCTTTTTCAAGTATTACCTTCTTGTATTTCAGGCAGGTGCTTCTCGATTTAATGTCTGCCGTTCTCTGTCAGTTAGCTAGCGTACTTGACGAATTATGCCGGATAATGAATCAGAACTTCATTCGAGTCAGACGGGTAAAACATACACACGAAAACACCGAGTCCAGTAAAAGACAGGTCGATCACGTAAAGCAAAAATAAGGAGAGAGTCGCGCTTGCAACAAACCACGGTCCACACGTGAAGTAAATCTCTCCGGAGGAAGCCGCGGCTGTGGCCGGCGGCAGGCAGTGTCAGGACGAGGCTGCCCGGCCGGAGGGAGAGAGGCGAAACGGTGCAGTGGCTCTGGGACGCCCGCGACCGAAGAACGGGTGTGACGTCCCGGGACATCAGCACGCCAAGTAAACAGGGACCGGACCGCCCCCGGAGCCCGCGGGTCGTTCGGGGCTCTGACGACAGCCAGGCCGTCACTGTGGGTGACAAGATCATGCACTCCGCGCCAACCAAGATCTGCTGCAGTCCGAGATATGTGGTCATGACTGCGAGTCCCTGAGACGATCCTGGCCCTGAGGCTAAAGGCCCTCTGCACCCTGTCCGTATGACACATCGCAGCCCCGCCCCAGACAGATGGAGAGGCAATACGAGATATGTGGAAAACTTGGCCCTGGATCGAGAGTTTATGGGCTTCTGGCATTAGAAGGTGACAGATTTTGTATAAGCAAACGGACGTGCAGTTGCACTTTTTGGTGGCAGTGGATATGTGCTCCTTCCAGAAAAGAGTTTTTCGACGGACACGCTCATCATCTTCACAAACGGTGAGGGGGTAAGTGTGTGGTTGTCATTGTTAAAATGGAAGGAAGAGGCTTGTCTAAGGGACTGTCGAGTACCAGCAAGGGGAACGGGGGTTTTCGCTGAATTCATCGGCAGGGAATATTATAAACATGTGTTTGTACAGCGAGAATGGTTTCCTCCTAGCGAGATTCGAGGACGGAAATGTGGACAGAAGGGATAGAGTCCAGCAGCTGGATGTCGACGGCATAGAACACTAGACGTCCGTGCGGAAGGCGAGAAGGGAGGTCCATCTCATTCTCGAGTGCTGACGTTGAACAGGAGGGGACCAGGTGAAAAACGCTGAACAGGAGGGGACCAACAATGGACCCCTAAGGTTCACCATGGGATAAAGGAAGGGACAGGGTAACACCCCTCATTATCTGTCGCCGGCCACTGAGGAAGCTTTCAAACCACCTCAGGTCGTTGCCAGATCACTGCAGCTTTGTCAGGAGGACACCGTAATCGGCGCTGTCAAAGGCTTTGTTGAGGGCGATGTAAGTGACGGCAGCTATATGTCCTGCGTCGATTCGGCGAGTGACCCACTCTACAGCGTCGATCAGGGCATCCTCCATCTAAAAATCAGGCCTGTAAGCGTACTGAGAACGACAGAACAGATTACGACAAGATATGCGAATGTTCGCGAGATGTAACAGTTCAGGATTGTCACCACCCGCGGACAATGAGGGCGACGAGGGGTCACAGTTTTAATGCGACAGTTGAAATCTGCGGCGCTGAGTCACGCACCCATTAACTTTTCCACATTTTCGTCGATGCCATTGGCACAGTACATTCTGGACCAATAACCCAGTAACAACTGGAGGCGCAGAGCACTCCAGTTTGTTTTTCGCCAGGGACGAACAATTACAGGAGATCGACGGCAGCGCTGTTTCGGAACGGAGCCTAAAACATGGTGGTCAGATTAGGTCAGGTCAGGTCAGGAGGTCAGCGACTGCTAAGATTTGCGTTGAACATAAATGGCGCATATGTTTTCTGAAAGAGATGCCTTCAAAGCCCCCTTCGAAACATGTCTCAACTCCTTTCTGTTCATTTGCCAATTTGCCTCCTACAAAGAGCAATGGAGGTACGAGTCCATCGTTTCATGTGACGGGCTTGGTATCAAATGGTCTCATTAACTACCAAAAGCATTAAATTAACAAAGTAACTTAACTGACCATCTTTCGCCCTTTGGCTACCTCTGGTAACAGAGGAGGATTGGTACGACTCCCAGCCATTTTCAGACAGGACATGATAGACCAATAAAACAAAAGCAAAAGAGCAGCTTGGCCTTTTGGCTACATGATGATACTTGTTTTGATTTTCAATTCACACAGGGACCTAACAAGCGACTTCAAAGAAGAACATGACAATATGTTTTTTTTTCATTGGATCATGGCGTTTTTGTGGGACTCTGAACAACTTTCGACTACGCATAGGGACTGAAATTACTGTCATTGTGCAAATAAGCGCTTCCGATTACTTTGTGGTCAAGTCGAGGCCAATAAAAGATAAAAAATGCCAGCAACCTCAATTCATGATTTTGACATAAGATGACCCTCGCCAAAGTGAGCACACAAGAGCGGAGGTCACTGATACAAGTGACACACATGCATAACAGTGACCAAGACTAAAGACCGTGTTACAACACTTCAAACGTTTGCTTTTCAATGACCACAGCCGCCATATCGCGATTTCATCTCGACATGCCTTCGAGGACGGGAGGATGGTGCACCTTCTGTACTGGCGAGAGTTAAAGGCAAATATGTTCCTGTTATCTTACAGTGAAAACAGCATTTCAGAAAGCAAATACAGATGCTGCAAGCTGCGAATCTTCCACGCAGCAAATACGTGAGCCTTGCATAAAATAACCTGTGTCGTTTTCGTACTGATCATTTTTCAAGTCAGCATCCTTGGTCGTAATAACACATGCATCAAAGTGCGATTCCTTCCTCGGCACGGAATACAGCGCTCATTCCCTTTCGCAACATGTCTGACGTTCAATATCCTCAGTCGGTTCTGCGACGAATTTAGCGCAGCTGGCGTCCTACCTTGTTCCGTCTGCGATGGCGTCGCCGTCGCCGTTTCCCGAGTATTGGCGCGTCCTCGGAGTAACTCTCATAAATGCTGCGGAGCCGCGCGTCCAGAAACGCGTCGAAATCCCTCCTTTCTTCGACGTAGCGCATGAGCTCGTGCACCTGGTCCAGCCAGACAATGAAGCGACTGGAGGCGATTCCTGCCAGCCGGCGGTGCGCCGGCACCGTGTCGCGAGCGCTGCTGTCCGTCGTCGGCAGGCCGTCGGCGGCGGCGGTCATCGTTCGTCGCCGGCCGGCTGATCCCTGCCGGACGGCCGGTCTCCGTCGGGCGCGGCGGCGGCGACTGCCGGAGGCGCCTCTGGCCAGGGGCGGCGTCAGGCAGCGCCAGCGATCGGGCCGACGCCGATTCGGACCGGGTTCAGTTCCCTTTGGAAGCGGAGCTTGCCCAGCGGCGGACGCTTCCGGACCGTTCAGCGCACTGAGGCGTCTGATTCCGATTCAGAATTTCTCGTATCCGCCCGCGGGCCTTCTGCAAGCTCCCTGTACCTGGCACGAATGCCCCGACCAGAGGCACTCGCATGGCCGTGTTGACAGGAGCGGCGTGGCACGCTTTGCGGGCCTGAAGTGCCTCGTTCCTCTTCCGGAGCGGGGTCGCGACCTTTCGCCGGCGGCAGTTCGTCAATGCTGCCTGTCGTGTGATGTTGACGTTCCGCATCAGCCTGAGCGGTGATTGCAGCGGCAGCGCCAGTCGGAACGGGGCGACGCCGCTGTTTGCAGGCTTTCCCTGCGGTCAACACGGGCTCGGGTCGACAGAACGGCCCAGGAAGCGTCCATCACGGCGCGGGGGCGCCGCCGGCACTGACACGGCGCCAGGCAGCCGACGTTTGTCAGGCGTGATTGCGCTCAGTCGTGAACTCGCGTGAACACTGTCGACGGGAAGCTGCGTTCCTTTCAACCAGAGGATGTTTTAATCTGTTTGGATGAATAAGTGGTTGTTCCCAAAGAAGCAAACGTTTTCCAAAGGGTTGTCGCTTGGAAGTAACTGGAGTAACTAAATTTCAGGGCACCCATGGTGCAGTAGAAGACGACAGGTTTTGTACAAGTTGTATTCTGTTAACGACGAAGATTTGAGTCATGTGTGGTAGCTGTTTCTGGTTTCGACTTTTCGACGACCGAAAACTGTTTCACGTCCGAGAGGTAATGGATTTGCCCGCGACCCGATAATGAGTGCTTAAAAGCTGCCAGCACTGGGGTAACGTTATCACCTGACCTCCGTTGCCTTCGCGTTAGAAACAGACACATTTAGCAAACCCAACCATTCGTCCCAGCTTGCGAAAGTCCTGCCTGAGGGAAAGCAGACATCTTTATCTGGGTCTTTGCCATTCTCATGCAATGATAGGATGATTTTGATTAGCCTACATGTTGACGTAGTGCGTGAAGCAACAAGGATCCTCAAAACAAAGCCACATGTACGAACACCGCTTAAACCTTTCTTCTTGCGGGAAGACCGACTCGGCCTTCCCCTGCCGGTGTTTTTTTCTGACGCCAACGCCAAATCATTCGCACTATCGCGCTGAAATCCGAAGAATTTTGCTACATGTCTTTCGTTGAGCATTACATCTTTTCTCACTGATTCCGAAATTTCCACGTTTTCCAAAACCATCAAAATTTCATCGTTCGACATGGAACAGCAGCGACTCCAGGAGCTCTTAGTTTCTGCGAGGGGTGTCAAGCCATTCTGCTATCGTTTCAGACGAATGCTTTACATATCCGTGCTGTAAGCCAATATTCGGCGATACTGTGATGTCAGCGCATGCCATTTTGGCACCTGATCATTCACATCGTCTACAAAATGTCACAAAACTGCCATGGGCAGATGCAGGGTATACCGTTGTTTAATTATTAACTCTATTCCCGGAGGGCTAGTGGTATGGCCGATTCCCGGCCGGGGGGGGGGGCGGATTCTGCCCCATGTAGATCTCGAGACGATTTCATCGCAACAAACGGCAATCGATGTGCCATGACGCAAAGGATATCTTTATAAAAAGAAGTTTATAAAATTTTGAAAGGAGAGCAAAAAAGTCAAAATTCGGGATATTTTTGGAATTCTTATAACTCCGTTGTTTATAGACACATTTTGATGAAATTGGCATGAATCGAGAGATTATGGATGGGACTTTTACCATTGGTCCATACATTTGAAATTCTAAGAAAATTCATGGGCGTTCACAGGATATCAAAATTAAAAAGATTAGTTTTTTAACAACTTAATGAACAAAAAAGGCAAAAACACTTTTTTGGCTTCTGTTAGTTACGTTATGCTAAAGAAGTACAAATCGTATTACAATGTTTGTATAATGTTAGCATAGGCAGTGCCAGGGACATGAAAAAGGGGAACCGTCATGGTCACATGTTCTTCAGATCAGCTCTTGACCTTTGACCTTAAATGACCTCCAGTCACCTTGGAATTACTTGGAATGATCTCGTGTACATTTAAGATTGTCGGTAAACGTTTTCAATCATTTCAATTCACTGCCTTTAAAAAATTACAACTATTGTGATATAGGGTACGCGCATTGACATTTTAGGTCATAGCTACGTCACCCAACCTAATATCAAGCTGAAACTTGATACACAAGTAGTGGTCACCCGTCTACGTCATATATATTCCGGGTTTGGCATTTAACAAAATGGCACTGAAATTACCACTATAGAAGCAAATTTTGACTTTTGACCTTGACCTGACCTTTTAAAGTGACCTCAGAAGAACAAAATTACATTTACACGTTGCCCAACTATTTAGCTATGCATCCATGTTAACTTTCAAGTTCTATGTTAAGAACGGTAGTTTTAGCAGTCATTTTCTTTTTACCCTGAACAGGGCCAAAAATGGCCTGAAGTGCCTCCCAAAAATGCTGCTTGGCTCCGCCCCTGAGAAAAATAGAATGAAAAAACTTTTGTAACAGTACGTAGATAGAATAGCTAGAAAAACTGGCCAAGTTTCGTGAAGCTGCGTCCAAAAGCCTAGATTTGGCAGGCAAAAAATCCGAGGGGACAGATTTAGCCTCCCTGCCAGGAATAGGGTTAAATGGGTGTTACGGGTGCCCCAGTTGCCTATGGTGCTACGGTGCCTATGTATGTAGCCTATGTAACATCAAAAGGGCTGATGCAGCACCATGCCTAAGTGCGATCTTAATGTTGAAACTAATGCACGGTTTGATAACTGCACGTCTTCCCGGTGCCATGACATTGATAAGGTCATATTTTGTTAAAGGAGCATAAATAAGCATCAAAGTCGGAGCCAGGTACCGAAACGGGCGAGATTTAGACTTCGATTTACATGTAACAGTGGCTTACATCATTGATTTGGACCTGATCATGGCATTCATAGAGCGTGCATGCACGAAATACACATATGTGCGTTGGCAGGGAAGGAGCCGGAGACAAGAAGCGTGGAAGCCATAAAACAAGAACGATGGTTTGGTCTCATTAGTACACTGTTGCACTATCAGTGAACTATAAACGACACCGGCTCGTTTTCCTAGACTCGCCATTGATACTTTTCATAGCCTTTAAGCATGGTCGTTGGTAAGCGTATTGAAATTAGGCTTGTCAGTGACTGAAGTAAGTGAAAAAATAACGCGAAGGTTTGTAGATATCTGCTCCCCTAAGTTCGATACCCTGAATCTACCACTGCTCCAAATTGCTTTCAAGCATGCCCTGAGATCATCTAAAGGCAACAAAGCTGGCATCAGATTCAAATGAAGCACTTGGAGCACCGCATACCAACCTGCAAAATCACTCGTTTGCGCCCTGTTTTGTTCTGAAGGGGTCACCGGCGACTTTTCTTCTTTGTTATGCACGACAAATTGGTTCAGATCACAAGGTTTCGTTTAAAGGGAGTGCGTCTTATCTTTTCGGTTCTCCAAATAGACATTCCAGCGGATACTCAACCCTAGCTATAATTTATGGCAACAATGAAAAGGGCATCTGGGGCTTCGAACAGTGATAATTCACTAATTTGATTTTGATTTTTTCAAATCCGCGATATCGATAGCTGCATGGGTGTAAATACATCACTAAGGGGCGGTAGCAAAAGCAACCGATTATCGCGCTGGAAACGATCAGTACGCGATACAAAAAAATGGCGCACCCGAGACAAACCAAGATCGCAGAACGCTCACATGTTCATGTAGTCATCTCGGGCTACGAATGGTTACTGGCAGTCTCTAACTTTGTATACCTTTGGTATGGAGCTTTCCATATCAAAGGAAATTATTGGTACGGGACCCCATACCAGTATCTTGATCCATTCATGTATTTTCTTGCTCTATAAAATAATGTACTGTAGATATGTTATCCCAAGTTTTGGGGCCTGATGAATGAATTTTTCAATAACAAAATTTGTTCCAATTCTACACCTATGGTCTCAACGGTACGGTACTAAACTCTGATTCCTTCTCATTTCTTTGTTCTTTTGTAAAATATGTTGGGGAGGGGGGAGGGCTGAGCAAGGAAAATGGTTAATCGTGCCCACAAAACAGAGAGCATCCTTCCCGAACTTGACCCACTTTCTTTCCAAAGTTGGGAGGGGCTTTGAACCAAAGTTGGAGGGCTCAAGCCTCCACACCCAACCAAATAGCAGACCACACCCTTGGCTTTAGGCGTTACCTGCGCTTAATATCATTTGCAATGTAAACTGACTGCAGATAGTAGAGCCAGGTTCAAGACGAAATGTGTGAATGCCAAGTAGGTTTCAGTTTGGCAGTTCCACGCTTGGGTGAGATTGGTTATTCCTTCTTCTGAGACAGTTCATTTCTTTATTTATGAACAAGATTTTGCTTACAGCAGCCAGCAAGGTAGCCATGTATGGATTTATTTTACACCAGTCTGTAGAATCAAACAACATTTAATGAAATGACATCAGTCATTTTCATACACCACATGAGAATGCAACTCCGTGACATAGTCAAACATTTGAAAATTTGATTCACTTGTGACAATGTTCATCATCCACCTGAGAACACATGGTAAACCAGGGAATGCCAGGTGCAGCCGAGGTGAAAAAATACTAAATAACGTGCAAAAAACAATACCCTATTTCAGGTGGGGGTAACTCGGCCGGGGTGTTCGACGACTGGTACCATCCTGCGTTGTGTGTGCCATCCGCCTACGATTCCCAGAACCTAACTATGCGGGGTGCAACAGCTTCCGGAGCGTGCTCCAGGAGCTTTGAGTTGCGAACAGCCCCCCCCCCCCCCAGTGCCATCTGCTCGGCGCGCTGGTGCAGCGCCGGCCGCTCCAGTTGCGCAGACTCCTCGGCGGCGCCGGCAGTTCTCGATGTGCCGACTCCTCGGCCAGGTTGCCGCCGGTGCTGGCGGCGCTGGATGCACCGACTCATTAACGGCGCCGGCCGCTCCGGTCGCGCCGACCCCTCTGCGCGCCCCGCGGCGGCGCCGGCGACGCCGGATACGCAGACACCTCGGCCAGTTCGGCAGCGGCGCGGGCAGCGCCAACTGCGGCGGCGCTAGCCACTCCGGATGTGCAAACTCCTCAGCGAGCTCGGCGGCGGCGCCGGCCGCTCCGGGTGTACAGACTCTTCTGCGACTCGATGGCGACGGCGACCGCCTCAGTGATACCGCCGATGGGCTTCACGTTGCTCCCTGAACGAGCTGATGTCTTCCGCTGATGGTCGGGCACCAGGGTTCACGTAGGAATGCAGGCGTCGTGGGCAATCGGAGAGCTTCGGATGTGGGCCAGAGATGGAAGCCTCTTTCCTGAAAGCCACCATCAGCCAGAAGAGCCATCATCTCCGCAACGTCCGGGCAGCCCTTTGGAGCTCACTCTTGTCGCAGGGCGACCTTTCTCTTTGCCCGGCTGTGCACAGGGACTAACTTGTAGACAGTAATTGGTTGTAGGCATGTGTGATGATTGACCAGCTTATATTTGAACAATACACTGCCTGTAAGAATGGCAGCGTTTAACCTGTAAGCGTCCAAGTGCAGTCAATTGTTGATTCCAGCAGGCATTGCCGTCACATGCTCAGCATGTGATTGTACAATGAACATGATACAACATGTGAGTTATCAGCTGGGTTCTAGATAGCCCTGTTAAAACTACTGTCACTTCTTAGTAGGCACACCCACAAGCTGATTTCAGATTTGAACTATTCTGATGGCATCGACAGTTGGCCGATAGGCTTATCTGCACCTTGCCAGTTGCTACCGAAATTAAAGTGAAGCATTCTTGCTAATCTCTGAACTGCCATCACACTTGTGCAACACACCCAACAGGTTTGCGATAACTGCTGATGGCGTCAACAGAGTAATGTTAAGCAAGCAATATTATTTTTGGTGTTCTTTATATTGACATGTAGCCATCATGCATGTATTATGTCCTCTGATGGAGCTACTGGGAACAGTTTATTCTGTTCATGCCTGGGAGGCCAAATGCCAGTTGGTAAAGTCAGTAACTTCTGACCTCATGAAAGTGTCATTTAGCCTAACTACAACATTAGACGTCCCCTAAAGCCAAGTTAATTCTTTTGATGCACACTACCATTTATGGTTAGATCTGTGCAGCTTGAAACAGGGTTTGTGATATGGGTAGCAATGATCAAATGTTCAGCAAGCAAATAGCCACCATTGTCTTGATGATGCTAGTGTCCCATGTAAGTACCTATTGTCTGCCCACCATTAACTGGTGGGCGTTATTTATATGGGGTAAGACGGGGCAGCACCGCCCATCGGGGAGCACCGCCCGTGCCAATATCAGACGAATTATAAACCGTAGATAATCAGCTTTCTGCCTTTCGTGACTGCCTTCTTCCTCAAGCAGCCTGCTGTCGGAAAGGGGAAGAGGGGATATTTCTTGTTTTTCGTGAGTGATTAGTGGGTATTGACATTTTTGGGTGGTTTTCCAGGATTTTTTCAACTTTGGTCACCTGTGGTAGTTAACCCGCGCTGTGAGAATTATTTATCTGGACGTAAAATGGAACTTCAATGTATTGACCTTGAAAAGGTCGCGCCATTTTTGATCCGCGATTGACTTCATGACGCAACACGGCTCCCAGGGAATAGCTGGATTATGGGGAGCACTGCCAGAGGCGGGCAGTGCTCCCGATGGATGGTCGGTGCTTCCCATACGGAAAATGCTATTAGATAATTTGATCGTGATATGGCTTAAACATGCCATACTATTTCCCAACGTTGTTTTTTTTTTAATATAACTTCAAACTTAACCTTGACAAAACTAATACATTTCTGTTCACATTCAATCGTCGCTGAGGGTGTAGGGGTGTCAAAATGAACAGTTCAACTTAATCTTTTGAATGACAGTGCCATTTTGTACCTAAACAAAAAAGTTTTGTCCGAGATCTTAACCATGTCTCGGAGATGTTGCGAGACGGTGAGGTTCGACATCATTTTAACTGGTGTCATATATGGACAGGGTTGAATGCAGGAACGGGTTTTCTGGTGAGATTAAATGGCCTTGTTTGACCTTTTTGCCCAGTTTTCATGTGTCTCATGGGATTCCGTGTTTTTGCGGACCGCTGGAAGAGAGAGGAGCATGTCCCTTCCCCACAATCCCTCTAGATCCGTCACTCAAGGTTACCACGACTCCCCGCCTTTGCAAGCTCCTTAGCATGTGTGATCCCTGTCCCGACGATTTCTTCTTCGCTGTTATTTGAGATACCTACCTCACGCAAAGCCATGGTAATAAATTTTGAAAGAAAATCAAATCGAGGAAAATGAAGTCCAGAAAATATGGCCAGGGAGATCAGGACTGCATGAGCGTTCACGTGACCAGTAAACGGTACGCCATCCCAAGATCTTCCCTCCGCGATCGCCTGAAGGAAACTTGTCCACTGGAGGCTGATGCGCCACTGTGCCTAGGACGAGTTCCAGTCTTCTCTCCAGACTTCGAAGATGAGCTCGGGCGAAGGATGCTTCATCTCCGATATGTTCTACGGGATAATGCGGGCAAAACTTGCCTCTGTGACATTCGAATTCGCTGAAGCCCAACGCATTACGCACAACTTCAATAAGAAGAACCGGACTGCAGACCCTGAATGGGCAACGAACTTTCTGCAGAGACATCCTGGTATCTCACCACGGAAAGCCGAAGGATCCCCTCCAGTCTAGCAAGGCTGGAGGGGATGAACAAGGCCAGCCTCAAACAATTCCACAACAATATTGCAGAAGTCTTCAGGACTCGAGGCCCGTGTCCACCACACAGGGTGTTCAACGTAGACGAAACGGGTTTGATGTCAGTCACGCCAGCACCGAGAGTTCTCGCAAGAAAAGGGTCCAAGCGTGTTGGCCTCGTGACCTCAGCTGAGCGAGGAAAACTGACGACGATCATCGGATGCGTCAGCGCTTCTGGTGTCGTGATCCCGCCGATGATGATATTCGGCGGGCGCAAGAGGACGTCACCAGACCACTTTCGGGATGCGCCTTTGGGTCGGTGGGTAGGAGTGAGTGATAATGGGTGGGTGAACACCAGTCTGTTCAATCAGTGGTTGGACCATTTCATCGAACAAGTCGGATCACCCCACACCAGACGCGTAATGCTAATCATGCGTAATTGTGCCAGCCACATCAGTATGGACGTCATCGCCAACGTCAGGAAGAACGGCGGTGACACTGTGACTGTGTTACCGCACTCCTCACACGTCATGCAGCCGCTCAACATCTCCGTCTACGGGCTCCTGAAGAAGGCCTGGGCTCGGCAGCTGCAATTATTTTACGACAGCCATCCGGGGAGTCACGTCACAGAGAGGGGTATTGCAGGAATCTTCGCTGCAGCGCACGAGACTGTCACCAGGAATCTAGGCGGCATCATCAGCGGCTCCGTCGCTTCTTGCATCGCGCCATTCAACCCGGACAAGATCCTCCGTAACGAGGAAATGTTCAGGCACAGTCAAGTTCTCGTGAAGCAGCTCCAGAGGACACTGTGGCAGCACCTGCCCTGACGGCATTGGCAACGTCATCGGTGGCGCCAAAGTCACTGAACGCTTCAGAGAAACCAGCAGCGCCGCCGAGCTCTCCAGCGCCGCTGAGGTCGCCGGCACCGTAGTGTGCAGGCGCGGCGAGTTCGCCGCTGATTGTTCAGTTTGCAGATGACAACGCAGACGGATCAGTTATTGACCAAGTTTTTCTGTTCCCTGTGATGGTCATGAAGAGCCCTCAGGGTCCAGGAAGAAAGTGCTCAAGAAAACGAACGTCGCCAATCCTCACGAGCTCACCGTTCAAAAGGACGTTGGCAGCCAAGGATAGTGACGGAAGTGGACAGAGTCCGCACAACAAGAAATAAAAAGCAAGAAAGCTAAAAAGGACAATAGAAGAAGGGAAATCGTCAAGAACAGTCGCAAAGATAATATAGAAGACATATGTATGCTCTGCGATGGTGTGGAGGGTAAAGGCGAGATCTGGCTACAGTGCGAATCATGCAGGCAGTAGGCACACGAAGCTTGCAGTAATGGCTCATCGTCCAGCGGCTCTCGCTGTGATCTCTATTGCAGCTAAGTAGAACAGTAGTGGTTCCAAGCTCGTGACAAATTTTCGGGATGCGCCTTTGGATACGGTGGGTGGAGTGAGTGATTATGGGTGGGTGAACACCACTATCCAATCAGTGGCCGGATCATTTCATCGAACAAGTCGGATCATCATACATGATTTTTAACCGCCGAGCAGGTACGACTACATTTTTAATCACAGGTTTCACAGATGCTTTGAAACGTTTTTTCTGTGCTGTGAGTACCAACAGACTTGATTTTATTGGTGAAAGCCAAGAGATACAAGTCTTTCCATTACTGTATGCCTTGGATTTCCACGCATATTTTGCATGTGATGCGTTTTGAATTACCATTTCACATGGGATTGGCTTCAGATATTTACTTCAGAGATGTTAAATGTTTGCAGATGATGGAGAACCACTTAACTCAAAAAAGTGAGTAGCATTGATCCCCCATCCGGGCGGTGCTACCCGTGCCAATTTTGATCGTCACAAAAATAGCGTTTAGCTAGAATGAATACTGTGAATGGCGATTTCGTCCAAAACCCCAGTTTTTTGCGCAGTGTTGTGCCAAATTAAATGCACTACACGGTGAACATCGTTTCATGACGATGTCATGCTCATAGTCTCCAACATATACCAAAAACGTAAAGGGGGCGGTGTTGCCCCGGTTTACCCTGAACACACAACATAAACCTACAAACAATGGTATGTGTGACTGCATCATTGCTGTGTTTTTGCTTAAATAGGTTTAGTCTAGACATCAGTCAAGTTCTAGGACAAAAAATGAACAAGCAATTTGGTGCACACCTTTTTGTTAGCTGCTGAGTGATGTCTGGGAGGTTGATATGCCAAAATGGTAAATGGGCTGTTGTCAATTTTACATTTGCCAACCAGCACTCAACAAAATGGCAGCCATTCAGACTGAGACAACTGCAAACTTTTGTACTCACAAAGATTTATTTTCAACTAGGTTTGTGCTGGCACACAAAACTTTCCATCTGGCCCAGTCACATCTTGAAACAAAGTCTCCTGGGTTACAAGTACACAAACGTCAGTTTTTCATACCCTGCATGTGAGTATCCACAACTGTTCAAGATCCAAGTCTGAGGAAATTCCAGTATGTTCCTCAGTTTGTTGTGGGGTAAACTTAGCCAGCCATGGTACTGAATAATAGTATCAAAATGTCACTTGTGTATGTTGCAGGGAGCCAGGTTTACATTTAGAATATTGGAAAACATTCCACTATCACATTTTTGGCAGTTGACATACAATAAGGTGTCAAACTCTGACAGAAAAATACATGCTTTATCCTACCAGCTTCCAATCTGGAACTTGGAAAATTTTGAAAACCCAAATTTAGATTCCGATAACACTAATTATCACCGCCCTTAGCTATCTTAAGTTCCTGGATGTCTATCATGTAGCAAAATACTTATGAGGTTAGATCAACAATTAGATAGCCTCATTAAGGACATGCACACCGGGGTGGAGGATGTCGGCAAAAAATCATTCAACAAAACCTTCGCAATCAGTCAGTCGCAACCCCGTTCAGCGTACAAGTTTTTACCAACATACCTCTATAAGGCCTCGGTCGCCAGGCTGCTGAGCTCGATGTGTTCACAGTCTGCTGTCGTCGCCGATCAGCTCGCAACTCGAAAGATGATTCGCTGGGCACAGTCTGCTGTCATCGCTGACGAGCTCGCAACTCAAAAAAATGATGGTGCCTTAAAAGCGTTTTTTGAGTTGAACTCTAACACAGAATCTAATTTTTGGCATATCGTGGTGCTGTATACTCATCACTCTGCGGCCGACGCCGCCGCTCCGCCCGACGGAGAGAAAGTCAGGCGTTCTCTGCCTTGCGAGAACATCGGGAGAGCTGCATCACGCCTCCCCCCCTTTCCTATACGGGCAAGGGTTAATTCATTTGAACGAGGGTATTTGAGGTAAACAAAAATGTTTGGAAGACAAGGACGATGATGCACTACGGAATGGGCGCCTGAGCGTATGTTGGCTGTTGCTGTACTGCTTTGAGTTTTAGTCCAACCCTTAAAAATTATGTCTCAACCCCTCCGAACTAAGAAGAAAAAGTAGTGCTCCAGACAGACCTTGGAACCTGTCAGTTACATCGACATTTCAATATAACTAGGCACGTTGCTCCTGACACGGTTTTGTAGGCAGACATAAGAACATCTCGATTGTACAACGGAAGGCCAAATATCCGGCAATATCCGGTCGGATACCGGATACCGGATAATCTCAGATATCCGGCCGGATATCCGGTGCATTCCTTATAAAATCCTACAGCCGACATGGCTACCCATCCGGTACCCGGTCTGCGCAGTATTTCAGCATGATAGCCGATTGTGTTTGCGGCCCCGGCCCTCTCCGGTTTGATCGCTGTGCCAGGTGGCTGCAAGCGTCAAATATCCAGACATCGAGTCCATGGTGAAATGGATCCAGGTGGAACATATTGACCATTTAACCATTTATTCAGCCGGGAGACGGCTCCGTGACGTCCTTCCATGGCGCGACGCCTACCGTCGGCCACGAGCCAAGGCTCTTAGCGCCGGCTCTCAGGCCAGCACGTGCGCTCATTCACGTGCTGCTACTGCCACAGGAATATCAATTCGCCCCGAGGCTTGTAAGGAAAGCGGTAGGACCAGCTAGACTCACGTTTCTCCGGCTGTGTCAGGGAGGTAATGCGTCCAATTTTAAGACGGCCTTTCTCAGTTGTCAGCCTTTGCGTGCGCGGAACAGCGGCGGATCCAGAGGGAAGGCTCGCACTGTGCCAGACCGCGTGTGACGTGAGCGGAGAATGAGATAAGTAAAATGATGACTGTTGTATACCCATTGTCCACACTGTTTCGAAGCTGTTTCGTACGTTTCATCACATGCATTTGTTTCGCGTGAAATTTGCAATAATCTTCTATCGGATTAGAAAGATTCATCGGTTTTCTCTAATCCTTTTCACTTCGTTGATTTCCACGCCTCTGATCGTCGGAATCTGCACCGGCTGAGCCAAAGCTCATTTTGGAGCTATTTCTTTGGTCTGGGAAGAGACGTGTTTTAAGGTACGGGTCATTGCTATTTGTATTTCCGGCTACAATTATTTAAAAAAGAGAGCACTGATTGTTCTCTATCCCCTCTGCGATATCCTACTGAGCCTAACCCAAGAGAGGCGCGGCCATTTGACTAGGTAAGTTCAAACATCTGGCAGTCTTCCAGCAAGGGAACCTGTCCCCCGCCTTTTTAAACTGGAGGTGCCGCCTGAAGTGTTTTTCAGTGAAAATTCAGTGAAAAACATCATGAAAATTCCAAAATCTTCCTCCAGTCATCAGATGGCTACGGAGTCCCTGACTGCCTTCGTCACCACATCGAACACTGAAATCCTCAAGTTAGCATTATGAAACCTCATTGAACAACTTGAGCTATTTCTGCTTTTCTTCTTTGTTAAAAGGCTTTCTGTAGTTTCCTGTACTGCTGCTACCTCAGGCACCTCATTTCGTAAGCGTTTTACAATATTCAGCCAGCTTCAGTTTGTTTACTCATTTTCTACAAATGTATTCCACACTTTTCAGTTGTTATTTTGTGCTATGGATAAAACAGAAGCCTTAATGTACAAGCCGCAACAAAGCACGGAGTATGCTTAAAAGAGTTTATATAGTGCGGTCATGTTATGCGTGCAGTACGTGACGTCGCTGAATAAACATACATCCCGAAATATCTCAGTTGGACAGGTAGCTTGAATGGTATGCGACAAGGGCGTCGTTTCGTCAGATTTTACGGCCCGTCCGCAGAGAGCGGTGGGATCCTTTTGTTTGCCCTCGGCATAGCGATGCCGCAGAAGAATGCCAACAGTGTCTTCTGCCGGCGGGCCGCCCTGTCGTCAGAAGCTCGGCGGCCCAGAAATAGGCATCCGTTTACACGGTCGTCCCAAAGCGGAGCCGAGCTTACACCAGGACGCAGCGGGCGGCAGCTCTCCGGAGAGGTGGCCACGGCTGCCGGGCGTCGGCTCGTGCTGAGCTCGCCCACTGCGGAGACGTCACCGGCGCCGGATGGACAGTGCCGTGAGCCGACTGCCGGCGGAAACAGACCACCGCGGGCGGCGGGGAAAAATGGCGTCTGGGTTCGAAGACTTCCTTTACGCTAACGTGAACGCAAACATTGATAAGTCCGCCTCAAAATCAATGTTTTTAGAAGGCCACATAGCCTGGAATTGTCAGTTCCTGGAAGACTGCTCCACCTCATCGCCATGCTTTTTCTTAGGTGCATCGAAACGCTTTCTTTGTGCTGTGGCACGGTCGAGTTAGTTTTGTCATAATATCTCTGGTTGTTTCACGTTTAGAGGATCATTTCAGCATAAATTCTGTTACGTAATAAAGTGCACAACTGCCAATCGTAGACAAATATTCAAACGCCTGAGCATAGTTTTGCAACGTGACGTTCAGCGGAGTTTGTCTGGGAAGTACACGCGTCTGCTCTTGTCCAGCTGTTTGGGCTGAGTTTTCTGGCACATGAGTTCGCCTCAGTGGCGGGGATAATGCTCAGCGAGTTCGCGCAGTACCTGCGGACGATGCGCCGGGCCACGGCGAGAGAAACACGCCGCCATACGGTTCCGCTGGCCACAGCTGGACCGTAGCAGTCGCAGTGAGAGCACCGCCTCCTGCCACTGGGTCACCGGCCACTGCGCGACCTGGCAGCGTGGGCTGCGACGAGCGGCGTAACGCACATCGTCAAGTTATTAGCCCATAGCTGCCATCCGCCATCTTGTTCAGTGTCGAAGTGGCATGCCAGCGAACGGATAGACAGTGGCTTAGCCAGCGAACGTTGCTCAATAACCGTTTTCACCGTAGGGAATTTATGAACATAAACATACGCGTTCCCCGAGTCCCGAAATGAGACTCCATTTTTAACTCTGAAGATATGACGTAACATCACTTCTAAATCAGTTATAGTACTACTGTGTACCGGGAAATTCTTTCCTAGTAATGACTTATAGGTATTGGATAGCATTTTATGCTTTATCGCTGTCAAAACGGTTGTTAATGGTAGAAGTATGCTCACCTTCGGCTTCGTGAAAGTACTGCATTGCCACGTTTTTTCCCCAAAAGTTTTGTATTTAAAAGCTAATCATCGATGGTTCGCCATTTCCTCAATAGTGCCTGCAGGCGCCAGCTCATGTTAAAACGCAAGTGCGTACGTACGTACTAACGTAAAACGTAAATACTGAACCTCATAGTGCTTAAACTATATGTTGTACATGCATTACTTGTAAGTAATGCATGTACAACATATAGTTTAAGCACTATGAGGTTCAGTATTTACGTTTTACGTTTAAGGGACATTTGAACTTGAACGTCACGGAGCTTAACCGTATTCCGTCGTGGGTCGGCGGGCACTCCAGAAACACTCTCTCCGATTTTTTTCCTCACCATTTCAAAGGTTTTTAACCCGGCACCGCCTGGGGATGTCAAATAGGGCACCGCCTCGGTTTTTCTTGAATAACTTCCGATACGCTAGAGTCAGCCCAACCAAATTTTCAGCACCTGTTCAATCAATTTTACGTGTTTTGACATCAAAACCATTTCCACGCTGGGTCAGGTCATCAGGATATCACGTGATAAGGAACTCTTGCATACATGTTTTCGGTTCTTCGGGCGGTTTCGCCAGCATGCTTCGCATTTTGATATTGTTTGCGAATATAACGCATGAATTACTTGGATTTACAAAGGACACGGTGTCCACACCAACATCAGTTGTCATACTAGGTCACATGCTTGATGAAAATTGGACTGATCTGCATTGTTGGTGATGGAAGTGAATGCCGCTGACCTTCTCCATCGTTCAAGCCAGACAAGCAAATTTATATCCGCCTATTAGCAGGGTTCACCAAATGCACCGTGAAGGTCATGTCAAGTCACGTCATAGGTAGGTGTCAACACAAAATGAAATGCAACATTGTCTGTGAAAGATCGGTCAGTAGCAGCAGAGAGCAATTAATGTTTCTAGTCAGAAAAAAATGACTATTTGTCCTGACTTAGCTTGATCTTGACCCAGGAGCATACCACTCAGGTTAAATTGTCATGAGATGTCATTTCAGTTCTGTACTTGACGTAATTAACAATCCCAGCGAACAATTATTGCTCTTTGTCGGAAAGAGTAATGCATCCTTACCTGACCTGATCAAAACTGACCTTGACTGGATGATAAGCAGGTTATGCAAAAATGATAATCAGATTACACTTCCATCCATTTTGCCTCGTGGATCAAAACGGCTGCAAGTACCGATCTTTGGTATGTTAAGTAAAACCAGTATTTAACCTGACCAAGGTTGACGCTGACCCGACATTCTTTTAACATTTTGGCATGCCTCTGATGTTGAAGTTTCTAACCTTTCGTTTGATACCCAGTTGAAGGCTTTAAGATCAGTATCGTCGATGATGTGATGTACAAACCGATGTCAATTTTTCCGACGTCGTGTCATGCGTTTTACGTGACCGGTGACATCATGAGTCATGTGGTTAGGGTTAACATTGTATTTTCTGAATCGCAAGACTCATCGCTATCGATTGGTGGTAGACCGATTCAGATGCGACGGTCAGATCCTGAGACAAAGGGGAGTTTCTTGAACCCTTTTTTGACACCCCCATGCAGTTGAGGGCACAAAAACACGCCAGGCGGTACCAGGTTAAACATCGTTACGGAGCCTGTTACTTTTTCGTCCTGTTTTTCCTATGTATTATGTCAAATTTTCAATATTTCGCCGGGGTTGAGCCAGGCTTCGTTTATAGGAGACATCTCTGTCCATTTTGGCACACTGGAAGATAAAAGGAAAACGGCTCCCAAAATTAGCTTTTAAGATTGAACTTAAAACCTGAAATGAGTGTATAGGCAAAAAATGTACAAACATACTCAAATATTTTTTATTGATCTCATATCACTTGATGAGATGAGGTGAAATTCGAAAGCCATAATTTGGGTTAATGTTCATATTTTTGACGCCAGTTTCTTAAACAAAGAAAACGGAATATATATATATATATATATATATATATATTCCGTTTTCTTCTATATATTTCTTCTATATATATATATATATATATATATATATATATATATATATATATATATATATAGCTCGACACAGTGTTAATTACATTTGTTGCAAGTTCCAGGTCGATATCAGGCCGGTTCATGGGGCCATAACATAAAATTTCCGCGTGCGTACCTTATATTACGACAGTAATAAAGAGGACATTCAAAAGTATAGTCGATTTAAATGATTGGGAACGTTTTCGAACACTATCAAATTGGCCCAAGGTCCTTCCATGTGCCTTTGAGGTCGTCTGAGGCCATTTAAAGCCAAAAGTCGTTAAATGACGATGAGCGTGAGACCATGACAGTTCCCCTTTTCCACATCCCTGGCGCCTCCTATGCCAACATTTTATGAGGAATGCAATACGATTCGTACTTGTAAAGTAAAGAATGACTAGCAAAAACTTCAAAGTCATTTTTGAAATGTATCATATAATATATTATGTAACATATAATCATAAAATAGAGCTTTTAAAAATATTTCTCTCATATTCCAAGCCTTTGAACGGCTATAAATTCTCTAAAAATTCCAAACGAAAGTGCTCAAGGGAAAATCCTATCGATTGTCTCTCGATTTACTCCATCTGCATCAAAATCAGCCGATAAACATCGGAGTTATAATGCGTAAAATACTTCTTTTCTGGCTTCCCCTGTGTTCATCCCTTACAAAATTTTTTTGCTTGTGAAAATGTAGTTTACGTCACTGCGAATCGATTGTCATTCGTTGTGATCAAATCGGACGGGTAGTTTTTGGGTCCTGGGGAGGGGGGGGCAGTAATAAGGAAATGTGTGCTAACATGATGGGTACGGGAAAAAGAGCTTTGTGGAGTTTCCCAGTTCATCGTGAAATGGTTGCTCTGGCCGCTACTTTTGCGAATACGTGTAATCAGGCTCGGAATCTTACAGCTAATTTGATAATGCATAGTTTACTACATAGTTTAGTTTATTTACATAGTTTAATTTTCTGAGCTTTACTACCAATTCACTGACGAAAGCACTAACACCAACCAACTCGAAAGCACTAACTCACCAACAAGAGTACTAAAAGGCACGACAAAAGTGGGCAACGTAGATCGTAACCGCCCTGAACAGGGCCCGTGCATCGTGCTGAGCACCGTCAGGATTGGTGGAAAACAGAGCTGACACCTATGCTTCATTGAAGTAACCAACGTTATCCACCTACACAAGTAAATTTGTACCTTACGAGTGTGGCGTCTGGCCGGAATGAAATGACTGAAATCATCCGTCTCCCGACGAAATGCGTTCTAAATTATCAGTCCTGAAAGCCAGCTTTCCAGAAATTGCATCACGTTATCATCACTGTCACGATGCGATCCGGCCTATGGCGCATTAGTGGATACGTCTAGGGAGCTCTGGCCTACATTAGTTTCAAAGCGATAGGTAGCTACGGCTATTGTTTGTCTTGCCAACGGCGTAGAACTTGACCTCTTGGACCTCCAGCGATTCACTCACTACCTGTTACAGAATGGCAGCTCTACTGGATTTAGTGTGTGGCAATCAAACAGCTGGCTACACGGCATCCGCAAAGCTACATTCTCACCGGAGCATCAGTGATGTCAAAACATGCCTCCGTGGTTTGCCGAATGCTAGCCACCTGGGCTTTGCAGAACCGGGAAAGGTCCACTTCTCAGGCACTGTCACTGACTTGTTTTCCCTGGTTTTATACCCACCGCTGATTCTTTCGAGAGGGATGGAGAACGCACGTGCTCCAACAAATCTGAGCATGTTTGTTGTGTTGCTGTTTTCACAATGGTGAATTAGCCGAATTCTTCTAGCATGCTTTGATCCCGGTTATTTTTCCCGAAAAATTTGTAACATTCATCCCAAAAGACATATCTTAATGGCTTTATTTCTGTAAAACTATTTAATTATTTCAGATTCTTTTTTACTGAAATCTTATAATTGATCGCTGGAAGACGCAGAGGAAATATTATGCCCAGATAAATGGGAGGTGTAGAAATATCCGGGTTACAATAATGGTAATAATAATAATGAATATTCTTTAGAAATACATAATAATATTAGCCCGCCCCCGACTGGTGGGGGGGGGGGCAGTTGACCCCTCAGGTTTTTCTAGGATTGCGAGAGAACGAACAAATACAGAGCCACGAAACTTCGTGTACCTTTTGCTTGATCATTTTTACATCTTGTGTCAAAGTTCTGACCTCAGGTCAAGTCAGATGTCTGACTTAGGTCAGGGCAAACGGACCTATGTCCAAAAAGTTTAGCGCCTTGTAACGTTTTCGGAAAACAAGATATCACAGTAATACTTTCAGGTATGGTGATCTTCATAGATGCAATAAACCTGCTGTCTCAGATTTTTCGGAATTTTCCGGGTCATTGACTTAAGGTCAAGCCCATTTTGAACACCTATCGTCTTTTTTCGGAAATTGGGGGGATTCTTCACAACATTTTCAGTGTGGAGTGAAGCGGGCACCTAGTTACCATCATTGGGCAAAGTATCAATGACTTCCAGCCATTGACCTGAGGTCAGGTCACGAATAACTGCTGTGAGCCAAAATGTGCCACCGTCAAAATCACCGATGAATTATTCAGAATGCGTAGAAAATGGCAGAACTGTCCTGCACAGACGTATGTAATACCAAGAACCTGAAGTTTTTTTTTAAAAATTGCATATTTTCGAAACAAACAGGTTCTTGCAAATAAAGCTCCGCCATTTGTGTAAATTGTTAACTAATGAATTTTTCCAAAATTTCAGCATGAGAAACCATCACAAAAATCACTAAGATCAATGAAATTTACATGGATATGCTTATGTCACAAAATAAAGCAACGATAAAATTAGTTCCCGTTAATTTCTTACTGCGTACGGCTGCGGCGCCCGCTAACAGCGCGAAATTTGCCGCGTCTTTAACTCAACGCTTCGGCGTATATATTAAACAGATCTGAGAAATTAGACGTGTATCGGCGTCTGCGGATCTTTACTTGTGCGCTGGTGCCTTTACCTATGCGTTATTAGTCACAGCCCTTGAGATTCAGGCCGTTTCCCGGTCTCATGCAGTCGGCTATGAGAAAACATATATAGGACATAAATTGCTATGTCCTATATATATATATAAGAAAACATATATAGGACATAAATTGCTATTTAGGTAATATCAAAATATTTATGGTTATATATTATATGTATAATATTAAATTACCTAAAACTAAAAATGGGACCAGTTTCGAGCTCTACTCGTCACAAGCTTTCCAACGATGTGCTTCTTTTTATCGTGCGACCAACCGTTCGTGAGTTAGAGGGGGACGGCCTACCCCCAGTCGGGCGTGATCGTCGCCGACCGACGGTCGTGCGCGGGTTAAGCATATATGACAATGACAGTATGTATCTTATATAACAGTAACAACAACAGCATATATATAACAACAATAGTTAACAAATCTTAGGTTCAATATGACACTGAGTTCCTAATCAGTGCTGGGTTAAGCCCAAATCACATTGCACCTGCATCTGTGTAGCGTTCGGAGTGGCAAGTGAGTGCGGAATGCGATAGCCAGTTTTTGGCCTGGTCCGGACAGGCGCGGGACGAAATCAACCAGGCTTTATTGGCAACGTGTGGCAGTCCTAGAAATCGCAATGAAAAACAAGATAGCTTTGGATGGGTACAACGGAGTGGTTCGTAAGTTTTTGTTGCACTGGCGCAAAGGTCCATAGTTTTCAGCTTCCTCGGTGGTCTGAAAATTAAAGGTCGTAATTTCTTTTACGTAACATTCCGTTTTGCTATTTTGCTTTCATTAATAAATATTACACTAGGAGCGAGCGAGTATAAAGTTAATGGCCGAGCCATAGCCTAGTCAATTAACCGCACATTTATATGTATATTGTTGTATAATATTATATTAACAAAAGTTTTATCTCCGTCGCTAATTAAAAAAATGATGCCAGTGAATGCAGCAAAAACGTTCGTATTTGATCGATCACAATTGGCATGGTACCATTATTGAGATTCCCCGTTGCCAAACCCAGGCCTGACTAACCGTGAAATCCCTTGGTTTGTCCTAGAGACCTAGGTTTGGCCGATGACCCTGACATGAAATCGTCTGTACGAGGAATGATGAAAGATGCGGGCAAGTTTATACGAGGTCCAATTCCGAAAGCAACGAGAAAGAAAACCAGAAATAAACCTAAAGAAATTCACGGATTTTTTTGAAATCGAAACTGGAAAGGCATCGCCTTTTGGATATTTCATCGATCAAGATGAATGGATATCTGTGCGGTTTTTTAACAAAGCAGATGAACAAAGCAGATGGGCCACCATTCGAGCCATCAACCTACAACGGGATACGACACTCAACTGAGAGGCACTTAAAAGACATCGGTTACCCATAGCACGACCTGAAATATCAGTGCTGCGAGATGTTTCGCTCAACGATGAGTACCAAGAGGGCTGTAGCAAAGGCGGCAGGTAAGGGCAACCGCCCAGGTTTGGCTCCACCGTCCAATCCCTAATGCATGAATAAACTAGGCATGTAGCTAGTTGGTTGACGATAGTTGTGGTGCTTATCTGGCACTGGTTATATTTCCGTTCGGTAACCTGATTGATGTTCTGCTGTTTATACCGTTGTGGCATTCACATGCGCAGTGGAAGGGGCTTTCGCCATAATGCTCACTGGACGGGGGCACTTTTGTGCCTCCCTCCGATCTCGAAAACGGAAAGAGCTAGAAACACGAAATTTTAAGGGAATAGTAGAGTTAGTATGAGTTACATTGTGTGCACTGTTCATAACCATCAGTCAATATCTTTAAGGACAAATGAGGCCGAAAATATCAACTTTGGGTACTTCCTTTGCCCGCACAGGCCCTTCCGTACGGCTTTTCGGACGAAACGGGAAATGTGCGCATGTTAGAGCGTCAAAACGTGGACTAAGACAAATTCCATTCACATGGCGTCTTGAGTGAAATGTTCGGGTCGAGGCCATGTCAGGTCATAGGCCTATGACGTTATTTTATTATTTTTGAAAAATGCGTTAAACGCATCATTTGGCGTACGTTCAGCAAAGATTGCGAACATCGGTACATTTAGTCACTTTCAGCGTTCACTGACCTCCGCAAAGTCAAATGGGGTGAGGCGAGGTCATTGACCTTGGATGAAGTTTTAACCTAAAGTGAATTTTATGTGAACTGCTTGCACAAAAGTGATTTCGTTATAATGAGCCCAAGTGCATGATTTGATTTTTGTAAAACGTAAACATCATACACATATATGTATGCATATACATATATGTATACGTAGGTATGTATACACTTACCAATATACCCAAACGTGTTTCATTAAGTTCTTTCAATACATATTTCAAACAAATCGACATGTTGCAAAGCAAATCTGAATTACACCACATCTTGATCTTGACCTTTGATGGCCTTCATCTCTATTGACCCTGGCTTTGCTCTTGGTGTCATCCTCGATTATCCCCGAACGATGTCAGATGGTAATGTCAAACGATCGTCTTTCATAAAACGCCTTTCCTCTCGCAAAAATCCTGTTTGTCTGCTACATCCGTTATTTTGGTTATGATTGTTCGACTTTATGTGCTCCAAACTTGAAAAATTTCGAGCCGATTTTCTTTTTTGCGTCAATCGACGAGAAATTTAATTGATATAAATATCACAATGTAGTAGCGGCCAGCTCCGATCCGTTCTCGAGATATTCAAGGAAAACAGGTGGGGGATATACAAAAGTGTCCCTTCCAGTGCGCGTGTTAATACACACTTCGCTTTTGGCGAATACATGTTGAAAATATGGGATGCGCAGCACCAGTGTCAGTCGTGGCTTAACAGAATGATAAACAAAATACGGTGAATATTTTTCGAGTTAACTGACAGTGAGTTAAAAAGTATTCCCAGCATGTGCTTCAGTGGAAAAAGTTGATTTCGGTGTGGGATAAACATATTGAAAACTAGCCTAAACACTGCATAGGGTGAAGACATTCCTGCTCACACCCATGACTGGGTCGTGCAGACAGTGGGATATATCTGTCCATTTCCTCGAGTCTTTTTTCCATGCACCAGACGGACGGGCTAATCCGGCAGAGCTTTCAGGTGCGCCTCCTGAGACCAGCAGCGTGTTTACGTGGGTCCGAGCACTCCGACACCAGGAGACTGGACGACGCAAGCTAATGCCTGTTCGCCGCAGTCCTGATTTAATAATACCGCGCACTGGCCAGTAGGCAGCTGCAGCTTCATTTGGTGGGCTGACACAGAGTCCCTGAAACAAAAACTTCATCACAAGGCCTACGTATATACATAAAAACACGCTGGCTTGAAAGTAGTGTTAATCCGGCACGAAAACAAGCAACAGATACCCGGAACTGATGTCATCAAGTAACGGGTGGATCGCGCTCTTGTCAGTTGCGTTACCCATGAAGCTATCCCGAAACAAGATAAAAGGCCGCAGATGTAGATGTAAGACAAAATTGCGGCAACTGGATTCGCAGGCAATGATGGATGTAGATAACTATAATACATACAACATTTTTTGGAATCTTGACGCTGAAGAAGTGTAGATTCTGATTCCACTTTGGGGGAAATCGATTCCGAATTTGACTCATTACTGTCAGAATCGGTTCTGATTCTGATTCAACCGGTTTCCCAAAAACGCACTGATTCCCAATCCAATTCGAAATGAAATGCATCGATTCTGGAATCGATCCCACTAGGATCAATTACATTGGATTGAACAATAGGAGCCGATTCCAGTTCTGTTTCCGTATACCATCGTGCGACTCAGTTCCGACTCTGAATCCAGCACTCACCAGTCGAATAGATTTCGATTCTGGCTGGCCGGAACGGAGTCGATTCGGAATTGATTATGAATCCGATGGAATCGAGCACTAGTCTGCTGCCTGTGGAGCTATGGGTCTCATTGCTCTCCTCGGTTGCGCCGTGATGCGTGGCGTTTTTACTGCGGGCCAGCACGCGCGCCAATTTCGAAAATTACCGTACTTCCTCACTCCCTGGTGTCGTCAGTGGGGGTCTGTTAACGTCCTGTCCTCATGTCTGAATAAATGATCAAGTTTTTTGGACTATAGGTGAGTATAATGAATCTGATGTTATAAAAGCCCAAGTATTTCGGCGCAGTTTGATAAACCTTCGTCAGTGGGATCATTGGCAAATGCATATGGCGCGATATCAAAACATTTGGGACTTTATAACTATTACCCATACCCATTATACTTACGTAAGCTCCGAAGAACCTCATCAACAGCTGGGTAAAAATACCATTACGGACTTACATCATGTCTGAATACTTATGCTGCTTGTCGTGCCCCGAAACAACCGGTGTGGGTCTGCTGTCTGACCTGTCTGCCATGAACATCAGACGAGCCTCGTTTGAATGACCGTTCTGGACAAATGTGCTCTCCCAGACAACTCAGAGAACCGCATGGTCGTCTTCTGGACACGTGTGCTCCTCCGAACAGCCCAAACGGCCCAGACCTCCAGCTTATCACCCACGAAGTTCTCGGCAATGGACTGCCGTTAAATGAGAACGTTTTAGATACCTGTCGATTTGTTAAGATCTCCAATAGCCGTACTTTTCGTATCCAAATGATCCTCCATCTAATCTGACAGGGCTAAAATATGGATGTCTGTCCGAGGCAACTATGTCCGACGATGTACTGATGTGCTTATCGCACCGTAGTTCTGGTTCAACAAAAGCCATGTGACTTCTGTCAAATTTCAACAGAAAGTCCTGGCGATTTTTTCTTCATCTGGTTTATTGGTCATAAACATGGTGAGGATATCGCTACTAAAACAACAAAGAAGGTCGGACGACAAATCTTATCACATGGCGGGCCGGACCGCACCCGGCCCGCCTTCACCTTAAATCGGCACGCAGCCAGCCGTCTCGGTGCTGACCACGGCCGAGGCGTCACACCACGCGCACCCTTCACAGCTCAACACTCAGCGACTAGCAGCACCGCTGCGACCGCCAGATCATCACTCACAGTGCAGTTGGGCCGGAGAGCGCGCCTCCCACCCCCGGCCGAAGGACGCACGCTCCGAACAGACATCCTGGACAACGCGTGGTCCATCGGCGGACGTCCGAACACACTGCTCCGCCGGCGATGGAAGCTGCCAGAACGGCGCCAGGCAGGCGCGCACAAGACAACTAAACAGCACGCCGTCACGCGGTCTGTCTGGCCCGTACGGGCACGGCTCCGGCTCGGGACGGACGGACCTCCGGCACCTTACGTGGAAATCTTGTCACACGACGCATCAAGTCATCACGCGCAATGAAAAACATCGCAGCTACCTATGAGGAGTCCCCGATACGCGAAGCGTTATCAACAACAATCGGCGTCGACGAAAGCGGAATCAGCCTTAACAGAGTCGTACAGCTGCAACTAGCACCGACGAGCCTTTAACGCTAGCGCTCTCCCCTACATCTGAAACCACACTGATGACGCGAAAACAAAACACAACCCCGCGAAATAAGCCCAAAACGAGCTGCCTCGCCCAGCACGCAGCGCCCAGAACGTAAATACGTGGGAAAGCGGGTACGACCAGTACTCTCCGCGTTCGTCTTTGGCACAACAGGCGCGTTTCCCTAAGGCGCCGGACGATTCGCTGGCCAACGCGGACCGGCCAGCCCAGGCCGAGCCAGCGCAAGCCAGCCCAGGCCAGACTAGCACTGGGCGAGCAGAGGGTCCATTGAGCCGAGAAGCTGAGCGCGCTGCCCTCGCTCCGGGTGCTGGATCTGGTCCCGCACCTGGAGCAGCGTGCGCCGCACGTCTCTGTTGTCCGGAGCCAGACGGAGCGCCTCATTCAGGTCCTGCAGCGCCGCGTCCAGCTGCCTGAAACCGACACCAGGTGTCAGCACCGAACGCCCAGGCCCTACACCCAGCTATCATACTCCGTGTCGCAACGGTGCTCACGGCTCATGATGGTGGTAAATGATCACGGTGATTATTTGCCGCCAGTTGAAGGGGAGATCACGGCAGATTCTAGGCGTAAAGCACCCGTAGTCCATTGCAGGCAATGCACGGCAGTGACATCAGGAGTTGTCCACTCACTTTTGAGCGTGTTTGGCCTTGGCTCGGAAGAAGTAGGGCTCAAATGCCTCCGGCCTGACGGACATGGCTAGACTTGCCAGCTCAGCGGAAGTGTGGTGCTCCTGAGGAAGGTGATATGACGTCAGCGGTCGCTAGACGGTTGTATTACCGCGTCTACAAGTCCCCCAGTTGTCCAATTAAGGTGCAGGGACGTGACAAGCAACTTTAAGATACGACACATAGAAAACGAAAAATTGTTCAGGAAAGTAACGTTTCAGCGCGCAATTCATCTCCCAGTATAACGCTATGTATATCATAATAGACATCAGTCACCTGACAAATCCTTTTAGGAGCACAGGAACATCCACAAGTGTGGGTGGGGGGAGGCAGAGACGTTTTTCCCCATAGAGCTAACGTTAACTTTCCCAAAAAGTGGAGCGTCATGGCCCCCCGGCCCCTCCCCTTTTCCTGCGCCTATGAAACATTCAATGAGGACAGACTGTTACTTACTCCAAGTTTCCTCTTGCACCGAGACAGGTTGAGCAGCAGGTTCACATGCAGGCGGCGGAACAGGGGTTCCTGGTCACTGAGCTCGGTCTCCGGGAACTTCTTCAGGGCGTACGTGAAGCGGTGGTCGGCTTCCTGGATACGGCACTTCTTGTACAGCGTCATGCCGTCGTCGTTCAGCTTGTTCAGCAGGGTGAACCTAATCGAAGAGCAAATTATTCCATGTAAGCCCAATGCTGGGGTGCTGCACGTCCAGGGTTGGCTCATCAGTCACGTCATAAGAAAATGTAGCCTTTGCGTACAACAAATGTGTACACAGTATCCAATAAAAGCTATGAACTTTGCCAGCGGCGGCAAAACCACGCAGACGTGCGGAAATAAATAATTACCCAATCAGAATCAAAACTGCCAACAACTGCAGCCCATAAACGAAACGAGAACAGTTGTGACAGCGACCCGAACGCGACAACGCACGGCGTGGCTGGATTTTTTTCGGTATCTGGGCATGATTCTGAGAGGGGGAGAACATTTTACATCGATACAGAGGAAAAATTGTGTGGAAAAACAAACAACAACAAGAAATGTTAGGTATAGATAACATTTTAGACAAAAGTATTGATTTTGGAACATGTATTGTCCTGAAGAGTATGTTCCCTGACGTTTGTCAACACCATGAAACGACAGTTTTCCAACACTTCATCACGAACACTGCGAAAAACCGGACCACTCACATGATTTCTGGCTTGTCGTCGGCCATGGCCCACGTGGAGGCGCTCAGTTTGGCTCCCTTCCTCAAGAAGCTCTGCACCACCTGGACGTTGCCGCAGGCTATGGCCCGATCCAGAGTGGTCATTCCCTTCCGGTCCACGTGCTCGATGATGGCTCCGCGGTCCAGCAGAAGCTGTTCACGAAGATCAGAGCTCGGTTGGAGCGGGACCACAGATCGGTCAGAGAGAGACCAAAGATCGGTCAGAAGTCGGTCAGCAATAAATCAGAGGGAGATCAGAGACTGGTCAGAGTCAGACCAGTGACCGATCAGAGGGGGATCAGATATCGGTCGGAGGGAGATCAGAAATCTGTCCGCGGGTGACCGGTAACAATCAGGTTCATTTCAAAATTAACTTCTGGCGACGCGATATGGCGACACTGCTGCGATGGTCGACAGCAGCGGCTGCTGCAGACGAAGCTGGCCTTCACCAGGCGTCTTACGCACTCACCGTCACCACGCCGGCGTCTCCGTAGAAGGCGGCCAGGTCGAGCGGGGTGCGGCAGGCGTGGTCCGTGTGGTTGACCCGGGCGCCGGCGTCCAGCAGGGTGCGCACCACGTGCGCGCGGCCCTTCAGACAGGCCCAGGAGAGCGCCGTCAGGCCGTCCCGGTCGCTGCGCTCGATGGTGGCTCCTGCGGGGGCGAAAAGAGGTCAGTTCCGGTCTCCGGAGACGGAGGCGGCGAGTTGTTTGGAACGTACTGCTGTGCGCCTAGGCTCTACAGCAACAGAGGACACCTACGCATGCCTCAAAAGATTTTATAGCAACAAAGCAAAAAAGGGCTAAAAATAATCAGTATTTTGTATCACCCACAGCAGGGCCAAAGATTGAAATTGCATAACGATTCACTGCTTTCGCGACAGAAATAAGTGAGCGCCTCGTCGGAGATGCACTGCCTACTCACCCTTGCTGAGCAGCAGGTCCAGCACGCCCATGTGGCCCTCGCTGGCGGCCAGCATGAGCGGCGTCCTGCCGGCCTGGTCTGGCTGTTCCAGCTGGGCGCCCTGGCCCAGCAGCACCACGCAGATGTCCCAGTGGCCCTCGCGCACGGCGCCCAGCAGCGGCGAGGCGCCCTTCGAGTTGGCGGCCGACACTGCGGCGCCACGGCGCAGCAGCATCTCCACCAGCGGCTTGTGGCCGGCCGCAGCCGCCATCGTCAGCGCCGTCTCGCCGTGTAGGTTGTCGCACGTGTCGACTGACACCTGGTGGCCGAAGGAGGAATTATTGTTCATGGCAAGACTCCGAAGGTGGCGGCGGAAAACGCAATTCCAGTTTGACGAGGACGGCGGATGGTCGTATGATTCTTGACCAGCCTAAACACATGATTTCCAAACCACGAAAATTATGAAAGTAATCGACTGATTAGCAGTGAATAAGACAATATCCGAATCATCCATGCACCTGAAAGGGATCACCAACCCATCTCCAAGAAAAATGCGCCGGATTTTAGACAAAAATCCAGACGGGCAAAATCATGCAAAATCTGCTGGGAAAGCTGACTAAACTGAAAAACCAACTTCAACTGACTGAAAAACAGATTACTTCCTGCGTCTAACTGATTACATCTGTGGGATGTTCCAAGCAACCCACGTCCGGCGTGCCAGCAGCCCCAAGGCCCGCCACCCCACCCACCTCCTCCATGTCGAGCAGGTACTCGGCGATCTGCAGGTGTCCGTTGCCAGCAGCGGCCACCAGCGCTTCCTGCGCCGCCTCGGCCATGGCGACGTCCTCCCCCGGGGCTGCGCCGGCCGTCCACTCGCACCAGAGCAGGTACTCGACCACGCTCAGGTGGCCGTGGACGGCGGCGTGCACCAGCGCGCAGCGCCGGTTCGCGTCGCGCCGGCCGACGGCGGCGCCGCATTGCAGCAGCAGCTGGACGGCGCCCGCCTGGCCGGCCGCCGCCGCCAGCATCAGCGGCGTCACGCCCTTGGCGTTGGCCGCGTTGGCGGCGGCGCCGAAGCGCAGCAGCAGCTGCAGCATCTCGTCGTGACCCTGCGCGGCGCAGAGGCCGAGCAGGGGCGCGCCGTCGCGCGGCCTCACCGCCGCGTCCGGCGACGCGCCGGCCAGCAGCAGCAGGCTCGACACCTTGACGTTGGGGCTGTGCGCGTTGCGGTCGCTGGCGAGCGCTGCCGACAGGTCGGACGCGGCGCCCGCCAGCCACAGCGCCTGCAGCTCGCGCGCCGCCACCGGCAGCTCGTCGCGCGCGTTCTTGTAGAGGTGCGCCTTCAGCACGTGGTGGCCCATCTCCAGGGTCTTCTCGGCGTCGAGCGGCGCCTCCAGCCGGCTGAGCCGGAGCGCGATGCTGGCGTGGCCGTGGCGTGGGTCCAGCAAGAACTTGGCGCTGTCGCCCTCCTCGCGGCGCGTCAGCCATTCCCGGAAGGACGGGTGGAAGAACATATATGTATCGTCCGCGCGTTTCACCAGAAAGCCGGAAATGGTCTTGAAGCGGCGCATGAACTCGTCCCACGACATGGGCTCGCTGGTGCAGCTGGCGTTGGCCGAGTGGAAGATGTCGTAAGCCGTCATCGGGTGCAGGCTGGCGAGGCAGCTGGTCAGCATCGGCTTCACCAGCTGGTAGGAGCGCTCGGTCGGGAAGCGCAGGTTACAGTTGAGCAGGAACAGTTCGCTCAGGCTGACGGGCAGCACGCGGAAGCTGGAGGACTTCATCACCAGCTTGCCGCGCTCGATCAGGTCCAGCGTCAGCTTGACGAAGAGGAAGGAGCCCTTGGAGAGGGTCACCAAGTGCGAGATGAAGCGCGCCTGGCCGCTGCCCTCCACCTTGGCACCGCTGACCTGGATGCTGCTGGTGATGGACGGGGAGTTGTTGATGCGGAAGGCGATGTAGTCGCTCAGGTCGCGCTGGAGGTCGTCCGTGTCGCGTAGCCGGTCCAGGTTGATCTTGTGGAAGGGCAGCGGACTGGCGATGCCCTGCATCTGCGACCTCACCGTCACAATCAGCTTCAGCCAGGCGGGGAACTTGGACAGGTGACGAGCCAAAAACGCGGCCAGGTTGTCGCCGTACTCTGCAGCATACCAAACAGCCATCAGAAGGTCGGCAAACATTCCGGAGGAGGTGAGCTGTGCTCCGAAACGGTGAACACAACGGTAACTAGCAGACCCCGAAACTGTCTGAGTTTCATTCGCGACGCATGATGAACTGACGCATAGCAGCTTAAGTATCGTTCTAATAATGTTATACGCAGTTAACATTAACATATGTTAATAATCGCCGAACTGCACGGAAGTCTCGCACTTCCAAAAAAGATACATATTAAAACGAAACCAGCGACTGCTTCGCGTACAGCACGCTGCTCTAGGTTTCTGTCGCCTATTGCCGGCGGCACTCACCAGGCTTGTGGTACTCGGCCTCGCAGAGCCCGTCCACCACCATCAGACCCGTCTGACTGGGCAGTTTGCCGGCTTTCCTCAGCGCGCAGAGCGGCTCCAGGACGCCGCGGGTCAGCGCCGCCGCCGGGTCGCTGACGCACGAGCGCAGCGCCAGGATCGTCTGCAGCGCCGGCGTCCGCAGCACGTGCTCCCGGTAGGCGGCCAGCTGCGGCGCCTGGCACAGCTGCGCCGCCAGCGAGTGGACGAAGTCCGGCACCAGGCAAGTGGCGCTGTTGTCCGCCTGGGGAGGAGGAGGCATCGACGGGTCAGACGAGAGCCGTCGAACCAGTGACGAGTCTGCCAATCGAGTACATGCGAGAGGTTATCGGCTGTTGGGAGTGTTTATTACCTATCAGCGTTGCCGCCCGATTAGTATGACGGCGTGAAGATACTGAAGTGACGGAAGGTGCGTTTACTCAGGAGACCTCTGTCGGCACACTGACCAAGGGCCACAATATCAGCCAGACATGTTTCTCCGAAAGCCGCGGTCCCATCACTGCCGTCCTCGCCGGTGCGCTCGACGGGCTCACCTGGCAGAAATGATAGGCCACCAGTCGGCTGCCCAGCGCCTTCAGCTCCTCCGGCACGACGCAGACGTTGGTGTAGAGGCCGCCACTGCCAACCACCACCCGCGGCCCCTCGCCGCCCGACGACGGACCCACCTCTGCAATCGCAGGCCGCAGTGGTGAGAGCACGGACGGGACGGCGGCAGCACACAACCAGGCGTCCCAGCCGCATTATACAGCGAGAGGAAGGCAACACTGGGGCCGATCTGTATCACGCCCGCTTACCAAGTGTAAGCTGACACCTGACGAGATACGAGGCACGAGGAACACAGGGCACGTCGTCGCAACACCTGCGAGCGGGGGCGACACTGCGGCGAACACCCAGCCCCCAGCTCCGCGCTCCGCCCCATCCCCACGCGGCACGCTCCCCGTGCCCGCACCTTGGTACAGGGTCTCGTCGCGCGCCAGCCGGCGGCCGAAGCAGCTGTGTTCCACCAGCTGGAGCAGGGCGGCCGTCTTGCCGGTGCCGACGCTGCCGGAGAGGACGCAGCCGCGCGCGCCGATCACCGCCAGCGCGCGCTCCAGCTCAGCGAACAGCCAGCGCCGGCCGAGAAAAAGCGGGTCCTCCTCCTGCTGGGGCACCTCGAAGAAGAGCGGCCGCAGGCTGAGCTGGCGCGGCCGGAATTGGGCGAACCGAGCTGCGGCGGAGGAGCCGGTCAGTCGGGCGCCACTGCCGGGTCCTGAGCGGCCGCGGCTCGTCGCCGAGCGCTACGTCCCGCCTGGCAGCCGAGGGCTGACGCTCGTCTCTGAACGGCTCAGTCGCGGCAGGTCGGACGACCGGAAGGGTGGCGAAACGTGTCGGAACGCGCCGCGGTGTCTGAAGACTCCAGTCGGTAAACGAGAATTGGAGACATTCAAGGGGAAATTAGCAGCCTGCACAAGCTCCAGACAGGTACCAGCAGCGCGTGTTGGACCACCACGTCGAACAAATCATGACGAGAACCATGCATTTCTAATCCGACGTGCAGACAGTCCAATTTCGTTACGCAACGCAGGAACGCTCCTCATTTGCCTTCTTTCTGCGACACCTAATTATTCACCTACTTCCTGACGCAAGAATTTGCAGACTGCGGCGTTTGATTCGACGCTTTTCGCCAACCACCGCGCCTCACACCCACCTTTCGGGTCAACGGGAGTGGTGACGCGGGGGCAGCGGGCCGACCGACGCGCCATCTGGCTGCGGCCGCCGGCAAACCCGCTGACGTCATCCACGGCGCCCCGGCCACCTGCGTAACACGACGCCCGGCTACAGGGTCTGACGTCACCGGGGCCGCGACCGCCACCGGCCGACAGGTGCGGCCTCAGCCGGCGACCGACCAAAACAACACTACTACGGCCAGACTACCAGCCAGGTTACAGGCAAACGTCGGCGTGGAATGTGCTATTACTGTGTGCGCTGAGGGACTCCGGGAACATGTTTGGGACTTGGCTTTGAGTCAGTACGCTCGGAATGTAGACATGATGTCTGGTTTGGGACCAGATGGTTCGGCACGTGCAGCGAGGTTCGCGAACAGAATCCTAAACAATGCACTGATTCTGGGCACATACAGACCATCCGCGCCCATCGCCGAACAGGCGTCTGTGGATCAGACTAAGAAAACGCAACTGCAAGACACCTCTACAGCACATTCACCAAACTCTCCATCCCGTTACCGGCGAGCAACACGTACCACGGAGGCCCTGGCGGGAGACGAGGCACTCACCGACAGAGTTACGCCGAGATCCGATCAGCGGACTGGCCGACGGGTTCGAGCCGTTCAGGGACATGGACATGAGCGAGCCCAGACTGTCGTGGCTCCGCTCCGAGCGCAGATGGGCCACTTCCGACTCGCTGGAGCCTGAAACGGGCGCTGTCGAACGTTAGCCGGGCGCGAAAGGCCGCCAGCTCGCGGCGGCAGGTGCAGCAGCGTTCCGAGCATGGTCGACACAGGCTCGGCAGGCTGCATTTGCCTATCGCCAGCTTACAGGACTCCAACAGACGTCATGGCGCTGCATTGTGTCACTAGATATCGAGTACAAGAACATTCATACCCACACGGCAACAGTGCAGGTGGCTCTGGACATCAGCACAGCGTCGTTTCCAAAGGCCAGAGTTACACTACGTGTCTAAAATCGTCCATCGCACCCACAGACGGCGGCACACCAACCGAGAGCGCATTTCTGCACGCAGTGACGAGGCGTCCAGGCGAGGCCGGACCTACCTGTGAGCGTCGAGGCAGGGCTAGTGTTGGTCGAGGCCAGGTCGGCGCGCGGCAGCGAGCAGCGCGACTCGTGGCCGCCCGAGCTGGCCGAGCGACTCGAGCGCGAGCGCTCCGAGCCGGGCGAGCGCGACTCGGCGCCGGCTCCGAGCAGCAGGCCGAGTCGGGCGTACAGGGCGCTGTCCTCCGGCTGGCTGCCGCCGCCGACCTCCTCGTCCGTGTCTGCAAACGGAGGCACGGTCAGCGTTCCTGGTCTGGTAACGCCCCTCTGACATCGCCCCTCTCCCTCTCCCCCAGTCTAGTACTGGGTCCTGGTCCAGCTCCGGGGCCTGGTCTGGCATATGAAAGACAAAAATCTATGACTGAAGCGCGCGTCAGTTGAACCCGCACGCGGCCGCAATCGGCTGCAACATCTGCATATTGGCAGCGCGACGCTGCAATCGGAACGGTGATCCCCGGGCCGGCCTCCTGCCCGGCTGAGAACCGCAGGATCTTTCTCCGTCGCTGCATTGCTCGGGCGCTTCCTTGCTCTGGTCCGACAGGGCGAGCCTCGCGGGTACACTACTGCGTCCGGTCCGCCTGTCCTCAGGGGACCACCAGCAGAGCCCTCCGGCGGTGGCCGCGGCCGGCACCGCCGTCCGGAGACCGGAGCCCGCCGACGGAGCCTCCGGCCGGAAGTCCGCCTGGCGCGCCGATATTGTCAGGCCGGTCAGCGCCGCCGTCTCGCGGCCAGACGGCCTTTTGCACGCGGCGATACAATCGCGGCGCGCCAAATTTGGCCGCGCGGCGGTCGGCGCGGTGGCGGCGGCGGCCGGCTGGGCCAGGTACAGGGCGGTGCCTTGTGGTCGGACCGGACATGCCGCGGCTCGGCCCGGCCGGATCTGGTCGGGTCGGGTCGGGTTGAATCGGATCGCGTCGGGTCAGGTTGGATGGGTCGGGTCGGGTCGGGCCGGGACTAGTCTGGTTCGGTCTGGTCTGATGTGGTCTGGTCTGATCTGGTGTGGTTCGGTCTAGTCTGGCCAGGTCTGGTCTGGCCTGTTCCGGCCTGGTCCGATCTGGTCTGGTCTGGTCTGGTCTGGTCTGGTTCGGTTCGTATTGCGCCCCATCTCCCAGGTGATGGGCGGAGTTTCGAAGTCGCGTCCTCACGGGCAGGTTGAACCGCAAACCACCTCCCGTTCGGGATCGCGTGAGGGAAAATAACTGACTATGGGGAAAATAACTGTACCCAGTCTGGCTGGAGAGCAACAAATAAAACAATATGTTTCCGGTTCGTGAGAACAGGACTCATCCCGCCGTCACCGTGTCCATCGCCGTGACGTCAAAAGTCCGTAAGTTGACCACTGCTGCGTGGAGGTAAACCTGGGTGCCCCACGTTTCTTCATCCACCGCTCCCCTGTTTCACGGCATTATAATGCCCGGCCGCTGAGTCCAACCTGGGGATGTCTGAGCGCATGCCATGGCCCCTATTAGGTACCAGGCCCGATTCTGGGTGTGGTGATTCAGCCAGGCGTGCTGCCACGCGCCTCCGCAGGGTGTTTCCCGTCACTCCAGCAGGCAGCCCTTCAGTTCGGGGTTTCCAGCCCCACAGTGGGCGGGACCGGTAGCCCATCTCCCCTCAGCCCCTCCGTCTTATCGGCACCTGAACAGTTATCTCCGCTCCATCTACAACCAAGGCAAACAGCTCTGGCCGCCAGCTGTCCAGGCGAGAGAGTCGCGCCAGGAAAAACACGCTGCTAGTCAAGGCCTTGCTGGCTCAGAGGGCGGAGATTTAGCTGTCTGAATGTTAATCGAAAATACCGAGCAGCACTGGCAGACGGCTCCCGGATCGGCAGCGCCTGCACTGTTCTCTGGACGTTGAACAATGTCGTGCAGGTGCACAGGACGGATCAACGTCACAGGCGTCCCGGGTTACACCTGAGCCCGTGTACGGCGACACAAGCAGGGCTTCCAGAGCGTGCAGATGGCGCACTCAACACTCACTGCAGCCGGCAATGCCCGATACTGTGAAGAGTCACCCTATTCAGCGGCGATCCCAGGCTTCCGTCGTCACGTCACCAACCCAACAGGCAGACACAACCAAACCAACAGGCAGACGATACCGCTGTCAGACGCTTGACAGGGCGGGGAGGGGCTGGGCGGGCGAAGCGGGCACCACGTCTCACACGACTCCGATCTCCGGCCAGGATGACATAAATCGTCGGCGTCCTGTCGCTGTGTTGCGACTCCGACTCGTGCCGACTGCCGGGCAGACAGCTGAGACCATGTCCGATCCGGTCGCCGGGCGAAACCGCCGACCCGGCCGTCCGTTCATGAATTGCTGATGCCTAAGGCCTGTCAACCAGCCCGGCAACAGGCGTCTGCGGCCACCAGCCCGGCCAGGACCGGCCGGGTCAGGTACCGACGGTGTGGGCCGGGATACCGCGCCGTGTCACGTGTCACCTGTATCAGCCAGGACTGGCCGGGACACCGCGCCGTGTCACGTCTCACCTGGTGTCAGCGAGACGTCAAGCCACGCAGACGACAGTATCAGGAGGACGGCAGACAGGAAAGGGTGCTGCCTATCTTTGAACCTCTAAGGAAAAACTCAATGCGATGCATTGAGTTCCATTTCGTTATACACATTACAGATCCGTTCTCTGGGAATGTGTCGTGCAACGTTATAGAGAATCTTTAAAGACCATCACCGCAATATAATGTCACTCGTGGAGGAACAAAAGGGATACAGGCGTAATGTTAGACGGCATGTGGTGTTTTCAATCGCATTTCCTCTTATGACATTTCGTCAACAGGGCTACAGACATGCTTCTGCCCGGCTCCCGCGTGCGAATTTGAGTAAAGGAACACTACGATGTAGGCCAAAATACATGCATCTAATGAAAACCCGTTTTTTCTACCGTATAAAAAGGAATAAACAAAAATGATCGAGCCAAGTGATGGGCGGAGCAAAGCTCATGCCAACGGTCTCGTCTGCGACACGTCATCACTAAAGCTGGTCTACATCAACTGCTCTATCCACGGCAAACCAGACGTGAGCACAAACCTAGCGCCCAGAGCGAGCAGAGCCGGCCTATCAGGGCACCTCGACAAGGGAAGTCCGTTGCGAAAAGGGCTGTGCGAAGAAGGAAACAAATGCCAGTCAGCACGACAGCCGAGCCCAGCGTTGCCGATACGCCACCCGAGTGGACTCTTCATTTTAATCCTGATATGACACGTGACCACGAACTTGCGATATCTGGTCACACCCAGATCAGCGGCGTCGACTCGGGCTCATTCATCCGCTGATACAGCCTATCTGGGCTTTAAGGGCCCGGGTGCGTTTGATCGGGACTGATTTTTCGAAAGGACACCGCACGAAATACGCTGGGGACAATCGTCAGGAGGTCCACCCCGTGACCAGCACAGGTCGTCACCCTCCGGTCCCCCCCCATCAGCGCCAGGTGCGGCCACCTCAATCCCTCCATCTCCACAGAAACAGTGGTCACAGAGTCTGCTGGCCCGGCTGACGTAACGTTTCCGTCGCCGGTGCGGCCGACGCCGCCGGAGCTGAACACCCGGCAGAGGGTCGCGGGGCGCCGAGCGGCGCCACCACTCACCCGACAGACCCTGCTGGCTGTCGACGCCGATGGTGTGGGCCCGCTGACTGCGACTCTGTCTGGCAGCCAGCCGCAGCAGCTTCGGACTGGCGCCCGCCGGCAGCCGGCGCCGGCCGGAGGTCGGCGTCGTCAGACCTGCAGACACAGCATCAGACCGAGTCAGACCTGCAGGCCCAGCAGACTGCCGTCAGACTGGGCCACAACTGCAGATCCAGCAGACTGCCGTCAGACTGCCAGACCTGATCACACAACATACTGCGGCCAGACTGCGTCGTATATGACGACGAAATAAGCTGGGGTCACACTTGGTCTGGGATGGTCAGACCTGACGAGACGAGAGGACGGGGGTGAAGATGAAGACGGACACGCCGTGGCAGGACAGGCGCAGGGTAATATGTTATCTGACGGCTCACTGAGGACTGGTGTACGTCACAGTGACACCTATCGACTCGGACAATCTGACATATATGAAGGGGTCTCAGGCCATAAATGCAAGCGACAGCAACGATTCGGCAGAAAAGGCCACCTCCGGGATTCACCTCCTCTTCATATTTCACCATGCTGTTGCCATAGATACCGGGCAAAAGCATTAGTTTCCAAACAAGCCAAAAACAAATAAGTTTCACATAAAGTTACAATTCGTCAGTCGTCCTTTCGCTGCCCACCGCGGACATCACAGTCCAGACAGATAAACGTACGGTGACGGCAGCCCCGGCCGCCAGTTGCAGGGCGCACTGACCGTTCGGCACGCCGCCGCCGTTCACAAGATAGGCGCCGGTGGTGTTTCCCAGCTCACGGAGAGGGCTGGGTGAGAGCCGAGACGACGGACAGCCGGTCTCCTGCCGGCCCTGCGGACACACAGACCAGGTCACATCACCAGACCAGCCGCACCACATTTGCGCCGTCCTCACGGGCCAGTGGAAGTCATCTTGGCGGCTCTTTTACGTTCAGCTCGTTATTCTGGATGCACTGGGCAGCAGCAACTGCCTTACATTAGAAACCTACACAGTGGGATCGAATCATCGTCTAGCTGACAGGGACAAGGAACAGGACAAAGACTGGAGCGCTAAGCATCGACAATACGAAAAGGGGATGGACTCAAATGAACAAGGCAGAAACATTTGAAGCCGTAACGGGCAGCTAACCGATGGGGCAGCAACAACGGCAGAGTCGACGGGGAAGGCAATGCCGCGCAAAGACGCGTCGGAAAACCACCATATACCGTCACGTCCGCTCGCAGCAGCCGTCACGTCCGCACGTGACAGACGTCACGTCCGCACGTGGAGGCAGTCGAGTCCGTCTGGTGTCGTGACCGCCCATAAATACCTGCATGTAGGCGGCGAAGTGGCCGTTGGTCTTCAGCTTGGAGCGGCCATGCAGGAGGTTGGAGACGCTGGTGCCCAGCGATGTCGCTAGCACCTGCTTCTGCTTGCTCTTCTGCTGCGACGGACAGCCTGTTGATTGCGAGGACGCATGAGTGACGCAACATTCGGCGCGTTTTTGCGGGGGGTTTTCCCGGAGCCGCAGCTTGCACGTGCTCGTCAAAGGGTGAAAACTACAATCGGCAGTCCTTCACCTTTCGATGGAGGAACAGCCGGGACTGGAACCTAGCTAGCCTCAGACTCTAATTTCGTTATTTGATTACAACCTTGTCGGATTCTGCAAACGGCCGTGCTTTGTTTTCAAAATATACGATGTTGCCAGCTTTCGGATCACGACAAACGAGTAACCGAACTAGGCCATCAGAAGAATGAGTTCTACGCAGAAGAATTACGGCTTCATCTTTATTTAATTGCTCTCTTTGGGCGGAGCGCTAGATGGTAAACTGGGTACGTCGCCTGGTCCACGAGACCGTGCACTCAACGGCTGGATAACGTCTCCCTCAGACGGACCACCACTGAGCAACGTCTCCCTCAGACGGACCAGAACTGTGAAACGTCTCCCTCAGACGGACCAGAACTGTGAAACGTCTCCCTCAGACGGACCACACTGAGCAACGTCTCCCTCAGACGGACCAGAACTGTGAAACGTCTCCCTCAGACGGACCAGAACTGTGAAACGTCTCCCTCAGACGGACCAGAACTGTGAAACGTCTCCCTCAGTCGTGCCCTCGCCGCTCCCGCCGGCGCGCGCGCTCGTTAGTCATCCACAGTCACCCGGGACAGCCATTGGCTGAAGCGGATAATACGCCCCAACGATGATGCATGAGTGCGTGCCAGCAGGCCGGGTCCGTGCCGGACCTCTCCTCTCCGGCCGGCCGCGCCGGGCCGAGCCGGGCTGCACGGCCGGCGCTCGTCCACGGCCGCGTGACCAGCGTCGACGCCAGGTTTACCGCACAGCGGCCACGGCAGCCCCGGCGGTGTCCGGCACGCGCACGGCCGGGTCGAACGTGGGAACGCAGGACCCATAGGCCACACCTAAGTTACGCGTATGCTGACAGAAGCAAGGCTTCCATGGCATGCGGATGGCGGAAACAACACCCATTGTAGCCGGCCATGCTCGATACCAGACAAGTCGCCCCATTCATCGGAAATCTAAGGCTTCAGTCGTGACGTCACCACCCCCGGGGCAGGGAGAGGAGGCGGGACGCTGGGGAAATGGCACCCTTCGTTCCTGGATAACACGCACCGACGTGACCACGTTCACGTCAAGCGGGTGGCCATGCTCCGAGCCAATGAACCACATCCCCGGCGAGGCACGGCTTTGTCCCAGGCACCGTTCGCCCGGCGCTAGCCTGTTCTCGTCCCCCCTCCCCCCTCTGGCAGGGACGAACGTCGGCCGGACGTGGCGAGGTCCCTACCGCCGCCGCTGTCCAGATTCGATATGACTCTGCACCACGGTGCACCGCTGTCGTCGCCTGCACACGGCAAGCGCGCACGAACGAGCGTCAGTGGATCTTCAGCAACGCGTGAAAAGGAATGAAAACGGTTTTAAAAAATCATGCTCTCAAAAAAAATGCTTGCAGCCCAGCTGTGACTTCTAGTTATTGAACTTTTAGAGCGGTTTTGTTCCGAGATGTCCCAGAGCCAACCTTATCATGACTTGCTTCATACTTTGTCACATCGTCTTTGCTTCCGATAACCTTTACCTGCACTGCCTGTCTGGAGATAGGCAGTGCACACTTCGGAAACGGAGGCGGATGCGGTGAATTAGTGACTCGGCCATCAAATCCAGCCCGATAACCGCTTGTGTCACCATGGCAAGAACATTTCCGAACCTCTGAGTAACGATCTTCTGCGCCGACAAGCCTTTCTGCCGTCTGGGTCCTCGCCTGCCCCTCATCCCTCCGCCCCCGCGGGGTGCCTGCGTCCAGCCGCCGTGCCGCCGTCCCTAGAATTCCGCTGACTGTCGGACACTATAGGCAGGGGCCGCCGTTCCTGTAGTTCCGCTGGCCGTCGGTCACTACACACAGGGGCTGGCGCCGTTCCTGTAGTTCCGCTGGCCGTCGGTCACTGCAGACAGGAGCTGGCGCCGTTCCTGTAGTTCCGCTGACCGTCCGTCACTACAGATAGGGGCCGGTGCCGTTCCCGGAGACACCAGAGACAGTGAACGGCGCCGGCTCGACCGTAATGACAGGCCGGCCCGGACGGGGCGCCTCCGTCAATTAACATTCTCGGCGGCGGCTGCCAGGCACAAAGGGCGTCCGGACCGGCCCGGCTCGGCCCGGCCCGGCCCGGCTCGGCCCGGCCCGGCCCAGCCCGGCCCCACTCTACTCGGCTCGGCCCGGCTCGGCCCGGCCCGGTCCCACTCTACTCGGCTCGGCCAGGCCCCACTCTACTCGGCTCGGCCCGGCCCGGTCCCACTCTACTCGGCTCGGCACGGCCCCACTCTACTCGGCTCGGCTCGGCCCGGTCCCACTCTACTCGGCTCGGCCCAGCTCGGCCCGGCTCGGCCCGGCTCCTAAATGCTGGGTAAGGCAGAGGCCGGCGAGACTTTTTATTTGCTTCAGTGACATAGTGGCGGCTGAGGTGGTGACTGGGCGTGGTGACCGGGAGCCGCTGTCGATGACGAAGGGCGTCCACTGCGAGACGGCAACAGCTACCGACCCGGCGGTCAGCGTCGGCTACGTCCAGTGTCCGCCCACCGCTGAAGCTGAACAGCACGCATGTGTCGAGACGTCGGCCTCCGATTCCTGAGCCTTTCGAGGAGCTAATTCAAAGCGCTCCAGATAGCAGACATTAGCGTCGTCCACCGATCGAGACGAGCTAACGACTTAGCCTTGTGGTTATTGGCATGTTCGCGAGGGCTGTTGCACCGAGTGGATGCTGGGAACGTTATGAAAGACCTTCGTTCTGCTGGACAGATATGGCGCGTGAGTGCAACGCATGTGATATCTATCGACAAGATGGACCTGATAATCCTGGATGAGGGAGTTGAGCCTGTCGGCTATCGCCTGAGTCACAACTCACGGAAATGATTGATTGGAAACTTCGCGCTAGGCTTCCTCGAAGCTCTGGTAATAAAAACGACTCTGCACATTTGATGGGGGAGATTGCGAGTGGCAGACTGGCGCCGGACTTCGGTTCTGGTGCACCCACGAATATCGCCTTCGGATTAAGCTGAATGGGTACTAGCATGACGGGTAAGCCACTTGTCATGAAGAAACATTCAATCTGTCAAGATCAGTGCCCAATTTGTTAGCCCTCGCGGTCTGAAAGAAACACGTTGTGGTAACGACCTCATTTATGCATTTTTCCACGTAGCCTTTAAACGTAAAAAGGTACCAGGGATACATCGCGTTTTCAATTTTGTGCCACGTCCACGTGCCTGCAGCACAGATGATTCCTCGCTAACTGCGGGCGCCATTTTTCCCCTCCATGAGGCCTGTTTTAAAGAAGACCGAGCGCTGATAACGCCTTCAAACGAGTGGCCGCCTGTGGCAGAAACACTGATTCAGGAGTCCGGAACCTGCCACGACCACAGCGGGACGGGTCTGCACCGCCCCACTCCGTGCTGACTGGAGGGACCCGATCAGCGCCTGAACCACAGCTGCGGACCGGACAGTATGTCCATCGTACTGCACGGTGCTGACTGGGAGACCGGATCAGCATCTGGCCCAGAGGTGCGGACCAGACAGGATATCAACAGTGCCACACGGTGCTGACTGGGAGACCGGATCAGCACCTGGCCCAGAGGTGCGGACCAGACAGGATATCAACCGTGCCACACGGTGCTGACTGGGGGACCGCCGCAGTAGTCAGGAAGCGGGTGTTCCCCCATATCGTCACCCGGTTCCTGCTCAAATGAGCCTCACTAGAAACCTTAGAATACGGATCAAGTTTACGGAAAGAAGAGGTTACCTTTTTTGCCGTTAAGCCACCATCTCCATTACTCAGTAGGTGAATGACACCACTAATGCAGAATTCGTCTCGATCAACCAATACCGAAACAACTGTTCCACTCAATTCTCTGGTGCACCCGCAGGTTCTTCCCAAACTGACATCCTTCATATCCACTCCAGGTACCGCACTGCGTCTTTTATTTGCAGAAACAATGAAGGTACGACCTATTCCCCGTCCATACCAATCGACCCGGCGGCCGGCCCGCAGACACCACCTGAGACTTCCGCCCTGTATCGGCCGCTATCTGGCGCCGCCCGGTCGCCGGCAGCGTGTTGCCACTTGCAGCTCGGGGGGAGGGGGGGGGGGGAACGGCCGCACCGGCGCCGGCCAATCGGCGATCGGCTCTGGCAGCTGTGAGAGGCAGCCGATTGTAGTGTGAGCTGGCGGCGCCGCCGTGGCGCGCCGCACATCAGCTGAGACCCGGCCTGGCCGCCTCAAGTGGCCTCTATCGGCGGCATTCAAAGCCAGCGGCGCCGCGGTGGGTCTAGGCGAACGGGAAAAAAACGCGGCGTTGTAAACACTGCTCCGAATTGAATCTCGAGCGCGTTTTGACGTAGTCACCGTGGCGAACGTTGCATAAGCCTGATGACAGGGCGGAGACTATGATCTCTCTTTCAAAGGCACGCATTTCTACAGATACACAGCATCAATTCCGTTACACACATTCACCGACCATGTTTTTCTCAACGCGCGCGCATGAAACAATTCAATTGAAACTTTCCCTACAGTTTTTCGCTTTTATCATGTCCGCTAATACTTCATTGAAGGAAAACCGATCCGGTGACATATTTAAGTTTGCTGATGTGTTGGTCAATGCCGACTCCACGATGCGCCTTCTGATATAGTCATTCGAACTGAACACAATTTTGTCCTGGTCTAGAGAATGATTTAAGTCCGTAACATGACAAAAAATGACACTCGTTTGTTTCCAACCCGTATATCTCTCCGATGTTCCTGTATCCCTTTTGATAAATCCCTCCCTGTCACCCCGAGATAGGCTCTCTTGGGGCATCGTAGAGTCGGCATTGATCAGCACAACAGAAAGTGCACATATGTCACCGGGTCAGTTTTCGTTCAATAAAGTAGTAGGGGCCACAAAAGCAAAATAATGCAGCTAAAGCTCCGACTGAATTGTTCCATGTGCGTGCGTTAGGAAAAATATGGTCGGTGAATGTGAGTTAACGGGACGGATGCTATGTATCTGTAAAACTTTGATAATGAGCCAAGATGGCTTGAAATGGCTAGCTTTAACAAAAAATTCGCGACTCCGAAGTGTGGTATTAAATACTTCATATAGTGGTACTTCAAAACTAAGTGCATTTGTTTCCCATAAATAATAGAATAAAACTCTGATCACGTTCTAAGCTGCACATTTTGCAAAGAAATGTGGCGTTGTCGTGCGCATATTGTAAAGAACGGACCAAACAAGATTTGTAATAGATACTTTTTCATTGAAATGAATGATATGGTAGGTTACAAATATCATTCAGACTGTTCAAGTGTTAATATTATGTCCCCTGCGTTTGACCGCTTCAAGAAAGCGTTTAATCTCCCTTGCTTGCAGCTGCCCTCTTTTTTGGCCTCCACACCAGCCATGCTTCAGTCGGCACAGTGATCATACTGGACCGGTTCGTCTCGTATGTATCTGTCCCCCGTCCTGCGGGCGCACGAGTATCGTCGAACGATCGGACAGATCCGGTATGCCAACAACCACTACCGTCCATGGCAACAGGGACTGACGATGAAAGCGATAACGTGCCGGTTGGGCACTGCCTTTCTAGGACTTAACTGCATCACCGATCACCGCGTGGGCCTTAGCCTATTGGTAAAACGTAACAGAATCCTGAAGGCAATGCCCAAACAGCAATATCGCACTGCTGCCTTCAAATCGGCATTACAACGCAAGCCGTCGTAAACGGGCAGTCTGTATGTACTAGCCCGTTCCATCGTGACTTTGCATGAAACTGGACTCCGATTGTTTATAACAAACAACAGGAAGCATAAGATATCCGACTGAGCGCACATAACCAGAGCCTAGGAAGTCCAGCGGTCCGCCTCGAGTGGCCAGCTCTGTTCCCGTGCAGCCTTCTGCGGCGGACGGCCTGACCACTCACCGTCTGAGGAGCAGAGCGGGCAGCTCTGGCAGCGAGTCATGCACGTGTAGCAACGCTCGTGGCCGCACGCGTCCGTGATCTTGCGCTTCATGGCCTGGTCAAAGGGCATGCCGCAGATGGGACAGCAGCTGGGGGGCTCCGCCGCCAGCCGCCGCTGAGCGCTCACATCTGCAACGACACAGCAGGTGAGCAGGGTGAGCAGGGTAGGCAGGGTCGCACACAGGCGACAGACGGCGTGAGAACACAGTAATCACTGATGACAACAACGGTGAGAATGCTCTGAGTTATGGCGCTCGCGGTGTGAACGTCCCAGGTGACGGCGGGCGTCATGTTAGGAACGGGGACCGGCGACCTGCCTGGTAAGACTCGCCGAGATTGTTCGGTCCACCTTGTTCATTCACATGCATAGACCAATTCCGACCGAACGCGATCCAGCCGTCCAATCCCGACGCTCGCTGTCTGCGAAAAATCACACCTTCTGCCGGCCACCGCTCGGCGGGACGCCGAACGTGACGCCGTCACGCGGAGTGACGGCCGGCCGTCCTTCACGCCGCGCGCCGTCTCGCGCCGTCACTGCCCGCCGGCCGACCACTCAGCGGCGTCACGGCGACGTGACAAACTGACCGGCCCGCTCCGGACCCACTCGATGGCAGGCGATCGACCGTGACGCCAGCGATCGCGGCAGCGGCGACGGTCAACCGTCGGCAGCCGCCCCTGTTCGTCGGCCGGGTCGCGACAGGAGAGCTGCGCGGCTGCGCTGCCGCCGCCGCCGCCGCCGGGCCGGCCGGCCATGGAACCGCCGGCCCCGGCGCGGCTCCCGCTCGGCAGCAGCGCCGGCCCCGAACGCGCGGCCGCAACAGGAAAAGCGCATTTGTCGCTAATCCGTGCTGGCGGCGGCCAAATAAGGCGGTCGTCGCGCGAGCCGCGCGGAAACCCGTTCCCGGCCGGCGGCCGCGTCTCGGTCCGGCCGGCCGGTGACTCAGCCGGCCGCCGGGCTCCCGCGGCGGCCGCCAGGTGGGCGCAGGGTGACCGTCGCGACGGCCGGAGCCGGGCGGCGACGCTGCCGTCGGGATCGACGAGAAACTCGGCAGCAGAGGACGGGGCGCGGCTGAGACAGGGTCTGCAGGCGCCGTCTCATCCGTACATGATTTCTGTATGATACCCTAACCGACAATAACAGTCACATCTGGCACTCATTGGGGCGGGAGGGGCGCGTAGTCTGGGGAGTCGGGTGTCTATTTTTTCAGAGTGTTGGAGACCTGTGCCGCTGCCGGCCGCTCCAGGACCGGAGAACTCCTGCCGCCAGCACGCGGCTCGCAGGTGACCGGTGCCCTCGGCTCCGGAGCGTCACCGGCAGTCAGTCGGCGCCGGACCGGCGCAGCTCAGCACGCTGTGTGCGGCGAGCGGCGCCCAGCGGCGCCCGGGAGCCGACCGGTCGGCGCGCAGCCACGTGGAAGACATTGCCGGCCGCTTTTTGACTGGGCCAGGGCCGGTTTGTGATTAAATGGCCGGACTGTGGTCGGCGCACGGCCCGACGCCACCTCCGGCCGGCGCCAAAACGGGCTGGCTCCGACCGCCGCAGAGTTTTTTTCCGGCGGCCGGCTCTGTCGCCGACGCAGTGAGGCGTGCGCCGCCCGACAGTGGGTCAGAGGGGCTCTGTTGTCGCCGTGCCGAGCCGTCCTCAGCGAACGGCCCGGCCAGAGGATGAGGCACCGGGCCACGGCAGGCGTCCTCCGGCTGGGAGCTGGCGGAGCCGGGCGCCGCTGTGACGCCCTCCTCGCGGCGCCAACGCTGCGACCTTAATGCGCCACCTGTGCAGGGGAATGACCACGACTGTTCGTCCCTGACATATGCGACTGGTTAATAATATCATCCCAACAACTGCTTGATCGTGCATATGTGCGAAACCGAACCACGATTTCAATGCACAATTCTCGAGGCCTTCGACGCATTTCGCCGCAGGGACGCATGGTATCAGGCGTCTTCCACAACAGCTCCGGTGCGTTGGTGTGCGGGCAGGCAGACTCCCCAGGTGTGACTGATATCGAGGCTGCGCGACACCAATCAAACTGGCGTAGCGTGGCGCAATGCATAGAAACTGAGGCCCCTACGTGAGGTCGAGCCATGGCTGAATCACTGTTTCGACATCCATAGCTCGGAGTCTCCAGTGAGATGGCGCTGATCACGCAGGAAGGGTTAGGTTGGTGCGCAATACGCTTGGAACGCAAGGCAACAACGGTAAACACCCCAGCACCGTTACGATTACTGTTCAGGCAATACAAAATGTCATATGCCTTGGCATTCTTCGTACGTAATGTTATCGAGTAACGTAATGTTGCAGGCAAACGTTGTGCAGCCGATAACCGTCCTATTTTTTAAAACAAGATTATTCCCATCTGCATTAATTCATGAGACCATACACAACCGACTGCTGTAGGCATAAATGCAGCACTCAGGTCTGCAGAGCAAAGTGCAACGAGTGCACGCGCAAACAAATGTTGCAATGAGGTGACAAGCAGCCGTCGCAGCTTCACCTGCTTAAGTTCACCATATGTGTAAATGATTCAAACCTATATGAGTTATTACAACGTCTTATACATCATTCGATAAGACGTTCTTATTTTTAACCAATTTTTCGCAAAAAAGGGATATTTCCAGCCTCTCCCATGGACATATGACCGGGGTTCCAGTTCCTGATGGTCAGAACATAATACCTATTGGTGGTGTCTGATTTTGCTCAAGCTGATGTACTGTTTCGGAATCGAACTTTAAGCGACGAATTTGGGGGCTTCTCCAGGTGTCTGGTAGACCAGAGCATTGCACTCTTCATTCAGTGATTTAATTACGCATAACAAGACTGATGCACGCATCGTTTACAAACGGCAGCACTCAGCACTGCCCCGAAGAGCGCCACACGCTGCATGCAGCGAGCGTCGACGATGCTAATCCCAAACGTCAATTCATTATGACACAAATGTATGGGAACCGACATTCGCTACAGCTATCTTTACACCAAATGTCACGTCGGTAAGATGTTTGAAGACTTCGTCAAGAAGCGGGCGAAAAGGCCATAGCTCGAGTTTTCAATGACTGCAATTCCCTGCCAGTTAACGTGGTCGCGGCTGACACGATCGCGACATTCAAATCCAGATTCGACAGGCATTGGGCACAGCACATGTACGACACCACAGACTAAGAGAGATGCCGGTTCCATGTGACGAGCTTGACGTGAGCGGGACGAACAGGCTCGGTGGCCTCAGAATCCCCGACAGCCGTAGATCAGGTAGGTAAAGTATAAAAGACGTGTTCCCTGGTGGGGCCCGCGGGGGTGGCTTCCCCCACAATCCTGGAGCCGCGGCAACTTCCCAGAGTAAAGCCGTCACGAGCTCCGAACCGGGGTAATTTGAAGAGAATGGAAACACTAAGAAAAAAGTGCATTCCTTGCTTGGCGTTGGTGTGACGACGGACCACTTCTGTAAAGCGCTGTGTAGCTCATAGACAATGGCTAAAGACTAAAAACAATGTGCTAAACAATGTGCCGCATGGCTGTGTCTCGCCAAGGGTGCCGGCACTAACGTCATTCAAAATGCTCAGGATACTTACAAAGCTCTTAAACCTGTAAAACGGAAGTGAACTTTTGACACCAGCACACCCAAGCTGGCGCGTGGTAACACAAACACTGGTAGAAACCATCAAGACGAGGAATGACAAGGAACAAAAAAAACCAACTCTGTCTTCGCTGATTACCTTGGTATTTAGCACTAGCCATCGATTCCACTGGCATGGCCACAGGTGGTCTTGACTCGTCGCAATACGGGATGCGTGATGTCGCCAGGTTTCCCGGCATGTTGGCGTCACTTTTCTGCGTCGTCCGTAATTTTCACAATTCACGGGTGAAGGGCAACAAGAGGTCAGTTCGCTCGTCCTGACATGTCCGTCCCGTCCACACACTTCTCGCGCACCTACGCCGCCTCGCCGCCTTCGTACCACTGAAGCGTCGTGGGGCGACCGTTCATTCAGAACCCCGGCGCCGGCGGCCGTACAGCCTCCGACAGAGCGGCCGTGTCGGCGGGCCCGGCGCCCCCTCCCTTCCCGAAAACCGTCCCGCGCCGCCCGTCGCGCCGGCAGCGGGCGAGCATGTGTCCGCCAAATGAACACAAATACGCCTCACGAAGGATTAGCGGCCCTTCAGCGGCCTCCGTGGGCACCTCCGCCCGGCGGTGCTCCGCTGCCAGAGGCTGCACCGCCAGGTAAGACGGCACGTGAAGCCGCCCTTGTGACGTCAGGGACGTCTCAGCGCTTCTGCAATGCCATTGAATGTCCAGATGTGGTATCGATATGCAAACTAGCGCCGAAGGACATGAATGCCGCCTTTTAAGGCGGCGGCCGCTGGCGGTCGTGGGCAGCGGAGGAGTCTGACCTCACCCGTGCAGCGGGCGACCCGGAAACACGCCCTGGGGCGGTGTCTCGACAGTCACGTGCCTCGTGACCAATTGCGCGCCTGGTCGGAAGGCGTGGGAGGCTTTCTGTGGAGTGATGAAACTTGGCGCGCTCAGGTGTTCTCAGAAGATGCTATCCCGGTCTGAGGCAGTCCCCGGCGATCATCTTCAGACGGTCGAGCAAAGCCCTATTAACGGGACCCCAGCGGCGGCTTTCAGCAGAACTTATGCTTAAGGAAGCACGAGAGCTGTACTTTTCGTAAAGCGTAAGCATCACCTGACGCGCAGTGCAGATGCTGACCATGAGGCGTTATTTGCGTTTCCTCAGCACTGAAGGTCACTTCGAAAAGGTCACGCTTTCAGCCGGCTGCCTTCAGTTCAAGAGCGCCGCCACTTTCAGATTCCACCGCTGGTTGTTTTGTCAATGTTCGCAAAAATGAGGATCAGCCTACCCGTCCCCATTTGCCATTACTCACACATCAGTGAACTATCAGCAGATAACGCCACTATCCTGTTTGCCCCATAGCAAACGCAAAACTGATTCCGATCATCCCCGTCGCGATATCCATTTCTGGCGGACTGTATTTTTCGGTCCTGCCTGCTTCTGCAGACACGACGGCAGCTCAGTGAGCCGAACGCGGCGAGTAGGCAATAACACCATTTCCCCAGTTCAGACGGCAACGAAAGCTGGCAGCCGAGTGTTGTGAGCGACTCTGAATCTGACGGCCATTGCCTGCGTCTCACATTGACTGTGTTTGCACCTGACAGTGACTTTGTCTGTGTCTGATGGCAACTGCGTCTGCGCCCCATGACGAATGTATGCACCTGATGATGAATACCTGCGCCTGATGATGAATATCTGCGCCTGGAGGTAACTGTGTCTGCGCCCGACGTTGCCTGCGCCTAGCAGTGAATGTGTCTGCGCCGGTCGGTGACTGCGGCTGATAATGTCTGCGCCTGGTGGCGACTGGGCCTGATTCCTGTCTGTGACAGCGCCCCCGTTCTCGTGTGGCTCCGCCAGCAGCTTATTACGCTCCACGGCGGCCGGCGGCAAGCCTGGCGGCGAACGGTGTCAAAAGATGGGCCGATATCGGACGGCCTGAATCTGTTTACCTGCGCGGCGGCGCCGGGTAACATGTGCCAAAACGGCCCCCCGGCGGCAGCGGTCTGCCTGGTCCCGGCGGCACAAAGCAAGGGCGCCCCCTGTCCTCGGGGGAGGGGGGGGGAGAGATCGGGCCCGGCCCGCGCTTCGTTCCCACAGTCCCAGCACTGGGCGGTGTTTGTCGGTGATCGGAGTGCACCTGTTGGCCGTCTCCGTTCCGTCGTTATCAGCGGGCGCGGGCAGCACGGTGCCGCCGCTATCGTCCGCTGACCGTGTCCCGGCCGTCGGAGCTGGGCGCCGGCGACCGTGCAAAGACGCAGCCGTCACGACCACGGAGGCGAACGTACCGCTCCGGCGCCGTCCCAGACCCCAGATCACGGGCGCCAGCTGCGAACGGTAGCGCCCGGGCACCGCGACGTCGCCAGCCGGCCACTGGCCACGGCTCTGCGACCCAGGCACCACGGGTCCGGGCGCCAAGGCAGGCGACCGTCATGGGATCTACATTAGAGCTGAGGGTCCGTCTCTCAGCAGGCGGCCGTAACAGGCTCTATATAGACCCTGAGGGTTCGTCTCCCAACAGGCAGTCGTCTCAAGTCTGGGCCCAGGGGCAGGGATGCAGATTTCTGTAAATGATTGAACATAATGTATACCTGTTCATGATTGTGAACATCTGTAAATAAATGAACACAGCCGGACCGGCCGCACCGGCCACTGGACATGTGCTCAGAAACACGGCCGGCGTCCGAGCCAGGCTGTGGACGCGTGTGCGCGGCCCAAGCCAAAGGCGCACCGACGCGGTTAGGGGAGAAATCACATCTGTGTGCGTGGTCAGAGGTGTGTGATGTGAATGCATGTGCAGCTAGAGTTGCGTATCGTGCCGAGTTTTAGGGGGGAGCGAGCCGAGGACCCGACATTCAAACCTCCCCCAGATGTGGATTTCCCATCGGATTTAGCCCACTTTATTTTGACCGACGGAAATTTATAAGCCTTTTTGTTATTATTTATGAAGTAAGAAATGCATTTGTCCTGATTTATATGTATATATATATATATATATATATATATATATGCAGAAAATACAAAGACAGATACATCGCTATAGACTTTCTTCTTTACTTCTCGCCTATCTCTTATCTATTGAGGCCGTTCTTTTCGTTATTAGTACTCATTTCTGCTTAAAACTGGCAGAAAATATTGGGAGCCCCAAACCAACACTAGGGATCCAAATCAACATTGGGTGGGCCAGGGCCCCCTGCCCTGGGGTCCTGTCCCTCAGTAGGCGGCCGTCGAGAGGACTATCCAGGTCCTGAGGGTTCGCCGTCACGGGGTCTATGTAGGTCCCGAGGGTCTGTCTCTCGGCAGCCGGCCGGCCATTAGCTGATGACCATCAGGCGGCCTTCTGTCTGGCCGTGGCGCAACAGCGCTGCAGCCGGGGGCGGTGTGAGTCAGCCCCGCCCGCCGCCGCCGCCGCCGCCGCCGCCGCCGCTGTCTGAGGACGGCCGAACACAGCCGGGCAGGCCGCACCAGCCACTCGACATGTGGTCAGGAGCACGGCCCGAGCCAAAGGAGCACCGACACGGTGAAGGCAGAAATCACATCTGTGGGCGTGGTCAGAGGTGTGTGAGGTGAATTCATGTGCAGCTAGAGTTGCGTATCGTGCCGAGCTTTACGTGGTTGGAGGTGTGCGTATGTGACGGATTTTTTTTATTCCTCGGTGTCATTTCTCAACGTCACGGGGACGTTTTCAGAGCCGAGACTGGACTAGGTCAAACTGCAAACAAAACATTTTTAAACACTTGTTTCCTAGGCAACGTCGCACGCTCGATGTTGAATTTTCAAAAATACTGGAGGTCAGCTAATTCAGCTAATTCACGCGCTTACACCAAACTTTGATAGGTCCAAAGTCATTTTTTTTTTATTCGTGGTGTTCATGCTTTTCAGGATTATTTGTGTTGCCAAGGCAACACAGATAATCCTGAAACCTAACATCCAGACTATGACGATGCATGGAAAGAAAGGAGCCTAAAATTATTCCAGGCAGCCCAATAATTTTGACATGGTTCCGTCCCTGGTTGTTCCAGTCACACCTTGAGTCCCTTTGGCTAAAATTATCCAAAGTTGGTAGGGCTGTCATCCTTTCTCCCCTATGGTCTACAGCATCCGTGGAGATGTATGAGGTGACAAGCGTGAGTGGTCAAAGGTGTGGGTGGTCAGGGGTCGGGAGAAGGGCCTTTTCGCCGCATTGCAAATTACCTCGGAGGCACAGCATGAAAAGCCGATCCCTAAATCTGACGACGTTCCGGAACATCGTCAGAATTAGCAAGACTATGCTCTGCGTCGTTACGATTTGCGGGGTGCGCGCTGAGTTAGACAACGAAATGAACTAGGCCTGAATGAGAAAAGTTCTTCCCCTTTGTTCTAAATCTGACCGTACCAACTAAAAAATAGGCACACTTTTCTTTGGTTCTTGTCAGACTTATGCTTGATTTCACTTCAGGGGAATCGATTCTGAATCCGAATGGATCCGATTTGATTCTCATTCTGATTCCCTGCGGTTTCCAAAACTGAATCGATCCCGATTTCGACTAAAAATGAATGAGTCAATCCCAAAATTGATTCCACTAAGATTTATTGAACTGGATTAAACCACTGGAATCGATTCCAGTTTTGATCCCGTAGACAACCGTGCCATTCAACACCGACGCTGCTTCCGACATACATCGGTGGAATCGATTCCGATTATGACTCTGGACGGAATTGGTCGGACTAAGTCGATTCTGGCTCCAATGGAATCGAGCACAAGTCTGGTTCCTATATTTTTGAACAGCGTTGTCTCTTTTACAGTGAAACGAAAACATACGTATAGACTGCTCACGCCGTCAAGGTAAGCCACTGTGAACAGGATCTACTTTGTTGTTTGCTTCATCGCTCTCTTCACAGATTACAATGAAATTCCACATTTTTCATGAGACGGCGTCTTTGAATGCCTGGAAGATGATGCCATGCTCTGCGGCAGGACAGCTGCAGATTTTTTTACCCGTAAACTGGGAACATACACTAGCACCAGCAGTTTGTCTTCCTGTGAAGCTGTCTCCCCTGCCTATCCCCCATCGGACCGCCATCTGTGCCGACTCGCGGCACGTGCCGGCCGCCGTGAGACGGCTCAGTCGGGTCTGAAGATGAGGCGACAGGCCGGCGCGGCACGCGCAGATCGGCGGCCGCCATCTCACGCGGAGCGCAGCCGCTGCCGTTAGCATACGCCGACACAGAACCGCTCTCAGGTCAGCAGCCGGGCCGGACGACGGCCCGCAGACTCGGCGGCCGACGCCAGCGCTCGGCGGCGCCCGGCTCTGATCTCCTCCGGACCGGTAACTGATCCCGGGGAGTGGCGAAATCTGGCAGGGAGCTTCCCCGGCCGGGCAGCTAGTCCCTGGGGAGGAACAGAGCCCGGCACCGAGTTCTGGCCTGAACGCTGGTCCCTGAGAAGACTGACAGACCTGGCCCCTGAGGAGTGGCACTCCCCCGCTCTGGCAACTGGTCCCTGTCCGCCTTTGAGCTGACTATGGCGCCGTTCACGCGAGAAAGTTGTGATCGAGCACGGTTGAGCGCGCGGGTTATGCAGCGCCAGCACTTCAGCGGTAACCTGAGGCGGCGCGTTAGTGATTCGCCTTGAGCCGAGTGGCGTAACGGGTGAAACTGATGCGCAATAGGCGATGTGCGATATGAGCGAGAGCCGGGACTGTCGGACCCTGCGGTTAGTTCATGCGCGCAGGATCCTATGTTCAGCAGGAGTCAGACACTGCATACAGCGCATACTGCCTCGCCGATAGACTACTGGAGCTCGAATGCGCGCCAATTTCGTGGCGATGTGACGCTCGTACACTGTTTTACCATCGCTCATACTGCCCAGTAGCCTTCAGTGCTCTTATTTGATTCTGCTATTCCTTATGTTTTGAGTAAACCTTGCACAACTTTTTGGAGGAGGCTGGATAACACTCCAAAATACAAAGTTAGTATATCAAAATAAATCACCGTCTTTTCTTATCGTTTTCCTGTGAATAATGTTGATGACATCAGAGAAACCTGCAGTCGCGAAGTGGTAATTGTCTAAAAGCCCTAGTACAGAACACTATTCATATATTACACTTTGTGCCACGCAATTACGGTTAAAATATACGAGGCGCATAGATAATGTCATTAAGCATGCAATAAGACCCTGCCTGTCAGCCAGTGCTTGATCACAATATTGGCCAGGGGCAAAGCAAGAAGGCATCAATCCAAAACGACATCATGCACGACGCCAACTTTGCGATAATGCGAGGAAAATCTGTTAGCCGTACCCTAAATAATTTATATACTTTATCCCACTGCCGCAGGCGGGTAGAGATAACCATTGAAGCCTTGCGTGCTTGCAACAGCCAATTAGCAGCCCAGAAGATGAATGAGGGTACAGCGTGACCACAATCATGCTTGGAAACAGCCCCCTTGCTTCTTGCTCCTTGCGACTCGAGCGTACAAACGCAAGTCAGCGGTCGCTTGTTACCGTCTTTGATTGAACCTACGGTTACGCGAGATAAATTCACTGTAAGTAGTTTGGTTATGGTGAGCTGTCTCGGCCACCGGGTACTTTCAAGAATGTTCCTAGTTCAATGTAACGGCATCCAGGACTGATTATTTACTTTCTGTGTCTCAGTCTCGTGGTGCTGAAGGCATCATCTGAACTGAACATGCGCCTCGGAGAGGAGGGGCATACAGCAAAAGCCATTCGATGTTGCACGGCCATATGCCAACAAAAACAGCAGTCATTAACTGCACGCTGACCAAATCGTGAAGCTTAGGTGAGCTAAAGCCGTTTTGCATGCAGACACCTAATGAGATGGAACAAAAGTTCTGCAGGTCACAAAGGCACCGCGTCAAACTCCAGCCAAGGGTCGGTCAAGACGATCGAAAACTCTCCATGGAAAGAGAAACTCCCGACCGCTCTTCTCGCAAGTTTTCGACGTGCTTTGTGACGAAAGGCTACCGGTTATCTCCTCCGTGGCCTGGCCACTAGGTTGTCCTGGACTGCTCGCTATTTCGTTACCTCTTGGTCACATTGCAGCACTCAGGACTTCTCTTAGAAACCATGCTCGTAAAAAGGGTCAGTAAAGTTGCCGCAACGCACATTCACCGGCTGTTTCTTGGCTTGGTTGCGAAGGCCAAGGGACTTTCACAGGAGAGAACCAATCAGACTTGAGTCCGTGCTCAAATCTCTCTCTCTCTCTCTCTCTCTCTCATTCTCTCTAGCTTTGTTATCCTTCAACTCTCCCCATCTCCCATCCCGTATGCCCTAGGTATACGGATTGCAATGTCACGCAACCATCTGGCCTATGTTTTGACTATACCAGAACTCGAGGTACGGTGGATCACTCGCCGCGTTCTCGACCTACATATTCAATGTACACCATGAATCCCGTTCGATTCCGACTGCTCATTGTGACACATACCTGAATCTATGGGCCGGATTAATGGGCCTCTGAATAGGATAACAACGATATTTATGCATCCACAAACGATTTCCGATAAAAACCCAAAGGGCAGAATTGGCAAAGCGAAAGGTGTATTGTATAAGCTCACCTTTGCTACACCGGCGTCTGACCATGAGATCCCCTGTATGGCCCTCACTGGTATATTTAAGGTCACAGGACCTCAGGGTGGAGACCAACGTCTTTCAGATCAACTTTGGTCGAGGATCTTCCATTTCTATCACAAGTGGGCAGTTCGATACGGCGCCAAGTGAAAAAAAACGGCCGTAGAGTGAGTCACTGCAGCCGCTCCGTAATCGGTAGTATCAGCGGGCGATGACATCGCAGCCAGGGTCGCCCTATCCGTGCTAGGCGGTGCTGGTACGGGCACACAAAAACCGCTCACAATTGCCCCCTCCTACGCCAGAAATAGTCTTCCCACCTTGTTAGCCTTCTCCATCCAAGCGGTGAGCCATTTTTGACGTGCAGGAGTTCTTGCCTAATAAGCGTCAGACTCCTCTGACGGCCCAATGAATGGCGGCCCCTCGCCAGGACGGCTCGCACAAATGCACTGCGCCAACTTTCGCGAGGACTGCAAAATGACTGGGAGGTTTTCGCTGCTACCCGTCTGTTCGCATTGATGACAGATCACTCTCTTCAAGATGCCACTCTCGCAGCAGCAATTTACGCACACCCTGAACACCACGCCTGTTGTATTCATTAATGGATGTAAGCGGGGCTCCGTAAGGTTAAAGGATTTCAAGACACGGGAATGGAGACCAATGGAAAACTAGTTTTTTGTACTTAATATCACGCCTTACTTCTTGGTAACTGATAACAATATTGGTGGTACATCGCCACAGAGTTTCCTGGTGGCACTGACTTTAAAAGCCGATTTACGGGAAAAAAGCTTTGTTTGAAAGAAAAGTTTTGTGTGATCAGTATCAAATATCAAATTTCCCAGCATGATGAGGTGAATTTGGATGTCCTCCACTACCGTATTTCTGTACTGTGCTTCTTTACGGTTCATCCATTTTCGCTTGCTGTCGTTTAACCACGATTTGAATGCTATAAAGGAGATCCGAATAACCCCAGTAGTTGGTGTGGATAAGTATACAGATATAAACCGAAAGGCCTTCGAACTACAGCGCCATATGACCAAAGTAGGCGCTGATGTCGTTAACCTCTTCCTACCCTGCAAAAAAGGAAATACAGGAGGCATGACAAAGACGTGTTTCTTAGACATTTCCTGAAACAGTGACACATATATCGGCGTTGTGTGAAAAAGATGCTTAAGAAAGGTACTCGTTTTTCGTTGTTTTTGATCCGTGGCGAAGCCTCACTTGGCCATGCCGCTCAAAAACCCTACGCATGAGCCTGTGCAGGGCCCATGAATAGCCGTGTGCAAGCAAGGGCGTAGCCGGAATGGAGTGACAGGAGAAGAACGTCCTGGCCCACCTGACCCTCATGCTGGAGCAACGCCACTCATTTTGCCTTGGACGAAGCAAATCCGTATTACGACCTGAAGACAAGGGGCTGCTCAGCGATCTTTCAAACGGTCATCGACCGTTTGAAGATCGAGAAGAAGACGTCCGCGATACCACCCCCGGCGTCACGGCTCTTAGCACGCATGTGACAGCGCATTCGTCCATAAGAAGAAGACTAGGCACCTTAAGCAAATAGCCAACACTTTCTTGGATTCAGGAGATACATTTAGTTTATTCTCAGGCCCAGGACTGGATAGATGGATGTCTGCAGCTTCCATTTTGCTGCAACAATCGGCTACATTCAGCGGAATATCATTCAGCGTTTTTCTGGAAGTTCGTCTTTACTTGCACTGCGTACTGCTTGCCAGTCATCTGCAATGCAATAGATGAGCATGTGCAGTGGGATATTACGCAACGTATGTCGTGTTCTATTACAACCGGTGTGTATGATTAATTTTTATTATCTTTACCAGTTCGAAAGAATGACCCTGACTGACGATTGTGTATTTTTCAGTCCATTGTTAATGCTGTGGTCAGTGAGGGGACCAAAGCAAGTAACGAACAACCGCGAATTGTACGCTTGCTGGAGGAACGACATTGTACTTGCAGGCATTCAAGGTCCAAAACAATGAATCACACATGCCAGCACGGCGAAACTTTGCCTCGATGTATGACTCAGACCACGATCTCGGCGACGGGTGTCATTCAACCCAGCAGCAGTGGCGCCATGTGTTCAGACATCTGCGATTCGATCTACATCGATGAAAAAAACAACAGACCGTGTCGCACATAATTCGGCGTGCAATACAGCACCGAAGGCAGAGCTGCATTCCACCAAAGTTAAAGGCTACAAAACTATGGAGAGAGACAATCGGCAAAAGTTTAACCATGCCCGTGGTGCTTGTGAACACCATTCACTTGCAGCAAAGCGATTCGGCTGAAAACTTTGCCTGACCGGACATCTTTCTTCGCTACGAAAAGAGCTATGTCATGCCAGATACACGACAAAGAAGACCCGCATTGCAGGAGGTACGATTTATTGCACGCACAAGAGCACCCGATGAGCCCAATAGCCCCAGCATCGCATGCAGTACCGCCATTTGAAATATTCCTTGTATCCCGTGCTTTCACGACGCCAAATCTTAAATCTCAGCTTTCGCAATCATTTGCATGGCATGTTGACGTCGCTGCCCGTGAAGTCTCCGGACCTGGCATTTCGTTAAGAACTCCATTCCAACAGAGTCCGAAGCAAGTGTCCGGCATTACGCGAAGAGATTGACATATCAAGCTAAACCGTATAAAAGAACCATAATTGCTACCTTGTCAGCCACCTCAGTTCCACGCGCACGAAGATTAAACGCTGCACGGTGTGCACACTGAGAAGGACAAGCTAATTCGTCTCATTTCAGCGAATTCTTGTCAGGCTGGCCGAGCATGGCTCTCCTAGCAGTGGTCGTAGCTGCAATAGTGCTGCCAAGGGGAAAATCACATCTCGGCAAATCCGCCCTGACCGCATACCACTTCTCTGGCTATTGAAAGAACCAGAGACGACGCAACACTACTGCCCGGATGATAAACCACAACACTGGGCTGCTCTTAGACGCTGAGCTTTAGCTTTTACAATCGCTAAGTCGCGGTGCCTTTTCAGTTCAAGGATCGTGATTCTGCGGGACTGCTCTAATAGCACACCACAACAAAGGAGAGCCACCTAGGCTGTATGGAATTATCCACTAAAAGCTCGGACGTCGCCATGCATTTACAAAAGGCGATGGTGGCGGCTGCATGCTGCCGTCCACGACAGCGCAGCCGACGGCACGAGGCTCCAACCAGACCTGCTCGGCTCCGACCTGCCAAACGGAAGACCGAATCTGGGCCGTTGCGAAACATGAATGGCGGCTGGCGTTCCCTGCAGCTTAGCCATTATCCCGGCAGAGTTTCGCAGCGGCCGTGTGCAGTTACGGCTCGTACAATATGGGGCAGGTGGTTTAACCATAAATGGCCAACCCCGCAGACAGACATGCACATTTAGCCGTGGGCGCCCGTCCTGAAACCTGGTCTCATGGTAGTCAGCTCAGGTTCTCTTCTCAAGGTCAGACCCGCTTTCCAGTGCTGCACTGTTGCGCCAGCCCCGCTTCCCCGTGATTTTAATGCCGAATTAACCATTTGAGTGCAAATAAATGACAGCTAGAGTGCCGTAAATCACAAACCTTTTACAGCTAATAAAAGCGTTGCGACCTCCGGGATCGAGCCGTAATTCGTGTCATGAAAGAGTCTGCAGGTCGACAGCACGATCCATCTTCCTCTGGCACCAAAAGCCGGGACCTTGTCTTCGGCGTCATGCCCTAATACGGATGTAGGCAACATGCAGCGGAAAACAAACTGCGTGACATGGCTCCTGAGCAGTCCTCAGTCGCGGCTTTCCGCCACAAATCCTCTCAAAACCCAAGCTCGCGGAAAGATGCTTCCGCGGATAGCCAAACCGCGAAGACATTGGAAAGCTGCGCCGTATACCGCGCTGTTTTTACGGTCGAGCCGGCCTGCCGGAGACGAACTCCAGACGGGCTTTCTGACCGGTAATCTACGTCGTGCGACGGCCGGGGCAGATTATTGAATGGGCTCTTCACGGTCACCGTGGACGGGAATCGTGAGATGGACATTCAAGCCACCGTGGGACGGACTGCCACCAGGTAGCGCTCTGCCAAAAAGGTTCACTGACGATAGTCACGTCTTCGGCACGATTCTCAGTCCAGAGCACTCAGCGCGTGGGACCGAAAGTCGCACTTTCGCTCGGCAAGGCTAAGCTCAGTTCACCACAGCTCGTGCGAACCATCGTCCCGGGCAGCATTCACGAGACGTCTCGTCTGGCTCCAGCCCTCACCCGCCGCCCTCGGCCGCCGCCGTCCTCTCCTGAGCTCTCTGCCGCGGCGTTACAAGCTCTCTGCATCACGCACCGACGGGCTGCGGCTCCGGCGTGCATTGGACGACATCGAGATGTGGAGCGATCGTGAACAAGCCGCCGATTCGATTTAGAAAGCTCCACGAGGGCTGGAGCCGACGCCTCGATGCTTATCTCAGCCGCACGCATTCTGGAACCCAACATCATTCAGGGTTATGGGCGCCGTGTAATTAGGGTTACGTATGTTTTATTGCGGGAACGAAACGAATACGGAGTCTCAATTGTTTTCGGACGGCCATTATCACCATCTACGGCGACTAACGGGACGAACGGCTTTGAATGAAAAGTGGTGGCGATGGCCGAGCTTGGAAGGCAGAAACTCGCCAGCCCAGACCGTGCAACATGGCTGTGCCCGGCAAAATCTTCGCGTAGCGATAAAGTCTTGAGAAACTCCACCCTGTATCGTCAATGATATCTTGCAAAACCACCGTTTTGTTTTGAGTTCTTGAATCTTTATTATCAGAAACTTTTCTAAAAGGCATCCGCATTTCCGTAAAGGCAACTCTCCTGCATCAACAACGTTTCGGCGGCTACGATATAACTTTAAACGCAGCAACACGCGCCGCCGTCTGTCCTCCATGCGATCAAAGCTATTCTTGGGGTCTATTTCCCGCGATGGGCACACACGCCGCCATCCGTCCGCCTCGTGGGATCGAGAGTCCAGGCTGAGGCTGACTGAGATGAATGCCCGTCCAATAGCACCTTGTATAGCAACACAGCTTCCAGAACAATCTGACCTTGTTTGGACTGCTCACGGCCCCTTGTGACCAATCACAGTTGTTTAGCACCGGACGACTCCCCCTAAATGGGCGGTCGGATCTGTCGTCGCACGTATCATGCAAACGGCGCTGTAAATTAAGTGATTCATGAAACGGCGGGAAGGGCACTGTATACGGCCCAGAGCAAACATATCTCCGGGGAGCAAAGAATTCAATGTCAATGAAAGATGCGCCGTCCAAAGCCTTGAATCGTAATCACATGTGCCTACTCGGCCAGTGAGAGGTGCCAGCTGAGCGAGGTACGAGAATGAATGGCCAAGAAAAGACACTGAGCCCCTCAAAACAACGAACAATGGACTAAGGCGATCAATGTCAAGGTATATCGCAGCGCGGAGCGCAAAGAAGATGACAGGGCAATTAAACTCTGGCGACAGCCCTTACCGCCGGCGCGTGCCGTTTCACCAGAGAGACAAACTGCACAGATTTTCAGCACGCACGCCCGGCCAAATGCCCGGACATCTCAGAAGGCTGGACTGGACAGCGGGGACCGCACGCACAGCTGACGTTCCCCTAACCGTGGTCGCACCGGGAGCTAAACAGAGCGACAGCTGTGCCGCTCGTAGAGACGCCGCGCTGTTCGGATATCCTGTCCCGGGCGCAGTTAGCGCTGATAAATTACCCGTCAGAGCAGGCGTCAGGACCCAAAACAAACCAAGAGGAGCCAGCGACTCCCTGTCTCTCTGTGCAGGCCTGGAGGATTCACCTCGTCCTTTATACAACCGCGCAAACAGGCTTTTTCTTCCCTATTCAAGTGGACCTGGGGAGTTGGGGTGGTCTTTATCCCCTCCACCCATTTATAGGGGACTTCTTCATTCAGTGCCATTTGTGTCAGATAGTGCTCTTTACCACCACCACTTCCCACCACCACCGGCCAAGTTTACTCGTTTTCTTATCCGTGCCTCATTCTCACAACTCTTTTTTTCCCGACATCACAAAAAACAATTACCAGCTTTTCTCGGTAGTGCTCTAGTGGAATCCTGAGGACGCGGCGACTGCGTCTGACGACGCTTTGTGTCTGAGCCGGCCGGAGCCGACCCGGCCCTCGGACCGGGAACGGCAGTTACGGTCGCGTCCTATCTATGCTAATGTCGGCGGCGACTCGGGCCGGGACCGGTGCCGGCAGATCAGCCGCGACAGGCGTGCCGTACCGTTGTCCGGCGTTCCCTGGCCTCCCGAGACCGTCCCGGCGGGTCACCGCCGACTCCGGCACCGTCCTCCTGGCAGCAAACCCAAAAACTCATCTGAGCAAGCCTGGAGTCTTGGGTTTTGTAGCACCCACAGGCATTTTGGCTCTCTAATACTTGAGAGTATTCATATTGGGTAAATGGGGTCGCTTGAGGACCCAAATCCTGCCACAGTCTCCCAGGTTATGCTCTCCAACGTCCCCAAAAGGCTGGACTGCTGTTGCTCAGCCACCTAGTGTAGGTGTCGTATACGACGTCTCTGCAGGACAGCTGCCTGCGGCATACAGAACTATCTTCACAGCTCACTTCACAAGCTATCCCGTGTCGCCTCATGAGGACTGCTGAACTGTCCCGGGTTCCGCAGCGTCGTGGTGCTGATTTGTTCTGGAGATGTGGTGCTGCGCTGACTCCGAGAGCCACCTGCCGGAGCACCGACGACCGCCGCGCCTGACTCCAGAGGTGCTCTCCTCATCGCCACCGACAGCTGCGTCCTACTCTGGCGGCGTCCGGCGACCTACCAAGACGCCCGCAGGCCACCGCTGCGATCCGGGAACAAGGACCGGCCAAAGCCCGGCCGTGCACGACAACAGCACGGTCGACCGTGAACCGAGCTGCAGATCTGGGAAAAACATGACACGGCGGCGCACTTTGTCAGCCGACGGCATAGTTGCGGAGAAACACGCGACGGAAAAGCGAACCGTGAAGCAGGCATCCGTCACCGTGTAAACACGGACGGCCGTTCCCACAACGCGTGACGCTCACTTCCGCCGTTCAATGGTCATTTTCTGTTGTCAGTCATCTGTGTTCTTTACTGGTGTTCAGCTTCCAACGTTAGAAATGTGGACATTCGATATCTGTACGGGCGTGAGCGTTTTCGTGGTAAACGGGATCCGAATGGGGTGGCGACACCGAGAGGGAAACGCCATTCTAACGTTACTCAACGGTTGTCATTTGCCGCTGTAAACTCTTTTTTAGCTGCTCGACGATAGCTCGTGCCGACTGCCGAAGAAGCAGGGCAGCAGGACATTTCCGCAGTGGTGCGGCACGCTGGCTGCTGCGAACAGAACACGTGTGGCGGCCATTTTTCAGTCAGGGCTACTTGCAGTGGTGTGCGGCAGGTCTGCGTTTGCCATGTGATACGTTATACGTTCCTCATTAATGCGGTGACGCTCGTTCACCGCTGGCGTCCATTGCCTTCCTTCATGACGCAACAGCGTCAATCATTTGTTGACACGTATCGTTAACTGGAATGCATCCCGGCCATCAAGAATGCGACCGGTGACAAGACTTAGCGAATGAAAGGGACGGACAGATCAATGACGTCCGAATAAGGCGCGTGAGCGTCCAAGCATCGCTGTCGTCTGAGTGTGCGTTCGGCGCCGGGCCGCCGTCGACCCTGCGTCCGAGCCCAGCCAGCAGTCGCCGGCCGAGAGCTCGCAGCTCGCCTAGCCGCACCGCCGGCATAATCGCGTCAGCGAAGCGCCGTGATGCAACGCGGCGCGGCCTGCCGGGCAGTCCGGCCGCCGCGCCGTCCGGATTCTTGCCGGCTGACTCAGCCGCGCTGCGCCGCGTTCGCCGCCGACGCAGAGCGGCGGCACTCGCGGCGCAGCGCGGCGGAAGTCGCCTGGGAGGCCGCGTTGGCGGCGGTCTCCTGGCCGTCGTCGGCTGCGGTGCGGAGCGGCGAGGTGTGAGGTTACATCGGGGTCGGGTGGACGGCAGGGGCGTCCAGCGATGAAGAGAGGCCCGTGTCGTGGCAAGCTGCCTCAGATGCAACTGCGGATCGGCCGCGGCTCAATAAGCGGATTTCGTCAGAGGAATGAAATGGCACGGGCTCCAGTCTGCAAAGCCCCATCAACGGTAAATACGTATTACAGGCCTTTTTTCCTGGATACTGCTTGAAGAGCGCTCAGGGAGTTTTGGTATTACGGCATTGCCTGCCATTAAAATAGGCTTCTGAGAGCAATATCATGTCGTACAAGTTTTCATGGGTGAAACGTGCATGATTTCGTCCCATGGTCATCCATTTTACGCATGGATGGTTTGGATTTTTTACGACGTCCGTGTCAGACAGCATTAAACAAATTTTTACGTCTCATACGCTTACAAAAAAGGGCATTTCCTTTCAATGAAAGGCAAATTGCAAAGCTTAGCTTTGATGACAACGGACAACATAGGCGCGGGAGCCATGGGGCCTCAGGGGCTTCATCCCCCCAACTCTTTTGAAATCTTACATTGACCCTAAGGGCGTTGACTGGAAAGAATTGACCCAAAATGCTTCTCGCTCTCCCCTCCCCCCAAACTGAAGAGGAGTTCCCGTGCCCCTGACAGACAATGTCATTTGATAACGTCCACAACAACCTTTTTATAACAGTGGACTTGCAATTCCCAGCCCCAAATGTAACTTGCTGTCGGATTACGGTGCCCTTTTCTTCCACCTTCGGAACTTCGTAGCTTAAGACATCAGCGGTATTTTTGGATCTATTCAATTGAGTTCAACTGATTGATTCAAACAAACCGACGGAATGGATTGAGATGAATGAAATTAATCGAACTGAGCGATTGCAATTTCCCAAAAGGTCGTCGCCCAGCAATAGTAAATCAACCATCTGACGACGAAAACGTTGAACGGCTTAATGTTGGCTCTTCCGATGCCCAGCTGTCTGGGGCAGAACCAAACAAGCAGTAGAATATGAGCTCTGCAACAACGAATCAGAGGCCTACAAGGGCTTTTTGACAAACAGCAGAAATTCATCGACTACAAAGACTGGTATATGCATTTCTTGTGCATTTCTACCCTGAAACGGGCAGGTAAGAACGTCCCTCCTTGCCCTTTAAGCTGTACGCTAGCTGTTGTGTTGTGTTTTACGCCGTAAAGTGTTTGAACTATATATATATATATATATATATATATATATATATATATATATATAGATAAATAGATAGATAGATAGATAGATAGATAGATATGGTCTCTGAGCCCATCGTTATCCCAGGAGACGGAGTGCAGAGTTGCGGGTGCGGTGGCAGATGTTCACTTATACGTTTGGTAATTTAGCATAAGCTTGAAAACAACTAGCGTTGAAAATGAAAACGTCCTTTGAAACTGCAGCTGCCCCGTGCCTCTGAAAACTTGCCGCCGTCACTACTTAAAATCCCAAGGACAAACACGTGAAGGCCAAGTTTCGGGCAGCAGCACAAGGCGGCACACCGGTTTTGGGGCAAAAACGCCGGTTTGAGGGAAAGCTTTGGCGCGACAGCCAGCTCTCCTATTGGCGCCACTCATGCCCCCCCCCCCCCTGCATTGGCACCGCTCACTCCCCATCGGCTCCGCTCAACCCCCCACCTTATTGGCACCGCAGGTCACTCTCTCGTAGTGGCGCCGCTAGCTCCACTGTTTGTACTCCTCATCACGCCTTTATTCGTGCCGCCGCTCTCCCGGCTCAGTGCCGCCGTGAGTCAGGTACGGCGAACAGAGAGATCAGAAGGGAGTCCCTAACGCGCCGGGTCAACGCCGAGCTGCCGGGAACGGTCGGCGAGAAACAGGACCGTCAGAAGTGCGGGCAGGATTGCCCCAGATGTGGACGGGAGATCTGGGGAGATCGCGAGCCAGAGGGGTGACGGAGGTCTCGGGGAGACGGGCGGAGACGGGCAGAAGCTCTTTTGGACGTTCAGGAGATGTGCTCATGGGTGATATCAACGTGGAAGGGAGTCTATAGAGACGGAGGAATTGCGAAATGCGACAGAGATTTTGCTGTTGTTTTCTTCTTTGTTTTTCTGTTGTTGGTCCAAAAATTGACGCTGGTCGGGCCTATTTATGCCGATCAAAGGGTGTCAAAAGAAATATAAAAACGTTCAGGCGGTGAGAGCAGATTTGAACACAGTTGTCTCCGTACGCGACTCGATATGGAACGTATATTGAGCCTAAAGTTTAAATTCACCGCAAGTTTGGGGCGCTATTGCTCGCACTGTCCAAAAGTTCGAATGTCCATGAGCTGTTTAGTTAGACCACATATACAATCATATATAACATGATTTAACACAACTACTCTAAATGTCTTGCTTGCTGCCAATCGTTTTGTCAGTTATGCTACACAGCAGTGAATCACAAGAAATGAATGGAAACGGTCTTTCCACTCCACAGCATTTTATTCGGCCTTTTGCACAAAATGTCCAGCCCTATAATAATCACCGACGGGACAGCTCTTTAGAATGGATTAATGGAGGTAAAAACCGACACGAAAGCCTTCAGCGGCGTGCACGAGCATGGTGCCTCACAAAAAATGCGGATCGCTATCGACATTTCGTTCCATCAGTGTCCGCACACAGGAACCAAGCCGGCCTTGTCAGCTTACAACCGGGGCCGAATTTCACGCCGGACCTGCTGTGTGCACGACATGGCGTCACGTGATGGTGCCAGCCCTGTCCGCTCTCGCCTCCAGCTTCCGGCGGTGCCGGCGTGCAGCGGTGGCTGCGTCTGCCGGAGACAAAGGCACTCGCCGCCGCCTGCTCGGCAGCGAATCGAGGGCACGTCTGCTGCGACCAGTTCCAGAAATCGGAGCAGTTGCCTTTTGTGTTGCAGGACTAACGTGGATCATGACAACGGACTATGAGTGCAAAACTTGCCGCCCAGACAGATGTCAAGACGCAGTTTATTCTACCAGCAGAGGCAGTGGTACGATTTAGCACGACTGCTCCGCAGTAATGGCAGGCAATCAAGAAAGAGTAGCATGTAACTGAGTAACATATATCCTGACGGAAGGAAACGGAGGCACAAGAGATATTCCAGCATAGCGTGAAGACTTTGGACAGAGCAGTTCAGGAGCCTTCAAGGCCTCACTGGAAATTAAATTGCATCGCTCAGTCAGTTTAATAATCTACAGGTACAAACATATTTTTTTCTTTAAAAAATGCACAAGTAATCTGTAATTTTTATGGACCAACACTTTATCATTATTACTCGTTCGCATCGGATAAACTGTCATGCTCCATCTCCCAATTTTCGTCTCCACATCAAGAACTAAGAGTGAGTTTCCAAACCTGCAACCAAACCAAAGCAATGGTTCATGACAGTGGGGGGATGCAGGGTATGCGACGGTAAACCATGCGCGAAGAAGGAACTAAACGTCAGTGTCGTATGGCTGTGAACTCGTTCGCAGCAGGAGCAGGTTTTTGCCGTCTGAAAATGCATTGGGCCACACACAAGACGGCCATTTTAAAGGGACGACCTTGACCTATCAGACCTCTAAGTGCCCAGGCGTCACGTTTCATAACCGAGGCGATTTACTTTCGCCTGCGCAACATGCGGGCACGGTGCGGCCGCCCTTCGCCGTCCACAGACGAGCTTTAGATTGCAGTGGGATCATCGCGCACCAGCCGGGATGACTTGTTCGGAGCCCACGCCGCGTGTGCCGACAACGATTTAGATGCTTCTCAAGATTGAATGGGCTGTTTTTACGATGTACCTGTCGGATGTGATTAGAGGAATGAAACTTTGCTGGAGGTCTTTGCGGATGACGGCGTATGCACCTGAAATCTTGTTCATCTAAATATGTCTCTGCATGATGCATGTTACATTACGTATATTACACGCTATCTTGCTGATGATGACGTTTGTCACAGGGGCTCAGTGCAGACCCAAGGTCCCGTGTGCGGACTTACCCTGCACAGCAGAAGTCACCAGAAGTCCTGCATTGACGTTTTGTCGGCAGTTTCCACCAGTGGGCCTGGTTAGGCGGAGGGCAATACTGCGATACAACTGTGCACATGATCTGACCACAATGATAAACTGATCGGAACTAAATCAATGATGAACAGAGAGCCAACAAAGCAGTGACATATTAGAACAATCAGTCATGTCAATGAAGATCCTTCACTGTGGTGCGAACTGAACCCATTATCTCATTCGACATTTAAGCAATTTGATTTGCCTGTAGGCGTCATTTTGGACCAGCCCCCTTGCTCGGCCTGGGAGATCGCGGCATTGCAGTTCAGCAGTCTCCCAACAGGCCCAGCTCAAAGCCGGCGTTTGGCTGTCCATGTAGCACATAGCACCTACAGTATATGTAGCACACTACATAGCACCATGGTACTGTGCATTAAATTCTGCTGTATTTACTTTGAGAGGAACGCCGAAACGTTTCACCCACAGAAACAAGAAGGCCTTGTTTATTTGGGCACAGGACGCTTGTGCGTGCCCCTGCGCTGCCTGAATAGCACTGAACACACGTGAACACACAGGCTGAGGCGAACAGAGCGAAGTGAGTCCCATTAGTCACGCAGGTTTCTTTTTGGCACAATCGGCCATTGACGCGTATGCGCGATCCCAGACCGCACAGCCGGCTACAGCCGACGAATATGCGGAAGGCTAAACCGTTTGGGAGAGGAGGGAAGTATGTGCGATGAAAGTCGAGAGTTTAAAAATATGAAATGACAGGCGTCGGGTGCTGCCTGCGACTGCTTTTCAAGCATACTCAGGTAATTGCTTTATAGTCGTTCGTACCACTCATCATTTGGCGAAACACTGATTTTTGCCTGACTGGTCATTTGAAGACCTTGGCCCTCTGTTCCTCCTTCCCTCATCGATCCACCCCTGCTCCGGCGCAGAAAAACCGCCGCCAACTGACTCAACAATCCCATCGCCCCCTAACCCCTGCCCCACTAGGACGGGCAACCACCCTCCTGCCACCTCAAGAACGACAAACACCCACCAGCGTCGGGTCCGAGCGCGTGACGCGCGATCTCCATTTGGCGCCGCACCCTTGCTGGTGGCTGCAGCGCCGCCCGTGTCCTGTACATGTGCACTTCCCCGGCGACCTGACCGGGCGAGGCGCTCCAGACAGGGCAGGCGCTGTGTTGTGGCCAGGGCGGACACCGTCAGCACGGTGCCGGCGGGCAAGTGTCCCTGTTTTCTTCGCAAACACGCCGTAATGGGCCCGACTTGGCGGCCGCCGAGCGCCACTGGTGACGCCATACTGAGCAGAAAGAGAAAGAGAAGTCGAGAGGCGAGTCTGGCCGACTGCGCAGTCCACTGGTTGGCCGCTGTGAGGCGGTACCGGAGCGGACCGGCAGTTTTCACCTCGTCGGTTCCCACGACCACGGAATCCGAGAGGCCTGACCGGCAGGACTGCGCGGGATCCATCTGATATCGCCTGTCGGACGCTGCCGCTCACCCTGTCTGACAGCCTGACCGATTTCGACGCTGTCGTCCGCATCTGTACCGGTTGCGGCCAGGAAGTGACCAGGTCGCCGGACGTACGTGCGCGTCTCAGCCCACTGGGACGGATAAGGTGGACAGCAGTGGAGGTTACTGAGGGTGCTTGTTCCAGGTCGGATCAGAAAATGTCTCCAAACATGCCTCCAGGAATGGAAGTTGCCCATGCACTACATTCCTTTCTCCCAGTCTCAAGCGTTTAGCATGGTTTGAAACTGGGAGAGTCTGGAGACAACAGGTGCTAGACGACCTCAGGCGCGCATCCGAATGGCGTGGTGCTGGACATGTACCTGTCGAACATCGTTCAGCTGACCTTGCAGGTTGTTCCAGCAGGCACGTGGCCAGGATTTTCCTCGGGGGAGGGAGGGGGGGGGCAATGTCAAGTTCCGTCATAGGCCACTGGCATATGACGAAATTTATAAGGGAAAAGCAGCAACTTTATGTAGTTTGCCTCATATTTAACGCACAAGAAAGCATATAGTGTTTGATTTTGCAACACGTGTATGATGACTATTAACTACTGCGAAATCGCTATATATATCTAGTGTAGACCGCTTGGCTCAGGAAGGCGCATGGCCCTCAGGCACCCCTCCCCCCCGGCTACGTCCCTGCGTCCCATTGGGAGGTATCGATAAACCTGGATTGCAACACTTGCTACGGCTTTAAAAATGAACGACAACCGATTTATTTAACGACGCCATTTCGAATCATGGACCAAAACTGTAGGACGTAGTTGTTTCCTCGTTCAGATTAATGATGTGTATTTGGTGTTGTTGGGTAATGAGTTAAGGATTCAGGTCCTATAACAAAATGTGTTCATTTAAGCTACTTTGTCGTGAAAGTTACAGTTGATAGCTTTGAGTTCACAAAAGTGATAATTTTACTCCAAGTTCCGGTCGATTATTGACTGTTACGAGGTGCGCAATTACCATGCATGCAATGACAAAACGAACGCCGCTGCATTCGTGCACCGCGCGGAGCAGCATGTTGGCTAATAGCGCGGCAAGTCGTCCATTGTCTAGTTTGGTAAGTGCATTAGAGCAGGCCACAAATAAGGACGCAACAGCTTTCTTTGCTAACTTAACAGAAACCTCAAAGCAGAGCGCGCTTTCATCCTGCGAATCACGCGGCCAAGTCCTCCGTCCGCCGGATTAAATCGTGTGACTGCGGTGGCCGCGCGATTTTTTGTGGGAGCCGCGGTGTCTCCCACCGTCCCATTATGGAGGTGCCATGCACTGGACAGTACGCAGTGGAGGCCCAGACCGGCCGGGGCCGGTCAGCGTCAGGTCAGCAGACCGTGGCCGGCCCCGGCCAAGCTAGCTCCACACAAGCTCTCCGGCGGCTCGGCAGGCTGACCGTGTCAAGAGCGAACGACTGCAAAATCGCTCTACGCACGAGTGGCCTGTTCAACACTGTCGTGGCTGAATGGCTTCGGCTCAGAAACGATAAAAAGGCTCTGGCATTTTATTGTCAGCGCAAGTCACCTAATCCGTAGTTCTGAGCGGTGACATTTTTTACAGACTGTTATCGTGAATTTAATGAACCAGAAACGGCCCTGATCAGACGTCCGGTGAGCCCAGCCGATCGTGTTCGGTGTCGCATCCTCATGACAACGGCCTTCCTCGTCGCGCTGCGTCAGCTTGCACCCTTGCCATACCGCCGTACGTTTTGGTCATCGCAACAGACCTTCCATACACACGGTGTGTACCCGCTCACGGACAGCGCCGCCAGCCGGCCGGCGGCGGCCGCCGCTGGCTGCGCTGGCCGGGCCGTTTTTACGGTGGTTGGGCCCGGCGCCGGCGGCGGCCGGCCGGCACGGGCCAGCCTCAGAGCCGTTCCCACGCCAGCACCGGCCGGCCGGCCGAGTTCACGCGGTCACACCGGCACGCAGCGGACCCGGAGCCGCAGCGGCACGGCGCCGCCAAGCGCGGCCGACGGCCGGACCAACGGCACGAGGCCGCCCTCCAGGCTCACGCGCCGGCCGAAATCCGGAAAATTTGGTGCGTCGCGAGAATCGATCACGCCGCGACAGGCGCTGAATTCTGACTCCCACGGCGACCGACGGCGGATGTCTCCGTTTCTGGCGCGGTGCGGCGAGCGCGGCGGTCGCATTCTGCTCCGCGCCGCCGGACATAGCTCGGATGCGCCGGCGCGCGTGGCGTGCGTCCGGTCGCCGGCACACGAGAGCGCCGGAGCGCCGCATACAGCGGCAGGCAGCCGGCGCCGCTCGTGGCGACATTTGCGCACAGCTGAGCGTCGCTAAAGGCCGCCATGTAAACACCGTTTGGGGTTCAGTTCGGCCGCAGGCAGATGCCGCAGGAGACGCCGATTTGCGCCACAGCCGAAAACCGCGGAAACTCTGATAACGTGTCCTGGCAATGATGGCGAGAGTAATGCTGGTCGAGAGTTCCGAGAAATTGTCGTAACGTAACCAAGACCTGGTTCAAGCACCATTCGCAAGTGAAAACAGGGCATGATGAATTTGTCGTCTTCGGTTTTTCAACCGATACGTGAGCCAGGCTGGTGTGATCCGCGCACGCCGTATCAGTGAAACAGGCAGACACCGACGGCACCGACGGACCCCGGCCTGCGTTCCCCTCCCCCGCTCCGACCTGACACGGGAGCCCCGCATCCCCACACCCCGCGAAACACGACCTGCGGAAACCCGCCGCCCTCCAAAACGGAAAACAAAGCAGCGGACGGCCAACCGCGTCCGGGAGGCGGCGGAGACTCGCAAAAACGGCCGCCTCGCGCCGCCGCAGCGCTCTCGTTTTTCATCGGCCTATGGGAACGCCGGCCGCCGCGTCGCCGGCTGCGCACACAAGAATGCGCCAGCTGATTAACGAGGCGTCTTCGGCCGGCGGAGTCGGCCGCGGCGGTCAGCCGTCCGGCCCGGCCGCATTCTGGCGGTCTGCGCGGGCCGCTCCGCCGCGTGGCGGACGCGACGGAAGGCGGCTTATCCGCGCCGCTTCATGGGCGCAGGGGGCAGCGCGGTCCGCTGGAGACACACAGTGGAACACGGACTGAGCCGCACGGAAGCATTCGGGGCGCAGGATTGTACAAAACAGGATCATGGCATCTACGGTCAGGAATCCCTCGACTGTCAGTAATCATGGCTCTGGAGGGGACGATCTCGAATCATTCAGTCTTTGTTTTGGTCGCTCAAGAAGGTGAATGCGCGATAGCGCCGCTACAAAGGCTTCGTGAGCGCCGTTTTGCCGGCAGCACATCTTCGTTTCCTCGGCGCCGGCGACGCCACCTGCCGGCACTTCCGGCGCGTGTCGATTTCGGCGACGAGCGGCGCGTGCCGACGCAGCCGTCCGGCCGCGGACATCAAAGCCTTCGGCGCGGCTCCCCGGTGCTCTCGTCACCGGAAACAGCCACCCTCCGAGGCCACCCAGATGGACGTCCCGCCAACAGACGGGTCTACGCCGCCGCCGACCGCCGCTCATGGGCGTAGCCAGGTGGGGGGCGGGAAGGAGGAGGCTATGGTCCTCCCTTGGATTGGAAACTTAACGTTTTAACCCTTTTCCAGGAGGGCCAGACGGTATAGCCGATTCCCAGGGGGGGACTCGGTCTCCCTGAAATCTCGAGAACTACATATCCGATTTCATAGCAACAAACGGCAATATATTTGCAATGACGAAAACTACGTTTTTACAAAACGACATTTTCAAAATTTTGAAAGTTTGGATAGAGGGAGGTAAAATATTGAAAATGGGGATATTTTTGGATTGGTTATAAGTCTCTTCTTTATGGACCGATTTTGATGAAATAGACGTGAATCGAGAGATAAAGGAGACTTTTACTTTTACCCCACAAACTTGAAGTTTTGAGAAAATTCATAGGCGTTCACAGGGTTTTGAAAATAGGGGGATTAGTTTGTGTAACTGAGTTAACAAAAAAGTCAAAAGCACTTTTTTTTAGCTTCTGCTAGTCATGTGATGCTGAAGAAGTACGACTCGTATTACAACGATCGTACAGTGTTGGCATAGGCGGTGCCAGGGATCAGGGACGCAGCCAGGATTTTCCTAAGGGGGAGGGGCTGGAGCTAAGTGTAAACTGAAATTGTACGTAAACTGCCTGCCGGGAAGACGATGTGCAATGGTTTTCGCAAAGAAATGCGTGCTTAAGGGGGAGGCCCGGGTCTCCGCGGCCCATTCTTGGATGCGCCTGTATCAGGGATATAAAAACGGGTAACTTTCATGGTCACATGTTCTTCAGGTCAACTTACGGCCTTTGACCTTAAATGATCTCCAATGACCTCAGAGTCACATGGAATGATCTTGAGTACATTTCCTATTGTTTGATACCGTTTCCAATCATTTGAATTCACTCTTTTTCTGAAGTTTCATATTACGGCTGTTGTGAAATAAGATGCGCGCACTGACATTTTAAGCCATAGCTTCGTTACCTGACCTGATATCAACCTGAAAATCGGTACACAAGTAGTGGAAACCCTTCTGCGTCATATATATTCGGGTTTGGCAATGAGAAAAATAGCGCCAAAATTGTTATTACAAAACCAAATTTCGACTTTTGACCTTGACCTCGCCTTGTGAAGCGACCTCAGATGAACGAAATTGTATTTGCGTATTGCCAAGCTATTTTCCTACGCATCAGTGCAAAGTTTTAAGTTCTGTCTTAAAAACGCTATTTTTGGAAGACGTTTTCCCGTTACCCTCAACATGGCCAAGAATGGCCTGAGGTGCCCCCCAAAAACGTTGCTTGGCTCCGTCCCTGGACGAAATAAAAGTACGAATTTGTTACAGTACGTAGAATGGATAGGTAGGAAAAGCCGCCAAGTTTCGTGAAACTTCATCAAAAGCCCTGGAATTGGCAAGCAAAAACAAACATGAGGCGGATTCAGTCCCCCTGCCGAGAACAACGTTAAATTCAGCCAATGAAAATAAAAGGAATTTTCCGTCACTCAAACCTTTGTGGCCGAGGAGATATCGGTTCTGAGGGGGACGGCTTTGTCCTGACACCTTCATCGGCGAAATCCTTGCTACGCCCCTGCCGCGGTTCGACGACAGCCAGACGGTTCGGCGGCGCCCTGGCGTGTCTCCGGCCGCCGCCGGGGACGTCCCGCGGCGCCGACACGTGCGGCGCGGCGGCACGAGGCGCCACGTGTCGCGCTGTGCCGCCGGCGCCCAGGCGAGCCCCGCGGCGCCCTGTGTTCGGGCGCCGTCCGGCCGTGTTTGTCTGTTTGTGCGGCGTGTTTGGGCGGTTACGCGAAGGGCCGGCTGACCGGCGACCGCGGGCGACGGCAGGCGGCGCTGCGGCGCCCGGCGCGACCTCATCCCTCACCAGGAACGGAACGGCGGGCCGTCAGCAGCCGCGTCCGGCCGGTCGCCTGATAGTACACACTCTGCCTCGCCCTTGAACAGAAAACGATTCGCCGCCCTCGACAGAGCGGCTGCGTGACGTCACCAAGTCGTGGCGGCCCGCTGCAGGCGGAAGGAAAGTGGCCAGGTGGCGGGGCACGTGACGGCGCCGAGGGCCCGCGGGTGCCCAGGCCCGGTGCCCAGGCCCGCGGGCTCTCGGCGGCGGCGGGCTGCATACGAATGGCTCCGAACGCAGGAGCGGCGCGTACGGCAGACCAGCCGACCGACCGGGCGCGCCGGGGTCGGTCTCAGGGTGACGGCTACCCGTCGGAGGGGGAGCGGGGTCCTCAGGAGGTAAGCTCACGTTCGCCGGGAGATGTCCAGCAGCTGTGTGGGGAGGAAGGAACACCTTGTTTGGAGACCGGCCCTCCGGTGGAGGGTGAGTTCGGGACACGTCGGTCGCAGCTGAACGGCTGGCTCTCTCGACGTCGGGGACGTCAGATGCCATTCGAATATCTAAAATTGCAGTCGAACGTTGCAGTGAACAGCACAGCGAAAAATGGCCAGAGAAATTATTTTCCCTGAAACGAGGTGCCGGATGCTGTGCGACGACAAATTTAACAAATTTAACTACTAAGATCCCTAAGGATTTGCTTTCAGCGTCAGCACGCATTTCATATCTGTTCTCCCTCCGCACACAGCGGGGAACGTAACGCTAACCTTGCACAGTCTCAGTCACGAAGCACGTGACTGCGCCTTTGACATCGTACCAGTTACGTCAATGTACAGATGGTGTGTTTCCAGCGGTTTTGCGTTAACTCTGAGCTTTGTCACGAACAATTATTGATGCATGGCCGAAAGCTCTCTCCTGCCCATTTAGGGAGATCAGGATTACGAAAAATATTGCATAAACAAAATGGATTAAAGCCGGTGACGGCCAGGTGAGGCCGCCAGACGTCACGATGCCCTTTTAATCATGGCAAGAACATCAGATAACTGCGACTTTACAGGCGCGTTAGTGATTCGACTGAAAGTAACGCCACCGATGCCCATGTTCTTGTCTGCTTCACCAAGCGAGACACTGCTCTTAACGGTAATCCCAGGACTTAGATCACGTTCGCGACAGACGAGTCTGATGAAGTTCGTTCTAGATCACTGACCTCGCGACCAGCTGATATCCGAATGGCAATCAGACGTCCACTACAGCTCCGTGTTTCACGAACAAAAGCGAGTCTGCATAAATTTCGCCACTCATTCTGAAAAGCACTCTGCCTAGGATCTTTGGCTGCACTTGGTGTGCGTCGGCCGATGATGTGCCGACCGTGTGTGCGAGTGCAATTAACCAGTGCAGACGCGTGAAGGTCTTGACTAAGCTGCATAAAACGACAAAGCTGTGAACAGGTCACACAGTGGAGGTGATCAACATTAAACGAGAAGTTTACCAGAGGGTAAATAGCTTGGGTAAGGAACACTCCGGTTTTTATGACTTTTGTAACATGCAGTGCTTGAGAGCTTGCTTGAAAGACAGCTTGGAAGTTTGTGGAAAAAATCGAAAAAGTTATCGCACGGCCACGTCAGTTCCGGCACTTTTCTCGCTCGCCTCGAAATTCTTTCAACGATTCTTGCCTGCACAACCCGTGTCTTCGAGTGACATACGAGTTTCAGGAACGATTTGCTTCAAGCTAGTGATTACAATCGGGGCACACGTAGGACGGTACTCATTTTGGAATCTCTCATAAAAGTCAAAATGTATTTTTTTGTGCCTGCACTTTATACAATGGCTTCTCAATTGAATAGAGGCTTCTACAACACTATGTCGCTTTCCAAACGGGACATAAGATGTAATTTGGTGGTACAAGCCCCAGCTAACTCTCGGAAGTACGCCGTCAATTTTTTCAGAAGCTTAACCTCAGCCCCATAAAAATGTTTCTGCGTGACCAAGCACAACATGAAGCATTGGAACGGCCCTTGTTCTCCCATGGAGGATTTCACGCTGTCCCGGCCACGATTCGTTTCGATGTCGGCCGGCCATTCCGCGGATTCCGCTGAAGCCGCTGAGACCTGCTGAGGCCGGGCAGTCGCAGTCGTCGCGTCTCTCCAGACCTGCTGAGGCCGGTCAGTCGGAGTCGTCGCGTCTCTCCAGACCTGCTGAGGCCGGTCAGTCGGAGTCGTCGCGTCTCTCCAGACCTGCTGAGGCTGGTCAGTCGGAGTCGTCGCGTCTCTCGGGGGCCTGTCAGACGAGGGCGTCTTTTGCCTTCTTCTGTTCTCTGCCGCTTACAGATTCCGCCGATTTCCACACACGCCGGGCGCCGTTTGACAAGCGAGCATCGGGCACGTCAGCGGACTCTGTCTTTTTTTCAACCTGGCAGTTTGCACAGCAAGATCAGTCTCTCTCCGCGTCAGGGACAAAAACCTGGGCCTGTTGTCTCCACCGATTCTCCGCATCACTGAAGTTTATGCACCACTTTATGAAGTTTATGCTTCCGGATGGACGTTATCTGCAGTATGACATAAACTTTCTGGTGATTTCTTGCTTAAGTTGAGACCGTGATCGCGTCTCCTGGTTTTACCAGCTCTTGCCTACCAGCCATGAAAGCAGTTTTTCACCAGCTGCGGAAAGGCGTCTGATCGTCTCTGACCTCAACAGGTCCTTGCGACTTGGACAAGATGGCTGCCAAACGAACAACCTAGTCGCAACTCTACCATGCCCCGAGCTCACAGGCCCGGCAGCCGCGAGGCGCCGCCGCGAGGCCGTGACCTCAGCCCGGCCGGCGGCGGCCGACCCGGGCCTCTCCCGAGACACTGCGCCGGCGTCTGCGCGGCGGTACCGTTAGCGGGCCGGGCCGGCTCGAGGGCGCCGCTGCAGCTCCGGTTACACGCCGGCGCGCTGCCCGGCCCGGCGCTGCCGACACCGGCCGTGAGCGGCGCGCCCTCCGGCAGGCGCTGATGACGCGCTCTGTATGCGCCGGCGTCGGCGGCACACCTCATAAGGTCCGACAATCACGGCCGCGATACGTGTGTCCGGAGACGGCCGCGGTCGGGTCAGGCTGCCGAGCTGGCGCTGCCGAGCTGCCCCGGGCGCTGTCAGGGATTATGGCGTCACCCTGCCTGGGAACCGGTCAGCTGACCACCGCCAGCTGACACGCATCGATCAATGGTCAGTTTGGTTTTGTGATTCCGAGCGAATTCCCCTATAATCAAGTTGTCGCGCGGCGTGAGGAATGGGTGCCAATGAGGCGCCCCCGGCCCTCCACGGTCTCTTCGCCAATTTTCATTCCTCGCGGTCCCACGTGTGCACACGAGGGGAGGGAAGTAAGGGAGGGGACAACCGCCATCCCGTCAACAACTCTTCCCGGCCAGCGCGCAGAGGGAAGGTGGAACCGACCCCACCAGTCGGCATTTAACTCCAAGGACATCAGTAGTACAGCCCCTAGCAGTGTTATGGTGAAATCGTCTGTGAACAAGTCGTAAATGTGGTCTGGGAATGCTGGAGAATTTCGGACTTTATTGTAATATGTGAGATGTGAAGTAGTAGTGGTTAAGGTGAGTGACTTAGGAGCAAGCTTCTGCGCCCATCTAAACTGTCATGCGCCACTCCTCATTAAGATCAATGTTTCTGTTAAAAAAAGGTCGGAAAATATTTCTGTCTTCCCGTTGCTATCCAATTGTTCGGATGATATCGACAGAACACCACGACTCAAACCACAACGCTACGACCCTTGGCCACAAACTCGCACATCTTCGTCCCCTCCCCCTTCCGGTTTCCGTTGTTTCGAGAAGTTCTGACTAGTCCCAGAGTCCTTCCCAACCGTCCCTTCAGTAATGTTCTGCTTTGGGAGGGTCTTGCCGCCCAGTCAGCCACGATCAGCCACCAGACCGCTTTAGCTTAGTCAGCTGGCGATTTTTTTCAACTGGACGTTCTGTGGCCTTCCCGTAAAGTCCCATTGCCGGAGTCTCTGTGGTCGGTGTCCGGACGGCCACTATCTGTACGCCGGCTACAGTCTGGTCCCGTCGGCTCCCCTGTGACCAGTACCCCATTACCGCAGCACCCGCGGTCCGGTCCCGGTTGGCCACTGTACGACGCGCGGCCGCCGGCCTCCCGCTAATAGCCGCCTTCATTATTCACACCGCTCTGAGCGAGCATTTCACGGCCCAGCTCCGCGGCGAATCGAGAATCGCCCGCCGCCGCCGCTGCCGCCGGGCCGGCGCATTCCGCACCCGGCGCAGCGCCAAACAAAGCACCCGCCCGCCGGCACCCAGCGGCACTGCACCCAGCCGGAACGCGCCCGCTCATCTGCCGACCAGCATCCAGCTAGTCAGTAGCAAGCTAACGTCTGCGGAGAGGTGTATTATTGCCAGGTTCATTCCGCGCAATCAAACAGAACATATGTGCAATCTGCGATGTGACCACTGAATAGGTGATTCAACCTCGCTGGTCGGACAGCATAATTTAATGAAATAAACACGAGTTCTCTGCGACACTGTTCCAAAAATCATTAAATCGCAGGGGTCATCGCTACAATTTATTTATTTGTCCAAACATGACAGTGGCAACCGAGTCGTTTATGACAACTACCAAAGCAACATTTGTGGTGCTGTGAATTACCTCAAGCAATCTCACAAACATTTGCATAGCCAATCACGGTCTGTGCAGTCTTAACTGGGGCATCACAACCATTTGCACACATTTGCCCTTGCGCGCGATTGCCTAGTGTATTAATCGAGAAACCTGCAGAGAGACTTCATCACTCCCCGCCGTCCAAGCCGGCAAGAAAGCACCGTCGAGTCTTCATGGAAGATCATCCACGCGGGAAAGGAAACGAATGGCTCTCGGCCGGGCCTGTCACCTTCACCCTAATTAGTGGAATCACTTTCTCTCCTGACACCCGTCACGTGCACTCAGTTAGGTGGACGGCCACGTGAAGAAGGCTGCGAGGAGAAATAGCAGACCGCCATATAAAACAGCGGGAGGGAGGAACAAGAGGACTCTGTCATCGTCTGCCTGCTGGGGCGGATGTGACGGAAGAACTGGTGTCTATCTCATAAAACAGTGGCTGCGTCCAAAAGCGATGTGGTAAGGTGCACACCAAGAGCATGGTGCTGAGACCTCGAACTTGTCACGACTGGAGTTCGGCGAAAGTGAGACACTGATCAGGAACACTGTCCAAATGGACAGATTTCATTTACATATTATGAATTCAATATTCCGTATTCCATGTTGCTGAATTCCATATTACTGAAAGCAAGCATTTTTTGGCAAATGCCGCGGACGAACGAGTACTTTGCTAGTGAATACGAGTACTTTGCTAAGAACAAAGGTTTTCCGTTTAACGTATGAATGGGAATCCACTTAACTCAATGGGAAGTGTGTGTTTTACGTCAGAAATCTATCATAAGGTAATATATGCAATAAAAGTACTGTAAACACTTCCTACAACATACAGTAACTCTGTTCGCGCTCCAAGACCCTGTGTTTAACACCCGACGTCCTTTGATACTATCCTGCAAGAGCTCAAGCACACTCCAACCCTGACATCACCGTCAGCATCGAGGCACATCCATCATTGTTCAGTCAGACACACCGTGCGCTTTTGCCGGCGGATTGCACTGGCAGTGCCCAGCTAACAGGAGGCGACCGCCGTCTGTACCGGGCCGGCGCAGCACGGGGCGGTGCCCTTGCGTGTCGCCACCGTCCCCGGCCGGCGCCTGGCCGGCCCGACGTTCGTCAAGGTCCAGCCGCGTGCGCCCATTCATCCAAGGGTCGCCGGGGAACAGGTCAGACCGGTCGGCTGGCTCTTTGTCTGGGCGCTGGATTCATGGAGTCCGGCCGGTCGGCCAGCCCGAAGCGGCGCCTGTCTCACTGCTAGAGATTGATTGTCTCACTATTGCAGGTCACACGTCTCACTGCTGCAGGTCACCTGTCTCACCAACACCCGTCATCTGTCTCACCGCTGCAGACCACCTGTCGTACCACTAAAAGTCATCTGTCTTATGAACTCAGGAAGACACCTGTCTCACCACTGCAGAGGACGGTGAGAAGGATTACGTAAGAAGAACATCTGTCTCACCGCAACGGGCGGATATCTGTTTCGCCGCCTCGGTGCAGGAGTTTATAGAGCGGGCTGGACGGAGGTCATGCCAGCTTTGCAAAATGTTAACATTCGGTCTGTGGCGCTGCGTGGAAGGAAACGACCTCCAAATGGCTCCTGTTGTACCAGTTTTAAAAACGCTCTTCCGCATATTCCCAACAATGCAAGAGGATTCAGCCGGAAGGCTGCCGCTCCCACTGAACTTAAGTCATAGTCCTCACGTGTTGAGCATTCCGCGACGGGCTGACGGCGTTGTTAAATCAATTCAGACGGAGAACAACGAATGTAAGTTCAGTACAGGGAACCAGGCGGGTTGCGAATCCTGCACTTGGCAACTTCAGGTGCGGTTCTCGCGATTCTGCAGATAGGAGAACCGTTTGCCAACATGCTAAGCCGAAGGTCAGCGCGACTGACTGCGACCGCCGTGCAAGCCGGTGCCTGCAAGATCGATTTGCCTGACTCATGGCGGATACCCGCCAGCAATGCGGTGCAAAACTGGACAGCCGAGCCAAGGGTGGCCACCAGGCGAAACGGAGATGGCAACAGACAGCGAGACAAAAGACATGCAAGTCTTGACAGCCGGCCGCCCCTGCAGATTACTGCAGGACCGCACAAAGGACCGGTGGGCCCGTTTCAATCGCAGAACGGAGGTGTCAAGGCGACGCAAGAGGAGCGCCGGCGCGTCACCTCCCGGAACTCGGCCTGGCGAGGGCCGGGGTGGCGCCCGGTCGCGGACACCGCCAGTTCCCGGGCGGTGACCAGCCCCCGGGTCACGATTTGAAAGGAGCGGCCGTTCGGCGGGCGGCCATATTTGGCAGCCCGGGCCCCGTGGACCGGCCGGCCGGACGGCCGCCGGTCGCGGTGCTGACGGCCCAGGTGAATCAGCGGCGGCACGGCAGCGCTGACTTCACGGCTGAGGTCAGCGCTGCGTGCTGGTCGGCCGGCACCGGGGAGATCCGCCGCCTACAGACAAGCGCGAGCGAAAACGGTCGGTGCGAGGTGATTCACGACGCCTGCCACGGTGCGGTGCACCGAACAATGCCGTAACGGCCAAAAATCAGCAGAAAATAATGGTGATTATCTCCCCGCTCGCGGACAGGGTACACTGTGCTCCGACTGACCACAGAGGCGGCCACGGCCTTGTTCACGGCACCGCCATCGCTTCGTCCTCAGAACTGGGGTTGGTTTTTTGTGCCGCGGTCGAGCAGTGAGGTTACTTGATCGGCTCTGGCAAAGACGAGGTTCTAACACAGCCCTGCTACAGAGCAGAGACGAACAAAGCTCACCTCGGCCGCAAACAAAACACCGACCCGGCCGCGCATTCGGATACAAGACCTGCAGAGGTGGAAAGGTCAGGTGGGCTCTCGCCGTGTGCCTTGACCTTTGTGGTCCAATGCAGTCTACCCAGAACGTTTGCGGTAGCATGCTCTCGTGAAGTTGAGATATATAGCGGTCCAGGAAGTACAGAAACGGAAGCGACTAGAATGTGCGGTTTGCGGCACTTGGAAGTCTCACTAGGTGCATTTTGCAAATATGCATTCTGCACGCATTTAACACGTGCATGGGTTGATTCGAGCCTTTTTGCATGAAGCTGTTGTTTCACGTCGAACTTACACAATGGACACTGGACCCTGTACGGCGTCTCCATCCTCGAGACTCGAAAGCCGTCGTGTCTTTCCACTCGCGAGAATCCGAACCTCTAACAGGACCACGCATTTTCACTCTCACGGCTCAAGTGTGAGGCCTGCCCTCCTGAGCGTAAGACGCCGCCTCTGCCGTTTTACGCCTAAGGTGTGAGACTGCTCTCCTAAGTGTAACACACCACTTCCACCGTCGCCGGCCGGGCCGCGGCGGCCACCGCCGTCGGCGCGACGGAGACTGCGCGCGCTGCAGGAGAGGGGCGGGACCGCCGCCGGCCGCCTGGCTTTAACAGCGCTGCCGTGGCTGCCGGCTGCTGAGCCGCGCCGGCTGCCTGTCCGCCACTGGGCGCAATTACAGGCCCATGAGCCGTCTGGGGGCTGGGCCGGTTTGGCCGGTCCGCCGTGGACGAGATAACCCACTACTGGCCCTACCGCGCCGCTCACCGGGCGGCGCTGGCCGCAGGACGGGCAGCAGTTGAACACGACGGCAGCGATGTAACCGGTGGGGAGGGGGGAGGAGGGGCAGCGGTTTGGTTGGCCCGGCGCTCACACCTAGCTGAGACCGGACTGCACGGCCGCGGGCCTGGTAGCCTGAGCTGGCAGGTCGAGGTCGGGCTGCCTGGAATTGTGCGCAGTTGCAGTCTTCCACAGCAGTGACAGGCGATTCTCTGCCCATTTTGCCGCCGTGACATGGTAGTCTGTCATTCTCAGGACTGAAAAGCCTGCGATCGGACTATTCACAAGTGTGCGATCCTGCCCATGAGACGTCCACTGGCCGGAACGGTTTACCGTTGATGTGTTTCGTGACTTACAGAACCTACGCCAGCCCCGCGACGGACGACGCCCACGGAACCGTTTTCCACAACAGCGACTTCTTCCAGCAGTTCGCGCGCCGATGGTGGCCTTATCTAGTCGCCGACTGGGCTGAGCTCGGGCGGCCAGCCGCTGAGTTTCGGTGGTCAGCCGCTGAGCTCGTGTGGCCAGCCGCTGAGTTTCTGTGGTCAGCCGCTGAGCTCCTGTGGCCAGCCGCTGAGCCTCGCGGCTAGCCGCTGAACTGTGGGGGCCTGCCGCTGAATTCCAGCGGCCGGCGCCCATGAGCGCGGTGCCGCCGGCTGTTGACCTCCACGAGGCAGACTCCCGGCAGATTCCAGGCACTCTCGGCAGACTCCCAACAGTCTCCAGGCCCTTCAGGCAGGCTACCGGCCATGCTTGCCGCCTGAATGACCCGACAGGCAGAAGGCCGGCAGACGAAGGTCGCCGCGCCGCGCCGGCCGCCAACACAGCCGGGAAAAACGTTCAGCGGCTGTATCGCGCTCAGGATCGCGGCCACAGCGGCGCCGAGCGCGTCCAGCCAACGGCTCGGCGCCGATTCGAATCCAGCAGACGGCCCCCGCACCCGTCCAGGTACTGGCCGCCCTCGGCTCTGCGAGGCCGGCCCAGTGGGGCCGTCAGGGGTTATGGCATTCTTTTCAGAGACCGATGAAGGATTGGTGACGGTGGGATTTAGAGCCGATAGACCAGCCCGGATCGTTGGCAGCGGTAGTGTGACAGTGACATGTGGGGACTAGCAGCGGCACCACGTATTCAGGACAGCGTGCTGTCATAGGACGGACTGTCATTTGTCCTCCATGCCCCACTGTAGACGAGCAAACGACATTTTCGAGTCCTCTCTTTGCATACACTGCCACTGGGATAATGTCAAATTTTCCTAAACCGGGGACATTTACATCTGGTGCTTTCCTCCGGTGACACCAGCGCCGCCCTTGGTGGCGACATGAATGCAGTACGTTTGGCAGACTGTGTCGAGACTCGACCTGATACTGGTGTCAGGTCTGGGTGGTGAGATCAGGCCTAGCACCACTCAGACCTGACCTGACACTCAGGCCTGACACCACTCAGGTCTCTCAAACCTGACCTCATCTACGCCGTAGACGAGGTCAGGTCCTCGTCTATGGCGTGAGGTTAGTAAGAACAGTAGCGAAACGTGTTCCGTTTCAGAACATCACATACGGCAGAGAGCTGCTGATATGGATAGCGGGGTCTGAACCAAACGTTTTTCTACCGGAAACTGTGTAGTGTTGCGTTGTAGGTGCTAATAAAAGAGCGATGGTATTAAAACAGATCTGTGCGGAGATGTATAAAATGAAGTTCCATTAAGGGGAAGTCCTAAACCCAACATTATTGCGTTGTGCACAGTAAAAGAAAAAAAACAACCACGCATGAGGTCCTGTCTGCATCATCCGGCTGACCGTCCCGACAACTGCAACATGTGTCTCTTGTTTATCGCTTTCTGTCCGCTACAAGATTCATGACCAGAAACCAAATTACGAAGCAAATTTCAGCCATGGAAACATTCCGATACTTTAACTCGCTGTAAACTGGAAGTGGTTTATTTTTTCGACGGATATGGTTTGTTCTCGCGCGGTCTCTCTTGATGTCGGGTCCAAATGACAGACATCAGCTCACAGAGCACGGTATTGTTGTTTCAGGTGGTACAGACGTGAGCGGGACCGCCATTTATCCTTCACCGACTGCGGCCGCCACGTCACGCTGGCACTGGCTCGGTATCAGCCAGTCCGGAGCTGGCCCGAGCGGCCGCCACTTCACGCCGGCACTGGCTCGGTATCAGCCAGTCCAGAGCTGGCCCGAGCTAGCACACTGTATGGCCCGGCCTCAGAGGCCGACCGGCTCATCCTAACGAGAGGCCCTCCACGAAAACCACGCCCGGGCCCCGTCCTCGAGCTGTTTTAGTGAGAAATCGATACGCGCCGCGCGAAACGCTCCAAAAACGCGCTACTACAGGCGATTTTACAGATAACAAAAAATGAAGCCATCCTACGCGACATTCCCAGGACAGTTCATCTGAGGACTAACACGGTCTGAAAACGGACTCGTCCAGTGGCAGGTCGGCACACAGAGTACACACGTGCCGCGGATACCGCCGCCGTCGGAGACTGCAGTGAATCACGCGCCGCCCCGATGACGCGAGTTGGCCGCAGCAGGAGCGACCGCTGGTCGACCGGACCCGACTCCGCCCTCGGCTGCGTCCTCCAGGCTGCCTATCACGGCCGGATCGGCCGCTACAAAGGGCGGTGGCGCGGCACCGAAGGCGTTCCCTGGTGATCATAATGGAGTCAGTCGACTGATTTTTTTGCAGTTCGAGCCTCTCCGAATCGGGAGGGGGATTCGCGCCAAAAGCCGCTGACGAGGCAGACGTGTGGGATGACGTCATTTCCGTTCCACGCAGACAGGCGTGTCGGTATGCGGCGTGGCTCTCCCAGGTCGCTACGGCGCTGGCCTGCCCTGAGAAACGGACTTTAAGCGCCGCCGCGAATTCCCGAGTTGGGGTCAGGGGTCGGGGTCACAGTGCGGCACGCGCTTCTCCGCCGCTCGCGGCCAGGCGCCCAGGCTTCCCGTGTCGCAGAAACCGCCAGATCACGCTCGCTGATGGTCGCTCGCGTTCGCCGCGTCCGCGCCACGCTCAACGCGGAGCGAATCCGCTTAGCCGGCCGCCTCACAAAGCGCCAACGGTCCGCCAGAGTGATGGGAGGACGGGCGGCGCGAGGCAAGACGGTCCGCGGCGCTGCGCATTGTCGCCGGTGACGTATTGACGCGTCGACGGTGATTCAACACGCATGTCGGCACGTTCATCCGCTTACAGGGAGACTCCTGCTCGCCAATGGATGGCTTCCCGCAGCGTCCTGTGTGCTCTGTAGCCGTCGTTGTAGGGTGTAAAGTAGCCGTGACTTGACTTGCGGAGGACAATGAGCAGTCTCTCTTGGTCCTCTTCCTCGTCATGCTTCTCTTCCTCCTTCTCCTTCTCCTCCTCCGAGACGAGCGGCCGAATGCCAGATGCTCGCAGGATTATCCCGCAGTCATGCATATATCGGAACCACGTCTGAGAAAAGGACGATAGATCCGAAGCGATGCCGGTCAGTGGTTGATCCATAATTGTGATCTGAGCGAGAGGTAGTTTTTTAGGTCCCTCCGAGGGAGGGGTTCCAGTTTCGGGATTCAGTGATCATTACATGTTTACCACTCATTAATTCGAATTATGTCCAGGCTCCATTAGGTCCTGTCTGTTTCAGGAGCCATCTTGGGTCCCTATCTCTTTCAGTTTCTTTCCGCTCCTTCACATCTTCGTCGTCTTTATTGAGCCTTCATCTTCCAATCATCCTCTTCTGACCTCCATGTCATCTCCACCGCCCCTGTTGTTTCCCTGCTCCTTGTTGTCTCCTCCACTCCTTGTTGTCTCCCTGCTCCCTGTTGTCTCCTCTGCTTCCCGTTATCTCCTCCGCTCCCCGTCGTCTCGGCCGCTCAGTGACCTTCCGTCGACCCGCCGCTCTCTCACACCCCGGCGGAGACTTTCCACGTCACGCCGCATCACGATAGCGGACGTCTCCAGGTGTGTGCCGGCGCGCTGATGACAATCTGACGCGACCGAACCGGACCGGGCGCCGGGGCGGACAGCCGCGGCAGAGCCCGCTGCGACAGGCCGGGGCCAGTGCTGCCCGTCCAAGCAACACAGCTGACGCTGAGTCCATGCGAGGCGGAGCATTTGGAGGTGGGGTGGGCGGTGCGGATGCAAACGCCCTTTCTTTTCATGCAGCACTGTAAAACTCTCACCCCCACAGGGATAATGTTTGATTTTCCTAATTATGGGAAGCAGGTGCCCCCTCCCCTCCCCAGCCCGAGTTTGTCCCTGGCTGAGCTGCGCGGTGACCGGGGTCCGGGAGCCCTGCTGGGCAGCTGATGTGCGGTGGACACAGCAGCGACGAAAGCTATGGACTGATAGTGCGCTGATATTCAGCTCAGACTTTACGGTGTCGCATGCTCCAGAAGCGCGAAAGTGGGCAGTAGATGTTCGTGGTGATCTGTTTTAAAACATCTCATGTCAAAGCGGGCAAAATGAGAAATGTTGTTGAAACAAGTGCCATTCTAACAAGGCAACGTTAAAGTCTCTGCTAATTAAAGCTGTTTAAGCGTCATCAGAATATCAATGCAATGGCCAACATCCGTTCTCCACAGCGCTGCTGTTCGCTTCGCATCGGTCAGATGCCTTCACTTCGTAACTGTCCCAGAGTACAGTGAGTTGATCCGATGAATCCAGTTGTCCAACCACACTCAATAGGCGTGAATCACCCCGAAGGCAATGCACGCGATGCGGTGGCGCCTTTTCAGCCACGCGGTGCAACAGGCACGGAGGGCTGAGAAGGGGTGCGGCTCATTCGAGGCACGGCCGCCCTCTGCCCACACGTGATGGGACCCGATAAACGACCAGCTGGAGCTGCCGGCGTCACGTGACCAAACTCCGCCCGCCGGGGGCTCACGTTCGCTGGGCGTGGTGGGAAAGACGTGGGTCTGGCCGGCTGTGTGGTGATGGAGGGTCTTTGGGTGAGCGTGGAGCGCCATGAACGTGCAATTTTCCTCTACTTCCGCGCAATTCAAAACAGGCCCATTGCTTCCAGGACCGCGGGCAAAAGTGAAATTGGTACTGCATCATGCTGCGAAACAGTGCGCACAGTACGCAGGTCCAGGGGCACGGGAACTCCTCACTTGGCGGGGGGGGAGGCGAGGAGCATTTTGGACCAATTCTTTCCAGTCAACTCCTATAGCGTCAATGTTAAATTTCAAAAAAGTCTGGGGCTGAAGCTCCCCGGCCCCGTGGCTCCCGCGGCTATGCGCAGGTCTGAGCCTGGGCAAGGTGAACACGGTGCCAGCTGGCGGAAGACTGAGAGATAAGGCGTCAGCGTCTCACCCTGCTGTCAGGGAACGAAACCATCACCAGAACTTCGGCGGATTAACGGGGAAATCGGACGGTGGTGCCCTTGTGCACGACCAAGGTACGCAGAGAGTACGCGCGGACATCAGGACCACATGTGACATGTGCACGAAGGGACTTCCTGATTCAAGTGAAAAACTTGTCTTATCATGACAGCCCTGGACTCTGCGCAGTGGAGGTGCCCGAGTGAGTCCCATTACTCGCCAAACTGCCCTCCATTGGTTCCACGTGACACGATCTCAGTCCGTTTTCAGGTCTTTTCAGGCCAAGTGCACCTTATTGCCCGCGCTTGCCCCGGTTCCGATCGGGTATCGGCTAGCGGCGCCTGTCTGCATAAGATCACCGGAATCCAGCCAGCTCCATCGGGGAGCCCTCCGTCAGCCCTCAGCTCGGTCCATCAGCGTCAGCGATCTTATCGGGCCGGCCGGATAGCTGTTCTGCGCTTTGCTTACCGATATGATGATGGCGCTTCCAGATGGTGGCGAAAAACTTGTCTGGCGCGTTTGCACGTGTTAGCAGTCATCAGACACAGTTATACGGGATGTCGAGATAATGTCGGATTGATTTCGGTCATTTGCGCTGACGGGAAACGTGTTCAGATGGGACAGTGTTAGGTGTTACCTGAAGTACGAAACATCACTGAAGTCTCCTCATTCGAAGAAGTGAATGAGTGCACAGAGTATCCAAAGGCGGATCCAAATCATGTACTGGGAGGGGGGGAGCTAATCTTCATCCGTATAACCTAACCTAACCCCAACTGTTGATTCCTCCGGGGTGTCGGCCACCTTGTTTCGCCAGTTTTGAAAATTGGCACACCTTTTCCGTCCGAAAAGTGTGCGGGCGGGCTGGCCAGAGGACACGTTACTGTTGATAATTAGAGTAAAAGGACGAAATCTCAGGTCATCTCAGATCGTATTTCGGTCTTTGACGAGTCTTGTCTGTTTCGTGATATGTAATGCAATGTAATGTTTCGATGACGTGGACGTTAGTACACGGAAAACTATGTTTGACTCCTTTCTTACCAAAGGCGGGCCATGGTCCCGATGTCACCCCACCTGGATCCGCCAGTGGAGACGACCACAAAGAAAGCAACTTTTCGGGAACGCGAGAGTCAGCGCACATGCGGCATAAGTTCTTATCGGACCGATTTCCTTCCGGTTCTTTACCGTCGCCGCCGCGCATTAGTGACGAGAACATCCCCACACCTGCACATATCCCTTGCAGTGCCCATACAGGAGATCTGGAGACGAAGCGTTCCTGAGCTTTGGCGGAACAGTCGGAGAGGGAGGTCAGAGCATCAAACTTCAGAGCCCATCGGCCAATGTTGAGCTGTGAAGGCGGTCAGCGATGACGACCACCAAAACATGGATTTTGGTTACGTCTGATACAGAGCCGCATTCGGCCACACTGCAGAGGAACTGGCCATTGGTAAACAGGAGACATAAATAAAAATAAAAACAGCGATGCGTCTGCACCAAGCTTTGAAACCAAGCACGTCGACCTCAGGCGCAAGGGGAGGAGGTTTCGCGCTAACGCGCACTGGAAGGTCCTCCGTGCGCGGATCGCAAAAAGAAAAAGAGCTAGAAGCATTAAATTTTATAAGTAGGATAGGACTTTCCAGATTTACAGTCTGCAATTTTCATGACCCTGGGTCAATATCTTCAAAGTCAAATGAGGTCAAAAAGGTCAATTTTGGACACTCTCGGCCCGTACAGGCTATGCTGCACGGCTTTTTTGAGCGGAATAGGGAAAGAGTGCGTGTTTTGAGCCTTCAAACGTGGAATACGACAATATCCATTCATTTGGCGTCTTGATGGAGGATTTCGGATCAAGGTCGTGTCAGGTCATTCACCTATGGCGTCATTTTTCAGATCTTTGCGGATCAGATTTCGAGCAACATGGGATACTGGTGTCGCTTATGTGTAAATAAGGACGCCAAACGCATCTTTCGGCGTCTTTTCAGTGAAGATAACCAACATCGGTACATTTGATCACTTCTAGCGTTTAGCAACCTCCACAAGGTCAAAAGAACTGTAACGAGGTCACTGACCTTGGATGAAGTTTTTGACTCACAGTAAGTTTAATGTCAACTGTTTGTACTAAAGTAACTTCGTTATGATAAAGCCAATTAGACAATTTGACTGCTACAAAGTGCAAAAATATTGTACATATATATATATATATATATATATATATATATATATATATATATATATATGCGTATCAGTATGCCAAACGTGTTTTTATTAAGGTCTTTGAACGCATATTTCATAAAAATAGACATGTTACAAAGCAAATCTGGACCAGATCGCAAAATAGTTAACCTTGACCTTTGGTGACCTTGGCCTGCACTGACCCTGATATACAGAAACGTATCAATGTTCAATAGATTGACGCCGATTCTAATATCGTGGATCGGCACTGTACAATACGCTGCTAGTCGCGATGGTCGAAATAGAGGTGTCAAACTTTCATCGCGCTCTGAAGCGTTCTTTTTTTACTGACAAACGATTGAAGTGAAAAAAATGACTAAATTATTCAGGTCGTCTCGTGAATGAGTGTATTTCACCCTGTGCTTTGATCTTGTGACGTGGGCAAGGAATAGCCATAATTGCGTGGGTTTGCCGAAATAAATGGTATAGTAAGGCCAAAAATGCGCGTATACGTGTTTTAATTCGTGTCTTTGAATGCATACTTCATACAGATCAACATGTTGCGAAGTAAATCTGGGCCAGGTCACAAGATTTTTGACCTTCACCTTTGATGACGACCTTCACTGACCCTGGTACAAGTAAGTATATCAATGTGGGCACAGGTGTTTTTATTGGGGTCTCTGAATGCATATGTCATACAAACCAACATGTTGCAAAGCAAATCTTGATCAGGTCCCAAAGAAGTTGACCTTGACCTTTGGCGGCCTTGACCATTACTGACCCCGGCTTTGGTCTTGGCACATCCATCACTTGTGCCCGAATGATATTGGCTGAGTACGTTCAAACGGTAATCTAACGTAGAACGCCAGTCCGCTCGCAAAGTTCCCATTTGCCAGCGATAGCCGTTCTTTTCGTGATATCTGTTTGACTTCAAACGCTTCATACCTCAAAAAATCCCAGCCGACTTTCGATTTTTTTTTTTGCCTCAATGGACAAGGTATCCAATCGCCGCAAATGTCACAATGTACCAGCCACCATCTCCCCCTTTCCAGTGCTCGTGATAAATCCCGATCGCTAGATAAGATATATGCATCAACTACGGTGAAACACTGAAATCGTTCCTAGCAAATCCAGCGACATGACACGCCAACTGCCCAGCAGGCATCCCCGCCGCAGTTTTGGCCGTGACGAAACTGACGCAAGCAGTTTCGGAACGATACGCCTGGCCGTATCCTATGTCGACGTCCGACTGAAAAGCAGACTTACGTTCTCTTCGCGATGGTGACTGGTAAGCCTTGGAGACTCAAAGTCAATCAGAACCATAGGAACTGCATGGATCGGAGCTGCCTAGGCTGCGTCTCGGCTGTATGACCTATAACGATCAATGATCGCTGGAGAGGACAACAGTCCACAAATAAAGCCTGTTCTACCAGTCCTTCGGTGACTTGCCGTGAGCCACCTAGCGTGACGACTTCTGCTCACTATCCGACTCTGAATCCTGGTTTTCAGGTCGCTGTGCGGGCGCCGAGTGGTAGCGGCCAGCCAGGGTTCAGTGGCCTCGAGTCGTGACCGAGACACGGCCAGTCGGCGCCCCCAGGTTCCTCGGTCGGGAACCCCGCCGACTGTGTTATCATTTAGCGGCCTATGAAACTGTAGTGAGCGCGGGGAGCACAGAGCGGGCCGCCAGCGGCCGAGCGGCCTCATTATCTTTTAATGCGTACATGACGCCGCACAACCAACGCGGGAAACGAAGGGAAAGCTCTGCTCCAGAGTGGGATATGACGTGGGTGCCGACACAAGATGCGGTGCGAGCTCAGGTTAAGACGAGTGTAAACCTTTGTTGTAAGGCAAATTTGTTAGAAAATGACCACAGATTTGTTGCTGGGTGGTGCAAGATGAGCATTGCAGTTACAGCATTGCAGCACAACTTTTACAGCAAGTGTCATATAGCTTGCGTTCTCCTGCGAAAAATATTTCTTATCAGGTAAGACTTCTGCTTTTCGAATGAATACCTACAACGTTCTGTTCGTTCAAAGTTTTCATCTTGAAACATGTTTATGGCTGATAACTTGCAATCTATGAAGAGCACATGGACCAAAACCTAAAAAAAATAGTTGTCGTACAGTGCTCCATAGGATATTATTGTATGGATAGCATCAGTCTTAAGGCGTGTACGGCGTTCCTAGAATCCCCACCATGCAACGATGATGGGCTACCGTGGTGGGCAGCTGGACTGATTAGAGCGCTGGTCTCCCCGTCCTGGCGAGACGCGCTCGAGTCGTACCCGGCGCTCGATATTTCGCCGGCGAGTCAGCCGACAACTGGCCAACACAGGGTCATGCTGACCACTACAGGGCGTCATGTTGCACCCCTGGCGACACCTTGAACTTGCCGAGACTGGCGACTCGAAAAGCGTGCTCGCACCATGCTCAGCACCACGCTCAGCACCAGCTCCGGACGGTCGCGGCGGTCTGGCGGGCGGCGGGCCATGGGAGGGTAGCAGCCGTCAGAGCCGGCGCGTGGCTCAATCGGCACCTACATCACGTGCGGCCGCTGCCGAGCCCGTGTCGACACAGTCGTGACTCATTCAGGCCGGCGGGCGCCGCACGTGGCGACCGGCCGGCTGGTCAGTTCCAGTCGGGCCGGCAGCCGGCGCCGCCCGCGTCTGGCCTGCCGCCACCGGCGCCAGTCGGCCGCAACGTGCCTGGAGGGGCATTATCGTCTGTTTACGCCGGGTACCGCTAGTTTATGTGGCCTTGGCTGGCTGTCTTGTTTGTGCTGAATCACTGACAAATCGAGATGCTGCACCCTCGTGTGGAAAAAAGCGGCATCTACGCGTTAGCAACATACCAGTGCCTAAAGACAATAAGAGGAGCACCCAAAAGCACGGCATGTGTCCGTGCCAGGAGCACTGTGCCCCCTAGCTTACTGACGGTAATCACAAAACCACATGTCTGAGGCATGGGCATAGTTTTATGTGCTTTTGAAAATGTTTCGACAGTGATATGGATTGGGCAATCCCCAAAAAATTATGAATTTAACAAGGGACCATATGGGGTGAGCAATGAACACCCGAAATGATTTGAAACTGTCAAGATCATATATGGATGGGTACCCCCATCCATTTCAGAATGTTAAATTTCTGGTATCAAGGTAAGGTTGGAAAGAATTGATACATCCACGATTTTCTTGTGTTGCGTAATTGCTTGCTGCGCGAACTACGACAGGTATCCACATTATTTTACTGGGCCACCTTAGCCCCCATGGGCTCAGGGACCGCATCTGGCCCTTAGGCCTGATAAAGACCTGACCTGAATAACATGCATAACTGAAGACAACCAGATTTCACAGTCTACCAATAGATCACTTGCTTGTGTGCTGTCGTTGAACAGAAACGAATACACATTTGTATGACAGACTGATCACCCCAAATCTACAAGAGGCCTTGCTAGTACTGGTAATCGTATTGACGCTTGCGTTGTAGAGAATGTGACGACGTCTGCCGTCTCGGGCAATTCATCCCAGCCGGTATGTCAGCGTGCCTGTGGTCGGTTGACCAGGTAAACTAACTCACTGACCAAGCATTCCGCCGCCGTAACAACGTCTCTCCTGACACGAGCCAGGAGAGGCCGGACCAGCATTCACTGGGGCTGTGGCCAGGCATGTAGCCAGCATTTCCCTGGGGGGGGGCAAATGTCAAATTTTGTCATATGCCGCTGGCAAATGACGAAATTTATGGGAAAACAGCAGCAATTTCATGTAATTTACCTCATATTTAACGCACAGAGAAACATATAATGTTTGCTTTTGAAACATATATATTATCATTATTCCATATTTGTGCAAAATCGCCATATATCTAGTGAGGACCGCTTGGCTCGGGGGGGGCATGACCCTGATGGCCTAGCTACGTCCCTTGCTGTAGCAGCCAGTTGGGTAACTCGAGCGGAAGTTAGCGCAGTGGCAGCGATACGAAGTCTCACGACCTTAGACACACTTCCCATATCCTCTTTTAACGTTGCTTTCATTTCATTTCCTGTGACACATTAACCCGCCAATGACTGGGGGGTTTAACGCCCCCTCTGGCGCATTTTCTAAATATCTTCGAAATGAATTGCCGCAGCGCATTGAAGCTTTCATTACCTTTCTTTACGTCAATTTGGCACATACCGACAAAATTTGGTGATCGAGGGCATCCTGGGTTATGTCAATATGACGTCATAAAGACAACCATGTTTTGTGGTTTGACGCACAGTTTTACCCCGTTTCGTAGTTACAGTAAAAATTCTTCGGCATGGTGACGGTAGCTTGCTTTGAATGCCGTGGAGACACGACAGGTCAAATTTATCTCACCCGTGACCCCATACTAGGTCGTCTTAGGTTAAATATTTGTGTAGAAATTTTGAATTTTAGATGATATGTACACGGAAGAAGGGAAAGAAGGAAGGCATTTCGATGACGTTTGATACAAAACAATTTTTCTCCACCCCCGAGGTGGTAAAATGTGTAATCCAAGGATTATAAGGATATGGCATGGCGAACTCATCCAGCAGGCTCTTGCAACAATGTAGCATTTGTTTATGGTTTGATTTTTGGTAGTTCTTTACCAATGTCAGCTTAGTGAGTAAGTTTGTGATGTATGTTTGACGCTCCTGGTGACCGATGTAGAAATATCGGCCTTTGCAACTTTGTGCAACATTCCGTGACGTGAAAGTGTGCAACAAGAGCCAAACTGACTTGTTGGGTTGCCCAGAGACTCCAGATCGAGGCCACTGGTGTGTTCGCGTTACTCCGAATTTCAAAGTACAACATGTTGCAATATTGCAAGTGCACAGCAATCGGAGCCCTTTGATCCTCTACCTGTGTTTAAAGTTCTTTGATAGTGCCCTTCTTTAAAATCCCCGCGCCAGATTAAGCCGGAAACATGTATGATATCGCCCGTTAGCACAGACGTCACATTTGACCTAGCCTGTGACATTGAACTTTGATAACCTGGAGTCAGGTAGCACTCAGCATAACACGCAAAGTCTCTTGAAATAAATTACAGTCGAAACGTCAGTCTCGGTCTGTTTTCCATTGTGATCAGGCAACTCTGAACAAAAGGATCACTTTTGAGTGTTTGACCTCACCTGTGACGTCATCCGTGACTCTAAAGTTCAAAAAAATGTGTGTCGCAAGGTCGCAGGGACCGGTGCTATCGATTGCCAAATCATCCAAATCGGGCCATTGGTTTTCGAGAAAGATGGGGGGGGGGGCGTTTAACGCCCGTCCCTCCCCCGGTCAATGGTAGGTGGCAAAATACCCCAGTCAATGCCGGGTTTCCGAGGGACGTTGCATAGACCGACTTGAGACATCCCTGACCATGTTAATCATACATAGCTTTGCTTGCGTAATACATGTCATTTCTTGGTGAAATAAGCGTTATGAATGCTTATCATTGAAGCCCAGGAGCAGAAGCAAGCAAAGGAATTTGTGGGAAATCAGTTTTTCACTGGGCACCAGCGGGCCATTCTTGGAATGGAATAACATTACTGTATCGAGCAAACAGGAGCCACTCCACCCTCTCCAGAAGCGCCCTAGTGAACGCCTGTGTCAGGCTAGTCGTGACCTTTCGTGGCCATTCATTTCACGCCTTCCTCTGTTTCCTGCCCTGCTCACCCATTCAAAGGCCGAGCCTGTCCGGCTGTGCCCTGCAGCCAGTGAGGAACGGGTAGTGGGGGGGGGGGGCACGTGTGGGAGGACACCGGATCCAGCAGGTCGGTGCAGCGTGACTGGGTTTTTACTGGCCGGGGTGGAGCCCACAGGGAGGATCTCAGACAAACCTGTAGAAGTCCGCGCCTCTGCGGTCACCGCTCACCGACCGACCATCGCCACGTGACCGGCCCCTTCACTGGAGGCAGCCGGCCGAAGGATGCCGACATGAATGGGGATGGTGAGCCGACGTTCTGGCCGCAGGAAGACCGGTGGCCACTTTTTTCCTCAAAGTACAAGTATGGAGGGATGGAATGTCTTAGGTTATCTGATCTGCCTCGTGCAAGGAAGCCCTCTCTCCGGCAGTTAATTCGCACACCGAGATACGGCCTTCCACGGTCATCCATGCCCGATGGAAGCTGGCAATATCCTGGACATGACTTCAGAATTTGGCATATGGACTTTTTCTGCGCTCCTGTTTGTCACTCGCACCCCTGCGTCACTGGCCGTGAAGGCTGCGGACGTACCATGCCTTTTTAGCTCGCGTTGCACGTCCGTACAAAGCAATGGTAAGTGCAGTCACCTGACAATGTGATCATTAAATCATCCATAACGCATGAATAAAAAGGCATCTATTGTTGCTCTAGCCCGCATCAGCAGACAACTAAATCGCTAACAGTAGCCAAAAAGAGCACGACAACTGACGATGGTTCGTACAAGGGAAGACGTCGTGTTACGTCGGCGCGGGGCTGGCACTGGTCTGGCCGGGATTCAGCAGGATCTCGTGACTGTACCTTCATGATGGTGCTCCTGTCGAGAGGTGACGCGACATCTGGGCAGCGGCGGCTTGCCCGCCGAGAGCCGATCCCCCGCCGGCATTGTCACCGGAAGCGTCGATTTCCGCCGTTCCGGCCCGGTTTCGTCGCTGCGCCGGCCACCAGTTCGGGTCGCGTCAATCTTCCACTTTACCGGCGACGGAGTCCTGCCGTATCACCGAGTCCGCGGGGCGCCGGGTCCGGCGGCTCGCGTCCTGCTCGGCTGCGGGCGGCGGCCGTCCCGGGCGCGGCGCCGCCGACTGGCGCCGAGAGCGCCTGACGCCGGCCAGCGGAGACTGCAGCGGCGCACAGCTCACCAGCACGGCGGCGTGGCGCGCCCGGCCGCTCCGGCGCGCTGGCCGGCCATGAATGGCGCGCGTCGGGCGGCCGGCCGCGCGGCGGTGGCGGCCGCCGCTGACGACCCCGGGGCAGAGGGCGCACGCACAGGCAGACAGGCAGACAGACGGACGGACGTCGGAGCGCGGTGCCGCCGGGCCGGCTCGGACAGCCCTCCGCGGATCTACGCAGCGGCGCTCCTTCACGCCGCGGCATCCGATGTGCAGACTGATTGTTAATGACGCGCTCGTGGCGATACCGGGGGCGACCGGACCAAATACGGCGCTGGCGGCAGCTGGTGAATCCGTCTGCCGGCGGGCCAGCGGCGGCCGGCGATGGGGGCCAGTTGTCGGCCGGCTGCAGAGACCGATCTGCCGTGCACGGCCGTGCCGAATGCGGAGCGCCGAGTGGCTCCGATCCGCCGCCAACTGCTGCCAATCGGCGGCAGCCGGCCGCTGCCGCTAGCACGGTTCGAGAGACGGACGCTGCCGGCCTGTCTGGCCGGTGCGGTCCGGCGTCGACGGCGGTGCGGTACAATCGCCTGAAAATGGAAACCTCATCCCGTTAGCCTATCGTGCTACAGGGGATTTGATTTAAAACGCCAACCACCGACGCAGCCAAGGGGGGCAGGGGCCCGCCCCCCCCCCCTTAGTCCCGCATTTTTTGTGGAAATTATTGAACATCGTCTTCCCGGCTGGCAGTTTTCGTATGATTTCGGTTCACAATGAGCTTCGCCCCCCCTTAAGAAAATCCTGGCTGTGCCCCTGATGCCAACCCTACGAAAAATAGACGAATGTCTGATGCGGAATTGCGTCAAAAATAACAAAACCCACTTGGTAAAGCATTCCTTTCCTTTTTCTTTTCATTCCTCTAATTCTTTAACCCAAAATAGATTTTCTGTTTTGTGACAAATGACTGCACTTGCGTTCACCGGCGCAGCCAAAAAGGGGGCGGGGCCCGGCCCCCCCAAGGCCCACATTTTTGCATTGCACATCGTCTTCTCAGGAGGCAGTTTTCGTATAATTTCAGTTCACATTAACCCCCCTTAAGAGAATCCTGGCAACGCCCTTGCTTGTGTTTCACTTATGCGTCGGGTTTAATGACTGCATCTGTTTCAAATGCAAAAAGAGATGCTACAATGTTTTTTTATCGTGAACGATGACCCACTGAACGCTAAACTATCATTACATTACCTGTTCCAAAAGACTGAAATAGCTCATGCCAAATTTATTCATCTTGGTTAGTGATTGCACTTTTGAAACGGTTCCATCAATACGTTACCCAATTCTGGCCGTCTGCCATGCTACGGTGTTCTAGCTACTTTATCGAAGCATGCGACATCAAACGCCACGTCAAAAAAGCGCGCGAATTTTTCGGCCGTTAGACCAGCGTTCAAACTGGGCGGCGCCGCCCACGCCAACCAAGGCGTCGCCGTTCTGGCCGGGGCGGCAGACGAGGAAGCGAGACTTTCCTCCGGCGAGCAGCTCAAGGCTGTCTGCCGCCCACCTGTTCCCCCGGTCGCCGCTCACTTATGCAGTATCAACAGTTTTGGCGGTGTTCAGGCCGGCTGACGCGGACGGCGGATGACGTCAGCGTAGGCAGTGGGCTCCGCACCCAGAACGGTGGCCAGCTCGTGCCACGCGCCCCCCCCCCCCCGCCCCTTTCTACCTTCGTCTCCCCCGCCTCCTACGCCTCCCCCGCAGCTCCGGACGACAGACTGTGATTGCTTCAGCTGTCCCGCTCGCACAGGCTGCCACCGCTCCAACTGTCCGACTCTCCACCCAGCCACCGCTCCAGCTGTCCCGCTCGCACAGACCGTCACTGCTCCAACTGTCCCACTCTCCACCCAGCCACCGCTCCAACTGTCCCACTCTCCACCCAGCCACCGCTCCAACTGTCCCACTCTCCACCCTGCTACCGCTCCAGCTGTTGCGTTCGCACAGGGACATTCGAAATTTCAATTGCAACAATCGCCTGACCTTTGGCTTCTGCACGTATATTTACCAAAGGTGTCGACTTGTATTCTTTTATGAGGACTCTGCCTCCAGTGCTGATTTGGGCTCCTGATGACGGTTTCGGCCCCCCGATCTTTTCTGTAGGTTTAAAGGGAAATGAGCAATAACGATGAAAAGAATGCAATCGATAAGAGATCGGCAGAAAGTAAAGAATAAAGCCCAAAGTGATGTATCTATCTATCTCCCTATCTGCTATCTATCTACATATATATCTATCCATCTATATATATATATATATATATATATATATATATATATATATATATATATATATATATATACCCCTTATATATCTACTTATTTATCTATCTGCCCTTTCTATCTATCTATCTACATATATATCTATCCATCTATATATATATATATATATATATATATATATATATATATATATACCTATATATCTGCTTATTTATCTGTCTGTCCTTTCTATCTATCTATCTTATATACATACCCCTGTACATAGGGATAAAGGCAATTTTTGCATGTGATGAACAGTAACAAAAGACTTATAAAGTTTCGTTGGTAAGAATAAAGTGGGCCAAATCCGTGGAGGAGCCTAGGGGTGCCGATTTGTATTCTTTTGAGAAGGCTCTGGCCCACCCAGTGTTGATTCAGGCACCTTCAATGTTGGTTTGGTCCCCCCCAAGATATTCTACAAGTTTTAAAGGGAAATGAGTAAAAAAACGAAAAGAACGACCGCATTAGATAATAGATGGGCAGAAAACAAAGAATAAGGTCTAAAGCAATGTGTCTATCTTTCTATCTTTCATCAACCTACACACACGCACACACACTCACATATATAGATATATATATATATATATATGTATATGTATATATATATGTGTGTGTAGGTTGATGGGAGGGTATATATATATATGGATAAATGCAGTTTTTTGTTTCATAAACAGTAGGAAAAGAATCATAAACTTTCTTCAGTCAAAATACAGTGGGCTTAAATCCGTTTAGAAACCAACATTTGGGGGAGGTTAGGTTGTCGGGCCCTCGGCTCGACCCCCAGTCATTTACAGAAATCGACGCCCCTGGAGGAACCCACATTTGGGGGGGAGGTTAGGTTGTCGGGCCCTCGGCTCGGCTCCCCTCCCGCAATCATTTACAGAAATCGACGCCTCTGATATCTGCCTAAAGAGGATCTTTTCATGTCTGTTAGTCGTAAGACCAAAGTGCAATTTAGGCGACTGGCTTCTAAATATCGACTTCGATAGGATGCTTAGGTCTAACGTGATAATTCGGCTTTTTTACATTTTCAGCCGATTACATTTTTAGATTAACCGATACTTTTTCAGTAGCGGTGCTAGAAAAGGTTCGGAGAAGTCGGATGACCTCGCTTAGCCTTATTTTCGTTCCATTATTGAATGGACAACTGATATCAGGTTGTTAGGTGCCAAGCATTTCCAATACACTTTTCAGTCTTCCCCTTTTTAAGGAATTCGTGGTCGAACTGCTGATTTCCCTAGACGTTGGACAGTTTGTTCGGTTCGTTTGCCTTCGCCTGCAGTCCGTTTAGCCTGAGTGTAACCTGCCGGCGCCACCGCTGACAGGCGCCGCACGTCGCCATAGTGTAGCGGATATCGGGCTCGGGCGGGTCTGAATTTAAATGAGCCATGAACAGGCGCAATACATGACTAGTCAGTGACTCCTAGGCTCATAGCCCATTACGTTAGGAAAAAATTATTGGGAAAAACAGACGATGCGGACGCAAATCTGCTCGCATCCCTGACGATGATGGCAGTCGCCTCGCCCCTGAAGGATGTTTCTTCGCTCGCTTGGTCTTTTTTCACATGAGGATAATTCAGATAGAATTATTCAGCAAGACATTCCCAGAAACGTCACCACTCATCCATGATGGATACATGGCCACCTGGGACTGACATGGAGCTGTAGTTGTCCCGCTTGGTGCCAAGATATACGAACACGAAAATGTCTTTTCTAAGCTTGCATAGATACAAAGCTTACATATCACCCCTTGCCGACGTATGCGGATTAACATGGCATTTTTTCTGCCCTCTGAGAGAGGATCGTCGATTTCATGCCAGCATGCGAAGAATAGGGCATTACACCCCCCAGCACCCTACATGAGGGATTAAGAGTTGACAAAAATTTCAGAGCTCTTAGTCATTGTTTCGTCTAAGTTCTTCGGTCATGTTCTGACTTCACGCTATTCACGATTAAAAGACGTCATAACTAGCTGAACCATAACCCTAAGAACCGCATTCAGAGTGCTGCAGTACATTTTTTATATGAAATTGCCGCAGGATGCAAGACTTAGGGAACATTGGGACACGGCTATAGAGTGTGTGCAAAATCTCCGGTAAAGATAAGCTACCGGAGATCTGGCTATAGCCGGCTCTCCGGTATATCCGATAGCCAACAACAGGCTATCGTATCTGTTGTTGCCGGCGATGCCGGTCAGAAAACAGTACGCAGAATGACCCTAAATTCACCTAGCGATAAATATGAATGCCGAATGAAATTGTGGTCATGGAAAACCAGAGTATATACATGTGTTTATACTTCAACGGAGCGGTTCGGAACAAATGTCGATAAAAACATTGTCCCATTACCCAGAGAAATATAATAATGACTTGACTCATTTCATCCAAAATCCACACTGAAATGGCTGCCTTTGTCGACCTTGAGTGCTTAGTACATAACGGGTGCAATGAAAATTCAAAAGCAGAGCCAACGGAACACTAGTTCCAGAGGTCATCCCTTCCACCGCCGTGCTGACACTCAGTGATCCGACGATCCCGCTCGTCTCCTGAGGGCGAGGGCAAAACTTGTCGACACTCCCGTCTCAACGCCGCACCGTGTTTGTACGTTCTAACGCAGTTTTGAGCCCGCCAAGGCCTGCGAGCCGGCTCTATTATCGGAGTCGTCACGCCTTTCCTTCAGACTGTGACGCTGGTCACCGGTCGGCCTTAAACGGTGGCACTCGACGGGCCACGCTGTCCTGTAGATCTTCCAGGACGACACGAACTGTCCACCTGACCGGACCGTTATCGTCACCGAACTAGACAAGGGGCTGATCAATGTAAATGAGAGGATGTATCAAACAGTTCCGGGTTGCAGACAAAATCCACTGCACTATGTGTTTCTGGTCCTGAGTGTGATCATTGTGCACCTCACAACGGGGCAATATCCGACGACCCATACGCCCGAACCGATGGTTTCGGGTTTCCAGATATTCCGATTCGACTGCTGGTGTTGTAGTTATGACATGGTTTTTGGAAGGCAGGGCTGAGTTTCAAGTGGCGGACGGAGGCGTGGTGTTAGATCTTGAAACGCCTTAACTAAACAGCTTATTCCTACTTCTTATGGCGAGACTTTCTGCTTTATTGATTTACGTGGTCACCTATCAAAACGTTTTCTGCAGTTGTCACACGCCTCCAACTGGCCCAATGGCTGGCGGCCGAGCTGGCGCCGGACGAAATTGCAAAACTTAACAATGTCTTCGATTCCAAAATGATCGAATTGTGATGTAATGCTGCGTTGAGTACTTTTACAATTATATAAGTTGCAACAACGGCTTAAAACATTTTGCTCTCGGACCCAAGTGTTGAATGTACCCACCGAGCATTCACATCCAAACATATTTCTTAATTTTTAACTCTTGTGAATTAACGTACTCCGTGTTCTCCAGTTGCTGCCAACGTGGGACTTATGTCAGCATTATTTATTTCTCTATCCCACAGTAAATGCCCCACACAGCTTTTTAACTTTACCAAGTGTCACTGATTCTGATGACAAAACTGATGATATTGCTGTTAGAATATCTGAGGCATAATGACCTCGCCAGACGACCTCACTACTGCTCTTACAGACACTCCCACGCGGCTTATACTCACCAAGATAGGAGCAGCTTTCCACTTGCGTCACCATGATCAGATTCCTGGTGTCTTGAATAAGGTGGTTAGTACCTGGCCTTTGCGCGAACAGCCAAGCATGGGTATATCCATGCCCCTTCTCAGGAGGTCGATGTGTTTAGCTATTAAGAACGTCGTTGGACGCACAGAAATATATTAGGTAAACAAATTTAAATCTTTGTATTTATCTTGGCGGCCAGGAGAATACCAGCTAATGATTTGATGACTGATATTTCCATGATCCCAAACAAAAACTGTCACGGAGATGTTAGACGTTGATCTGATATCCTAGCAAGCATACCGGGAGAAAAACGAAGTTATGGGAATGCTGCATGCAGATACGACTACTTTCGTGCAGATCAATACAGATGATTCCATAATTTTGAAGAGAGGACACGGTTTTCCTTCCCTGTTTATATTTCACGCGAAATCGAAGAGATGCTGTTAATAATTACTACCCATGGCATTCATGGCGTGAATGACACGTTGTGAGCAGAAAATGATCCTGTAATGTCCTGGTGACCTTTCATGATATATGATAGGACATTTAACTCGATTAAGTGAACTTCCCACGTCTGATGTATGTCTTAAAATCTGTCTTGCTTAACTTTACCACGGATTTATTTCATCTGTACAGCCAATGGGTTTCCACCGGTCAAACCGTCTGATGAGACATGCGCACAAAATCGGTTGGCTGCCTAAAATAAAGCTCGCAACATAAAAGAAGAAAACTTCCATTAGGTTAGTAGAACAATGCAGTTACATAAATTGGAATGAGCGTAATTTCCCGTTTCCTTCCAGCGAGTTTCATGGTGGTTTGGTCACATCCGGCCACGGCGGCGTCGCCGGCCGGCGTGGCCCGGCTGAAGCGGTCGTTTCATTTGTTAAGTGTTTTTTGTTCTCGTTATTGTTCTCACTACTGGGTGTCTGTGTTTTGTGTGTATGCGCATGTGTAGCCTGGAGAATGCTCTGGTGTGCGTTAATTGATCGAACACAGGATATGAACAGAAATGAACGGAAAAAGAAGAAAAGCGAGTTTTGCCAGGCATTTACTTGCATGGAGCTAAGTCCAGGTATTTCGAGAAAATTAAAACGTGCATGCAAGTGAATTTTTACTTGCATTTTCTTCAGTTAAAACAGTATTCCGTGTTTAAAAAGCTTCATTCGTTCATTTCGACTAAAAAGGAGGTCATGACTCACGTCTTCGCCGTTCATGCAACAATGTTGTCGAGCCTTAAAAAATGAACAAACCTAAAAAATCAAGCAAAGGTTATAAGCATTGGGAAAGCCCCTCCTGCTGCAAAACATAAAAAATGCCAGTTAACAATGATCAAAGGGTTAAGAGCGAACCGCAATGCTTAGCACAGGAGAAGTTTATCATTTGCATCAAGAAACGTCCTGACAGAATGCGGAAATTCTGTAACTGCTTCCCTGCAATGAGGTTATTTTGCATTTACAATGTAAAAGGATAATGTTATACATTGCCTAGTATTATGTTATACACCGTGTTTGGATGATATCTAGTTGTCTCTCTTCTTTAGGATTCAGTTCAATTCAATTTAGTATTCAAGGATCTAATTCAGTTCAATTTAGGATTCAAGATGAAGATGAGTTTATTTTTCTGTTCTTTTTTTTAGAAATTTTACCCGGAAGATTTTCATGACCGGCTTTTGACTCAGAGCGCCTATAAGCTAGACAGAGCTTGTTGCCTGTACCTTAAACCCACCATTCAGTAACGCATTTTCAGTTCAACGGATAATTTTGCGCCCGGCCTTTTTAGCCAGACAGGACCGCGAAGGGATCTTTTTTTGTGCCGCACAATGTTGCGACACGGCCTCCCCGTGCCGGGTTTGCCCTCTCTGGTCAGTTGCCAGTTGACTACACTATGAATAGTCAGGCCAAAAAGTTCGAGTCCCGGTGCGTTGTTTCTGGGACTCGAACCCGGCGCCATCGCGACCAGTCAACGTCCTTACCACCTCGACCACGACCACGGCGGAAAAATTATTGGCATCTAAGGTATGTTATCATGACAAATGCAATAATTATCCCGACTTATACGCAAGAAAATGACGATATTGTTCATATAATTTTTCAGCTGCTGAGTCCTTTGGCGGCCTTCAGGTGTCTGTGCCATTAGAATCGTTATCTCATGTTTGAAGCCGCGATGCGACAAAAATTTAAGATGAAGCTTAGCAAGAGTACCCTCCCCCAAAAATACGGAATACGAAGTTTTGGGCATACGAAAAAATACGATACAAAGATCTGCGTATACGACGAAAGCGTATACCAAGTTTTGCGCGTATTAATACTTGCGTACGAAGATTTGCGTTCGAGGATTTGTGGTACGAAGAACTGCGTACGAAGAAACGCGATACGAAGATCTGAGTACGAAGTTTTGCGTCCGAAGAAATGCGATACGAAGTTCAGTCCGCTCTCATGGTTTAAGTTCAGTAAGCCATGCAGAATTTTAAAGGAAAATGAAGTAAAGCAGACTGAAGTGTGTCTTGCACGCACTCAGCACACTTCTTTTTTCTTCGTTTTCTAAAGTACTTGACTGGAAGACTGAAAGACTGAACTAGCAAGATAGCATTAACCATATGACATTGCATGAAAAGAAGAGGCTGAAAAAGTGGCCGTCGGCATCCCCCGGCTGGGACACCTTCCGTCGCTATAGCGACGGAACGTTTAAAACTGTTCTGATTACTATAGTGATCAGAGCAGATTTAAGGTGAACATGCTGCGGCATACTTCAAATGCAATAATGCCAGCAACATGGTAAAGAGAATTTTTGTTTTAACATACCTATGTTTTGTTATGCAGGCACGTTGACAAGGGGGGCCACAGGGGCCATGCCCCCTCCCCCCGGGCCAAGCGGTCTACAGTAGATATTTCGCGACTTCGCAGGAATACGGAATGGCGACCATATAAATGCCACGAAAGCAAACATTATACGGTTTTTCTGTGCATCAAATATTTGGTTAATTGCATAAAATTGTCATGTGCCAGTAGTAGATGGCTAAATTTGACATTTGCTTCCCTCATCCTTAAACAAAGCCTGGCTATGTGCCTGCTGTTATGGATAAAAATTGGACAACGTTTTTCTCTGCAAAATAGATATAAAATAAGAATATCTCTGTGGTTTGGCATGTTTCACAGCAGGATGAATGCCATTCCGAAAAAAATTCCGCAACCATGAAGATGTTGACATGCGGGATGATCCTTATGTCAGCTTTGACAAAACCTGGCTCCAGTTTTCCTGTTCGGGCCCGGCAGGAACTCTGAGGAAATTCAAGAATAAAAAAGATATTGCCAAGCATGCAAATACAAGTGCAGCAGTAGCAATGTCAAAATGCATGTTGCTTTGTGATAACATTTGCATTGAAACGATACGCAATAAATCCAAAACCTTTAATGAACACGAGTATGTACTTGCCACTTTCCAAGAATTATTGACACACAATATCTATACACCAGGCGTTTTCAGAACAATGCTACCCGTCAACAAAATCTAATAAAAATTTATTGATGATGGAGATCATGGACTATCTCCTGTATTGTCTGAAATGTCACATTAATATGAAATAAGTAAAAAACTATTTCACTACAGTGTCTGTTCATTTTTCTTGCCTTCACGTTTGCAAATGGCCTAAATTTCCCATGCGGCGTCACGAAACAATAAGACTGATTTGCCAGTGCTGTGCTCTCTCAAAATGTAGCACTCCACAGTTCCCAAAAGACATTCTGTTTCATATGTGATTCCCGGATCGATACCGCAGAAGACACGGAACGGTCTCATCTATACCAACTTGGAACAACTTACCTGGCCTTTCCTTTTCTGCATGCCGAATGCACTGAGACCAGTGGCGTGCAAGCCAGCAGTGCACTGAGCAACCGTAAGATCTCTAATAGGCAGCTCTTGCAAATCAATACCAAAGGTTGATATTCGCACAAACGCCTCGTCCCCTCCGTCCCGTCCCCTCGCTCCGCGGTTGCCAGTTCATGACCCAATTCATGACGTCACAGCGGAAGCTCTGCCTTTTTTAGATAGCTTCAAGCTTGAAATGATATATCTTAGGAACGAATAGGTGCAAAGAAAAATTTTAAGGACGGAAATCATCAAAAAATTAATGCAGAATGTCACAGTGAAGTTACCTCACAACGGACCACTAGCCTATTGCTCACTTCTGGCCAGTTTTTAACGCTTTTTGTGGCTAAAGAGATTCTGTAGGTATTTTGTTTATATTTTAGCGAATATTTAAGCAGGGCCGGCCGGCATTCATCGAGCACGGCCTAACACCATCACATCTCGATGAAAACGAATGCCTATGTAGGGTTGTCATGGGTGCTGAATCTACAGGGGGAAATTTCAGCTCTGTCAGATCAGCATTTTATGAGTTGTATCCTGTAGGCATTTATGACTGACGACGTAGTCGTTTATCAGATGCCACCACTGGATGTAAATATTCTCCATGTCCTTTGATCGCATACGAATTTAAACTTAGAAAGGTCCTGGGATTCCAAAATCGGCAGATCTCTCGAAATGATTTTTTGACACAGCTCAGCTAGTGGCCCTGGTTATGTGATTTGGCGCAAACTGTGATAAACAAAAAAGAAGTTTTCGAATGCCAGAACTGAAAATATTTTGGCATGTCAGTCACAATAAACACGGTGTGGGTTTTCCTATGAATACACTTGATTGGTTTGTAAAACTGTTGGATAACGTGAAAATGACATAGCCAGGTTAGCAGGAAACCGACATCTATCAGAAAATAACATCTCTACGGGGCTAGCCGATCTGTGGGGGAGGGGCTTCGCACTCAGGCTGTGGGGGAGTCAAGGACAAAATGAGCCTAACACGAACTCTGAGTGTATGTCCGCTATTTACGCTACTAGGCGTAGATAGGCCAGGTCAGAGAGGCAAGGTAAGCAAGGTCAAGTCGGAATCAAGTTTTTTTAAGTGAATTATCTTGTAAACCAGGTACAGGCGACGTATTTGGGTAAGCTGCATCGTTCTTTGCTGTCCGTGTCATGGTAATAAGTGACTCAACCGTATGGACAGTGTTCAGCTACGCGTAACAGACCAAGCTGCATAAGGGCGTAAAAGCTGTAAAGGAAAAAAGAGAAGAAAAGCCTCTAACAAGAATCTTTACCTATGAACATGGTGCTTTTCAGGTCATTTAAAGACATCTTCACGGGACCCGAAACCTTGCAGTAAACGCACATTTTTCTTAAAATCACTCCATTCTTTCGCGCCAATGTTACACAAGGCTTTAATGTGTCTTCACTCTGTTACATCCACGTTATCGAAGTACCTCGAGATAACGTAGCGATATCCAGAGTCGTGAACATTCCCTGCCTTAACTTTTCTTCTTCACATTTCTTGTTATATACAGTGTTCAGTTAGTGTTTCGCAGGAGTTCGTTTAAGAGCTACAAAAGAAAGTATGGTATAAAACGAAATTTGAATATTGCTCTACGTACCCTAGTATCAGTGAAAAGAAACCATGATTAAACACATTTTTACCCCTAATAGCGATTACATGAAACCTGCAGCTACAGTGTTACGCAACACAGCAATATTTGATATTTCAACACTTCCACAAGATGCAGTTACACAAACATACTGAAATACCACAGCTACTGCTTTCGAAGAAGGATCTGCTGCACAGAACCCGTTTCACGCATTGGAGCTCCGATCAGCGAGCTACAATTAATTATTTATGACCGCCTGCTGTCGAGCTCGTAAGTCACCCCATTTTTCACCGGGGGGACGACCCTTCACTTGGAAACGAGGCGTCAGATTGTCACAATGCACCACATGACACAGAACAACGAACTGATCCACAAAACAACGCTCATCGCATGCAACGTGATTTAATCACATGGACGTGGAAGGACACTACTGCCTATGTAATATTGGATAGAGAATAAAAATGGAGGTTTCTGCCCACAATCAGCGTAACTCACCGGCAGGCGACACGGCAACAGCAGCCGCGCTGGCCGAGCACAGGTTTGCGAGCCCTTTGGTCGCCACCGACCTTCGCGACCATCGCGACGCCGACCGGCCACGCGCTGGACGCGACGCGTCAACGGCGGCACTTGTCTGCCGGCGAAGTGTACCGGGAGAACAACGCTAACGGATCAACAGTACCGGGAGAACAACGCCGACGGACCAACAGCACCGGGGGAACAGCGCTGACGGACCAGCAGTACCGGGGGAACAACGCCGACGGACCAACAGTACCGGGGGAACAACGCTGACGGACCAACAGTACCGGGGGAACAACGCTGACGGACCATCAGTACCGAGAGAACAACGCCGACGGACCAACAGTAACGCCTGTGCCGCCCACTGGTGCATAGACGGCTGAGTCAACCGCTGTAAAAAAATGAGCCCAGTAAAGCCATGGCTGAGAAGAAGTCATCCATTATTTTCGAGTACTTAATTTTTTATCTCAGGATGCTTTGGTATTAGTATCTTGTGATATCACACACTGACAGATATTTTTCAATACCCAAATGCATCCACGATTCGTATTCTTATTTGCCAAGACTTACATATAACGGATACTTTTTTGTGTCACGCCAGTGCTAGTTCCTCCCTTTGTCGGCAGGACTGCTCCACTTTGCCTGCTGTCGTGCGACTATGCAAAACCTCGCAAAAACTGTCTTATCTGAAACTCTGAATGATTCGGTCCGTAGCCATTTGCAGGTGATCGTTGAAGCCGGATCCCAGGAGGACAGGGGCACTGGTCCAATTTCCATTTGCCCGCGTTTTCCGGCAAAATACGATCACCACTGACGGTTGGCGACGAAGAACGTGAACCCGGTATTGGTTTCAACAGCTGCAGTGCCTGATGTCGATACGAAATCAGCCGAAACAGGTCATGTGGCGGTCTTGCAACGTTTTGATTGCATGTTTGGCATCCGTTTGTGTTTGCATACATTTGCATTTTAATGGCAGGTCTTTATAAGATACATTCAATACGGCATGCTTAATTTATCTTGGGGTTATAAACCGGTCAAACTGATAGAACTTTGCTGCTGTGCACCATCAAAAAATAAGTTAAGATGCCGTTACATTCCATAAGATATCTCACCTCATGAAAACGAGTGTGCCACAATGACCACAGTACTTTCAAGACGCATATAATGTGTACAACATAAAGCATTAGGCGTGCCAGCCCTTTTCCGAAATCAGTGTCGTCTCATATGCCCAAGTTCATCACATTTGTCCTTTCTTCTATGCGGAAAATAGCCATACAAAAGTTGCATCGGTTTAGCAAACTTCACACCCTGGCTCCGGCTTTGATCCGGTCAATACTGCCCCGCGGGACGCGATTTCACTGCGAGTGGTCTGTATGACCTCCCAGCGTTTTGACACTGCAGATACGTTCACGAATGGTTCTCTGGCCTCGGGAGCCAGCGTTACCTTCCATCAGCCGCCGGACGCCTGGGCCAATCAGTCGCGTTCCAGGGCCCAGAGTCCTTGTTCGTGCGACGCACTACCGAGTGTTACCATATGGCCTGGAGCTCGTTTAACCGGTAAATTCTGTCCCTTCGTGCTAGTCACCTCTCGTTGTCTTTATCAGTGAAGAGGTGCGTTCGTCTTGTCTGATGAATGAAATTTCCTTTTAAAAAGGAAATCGAACATGACTTGGAAAAACTTCTAAAAAGCTGAAAAGAAAACATTTTGGATATTTACGTCATTGGATATGCTCAATGGACGCGAAGCGTTCAGTAATGTTCCCTGTGTAACGGTATACGCATTTAACGCATGTCCGATGTATGGTTTATGTTGTATGTACTGTAATCTAAGCGTTTCCGTCGTTGGATAGCATTATAGGATCATGCTTTTGTCAGCCACTTGATAACAATGTCTCCGTTCGCCAGTATTTTGATGAATTTGAAGACGTTTTATCGAAAATGGCCCGATTTTAAAGCTTCATTTTCATTTTTCTACATATGACTTCATTTTATGCAACTGAATCTCCAACTTCGTCGTCTCATTGTTGTAGCTGGGTGGCTGTGTCTCGAAAATGCGCGCTTTGGTACTCTGGGGACCTCTGTAATCCATGCACAGTATGCTGCACAGGCAAAATATTGTTGTGTCACTACATCTGAAATCGGCAATCTAAAGCTGATGCACAGCCACCGTGTCGCACTGTGCATTAAGTTTTATGTGTATCAGACATCTCATCATTGCACTGTCTCCCATGTAAGGGGCTGTTTTAGTTTTATGGCGACTTGTTGAACAAACTCGTCAGGAGGATTAAAAATATGTGTCAGGTATAAACGTTTTGCAGTGCATCTTAGTCAAGAAATACATCATGAATATTTTATATCTTAATTTGCAGTTGCTGCGAAAAGGTACCATAGTCGAAAAGGATGCAAAAGTTGTCGTAGAAGTCGGCTTTCTACGATATGGTACTGATATATTATGCATTTATTGCGATCACATTATTCTGCATGGACGGCTCCATGAAAAAAGTCGGAATCAAAATCAAAGTCTGATATTTCTCTATATGCACAGGAATGTGGAAACACATGTTTACAGGCGTGTACGCTGACGTGTTTCGCAGTCTGACTTCACTGGGTGCCACGTCAGCCAGACGCTTCCTTGTATTAACAGTCCCGTACAGGTAGCGGATTCCATTCCTCTTCGACCATCAGAAGACTAAGAATACAGTGTTCTGACAAATGGCACATGATCTAGAGCCCTGTGAGTTACAATTCATGCTCAAGATGAAAATGGACGTTTCCGTTCCTCGGACAAAAGAAACGCACTTCAATGTCGTTCATGCCAGAACTTCGTTCGTTGAGTCTTAGTGAGGTCAAATGAACACCTTGGACAGTGTCGAAACAACAGCAGGGTGGACCGGTCTGACGGACCGGTCAGAAATGATCGCAGATGCAATGTTGGGTGTGACCTGATGTGTTATGATGTCACCTCTTCGTGACTCAAATTCAAAGCAATTTAAAACACTCAGATCCAGTGAAGTCCTTTAATCGGTTTCTTGTTCATCATGTTTGGAACGTGCCGAGTAACCGAAAACGTCGTGTCAGTTTGACTCAGATGACCTTAGATATCGAGGTTATCCAAGAACATCGCGCAAAATAATGGGTAGGGACATCTTGTCCAGAAAGCGGCTCGATAATTTGTACAAAACACTTCCGAACTCCTACGACTGACTGAAAGTAGCCTTATATCCCCGTGACCTGCCATTACCCAAACCTGGAGTACGGCATAAATGCGTGTGGAACTGAGTAGAACTCAGCTGTCCAAACACCATGTTGTTGTTGCACGGCATTCAAGAGCTATACGGAACAGGATATGAAGGGTGGATTCCACATGGACAGACCTTGTGGTGTGTGCCATTGTGACGAGATTTCAGAACGAGGGGCTCAAACCACGCTGGGGATATTAGAGTAGCCTAAATGAATAACGACCATCACTCGCAAATCAATGAACCGTTGACTGTACGTACTTCTACATACGCACGCATACAGTACACATGCATAGGCGTATGCACGTATATACGTATATACGTATATATGTATATATATACGTATATATATATACGTATATACGTAAATACACAGGCCCGTCGCCGAGAGCGGAAGTGCCTGACATCCGGCGAGCCTGCTGGAGGCGTCGGCGGACCGCATTTGTCGCGGGCGTCCAGCCTGCGGCCGGGACTTTTGAGCGGAGTCGGCGGCACCTGCAGGCCGGAGCCCTGATCCGGCGACGGATAGCGGGGCCGCGCTCGCTCAGGTGGCGCTCGCCTGTCGCAGGGCATCCGTCAGAATCCGGCCGCCCGCGCCGCCGTGAAATCGGCGCCCGTAAGCGGACGGCGCAGCCCGGCCGGCCTGCATGACGGCTATATTTAGCCGGAGCGCCTGTGCGCGCTGCCGTATGTGCCGCCCGTGCGGGCCGCGCGACCGCGCCCGCCGGCAATGAAAATCAGAATGGGACCAGCCTGCGCTGCTGCTGTCGCTGCTCCGGAACGCTGCTGCCAGGGGAGAGCCTGAACAATCTGAACAATCTCATCATGCACATTCGCACGTGGAGACATGAGCAGACTTGTTCCGTTGCAAAATCCGAGGTGCATTGCTGAAACATGCACTTGCTTGGGCAAGCAGACCACTGTAGCACCTATAATGTCAAATCATACGTTTAAACGTCGCGTGATCTTAACCCTATGCCCGTTTCTATAACGCTAAAACGCATTGTCGTATTGGCGGGCTTAATCTGCCCCCTCATCATGAGGTCCTGAGAACTCCCGGTGGGATTTTATTGCAAAGAATGACAATCGATTCGCCCTGACGAGAACTACAGACTTTTACAAGAAAGCTTTGAAAATGTTTTAGGGGGTGGATACAGGGGCAGACAGCCAGAAAAGGGGGTTGTTTTTCTCACTTGCGATGACTCCGATGCTTATCGACTGGTATTGATACAACTGGCATAAGTCAAGATCTGATCGCTGAGACTTTTCCTTTGTTTGTTGGCCTATACGTTCAGAATTTTGACAAACTTCATGCAGTTCACAAGGACTGAAAGTCAGAGGAATATTTTTTGAAAACTAAATTAGCATAAGAGTTTAGCATATTTTGAGAGCATTTACTAGTCATTCTGTTCTTCAAAAAAAGAAATCGTCTTGTACCATTCCTATAATGTTGGCATAGGTGGTGCCTGGGCATGAAAAAGAAAGAAGTCCCATAATTGCAGCTTACGACCTTTGACCTAAAGTAGTCTTAGATGTCCTCAAAGTCACCTTGGATGAATTTGGGCTCACTTAATAGTATTTAAAAACGTTTCGCACCATTTACGTGAACTGAATTTCTCAAAGTATGGTCTATGACGGTCGTGATACGTGGTACGCGCGCGGACGTTTTAGGTCATAAGTCCTTGACCGAAATTAGCATCAACCTAAAATTTGAAACCAAATTAGAGAACACTGTGCTAAACTCTGTGTACTCCGGTATTTTAGAACACTCAAAGCAAAATTTTAAGTCTTGAATTTAAACTGACCTTGCGGAGTGGCCTCAGGCAAACAAAAATATTTTTGTATGTTCTCCCACTTATCCACAAATAAGGTGGTATCTAGTTCAATATTATACCCTAAAAACTCCATCTTAACTTCTAAAATTCTACAATGAAACTAAAATTTTTAGCAGCTATTCTTCTTTTACCTTCAAAAGCGCCAAAAATGGTCTGGGTGCCTTCCAAAAGGAAGTATGGCTCCTCCCCTGGGTAAAATTAAATGATCAAAATTTTACATAATACGTGAAAAGAATACATGGGAAAAGTAAACACGTATCATGAGGCTGTTTCAAAAACCCTGGATATGGCTAACAAAAAATGTAGGGGCTTCCTAACCTCGTCCACACACGAGAAAACGGTGAGGAAGAACGAAGTAATTCTTCGTCAGGAAATTAGACAATATCTTTCCTTCCCTCTCGGCGTATCTCTCTATCCCTCCCTCCCTCCCTTTCTTCCTCTCCCCTCTATCTCTAAAAATGTAGGTGAATGTGCAATGAAATCGAGTATCAGAATTGAGAACATCTTACGTTCAAGCGGTGCTGGAAACTCTGAGACAGCATTTATATCGGACATTTGCAGTAAGTGCAAAGAACATTACACGGACGCCAGACTAGACTTGTGCTCGACATCTTTTGGATTAGGTTGGATTGGATCGGATTAGGATCTGAGTCACAGTGACTTGGTTCAGATTAGCATCTGAATCGCGTTTTGTTTAACCCTATTCCCGGAGGGCTAGACGATATGGTCGATTCCCGTCGGTGGGGGGGGGGGGGCGGATTCGGTCCCCCTGAGATCTCGAGAACTACTTGTCCGATTTCATCGCAACAAACGGCAATCGATTTGCCGTGACGTAAACTACATTTTTATAAAAGGAAGTTTCCAAAATTTTGAAATGTGTGGAACAGGGGGCAAAATGTCAAAATGGGGGAGGGTACTTTTGGACTTCTTATAACTCCGTCGTTGTTTATTGACCGGCTTCAATGAAACTGGCATGAATCGAGAGATTATAGATAGGGTTTTTGCCATGGGTACACAAATTTAAAATCTTGAGAAAATTCATCGGCGTTCACAGGGTTTCAAAAATAGGAGGATTAGTTTTCTAACAACTGAATGAACAAAAAAGGCAAACACCCTTTTTTGGCTTCTGCTAGTCATGCTATGCTAAAAAAGTACAAATCGCATTACAGTGTTTGTATAATGTTAGCATAGGCGATGCCAGGGACATGAAAAAGGGGAAACTGCCATGGTCAAACGTTCTTCAGATCAACTTGTGACCTTTGACCTTAAATGACCTCCAGTCACCTTGGGGTCACTTGGAATGATCTTGTGTGTATTTAATATTATCTGTAAACGTTTTCAGTCATGTGAATTCACTCTATTCCAAAAAATTCATTTTATGGCTGTTGCGATATAGAGTACGCGCACTGACATTTTAGGTCATAGCTCCGTGACCCGACCTAATATCAAGCTGAAACGTGGTACACAAGTAGAGGGCACCATTCTACGTCATATGTATGCCGGGTTTGGCATTCGAACAAACGGAGCCGAAATAATTGCAAAAAAAAAAAAATCATTTTTGACCTTGACCTGACCTTGTATAGTGACTTCAGATGAACAAAATTACATCTGCACATTGCCCAACTATTTAGCTATACATCCATATAAAGTTTTCAGTTCCATCTTAAAAACTCTGTTTATGGCAGACACTTTTCTTTTACCCTCAACATGGCCAAAAATGACCCGAGGTGCCTCCCAAAAACGTTGCCTGGCTCCACCCCTGAGCAAAATAGACTTTTGAAATTTTGCCACGGCGCATAGAAAGAATAGCTAGGACAAGTCACCAGGTTTCGTGAAGCTGCGTTGGGAAGCCTGGAATTGGCAAGCAAAAAACCCAAGGAGGGGCAGATTCAACCCCTGCCGGGAATATGGTTAATCTGGTCCTAATCAAATGAGATTTACGCAAACTTCTTCCAAAACTAATCCCAGTCGAATGTGATTTACACCAGCCGAAAAATGCTCCGAATAAAACAATGATTCACGAGTTCTTCATTGATGCGGATCATCCATTGGGTCCGAAAATCAATCATATATCAGCGTGGTCACTTTCTTTGCAGACCATATCTAAATGGTGCTATATGATATGGAACCTAAGTCCATAAATTGCTGGAAAAATGACAGCATTTGCGTTACACTGCACGATAATGTGTATAAATGTACTGTACGAACATTGCGTACAATTAGGTAGTCTCTATTTTCTAGATACTTCACTGAGATAACAGGCAGGGAAGTAGCACAGCATCCGTATGTGCCTAAAATTAGAACATTACCACGGTAGACATAGCTTCGGGTGTCCGTACGTAGCAGCTTCAGCTATGGCTGCTGCATTTTACCACTGATTGGACGTTATATTTATTAACCACCAATTACGGCGCACTAGTCGCAATGATTACCTAGATTTTGTGCTGGACAGAATTTGTTATACACAGGTCCCCCGTGGGTTATTTGGGTAAAAAAATACATGGAACCAGTGACATGATGACTATTGAATAACGCAAAGTAATTCAGGTAATGATTTAATGAGTCGCGCAGGTGCGCCGAGGGGCAGCTGTCTCTGTCGACTTACGCAAACATGGCTCCCTACCAGTAGCCTCCTGCCTACCCACGCAGTACATGCTGGAGGGTGTCTGACGTCAAAAGAAGTACCAAGAGGATTTCATTGTCTGTTAGACGAGAAAAAATCACATACTTCATGAACACCTTTTATCTTACCTTTCCTCAGTGGCGTATGCTTGGTACTTGTATGTTTCAAAAAGCTGGGCGTGGAAGTTGGAACATTATGGCGTTGAGATGGGAGTCGGTTATCTGGCGCACTTTGCATCATCTTTTATGCAACTTGGTTTTGCGTATTACTGCCTGGAGATATTCTTCATAAACATATTGCTATGCTATTTGATGACCCAGATTTACGTACATAATTTGATTATACTGAATCCGGTTGACAGTGTAACTGATGTGGATCAAAAGCAGCATCACAATGCTTGGATTTGGACCAACATTTGAGTCATGTCCTTTCTCAAATCTTGATCCGAATCAAATGTGATTCACGGCTGCGTTTTCAAAAATGATCCGGATCCAATGCGATTCCACCCAAACATGTGGTTATTGATTCAGATCAGATCCGGATTATAATCAAACACAAGTCTGCACCAGACGTTTCACGTCCGAAACCTTTTTCTGATGTTCACCTGCAAAAAGAGAAAACAATCAAAATGCGACGATTTCTGGGAATGCCAAGGCCATCCTGTTGCTTTAGGTTTCATTCATTAAGAGGGCGATGAAGACAAGCGAGTAATTTACAAGCTTCTCGCATTTGGCTTGCGTTTGCGGACGCTGCTAAAAGCTCTGATATGGTACCGTTTGGGACTTAAGTATGCATGCTTGTGTATTTTTACCTTGGCCGATTCGTGCGGGATCTGGCAACACGGCATGCGCACGCGCAAGCGCACGGCGAATTTCTTCAAAATCTTTTGTGTCAGGCACAAAGGCTGTTAAAATTTGGCGGTAGCTGTTACTACCAGAACCAAATAAAGCGCAAAAGAGGCCTGTGTTTACAACTGCGTGACTTACCTCATACCAAATGTTGACTCTGGATTTTGGTCACTTCGTTTCGCCATTTTTCGAAACTGAAATATACATAAGCAAGTTTGCTCCGGAAGCAAGCTCCATATGGCCTCCGCCAGAAAACGCGAGACCAAAAGACATGACATCTTGCCCTAGGGTATTCACACGAAACTGTGGGGGTGAGGATGTATGGCACCGGTGGCCCTACCCTTGATTCGGCGATGGTGATTATAAATTGTTCGTCCATCGCGACCAACGGCGGATCCGGTTAGCCAAAGCGAGAGGGACACAAATGATGGGATGGGCACTACCAAATAAAATCCTACGTCATGAGACCAGTGACGCACAAAGTGGAAGGGCGAGGCGGCTGTCGCTCCCTCCTTGGACCTGGATGTAAGCCTCACAGAATGCCAAGTGTTCCAGTTTGCAAGCAGTCGAATGCAACAATGTAAAACTTAGTCCAAAATAACAATAGAATTGCCCTGCCTCAGAACGTCAGCATGGTGGGGGAAGGGGAGAGGGCTGAACCAACAGCGTAACCAGGCATTTTTACGGAGGGCCAAGACTTAAATGAAAAGGCTTGATGTTACTATTACTCTTACCATTTTATTGCATGATGACACTGACCACTTCGAATGACCCATCAAGATGTACATTACTGCTTTCAAGATTCTCACGCAGTTTTAGACATAGACAAAGACTTACATAGACTACTGTCTTAAAGATTATGGAAAAGAGTACAGTGCTAATCAAACACCTAAAAGTGCATTATTTTTTAATTCGGAAGATTTTTGCCTTTTAAACACATTGTTTGTGACAAAAGACCAATTTTGGATAGCCTCTGACCATAAGGAGGGGAGTCAACAGACCTCTCTGACTCCCGTTCGCTGGCTGTGTTACTGGGCATGACAGCCTACCGCCTGCAATGGAGCTCCCGCCACCTGACTCTTCTCTGGCCTGCCGACAGCGCCATCTGGCAACCTGTGCTTTAGCAGGCAACCAGTCCTGTGCTGCGGTCTGCCATCAGACATCTTGGCTGGCATAGACCCACTGAATGTAGGTGAAACGCGAGCCTTGTGTGAAATAAGCAACATTCTCCTTCATTTTGGCATCCGTATGAAATGACCGAATAAAATGTGTGAAATGACCGAATATCTCAATAGCTTCAAGCGCCTGTTTACCAGGGGTGGATTCAGAAGAGGGAAGGGAGCATGAGGCCATGCCCCCCCCCCTTCCATCAAAGGTCATGGAAAATGAACATTTTAAGACAATGTGAGGTCACTTCATAGCAACGGAGGGCAATGGAAGATGATAACTGAAGACAAGGGCAGAACCAAGGGCCTTAGACTCAAAACGAGTCTTTAAGCGGCCCCATATGAGCCTCACAGGGTCTCTGTAAAAACCTGACGAGCTCTTGGTGCAATCAGAGTGGTCTACGGTAGGGCTAGATGGCCTCTGAGACGGATAGAAAGGCCCCTGAAACTCCCAAAGGGCCCCTGAGATGGCAACAGGACCCAACACGGCAGATTGCCTCTGAGACCGCCCGAAAAGTCATAGAGGGACCCCGAATGGCCTCTGCGGATCCATGGTAAAATCTGAAGGTTCCTAATACAAGTAATCCTAATTCCTAATTTAGAGTGCCTCCGGGAGGGTTAATGAGACCTTGAGACAGCAGGATGGCCCCTACGATAGAAAGAAGGGCCCCTGAATCTCTCCAAGGGCCTCTGAGCCCGCAAGAGAGGCCCTAACACAGCAAAGGGTCCGCAAATCGCCTGAAGTGGCAGGAGGACCCTGAGATGTAAAGGTGTGAAGGGGGTGCCTAGGACGGCCATTAACACAGGTCATTAAGGAACTCCGGGCCATTAACAGAGGCTCCTGAATGACGATTCTTTGGTGACCTTCACAACCTCAAGAAAAGCCCAGATTGGCTATACTGGTCTTTTTAAAAACCGGAGAGGTTCTTGATTTAGTCAGGAGGGTCCGAGTAAGTCAGGTAGGCTCCCACACATCTGCCCCTGAGACGACAAAATAGGCTCCCACACAGCAGAGGGCACCTGAGACCACCAAATAAAGTCAGCGTGGCGAGGGCAGAGACAATAAAGGACCTTTCAGACGACATGAGAGCCCTGGACGGACAAAGCGTCCCGAGTGTGTCAGGCGGGCTCCCAGCACGAAAGAAATACCCCTGAGATTGCCAGTGAGGCCCCTGAATTGCCAACGAAGGGATCCTGGTACGGCTAGAGGGGTCCTAGGACAGCCAGATATACACCATGTAACAGACGAAGAACCCTGATATAGCCATGGGGACCACCGGAGACGTTTAGAGGGCCCATAACACTGCACAATAGCTCTGAGATTGTTCATCTCGGGTATGATATAACATCAAAAGTCTTAAAATTTTACTGGCTTCCCCGTTTTCGGCTACTCCCACCATTTTAATAATCGCATCGTGAGATGTGGCTTGAGTGGTTGAAATGTAGAATTTGTGGAAGTCACTGATTTAAACTAGGGTCGAAGGGTCTGCGATCTTGTGCAACACGAGTTCAGCTTAATTGACAAGTGCAAGTTTTCTCAACTTCGGCATGTGTTGAAGTCCGTCATGCTGTTCCGTATAGGCTTTGTAGGCGAATGCTAGCACCAGGTGCAAAGATCTTTAGCCCGCGCTCAACTGGCGGTCGGCACCGATCACGCTCGACTTGTGGGGGGGGGGGGACGTTAACCGCCCTCCTTCTCTAACTCACGAATGGCCAGTCGCACGATAGAAATAAGCAAACCGATGGTAAGCTCGTAACAAGTAGAGATCGAAACTGGTGTCATTTTTAGTTTTGAATAATATGTAAGCCATTTACGCCCTGCAAAGTCTTCTCACAGTCGACTGCATGAAACCGAGAAGCGGCCTGGATCTCAAGAGCGTGATTAATAGTCTAGGTAAATGCGTCAATGAACATGTCAAGGTCCGTTGATGTCGATACACGCTAAATATCTCCAATTTCTTTAATATATACGCCAAAAGGTTGAGTTAAAGAAAAGGCAATTTTCCCGCCGACTGGTGGTGTGATAAACGGGAAATAATTTTAGTTTCTTTATTTTCGCCACATAGGCCTTTCCATGTCATTCATTGTTATCTTCGCGAATTTTGTGATGGTGTGTCATGCCTAAATTTTGGAAAAATTCAGTAGTTACCAATTTCCACAATGGGCGGAGCTTCTTCCACGAATCTGTTTACTTCCAAAATATTCGATTTTCGGAAACTTTTTGAACTTCTTGGTATTACTCGCAGCTGTGCCAGCCAAATCTGCCATTTTCAATTCGTTCCGAGTAATTCATCGCTGATCTGACGGCGGTGCATTTTGGCTCAAGTTATTCGTGACGTGGTCTCAGGTCAATGGCTGGAAGCCATTGATGCTTTGTCCATTGGCGGTAAATGGATGTCTGCATCACCCCACACCAAAAATGTTATAAAAAATCACATGAAATTCCGAAAAAAAACATGTCCTAAAAATGAGGTTGACTTTAGGTCAATGACCCGGAAAGTCCCCAAAAATCTGAGTTGGCGGACTTATTGCATCCATCAAAATTTCTAATACCTGAAATCTTTATTGTGTTATTATGTCTTGCAAAAAGGTTACAGGGTGCTAAACTTTTTTGGACATAGGTCAACTTGACCTGGCCTAAGTCAGGCACCTGACTTGGCGTTCGTGGAGCTGCGCCCCTCGTTCTATCGCAATCTTGGAAAAACTTCAGGGGGGCGGTCAACCGCCACTTCCAGTCTAGGGCGGGTTAAAAAAAACTGTTCATTTTCTGGTCTATTTTCTACAAGGATACACATGGTAAAAGCAGTGCACAAAAATGCGTCACATTATGTTTGCATGCTGACACGAGCAGTTCTCCTCGACAGCATGGGTCTAGATGACACGACGGTCTAGATGAAGCTTCCGTCGCTCAGAGCGCCAGCCCAGCGCTCCGCTGCTTTGTTTCCAGTTCAGCGCACTTCCGCGTAAACCGAACCAGCGCCGACCCGAACTCTCTTGTTTCCTTGGCAACAGACAATGATAAATCCTATCCCGACGCATAAGGCCACGATCACTATGGCACCTGCCACGGCCCACAGGACCCCTTGGCCAGCGGCGGTTCCAGCCACTGCGACGGCGGTCGCAGTGGAAACCATCGCGATTCCGGTAGCGCTTGATCCGGAAACGACCTGCAACAATCGGTTCATCCATCAGCGGACGACATGCGAACAACGCGGCTATTGAGCATGAACGTAACCACTTGCTCTGCCAAAACACTACACAGAGGGCAGGGGTACGAAGCCGATTCTTCGGCATTTACGGCACGGAAGGCGTAAGGAGTACTGGAAAACGTAGATGGCCTTTATTTGCACTTGACTGTCTTGAACATCGCCGTGAATGAATACAGTCAAATGACATTTGCCCAAGGAAGTGAAAATCCCCTTCAAAGTACCATTAAAATCTCGCAACTTGCCAAAAGTCACTTCCTGAAGTAAATGTGTCACTTCACGACGCAAAAAACGTCAAAGAATGCAACGCTAATATTACTTCAGACCCAAGGTTTTGGAAAAGATGCGTGTCTTTTTTTGCTGATATGGCTGCCGACACGTTCCCGACTTTAAACCCCCTCACGTATTGGACGGGAAGGAGGCTTCAGAAGCCCCTCCGTTTTTTTAGACGCGCTATTTCCAGTTTTTTTTAAGTAGCTTCACAAAACGTGGTGGCTTTTCCTACTTATGCTTCCTACCAATTATGCCAAATAATCATAATTTTAGTTTGCTCAGAGGCAAAGCCAAGTTTTTAGCAGACACTTCAGGCCACTTTTGGCACTGCTGAAAGTAAAAGAAAAATGCCGTCCGAAATAAAGTTATCAGAGCAAAAATAATCAAAATTAATTCATTAGTCCAGCACCGCCTGGGCATGTCAAATAGCACACTCCTCGGTTTTTCTGTAACAACTTCTGAACCGTTAGTCAGTCCAAATTTCCAGTACCCACTCAACAACCCGTTTTTCATATTTTGACATCAAAACCATTTTCCTGTATCGTAAGATCATGGGATATCACGTCACATATGGACCCTTGCATGCTTGTTTTTACCTGTTCAGGCGGAGGCGCGAACATGCTTCGTTTTTTATAATATTTGCGAGTATAATGCAAGGATTATTTGGATCTGCACATTATGAATCCAGAAGGATATAAAACCGTGACAAGTCAACACCAGAGGTCATGCTAAGTCACATGCGTGATGGCAATTAGACTGATTCGTATTATGGTTGACATAAGTTCTTGCCGCTGACTTTTCCCATCGTTCAAGTCAGACAAGCAAATCTATTTGTGCCTCTTAGTAAAGCTCATCAGTTGCAACGTGAGGTCATGTCAAGTCAGGCCACGTCATAGGTAGATGTCAAAACGAAATGAAATATAGCATTGTTTGAGCAAGATATTTCAGTAGCAGCAGACAGGGATTATTGTTCCTCGTCAGACAAGGAACAATGACCATTTCTCCTGACTTGGCTTGACCTTGACGCCCTCGAGAGCACACAACAGATTTAACTATCGCGAGAAGTCATTTCATTTCTTTAATTGGCGCAGTTTAGACTCGCAGCGAGTAATGTTTACTCTTTATCAAAAGCAGTAATGCAACCTTTTCTGACCTAACATCGGCTGATCTTGATCAATGAAACGCAGATAATGGAGAACTGACCATAAGAAAGTTTCAGTGTCATTCTTTTTGTCTCGTGGATCAAAACGGCAGCATTTAAGTATCGATATTTGGCATGTAAAGTAAGACCAATATTTCGCCTGACCCAGGCTGACCTTGGCCTGGCATTTTTTATCATTTCGACATACATTTGATGCAGAAGACCGTGACTTCTCATTTGATGTCCAACTGAAGGTTCTAAGACCACTGTTACCGATGATGTAAAGTATAAACCGACGTCCGTTTTCCAGAGTCGTATTATGCGTTTCACGTGACCTGTGACGTCATCAGTCACGCAATCAGAGCTAACACAGTATTCCCTGAATCGCAGAACTCAGTGTTCATCAATTGGTGGTAGACCGGTTCAGATCCGAAGGTTAGATCCTGAGATAACCGGGGGTACCCATTTTGACACCCCCCATGCGGTCGCGGGTACAAAAACACGGCAGGTGGTGCCGGGCTTATACTGATATATTTATATAAAATAATAGACTTTAACCCTTATGTCAGAGTGTACGTAAATAAATGGGCAAAAATACCGATTTTTTTGTTCATCTGAAATAACATAACAAACCCATGTCGAGGTCAGAAGTCAAACTGTTTATTTCTGACACTTATTCCTATAATATATGACTCGAAACAAATATGACTCAACACAGCACCATCTATATGTGTTTCAAATTCCAGGCTCGTTTTAGGTCGGGTGGCAGAGGAAAGACATAAAATTTCTCCGCGCGTACCCTATATCACGACGGCCATAAACAGGAGTGTTGGAAATACAGTAATCTGAAACATTGAAAAACGTCCTTAAACACTATCAAATAAACTCGATGCCATTCCATGTGACTCTCAGGTCATTTAACCCATCTCCAAAAGGCTAAACGGTATAGTCGATTCCCCGGGGGGGGGGGGGCGATTCCGCCGCCCTGAGATCTCGATAACTACACATCCGACGTTATTGCAACAAACAACAATCGATTTGTCACGACGTAAAAGAATTTTCATGCAAATCAGTTCTCAAATTCTTGGAAGGAGTGAATACCGGAGGGAAAAATGCCAAAATCAGGGATGTTTTCGGGTTTCTTCTAACTCTGCTGTTTATGCGCCGATTTTGAAGCAACTGGCATGAATTGAGAACATGTAGATACGACTTTTACCATGGGCCCACACGTTTGAAATTTTGAGAACATTCTTAGGCGTTCACGAGGTTTTGAATATGGGAAGACTATTTTTCAGAAAACGAATTGCTGAAAAAAGGACTAATCGTATTACACTGTTTGCATAATGTTAACATAGGCGGCGCTAGGAACACGAAGAGGGGAGAACTGTCATGGTGATATGTTCATCAGGTCAACTCCAGTTTATGGCTGACGTGATATAGAATACGCGCAGATATTTTAGGTCATAGCTCCGTGACCCGACCTGATATCAACCTCAAGCTCACTATGCAACTAGCGGACACTTTCCCAAGTCACATCTTTTTCGCGTTTCACATTTGGAAAATAAGCATGAAAATTATCAACAAAAAACAAATTTGGAATTTTCATCTAGCCCTGACTCCGTGAACTGACCTGATATTAGCGAAATTATTTTTTTATTTTTGTCCAGGCAATTGCCTATAACCCATTCACTGTTTTAAGTCCTATCTTAAAACCTATGTTTGGCAGCCTTTTTTCTGTTACCTTCAAAAATGCAAAAAATGGTCTTTGCCCTGTCTCTGAGCAAAACAAAAATGCGAAATTTTGATACAGTACGTAGAAAGAATAGGTGCCTAAATAACCTAGTTTCCTGAAGCCACGCCCAAAACCTTGGAGCTTGCAAACGAAAAACCGAGGGGGCCGATTTCGCCGCCTCCCCCTTGCCGGAAATAGGATTAAGGTCTTTTTAGACTTAAGGTCATAAGCTAACCTGATGAACATGCAGCCATGATAGTTCTTTTCCTTGTCTCTGGCGCCGTCTATGCCAACATTGCACAGACAAGGTAAGGCCATTTGTACTTCTGAAGTATAACAAGAACAAGACTAGTCAGAACTAAAAAAAATGGAGCATTTATATTAATTCATTTTTGAGAAAAAGTATTCCTCCCATTTTCCAATTCCTGTGAACGCCTATGAATTCTCTCAATACTCTAAACGTATGTGCTAATGGAAAAAAGTTCCAGCGATTACCTCTCGATTCATACCATTGGCATTAAAGTCGGTCGATAAACAGCGGAATTATGCGAAGTTAAAAATACCCCTTTTTGGCATTTTTGCCCCCTCAATCTACCCCTTTTTAAAATCCCCAAACCCCTTTTCATGAAGAATGCAGCTTACGTCACAGCAAATGGATGGTCAATTTTTGCGACGAAGTCGGTCAGCTGGCCCTCGAGATCTCAGGGCTGGGGGACCCAGTAAGTCCCGCCCTCGTGCGGAAATGCGCCCCAGCGCTATGGGTGCTGGAATAGGGCAGGACGTATGCGGGAATGGGAATATGGTTATAGGGACGGGCGTCTGCGAGCAGTGAAGTCAATCATGCCAAGCAAGCGCCAAGGAAAAGTGCCCTGCCCGGCCCAGAGCCGCTGCGTGATCTGACTGCTGACACGCTGGGCGGACATCGGACCCGTTTGAGGATCAGCCCAGGTGAGGACGGGGTGGACCACGAAGTAAACCGTTGTTCGACGTCCATGTGCGCAGACATTTTCGTCACACTCCTTCTGTTTTTACCCTTTGAAACATACTTTTAAGCCAATAAACATTCGAGAATGCCGTTCTTCCGTTATTTGTCATGGGGGAACATGGCCTCGCTCAATCTAGATCAAACACTGCCTTGTCTGGAAATGAGTCTATTGGCCATAAGGTCCTGAGGCATAATAATACAACCGACAAAGGTTGACCTATGCATCAGGTAACCGCGGCACATCTCAACTGCGATTAGCTCAGCGGTGTCGTTTTGTGTGAATCACTAGGAGGGACAAGCGAAGGTGCCTAACCTAACCTCACTGTGAGATCCCGCGAAGGGTCATTAACCTTTCGCTGGAAACAGGGGCCAACAGGTCTTTTGGTCCCCTTTTCGGACAAGAACGGCAATTTTTCGCTCCCGAAACATCGTGAAATAAAGTTTAGTTTTCGAAAACGGCGAAACAAACTGGTCGAAATCGGAGGAGAAATCCAGTGCGCGGGAGTGGTAAATGTTATACGGATAAAGACTTCCCATTCGCACATGGTCTGGATCCATCCTTGCCAAACCTCCCCAAACATGAATTTCTTGACGGATGCATGCCTCTTCCTGTCGGCATTTCTTCATTTTACATTTACATTAGGCTGGCCGTCAGGTTGTTGCCTGAAGCTCTGTTACGTTCATTGCCCATTCGGCAAGTTACTTTAGACCAGCTTAAAGATGTCTGTTTGCAAGGAAAAAGGGAGAAAAGTCGCAACAGGGTAAACGAGCCGGAGTGATCATTTTCAAGATGTTGCCGGAGTTCGCCGCTTTGATATTACACATATGAAAAGTCATACATATGCAAAACAAGCACACAGCATACAACACATAGCGATTGTAGATGGTGTTTTGGTGTTGACGGTGTGAACATTAACATCGTCACCGCAACAGAGGTCCAGAGGAAGACGGTAATAGAATATGAGATGAAAGGAATCCAATGCGCCTTGCCCATGGGCGCCAAACGACAACATGGAACGTGAAAACATGAAAATATGACGACGCACCTTGCCCAAGGGCGCTATAATGGGACCTCGTTGAATCCACACAGTAGGACATCAGCTTCATTGCCGCAACAGAGGACCCCTTGGCTCAGCCAGCAATGGCATGCCGCAGCCGGGGCTTGGCTCTTGGCTCCACCGACATCCAGCGTGCTATGTCTACGGGAAAACCTCGCACGGGACCAGAATGTGCGGGAAAACGCAATTTACCTTTAACTTTTAGTAAAGTGGTATTTCATTTCATATTTGTGTACTATAGTTCGTTGATAGTGTCCTGGATTTCGTGATAGTCTTCTGTTTGCTTGTGTAAATAATGGAATCGATTAAACCCGTTGTGTTTGACCGACTTCAGTTTACATGGTATGCGGCAGTGGAAATGTTCGATGTTGAAACGTGTTTGGCACGCGTGGCATTGGGGGGTTAGGAGTTCATCAAAGCTGTACGAGTGCGTCAGGCGGGTGTGACCGATGCGGAGGTGGGACAGGACATTTTCCTTGTGTCGAGTGTGTTGGTTAGAAGTTTCCCAGAATGTAAATTTCGGTTTAACCCTATTCCCGGAGGGCTAGACGGTATGGTCGATTCCCGGCAGGGGGGCGGATTCGACCCCCCCTGAGATTTCGAGAACTACTTGTCCGATTTCATCGCAACAAACGGCAATCGATTTGCCGTGACGTCAACTACATTTTTATAAAATGGAATTTTCTAAATTTTGAAATGTGTGGATACAGGGGGGCAAAAATGTCAAAATGGGGGGGGGCACTTTTGGACTTCTTATAAGTCCGTTGTTTATGGACCGATTTCAATGAAACTGACATGAATTGAGAGGTTATGGATTAGGCTTTTACCATGGGTACACAAATCTGAAATTTTGAGAAAATTCATGGGCGTTCACAGGGTTTCAAAAATAGGAGGATTAGTTTCCTAACAAATGAATGAACAAAAGAGCCAAAAGCACTTTTTGGCTTCTGCTAAAATGTTATCCTAAAAAAGTGCAAATTGCATTACAATGTTTGTAAAATGTTAGCATAGGCGATGCCAGGGACATGAAAAAGGGGGAACTGTCATGGTCACACGTTCTTCAGATCAACTTGTGACCCTTGACCTTAAACGACCTCCTGTGACATTGGGGTCACTTGGAATGATCTCGTGTGCATTTAATATTATCTGTAAACGTCTTCAATCATTTGAGTTCGCTATTTCAAAAATTTCATTTTATGGCTATTACGATATAGGGTACGCGCACTGACATTTTGGGTCCCAGCTCCGTGACCCGACCTGATATCAAACTGAAACTCAATACACAAGTAGAGGGCACTATTCTACGTCATATATACTCCGGGTTTGGCATTTGAGAACACGGTGCCGAAATTATTGCAAAAAAAACAAATGTTGACTTTTGACCTTGACCTGACCTTGTAAAATGCCCTCAGATGAGCAGAATTACATCGGCATATTGTCCACCTATCTAGCTATACATCCATATAAAGGTTTAAGTTCTATCTTAAAAACTCTGTTTTTGGCAGACATTTTCCTTTTACCCTAAACAGGGCCAAAAATGGCCGGAGGTGCCTACGAATAACGTTGCCTGGCTCCGCCCCTGATCAAAATAGAATTTTGAAATTTTGTCACGGCGCGTAGAAAGAACAGCTAGGAAAAGTGACCAAGTTTCGTAAAGCTGCGTTAAAAAGCCTGGAATTGGCAAGCAAAAAACCCGACGGGGGCGGATTCAGCCCCCCTGCCGGGAATAGGGTTAATGGGGTGCCTTTGAAAGTGATGATGCCTTTGAAATGAAATGAAATGGGATGCCTTTGAAAGTGAAAGTCACCCAGTGATTTTGTACGTGGTAATTATATTTTGAGGTGGCGAGTGTAAGTCAGTGCAAGGCACTTGGTCGTCGCGATTGTGTAAGTGCTGTGTCTGCTTGGCCAGGGCATCAACTGCCTTGTTCCCCGGGATGAAGCTGTGCCCCGGCATCCACAGAACGAGATGGGTGTTGTCTGGGAGTGTGCTGTGTGTTTGTCTTTCGACATGTCGTATTGCTTCATGTTGTAGCGTAGACATTCTGGCCATTCAGTCTGAACATGCGCGGTTTTCCAGCACAAGCAACCATCCAGTTATTCACTTTTCTGCAGGAAAATAATTATAAAACGATCTGTGAAGCGTGTTAGCAACAATATTTAACAGGTGGTAATAATATATTTTTCAATTACTGGTTTTGTTAATTAATTCTATAAAAGCATACCCTGCCACGCGGCGGCCGCCTGTGTCTGGGCATCCTTCTGTATGCGAGGCCATTTTAGTCTGATGGCTTTGAAACTCGATTTATTCCTTTTTAATTTAGAACGTTTTTAATTTAGAAAAAAACATAATGGTATTTGTTGAACGAAAACAGATACAAGATGTTTAACATACAGTTACATCACCAGACACGGGCCGTCTAAAACGACCCAAGCGGTCGAAGCGGTAAATCATGTATGTGTATGGCTGTGTTATGTACAGTTGTAAATAAATCGTGTATCTCGCGCGTAACTACGTTCCTTTTTGTTGTTTGCTGAAAGGAAAATCTCCGTGTACTGAAGCGGAAATACCGATTTTTTCCGACATATGTGATGACTGCACCTATCGGTTGATTGGATTATCGGTAACATTTCGCCCATCAGCCGTGGCAATACAGTACAATTTTAACTTCTGTGGACGCTGCATGATCCCGACGCTGAATTGCCATTGCAATCAAATCGTCGTGGATCTGTGTCGGCTAGTTTTCATTAAGGCACAAAAATAACTGTGCCGGCCATGGGTTAATGTATAATGAGGGTGAAAAATGATCGACAGTCCAGGGTCAACTAGACTGCTGACATCGCCTTGACTCGTATGGTAATTTTACGTCAAAATGGGCTATAGATCTATGATAACCTCTCTAACGTCACGAATGCTGTGCACATCATGTGCATAGGCAAATAAGGCCAAGTGTTTGTGTTTATTTTCTTCAGCGTGCACAGAAAACCGAAAGAAAAAACAATATGGCGGCTGTTGAGACTCGAACCCACGCCAGCTCTCGGCGAATAATTCTAGCGTCTCATGATGTAACAATTTCTCACCCCCCCCAGTTCCGCCTGAGTGTACTTCAAAACGACAAGAAGGAATGTGAAAAATGCTGAAAAAAGAAATGTTCAACTTTTAAGGGGGCGATTTGCGAGAATGTGAAAATTAAGTAATCTGTGAAAGCATCTGAATGCGAAAGGTGGAATTTTACATGGACGGCTAGTGGTAAAAACGCATATCACCTCATTGGCAGGCACGTAGCCAAGGGGGGCATGGGGACCATCATCCCCGAGCCAAGCGGTCTTCACTAGATATTCGGCGATTTTTCAAGGAAAACAAAACAATGATCACATAAATTCTACAAAAGCCAACATATGTTTTTGCTATGCGTGAAACACAAGGTTAATTAAATAACTTTTTTGCTTTTTTCACAAATTTTACTACATGCCAGTGGCACATAATAAAATTTGGCACTTGGCCCACACCTGAGGAAAATCCTGGCTACGTGCCTGCTGAACCGATCCCCATGATACCTACCACCTGAGTTTCAACAGTGGAGAACAGGAACCTACTGGATTTCAAAAGAAACTGGCTAAAGCACAATATCATATAGGATCTGGTAATGCTTGCACCAGCTATGTTGTCCTAAACGTCAGTTAAAAAATCATGCAGTCAAAAAACGCGGAGATTTCAAGGACAGCGCAGTGCTGTAAACACCGCCAAACCACGCAGGGTACACTGTGTGCGCCACGTCTCCCACATTTTCCACACAGAAGAATGGCGATTAGAGGGGCTCAAATGAACATTACTACATTGGAACACCAGAACATAGGTACACAGTAGCAAGCCCCTGGAATGGCCATCGGGAATTAGCGCCAGGCTGCTTCACATCGACGTCGGGGTGCGACAATGACACGGCCTCCTGAGGCTCTGTAGCTGTATACCGACCCCAGACACCAACCTGGCGTTGTTGTCGCAGTCTCCCCTCTACCGGCAGCAGAGCGGCTTCCGGGCGTCGGCGCGGCGGCCGCCTAGCACGACCGTTGCGCCACCATCCGGGGACTCTGGGTACTTCCCCAGGTCTGAGTCACCGGCGCAAGACCGGTTAGGAGCGCTCCACCGGGCCATGTGCATGGCCACGGTTCGGAAATTGGGGAACAAACTGTCTGCAGTCCACCAAGAATAGGGAGAGTAAGGGATAAAAATCGCCCTCTCCGTGCGGTGTATGACAAACTACGGTTGAAATTCCTTTTGTTAAATTTCAAAGTTGAAGAAACTGCGACACTAGTAGGAAGTATCTAGTTGGTTCCATGACAACTGGGGTGGACAAATTGCCACTTCTGGAAAACTGCGAGGCACATGTCGTCCGCAGCCCTCGCAGAGATTACACCGACGCGCCGGGCGGGCTTGTAACCTGGCTTCCCTCAAATGGGAGTTTCTGAACGGATTCCGAGCACTTTGTTTTGACCAATAACAATTTATATTTGGTATCATTCAGCAAATAACAAGTAACAGGTTCAGTTATATACACAGTATATGTTATGACATAACATCTATGTATATTTATATTCATATTAGGGGCGGAATGCGTTCCGGTAACGGGAGACAATGGCCATTTTTCCAGCCATTTCTTTTCATGAAACGCCATCGAGTTATTTTAAACTTCGCCATTTAATGGGGGCACGGTGCCCAGGACACCCCCTGTTCCGCCGCCTATGTATCCACATATGTATATATATTCGCATACTTTGGTAGGTCATTTTCTTTTATGCATTGCGAATTAAACATCACAGCATAATGTGCCCGTACCAGCTTCTTCACGTTTTTCTCAACACCCCTGATCAGACGTTTCGTTTCTGGCGGTAAGTTTTAAATTAGGCTTCCAAGGTGCGTCTTACATAATGAGAACAGTATGTTGAAAAACATATATTTAAAATGACAACGTTTCGGAGATTCTCTGAATTATTATATTCTCTGAATCGCAGAACTCAGGTTCATCGATTGGTGGTAGACCGGTTCAGATCCGACGGTTAGATGCTGAGATAGCCGGGGGTTACCCATTTTGACACCCCCATGCGGTCGCGGGTACAAAATCACTGCAGGCGGTGCCGGGCTTATACTGATATATTAATATCAAACAATGAACTTTAACCCTATTCCCGGAGGGCTAGACGGTATGGTCGATTCCCGGCAGGGGGGGACGGATTCGGCCCCCCTGAGATCTCGAGAACTACTTGTCCGATTTCATCGCAACAAACGGCAATCGATTTGCCGTGACGTGAACTACATTTTTACAAAAAGAAATTTTCAAAATTTTGACATTTGTGGATACAGGGGGGCAAAAATGTCAAAGTAGGGGGCACTTTTGGACTTTTTATAACTCCGTTGTTTATGGACCGATTTTGATGAAACTGGCATGAATCGAGAGATTATGGATAGGGCTTTTACCATGGGTCCCCAAATCTGAAATTTCCGGAAAATTCATGGGCGTTCACAGGGTTTCAAAAATAGGAGGATTAGTTTTCTAACAACTGAATGAACAAAAGACGCAAACACCTTTTTTGGCTTCTGCTAGTCCTGTTATACTAAAGAAGTACAAATCGCATTACAATGTTTGCATAATGTTAGCATAGGCGGTGCCACGGACATGAAAAAGGGGGAACTGTCATGGTCACACGTTTCTCAGATCAACTTGTGACCTTTGACCTTAAATGACCTCCAGTGACTTTGGGGTCACTTGGAATGATCTCGTGTGCATTTAATATTATCCATAAACGTTTTCAATCATTTGAATTCACTCTGTTTCAAAAATTTTATCTTATGGCTATTGCGATATAGGATAGGCGCACAGACATTTTAGGTCATAGCTCCGTGACCCGACCTGATAGCAAGCTCAAACTTGGTACACAAGTAGAAGACATCCTTCTACGTAATATATATTCCGGATTTGGCATTTGAAAAAACGGCGCCGAAATAATTGCGAAAAAACAAATTTTGACTTTTGACCTTAACCTGACCTTGTAAAATGCCCTCAGATAAACAAAATTACATCTTCACATTGCCCAACTATTTAGCTATACATCCATTTAAAGTTTTAAGTTCTAGCTTTAAAACTCTGTTTTTGGCGGACATTTTCATTTTACCCTGAACATGGCCAAAAACGGCATGAGGTGCCTCTCAAAAACGTTGCCGGGCTCCGCCCCTGATCAAAATAGAATTTTGAAATTTTGTCACAGCACGTAAAAAAATAGCTACGAAATGTCACCAAGTTTCGTGAAGCTGCGTTAAAAAGCCTGGAATTGGCAAGCAAAAAACCCGGGGGGGGGCGGATTCCGCCCGCCCTCTGCCGGGAATAGCGTTAATCCTGATGTCCGAGTGTAAGTAAATAAATGGGCAAAAATAGCGAAATATATTTTTGCTGATTTGAAGTCACACAACAAAACCATGTCGAGGCCCGAAGTCAAACTGTTATTTTATGTTAATATTTCTGACACTTATTTCTGTAATGTAAGACTGGAAACAAATACGACTCAACACAGCACCGTCTACATGTGTTTCAAATTCCAGGCTTGTGTTAGGTCGGGTGACGGGGGTATGGCCTAAAATTTTTCGCGCGTTTTGATATTGTAAATAAATTTGTTATTTAATATATATATATATATATATATATAGATTCTTTTTACTTGATATTTCATTATTTATTATTACTTATTCATTATCTGTTATTTAATATAATATATGTCAATTCTGATACAGTGACGTGAAACATTGAGAAACGTTTTCAAACACTATCAAATAAACTCGATGCCATTCCATGTGACTCTCAGGTCATTTAACCCATCTCCGAAAGGCTAAACGGTATAGTCGATTCCCCAGGGGGGGGGGGGCGATTCCGCCGCCCTGAGATCTCGATAACTACACATCCGACGTCATTGCAACAAACAACAATCGATTTGTCACGACGCAAAAGAATTTTTATGCAAATCAGTTCTTAAATTCTTGAAAGGAGTGGATACCAGAAGGAAAAAATGCCCAAATTAGGGATATTTTCGGATTTCTTCTAACACCGCTGTTTATGTGCCGATTTTGAAGACACTGGCATGAATCGAGAATTTGTAGATAGGACGTTTACCATGGGCCCACACGTTTGAAATTTTGAGAACATTCTTAGGCGTTCACGAGGTTTTGAATATGGGAAGACTATTTTTCAGAAAATGAATTGCTGAAAAAAGGACTAATCGTATTACACTGTTTGCATAATGTTAACATAGGCGGCGCTAGGAACACGAAGAGGGGAGAACTGTCATGGTGATATGTTCATCAGGTCAACTCCAGTTTATGGCTGACGTGATATAGAATACGCGCAGATATTTTAGGTCATAGCTCCGTGACCCGACCTGATATGAACCTATAGCTCACTATGCAACAAGCGGACACTTTCCTAAGTCACATCTTTTTCGCGTTTCATATTTGGAAAATAAACAGCACAATTATCAACAAAAACAAATTTGGACTTTCATCTCGCCCTGACTCCATGAATTGATCTGATATTAACGATATTATTTTTGTATTTTTGTCCAGGCAATTGCCTATAACCCATTCAATGTCTTAAGTCCTATCTTAAAACCTATGTTTGGCAGCCTTTTTTCTGTTACCTTCAAGAATGCCAAAAATGGTCTTTTGCCCCGTCTCTGAGCAAAACAAAAATGCGAAATTTTGATACAGTACGTAGAAAGAATAGGTAGCAAAATGACCTAGTTTCCTGAAGCCACGCCCAAAACCCTGGAACTGGCAAACGAAAAACCGAGGGGGCCGATTAAGCCGCCTCCCCCTTGCCGGAAATAGGATTAAGGTCTTTTAAGACTTAAGGTCATAAGCTAACCTGATGAACATGCAGCCATGATAGTTCTTTTCCTTGTCTCTGGCGCCGTCTATGCCAACATTGCACAGACAATGTAAGGCCATTTGTACTTCTGAAGTATAACAAGAACAAGACTAGTCAAAACTAAAAAAATGGGGCATTTATATTAATTCATTTTTAAAAAAAGTATTCTTCCCATTTTCCAATTCCTGTGAACGCCTATGAATCCTCTTAATACTCTAAACGTATGGGCTAATGGAAAAAAGTCCCAGCGATTACCTCTCGATTCATACCAATGGCATTAAAGTCAGTCGATAAACAGCGGAATTATGCGAGGTTTAAAATACCCCTTTTTGGCCTTTTTGCCCCCTCAATCTACCCCTTTTAAAATCCCCAAACCCCTTTTCATGAAGAATGCAGCTTACGTCACAGCAAATGGATGGTCAACTTTTGCGACGAAGTCGGTCAGCTGGCCCTCGAGGTCTCAGGGCTGGGGGACCCAATAAGCCCCGCCCCGTGCGGAAATGCGCCCCAGCGCTATGGGTGCTGGAATAGGGCAGGACGTATGCGGGAATGATTATAGGGACGGGCGTCTGCGAGCAGTGAAGTCAATCATGCCAAACGAGCGCAAAGGAAAAGTGCCCTGCCCGGCCCAGAGCCGCTGCGTGATCTGACTGCTGACACGCTGGGTGGACATCGGACCCGTTTGAGGATCAGCCCAGGTGAGGACGGGGTGGACCATGAAGTAAACCGTTGTTCGACGTCCATGTGCACAGACATTTTCGTCATCATCCTTCTATTTTTACCCTTTGAAACATACTTTTAACCCAACAAACATTCGAGAATGCTGTTCTTCCGTTCTTTGTTATGGGGGAACATGGCCTCGCTCAATCTAGATCAAACACTGCCTTGTCTGGAAATGAGTCTATTGGCCACAAGGTCATGAGGCATAATAATACAGCCGACAAAGGTTGACCTGTGCATCAGGTAACCGCGGCACATCTCACCTGCGATTAGCTCAGCGGTGTCGTTTTGTGTGAATCACTAGGAGGGACAAGCGAAGGTGCCTAACCTAACCTCACTGTGAGATCCGGCGAAGGGCCATGGACCTTTCGCTGGAAACGGGGGCCAACAGGTTTTTTGGTCTCCTTTTCGAACAAGAACTGTAATTTTTCGCTCCCGAAACATCGTGTGTGCGCCACGTCTCCCACATTTTCCATACAGAACAATGACGATTAGAGGGACTCAAATGAACATTACTACATTGGAACACCAGAACATAGGCACACAGTAGCAAGCCCCTGGACTGGCCATCGGGAATTAACGTCAGGCTGCTTCACATCGATGGCGGGATGCGACAATGACACGGCCTCCTGCGGCTCTGTAGCTGTATACCGACCCCAGACACCAACCTGGCGTTGTTGTCGCAGTTTCCCCTCTCACCGGCAGCAGAGCGGCTTCTGGGTGTCGGCGCGCGGCCGGGCGGCCGCCTGGCACGACCGTCGCGCCTTCATCCGGGGACTCTGGGTACTTCCCCAGGTCTGAGTCACCGGTGAAGACCGGTGAGGAGCGCTCCGCCGGGCCATGTGCATGGCCACGGTTCGGAAACTGGGGAACAAACTGACTGCAGTCCACCAAGGACATGGAAAGTAGGGGGTAAAAATCACCCTCTTCGTGCGATGTATGACAAACTACGGTTGAAATTCCTGTTGTTAAATTTCAAAGTTTAAGAAATTGCGTCATCATTAGGAAGTATCTAGTTGGTTCCATGAAAATTGGGGTGGACAAATCGCCACTTCTGGAAAACTGCGAGGCATATGTCGTCCGCAGCCCTCGCAGAGATTACACCCACGCGCCAGGCGGCGAGGTCACGCGGCTGAGCAGAGATTACACCCACGCGTCGGGCGGCGAGGTCACGCGGCTGAGCAGAGCTCTCGATAACCTGGCTTCCCTCAAATGGGAGTTTCTGCACGGATTCCGACCACTGTTTTGACCGATAACAATTTTTGTTTGGTACCATTCAGCAAAAAACAAGTAACAGATTCAGTTATATACACAGTAGATGTTATAACATAACATCTATGTATATTTCTATCTATATCAGGGGCGGAACGTGTACGGGCAACGGAAGGTAATGGCTGTTTTTCTAGACATTTATGTGATATTTCTGTTCTGTGACGTCATCAGTCAAGTTACCAGAGCTAACATAGTATTTTCTGAATCGCAAGACTCAAGGCTATTGATTGGTGGTATATCAACTCAGAAAGACGGTTAGGTCCTGAGGTAGCAGAGGGATGCCCTTTTTGATATCCCCATGCGGTGGCGGGTACAAAAACATGCCAGTCGGTGCAGTCTTCGTCACCCCATGACAACGTAACTATAACCAATGATGCCCCCAAACCCTTGAACCTCGCGGGTCCGGCCTCCGTATCCACCTTCGTTGTGACTGGGATCTATGAGAACCTCCATGGTCTCGGTAGCTATAAGTCCCACTAAAAAAAAAAGTTAAAACAGAGTTGGAAGACCTTCAGCAAAGCCAAAAGAAAGCACTCTGACCTTTCTGAAATAAGGCCTTTACCAAGGTCATCGGAGGCCATCTAATGTCAAGTTACCCCTTTAATATTTTTGGCACAAAATTTCGGTAACCAAGGCTTGTACGTGGCTCTAAGGGGATTATCGGTAAAAGAAAGCCCAGTCAGTAACGTAGCCACGAGGGGCCCTAAGGGTCCTGGGACACCCGAATTGTTTGGCCCACAAAGGGACCCCCTGGTATTGGCCTAAAGCGGCCCCCTGGCCGAGAAAGACAAATCCGCTCCTCTGGAAAGCCCCTGAGCCCAGGCAAAGACTCCTCTGGCAGACCGCGGGATGCCCTCTGACCGGGAAAGGTAGGTACATGCCGGGTGCCCCGTCATGTATCTACCAAAAGGCGAGTACTGGAAAGGATGCTCCTCTGCAAAGGAGCCGCCAGCCAGGAAATATCCTCCTGCCGTGGGATCGTGTCGGTGTGTCGGGAACGGCCAGCGAAGGGTTCTCTGGCATTTGCCTAAAGGGACCCGCGACTGGGAAAGGCAAATCCACTCCACCGCAAAGGGGCCCAGACCCAGGCAGACCCCTCTGGCAAGTAGCGGGGCATCCTCTGAAAGATGTCCCTGGGGAAGATAAGTGAGCCCCCGGCATATACTTGCCAAAAGGCATATGCGAGGACAGAAAAGGATACTCTACAAAGGAGCCGCTAGCCAGCAAAGATCCTCCTGCCATGGATGGCGTAGGTGTGTCATAAAGCGATTACCAGTGACGGAACGCAAGCCAAGGGCCTTAGGGCTCTTTTCATCCCAACTCTAGAAATTCTTGGCAGGGGAAAGGAATACCCTGGGCCGGATCCTTGGCATGTCCCAAAGGGCCCCAATGTTCACTGACCTTTCCAGGTCAGTGGACACTGAAAAAGAGAATCCACCCTTGAAGTTTGAGGACTTTCTAAAATTAGTGAGAGCACCTTCAAAAGCTCGAGAGCCCACAAGCATACCCAACCTCTACATGAATTCAAGGGGACTCTCAAGAAGAATCCAGTGGGCTTTCCCCCGGTCCTAGGGGCCCTCCTCAAACATTCTTAAGGAATTCATTGGACAATCAGAAGAGGATTTTTAAGTCAACGAAGAAATGGTTGAGGGGTTTGACAAAAAGGTTTGAGAGGCTCTCTGACAATACCAAGAGCTGTCTCAAAAGCTCGAGGGATCTAAAAACCTCTCCTGGGCCTTTTGGATAAGCTGAAAGGATTACCTTTTCTCAAGTTTAAGTTTCTTTTGGAATTCATCTCCAGGACACGTTGATTTTTTCAAACACCCCCAAATTTTTACATGCTCCGAACATTCAGAGAGAGAGTTAGGAGCCCATAGGAGCTCTAATGGATGTGTATTTCCTACTTCCACGTCGGCACCCTCTTACGTCCAGGCGGAAGTTGCCGTCTTCCTTCGGCGGCATCACCAAAACGCCGATCTGCCCCTCGCCGGCCAGGAAGACGGTGCACTCCTCCGACAGGGCAGTTAAACGACAGTCCATGGTGGCGACTGTAAAACTGGTCCGATACTTCAGAAACGTGATGTAAAGTAATGGATGCGATCCACGCGACATTGAACAACATATACGTTGCAGGTGAGGAAACGGTGCAACATTTATCGGCACAAAGGGCCAGTTTTGTTTGGGAGTTAATTCGTCATTAATGCATGTAATTTGGATGCACGGTAGAACGTGTAAGAAAGGTTTTGAAGTTGGCATCTATGACGCATCCGAATAAATTCAGCCACAGGCAATGCGCAATGAACCCACCAATCAAGACCACACAATAAAGCTACCAAAACTCACGGATGTTTGGAATGCAGATACCACTGCAGTTAATATTATCTGTAAACGTTTTCAATCATTTGAATTCATTCTATTTCAAAAATTTCGTTTTATGGCTATTGCGATATAGGGTACGCGCACTGATATTTTAGGTCATAGCTCCGTGACCCGACCTGATATCAAGCTCAAACTTGATACACAAGTAGAGGGCACTTTTCTACGTCATATATACTCCGGGTTTGGGAATTGAAAAGCAGCGCCGAAATCATTTCAATAAAACCAAATTTTGACTTCTGGCCTTGACCTGACCTTGTGAAGTGACCTCAGATGAACAAAATGACATCTGCACATTGCCCAACTATTTAGCTATACATCCATATCAAGTTTTAAGTTCTATCTTAAAAACGCTGTTTTTGGCAGACATTTTCCTTTTACCCTCAATATGGCGAAAAATGGCCTGAGGTGCCTCCCAAAAACGTTGCCTAGCTCCGCCCCTGAGAAAAATAAAATTTTGACATTTTGTCACGGCACGTAGAAAGAATAGCTAGGAAAAGTCACCAAGTTTCGTGAGGCTGCGTTAAAAAGCCTGGAATTGGCAAGCAAAAACCCGAGGGGGGCGGATTCAGCCCCCCTGCCGGGAATAGGATTAAGTCTCCAAATATGGTGGTCACGCGTGACTGAACTGACGTGTGACGTGTGACACTTGTGATGGTTTTTCATGCTTAAATTTCGGGGAAAAAATTCATTAGTTACCAATCTACACCATTGGTAGAGTTTTATTCGCGAGAGCCTGTTTATTTCCAAAAAATGCGATTTTTTTAAACTTTTTGAAGTTCTTGGTGTTACTTACGTCTGTGGAAGCCAGTTCTGACACTTTCTCTCCATGCTGAATAATTCATCGCTGATTTTGACGGTGGTACATTTTGGCTCACTACAGCTATTCGTGACCTGACCTCAGGTTAATGGCTGGAAGTCATTGATACTTTGCCCAATGGCGGTAACTAGATGTCTGCTCCACTCCACACTAAAAATGTTAGGAAAATTCCGCCAATTTCCGAGAAAAACGACGACATGTCTTAAAAAATGGGTTTGACCTTAGGTCAATGGTCCAGATAATTCCAAAAAATCTGAGGTAGCAGATCTGTTGTATCTATCAAGATTACTAAACTCTGAAAGTGCTATTGTGATATCTTGTTTTTCGAAAAAGTTGGAGAGCGCTAAACTTTTTTGTTGACTTTTTTGACTTTTTGACTAAACTTTTTTGTTCTTCATTTTGTTTGACCTGACCTAGTTCAGACATCTGACTTAGCCTGAGGTCAAAACTTTGACATGAGGTGTAAAAAACATCAAACAAAAGGTTCACGAAGTTTCGTGGTTCTGTGTTTGTTTGTTCTCTCGCAATCCCAGAAAAAACCTCAGGTGGGGCGGTAAACCGCCCCCCAGTCGGGGACGGGCTAACAAATAGATTCTGAGCCATAGCGTCCGCCTATATCTTTCCATTTCTGGCGCAGCTACCTTGATTTGTATTCATTATTTCGTTACTAGTTGCCGAACAGAAAACACTCACGTTCGAAACAGACGACTGACTGACGCCCAACGAGACAAAGACTTGATCCAAGACTGGACACCTGAGCCCGAGAGGCTGTGTGTCCTAACTCACAAACAAACAAACAAAAGCACGTTTGAAACAGTTCAGGAACAAAGCAACGGTGCTGAACTCAAGTTGAACTGTCCACCAGGTTGCAGATCAGATCAGAACTGTTCGTGTGTCATTTTCCGACGCTTTCAAACAGAGCTAAGTTAAAACGAAAAAGAAAGGATGCTGGTTTGAAAGGTTAGAAGCGCACCAGTGATATGCAAGGTAATGAAAAGATGTTTATGTAGCCTTGGAAAAGGCCATGAATACACATTTGATGCCATTTCTTTATTGCGTTCCTTTTCGTACCTACATGGCTTTGTAACTACTCTGATTCCCAGAGTTATGAGAAGTTGGAGGCCTGCATCTAGAATACCAGGTGCAATGGTCTATATAGCCATATAAGAACAAAAAGGCACATTTAAACAAAGAAATTTTTTTGAATGTTTGACTGCTGATGACATTAAGTGATATGCTTCAAATTCTGAGCAAATGAAATAGTCCATGCTGTAGGTAATGTTAAAACATGCTATTTTATCATGTAGTCATATATAACCAAGGAATTTATTAATGCCATCCATATGAACCAGTCTGCTTAATATGGCAGATTCTGATGACATCTTGAGGCACAATTAATGCAGCAAGCCAGGTTTCACAAGGTTTTCAAAGAATTTAGGGAAAAGCACTAAAATTGGGTCTGGAGTGATATTGCACACTTTGAGATAACAGTTTGAATCAAGACTAATGCTACCATATTAGTCTATCTAAAGGAACATTCTAGTGGTACATTAGGTATAATGCATAACTCATTGTTTAACCCTTTTGCCTTCTTGAACACTGATTGATGCAGTGTTTTGACCTCCTTTATATCCTGACATGTCCTCTTTATGTCATATCTAATCTTAGCATACATTGCAGCAGTTCTTCATTTTGATTTACCTACATGTCTAACAGATAATTGAACACACTTGGAAACATGGTGGGTGTATCATTTTAGGCTATGAATATACAAACTGCAGGCTGGTTTTAGAGATTTCTAGTTTGGTAGCCATGAACCTGGGATAGCAGACTTTTTCTGAAAACTACTTTGAACCTGAATAAGATTGAATGCAGCAGTGTTTTCTGATCATTGGTGGCACCACAGTGCTCTCTTAAATCTGTGTTTTGCCCTTACAGACCAGTGCTGAATGCCTGGAGTAAGCACTTCTGTAAGTCAACTGTGCCTCAGCTCATTTGCTTTTTGAATGAAAAGTGACTCCTGTGACTTTCAAACTTTGTAAGACAGAAAAACTGCAATGTAGTGGTCTACCTGCCTCTGTGCTGTCAGAGGCAAAAAACAGCCTCTGTCAGTTTTTCCTTCTTTAGGTTGATTTGTTGGTCAAGGTTTTCAATGAGGTCAGTGTTTTACCATAGGACCATCTGCAGTGGGTCCAAGCAGTTGTTCAGTGCTCTTTAGTCAATGCATGTGTTGATATCTCCAATAAGACTGATGTGGTGACACCATTGGTATCCTTCTATTGGATGTTTTTTTTTCTTTTTGCATCACAGTTGCACTACCATGTAGCAAAAACTGGGAAGTTGTTTACAGGAAGGGAACTACATGACACTTGGCACTTCATGAAATTATGTACTCATGCCTTTTACATTTTGTTAGATATTTGTCACACCTTACCTTGTAGATCACTGGTGCTATTTTTTGGGGAGAAAAAGTAGCTTATTCCATCTGCCTCTTTTTATTTCTGGTTGTTTTAGGAAATGGTGCAGTCATTTTTGTTTTCACTTGCAATGTTCCTTATTATATTCTGCCATGTCCAAAGGAGATCATTTTGGCATTGATATCTTGTTCCATATGAAACTGATTTCTGTATACACAAATAGATATTTGCAAGTATTGATCTCAGTACTGCATCAGTTGTTGTGTTCCATGTATGATCAAACATTTAGTTGATTATGATAAAATGCACAGTTTTCATTGAATAATTAACATTGTTACCCAACATATTTTTTGCCACACATTTTATGGTGTCTTCATTAACAATTTGAAACTGTGGAAACTGTTGTTTGATTTTTGTGTTTTTTTATTGGTGCTTGTATTTTAGTTAATCCTGGAGTATTTGTGTTTTGTATCACCCATGCATTGTCCTGGATGTGACTACATTTTTCCCAGCAGAATTTCAAGCTAATGGTCAAATTTGAGTATTTTTAACACCATCAGCCTTGTTGCATTTTGATTTCATTTTTCACTTGCTGAACCATACAAGTCTGCCTTAGCATGCCCAGAACTAGGTGAGTGGTACTGACAGGATGCCCCAAAATGGCAAATGGCATTGTAACTATTTTCTTCATCATACATTGCTTCCATACATTACTGTTTAACTTCCCCTAAATGATATTGGCATTGTTTGAACACGTGACTTAATTAGAATGATTGTTTCTCTTTCCATAGTGATGTATGTGACCCCAATCTTATGAAATGTGTAACTAAATGAACATGGATTGTCATCTGTATGCTCAAGTGTCAAGGTTTAGGAACACTGATACAATGTGTATCTCACTGGAATCTCACTGATGGCAGTTGTGTTAATAATATTTGTATCTCATGCTGGTTGCATTATGTTTCAAGGTGTTAATGGTCATGATTTTATGTTGAGGATGTTAAGCAAATCATTTTGCTAACTGCATTGTAACATCATAACATTCTGTTGTGCTTGGTCTAATATGGCAAACATATTAATGTTTCTGTGTTCCTTGTTTAGAGTCATCAAGAGTATGATTTCCACCTTTGAAATTCATTATAATCAAGTAGTGGAAAACAAGATGTCTCTGATCATTATGTGCATTATCTACAAATTAATCTGTTGTTGCTTTTGACTGACCAAAATAGCATGGACATTTTTAATTTATTTTCACACACCCATGCCTTATTCATTTTTGTTAAACAGAAATATGCAGAATGGTTGAGGGAGATGAAACAGCTGTGATTGCAAAATCTTTGGTGTCATATGTCATGTTATTCACTCCAGTAGCGATAATATCATATTCCGATGTCGATAGCGGGATGAGCAAGCTCAGTGAGAGCTGTAGTATGCCCAAGGAAGAATGGGCTGGGCGTTTGGAGCGGGTTCACGTCAGCCGATCGGACATGAACCGGCTCATCATGAACTACCTGGTTACTGGTGAGTAATGAAACTTCATAGATTGTAATTAGATTAATTGGCATAACCGGGAATGTCATTGCAAAACCAGTTTTGTGATTTGTATCTTCTGTTTGAACATGACCGTCCAGTGTATAACACGGAAAAGGCTCACGTCACGGGATGGACGGCGCTTTATTTTATACGGGCGCTTTACTTTCACTTCTAGTCATCCCATTTGATTGGATCAAAGTTCTTGTCAATTAGGATCAGAAATATATATATATATATATATATATATATATATATATATATATATATATATATATATATATATATTACTCTCCTAAAGTAGGAAATCTGCCATTTTTCACAGTCACTCTGTCTCGCATTTTGTGAATAGTATTTTGCGACTGTCGGACCGAAAACCATGTGTTTGCGATGCCTCCTCCTCCACCTATTCGTCGCACTAAAGCGCAGCAGAAGCAGTGACTAGGCCTTAGGTATTTTCAGTCACTCTCGGCGCTGGTAAGAATAAGTGCTGATATTCGTCGACACGTTGCACATTCTCGCTTTTCGCTATTTTTTCAGTCTGGTACGGCCCGGTGTTTACGGCCACACATGCGACCCCCGGGGGAAGTGAAATGGACCTACTTAGTATCTCCAGAACTATTGGGCGCATCGTAACACTTCCAACGCCAGTCGTTAGGCGTGTCTCAACTCGGTGCAGGAAATGCGCACTTTTACGCCGATCTTGGATGCCAAAGATAAAAGCAAATTATCAAAAGACGTGGCTAATTCTGTTCACACGTATTTAAACGTCTAGCAAACATATTTTTGGGGATGACAGTTTGGAACTCGTTAGCAAGGGAAGATCGCAGATTTGCATATCTGGCAGGATGCTAGGCCCTGGTCCAGGTCAACTGGCATTGTGATTTTCTGAAGGGGAGGCTTCCTCCCATTTTTTTCAGCAGACATTTGTGTTTCACCCCAGCTGCCAAGTCACCCACAATGGTAGTCCCAGGCGATCGGTTGCAAAATAATCACCTGTATAGATACAGAAAAGGAAATGAAATACAGAAAAATTTTTCTCAGGCACATGTCGCTATTATGAACCCTTGCCCGGACGCGTTGTTTTCCCACATTCCACTGTGCAAGGGGGGTCGGCCCGACCCCCTCCCCCTCCGGTGTTTGCCCCTTTGTTGAGCTAGAGCTTCGAAACAAAAACGAGCGTGTTCGTCGTATGAGAGGAAGCCAACGTTATCCGTCTCAAAGATTTTAGGTCAACCGATGACCTCACAGGTCAGGTTAATGACCCGAAATAGGCGAAAATTGCGGAACTTTCCGTTTCGACCGCCATAGAGTAAAACACTGCGCAGTTACAAAGACTGGATAAGAACCAGAGGACTCTTTGAAGCCTTGTACGTTTAACTTCATCATTACCTCATGTCAGTGACACAGGTGACCGTTACCAACTGCAACGGCATGGAATCTAGAGCCCTCTGTCGGCCGTGAAATGAACATGATTGAGTGGAAGCGATGTAAAATGGATGATGAATTTGGAATTAGTGCCTTAGAATGCCCTAGAGCGTTCCTGGGGTAAAAAAGGTCATTCGAGGTTAGTATCCGAGGTCATATCCCAGGTCAATAACCTCAGTTGACTTTCAGAGGGTCAAAAAGCTGGTGGAAAGCGGATCCGTGGTCCATTTACATCTAGTTTGGCCCCAGATTTCATCTGAAATGTCATTCGCGGTTTATGTCGCGAGAATCCGCGGATTCATCGCAAATGGCCGGAGGTGTCCCTCTGTATGACGTCATAACTCATTGACCTGACATGACATCGGATGCATTTTTTATCACAAGCTGTAAACTTGGTGCTGCAGAGAGTGCTGAAAATTGGAGGGAAGTCCAGCCAGCCATTCTAGAAGTTATTCCCGAAAAACGGCGGGGGAAGTCGGATCGCCCCTTGTCCCCCCCTCTCCCCCTCTCCCCCGCCCGGGCGAGGGCTAAATAAAAGACAAACGCGTGCGGCAACACAGTCCTGAATTGTGCAGCGTGATGGGACAGCTCGTATTTCGTGTCTAATTACGGCAGAATTTGGTAAGGAGAAGTAAATTTCACGTCGAAAAGTAGCAAATGGATGATGTGACAGGTACTGAAATCATGCGATGCCATCGTCTGTGGTTCGGACACAATTAGCATGGGTGAGTGGAGTACTCTTACCGCCCAGACGGTTGGGGCTTCAGCTGTGTGCTGTATCCTGACCATGGTTTCTGGTGATTTCTTGCTGTTTGCAGCTTTAACACGCACATTGGACGGGGGGGGGGTAACTTTTGTTTCCCCACCTGTTTTTCTTGAATAACTCTGGAACGGATTGGAGCCGGCTGCTGCTACTTTGTGACCTTTATGACAATTCAGTAGGTCGTCGGTTGGCGCAAAGAAATCGGAAGTCGGCTGGAAGTGTTTGAAGTTTGACGCATGTCCAGTCAATCATAATGAAAATAACCGTTGTCGCAGACAAATGGGAACTTTGCGAGAGGACAGGCATTCTTCGTAAGACTATCGTTCGAACGTTATCAGCCGACATCATGCGGGGATAATTGAGGATGATACCAAGAGCAAAGCCAGGGTCAGTGGAGGTCAAGGTCACCAAAGGTCAAGGGAGACCAGTTCGTGGTCTGGTCCAGATTTGTATGAAATATGTATTCAAAGAACCTAATGAAAAACGTGGGGCACATTGACCCGCCTTTACACACGCACGCATGCACGCACTCACGCAAGTACACAGATAGATAAAGTTTACGTTTTACATCAATCAAATAATGTTATTGGGCTTATTATGACGAAATTGCTTTAGTTTAGGTGCAGACAGCTGACATAGAATTTCCTTTGGGTTAAAAACCTCATCCAAGGTCGTTGACCTCGCTTCGCCTTCATTTCACTATGCGGAAGTCAGTGAACGCTGAAAGGGATCAGTTGTACCGATGTTAGCAATCGTACCGATGCTGGCAATCTCCACGACAAACACGCTAAATGATGCGTTTAACGCCCTTATGTACGCTCAAACCACGCCAGTATCCCGTGTTGCTCGAAATCTGGTCCTAAAGATAATAAAATGGCATGATAGGTTGATGACCTGGCATGACCTCGACCCGAACTTCTCACTTAAGACGCGAAATGAATGGGCATTGTCTTATTCCACGTTTTAACGCTCTAACATGCTCACTTTTCCTGTTTCGCCCGAAAAGCCGTACGTTATGGCCTGTACAGGGCAAAGGAAGTGCCCAGGTCTGATCTTTCCGACCTCATTTGACCTTGAGGATATTGACTTAGGGCCATGAAAATTCCACACAATGTAGCCCTTAAGGACTCTACCTTGATAACTTAAGGACCCTGATAGTTTCATGCCCCTAACTCTTTCCGTTTCCGAGATCAGAGGAGGGTACAAAAGTGCCCCCTTCCGGTGCGCGTTATCGCGAAACCCCCTTCGATTGTGCCTGTTAATATAACATGCGAATCATTGGGAAATATTCCAGCGAACACCCGCTCTAGCTGGTGGCGTCCGACGACGGATATATTCACTCATGAGATGACAACGTGCTTATTTCTTTATTCGATTAATATCGTGACATTCCGGACGTAACATTTATGCCGACGCTTTTCAGAGGGGTTTAAGGAGGCCGCTGAAAAGTTCTCGCAGGAGTCGGGGGTGGCGTCGGAAGTAGATCTGGCGTCTCTGGATGATCGTATCAGGTACAGAAACAAACAGATGACGTGCCCCCTGTGACTTCGAATCTCAAGATTTTATTGACATCGCCGAAAAGCGTTGAGGTTGACCGTTGTCATGGGTGTAACCACGGGGGGACATGTTCCCTCCAGTTTTGTCAAAGTGGGCTTTTGTCCCCGTTCAGTTTTGGTCGGAAAGTGAACTTTTTTGCAATTTCCCGGTTGAAAAATAAAATGATCGGTCAGATTATCCCCAGATTCTGATTTGCCCCCCGCCCCCCCAATTTGTGAAACGTGGCTACACGCATGACCATTGCTATCCCTAACCCTTTTTAAAGCTTGATAGATCACGTGTTTGCTCGTGCCTCTTTGGTCTTTGATGAGCAGTGAGGCTACTTTTGTGACGGACACCACTCGGTGGTCGGCTGACGGCGCCACTGGGGCGCGGGACTCGCCGGCACGGCACCTTGTGTCGCAGGATCCGTGACGCCATACGCGAGGGTCGGATCTCCGACGCCACCGACGTCGTCAACAAACTGCACCCGGAACTGTTGGACAGCGACCGCTACCTGTACTTCCACCTGCAGGTAGTCATGTTTTTGGTACCTGAGTTTTCGTTCTCAGTTGAAAACGCGTAGTCTCTGTACCTTCATATTCAGGGTTATGCAGTTAGTAGTCCCCGTGCTTTCAACTGAAGGTGAACTTGCGACCAGTTCTCGTACTTGCACCCGCGGGCCATTGTGTGACCGACATCTGTGCTTCCACCTGCTGGTAAGTGTGCAGCTGGTGTCTGCACTTTCACTGCTTGAACCTCAGCTTTAACTTTGACCGTGTACAATACCTGTACTTACAGTATTTCAGGTAGACATGTGAATGATGGCAGAGCTTGCACCTTCAGTTAAAGTGTTTGAGCTTCCAAGCGCTGGGAAATTGGACGGCAATTCTGCTGGACCTTGTGTCGTGTTGAAGGCAGTCACGCCCTGCGGTCTGAGGCTGTACTGAGTTTTGACATCACCATTGCACTGTTCTTATTTATTTGTCCATTTATTTATTTTGTTCGTGGGATCTCAGTTTTTGGCTACTGCGCCTTTGTTTTTCTGGTATGGTCCTTGCGGTATGGAAAGTGTAGAGATCACACTGAACAGTAAACGTGACGGTGAGGTTCACGGACAGCTGTGGTTTATATGATGGAAAGAATGTAAAACAACGGAGACCCCTCGTTTTGGTGCTGTAGACAAACGAGACCACGGGATTGGCTTGGCTGTCAGTTGGCCCCAAGTTAGCAGATGTGTGATGCCAGTTTCTGCGTGTATCACCACTCGGGCGGCTGTGCCCGCGTCGCACGTGAGGTGTGTCAGAAGAGGCTCCTGTGGCGCCGTCGTTTCGTAACTGTCCCATTGTTCGCTCTTTCAGCAGCAGCATCTGATCGAGCTGATCCGTGACGGACGGGTGGAGGAGGCGCTCAGGTGAGAGCGTGACGCTTCCCGCGGTGACCACAGTGCCTTGGTTCTGCCGGCCGATGGCTGCTGAGTGTGATGCACGGCGAGGGGTTTTGTTTCCCAGTGCTGCTGAGGCTCTCCACCACCCCCGCACAGCACACGGTGCGCTGTGCTGTGTGTTCGGCCTTAGCCCCTTGGCCTCCGTACCGTGGTGGGCCATTTGGGGAATTGATGATAAGGTCCTAGTTCTTCTGTGGGCCCAAACATGTCACTGCGGAAGAGTCAGCCACCAGACGGCGTCGTTTGGGACCGGAATGTTAAGGCTTTAAGGGTAGGCGCGCAGAATGCGTTTGTATAGATTACAAAAATAAGTAAGTTGCTAAAAATATTTTGGAAAAAACATGTGATGGTTCCAAAGCAGTTAAGCGTAAAACCCGCCAAAGTCGGTACTACCAATCTGAGGCAAGTACCGTTCCGTCGCTGGGCGTGCTCATACACGGACATTGGTTGCAATGCTCAGAATTTTTGTTCAGGATAGTGAATTCAGGACGTTTCTATAGCAGTTTTTCAAACTGCGTTGGGGACGAAACAAAACTGCCAAATTCAGCTGTAGTAGTGTTGCATTAGAGGAATATTTAATCTGCCCGCTAACATAAAAACCCGTTGGTTTCCAGATTTCGCCAATTTCAGTGACTTGTAAAGCGTCACCCTAAAAGCTCGGGGTCGCATTTAAACGAATCGTTTCGAAATATTGTCTGCGGGAGCCTTAGGCTATCTGCTACAATGTCTTGTTGCCACAAATCTCAGGCGGGCCGGTTTGTCTCACAGGTAGGACACTCCTCACAGTGGACGACTCGGAAGAGCCACTTTTGGCCCGCGGACATTGTAAAACAGCAGCTGCAGAGGCAAAATTAATCGTAAAGAAATCCAGACACGCCTTTCGGTGGACATTGGACACATACCTTCTACATTGTTCTTGAAAGTCTGCTTAACCCCCCCCCCCCCCCCCCTTCCTTTTTTCCCCCCTTTTTTTTTTTTTTTTTTACCTTTTTTCCCTTTTTTTTTTTTTTTTTTTTTCTTTTTTTTTTTTTTTTTTTAATTTTTTTTTTTTTTTTTTTTTTTTTCTTTTTTTTTTTTTTTTTTCTTTTCCGGTCCCTTTTTTTTTTTTTTTTTTTTTTTTTTTTTTTTTTATCTTATTTTTTATTTTTTTTTTTTTTTTTTTTATTTTTTTTTTTTTTTTTTTTTTTTTTTTTTTTTTTTTTTTTTTTTTTTTTTTTTTTTTTTTTTTTTTTTTTTTTTTTTTTGTTTGTTTGTGAATTTAATTTTTTTTTTTTTTTTTTTTTTTTTTTTTTTTTTTTTTTTTTCAAACCCCAAATTTTTTTTTTTTTTAACTCTCTTTTTTTTTTTTTTTTTTTTTTTTTTTTTTTTTTTTTCGGGGGTTTTTTTTTTTTTTTTTTTTTTGTTCTTCCCTTTTTTCTCAAAATTAAAAAAAAATTTTTTTTTTTTTTTTTTTTTTTTTTTTTTTTTTTTTTTTTTTAATTTTTTTTTTTTTATAATTATTTCCTTCCTTCTTCCCCCCGGGTCCCCCGATGTTTTTTTTTTTATATAGGAAGTTTTTTTTTTTTTTAGTTGTTTTCCCTCCCCCCTTTTTTTTTTTTTTTTTCCCCCCCTTTTCTTCCCTTTTCAAAAATTTTTTTTTTTTTTTTTTTTTTTTTTTTTTTTTTTTTTTTTTTTTTTTTAAAAAAATTTTTTTTTTTTTTTTTTTTTTTTTTTTTTTTTTTTTTTTTTTCCCTTTTTTTTTTTTTTTTTTTCCCTTTTATTTTTTTTTTTTTTTTTTTTTTTTTTTTTTTTTTTTTTTTTTCCCTTTTTTTTTTCTTTTTTTTTTTTTTTTTTTTTTTTTCTTTTTTTTTCCAAAAAATTCGGTTTTTTTAAAAATATTTTCCCTCTTTTTTTTTTTTTTTTCTTTCTTTTCTCCTTTTTTTTTTTTTTTTTTTTTTTTTTTTTTTTTTTTTTTTTTTTTTCCCCCGCACATTTTTTTTCTTTTTTTTTTTTTTGTGGTTTTATTTTTTTTTGTTTTCGGGGGGGGGGCCCCCCCCCCCCCCCGGGGGTCCCCCCTCCCCTTTTCCCCCCCGGGAAAGGGTAACAACCGTGATATAGCCACAAAATCTCCATGGCGAGGCGACCCGCAGACGGCGTCCAGCATAATCGCTAATTCAGCAAATGATGCACCATGCCGGGCCTAGTCAGCGTGCCCAGAAGTGCCTGAAAAGTGGCCGTCACGGAGCGGGTCGCTGTCGCCTGGTGTGGTGCGGGGATCCCGGCCGGACACGGGCGAGCGGTGACGGTGACGCGCCGCCGGCGGCCAGTTTCGCCCAGCAGAGTCTGGCGGAGCGGGCCGAGGAGAACACGGAGGTGCTGGCGGAACTGGAGCGCACGCTGGCCCTGCTGGCCTTCGAGGAGCCGACCAGCTGTCCGTTCGGCGACCTGCTGAGCGCCTCTCACAGGCAGAAGGTAGCCGGCGGTCTGTCCGGTCCGCCGTATTGCAGACCGGACCAGACCAGACCAGACCAGACCATTGCACCGTCCTGTCCCGCAGGCCAGCGCCGACGCCTTTTGTATCATTGCGGTCGATGTCAAGTTTCACTTTTTGTACATTTGACTCGATCTTTCGGCCCGGCGATCAGGATGAGTTCTCAGCAGAGATTGCGTAGACACGAAGGGAACTTAGATACGGTATAATTTCGTCCAGGTGTCCTGGACGCTGATGAATCACTTACCGGGCTGTTAGGCCGTTGAAAGGTTGTTCGCCTGGGAACACGGTCGAACGTTTGTTCCTCTTCTGTCGTGATAGCTGTTTTACTCTGTGTGCCAATGCGGCTTGTTTCATTGTCTTGCAGTGACTGAGTTGACAACATGGCCCAGTCATTACCTTGCAATGACTGGACGCAAACTGAGTCATGATGAATTTGCTCTTAGTCGAGGCAAAGGCGGCTCTCACATAGCCGGGAAACAGTGTTTTGCCGAGGATTTTACTCGTTGGGTTTAACGGCTTTAAAGTGGATGTGTAGACTTGTTGCTTGCTGAATGCTGCGTTTGGGACGTGCGGCTGCTTTGTTTTCGTATGTTCGTACGCATGCATTTGTTGTGTACGTACAGCTGCGCGTAAAAGAATAAAAATGCTTAATGTGTCGTGGTAGTTCTGCAAAACACTGCTCCTTTAACGGCCCAGATAGTCCCTCCTTCGCCGTGGTGCAGGACTGCCGAGGGCTCTGTCCGCGTGTTCCGGGCGTGATAGTTTCGCTCTCCGCCAGGTGGCCAGCGAGCTGAACGCCGCCATCCTGCGCCAAGAGAGCTCGGCCGACCCGACCACGCGGCTGGAGACCCTGCTCAAGCTGCTGCTCTGGGCCCAGATGCAGCTCGACCAGAAGAAGATGCGCTTTCCGCGGATGACGGATTTGGCCAGCGGCACGCTGGACGACTGACGGTCGCGGCCCACCCCGCCCGGCGAGCTGTGCTGGGCGCCGCGAGCGCGCCCAGCGGCGGCCGGACCGTAGCCGAGTGGTGTTCGCCGACCGCCGGTCGCCGCGACGGCGTCCGGACGGCTTCGGTGCCCTGAACTGGCCCGGGCCGTGAGCTCGCTCCGAGCTGAGTGTTCATCTCGCGCCCTCCCGAGAGAGATCTGAAAGATCTCCCCCGAGAGGTCCCTGTAAGAGGTCCCACCGAGAGGTGTCTCCGGCCGCGGCAGGACACGCTGAGCCGCCGCGGCCGGCGCCGGTAGTCGCCGCCCACGTGCCGGCGCGGCGGCGGCGGTCCCGGCGGACAGAGTTCGCAGCCGAACGCCGCCGAAGGGGGGCTCCGCGCCGCCTGCGTCCGCTGGCGGCCCACGTACCGGTGGCTTCCTCTGATCGCCTCGTCTGAAGAGTCCTGTAGGGGCGTGATGTGGGCGACAATGAAGGTCAATGCTGGCTTTATGTGATGGTAACCTTGAGCATCAGTGTCTGTAAATATAGAGCCGTGCTGTGTCGGGCGGGAATGTTTGGGGTCGGCAGTTGCAGGGCAGCGCCAGAAGTGCAGCTGCCTGACGCTGCAGCATATTGCGTCGCGTCGCCGGGCGAGTGCCCTTGCCTCATTAATTCTCTGGAAAATCCGGCCAGAATGGATCTAGGCCTGCTCCTATCGACTGCCTAATTCTAGCGCCACCACGGTGGTGGGTAACAACGCAGAAATCCCCTAGCTTCGGAAGATTCGGCGGAAACAGGATGTATCGGCATGGAAAAAACTACTAACAAATGGTTCGATCTCCGTCCCCCTACTCACACGTACTCACTCGGGAAACTCCGCTTATGCCGCCCCGATGCACACCGGCTGGACTGGATTCCAGGACATCTCCGCATTTACAGCGATCAACATGACTTCACCGGCCCCGGCAAAGTTGTTTGCTGGAAGTGGACCTGAGATAGGGGTTAGCGTCAAGGGCAGAACGGAATACGTTGAAATGGTAAACAACCCTGGAATTATTTCGGTTGCCCATTTAATTCTGTTCTTTATTTTTTCGCGTTATCTCGCTGTCGGTACATAACTCGCTCACATAAATGTGGAAACACCACCGGCTCAGATAGCGTCGCCATCGCGCTGTCAGGCCAGTGCCCTTCGAACGCGTGTCCGCCGATGGCTGCCACCTTCAAAGCCTGCTGCCGGCGCGCTTTCATCCTGAAAGTGCAGGCGCAAATTGGTTTTCCCTTTTAACTCCGTAGTTCTGAAAACCCGGTCCGTGACAACAACATTCTCTTGAGATCCGTACAGAAGGCGTGTGTCGACGTTAGGTGCTCATCTCGAGTGGTCTGCGGTGACCAGTTAAAGCATGCTGCTGGCCAGGGCTGGATCAAACAGGCCGGTTTGGGAGGGGGCGGGGAGTCAAATAACAAACCGATAGGAGATCTAAATGCGCAGTTGGACGGCCTTCAAGGATTTTTTGTTGCGCAGACGATGCAAGTACCCCATCTGCCATCTCAGAAACCGTAGTAGTTAGAAAAGACGAAATATTGCTTGCAAGTGGAGGCTGTATGGAACTTAGTGAGTATGGCTGGCGATCATGGTGGGGGAATGGAGTTCCGGACCCTTCAGTACCCTGCCTCCAGTATTCAGGGGTTTTATGGACCCCCGCACAATGATTTTCAAAAAGCTCCAGCCATGCTACCGAGGGTAAGTAAAGGTCCTGGCATATTACCATCCAGGTAAAATAATCCCTTAGGCCTTATAACTAAGTCGGTCTGAAGCATCGACTTCTGTAATCTTTTCCCAAAACCCAACACTGCGTACTGAAGTTTGGGTTAAATGTGAAAAATAAAAAAAACAATATTTATTGAAGTGTAGAGAAAACCTTAGTTCAGCACTCAGGTTCCGAAAATTAGATGTATGGAAATGACAGCAAATACATAAAAGCACTTGATCCTTAGGTCACTGGTGGTCATTGTTGTGTTTGTCTAGGGATGTAGCCAAAGGGGACCATGGAGGCCATAGCCCCCTGAGCCAAGCGGTGTACACTAGATATAAAGCAATTTTGCAGGAATACAGATTGGCGATTATATATATGTTGCGAAAGCAAACATTATAGGTATTTCTTTGGGCTAAATGTGAGTTCAGTTACAAAGAATTGCTGCCTTTTCCCTTAAATTTTGTCATATGCCAGCGGCACATGACAAAATTTCATAGTTGGCCCCTCCCTCAGGACAATCCTGGCTTCGTGCCTGCATTTGTCAACGAACCGCAAATTGCGATACGTCTTTTTCGTTGCACCTCTCTTCATTCAAAATCTGTACTGTTAGAATGAGTATATTTTTGGCGTCTGAGGCCACCGGTCTAGGCTGGTGTAAATCCTAATTTAAATACAAACAGAACTTTGTGCCTAAAACTCGCAAACTTTTCACAACCGACATTTCTCGATTCACGAAATTGCCATATTTCCCGATTCACGACTCATATGCCTTGGTCACTTCTGCTTCTACATGCTGTCTTGTTCTACTCATAGTCTGCTACAGTCTTATTGGTATTCATGGCCACACTGTTCAATGCCACGTTCAATGATTCCCGTTTACAAGTTTCTCGTTTTACACTCGAGCCCCCATGACATGCCTTGTAACCAGCTCAATGTGATGCAACTTGGCCTGTTAGCATGTTTTAGGTCTCATCACGTCCAAACGTCATATGAAATCCAGCTTCAACATGTGCATCCAACATGTGAGCAATCAGGCACGTAGCCAGGATTTTCCTCGGGGGGGGGGCAAATGCCAAATTTCATCATATTCCAAGGGCATATGAGGAAATTTATAAGAAAAAATAGCAATTTTGTGCAATTTACCTTACACTTAACGAACAGAAAAACATATGTTTGGTTTCGCAACATACACACATACACACATATATATATATATATATATATATATATATATATATGTATATATATAATTACTATTACGTATTCCTGCGAAATTGCCATATATCTAATGCAGACAGCTTGACTCGGGGGAACCATGACCCCATGCCTCCCTTGGCTACAACCGTGTGAGCAATAGACGGAGATCTGGACCTTCCAAAAGAACTTTGGTCTGACATTGCCTTTGCTGAGCTTACGTGACATCAGCCTCATCATGTTGTTTGATATGTCCATGACTAATGATGGAAGGAGTAGACGACTAGACGGAAAATTTAGTTTGAAAAATACAGTTTTAACGTTAAATGATTGCAAAGTTTTGTCTTCCGCCAAGCGCAAGTTGACGGGGAGTTAGTGTAAGAATAGATATACTAAAACTGTTGGATAATACTTTTTACGGGTCACGTACCCATTAGCAGATACGCTAAAAAGGGTCGCGTTCCGCCTGTACATTGCCTGAGGCCTTTGGCGTTTCGGGAAAAAGAAATGCCATCTCATGCTCAATATTTTTAAACTCACTGAAAGAGTCGACATGCATTGCAATTCATATACTGTACTGCAATTCATATACTCTATCTTGCTCCAAGTGAGGGCACTGGAAAAGCAAACTGTATACCAACAGACTGATGGACAATATCATTTGTTTCAGGGGAGCAGACAGGGTGTTCTTAAGGAGAGGGGAGGCCGGAGCTCAATGTGAATTGAAATACGAAAACCACTTCCCGGGAAGACGATGTGCAATTGTTTTCACACAAAAATGCAGGCTTAAGGGGGGAGCAGACTCCCCATGACTGCGCCCGAGATCTGTTTTGTCGTTTCCTCGATGTGTGACTGCTGCGCTCTGGCCTAAGTCCTAATGGCCTGATCCTGGCCTGATTCTAAGACATAATTTGATTAAAAGCCCAAATGAATGCGTCAGTAAAGTTAGCGACCGCCACCACGACCACATCAATCTCCTATCCTGCTGGGTTTACCTGAGCGAATCAGACGCAAGAAAAACATGCCTCTTTATCGAGCTGTGGACTTCAAATTTAGATCAGTCCTACCACGACACGCACATTTGCACACCACTTCTTTTCAGGGCGGCCAAGCTGCCAAAAGCGAATGAGATACCAAAATACTCCTCGTAACTTTCGCAACATAACTAACTCTATCAAACAGTGGTGGTGACCACAAATTTCAGATGGCGTTCTAAGTAGAACTAAGGAGAAAGTGGAAGTTCTAAGTAGAAAGGTGATGTATTTTGAGTGTCGTTTTATCAGGGCAACATCTTGGAAAATTATATGAGTATTTATCCCGTTTGAAAGGTTTTGCGGTCATATATTCCATCAGCAATAATGGAAAATATCTGCAACGGAAAATGTGGGGTTAGTTTACTTAATAAGATGTGGACATAGTGGAATCACGAAAACTGAAATGTACGAACATCGTACAAATTCTAGGGTCTAAAGAATGGACGTCTTTAAGTGTAAACAAGAGTAGCGACGAGAGCGGAAAATCCACGAAAGGTACCTTGTAACAAGACTCATGACACAAAAACTGAATCGTTGAATACTGCATTGTGGCGTGTCAAAACATTGCAAACATCGCAGCGCACAGTTAGCTATGAATCCTCTCCATGGGTGTAAGAGCCTGTAAGGTGTAACCCCTCAATACTCAAAACTCCTCGAATTCCGGCAACTTTATTTCCAAGCTTCCGTAATTTTTACTTATTTTGACTTTTAGTGCATGAGGAAACACTAAATTTTCGGCCCCAAGGAAGGCCATCATCTCTTTCTCTTTCCCCTCCCCCTTGGCTGCCCCCCCCCCCGTTTCAAACGGATGGCATATGGAGGGTCTCCATTGCTTTAGTCTTCACAACCGGCCGTTCTCCAACGCCAGCCCAAAGCGGTTGCAGAATTCCAGTAACTCAACCTTTGCAATACTCATCCTCCAGTTCGTTCGCTTTGGCAGCACTGCCCGCGCACGATTAATCATGTCACCGGCGTCCGCATCCAGTAATTCGGCAACAGGTCCTTCCACAGGGTCGGTGGCAGGGTGGGCACTTGACAGAGATCACCGTCGGAACTATCCGCTTCCGGCGGCCGCTGCGGGCCGTCTGACCCTGCAAAGCAACATCATCATCAACATTGCTGGCAAATGGGAATCACCGACTGAACTCTCGATACAGGAGGTGACCGTATACAGCTCCCAGCTATATCCATATCTGACGCGATAGAGCCATGGAACGAAACGAGCACGTTGCTTGGTGTTTCAGCTATACGATGAAATTTCCCTTTGACGCTTGAACCCTCGCCGAACGGGAGGGATTTTCATTTGCACCGACGATGAGGGCGGAAGGGGTGATTGGTATCCCTGTCGCCATTTGGCCCTTACTTGAGCAAAGAAAAGAGCAACCGGTAGCTATGCGCCCAAGAAATCCAACGGTACTGGTTGACCCTGTCAGGTTAACCGGTGACCTTCTAGATCAGATTAAACTAATGTTTTGGGACTATGAGTAAATTTTCCGTAGTCATAACCGGAACATTTAAGGCCAAGTAAACCTAAAATCGTTTCCTTTATTATATTCAGTGTCAAAAATTCGTACAGGAGCGTTCTAAGATCAAAAATGGTGACTTTGGGTCACTGACCTCGTTCGACCTTGAAAAGATCATTGGCCTATGTAAAGTGACCTGTTTGTATTTGGACTACCAGTCTGAACCGATTTCATGTCCGTCATCAGCCGTTTATTCGTGCCTTTTGCCCTAAAACAGAAAAAACGACATTTAGCGCAAAAACTGCTCCACAGGCCTTCAGTACTGAAGCCATAGCTCGGTAACCTAAGCTGACCTGGGGTCAGTTTTTTTCTCAAACTCGCGCAATGAATGTATGGTCAGCAATGCCAGATTTCACGGCGCTGTCGCGTGACCTTTTGCTGTGGTCCCGTGGTCCCGAAAACACTGTTTGGGCGTGGCATGTCCCTCGTTCGGCAAGGGTGAATGTGACATAGTGACCTTACAGGTGACCTCATTACAAGTTATGCCATTTGATTCTGGGTTCCATTGGATCCTGTCGAATGTAGCGTACAAGTCCTTTCTGAGGGACCCAGGGTGCCCTCTGATCGACGATATCGTGTCTGGCTCTGTAAAAAGACACAGTGACCTTACAAATGACTTCAACAAACTATGCCATTTTGTTCTGGGTGCCATTGGATCCTGTGGAACGTAACTTATCGGCGCTTTCTGAGAGAACGCCTTCTGACCAGGAGTCATGAATGTAACCAGGGTGTCACCAAGAAGAGGGCCAGGAGAAACCTGACCCCCTCAAAAAGGAAAATTCCTCGGATTTCGGTATTTTATTTTCGAGTTCCGAGAATTTTGAGTCAATTAGTTTTTTTTTTGCGCGTGAAGAAATGTCACATTTTTTACTATCAAGGGACAGCATGACCACTATGGTCCCCCTGGCTACGATCACGCCAGGAGTAGACTCCAATTACTTTTGCTATGCATATCAGCGCCTTAGATTGTCTCATGATCCGTTCGCGATGAGGTCAAAAAAAGATTGGTAACCTGGATTTAGCAACTGGCATGAAGGTGGCCTTGATCCAAGCGGGGAGCCAAGTGCAAGGGCCAGTAACACCATGAGTGACATCCAAACGTGCGGCTGAATAACACTTCAGTACCGTAAGATGTTTAACCCTATTCCCGGCAGGGAGGCTGAATCCACCACCCATTCTTCGGTTTTTTTGCTTGCCAAGTCCAGGGTTTTGACGCAGCTTCACGAAACTTGGTGGATTTTCTTAGCTATTATTTCTACGTACTGTGACAAAATCTGGGAATCCTGTTTTGCCCAGGGGCAGAGCCAGACAACATTTTTGGAAGGCACCCCAGGCCATTTTTGGGCCTGTTGAGGGTGAAAGAAAAATCACTGCCAAAACAGCGTTTTTAAGATAAAACTTAAAACGTTATATGGATGTATAGCTAAGGAGTGGGGCAACGTACAAAAACAATTTCGTTTATCTGAGGTCACTTTACAAGGTCAGATCAAGGTCAGAAGTCAAAATTTAGTTTTATAGTAATAATTTTGGCGCTTTCTTTTCAAATTCCCAAACCCACAATATACGTGGCGTAGAATGCTGCCCTGCGCTTGTCTATCGAGTTTCAGCTTGATATCAAGTCGGGTCACGGAGCTATGATCTAAAATGTCAGTGCGCGTACCTTACATCGCAATAGCCGTGAAATGAAATTTAAAAAAAATTTTGTAATTTTTTTTGTAAATAGAGTGAATTCAAATGATCGAAGACGTTTTCAGGTAATATTAAATGCTCACGAGATCATTACAAGTGATTCCAGGGTCACTGGAGGTCATTTAAGGTCAAAGGTCACAAGTTTATCTGAGGAGCATATGACCATGGCAGTTTCCCCCTTTTTCATGTCCCTGGCACCGCCTATGCTAATATTATACAAACATTGTAATACGATTTGCGCTTCTTTAGCATAACATGACTAGCAGAAGGCAAAAAAGTGTTGCTGATTTTTTTGTTCATTCACCTCCTATTTTTGAAACCCTGTGAACGCCTATGAATCTTCTCAAAATTTCAAATATGTGCACCAGTGGAAGAAGTTCCATCCATAATCTGTCGTCCATAAACAACAAAGTTATTAGAAGTCCAAAAATACCCCCATTTTTATATTTCTGTCCAACTGTACCCATTCCTTTCAAAATTTTGAAAACATCTGTTTTTAAGTGTGGTTTACGTCATGGCAAAACGATTGACGTTTGTTGCGATGAAATCGGATGTGTAGTTCTCGAGATCTCGGGAGGGGGGCGAGTCCCCCCTGCCGGGAATCAACCATACCGTGTAGACCTTCGGGAAAAGGGTTAAAGCTTTTACCCTAATGGCGGACTGAAACCAGATTAAATTTTCCCATTACACGCCCTAGAGAAAGAAGCCTAGCTCTGTGATGTAACAGGGAACTGAATTAAAATTTCTCGTGAATAAATAAAAAGTGAAAAATGCAGCAGAACAAAACCGCAGAACGATAGGAACAGTCGTTATAGAACAAGTTGCGAAAAACCTCGATGGGGTTGCACCATCCCGTAGGTGCTAGCGTGAGTTAAGGAGGGGCCATTTGCCACAGTTAATGATGTGGCAAATTCCTTTGTTGCAATGAAACAAATGTTCAAGGAACCTTTGTCAGGGGTAGAACGCTTCAAAGATATTCATTTCGTTTTTTTATTTATTTTGCTTTATTTCATTTTATTTTTGCTTAAATTAGGCACATTCGGAAAGGCCGGTCACAATAAGAACGTGACGACGCCTCCTGCCCTGTATCGGTCTATTAAAGGACAACTTGGCCCCTGGATCCGTTTCAAAACCCCACGAGAGTAACCGTGTGTGTATCCATGCCAGTAATCAAGCAGTGTTAAACCAATTCGCCTCAAACGGCGTATTGCCCTATCCTCTTCAGAGACATTGTGGTACACCTGGTCAACAGACTGAGCCGAAACAACGAAAATATTTCGTCTACTTGTATTGCAGTCTAGAGGGAGCGCCATCTCTCTAAAACAGATCACTCACCTCTCCATGATGTAGCAATGCGCAAGCAATCACCAGCACAACGACGAGCCTCATGATCTCAAGTGCTCGGGCCCAGCCTCACTACGTCAAGCACCCACCGACCGGCAACACGGGGAAAAACCGGCTCCACGCTCACGTCACTGGATCGGGAGTCCTGCACGAAATATTCGTGGATGCCGTCGACGATCATTCGTGTCACACGTCTGCCTGCCGTCGGGAGCGCTTCATTGACGCCAGTGTACCAATATAATATAACAAAGGCAAATTAAACCGGTACCACGTACATGCTGTCAAGATATGTCAATGAGACGAAGAATTAAAAAACGAACATTTGCATGACATTAACAAAATTTGAAGAAAGGTGCCACTTAAAACTGCCGTTTTCTCACACACCTAACTGACACATATTCAGCAAAATCCTGGCTATGCACAAGGGTTAGCAAATGTGAAACAGGTGCCGCTCATTGGACAATACTCTTTCGAGTGTATGCTATAAGTGCTGTCTACTAGTAGGGATTACCAAAATTCTTTTAAATCCTTTTAAAAAGAGACTGCAATCCAATCCTACCAAAAGGGAAGTAATCAAATGCGAAATCCCACAAAGTCGAAGAACTGCAAGAATTGCAGTTCTTCGGCTTTGGGGGATTTGGCAGTGGATTTGCCATTGCCCACTGCTTCCAAAAGAAAGACTTGCAATCTAATGTGTAGTCCATTTCTTAATCTTTTCCGCGAATCATTAATTCTTGCTGAAACAGCCACAGCAGTACGCACCACCAGGGGCACAGCCAGGATTTTCTAAACAAGGGGGGGCTCAGTGTGAACCGAAATCATATGAAAACCGCCTACCGGGAAGGCGTTGTGCAATGGTTTTCGCAAAAACTTTGGGCCTAAGGGATTCCGGCCCCCCAGGGCCCCCCTTTGGCCGCGCCTGTGCGCATCACCACATTCATTGTTTGTGACCGGTCATATGTGATCGCTATGTGATCCTAGCACCATCCATCAGGCCGAAAACATTGGCCCTTTTATGTATTTGTACTTGGTGAGGAGGTGTTGAATGAAAAAGATCGCGAAGGACATGGTCTCGTACCATTATAATCAGCTTCTGTCGTAATCAAGCAATTTGTTTCAAAAAGGGAAGACATGATCCTTTTAATATATATATATATATATATATATATATATATATATATATATACATAGGTGGGCACTAGTCCGTTACTCCGTTACTCCGTTACTAACGAAGTTACTTTTTTGAGTAACGGAGTAACGGACCCGTTACTTTTATTTTACTGTAACGGACTGAGTAACGGAAGTTACTTTTGTGGTCCGTTACTCCGTTACTTTTTGGTCCGTTACTCCGTTACTTTAAACTCCTTACAGACACCGCCCGGCTTTATTTGCATCGGCACACGCCATTGGCTACTTGAATAGCCAACACCCAATAGCGTGCGGCGATACAAGCGCGGCTGGGCGCGCACTCAGCTGACAATCGCGGAGTAGACTTGTTGACAACATTCGTCAGCTGATAAACTTTGACGGCAAGCTGGCGGCAATAGTTCAGTATAAAGGCCAGCTGACTTTGGTCTCTTTTGGGACAAAAGTATTGAATTATGCGTAAGTTTGATATGACTTAAAATTATAAATTAACCAGTCGTCATTTTTCAGGCTAAAAGATATCAAAGTTATTGTCATTTATACTGGAACAGCCAGCTGACGGCAGTTTTCAATGTTGTCTCAAGTTAGTCACGGATAGCTTACCACCGCCACACGGTTCCCCGCCAAGATCACTCAAGGCTGTTGAGCACATGATTACTGCCGCCATGGCCTTGGATCTGTGATGTCCATGGGGTGATGGAATGGTGATTGATTCTTGACTGGCCTGAAATTTTAACTACCTGACACTAAAATGTCCCATCAAGGCGTCTTTACGCCGCCACTAGAGGTCTAAAACCTTGACTCCGAGTCCGACGGTGCCTCAGCTTCGGAGGCAGAGGACGAGCCCGGTCTGGGTCACCCATGGCCACATCTAGAAACGTACTTTGAGTTTAAGGAGGAGGGGAGAAACGTCATTTCTACGTATGTCCTGTGCCGGCCGAAAGAGGTTATAATCAAGGGTCACAAGAGTAGCCTTTCAAACCTAAAGGCACATACCAAGAGGAAGCATTATTTACGGTATTTCCAGGTGAGAACAGAATGTGCACAATAAGCTGTCAGTCGTGGAGCATAATTATGAAGCTTGTCGACTATTGCTTGGACTATTTGCCTTAACCATATTCTCTGCAGGCAGTGAGATTTACATTACCCTGGGGGGGGGGCAGATCTGCGGTAATCTACCTTTCGGCCGACGCTTACGCGTAATTGTTGGAGACGCGGAAGTGGCAACACAAGTTGTGTGAACAATTTAGCCTATTCAGGTATTTTTCTAAGCACTGGCCCCTACTGGATGTGTAAACTGACTTGGTTAGGTAACTCTTGAATTTTGATTCAGTTGACACATGTTTGTCTTCAGCCGATACGAGCTAACCAAACCAAAAAACAGGCAAATTGAACCTAACAAAAAAATTAGTTTTACATGCCCATCTAGGGCAATCCCTGCAACCATACAGTAAGTTTTAGGTTAGGTTAGGTTAAATCATTTTTAACTTGGAGGACAGGCTACATTGTCCATGCGATTCGAGTTACCACTCCTGCGTTCCCGAAAAAAATATCAACTGGCCGAAACACCTTTCGGCTGACACATTATTTTTTGTAGACGCAGAAGTGAGGACCCAAACTCAAACATGATATGAGCCGTTGCCACTTTTGCACCTTCGAAAAATATGCATTGGCCGAAAGGTGAAGATTACCAATTCTGCCCCTCCCTTCCCCGCCCTTCCAGAGATCTCGAGATGCATTCGTCCAATGTTGATGGGATGAATGCCATTTAATATGTTTCAACGAGATCTCCAATACCGGACCCCAAAAATTTAAAAATTGCGAAAATAGGGCGTGGGGGCAAACAAACCCCAAAATTTGGGGATTTTTGAAAGGTCACTGCGGTCGTGTTTACCAACCAATTTTCATGGGAATAACACGGTTCAGCGTGGAATGTCCAAGTCTTTTATATACCGGAAGCTGAAATTTAAAATAGAAAACCATAGGCAGTTCCAGGGAGGGCAAGAAGGGTGATTTTTGAAATAAGAAATTTCCTTCGTTTTTGTTTGTTTTGGGTGATATAAACATCAGATGTACAACTAGCAAGCCAGTTTAAGTTTATATGTAGCGCAGAGGTGGATCCAGGTAAACAAAATTGGGAGGGCACCATAAGCACAATAGTGTGCTCCCCCATTTTTTCAGTACCTGGGTGTGCGTTCGCCTGAAAATGTGTGTGCGTACGCATTGTTTAGGATGTGTATGACTATATAAATGAGTCTGATCTTTATTTCTACTCAGAATGTCACGATAGTGAACCGCACAACTTTGCAGCTTCACGCACAGCACATTACCGCCGAAAACGGGGGCTTGGAACCGCCTCTGCGGGACCGATTTTTTTTTAAATGTTGACAAAACACGTGTGTATCAATTCCATGAAACGCCAGAAAATCTTGTGGCGCTGCAGCAAACAGTGGGGGAGCGACAAGCAAAAAGACACGGGTAGCAGAATTTGCCCCCCCCCCACAGGGAATAGGGTTGAATGAAGTGTTTTTAACCCGTCTCCGGCCGGACTCAGAATGCCCTTTGCCCGGCCGGAGGAGGAGCGCGGATTTCCGCACCTCCCAGGATCTCGGCTCCCATATATCGCACGGAAAAAAGGAAAACACCGGCGGAAAGGTTTTGTCAAACCGAGACGAAAACATTCAAGAGTTTTGACCTCAGGTCAATTTTGAGGCCACCAGACGCCATGAAAGGTCAAAACACGTCCTTGGAATTAGGTAAATAGACACAATACCATGTCCCTGAAAAGCTGAATTTAAGCGACATATACTGAACCGTAAGACAATAGCGAGTTCATTGATATCAATTTTGGCCTTTCACAGGGGTCAGGTCAGGTCTCGTCATCGTTCCAAAATGTTCCACTTGTGAACGGCTAACATCCTCCGTTGCATCTTACTTATGACCATGTTTTTATAGCTAATTTGTCTTTTTAACGGTGCTGAAGAGGTATTAAAGCACCTTTTTTTAGTCCTTTATTTCACAATAATAAAATCCATATCACTCATGTTTTTTGAGTCCTTCGTCGTTTGGTATTAAAAAAAACGTCAGGGGTATCAGGAATCTTACCTCCACGCACGCGCTGGTACACAAACTAATACACACACATAATTTCAAAACAAAACAAGAAGTTCGCGAGACCGAAACGAGCTCTGAACGGAGACCATTATGTTCAGGGCGGATACTTCGAGAGGCATTGTTGATCAAACCCAGTCGATAGATGTCCGCTGTTTGTCGCATTTTGCATGCGTCCGCTCCAGCGCCGGTTGTTCCCGCTCCGTCGGCGCCGCGGGCAGTGAACAGGAATTCGTTGGTTTGAACATTGTGGCTAACACAGTGGTAGAATACCCGCCGCGGCTGTTGTCCCGGCGCCGCCGACTCTACAACGGCTGGTGAGGGCAGTGGGCAGCTAGCGGAGTGTTTTGGGTAAGCGCTTTTTGTTTCTTCACTTTGTACATGGAATGCGTTTTACAACCACAAAGCAGCATAAAAGACTTAAAACCCGCGTGCGCTTGGTTTTCACTGCATTTAAAAAAGTAACGGAATAACGGAGTAACGGTAACTTCCGTTACTTTTTAAGGCAGAGTAACGGAGTAACGAGTAACGGACTGGCTTTTTTGAGTAACGGAGTAACGAGTAACGAAGTTACATTTTTTAGTAACGATGCCCACCTATGTATATATATATATATATATATATATATATATATATATATATACGTATAATTCGCTACGTTGCGGCAAGCTATTACCTTTTTGAATACATGGGATCCGGAGCAGGAAGCAGGGGTAGAGGGATATGTGCCGCAAACTTCTGATCAGGGGGACAGTCTCTCTAACTTTTTGGCAATGCCAGCCAGCACGGCCAGCTCCGAGAGAAGTTTCTCTGCTTAGAGGCGCCTGAAAACCTCGTTACACAGCACCACAGGCCAATGCCGACAGAGCTCGCTGGATGTGGTCCGTGGCGTAAACGAAATTTGATCTAAGAGGGAGAGAACCCATATTTATCCCCCTCTCCCACCAGCCCCAGTTTAGGAAAATATTTCAGTTTTTGTCCACTTCATTTTCATGGGTTCCAAAGACAGCCGAAAAACTTTAAAAGATGACAGTTTTCCACACTCCTCCTGTGGTGTCGCATTGACGGCCACACGTGACAAGATTACTGAACGGAAAGGTTATTGCTAGCCTTGCGAGCAGGCCGAGTCCAATTCTCGATAGCTGCGTCGGGGTTTGTTACTGCCTCTGTGAGCTTTTTTCGCCTCGGCCCTTTTTTCCTCTCTTTCATTAGCAAGCTGACCTTTGGCTTAACAGTATGACCCAGAAATGACCTCAGTAGCAGGTCGGCGGGCAATGGGTTCTCGGTCCAGTGTCCGCCGAAGCGCTCTCGTGCGTTTCCGGTCAGGGTTGCTCTCCGCGCACGGGATAACAAACTATGCCCAGTATCATGACCATAGGTACTGCGCACGCGATCAACAGCAAATTAACTTGACCTTGAAACTTTTTCCTTTGCGTCTTTGGGTCCTTTCGCAAGTGTAAAGCCATGTAAGCAGAAATGCAGTCCTGGATTGCAATGCAGGACTGCAAGTCATGCAATCCAAATCCTGATGATCCTTGCTCGTACTTCATGGCACTCATGAAGCAAACCCGTAAAGCACCGGGCGGTGGACGTAATAACCTGATTTTTCGTGAAAAATTTCTCAAGCAATGGAAAAGGTCTTCTTTTGGGAGCCAAAACAAGGAAGCTAAAGGAGAACAAAGTACAGAAACCGGGTGTGAGTGACGTTTTACCTCCCATGATTGCACAGGGTGTGTTCACATGCAAAACAAACAAACTGTTCCAAAAGATCCAACTAGGTCGTCCTCACCGGTGAAGCCGGGAGGAGGGGCGGGGCCCGGCCCCCCTTAGGCCCGCATTTTTGCGAAAATTATTGCACATTGTCTTCCCGGCAGGTGTTTTTCGTATGACTTCAATTCACACTGGGTTCCCCCTTAAGAAAAACTTGGCTGCGCCCTTGGTCGTCCAAGTCAAATATGATTAGGTCACCTCTGGGAAGTCACGCTGCGACCAAACATTAGAGTCAGGGCTCGTTTTACCAAAGCTTTTGAGGAGAAACTCCGGAACGATAAGTGGAAATCGAAATCGGAAATCGGAAATCGAATATCTGCGGCCCACCGAAAGACGGCCGTCAGGCAGCACCTGGCTGGGGGGGGGAGTTCTCCATACCCTCCCTGGGGTTTCTTTGGGACAGTAAAACGTCTGCCTGTCGTCTAAAGTGAAGTAAAAGTGAAGTAATGTAAATATTAACATAGCACGTCGAAATAGATCAGTGTGAAATTTGCCCCAGCTATTGCACAGATATCCACAAAGGACCTTGCTCTCAGAACACGTATATCGAGTCTTGTTCGTAGAGGAATTGCAAAATGGAGAACTAACAGGATTTTTGCGTCGAAGCCATTTTATTTCACGCATAGATCCAATTGAACACACATCAAACAAGGCTGCCAGCACCGGTGAAGTTCTTCATTGTAGTCACGATTATTCTGCCGCAACGGACTGGCTCGGTCACGTGGCGTCACCTACGGTCGTGTGACAGCCCTGCCCCCGGAGCGTTTTCTAGCGGCGCCGTCAGACGAACTTCGACTGCTGTCGGCCCAGGTTCTGTCTAGGCCAGCACCGCTCCAGTGTGCAGCACTGTTTGAAGCCGCAGCTGCGCTCGCAGACGCCGCACAAGTTGGGGATCACGGTAGGCGGCGGCGGCGCGCTGGGAATGGGCTTGAAGTCCACGGCCAGACCCGGCACAGTCCAGTACTTGCCACCAGGCATCGGCGCAGCCTGCCGAAAAGTAGTGACGTCACCTGGTGCGCAGTGCTTCCGATCAGTGCACATTTCATTTCATTTATTACACATGAACATCCCCGTGCAACCGGAGCTATTATATGGGGATATGATGGCAGGTGCCCAGTCGATCATTGCGTTCGGTGAGTCGTTGTTCTCAGGCATGAGACGCTTGGTAAAAGGTAACGAGAACCCCGCAATGACGGGCTTCCGCGCCATCTTAAAACTGACGGGGACAAGTACCAACCCCCTGCTTTTTTACTGGAACAGGCTAGAGTCGAGCAAAACGGCACTGAATAGTCCCGGAACTTCTTGACAAGATTTGGTGAGGTCAGTTTTACATGTGAGGCCAAAGTTAAGATCATGCTGAGTCATTTCACATTTTTTCCTAATTTGCATCTAGCAGGCGCGAAAATCGCTCCGATTGCTTTAAATCATTCGGATCATTTGTAAAATCCAGGAACCAAGATAACACATTGAAGTAATATATGTATATATATATATATATATATATATATATATGTGTGTGTGTGTGTGTGTGTGTGTGTGTGTATGTATGTATGTATGTATGTATGTACAGTGTTTGGACTAAGTTCAATTAAGGTTACCAGGTCAGTTTTTGTTTCGCTTAGAGGGCTTCGTAATTTCTGCATTCTGTCTTGATGACTTCCATGGTGCATGCCTGTTATGTTTATATCTATAAACATATGCAAATGCATATATCTATCTATCTATCTATATATATATATATATATGTAGGGGCATATAGCCAGGATTTTGGTCTGGGCAAATTTCAAATTTTGTTGAAATTTACGGAAAAAAATTGGGAAAACAGCAGCAGTTTTATGTAAATCATCTCATGTTTAACCCACACACGACCGTCGGTGCCCGACGATGACGCCCGACTGGGGGGGGGGTCACTGTCCCCCCTCCAACTCACGAGCGGTTAATCGCACGATAAAAATAAGCACACCGTTGGAAAGATTGTGACGAGTAGAACTCGAAACTGGTCTCATTTTTTAGTTCTAGATGATATGTAAGCAATTTACGTCCTATACATGTTTTATCATAGCCGACTGCATGAGACCGAGAAATGGCCTGAATCTCAAGGGCTGTGACTAATAACGCATAGGTAAAAGGCACCAACGCACAAGTAAAGGTCCGCAGATGCCGATACACGTCTAATTTCTCTGATTTGTTCAATATGTATGCCGAAACGTTGAGTTAAAGACATGGCAATTTTCGCGCCGGCTGTCGGCGGGCGCCGCAGCCGTACGCAGTGAGAAACTGACGGGAACTAATTTTAGCGTTCCTACATTTTGGCAACATAAGCCTATCCATGTAAATTTGATTGGTCTTAGTGGTACTTGTGATGGTTTCTCGTGCTTAAATTTTGGAGAAATTTATTTGTTACCATTCTACACAATTGGCGGATCTTTATTCGCGATGGCCAGCTTATTTCCAAAATACGTTTTTATTTTTACTTTCTGAGGTTCATGGTATTACTTACGTCTGTGCAAGCCGATTTTGCCATTTTCTACTCAATCTGATTAATTCATCGCTGATTTTGACGATGGTACATTTTGGCTCACAACAGTTATTTGTGACATGACCTCGGGTCAATGGCTGGAAGTCATTGATACTTTGCCTAATGATGGTAACTAGATGTCTGCTTCATTTCACACTAAAAATGTTATGAGAAACTCTGCAAATTTTCCAAAAAACGACATGTCTTGAAAATTTGTTTGACCTTTGGTCAATGACCCGGAAAATTCCGAAAATTCTATGATAGTGGATTTGTTACATCTAACACTAATCAAACTAATCATCTACCACTAATAAGATAACTAATCTCTAAAAGTATTGTTGTGATATCTCGTTTTCCGAAAAAGTTAGAGAGCGCTAAACTTTTTTTGGACATAGGTCCGTTCGACCTGATCCGGGTCAGACATCTGACTCGACCTGAGATCAATACTTTGACACAAGGTGTAAAAATGATCAAGCAAAAGATACACGAAGTTTCCTGGCACTGTGTTTGTTCGTTCTCTCACAATTCCAGGAAAACCTCAGTGGGCGGTCAACTGCCCCCCCCCCAACCGGGGGCGGGTTAACGTACAAGAATACATACACAATGCTTGCTTTTGCAAGATGTATATGGTCCCTTTTCCGTATTCCTGCGAAATCGCTACATATATACCGTAGACCGCCTGATTCAGTGGGGCATGGCCCCCATGGTCCCCTTGACAACGTCCCTATATATATATATATATATATATATATATATATATATATATATATATATATATATATATAATATCCGAATTCAGGCTTATCTCGCACGTTTTCTTATCGACTAGTCTGACTGGTCCAAAATGAAAGCTGCCCAGGCCAACCTGTCACCGATCTAGATGGCCTTTACGTTCAATATTCTATTGACAGTCGAAAAAGCTGGAAAGAAATGAAAGTTGATTAAAACCGGAAAATTACCACTAAAGCGATTGGACGTCAGGGCTGAAGAATGCAGTTCGTAGATAGCACAGGTGGAATGACAGAACAAGTCGACAAAGCCGAAAGAAACAACACCGGAACGTTATTTATCAAAATTTCAGAGCTAGATGTAAACTTAGGCCAGTGAACTACTGTGAATTCTGGACTCAGAATCTCATGTCATGTCAGAATTGATGAACCTGCAGAAAAACCGCTACTCTGCCGCGTATCACCGCAATTCTAGACCTAAAGATTGACTTAACCCGGCACCGCCTGGCGTATTTTTGCACCCGCGACCGCCTGGGGGCATCAAAAAGGGCACCCCTGTGATCGCAGGACCAAATCGTCGGATTTGAACCGGCCTACCACCAGTCGATAGCCCTGAGTCTCGCGATTCAGAAAACACTATGTTAGGCCTGGTCACGTGATTGATGGAGTCACAGGTCACGCAAAGCGAAAAACACGACTTCGGAAAAACTGACATCGGTTTGTACATCATACCATCGGCAATACTGGTCTTAGAACCATCAACTGGGCATTAACCCCATTCCCGGCAGAGGGGCTGAATCCTCCCCCCTCGGGTTTTTTGCTTGCTTATTCCAGGCTTTTTGACGCAGATTCGCAAAACTTGGTGACTTTTCCTAGGTATTCTTTCTACGTACTGCGACAAAATTTAGAAATTTTATTTTGCCCAGGGGCGGAGCCAGGCAACGTATTTGGGAGGCACCTCAGGTCATTTTTGGCCTGTTGGGGGTAAAAGGAAAATGCTGCCAAAAATAGTGCTTTTTAAGATAGAACTTAAACCTTTATATGGATGTATAGCTAAATAGTTCGGCAAGGGCCAAATGCAATTTTGTTTATCTGGGGTCACTTTACAAGGTCAGGTCAAGGTCAAGAGTAAAAATTTGGTTTTATAGTAATAATTTCGGCGTTTTTTTGAAATGCCCAACCCGGGATATATATGACGTAGAAGGGTGCTCTCTACTTGTGTATCAAGTTCCAGCTCGATATCAGGTCGGGTCACGGAGCTATGACCTAAAATGTCAGTGCGCATTCTCTATACCACAAAAGTCATAAAATGAATTTTTTGGAATAGAGTGCATTCAAATGATTGAGAACGTTTACAGATAATATTAAATGCACGCGAGATCATTCCAGGTGACTCAAAGGTCACTTCAGGCCATTTCAGGTGAAAGGTCAAGAGTTGATCTGAAGGACATATGGCCATGACAGTTTCTTCTTTTTCATGTCCCTGGCACCGCCTATGCTAACATTATCCAAACATTGTAATACGATTTGTAACATAGGTTCCTTAACATAACATCACTAGCAGAAACCAAAACAGTGTTTTTGCGTTTTTTGTTCATTCAGTTGTTGAAAAACTAATCCTCCTGTTTTTGAAATCCTGTTCACGCCGATGAATTTTCTCAAAATTTCAAATGTATGAACCAATGGTAAAAGTCCCATCCGTGCTCTCTCGGTTCATGCCAATTTCATCGAAATCGGTCCACAAAGAACGGAGTTATAGGAAGCCCAAAAATATCCCCAATTTCGACTTTTTGCTCCCATTTATCCACCCCTCTCAAGATTTTGGAGACTTTTTTCGTAGAAATGTAGTTTACATCATGGTAAATCGATTGCCGTTTGTTGCGATGAAATCGGATGTGCAGTTCTCGAGATCTCAGGAGGGCCGAGTTCGCCCCCCCCCTCTGCCGGGAATCGACCATACCGTCTGGCCCTTCGGGAATAGGGTTAAACGAGAAGTCACGATCTTCTGCATCAGAAGATTGCCAAAATGATAAAAAAAAAAAAGCTGGGTGAAGGTCACTCTACTTCAGCCGAAATAATTATCTTACTTTACATGCGAAAGATTGATACTTACTCACACAAGTTTCGATCTGTGTGACAAAAAAACGAGAGTGAAACCTTGTGATGATCAGCTTTGCATTACCTGCTTTTCATCCTGTCAAGGAGAGACTAGATCAGGTCAGGTAAGTCTGCGTTATTGTTCCTGACATAGAACAATAACTTCTCGTTGGGATTCTTGACTGCGTCATGTACAGAACTGAAATGACATCTCGTGATAATTAGATCTGCTCTCTCTCGTTGTCTCGTTGTCCGGTCAAGGCCAAGCCAGGTCAGGACAGACTGTAATTTTTTCGCTGACTAGGGACAATAATTGCTCTCTGCTGCTACTGAGCGATCTTCCACAGACAGTGATACATTTCATTTCGTTTTGCAATCTACCAGTGACGTGACCTGACATGATCTGACATTGGATTTCGTGAACATTGCTAAGAGACATATATAGATCTGTTTGTCTCACTTGAATGATAGTGAAGATCAGCGGCCACTTCTATCATCTACACTACAAATGAGTCCAGCTGTCCTCATACATATGACCTAGCATGACCTCTTATGTTGTCGCGTCACGGTTTATATCCTTTTGGGGATCGTACCCTGTGTAAATCCAAACGATGCATTCACTGTATTCGGCAATATTATGGAAAAAACGAAGCATGTTCTCGCCACCGCCGGATGGATGCGAGGATGAAACATATGCCAAAGAAATCCGGTACAGATCGCTGCGGCCGTTCCGGCGCTGCGCTCGATGCAAGGACTCATGCTGAAGGGTAAAGGGTGGAGGATTATGAATGCAAGGAAAAGGATAAGTGCAGAAATGAAGTACGAAAAACTTTGACAGTACAAGCCTCAAAACTCGATTCAGTCGTTCGGAGCACAAGTGCATTTCACAGCGTCATGTGTTTTGTGTTTGTACTGCTGTTGATCATCAACATATAGTCACAACTCACAATGCGTCATAATCTCATCAAAGGTTCCGAACATTTGTGCTGTTATTATGACACAAGTAGATGGCCACTCTCAACGAAATGTGCTTAGCGCGCAAAAATATGATTTAACCCGTCCACGACTGGGGGAGCGGTTGACTGCCCCCCCTGAGGTTTTTCTGGGCTTGCGAGAGAACCAACAAACACAGAGTAACGAAACTTTCTGTACCTTTTGCTCCATCAATTTTACATCTCGTGTCAAAATTTTGACCTCAGGTTGTGTCAGGTGCCTGACCTAAGTCAGGTCAAACAGACCTATGTCCAAAAAAGTTTAGCGCCCTCTAACTTTTTCGCATAACAAGATATCTCAATAATACTTTTAGGGATTAGTGATCGTGATAGATGCAACAAATCTGCTATCCCAGATTTTTCGGAATTTTCCGGGTCATCGACCTAAGGTCAAGCCCATTTTTAAGACATATCGCCGTTTTTTTCGGAAATTGACGGAATATTCCATAACATTTTTAGTGTGGAGTGAAGCAGACATCTAGTTACCGTCAATGAGCAAAGTATCAGTAACTTCCAACCATTGACCTGAGGTCAGGTCACGAATAATTGTAGTGGGCCAAAATGTACCAGCGTCAAAATCGACGATGAATTACTCAGAATGGGTAGAAAATGGCAGAACTAGCTTGCACAGACGTAATTAATACCAGGAACCTCAAAAAGTTTGAAAAAGTAGCATATTTTGGAAACAAACAGGCTCTCGCGAATAAAGCTGCACCAACTTTGTAGATTGGTAACTAATCAATTTTTCCAAAATTTAAGCATGAAAAACCATCACAAGAACCACGAAGATCAATCAAATTGACATAGATCGTCTTTTCCGCGAAAATAAAGGAATGCCAAAATTAGTTCCCGTCAATTTGGTACCGCATACGGCAGCGGCGCACACTGAGCTGGCGGGAGAATCACGGTGTCTTTAACTCAACGTTTCGGCGTATATATTGAACAAATCTGGGGAAATTAGACGTGTATCGGCATCTGGGGACCTTTACTTGTGCGCCGGTGCCTTTACCTATGCGTTATTAGTCACAGCCCTTGAGATTCAGGCTATTTCTCGGTCTCATGCAGTCGGCTATGAGAAAACATGTATAGGGCGTAAATTGGCTTACATATTATCTAAAACTAAAAATGAGACCAGTTTCAAGTTCTTCTCGTCACAGGCTTTCCAACGGTATGCTTATTTTTATCGTGCAATCAACCGTTCGTGAGTTAGAGGGGGGCAGTCAACTGTCCCCCCAGTCGGCCATGTTCGAGACGGACCGACGGTCGTGCGCGAGTTAAAAGGAGCTTTCAAGCTGCTCATTGCACACACACTGTAATGATTCCGCGCGTTAAGCATGTCAACATCAAAATAAAATGGTCGGTTACACAAACTAACACACTCCACTCTAATACAGATCGCCGCGCGACCCGGGTCTTGCGCATAAACTTCTAAACGTTTCCAGACGGAAGCTGCACTTACCATTGTTCCGCCGAGGCTGATGATAATCGCCAGAAGCAGCGACAGAGACCGCATAGTGTCAGCCGGCCGCGCCGTGCAGCCAGAAGCTCTGGTGCCGCGTTTCCGGAGCGGACGCGCCTGCATCCTCCCCGAGCCCGGCACGAAACTGGAGCCGGGCGGGCCGGCGGCGGCCGGCGGCGGCCGGGCGGCGACGTACCGCGGCGGGGCCGGCTCGTAGCCGTGTGCCGCGACGGCCAGGTGTGGGATTTCCATTCTCACACGGCCGACGGCGGCAGGGCGTCGTCCGGTCTTAATGACATCACGTGGCGGTGCAGTTGCGGTTCTGGCTTTCCAGTGAGAGCTCGCCACGTCCACAGCCGCGAGGCGCCCGACACGCTGACTCATCGGCGACGGAAGACAAAGACGAGGCATTTAGGGCCCGCCCAACATACTCGTGAGGTTTCCCGTCATTCCGTCGGCTGAGTCCCACACATACCAGCGCGTGTTGGGAGCAACAGCCCGCAGATATCAACCCGCATGCGATTCATTCTTTGATTCGCATCGAATAATGCCACCCAGTGGAAGTGTTGCATTTTGTTTCCGTTTGTTGCTGGCTTATGCGACGCCTCTCGCTGACCACACTCGCCCTAATCTCGCCCGCGCTGGAGGAAACATTGCAGCCTCTTCTCACACCTTCGACATGGTGCCAAAACCGTTAACGTGTCATTGTCATCATTTTAGTACATCTTTTTTTCTGTGGGAGTCAGCATCTGTTCAGTTACATGCGGCATAGAATAATTCGCATCGTCAGGTACGCCGGAGTTTCGGCACCTGTTTACCCACTTTGACAGATGTCACCAGACGAGGACTTCAGCGGTTCATTTTCGAAAGGTATCAATGCATTTCGGCAAGGGCATTCAATATCGGCATGGGCCTATTCAATTTCGGGACAATGTATACAGCTTCATCAGTTTGTAATTAATAAGGACAAAGTTAAAACTGGTTTCGTTGACAGAAAAAAAGATCTTTAACACAATGTAATCCAAAAAAATCTGTCGGATAAAGATCCTTCATGAAAGAAGAGATCGTGCAGGTGCATGTGATTTTATATATGAATGGTGAGTTTATCTCAAAGGTTTTTTGTCATGATTTCAAATGATTTGTACCATCGAATGCCATGCAGTTGTCAATCAACCAAAGGCGGCGAATCGTCGAGAATCGTCTTCAAGTCCAATCAGTGGTGACTGCCTGGAGACGGTGCCAGAACGAGTTCAGATGTAACCCACCATCGAGAACTGTCATATTCTAACATTAAGGCTACTCCAGTAGTGCCAAAAAAGGTGTACTTTTCATGATCTGAACAAAGGATATTCTGGGCGTCCAAGAACACCTAGAGCCATTGACAACACGCATAAGGTTGATGCTGTCTTGGAGAAGAGCCCCAAGTGTTCCCTCCGCCGTCCCCACCAAGCTCTTGGTATTTCGTACGGCTCATTGTGGAGGATTACGCGTCTGGACCTAAAATGATACCCTTATCGCATTCAGGTCAAACACACCTGACAACGACATACACAAGACAGTGCAGATGTGTAACTGGTTAACGAAGACTTTGGCCAGCCACACATACTTCATTGAGAACATCTGGTTCTAAGATGAGGCGCATTTTGTTCTCTATGGACACGTAAGCAGGAAGAACATGGTATTCTCGGGATCATCACCATCAACAGAAGTGTTTGACAGGGCTCTCCCTGAATAACAGTGCGGAGCATGGATGGCCATGAGTAGTCATGGAGTGACTGGGTCGTACTGATTTGAAGAGGATGAAAAGACGGCCTCTGTGGGTACCGACCGCTACTGGAGGTTCTGACGAAGATGTGGAAGGACCTAAGCGGGGGGGGGGGACAGGACATCAAGGGAGAAGAACAGTGGTTCCAACAGGATGGTGTGACCCCACACACCGCCTCAGGAACGAGGAGGTGGCTCCAGTCTTACTTCGGGCGTCGCGTTATCTCCTACCGAACGCAACACGTGTGGGCGCCTTACTCTCCTGACCTCAGCCCACTGAGTCCTACGGGGTCCAGTTAGGCATCATGGAAGATTTGGTGCTAACCGATTGAAGTAAACGATATTGCGTACCTTCACTCAGCAGGCAAACATGGAATGATAGCCACATAAACAATAAAATGCAATTCCTCCATCATGAAATTGAATGGCGCTTGCCTAAACCGGCTACACTGTGCCACTTTCTAGGGGCAATAGGATACAAGTGATGTTTTGCCACATTTGCTTTCTACCTGAAAACATAAAAGACTTCTCCCAAAAGAAATTATCATCACCAGTTTGGGAAGTACCAGGCACCATTTAGGTGTGATGTTATTTTCCAAGTCTTTTCAAACAAGCAAGATATTGTACGCTTCCAAAATTTTGTACGAAGTAACCCCAGCCTCCCTTACTGGGCATGGTAATGAACTATTCAGTTTCAGCTAGCAAATGCAACTAAAATACCTGACATCAGCAACACATCAGCTTTGGACTATGCATGTCTTTATGGTCCCCAGTGAATCCACCAAGCTATAAGCCATACCCTAGAACATGCCCGTATTTTCTATACTTAAGCGAAGCACTCACTAGTTACGTGCTTGCATATGGCTGCGGACTCGTGGAAAAAGAAATATGTTATCCTTGTACGATCATGTCGTGCGTGCCGTTGCAGTGATCTTCAGAGAAGTGAGAACTTCACAGTTGGGGACGGGGCGCGGGGGAAAGAGACATTTCAGGCCAATTCTTTCCAGTCAACGTCCATACGGTCAATGTTAAATTTAAAAAAGTCTCCCCACTTCCCGTCCTTGCTCTGTACATCTCGCAGACCTGCCGAATATCCGACTACTCGCGGCTCTATGCTGACAGAAATGACTTGGTTGCAAAGCCAGTCGAGTAGCGGATCCAGAGTATCCCAATCCCCTACCGTTTCAGTGAAATCAGCCGGCAATTCTAGACAAGTTATTGGTCTAGAGGCTGGTTACCGAAATCGTTCTCCACTTGTCTTCAGAATACAGAATCTGTCTCATGTGGTATGAGCGCGAACCCTACCGAGAGCCCAAAGCTCCACAGGACGGTCCCTTCGAGAGGTCATAGCCCAACGGGACGATTCCAGGAAACGTCCGAGCAAGTTTCCCTTTTTAGCCTTTCAAACTCGCATCGCGTTTGGTAGTACGTCAGTCCTAACTGCATGAAAGACTGCTATATCCACATGCGTGCAATGACATTCATTCCGGCTCCCTATTTTACTGCAGGTACGGGAGGGAGGGATATATTCGGACCGCCAGCGATTCTTCCTGCGCCAGAGCTAAACTGAAGCCAGTGCCACGGATACTGAAGAGAGAAAGGTTAAACGCATATGGAAAGAATTAGCACAGGCAGATTGTTTCACTAAATGCTCCCAAGTCATGAGCTCTCGTACACAACAATAAGCAACGACGCGGCGAAAGTGGAAGTGGAAAGGTTCCCAAAACTGTTGAAGAACATCTCCTTATTGAATCTTTTAGCATTTTTTTTATCATATGGTAAATTTGCCCATTTCTATTTTGCTTCACGCCCCAGGGCAATACAAGCCTTTGTGTACTACGAACTCATCCAGATCTGTATACCACAGGCGCTAAAACCAATGGTTCGTTCCTTTGAACCTTGATTACGTAGTACCTTGATTATTTATGTTCGGTCTATAAGGAGGCGTGTTGTCGTCATGTTCGTGCTGGCTACGGAAGGACCAGCAGCCGTCGTTCCTACCACTTTTCAATTTGTGGTGGTTGTTGTGTATCGACCACATGCTGTTATTTGTTCTGTCCAAAAACACTCGTTTTTGTTTATTTCGTATTTTATAGAAAAGGTAAGCTCTGATTTCATAATGTACATCAAATTAGACGGAAACCAAACTATACTTTGATTCCTTGTGCACAGACGTTGCTGCCATCACCAAAAGCTGGTTGGACCAATTAGCGATTCGTAGAAAACCAGTCTACTGGATATAAAATTTAACACCATTATTGCAAAAAAAGACGATTTGTTCTTTGCTTTGAAGTCCCGTCATATCAACTTCTGGGATTGCAGTTGATCCTAAAAGTTATCTGAAATGATCTTTACGCCATTCACTAGGTGTGTAAGGGTGACCAAAACCTGTCCAGATTACGTCACAATTTCGCTGCGTCATATGGCTGTAGGTGGTCCCGGCTAAAGCTAAAGTTTGTGCTATGGCGCTGAAATTCCGTGAATTTCTTAGGTGTCTATCTTTTCCGCGGTTTTTGCCAAATAATTTTGGTAAAACGAGTCTTGTCTCCCCAATATGGTAATGGCCTTACTTGCAAGGGCAACCTAATCCCATATGACCAGCCTGACCTGGTTTGACCTCATCAGTCATTTGGCTTCTTTTCCATATGATCACACCTATGTTTGATCGTGAGTGACAACAAGTATGTACGTGCATACTCTCTTTCCATACAGTTTTCACGACTTTCACTTTCCTTTTTTGGGCTGCAAAATAAAAGCATTTCAAATCGCAAAATAATTTTATACGAAATATCATAGTTTTACGTCTACTGGCCGGTGCTTGTACGGTTTACGTCAAAACGAGTTCAGAAACACGAATAATTCATAGGCGTCAAAACCTTGACGTAGGCTGGCACTCTGTCACCTTGTCATGAATGCAGGCTTGATCTGGGTTCCAGACACATTTGCAGCGCATTTTATCTAAAACAAATTCTTGAATATTGAGAGAAAACGAGACTCCTTTCCTACAAAAAAACCCATGTTCGTGATCGCAAGGTTTATTTTTGTCACCTATGGCTGTGAAAAGGCATTTAATTTTCCCAACGCGCATGTCATGACATGACATGACATGACAAATCATACAAATGTTTGCTTTTCAAACCTTCATCTAACTGTCATCCAGAATCTGCACGCACTCATGCAGTACTGTTTTGTTTTATTGTGTCGTGTAGGTACATTGGCGCCAATAAAGCATACACTACAAGAACCCTGTAGGCTTTAACATGCATGGTCATCGACATTATCTGTTCTTTGTTGGCGCAGATTGCGTCATTATCATCCAGTGACATAAGCGTGAAGGCTGTTTTTTCCCGAGTTCCGAAGGCCGACAGTCATTGTTTGCAAGTTCCGTCCCTTCGCGGGCGTCTGGCCGCATGAATCACAGTAGTCGCGGCGATAAATGCCTGCTCAGCGTCACGGGCCGTGGAGTAGTGACCTCGATCTGCTGCCGGTCGGTGGGTGCATTACGCGGTGCGGCTGGGCCCGAACACTTGAGGTCATGAGGCTCGTTGTTGTGCTGGTGATTGCTCTCGCATTGCTGCATGCAGGAGAGGTGAGTGCTCTTTTGGAGGAGGTGGCGTTCCGTCTAGACTGGAGCACAAATAGACGGAATATTTCGTTGTTTCGGCGCGGAGACTGTTAGGTGTATCACGTTCTTCCTGAAGACAACCGGGAAACTGACAGCTGGAGGCGAGATGGCTGAGCGCTGTTTCATTACTAGCAGGGATGCGCACTTGAATTTCTATCACCGGGTTTCGAAAGGGGGATCCAGAGGCCAAATCGCCCTTCAACCTTCGCCGGACCGGAGGAAAGGGGTTCATGAGAACCCAAAAACAGCCAGAAAAAAACGAAAATGTTCGAAGATACAAAACTCAGGGTATCATTTCAGACATCCCTTCTACACCCTGTGTTAATTTCTAACTCGTGTCCGAATGTCAGTCGGCGCCATGCACGCCCGATTGGGGGGAGAATTCAGTTGACTGCCCCCTCTAACTCACGAACGGCTGGTCGCGCGATTAAAATGAGCACACCGTTGGAAAGCCCGTGATAATTGGAGCTTGGGACTTTCCTCCCCATTTTTGGTTTTGGATAATATGTAAGCCATTTACAGTCTACATATGTTTTATCATAGCTGACTGCGTGAGGTTTGAAACGGCCTGGATCTCAAGGGCTGTGATTAATGAAGTCTAGGCAAAGGCACCAACGAACAGATAAAAGTTTGCAGATGCCAATAAACGCCTAATTTCTCTGGTTTGTTTGACATATAAGCAGGAACATTGAGTTCAATTGTCATTTAAATCAAAGTTATTTTTTTTACTCAAATTATCGGCGATTTTCGCGCAACTGCACAGCGGGCCGCTGTTGCCGAACGCGGCATAATATTAACGGGGACTAATTTAAGCGTTTCTTTATTTTCGCGCTATCACCCTTGCCAAGTAATGTTCTCTGATCGCAGTTGTTCTAGTTATGGTTTCTCGTGCTTCGATTTTGAAAACAAATCAGTAGTTACCAGTCTACACAGATGGCAGAACTTTATTCGCTGGAGCCTGTTTATCTCCAAAATATGCATTTTTCAAGACTTTTTGAACTTCTTGGTGTTATTCGCAACAATGTGAGCCAGCTCCGCCATTTTCTACCCGTTCTGAGTCCTTTTCCGCCGGTTTTGACGGCGGTGAATTTTGATTCATAACAGTTCATTGTAACCTGACCTCAGGTCAACAGTTGGAGGTCACTTGATACTTTGCCCAATGGAGGTTATTGGATGTCTACATCACCCCACGCTCAAAATGTGGTAAACTACACCAATTTCCTAAAAAGCGACGTCGTGTTTTGGAAAATGGCCTTGACCTTAGGTCAATGATTCAGACGTTTCCCAAAAATCTGAGATAGAAGATTTGTTGCATCTATCACGACCTAAAACCAGTAAAAATTTTTATTGTGGTAACTTATTTTCCGAAAACGTTACAGGGCACCAAACTTTTTTGGACTTTGTCCACTTGAACTGACCTAGATCAGACCCTGACCTGACCTAAGGTCAAAATCTGGCATGATTTAAAAATGATCAAATAAAAGGTAAATAAAATCTCGTGACGCTGTGTCCGTTCGTTCTCTCGCAATCGTGGAAAAACTTCGGTGGCCCGTCAACAACGTCCCAGTCGTGGCGAGTTAAACTCAGGGTCACCTCAGGTCACCTTGGACAGGTCAAGTAAGTCCATGTTTTATGGAAGGGGAAGTAACATATCAGTTCGTAAAAGGTATTCATTGAAACTCGGCAAATTGACAGGACATGGCAGATGGAACAAAAAAGGCATTAATTGACATTAAACCTGCTAAACTGATGGAGCAGGACAAATGGAACAATTTTGCTATCTCGAATTTTTAAAAAATGCCCGGGTTCGTGATCACGGGTCAGCTGAACTTCCGGCCATTTTTATGTTTACTTGTTTACTTTTAAGACTGTGGAACTAGTTCGACGGTTTTGAAGCTTGAATATGGCAGAAGTTCAACTCCAACTCCTGGTGCATATGACATCATTTGAACACGTAACTGCACTCCCTTGATCAGTGAACTCGGGTCAGTGACGTTTCATACCGAATTTTTAGACCCGCAACAGAGTAGTCTTTTGGTTTACATTGGTTTACAGTCTTGGCTTTGTTGGTATTCAGACTGTGGGACTGGATATACATCCTGGTGCATCTCACGTCATTCGCACACGTAACTGTACCCCTTGACCTGTGATCTTGGGCTAGCCACGTTTCATACCGAATTTTCAGACCCGCAGCCGAGTACAATCCTTTAGCTTACAATCCTGGTATGTTTGTTGGCCGTGATATGTGCTTCGGAAGCACTACTGTATGATGACTCATTTTCTAATGGTGACCAAATCCCATTCAACTTCTGCAGACGTGATTTGACTTTTTGGAATATTGTGCTTGGTTGTAACGTGAACACACTCTGTACGGCAACAAATGATAAGAACCTTAAACATGCCTTCATTTTATACAGTCTGCACTGTTCCAATCCTCTTATTGTTGGCCCCTAAAATAGAAGCCCTTACCTCACGAAAATAATTTCCCGCAAAATATTAGGCTTTTTGCATTGCTGCCGTACTTGCCGCCCAATATCTGAGTGGCGTACATGAAAAGTGCTTGGCACGTGATGTTATGGAATTAAATGCTGTACCGAGCTTGGTCAGTGATAATGTAGCAGGTGAGGCAACAGACACCAGAAACGCCCGACGCATAGGCGTCAGTGCCCAGACCTAGGCTGATTTTGTTTGACTTTAATATGGCATTTACAGATTTCGTATGCGTGTCAGACACATTTACGACTTATTCCGGCCAAGAAATATGTTTATGGATTCTGAAAAAACGAGACTCCTGCAGTTCAGAAAGACACTTTTTCGGCCTTCATTTTCCGCCTTCCAGGAAATGGCCAACTTTGGCTCTAAGTGCCTTTTTTCGGCATCCTCATGGGTAGATCAGGCCTCCTTTTTACTGTCAACCTTTGTGAGCCACGCGGAATTCTTGCTTATTGAAGTTTTTTTTGGCGAATATGTTGCGACAGTAATATGGCCTAATATGACCTCTAGTGACCTTAAAATTGACCCTATTTGAAATATCCAGATGCATTCTTCCAGTTTCGCCAAGGGCTTCCCAAAGGTGTTTTTGCTTTTGCTGCGAGGCTTATAGTTCTCCAAGTCCTGGGGGCTTTCATAACCCCTCGGACGGACAAAGGTGGATCCGGAGGCCACCTTTGCCGATGACAAGAAACGAAGGTTCCTGAAGGCCGATGCAGGACAGCAAGCTGCCACGTTGCAAGGGATACGAGCCTCCCTGGGTGTGTCTGTTTTGAGTTAAAAATCGTGAGTGTTGGTTAAGTGTTGCGTGCTTGGATAACTTTCCTTAAACGTTTGTTTGATCTCTGCAAAGCCATTTGTCGTAATGATCTGGAATGAATCATCATGCAAGCATGAATATCGTGAACTTTGGCAGTGATACCCGCTCAGTCTGCGCCAGTACCTTCAGACTGGTGCAGCTCCCTCCCTGGAATGTTTATCACAGGTTATAGCGGCTACTCAGATTGTTCTGAAATTTCGGTTCACTGTGTTTGTAACTTTTCATGAATCCACTAAAAACCTGGGGTCATTTCCTTAAAAGTTCACGGAGCTATGACCCCATCCACAAGGCATATCTTGGAGAAATGTAATACGGCGCTGTCCATGCCATGTACGATAAAGATGTTCACTTTACAATACTACGATCTTTTGAGTCTCTTAGTTTTTCTCAGTTTCACACATGCGCGCCATCCATGGTGTTCTTGGTCTCTGCATTTGGCTCCTCGCTGGGGTCAAGTTCATCTAATTCCAAAAACGCAAACTGAAGTTACTAATGCTCTTTGATTTGATCTCGAACGAAGCATGGGACAGTGAGACGCGCGGTTTGCATAATAAAAGCAATCCGAATCTCTGCTCATTGCCGGAAGGCGTTCAGGCCCTCTCAGAAACCCCTCAGAAGGTTACGCCCCATTTGTTCCAACTGAACCCTGATTGTAGGGTACAACCTCATCTGAAATCACTTGTAACATCAATGCATGGCTTAGCCCTATTCCCGGCAGGGGGTGCTCAATTCGCCCCCTCGGATTTTTTTGCTTGCCAATTCCAGGCTTTTTGACACAGCTTCACGAAACTTGGTGACTTTTCCTAGCTATTCCTTTTACGTGCCATGACAAAATTTCAGAATTCTATTTTGCTCAGGGGCGGAGCCAGGCAGCGTTTTTGGAAGGCACCTCACGCCATTTTGGCCATGTTGAGGGTAAAAGGAAAATGTCTGCCAAAAACAGCGTTTTTAAGATAAAACTTAAAACTTTATATGGATGAATAGCTAAATAGCTGGGCAATGTGCGGATATAACTTTGTTTGTCGGAAGTCACTTCACAAGGTCAGGTCAAGGTCAAAAATCAAAATTTGTTTTTTTGCAATAATTTTTGCGTTGTTTTTTTCAAATGCTAAACCCGGAATGTACATGACGTAAAAAGGTGCCCTCTACTTGTGTATCAAGTTTCAGCTTGATATCAGGTCGGGTCACAGAGCTATGACCTAAAATGTCAGTGCGCGTACCCTATATCGCAATAGCCATAAAATGAAATTTTTGAAATGAAGTGAATTGAAATGATTGAAAACGTTTACAGATAATAGTAAATGCATACGAGATCATTCCAAGTGACTCGAAGGTCACTGGAGGTCATTTAAGGTCAAAGGTCACAAGTTGATCTGAAGAACGTGTGACCATGGCAGTTGCCCTTTTTTCATGTCCCTGGCACCACCTATGCTAACATTATACAAACATTGTAATGCGATTTGTGCTTCTTTAGCATTCTCCTATTTTTTAAACCCTTTGAACGCCCATGAATTTTCTCAAAATTTCAGATGTGTGTACCATTGGTAAAAGTCCTATCCATAATCTCTCGATTCATGCCAGTTTCATCGAAATCGGTCCATAAACAACGGAGTTATAAGAAGTCCAGAAATACCCCTGATTTTGACTTTTTTGCCCTCCCTGTATCCACACCTTTCAAAATTTTGAACATTTCTTTTTGTAAAAATGTAGTTTACGTCATGGCCAATCGATTGCCGTTTGTTGCGATGAAATCGGATGTGTAGTTCTCGAAATCTCGAAGGGGTGGCCGAATCCGCCCCCCTGCCGGGAATCGACCATACCGTCCAGCCCTCCGGGAATAGGGTTAAAAGAGTCAAACATGATATCACTGTCTTGCCAAAAGACCAAGCTACATGTAGTGTTTTGTTCCATTGCTCTATAACGCCAGGTTTGCAAATAGCTGGTGAGGGCTGGGGGCTGTATACCACCACCTTTCACCCTGAAGCTATCGACTGGGGCCCAAAAATGAATATTGGCGAAGGTCGAGACAGGGATGGCTCGGTTAGTGACGGTGCTGTTTTGGCTTTGCAGGGTCAAGCGGGCCGCAGCAGCGCCCGTTTAGCCCGGCTGGCCAGCCGGGGGAAGGTCACCGTGTTTCCCCCCATGTGCCCGCGCTGCACCCGTCGCTGCGGAAGAACCTGCTGTACAATTGCTGGGTGCAGACGGGGGTGACATGAGTCGTGCGCGGGCAACAGGTGCCGAAGCGGAAGAGCTGGATGATGAAACATTGTGCCGCTGAGCTACTGAAACCCCTTAGTCGCTTTGGACTGGCATTACAGAGTGGTCGTTTATGAAGGCTGTAGCAGCGAAGACCTTCCATGTGACATCTCTTCAAAAGGAGAATGCTTGTATATGCTTAAAATACCAGGACGTCCGTGGCCTTGCAACCTTAGCACGTAACGAGCATGACGTCATAGCCTGCCGGTGCCATAGAATCCGACCGACAGATAGACGGTGCGGCAGCAGGTGGCCTTACATGTTAAAGACGTATGCCGTCCCACAGAAGCAAAATTATAAGCGGCGTAGCCTTCATCGTTGAAGAAAAGCACATTCGTACTCCTCACGTGACTAGATGATGAACTTTCGCGTTTTATTTTTTTCATTTTACATACGAGGACTGTCGTTAATAGTAAGCGCATGAATCTCCTCTGCGGCGAACGCGTAGACGGAATGATCTGAGTCTTGTTTCAGCGTCTTGTCTTTGTTTCTCTATTTGCTTTTCTCGTTTACACCATTTCTGTTGACGCGTAGCTTTTGCCAAATATCATCGTAATGTCATATTTCGTCTTTAAGTAGCTTGCTCTGCTATATGCCAAATTGTGGCCGTGCTCTGGTATTGTGTCTTCTGATTGGTTGTAACCTGTACGCGATATATTGTCGGTGGCTCGGCTGTTTCGACCCGAGAGTCGGAAGTCATGGGCGGTACCGACCTGTTGCCTTATGTATGTGTGTTTGTTGTTTTTTTTTTTTTTACCGAGTTCGGCCACGTCTACAAACGCACGGAGTACGGACAGTCCAAGGCCGTATATAGGACAGTCATTGAAGTGGTATTATCACTGGTATCTTGAAAGTAAAAGCTGCGTGATCGTGAAAGTCGTGTGCAGACCAAACAGGGAAACGCAGTCATTTAAGCTAATGACCCAACGACGACAGTCCTGGAATTGTGCTATAGATGTGGGGATAAACGGGATTCAACGATTGTTTACGCCTCAGGTATAACGCCAACTGATTTTTTGAGATCATGTCAAAGACGCTCTTCTGACTGTCAACAGTGGGACATGGATACAAAATAATGTGTTAAGTTGGCCATCCTAAAACAGGCAGGCGATGATGTTCAACGCCGGTGGAGTGCACCACTTTTGCTAATCTTTTCATCAGGCTGGCAAGACAGGAAAGCAAAATATGACGACAAGCACATGTCAGACATTTATTTGCGTTTCGCTCACTGTAGTTTGCTGCAGCGCCTCGTGCATCAAGCGGTCACCTTTGCTCAAGAACGTGCTGATGGAGATATCGCCGTGCCACACGCAGTACCACCAACTGAACATACCGTCCAGAGTCCTGTCTGACGGGGCGGCCGGCTCGACGTCCACCCAGCTACCCGAGGTGGTCACCAATCCGCACGGCTTCCCGGCCGTCTTCGCCGGCGACAGCGTCTACGTCAGCACCAACAGTTTCCGCGACCGGCGCGGCTGCGTGACGGCGGACATGCTGCCCGCCGGCGTGAACTCCTCCGACCTAACCGCCGCCGGCTTCACAGGCGACTTCCTGCTCCTGGTGTTCGGCACGCAGCTGGTGCGCCTCCGCACCACCCAGCTGCTACGCTGGCTGCACGGTGAGCGCTCGCGCCACGCCGTGCACGTGGTCCATCTCTCGTCTAGAGCACTGCCCGTCACGCACGTGTCCACCACGCCGTGCTGCGCCGCCGGAAAGTGGTGTTCGCGCGTCAACAGGCACGTGGTGGTGTACTCGTTTAATGACGGCGGTAACCTCAGGGCGCAGCTGCACGCGTCAGTCGACCAGGCCGCCACGTTCACGGCCCTGCACGTGCACCTGAAGGCCGGCAGCGAGCCGGTGCTCTTCGCTCAGTACCCCACCGAGGAGTACAGCGCGCTCTTCCACAACTATGCCGGGCGCGGGTACGTGCTGCGGATGGACCACGGAGTGTCGCCGGAACGTGACGAGCTGCTCGCACAAATCTGTGTTGGTGTCGGACGAGCCGTTGAGCACGGTGGCACTGCAGCGCGACATGCTCATGGCGACGATGCTGGTGACGCGGGCCGGCCGGCTGAGCGTCTCCGGGCGCGCCGACTCGCATTTCGAGCCGACCGCCGTCCTGAGCGCCGCCACCCTGCAGCGCCTCGGCGCCAGCGCTGGCGCGAAGCTGCCCGTCAAGGCGTTCGCCGGAGACGGCGTGCGCTGGCTCGTCGTCGACGCCGACGACAACGTGTTCCTCGGCAGCGCGCAGCCTGTCTGGGAGTCATTAGTGTATCGCTTCCGACTGGACGAGGCGGCTGCCGACCCGCTGCCGTCCTCGGCCGGGCCGCGGCCGAGCGGACCGCAGGCGGGCAGCACGACCGCGCCGGCGACGACGGCCTCCAAGAGCGCGGCCGGCCGCGCCGCGGGGAAAGCCGGCACCAGCCACCGCCGCCACCAGACGTTCGTGCTGCGCGGACGCACGCTGGAGGTCGTCTCCCTGACGGAGGAGGGCGCCTCCGGCGGTCTAGTGGAGGCGTCGCGCCGCCTCTCACTCTCCCCCTACCTGGCCAAGCTGGACGCTGACTGCGAGACGTTTCGGCTAGCCGTGGTGCTGCTGTCGCGAGCTGAACCGGTCGTCGACAAGAACGACACTCTGCAGCTGCGCGTGCACGTCAACGCCGCCGAGCAGGTGTCAATGCGACCGCTGGTGCTCCTGTCCACGCCGATGCTCGTCTCCAGGATGCGGCTGTTGTCGAGCGGTTTTGAGCCGGACGGCACGGTCAGCTCGGCCTGGTCGGTGGAGGTCAGCAGCCACCCGGAGAGCCGGCAGCGGCCGTACATGGCGCGGCTGCACCTGGCGCAGATGCGCGTCACCACGACGTCCGCCGGCGCCGAGTGCCCGCCACGCCGGCCGCGGCCTGTCGCCGTCCTGGTCGGCTGCAACCCGTGGCTGCGGCTGCGCGCGCTCAACAAGCGCACGGAGCCGGCTACCTGCCGGCACCTGATGTCGAAGGGCCTGCTGATCGCCTCGTCCCCCGAGCGCGACCCGCTGCTGCGGCACCAGCGGCGCGCGCGCGGCGAGGACGCCGTCCGGCTGAAAGGAGGCGTCTGGCACGTGCGCTGGGACCCCGACTGGGGCTGCCCGCTGCTGAGCAGCGACAAGGCCCAGTTCTCGCCGGTGCTGGTCGTGGAGGACCGGGAGCGCAGCTGGCCGCTCGAGCTGGCCACCGTGGTGTTCGACATCCACGGCCTGCGGGACTTCGAGTTCGGCTTGTCGGCAGCGGACGCCGGCTGCCTGCGCACGGACCTGCCGGAGGCCGTTTCGTGGCGGCGCAGCAGCGACCTGCTGCGGCCGGCCGCCGGCGCCAACTTCGACCCGTTCGCGGTGATCAACACCTCCAGCTACGTCAGCTGCAATCGCTCGGACCCGCTGCCACTCCACCACGTCCGCGACGAGGCTCTCTCCGAGCTGCCGGCGGCGCAGGTCGGCTTCGAGATCTTCGGTCTGCCCGGTCACGACAACTCGATCCTGTGGGGCGACTCGAGCGAGATACACGTCTTCAACTTTCGCGTGGTAGACCCGATGTTTACCTTCTGCGATCTGAGCCTGACGGTGCCCGTCTTCTTCATGCACGCTGCCGACGTCAGCCAGCACACCAAGCTGACTATCCTGCTGGTGGGCATCGGCCTGGGCCTGCTGGCGGTGGTGGTGGCGCACTGCTCGCGCCAGATCACGCTGCGCGTGCGGCAGGAGAAGCGTGAGCAGATGGAGCAACTGTTGCAGGCCGCCGACGCGTTCGTGGCCGGGGACGGCGAGCCGCTCCCCATAGGCCTGTAGCGGCCGGACGCGGCCTGGCCGCTGTCGGCAGCCGGAAGACATCAGGCGCCCGCGGCCGCAGCGCGGTCACAGAGGTCTGCTTCGGAAGCCGCACCCCGGGGCCTCTCCCGTGGAGCAGAGAGCTGCAGCTGAGACCATCGCTCCCGCTGCCAGCGCTCAGCAGCACTGTTGTAATGTGCTGACGAAATGCCTGGGCCTCGTTTTTACGAATGGATCCCCGAACTAACGTGATCCGCCGTGACACGGTTACGACGAATTTCCAGCTTCAGCTGCACTCCATAAACAGACATCAGTAGGGCTCAGAAACTGCGTTTTATTGTTGTCTGGCCATGAAGACATTTTAACGTTTAACTCACACCGATGGCTTTCATCTCACTAATGCTCATGGTGTTTCGCGTTGTTGTATTTCCATGCTGTTGTAAAGTTGCAAGTTGTGATCATTGTTCTGTATCCTGTCGTATCGAATCAGACATTCCTATTTCTCTCAGAAATACGTAAGCTCTGCTAATGCGTTCACCTTCCTCAAATATACGCGAATGCTCCAAAGGGAGTGTTTTGTGCTGCGGATGGAAACCAATAAGCTGGTACGAGTTCGTATCAGACATTTGGCCGCCGTAGACCGACGTTTAGTCCCCCTATGGCGCCGGGACCAAATGGATGGTGACGGGCAAAGGTGTGCCTTGAATCTTTATCAAACATCGGTCTAGTATCGCGCAGGCCGCGAACCAGCATTCGATTTCACATTTTTAAGGGTGAATCAGCTGATGTAGTTTCAGCAAATTGGCCGTATACGGGTTGCCCTTCGAATCCTGATATTTGTGCAAGCAAGCAATTTTTGTTGAAAAAAACAGTAAGCCAAACATCGATATCCCAAACTGTTTCGCAGGACACTGTCGCTTGAGAACAACTGACCAGTGGCGTCTCACGCCTGCAATGCCGCGATCTTAGAAAGACGCGTTGTTTTGTGTGCTGGGCTGGCGTTCCTCGCCACGGCACGGGACGGCCCGGTTGGCACGTGAAGGCTGCGGCGCACCTCTCCAGCCGGCCGGGGCCGCACCGAGTGGCGCCGCCTACAGCTGTTGACGCGACCGTATGATGACCGGACTGGGCGGCGGCCGGACAGCTCGCGGCCGCCGCTGACGCTGTCCCTGAAGACGAAGGCCCTTTCAAGCTGACCTCGAAGCCCGTGACGAGGCAGTTTTTTTGTAGGCTGCACTGGCGTGAACGGCCGTGCATCGACGCCGGTCGGTGACTTTCCCACCAGTCGTGCCACCAGCTGCAGTTGGCCAGTGAATGCGCGGCGGGACGAATCGTCAGGTTAAACTGCTCCGCCGGACCGCTAGTAGGTGCCCGGCCCATCGGGCAGCGACCGGGACGAATGAGTGCGCACAGGATTTACCAGGGCTGTTGACGGGGCCATCGCACAAGTCTCCCCAACCGACCATCCCCAGCTGTACATTGCTTCCATGGAGCACTGAGCATGGTTCTCGTCCCTTCAGCCGGTGTCATTCGGCCTTGAGGTCCTCGACCGCTGAGGCCCCTGGCCCGCGCGCGGTGTCCAGGGGCGGATCCAGTGAGTGAGTGCGGGCAGGACGAGACAGTTGAGCTGCTGTGTGACCACCGACAACAGGCCATCTTGCCACGTCGTAGCGCTGTTTCTCGTCAGTCGTCCTCCATTCGACCCAACGAGACGGCTGACGTTGTTGACGTGCAAGCGCGCTCATCAGCCAAGCCGTCTCCCGACGGGCGACTCTCATGAGGCGCCCACTCCTGGCTGCGGCACTGGCGCCCTGGCGGCGCCGTGACGCTGCAAAACCAAACACTTTTGACAGCGTGATGGTGTCACGCGGGCCGTAACGAGCGGGATGGGTCTGACCTTCGCCCGGCTGGCGATGCTCTATCGCGGCTGGTGCCGTCCGAGAGCATCAGTGAGTGAGCGGCAGGCCGGGCGGGCGGGGAAGCTCCGCGCGCTCTTTTCGGTCTCCGTGGTTCGCCCAAGGCGGTGTCGAGGGCGACGATGGAGCTGGCTACACTGTTGCCGCCGACGCCGCTGCTTCTGGCGTTGCTGCTGCTCGTGCTGCTCTACTGGTACGGCACGCGCACGCACGGCACGCTGGAAAAGCTCGGCATCCCTGTGATCAAGCCGTACCCGTTCATCGGCAGTGTGCCGTGCCCCTGGCGACACGTGGCCACCGAGGAGGACTTGCGCAACGCCCGGCGCTTCGGCAAGGTCTGGGGCCAGTACGAGGGGCCGATCCCTCAGGTGTTCATCGCCGACCTGGAGCTGGCCAAGCGCGTGCTCATCAAAGACTTTGACCATTTTACCGACCGCCCGGCGCTGTTTGACTTCGAGCTAGGCCGCGACCAGCTGGACATGCTTCCCGGCGAGAAGTGGAAGAAGCTGAGGTCGATGCTGGCGCCGTCACTGACCTCCGGCGCCAAGCTGAAGGCCATGGTGCCCACGATGACGCAGTGCGCCGAGGAGGCGTGCCGCCGATTGGACGCCAAGCTACTCAAGAGCCCGGTGCTGGCCGTCAAGGACGAGCTGTTCGGGCCGCTCACGCTGGACATCATGGCGCAGTTCTCCTTTGGCATGAAGGTGCCAAACGTGGACGACACCAACAGCAAGTTCGTGAAGTCGGCCTCGGCGTTCGGCAGCCCGGGCGACGCGCCCGACTCGTGGCTGACGCTCATCATGACTTCGTTCCCGGACCTGGCCAGCTACATGTCGGGCCGTGAGCTGATCCCGGCGTTCAAATACTTCCTGGAGCTGCTGCGGCGCATCGTGAAGGAGCGGCGCGCGGAGGGCGTCAGCCGGCCGGACCTCGTCGGCGCGCTGATGGACGCCATCGACAACAAGGTGCCGACGGCCGAGTTCCGCCAGCTCGGCATCGACGCCGACCTGGTGCTGCTGCAGGGCGCCGAGATGTTGATGGCCGCCTACGACACCATCGGCACCACGCTCAACCTAGCCGCCTACTTCCTGGCCACGCACCCGGAGGAGGCGGCGCGCGTGGCCGCCGAGGTTGCCGAGGCCGGCCCGCTGAAGTACGAGACGCTGCAGCAGATGCCGCTTCTGGAGGCTTGCGTGCAGGAGACGCTGCGCATGTCGCCGCTCATCTCGCGCCACTTCCGACTTTGCACGCGCGACTGGGAGCACGACGGCCTGCGCATCCCGGCCGGCACCTGGGTGATCGTGCCGGTGCGGCCGTTCCACTTCGACCCGGCCGTGTTCCCGGAGCCGGAGCGCTTCCTGCCGGACCGCTGGCTGGGCGAGAAGGGCCGCGCGCTCGGCCAGTACAGCTGGATGCCGTTCGGGCTCGGGCCGCGAGCCTGCATGGGCAGCCGGCTGGGCACCATGGAGTGCAAGTTCGTGCTGGCCTACCTGCTGGCCCGCTACCGGCTGTCGGCCACCAGCGAGACGCGGCTCGAGTACCACAAGGGTGTGTCTCTGTTCAGTAGCACCTACCCCATCCTGGTGAAGGTTGAGAAACTGACGTGAGCAGCTTCGCTCACCACTCGCTGAAGACCCGGACCTGAGCGACAGCAGCCACAGCGCTCCTGCAAGTTAGCTGGCTACCTGGACTGTCTGCTCGAATAAGATGCGTCTGTCAGTGCAGAAGCGCGCTTCTCCGTGCACTGCTACTTACGGCATACCACGACAAGATGTTGCAGTGTGGCGTACGTATAGGGAAGTGCACTTACGTGCCAATTTACTTCGGAGCCGGTTTTTTAACAGCGAACCAGTAATTTGTTGAGAGGCATCGTGTTTGCATGACAATGATACCAGTGGCCTGTTTCGCAGAGCGACAAGCGGCTGACATTTAATTGTCATAAGCTGCAGAACTCCGCGCAACATTGCAGAATCTGATATACTAAGAGGAACAGAAAATTATTCTGTTGTGCTATTATTGTTAGTACATTTACCATGTATCTAAACCTCCCAAGCAGTTCTGACGAAACATGCATACAATATAATGGTTACAGCGCTACACTGTACTGAGTTTCACGGCGCAAGTTTTCGGGTTATTTGCTCCAAAGCCTTGTAGGACATTCATGACGACATTAGAAACTCCACCCCCGTCCTTGTAGGGGCGGAGTTATTATCAATATCCATATGATAATTCATTATTTCAGACATTGGCAGCGTCATGTAAAAAAGTTTGCATGGGCTTCCTATGCATGAAATTTTTGGTATAATTCAAAAACTTTCGTGAAAAGCAGCGCATTGGTTAGCCCATTACCACCAGGTCGCATGAAACTGAAGAACGAGTTACAATCAAAAAATAAGCAAGGATTTATAGCATGATGACATATTTTTTCTCCATAGTAATTCAACAAATTCTGGTTGACGCAACCGGATCATTTCCTTCATTCTTACGCACTTTGTCATCCTGGCTTCCGCGGTGGCGCCGCCGCCGTTAACACAATGCTCTCGTGGATTCCCAGCTACATAATAGGACCCTTACGTGGAAGTGCAATGAGCGGGGCACAGGGACCCTTAGAGCTTCCAAAGGTCTTCCGCTGTTTGCGAAAATGCAGTTAAAAATAGACAAAACATGCGAATAAAGTAACAAAGAAAAAATCACAAAGATCCTCCAGACTTTTGAGGGGCACCCGAATCACAAATTGGCCCAACTGACCGATCAGCCGTCCCCGGGAGTTTCTCTTATCTTCCCACGAGCGTCTGCACCTCTCGCGGTTCTCGGCACACCGGCTCAAGGCCACCATCGCTCAGGCTTCAGCTGCAAGGCTGGCTGCGCCACAGCCCGTCCGCTCTGCCAGCAACGGTGCGCCGGGCCGGACCGGACCGGGCCGGTCGCCTCACGGGCATGGATGCAAGGGCCGTCGACCTCTGCAGATCTGCCGGCGAGGGCGGCTGGAACGGCCGGCAGAAGCTGATCTCAGCTGGCCGGGGCCGGCGGCGAACGGTAGAAGCCTAGTGGAGCGGCAGACAGGCACGAAGACTGGGTTTTGTTTGTTTCCGGTGAGTAAAATAGCGCCATGTGTGATGCCATTATCTCACTTTGCATGCGTAAGGACGTCTTCACAGACGCAGCGCCCAATAGCGTGCGTGAGAAAAGTTCACATGTGTAACAGCACTGTCCGTCTTCTTATAACACAAACCAGGAACTCCATGGAATCCGTTTTCTTCCATCACTTCTTCATATAACTTTTTAACCCCATAACGCTCAAACTGTAGTCAATTTGCGTCATTTTTTTGTCATTTACTCCTCTTAATGAATTTTAGTTCCAATGAACCGGAAGGAGCTGAAGGAAAGGAAAGGTCCTGGTCGCGAACAGTTACGCCGGAAACTGTGCGGGCCAAAGTAACAAAGGATAAAAAGAAAAAATACGGTTCGACGATTTGCAAGAACTGTTCTTTCATACCTTGGGTTATCGCCAAGCTTCCGAGCGATGGCAGTAATCATTAACCAATAACTTCATTCATCCTGACATTTTCTAATATAGTTTATATCTCATATCATTACTAGGTGGTTACACCTAGCCTGAGCCGCCTATCAAACTGTAAAGATAGTGCGCCGGAAATCAGCAGATACCAGTGTGTTTACCTGCTGCTTCAGGAGTAAGCTCATATTGTTTCAAATCACTTCAACTTCATCGAAAAAATTTGCCGTAGACTCTGAACAGTTACATTGTGACAAGATCGTACAAAGCGTACAAAGGGAACGATGGTTCCTTAAAACGCAAAAATATGCAGAACACTACCTTAATAATGTTTAAGATCACACAACAGCAACTTTTTCAGAACGAGCAATGCTCGTAACAAGGAAAGTGAATGGCTTCCGCGGAATGAATGATACGAACTCTTGGCATAACTGATGGAGGAATTTTTCGGACGAGTATGATAGTCCTAAAATTTGCGCCATCCTGAACGAGACAATCCTATTTCCCGACGACCAATGACGCAGAAAGCTGCTAGTTTTCACTCACATTGGACTTTATATTAGATTTCATATCGGACTTTATATTGGAATTCATACTGGACTTCATATTGACTTTTTCCACGACTGATACATTAAATGGTTGTCGAGACTTTTTTTATCGCTAGAAGGCAAGGAACGCATGGCGTGTGAAACTACAAGACAAAGCTTTGACTACGACACATACATCCACATACATCACCAGTCTGACTGGTTATGCGTACTCCCGTAAAAATGTTCAGAAACATAGAAGTCACGCAAATAAACATATATGCTGCTGCTATTTGGGGGACATAATCTACTAAGGAATGGCCGATTTTTATGAGCAGTATTGAGTTTTTGCGAATTCATGACAAAATACACCGTCAAAAAAAAACATCGCATTGCGCCACGCTGGGAAATATGGTCAAAACCAACTCAATAAATATATCTAAACGTTGTAAATAGGGCCGCATGGGATACCGGGTTTTACTATCCGGCCCGATACCGGAATAAAATGGATAGCAAATTATCCGGACGACTAATCCAGCCGGACAGCAGTACAAAGCAGCATTTCACAATGCGTGTAAAAACCTAATGAAAACAGATATAAGTTAAATGTACGGAAAAGTGCGAAGGTAGCACATCACTCAATGCTCGTTTCCCGAACCTTCATCATGCTGAAAACAGCCAAAACATTGAGACGTCAGGATGTATTTCAGTTGCTTGACAGGAATGGTTCTTCGATATCTGCATCTTTAAGAAGCATATCAGTCATTTCAAAAAGGTTTTTAATTGCCGGAGAGGTATCCAAACGCTGGATTTACTGCTCATTCTTTTCTATCCATCCTGTATAATCAGGTGACAAGAATGAAATTCAGGGGGGAAATATTTACTTCCTAACCCTTGTAAATTGCTTTTGGAAATAAGCTGCATCTCTGTTTTGCTGTAACCTGGCCCGCCTTTGTGGTGGCACGTTCCGTGCCTTTTCTACGAATGTGGTCAGCTCAAGCTGCTGTAGTTCGTGGCCACCGAAACCCAGGTCAATGCAGGACATTAATTATGTGACGAACTTTTCAACGCAAAACTGTGTTCAAATCAGCCTTTTTTTGTTACATATCTCCACCCACTAGTTGTGCTCATTTTAATGCGTTGCGTCATTGGAGTAAATAATAAATTAATAAATAACCCCTGCATTTTTAATATCCTTGTACCAAGTTGTACCGTGGTCTTCTGGATTTTACAGAAAGGCGTGTGAAGTCTTTTAAAAGAGTCCGTCCAAGAAAACCTTTTATCCTCAGTGACGATTCATCTGATACGCTATTGCACCTGAGCTACAGCAAATAAGGATGGTAGTGCTATACTTTGTTCCAACAGTGAACCTCTATCGTTCATCTAGTTGCCACAGAGGAGTGCTTTCCGAGTTTAGAACCATTCTTCCTTACGGCGAAGAAACATTATGAAGCTATTCTGCCGGATGATAAGAACTGCCGGCGAAGAAGTGGATGTTATAAAATCAGGCCATCAGGCTGGATAGTCTACACAATGCACTCCTAGCTGTGAAAGCAAATACTTCCGACTAGTAATAATGGTCCTAAGACGAGTTTCACCCAATTCATCTTTTAACCATATTTCAGTACCCATACTGCAAGGACGCATTCTCGTCTGCGGGCGTAATCTCCCCCCTCCCCCTTCCTTCAGATCTCAACAACTGCATGTCGGATTCGATCACAACAATCGGCAATGGATTCGGAATGACGTAAGCTACATTTTCATCTAAGAAAATTTTGAAATTTGTGTAAGGAGTGGATACAAGAGAAAAAAGACGGAAAGAGGATATTATTTAATTTGTTATAATTTCCACGTTTATGTACTGATTGCAATGCAATTGGCATTAGTTGAGAGGTAATCAGTGGTCACTTTTCTTTTGACTAACGTGCTTACAATTTTTGCAGCTTTTTTTGCGTCTACAGGATGGGAAAATGGGAGGTGTATTTTTCAAACAAACTAACATAAAAGTCAAACATTACGTTTAGTTTGCACTAGTTGTTTTCTACCTAAGAAGTAAGGATTTTGTTACATCGTCTGCCTAACGTTGACATACGTGGTACAAGGGACAGAAAAAAGGATATTGCCATGGCTGCAAATTCCCTAGGTCAGCGCACGGCCTTTTGACTTCAAAGTACCTCAAATGGCTTCGGAATTACGTAAAATGGCCTTGGATGTTTATATCACTGTGTTTTCAAACGATTCCAGTAATATGAATTCACTCGATTACTGAATGCCCTGTTCATGACTCGTGATATATGCACACGCGCAAACATTTTAGGTCATACCTCAGTGACCTGGCCTGATATCGACCTGAAATTTGAAACGCAAGTCGAATACGCTCTCTCAGATTAAACGTATTCCGTTTTTCCATTTCATTTCGCTCTGAAAGTTCGCACCAAAACACTAAGCAAAACGGTAAATTTTGAATTGTGACATTGACCTTGCCTCGCAAAAAGACTTCAGGTTATCGAAAGTAGTTTTGCATGTTTACCCCACGATTTATCTATACATGCATTCCTATCTGAGAAATTCTGTTATGACAGCCATTTTTCTACTGTGTTTAACAGGGCCGAAAAAGCCGTGAGGTATCTCCAAAAATATGGCTTGGCTCCGTAGCTGTGCGAAATAAGACTGTGAAATTTTGATATGATATGTCGACATAACAGTTCAGAAAAATAACCGCGTTTCGTGATGATGATGTTATACGTCCTGGAAATGGAAGACAAGAACCGGAGGTGGTTTCTGAAGCCCCCCCCCCCATTTCCATCCACCTATAGGAATAGAGTTAAGCTGTGTTTATGCAACGCTTCGGCTACTACGGTCATTTCGCTGGAATAGATTTAACAAATTGATGTTGAAAACCTTCCTTAAATTTGCCGACTGAAAATTCCCGATATAGATGCTGGGCCTTCTGAGAGTACAGATGTCAAACTTCGCCGGGATCATGCAACCGGAAGTGGTCATTTCCGGTGTGGCAATTGCAGTTGCCAAGCGGCACTTGCGCAGTCAGATTTCCAATCATTTGCGGGAAATATCCCTGTCATGGTTATTAAATACCGAGCTATGCCGCACATATAGTCCCGAATTGTGCCACTGAGTGTAACACACATTTCAAAAATACGTGAGCATTTTTTCTTACTGGCGGCCAAAGTGTGACGCCATAATGAATGGCGTTATGACGTCCAGGCGCTCTCCCGTTCAAACAAGCATTTTCTGTCACCCTTTTCTCACGTAGTGCCTGAAGAACCATATTCCCAACTTTCCTTAAAGCTTGGATCAAAGTTAAAGGTACAGAACACTTAAGAGGTCACGTCAGAGGCCACTTTGAAAGTCAAAGTCGCTCAAGATAACAAGGTCACTTACCTGATGTGAGGGCCACTTACAAGTTTTCAGAAACATCATATCCCCATGTATAAAATTAGAAGCCAACGCCATGGCACACATACACACCGTCATTCCCTTTCCACTCTTTCCCTTTTCCTTGTTCTCTCCCCTTCCATGCTCATACGGTTTCACCCTACTCATGCACTCGCCGTGAAGCGGCACCTGGCAGTTCGTGCAGATGTATGCAATGCGGCCAGAGCACGCACTACACTTTGAATACTTGGTCTTGCCTCTGCCCAGCCAGTGGCCTTTGCCGTCCCCGCGAATGCTCTCCCATGCTGCGCCGAGCACGCGCGGGCTGGTTGGCACCAGATCGCTTGCTGCTGCTGCGGTACTCCCATGAGTATTCCTGGACGCAAGCGCGGATAATATCTAACAGGCTGATATCGTGGCCGAGCTGCCTGTAGAGTAGCCAGGCATTGACTGCGATTGAGTTATGACTCAGTTCAGAACGGGCCACCACTTCATCGAACGGATCCATACGCTGTAGGCGGCGACAGACTGATCGTGAAGGTTTACACCACCCATTGTCCTATTGTAAGCGTGCACCGCGTGAGGCGTATCCACCATGAAGTATTTCTTTGAGTGGTGGGACCACCTTCTGGCATTATGGACGGTCTCTACACCATGAATGTTGCTGGCCAGTCATTGTTCTGTTGTTTCGCCAGCGGAAAAGAATTTTCTCGTCCGTGACGGCCTGGGACACTGTGAACCTTGCCATCTTGGTCATCTCACCTGTTGCTATCAGGCCACTGACTCCCTTGGGGATCCTGTTCTCTGTTATGGTCCCTGTGCCGCCAAGTCCTGCGGCCGACAACTGGTCCAATAACGGCAGCTACGTGAACAATGCCAGCCGGTGCTCTCGCCGCAGCTGATACTTCTCGGCGTCACCTTGCGTCAACGTCAACACCTCGCCCGTACCCGGTCCATGGAAGACATGTTGACCCACAGCAGTAGGGTTCTGTATACACCAGATAGCCCTCTGTGTCGCATGTGTACCACAACTTGCAGCCGAACCTGACAGGCTTGTCTCTGATGACTTGCTTCATGCCCTGATGACCGTAATATGGTACCACTGTTTCGTCGACGGAGAGGGCCCCCAGCATGTCCAAAAATTTGCTGTTTCTGTTAGCGATGTAAAGAGGCCTTAGCTTGAAAAGTGCATCAGGGTGGTTGTCGATTTTGGAGTTGTCGGCTAGGTGCATGACGCGCATCAGCTGTTCGAAGGTGTCCCGTCGCACTGCCTCGGACACCAGGTCATTGAAGACGTCACCCCTTTGCGTTGTTGCAGCCGTTGCGTTGCAGTGCGCCAATACAGCCGCGTACTAGAAACGCTGGAGTATCCTGACAGCATCACGATGAATAACATGGATCGGATGTTCTCAGAGATAACTTGGCTACAGTCCAGCTGGTGCTGACTAACATACAACTGACTCTGCTCGACCATCATTTCTTTTTTGCACCTTGCCATTTATTTCACCCAAAAGTTCACACAAAAACACAACCGCAACACATTATCCTACATCACAGTCGGTTCACCGAATACCTTTTTCCATTTCACATTCAACAGTGAGTTGTATTATGCAAACCGGTCATCACCTCCTCATATTTTTTATCCACACCGAACACATTTAACAGGCAACCAGGACAGAGTGTATCGCCTTTTCTAATGATGTGTTTGGGGGCGATTACGTCATGGTTAACAAATGCGTTTCTGCGCGTGCCAAACAATAGCTGGACTTCTGAGAAAAGGCATGTCATTAAAGAAACTTCATTCGCTTTGCCCCACCCCCCTTGCAGCAGCAATGAACTCATCGCCAGAAGCGGCGCACAACTTGGCAGTCCCAAAACATGTGCGCTTTGGTTTCGACAGCAGATTTATATCGTCGGCATTCATTAGAATCTCGCACCCTGTTCTCTTCAGCAAGGAATTTGTGGTTTGTATTCGTGTTGTAATTTTATAGTGCAGAGTTCTGCAAGCAGCAGATAGTGTTACTTCATAAACGTTCTGATACACCTTGGGCCATTCCAGCGCCACATTTTCACCATATCGTGCTTCCCATTTTGCGTTCCATTTATGATAATGTTCAGTTAGCTTTTTGCCCATAATGATGTTGTAAAGAGATTTAGCCCCATTTCCGTAGGGCAATATGCACGTTACATCTGGGTACACGAGTGGCACTTTCTGCTCGGTCTTATTTCAATTTCTTCAGGAAGTGGGCAAACTGTTCACAAGGCCAATGCAATCTAGAAACGTGCCTGTTATACAGTAGCGGTTTACAGTTTCTTCGAATGTCATAATGTTACCTCTTCCATCCCATCCAGTAGGTCGTCGATATTACTCATTCCCTTGTTGTGCCATGATTGTATAATTCCTTCAGAAAGTTTGGTCACATCTGAATGTCATATATTACATGCGCTCAAATCTTCATTTGTCGTTTCCAAGGCGTCCATGAACGTACCCAGTGAAACAAGGACGTTCTTCCAAAATTCGCTGTAAACAGTCGCAGAACGTTTCCGAAGCGATCTGCCATTCGTACTTCATACTCCATAAAAACTAACCCAAATTGATCTGTGCTTGCAATAGCCAAAGCCACAAATGGCCGGGCATCATTTCGCTGGTGTTACTGATGCACATCTGACCAATGTTACCTTTAATGCCGCAGTATAAACCAAAATGTCCGGTATTCGCAAGTCACCCAACTGGGAAGGCAACGAAAGACTTTTTCGATTTATTCTGTCACGTTCGGCATTCCACAGAAACGCATACAGAATGCTATGGAATCCACGCAGTGGAAGGGGGTTTCGCACTAACGCGCACTGGAAAGCGGGGTCGAAAAGGACCCCCTCCGATTTCGGAAACAGTAAGGGATAGAGACATGAAATTTTGTGGACAGGGTAGGACCATAATGATTTACATTGTGTGCAGTTTTCATGATCCTAGATTAGTATCTTCAGGGTCAAATGGGGTCGAAAAGGTCAATTTTGGACACTTTCTCCGCCCGTACAGGCCGTTTCGTACAACTTTTCGAACGGAAAGGGAAGACAGTGTTTGTTTGAGCGTTAAAACGTGGAATACGACAAGTTACATTCATTTGACGTCTTGACTGAGGATTTCTGGCCGAGGTCATGTCAGGTCACTGGTCTATGTCGTCATTTTTCATCTTCTGCAGATCAAATTTCGAGCAACACGGAACAGCTTAAGTGTAAATGAGGGCGCTACACGCATCTTTTGACTTATTTTCAGTGAAGGTAGCCAGCATCGGTACATTTGATCACTTCAAGCGTTTCTATTTAAGTAAATGTATATATGTATATACATATGAGTATCAATGTGCCAAACGTGTTTTTAGTGGGGCCTTTAAATGCATATTTTATACAAGTAGACACACTGCAAAGCAAATCTGGACTAGGTCACAAAATAGTTACCCTTGATCTTTGAGGACCTTGACCTGCACTGACCCTGGTATATATAAACGTATTCATAGAGCATACGTGTTTTTGTTAGGGTCTTTGAATGCATATTTCTCACAAATTGGCATATCGCAAAGCAAATTTGGGTCAGGCCACAAGATATTTGACCTTGACCTTGGATGACCTTGACCTTCATTAACCCTGGTTTATGTAAGAGTATCAATGTGGGCACGTGTGTTTTTATTACGGTCTCTGATTGCATATTTCATAGAAACCGACATGTTTCAAAGCAGATCGGATCAGCTCACAAGATAATTGACATTGACCTTTGATGACCCTTATTGACTCTGACTTTGCTCTTGGTACATCCACCACTTATGCCCGAATGACGTCGCCTGGTTGTGTTCAAACGGTAATCTTAGGTAGAACGCTTGTCTTTTCGCAAGGTTTTCATTTGTCAGAGACAACCGTTATTTTTGTTATGTTCGCTGGACTTCAAATGCTTGAAACTTCAAAAAATTTTGGCCAATTTTCGATTTTACTGCGTCAATCAACGAGTTACTCAACTGCCATAAATGTCACCAAGTAGCAGCAGCTAGCTTCGATCCGTTCTCGAAATTAAAAAAAAAAAACAGGTGGGGGACACAAAAACACCCCCTCCCACTGCGCGTGTTAATTCGCGTACGGGCGTTTCATCTGGATTGGGTAGGGCAGTAAACAGATACCTCAACTTTGGCACTGATAGAGCTTTAATGATGATTACTTTCCGATACAAAGTTGGCCTGCGGCTTTGCCACACTCGTGTCACTGCCTTAGTTTTCCCCAGTTTACAATGGAGGTTAGTTTTAACTATTTCTTCTTCAACATCGAGGAATACGATATCCAACACCTTCATCATGTAAACCCAAGGCATAGAAAGATCATGGGAGATTGGTTGACGATCTGTCTGAGGCCCAGTCCACATGGCTTGGGTTTTTTCAATGCTAGGAAAAAGGCCCGAGTTTTTCGCAACCAAACCACGGTCATGAAACAACGTCCTGCGGGTGTTCACGGAACCGTCCATCATGCAAAGAGTGTCGTCTGCACAACGAGATACTTTGATTTCTACTTCTCCAATACGAACGCTTCTTATGTTGGGTTATTTCTTATTTTACAAATGAGACATTCGATCACCAGCAAAAATAAATAACAGCTTAATGAGTCCCCTTTTTCTAAACTGATAGCTTTAGAAATGTGTCCATTGTATACTATTCTCGCCACTGAGTTTACATAAAGTATTCCGAACCACCTAATTATTTCACCAGGAAAACCTTGCCTTTCTAATACCGTTTTGATGACATTCCAGCTTACTGAATTAAATGCACCCTTAATATCTAAACTCGTAAACAGGCTTGTCTAGCAGTGCTGTCGGAAGTACTCTGCAATGCCAGTCATGATACGAATATTTTCTCCGATAAATTTTCTCTTCATAAACCCTGTTTGACTAGCATCATTGAGCTCAGCCATGATTCCCTTAAAACTGATAACGAGTGCTCCAGAAATTACCTTATAGTAAGTGTTGAACAATGTGATTGGTCTGTGCGAGTTAATTAATTGCCTAGGCGTATTGCTTTTGGGAATGAGAGTTATTATTCCGTCTCTCAAGGTTGTCGGTCACAATGCGTTCCAAAAGTTCTCTCGATACATGCAGAATATGAACGCCTTTAAATCGAACCAAGAGAATTAAAAAAAAAATCAGGTGGGAATTCGTCACTTCCAGAAGACATGATATTCTTCATCGAGAAAAGAACATTCTTTATCTCTTTCATCTCAGTCGGACCACTCAGCTCATTACAGTCCGACGCATTTAGCTTTTTCATATACAGTCCCTCAAGAAAAGAGACTCATGTCGTGCTCCGTGTCATGGTTTGCGAACCTACCCCTGAAATGGTTTGCAAGGCACTGCAGTGTCTGACTGATCCTGTATTTCAGCTCCGTTAGGTAGATTTAGAACGGGACTAAGGAAGCTTCTTTTCTCCAAATACAAGGAAAAATGTTTATGTGATTTCTCTGAATGCTCATACTATCTAGTTCTTGAACGGACAATGATCACCTCAGCTAAAGATTTCCTGACTTCTTCAAGCTATGTCTTTCTTAAACCTAGCTCCTCTGCAAGACCACCAGAGGGCTGAGGATCTCACCGCCCTTCTAAACCTTCTGTCTCGGTCTGAAGGGATTCCTCAGCTCGCTTTAACCGTTCCCGCCTCTTTATGCCAAAAGTTATGGCTTCCGTCCTGATGTTAAGCAAAAGAAATTCATTAAACAGCAAGTCGTCTGCCACAAATTGTATCTCATGCATCCTTTCGCTGCGAAGAGACTCTTCTAAAAAATTGCCCTCATAAACTGGAACGGCATACTGATAGACAACGTCTCGTATAACCATTTTAATGTACTCAACATACCTTTCATTTCACAAACGGGAAACGTCCATTTTAAATATGCTTCTTCTCTCAGCCTGTGCTACCAGTTTCAATTCCTTCGTGATCATAGAATGGTCTGTTCTGTTATATGCTATCTGTTCTGCTATTTGTTATTCCTTCGTTATCATAGGATGGGCAGTATGGCGATTCCTCTTGCGTTGTTGGTAAAACGTGCAGCGAGAACGTCTTTTCCCCAGCTGTTTCTAGACGTGTTCTCTTGAGCAAATGCGCAATGCATGTCCTGTGGCAAAATGATGTAGTTTTTCTGCCTTGACATGTTACACACGTCCTTTCTCTTTTTCCAGTCGGCTAGACCCGTACAATTCATTGAGCATATTTCGATTCTATCCACGACAATTACACGACATCCAGACGCCGACCGCGCGACACCAGCCGAAAACCACAGCCATTACTGGAGACAGTTCGCGACGATCACGCGAACATTAGACGACCACTTACGACTTGCCCCCGAGCGTCCGTGGCAGAACCAAATGACAATGAGCACGCTTAAGGCAGAGCTGGTTGTGCATCTTATCCAAGTCAATCCCCCTCCTAAACCCCTAAAAAGGAGTGGTTTCCGCACCAGGGAGATTGGCCCTGGCGGCATAAATGAGAGTGGCAACAGCGGCGACAACTGGGTTGCTGCTAGGTTGCTACTAGAAGCGTCCGCATACGTCGCAAATGAAACGACTTTAACGAGCTCCGCAAGCCTTGCAGTGCAAATGGTCGTTCAAAAAGTAAGAACGGGCAAAAAGCATGGATAGCGAAGAAAGAAGGAACGAGAAAACCCAAAAAACTGTACATACAAATACGGCGCTTGCGGAACCATTCATACAAGAGGGAATTAGCTTTTGGGACTTAAAACAATACCTAAATCTGGACACATGAGCAAAAGAGAAAGGCGGGGCCACCTCCATTACAAATCATCTCGGAATCACGGTGAAGCCGAGACTCTGTAGCTTTATAAGTGAGCCAACGTGCTCGCTCACCCCACACCTTTCCCGTCTAAAGAACACTTGCCCTCCACGTGTGAAAACGGAGTGTAATTTTCCTGCCTTCTTGGCGCCAAGAAGGCTTCTTAAGATCTTTCCCCTCAAGGGGGCGAGGCTCTCGCTGATGTAGAAGTCCTTGTCCCGAAGCTCGAGACCACGCCAGTAGATCTGGTCGCAGATGCTGCCCTCGCCCAATCATGTAACGCGCACAATAACCTTGTGGTTTGCCGGGCAACCTATATGCCCGGTCGATGTCATCAACCGTTATCTCCAGGCCGGGGAGATAACAGTTCAGTGTATCCACCACGAGGTCATTAATTGATTTACGCTCCACAAAGCCACCCGTACCACGTCGCGTCGGGCCAGCCGCGCTTGCCGCCCCGTCACTCGTATCGGCACCCGCCGGCCGAGACAGCGGCGGCGGCGGCGGACCTGACAGCCAGCTGATCCCCCGTCGAACCCAACGCCACCAGCGCGCGGCCAACGGGCCGCAGTCCGGTCACGCCGGAGGCACCAGTAGCGGCAGAGGCGGATCCAGCCGGGCGGAGCTCCTGACGCGGGGCGAATACCCCCGAAAAGGACGAGAGAAGGGAGCGGTTGATCGCCCCCTGAGCTTTTTCTAGGATTGCGAGAGAACGAACAAACAGCGCCACGAAGCTTTCTGTACCTTTTGATTCATCATTTTTACACCTCGTGTCAGAGCTTTGACCTCAGGTCAAGTCAGGTGTCTGACCTAGGTCAGGCCAAACGGACCTATATCCAAAAAGGTAAAGCGCCCTGTAACTTTTTCGGAAAACAAGATATCACAACAATACTTTCAAGGATAAGGGATCTTAATGGATGCAAGAAATCTGCCATCTCAGATTTTTCGGAATTTTCCGAATCATTGACATAAGGTCAAACCCATTTTAAGACATGTCGTCGTTTTTCAGAAACTGACGGAATATTTCATAACATTTTGAGCGTGGAATGAATCTAGATACCGCCATTGGGCAAAATATCAATGACATCCTGCCATTGGCCTGAGGTCAGGTCACGAATTACTGTTGTGAACCAAAATGTACCACCGTATAAATCAGCGATGAATTACTCAGAATGGGTAGAAAATGGTAGAACTGGCTTGCACAGACGTAAGTAATACCAAGAATCTCAAAAAGTTTTGAAAAATTGCATATTTTGCAAATCAACAGGCTCTCGCGAATAAACCTCCGCCAGTTGCGTAGATTGGTAACTAATGGTTTTTTCCAAAATTTAAGCATCAAAAATCATCACAAGAACCACTAAGATCAATAAAATTTACATGGCTAGGCTTATGTCGCGAAAATAAAGAAACGCTAAAACTAGTTTCCGTTAATTTCTCACTGCATACGGCTGCGGCGCCCGCCGACAGCCGGCGCGAAAATTGCCGTGTCTTTAACTCGACGTTTCGACGTATATATTGAACAAAACCGAGAAATTAGATGTGTACCGGCTTTTGTGGACCTTTACTTGTGCACTGGTGCCTTTAGCTATGCGTTATTAGTCACAGACCTTGAGATCCAGGCTGTTTCTCGATCTCATGCGGTCAACTACGAGAAAACATATATAGGACTTAAATTGCTTACATGTTACCTGAAAGCAAAAATGAGACCATTTTCCGAGCTCTACTCGTCACAAGCTTTCCAACAGTGTGCTTATTTTTATTGTGCGGTCAGCCGTTCGTGAGTTAGAGGGTGGGCGATCATCCCCCCCAGTCGGGCGTGATCGTCGCCGACTCACGGTCGTGCGTGGGTTAACAATTTCATCTTCTTCCAGTCCAGCTTGCAAAGCTACCCCCTGATCTCCTGTCTGCTTCAGATCCTTGGTTAAAGAGTCTATCTCCTCATCCTTACACTCCATATGTTTCTCCAAGTCCGTCACTCTTGTTTCTAAATTCACAAACTTGGACCGAAAAGAAACTTTGAACTCGTGGAGCCCTTTCGACAGACTAGACAGAAGTCAGTTCTCCAGCTTCTCCAGCGTTGCGTCTAGGTGCGCTTTAACTGCACCGCCGTCAGACGGGCTGCGGCCGGACTCCCCTCGCTGGTGTATGCCTCTCTTTCCTGATGGTAAGGAATCTCCGGATTCGGAGCGGTCACGCTTGCCTTGGCCGTCTCCGGGAACATCGCTAAGCTGCTTTACCAACTCGCTGACGGAAGGCCATTTGCTGAGCGACCGCAGCACTCCTGAGGCGGCTGCCACAGTCTCGTCACATGCACTGTCATTCGGACGACGCTGCATTTGATCGTTGGTCCCGAAATGCGCAGAAAAACTTGTTCCACTGGTACGGTTTTCATCACAAAGTTTAGCAGGTCATAGCCAAAGGTTCTATGAACCACAAAAAACAGTCTCCTCCGCCACTGAACACTTCGGGGAGGGGCTCGCCGAACACGTCCGACCGAGGCGGAGGTCACAGGTCGGCTCCGCTCGACCATCAGCTTTGTTATGTCGTCCGAGTGCAAGAGTTTCAGACATTGCGCTGGTGACTTGATCGTTTTTCCACAGGTCCAGCTGAGTAGGTGCCTGGTACCTGCGTTTTCCGCTTGCGTCTAACAAATGTCTATTTCCTGTCAGCAAGTTTCCGGCACTTTCCTGGTTTTCATCTGCAAAATTTCCACTGGCTGATGCATGCTCCGTGGCTGATGTTGCTGCCTCAGTAGATGCCGGCAGCTGTCTTTCATCTTCAGTTTCTCTGTCCATGCCAACGTCCAGCTCTGTACCAGTTGACAGGATTTTACGAGGAAGATGGTTGAAACTGTTTTGAGGGTCTCCGTCACTGGCATTCGAATCTTTATCGGTCTCAGCCTCCGGCGGTCCAAACGGTGGCTGAATGGTTATGGCATGCTCTACTCCAGCATCATCGGTGTCCGATTCATATAAGATGCCAATTGTCTCATTCAGAGATAGCCTGAGAAAACAAAAGTAGACATTTAAAAAACTTCGGTTCAAACATTTCAAAGCTTTTATTGTCGTCATTTCGTGGCAACCAATGCGAAATTGCAGAGTGGGGAATTTCGAAAAGAAAAAAAAGAGGAAGAGCGAAGGGGAGCGGAGAGAGAGGGGGAATCACTGCGTACGAGAGTCCAAGAGGCAAAGAGAGGGAGAAATGGGTAAGGTCTTGACTCAAAGGCGCAGCCAAACTTCCTGTAAGGGGGGCTTACCTCGAGGGGGCCTTCATCTAGATGGGCCTGGTCCGGCCAAGTCTTGTCTAAGAGCGGAAAAGGTACACTGGGATGGTCAGCGGTGGTCTCCTGTTCGGGTCAGGCTGTGGTTAAACCCTGGGGGACAGGCGTGCGTTCGAATGGCCGGCAGGGGCCTACCTCGTTGGGAATCTCCATCCAGAAAGGCCCGTGCCCCAAAAGAGGTTTTAGCCATCCGCAACTCCCCCTATCTGCGCCGTTCATTTGGTTTATCCCCCCTTTGGCATGGGGACTGTCTGCAACAGCGCCTTAGTGCTCTGCACAATAATGACTTGTGAAATGACTCAATTAACGCATGTAAAGATATGAGAAACTGGACGATGTCATTCAAATGGCCTATAGACGCCATGAAAGTAAAAGGTGCGGGGCACGTTTGAAGAACATTTCAGGAAAAAAAACACTCGATCGACTAAGTACACAAAAAAGAATAATGCTTTGAATTATTGTTTTTTTTTTTTTGCTACGACAATGCCGATTGGCAACTACACTTGCCAAGCGACATATCAGGATATCTTAGGGCAGCTTACAATTACACACACAAGCATAGTCGTATTCAACATGTTCATTAAACATTTTTTGATAAAATAGGCAAAAAAGCGGACGTTACAACACAAATGCAATACATCTTACCCTTTGTTCCTGAGGCCTCTGGACATCATGGCGGTGCGTCGCACGTCACTACGGCAAAACTTCCTTATTTCTTCTGTCTACGACATTAGCACGTGAATTTTGATTACACCTGCTTCGAAATACATTGACCCTCCCGTCTGATTAACACCAATGACTGCTAGCTTTGTCTTGGTTACAGAGAATTTGTTGGCGTGCTGTTGCAAATCCAGTTGTCAAGCGTCATGAATAGTTTAGACTGAATTGCTTCTACTTCTAACATAAAGCACGTTAGGTAGATTCTGTTAATCCAAAACCACGGATATTGCCTGTTTTTGCATTGCTCCGGCCTCTTTCTCACAGATTCCTAATGAAACTAAAAAAGCAATGGGGATTTTGGAAAAAACGTAAGTTCCGGATAGAATATAACAACCCTTATGTTTGCCAACTCTGCATTGTCATCATTGAATCGAAAAATCGGTGCCGGAGACCATGACTAATACGACTTGTTTCGTTCGGAAATAAAACATTTTTTATGACAAACGCCAGTCAGGTGTTTATCTTTACCCAATGTGACATGTTTCAGGTATCGTAACATAAGGTAAACTGTCCAGAATTGGCAGCGACGTGGCTGCCTGCCATGTCGGATGAAACGTCTCTCCTACCGGGTAAGGCGTCGAACATGGACATGATGTGATTAGTCGTTGACATCATTATTAGGAGACATTATCATTCGAAATAGCCGGCAGACATATATACAAAACAAAAACATACAATACAATGCAATACAGAAATGCAAACACATCACAGAACTTGAAATCGTATAAAGCCAGTACATTCAGTAAGGTTTAAATCCAGTCACAGTTTGAAAGAAGTTTTCTATTTGTCTGAAATCTGCTGTTTCGAAAGGAATTTTCAACCCACATATCTTGCAGCCCACCATAAAAACTTCATATATTGGCATGGGCTATGACATTGCTTCCAGTGGTCGATGACTGAACCACCACAAATGCTCCATTATCTTATAATATGCCAAAGTTTAGTTGGGCCCTGGGTACCCGAATGAAAACCATTGGCTTAGGGAACGAAAAACTGCAATACTTGGTTATCATTATTGTCTTATTGATGTGGGATAAATTGCAAAAACATCCGTCTGTACTATTTTGGTATGACCCACTACCCACCACTCGCAATTTAGGCCTTATCATTCTGGATTGGGACCCAAATGATGCAGTTAACCAGAATGGGCTTTAACAATTGGAAGATATAAGTATACTAGTAGTCATTTAAAAAAACATAAGGTCGTTATTTTTATATACTTCTCAATATGCTTTTTTCAGAACATGATATAATATGCTCGGAATATTTTTGCTTTATATACCTCTTTATATACCTCTAAAAGCATAACTACTCCATCCAATGCATCTATAGATGTATTGCCGTACACGGTCTCAACTTTGCAGAATTCCACGAAATCTGAACGGGTCACAAAAAGCATTTCAAACTCCGTGAAAATCATATATGGGGAAAGGGGAGTGATACTAAGTTTTCGAACCAAGTCTTGAACCGACCCGATTATTTTAGCAAAGCGACTCTCTTGGTTATTACCTGGATGAACATGGTCTACGTATATCCAGAAGTCGTACTTTGCGTGGAAGTGAACAGTGCCGGGAGAAATGCGTGGAGAAAGACTCCTGGAGTGGTGTCATCAACTGTAACTAGAGAATAGCTGTCGTAAGAATACCAAGACTCGCCCCGTTTGTTTGTTCAACATTTAGCATTCAGTTTGGCTCCTTTTTAATGCATGGAAACTAATTAAATACAACTTTCCATCCTGCAAATGCTTCGTCTCCAACATTGTTATCCGTTTTTCATTAAGAATGAGTCTGTTGGCTAACTAATGTCTACGTAAACAGTATGAATGAGACGTTTCAGCTGTGAACAGTGACCTGTTTCGGCGTCAGGCCGCAGGTGGGCCGGACGGCTCTCCCGGATCGGCGTCGTCGTCGTGGTGTCGCTGTCGGCCGTGTCGGTGGCGACGCTGCTGGTGACGGCCGGTCAGCAGGCGGCGGGTCTTCGGCCGGGAGCCGGGAGCGCGCCGCAACATCCGGCCGCAGTCCCGGCGCTCCCGTGAGTCGACAAATCGACTCACGACGACGGCGTGGAGCCGACCTCCCCGTCCGACGCTCAGGGGAGGCGTGCTCCTCGTCCGACGCTCAGGGGAGCCGTGTCTGGGGAGCTTGAAGGACATTTTATTGTTTGGAGTTAGCAGGAACCTGGCCAAATTTATTCTGTGGGTAGGAGCACGCATCGGGATTAACGGAGCTTCCTGAAAGCGGCATTGCAGTTCCACACCAGACCACTTTATTTATGATGAATGCTTCCTTTAAGGGACTTTGAAATGTGACACACATTTGGACACCAGTGAAAACAACGAATAGTTTGAAACGTTATTTTTCCATTTTATGTATAAGCACATGGACGCATTCCAGTGAATGTAAAGTACCGAAATATGTTACCACCCTTAATATTTCCAGATTATAGAAAGATTTTCCATTGCATCTGTGAACAAAGTCTCTGGAAACGTCTTTCGACATGTAATCGCCACGATGTTCTAATCAAATGGACCTAGCCTCAGTACGGCTGTGTCTGATCCGTATGGCAAGGGATCTAATGGAGAAGCATGGTTTACTCCTGCCTTGGATCGTTCCTTCATATCGGCTCTTCCCCTGTCATCAGGCCAGGGGAAATGGAACAGAGATCATCGCAGCGCGACCGCGAGATGTTCCGCTTCGTCATCGACTGGCTGGAGACGCCGACGACGCGCTGTCGCGACCTGCGCCGGCTGGGCGGCGGCGGCCGGCCCGTCTGTTTCGACCCGCCTCTGGAGCTCGACCCCGACTCGTGTCTGGTGTACTCGTTCACCTCCGGGTCCGACTGGAGCTTCGAGCTCGAGCTGGCGTCGCGCGGCTGCGAGGTGCACGCCTTCGACTCGACCGCAGCACCGCCGACTGGCCCGGCCGCCGCTGGCGTGCGCCTCTACCGGCAGCGCGTGGCCGAGATCGCCAAATTCGGCGGCAGTGGCCCGATAGCCTCGCTAAAGGACATCAGGACCAGACTGGGCCACTCCGATCGGCGAATCCACTACCTGCGCGTGGACGACGGCGACGCAGTGAGCCGTCTGCTCGTCCATCAGCTGGCCTTGTCCGACCACGGGTTCATGCTGGACAGCGTGCAGCAGCTCGGCGCCACGCTCGAGGTGCCCGCGGGCCCGCGTGCCGCCCTTCAGTTCAGCTATCTGGAAACGGCGCTCGGATACGCCGGCGAGCTCGGCTTTCGCCTGGCGAGCTCGGAGCCACTGGGTGCCGCCAAGCTGCTATACCCGAGCGTGGACCGGCCTGTGCACGCCGCCTACGACGTGCTCCTGGTGAAGACGGGCCGCGATATCTTCGACCGCTTGGACCGCAACAGGACCCCGCTGTAACCACCTTGCTGTAACCAAGCTTAGAGAACCGGGTCAGGATCCCGCATCTCAGCTGGCCGTACAGGAGCCGGCTCTAAAGACACATCTCAGCTGGTGGTCCATGGGCCAGGGCCAGATCAAGATCCCGCACCTCAGCTGTCGGTCCAGGGCCGGCTCAAGGCTAGTGTCGGAGCTGGCGACTCACGAGACGGAAGGGCCCAATCAAAACCCGGTGTCTCAGCCGGCAGCTCCGGGACCAGGAGCTGGAGGTACTGGTGCTCGTCCTGGTTGACTGGAAGAGGTTTTCCGGTGCCCTGAATTTAGCGGGACTGGCTTTGAGAGATAAATCAGCTGTAGAGTGCGCACGGCGGATGGAGTGATTGGGATAACCTGTGTATTGACCGATCAGCGACCGTTTCGTACACTATTGGGCCGTTCCGCTGCTGTTGTCACAAACTGGTCGGATGATCTGATCGCTATCGATGAGATCACTGTTCGAAGCGCATTACTGCCAATTACCTGCGGTAGTCATGCAGTTTGTGAGGGAGGCTAACACTGGTGGAACGGTTTACCAGCAGTCGTCGGCTGCTGCCCAGCGGTACCGAACAGTTAGAGAGAATTGTAAGGCAACGCTTTTGGCAGCTTCTTGTCTGCAGTGTTCCTGGCAAAGACCGGTCACAATTACCGGATGCTGATGGTCTGCTGAAATAAGCTATTTTATTTTCATAAGTTAAACGACATTGTGAACATTTATGAGAAGGCGTGACAAAGTGCGTAACTGCCGTTTTTCCTGTTGCGAATGAGGAATCCTAAACAGTCGGATGGGCTGTGTCCGTTTCTGGTATGCTTTAGAGCTGCTATACCGTTATCATTTTGTTGCTGAAATAGGTACTTAATATCCTCTTAAAGCAATGTTATATGGTTTCGTTTAGCAACAATGAATATGGGCAACGTGTGCCTTAATTTTACGATTAGTGTTGGCTTTTATTTAAGTGCTAGGTATCATCTACTTGACCTGAGAATACAGTTCTGCGAACAACCTGAGCGTTTGGTGCACCGGAGCCGCTACAGGCAAGGCAGCACTAGTAGATTCCAGTTTGTAGTATCTGTTTCTAACCACAGATGTCGCGAATGTTGGGTGTCTAAGATATCTAGTTAGGGTGAGGGTGTGTAGTTCTTGACCGTAAGAAATATGCATTGGACTACAAAGCCCAGCTAGAACTGTCATTCAAACTATCCGACGAGGAGGGTCGGGCTATTTGAAATCGTTCGATGGGACTGGCCTGAACACGTATGACAGAAAATCATAGAAAACAAACGTAAATGCAGAACACGAGGCGCTAAACGCAACAGTTTACTTACGTTCTGTCCGATGCTTCTCGAAGAATTCGCCATTGTGAAAATGATGATTGTCTCACTTGATGAGGTAGACTGTTTCAAATACCCCGATGGGATGGGTCATAGCAACAAATGTTGAAAAGTAATTATTGTTAGAGAATACAAAATGCTGAACTCAAAGCTTTATTTGCTTCCTTTTCTAACCCTCATCATTCGCCTGTGAGAAGCATTGCCAATCAACCTTTCGGATCTAACGCTCTGTAGCCGAATTTTGCGAATCATGTGGGCTTAATCTATCCTATGGGTTTATCATTAACAAGGCTTTCATTTTCATTATATCCTACTGCCACAAATAGTTCGTTCCAAGGTGACAATCGAGTTCGGCACGCTAGATAACGTGCTGAGGAAGAGCCAGTTCAACCGTTGCATCTTACTGCATCCAGAAGGAATGCCATGACCCGCTCAGTACACACTGGCAAATATTTCTGGATGTGTAATGGATGACTTGTGTGCGCTGCACTTTGTGTTTACATGGCAGCATTTCATTTACATTAAGTATCAGTTTGAATGCAGGTGCACATGATAACCAGTGAAATGTTTCGTGCAACGGGAAACACCTGGTTTCCCGTTGCACCTGGTGTGTGATTCAGGAACGCATAACGCATGACAAGAGGGTGCTGATTTCCTGAATCCGCTGTTTCGTGATGGGTAGACACAACGATGGGACGCAATTCATCACGGGCACGAGACCGGTCCCTCAGGCAGCACAGGCAATGTCGTTCTTGGCACAGTCCCCCCTTTCATGACCTCATCATTGACAGCATGCATTTCGAAATCGCCCTGTGTGGTCCGGGAGCTGTGTTACGTGGAACAAAACGTTGAAAAAGGATACCAGGAAAGATGAACTATTTGCTTTATCGATCGGTTCGATGCAACATCGCAAATATCTGGCATCGGTTAGCTACCAGCTGGTAATCGTTAGTTGAAAGACACACCAATAGCGCGATCTGCATACCACCAAGCTACGGAGCATATTTGGCTGCCTGCTCAAAACAACATCACTGACAAAAAAAGAAGCAAACATACGAGAAAAACAATGGCTCATTTAATCGTGGTCGCCCAGACATAACAAGGTCGTCGCCAATAAGAAATTTCTGAACGAGAAAAATTGTGAGGAGCATCTGATCCGCACGGTGCATCACACATATTGACACAGTCATTCATCGGTGCGACATCGTGCAGACTGCATGCATCGGATGAATAATATGCTCGGATCCCAGCCCCAGGCCAGCTAAAAGCTTCGGAACGGCGAATACATCAGCGTGGTGACGTGGGAAGCCCTAGGCCAGTCCGGTTTCTCTCTGTGGCGGTAACAGAAATGATGCCGGTTCGTCGCGAACGGCCCGCGGCAGCACGTAATGCGTCGGGAGAGGCTTACCCTCAGGTCCAAAGAATTTGCATTGATGTGTAATGCCAGAATGTCGAATTCTGTAAATTTGGGGGACAAAAGCGTAGGTGAATACCCCATTCAAGGCTGGCGCTTGTTTTGCTACATTCATAAAGCACAAAACGAACGAGAAAAAAACGGTCTTGTTGGGTTCCGTGTTCAGCCTCAGCGATGTCCATTGGCCATAGGTTGTATGTAACTGCTCCCGTTTCAACAAGGCCTTGCCATGCACATTGCGTGCTTAGGTGGACAGATTGCTGTTTGATCGGCCACAGGCCGGCGTAGTTCCTAGGCGGCTCATCCACGGCACCATTGGCGAATCCGGCTAACCACACCATTCGGAGTTCAGCCACTGCCCAGTCTGTTCTGTCTCTGACGCCGCTAACACTGTCCGCCACTGACGCACTGCTCCTCGGACCGACGGCACCTGTCATCCGCCTCAGCTGGCCAACAGAGGATAGCTACAGGCCAGTGTCGGTCGGACTGGCGGTCTTCCGTGGCCGGCTCTCGGCCCTCGCTGCTGACGACTGACACCTGTCGGACACAATTCGGGCCCGTCTATCGGCCTGCCGCGGCCGCCGGCGACCCGACGCCGCCGTCAGTGGACAAACTCGCGCCTGATGTGGTTCTGGCCGCGCTCCATGCGGTCCCAGACGTCGCGGCCGGTGCGCACCAGCAGTAGCTTGTAACTGGTGTAGACGGCACGGTCCACACCCGGGAACAGGTACTCCCGCGGTGGGCCGTCGTCGGCGTTCGGCGCCGAGAACACCAGCCGGAAGCCGAGCTCCTGCAGTATCCTGAAGGAGGCCTCGTAGACGCTGTAGCTGAGCAGACCCGAGAACCGCTCGACGTCGGACGAGAGGTGCAGGTTGATGCCGATCTGGTGCACCTGGTCTAGCACCAGCCGGCCCTCGTCCTTGTCCAGCAGCTGCTGCAGCAGCAGGTACAGCTCGTCGAAGTCGATGTCCAGCTTCAGGTAGCTGATGGTGCGCTGGCCGTGGTCGAGGTCGTCGACGATGGTGTCAAGCGTGCGCAGTGCGCGCCCCTCCAGCTGGCCGTCCAGCCGGTGCAGCGCCAGCCGGTAGAAGGTGACGCCTGCCGCGCGCAGCGACGCCCGCTCCGGCCGCCGCGGGTCGAACGCGTGCACCTGGCAGCCGCGCGCCGCCATCGCGCGCTCGAACGTCAGGCCGCCGTCGACGCCGAACCCGTACACGAGGCAGTCGGTGCCGGCAGTGGGGCCGCGGACGGTGCTGGTGCAGACTGGCAGCCAGCCGCGGCTCGCGTTGGCCGCCGGTTCGCGCGTGCCGCCCGCAAACAGCAGCGACTTGCAGTCGGCCGTCGGCGTCTCCAGCCAGTCGAACACGTAGCGGAACGTCTGATAGTCCTTGTCGTACAGCAGCTCGTCCTCCCGCTGACGCTTGCCGCTGCCGACGAGACATGAGGCGGGTTAAATGCTGGAAGCTATTGAAGGGGGAAGGTGGTTCGTGATGGGTAAGGATGCGATCACGAACGAAAGACAATGCTACGAGACCAGTCTTCTTGAAAGGCGGTTTTTCACTGGTAGCTACATACATAATGGGCTGGGATATGAAATGGCTGATTCGCACCTAAACCCTCCCAATCAGAGGTTTTTCATGCTCATAGATTACAATAATAGCAATGAAGAAGTCAACGAACAGACGCAACCGAAAAATTGATAGACAGTTGGATCCAACCGCTTGTAGGTGCATTTCCCTTCTCTTTTTAATTTTACGCAGAAGCCATAGCACGCAGTGCATGAGAATGAGTTTCGCCGTTCGAGGACGTGTGGATACAACATTCAGAACGCGTTGGAAAATGCCAATTAAATCGCTGCATGCTGCGCCAAGAGATAAACTGCAGACAGGCAATTATGGTGAGAAACCATAGCGCTCCGTTTCCTTACGTGAATGCAGGGATCGCGTTGCTGTACTTCCATTGTAGGCTGGCCCTGCTGAGGGCCTGCATGCTGTTTGGGACGGCCATGTAGACCAGCAGACCAGCGGCGGCCAGCAGGACAGCCGCCTGCGCCGCACGACGGCCGACGAAGCCCGCTGGCACTGGAACCCGACAGCGAGAGGGGTCGTCAGCAGGAGGCTCACTGGTGACCGTTCACGAGCAACGGTCAACGAACTGGACAAGGGTATAAAAAGGTAAAAAGGTAGACAAGGTATAAAAAGACAAGGGAGAAACTGGCGGGAAGGAAAGGCCAATAGGGAGGCTCACCGGTAACCGCTTACAAACAACTGCAGAGTAACGACTCCTGCTTCAGTACACCAGAGAGAGAATGAACCTAAGACTGTCTAGACCAGTCGATTGTGGAATTTGTCACATGCAAATGTGAAATGTCAGAAACAAAACAAAACACAACACAAAACAAACGAAGAAAACAGAAAAATCCTATTAACTAGTGGCGACGAACTGGCCAGCTGGTGGTTTTCTATGTAAATGCCAAGCGATTTGCGCTATTCTGCTGTAATTTTTTGACGTTTCCCGAGAAATGCTTTTGCAATCTTTGCCACAATCTGGGCTCCCTAAATTCACCAGCAGCTCCAGGAAAAATTTCTTGGAGACATCTCAGGCTAGTTTCCGGATTTTTTTCCTACGAGTCCTCGCCAACGTAGCCCTGAGTCCTATCAGTCAATATTTGACAATGCTAAGATTTCAACATATTACACTTCTTACACTTCTAATATCTGAACATTCGCCTAGTCTATAAAACGTTTTTGACATGAGCAAAGACGGACGCAGATATCAAGAGGGCTGATGCAATGCTTCATGGACGCAGGTCTTGGCGCTGAAAACAGCGTACAAGTCGAAAGTGGAGGTTTTACATTCAGTTCGTCAATATGGTGGCCGTCGTTTGCACATTGAGCGTCAAAAGTACGATCGGAGTCCCATCAAGCAGATTAGTAAGCACGACTTTTTATCCATATTTACAATGGTTTACGCGTATCTCTATTGGCTTCAGCTCAACAGAGACATGCTTGGAATGCACATAAAGACAATACTATTTTTGTATTTATGATTTGTATCAGACACATAGATGCAATATCATTGCACTCTTTATTCAAAATAATTACAGTATGCGGTTGAGTGCTGTTTAACCCTCCACAAGGAATTCAGACGAAATTTACCGCACGGAAATGAGGCTGAAATGAGTGGGGAAAACGGTCTACAAAAAAAACAAATTCCTTTCACAACGAAAAGGAATATTGGTACAAAGTCAAACCGAAATGGGCCCTTACCACCGTATTTCACGAAGACATTTAATAATACGCATGATAGAAATCAATAGCATACCTCGATTACATACCGTATTTTGACGTTCCGTGGATAAAACTCTTCCTATACAGACTGGATAGCCGGGATATCATTCCGTTGCTTACCCACATTGTGTTGATCCCTGTGAATAATACAGTAATTCATACAAAAGTAAAACACGCTGCTGCGTCCATTGGCGTCCAGTGTGCAAACATGCAAGCAAAACGTGATACTTACTGACCAGACCTAATTCATACCGAGTTACTACACTTCGTAGTGGCGTGGATGCCAGACCAGATACGTGGAGAATAAGAAAACCTTCCCAATACAGCAAACAGGCTGGTTACAGTCACCATCCTACCACAGAGAGGGTCGTTATTATAAGCACAGAATCTGCGTCTCCCATAGCAGTTACAACGCACATGTAGTAGTATCTGAATGTGACATGCCTTGGCCTGACAGTGACCGTGGCTGCCCATCGCCTATTTCAAGTCCGCCGTATACCCATGTCCACTTTCACAATGATGGCCATCTCTAATTACTAATACGTGTTTTTTTTTTTGAAAAAAAGTAATGACTTTTTCACTCGCAAACTCGAATGATCTTTTCTCTCGTGAACTACGTTGCAGTCACTTAAATTGCCTGATGAGTGGCGTAAGATAACGAGCTACAGTGAGAATCATGATTTGTTCTTGACATCTCTTATATATTTTCTTTTTTATACCGACTTGTGCACTGTTACTTAGGACAAGCAGGACAGTAATACAATTTTGGGATTAAGTTTTTCCCAGCTTCACAACAAAAAGGGATATTATGCCTTTTACGTTGCATGGAAAGAATGTACTTACAAACGGTGATTGTATCCAAATTAATTTTGAGAAAGTTTTTGGGCTTCGAACTTACTGGTGAGCTACATTCGTCATTTGAACAATGTACGTTAATAAAGCGGTGCCCTTTGGAACCTTCGTGATTTAAAAAAAACAAACATTCCACTAACCAATATGTGTTGACACGCATTGCACGATCCCTTGTCATGCTATCGTCTACTAAACGCTCCGACGTTCACCTCTTCCTCTAAGGATATCGTGACGAAACTAACATACTTGACTACGGCTCTAACTCACCTGCCCTCCACCAGCTGCTGCCGTGCTCCCTCCCTGCTCCCCGTCGGTCCTGACCGGCGCTCTGTGCTCGCCGTGCTCAGCTGTGCTCCTCTCGGCGTCCGTTCGGCGGTTGAGTCTCCGGCGCGCCGCCAGTGAGGCAGGTCAGCGTCCGTCTCGGAGACCTTCGCAGACGCGCCGGCCGGACGGAGCGCCGGGGTCAACGGCCCGCCAGCTCTGGTGTCCGTGACGCTGAGCGTGCTGCCCGTGCGCCGGCGTGGGGCGGCCGAAAAAGACCCCGGCAACCAAGCGTGGGAATGAAAGAGGTATGACGATGGTGGTTAACCCTATTTCCGGAGGGTTAGACGGTATGGCTCATTCCCGGCAGGGGGAAAGGATTCGACCCCCCTAAGATCTCTAAAACTACACATCCGATTTCATCCAACAAACGGCAGTCAATTTGCCTTGATGTAAACTATATTCCTATACAAAGAATTTCGCAAAATTTTCAAAGGGGCGGATACGGGGGGCGGCAAAAAGTCAAAATGGGAGATGTTTTTGAACTTGTTAAACTATGCCGTTGATGGACCGACTTTGATGAAATTGGCATGAATCGAGAGGTTATGGGTAGGACTTTTGCTGTTGGTCCATAACTTTCAAATTTTTGAGAAGATTTATGGACCTTCACCTGGTTTCAGAAATGGCAGGATTAGTTCTTCTAAAACTCAAGTAACAAAAAAGCTAAAAACACTCTTTTAGCTTTTACTAGTCATGGTGTGCCGAGGAAGTAAAAATCGTATTAGTGTTTGTATAATGTTACCATAGACGGTGCCACAGACATGAAAAAGGGAGGAAATGTCATGGTCACATGTTCACCAGGTCTTACGACTTTTGACCTTAAACAATCTCCGGTGGCCTTAGAGTCACATGGAACGATCTTGGGTGCATTTCATATTATTTGAGGGCGTTTCCAGTCATTTTACGTCACTCTATTTACACAATCTCATTTTACGGCTGTTGCGATATCGGGTAGCGCACTGGCATTTTAAGTCATAGCTCCGTGACCGGACCTGATATCGACTTGAAACTTGGTACACAAGTAGAGGGAATCCTTCTAGGTCATATCTATTCCGGATTTGTTATGTGGAAAAATGGCACCAAAATTATTACTACGAAATCAAATTTGTACTTTTGATTTTGAACTGATCTCGTAAAGTTACCTCGGATAAACAAAGTTATATTTGTATGCTTACACAACTATTTCCATAATATATATATATATATATATATATATATATATATATGTATATATGTATATATGGATATATATATATGCATAACATTTTAAGTTCTATCATAAAACAATATTTTCGGCAGACATTTTCGTTTTACCCTCAACTGGGCAAAAAATGGCATGAGATGCTTCCCAAAAATGTTGCTTGGCCCCGCCCCTGAGTAAAACAGAATTACGAAATTTCGTGAAAGTGTGTAGAAATGAGATGTATGAATATATAATATAATATATATATATATATATATATATATATATATATATTATATATAATAAAATTATAATAAAAGAAATAAGAAAAGAAATGTAATGAGGAAACGTCACTAAGTTTCGTGAAGCTGCGTCAAAAACTTGGAACTGGCAAACAGAAAACCCGAGACGCGGATCCGGCCACAACCCCCGCCGGGAATATGGTTAAGGCGTGGATTCATCTGTGACAGGCAAGTGGATGTAGTGGAGTTGCGCTGACTTTGAAGGCATGTGTTTTTCATATAACTGCGCCGTTTATCGGTAGTCATTGTCAGTGATACTTCACGGGCATTGAATGCCCGGGATAAACTCCCATTATGCTGCGGCCCAGTCGGATGCAAATCTGTAGATGACATTGTCAACGGAACCCGTCACTTGCTGACAGAGGCAGGAGGGGACGCCCGGCATTTTGGCTCTTTCTCTGCCTCCTAAGTCCGTCAACGACCGACGCAGAATCGATCATTTTCATCACCGCTCGGTAAATCAGTCTGTACATTTGTTCGTTATTTCCTTGATACAAGTCATCCAATGCCACGTCAACATAACGTCATAAATGCGATGATCCTTTACGATTTTGCCTTTTTCAGACTGATTTGCCCTTTATCGATATACTGATCGCACGAGATGCTGGTGGTATGCATTATGTGCTATAATGTCATGAAAGTTCAAGAAGTACCAACCATGATCTCGCACAGGGACGCCGTAGGTCAAATTTATAGAAATGCGGGATTATCTATGCAGTGTTCATCGTAAAATTAGTCGTGAAAGCTATTTGAAGATATTTTGGTGCCAACAAAATAATGTAGAGGCATTTGCTAGAGTTCAGTGTTGTTTACAGACTTTATGCGCCATATTGGTCATACTTAAAACTACACGTAAATGGTCCCTTTATACCGCATGACCTACGTTGATCTGTGTTCCACTTTTCTACAGATTTACGTGCATTGACATCCTATGTAGTCTTTTCACGCATTCCAGCCCTTGAAGGTTTTCAGTCTTTAACACCTTTCTTGTGTTTGACTTTGTCTTTGTCTTTGACAACTCCCGGCACCGCCTGGGGGGTGTCAAATAGGGCACCCACTTGCTTTTCTTGAATAACTTCTGAACCGTTCGAGTCAGCCCAACCAAATTTTCAGCAACCGTTCAATAATCAGTTCTACATATTTTGGCATAAAAACCATTTCCATGCTATTTCAGGCCATAGAGATATGACGTCATAAGTGCACCCTTGCATGCCTGTTTTTGCCTGTTTAGGGGGCGGCGCAAACATGGTTCTTTTTTATAATACTTGCGAGTATAATGTATGGATTGTCTGGATTTGCATAGGGAACGGTCCCCAAAAGGATGTACAATCGTGGTATGTCAATATTAGAGGCCGTGCTAGGTCACATACATGATGACAATTGGACTGATTCGCATTGTGGTTGATAGAAATTGTTGCCGCCGACTTTTCCCATCGTTCAAGTCAGACAAGCAAATCTATATGCGATTCTTAGCAAGGCTTACCAAATGCAACGTGAGGTCATGTCAGGTCAGGTCGCGTCATAGGTAGATGTCTAAACAAAATCAAATGCAGCATTGTCTGTGGAAGACCGTTCAGTAGCGGCAGACAACAATTATTGTTCCTGGTCAGAAAAAGGAAAAATGACTATTTGTCCTGACTTCACTTGACCCTGGCCCTATGAATTTGAAGACCCTATCCTTTGCCATGTTACCCTATTTAAGAAAAACCAAGGGTGTGCCCTATTGGACACCTCCAGGCGGTGCCGGCTTAAAGACTGAAGACCTTCCAAGGCTGAAATGAGGAGCAAGCAGAGCATATTTAATTATCACGACATGTCATTTCACTTCTGTACTCGACACAGTTAAGAGTCGCAGGAAGAGTAATGCGACTTTATCTGACCTGACCTAGACTCATCTCGACTGAATGAAACGAGGACAATGCCAAACGGAACATAACGAGGTTTCATTTTCATTCGTTCAAAACCGCTTCGAGTAAATGTCAATCTTTGGCATGTAAATTAAGGCCAAAATTTCGCCTGAGCTAGACTGATCTTGGCCTGGAATTTTTGACATTTTGGCATGCATTTAATGCAGAAGATCGTGACGTTTTGTTTGATACTCAGCTGAGGACTCTAAGACTATTATTACCGATGATATGAAGCACAAATCGGTGTCAGTTTTTCCGACGCCGTGTTATGCACTTTACGTAAATGGGGATTGGTGGTTTACAACTGGTGAAACAGATTCCACGTGCCGCAGCACATTTCCGGAGGATCTCAGGCCACCTCAAACCACGTGCGCTGCCGTCTATGACCCTGATGCGCATGACCTTGACCGCACTGGAGGTTACTTGCGCCTGGCTGCAACCCAAAGAGGCACCGGCTCCATATCCGATACATCACCAGCTTTAAATCTTTGTCCGTGAAATACCACGAAATTATAGCGCAAGCTCTGCGCCATCGGGCTTAACACGTGGGTAAATTATGACGCACTTCAATCATCGGCGTCGCAACAACGGTCGTCACACTGGCTGCCAGGGCACAGCCGGCCAAAAATTCCAAGGAGGGGGGATCCTAGAAGTGGTGGGCCGCCTCACTTCATGCTAGCCTCCTGGACAAAAATATTAACATAACATTTTACAGGGGGGGGGGGCATAGCAGGAATACAGACAACCGAAAATTTCGGGGGGTTCGTGACCAGTGGTGAGCCGTTCTCCTATGAGTAAGCCCTCTCAATACTAACAGCCAATCAAGATTTCATGACAATGGACGCTTGCCGCTCCCAAAACATTAGCTGCAACCCAACCAGCTTGCTCTTCCCTGACTATCGATGATGGCGCCAAAAACAGTTTTTTACTAGGGGTCTCCACAACTATTAGGGGAACCCTCTGGAGGCCGTCAGGGGGTTGCTCTACACGCCAGGGATCCCTCCACAGGCCGTAAGCGAACCTCCTCACAGGCCGGCATGAAGCCCTACAGACTGGCAGGTGTTTCCTTCCTACAGGTCGGTATGGGCCTAAAAGACCTGTAGAGGTCCCTACAGGCCAGCTGGAGGCCCCTACAGGCTGGCAGGGTCCCCTGCAGGCCGGCAGGGGCCCACTGTAGGTCAGCAGGGGGCCTCTGCACGCCATCAGGAGTCACATAGGCTGCCAGGGGGCTCAGCATGCCAGCAGGGGCCCTGCAGACCGGCAGGGGTCCGTTACAGTCCGATAGGGGCTCCTCTATGGGTCCGGATCTATAAATTTTACCTTTTGTCTCCTCTTGTCTACCGCTCTTAACACTATTTCCGGCAGGCGGGGACTAAATCCGTCCCCCTCGGGTTTTTTGCTCGCCAGTTCCTGAATTTTCGACTCAACTTCACGAAACTTGGTGGCTTTCTCTAGCCATTCTTTTTACGTGCTGTACCAAAACTCCATCTCTATCTTGCACAGTGGCGGAGCTAGGCAACTTTTTTGGGACGCACCTCAGGCCATTTTTGGCCCTTTTGAGGGTAAAAGGAAAATGGCTGTCAAAAGTAGTGTTTTAAGATAGAACTTAAAACTTTATATGGATATATAGGTAAATAGTTGGGCAACATACAAATACAATTTTGTTAATCTGAGATCCCTTAACCCGCGCACGACCGTGGGTCGGCGATGATTACGCCCGACTGGGGGGACGGTTGACCGCCCCCCCCTAACTCACGAACCGTTGGTCGCATGATAAAAATGAGCACACCGGTGGAAAGCTTGTGACGAGTCGACCTCGAAAATGGTCTCATTTTGTTTTAGATAATATGTAAGCAATGTACGTCTTATATATGTTTTTTTTTCAAAGCCGACTGCTAAGACCGAGAAATGGCCTGAATCTCAAGGGCTGTGACTAATAACGCATAGGTAAAGGCACCAACGCTCAAGCAAAGGTCCGCAGATGCCGATACACGTCTAATTTCTCAGATTTGTTCAATATATGCGCCGAAACGTTGAGTTAACCAGACCGGGTTAACTCAACGTGCCATTTGCACGCCGGTTGTCAGCAGGCGCCGCAGCCGTACGCAGTAAGAAATTAACGGGAACTAATTTTAGCGTTCCTCTTATTTTTGCGACATAAGCCTATCCATTCAAATTTTATTGATCTTAGTGGTTCTTGTGGCGGTTTTTTGTGCTTAAATCTTGGAAAAATTCATTAGTTACCAATTAATAGAATTGGCGGAACTTTAACCGCGAGAGCTTGTTTATTTCCAAAACATGCAATTTTTTAAACTTTTTGAGGTTCTTGGTATTGCTTACGTCTGTGCAAGCCCGTTCTACCATTTCCTACCCATTCTGAGTAATTCATAGCTGATTTTGACAGTGGTACATTTTGGGTTTTTTGGATATTCGTGACCTGACCTCAGGTCAATGGCTGGAAATCATTGATACCTTCCCGACTGACGGTAACTAGATGTCTGCTTCACTCCATACTAAAAAGGTCATGAAAAATTTCGCCAGTTTCCGAAAAAAAACGGTGACATATCCTAGAAATGGGCTTGACCTTAGGTCAATGACCCGGAAAATTCCGAAAAGTCCGAGATGGCAGATTTTTTTGCATTCATTAAGACATTGACACAACAATCCTTGAAAGCACTGTTGTGATATCTTGTTTTTCGAAAAAGTTGGAGGGCGCTCAACTTTTTTGGACATAGGTCCGTTTGACCTGACCTAGGTAAGACACCTGACTTGACCTGAGGTCAAAACTTTGATGCAAGGTGTAAAAATGATAAAGCAAAAGGTACACGAAGTTTCGTGGCGCCGTGTTTGTTCGTTCTCTCGCAATCCTCGAAAAACCTCGGAGGGGAGCGGTCAACTTCCCCCCATTCGGTGGCTGGTCAGGAAGACCAGGTCAAGGTCGAAGGCCGAAAATTGGTTTTAGCGGAATAATTTCGGCGCTATCTTTTCAAACGCCCAACGCAGAACATATGTGATGTCAAAGGGTGCCGTCTACTTGTGTCTTGATACCAGGTCGGGTCACGGAGCTATGACCTAAAACGTCAGTGCGCTTAGAAATAGAGTAAATTCAGATGATTGGAAACGTTTTCAAACAACATAACATACACAAAAGATCATTCCAAGCGATTTTAAGGTCATAAAGGCCATTTAAGGTCAAAGGTCGTAAACTGATCTGAAAAAAAACATGTGACTATGGCAGTTCCACCTTTTTTATGTCCCTGGCACCGCCTACGCTAACATTTTACAAACAATGTAATACGATTTGTACATCTTCAGGATAACATGACCAGCAGAAGCTAAAAAGCGCTTTTAACTTTTTCGTTAACTCAGTTTTTTAAAGATTAGTTCTCCTATTTTCGAAACTCTGAGAGCGCCCATGAATTTTCTCGGAATTTTAAATAAATGGGCCATTGGTAAAAGTCCCATCCACAACCTCTCGATTCATGCCAATTTCACCAAAATCGGTCCATAAACAACAAAGTCATAACAAGTTCTAGAATATCTCCCATTTAGACCTTTTGCCTCCCTGTATCCATCCCTCTGAAAATTTTGAGAAATTCTTTGTATAAAAATGTAGTTCACATCATGGCAAATCGATTGCCGTTTGTTGCGATGGAATCGGACGAGTAGTTCTCGAGATCTCGGGGGGTCGAATCCGCCTTCCCGCCCCCTGTCGGGAATCGGCCATACCCTCTAGCTGTGCGGGAATAGGGTTGAAGCATTTTTGGCGATAGCTTCGGCTTTTGTGGGAACAATTTTCTAACCTCGGTCAGCCCCCTCAAACCTTTGGGGGTCCTGGGACCCTAAGACCCCCCTGGCTGTGCCACTGCTCGCTGCAACTGTGTGAAGTAAAACGCGGCTCGCAATGTCAGTCTTGGCGTCGGCAAAGGGCCCGAAATGGCCGTCTCCCCGGACACTGTCGATAGAGGCTGTCGCTCGCTCCGTGAACCACCAACAAACACTGAACGACTGCTGTCTGCGGTCGCAGTACTGTCAGCTGCCGCAGGCGGTGACGCGGCTCTGGCCTGACGTGGACGTGATCGGCACGTGAGCAGAAGTCAGAGCCATGTTTCGTGAGGGCAAAACATTCTTAATGAGAAAAACAGCATCCGCCTTGTCATTCATACCTGAACATGACATTTATCTACGCATGGCTACGGCTCGAGTGGAAGTGCTGCAGCCACTGGCATTCCAAAATGGCGAAATTCCAAAAGAACTTTCGCTTTGTGGTCTGTGAGCCAGGACATCCTTCAAAATGTGACCTGGGCTAAGAGGGTCCCGTTGGTTTTCAGGGGCCCGGTTTCTGGCGCTGGCTCACCGAGCCCCTGGAAAAAATCGTGGGCTCGGCCCCGAACTTGCTATCTATCTGACTTGCAATATTTCACCCATTTTTTAGGTCTGTGCGTAGCCAGGATTCTGCGCATTGACTGACCAAACAATCCAATTTTTGGGTCGAAAGGGCCCACTTTTCGGGCCAAACAGGCCCTGTTTGGCCAAAGAGGACCATTTTCATGAACGGAAGGGGTTCTTGTTTCGAGCACAAATGAACAATGTGGGAGCAAGAGTTTCTTTCTCGATCAAAATAGCCTGATGTTTCAGGTCAAATGGGCCCGTTTTTGAGACAAAGTGCCTCGTCTGTTTTTGTTTGTGAAATGTTCGTGAAAAAGGGGCCCTGCTCATGGTCAGAAAGTCCCCTTTTCGAACAAAAAAAATCCTGGTTGGGGAAAAGAACTCATTTGTCAAGCAGATAATTAGGATTTAAAAGCTGAGGGAGACGAGACCTTATTTTTGAAAGTGAAAGGGATCAACTTCAGGCAGGGGAAAATTGGCCTGTTATTTTTTTTGAACAGTCACTTGCTGAGCTAAGTTATTTCGGAAGTCCCGGATCTTTTGTTAGCTATGGGGCAATTTCCATGCCTGAATGACCTAAAAAAACACTCAAGGGCTCTTTCCCAGCTACGGTCCCATTCGAAACCACGGGTCCTTGACGAAATCTCTGGGCGTTTTTAAAGACTGGCAGTCTTCATTGAGTCCAGATAAAGCACTTCACACGGCCTCCTGAAAAAGAGACTTTTTGATAATTCTAGGCCCTTTCAGACTCTAGTGACATTCTGGATAACATACGATCCTTTAGATAGATCAAACCTCATTTGTTCTGCTACGCCCTCTCAGAACGGGTGTGGAAGGCCCTTTACTGCGCTATGGAGGCTGGCAATATTACTTTTGGTTACGTCACCGAAAATGCCTCAGCAAGTTTAAACCGGAAGGTCTGAGATCAGAAGCTAAGACATTTTAGTTCTTCAGGCCTTCGCGAAATTCATCGTTTAGGTCAGAGAGTCCCCCCGACTTTTCAAGAACTGTCAAGCCATTGTAATGGCTCTTTTTCAGACATTTACAAAGACCCGAAGATTCCTCTAGAGGATCTTGGCGGTCCTGAAATGGCCACAGGAGCTCTGACGTACATGTGATGACTTTTACAGAGATCTGGGCGGGCCGTCGAGGACATCCGAGCGCCCCTGAAAATATCCTGCGGTTTTCCTGGGAGTCTGAAATATCCCCAAAATGTTCTTGGAAGTCTGATGAAGGTCTAAGAATTCGAGACAAACTCAACTGCATTCAAAAAAACTTGCAGTGCTGTGCAAAATTCCTAATAATTATGTAGGTGTTCTACCAGGTTCCGAAGAAAGGGATTGAAAATCTAAGTGTCATGAAGGCCATTTGGACCTCTCGGGGCTCTTCTACCCTGACGAAAACACATAATATCGAAGTATCCTCGTATGTAACAGAACTGCGCTTGATTCTGACCTGGATCTGATCTGGATCTAGAAATACAAGTCTTCTGGATGAATCACATCAGATCCACATCAGTTCTGAAAATCAGCCGTGAATCATATTTGATTCGGATCAAAATTTCAAAAAAACAACCGTGATTCAAGTGCTTATAAGGATCCAAACGTTTCGATTTGATGTTGTTCCGGATCAACTACACTGTCAATCCGATTCAGTGCATGAAATTATCTGTGCAAAACAGAGTGATAAAATGACATGTTATGTTATTGTGAATGCAATGTTATTGTGAAGAATACCTCCGGTTATCCAACAAACTAAATTGCATTAAACAAGGTGCCAAGTAAGCCAGATAACCAACTCTCTTTTGCAACCCCTCAAGGTCCAAATTTCCCCAGCCCAGCCATTGGAAACATACCTACTATTACCAAGCATACGCCACTAAGGAAAGATAAATTAGTGTTCATGAAGCATGTGATCCTTTTTCGTATCATAAACGTCGAAATCCGCTACGTACTTCTATTGATGTCAAATCCCCACTACAGTGCACTGCGTAGGTAGTTAGTAAGCTGCTAGTAGGTACCCATGTTTGGATAAGTCGGTAGGGACAACTGCCCTCGGGGCACCTGACCGTTCACCCTGTCGTTAACCCTATTCCCGTAGGGCTAGCGGTATGGCCGATTCCCGGCAGGGGGGGGGGGGCGGTTCGGCGCCGTGAGATCTCGAGAGCTACACATCCGATTTCATCGCAACAAACGCCAATCGATTTGCCATGATATAAACTACATTTTTACGAAAAAAACTTAAAAAATTTTAAAGGGCGAATACAGAGGGAGGGGCAAAAAGTTAAAATGGCGGATATTTTTGGACTTCTTGTAAGTCCGTTGTCTATCACCCGATTTTGATGAAATTGGCATGAATCAAGACATTATGGATGGGACTTTTACCATTGGTCCATGTATTTGGAATTTCATTAGAATTCACAGGCGTTCACAGGGTTTTGAAAATAGGAGGACTAGGTTTTTCAAAAAATGATGTAAGAAAAAAGTTAAAAGCACCTTTTTGGCTTCATGCTGAAGAAGTACAAATTATATTATAGAGTTCTTACAATGTTAGCATTGACGGTGCCAGGGACAAAAAATAGGGACTGTCATGGTTACATGCTCTTCAGATCATCTGACCACCTTTGATTTTAAATGACCTTCAATGACCTTAGAATCACTTGAAATGATCTCGTGTAGATTTCATATTATCTGAAAACGTTTCCAGTCATTTCAGTGCACTCTTTTTCTGAAATTTCATTTTACAGCTGTTGTGATATAGGGTAAGCGCACTGACTTTTTAGGTCATAGCTCCATAACCCGACCTGACATCAAGCTGAAACTTGATACACAAGTAGAGAGCACCCTTCTACGTCATATACATTCTGGGTTTGGCATTTGAAACAAAAGGTCCGAAAGTTTTGCTATAAAACCAAATTTGGAGTTTTGACCTTGGCCTGGCCTTGTGAAATGGCTTCAGATGAACAAAATCTTGTTTGTATGTTACCCAACTAAATAGTTGGGTAACATACAAACACGATTTTACAATTTAACATACAAACCTATATATCCATATAGAGTTTTAGGTTCTGTCTTAAAAACGTTACTTTTGATAGCCATTTGATAGCCTCAACATGGCTAAAAATGGCCTGAGGTGCCTCCCAAAAATGTTGCCTGTCTCCGCCCCTGAGCAAAATAGAATTACGAAATTTTGTCACGGTACGAAGAAAGAATAGGTAGGAAAAGTCACCAACTGAAGCTGCGTCAAAAACCTTGGAACTGGCAAGCAAAAAACCCGAGGTGGGGCGGACTTAGCCGCCACTGCCAGGAATAGGGTTAAAGTGCCACGTGATTTACATATTTTGTGTTATTCAATAGTCATCATACAACTGGTTCCATTTATTTTTGGCCAAATAGCCACTGGGCGCCTGCCTATGTTAACTTCTTTGTATAACACAAAGTATAGGAAATTATTGTCACTAGTGCGCCGTAGTTGCGAAAATAACGGTGGATAAATATCGAAGGGCAACCAGCCTGAAAATGCAGTGGCTAGGAGTTGCGACTGCTACGTACGAACACCCGAAACTATGATTGCCGTGGTTATGATCCAATTCTGGGTACATACTAATACTATGCTACATTCCTGCCCGTTATCTCGGAGAAGTATCTAGAAAGTAGAACCTGCCTAACTGCATACAATGTACACATCTATATCCCGTACATACAATGTACACATTTATATGTACACATTTATATCCCGCCCCCGACTGGGGGGGGCAGTTGACCGCCCTCCTCGAGGTTTTTCCAGGATTGCGAGAGAACAAACAAACACAGAGCCACGAAACTTTGTATACCTTTTGCTTCATCATCTTTACATCTTGTGTCAAAGTTTTGAGCTCAGGTCAAGTCAGGTGTCTGATCTAGGTCAGGTCAAACGGACCTGTGTTCAAAAAAGTCTAGCACCCCGTAATTTTTTTCGGAAAATAAGATATCGCCTAATACTTTCAGGGATTAGTCATCTTGACAGATGCAACAAATCCGCTATCTCAGATTTATCGGAATTTTATGGGTCATTGACCTAAGGTCAAGCCCATTTTTTAAGACAAGTCATGTTTTTTTTTTAAACTGGCAGAATTTTTCATAACATTTTTAGCGTTGAATGAAGCAGACATCTATTTACCGTCATTGAGCAAAGTATCAATGACTTCCAGCAACTGACTTGAGGTCAGGTCACGAATAACTGTTGTGAACCAAAATGTACCACCGTCAAAATCAGCGATGAATTACTCAGAATGGGTAAAAAACAGCAGAACTGGCTTTCACGAACGGAAGTAATACCAGCAAGCTAAAAAATTATTAAACATTGCATATTTTGGAAATAAACAGGCTCTCGCGAATAAAGCTCTGCCAATTGTGTAGATTGGTAACTAATGAATTTTTCCAAAATTTCAGCATGAGAAACCATCACGAGAATCACGAAGATCAATAAAATTTACATGGGTAGGCTTACGTCGCGAAAATAAAGGAACGCTAAAATTAGTTCCCGTTAATATCTTACTGGGTAAGGATGCGGCGCCCACCGACAACCGGCGCGAAAATTGCCGTGTCTTTAACTCAACGTTTCGGCGTATATATTGAACAGATTTCAGAAATTAGGCGTGTATCGGCATTTGCAGACCTTTACTTGTGCGTTGGTGCCTTTACCTATGCGTTATTAGTCACAGACCTTGAGATACAGACCGTTTCTCGGCCTCATGCAGTCGGCTATGACAAAACATATATTGGACGTAAATTGCTTACATATTATCTAAAGCAAAAAATGAGACCAGTTTCGAGTTCTACTCGTTACAAGCTTCCCAACGGTGTGCTTTTTTATCGTGCGACCAACCGTTCGTGAGTTAGAGGGTGGGCGATCAACCACTCCCCCTGTCGGGCGTGATCGTAGCCTTCCGACGGTCGTACGCGGGATATACATACGCGCATTATTTACATGTAGCCATCTTCCATATGCATCCATAGTATAACACAAATTCTGTCATTTATTCATGTATCTTGTAGACATAGACTGCATGTTATGTTGTGTTAAAATGGTAATTATATTTATAATGGTATATATATATATATATATATATATATATATGTATTTACATGTACATATGAAGTCACAGTAAATGCGATTACGCTGATATTCAACTGATACATGTTTGATCCGGATCATTTAATAAAATTGACCAGAATTACATTTGATCCGATCAGTTTTGAAAAAGCATGCGCGAATCACATTTGATTTGGATCAGATTTAAAAAAGCAGCGGCGATGTAAATGCTGACCCGAATCAACTCGCCGTGATTCAGATCCTGATCCGGATCACCCAGAAGATATCGGGTACAAGTCTGGTATGCAATACGAAAAAAACATGAAGCTTCCTTGTGAAGCATGAAAGCCCGAAGGATTCTCATCCATGTCTGTAGAGGAGCCGTGAAAGTATGATAAGGGTCCCACTGGTTGTCTAAAAGCCCAGAGCGGTCTAATGACCGTCGTAATGGCTCAAAGCGACGTTGCGTATGAAAGTATAGATAGGTTTTTCTTCTCCCAGTTTCTGAATATAAGGTCTACTTGTGGGTGCCCCGCTGACTGCCAGTTCTGGACTGCGCCGAATGAATTCTAAAAATCGGGCCACAGACAGGGACGTAGGTTGTACGATTTTTAGTTCATTGGGATGCATTTTGGGCGTTGCAGTCTCCGCTGGAAATACGCGGTATGATGCTAAGGGACATATGCTAAGCTAAGCGTGTGCGTACGTTAAAACCGGGATCGTGCCGCTGGAGCTGTTGCACTTTTCTGGCATCAGGCGGCCTCAGTCTCCTGCAATATTGTTGCAGTCAGTTGTTGGCTGTTGTAGTCAGTGTCCAATCCCGTTGCATGGCATGAGCCTGCTGTTGTTGAGATTAAACGAAATAGCGTGCATGATTTGTCCATAAGGACCCCACTGAAACACTCCACTTGTTTAGCATGTTTAAGTCGCCATGGGAAATATAGGTTGTTTGACACGTTGGCGACTAGAAGTATATTGCAAATGTGTTTAGAGTTGATTTGCTTGGCATGACATCGCATATTCCCCCAAAAGACTGCAACGCCGAAAATGCATCGTATGCGATGAAGTCTTACAGACCGTAACTACCCACGGTAACATTCTCAGGCGCATTTCTGAACAGAACTAACCATATACCCGAGCGCAGAATGGTTTTTAATGTCTTTGAATTATGAGGAACTTTTTAAATATCTTATTTATAATGCATTAGATTGGTTCCAATATAAGCATTCTCACCATGCCCCAAAAAGGCCCCGAGAATATCTGGGGCTTGCATGAACTAGGCTGTTTGGTACCCTGAAAGCACCGCGAAAAATCCGAATACCCTCATAAAAGCCCAGAGTCCGAGGCCCTCACAAACCTCGAAGACCGCTAAACAGCATTTAAGGGTATTAATGCTATATCAAGGGCCTTCGTGAAGGTCTGAGCTTCACTTAGAACGTTTTAGGGTTCCGGGCTCCATAAACAAAACAAGCATATTTGCCTGGGGCCCTCTGTCGAAAGCATAGGGTCCCGTCTAAAAAAACTATTCAGCACCCGCCCCGTCCCCAAATTTTGGCTGCGTCTTTGGTTACCTAGGGCGTATCAAGCACGAACATTACCACGACGATTTACAAACTGACGTCACTGTATGGCAGGAGGTGCAAGGCGATGGTCGAGCAGTGCGCAAGTCCCTGGCCTTTGCGGTCCATCCAGAGTGTTTTTGAGCTCTTTCAACTTCCCACAGCAGCGTTATTTATTCATACGCTGCAAGCAAAATAGCAGTCCAGGAAAACGTTCCTGTCATAGGCGGCTGCAGCTGAACAGAAGGGTGGAAACGTTGCTTGCCGGCCACTCCGTTGCTTGTAAGGCCAAAGTCACGCTGTCGTTAAGTGGCACAGCACATTCGCATACATGCAGCCGTTCTCCCATATCCAGCCCCTTGGATCCGCCCCTCTGAGCCCTGCGGCACTGTCCTCTGAGTGGTCGCAAAAGTTGGCACATTAACGCAAGTTTGCTCGTAGGGCCTAGCCATAAACCCCTCCACAGGATCCGCCGTTCATAGAGAACCGCCTTTGCCCTCGTAACAAAAAGAAACCAACAGCGACCAACTGACGGACATTTAACCCGCTCATACGCGCCGCATCGATCACGGCAGTGAGCCGCGACCGTCGCCGTCGACACCGACATTCCCCGGCTCAGTTTCGACGGCGACGGACGGTCCTCACCATGCGTTCGACCCCAGCGCGCGCTCTGCTCGTCACGTGCGTTGCCTGCCTCGTCTGCGCAGATCTTTACCGCCATGAGGCACTTTCGACGTGGAGCACGGGAATGTGGAGCACACGTGATATGACCATCGAGCCGAAGTACGCGTACGCGTTGGTGCCCACGACCTCCACCGGGTGCCGATGCCAACAGCTGTGCCAGGCGAGGCCTACGTGCTGGGCAGCGACGGCGAGCAGTCTCAACAGCCGCAACGCCCGGCCGCAGTGCCTGCTCTTCAACAACAGCGTGGCCAGCAACGGCAGCTTGGTCAAGCAGGAGGCAGGCGCCTTACTGTACCGCCGCAACAGGCTCGTGCTGAGCGACTGAGGCGGACGTCGGGCACGACGGGAGGAGATGAGGAGAGGAGAGAAGGAGATGAGCTCGGCAGCAGCGTCACCGCCGTCCGGCCGCAGGCCGAGACGGCGACGTGTAACCGGCCGAATATCTGGAGTATTGTTTAGACTAATTCAGCAAATATTTAAGCGTGATGCACACAACTGAATTCTCCGTTCCACATATAGAAAAGTGGCTAGTAAGCTGATGATAACCAGTAGCCGACTATGTGGAGTATTGTTTGGACTAATTCAGCAAATGTTTAAGCGTGATGCACACAACTGAATTCTTCGTTCCACATCTAGAAATGTTTGCGAATGTGTGGTGAATGGATCGTGAAACAACAAGCAGCGGTTGAGGCTTTTCGTCTGCCCTCTGTTAAACGTTTGCCGAGCTGGATTTTCACCTGGTAACAAACTTTTTGTGGCAACAGAATACATCAATACTGAAAACGTTGTTTTAGGTAGCATGATAAAGTCTGTATAATTCGCACGAATTTCTTCTCGAGAAGGTGTTAGAGCCAAAAACCTTACAGGCAAATGTTTCGGAAAAGTGAATGGTGAAGGTTAACGAAGAAAATAACTGCAACTTTATGACAGCGTTTTGCATTCACTAACAAGGATTTCATTTCGTCGCACATTATTTGACTCTTCGCATCAAGGTATTTAAACAGTCTGCTTCATCGAATCCGACACTTGGCCATTTTCAGTACGCCGAACTAGTCTACGGGTTCCTGTGACAAGGACCTCGTACAGGTGACTGAGGAGGTCAGAGAAGAACATAACTCTATGTCTGAGTTTGGCACCTCGCCTTTTGCAGTTACATTAACTTTTATTGTATGTTTTTATGCCCTCTCCATTCAGCCATTTCAAATAACTGGACTCGCCGCGTCGGATAGCTTGAGTGTAACGGTAAGCAGATAGTTTTTTGGATAGAACTAAAATCAAGAAATTTTCACCAATAAAGGCAGCGTTAGTGCAATATCTTTGACACTAGGCAGCCCCAACGCTGTAGATGTGTATACAAAAATTTGGCTTAATGTCTCAAAATATCAGCCGACACTGCTTCCTTAACAAAAATGTGTTGGTGAGTTTGTCGCGAAATTCGTTAAACAAAATCCGAAGTTACCGGAACAATGCGCTGTCATCTATTTTTCATTAACATTAACACCCAGACGGGTGGCCGATAAAATATAACGATGCGGATGGGAAGCGTTAATTTGACGTCTCCCCAGTGATCTTGAAAACTAAGACGCGCATTGGAAAGGGGGGTCTTATTGTGTCTCCCCCACCTGTTTCTCCTGAATATCTCGAAAACGGACCGGAGCCGGTTGTTGCTACTTTGTGACATATACGGCAATTGAAGAACTCGTCGAATGAAGCAGAAAATTGGAAATCGGCCGGAAATTTTTGAAGTTTCAAGCATCTGAAGTCAGGCAAACATGACGAAAGCGACGGTTGTCGATGACAAATGAGAGCTTTGTGAAAGAACCAGCGTTCTGCTTAAGACTACCGTGTGAACACAATTAGGCGATGTCATTCGGGCATAAGTGATGGATGTTCCAAGACCATAGCCAGGGTCAGTAAGGGTCAAGGTCATCTACGGTCAAGGTTAAACAGTTTGTGACGTGATCCAGATTTGCTTTGCAACATGTCAGTATGTATGAAATACGCATTCAGAGGCCCTAATAAAAATATGTATGCGCACACTGATACGCCTACATAAACCAAGGTCAATAAAGGTCAAGGTCATTAAAGGTCAGGGTTCAATATCTTGTGACGTGCCCCAGATTTGTTCTGCGATTTGTCGATTTGTATAAAATATGGATTCAAAGACCCTTATAAAAACACGTGTGCGCACATGGATACGCATACATATATACCAGAGTCATTGCAGGTCAAGGTCATCAAAGGTCAAGGGCAACTGTTTTGTGACCTAGTTCAGATTTGCTTTGCCATATGTCGATTTGTATGAAATATGCATTCAAAGACCCTACTAAAACACGTTTGGCACATTGATACTCACATGTATATACATATGTACATATACATACATAAATATAAACGCTGGAAGTGACCAAATGTTGGCTACCTTCACTGCAAATACGGCAAAAGATATATGTTGCGCCCTCATTTACTTTCAAACTGTCCCGTGTTGCTCGAAATCTGATCTGCAAAAGATGAGAAAATGACGCCATAGATCAATGACCTGGCATGACCTCGGCCTAAAATCCTCAGTGAAGACGCCAAATGAATGGAAGTTGTCTTATGCCGCGTTTCAACGGCCAAACGAACACCTTTTTCCCAGTTCGTTCGAAAAATTGTACGGAATGGCCTGTACGGCCAACACAGTGTCCAAGGTTGACCTTTTCGACCCCATTTGACCTTGAAGATATCAATCTAGGACCATGGAACTTGCACACAATGTAAATCATTATAGCCCCATCCTGTCCTTAGAATTTCATGTCCTTAGCTTATTCCGTTTCCGAGATCGGGGGGAGCATTTTTAGAGCCCCCTTCCAGTGCGCGTTAGTGCGAAATCCCCTTCCACTGCGGAGGCTAACGGGATCACTAAATTTCCCAGGGTAGGAAAGCCCTAAAGGAACTCCCCTGTTAGGATTTTGATGCCTTTAGAGTGTGACCTTAGGTTAACCCTATTCCCGGCAGGGGGGGCGGAATCCGCCCCCCCTCGGGTTTTTTGCTTGCCAATTCCAGGCTTTTTAACGCAGCTTCACGAAACTTGGTCACTTTTCCTAGCTATTCCTTCTACGCGCCGTGACAAAATTTCGAAATTCTATTTTGCTCAGGGGCGGAGCCAGGCAACGTTTTTGGGAGGCACCTCAGGTCATTTTTGGCCATGTTGAGGGTAAAAGGAAAATGTCTGCCAAAAACAGACTTTTTAAGATAGAACTTAAAACTTTATATGAATATATAGCTAAATAGTTGGGCTATGTGCATATGTAATTTAGTTTATCTGAGGTCACTTTACAAGGTCAGGTCAAGGTCAAAAGTCACAATTTGTTTTTTCGCAATAATTTCGGCGCCATTTTTTCAAATCCCAAATCCGGAATATATATGACGTAGAAAGATGCCCTCTACTTGTGTACCAAGTTTCAACTTGATATCAGGTCGGGTCACGGAGCTATGACCTAAAATGTCAGTGCACGTACCCTATATCGCAAAAGCCAAAAAATGAATTTTTTGGAATAGAGTGAATTTAATCGATTAAAAACGTTTACAGATAATATTGAATGCACACGACATCATTCCAGGTGACCCCAAGGTCACTGGAGGTCATTTAACGTCAAAGGTCACAAGTTGATCTGAAGAACGTGTGACCATGACAGTTCCCCCTTTTTCATGTCCCTGGCACCGCCTATGCTAACATTATACAAACATTGTAATGCGATTTGTACTTCTTTAGCATAACATTACTAGCAGAAGCTAAAAAAGTGTTTTGGCCTCTTTTGTTCATTCCGTTATTAGAAAACTAATCCCCCTATTTTTGAAACCCTGTGAACGCCCATGAATTTTCTCAAAATTTCAAATTTGCATACCCATGCTAAAAGCCCTATCCATAATCTCTCGATTGATGCCAGTTTCATCGAAATCGGTCCATAAACAACGGAGTTATAAGAAATCAAAAGGTACCCCCCATTTTGACATTTTTGCCCCCCTGTATCCACAAATTTCAAAATTTTGGAAATTTCTTTTGATAAAAATGTAGTTCACGTCACGGCAAATCGATTGCCGTTTGTTGCGATGAAATCGGATAAGTAGTTCTCGAGATCCCAGGGGGGGGCCGAATCCGCCCCCCCTGCCGGGAATCGGCCATACCGTCTAGCCCTCCGGGAATAGGGTTAAATGAGGCGCTGAATTTGGTGCCACTCGATAGACCTTAGCTCGTACCGCAAAAAACGTTGGTCGCAACGTGAAACCTACGGATCCATTTTTGTAAGGTATACGAAACTGCAAAAGATGGCAAATAATTTTGATCGCTTGGGTCAATACTTCTGCTTAAATCTGTTATTATTAAATTGCTTAAATTTGCTTAAATGTGTTTTAGTTCAGCTTAAGTTATATGGTTGTAACTCCACGCAGTGTCATGCATATTGTTTTGTGGTGTCTTGGAGCCAATCCGGCGTTGAATTCGAATTTGGCACCCGAAAATATCTCACGTCAAAGTTTTGCCACCAAGGTCTCCCATGGCCATCAGAGGCTAACCTGGATCACTGATCTAGAGTAGCCTCGAAAAAGTGTAAATAGCGAAAACGTGCTCCACAGAGCCAACTGCCGTCATCCGGTACGTGACAATGCAAATACTCTATTGCGTCCTCCGGCTCCCTCAGAGCTATACGAAAGCATGACAAGGAATGCTGGACCGAAGGCAAAACCGACCTGATCCATTTCTCTGTGACACCCATTTACCTCAACCTGTACAATACCTAGGCAATTTTGGATTCGAAATCAGCGCAAAAACACATAGGAAACCAAGTTTTTGCAGATAAAAGTGTACCTAGGTCCATAAAGTTCATCTCAGATACGTGGCCTCAGATGATCTAGAAAAGATCAAAAGTGTGTTTGGTCACCATCGGCATTATTTTCTACCATTTGGCCTTGAATTAGACATTGCACAAGAAACTTGCGGCGTTTTATTGTTTAGCCTTTACGGAAAACGGATACACGCGAGCACATTTTGGGTCATCTTTCCCTGGCCTAGCCAGAAATCGACCTGAGACTTTATACACCGATAGAAGAAAAGGCCTGTTCCTTCTGTACCAGGTTTTGGCTGAGATGATTGAAGCAGAAGTTCTATATTCGGAAATAATTGCTGAATTTCGACCTTGGGCTGACTTCGTGACTCGATCTCAGATCAACCAAATCATTTTTGCATATTTTAAACTGATTACCTGTGCACGTACAAAAAGTTTGCTTTCTTGAAAACTTTATTCGTGGCAGCAGTTTGAATTTTACCGCAAAAATTGACGAGCTTTAACTGGATGATCTTGAATGGCCTTGACATTTTTTCCTTGAACACCGAAACATTTGGGCCGCGCTGCATTCTTCGTGACCTATTTCGGGAAGCCTCGGAGGGTCATACTGACCAACTACCCCATTTGCTTCCGTGTTAATGAGTACAGCCAGGTCAAATTTATCCATCAGCAATAAACTGAAGATCAGAGGAGATAATAGCCATGCAGACCAGGGCAGAATAAGAAGACAGAACCGCAAAATGGGAGGTGAGAAGAGGGAAGCTGCCACCAAAGTAATTGGAACTGTTCGGAGTGCCACCAACAAAGTTGGTGTGTCCCAGTGTTTGTTATTATCTCTAGGATTTCGCGTCATTCAGGGATTCATTTCATAGGTATTGTGAATTCATTATTTAAGCATAAGAAAACAAAGAACAAAGAAACAGAAGTTGGTACACCCAAGAACATGGGCCTCGCCACAGGGAGGGGGGTGGAGACATCCCATCCATAATCTCTCGATTCATGCCAACTTCATTAAAATCGGTCGATAAACAACAGAGTTATAACAATTCCAAAAGCGTCCCCCATATTGACTCCCCCTGTATCCACCTCTTTCAAGATTTTGAATTTTTTTAATGAAAATGCAGTTCAGGTGATGGCGAACCGACTGCCGTTTGTTGCGATGAAATCGGATGTGTAGTTCTCGACATCTCAGGGAGCGCCGAATTCGCGCTCCTGCCAGGAATCGGCCATATCGAATAGCCCTCCGGGAATAGGATTAGGCGTTGGGACAAGAGTAGGTGTAGTAGTAGGTGTAGGACGGGTTAGGCTGGTTAGGTTAGGTATTATTAGGTTTGGATGTGCATTTAAAAGCTGTCAACAGGCTCAGAAGTCGTTGGTAACGCCACCGTGATGGCGTTACCAACCACCACCATAGTTGGCGTTTTCCTTTTGCGAGGTGAAGCCAATTCGTATAATACAGGCTACGATGGTCTTATCTCCCAACAGGGCTACGATGGTCTTATCTCCCAACAGTTCAAGAATTTCAACATGAACGCTGTGTGACATTACATCGTGAATAATGAGTTGAAAATCTGCGTTTGCCTCATCCCCAGACTCCGACTATGGCAGATTTGGGTGAGATCTCGATGGGACAGTGGTGGAAAGGATCAGCAGTTTGGAGCGGACGTTAAAGATCTCAGGACAGTCCCTGGCATTTTGTGATGAAATGGAATGGTGCGATGCCCTATCGTTTCCGTTGTACAGATGATGCAGGACGAATACATACATGACATTAGCAAACTCGTTTATTCCGCAGTTTCCGAAATCGAATAGGGGAGGGAATAACGTGTCGGTGTTACATCCGAATCCAATTATCCTTTGGTGTGGGATTGGGTCGAGCGCCGCGGTAGCCTGATGGCTGAGAAGCCGGAGAACAGATCCGGTGCGTGGCAGGAACTGGGTTCGAGACCCAGAACGGCCGCCTGTATTTGGCGAGAGACCGACAGGGTCAGCCAGGTACGGGCCGGCCGTGACATAGAGCTGCACGAAACAGTAAAGATCCTCCAATGCCATCTGCTTCCGCGCATTGAGAAAAGTCACTCCATATTTGGTATATATATATTTTATATATATATATATATTTGGCCAACAGGCCGGCACACGCCTGGCTGACCCTCTCGACAGTGTCATGGGGTTACGCGACACGGTAAAGATCCTCCAGTGCCATCTGGTTTGGCGCCTGGGGAAAAATCATTCATATACATATATAAATGTATATATATATATATATATATATATATATATATATATATATGTGTGTGTGTGTGTGTGTGTGTGTGTGTGAAGTCCCGACCCTCGCCCGCAATGTATGATTTTCAAGCAAAATGGAAGCTTCATTCCATCTTAATCGAAATATGAATGCATCTTACACATGCAGCACTGTAAAAATAGACTGGCTGTAAAAATACAAATGCCATGAGTTTTGGCCAAAATTATGCACTTTGTTAGTTTTCCAAGTTGTTTTTTTAGGCCACTGGCGGGTTCAGGGGGCATTTTGGCCATGTACCCCCAATCGCGATTAGTCAAGCCATTTCCCACCACAAAAAAACACGACTTTTACTACACAACGAGCGTTTAAAGTCGCTGGTCACTCCGAATCCACGGTCAGCGCCTTTCAACCCCAGTGGCGGTGGATTTAAATCCCACTTGGGGGGGGGGCAAGATTTTCAAGTCGGAAATAGTCCAGTAGTTATAGATTGGTAGGAACCTGCTCACTGCGTAGATCGAAAATAAAAGGTAGTTTGATAATGGTGTCAAAATATTTGCAAATACGATATATACGAAGCTCAAGCAGCCTAAAAATGCACAAAAAATTAAAGTAAACTATGCGTCAGAATATCTAAAGCCCGTCAAATGGGGAACTACGGCTGTTCCGCTACCTACTGCCTAGTGGGTCAGACGGCCCCCCTGTATTTCAGAGAAGTACCTCGCACCACGTGCACAAAAGCTGTGGAAACATATATTTGGCGATCACATCTTCCTTCACTTCTAAGAAGATGCGAAACTTATCTCAAAGCACGGGTAGTCAGTCCCATGAATGACCATCATCTGGACAGATCTCGCTAGCATTTAACTTGACTAAGTAAACCCTAGTGGTCTGGCGAAAGTAATATGTAACTATCACAGCAGGTAGGGGCAGGTTTAGCGCTGATACCCTGATAGGACTATAAGCAGTACCTCAATAAGAGAAACCAATACAATATATATACATATATATATATATATATATATATATATATATATATATATATATATATATGTTGTATTGGTTTCTCTTATTGAGGTACTGTTTATAGTCCTATATATACACACGCACACATACATATATATATATATATATATATATATATGTTGTATTGGTTTCCCTTATTGAGGTACTGTTTATAGTCCTATATATATATACACACACACACATATATACATATATATATCTGTTATATAACTTATATATATATATATATATATATATATATATGTTGTATTGGTTTCCCTTATTGAGGTACTGTTTATAGTCCTATATATATATACACACACACATATATACATATATATATATATATCTGTTATATAACTGATATATATATATATATATATATATATATATATAGTATTGGTTTCTCTGTTTATTAAATCTCCTTAAATATTTTAGCAATGGCAAAATATTTTATTTTAGGCATGTCTCTCCAGGGGCATACAGGAATTATTTCAGGGTGGAGCACAATCTCACTATGTCATAAAACATGCTGAAATTTAGCCAAACTACATAAAAACACAGGAAATGCGTGTAAGAGATCATACATAAAATATGCGCATCCCATGACCCCCCTCCCCTTAAATTTGCCACTAGCTTCTTTCTTTTCTGCCAGTATAGGTGGATACTAGCTACCTGTATCTGCTGTGGAACCAAGCATCTGTAATGCCACCAAAGTTATCTACTCTGTGCACCCAGATGCTAATGTGACTCAAAGCATGCCCCTCCCCCCACACATATCCTCTTCCTACTGTAAGATGATATTTGTGATCATGGTGCATTTTCCTAAGGATGGCTGGAGGGGCTGCAACCTATCCTGATCCAACATCATATTAATCCTATTAGCCCAGCAGCCAGCCTTCCCGCTCCCCCCTCCCGCCGAAGAATGTAAGAAAAATGACTTCGAAATATTGCTGTGTCAGGGTATTGCCATTCCAAAAATGGAGAAATCCTTGAATTTTCTCCATGCATCATTAAAAGTCTAACAATGAACTTTCGCAGAAGATGGGGTAAATGCCCTACCCCTTTCCCTGCAACTAAGTCCTCACTAAATTTAAAAAAAAATCAGCGGGCACATCCACAAAGAACTGTTTCCTGAGCCTCTGGGCAGTTTGCCAATGACGCCTGACTCAGCTTCTCCTCCCATCTTCCTTCCCAGTATACTTTGCAAAGTTCCGCCTATTTGCAATTCTGCATCCATTGCATGTTCCCTAAATGAAGAGAAAACACAGCTCTGACACACTGCAATAGAGATTCACTGATCAGGCGTGTCTGTGTCATTCTATCACGCCTGTGGGCGCCATATGGTTCAGCCGTCGGGGCGCCCTTGAGCCCAAATCATTACGAGTATCTACCACGCCTGATCCTTTGAAACCCGTTTTGCTGGCTTCACGCCCAGTCGTTTGACATCACGCGTAAACATCGCTTTCACACACCGCTTTTGTTGAACGAATGATTCCAGATCAGTTTGTCGTCTTTTCTTCATAGTTTAGTTCATAGTCCCGCCTTTCAGATTCTGCCACAACCGCGACGCACCTCAGTTCAACCAGGAACGCTGGCTGTCTGCTAAACGCGGGCGGTTGTAGGTTGTGGGCAGGTTGTTTTCTACTTTCGTGCTTTTGGAAATACAGCTGATCGCTTTCTGCTAAAAAGTATGCAAGCAAGTAACTTTGAAATTTGCGCCGGTTGAAATTTACAGATTCTGCCACAACCGCGACGCACCTCAGTTCAACCAGGAACGCTGGCTGTCTGCTAAACGCGGGCGGTTGTAGGTTGTGGGCAGGTTGTTTTCTACTTTCGTGCTTTTGGAAATACAGCTGATCGCTTTCTGCTAAAAAGTATGCAAGCAAGTAACTTTGAAATTTGCGCCGGTTTCGACTCATTCTTACCCAGCCGCAGTTTATTGAGCTACCATATTTTACTGTCATATTAGAAATGCGGGCAGAAGTACTTCATTATCAGCAGTTATGCAGTTCCCTATGCAGTGTGTGCCATACAGTTTTCCTTGACTTCAGAAGTAGTCAAGATGGGGGGCAAAAAGATAGTTTTGCTCCCCAACTTTTTCCCAGTGGGCGGCTGCCCCCGCTGCCCCTCCCCCCTAATCCGCCGCCCCTGTACATCCCCTTCACCCGTTGCTGACTTGTTGACCTTCCATCCATACCGAGCAAACTCTGGTTTTGCCAGCCCAAACCGTGCCGCTGGATCCGTCCCGGTATGGGGCTGCCGTTGCTATATCCCCCAATCAAACTACCGTGTCGGAGCCCCTGTCGTCGACAGAAGTGACGTCATATGGTCTAGCTGGGCTAACGGAAATCGCGTCACTTTGTGGCCACAGCAGTTAGTACAGCGAGTGGCAGCGGCAGTTATTACTACATCTCATAGCTCAGCATGACCCCGACGGAGGCCATACCTTCTGGTCACACTTGGCGGCTGCTCGGTACGCCCGAGACACGCTGCCCTTGCTGGAGCAAGCAAACGTGTCTGTTGTAGGCCGGGATGATGGCTCACCCAACATGCATTTTGTGGTACTGTTTGGTTGTTTTCTGGCTTCTTTTTCGACGCATCAGGTAGGATTGACCATTAGCGCCGTAGTCGAAAACCGACTAGTCTTGCGTCAAATCGTGCGTCTCGTCAGGCGCCAGTCGATCGTCTCTCACTTTGTGGTAATGCGAACCGCCGTGGCCGCTCGGCGGCGGTCGTCAGGCTGTGCCCCGGGACGGGCTGGTCACGTGACTGACCGGCCGGCTCGCGGGTGACCCCGGTCGGCCTTCACTGAATACCGGCGCGGCTCCGACCAACGCCATCGTGGACTCCGCACTTGTCGCCAATGAAACGCAGCAAGCGCTGGTACTCGATTTGTTTTTTGGGCTTCTTTTTCGACGCATCGGTCCGACTTAACCATTAGCGTCGTAGTTGGAAGCTGACTAGTCTTGTATCAAGTCCTGTGTCTCGTCAGGTACCATTCGGTTGTCTGGGCTGGTACTCGACTGCCTGTTTTCAGTGAAGGTCGCCCGGGGTCACCTGTAAGCCGGCCGATCAGTCACTTGACCAGCCCGCCCCGGGGCACAGCCCGGCGACCGTCGCCGACCAGCCACGGCGGCTCGCAGTACCACTCATTTCTTACGTCCCACCAAGAGCGGCGAAAGTGGGGGAGTGCGGGGGACAACTGCCCCCCAATTGCGATGGGTCTGGGGCAGGACTATGTTTCTTCCTCCCCCCATTTATGATCTTGAGGTGCCTCGCAAGAAATTGAACAGAAAAGAAAATGGGGATAAAAGCGACGAACACGCTAGAAAGCAGAAAAAGAAAGGAAAATGCAACTATGCAAGCAAGAAAATAGGCACATGGCGTGCGTGTTCTTTCAAGTCTTACTTTGTTAGGGACCTCAGCTTTCTTCCGTTAGGCGCCTGGAACAGGATGAACCCAAAACTGGCCGGAGACCGCGAACTTACAATTCTTAACCCGCGAACGACCGTGGGTCGGCGACGATCACGCCCGACTAAGGGAGCGGTTGACCGCCCCCTCTAGCTCACGAACCGTTGGCCGCGCAATAGAAATAAATACACTGCTGAAAGACTAGTCACGAGTAGAGCTCGAAACTGGTCTCATTTTTAGTTCTAGACAATATGTAAGCAATTTATGTCCTCTATATGTTTTCTCATACGTGACTGCATGAGACCGAGAATGAGAGAGAAGCAGCCTGAATCCCAAGGGCTGTTACAAATAACGCATGGGTAAAGGCACCAACGGACAAGCAAAAGTCCGCAGATGCCGATACACGTCTAATTTCTCAGATTTGTTCAATATAAATGCCGAAACGTTGAGTTAAAGACACGGTAATTTTGACGCCGGCTGTCGGCGTGCGCCGCAGCCGTACGCAGTAAGAAATTAACAGGAACTTTAGTTTTAGATTTTCCTTTATTTTCGCCACATAAGCCTATTCATGTAAATTTTATTTGGAAAAATTCATTATTTACAAATCTACACAACTGGCGGAGCTTTATTCGTGAGAGCCTGTTTACTTCCAAAATATGCAGTTGTTTAAAACTTCTTGAGGTTCCTGATATTACCTACGTTTGGGCAAGCCAGTTCTGCCATTTTCTACCCATTCTGAGTAATTCATCGCTGATTCTGACAGTGGTATATTTTGGCTCACAACGGTTGTTCGTGATCTGACCCCAGGTCAATGGCTGGAAGTCATCGATACTTTGCCCAATGATGGTAACTAGATGTCTGCTTCACTTCACACTAAAAATGTTATGAAAAATTACGCCAATTTCCGAAAAACGACGAAATGTCTTAACCCGCGCACAACCGTCGGTCGGTTACGATCACAGCCGACTAGGGGGGGGAGGGGCAGTTGGCCGCCCCCTCTGACTCACGAACAGTTGGTCGCATGATAAAAATAAGCACACATTTGGAAAGCTTGTGACGAGTAGAGCTCGAAACTGGTCTCATTTTTTAGTTTTAGGTAGTATGTAAGACGTCCTAACGTCCCATATATGTTTTCTCATATTCGACTGCATGAGACCGAAAAACGGCCTGAATCTCAAGGGCCGTGACTAATAACGCATAGGTAAAAGCACCAGCGCACAAGTAAAGGTCCGCAAATGCCGATACACGTCTAATTTCTCAGATTTGTTCAACATATACGCCGAGACGTTGAGTTAAAGACACGGCAATTTTCGCGCCGGCTGCCGGCGAGCGCCGCAGCCGTACGCAGAAAGAAATTAACGGGAACCGATTTTAGCGTTCCTTTATTTTCGCTCCAAAAGCCTATCTATGAAAATTTTCCTGATCTTAGTGATTCTTGTAATGGTTTTTCATGTTTAAATTTTGGAAAAATCCATTAGTTACCAATCCATGCAATTGGCGGAGCTTTATTCGCGAGAGTCTGTTTATTTCCAAAATACGCTATTTTTTCAAGCTTTTTGAGATTCCTGGTATTACTTACGTCTGTGCAAGCTAGTTCTGCCATTTTCTACCCAATCTTAGTAATTCATGGTCGATTTTGACGGTGGTACATTTTGGCTCACTACAGTAATTCGTGACCTGACCTCAGGTGAATGACTGGAAGTCATTGATACTTTGCCCAATGACGGTGACTAGATGTCTGCTTCTCTCCACACTAAAAATGTTATGAAATATTCCGTCAATTTCCGAAAAAAACAACGGCATGTCTTAAAAATGGGCTTGGCCTTAGGTCAATGACCCCGAAAATTCCGAAAAATCTGAGATAGCAGAATTGTTGCATCTATCACGATCACTAATCGCTGAAAGTATTATTGAGATATCTTGTTTTCCGAAAAAGCTACAGGGCGCTAAACTATTTTTGGCATAGGTCTGTTTGACCTGACCTTGGTCAGGCACCTGACCTGACCTGAGGTCAAAATTTCAACACGAGATGTAAAATTGATGAAGCAAAAGGTACACGAAGTTTCGTGACTCTGTGGTTGTTCGTTCTCTTGCAATCCCAGAAAAACCTCGGGGGGAGGGGCCGTTAACTGTCCCCCCGGTCGGGGACGGGCTAATGTTTACATTTAAGCGGAATGGACCCGGCTGGCCTATCCCGACACACAGTTTGGGCCCTGCTAGGGGCCCGGCTTCCATCCAATAGAGGGCCTCGTGTTGATTACACTCAGAGGTGGTCCAGCGACCAGGACTCATAATTTTCAGGGGTGCCAGAATTAATGGACCTGGGTGAACTGCGCTGAACCGAGGTTCGAACCATGTTAGGAGGCCCCGGCTTAGGTCCGAATGAGGGCTTCGTACCGGTTACACTCAAAGGTGGTCCAGCGACCAGGAATTTATGATTTTCAGGGGACCTCAGAGAATTAATGAACCGGGGTGACCTGCGCTAAACCTGGGTTCGAACCCTGCTAGGGGGCCCCGACTTAGGTCCGAAAGAGGGCATCGTACCGATTATCACACAAAAGCAAAATAGGGCCCGGGAAGCTACAGTTTTTCGAGACACCTCATAAAATGGACACAGGGTGCCTTCGTTAAACCAGTCTGGGTCTCAGAGGGCACCCCAGCACCCGTCCGTAAGAGGGTCTTGCGCGAATTATGTTCAAAAGTGACCCAGAGACCGGGAACTTATAGAACTTACAGTGGAATAGACCCAGCAGGTTTCTGACAGAGTTTGGACCTTGTCAGGGGGCCCCCGGCTTCCGTCTGAGAGCGGAAGCTGATTGTTTGCATCATCCTCCATTTTTAACATTGTATTGGTTCGTGAAGGCTCCTCCACACAATGGCTCCTAGGGCCCACTCAGTACGTTAGCGCGTAAAACGCATCATTGTGTTATTTGTCGTTATTTATCAAGGCAAGAACAGTGCGTTATGTGCTGAGTTGATGTAAGGGTTTTCTTAATTTTTGTATCAAGTCGTAAGATAATAAGACTTTGATTCCGTTGCCACCGCGCCAGTTGCCTCGGCTTCCGACCAATTGTCTGGCTGTGGACGTCAGGAGTTCACAGTGGGACCAAGCTGTGCCGCACCTGCCGAATTTAGCGGTTGAATGCCAGAATTCGCACAACGCACGACTGGATCGTGAACCTACCCCGCCCGGTCGGGCGAAATACGACTCTCATTAAGTGAAACATGGACTTTTTTGGAGACGAGGGTCCTTTGTAGGAAAGGAGGTTTCTCAAGATCAAGGAGCCCAGAAATTTTGTTTTGCCCCCCCCCCCCCCGTGATCAAATGCGATCCGCTGCCACTGCGTCCCACTGATGATTTCTAAGGTGTTGTGAAGCGAAAAATCTGTAAGGCCGATCGGGTGGTTACTTCTGACCTGAAGCTGAAGCGCGGTACCGGGATAGTGACACCATATAATGAGGAGGAGGTCGCGCAAAAAAATGACACGGGGAGTCGCCGAGCACGCGCCAACTGCAGACCGCTTCGGTCCCAGCGAACTGTTGCACTGAAGGCATGTGACAAGTGTTGCTGGTTGGTTATTGGGGCTTAGGGGCGCACCGACTGCAGGGTCATTCGGCGCCCATGACAAGTGTTGCTGTGTTAGTCGTATGCCGGGTTTGGTAGCGCCACGATAGAAGAAACAAAAGACGCGAAGAATTTGGTTTTGTTCAAAAAGCAACCGCTTACGCCTCAAGTACAGCTGGACATTGTGGTCTAGTGCACATATCCTAGTATATTATAGTTTAACAATATTCGCTATATGTATACACAGCAAATTAACACTACAAACGGCTTCTACTTGTGCTGCCTTACATGAAAATAATTGTGGTGACGATGCACCGAATGCTCAGAAGATTCGTTCACATGTGTTTTCAGATGTGCTAGCTCATTTCTAGCATTCTTATAAAAGTCGACACCATTCACAAAACCAACGCATCAGTTGGATTTTGTAGCAATGAGCCTGCGCGATTTCGTCGCTGCGTCCGCAAGGAGATATTGATTTCGTTGCTGCGCCCGCGAGATATTGTAAGCAATGAGCCTGCGTGATTTTGTTACTGCGACCGCATTTCCGACGCTGCTACCGCGTGACTTGACTACCGATGCAGAGCAATTAATCATACATGTTTGCCTCACCACTCCCAGGCCAGCCAGCCCGTTTATCTTTTGCAAGTTGACACAAGGCCCGCATAGAGACACGTGCCAGACGGCCAACCACGCACCGGTCACGCGCTCACACCCCGGCCTCATCCCCAAAAGCTTCTAGAACCTTCCATCGGACTCAGCCAATCACAACCCGCCACCACACAACACGTCACTTACTTCTTCACCATCACGTCACACTTCTACGTCACACCCGGGCCAGGTATAAAACTCGTAACCCCCAGACCCCGTCATGGATTTGCTAGCCGGCCCGCCATCGCCGACACCACTCTGCTCTGCTCTGCTCTGCTCTCTCTCGACCGTGAGTTCCCGCTTCGGTTATCTGTTGACTTCACATCGCGAAGAGGTCCTGCCATTCAGCCTACACTGTACTTCTCCGCTATTCTCCGCTATTCTCCGCTGTTATCTGCTGTCCGCTGCTCTGCAAGTTTCAATACAGCGTCGAATCCGAAAATCCGAATGTCTAGTGCCTTGCAGACAGCCAACAAGACGACCATCAGCATTCGGACAACAACAGCAGACCGGACGGAGAGCGGGACGGGAACAACGCTACAATTTACTCAATGCTGCTAAACAAAACCCAATGTTTTTGCAGGATAATTATTACCTACGTAGCAGCAAACAGTGGCGAAAACACACCTCAACCGGACCACATAGCCCAACGACTGTTAAGCCCTGCTCATTCGCAGGAGGAAAGGAGGCAGTTACACGGTATGCCACGCCGTTTAAGAAATATTTATAATGACGTAGGACGTACGAAAAACTAAATACTGCATCGCGCATTCAGCTTCCGACCACTGCGACGAGTCTTTGTAGCCATAACTTTACACCAGTAGTTTCCCCCACGCACACTTTAGAGTGCACTCTGAACATTCTAACAGCTCAGACGTTCGGCACTGTTGGAACAGCAGTCTCCGACCGCTGGTGAATACTATCACCAGTGTCAGCTCCCTCACGAACTGCATGACTGCCACAGGTAACTGGCAGTAATGCGCTTCGACCAGTCATCTCACCGATAGCGATCAGATCATCCGACCAGTTTGTGACAACAGCAATGGAACGGCCCAATAGTGTATCAAGGGGTTGCTGATCAGTCAGTACCACAGCAGGTCATCCCGATCGCCCCATTCCCCGTGCGCACACTGCGACTGATTCGTCTCTCAGGGCACCGGACAACCGCTTCCAGTCAACCAGGACGAGCACCAGTACCTCCAGCTCCTGGTCCCGGAGCTGCCGGCTGAGACGCCGGGTTTTGATTGGGCCCTTCCGTCTCGTGAGTCGCCAGCTCCGACACTAGCCTTGAGCCGGCCCTGGACCGACAGCTGAGGTGCGGGATCTTGATCTGGCCCTGGCCCATGGACCACCAGCTGAGATGTGTCTTTAGAGCCGGCTCCTGTACGGCCAGCTGAGATGCGGGATCCTGACCCGGTTCTCTAAGCTTGGTTACAGCAAGGTGGTTACAGCGGGGTCCTGTTGCGGTCCAAGCGATCGAAGATATCGCGGCCCGTCTTCACCAGGAGCACGCCGTAGGCGGCGTGCACAGGCCGGTCCACGCCCGGGTATAGCAGCTTGGCGGCACCCAGTGGCTCTGATCTCGCCAGGCGAAAGCCGAGCTCGCCGGCGTATCCGAGCGCCGTTTCCAGATAGCTGAACTGAAGGGCGGCCCGCGGGCCCGCGGGCACCTCGAGCGTGGCGCCGAGCTGCTGCACGCTGTCCAGCATGAACCCGTGGTCGGACAAGGCCAGCTGATGGACGAGCAGACGGCTCACTGCGTCGCCGTCGTCCACGCGCAGGTAGTGGATTCGCCGATCGGAGTGGCTCAGGCTGGTCCTGATGTTGTTCAGCGTCAGGGTCGCCGCCGTCGAGTTTGGCGACCTCGGCCACGTGCTGCCGGTAGAGGCGCACACCAGCGGCGGCCGGGCCGGTCGGCGGTGCTGCGGTCGAGTCGAAGGCGTGCACCTCGCAGCCGCGCGACGCCAGCTCGAATTCGAAGCTCCAGTCGGACCCGGAGGTGAACGAGTACACCAGGCACGAGTCGGGATCAAGCTCCAGAGGCGGGTCGAAACAGACGGGCCGACCGCCGTCGCCCAGCCGGCGCAGGTCGCAACAGCGCGTCGTCGGCGTCTCTAGCCAGTCGATGACGAAGCGGAACATCCCGCGGTCGCGCTGCGATGACCTCTGTTCTGTTTTCCTTGGACTGATGAGAGGGAATAAATATGAAGGAACGACCGAGGACACGGATGAACCATGTTTCTGTTTTAGCCCTCTCACCATACGGATCAGGCATAGCTGGACCTGAGGTTAGGTCCATTCCATTAAAACATCGTGGTGATTTCACATCGAAGAAAGGCGGTAGTTGCGACTTTATTCACAAATGAAACGCAAAAGGCTTCTTGCGATCTGGAAATAGTAAAGGAGGTAGCAGATATTCGTACTTTACATTCATTTAACGGCTGTTACTTGCTCATGGACAGAAAAGAAAAGAGCGTTTAATATTATTCGTTGTTTTCAGCTGTGTCAAAATACATAGCACGTTTCAAAGCCGTTCAAAAGAAGCATTCCTTACAAATAAATTACTAAAGAAGTGCTATTTTAATTCCTCTTTCAGGAAATCCGTCTTCGACCCGATGGGCGCTCCTCACCCAATAAGATAAATGTGACCAGGGTGCTGTTACCTCTAAAATAAATATTATCCTCTAGGCTCCCTAAGGCTCGAATCCCCCGAGCAACATACAGGACACGGCTCCCCTGAGCGTCGGACGAGGAGCACGCCTCCTCTGAGCGTCGGACGGGGAGCACGCCTCCCCTGAGGGTCGGACGGGGAGCACGCCTCCCCTGAGCGTCGGACGGGGAGGTCGGCTGCACGCCGTCGTCGTGAGTCGATTTGTCGACTCACGGGAGCGCCGGGACTGCGGCCGGATGTTGTGGCGCGCTCCCGGCTCCCGGCCGAAGACCCGCCGCCTGCTCACCGGCCGTCACCAGCAGCGTCGCCACCGACGCGGCCGACAGCGACGCCACGACGACGACGCCGATCCGGGAGCGCCGTCCGGCCCACCTGCGGCCTGAGGCCGAAACAGGTCACTGTTCGCAGCTGAAACGTCTCATTCATACTGCTCACTTGGACACTAGTTAGCCATCAAGCTAATTCTTAATGCAAGAGGGAACACGGTATCAGAATCGAGGAATATGTAATCTGAATATGTAATCTGTAATTCCGTCTTTTAATTGGTTTCCATGCAGTGGAAGATATGGAGCTATGTCAAAGGCAAACAAAACGTTATCATGAAATTGAAGCGGGGCTCGGTACTCTTACGGCTACCGTGTTCCAGCCAAGGTTGATAACGTCTCTCTGAGAGTCTTTTCCCACGCGTTTCTCTCCGCATTGTTCATTCCCACACAAAGGATGACTTGTTTCCACGTACATCATGTTCATCCAGGTAATGTACCAGGAGGGTTGTTTTGTGCCAATGACTGGGGCGGTTCAAGATCTTGTCCGAAAATCTGGCTTCGTTCTCCTTCCTTCACATATGAAATTTTCGGGGTTTTGAGACAAAATATGTTGCCTGTACAGATATGTCAGCAAATTTTGTGAGACATGGTGCAGTTCAGTTGTTGGCCGCTAGATGCAATGCCATTATCCATCTCGAAATTTTAGCTTCTTGTGGCGTTTAGTTCTTTCCCTGTTGTTTAAAGATCTTAGAAAGAAGAGATCTTAGAAAGTTTAAAGATCTGAAACGTCCTCCCAGAACCGTTTCCCACGTGCAAAACTCCGGGTTTATTTATTATCTTGCGCGATAATTTTGTCGCCACATGACGTGTTATGACTGATGATGAACTCTGTTAAACTTGCGATCGGTTGAAAAGAATCTTGCTTTAATTTTGTCATCTTGTATCGATAAATCACGTTATGCTCTTGTTCGAAGCCTTATCCCATAGAAGAGACGTTTCGTCGGGCATGACAGGCGGCCACGTCGCGGCTAATTCTGGTCATTTTATCCTGCATTGAGATTCCTGAAACATGCGACATTGGATATAAATAAACACTTTACTAGCGCGTTTTGCGAATTAAATGAAGAATTAAATGAATTTCTGCAAGAAACACAAGTCATGGTGATCATGACATCAGCCAATGGTTTCAGTGTGATGGTGACCATGCAGAATTGGCAGACAGCACGGTTTTTATATTCTGGCCGAAACTCACACGGTTTCTCCAAAAACAGTGGGTTTCCCGAAGAAATCTGCAGGTGGATAGAACGCAGTATTCGCTAAATAACAGCAGTATCTATGTTTATTTTTGCAATGCTATATTCTTGAAAATTTCTGTATGAGTAAACGCATAAGCAGTCACATTTGCGTCTTGTATTATTTCTCATGGACTGCGTATTTCGCTTTATGGGAAACAAAAGGTTTCTTGACGCCCATTTAATACACGAGTCGTGTAAAAGGGAAACAACCAAACATCAACGAAATGTAACAATTTTCGGCACCCATCGTCATCTTAGAATGGGGTTATCTGCAAAGAAAACTGCTAACCTTCCATATTACAATCTAGCTCGTTCTAAAGAGACTGCTGCTATTTGCCCTTGGAGATGATCGAAAAACGTCGTGCATTTGTTCTTTTAGTCCGTTAGTTAGTGCATTTCATGAACCATTCCAGAGTATGCATTAATACTTGATTCGAGCCAAACGTTTGCGTCAGACGAACACGGAAACACTGAGTCCAGTAACAGACGGACCGAGTAGGTAAAACAAAAGCAAGGAGAGTCACACTTACAAGCCGCGGTCACGGCGAGAAATGAAATCACTACAGAGCAAGATAAGGCTACGGCCGGTGGCAGACGGTTCCAGGACGAGGTTGCCCGGAAGAGAATGCCCCACGCGAGAACGAGAGGCGATACAGCGGCTGGTCAAGGGCGCCCGCGACCGAAAAACGGTTGCGATACCGCGCGTCGGGTGAACACTGAACAGGGACCTGACCGTCACCGGAGCACGCGGGTCGTTAAGAGCTTTGAAGACATCCGGGCCATCGCGATAAGTGACAAGGTCACGCACACAGCGCCAACCTAGATCTGCTACAGTCTGAGAGATGTGGTCATGACCCCGAGCCCCAGGGATAATCCTGGCCCCGAAGTTAATCGCCATCTGCACCCTGTTTAGATGACACATTGCAGCCCCGCCCCGGACAGATGGAGCGACAGTACAAGATATGTGGGAAAACATGACTCTGGATCAAGAGTGTCCAGGCTTCTGGTGTTAAGACGTGGCGGATTTTGGGTAAACGAACAGGATGGAGTTGCACTTTTTGGTGACAGTGGGTATGTGTTTCTCCCAGGAAAGGGTGAAGTCGATGGTCACGCCCAATATCTTCACAGAAGACAATGGGGTTAGTGCGTGGTTATCACTGTTAAATGGGAAGGAAGAAGCTTTCTTGAGGGAAAACCTCTGGTTAGACGGGTTAGATCCGACCAAGCAAAGGGTGGTCTCAGCTGGACTCATCAGCTGGGAGTTTGATGAAAAATATCACTGGACGGCGAGGGTGGTTCCTCCCGCCGAAGTCTGAGGATAGATACATGGTGGGTCTTCAGGAAGCACGGAGTCCAGCAGACGGGTGTCGTCGGGATCACTGGGCGCTCGAGAGGAAGGTACGAAGGAACGTCCGTCAATGAAAATAATCAACAGTAAAGGGCCAAAAAGGGACCCCTGAGGGACACAGTGAGATGAAGGAAGGGAAAGAGACCTGCCCCTCATTAACTGCCGCCGTTCACTGAGGCAGCTTTCCAACCACCCCACGGCGTGACCGTACCACTGCAGTTGTGTCAACAGGATACCGTGGTCAACCCCGTTGAATGCCTTGCTTAGGTTGACGGAAGTGACGGCAGTCATGTGCCCTCCGTCGATGCGGCACGTGGTCCACCCGGCAGCGCCAACCAGAGCATCCGCCGCTCAAAATATGCCAACCAGGGCATCGCACAGTCTGCACGCATGCGGAGAAAGAAAGAACGGATTACTTGTGGCTTGGTCAGAGGACAACCGTTTGATGCAACTTTTTCACATGGCTTGGAGATTACAGACAGAATCGAGATCGGGCGGAAATTACTTGCAAAATTAAGAGGGCCAAATTTGTAAAATTGAACGAAGCAACCAACTTTCCAGAATGAAGAAAACACACAGGAGACGACTGAGAGGTTAATGAGGTGAACAAATGCGGTCCGAAAACAGGGGAACATTTCCGAAGCGCAACACCCACCGCTCTCAAAAACCGACGTTACTTTTATGCGTTCACGTTTTTGCGTGTCAGGAGAACCGCGCTGAGTTTACCGCCAGATTTCTTCATCAAACTGATGCCATTTGAAACAACATGAGATTATTCCTGGAGCAACTGGTAAACACACTGTTAACTGCTGCTTTCAGGTGTATCATTTACATAATTAATTAACGGGCGGTTAAAAAGCGACTCAGGAAGGTGTAGGTGCATAATAATGGCATGCAGTATAATTTATCAAGCAAAATGTCCAAATGAATGCGGTTATTGGTTAATGGAATGTGGTCTTTGCTCCGAAGCTTGGCGGTAAGGCAACATGTAAAACGGCAATTTTCAGAAATCGGCTAAAGGTAAGTTTCTGCCCGACGAAATCGCAAACAACCCTTTGTATAGTTGCCACCAATGTAAAGAATGTATCATCCTGGTTCTAACCGTACTTTCCACTACTTGATTTTCTAAACAATAACAACAAAATCGTAACGATAACGTACCACGCAGTAATACCGTGCTGCAGTCGACTGGCGGAGAACAACATTATTCCGCGGCGGAAAATGTAGTGCCGCCAAGGTTAAGGTTATTGACATCAAGGACGTGTAGACCCTGCATGCATCTTCAAACGATTAATGACGTCATGTATAGGAAAATTTTATTCTGTTGCCACAAACTGAACTTGGAGGAACTGCTGAATTATTACGCCGTTATATTATTGTATTAGATAATTGTTGGGATGTCTGATATCAGTATTATTACATTATGACATTTAATACTCGTTAGATTAGGTTGCTAGGTTGGGTTGTGCTGGGCTAGGTTAGATCAGGTTAGGTTAGGTTAGGTTAGGTTAGGCTAGGTTAGGTTAGGTTAGGTTAGGTTAGGTTACTATGTTAGGCTAGGGTAAATTTTTATTTATTGTTTTATTTCACTTCCTAATATTTTCCAGTTTTGTTCCGTGATTTTTTTTCAGATATTTTATTTCACTGCTTTTTGTTTTTTTGTGTTTTTCAAATTGCAACTACGCTTTGCCATCTTTGTAATATTTTACTTTTTTATTATTATTGTTTATTATTATTATTATTATTACTATTATTATTTTTACAACGGTTAACTTCTGTATTTTAAAGATAATTTATATCGCATTAGTTATTCCCCCAAAACTTTTTTATTACTCTTGATTGGACCTTGAGTCCGACCGACGACCAATCAGCGTCGAGATCTCCACGTAAACAAACTATTTAACGCAGAAACTTCAAAAATCCCTACGCGAGCGTCTGGCGGTTAGCATATCAGTGACGACGCAATCTGTTTCGGGGTAAATAATGTGTGTTTCAGGTTTTTCCGGCTGAAATCGTAAGTAATACTTATCAATATTGCATTTGAAACGCCATGCAACCACTACTACGATTATTTTCCCTGGAAGTAAGCGCTCGGGCTGAATCTTACTGTTGACCCAGAAATCCTCGAGCCTGCATTGTTTTATTTTTTGCATTTACTCTTTGCTTAATTTGGTCGAAATTATTTTTGGGTTTATGTTTTAGGACCCATGGTGTTTTCTTTAGTTCCTGTTCTTTTTCAGAACCCAAATCTGTTAAACAGGACTAAATAAATAAAAAAAAACAGTCGAGTACATTTTGGCTGTTAGAGTGAAAAAGTAGTCTGAAAACGAGGTCTACAAAACGGATTCTGTAATATTTCTGATTTGCGTTGAAAGGACGCAGACATTGCTTTTATGCATGTTGCCTTTTTCATCTACGTTATTTTGCATCGCTCCTTAGAAGCCATCCTTACGTATCCAATTGGTATGACAGCATGAAATAGCACATGATACCGTTTTACTCACCGAAACATATCAAAATCCAGCCTTTGTGCCTGAGTCTGCCGCTAAGCCAAACTTTCACCAATCGTCTTCGGCATCAAAGATAATGAGCTTCCTCCAGCCGTCCCAGAAGTCCTCTCCGGCAAATCCGCACAGAGGCCGACGGCCCTTGCAACCATGTCCTGAGGCGACCGGCCCGGCCCGTCATTACTGGCAGAGCGGGCGGGCTGTGGCGCAGCCAGCCTTGCAGCTGAAGCCTGAGCGATGGCGACCTTGAGCCGGCGTGCCGAGAACGGCAAAGGGTCCGTTCTCGGCACGCTGGCTCCAGTCGGTTATGGGATTGCGCAGGAAACTCCAGCTGACCTTTAAGGGAGCTTTTCATTCTGTATATCTAAGAATATATCGTCCACACAGCGGCGGTAAATGAAAGGCTTGGTAGGCCTGCCGCTCAACGCTTTGCTTTTCACCTAGGACGTGTAGCTCTCGGCAAAATAAGCGCCGAGGGGCGAGCCCATAGTCACACCATCCACTTTAGACAAAGTCTGCCTTCTGGACTTGAGCTCGGTTCCCACACTTACCTTAGAAAAGAGCCTGGGTCACCAGATGCCATTCTTGGACGTCGACTTTGATGGAAATGACCGCCCAGTTGTTATAAATGTCCACAGGAAGCCGACTGGCATTGGACGCTGCCTGTAGGGAGAATAGTGTGCCCAATCCGCTGTAAGGATGACGCAGTGCGTGCGTGTATGCACAGGGCAATCACGCACCGACGGCATCGCGCCGCTGCTGTGACGTCGGGCACGACGAAAGGAAGGAGCCCGGCAGCAATGTCACCGCCGTCCGGGCGGCGGCGGAGAAGGAGACGTGTAACGGCTGTGGCTCACGTGATAACCATTAGCCGAAGATGAGGAGTTTTGCGTGGAATAGTTCAACAAATACTTCATAAAGGAAAATCGTCCTGTCTTTTGCACCATTAACCTTCATGAGAGCACGAGTATCAAGAACGCACAATATGATGCACCACTTGGAGGATTTGTTGGTGTTTGGCAGCAGGTGACCCAACTCAGAGTGGTTGCAAGAGGTGGGTTGACTGACACTTCACCTCGCTGGTTAACGCCGACTGAATGCCGTCATGCCCGCCGCGCGCAATCAATACCGGACCATATGGTGGCCGGTGGCTGTGAGGGGCCTCCGCCGGCCGGGCCGCTCTCAGTTTGCGGCCGGCTTAGCCGCAGGGTCGGGGACCCGGAGAGCTGCACCCTTGCAGCGGCGAGTCACGCCGTTGTCGTCCACGCCGCGCCGCAACCGTACGCAGTGCGCCGCTACCGCCGCGTCCAGGGCGGCGGGATGCGGAGCGTTTGTCTCCGCGGCGGACCTGAAGACGGGTCTCGTGCGACGGCGGCAGCCTGGTCTTGGGAGAGCGCTGCTCACGGCCCCGGTCGGCCTGGGAAATACCCCTGCCGCCGGGAGGTGGACTCCCGGGTAGGGGAGGACGTGTCGAGGTGGTTGGAAAATGGTAATGTCGAAATTTGTTTTCACATATTTCGACGCACCGAGTTCTAGTGGATGGTGTGAATGGTAAGTAGGCTTCATCTCCGTTTAACACACTCAGCACAATCAATCAGACGAAGCACCATTTTAGTTTTCATTTCGTCATGCGGCCTGAACCTTCTTTTGCATCATGCATGTTTATCGGAATTACCCGTTTGCATTTCGTCACGTCTGGTGCACGATTATTTTCCAAGCCAATGTTGTGTACATTGGCTTGAATGCGGCCGCTTCATTTGCCTAACATCCGCTCCCACTTCTCCATAAATCGGATTCGTTCGCCTGGCCCGGACATTTCTTTGTGACTCGTTGACTCCTTGTGACTTACTTCCTGTGCAGCAGGCACGCTGTTTCGTCTGCCCGCTGTCTTCGATGTCAGGTCTGACTCCGTTTGGTCCGTTATTGATCGAGACGGATGGCCATCCTAAGGCTTCGTCTCCTCGGCTGCATGAAAAGCTTTAGCCATACAGCGCACCTCAGTGGCATTCCTGTATCGGTTACGGTAAACCGAGGGCAAACTGTCCGTAAAGCAGTCGTTACTTCGCGCATGGAACTGTTCAATTAGAGAGATTGGAAGCGTCCCTCAGTCTAAAATTCCCACTTGCTCAACCAGTTGTGGCCGCTCCATATGAAACAATGTTATCACAGATAGTAAGACTTTTGCTCATCTAATTTTTGGCAATGATACTGTCGCTGCTCAGAGCCGAGCTTTTAACAGCTGTCCAACACAACACAGGCACGAAGACAGGATTTTCCTCAGCGAGGGGCCAAATGCCAAACTTTGTCATATGCCACTGGCACGTCATAAAATTTATACGAAAAAGCCGCAGTTTTATGCAATTTTCCCCATAGTAAACGCACCGGTAAACATATAATGTTTGCTTTTGCAACATATATGTGATCACTATTCCGTATTCGTGCAAAATCGCCGTATATCCAGTGAGGACCGCTTGGCTCAGAGGGGCCATGCCCCCCCCCCCCTGGCTACGTCTCTGCACAAAAAACATCCAATACTGCCAAACACCAACAAATCCTCCAAGTGCTGCATCATGTTGTGCGTCCCCACACTCTCTCCCTCTTTGTTCTTCCCCTCTGGCGGACCGGGCCGTCACATTTTCTGGGCCGCCGGCGGCCGGCCGGGTCTGCCTGTGGCCGCCGTCTGTTGATCCTCTTCGTTACGGCCCCCCTGTTTTGGAACGTGATCCAGGCACTGATCGTCCCCGCCGCCGCCGGCGGCGGCCGCATCCTGGCCAGCTGGGCGCCGCGCCGCGCCCGCCGACCACATTATTGAAGCATTACTCCACTAAACAAATATTTGTAGCTCTATCCCGAGCTATAAAGGGCGAATATGAGAAGGGAATAGTGTTCCTTTTATCGTCTTATTGGCCGTTGCGCGCTATCTGCCGGTCGCCGACGGCGTCGACGCGACGGCGCCGGCGGCGGCGGCGGTCAGTGTCGTCGGCGACGCACAGCTGGGGGTGATCGTGTCGTCGGCGCCTCGAGCGACTGCGGGCCGCCGCAGGAGCGGAAGCCGGCGGACTCGGTCGAGGGTGAGACAGCGGCCGCCGCGCCAAGGTGCTCACGAACACCGGCGGCCATTTTATGAGCCTTGATCAAGGTATTCTAAGGAGAAGTCAAAAAGCCCAAGTCTTCTGGATTTGGTGTAATGGCCGCTTTGGAGCATACTAGCGCGTAGTAGTCTGCCACGCGGTTCCAGCAAGGTACCTCCGGCGTGCTACTGCGTGGCTACAGCGAAACAAGCCCAGCACGGACGGTAAACCGGCTATGCAAATACTGGCTATCTCTCCGGCTGCTTGCGTAGAGCTGCGCAGCGACTGAGACGCGCTGCTGGGCCCCAGTCGGAGTGGAGCGGCGGCGGCGCGCGGGACCGCCGTCCTGCGGCACACCGGTGGTGTCTCACGGCCCGGTCACTAGCCAGGCTGAGATCAGTGGTGTCTCACGGCCCGGCCACTAGCCAGGCTGAGACCGGTGGTGTCTCACGGCCCGGTCACTAGCCAGGCTGAGACCGGTGGCGTCTCACGGGCCGGTCACTAACCAGGCTGAGATCGGTGGTGTCTCGCGGGCCAGTCACTAGCCAGGCCGCGACTGGTGGTGTCTCACGGGCTGCTGGCTCGAGGCACACTGCGACTGGTGTCGTCTGACGGACCGGTTACTCGGCAGACTGCGAACGGCCTCACCCAGACGCTGGACAGCTGTGAAGACGTCTCAGAAGGTCAGAGGAATAGACTTTGGGCTCCACTCGACCTTTGAAGTCCCGCAGACTTCAGTCGGTCACGGAACGAGGCGTCAACGAAGCATCAGACTCCAGTCGGCCACCGAACGAAACGTGAGGTCTCAGTCGATCGCCAGACGAGTCGGCACGTTCAGACAGTGCGGCGCTAGCCTGGCCTCGGTGCCTCCCCGACCGACGCCATGGAGAAACTGAACGAATACACGGGAGGATACTGGCGGGTCCAGGCCGTCAAGGAGGCCTGGAGGGAGTGGCGCGAGCGGCGCCGTGCGGACACGGAGTCCGGATCCGGATCCGGATCAGCCGCCGGCAGGATCCGGAACTGGGTGGCTGCACGTGCATCCCGAGGCGACGACCACGACTACTCGCACGTGTTCAGGTCAGACTCGACGGACCCTGGTATGCAGCCCCCGGCCACGGCGCAGAGGCGCCTGGGTTTGTTTGGTTATGTTTCCGGTGACGAGTGGCGGCTATATCGAATTCAAACAAAAACGTTATCTTGTAACAGGTCAGAGAGCCCTGCGACATCTACTGCGTAATGTGTATCTCCCAAGGACATTGGGAATAGGTGGGAAACACGAATCAGGAGTGGCGTAGCCTGGCGTTTCGCGTCGCAACCAATGAGTAAAAACACGCAAAAAAACAGGAAGTCATTTTGACGCTAAATGACACCTTTACCAAAGCAAGGAAGCTGGTGTTAGCTAATCAGGTATGGGCTGGCTGTTTCCTCCAGATCACCTCTGGTTACGCCTTTGCAACACACCCGCAGTCTTGCGCCTCTGCATCTCACTAAACACATCATACCATTCTACTGCAACGATATCTCAGCCGAATATGTTTACTGCGTTCCTATGCCGTAAAGGCTGCAAAGTGGTTGCTATCGCTGCAGTATGAAAAAACCTGTAGACCTGATTCACTGGCAGGCAGCAGCAGTCATCAAATTGCACTGTCATTTACCGGTCTGTTTCGTCGCCTCTGAATGGCGACTGGGACCCGCCCTGTTGTATTTGTATTTGTATTATTCATCGCGGGGACGTCCACAGTGATAAAACACATGCCGTGGGTTTTAAGTCCCAGAGTAAAAAACTAGGAGGTTTACGCAGTTAAAACACGCACACGGCCATTCACCACGCCATTGGCGGCGTAAAAAGCAAAGCGAAGGTTGGTTATGTCACAGTGGACCTGAGATGGGAAAGGACAGTAGCTTTAAACTGAGAAGTAGAAAGAGAAAGCGAGCCAGGATGAAGCAGGTTGAGACCAGCGCAGGCGCGGTAAAAGAAAAACAAAAAAAAAACGTACGCTTGCCTGCCTCTGTACGTGGGCGAAAGAGGCGGAAAGGATCGTCTCGCTGGATGTGGCGAACACAGGCTTGCCTAATTATCACGAGAACCTGGGACTTAATTAATTTATTGTTCCGAATGGCTTGTATTCATTACCCAAAGACCGCAGAGGTTCGCCATTTACTGCCTATATTTATTCAGATTTCATTCGCTTTCATACTCTCTCACAGGCCACCAAAATGCACCGAAGTCACGATATCATATAGAACTTGACCTGGATTTTGAGCTTGAATATGTTTTTGGAATAGAACTGTATAACGCGCATACAAACTGCTTGGTTTCTTTGCATCTGTAATACACTGAACGTTGAAATGTTTTACGAGACAGCAATTATGAAAATACGGCTGAAATTATGAAAATACGGCAAGGTATCCCGTTTTACCACAGTTCGTACTATTCAAAAAGACTAGGGATCTCGAGACATGAACAGTCATGACAGGCAGTCATGAAGTCATCTTTGATATACCATGCGTTTCTGGGGTAGAACTGTACTTGAAATTCACAAACAACGCATGTTGCTTGGTGCGAAATACCTTGGGCTCAAGAAATATATTTTGCCCTGGAATAAGCCAAACCAACATGAAGACGGCCTGATGGCAGGTGGCTTCTTTACGTGACATTACTCGCTGCCACATGTAAATTTCGTGATTTAACTACGAATACCAGCGCACCGACACCACTTACTGGCAATTACACCAGAAATAAGTAGCAACTACACCCCAGGTAAATATTTTTGGCCATCTGCTTGGAGCCAACGGGCGGTGTAAACTGATGTCATAAGGAACCATGGTCAAGGCTTGCGATGCTGCGATAGCTAACATCAAAATGATCTTTTTACACTATGCATGGACGTAATACTATTTCTTAATACTTGCTCTGATGAATTCTAGGGAATGACACCGTTATTTGCTGCACTATATAAAAGCAAAATTCAAAAACTGGGTAAGCCTCCGGAGCAGCACGATCTCCTCTGGCCACCCGCGATGACCCCCGTTATCACAGCAACTCAGTAACGTTAGCTCGAGCTCTTTTTCACCGACTGCGCAGTATGTTGCAAAGATTCCGGCTGCCCGTACACATATATCCCACAGCACGGCCTACCTCATCAATAAAAGCGTTATCGCATCTGCGACCCGTTAAGATGGAATCGCATACGTTTTTTTACCAAATGTCGGTGTAAGACATTATAACTTCGGCTCAAGCGGACGCTGTAGACCTTGGGCCGTAAGATGTTTGTGTAACAGAAGGCACCGACGCTTTGGCGTACATCTGGAAAATCACGGGAATTCGGCGATGAGCCGTGTGCATTGTGCATGTCTGATGAGTTTACTAAATGTCATAACAAAGGGCACGGACAGAAACAAAAGTCTAAACCGAGTCAGAATACCGCAGGATGATGCTGTATGGTTTTAGTTTGAGATGTCATAACGAATAGTCCATTTGTCAACCACGTTTCTGTAAAATATTGCTCTTCGAGTTTTCCAGTGAAATTCCAAAAATCTGAGTTCAGATAATCCTCTTGTTCTGAAGCGATCACAGCAGAGCCAGAGCAGACACAACCCGTCATTTCGCAAAGCCAAGCCTGAGAATACGAGGTCCTTGGTTGCTTCGGGCAATAAAAGTCACTCCGTCCGCCTCAACAGTTTCTAACCGACTTTGGCCTGCTGGCCGCGATTTGCACAGTGAGCCATTTTTCACCGAGCACAGGCTTCCCCAATACCCGCTGGACAAAATCAAACAAAAAAATGCCTGGATATTCAGCGCAAACATGTATTTTGCTCCGTTTCTGTAAGCATGGAAAAAGTGGTTAATACTCACGATTCTTCTTTATTGTTTTTTTAACGTAACGTCTTTGTGTGCTTGGAAAGGAGCCCTTCAAAATATTGTATTTGCCCATTCCAAATGCTCTTATACCAATGCTGCTCCCTTTCTTCAACATCTGTGTCGTAGAACGTGACAAACAGGGCCATGTACAACGATATTTTTATACATCGCAGAACAATGCACGAAATACTTTGAATGACCTTCGGTAAAACCTAGCTGATTGAAGCATATTCGGAATCACAGCAACAAGTATTAGCACACAGGTTTGTTTTTCATTTATTTTGAGGCAAAGATAGTACGGCAACAGATTCCCGTTTATTTTTTCCAGTTACATTTCGGTTACATTTTGGTACATTCTGGTTACATCCGGTTGCATTTCTGTCCAGTTTACAATTTGATTTAAACCAACATAAAGTGTCCCAAAATATGCTTAATGACATTATGTAAAAACCTGCCCCATTTCCACGCTTGAATTTTGAAAGTCAGTAATGGCCGCATAACCTTCGCAGGTCTGCGCGACACGCCTCGTCTTAATTCTATGCCTGCGAAGACGCAGTTTCTTTATATGTTCGTCTGTAATTCAGTCATAATTTTAATCTTCTCTGGAGATTGTTATGTCGGAGACATGGATCTGTGCCCAGAAATCTCTTGGAAGTGCGGAATTTTTCATTTCATCCGGGTCAATGCTATTTTTCCAACCTTTCAATTGTTTTCATTCCATATAAAACGGTGCATTAGTTTGCTTACATTTTTTCGAATTGTGGAAACGGAAAATAACCTAATGCTTACTATGTCCACTCTTCTTATGTAATCTTTAAAGGAAATATATATGTCCGTTTCTTAAAAGTTTTTTGGGAAATGGATGCGTGGAGGGCGCCGAAATTGCACCGTATACCCGCCCGACTTTTATTTCTCTGGATTAATGAAACTGACATCAACCTTTGCCAGCATTCCCCATTTAGCCACTCTGGACAGTACAAGGGATTCACACGGCTCCTTGGCATTCCCAGACCTGATAAGATGGAAGAATGAAATAACCTGAGCGTGAAGCATGGTATTTTTGCTACACAGGAATATCCGGTTTGATTATATTGCGTTATACAGTGAATTTAGAGCCAACCTCATAGGTGATCATGTCAGTGGGCTCTGTTTTCTAGTGGGTGCTGTCGGACATAACCTATAAGGTCCTTTTGAATGGTCCAGAACGACTTCTGGCGATGGACAGGGATGAGACTACCGTCAGTAAGCAAAGCAGCGTTTTGGATTGCTTCATGGGCTCCCTGAGGTAAAGATTCAGTGAACTCATGCCAAGATTTTCTCCATGTCTTTACCCCAAATACGGATAATGCAGGGTTCATTGAAACCATGGGCGATAACCATACATAGTGTCCTAAGACATTTAAATTTTTCTTATACGATGGCGATCACTACCGTAAATTATTTTGTTTTACAATGATCACGATTTCGTTACGACATGCCTTCGAAAAAGAGATCTTACATCAGTCACCTTTCAAAGCATTCATATCACATTCTTGGATGTTACGTAAAAAAAGACTTAAGGTCAGCCATGTAAAACGTCAAAGCGAAAGAAGCACCCGTTGTAGGGTACCTTGCGAAAAAAATCATGGAGGTTTGGCCGACCTCCTGTACGGGAGACGTTTAAACCACGCACGACTGTCGGTCGGTTACGATCATGCCCGACTGGGGGGTCAGTTGACCGCAACTCTATCTCACGAACCCTTCTAACTCACGAACAGCTGGTCGGACGATAAAAATAAGCACACCGTTGGAAAGCTTACGACGAGGAGAGCTCGAAATTGGTCTCATTTTTTAGTTTTAGATAATATGTAAGAAATTTTCGTCCTATCTATGTTTTCTCATAGCTAACTGTTTGATACCGAAAAACGACCTGAATCTTAAGGGTTATGACTAATAAGGCATAGGTAAAGGCACCACCGCACAAGTAAAGGTCCGCAAATGCTGATGCACATTTGATTTCTCAGATTTGTTCAATATATACGCCGAAACGTTGAGTTAAAAACACGGCAATTTTCGCATCGGATGTCGGCGTGCGCTGTAGCCGCACGCAGTAAGAAATTAACGGGAACCAATTGTAACGTTCCTTTATTTTCGCGATAAAAGCCTATCCATGTAAATTTTATTGATCTTAGTGGTTCTTGTGATGGCTTTTCATGTTTAAATTTTGGAAAAATTCATTAGTTACCAATCTACACAACTGGCAGAGCTTTATCCGCGAGAGCCTGTTTATTTCCAAAATATGCAATGTGTAATAATTTTTGAGGTTGCTGGTATTACTTACGTTCGTGAAAGCCAGTTCTGCCATTTTCTACCCATTCTGAGTAATTCATCGCTGATTTTGACTGTGGTGCATTTTGACTCACTACAGTTATTCGTGACCTGACCTCAGGTCAATAGCTGGATGTCATTGATACTTTTCCCAATGACGGTAACTAGATGTCTGCTTCACTCCACACCAAAAATGTTATGAAATATTCAGTGAATTTCCGAAAAAACGACGACATGTCTTAAAAATGGGGTTGACCTTAGGTAAATGACCCGCAAAATTCCGAAAAATCTGAGATAGCAGATTCGTTGCATCTATCAAGGTCATTAATCCCTCAAAGGTTTATTGTGACATCTTGTTTTCCGAAAAGTTACAGGACGCTAAAGTTTTTCGGACATAGGTCTGTTTGACCTGATCTAGGTCAGGCACCTGACCTGACCTGAGGTCAAAACTTTGACACAAGGTGTAAAAAATGATCACGCAAAAGGTACACAAAGTTTGGTGGCTCTGTGTTTGTTGGTTCTCTCGCAATCTCAGACAAACCTCGGAGGGGGGCGGTCAACTGCCCCCCCAGTCGGGGGCGGGTTAATATGACTTAATATGACGTAGTTTAATATGACATACGATTTTTGGTTCCACGGCAGCCCTGAAAATAAAGTGCGTTTTTCCCCGAGGGAAAAAATTGGCGTCTCCATTGGAAGAGCAGTCTATGTGTTTCGAAGAAGCTCCTGCTGATTTAATTCCTTAGTGGTCTATCAACTACCAAACTGCTGTGTCGCAGTTTCGTTGTTTTTAGTTAAACGCAGTAAGTTTTGGGGACTTGTGGAATTAAAACGGTCACCTCACATCTGGACGCAAAAGTTTAGGCTATATACTTGTATAGATACGGAGGCCTCACACAGTTTTTAGGGCATGGCCCCCGAGTTGCAATGACAAGTAGTTCTCCCGCTGATGCAGGAGTACAACTTAACATGTTCTGCTGCACACTTGGAAGACCGTTATTTTCCTAGCCCAGGCAAAACTGGTTCGAGTCGCTTCGGTGTTCGACATTTGGTAGGCTGGTCAAATGGAAACTGGCGAGTAGAAGGCTATCCTGACTTCCACACGGTCGGGTCTTCTCAATCCAAGCTTTTCCCGCAGAGTCAGCTGTTATCAGGCGTGGTACAATTGGCAATGTGTTTAGAATCTGTGCACAAGGTATGCGTGGCGCGACCGACAAGACTGTAGAAAAAGAACCGATGCCAAAATCCGTGACCCTCCAGCGAGCCGAGGAAGAGTAGACAAGACGAAATCGAAGTGGAAGCAATGGAGGAATTTGTCACTAAAACCTGAGTGAAGGCTCAGGAGAGCTTATGTCGGGCATGACGTGTCACGCGAGAGGCTGCCTAGGTGTGTGGTCGCTCGAATATGAGAAGTCGCCATCGTGCCAGTGGTCCCGGAGCGACGGTTAGTCCCGAAGTCCAAACGTCTGCGCGTGAGAGGATGACGATGTGGGGGAACTAGTCTGATGTGTACCACCACATGATGGCCAAACTGTGTGCACCACCAAGCCACAGAAGCCAGGTTATCGTGACGGGTAAACGTGCAGGCCCCCGAAGGAGGCAAAAGATCCACCAATCACGCAAGCAGGCATATACATGACATATATATACATATATATATATATATATATATATATATATATATATATATATATATATATATATATATATATATTATTAAATATGCATATACATGAAACGAGGTTTTTCACTTCATCGGGTATTTCGCGAGGAGTTGCCCTTGGCATAAGCAGAAATCTTTACTGATTACTCATACTGTGACAAGATATTGGCAAGATATATCTGAAAATTAATGGATGCCCTGCTTACAGAGCCAAATAATTCAAAAAGCAGTATAAAAAATTTTTCGTAGGTTCTAAAACATGTCACATGATTACTCCTTGCGTTATCATTGCCATTACCAACTGTGAACAGTACTTGGCAGTTGTTTTTTAGCTTCGGAGAAAATCTTTTATGCAGGAGTGATGTATACATGCGATGGCTTTGAATGCTAAGTTACCAACCGATTTCAAGAAGGCTCATTTCGACGATGGTCTGTTTCAGGAGCAAGACTCGGGCCGAAATGTTTCGCATTTCTGCAGCCGTCATGGGCATCGAGTTCTGTTACGCTGCTGAGACCGCGTTCGTTTCGCCTACCTTGCTGTCTATCGGTATGGTACAGTCCGTGTCTAGTACTGCCCGTCAATGGATATATGTAATTTTTCTGTAGCCATCGTCTCGATGAATCGCCGTCTGCTGGTAAAAAAAAAAAAATCGCCGTCCCATGAATGAACATATCACGGTGGGTGTATTCAGACCACATAGAAATAACATGTCTTTGACTAGGATCTTACGAAATTTTCAGGGTCACCTGATACTGATTTATACCGCAGACAGCCAGTCTTTGCCTTGCTACCAACAGCTGAAACATCAGCAGCTGATTGTGCCTGTCACCACCATGACAGACCCTACATCATACCCGTCAACGGTTAAAAAAATTAAGTAAAAGTAGTCCAATGCAAAATCTTGCAGAAACTGCACACAGGACGCGGGTGGTGGCGTGCAGTTGGTTACGTTGATCGTCTTTGTGTTAGAAGGGTCCGAGTACCTCTTACCGTTCAGGCGGTACCTTCTAGCGACGCCTGCCGCTCAGGAGATGCTGCCTGAGGCGCCTGTCGTTCAGATGGTGCCTCTCGCTGTCGCCTGCCGTTCAGGTGGTGGCGTCTGATGGCGCCTGCCGTTCAGGCGGCGCCTCCCGATTTCGACCCTGTGCCGTCGCAGGCGTGCTGCACAGCCACATGACGCTGATCTGGTGCCTGTCGCCGCTTGTCGGCTTCTTCCTGACGCCGGTGCTGGGCTCGATGAGTGACCGGTGCCGCAGTCCACTGGGCCGGCGACGGCCCTTCGTGTTGCTACTCTCCGTCGGTATCGTATTAGGTACGTTTACTGCGCACTGCTATTACTGTGGTTACATTACTCGGCACCGGCTCTCCGGAGAACATCTGAAACGCCCCCGCCGAGCACGGTGTCAAGTAAATGTCAACCTTGTAAACCGACTGGTCCTGTCTAATTGGCAGGCTTTTGCTGCATTGGTGCACTCCAGTAGCATCCTCAGCAGCACCCCAAGAGCCACGTTAGAGCACGCTGAACAACAGAAATAAGCAGGCAATGAAATACGGTCGATACGGAAGTTTTACTTGCAATGGCCGCAGAACTTCACAGTGCCTAAAACTAATGGCCATGACCCACATTAAATCACTGTCATGATATCATAACATGTGGTGTTCAAATGGGGCTGAGACCTATCAAATGCACGGTGGCTGATCAATAGCAGTACTCGGTCTGAGGCGATGGAACCCACGCATAGTCGCCACCAGGCAACAGATGATGCTTTCATTAGCCTCAGTACCGTCCCTGATGACAGATTGGTGACAATGATCGCCGTGATATCATGTGGCAGGTGATAATAATTGCCGTCATTTGCTGCGGCCGGCGACAATGATCACCGTGATATGCTGCGGCAGGTCTGATCCTCGTACCGAACGGGCGGCTGATCGGCGAGGCTCTGGGTGACCAGTACCCTCCCCCAGCCGAACCCAGAAACTTCTCCGGGCCGCCCGCCAACCTGACCTACCCCCAGCCGGAGCCGGACGAAGCTGCCGCCAGCCAACGCTATCACGCCCACCCCTGGGGCATCTTCTTCACCATCGTCGGCACGGTGCTGCTTGATTTCGACTCGGACGCGTGCCAGAGCCCGGCCAGGGCCTTCTTGCTGGACATCACAGTGCCAGGTCAGGACGGCCGCAGCGGGCCGGCGAGGGTCGCGCGGGCTGGCATTGGGTGTGGGACGGGTGTGCAAGGGCGATGGTTGCGAGAGTGCATTTATTTGATTGCGAGGATTGCCCCGCGAAGAGTGTTTGCTTCGGAGGATCGCTTGTTCCGGATTATTTGCTCCTTTTGGTCCTGTAGTTTTGTTATACAAATTTCATCCGTATGGTCGCTGAGGTGGTTTTAGAGATCGGAACCCATGCTAAGCATGGCTTGTGGCATGGACTCTAGCCCCTCCATCCGATCGAACAATTTCAGGTAACGGCCGATCTTGTAGCGAAAGTTTGACGTGCCGCCCAGGGTGCGTCACGGCCGTGTGGTAGTCAGTTTGACTCGTCAAACAGTGGCCAGCTGACCCGTGGGCCAAGCATCGTCACGCGAACCGATCTTGCCGGGACGAGGAGATGTTCGCTACCGACTAAGGTGTCTCCGTTAAAAGTTCCAGCTCCATGCTGTGGATTTCCTCGGACAAGCTGAAGTTCGTCGTTGTCTAAGCATTGGTCAAAAGACAGTGCGTTTGAAATTTTGGTTCATTTTCCTGAATTAAACAGGTGCAATGAGCTGAAAATTGTACAAAGGCCTGGAAAGGAGCTCACTCTTCTCAGCCCTTGAAATGGTGTACATCATGGCAAAAGTTTGTTTCATTCTAGCTTTCCAGAATAAGGCAGTCCACAGTGAAGAAAATTTGTTTTGTCCTGAGGTGTCCCAAGGCCACCAAAACCTTTTGCTGTAACCCTTCCCCTCCCTATAATTTCGGGGCGCAGCGGACCTAGAACATGAAAACGGCAGCAATCGAAAGTTCTCGAAACCTTAATAGAGTGCATAAACATGATCCTGTTAGCCCAAACGGAAATTATCGCCAAACTAAAAACAAAATATAAGGTCGCAATGTCAAACCAAGTCACGCCATTACCTACGAACCGCTTAGAAAATAGAAGAAAATCGGATTATTCCAAGAAAGTTCCATTGGCAATAAACACCGTGGAAATGCTTCGCACTGTTCGGTCGTGGTAAAAAGTTCTTTTCAAGTCCTCGTGTAATATCAGGTCAGGTCTGCGGCCAGGAAAAACAATATTGATTACAGCGGCATTGTGAGGTAGACAACAATACACCAAACGCATCAAACGCCTGCCTTTGAATTACTGTCACTGTTTTACTGTCAATTACGCATGGAAGAGCGTAAGGATGCATGTTCTGAACATTACAGGCTTTGCTAAATGCGTTGCTTAGAACTGCTTGCAGTGCATATAAAGTGAGAAAAGTCTCTGTGTGCGACGGTTTCATCCAAAGCTTCAGGAAAACTTCATTTTCCTCTCCTTGGGATGCATGTTTCAAACACTACAGGCTGTGTTAAATATATTACGTAGAGCTGCTCAAATGCATCTAGTAAGAAAAACTTCTGTATGCAACAGTTTCAGAGCCAAACTTTCAGGAAAACTGCTCCTTCTTCCTCTTGGAAGCGTCAGTTTAAAAACTGCATTGTGTCCACTTCGGCTGTTCCCGTTATATGAAATATAAGTTGCATAGCGAAAAAAAACTTTGCCATTTCTTTTGGATTTCTGTACAGTTTAACATTTTAGAAGCTGACAGTTTGGTTTAAAGATTATTTTCTATTGTCACGTGGCCTCTCAATTTTGGCTTGAGATGTTCATCGTTCCAGTTCCCCACATTCAGAACATTCAGTACTAGCCGCGTTGCTCGAAATCGTAAAAAAAGAAATAGGAAGCACGCCTTTCTTCCCTGCAGCGTAGATCCCTGACCACTGGCTGGGAAAACATGTGGTCTCACTTTATATCAAACGCAGTCCTAAAGGGACGAAAAGCTCCCAAAGAAACAGAATGGACACATTCTCTTGATCCTGGCCTCGCCTGCATCTTCAGCTCTCTTTAACCCGGCACCGCCTGGGGGTGTCAAAAGGGACACCCTCCTGTCATCTCAGGATCTGTCAGTTCTGAACCGGTCTACCGCTAATCGATAGCCCTGAACCTTGCGATTCAGCAAATACTATGTTAGCCCTGGTCACATGACTGAGGGCGTCGCAGGCCACGTAGACGCTTAACACGACGTCGGAAAAACTGATATCGGTTTGTACCTCATCATAATGTTCTTAGAGCCTTCAATTTGATATCAAACGAAAGGCCACGATCTTTTGCATCAAATGCATGCCAAAATGTTAAAAAAGCTGCTAGATCAAGGTCAACCTAGGTCAGGCAAAATATTAGTCTTACTTTACATGCCAAAGACTGATACTTACTCGCAGCCGTTTTGATCTACGTGGCAAAAAGAATGAAAGTGAAACCTTCTTATGATCAGTTTTGCATTATCTGCGTTTTATCCAGTCAAGGTTAGTCTAGGTCAGGTCCAGATAAGACTGCATAAGTCTTCCTGATAAAGAGCAAACTTACTCGCTGCTATTCTTCACTGCGTCAAGTACAGAACTGAAATGACATCTCGTGATAACCAAATAAGCTCTGACTGCTCTTTAACGGGCCAAGGTCAAGCCAGGTCAGGACAAATAGTTTTTTTCTGTTTTTTTCTGACTAGAAACGGTAACTGCTGTCTACTGCTGCTGAACGATCTTTCACAGACAAAGATCTTTCACAAACACAACTGTTTTTCATTTCGTTTTGCAATCTGCCAATGCCGTGACCTGGTCTGACATGACCTCACGTTGTATTTGGTGAACCTTGCTAAGAAGAGCATATAGAATGTTTTTCCTGGCCGCACAGCTGACCCGATATTATACGAGGCCTTGAAAAGAACCTTTTACCACGACCGAGCAGCCCGAAGCATTTCCACCGTGTTTATTGTCAATGGAACTTTCTTGGAATAATCCGATGTTCTTCCATATATATATCATATATATGCGTATACATATAAATGCATGCTATATATATAGTGTATATATAGTATATTACATATATAAATACGGACGTTTCATCGTTGACCTTCACCAATAGTAACGGGGATCGGGTCTAGAGCGATCTGCGAGGACTAATGCGGGAATAGACGGCGCAGAAATTATAGCCTTACATTACACCTGCAACCATTGCGTGAAAAATCACACACCCAAGGCAATGAGTAAAGCTTGGGGAGATTTACTCCGCATCAACACAAATATGTGCGAACGGATTAGCAATATACATCTACTAATTCCCTGTACACTAGGATGTCTGTACTACAAAACTGTTATCTAAGCCAGCCAAAATTGCACTGGCTTTTTGTTGTCATAAAATTGTTCTGGCAGTCTTACCTGTGGAGAGCGTTGGCCTCCGCGCGTATCGGAAACAGTGCATGTGCGTGTTCAGGGCAGTACCGGGTGATGAATCCGCCATCCGCGCCCGGCGGCTGTAAGACGAATGAGCCGTCAGGACGGAAGCTGTTTTTGGTATTGCCAACCAAAACGACGGCACGAGCCCTTTCCCGCTCTTGCCATTGCTCAGCCCCATTTTTGCATTGGTCACGTGGGGTGGGTATGACAGTGAGGCGCGCAACTTCCTCTGGCGACTTTGAATGCGTTTGCATTCTGGTAGCTGTCTGTGCACGGTTATCAACTAAAGTTATTAGAAGATAAACAGGTCTCTCAAATTTCTGTGTTCCTATCTAACCATTCAATTTTTCCTTCCATCTGCCAGGCACTGCACGTAAAAGACTGATATGGGATGTTACAAAAACAAACACACGTCGCTAAATCAGCAACATGCCTGATCACGGAGGCATATTTTTCCTTGAGATATTCCTATGACTTCAGACTTCTGAGAAAGGTTACGGACCACGAATAACGACGGTTTTGAAAAGGTCATGGTTAAATACTATCTCACTGCAATGACGCAAAGTCGCGTGCCGTGAGTAGCTCACAACTTTTTTCTTAGTTGTCTTGGCGTTGTGTGAGAAGAGAGAGGGAGCAGGTTTTTTTTTCTTTAGAGGAACTTTTGAGCCGTTTCTCGTTCCTCAATTGCCGCAGAGATCATGCGTGGTGCTTGCCACATGTCCCCAAACTGCTGTCTGGCCGCACCAGAGACTGGTGTGAACATGTCCGTGTTCTGTAGCTGGCCGCAGAGGATCATTGCTACAAAAAAAAAACACGGCTAACCTGGCTGCGCGCTCTGTTCGCCGCAGAGGACCACACGAGAGGGCTGAGCACGTTCACGATCATGGCTGGCCTGGGCGGCGCCCTCGGGTACGCCATGGGAGGCATCAACTGGGACGCCACGTTCGTAGGTAGGTGACCCTCACTGTCGGAGGACTCAGCGGCAGCAGAGAACACGGCTCAGTGGAGAAGGCAGCTCATCTGATGATGTCTTGGTGCGTTGTTCCGAGCATACTTATGCACATTTTTAACTTTATAGATTGTCTTTTTGAAGTTATGATCGTACTACTTCCTCCTTCAGAGTCCCGTACTTTCCGTCGTTCTCCGTCAAGATAACGTCTTTATTCACTTATTTAGCTAGATGAAATCATTTTACATTAGGAGTTAGGCTGGATTCGTTGGACCTGGTTGCGAAAATGGTCTCCGTGGGAACAGATAAAGAGCCATTCTCGCAAGAACCAGCTCATGAACAACCGTCATCGTGTGCTACCGTGTGGTTTGCTAGCGGTATCTGGGATTGCGCTCTGTGTTGTGTGATCGGATCATTATTATGCACCCATGGTAGATTCTGGTGCTCCGGGCTTCCTGCTATCCCTCACGCATCTACAAAAACTGAAGTAACCCTTTCGGAAACTGAGTTGTTATTTCCAGTAATTTTTCTTTTTCTTTTGTTTTTGTCGGGCTTGGTTTTTATTTAAGTACAGGAAAAGTTTTTTTAGGCCCAGTAATGGGTGTGGCCGCCACCATTGTACGCCAACACCTGTCATAAAAGCTCTGCCATAAATTTCTCACAAGGTAGGGGAGGGGTCGATAACTGGCGGTACGGTAATGGTTAAGAAACAGACATTTCATCTGGAAAAACGTTACGGAGGAGGCGGGGGAGGGGAAGTAAAAAACTTGGTACAAACTGTATACGTGATTCATGGAAGACCCTTAACACACTATCTCGGAAGATACCGCGTGTATTGAGGGTAGTCTAACTGGTCGTCTGCTAGGTTATTTCCCGAGATACCACGTGATCCGGAGAGAGGCAAGACTGTAGCCTGTCACGTTATCTCTCGTTATATCATGTGACCTGGAGATAGTTATAACTGACTTCTTACCACGCAATCCCACTGTTTGCCAGTGTCTTCCAAAGTTAGATGTTGCTTCGGAGCGTCCTGCAAAGCCAGTCATCTTCTCTGAGTATCTGAAAAGAGATCCTAAGAATATTTGAAATGGGAATGACATTTCCATTTCTTTCCTGACCCACCGGCGGAATTCTTAAAAAAAAATGTTATTGTTGCCCATCGCAGCTGTCATACCTCTGCTCGTAGAATTGTAACCCAGAAAATCAATAAATGTCGTTGCAATAACCCCCAATACGTTTTTATTTCCCAGCATTTCTCACTGTGTCGTTAATCTGCGGGGTCGTGCTTCAGTTTCGTGGGTTCGCAAGATCACACAAATATACAGGAAACTCTACGGTCCTCTGATATCGCTGTCCTTTCCTTCAGCTGTTGTGTGTTATCATCCACTTCGTCTTTCATCGTCTTTCATCTGGATATTTCTCCGTCTCGTCACGGAGTATCCTTCATCTCAGTTAGTCCCTTATTTTATGTCGAACCCTGCATAATATCGCATGGTTGTCCATTGTCTCCAACACCTTTCATTATTTTCTATCGCATCACAATCTCCCCTCTACCACCATATCCATTGTCTTCCAGTATTTCACAATTTTTCTTATCGTCCCCCATCATACCATAAACTTGATCTCTTTCCCATCAGGTGTTATCGTGTCCCATCATTTCCGTCTCCTAAAAAGTTCCACTGCCTTTTACCATCTCCCACCATCTTCCGTCATCTTCTACCAAGTTCCACTATTTGCTGCCGAATTCCCTGCGCTCTGCGCGTCTCCCAGCGCCAGCTGCTGTGCCGTGACTCTCCGACTGTGACAGTCTGACAGCACTCAGCTGTGACAGTCTGACGGTTCTCGAGCCGTTGCAGTCTGACCGAGTACGGTTCGTTCCTGCCAGCGGCGGGCCGGGAGCTGGCTGCCGCCACGCTGACCAGTAAACAGGAACCGGACCACGTCCCAGGAGGCCGGCGGCCGCCGCTGTTTTGTCGACCACACCGACCCCTGGGGCCGCAGCCGAACGATTGCGGTGTCCATCACCCCTCTGTCGGCGCCGCCAGCGACCCAGGGGGAAGGAGGAGCGAATGGGGAGGTGGGGGCAGTGAGACTGAGGAGACAGTGCGTTGAGAAACGGGATAGCAGCGAGACTGACGTAGGGGAGACAGCGGATGAGCGTGCGGTTGGCTGATGGCAACGAATTGTGGCTAATGGCGGGGAACCCGGATCCAGCACGCGTAGTATTCACAGTCTGAAATCCGTCCTGCGTCGCAAATCGTAGCAACTTCACTACTCTCTGATTCAGAGAAAACTGCACTCTGTATCCGGCTTTGCTCTGTCGGCTGTCCATTGATGGCCCCTGTGCAACTGTCTTGTTTGTTCGGGGTTTGTTTGTTTGAACAGCCTCTCGGACTCAGGCGTCCAGTCTCGACGAGGCCTTCTGAATCGTCAGGCTTTATTGAGCGAAAACTCCGTACTGTGCTGGTGTGTAAACTACGTTGCCGTGTTAATAGCGGCTACCAAGCAACGTAACAGTGCCTCTGGTTGTCTTAATCCGCCCCGATTGGAGAAGGGCGATTGACCTCCCCTGAGGTTTTTTCCACGATTGTGAGAGAACGAACAAACGCAGCACCACGAAGCTTTGTATACCTTTTGCTTGATCATTTTAACACCTTGTGTGGAATGTTTTGACCTCAGGTCAAGTCAGGTGTCTGGCCTAGGTCAGCTTAAGTGGGGCTATGTCCAAAAAAGTTTAGCGCCCTGTAACTTTCTTGGAAAACATGATATCACAATAAAACTTTAAAGGACTAGAAATCTTGACGAATGCAACAAATTACTGTCTCCTGTTTTTCGGAGTCTTCCGGGTCATTGACCTGGGGCCAACTCCATTTTTAAGACATGTCGATGTTTCGGAATTTGACGGAATTTGTTCTAAGGTTTACTGTTGAGTGATGAAGACATCCATTTACCATCAATGGACAAAATATCAGTGACTTCCAGCCATTGATCTGAGGTCAGGTCATAGATAACTGTTATGAGCCGAAATCCACTGCCGTCAAAATCGGTGATGAATTGCTCAGAACGGATTGAAAATGGCAGAAATGGATCGCACAGCTACGAGTAATACCAAAAAGTTCAAATAGTTCCAAAAATTCCATATTTTGGAAATAAACAGTCTCTCGCGAATAAAGCCCCGCCAGTTGTGTAGATTGATAACTACTGAATTTGTTCAGAATTTAAGCACGAGAAACCATCACAGGAACCACTAAGATAAAGAAATATGACATGGAAAGGCCCATCTCGCGAAAATAAAGGAACGCTAAAATTATTTCCCGTTAATTTCATACTGCGTTTGGCTACGGCGCCCACCGGCAGTCGGCGTGAAAATAGCCATGTCTTTAACTGAACGTTTCGTTATGTTTCGTTTCGTTTCGTTATGTTGCGCATATGTTAAAAAAATTCGAGAAATTAGACGTGTATCCGCATCTGCGGAATTAAACCTGTTCATTGGTGCCTTTACCTAAACTTTATTAATCACAGCCCTTAAAATCCAGGCCACTTCTAAGCTTCATGCAATCGGCTGTGAGAAACATGTTTAGAGCGTAAATGGCTTACATATTATCCAAAACTAAAAATGAGACCAGTTTCAAGCCCTACTTGTCACGAGCGTTCAAACGGTGTGTTTATTTTTATCGTGCGATCAGCCCTTCGTGAGTCAGAGCGGGACGGTCAACCGCTCCATCCCCGTCAGGCGTGGTCGGCGCCGACCGCCAGTCGGGCGCGGGCTAATTCCGCAACTAATTCAAGCAGTCCTACATCATTGGTGGTCATGTTTTTCAGAGAACCGCATCACAACAGCCCGTATATGTTTTTATGTTACACACCGCAGCCGAATGAGCCCACTTGGTGTCATACTAGTGAGACACTGATCTGGCGACGAGGTCGCACACTGACGTGGCGTCGGGCCTGCTGTTGCTCAAACATCTGAGCTAGATTGCGTTGTGGTCGAGATTCACGTCCTGATTCGAACTTACACAGGTCTCCCGGCGAGCGCATCGTTTGTGAGTCTCGGACGGAAATCGGGAGCAATGCCCATTTGGCCCTTCTCTATATAGCCTTGTTTTGTTGCTATATTATGTTATATAATATATTATGTTATTATATCATTGTTCGGCCCTCGAGCCAGCAGGCTGCTTTCGTCTGATTTCAGCTCGCGCAGCCTAATAAACAGATGACTGCCAATCGCTCTGTCTGTTATCGGGCTCCTGCGGTGTAATTTTACCACGAGGAAAATAACTACAATGTGAAAGAACACTTCATTCTTCGAAAAAGGGTGACAGAAGTTACCACTGTTCATCGAAGTCAGTGGATGATACAGCATAGTTTCGTGCTAAATCGCGGTGACACTGGAGCGAGGGACGTTGGGCAATGGGATGGCGGTATTGCGTGTCACGCTGGACTCGGACCGATTAGAGGGCCTCGCTGTGTGTGGGTGTATTCAGCAGTGATCTTCGCGTTTACAAGTGGCAGATAACCCTTCCCTTCTCATGACTACGTATTCTCTGTGTCTTTCCTTTAGCACCTTATGCAGTTGCCTTCCCCTCTGCTAACGTAACACCCACTTTCAAACCCGTTTAACAGAACACCAAATGAAGCGTCGTTGGATTGGTTGTTGTGAGATGTTTTACTTTCTATATAATGTCTTCGCTATGCCACTTAAAAAGGAAACAAACGTGGTAAGCTGATTCCTGATTTTGTTCCGTCTCAGGTGAAATATTTGGGGGGCACGTGCGAGCGGTGTTCACCCTGGTGCTGTTTATCTTCATCGGCTGCTTGATGACGACCATGTGCAGCTTCCCCGAGATACCTTTGGACCTAATTAACTCAAGGTTCAAGGGAGACGAAAAGGAGGTAAGGACTGTGTTGTTGCACCGTTTACTTGCACTATTTCGCCATAACCCGGCTCGAGGTAATGCATATAAATGTGTAGACCTTATCAATTTATTTTGAGCGCAAATAAGGCTATTTCATGATTTCAATAAACAAATGCCTTTCCTGCGTTTTATTTGCTGGCAATGCTGCTTGTGCATAGCAGTACAATTGCTTTTGTCCCGTACTGAATTGCTTAGCGCATCCACGCAGTACAGCGTTTCGTATGTAGCATTTTGTAGTTGAGGATTTCAAAGCAAGGTGGAATATCGTTGGGATGCAAGTATATGTGACACATACGACTTTATTACAGTACATTCACAAGGATCAAGCGTCGTCATGCCTGATCCTCCTGAATACGTCGAAGTTTACCCTCTGCAATGCCTGAGACAGGGAATCGGCGTTTGGGTGCCGAGTTCGAGAAGGATCGTTTTGCCTACCCTACTGTGTTCTGACTGAAGCGGGCTTAAGCAGTGGCCGACAAAAACCCCGGGTGCTTTGCATTTTGCTTCGATCGCATCCGTGCGTGTAGAGCAGAATGTAGTAACCCCTGGATTACTGCTGGAACCTCAATGAGCTCTGGGTTCTGCTTTTGCTAAAAACATGAAGCTGAACTAAAAAAAAAATCCGAAAAATACATAGGAAAAATATAAAAACTAAAAAACTCAACTAAAAAAACTTAAAACGTCAGAAAACTCCTATCGCAACCTTAAAAAGCGTGAGAGGAATCCTGTTGTTATCGTAATCCGTAATCCGTAAACTATTCAATGACCTGGTTTACAACTGTATCCGTGTATGCGACTTTTCATAAATGTGTGGTACTGGTGGCGGGCATCCACAAACGTCAATCCGACCCCCTCAGACTGCTCGATTGTTTACTTTTACGAAATATTACTCAGTCATATTTGTGCCTTTGTTACAAAGTGTGGGAAAAAGATCATACTGGTGTAAATAAAATGGCATTTAATTCGTTTTTGCTTGTTAAATTTTGGAACACTGGCTATTCTACCACAGTCAACAGCAAATAAATGGCAGGGAACAACTGGTCACCATGGCAGGAGACGCAGCAAGCAGTCCTGGCCGGTAACTCGCTCGTAAGAGTGCACGTCGGCCAAACTCTGCCATAACGAGGAAAGAACGCCCGGCTCCTTGTACGCTCTGATCTGCACTTTCCTCGAAAACTGTGCGTCACGAATCTGACGTTTGATCAGGAGGCGATCATCTGGTTAGGAGGCACAGGTCACGCGTCGCTGACGCCAGACTCAATTTCCGTCGGCCGACAGCAATTCTTGCTGGAAAATTGGCAAAATTGAAGGGTCGATCACCGTTACGGTGCAGTTGGTCCCGTTACAAAAAAAAAAATGCAAACCTGGCACGCGAGATGACCAGGCCGTTGACAGAAGTCAGTGCAGGTACCGCGGAATGAGCAAGTTTCTCGGGTGGCTGAGACCGACCAGGAGACCGACGCATTGGGGACCACTTTACTGATGTGCGCGACGCAAGTCCAATACTGGTCGACAGCTGCTCCGAGCATGCTGACGGCGAGTCTCTCCTGATCAGTACAGCTACAGACGCGCTCGCTGGCGGACGCAGGTTCAGGGAGTTTTCCCTGGTGCCGAGGATGATTTCGGTTTTGGACTCGGTAGGCTGGGTGCAGTGCAGATCGAACCATGGGACTACAAAAAGCAACGTTGTTTTTTTCGATGGATGAGAGACAGAAGGCCGAGACCCAGAGGAAGCGACGCCGGGACTCAAACTCACGACTCTGTGACCGGAAATTCGATAATCTATCCCCTGAGCTACTGGAGACGCTGTCGATGTGTGACGCGTTTGGTTACCAACCGTCGTAACGACAATCGGAAACCTATGACCACCATCTGCCCATACAGTTCGTGATTCTTGTTGTTCGTTTTGTCCCAGCGAATCAGACTCAGCCATTTTGACTGACCGCAAAGATGCTGAACTTCATAATAAAACAAAGGCAATCAAGCACCCGACACACGCAGCAAATAGCCTTTTAATCCCACCCTCCTCACAGAAAACGCTCCATTACCGATTAATGTATTGACGTCTTTCTCCGGTAATTACCGCAGAAGAAGACGGCGACGGAGGAGGAAATCATGCTGACGGTGAACCCTGAGGATGGGCAGCAAAGATCGTACGGCACGGCTGCGACCGCCACCAGCCCTGCCTCCGTGCAGCAGGACGAGACCAGCTTCAGCGGACAGGAGCAAGGCCGCACCAAGGTCGACCGTCTGTCATAACTAACCTGACCAATACCGGCTGCCGCCGGCCGGTGCTTGGCGGCTCGGCTAGTGACGTCACGCGTACGCTGCGCTTGTAAATGTCTGAGCGGCGGCGTCCAAACCTATAGCTGAAGATGTCGAAACGGTAGTGCCCAGATCTTTAGCCAAACCGAGGCGCAGATGTCCAAACGGCGGTGAACAAACTTGAAGCCAAACCGGGGCACAGATGTTGGAGAGATAGCGTCCAAGCTTGCAGGCAAACCAGTGCTAAGCATTTCTCGCTGCGGCATCCCAACTTGAGCCAAATTGAATTCAGTTTGGAATCGCTAGAATCTCCGGCATCCCTATGTTGACTAAACATCCCGAAAGAAGAGACCCAAAGGAACGAGAATTATTTGGATCTGTCGGGAAAATGTCTGCGTAGCCATCCTCACTTCATTCAAAAAGGAACACCCGTAACTGACGCTGACTCCAGAGGTGGCACCAGGATTTCACACAAAGAGAAGGGCTGCGAAAGTGGGTGGGAGCTGAGAGAGTGACTAGGGAGTGATGCGTTTAGCACAACCCAGCTCGTATTTTTCAAATGCTTTGCGGAATTTCAAGCACGCACATTTTCCAGGGAAACGGGAACCTTCTCGTGGAGGGGGAGGTTGTAATTATCCAAGTGTCTTTCCCAACACACACACACACACACACATGGGATTCGTGGCTGACGTCATAGCATGGCATCACGACTCTTTTTCCTTGCAGTCATGAAATTACTATGACTTGAACATCATTAGGTGTAATTTTATTCAGTCCTCAATATCAAAACTATAAACTTAACTATGGTCTGTAACTGCACTGGCACTCCCTCGCCTCTCAGTTCTCGACGAGAAAAAAAAATTGTTCCTCAAACCCAAACTGCTGGCCACCAAACGTTCACTGCTGTGCCCCAGGTGGCAGCGTTTCCGAAGCCAGACGAGGAGGAGCGGGCCTCGCTGAAGGAGTACCTCCTCTCCATCGTCTACATGCCGGCCTCCCTACGAGTGCTCTGCGTGACCAACCTCTTCTGCTGGATGTCTCTCGTCTGCTATTCTCTCTATTTCACCGACTTCGTGGGTGAGGCTGTTTTCGGCGGAGATCCACAGGTAAGGGTTCGTGTATAGCTCTCGCTTGTCAAACTTTTCACGATTTTTTTTTACGATTTCACGATTCGCAAACACGATATCGTGTCGTTTTTAGCTGGAGTGGAGTGCGGGAAAAGCAGTCCCGACATTTTGTCGATAAAAGTGGTGGAACTTTCCATGACACGCCTTATGCGCTGGAAATTCGTTGTGCCAGATGTGTCAGGTTATTCGCTAGTTGTGGCGTGCTTCTTGAACCATTCCCAGCCGCCTGCCTCCTGAGTTCTGACTTTGCCGTGCATCAGGCCACAGAGGGCACCGCCTCCCGCCAAGCGTACGAGGACGGAGTGCGCTTCGGTTGCTGGGGCATGGCCGTCTACTCACTCTCCTGTTCTCTCTACTCATTCCTCATCGAGAAGCTGGTCCGCCGCTTTAGGTACGGTCCGAGGCTGACAGGACAGCGTCCGCGACCTAAGCCTCTGTTGCCAGCTGTTGACTGTGGCGACTGCAAAGTTCTCCTTATATTTTCCTGGGAACGTAAGTGCTTGAACCTGTTTGCGGTTCTTTATTGAGGCCCACTATGCACATAATTGATGTTGACAGCTGACGATTGAGATGTAATAATAAAGCTGCCCATTAGACAATCGCAATGATCGCAATGATATCCCCGGATTGCTCCTTCGATGGTCATAGAGCCCTTCCAGTAAACTAAGGCGTCATGCTGGCCTGCTGCACCTCTCACGGTGTCCGCCTCCCGTGGCCGCAGGGCGCGACCGGTTTACGTGGGCGGCCAGCTGGTGTACGCGGTCGGCATGGTGTTCATGGCCACGCTGCGACACCGCGTGGCCGTGATCGTGTTCTCGGCCTGCGCCGGCGTCATGTACTCCACCCTGTTCACCATGCCGTACCTACTGGTGGCCCGCTACCATGTCTCCGGATCGGTGAGACGACCCGTCCTCCGGAGTCTGGCCAGACCCAGCCGTGACCTCATCTTAGGTCATCGGCCTTGACTTCCGGTGTCGGAAACAGTTTTCGCCCGTTTTTATTTCACGTCGGCAGCGAGCAGTTTTTACGTGGGTTAGTTGCTTCGAGTTTCGACTCCGTTGCGACTTGTGTTAACACAGGCGCCGCCATGGTTTTCGAATCGGAGGTAAGAGCTTCCCGAAAAGCGAATGCGTGATGAGAACTGTATTTACCAATTGCATGTAGTGTAAACGGGCGTTAGTAGAATGTTTGAATGAAGACTGACGGGATAATCCCGAAGCATGAGCATAAAGCGTACATTTGAAGCTCATTCTGTAAAGTTTCCACAAATGTTCGCCCTGTACTTTGCGATGGCGATGCCCGTGGTTCGCACCATCTGATTTTATGTGATCGGTTCAGAAGAACGGCACTGGCATTCAAAACTTCCGCGAAAAGGTGGACCAGTATTTCCTTCAGCAGGCTAAACGTTGATCGTTTTCACGTGATGCCGATCGAACTGAACAGCTGCTGTCTGCACCTGGAAGATGATCACAGACCGGGCCTGTCCTCAGGTGGCGGCGTTCTAAGTAGACGAAGCCAGACTTATTGGATAACCGAACGAATCACCAGGCGGTCGCCGCCACTCTCGCAGGCCCACACACAGGGCTTCGATAATCGAACGAACCCCGCTGTCACCTCGGGTCAGCGAGCGCGAGTCGGAATCCTCCCTGGGGAAGGCGGTCTCGGGTCCCCTGTTCGACGACCAGTTAACTGCTGGGGAGGGGATCCCTACCACAACTGACGGCAAACAGCAACGAAGTAATGAGCGATGGCGCGTCAGCAAGAAAGCGTGCCATAGACGATTTGTTTCTTTTTACGTTTTGGCTTCCAGTACTTGTAGAGGCCTGCTCAGTACGCTTTGCCACTTATCTGTCTTGGAGATTCAGAGGGTGCGTTGATACAACTCTCCTGAGGTTCTTTGCAAGTTGTCCTAAAGCGACTGTATCGACCACTGTGAAGTTAAGGATGCTGAGTACTCAACACGCGTAATCCCGAAATATCCCAGCTGACCGCCTTCACAGGTCACGGACCTATATGGCCTCCTTGATCCAAGTTATGGAGAAAAAGTGGTACGGTTACGGTCTTCATCGCGTGGCAAATGTTTACATGCCTTACGGTTATCGGTCTTGCTCAGTCTTACGTATGTCATCCAGGGCGCGGCAATGGCCTCTGAACTTAGGCCAAGGTCATCTTAGGTCAAAATATTGAGTTCATGTTGCTGACCGTTTTTGACTTGGCGTTGATCTCGGGAAGATCACGAGATATTCGGAAGCACTAATTTGTATAGGACCAGTAGTTTCAAACCTTTTTCATCGTCAGAAGTTGTTCTGGCCCCTCAAAAACGTCCTATAGTTTGCCTGCCATGGCATCCAATAGAGACCAGAATCCACTGGCGTGACCTCATTTGAGATCACCTGTCACGTCACTGTCTCACTGAAAAAGATCAGACAAGACATTATCAAATAGCCAAAGGTCTAGAATTTTATCAGCCAGTTGGCTGGTGAAATATCTCAACCAGTGAGGTAACGCTAAGGAAATGCTCTCATGGTCAAGATGTTTTGAAAAAGAAGGCAAACAACAGGCGATAGAAGTTCGTCTTCACAGATAATGCAAGCGGAGGTAGCTCTGCATTTTAAAGGTACTCTGGTGACCCTTCATCGGAAGAATGAGGCCACCGCAAGCTTCTGGATTGTTTCGCCTAGTCAGTGAGACGTACGGGGTTTTCTTATATTTTTTTACAGGCTCCATTGGCTGGCTCCAGGAACAGTGTCGACCATTGAACATTTGTGGGAACTCATTCTGAAATCAGCCCTGCAAACTAATGCAGAAAATGAAGCCTTAATGTGGGCTTTAGACTACCGCTCATGGAAATTTGCTTTGAGTTGGCTACCGCGCAGAGAAACTGGGGTAACTTGAACCACCGTACAGAAAAAGTGGGCCACAACTCCGCCTCTAAAGATTACTGGACTTCAGTGTGATGCGAGCCAGCCTCAAGGTTCAGCCTTAATTTGACGCGGTACATGCAACAGCTTCTATAGAGGAATCCGGTAAAATTCCGTGACCACGGATTCTCTACGAATTTCGTCCCTTCTCTGTGGGAAATTTCTGGTCTCTGGAAACATGCTATCTTATAGTCTTTATAACGATGCCGAAAGGCACCTCATGAAACGAAGACATAAAACATGTGAATCCCCAGGAGCTTCAGCGATGAAAGTGCTGGCCCATGCAGGACCTAGGAGTCCAGTTTGTAATCATCACCAGAAAATCCCCACTTCATCTGTCATATGTTAACACCACTCAGACTGTAATTTCTGCATCGACGTCAATGTAAAGCCGCTGTTCGTCTTCTGGACTGTTCCAGTTTGAGGCTTCCCAGGGAGGTGATGTGAAGACGTCCCAGGTGCGAGGTCTCGGCACTGACGTCGCCATCGTCTCCAGCATGGTCTTCCTCGCGCAGTTCGTGCTGAGCCTGTGCGTCGGCTCCATTGTCACGGCTGCCGGCACCACCACCATGGTCGTCATTATGGCGTCAGTGCTAAGCGCCTGTGGCGCCATCACTGCCACTCAGGTCACCTACCTGGACCTGTAGTGTAAACAACAGCCGATAGGTGGCGGTAGCTGAGGTTCGGTTAGATTCTCAGAAGGGTTCAGAGGCTGGCGTAACCTGCTGGTTGTAAATGCCAGTGCGATGAGACAAAATCCACAAGAATCATATCAGCGAAATGGCTGCACTAAGCAAAGATTGTGTGTGGAGGCTGGTAATAGTTATCAAAATCTGGTTTCTAAAGTAATGGACCTGCCACTGGTCGCCGTGGCTGTCTATGTCTCATGCATTCCTCTCTTCGTAGCTGACGCAGCTGACCAAGCCCGTATTCAGGAGGTGCTTCGTTTTCATGTAAGCGCAACACAGACACATCCGCAATGCCACCCACGTGAAGCATGACGTTTCATGTCTCCAGACGGGGGTAGATGTTACCGTTTCCATTGTTCTCGTGAAAGTGCTCGTTTTGCTCCCGTAAGCGTATGTGCTTTATTGTAATGAACGTGCGCGCCATTCCCTTTGGACGTTGTCCCGTAGATAGTTGTTGTCTATGGCTATGTGTTATTTACATGGATCGTTAAATATACATGTTCAGTGTGAAGAATCGGTGCTCCTTTGTGAAGTGGAATGTGAACGACAGCGGGCATAATTCCGTTTCGGCAAAATATGTACAACTCACTTGCATCGCAGATAATTTGTGCTACGACTTCCCGTGGAGGAATCCAATACTCCACATTCTTTTCGCCGCTGTTAATTTCGTAGTCAAACGATGCAGCATCGTCACATTTTCGGTACCCCTTGGCACATCATTTCCACACATTTTGGTCAAGAATATTTTGTCGAGGTCATTCACTGTAATGTCGAAATGGAGTCAAAAAGGCGATGATGTTTTATGATTTTGCTGCTTTCCAGGTTGGCTTTATCTCCATCGATACACTGGTGCTACAAAATTGTGGCCGTTAATGTGCAGTATGAAGTGTTAATGTCGTGAAGAGTCGTTGCAGACCATCAATGACCTCGAAGACCATTATAGAGGGAATTTTTACGTTTGCGATTTTTCAGATATACCCCAGTTTAACTCATAGAATTCACCCACATCGTTCTGCGTATTTGGGGTTTGGGAATACTGTCATATCCGCTTTGTGCGCAAAAAATCGCCATTTTACAAACCGGTCAAATATTTACGCTGTTCCCGTTCCCATAACGTTGGGACACATTCCCGTATGGGGGGGGGGGCTTATTCGCCTTCCCCCGAGATCTCAAGAACTACCCGTCAGATTCGATCGCCACAAACGGGACGTAAACGATATATTTTTGTAAAAAGAAGTTTCGAAAATACTTTAAGCAGTGGATACAGGTTGGCAAAAACGTGAGAAAGGGAATTATTTCTTACTTCTTATAATTCTGATGCTTATGGACCAATTTTAATGCAGATGGCATAAGTCGAGATCTAATCGATGGAATTTTTTTTCTTTAGTCCATACGTTTCGAATCTTGAGAAAATTCGTTGGCGTTCACAGGCAGACATATACCTGGATCTTGATGGAATGCAGGTTATCCACGCGTTGTATGCAACCCCTCGTTGACCTGGTCAGGTCACTGCGTCATCTCTGAAAGGCCATGTCCCTCCGGAGCAAAGTGGTGCTCACGTGACGCAACGCTAACCCTGGTCAGCTTAGAATCAGACGCAAAAGGATGATAATTTTCATTCTATCGGGACACCGGCAGGTGCCTTCCAAAAACGTGGCCTGGCCCCGCCCCTAGCCAAAAAGAAATTATGCAAACGTGACATGATAAGAAGAAGTAATAGGTAAGAAAAGTGACCATGTTTCATGGAACTGCTTCAAAAACCCTGGAAATGTCCAGCAAAAAATAACAGCAAAAACTGTATAAAAACGGAGATAGGTTAACATTTGACGAAACCTGTAAACCAAAACATAATTTTAAGGTCGAAACGTGTGGCTCGCCTAAGGTCACCCTGGGACATTAATGACAACTGTTTGCCTTTCGAAATACCAAGTCTGACCCCCTACCTCAGCAAATGGAATGTGTCAACATTCTCCAGTGACTTATGAGTTATTGCTGTTGTTTTTACCTTTCCAATCGAGAATGGGACAAGGATGTTACCGATCGCAAGGATCTTATGCACTGAAGTGCAAACACGTTCTCATATGGATCTTCGAGCTGAACAGATTTAGCTGATTTTGTCACGCGCAGTAGAACTGACATCACCACTTCGATGGATTAGAAAATAATGACATTTTTTGTCCCAGAAAACTTGCTGACCTTCGCTTCCCCCATCTTGATGGCCTTTTGACAGGGACGGACCTGGGGAGGAGGGGACTGCGGTCATTGGAATCTTCTAAGGCCTCTGGCCCCTGTCTTCTTCCAAAGGGGCCACTGCAGCCGACCGGAATGGTTCTGATCGACTCGCTTTCATGATTTCTTACTAGTTTCGTCCGTACTGCAGGTCCCTCAGAAGGGCCCTTAGGGTCCCTTGAACATGATCAGGGTAATATTTTAATGCGTCCTTTGCGATGCATTCTGACACACATGCGTCTTCAGCACTGGGGAACAGAAAAATCTCCCCAGTATGTGAGCCCCAAGAACAAGAGTCGATGAATCTTGGACTCAGATAAATAAATGGAGCTCCCTGCGAACCTGGGACTCTTAGCGACTGTTCACGGGTCCTTTCGACGTTGCAAACGAGGTCTCCGAGATAAACTCATCTCCAGGACTGATGCTAGACTTGGTTCGGAGTGTCTGGAATCCAAGAGTGGTCCATAGCCATCCTCCGGAAACACACCAAGGAAGCAAACCCTGTTTACAACAAATGCCGCCAGTAAAGTATGGTAACAGGCAAACATCCAGGAACTACGGGCCCCAAGCAAAGGAGCCAGTAAAAGTCTGGACCGATGACATCTGGGGTACACACATATGGGGCCATTTGTAAGTCGGGATCTCCATTATATAGCGCAGGCGGTTCCTCCAGAGCTTACAAGACCAGGGCTTGAGGAAATTCCCGAAGGAGGTCGCAACCGTTCAACAATAATCAGGGCCTTGAAGACGGGTCAAATAAAATGGGGAAATCAACATCGAAATTTTAAGGGAAACGCAGTATAGTATAGTAAAGCTATTCATTTGCCTCACAAAGCGTGTTTCTGGTTTTAGCGCGCTTTCTGTAATTTGGCCTAGCCTGTTATTCTGAACTTTCATCATTTTTGGTAAAGCGGCAATGAAGATATTACGCCAAGCTATCGGGTACCTGTTAACAGGTAGACTTCAGTCTTAGGTTGTTTTTCGTTACCATGACACGGTTCTGGAGTATTAGGCCGCGTTTGGAGTTTGACCTAACCAGTAACGTCATCCATATCCCAAAAGCCAAATACTGATACGTTGCTATACCGCATGATTCATTGCTATTAATTGTCGTTTGCATTAGTCCAATCGGGCAATTTGTTCTCAAGACAGGCGGGGACGGATGTGTTAAACGCCCGTTCCAGTCAATGGAATGTGACGAAATACTCTAGTCAGTGCCGAGGTAGAGCGCGTCAGGCAGGTAAGTAACTCGTTGCGTGCTCATACCACGACACTTTTCCTCGTATTGCGCGATCCTCAGCCACTGAGAAGCTATCCTGCTATCACTGAATTACAAACGCTCACGACACTCGCAATGACAAGTTTAGTGCTGCATAAGTCCGTCATTAACAATGATAGCCAGCAACAGGTTAGATGAGGAAAGATTGTCTCGAAAAGCCTGCGAGTGAAAGGGTCGCCTTGGATCAGGTGATTGTCTGGAAATCCGCAAAACTCTTGACCCATTTAACCCCAGTTGGATACCAATTTCAAGTCAGGTTTTTTACCGCGACAGGAATTCAGATATTGTTTTGGTGTACCTAACATAGAGATGTTTTTTTGCCCCTCACCAGCATTCACCATTTGGGTACCTTCGGCAGCACGAGGTAAAGCGTCGGCTGGTCAGGTCTGAAGCCCTGAGCCATTTCCACACTTTTTTAAACTATCATCCAAGATCAGGTAACCAAGAGTGCCTCTCCCTCAACCTAGCGACGTACAGAACCTTACGGTGACACCAAAAGGGCATAAAAGTAAGTCGCTGCACTCCCTGCTAAGAAATGGAAACGAACGTAAACAGCGTATAAAGCAGAGCAGTGTTACTATGAAGTACAAAGAAGGCTGAAACTGGCGAAAGCCAGCTCATGACTGCCCGCTATACCGTCCCGGACATGAGCACTCCCAATCGGTGTTAGTAATCAGTCACGCGGATAGGAGGAGCTTTGCCTAGCCATTGATATGCGGAGTCATGCTGGATCTCCAAGGAGTCCACCCGGCTAAGTATAGCCTGTTGTTGAGTCGCCTCCAGGAGCCAGCACCATTGGTTAGGGTGTCATTAGTCGATGATGATTCTGTGATATGCATGAATTGTACGATTTGGATATTGGGTAACTATGGATTATATGCACAGAGAAACTTCGTACAAATTGGATTCTTAACACGCGCACTGGAAAGGGAGGGGGCACTTTTGTGCCCCCACCTGTTTTTCTTTAATATCTCGAGAACGGATTGGAGCTGGTCGCTGCTATTCTGTGACACTTATGGCAATTCAATCACTCATTGATTGACGCAAGCAAATCGAAAATCGGCGGAAATTTTTTAAGTTTGAAGCATTTGAAGTCCCCCGCTTCTAGTGCGCGTTAGCGCGAAACCCCCTTCCACAGTGCGTGTTAATTACATATTCGGAATCAGAAATTGCGGACACAGTACGATAATTGCTGGTAAACATCTCGTTCCATAGCTTGAGACTAAGCTACGAAGTGGTCAAAAGTCGGATTTGTATTTGTAAATGGTTGCTTGAGATTTTTTACATTCTTTGTGTTCCTTGTTCTTTGGTCTTTGCTTTCCTTTCTACCGTATTACGATGGACATTTGTGACTTAGCAATGTCATTTAGTTTCATAATTCGTATTTCTTAAATACCGTCTTATTGCTGACTGAGGAAATAATCCTCACTGCACGTTTTTACAAGATGATTTAATGATTTAGTTGTGACGTGCAATTTGCAATGGAAAATTAACGCATTTGCACTTGGCATGACAGAGAGGCGACTTAAAAACCAACTTGTCTTTTGGCTGCACTGTGTATCGCGCAACCACGTTAAATAAAACGGCGACCCTTCTGGCCACTTAGGAAACAGGAACATGTGTCCGATTTTAGTATTCCGCACGAGTCTACGTAGGACAAGAGGCCATGGCGGGCCCCCACGACAGATTATTGAGATAATCTGGAATTGCAACGGTTGGCACGATGCGATCCAGTGCGTCGGTTGTTTTCCATGACCCAGTCAATCAAAGTTAGGACGGTTCGCCATTCATTCAAGCGACTTTGGCTCAATCTCCCTCTTCTTTCGGGCTCATGGTAGACAGAGAAAAAATCGAAGGCGCTCTCTGTAGCGCAGACTGCATGCCTCTCGTCCCACGATACATAACCACAAGATTACTGAATTGGTACAGCTGCGCCGCTAACGGCACTCTTTTCGAGGCTGTCGGTATATTCATGCCATCAATATCTGAGGCTAAAAGCCGTGCTAAAAGCTGTTTTGTACCGTGCTCACAAATGCCGACAGGTCAAACAATGGAAAACTAAGCGCACGATATACTTCAGCTTGGTCAAGGTCATGACAGGTTACCTTATGCCAGATCATGCACGGGACACGCAGGGCAGGTGTGATCCATCCTGTGATGTGCGGAAGCATTATGGTATCCTTGGTGCACTTGTCCTCCCAACGGCTTTATGTTATTGACGCCAAGGAATCCCATTCTTATAATAATTACCGAAAGATGAATCGCCCTTAGGATAGTCTAGGCCTCCATCCTTGGGACCCCTCAGCTTGTCAGCTGAAATCGTCGATTGTTTCACGTCGTCCGCAGATAGACAGAAAAAATCATGTGGAACGGGTTATTCGGTAAATAAAAAAGACATCCTCACCCACTCGAGTATGAGCCTAACGCTAACGTTGACCGGAACCAAGATTGATTATAGTGTGATCAAAAACCGCCACCACAATAGCGAAAACACATGGCTGAAAAAGCTGGATAATTTACTCATAGTACAAATGGCGTCGCATGGTCCAGATACCTCTAGCACTACCAGTCCATAGTGGTACCCATTCGTGAATAGGAGTAAGACTCACTGGCTGAGTAAACGCAAACAGGTTAGATCTGGGCTATGAACATACCCCTACAAAGATTCGCCATGCAAAACCTTGAAACCAAGGTCGCGGCTAAGATTGAGTTTCTAGACTTAAAATTTAATAACTTTAGTTTTGTTCATAATAGTCAGTGAAAACTTCAGAAAATTCGGCTTATTCAGACTATAAAAAAACAAAATTTTAGGTGTTGTTTGATATTAACACTGTCAAGTGCAAAATACACATCTTTGCACCTGCATCGTACATTAGAATAATTTTTAGTGTGTCCTTCGCAGGTTGGCTCCTCTTCCCGTTTCGATGAACACTTTGGGCTGCTTGAATGCTCAAAACCGGTGAGCAAGGTTGGAAATTATTTTGATCAAGTTACGCTTGTAGAGATGTATCTTATGTATGTAGATATATATGTATATACATGTTATATGTTCTATACATATAATTCCTTTAACACACACACATATATGTATATATATATATATATGTGTATGTATCCATATATATATATATATATATATATATATATATATATATATATTTACTCGGGAAAGCTGAACATGTTCCTTTGGAAACAATCATGCAGACCGGTCAGTGGCTAGCGACCACATTGTGATCAGCATGAAATACCACGTTTTGGCAAATGGCAAAAAGTTTGCTTGGTATGGTTTGCAAGAGATGACTGATAGAATTTCGTTTGTTTACAGCTCCAGTTTCATGGCCTCTTCTGGCGTCGTATGATTTCCATAATCATTAATGGTTATTGTCTTTCAGCGGAACAGGCATTTGAGCGCCTCTTATTTGACTACCTGAAACCACCAGGCAGCCTAAAAGCGTGGAATGACGTGCCAGTCATGGATTGCTGGCAACATTGTTTTCGTCAAAATCACCACTGTTAAGCTCAGCTTACTGGAAAAGGTCCATTTTCCTCATTTCCTTCCAGTTGCATTCGATTCCTGGCATTGTCTTCAGCATATGAGCAGATAGTGTAATCTGCATTCATATCGGTTGCATAAACTTGTGACATTGGATGTGTGCAATGTCTCCGTGTTGTGTATTACCGGCACCGATGTCGCGCATACATTGGCTGAAATCGTAATCGTTGCCATAATCATTATCATGAATTTCGTATTATGCGCTCCTTTATCATGATTTGGCTAATCCTCAAAGTTTCTGGCTTCAGTACTACAAAAGGAAAGTCCTGTTTTACGTTTGTCGTATACTGAATAAATATCTACACATACAGTACAAAACAAATATGTTTATATCCTGCCAATGGCACGACTAAAACATCAACAAACTCCTTCAGCGCAAACAAAAATACAACATGAATAGCATCTGTATCAGAGGCCAGATCGACTAACAAAGAATCGCGCGTCGTCGGATATTTGAACTTGTAAAGATACACGGGCCATGATAATCAGCAAGTAGGTTCCTATCACGAAGTCCTCGCAAGGCCGGACCGCGCGGTTCACATTCGATACGATTCGACACCACACCAAAGTGCCACCAAGATGGCAGACTGGGATACAGGACACCTAGCTCTTGCCTCACACAAAGCCGTACTTCTCAGCTGCCGACCGCCGGACTGGCGGTCGCGCGGTGTAGGACGGCGCTGCCATCTCGCGGCGACATGAGAAGCTTCGCTGGCAGCCAAGCGCTCTGCGATTGCCGCCAACACCGAGGCGGCGGGAATGTGACTGGTAACCGTGCGCGCACGGGCGCCATCGCCACTCGCGCTGCGCACGGCTGACTGCAGACCGGCCGGAGGGCATCACCGTTTGTACAACATCGGTACGCGCACGCGCGCGCGCGGGCTGGCAAGACTGAGAGCGTGTGCCCTCAGGCGTTCACGTCGGCCTCCATAGGCGGTGAACTGGCGTCGCGGTGGTTCAGCAGACACTTCAGCGACGCCACCTCCTTGGCAAGTCGTTCCAGCTCGCTCCTGATCTGGCCGTTGGCAGGGCCACTGCCGACCGCGGCCGCGGCGGCCGCGGACGACGCGGGTGGCGGCGTAGCTCCGGCGTCGGGACGCGACCGCTTGCGCGCCGGCTCGTCGAGACCGTCGCTCGAGGCGGACCGGTCCGAGAGGCCCGAGTCGCGCTCGTCGCCCGAGGAGGCCTCCGAGCCGGCCGAGTCGTGCGGCTCCTCCTTGAGCCGGTTGAGCGCCAGCAGGCTGGCGGCGGTCGCCTCCCGCTCACAGAGCAGCGTCTTGTGGCGCAGCTTCAGCGGAAGTGCCGAACCGTCGGCGCAGGGAGTGGTGGGCGTGGTCGGCGTGGCCGGCGCAGCGGCCGGCCGCGCCGCCGGCTTGCTCAGGTTGACGGCCGCGAGCGGGCGCAGTGCCGGCGGCGCGCGCTCCGGCTCGGCCGAGCGCGGCCGCGAGAAGTCGTGCGCGGCCGGCTCCGGCTGGTGCAGCTCCCGCAGCGACTGCTGCCGGAACAGCAGGCCGGCCGGCGGCGGCGGCGACGGCGGCGAGGTGCGCAGCGCCGGCGGCGCGCCGCTGCTGGGCGGCGGCGGCGGCGGCGGCGGGGGGGCGGCAGCGGCGGCGGCGCCGCGCCGCCCGCCGGGAACGGGACGCCCCCGGCGCCGGCCATCGGCAGCATGTGCGTGCCGGCCAGCGGCTTGTGCCGCTTCGAAAAGCTCAAGATTTGGTCCATGGCCGGCAGCTGCGACAGCACCTGGTCGTGGTTGATGAGATTGTCGCCGACGATGCCGAACTTGTCTCGGATGGCTGCCAGCTGGGCGCGCATCAGGTAGTTCTCCTTGGTGAGCTCGAACACGCGCGACTCAAGCACCATGTCGGTCAGTCGGCGCTTCTCGCGGCTGCGCTTGGCCGCCTCGTTGTTGCGTCGCCGCCGGTCCCAGTAGCTCTCGTCCTTCTTGTTGTCTGGTATGAACTCGCGCTGTTTGCGCTGGTTGAACATGTCGCACTGCAGCGGCGAGGGCAGCTCCAGCGGCGACACGGGATAGGCGTCGGGCAGCGCGCCCATGGGCGCGGCGGCGCCGGCCGGCCGCGGCGCCGGCCCGCTGCCCGACGGGTAGCTGAAGTAGCCCGACATCGAGTTGAAGCGCGACTTGAGCCCGGCGAACTGCACCGAACTCAGCAGCGTCTCGGCGACCATGACGCGTGGGTCACCTGCAACGCAAAGAAACGGCCGTCAGTCCGGCTCCAGAGCTGACACGTCCGGCGCCGCAAACGCAGAGCAAGGCGCGTGTACCATCTTCTCCGCAGCGTCCCGGAAAAGCACGGCGACCTCGACCGGGCCCCTAACAGGCTGCGGTTGCCATGCTCCGACCAGCACTGAAAATGTTCCGGCCGTTTTTATAAACAGACGTCTGGAAAAAGCTCAGCCGGCAGGCCCGCTGCACTCTTTTCGGGCGTATTGACGTCAATGGTTCCAGCTACACGCGCGCGCGGCATAAACTGGTCGGCTGGCGGTTGCAGCTGGTGCGGCTGGGACCAGGCTGCACCGTGCCGCCTCCGCATACGCCAGCCGGCCCGGCCTGGCGCCGCGGTGACGCCAGCGGCATGCGTTTCGAGGCCGCGTTGCGGCAGGAGCCGGCCGACGCCACCTGGCCTATTACGTCATCCGGGTGTCGGGTGGTGCTGACCTGTCCACCGCATTCCCGGCCGGATTGGGAAACGTCTTGCCCTCAGGCAGGGGTTTACATGCCTCACTAGCCGTCAGACAGGAGCCTTCATGTCTGACAGACCCTCAGGCAGGAGTGTAAATGCCGGACCGGCCATCAGAGACAGGAACCCTCGAGTTCGGACTCGCCGTCAGGCAGCAGCCCCTGCGCTCCGACTGTGCTGAGTGTCAGAGGACCGCACAGCTGGCCGTCATTACCTCAGCGCCTGGAGGTCGGCGTGACGCACGATTTTCGGTCTGGGGCGACAGCAGCCGAGACAGTTTGACCGGGAAAGCCCAGCACGTGAAATGGCGCAAACCACGGACTGACGGAACTGGTCAACACACCGAGCCACTGACGGCTTTCAAGGTCGAGGAAAACTGTTTCAGAAAGGGACTGGAAGGAGGAAAACGCAGGATACTCTAGTTAACCTGCAAGCCCTAAACAACGACACCAGCTGCCAATTACACAATCAAACGATGGGACTGCTTGCAGTTTGCTTCGAACAGTCATCACCTTGCCTACAGCCCTAATGCATTCTCAAGGCTGTCGGGAACACAGCAACAGGTGCGGCAGTGAAATCCTGCGCAACCAAGCGCTGAAAGTCGGCCAATGACAGGGCTTGACCCAGTTCTGCCGAGTTCATTTTCACTGTCGTGTCGAACACCGCACAGCATACCGAGCACGGAATCAACCAGACCGTCTCTGACAACGTACAAGCGTTTAAGCAGCTTTAGGCTACAGCGCAACGGTCTTCTGAAATTATTCGCTCGGCGGCGTAGCTTATCAGCACGGGTGTCTCGAAGAGCATATGTCGCGCAAAGAAAATAAAATAATAAAGGACAAAAAACAATACATCGAACCATCAGCGCAGAAATGTTTTGAAAGCTCGCAAGGCCGACTCAGCGGGAATTTTTCGATCCATTACCAACCAACTTTTTAAAATTCGCCATCAGTACAACCGAAAAGAGGATGGTGCATGATGCCATTCTCAGCACTCTTCGAACCATGGCTCCCGCCCACTCCCACAGCGAACAGCACACTTGGTTCGGATGGTTACCAAAACCCGCTCGCCTCCAGACCTGAACCAATCCGCGCCGTGTCTGTCTGTCTGTCAGTCTGTCTGTCCGCCTGTTCTGGAGCCGGCCGCCGGCACGCGGCGCCGTCTCGGCAGCCCGGAACGCAGGGTCGTCACGTGTCGGCCGGGCGTGACGGGTCATCACGTGCGGCCGCCAACACGTGACGTCGATCCATTGCGCGTCCGCGGCGGCCGTTCCGGGGAGGGGGGGGCAGGAACAGGTCAGGAGCAGTCCGTAGGCGAGGTGATTGTCCGCAGCTGAAACGGACGTCATCGGTTCGGTACATTCAGGAGCTACACCGCGCCTCTGGAATGCAGTTTCAGTTTGGAAGCTGAATCGCAGATCACGTGACATTCACAGGCAGAATTCCGGGTCATATATTGTGGCTCCGGGGCGAGAACGTGGGCGTGCGAGCATTATTAAGGTTCGCAAGATGATATACATTTGATGGGAGTTTCTTTCCGCGCAATATCACGAGAGTTATGATAAAATGCTCCGAAGCCTGTGCGTCGGCCGACCATTCCTCGCCCGATGGTCTGCTATATTGCCGCGCGAATTTATGTTGTTTTGCTGGCATGATGTCGGCCTTGAGACAGGCCTGACATGGTCCCGCCGGCTGACATCAGCCGGACTGACGTGGTTCCGTCGGCCACATCGGCCGGACTGACGCATCCTGCCGGCTGATGTCAGCGACAGGACAGAGCTGACTCAGTCCCCCAGTGTGGCAGCGTGGTGCACTGTGAATCACGGCAGGGAAATTGCCCGACCTGAGTTGTATGAATCAGCCGCAGTACCAGTCACCGCCAGTTTCATGATGCGGGGGGACGGGGGGGGAAGGCTGTCGAAGGCGTGAGGTCGTTAGTCTGTCATGGACGTTGGCAGGTCGTCGGAGGTCGAAAGAGGCGCGAGCTTGTGCTCACGTCCTTCATCCGAAGAGGAGACTGCCGAATGGATACCTTGACCGGACAGATCTTACTGTTTCTCCCTCAGCTACGTTTAGCTTTGCTGCAGAACAAACCGCAGGGAGAGAAGATGTCCCAACGAAACAGCACCTCTCATGACATCAACCTAACCACATACCATATGGTCCGTATACAAAGCAATTCATAAACATGCTAAAAATGGTTCGGAGCCCGAAAGCTGAGAACAATTTCCCTTATCGCCCCAAGCAAATGCGAATAATTTTCCAGTCCACTCCACCAGCCCATCAGCAGGGCTGAACGTTCCCGATCGTACCCTGCGCTCCAATGGCTCATTCCCCCCCCCCCCCTGAATGCGCGCGGCGGGGCCGGTTGCGTCAGAAATAGCTGCACCGCCGTCCGGGTGACGTAATGCAGCCTTGACGGCGGCGGCTGCAGGGCTGGCGCGCGGAAGCCATGCAGCGGGCAGGCCGGGGGGGGAGGCGCCGCCGCCGCTGCAGCCGTCCACCCGGCGCAGACTGAACAGTGAATAATGCCTGCACGGACGGGCCGGCCGGCCGGCCGCGGCGGCGCGGCCCACTGTCCTGTTCCTGCCAGTCATGTCAGACGGCGGCGGCAGATCGCCGCCCGGAGGTACCGCGGCCTGGCAGCGAGTGCAGCGTGCATACACTTAGACATCTGCCTCTTCGGCACGGGCGTTCGTCCAAATGGCCAGAGCATCAACCGCATCGCAGCGCACAGTGCTGCACTGCGTCGTTCTGTGCGGTTTACAGTGTTCTATGGCAGTACCTGGGCGCTCCACTTGTGAGGGGGGGAGAAGTTTGTGTAATTCGGTCTTACGAAAGCTGGAATAAATGTGCTCGTCCTTTGCACGAGCCAGAAGCACCAATAAACCTGTCTTGTTTGTTGTACGACTCAAAGGCAACAAAGCATGGTATCCCCTTTACAAAAACAAGGCAAAGGATAATTACGAACGTTATTTATGGGATCCAACCAGTCGTAAGGATGGCCGAACTGCTCAGAGGTAGGCAACAAGCAGAACGGTGCCGTAAGCTTCACAAATAATGCCTGGAACATTTGAAGTTTTTCTTGCCACGGATACAATATTAGATATCATTCTGGTGCAAATAAACGAAGATCTGCCACTTCCATTAACAAGACCAGCATTGCTTTGCAGCAGAGCTGCAGTGGCATATGCCGAAACCAACAACAGGCTCCAGCGTGCAGCAAACGCGGTTCGAATCCCAGCAATGCCCAACAACAAAAAGAGCCAGTCCCGGGGCGGCCGTATCGTGGTTATGGAGCACGATGACAGATCATCCAGCCCCCATCTAGTTCGGTGCCTGAGACAAAATGGCTCAATATCTGGAAAACATTTACGCAGCAGGGTCCGCGTGCGCGGGACTGCTCAGCTCAGCATCGACTCCACTCAGCATACCCAACCTTACCACTCCAACACAGTCAGAATACACACTTATTAAAAAAAAACATCCTTCAGCTTACTGGGGTCCGCCAAGGGCCCCTGCGTGCCTACATCGCAATAGGTAGGCGCCACGTGGCCGCATATGATGCACAACAGCAGACGTCTATAAAGGACGACCAGATTTTGTACGATCAGATATTATCATCCACACTGTCAGTAAGACACCAACGATTATTCTCAGACCCTCCGTGATGCACAGCCATCGACGCACACACCCACACCCCTATTGCGCCACCTTCCCCTGCGCGCGCACGCTCTGGACGCGCACGTGCACGTCGGCCGAGGCGCGCTGAGCGGCCGCCGCCGGTTCACGTGCCGTCGGCTCACGTGGCGCCGCCGGCCGTCGCTATTGATTGTCGGCACATATTGCGTAACCGGTCGTCCAACGGCTGAGAGGCGGTCGTATCGAGCCGCCTGGGGCGTTCGCCCCCGGACCGGCGTGGTGCAAGGCGGCCGCCGCCGGCCAGGGGCGCTGCACCGAGCAGGGGCACTACGCCCCGTTGCGCAACAGGATGAGACGAGGGGTGGGATCGCCGCAGCTGGGGCAGGCCGCCGGCCACGAAGGTTCGGTCCAGCAGCGCGGCCGTGACGCCCGGACGACGGTCACGTGACGCCGCCGGGCGGCAGGTAAAGGCCGGCCCGTGACTGCCGAAAGGTCACCTGACCGCCGCCGAGACGGCGCGGCGGGAACACGTGACTCCGGCGCCGGGGGTCGTGCCGGACCGCCGCCTGCCCAGCGATGATCGCCGCGGGGTCAGGGGTCAACTAATCCCCGGCGCCCTCGGGCCCTGGGGCGGTGCCGCTTTCCCGGAGAGCGCGCGAGACTTCCCGAAATACGGCCCGGGCGCCGAGGTGAGTCAGCGGCGCGGTAGTGATGCAACTGGGCCGCGCTGCCAGTGGCCTGAGTCAGGGACGGTGGGCGGTGGCAAGCCCGTCATAATCGGCCGCATCTCGTGGCCCCAAACAACGCGGTGCTGATCTGTTTACAAGGCGTGGGCGTCCCCGGTGCGATGGCGAAATTCGCGCCGGGAAGCGACCCAGGAAAACAGCGAGCACAGCGTGGAGGAAACGTACCAGGGTTGGCGTTTCACACCTCAAGGAGCGCGGCCGATGACACCGCATGGTGAGCGAGGCTTCAGGAGAGCTGCAGCGGCGAGTCCCCGTTCGGGGGCCGGCGGCGCGTCCAACCGCAACCAGCGACTATCGCCACCACCTGGAGGCCGGCCAGCTGTCGCGCAGTACAGCCAGCCCGTGCAGAAGTAGTCTGAACGCTTTCCAACGCGACCGGAGCGGCGACGAAACTGGCGCAAGTGTTACATCGGTCACAGCTGACGGCGACGGTCGGTCAGTGGGCCGCGCGCAACGCCACCCTAGGCAAGTGGGCCGGGGAAAAGCGTGGACGGCGGCAGCGGCGCTCGAGGACGTTGACCGGCGCGGTTACGCAATGGTGCACTGCGGTTCGGCGGCGTAGCCGAGCGGCACCAGCGACAGAGAGATCGCCGAAACCAGCCAGCCTTCTTACCCCAGACACACCCGCAACGCGACACGAGGGCACGTGTCCAGCGACAGGTGGGCCGGTGATCAGCATCACAGCGAGCGCTAGACTCGTATTTTGAGTGAACGTGGAACTCGAGGCACCGGTTGGTGCGGCGGCGGAAGTACAAATGGCACAATGCTTGCGTCAAAAGCTGACCGTCTCAGGTTTCATGACATTGTACAATGCTCTCCCAACTAGACGCTTCCATAATGTTGTGGACAATGGCTGATCATGTGAAAGCTACTTATCGGGACATCATCTAGTAAATGTGATGACAGTGACAACAAAATCTGGAAATACTCGACACGAACCGCCAGTCGACCAAGCCCAGCACCAGGCTTAATCCTTTCCGCCCGCTATCCAGTACTGTTCTGCGCACTAAGCTAGTCAAGACGTTTGGTCACGCCACGTTGACGCAACAATGCCAAACCGGGCTACAGAGGAGTGGCTGGCATGAATCACGACGTTAGCCTCGGCGTTGCATCAGTGTTTCAAAATAGACGTAATCCGCGGCGTTCGACCGGTGCGACGCTAATCCGCCACCGCTTGGTCCGCCGTGAAATCGGGACAGGAACGCGCCGTCCGGGTCGGCCGGTCCCCCCCCCCCGGCTGCCGTCCCCACTGTCATGACGTCAGCCGATTGCATAAGCCGGGACACAGGCTCCATCGCGCCACGGTTGCGTCAGTCGGGCGAGAACTTCCCGTATCGCGCCTCTGCTCGTTTGCATCACGGCTGTTTCGCCGAGGAACCAGTCGCCCTTGAGCCTGCGTCGTTTTCACGAGCTTTCCGGATACGGACGTGCAGTAGCGCACTTTCTAGCTAGCACGGAACCAGCCTAACAACCACATGAAAAGAACTGCTCACCTCACAATCCATGCAAGACGGAACAAATGGTGGTCAACCCCTAGGGCCCCTGACGGCGAATTCAATCAATCGACTAAGTTTACGAAACGTTTTGTCTGAGCCAACAGTCAACAAGAGACGACCTCCATGGTAGACAATGCACGTGCAGCGTCATAAGCCGATGCCCAACACACCGTTCCGACAGAACTTAAAACGAGTTTTTACCACGCGTCAGCAGCAAAACATCGAATGTCGACCTCGTCACCTGTATGAGCAGCTGGAACAATGGCTCATTCTTTCGACGCCCGGCCTGGTGCTTGGATCGGGGACATGGGAAGTCCCAGTTTCCCCCGGGGCCTGTTCAAAGGTTTCCACGGCATGGAAGAGCGCGCAGGCCATCAGAACAGCAGCAGCCACACCAGCCATGCCTGGAGATTTCCGAAAATTCTCGGGGAGTCCACAAAAGATTTCACACCGCTTCTTCCAGTCACTTCCTAATGTTGAAATTCCTGAATAATGCGGGGGGGGGGGGTCTGGGCCCGCGGTATCTCCAGCCACACCAGCCGTAGATTTTCAAACAAAATTATCAAGAACAGGCGTTTGGCCCTGTTGTCCACAGACGGCAGTTGATTGATCTTTTGAACGGAGAGCGCGGAAAGTGCGACTGTCATTTGCACCACAGAGAACCATTGAATTGGTCGTGCTGTTCTGTAGCCAGATGAGCCGAGTGCTAGGTATTCTGAGGTAGCTAGGTGCATAGCTAGAGATCCGGCGGGATATGAGTCTACAGACACCACTTTCCCGACATTTTAACATGATGCCTTCTAGAGACTGAAAAGAATCGGTCTGAAATCCTAGTCAAACATCGCAATAATGTCCAGAAAACTCCAGTCATGGCTACATGCTGTTTGGGTCCTGACATGACCAATGTGGCATCATGGACCATTACTGATGAATATGAGGCTAATTTTCATCCACAGCAGTTTAATCGCGTGCTTGCGGTCAATTAAGATACCATGAAGCTCCTGCCATGAATTTATGTTCGGCAATGTCTTGTAAAACAGGAGAACAGATTCCTACTGATGGAATTAATCAAAGTAAATGCCAACTCAAACGCCATCGATAAGTGCCCTTACCACAGAAATACACCAGCGTCGCATCGCTTATCGCCAATTGTAAAATACTGTTTTGCAGCAACAACCTGTGCGACAACACGACAGGCGCGAACCGAAACATCTCGGCAACGCCCTCCGACCCAGATCGATGGCATCTGCCAGCGACGGCCTGCAGCCGGCTCCAGCCTGTGCTCTGCGCTGCCCGCTCACCTCGCGCGTCCCTCCTGCCCGGCTGCGGTCGCAAAGCTCGACCGTCTAGCGTCTGCCGTCGGAGGCGATCACTCGACTGGCTGGAGTCTGACGCCGCTCGTCGCAGCCGCGTGCCTCGCGCGGGACGCCGTATTGAACTGGCGCCGCCCGCCGCCAGCTCACGTTTCCTCGGCTCCGCGCGGTGACGTCACACGCAGGCCGTGACGTCACCACGCGGTGTCACCGAACGGCGGCGGTGATATAACGGCGGCGCAGGGGCTGGCGACGGGTCCCGCGGCCAGGTGCGGGTCCGCGTCAACGTCGTGAGCTGTGATTCACGCTCCGATCGAGGCTCCAGATCAGCCCGCGAGCAGTCGACGCCAACCGACCGGGCGTTACGGGCTCAAGCGCCTCGTCGGTCCGACGCCATTCAGCGGCGCCAAACTGCCGCTGGAGATACGCCCGAGTGAGGCCTGACGGACTATGAGACAGGACGCGCTAGTGACTAGTCGTTCACGTGGACGATGGACAATAGACGTGCATGACACACTAGTCAAGCACGCGGTCGACGACGTTGCGACACCTTCCGTTAGTCACGCCCTGACTGCGCTGGTCCGTATGTGTCCGTGGCGGCCTGCCCCACCGGAAATACCCCAGCACGATGCTTTAAGCCTGCTCCGAAGGCCATTCAGGCATTTTTCAGCGACCAAACTGCCTCGTTCGGCGAACGAGACGGCCACAATAGACCACTAGCTTGGCAGTCACGCATACCATGTTGATCGGGATCTGCCCAGGCGGATGACATTGCGTTTGCTCCAAGACGATCCGCATACCTTTCGACACTGTGCTGGATGAAGCATTGCACAGAGGTGTCCGGCTCCTGGTCCTGGCTTCCCAAGACAATAACGTCAGTGGGCAATAGCCGTCCCCAAGCGACATCCAACATATGTACATCCGTCATGTAACCTGACCAAGAAGCGTCCAGTGTCCTCCCAAAGCTATATGTTTCCGTTCCCTGCAGGAAATAACCGAGAGCTACTCGGCGAATCATGAGTGCAGAACTAGCTCGGAAATCCCAGTCTTGTGCATTTTTAGCCTCTAGGAATAAAAACTTGAGTCATCTTCCGCCTGCATTAACCCTATTCCCGGAGGGCTAGACGGTATGGTCGATTCCCGGCGGGGGGGGACGGATTCGCCCCCCCCTGAGGTCTCGAGAACATCTCTTCCGATTTCATCGCAACAAACGGCAATCGATTTGCCATGACGTGAACTGCATTTTTACAAAAAGAAATTTTCAAAATATTGAAATGTGTGGATACACGGGGCAAAAATGTCAAAATGGGGTACTTTTGGGATTTCTTATAACTCCGTTGTTTATCGACCGATTTCAATGAAACTGGCATGAATCGAGAGATTATGGATAGGGCTTTTACCATGGGTACACAAATCTGAAATTTTGGGAACATTCATGGGCGTTCACAGGGTTTCAAAAATAGGAGGATTAGTTTTCTAACAACTGAATGAACAAAAGAGGCAAAAACACTTTTTTGGCTTCTGCTAGTCGTGTTATGCTAAAGAAGTACAAATCGCATCACGATGTTGGTATAATGTTAGCTGGTATAATGTTGTAATGTTATAGGCGGTGCCAGGGACATGAAAAAGGGGAACTGTCATGGTCACACGTTCTTCAGATCAACTTGTGACCTTTGACGTTAAATGACCTCCAGTAACCTTGGGGTCACTTTGAATGATCTCGTGTACATTTAATATTATCTGCAAACGTTTTCAATCATTTGAATTCACTCTATTGGAAAAATTTCATTTCATGGCTAGTGCGATATAGGGTACGCGCACTGACATTTTACGTCATAGCTCCGTGGCCCAACCTGATATCAAGCTGAAACTTAGTAAAAAAAAAAAGTAGAGGGCACCGTTGTACGTCAAATATATTCTGGGTTTGGCATTTGAAAAAACGGCGCCGGAATTATTGCAAAAAAACTAATTTTGACCTTTGACCTTGACTTGACTTTGTAAAGTGACCTCAGATAAAGAAAATCACATCTGCACATTGCCCAACTATTTAGCCATACATCCATATCAGGATTTAAGCTCTATCTTAAAAAATCTGTGTTCGGCAGACATTTTCCTTTTACCCTCAACATGGCCAAAAATGGCATAAGGTGCCTCCCAAAAACGTTGCCTGGCTCCGCTCCTGTGTAAAATGAAATTTTGAAATTTTGTCACGGCACGTAAAAGAATAGCTAGGAAAAGCCACCAAGTTTCGTGAAGCTGCGCCAAAAAGCCTAGAATTGGCAAGCGAAAAACGCGAGGGGGGCGGATTCAGCCCCCTCCCCTGCCGGGAATAGGGTTAAAGATCTCCGATTGTTAAGATCTTTCAGCGGCTGATGCACGTTTGGAGAGGATTCTTTGGCCCCTCGTTATCTGGGAGTAGCGCACCACCGTGCTTCGTGTGAAATCCCTTTCCACGCTTTCGAGCAAATTCGGCCTTAGCCCTTGATATTTCCTCGTATTCCTTGTATCGCTTACTTCGTGTGCTTGTGCCACTAAATTTTCATATCACGGAAATATTCAACGCCAGCCGAAGTGGCTCAACCGGCAAAACAGCAGAATGGCTTTTTTTACAGCTCAGTGAGAAATGTTGGTCTCCCTGCATCTATAGAGATCAGTCCCAGACATCTGAGAAGGCACAAATCCGGAGTTACAGAATGCATCGCTCAGCTGAATTCACTGGCTTATGTTATTGCTCACATGCACATGGGGGGTACCTTGGATCGACGCCTACCGCCTGATAAGGGCATTTCGGAAGCCGTTGCGGCATCGCCTTGGTCACCCTGCCAGCGCTGGCTCGCTACCAGACGTCGACTCGTGTCAGCAGGTTCAAACCCAGTCCTGTCAGCACGTCGCCTGGCGTTGTACTGTGCGCGGCTGGCACCTCCGGCGCGCATCAGTACAAAAAAAAACATGCCCTGCTCCTTCCACTGTTCGCTCATCACGGCAGCATCAGTTTTCCGCTGACCTCCCGCGCGCCTAGACCGTGAGGGGAGGGGGTCTAGCCTGACGTGTCCTGATCTGCCCCCCCCCCCGTCCGGCAAACGGGCCGTATTAAAGAATGTAAGTAAAACCGCTCGGCCAAGTGGTCAAACGGCTAAGATTTGGCGGCGCCTTCTAGGAGAGGCGGGGGACGGCTTGCACCGGCGCTGCACCCGCTGCACGATCGTCACGGCAGGCGGCGCCGTGCCGACACTGGTGCCGGCCAGGCACGGCGCAGTGAGGGCCGACTCGGTACCGGCCTGTGGTGAAGCTCGGGCGTCCCAGGCGGAACAGAGCCGCATTGCTGAAAGGCACAGATGCGCCGAGAAAACACGTTCGGCAACGGCAAAGGGAACGGTTTCTTGTCAGCGGGCAACTTGCTAGTCTAGCGGCGACGGCGCTAGACTAGCGTTTGGAAATGGATGGAAAAACTTCCCTGAAGTTCTGCCCATTCTCTTTACATGCTCTCTTGTTGTTGCACTTTCTTACTTCAAAAGTCGCTGTAATTCACCTACAACGCGGTTCCGTGATAGAAACTAGTGATTCATTTACTTATTCATTTAAGTTCCAGGATCATCCCCAAAACATGACCGAGGCCACGGGCAATTCCCGATCCCGAGTGATCATCCATAAAGGATACAAGAGGTGAGACACACACATACAGTACAATCATCCTGCATAGCTAACTTTGCCAAAAAATGGTGAAAGAGAAGGCCGTTATGCACGATCTAACATCTCTTACGGATGTAAAATGTCGCAATAAGGTGCTGCTTCAGCCGGCGTCTGAATAGCTGAATAGACGTATCAGCGACGTCCTGTGGCAAGATGTTCGTCAAGTGGACGTTGTATAATTCGCATCGTCAGGCGGACGTTGCATAATACGCGTCGTCAAGCGAATGTTGTGTAATACACGACAGGTGCCCAGAACTGAAGCCTGCGTCAGGCATTGTCGCTCACTGGCACAGAACGCCAACCAGGCGACGCGGTACATGAATTGCCTCTTTCCAGCCATCGAACCACGGATGCAAAGCAGGCCGAGCAGATGGTCCTGCCCGAATGTCTCACGTGATCTACCGTCCACTTTTCAGACAAAACGATGCGGCAATGTGCTCTGGTTCGCCTGTACACAGGATCTTATGAACCCGTGTCAGTGCCTGGTGCTCAAACATGCCTTGGGAAGGAAATCAATGTTGTACTGATGCTACCTGCTGCCCAGGCATTGACCATAACAGTGACACATTAACTTCGTTCAAGAACTTACTTGCGTACACTTAATCTCAGACCTGCAGGGTCCGCCAGTCATCAAAAACCAGTTCTTAGCTTCATGAATTTTCCAAGCTATGTATCGAGCCACATGATTTCAGGAGCGGTAATCCATTTACATCAGCCAGGGTCAGTTTTACTGTTAGGAGTCAGGCTCTCTCACTTTCCTCACCATTATGGGCCTAGCCGGACTTTGTTTGAGGTCCTTATTTCCGATTTGACACGTTCTTCAGGTGTCATGCTTCAGGGTAGGATAACTAGCTGTGTGGGAAGGGCGTAGATTTCTTTTTCTTTTTATTTTCTTTTATATATTTGGCCTGAACGTTTTGAAGCGGCTAGCTTTGGGATTCGCGTTAGGTTTCGACGTTCGCATAATATCTTTAAAATGTATACATTTTGTTTTTTCTTCGCAATTTTTGCAACGTTACATTTCATGACTGCTTTTCCTGGCAAGGACCCTTCTTTACTCTTCCTAGATCAACACCTGGCAAGGGCCCTTCTTTACTCTCCCTAGATCAACACCTGGCAAGGACCCTTCTTTCCTCTCCCTAGATCAACACCTGGCAAGGACCCTTCTTTACTCTCCCTAGATCAACACCTGGCAAGAACCCTTCTTTACTCTCCCTAGATCAACACCTGGCAAGGACCCTTCTTTCCTCTCCCTAGATCAACAGCTGGCAACAAATGTGCCCCATGTGGCAACCCCAGTGTGCCCATGTGAAGAACGTATGTGTCTCAGGCGCTGCGCCAGGAGGTACTGGACGTTCTTACCATTTCGTGCAACCCTTTCACCGACTGCCCGGTGACCGGCTAGCTCTTCCATCTCGGGCTATATAAGGTGCCTATTCCGGAACTCAAAGCCTGCCACACTCTGGACTACGTTGTCCGGCCCCTTATCCGCCGGCCCACGGCAGCGGGGAGGCAGAACGTCAGGTGTGGCGAACACCGCCGAAAGCCGTCCAGAAAAGAGGACAGACACGGGCGGCCCCTGCAAACTGTGTGTTACTGTTCATGATACGGCGTCACAATGAGTCGATCTATGACGGACGTCAGTTTTATTTTTGGTTACAAGGCCCGCGTAACGCACAGGTAGTGACAATACGTAGTTCGGCAGCGGGCTTTGTTCTGAACTCATCACCCAAAAATCAAAGAGGGGAGGCCGAACTTTTTCCGTACCTTGCGGGTTAGATGTTCAGGTCAATACTTACGGGAAACCGTGATGAGCTGTTTTTAGAAAAGTGTTAAGTCTGTCCTGACTGAAACTGCTTCTTTTAAGAACGGCTTCGTTCAACGATGGCCACTCTGCAAGGCAGGAGCTCCGTCACTTAACTGAGACCTTCGTTTGCAGAAGAACCGTAGAGGCGATGTTTGCGCACGAGCGTGCAGACTACGAGGACAAAGGCACATTTTAGTTCAGAATCGTGAGTAGTATCACTGTACTATTCAGAGCACAAAGATCGGGCGCGATACCATGTAAGCACACCGCCTCCTTCATGCAGCAGTGTACACTGTTATCCATATCCACTGTTCCCGTCAGCTTACAACTCTCTCCAGTAGGAATAATGGCAGGTTAACTACTTGACCCGTTTCGATGACCTTCAGGTCTTGAACTCCTTTGAACTGGCCCCAACCGGTTAAATATGGTGTCCTCGAAAAGCCTCATAGTGGGAAAATGTCGCTTTAAGAACATGAACGTTGTCAGGTGATTAATGCCTTCAGCCTGCAAATCGGCTCAGTGCAGTACTACATGAGACAACCGTGGTATCGCGAAGCCCCGTCTGCGCAACTGGCTGTGCCGGTTTTAGACTAATCTCGACAGAGACGGGGGTCACGAAGAACAAGCGTCATCGCCGACAATAGGTGCGACATGCCACTAGTCCACCGCATGTAAAAGCGCCGTCTGAGGAGACACCAGGCAAAGAAAGGCGGAAATTCATTGCTGAGAAGATGTCATCAGCCGCTGCGACCACATACCTATGAAATGACTTTGGCAGACTGTTGCCCGATGCTGCATTTGTGCTGGTGCATTTTTTGTCGTCTTGGTTGACTGATCTTGGAAACCTCAGAGTGCGAAGATAATACTGTATGATGAGATCGGCTGTTTTTAACCGGGTTAAAAGAATAAGAAATGTTGCATATTCCAGTTATTGTTCGTTATATATGGTAAGTGAATTATAAATATAGTTTTACTGAAGCTGTCGCGGCAACACTGGCCACCGTGATCAAACTCAAAGACGATGAGATCAGCGACTATATGATGAGTTTCCAGCTCACTTACTCCACCGAGCCATGACACCATATATCTGTACCGCACGTTACGTTTTCGAAAGTATCAATCCCTCAGATGGGCGCAATTTTGTGCCGATTGCAATCTGAACGTAAAAAACAAAGTACACAAACGAAAATGTTTGTGTACTTGCGTATTTATCATATCTACGTATTACGCTTACATATTACAAATATATACAATAATTATATATGTACATAATATATAATATGCAATTAAAAACACATCATAAACATAAATACACATTAAAATATTTACGCATTTATTATATATAAGTATTGTAAACGTTTACGTATTCCAATTCCGCGCCGAATCCCAAATTCGTCAAGAAAAGTTCATGAGGGTTTTCGGAAATGTCGCCTTCGAATCTCAAGACCCTTTTCATTAATTTAGTCCGTTTTCATACAGAAACAAATAAGTCGGTCTCAACGTTAAAAAACGAAATGGGCAAACTAGTAAATTTATTGCAACCAAGCGCCGAACATTGGACACCAAACAAAGGTATGCCACTGCTTCCTACGTCAGCTTTCGAAGGTTTGGCCGCTTTGCCATTCTTCAACGCTCGCCGGGCCGGGACGTTCACGAAAGCCACCTTAAGGTTATCTGAAGATAGCCCAAAAACGTGGAAGCACAGAGACATGAAGCTTGGAATACCTTTTCATGCTTCCTTAGATTATGCGTAAATTTTTGAATGAAGAGTCGCCCCAGACCAGTAACCCTGGACAGCATCATGTTCCAGAAGGGTTGTGCCACAACATTTGCGAGATCTAAAGACTGGTACGAAACTTGCCGCATCAACATAAAATGACGGACGCCTACGTTCTGCCACATCAATTTCTGGGAAATTTCAAGCTCATTGATCTTACGTTAGATAAAGTTTCCACCTTTTTGCGTCCGTTGTTGATATTATCGTTCTGGTTGAATGGTTTTGGGGTTTCAATATACGCTGTGATGATTCCAGTGTTCTGTGACCCAGGGGTCAAGTCACGTTTTGCATCGAATTTTCAGACCAGGCGTAGGGCAACATTGAGTAATTTGCCATCCTGAAACAGTTATCAGTCGCAAAACAGACTTTCAAAACATTTATATCTGAAGAGATTACTAGCCGTGAAATAACTGCATTCAGTCCAGCACGACATTTTTACCTTTAGAAGCATTTTGCTTGTTTTCAAACCGAACACACCTGGCAAGATTATAAATGATAAGAACTCAAACCACTCTCTCTTTCTATACGATGCGTATTGCATAAGTTCATTTATTTGTGGACGCAGGATAACAAGAAACTTTCATCACGAGAATAACGTACAAATATCGAGGCTTTGCGTCGCGACCGCACCCGCTGCCTGCTGGCCAAGAGAGACTTACGTACGCAGTGCTTCGCATCATGAGTGTGGTGACGTAGGAAGGACATGATATGAATGGATCTCATTAAATTTATGCCGTTTCGTGTTCGAATAATGGTAGTACAGCAGATGGTACGACTGACACTACACGCACGCACGACTTGTAAGCGTCAAAACCGCCACGTAAGCTGACCTTACGTAACTTTGATGCGACAGATATTGACTTGAACTGCATTCCAGACAATTTACAGGATGTTCTGCAAGAAAAAATATTTGTTGTAAGAAACGGGACTCCTGCTCATTCAGAACGGCGCCATTTTCCTTCATTTTCAGTTTCATCTGAAACGACCACCTTCGACCTCAGTTGCCTTTTTTTAAGGCAGCGTTCAGCCAGATCTGGCCTTCTTAGTACTAGCCTTTTTTGGAACCACAAACAAGGCACAGTTATCAAAGTTTTTCTGTCAAAGCTCTACGAGCAGTCTGACCTGAGATGGCCCGTGGTGAACGTATTGTTCCGCTTGCAAACACTCCGCACGTGTTCCTCTAACTTCACCAAAGCCTATTCAAAAATGTTTTCCGTTTTGCTTTTCCTATGACGCTTATGGCTATAGAGGTCCTGAAGGGTCCACATACTGCCCTTTTCTTCCCCTCCCACTGATAAAGGTAGATCCAGGGGCCGGCCCGACGAGGATTAGGGTCAATCAAGGTAAAATAATGGGGTGGGCCCATGGCTTCATTGTACTGGGACCAAATGGCCCTATTGGGGCATCAAGCAGAAGTCAGTGATCGTACCTCGTGCCAGTCTCGGGAGCATGAAATCTTGCGTCATTCTTCAAGATAAAAATCAAGGTCAGTGGACGGTGCAAGGCAAACGACAGCGCAAGGAACAATGACGAGGTTTCGTTTGATGCCCCGTTTGTGGCATTTGACCCAAATAAAATGTTGCTTTGGACGAACAAAATCTTATGACCTACAATCTGACCTTGGAAAAAGTCCTAAAGAAGTCATTTCCAGAGGCGGCACAAGAGAAAATGATGGGACTTCGTGTGATCTCCATTTATGGTTTTCCAACTCAACAGAATGTGGATTTTTGCACATCACATTCTTTTACATCAGACCTAAAACGATCTGTATTTTCTAGATCACTGCCGAAGATATTGAAAAACAATTTTCAGTTTTGCAGCGACACAACCGAAATCACCTACGAACATCGTTTCAATACATTTTGAAACTGACAATGTATCTGAGCACGAACATGGCGACAAGGTATGCATATCACGCGAAACGACGGCTAACTATCGACAGCAACTGATGACAATACGTTTTAGAATATGAAGAATCCATCTTTCCGTTTGGTCATCTAATGGTGCAAATACACAAGAAAAGAAAATCTAAGCCACCAGTTAAACAGAATTTAAGGTATAAACGCGCAAAGCGCACTGGTTCTACGATGCATGTCATCATCGTAAGGCGTAGCAACTAGAAAACCCAGTTATATCTTGGCCAGCTCACACAGGAGATTTTTCAATCACAACCAGTCCCGACACGATCAGTTGCCAAAAAACGTCACGGGCATCTCGGGCCTACCCGCCACCGACCAGAACCTGACACTCACCCGTGGTACCGACCCGGACACGGTGCCTACTCGAGGTATCGACCCGAGGTGTCGACCCGCAATTCCATCTGGATGTCCCAACGTGAGGTACCGACCCGAGGACCGAACTGAGGTGCCGGCCCCAAGTACCGGTCCGGGCCCGGTACCCTCCCGGGCCCGATGCTGTTTCCGTCCGCCATCGCCGCGCCGCCGCGCCGCCCATCTGGGTTAGCCGCAAACGCCGGCTGTCGAGAAACCGGCGGCGCGGCCATCCGGCGCCCGGCGGCCTCCTCCGCGGCCGCTGCCCCCGGCCGACGCTCTTGAAACCGAAACGGTGACGTCACGCCGGCCGTGAGAGCGTGACCGTCTCGGCCCGGATCGGCGGGAACGCCGCCGTCCGGCCGTTGACCGAGCGGCGGCCCGCGGCGACCGAAGGGGGTCACGCGGCGGCTGGGTCAAGCGCGAGGTTATCAGAGCTGCGTCGGGGCGAGAAAAAGGCGTCAGGCGGCTCTCTTTGCCGGCGGGGTGAGCACCGACTGCTGTAAAAACGGGGCGGCCTTTTTGCGACCTGTTGCTGTAGTGCTGTGCATCAGCTGAAGGGAAACAAAACGTCTCCACATGGCTGGGCCGGTCGCCATAGTGGCCACGGCAGGTAGACTCCATGAGAAGGATCTTGAGACCCCGTGACAGCGCGAAACTCTAAATTTCTTGTGTCTTTGATCATGTCTTGTCTGCATGTCTTCCATATTTCTTTGATTTCATCGGTAGCTGTACCCATGAATCAGTAATTCTGAAGTGCAGGGGGTCTAGGTTGCTAGCCGTAACGGCTTTGCATGTTCTTTTTTTCGAAACGGTACAAAGCGGAAGCCACGGATGCCGCAATCTCGCAAGGCTGGTCGGTGGAAATCCAGCGATTCAAAAGGTCAGGATTGGGAAAGCACAGTACATCGCGCGAATCCCGGCTTAGGTCGGCCGAGGAATTACGAAATCGCAATGATCCTTCTGGTGTTATCTCTGGTAATCCAGTGGAAGCGGCACGCTCTCCGCAACGGACTGTACTTCCACTGAAGCGTGCTACGTTCACCTGTTGCAGGCCGGTGCGCTCTCTGGACAAGTAAGCACCGGCGCCACCTGCATCGTATGTGCGAGCAGAAGCCATACCGACAAATCACGGGTCCTCTGCCATCTTCTGGGCCAGATGATTAGCGACTTTGTCACGAGCGCCCCGTCACGGGTTTTCCTCAGTATCTGTTGCGGGGTCGTAGCCCTGGCGGGAACATATCACTCAGTCGAGGTCGCCGGAAAAGTCTGCTCGTTGTTTAAACCTCGTCGCTTCGGCTTTCACGTCACTGCGCACACAAAGCAACCGAAAGAAAAGACCTCTGTCAGTGCAATCTGTGCCCAAAACGTGCAGTTATTAATGAAATAAAAAATCATGCAATATGTGCGAGTAGAATTGGAACGCTCCTTTAAATATCGAGTCCGATTGGTTTGATGTTAACCAGGTTTATCAATGTTTTGGTATCTTAGTGCCATGGCGCTTCGTGAAGCGGATGCACCTGGAAACGATTCACAATTTATCGCCTGTGACGCATCAAGCAATCGTCATTCAATCTCCACGGCGCGATATCGAGAGCGCATTGATTAAAGAATCCCCAAACACGCGCTTTAACCATACACCCTGGAAAGTGTTGATAAGCGCGGTCACACGACTGTGACCAGCAAAACCCTGCCCCGCGTTTTTCAATTCCAGAATGGTCGTCGATATTTTTGCAACAGACCGGTCATTCCACCTAGGGATATAATGTAACTACTCAACCGCAGCTCTGTGGCTTGATGCAGACCGGCTCCAGCAAGCATTTGCGCCGATGGTCGGCTTACGTCTTGCAAAAGAACATTCCTTCCCATATGTGGTAGCCTATCCCGTCCAAGGTTTGGGGAGCTGAGATGGAAATAGGCTGCTAACGGCATACCTTTTTAAACTGCGCGCACCATGCCAGGAGGAATTCGTAAGATCTTCATCGCGGTGGGAAATTCAGGGTCATAACAGACATTTCCTGTGCTTGATCGCGTCTTTGTCTTGTCGATAAAGACGTGTCCTTTCGTCACGTAAAGGAAGTTTTGACACGTTTTTATCACGGTACCTTCGATACATCAAGACATTCTGACCAAGAAGTTTCGGTCAGTGGGCTGCCAGTCATATCCTGCGTTCGACAGCATGACATTTTTTTCTAATCAGGTCGGAAAGTATAGCCTGCCTCGCCTTGTAAAGGCTCCGCAAACGTTCTGTCGGCCTTACGTAACAATGCCGAGGCATAATCGGCCGGTGCAGCGTGATCTTTCGGTAAGCTGCATAAGGCTGCAACACAGACGTCAGGAGGCCTTGAACCGTTATTTGGATCGCTGCCCAGTGCTGACAATGTCGCAGAACCAAAACCGGACACATGAGCCCCCTCCCTTTTTGCCGAAGTGATCTGAACGGAGGCCACATACAGGGGTGGAGGAGGGGGACACAGGCGTAGGAACATCCAGAGAACGTGGATGAGGGGGCAAATATTTTTTACCCATAGGGCCGATGTTAAATTTAAAAAATGGGGGTAATGCCCCTCTTCCGCCTCTCCCCGTTGCTACGCCCGGTGGGGGGGGTTGGAACTAGGATTTACCGTTGCCGTGGGACAGTCGGGAGCAGCTCAACGTGGAGAAAAAAAACGTATGTGTTGATCGTTTTGGGAGGACCTGAGGACTCCCAGATTATTGTTAGGAAAAGTTACGTAATTAACCTTATTCCTATAAGGGGAAAAGCTTCAGAAGCCCCCCCCCCCAGTTTTGTATGCTCCCTATTTCCAGGACTTTGTAGCGGCTTTAAGGCACTTGGTGGTTTTTCCTATGTATTCCTTCGGCTCATCCAGCGGAATTTTCTAAAAAAAATTTTTTTTTGCCGATGGTCTGAGCCTGACCAAATTTTTGACAGGCACCTATGAACTTTTTTGGCGCTGCAGAACGTAGAAGAAAAAATTATACCGCAAATGGGTTTTTAACCCGCGCACGACCGTCAGTCCGTCTCGAAAATCGGCGACTGGGGGGGGCAGTTGACTGCCCCCCCTCTAACTCACGAACGGTTGGTCGCACGATAAAAATAAGCATACCGTTGGAAAGCCTGTGACGAGTACAGCTCGAAAGTGGTCTCATTTTAGTTTTAGATAATATGTAAGCCAATTTACGCCCTAAATATGTTTTCTCATAGCCGACTGCATGAGACCGAGAAATAGCCTGAATCTCAAGGGCTGTGACTAACAACGCATAGGTAAACGCACCAGCGCACAAGTAAAGGTCCGCGGATGCCGATGCACGTCTAATTTCCCCAGATTTGTTCAATATATACGCCGAAATGTTGAGTTAAAGACACCGTAATGCTCCCGCCAGCTGTCAGTGTGCGCCGCTGCCGTATGCGGTACCAAATTGACGGGAACTAATTTTGGCGTTCTTTTATTTTCGCGGAAAAAGACGATCTATGTAAGTTTCATTGATGTTTGTGGTCCTTGTGATGGTTTCCCATGCTTAAATTTTGGAAAAATGAACTAGTTAGCAATCTACAAAGTTGGCGGAGCTTTATTCGCGAGAGGCCTGTTTATTTCCAAAATGTGCTACTTTTTCAAACTTTTTGAGATTCATGGTATTGCTTACGTCTGTGCAAACTAGTTCTGCCATTTTCTACCCATTCTGAGTAATTCATCGTCGATTTTGACGGTGGTACATTTTGGCCCACTACAGTTATTCGTGACCTGACCTCAGGTGAATGACTGGAAGTCATTGACACTTTGCCCAGTGACGGTAACTAGATGTCTGCTTCACTCCACACTAAAAATGTTATTGAATATTCCGTCAATTTCCGAAAAACGACGATATGTCCTAAAAATGGGCTTGACCTTAGGCCAATGACCCGGCAAGTTCCGAAAAATCTGAGATAGCAGATTTGTTGCATCTATCACGGTCACGAATCCCTGAAAGTATTATTGAGATATCTTGTTTTGCGAAAAAGCTAGAGAGCGCTGAACTTTTTTTTGACATAAGTCTGTTTGACCTGACCTAGATCAGGCACCTGGCCTGATCTGAGGTCAAAATTTTGACACGAGATGTAAGATTGATGGAGCAAAAGGTACACAAAGTTTCGTGACTCTGTGTTTGTTGGTTCTCTCGCAATCCCAGAAAAACCTCATGGGGGCAGTCAACTGCCCCCCCCCCAGTCGGGGACGTGTTAAGACAGAGCCTGGAATCGTATATGAGTGTGTACAAAAAGCTTAACAAACATATACAGGTTTTAGTTGACATGAGGCCATTTTGTAAGGTCAGGTCAAGGTCGAGTGAAAAATTGGTAATATATATGACTTTTTAAGCTAATTTTCGAAACGAGAAACCGAATCCCTTACTTGTAGTTCAAATTTCAGGTCGATATCAGGTGAAGTCACTGAGCTATGACTTAAAACGTCCACACGCGCACCCCAATCAATATAAAATAACGCAATGATCATTTTATGTCACGCAGATCATTTGAGATCGTTGGAGGTCATAGGTCATTAGCTGCCCTGAAGAAAATGCGACCATGAGAGTATCCCTTTTCATGCCTCTGGCACCGCCTATGACAACATTATACAGACAGATTGATAAGTGCAAGCCAACTCAGCCAACCGATAACACCGTACCATCAGGGATTTCGCTGAAACTTTGTCTGTGAGGCTTTCTGTAGCTCTGAACAATATTCTGAGCAAATTAGATTGATTGGAATCACGGTTTGCAAGCTATGGACAATTTCTCATCTTTTCAAGTTTTAGAAAAAGGTAAATTTGAAACGGTTGTATCTCATCAGCTATTCATCACAGGCGCACGATTTAAATACAGTCGGACAAACATAAGCTCAGCTATAAATTTCACTAAATTTAAAGCTAACTGCACTAAATTTCCTAAAAATACAAATACTTTTCATATATGCAATAACAAATGAAATTTTCAGTTTCGATTTGCGAAAAACACGATCATAAGCAATTTAAGATAAACATCACATTTGGATTCTGCACATATTTCATTACCAGATTCAACGTGAAACATGGTGAGCCTTTCCATACCAGCTCTGCCAACGCGCTCCTAATTGTGCCTCCCGAGCGCCGCGGCCGGCCGCCTCTTCCGCAGTCGCCCCTCCAGGTCGCGTCAGGTGTCTGTGACCGCGCGGAAAGGGGAGAGACAACCAGTTGATAAGGACTGCGGTAGCAGAACAGCAGCAAGTACTCTTTTAACCCTATTCCCGGAGGGCTAGACGGTATGGCCGATTCCCGACGGGGGGGGCGGATTCGGCCCCCTTGAAATTTCGAGAACTACTCGTTCGATTTCATCGCAACAAACGGCGATCGATTTCCCATGACGTGAACTACACTTAAAAAAAACGAAGTCTTCAAAATTTTAAAAGGGTTGGATACAGGGGGCAAAAATACGAAAATGGGGGGGTGTTTTTGGACTTCTTATAACTCCGTTATTTATACACCTATTTCGATGAAATTAGCGTTAATCGAGACATTTTGATGGAACCTTTATTATTGGTACACATATTTGAGGTTTTGAGATAATTCATAGGTGTTTACAGGGTTTCAAAAATAGGAGGATTAGTTTTTCCGCAACTGAACGAATAAAAAAGGTAAAAGAGCTTTTTTGATTTCTGCTGGTCATGATACCTTAAGAGGTACAAATCGCATTACAATGTTTGTATAATGTTAGCATAGGCGGTTCCAGGGACATGATAAAGGGGGAACTTGCCATAGTCACATGCTCTCCAGATAAACTTGTGACCTTTGGCCTTAAATGACCTTGGCTGGCCTTAAGTGATCTTGGAGTCACTTGGAATGATCTCGTGTGCATTTAAGATTATCTGAAAACGTTCTCAATCATTTGAATTGACCCTATTTCAAAAATTGCATTTTACTGCTATTGTGGTATAGAGTATCCGCACTGACATTTTGGGTCATAGCTCCGTGACCCGACCTGATATCAAGCTGAAAGTTGATACACAAATAGAGGACACCCTTCGACGTCGTCATGTTTATTCCGGGTTTGATCTTTGAAAAAAGCACCGAAATTATTACTACAAAACCAAATTTTGATTTTTGATCATGTCTTGACCTTGTATAGTGACCTCATATAAACAAATTTGCGTTTGTACGTTGCCCAGCTACTTAGCTAAATATCAACATAAAGTTTGAAGTTCTATCTTAAAAACGCTTTTTTGGCAGTCATTTTCCTTTTACCCTGAACAGGGCCAAAAATCACTTGACGTGCCTCCCAAAAACGTTGCCTGGCCCCACCCCGAAGCAAAATGAAATTTTGCAATTTTGTCACAGTACGTACAAAGAATAGCTAGGAAAAGTGACCAAGTTTCGTGACGCTGCGTCAAAAACCCTAGAATTGGCAAGCAAAAATCCCAAGGGAGGGCGAATTCAGCCCCTCCCCCTCTGCCGGGAATAGAGTTAAACAACAATGCTAGTCACCATATGCAATGAATAGTCAGAAAAAAGTTTTCCTCATGGATTACATTGTTATGCGCAACAATCACAGAACATTTCTATCACGACGTTTATTTAAAAACCTGAAACACTTAGACTGATGGGTTGCATGAAGTATCGTACGTTTCCACTCCTGTTTCTCTAATGGACTTGAATAGGTGGAATCCCCAGCTTCCTTTAATGGCGATGACTCCGCAAACGTGCTATATAGCAGATCTGATGTATCGTCCACTTCCTCAGATCCCATGTAAATCATATGGAGAACTGAAAATGCGATATGGACCTCAACTTATTTATGTTTTATCTGCAACACGATGGCTGGTGAAAGGAAAATAAAGACAGTTTGGAATTATTGTAGGTACATTAAAAGTTCCAACATACCGTTACATACAGGCACTTCATTATCATCAAGCAAAATATTTTTCGCCAGCCTTTTATAGAGCCTGAGCAGAGGTCAGACATGTCCTTTGGAGTCAGAATTCGGCTGGTCGCCGACCTTCGAAGACTGGCTCGCGCTGTGTGTCGTTTCGCTTTACCACCAATCTAGTCAGAAAGACCATTTCCATGGTATGGCACAAAAAAGGCTACGCACAGTGTAACTGAAAATTCCATTAATGGAGACACATGTCCCGAAAGTGGTATTTATTCTTTGTATTTGCAGCTGAACGGTTGGTAAAAAAGTCGATTTTCTGGAGCGCGTTGTTTTTTTTTTAACAGTCCATTTACCTTCTTCTGTAAGGTGTGATACAGTCGCCGTCTTGTGCCGCGTGCAATGGTTCACCACACGAAAAATTTTGTTTGCCGGATCGTCGCCGTCTTTCGCCCTCAAGTTTGCAAGGATGCACTGTTATGCTCCCGGTATATCCCAGTGAAAACCGTGATGGCAACTGGAACTAAACATGGGTAGTTATCCGAAAATTCTTCACAGATAATGACCGCTTCCTCCTTCAAACACACCTCCAAGTATCTCAGTTAGACATTTTGCTGTTTTGCAACGAAATGATGCCTCGTTGGCTTCGTGAATCCCGAATTCATCTTCTCAATAAATTCCTTGGTGGTTTGACGCAGCATCACTGGTGGGGCCTGTGATGATCCACTGCTTATATTCCACTTGGTGGCCGCCGCTAAGATTTGGCAAGTTTGTTAGAAAGGGCTGGAGTGCTCCTGCTCCAGGGCAAGTTTCACAGTATCTCAGTATGCATGCTTCATTTGTGAACACGCAGTTTGTTCTTGACATCAGACACTTCGAAGTGGGTTCACTGGCGGCGACGGCCTGCATCATCAGTTTGGGATTCTGATGGTGCACGCAGATACAGACCGAGTGTGTTCCCGGCGACCCGGCCAGCACACACCCTGGTGGGCGGAGACTGGCAAATGTTGAAAACGGGATCAGCGGTTTCATGTTTTGTAAACGTGAAATAATTGTCGAAGGCCAGGTAGAACCAGGCGTTTCTGATGCGGCTTGTTATTGCCCGGTAGCACTCTACTGATATCGTCTCGTTCGAAAGAACTTTTGAACGGCTTCTTCTCCCCTTTTTGACACAACATTTGTGAGTGTTACCAGAATCCCCTGCTCCGCCCTCATTTTTCTGGCTCGTTTGACCGTGTGTAGGATAGCGCCGAATCTGTCCGCTGTTTGTTGCAGGGGGAGAGGAGACAAAGTCAGAATTTGCATTTGTGCGCAGTAGGACAAACTCGGGCTGTTCAATTCTTCGATCATTTCCGTCATCATCGCTTAATAGGGCTTATTATGTGTTTTATTTGGTTCAGTCTCATCGAAGCCTATTTCGACGCCGCATGCTGTCAAACGCCTTTTCAAGTCTCGGGTGGCTCACTGCGGTTTCCTTTGTGCCTTTTCTCAAATCGCTGACTTGATGCAGAGTCTGGAACCCAGAAGTATGAAAATATCGCTAGTTATGAAGTTCTTTGGGTTTCTGTAGGACTTCCTGTGTATGGGAGACCCAACACCAATACCATGAGAAAACAAAATACCAGAATATCCGGATCTGTGCGTGGTAAGAAATACTGACTTCATACGATAGCATCATAGCACAGATCTGGCCATTTTGGTAACTCATAGACTTCTTCTAAAGACCTTCTACTCTGCCCTTTTCTACACCGTTACAGCGTGCTGTCTTGTTGAACAAAAAACCCTTAATATTTACATACCAACACCATATGCGTGTATTCAGCCGCTCCGAAATCAGTCGTCTTGCATTACATCAAATCACAAAACATCTGGTCTAAAAGCATTATCTTCCCGGGTACTTTATCCATCACCGTTGAGTTACGTCTAATCACCGCCGTCTCCCCGAAGGTCGTCATGATGTCGACCAGTTACTGTGTGGTTAACATTGTCTCTGGGCTTCATTAAGAGAGGAAGGACGACCCTTTCTTGGCTTTTTTGTACTTGATAAAAAGGTCTTGGTCGTGAGGTGGGCATATCGGTTATATCTCACTGCCACTAACCTCCGATCTTTCTGCCAGTATACTTCGTACGCAGGATCAAATGGCAGGACCACTTGGTCCTGGACTTGTTTCGCAATACGCTATCGTTTGAATTTTCTTTGGTGGCAAGCGCTGTATCCGCTTAAGGACCAGTTCATGTTCACTACTTTCCTACATCTCCTTGTGGGCGCTGACTGATAGACGAGCGCCTTTCAGTGTAACGGATAGAATGGAATCAGCGAAGGACGCTTCATTGCCTTGGCACCTTGTCCTTTTTCAACAGTCGTAAGGCTTAGTTCGTTGTATGAATATCACACCTTGATCTCAAATGCAGACTTCCTCCCGTTCAATGACCCATTAGCGACTGCTTCTCTCCACGTCCGCACCGCCTCCGAAATCTGACGCGAAGGGGAGGGAGGAGGCGACTGGGGAAGCGGTGGCCGGGCGCGGCGCTCGGGAGGCACAATTCGAGGCGCGCTGGCAGAGCTGGTAATGGAAAGACTCACCATGTTTCACATTGAACCGGGTAGTAAAATGTGTGAATTTAAAATTCCAAATAGTCATGTTTTTCACAAACCAAGACTGAAAATAGCATTTGTTAATGCATCCGTCCATAAAAAGTATTCATATTTTTAGCAAATTTAGTGCATAATTATAGCTGAGCTTGCGGTCTGTCCAACTGTATTTAACTCGTGCGCCTATGATGAATAGTTAATAAGAACAGTCGTTTCAAATTTAACTTTTTACAAAGCTTGAAAAATGGAAACTGCACATAATTTCCAAACCGTGATTCCTATCAATCTATTCTCAATCAATCTAATTTTCTCAGAATATTGTTCAGAGCTGCAGAAAACCCAATAGACTAAGTTCCAGCGAAATCCCTGATAATCTGGTGTTAAAACTGAGCGCTCATTGATTAAACTGGTATGGAATGACCCCGATATAATTTGTTTTTCTTAATTCTGAAATCACTGATACAAAAAAGTCTGACGTTATTGCAATAGCAAATGTACCTCCCATTTTCAAAACACTGTGAACGTCTATGAATTTTGTCAAATTCTAAAAGTGTTTACCAGAGGGAAAGTACCATCAATTAACACTAGGTTCATGCCAACCAAATCAAAATCGGTCCATTAACATCGGACTTATAAAAAGAAAAAAAACATCTTCTTCTTTTTGCCTCAGAAGATCTTATATGCAGTACATTTTCCTCTTTACGCATGTCCGTTAGGCTTTGGCAGGTAAAGCCATTTCAAGGCTGGGGTTTCACTTGAACGCCCCATTGTCAGCAAGCTGTCACGACATTTATAGCTAGAACCTCGGCCAAAACACAGTAAAGCCACGGTAATAACCTTAAGCTGCGCGTGAACGTGTGTGGGAGAGGGCGTGGACGGCGGAGGCGTCGGACGCCTTCGCTTGTTTCTCTACTGTAGCGCAAAGCCGTCACATTTTCAGTACCCATCGATGTGTAAATTTTGCTCATTTTGGAAAGAAACATGTCAAAGTTATCCAGGTCACACCAAAATGACGCCACATACAAGACTATATCTTACGACGCCATTTGGTCAAGTTTCCTTTATCTTCATCGATACACTGGTGCAGCAAGATAGCCAACAATATGCATTGTGTTGAGGTGTCATAAGAGGTCATTACCAACAATAGTTAATTTCAGGTCATTGTAAGAGCGGCTCTATACAGATGCTCGCCATGCGCGCCTTCCATGTTACCAAAGGGTCTTCGGTTAGAGCCCGGGTACTAGCGGCATTTCGCCTTCCCAACAGCGACTCATGTGTCAGGATGCGACGTGAAATAACCCTGGCAGTCCAGAGCGTCGATAAACAACCCAGGAACCGACCAACTACAAATCATTGCGAGCAATAGAACACTATTTGTAGACCCGACCATACCTATGTCGGTGTTCGGGCAACCATACAGAGAACTAAGCCCATGATGTAAATGTGCTCCAATTTCAAGACAGCCGTAAGCAAACCGTAGAGGGTTCCAAATTGAGTCAGGGTCAGGATTAAAACGAATGAGGCTGCAGGCAGTCCTGCAGTGCGCCGTGCAGCAAGAGCACCTCCTCCGAAATGACTGCGCACGTAACCGAATGTTTGAGTGTAGCAGGACAAAGAAAAGTCATTTCTGGCGCGCTGCAAAGCCCGAGGCGAAAAGGCCGAGTTCCCTACCCCACTACCCGTAATGGAGCCCACTCGCCGCAGGGCCAGTTCTGGAGGCTGGTCACGTGCTGACGCCACTCCAGGCCAGTCTGTCCGGCCACTCTGCAGCATGCCGTTGCACAGCGCACCGTCATCAGCGACCGCAACATTCTGCAAGAGCGCGCTGCAATGTGCAGCGTTGTGCAACGCGCGGCCTGTGACGTAAATGCTGATCCGATGACAAGGGCGATATCGCAACCCGTCCCTACACCCGGTGTCATCCTGCAAGGCCTGCCGCGACGCACCCAGAGGGCTGATCCAGGACCGTCAGGAGGTGCCGTCCAGCCCTGCCCGCTCTCGGTCTGCCGTCAGCATCCGACTGATTCAACGAAAAAATCCACCCGGCACCGACCACCTAACGGATGGGCGCGTTTTCACGCAAATACCGATACGGAAAATTCCACCTTGTTTGATTTCGCCGAAATAAATTCGGTTAGTCCGAAAACTGTCGCTCACCACTTTTCCATTAATGATTTTGGTGAGGAATACTTAGGAACACCAACAGACATAATCATCAGAAAATTCATTCTGAGTCATTCCTCAGTGACGAACCACACGGTTTCCTGTTCACGTTTCTTGTGTTGCGCACGCTCGTGTCGTTACGCAACAAATGACAATATGACACAAGTGAAAGAATGAGGGGGAAATTCGAGGAAAATCGTTTCAAAACTCGGTTCTTATAGCTTTGAGACACAATGCTTATTGATACAAAACTATGTGCTGCAACTTCACTATCTCAATCCAAAACACCCGTTACAGGTGGACCCTTCCACTTCAAATTCCGTTCGTAACTGTAACTTACATCAGTTGTGGAAAACACACTCGGTCGCTTGCCCTTATGCACGCATACGCAGATACATTGTTAGTTTTCGTAAATTTCATGGCATAAATCTAGGGGTGTAGGAGCATCCAGAAAAAGTGGGGGGGCGCAAATATATTTTTTTCTTACGGCTTATGTTAAACTTCCCTAAAGTTTGCATGTGGAAGGGGGGTGGCAAGGCTCCCCCCATCTTCCGTTTCTACGCCCATGCATAAATCTACGTAACGCGGACTGCTGTATCCGAGTGTGTTCCCTGCAAACTCCAGCACGACGAACATTTCTAATGCGACCGGATACATCAAGCCACGTCAGCGACTTGTCCGTCACATCAATGTTACATCTGTCATATCAAAGGCCATTCGCATCATATGAAATGTGGAAGGTTAATCCGAGGGCTGTCTTTGCGTTGGCGATGTGTTGGTTTGTAAATGAAACCAAAATGTTCCTGTGCATCCTCTTGGCAGTTAAACTAACATGAACATAAACTAAAAGTCTGCTACCCGAGATCTAACTGACCATGGTGACAACTTTTCCGCATCATTTCAGTGTTATTTGAGAAAATGTAATACTACTCTCAACACATGCGTGGGTTGGATTAAGGTTGATCCTGGTAGGCATTACCTTGCACTTATGGCGGCGACAAAATATTTATGATTTCTTCTCGAAGACAAGGACAACGGCATATTTGCATTAGTTATGTCCACTTTTTCCTGTCGAAATAGCGGAATTCATGCAATTTATTCCTGTTAATAACGCAAAAGAAAGTTCAGGTACCAAAAATTAACAGTTGAAACGTCCGTTTGTGAGGTGCCAGATATAACCATGGATGGAGCTTTTCCAAAAAAACTGTTGGGGCCAAAACCAGATTTTCGTCGAAGATAAAATGTCATCTCACACACCCCTGATTTCAGTATTATGATGAACCCCACCTTTCAATAAATGAATAAATTAGTAGTGGTTACAACTAAGAATGCGTACCCACAGTTGTCATTTTGAAGCGACTTTATTACACAGATAACAAAACCCGTGCATAGTTATGGTGGATAACGCCAGATGGTCAACATTTTTAATACGTTGTTTGTCAAGGAATCGATCATTGAAGTGAATGGGATTTTGCTGTTATTTTCATCTTATTTCAGTCATTGTTCATTAGGCGTAGGCTTCCATTGTTAAACGGGACGTTTAACAAAGAACCACTGACCGTCGTTTTGTACACTGTCAAAATGATTTGTGGCAATGAAAAATCCCTGCAGCGAACATTTATGGTGTTGAAAGTCCAGGACACATCACTAGTGCCGACATTCCACGGCGTTATTGATGCCGACGGTCTGGGGCACTGTTGGTGCCGACAGTTCAGGATGCCAGTGCCAATGGTGCCGACAGTCCGGGGCACCAGTCGTGCTGACAGTCGGGGCGTACCAGTGGTGCCGACAGTCCGGGGCACCAGTAGTGGCGACAGTCTCCAGCACCAGCAGCTGGTGCCGGCAGTCCGGGACCGTCAATGGCAACAGTACACCTGTGGTTCCTGTGCAGATACGGTGGCCGGCTTTCGCCGTCCGGCGCGCGACGCCCGCCTCTGCTCGGCCGGACGACGGTGCCGTCCGCTGCGGTCGGTCGGCCGCGCGCAGCCGTTTAGTTCGTTAAATTATTAAAAGCCGGGGGCCGTCGGCCGCCGGCGACTCGCTCGAGGTCATCGCTGCCTGCGTCACCACCTGCCCAGCAACGCAGCAGTCCACAGCGGCGGTACTGGTCGGCCGACCTGAGCGGCGCGCTCACAATTTGTGGCCGTGTCCGCAACCGTGCACGTGACCGAGACGGGCTTCCCTCATAAAAAGCCAACAATGTTGATTTAACGAAACGAACTGGAATTGGTCCTGACGGACCTTGGACGCTGGAGCGCTGCGTTTTCACATTTTACGTTGTTTCGATGCTTTCTTTTGCTTCTGTGCTTCTGTGCTCTTCGATGCTACTGACAGTGAACAGAGCGTCTTCAGGTTTGACAAGGCACGTGACGTATCTCGAGGGCTGCTGCACGCACCTGGTCAATAACCCGTGGAAAGCTGCGACCCAGGAAGCACGGCGTTGGTCGAACACCCCTGCACTGTAGGGCCAACACCGCCAAAGAATATGGCCACACCCCAAGATCAGTCAGTGGTTGAAGGAAATACCTGTTAGTTATAGGTTATAGCTGGTTATAGCTGTATAAACGTCTAAAGGTCTACAGCTAAATATCTACACAAAGTTTGGACTGCTCTGTTTCTCGACTCAGAGATAATAAGCATGTGAAATGTCCGGCACGTGACGACAATTTTCCTTTGTTATAACGGCGTCCGTTTGTTTTTATTTCTGCTCAGAATGTCGGCACTACAGCAACTGGCTAAAGACGTTTGTAGAAATGTTATTGGCAAATTTCACAGGATTCACCGGAGCAAAAACAAAACATACACTGCAGGCATTCCCTTGCCATGGAAGTTCTCAGTAGAATTATTTACGCAGTGCTGCGTAAGTGTGACAAGGGAATCCCACTGGCGAAAAAGTTTGGCAGTTTACCCAGGGGTAAACATGCCCACCCACAGGGCGCAGGGTCTGAAAAAGTACATGGTAGAAAAAGTTGGCAACTCTCAGGATCAAGCTGCTCAGAAATGACGGCACGTGTTTCAGGAAAACCAAACATCTCTCAACATCCTGTGCCCAAGACAATGCTGCTAGACATCTCGCAAGTACCGCCGCCGGGAAAGTCTCCTGTGCCACGGAGACAGAAACTGAAACAAGACGAGACGCCGAAAACTCAGAGGTGGTGTCCTGAAGCCAAGTGAAGACGCAGTGATTTAATGGATGGCGAAAGCTGTTTCCCTTTTGACTGCTCAGAAGCTCATGGGTTCTACGCAGAGAGCAAAGAGGAAACCGACCAGGACATTCGATATCTGAGAAAAGGAGGTACCCAGAGAGGGTCATGGTTTGTGCAGCCATTTCAAAATCTGGAGTTAACCAGTGCTTTATAATCTACAGGACCGCCATGAACGGGGCTACATACAGCAAACTAGGTTGACATACAGCAAACTAGGTAGGTTGTCCACCTAGGTTGACTCGGTTCACTGAAAAACATGACAGCGATGGTAACGTGACCTTCTGACCCGAGCTGGCTTTCTAGCACTATGAAAAATCCGTACTGGAGGAAATGAACAAGCTGAAAATAAGCGTCGCTGCACGCGCAGACGACTCGTCAGCAGTTGAGGCCAATCGAACAGTCCTGGGCACTGCTAAAAGCCCAGGTATATGAAGGGGCTGGAAACTCAAAAATGACCACAAGCTCCGCGCCATAATCCTCCTCAAACTGAAGACCTTCAAACCGGAGATATGTTCAAAGCTCATCGCGCATGTGAGGACCAATGTGCGCCGTATGGCGGACGGCAGCCACCGCAAGCTGCTGCGTCTATGGACACGGAAAGAGGCGAATGTTGATTCTGTCGACGTTTCTTTGATGCTTACACGTGTTTCCTGTTCTAAAATGTCTTTTGCAAGTTGGTGTAGATTTTTACTTGTAGTCTACAACGTTAAGTTGTACAACTTTTAGTTGTAGTGTAAAACTATTAATCTGCACAAACTTGCAAAGGGTTTGTTGTGGAGGGTCTAAAATAAACCCTTTGCAAATTTCGGAGATTTTCATTAGTCGTCTACAAAGTTTAGCAGGACAGTTTTTAGTTGTAGTGTAAAACTTAAAATATGCGCAAACTTGCAAAGGACTTATTTTAGGACAGGCGCCACGCGTAAGTTTTAAAGACGCGTGGACGAAATCAGCACTCTCTTCTTTTTGCCTGTGCATGGGCGCAGCAGCTCGGGGTGCCGCTGTCGGCCACACGGCGCACATTGGTCCTCATATCGCGATGAACTTTTGGCACACCGCCGGTTTGGACGCCTTCAACTTGAAGAGTATTCTGTCGTTGAGTTGGTGGTCATTTTCGGCTTTCCAGCCCCTTCTTATATCTGGGCCTTTAGCAATGCCCAAGACTACTCCATTGGCCTCAACTAAGGGACTGCCGGCCCTTGCTATCTACAGATTCTGAAATGGTTGCCCAAACCATGACCTTCTTTGGATAATATTCCTTTTTTCAGGTCCCAAATGTCCGAGTCGCTGCTCTTTCTCTTCCGCGAACTCCTACAAGAACCCTTTATTAGCCTGACCTCATGAGCGTTTGAAAGGGGAATATCTTTCGTCCTCCATTACAATCAGTGTTTCTTCATTTGGCTGCAGGACTCCAGCGCTTTTTTCTCATCTTGCCTTTTGGCATGTCATCTTCTACTTCCGTTTTTGTGTCTCCGTAGCATTGGACACTTTTCCCCCAGAGGCGATGCTTGCGGGATGTCTTGAGCCGCAGTATCTTATACACATATTGTTGAGAGATGTTAAATTCTCCTTAAGCATTTGCCTGAGAGCGGCCAACTTTTTCAGTAATCTACTTCTTCAGAGTCTGCACCCAATGAATGGGCATATCCACCCCTGGGCGGCCAGTGCCGGACTTTCTCATAAATGGGATTCCCTCATCACACCTACGCTACACTGCATATATCGTTCTTCCGGAAACTTTCATGGCAAGGAAGTGCCTAATGGTGCATGTTTTGCCTTTGCTCCTGTCAACGGCGTGAAATTCACCAGTAACGTTTCTACAGGCCTCTGCAGTCAGTTGCTGCAGCGCCGACACTTTTGCGCAGAAATAAAAACAAATGGATGTCATTACAGCAATGGGGAACTGTCGTCACGTGCCGAAAATTTCGCGTGCTTATGATCTCTGAGTCGAGAGGTAGTACGGTCCAAACTTTGTGCAAATTTTTAGTTGTAGACCTTCAGGCTGCACTTGAAAGCTGTTTTAACCCTGTTTGCTCCTTCAGCGGTCCAAGGCTTGTTCTCTTTCTATAAAAAATGGCTGCTTGTTTTCGTTTTGCAGGGAGGTGTGCAGACAGGATTTTTCTGAAATGGTAACCCGTCTTTAGGATGTGTAGGTGTAGGAAACATTAGGCAGCCCGATCACCTCTTTCGCGATTTTTCTCTTCCATTTTCTTCTCTGATGGTGCTGGGGCTGCCCTCTCCCCTCTCCCATTATGAGCATTTGGTTGCAAAGCCGTTTCATTTGCACCAGATAAATGACATTTGTGTTCCTTTGGTTCACCCCTGGCGCAGCGGCTGCCGACTCCACAGCTGGCCGGGCCGGGGTTACACTGTGACAGCAGCCAACCAGACCCAGCAGGCACGTGACATACCGCCGACCTCCACCTCCGCTGACGCAACGGTCCAATGACTAGGCGGCTGCGCCGGACACCAGAACTACACGGCCCCTCCTCGTCATCCCCGCTGCCGTCCTGCTCCCTGACTGCCGCCACTGGGACCGCGGGGACCAAAAAAAGTCCGCTGAGGAGGCAGCAGACGACGGCCGACGCAGACGCAGCAGTCGGCACGTGACCTCGGCCGTCACGCGACCCGACGCTGGCCAACGGCCGACCAGCTTCTCAGAAATCAGACTAGGCACCACCGGCTCTGGAAGTACGTTCAGCTACTCAGCAATTAAATCGTGGCGTCTTCTTCCGGGATCACGACTGGCACGTGAAACAGCAAGCATGCGGGTCCACTATTAATGAGTTCAGTGGACGACTGGCCTGACAGTCCACATCTTTCTGGTATCTCGTTGTTCGGAGGCCTCGTCAGTGGCGGCGGAGCCTCTCCAGAGATGGGACGCAGGCCAGTTATTTAACTCGTTTCTTTCCAAGCAACACCGTAAGGTTAATGCTAAATTTCCGCCGGAGATGGGGGAGGGGCAGCTGCCCCCTGCCCCTTAATCCGCCGGCCCTGGGCGTCGCAGTCAGTTAAAGTACATGGGCTGCAACATTTCTATGGTGAAGTTACTCTAGAAGACTCACTGGAACTAACGTCTTTTATCGGATGAGAAAAACGACAGAGCGAGGAATACAGAGTAGCAAAGCCCTGATTGCCGCCACCGGGTCTGTCGAATAAAATGTTCGGCTCACACCCGGTGTGTGGCAGACGCAGAGGTTTTAGCTCTCACAGGCATTCAGCGTTATTTGACATGAAACAGCACCATGGGACGACCGTGGCGCGTACACTGTGAGGTTTTAGAAAAATCCCTTAACCCCAGTTCGTTCCGTGTCAAGGTGAAACTCCACTCGGGCCGAGGGATCAGGGTTTGCAGGCGCCGATACAGCATATACAGATATAGATACAGATACATTTTGAGAAAGGGTGGGCACGGCGCAAAGCAGAAAGGGAATGGAACTTCCTAAATACAAAAATCTCAGAACTGGACAAACTTCTGAACGCCGAATGGTATTCCGACTTTATTAACAGGGAAACCAAAATATCGTAATTCTTATTTCACTCCTTCCCTCACAGAAAACGTAAATCATAATCAACATTGCATATTTTGACTTTTAAGGGAACAAATGGGTTTGCGGCATAATGTTAATATTAGTTCCTTAAATATTAAAAAAAGATATCTGCCAACCTTGACCATCTACATAGTAGTCACGACCTTTCAATCCTTTCTCCCGTTACCAAAACGCCCGGACGCATTCCCGTATGGGGGAGGGGCTAACTCGCCCCCTCGTGTGTACTCTAGTATGCACATCAGCTAACGTGTGATGTAGTGCTCCGATTTGATCGCAACAAACGGCAGTGGCTTCGTCATGATGTAAATTACACTGCGATGAGAACGAACTGTGAGAATCTTTTAAGGGGGCGAGGAAGGAAGTAATTTTTATTTCTTACAAATCCGATATTTACGTACTGATTTTGATCCAATTTCCATGAATCGAGAGCTAATCGATGAAACTAATCCCTTTGGCCCATAATCTCAGAAGTTTGGGAAAATTCATATACGTTGAGACGGCTTGGATTTTTCTTCTAAAACGTTAAATAACATAAAAGTTTCAAATCTTTTTCTGTCCGTTACTGGTCATTTTATGTTTAAGAAATACAACTCGTATTACACTGTTTGTATACTGTTGGCGAAAACTTCGCCAGGGGTATGAAAAGGGGGACCTGTCATGGTTATATATTCATCAGGTCTACTTCGACTTTGAACTCAAACGGCTTCCAATGATCTCAGAGTCAAATGGAATAGCCTTGGGTGCATTCTGTAGTGTTCGAACACGATTGCTATTATTTGGAGACTTATTTTTTGTTGTATTGTATTACATCTAATTGTTTTTAATTATTTATAATTATTCCTTATTATCATATATTTATAATCATTCCACATCTTTATTTGATATTGTGCTTCTAAAGCTCCTTTTTATGGTCGTCATTGATCAGGGTTTGAGCGCGGATATTTCAGGTCATAACTTGGTGATCAGACCTCATATCGACCTGAAACTTGAGCTCAAGTACAGAACACTGTGCTGCGTCATCAACGTTTCGGAAGTTTCATTGAGAAAATCAAGGGTTAAAATATTTAAGCAGGGTCATGCTTTTGCTTTTCGTCTCCACGTGACCTTGTGGGTTAATCTCAGGCCAACAGAAGTATTTCTGTATTGTTGTCCAGCTATATAACTATACATCCATACAAAATTTTAAGTTCTATCCTAAAAAAATTATTTTGGCAGCCATTTTCTTTTATCTTCAACAGTGCCAAACATGGTCTTACGTGCCTCCTAAAAACTTAGCCTGGATTCGCTCCTGACCGAAACAAAATTATGAGAATATGTCATAACACGAAAAAGGAAAAGATAGCAAACATGACCAGGTTTCGTAAAGCTGCTCAAAAAGCCGGAAATGGAGAACAAAAAAAGACAGAGGAAAGGCTTCTGAAGCTTATTATGGCATATGGTTACCCAACTTACCCATATGGCAAGAGGACTAAGTCTCCTGGATCAACCCTCAGATCATCAAATTATATCTCTCTCAGACTGACCACTGCTCTACCTAAGAAAGAGGGAATGGGAGAGTCTCGTGTTATGTCCTTCCTTACACACCAGAAATTGACGGCGGAAGACTGTCGGGAATGACTGGAAATAAAATGACATTTCTAAAATGCGTATATTTGCCTTAAACACATGGAGCATAATATGACTGCCTAATGCTTTGACCCCTTGTACCGTCCTCGCCATTTTAATGCGTCCTTCACAAGATAAGTTAAATAGCAGTGATAACACCGAGTTATTAAAAACACGATAATATCATTCTAATTGTCGGACGGAATAAGGAATAAAGAAGTTTATGCAACTGCTAATTTTTAAAATAACCGTGGCGAGGTGACGAGGGCCCCTGTCTGCTACCCTGGCTATTATAACAAGCTAATAAACAAGTTATTGTACCAGCAGTTGTTATGTTGTAAACAATGCTTATCTTATACTAGTATCATAAGATTAAAGGCATGCCCATGGATAGCGCACCCCTAAAGCTACGAAAAACGGCCAAACGTCTCCAAAAACCTGTCCTGGTCCCGCTCCTCATAAAGTTCAAACTTTCACCTCTTCACACTGGACGCAAAAATGAAGCCTTACAATAGCCAGGAAGTTTCATGCCTCACAGTGCTAAAAGAAATGTTCCACATTGGCCGGATTTTTATGTATAGACCCACTTGATTCGCAAAAAAATGCCGCCGGCAAGTTTTCGAAACTCAATTTTTCTAAAACAAATGCCTAGAAGCTTCACAAAATATGAATACGTCAGAATTATGATCTGTAAGTACTGCCCTTCTATGACGCAATGTGGACTTTCGCCAACCAATGAACGCAACCATTCACTGGCCTTCGTCCGTTCGCGACCTCAAACAACAGCTGTAAATAGGACAACATTACATACAAGCATACAGTGCATTACAGTTTGTCGTCTACGACAACAGGCTTCCTTGGCTTGGCTTGGTTTGGCTTGGCTGCCTCTATGCAAAACACGTGTTACAATGAAACGTTCCTTTACGATGTTGCAAGCGAAAAAACCTTAACCCTCACTCGTATAAGGGGCTTCTGCATAAGGTGGACTTATACAGGGGAAGGGGTTGGTGCAACTCCCCGGCCATTTCCACACCTACGTCCTAGAGCGTTGCGAAAAACTGGCGTGTTTTGCGTGACGAAATGTCGCGACTGGAATATGGCCTTGTTTGGATCTCGGGCCAACGGGAACCTTCCAGGTCCGGGGCAAAAGTTAGAAATTGGCCAAAAGAGGTCTTTTTCGAGTTCAAGCGCAAATGAACGCCGAAGAATAAAGGCGGAACGGATACCATGGTGTTCGCAAATTAATTACGAGCCCATTTGTAGACATGATTGTATTTTCCCAGGAAGGCCGATTCAGGTCGTGCTAAGTCGATTCTTGTCCAGCGGAGAAATGTGTTCTCTGAGCTACGGAAGGGGGGGGGGGATAACAATAGGTGCTGGAGTTAAATGCAGCACTGAAATTAATGAACACTATTGTCGAATGACATTTAAAGGTCATCTTAGATAATCCAAGGTTACTTAATCCAGTCACCTGCAATGTCCTTGGATTATCTAAAAGTCGTAACTTAATGTGTTCAAGAGTTTTCTGTTTAGTCGACATCCATCAAGAAAACTAATTTTAGGTATGTCGTGGCCCTGTGGGCTCATCCCCCGGCCGACCCCGCTCCGACCGTCGGAGCAGTGAGGCCTTTACTGCATTTCGCCTACTTTTCATGAAATAAACGATAAATTATGCCAAATTTATATCATTACATTTCTTAGAGCTCAAGCCATCCGAATATACAGGTTGTTGTGCGATTATTTACCGTTGCATTTCCAGGAATAAAACGTGACTTGTTTCCCGCCGAAGCTCATGATCTCAGTTCACACTCTGCACAATCCCGGCAGTGAGCATAAGCCTCCCAAATACACGTAAAGTCTGATGGAACATACCATCTTAAGTCGATTCATGCATATTTTATTGCATTTTTGCACTCCAGCCGTCTTACAGTGAGACAGACATGAGACCGCTGTGAACCGGCCGCGTTGGGACGCGAAAACGGCTGACAGGGCTCCCGTTATGACGTCATAGATCATTATCATGGCAACATAGATGAAAATGTTTTATGCCATGCGATGCGGAAAGGAAGCCCCGGAGCGGTCCCCACCGAAGTTAGTTGGCAGCACAGGCGCTCCATGGCGTACTTTTCCTACCAGCCCGTAGGGTTTGCATGTTAAATGCCTCATTTTTGCAGAACTGTATCTCAGCTCCCCATAGACAGATTGCAGTCATTGCCGTACCGTATAATAGTTCGTTTCATTGCCTTTTGGCGATCTGAGTAACTTTTTTCGTGACATGAGCCAAACTGGTAAGCCTGACCGGGTGCAAACATGCCTACACCGGATTCCACGGTTTTCTGATGGTTTGCCGGACGACTGCCCGGCCGCGTTGGCGCAGTCGGCAAGTGCTTAGACTTCGGAGTGTAAGGTTGAGGCATCGAATCCTATACAAGGCATGCTCTTCAAAATGTGCATGAGGCGTTTTTTTACGGATGTCGATGGTTGCCAACCCAACTGTGCATTCCTTTCCGCATTTCCTTAAGTGTGCAATACAATTGCCATTGTGTAATATGTTGCCAGGGTGTCAGTAAGGGTCTTTCAGAAGAAGTTTTCGGATAATGAGCATCGTTTGGCCACATACCGATATACTACAATCTTCCACGCAATTCAGAATGGGATTTTTCAAACACAATCTTTTTCATGTTCGATATTTCCTATGATTTAATTTCAATTGTCTTGTTTCAGTGCATGATAATTCATGAAGGGATGCTGGTATTCGTTATATGTCTACGCACCGTTATCTGTCTCAGGGATTGCTTACAACAACTATGAAATGAAAGTGACTGAAGTTTATTGTTCAGCATCTGTTTTCTTGGTCTACGTTTTGGCCAGTTTCGTAACAACAACATTACACAGCAACATGTTTAACATAATTTATACTATATTAAACACATAATTTAATATAATATGGCATTAAATATAACAGTAACAATAACAATCACAGCAAGGTCACAAAAGGCAGTCACCGATGAGAGATGAAATAAATTAAAATGGGAAACATTTAGAGTGGCAAGAAATAGAGAGCAATAATAACATGGAAAATAATGTCAATGATTATAAGAAGAATGAAATAATGCTGAGAATTCATGCTATTTATCTAACCAAGTTTCAGCCTAGCAAAAAACAGGTGTAAGATGAAATGTCAGTCGTACATATAAGGCACTCACTACAAACATACTTGAGGAACGGCAATATCAAGACCGAAATGCAGCACAAGGTAAACATATGGTAAAAACTAGAGTACATTGTCCTGTTTACATGGTACTGACTAAAACCTTCCCCGCGACAAATAACAAGACCATAACATGGTAACGACAGGAGCAAAACTAAAAATGGCTAGTTACAAGGTGTCCTCTTCAAAATTTCTGCAGGACAACCTCAAGACCAGAACGCGGTAAAAAAGATACATAGCAAAAAGTAAGAAGAGCGTTCCGTGAAACGACGTCACCATTATAAAATATGCCGCGGCTAAAAGCTCCACCACAATCGAAACATCTGCGTCATCTTCCCTTAAAAGAAGAGGTACCAAATTCCAGATGAAACTATGAGTGGTACCAGCAAAGTGGCGATTTGGTACATTTCTAGTATTACACCGGAATATTAAGACTAAATTTTGTTCTACCCTTTGTCTAGTACCCTGGCACCAGAGGGCAATCCAAGTTTCAAGTGGATCAAAGAAACCGTCAGGAAGTTGTACCCAGCAAACCTTATGGGGGAGAATGGTTTGCGTCACCCCCATACGGGCGAGGGTTAACGAACCTTGTGAAGCCCCACCCGGAAAAGTGACAACGACTTCGGATGGTAATCCAATCATTGTTTTAGACATTTACTAAAAATAGGGTGATGCTTCTCTGAAGCATTTCATGTTACCGGTGTTAAGAACAAACGCATTACTGGAAAGCACCACAGAATCAATATTTACCCGTCACCATGAGTACCATCGGATCATTTCACCTTGAACAAAGTTACTTTTTCGCTGCGTCTAGCTTCAGCGGTAGATCTCAAAGCATCTCTCTTATATCACGGATCTGCATCGCGTACTCGTAATGATTCGGCCGCCTCATCGCCCGTCGGGGGCAGCCAGCCGTCGCTCTCGCTCTCATCGCCATACACCGGCCGCACCGCCCCGTGCCAGGACGGACACGTGAGGCGCAGGCCGGCTCACCGGGCGAGGCACGTGCGCCGGCGCCCTCCGACCGCGCCCAGCCGTTCACGTGGCCTCGGCCTTCAGCTCACGTGTCGGCGACACGTGACCGCCGCTGACGTAACATGTGTGCGGTGGCTTACATAACTGGCCGTCGGAGGGCCGCGAGCGCCGACCGGCGACCCTGGGGTAGGACCGCCGCGGTGCTACGGCGTACGACACTGACCGACGCAGACCGGCCGGTCGGCGAGCCGCTGCCACCAGCACCCCGCCGCCAGCACTGCATCGACGCCGGCGGCGACGTCAAACTCACGCACACACACACGCAAAACACAAATCAGCGATGGACCGGCTTAACAGGACACTGCAGATAGGCAGCGAAACGACGAGGGAAACTACCGCTGCGATGTCGTAGCGAAGCGGATAACAACCGGAATGAAGACCGGAAAACCTCCGTTTAGTGTGTAAGTTGATGAAGAGTTCATGGACGAAGCAGATCTTAGAATCCTTCACTGTTCACTGCCCGTTATGATTATTGGGTTATTTGACGACGCTCTCGACTGCCAAGGTCATTCAGCGTGGCGACCTCTCACGTCGGATGTCGCGAGGGACGGCAAAATGACGCTTTTACCCGGACTCGAACCGGGAACCTTTTGGTTGACTGCCTGTTACACTGTGCTAATCCCAGCATGCCAGCAAATTACGAAGATCTTCATGCAGCCGAATCACTACAGTAAACTTCAGAGCATTATTTATTACCAAACATTTGTTGCAACGTTGCAGCAGGAACGTCTTCCACTCAGGGCATTTGCTTTTCCTCATTTTCCTCAGGGGCTAAGCTCTGAAAACGTTTTGGTGAAGCACCGTTTTTGTATTTACGTGGGCAATCAAACAGAACCTCGACAAGGTCCAGCCATTCAGGATATATGCGCCGTGTCAGTGTTGTGAGGCAGGATGCACAGTCTCTTGGGCACAGGCGTCCGTGTCTTGAGTAAGTTTTGTGTCTCATCAGACGTCAGTCGGTCGTCGCTGTGTCAGGCCTGCGACCTCTGCTCCGAAATTCCGCCCCCTGTTCAGACTGAGCTGTCACTGGCAATATTTGCCGGCAAGGGGAGATATTAAGATACAGAGGGTACGATGATATAGGGACGTACAGATATTTGCCTCTCTGCCCACGGAAGTCAGCTGACAGTGCAGTGCTGGACGTCAGCTGTCACACACCGCAGCTCGACAACTGTGACTTGCGGTGGACATCTATTATCGCTGTCAAGGTACCCTTCACGTATTCGCGGTGACGGCATTCCCCGGTTCAAGTCGGGGTAGCAGCAGAATTTTGTCATTCATACCCGCGGCAACCAGCGCGAGGAAAAGACGCGTGACCAATCGGCCCTGTCACTCGAAAACATCGATTAACAACCCAATCCCCTCACACACGGCCGAAGTGCTAAGATGGAACTGGAGCGAGCAGAGTGCGATGCATTGATATTTTGCCGGCGCCGAAGCGGTGCGGAAGTTGTGACGAAGGTATCTGGAAGACAGATTCCTATCATCTTCACACTGATGATAACGCTAAAGAGACCAGGGAGGCCTAAACTTGCTTAGATGCCAAGCGAGGTGCGCACCTGCTAATGCCTCCTGTTACTGCAGTCCGCGGTGATGATTTGCTTTGGTTGGTGATTTAGCTGCGCGGTTGGAAGAGCATGGTGCTTGTTGTGCCATTTACGGCGTCATTACCGAACATTTCTCTTCTTTGTTGTCATTTGGTTGCAGACTGGAAGGTTGACACCACTCCGGAAAAATGTAACGATTAAATGTTCTTTCCGTGACCAGAGTTTAACTAAATTGGTGCTGTTTCCATCTTTCTTTGGAATTTAAAAAACATGCATAATATGTCGAGATGATTTTGGTGAGACGATGAGTCGTTTTTAGTGACAAATAATTCACTGTCCTGTGCTTCCACGTGAATGCAATAATTGGCTGAACCGTACTCATCCTTCACAATGAAAGAAGCTAAAAGGCCACCACATCTTCATTACGATTATGACCTGTGCCACGCTATGTTCTTAAAGTTGGGGAACGCACCGTAACGACTGCAAACATAAATATACATAGCATGTCCTACAAGAAGAAACCCAGGAATTGAGAGAAGCAGCCATAAGCTTGGCAGCATTGCTAATGACCGAAATAACCAGTTTTATTCCTACGGAAACTGGTTACCACTTCATCACCCTGAACGGAACCATATTTGTAGCCAATCGGTTTTAAGGGTCTACTTGGGTCTACTTTTCACCAACAGACGCAGTAGTTCTCAAAAATGTCGCTGATCACGTCTTTAGCACTCTTTTCTAACGGTGAAAGCAACCAAAACTATATTCTGACGTCACCATTGGTATGGCGCAATACCGAACCTTTGCTGACGTCCACTGACTACGTTCACTAGTCGCGTCACATAACAGCTGACAAGAGTTGGATGCATAGTGCATGAAGGGACATAGGATGCACAGGATTTTCATTTTAATTCGTTTATTTCATTCATGATTTCATAGGACATTTCTTCGGATACCGAGGGTATTCGCGGGAAATCATTCTGGAACTTCTTAAATGTGAAATTCTAACACATGAGATATGTAAGGAGTCCACTTCTGAGACTCAGGCTTCAACTTGCTCAGTTGAAAATACTTGTTAAATGTGGCACTCCCTTTGAACCGACGACAGAAAAAAATCCAACCCGCTGCCACTAACCTTGGTCATTTCCCCAGCCTTCCTGCACTTTTCAGACTTTGCTATCGAAAATTCCAAAAATGCGTCTGCCAATCAAACTTTATACAGTCTGTTTCGAGGACATCTGGCATAAACTGCTTCGGCAGACAGCTTCCTGTACACGTGGTCGCGGCGAGCACGTTCTGTAATCGCCAGCTGGTTAAATCGCTGGTCTCCCGTCTCGGCGAGACAGATTTGAGTCACTCTGGCGCTCGATTTTCCATCCAGGTGTCAGCTGGCAGCTGCGGGCTATTCTGTAGAAGGTCATTATGACTACTACATGGTCGTGTCGTGTTTTTGAGGGCACGTTAAAACTGTATTACAAAAAACTAACGTTGCATGAAATGTCACGATCGGGTGTAGAGGTTTATGTAGCAGACTTTTCTTACCACAGGCCACGATCCCGAACACCAACGTAACAAAACATTCGGATCAAATATAAAAACTATGGCGCCCTTAAGAATCATTTTAGGTTGAACTGGCGTAGGGGAACGCTTACGACTCTGCAGTGCCAAAGCCACATGGAGGTTATTTTTTCGTACCTCATGTTAAAATTTTTTCGAAGATAGTAGGCCGTCGGCCCACCTGTCTTATAGGCTGCTTTGCTTATGGGTGTGCCAATGCCGCAGCGCTGCAGATGCAGTCTGTTGCCAAAACAGCTGTTGTTCGTCGCTGTTAGTGGCAGGACCACGTTCGCGGGCTGACTTGACCGACTGGCACGGTTACCTCTCGCTCCCAATCAGCGCCGTTCGACAGGGAGGCCGTTTTGAGGTAAGAGGTAAACGGAGGGGGTGTTACTGTTCAGCGCCGTTTGGGCTATGAATAAGTTCTTGGACGAGACCCAAACGTCACCAGAAGTGTTAAGTCATAAATACTGGCTTCGTATGGCGCCCCAAAAAATATTTGGCCAGTGGCCGAATGGACTGTCAAAACCTTCTGTCGAATTATGACAGCTAGGGCAAAACAGACCCCTTATCACCAACCATGAGTCCACTGCAAGAGAAGCGTGATGGGCGACGAAAGCACTGACATGATTTGGCGATCGCAAACGTGATAAAAATGAGGGCGGTTGGCGGTGACCCTTCGGTTTCAACAGCATTTGTTTCACATTAGACGAATTCTAGAGAAAATTTAGGAAACTGAGGACCGAAAAATCGTCAGCCGGTCATGGCGAGGTTCTGCTTTAAAGTTACACCGCACAAGATTGATCTCCCAACACCATCTAGATCAACGCCTGGGGCACTTGGGTGCCACATATGAGAACAAATATGTAGCGCTATTATTCTCCGTCACAACCTCAACTTGGGATGGAATCTGATTCCAACGCTTCCAATCTGAACATTTTCGGAATAGGTCCATTAAAAGCAGGCCCCCACATCTATTTTTAGCTCTCAGGGAACGCCAGTCATACACATCGCAACGCTGTTCGGATTCCATAGTTGGTTATCGGATGCCTCGCGACAGACAATCCCACGTGAGGTCAGCAATTCCACCCGTATGCATGAAGAACCGTTGACTGATGAGGAGAAAGAACAGACATTTGTAATCACTCGGTGCTGTCGGCCGTCATTCAGACGTCACGGGGTTTCTGGAAGGCGTCAGAGTCACGTGACAGTTACCTAAATGCACTTACGTACACACACCGCCGTGCATCAGGCCACGTGACTGGCGACCTTCGGACCTCCTAGCCGAGCAGACCTGTGGACACGTGGTTACTTTTCGTCTTGCCCGTACGGTTCGTATTAGTTCGTCCTATGACCGCACGCGGCCGATACCGCCGACTGCTGTCGTTCGGTCGGACACGCGCTCGCCCAGGGACGTAGCCAGGGGGAGGAGAAACGAGGCCATGATCGCCTTGGGACTGAACGTTTAATGTTTCTTTACGCACCGACGATGAAAATAAAAATTTCGGACCTTGAAAACAAAGCGGCCAAAATCCGAAGAGTTTCAAGTTCTGAGGGGATGTAGGTTTGTCTTGGCCCCCTCCTTGGCGAAAGCCTGGCTACGTCACTGCGCTCGCCAGAGGCGACGTTCCAGGCAGGACGCGCCGCCAGGCAGTCCACTGCCGTCTGCAGCCTCGCGTGTCACGTGACCAGGCTCGTGGCCACTGTACCCTGGCACAGAGCCGGGCCACTTACACTGGCACAGAGCCGTTCGCGCTCACTCGATGTCCATGATAAGCCGTTTTCACGTGAGACGTTGATACAGAGCGGCTGGCGCTTACTGCGTAAAACACGGGAGACCCACACGGCTGGCATGTGGCAGGTTTCCTTGCCAACGTGATTGCTGCACGTGGGTGAAACGTTTCTAGAAATATTGGGAGATGCCATGCGAGCCCCATTCCAAGGCGTCCTCTTTCCAGCGTCATTGCTGCGTTTCGGTTTGTAGTTGCGGATTTATTTGCATTATATCGTGCACTAGGTTTCTGTTTTAAGGAAAGACGAAATCTGTATCAGAGTTACACCCATGTGGCGTAGCTGCTTCTATAAAAGTAAGCTCAGAACCAGTTACATTAGACAGGGGCAGGGGGGACTGACGGATTTAGTTTTCCGAAAACAGGAAATCTACGCGTAGTTTTTGAGGCGTAAGTCGGGGGATATGTGTTTTTCCTGTTTTCAGGACATGATTGAGAGGCTGCTTTTAACAGCACTGACGTGGCGGTCATGGGGAGCGCGGCCTCGTAACTACGTGTTTCCTGGGGCAATGGCACTGTCATACCTCAAGGTAGCGACGTTCCGGACAGATGCACTCTCGTTTTGCAAGATATGCGTGTTACCGGCGACTCCTGTGATCTTGCGTTTGATCCTTGTGGTCATAAAGCGGTCCTTTAACGCCCGAAGAAAAACGGTCATGACAAAATGTCCATAAAGAAAATTGTAGAATTTCACAAGTAACTGCATCCAGGAACCGGTAATTATCGCGTAGCTGGAAGACAAAGCCACACGCTTGTTTTTGTTTCGTGGCTCTATCGCGTCAGGCGAGGAAATAGCTGGGGGGTTGTACCAACCTCCGTCAGTTGTCGAAGGTGGCCAAATACCGGATACCGGTGACGGCTAAAGAAACAATATAAGTTTGAACTTTGTCTGCGTCAGTACGGACCCAATGTTTACGTATTGGACAATGCGTTTTCCAGTTTTTTTTTCCGTTCCAACCATTTTCCTTTATCAGATTCTTCAACTTATTGACTAAAAATGCAGCAACCTTTATGGATATAGTAGACTTGCCGTCACCGAAAAGGAAAGCCACCTCACACCTACAGCAATTCTGCGGGTTTACCGCAACAAAGATAAGCATAGCGTGATATTTGTGCTGTCTGCTTAGTTCTTACGTGTCATGACGAGCCATTTTTCAACAGGTTCGCGTCTTTTCATGCATACTACTGTGTCATTGTGCCAAATACGGCCAGTGTTAATTAGCCTTGAATGAACTCGATAAGTAAAGTATTTTACAAGCCATGACATCATAGAAGAACACATTGTGCAAAGGCGGGTAAACGGGGGCCGAAGGTGGATCCCAGGAAGGAAAATTAATGCGACTGATTAATCTACACAGGTTTCCTTCCTTTCAGTCTGATATCAATCTATCGCTTATGTGGTGCAGATCACTCCCACAACAGATACTGATTAATGATGTAGAATCCCATAAGACAGACGGGACGACAATTCTGCTGGTTTGGGCGGTCATGCCAACTCTGTGCAACTTCAACAACTTTTTTATGTTGCATGGAAAAGTTACAGCCCTACCGACTTTGAAGTGCTCCAACACGTTTGAATATTTAAAGAAGCCGGGAGAATCGTTCCCCTGTTCAGTTCACGTCTGCAAGCGAAATCGAATCCGGCACCTGGCAGGTTTATAAACAACGAGGTGTTCAGGTTTTTAACGGCAAGTGCACGCTATTTGTCACACACGGAGTAATGGATAGGAGCAATATTTTTTCGCTGACCCATAAACATTTATCGAAAGTTTTACGTTATGCACAATTTTCACAGAATCTTATGTCCAAGGAAAGTGTCCAGCGGACACTGCACTAAAAACTGTCCAACAAAATGGATTAAACCTCCCCCGACTGGGGGGTTGACCGCCCAACCCCCGAGGTTTTTCCAAGACTGCGAGAGAACGCACAAACGCAGCGCCACGAAACTTTGTGTACCTTTTGCTTGATCATTTTTACACCTTGTATTTAATTGCTGACCTCAGGTCATGTATTATGTCTGACCTAGATCAGGTCAAGTGGACCTATGTCCGAAAAAGTTTAGCGCCCTGCAACTTTTTAGAAAAAAACATGACATCACAATAAAACTTTCAAGGGTTAAAGATTCTGATAAATGCAACAAACCTGATATCTCGGATTTCTCGGAAATGTCCGAGTCATTGACCTAAAGTCAAGCCGTTTTCAACATAAGCCGTTTTTTTCGAAAATTGACGGATTTTTTTTAAACAATTTGAGTGTGGGAAGATCCAGACAGGCACATAGCCAGGATTATCCTCGGGGGGTGCGGCAAATGTCGACTTTTGTCATATGCCACAGGCATGCAACGAAATTTACAATAAAAGGCAGTAATTTTAGGCTATTTATTTTATGTTTAATGTACAGGAAGACTTATAATGTTTGATTTTGCAACACACATATATATATATATATGACTTATATCACATATATACACAACAACACATATATAATCACTATTGCATATTCATGCGAAATCGCCATGTGTCTAGTGTAGACCGCTTGGCTCAGGGAGGGGGCATGGCCCTCTTGGACCCCTTGGCTAAGTCCCTGGATCCAGACATCCAGTTTCCATCAATGGGCAAAGTTTCAGTAACCTCCGACCACTGACCTGAGGTCAGGTCACGAATAACTGTTATGAGTGAAAATGCACCGCCATCAAAATCGGCGATGAATGACTCAGATCGGGTTGAAAATGGCAAAACTGGCTCACACAGTTGCGGCTACTACCAAGAAGTTCAAAAATTTTAAAAACTTGCATATTTGGAGAACAAACGGACTTTCGCGAAGAAAGCTCCGCCAGTTATGTAGGCTGATAACCACTAAGTTTTTCCAAAATTTGAGCATGAGAAGTCATCCCAAGAACTACTAGGATCAAGAAACGACACTTGGAATGGCATATTTCGCGAAAATAAAAGAACACTAAAATTAGTTCCCATTAATTTCGCACCGCCTTCGTCGGCGGCGCTCGCCTTACAACGTTGCGAAAATCACCGTGTCTTTAACTCAACGTTTCCGTGTGCATATTAAAGAAATCAGAGAAATTAGGCATGTATCGGCATCTGCGGACTTCTGCCTGTCCGCTGGTGCCTTTATCTAGACTTTTTTAGTCACAGCCCTTGATATTCAGGCCTTTTCTCGGTCTCATGCACGCGGCTATTAGAAAACCTATATAGGACGTAAATGACTTACATTTTACCCAAAATTAAAAATGAGACCAGTTTCTAGCTCTAATCGTCACGAGCTTTCCAGCGGTGTGCTTATTTTTTTACCGTGCGACTAACCGTTCGTGAGTTAGAGGGGGCGGTTAACCGTCCTCCCTTCCAGTCGAGCGTGCGTGGCGCTGACCCACGGTCGGGCGCGGGTTTAACCTCCCACAATGCTCCAAACGTAAAACGTTCCGGAAAAGTTCAAAAATGAAATGTTTTGAAGCGTTTTAAATATGTGTATTCGCCTTTGAATACCCACAATAACTATTAAACCCACGATGGAAGATGATAATTTAAAACAAATGCGTCCAGAACCGAATGCACCTAGATGGCGCGTTGCTTCCCTTAATAATCATTATAACTTAAGACCGAAAGATCACGTGGTGCAATTTTTGGCAGCAGCTGAGCTCCATACCTTTCTCATATGGCCAGCATATGATCGAAATGATTCGGCACTTTCTAAATATAGCAGGCTATACGTGTTGTAACCAAATATATCAATGTTCGCACAGCAGCTATGAATTTGGCGAAAAGACGAATGGGACTCAGAATTCGTACACAGCATGTTAGGCCGCTCTGCAGAATGTGATCAAAGTGTCACGAACCACGGAAACTAGATAGCGGTATTCACAAAAAGATAAGGAATGTTGTAGACAGGCCTGTCCGTTGCCGAAATTCAACCTTTTCAATGACAGCAATGCATGGCCACCTCATAGCTGCAAGAAGTAAATACGCTTCTTGCTGGCCAGAGTGCTCCATATGTCGATCCAGTGTTGGCAGACCATTTGCAAGAGAGACGCAACGGGAGGTGTTCATGAAAATGTTGTAAAACCTAATACGCAAGTCTTTCAAGGAAATGTTTCGCAAATTTGCCACGGGAAGCTTCATGGACTTTCGACTGCGAGGTTTACAAGAGAGTGAGGAAAATTTGTGCTAAGTTTCCAGTAATGTAAACTTCCCAGAAAGTCAATCCCTATTCATGCATCATAAATACCGCTGCTTGTTTACATCGGCAGACATGAGAGAGGCATGCGAGTGTTTTTTAGCCATTTTGGAGGCAGAGCTTTATTTGAGCTTTTGGCTTAGTCCACTTGTCATCCCACTCATAGGCCCTCCGTAGCGCTTGTCCAACCACAAGGGTGACAATTCGAGGAGCTTCATGCGCATAAATCAGCACTCTAGGTGCAGTTGGCTACACGAACCAAATTCATCGGGCCATTGGCATGGCGCTACGTCTGGGATGCATTCGGACACCGATATTTGGGTTGTCGCCTTCCGGGAGAAGAGCAAGTTGATTTTAACTGACCTACGTCAGAACGCCGGTCACAGACCGTCTTTTACCACAGGCTTGGCTCGATTGCTTGCTGAGCGTCGCTTGTTCAGCGAACCAATGTGCATCATCACGTGACGCTCTGCAGACCGCTGGAGATGGGAGGAGAGGTTCCAGGCGGACTTTTACTCCACAGAAGTGCATCGACCGGCCTCCTCCTCGAAAGGCTGCACCACAGTGACGACAGTGACGCTGAAACTCTCCATCAGCCAGACCTTTCCTTCGCAGCAGTGCATCGACCAGCGGTCTCCTGGCCCGAGGATTGCTCCATAGTGACCACGGCGACACTGAAACTCTCCAACATCAGCGGTGACCTCTTGCCGAACGCCGGAAATAGCATGGTTAACTCTCCGTACCAGTACCGACGGTTTCTTTCCTTCTGCCACCGGCACTCGACGTCTGCGTTCCCTCTCCATCTCAGATATCTCTCTTCCTCCTCTTGCTGTTCCCGTCTCTGCCGTTTCCTGTCCGTCTTTACTGACGCTGTACCTCCATCCGGTTCGCTCTTGCACGTCGCTGGCGATTAGCAGCTCTTCTGCTGTCAGATGCAATCGTACCGGAACGACTCATCTCCCCTTCGTGCCTTTTAACTATGTAGAGAGGCAAACGCAAATGTATATAATGTCTATATCAGTCTTGGGAACTTAGTCTCTGTTCTTGGTGTCGGGGTACAGTTTCCCTTTTTGGAGTACAAAATTCTGTCATGCTTTTGTATGAGAAATATGGGCCTTATTCTGTGTTAACATGCATATGGGCTGTTCATCAGAAGCATAGGACATCTGCACGCAAATGGCAGTGACATTCTTCGAAATAAGGTTGATTGTTTATTTGGTGGTTTCCGTTTTCTGAGTGGTCTAACATACTTCCTGGTGTATAAATGTTTTTGACTCACATGTCAGTACTGTGTTTCAGAATTCTTCCTGATGTATCCTGCCAAATGCAGAGACAGCCAACGTGATCAATCTGCAAAGTCTTCCTTGCATGAATGAAGATCCGCCCGATAACAACTGACTAATAGCATGACGAGGCTGCAGGATTAGTCGATTTCGTGAAAATAAATGTCACATATCTCTTACTCTCTCATAGAAAAAATGGGGTCGTCATTCGCATTGTTCAAGAGCCCTGGTAGTACGTATTCGAATCCAAACGACCCATCGACGGTCCACGACCTTTAATTTTCAAGATAGCGATAAATTCAGTGATAAAAGCAACAGTGGCTAGGTTTCCAGACGCCTGGAACAATGCAAACGCATTGATAATGGCCGGGTTTTCCTGTTTACATGATTTACTGTTTACTGATTTACATGTTAATCGCTTATTTGCATTCTCTTGTTCAGGCAAATCATGACTGATGTCGCACCCGATGACAGCTGGAATTATCCAACGACGGCGAATCGTGGTGAAATACATAAAAGTTTTCTGAAGTTGGTATAGGTGGATGCCGTTTGTCAAGGCGAAAAGAAACGTTGCGTGATGATTCATCAAATAAGGTTTTACTAAGCAGAGCAGCGAGACTGCTCTACAAAACAGAAATAAAAACGTCGTAAGGCAGCCGTGTCATGCACTACAACGAACCGGAAGATCGTTCCCAGACATTGCGGTCTTAATTTGCTTTACTTCCATTTGTTTATTATTATTAGTAGTAGAAGTAGTATTTAGGGTCGACGCACTGTCGGCTAACACGTATCAGGCCGACAGATAATATTTACAATGGTAGACATTTGTTTTATCCCTCAATAGCAGCATTCCTTTCTTGTAATTTCTTTAAGTCTCTCGAATTTGCAGGCAGTTACTGAAGCGCGGAATGTAATGCGAAATATTGTATCCAGAACGAGAAAGATAGCAGTGGTGATTGGTCACTGCCTGGAGAAATCGACCTGAAGTCGTGAATTTCCCAACCAATTCTGAAAGAAATGCAGAACTGAAGAGACGTGTGAATGGGTATCATGGCATAGAAGACACTAAGTCACAAAATGCTCATAATGCGGCTTTTTGATGTTAGATAATGGTGGCTTTTGGAGTACATGTGTGTTGGAGTACAAATTATGTGGTGTGTCTTGACATCAAAAAACATCAGTTTTTCCAAAACTGGTCTATGCAAAAAGGTATTTAGTGAAATAAAGGGTGGACCATCCATACTTCTTGAAACTAAGTCTCCCTAGACTGCTCTTCTAGAAAGAAAGTTTTTATGAGGCCTTGAAGCGTTAGCAATGCAGCATATGCCCAACCAGTGCTCAATGGTGGTGTTGACATACCACCGCCTTAAAACGAATACTGACTGAGAATTTCAGCAAAGGTGATCGCCAAACTACCAGTCTGCGGTTGGTACTGTCAATAGTCGGAACACGTTCTGCCATCGGAACACATTGCCATTGCCGTTCAGCCTCTACATGCACTGTCACGTCGTCAGTCGTACCGCCAACGTTCAAAAGGGGTCGCACGGGCCTCACAGAGGTCGCCCCTGCTCGACACTGATGGAATGCATCGGTGCACACTTCTATGTGACCTACGAAGATCTCGCGCCCGTTGTTCTCACTGTTTAGTCGTGACAACCGCCACAAGTCATGATGGTGTGTAGACGGACGGTTGAAACATCAGAAATAATTTTTGATAGTCAGTCAGCTTAGCATTATTGAGCCTATGATCTGAGTGTCAGGAGACTCTGTTCTTATAAAGCAGGACGCCAATGGCAAATCCAGGGAGCAATAAAAGAGGGTATCCAAGGCTACATAGGTAAACATACAATTTCTTTCATTTTTATGAACCTCAGATAAGTCGTACAATGATAAAATGTCCGGTCATGACAACGATCTAAAATATGAAAAGAACTTCGGCCAGTGCGTGGCCAATACCAATGCGTGTTTTGAACTTTCTGCAGGTCGGAACCTTCTCTCCGAGCCGCCCAAGCGAATCAGCATGATATCACGTCTCTCATAATGATTGCTGCGTTTTCCACATGAACAAACTGATACTGCGCCCCGGATATGTGCTCGGAATCTGACGGGAGTCGCCCGTCGTTCTGCATTTACATTCGTATTTCCTGGGGCCAATGACTTTGTCTGCGTCTCCCGATCGGCCACAGTTCGGCTGCAGTGCCAGTGAAATATGCAGATCCGCTCATCACTGCGTGATATATGCCTTGCACTGTACATGCCTTGTACCGTGATGTATACCCTGCAGCCGCTAGAAGTGCTCGCCAAAGCATATGCAGCGGCTGCAGCTGTGACGTTGCCAAGTTTAGCAGTGGCAAGAGATTACGTAATGCCTCTGGAACTTCTCTGACTTCTCGCCTGCAAATGCCGGTTCAGGGCCACTCCTGCATCGAAGGCATGGGCCTCACAGAATCAATGTATGAATCTAAATAAAGCACCAGAAATATGCCTCGCCAGCCGTTATGGTGCAGGAGACGATCACATACGACGTCGTGAAGCTGGCATGACATTTGGGACGGATGGCGCACGTATAAAAACTCGTAGGCATGTCGTTTTGAGGGTGTGCTTTCGACCTTTGCTTTAAATAACATGATTGCGAAGCACTGACGTCATGCAGGAGTGAACAGACGAGGGGGGGAAGAGACGCGGGCAGCTCGGCACCCGGTGGGGAGGCTGTCATCGGAAAATATCCAGCATTCTGCTGGGCAGACGCACCGTTCATATGGTGCGTTCGCCAGAACAACACCCGAACGACACAACACATCGGCGACGTTTTGCTTCAGCGGGGCAAAATTGCTTCCACACAGATGCAAATAATTTTCCTGTTGTTGTAAATACGCTCTGGGATGTCGATCCGAAAACGCAGTTACAGTCTTCGGAAACTTAACATTTTGGTACATGTGGAAGCACCAAACGCCTCCCACATTGTCGCTCGTGTACAGAAGGAAAGTAGACTAAAGGTCATTCAATCAGTAACGTCGAGCGGGTCACACAGCACCCTCGCATAAACTGTAACGCCTACCCGTCGCCGATTGGTTAACATAAGTAAGTCGTGACGACTCGCAAAGCTGGATATCAAGATGCAAAAATGTAGCGGAACTAGGGAGTCTGGTCAGAAGATGGCCACCACTGGACCCAAACCTCCCCTCCCCCCACCCCCCTATAAACAGATGTCGGGACGCAAGCTTTCATTTGAATGGACTCGGACCCTACCAAAATTTGCAATGGCGTTAAAAGTTACCAGACATTTAGGCCCGACGTCAGGGACAAGTGATTTCGTGGTGGAGGGTCAAGGATTGACCAATCCTACCCACCTGTTTTACATGGCATGAACTCATTTTGAATTGTGCTTCGTACTTCAAGGTTGAATTGGCTAGGACGTTGTCTGTCGTCACATATGTCGAGATTCATGAAGATGGCTCCAATTGACTATATAACGATTTCGACCAACACAGCCATGCAAAGCACTGCTTTCTCATGACAAGAACTTTAATTTGAGAGGCTTTTCACGTGTACGCCTCAAGTTGCTACAGCTACGGCTCCTTAGGTGAGGCTACGGCTATGAGCTACGCCTACAACGATGATGACTAGACAGGATACGGCCTGTTTAGTCCTCATCGTTGTCATCATTTGGACTTTAACGCCCTCGACATCGGCCATTTCACATGCCATGTTGACAATGACACTGGAGATAATTTTGGTAATAGTTCAGCCCCAAACTGTAATATTTTCGGCAGTCGTAAACACAAATGTCAACGATTCTACTGTTCCTTCTCATTCGAAGGCAGGGCTGCACTTCAAATGAAAAGTATCGCTTCAGTCACAGACGGAGATACATAGATAGCTCTTGCGCCAGAGTCGGGTTATAGGAAACTTGGGACTTACTGCCTACACCACCGTCACGTCAGCCACCCTAGACTTCCCCGTATAATTTGGCCTATAATGAGCCTCCAATATTGAGAACAAAGATGTTTCCAGTTCCAGTCATTCCATATGATTTCAAGGCAAAGGGAAAGAAATGTACCTCCAATGCATTTGAAGCTAGGTGTTCTTTCTATCACTGAGGATGTCCTTTCACATGACAATTATATGCTCCGCCAAACCTTCACGACTTTGTTGATCAGTTTTAACGTCATCCCGTTGTCGCCTGGTGCGGAGGTGTAGTCAAAGAATGCGCTCAGCAATTCCCTGTTCTTTGCCATCATCTTGTCTATGGGAAAAACGTCAGTACAAAAAAATCGCGCATGATCAGCGGGAAAGTTCGCTGAAGTTGAACTCTTCTTCGTGCCGAGAAATGATACTCGATGGAAAATGTGACTGAGGCTGGTAGTATGGCACCCGCTGCGAAGTCCCATTAACTCCAATGTTGACGTGCTTTTTTCTCCGCCTGAAGCCGTTCGGTTCAGTCCAGCCTCGCATCGCCCAGCGCCAAATCGTAGTGAAAAGTGTTTAACGTGGGGCGGCCTTAACGGGAAAACAATAAGTAGCAAATAAGTAGGTCTTGCTCGTCATGCGCCCCACAAGTTGTCCTACTGGAAGCATCTGCACATCTGAATACGATACGCACTCCATTGTTTCATCTCATATACTACATTTTCAAAGCTTTGAGGAAATGGCATCCAGACTAAAAACGTTAGGTCATGCGAAATTAAGTCGTGTGCTGCATTTGTTCGTAGAAAGATTGTATGGGCTCTGCAAGGACACCTTTACTCAGCCGCTGACTGGTTAAACGTTTCAGAGTAGGCCTACAAAAGGAGGCTTCTGATATCATGGAAAGCCCAAATATTTCGACACGAATTGACCTCTCTTGGTCAGTACAGGATCAGTGATTTACGCGCATAAAAAGTCGCCAATTACAAAAGTAAGCGCGTGCGGTTGATGGTACAAACGTGCGTGTCGCTACAAAGGTTTTCTGACAGAAAAATAATTCCAAGATATTCACTCACATACAGCAGAGATACAGCTTAACAAAACTCCCAGGTAAATACAATAACCACGCAGTAATCAAGTTTCCGTGAGCCTCGTACGGAAGATTGCATTAAAATGCTAATCTCCATTTTACGGCACTGACACTCTTTTGCTCACTGGAAATTTCCTTTATTCTCTCATCTTCCTTTTTTTTATTTTTATACGAAGAAAGGCTTTTGGAATGTCCTACCAAGACATCCATGGTTATAGCATGTACATATTTCGAAAAATTTGATCGGGTTCGCTATGGAATTATCTAGATTAAAGAACAAGGTAAATTTCGTAATTGTGTAACGAGAGACATTGCTTTGAACATTCGCGCGTCGAATTTTTACGCAGATCAAGGGATTTGTGGTTGGTGGAAATGCATATAGCAGTGAGATGGTGCTCTGATAATCCTGTTGTACTTTCATTGTTGGCATATAATTGAATAAAATATATCGTATCATAATATATTTATACATAAATGATTTTTTGGTGCAACTTTCAGTTAGTAAGACATTTCTGTGCATCATAACTTGGTTCTTAAATATGGTGTGCGACATTATTCATCTATTAACGTTTCAGAAATATTTTTTTCCATCTGCGGTGCAGGGCCTTGGCGATAAGGAGGCGCCTGAGGTCATGATTTTTTTTTGGTTTACTCCATTTCGAAAGTGCATTGCGTGATTCGGACTGTACCGTGCATGTGTATCGCAAAAGAAAAGTACGTAAAGCAGAATATTCTCAAGTGGAAAATAAAAATTTTTGAGAGTTAATATATGGGTAGTTTTGTACACCTCATTTCAAAACCAAGTAGTTATGATTTAAACAAAAATATCCGACTAATTGAGAGATACTCAAAAAAACCAAAAAAAAACGGACCATGCCGTTCTTTTCCACAAAACCTGTCTTAAAAAAGCCTTCTCCCAACTTACACCTAGATGATATATATACGTATATAATACATATATGCATGTATATGTACGCATGTGGGGGAGGAGGTATGCGCGCGAGTGCGTGTGTGTAAAACCTTGTTAATGTACTGATTCTAGCTGTGGAAAATCCAAATGGTTGTCACAAGCAGGAATTCAAAAGATAAATGGGCGACTAAACGTCTCATTGGTTTGGAAAGCAAATGCACGAGGCATGGGCTAAGCCAGTCTTTTTATTATACATCAGCTATGCTTTGCATCATTTCATGTCATTGAGTAAAGATAGCTGATTCCAAAATGCGGCTGTAAAAAGTGCTCAGAAGTTGGCTTAACTGATGTTTCACATACAGAAAGAATAAATATCCCTATTGTTAGCAGCAGGCGGTACTGCCGGGGGGAGGGGTGTTCGTGTAGCTGGCGTAAAAATAACTGATTTTCTGAAGCCAAAGAAAGCTGAAAGTTTTCAAGGCGACTGGTCGAAATGAGCTTTGTAACCTTGCATTTGGCACGGCACGACAGTTGCACGTTCTTCTGGTCTCTTCCGCCGGGTTTCGAGACTTGTTGCAACTCCCGGTTACCAAGCCCGATAAGGGGATGAGCCGCATAAGCTATTGCAGTTACCGCGCAGCCGCTGATGAAATACACGAGTCGTTACGAAAAGGCTTTGTATGACGTAAGCTCAGTATCAGGACCGGCTTTAAGTAGCTCCTGCAAATACCGCACATTTCGCATTGGTGAAATCGGACGGAACTGGGCATTCGACCTCGTGGTATATCAAACCAACCAAACACGTGTCGTGACGTCTGCGTTACACTAAGTTATCACGTGCATTGTCTGGGATTAACCGCGCAGTCAGAAACAGTATTACAAAGATTACGGACGACTGACGGCGTCTCACAGCCTCCGCAACGCACTCGTGAAGGGAGACGTCGAGGATGGCAAACAGGAGACTTCCTCAAAGACGTTTATTACCCCAGCTGGTAAAACCAGCGATACCAGGGCCATCCTGGATATGGCAGGGCGGCCGTGGCCAACTTTCCCCGACTGTTTAGCATTAACCATGTGACGTTACAATAACGCTGCAGTTACAAAATTGATTCATCTTTCTTCCACACTATTTTCCCTGGATTCTTACGCCTATCACCTTCGATGACTCAGGTCCTTGGCGGGAGGGAAAATCACTATGAATTGACGACGGAATGTCAGAGTTAGGGGCGTAGTCAAGATTGGCGCAATTTGCGTAACGGTAGATGAAGAGAGTGTAAAACAAAACAAACGTCGAAAAATTACCATGAAATCAAATTAATTTCGGAGAAGTGACGAAGCAATTTCTACCAAAAGCGAGGACAGTCAATCCTTCTGAGCATCCTCAGAAGAGTACCTCTGATGGAACGCTTCTTGCGAAAGTAAGTAAAAGACCGCCGTCAGCTATACTCACGTCGCATGAGGGTGTGACGCGTCAAGTTCACGCCTTCCATTCCTCTGCAATAAAAACACATCGGCGTCAGAAGAACAAGTCGTGTCACGTGAGAACAACAGCATTTCGTGCAGATCTCGGCAAGTCATGAAAATCATTCCCTTTGCGATGTAACAACTTAACAAAAATCCACATATTAGTACGGCACGATTCATGTCGATCGTGTACTTAGTACCTGCTAAGTCGGGAAAAACAGCATTGTAAGAAATAGCGGATACGGATCTCCTTTGGGGCTTCCAGTGGAGAGCTACAAACTTTGCTTTCATCGGCCATGTGATCTCGGAAATCGTAACGGCTGCAAGCAAGGGACTTTCGGGGTGGTCAGGTAGTTGGAAGCTACGGGAACTGTAATATGTATATCTGATGTTCTAGGTCATCAGGTTTTGGACGAAATGGGGTCTCAAACTATAGTCTCGGAAGAACGCTCTGGTCTTTTGTTTTACGTGACGGAAATAACACATCGCAAGACGATGAACAACTTAAAAGTTTTGAGATCAGATTGGATCATATCATCAGATCATGTCAGGCTATTATTAAAAAGCCTTCCAGGCTACACTCGACATGTAATGGGGAGGAAACCCCATGACCTGTGGTATTTTTGGTTTTGATTTTATTGTGCTCAAATCGATTAAACAAAGTGGCAAAATCCAATGCACATTGATGAAATAGGGAATGGGACAAACATGGCAGCGGTCCTATCTATTTCCGATAATTTGAACACATGTCTCCTGGTGCAACAAGGAACAACATATTATGAGCATCAGGTTATGTTTACTTCTATTTTCATTTTAACGGCATATCCTTTGAATGCCTCTGGTTCTATTACCATTAAAACGGCTACCGCATACGTCCACAAGAAGTCTACTGATTTGTGTTCAAGTTAGGTCGCGCAGGAGGTTTAAATCTCCTATCCCTTTGAGCTGAAAAATCGTGGCAGAGCCCTTCTGACCTGAAGTTTTCTGCACGCTACTGCATGTTGCGAATGTGCATGTATGCACTTGCATGGGAGCTGAGCAGGGATCATGGCTGAATTATGATATATTCCGATATGAAGAAAATTCCTAGGGCTGAAGAAAACTTCGCAGATTCGTAATAACTGCTATTGGCGCCAGAAACTGCACTTTTAATTAGCGATACGGTCATTCGGTGTGCGAATTCGATTCGATACCGATGATATCCAGTACCACGACAGGATTAACTGCTATGATCAGCCGGATCATTCGATGTTGCGATTGGGACATTCGGTGGACAAGATTGTCACCAAAGACGTGGAGCACCGTCCCCTGTTTATAAAAAATTGAAGAGCCCATCTTCCGATTCTCAGTTTCCCCCTTGGCTGTTAGAAGAACCGCTATTTTTTAATGCTGATTTGCGCTATAAATGCAAAACAGTTTTTTCGTATCCGGCGTCTGTCACTGCGCGACAGCTCACGAATATGACGGAACTTCCTGAAGAGTGAGGGCTACCCATAACCAATGCAGCTCATCCACTCTGAAAAGAGCACCTTTTCCCCGCTTTCACACCTATCGCAGAGCTGCAATGCATCATTCCACCGCAACTCTGCGGCACATCCGACCATTGCCAGGAGCCGACTTTTCGGCCGCGGCGCATCACCGCCATCCAGCGGCAGTGGCTGGAAGCTCCGACCCCGATCCTGCCGCAAGCGGCGTCAGATTGCGCGGGTCCGCTCCCGCGACGTGACCTAAAATAGCCGCACAGCCGGGCTCGGTCGTTCAACCCCGGACGCCATGGGAGAAACCCGGCGCTCACGCACAAAAACGCACACGCTGGCGCCGGCAAAAACAGAGAAACCGCCGAAGCGGAGGTGATTATGCAAGTTTACGGGCGGCGGTTGGGCGTGGATCGGCGTGTGCAGGATGGTGAGTGACCCCGGCCAGTCGGGTCGGCGCTCATTGGACTCAGGCCCGGAAGTCGCCGGCCACGCGGCCAGCAGGGCCTGACCCGCAGCTACCGATGCCTGGTTAGCAGGACCTGAACCACTGAGATCAGCGCCTGAGCAACAGGACCTGACCTGCTGATACCGGCGCCTGGACAACAGGACCTGAACCACTGAGATCAGCGCCTGAACAACAGGACCTGACCTGCTGTGACCGGTGGGACGGCCACGGAAGTTTCGGTGGAAGTGTATGGGGACGAGGTAGAACGACGGTGGGGTAAGGACAACACCTAAGAGGAGAATGGGTGATTAACGCAGAAACAAAGAGGAGACGGCGGGGGTACGGTGCCTGAGGCACGGAGGTAATCGTGGGTCCGAGTGTCGGAGAGGCATCGCAAGGGAAACGTAACGGGAAGCTGGGATAATGATGACCCAGCAGCCCGGCAAACGTAACCACCACACTGCGACGAAGGCGAGATAGCGAGAGGCTCCTGGTAGCGCTGTCTGGAGACCAGCAATAAACTGGACTTCTGGGTTGAAGGGTAGGCTCGGCCTGCATGGAGACGGTCAGCCTGAGACGGTACAAATTAGAATGTGACAGACGTCTTCTGTCTCTCTTGTCAGGGAGAAAAAGAGAAAGAACCTGTTTAAGCGACAACCTCGTGACTTCCAAAGGGCTGAGACTGATTCTAGGCGGACTGTAGGAACGAGCAGCAACTGTAGCAGCTCATGCCGCCGGACGAGAATCGCAGCAGAGTTGACGTATGTTCTCTCGAATTGATCGCACTGATCACGTGGCCAGCAAAGTCATTTGCGATCAGCGGCAGCGCTGCGTCGCACTGCGGCACCCAGGCGACCGGACCGAGCTGTCGGCATTTACTTGTCGCCACCGGGTGTCACGGTGGATTTCTATCAACGACAGGTATCGACGCACGGATTACCTCCGGTTTTTACCCGGTTTGATGGCTGTTCCGGTTTCCAACGCGGAACGTCAACGGACAGGTTCTTTGGCCAGAGGTTGGGCTTCGTTGAACTGATCCAATTTCGTTGTTTAGGAACACCTAAAAAATGTTTTATTTCGTCTGATAACTGGGAGTATCAAGCGTGTAATGAAGTGACGCATTCGCAAAGCAGCATAAATCTGTTTATGTTAATACTTGAATCATTCGTTGTTGTAATGCATAGGCTGAACAGCCTTACTGTAGTTATGCTATTCCATGATTGGTTAAAATAACTCTGAGTTCCTTTTGTATTTTTAAGGGTAGTGCCATGTCTTACCCAAGATACTCCCCTCATGCCACGCCGCATTTAAGCATGACAGTCTGTCACGCCCATGTGTGAAGGCCAGCGTCCTCTGTACAGGGCTCTGCAGCAATGCTATGTCTCATGCAGCAATGTTGTGGACGGAGCAGTGGAACCGGATCTGAGTGACCTCCGGACAAAACCGTGGCTGCGTGGCTATAGCCGCTCGCAAACTGGCAACCATAACAGAAAGCAAATCTGACGTCTTTTTCAACTGTCATTCAGTTTAGCAGACGACTCTAGAATGAGCTCAAATAATGCAGTGCAATACAGTGATACAAAAAGTACAAACGGCTGCACCGACAAAGAAGGTGTTGTTAATTTAAAGTTGACTAGACGTAGACGAAAGGAGTAAATGTGAAACGTGGCCAGGAAATCAAGCTTGGTGCTGTCCATCACTTACATCATTTTGGCGGGATGTAACAGTAAAACCAGTGAAAAGAGGCTGTACATGAGATGATTTTTCACACATTTAAAACACATTCTTTGTCCACTCCAGTCAGTATCGGTCCAGCATATTGAATACATGCCTATATTTTGTCCTCATTCTCAAGGTTAATAACCTGGAGCGATTCATTCCTTGTTATTCTGCATGTCTGGAATGATTGGGGCAATACAAACAGTACAAGCCAGGCGTTTTGCCTTGCAGGTCGCGGCCAACGTAACATCAGGCCTGTTCATATATATATATATATATATATATATATATATATATATATATATATAGATCACAGCAAAATATGACGTTTTCATGATAACTGCACAGCCATTTCGCAGGTCACGCAGGAGCTACTTAAATACCCGGACTTTATTTCATTTGCGTTTTTACCACGATTAGCAATTTCAGCTGTTCATGAACGTCACTCATGTTAAGTCCGACATGCGCTACGTTATTCTACTCATTTCCCCCTGGCTTAATTGCATGTGGTTGGCGTTGAAAATGTCATACATGCACAAAATGGATCTTTACATCATGTTGTTCGTAGCTTCATAGGCTGACATTATTATGACTAAAATCCCTGAAATCATGCCATGTTTATCTTGTTTCATGAATTCCTAAGCACCGAATGCTTTCGAAAGAGGGTCCTGGCCTAAGCTGTCCATGTTTCCTGACCAGGAGTCATCACGCATACAAAATGATAGATTCATCGTTACAATACACGAAATAAACGTTGAACATTCACCTCACATCAACAACAATTGTATTCAATTTATCTGAGATATCTTCCTGATCATCATGACCTCGCCTTGACCCGAAATATCAGGCCAACGACAAGACCTGCACAAAGGTATTCTGGACTTCTCTTGTACAAAAAGAAGTTTTTTTTTGTCACAAAGCGCGCATCTAAATTCTCCATCAGTCATAGTTTTCAATTTGGGCAGAGAGCAGGGGCACAGTCCCCCCCCCCACACACACACTCGTAGGTCATCTTAGGAAATCGCTCCGTACGACGAAGGTTAAAACCCCCAAAAGCAAAGAAAAAGGCTCCTGTAAACTTGGTTTTTTCGTCATCAGTCAGCTCAGAGAAGCGTATCTTGTCAGCTTATTCAAAGGCGTGTCGCATCAGCTTTGCCTGAGTTGCTAAGGAGTGTCGGTCAGCTTCGTCTGATGAGAGCGCCTGGATACTGCGTCAGGTGCATTGGACACGGCTGCACTCCATTTGTGTGTTCACATACATTTTTGGTGGACACGTGAATCCGCTCATCAGCACTGTCTCAGCTTAACGGCGGAATCATCGGAGATGGCGAGGGGGGGGGGTCGGGGGTGGGCTGTGAGGACTGCACTTTTTAAGCGCTGTGTTTAAACAGACCCTGAGCGATGACTGATGTTTGGTTGTCAGTCCGGCCCATGAGCGAATGTGCTTGCTTATTAACGAATGTTTGTTTCGATTTGCTAAAGTGGAAAAGTTCTCTAATAACGTCCGTAACACGAATAAACATGGACATTTTTCTGCTGTTGGAGGAGACAAACAGAAGATGGTTTCTACAAAGCGTCATTTATGCAAGGTGTGACGTGCTTTATGTGCAGAACGATTATAAAGACGAAAACAACCTGCTTCGTCCAAGTTTTTTTACTGCGATCATTCGGCGGAAGTTATTAATTTGCATAACGCAATATGAGGAATGAGTAATTTTGGTATGATTTAACCCATGTTCATGCTGCAAAAACCGATTCAAGTCTTTGTGATTTTTCCGTAACGTAGCCGAACTCTTCAAGCTATGTGTCTGAACAGCTGTTTCAACAGAACAGTGTTGAAACATCCGAAGTGCATATCCTGGGATATGTTTTAAGATGCATTAAATGTATCCAAATCGCCAACGATGGATGTGGAAGAAATCGGGGAATAATGCGACGTTATCTTAAAGTACAGAGCATGAGTCGATGAGATAATGGTTTACCAATAACACAGTGATACAAGTAGCACATAGATGCAGCTCAAGACGGATATTTTGGGTTCATAAGCGTAACAACGTAAAGCGAACTAGGGAACTCTAACCATGATGCATGAATGCAAAGAATTTCTAATTTTCAGCCCGGGAATGACGTGCATACAGATCAAACGAATGCTATGGATTTTTAAATAAAAAAAAATAAAATAAAAATGGAGTCCGGAAAGACAGAGAAAAAAGAGTCACACTCTTCAATCCCTGCTTCTAAATGTACCAATGACGCATCAAACATGTAGATTGATCCCGATCGCCAGCTGGCTTTAGGCCATTGCAATTGTCCCAGTACATAGGATTTTTTAGTGCTGACAGGCAACCGCAGATGAAACGAGAAAAAGGTCTTCAGTTTATTTTCCATGTATGAGGCCACGAATCATGCCATGGTCCAAACACCGTTTTCAGACATGCCTTGAGTGTCTTCCAAGACGTCACGTGAACATGAGGGGAAACGCGGTTAACGTAAGCTATTGGTGTTTGCAGCCATGGAAGATGGGCATTGACTCTCAGTTTTGGTGTTCTGGAAAAGGACGCTGAACACAGTTTTCACATTTTCTACTTAGTGGACCCAAGGCCACACCTTTGCCTGTCAGATATCCATGACACCATTAGTAATGAGTCCATGCAGGAGGCATACAACAGGCCATTGCCCTGTCAAAAAAGGAGGTTTTCTCCATTTCTTTCGATCCTAGACCCCTTTTAATCAATCACTGATGTTTTCAGTAGCTGACGAATGTTAGCCAAATTCAAAGCGGCGGCGGTTTCCTCGACTGGTGGTGCCCTTTCAAACTTAGAAGGCGTCCTTTCAGAACTGAGGGTCGTATTTTCAAGCATCGGGGCGTATTTTCAGGTCTGACGAACGCCCTTTCAGGTCCAAGTGCCGTTTCAAGCATCGGAGGCCCTCTTCTCAGGGACGCCCTTTCCGGTCTCGGGGTACTTTTTTATCCTCGGGCTTGCCTGGAGGTTCCAGGAGCCCTGGACGATATCACAAGCGAAATACCAGGATTTTGCCAGATATACATGAGAACCAGCTTGTTGGCCCTCAAGTGCTTTTAAAACTGTGGCCTCTCCAAACGTACTTCACACCTTCCAAGCGGACCGACAGGACCTGTCACTGAACGTCCTGGACGGCATACGCACTGTCACCAACTGACGTAACCCACCTGTACTGCACGAGGTGGCGCAAGTGTCGTGCCGTACGATGTGTCAGTTCCCACTGCGTGGAGTCGCTGAGCTTGGCTAGATTTTCAACAGGAGCGCCTCCACACTGCCACTGCCCTGCTCGCCGGGCAACTGATCATGTAATCGTGCAAAAGTGGACCGGCCGCCCAGCTCGCACAAAAACGGAGCACGTAGGCATCCACGCCGCGAGCAAAGACCCGACTTTTTGTCGTCGCACTCCGGTGATAGAATCCCCCATTTATTTTACACAACAATGTAAAAAGAGTTGCCCGCACAAAAAGTGTAATACTTACGATAACTCGGCACTTCCGCGTGCCCGGCGGGCCACAGCCAATCTGCGCGCGGCGCGCCACCGGCCGACCAATCGCGGCGCGGCGTCAATGGGCGGCAAAAAGGCGGCAACATTCCGGGCCGGCGCAGCGCAGCGCGGGCACGTCCGACGCCGAGCTTTTTGTCAGGTTGAACGCACCATAACGTAATGAGCCAGCCGGGTTAGACAACAATGACCTCATTCGTCGTTGAGGTGGTAAGCGGGCCGCGTGGCCGGCGGCTGTGGGTGAGTTGGCGGCGGCTGACGCAGGGCAGCGGGTCCAGACGGGAGGACGCCGGCGGCCGCCCACCCCCCGCCCCTCGGCGGCCGCTTGGGGCGCCTGCGTGGCCGCGCGGAGGCGCACATTTTGCAGCAGTTTGTGCCGTCACGATGTGGAAACGTGTTCTGTAAGAGCAGAACAGCGAAAGGTCTACTCAAGAACTGCACTTCGGCGCCCGCATCACCTCTGCCTATAAACCGGCAGTGTCTGCGGTGTTTCTCCTCTTATCGGTGGCTTGCGGGCATGTGTTTAGACCTTGTCTGTCGAGAGAAGCAATGATCTGATTTCATTAAGCCAGCCGATAGCCCGTCACCCCGAGGCTTCAGATTTGTCCCATTTGTTGACCATAGCTTATGGCATCACTGGCAAGCGCAAAGCTCCAAAACTGGTGGTAATTCGTCGACTGCTTCGGAGATGCAATAACGGGACATGCATTGTCTGAACACATTTATTGTTTTCCTTCGCAATCTATCACTTGCACCACATCGCATTGCAATGCACATTACACAACTTATCCACGGCTTCGGAGGCTGCTGAACGCCAGGAGTGTCGTTTTATGTAAACGCTTGGGGGCGGGGAGACCCATGGGACCCATGGGACCCACCTTAGTCCCACCCACAACCTAACTTCCCCAAACTGCGAGTTTCTGAGCGGATTTAGGGCACTTTGTTTTGGCCGATGACAGTTTTCATTTGTTCTAGAAAAAAGGATATGGAAGGTATTTGGTTGGATATACATATGTATATACTCGTACATATCACCGGATTTAGACACATGAATTCCACGGATTCCCTTTTCTCTTCTTTACAAAAATACATACAGTGTTCACTTACCTTATGTACATATTATCTCGGAGCCCTCCTCAAAAATTCTTTGGAGCGTCGAAATATCAACGCTCAGCAGTAAACCTATTTCATCATTTTAGGCACAAAAAATGGAAGTTTAAGACGTGCATTGGAAGGGGTCTTTGTGCCTCCCCCCTCCATCTGTTTTTCTTGAAAATCTCGAGAATGAATTGGAGATGCTTGCTGCTACTTTGGGACATTTATGGTGATTGAATAAATCGTCGATTGACGCGAAAAATCGAAAATCGGCCGGAAAGTTTTGAAGTTCCAAGCATTTGAAGTCAGGCAAACATAACGAAAAGACGTTCATCTCTGACAAATGGGAACTCTGTGAAAGGACTATCGTTCTACCTAGGATTACCTTTTGAACGCAGGCACGCGACATCATTCGAGCATAAGTGATGGAAGTACCAAGACCAAGGCCAGAGTCAATAAGGGTCAAGACCACCAAAGATCAAGGTCATCAACCTTCAACCAGCTTAAGACCTGATCTAGATTTGCTTCGCAACATGTCGGTTTGTATGAAATATGCATTCAAAGACCCTAATAAAAACACATGTGCGCACACTGATATACCAGATATACTTAGATATACCAGATATACCAGATATACTTAGATATACCAGACATACCAGACATACTTATACCCACTGATATACTTAGATATACCAGGGTCAGTGAAGGTCAAGGCCATTAAAGGTCAAGGTCAGATATCTTGCAACCCGGCCCGAATTTGTTTCGAGACATGTCGATTTGTATGAAATATGCATTCAAAGACGCTAACAAAAACATGTGCGCACATGAATATGCTTATATATACCAGGGTCATTTCAGGTCAAGGTCATCAAAGGTCGAGGGCAATTATTTTGTGACCTGGTCCAGATTTACTCTGCAATATGTCAATTTGCATGAAATATGCATTGAAAAACCCTACTGAAATCACGTTTGGCACATTGATACTCATATGTATACATATATATACACACAAACACACACACACGCACATATATATATATATATACATATATATATATATATATATATATATATATATATATATATATATATATATATATGTATACATGCATACATGCATAAGTATAAACGCTAGAAGTGATCAAATGCACCGACGCTGGCTACCTTCACTGAAAATACGCCAAAAGATGCGTGCAGCGCCCTTATTTACAATCAAGTTTTCCCGTGTTGCTCGAAATCTGATCTGCAAAAGATGAGACAGTCAAGCCACAGGTCAATGACCTGACATGATCTCGACCCGAAATCCTCTGTCAAGGCGCCAGATAAATGGGCATTGTCGTGTTCCGCGTTTTAACGCCCAAACAAACGCCTTTTTCCATTTTGTTCGAAAAGTCTCACGAAATGGCCTGAACGGACCGAGAAAGTGTCCAAAGTTGACCCTTTCGACCCTACTTGATTTTGAAGATATTGACCTAGGGTCATGAAAACTGCACACAATATAAATCGTTATGACTTCACCCTGTCCATAAAATTCCACGTTTCTAACTCATTCTGTTTTTGAGATCGGAGGAAGGCACTTTTGTATCCCCTTCCAGTGCGCGTTAATGCGAAACCCCCTTCCACTGCGCGGGTTAAACGGCACGCATGACCGTTATATTATTCGCCGTCACGAGCAGTCCCCTTTAATGTCATAAACTTGACACGTGAAATAGGAAGCCATTAGGTTTATGAATATATACAATAACCTCCTGTTTCACGCATGTAGTCTGTCTCTTTAAATGGAACTGCTCATGACGGCGAACAACATAATCGTCTCGCGTGCCGTCATATTTCCAATTCGTGGGTCGCAAGGTGCTGAAAGAAATCGATAGATGTGCGTTGATATTTCAACGTCCTTAACAGGTTTGAGTGGGTCTTGAAGACCCTGGGAGGGGCCCCACTGGATTCCTCCAAAGTATCTCCTTGAGTTCATCTAGAGGGCGCATTGGAGCATGCTGTTGGGCCCTCAAGGGGCCTCACAGCTTTCTGAGGACCCTCTCATTATTTTCAGAGGACCCTCGAACTTTCAGGGGATGATTTTCGTAACCAGAAGAGAAAATATTTCTCTAGCCTGAATTTACTTACTCACCAGTACCCCTGCTTGAAAAAGTCCCAAAATGCTTAATCAGATCAGAGGCAGATTCAGGGTTTCGGCGGGGGGGAGGATGGTCCGCGTGAACCCTTCTGCCCGGGCCTCCCATTTTTTTCGCTCCTTAGATGTGAAAAAAACGAGGATCTACGCTAGTTCATGGGGAAATATTTGAGATATAATTTCGCGTTTGTTACCATATAGAGGAACCGAAAGATTACAGGCGCTTCACCTGACTTGGGAAAATTTTGCTTTTGCAACCGACAAAACGGTGAAATTTTAACGGCGACTGTGTCTCCGCCCCTATTTCTCATCCCTTGCCCGTATCTGACAGTTTTTAAACACTCGGTTAAGGACGGTCCGGAGGCCCCTCTGCCCCTCGTAGTTTCTGGAAACTTTTTTCCAGCATAGGTTAGCTGAGGTTAGGCTCCCTCTGGCAGTTACAGAGACACTTTTGGTGGTCCCGGGCCGTCTGCCGTATCATGGCCACCAGTGGTCTCAGGTTCCTCATACGGTTTCACGTGTCCCTGGGGACGTTTCAGGCGTTCTTTTGGCAGTTTCACGGGCACCTTGGACAGTTTCAGGGACCCATCGGACAGTTCCAGGGATGCTCTGGCCGTCTCGGGGTCCCTCTTGTCGTCCATTAAACATTTTGCCGTTTGAGAAGCCCCTCAGGCAGTAACTAGGGCCCTCTATAAGTCTGTCTGTCTGCCTGTCTGTCTGACTGTCCGTCTGTCTGTCTGTCTGCCTGTCCGTCCGTCTCTCTCTCTCTCTCTCTCTGCCGTGACACAGGAGCCTCTGGCAGTCGTCTAGGTCTTTGGCCGTTTCAGGCCTGGACGTCTCAGGGTTTAGTAATTTCGGGGTCCCCTTTGGTCGCCTCAAGGCTCCTGTTGCTAGAGACAGACAGCAGTCTCACAGGCCCCTCTCCAGAAGTCTCAGGGGACCCCTGCTGCCTTAGATGACGCTCTTATCGTCTCTTGGGAACATGCTGACCGTCTCAAGGGCCCTCTGGAGGTCACAAAAGATCATTTAGCCATCCCAGGGTCCCTGTGCAGTGTCATGGATCCTCTGAACGTCTCCGGTGGTACCCATGGCTGTATCAGGAGTCTGGATGTGTTGTATGGAGTATATCTGGCAGTCTTAGGGCCCTTCTAGCCGCATCAGGCACCTCTGTTTGCACTTCAGGGGGTCACTGTCAGTCTCAGGGGGACCTTTTCCGTGCCAAGAGCCCGACTAACACACTCATGGACCCTCTGGCCATCAAGGACCCCTGTGCCGTCTTAAAGGCCCTGTCATTGTCTTTCCCTTGCAGGGGGCCCCTATGATCTTTTTGGCGGTCTCAGGTCTCAGGGGCCCTCAGCCGTGTAGGGACTCATCTTGCCATCTCAGAACCCGCCTGAACTTGCTGGAGCCCCATGACTGCATCAAGAATCCATCGGGTTTTCAAAAAGACCAGTCTGGTCATTTGGGGCCGCTCTTGAGGTTGAGAAGGTTACCAATGAGTCCCCGTTCAGGAGGTCCCCTGGACAGCCAGGGGTTTATCATGCACCTCATACATTAAGCACCCTCTTAACCCTATTCCCGGAGGGCTAGACGGTATGGCCAATTCCCGGTAGGGCAGGGGAGGGGCGGATTCCCCCCCCCCGCTGAGATCTCGAGAACTAAACAACCGATTTCATCGCAACAAACCGCAATCGATTGGCCATGACGTGAATTACGTTTTTAAGAAGAGAAATTTTAAAAATTTCGAGACGGGTGGATGCAGGGGAAAATACCAAAATAGGGCTATTTTTAGACTTCTTATAACTCCTTTGTTTATGGACCGATTTCGATGGAATTGGCATGAATCGAGAAATTATGGATGGGACTTTTACCATTGGTACACAAATTTAAAATTGTAGGAAAGTTCGTAGGCGTTCACAAGGTTTCAAAAATAGCAGGATTAGTCTTTCAACAACTGAATGAAGAAAAAAGACAAAAGCACTTCTTTGGGTTGTGTTGGTCGTGTTATGCTAAAGAAATACGAATCGCATGACAGTGTTTGTATAATAATAGCATAGGCAGTGGCAGGGACATGAAAAAGGGTGAACTGTCATGGTCACATGTTCTTCAGATCAGCTTGTGACCTTTGACCTTAAATAACCTCCAATGACCTTCGAGTCACTTTAAATGATATCTTTTGCATTCAGTATTATCTGTGAACGTTTGCAATCATTCGAATCCACTTGATTTCAGAAATTCCGTTTTACGGCTATTGCGATATAGGGTACGCGCACTGACATTTTAGGCCACAGCTCCGTGACCCGACCTGATATCAAGCTGAAACTCGGTACACAGGTAGAGGACACCCTTCTACGTCATACACATTCCGAGTTTGGTATTTCAAAAAAACAGCGCCGAAATTATTGCTATAAAACCAAATTTTGACTTTTGACCATGGCCTGTCCTTGTAAAGTGCCCTCACATGAACAAAATTGTATTCGCATATTGACCAGCTATTTAGCTATACGTCCATATAACGTTTTAAGTTCTATCTTAAAAACGCTACTTTTGTCAGTCATTTTCCTTTTACCCTAAACAGGGCCAAAAATGGCCCGAGGTGCCTCCCAAAAACGTTGCCTGGCTCCGCCCCTGAGCAAAATGTATTTCGAAATTTTGTCACAGTACGTAGAAAGGAAAGCTAGGAAATTCAACAAGTTTCGTGAAGATGCGTCAAAAACCCTGGAATTGGCAAGCAAAAGACCCGAGGGGGGCGGATTCAGCCCCCCTGTCGGGAATAGGGTTAAGGCCCTGCCGTCTCAAGGGCCCCTTCGGCACTTTAAGCGGTCTCATGGACCCTTTGCTGTGCTGGGGTCCACATTACGATCTTAGGGATCCTCGGAGAGTTTTATTTAATGACCCTTCTATCCATTTTAGGGATCATGTTGCCGTCTCGGTTTCTCATTAACCGTCTCAGAGGCCCTTTGGCTGCATCAGGAACTTTCAGCTTTTCATACATGCCCGTGAAGCCTATTCGGGGCCCTTATGACATTCCATGGACCGCTATGCCGTCGTAGGGAATAATCATCTTTGCTATCTCAGGGATCCTATGCTCCATCGGGTGGTCTCATGGGCACTCGGCCGTGTACGGGCCCTGTTTCGGTCTCAGGAGCTCTTCTAAGGGTGTCCGTCTCAGGGGCCATCTAACCGTCCAAGAGACCGCCTGACTGCATGAAGAACCCCTCAGGTTTCCACATAAACCACGTGAAGCTCATACAGGCCTTTTTTAGTCTGAGAAGGGCTCTTTTCAGACCTTAGGGGCTGGGGCATTGCCTCCTCCCGCATATATATATATATATATCCTATGCCCTATATATATATATATATAGAGAGAGAGAGAGAGAGGAGGTATATATTATAATATACAATATTTCTCCACCGACCTAGTGCTTTTCTAAAACTATCGACCCTGGTTCGCAAAATCGGCCGACCCTCGAACCAACGGATCGGGCCATGTCGCTGTAAACGCATGCGTCACCACGAACTGGTACCCGACGGCTACCAGTCGCCGCAAAATCTTTAGTGCGGTAAAGCATAAGTCATGCAAGGGCAGATTTGGCATAAATACCGGATCGCTCGCCAGGAGAAACCAGTAGAAACTGTGGTATGATGGGGCAGTTTAATTCTACGAATTCATTCGCACGCCGCTGAGCCATTTTTTTTGTACATTGGTAAATGATTTGTACCACCAAATGACGTACTTTCTGAGTAGTTTCTGACACCTATGGCACCCGTAAATCCATAGGAACTATGACCTCTGGACCCAAAGCCAATGCAGACCATGGGCTGAAATGAATTCATATCAGGCCCTTTGGTTTCTTACTTGCCCCTGATGTAGAATCTCGCAAGGAGCTAAGAAATGGTATCTGTGTCTCCGCATCTGCAATCCTTTGTGCCAAAGGCCAGATTTGTCGCGGAAAAGACGCTGAATCGTGAAGTTAACAAGTCGCGATATTGAGCGCTGTTTTCTTTCCGCGTCACCTCTGCCTCTGATAGGAGTCAGCTGTCAGCTGAGTGGCGCCAGGCGAGTCAGGGCGGCGCGGCGATAGCGACGCGTTTTTCCGCCAGCTCGCTGTGGCGCGGCGTTTCAGCCGGCCACGATCGCGCCCCGCTGCTGGTATTGGCTCGTTCGGCGCTAATTTGCGCCGCGCAAAAACTGGCAGCGGCAGCCGCCGGGTGCTGCCTGAATGCCGTCATGCATATGCGCCGGCGTCTGAATACGAGCGCGTGAGGGGAGTGAAAAGAAGGCGCCGTCTGGGGTGTCTGTGTGTATGTGTACCTGTGGGCGGGGGGGGGGGGTAACAGGCTCGAGCGCGGACACCGCGGCCCGGCCGCCGGCCGGCGTCCGAGCTGCCTCTACGGATGCCAGAGACCTTCCTATGCACGGCGGAACGACTGCGGCCAGGGAAGGGGCATGCCTGTGTCGAGCGTGATATTACTAACAAAGCTCGCAGAGAGGCTGAAACATGATAAACCACCCTTTATAATCCAGACAGATGCGGTTCCGATGGTGCCCCAGGTGTGCATGACATGTGACAGCATCTTACCTTGCGCCGTCAGTCGTAAAAACGTAACCTTCTAACGTGAATGTAACAGCATAGCATTTATGTGTCCGCACATGCCTAAAAATAGTGTTGGTTAAAAACACCTTGAGGAAAATAATCGCAGGAATTTGACGCGGGTACCCCGAAGTACGCTATCGGTCAAGAATGTCTTGAGTAATTCCCATTGTTATCTGTCAAAATATAAGGTTTGGGTTTGTTTTGGCGAAACAGCTTTCGATCAAAGGTGTGTTTGGAATGGCGCAATGTCGTTATCATCTCGGTGACGATCGGATCAGTCGTCTGAATCAGGTGCTGTGGTTCAACAGGGATTTAAAACTAGACATTGTTTGCACAATACCAGCAAACGCTCAGGAGCGGAATCTTGAGGACAGAAAACTTGCACAATAAACAAACACGGCATATGATGTGTTACATTATTCTGAGAGACCAGTATAGTTGTGAACGCTTTCTATCTTGACAACCTTCTGGAAAAAGTACCACGGGAGTGGACAAGAATACTTGTCACAGGCAAACCACTTTGTCAAAGACAAAACGACAAAAAAGAAAAATAGACAAATCTGCGCGAAAATTAGGATTTCTTTTGTTTCCCTAAGAGGAAACCACAAAAAAGCAAAGTGTCCATACGGTATGACAGCCATGCTGTTTGAATTAACTTAACCAGTTTAAGCCAATGACACCAATTAACGCGCAGAGAAAAAAGGAACCTGACTTGAAGGTGACACAGGTCTCGTGGGTTCTGTTTCCGATGCTCTTTATGAGACAGCCGTTGACGTTAAGCTGAGATGGCTTCAAACGCGTACCAACCATTGAAAATTGCCAACGAATCGATAGCTTCGCTTGATAGACATCAAAGTCTCCGGCAAATGCAAACGCTGCTCTGACCCGAACGAAGACATGTTACATGTTTTTTTTTTACAAACATGTTACATATTTTGCTTTTTGTGTGTGTGTTTTTTTTTTTTGGGGGGGGGGGATTTAGACCCAATAGAATCTCTTGGACACTCCTTGAACTAGGACTTTCCCTGGCCAGCCCCTCACAGCCAAGAAGGTCGTATTGGAAGTGAGGCTCAGAAACGGGAACCTGGAGGCGGCAGGATGAAGGCGTTGCGTAATGCTGAGCTAGCAATATATCTGGCAGTGGAGGAACGCAGAAAGTGTTGTGGAAATATGAAGGCTGATGATATATCTGAGTCAGCACGTATGCATGAGAAAATACATAGCGGTACGTAATTGCAAAATATACCGATTTCAAAGGATGTATACGATCGCTAGGCTTAATTTGCAACTAGAAGATGCCCTATATTACTTATCTTAAGAATTTTTTTTCTTTTGTGTTTTTCTACTGCAAGTGTATCAATCACCGCCAGATATTGTTGTGTAACAATACGTGTGATGTCTGTTATGATTTCACGAATGTAAATAAACCGAACCTTCAAAGAGGAAAAACGCAACATTTTTGAACCTTACCTTGACCCGAAATCTCATCAGCGTCCCAAACTTAATTTATTTTACATCCTGACTCCTGCCAGTGCACGATACAGGACTATCTGTTGGCATTTGGATGCTGCAGATCGGTTCCGTTGTTCAAGAGATATGCTGGGAGGACATTTTTTGCAACCTTGTTCAACACAGATACATACCAGACACCACAGTTAACGGCAGGCTAAACTCAATAAGTGTAGAGTTTTGCCACACATTGTACCCTAAAGCTGGCTTCTGAGGACGAATGTGATTGATGTGTCGGAAGGCGTTACGAGACGCCCAGGACCTGAAAAATGATCGATAGATGGCAGCATTGGTTTCTTTGGTTTCGAGTGTCAGAGGGATTTACACGGTTAACACGTTTCTAAAAACATATCATTTGTATACACATCTTTTTACCTAAAGTGAATGATATAGCATAAACAGTGCGATTGAATGGCGTGAGTTTCCCATACATTTGCCACGTAAGGTAACGTGAATGGATTTACGAGAAGCTAAACGAGCGTGCCACTGGTATCATCTGAGCTTAAGTCGGAATTTGGTGATCCGGCAGCGGCCGTGCTAAATGTGATAATATTAACCCGGCCCCGACGGGTGGGTTGACCGTCCACTTCCTGAGGTTTTTCCAGGATTACAAGAGAACGAAGAAACGCAACGCCACAAAAGTTTGTGTGCCTTTTGCTTCATCATGTTTTCATCTTGTGACAGAGTTTTAACCCCAGGTCACATCAGGTGTCTGACCTAGGCCAGGTGAAGTGGATCGGTGTTTAAAAAAGTTTAGCGCCCTGTAACGTTTTCGCAAAACATGGTATCACAACAAAAGTCTCATGAATTATACAGATCTTGATAGATGCAACAAATGTGCTATCTCAGATTTCTTAGAATAATACGGGTCACTGACCTAACGTGAACACCATTTTTAAGACATGGCATTTTTTTGGACTTTGACCGGATTTTTTTATAACATGGGAATCTATTTACCGTCAATGGACAAAGCATCAATGACTTCCAGCCATTGGCCTGAGGTCAGGTCACGAATAACTGGTATGAGTGAAAATGCACCGCTGTCAAAATCAGCGACGAATTACTCAGAACAGGTTGAAAATAGCAGAAATGGCTCGCAGAGTTGCGAGTAACACCAGGAAGTTCAAAATGCTCCAAAAAGTGGAAATGGGGATTTTGGAAATAAACAGAATGTAATGAACAGTTTATTTTAAAAATTGGAAATTCCGAAAATTAACAGATTCTCGCGAATAAAGCTTCGCCAATTGTATAAACTAAGTACTGAATTCTTCCAAAACTGAATCATGACAAACCATCACAGGAAAAATATCACATGAAAAGGCCTATGTCGCAAAAATAAAGAAACGCTAAAACTAGTTTACGTTAATTTCATACCGTGTTCGGCTAAGGCACCCGCCGGTGGTCTTCGCGAAAATCGTCATGTCTTCAGCTCAACGTTTCGGCGTATATATTACAGAAATTAGGGAAATTAGGCGCGTACCGGCATCCGCGGACTTTTACCTGTTCACTGGTGCCTTTATCTAGACATCATTAACTCGCCCCCGACCGGGGGGCGGTTGACCGCCCCCTGAGATTTTTCCAGGATTGCGAGAGAACCAACAAACACAGTGCCACGAAACTTCGTGTACCTTTTGCATGACCATTTTCACACCTTGTGTTAAAGATTTGACCTCAGGTCGAGTCAGGTGTCTGACTAAGGTCAGGTCAAAAGAACCTATATCCAAAAAAGTTTAACGCCCTGTAACTTTTTCGAAAAACATGATATCACAATAATACTTTCAGGGATTAGATGTCTTAATAGGTTCAACACATCTGCTATCTCAGGTTTTTCGGGATTTTCCGAGTCATAAACCAAAGGTCAATCTCATTTTTAAGAAACGTCGTTTTTCAGAAATTGGCGGAATTTTTCATAAATTCCTCAGTGCGGGGTGACACAGACATCCAGTTGCCGTCAGTGGGCAAAGTATCAATGACTTCCAGCCATTGACCTGTCAGGTTACGAATAACAGTTATGGGCCGAAATGTACCGCCATTAAAATCAGCGATGAATTACTCAGAACAGGTTCAAAATGGCAGGACTGGCTCGCACAGTTACAAGTAATACCAGGAAACTCAAAACGTTTTCCAAAAATTGCGTATTTTGTTCATAAATAGGGTCTCGCGAATAAAGTTCTGCCAGTTGTGTAAACTGGTAACTACTTAATTTTTCCGAAATTTAAGCATGAGAAACCATTACAAGAACCATTAGGATCAATAAAGTTTACATGGATAGGCTTATGTCGCGAAAATAAAGGAACGTTACAATAAGTTCCCGTTAATTTCGTACTGCATACGGTTACGGCGCCGGCCGACACCAGGCGCGGAAGTTGCCGTGTCTTTAACTCAATGTTTCGGCGTGCGTTTTGAACAAATCAGAGAAATTAGACGTGTATCGGCATTTGCGGACTTTTGCCTGTGCATTGGTGCCTTTACCTAGAATTTACTAATCACAGCCCTTGAGATCTAGATCGTCTCTCGGTCTCACGCAGTCGGTTATGAGAACACATATATGGGACGTAAATGGCTCACATATTACCCGAAACTAAAAACGAGACCAGTCTTGAGCTCTACTTCTCAAGAGCTTCCCAACGGTCACGGCTAGTTCGATGGAAATTTTTGTCAAGAGGCTTGACGTATTATGCTGAACGCTGCCTGACTCAAGGTCATCAAAGGCCAGGGTCACAGACTAGGTGAAATGTGACGTCTGTGCTAACGGGTCATGTCATGCATGTTTCCGGCTCAATTTGACACAGGATTATAAAAAAGGCACTTTCAAAGAGCTTAAACACAGGTAAAGGGTTCCGATTGCCGTGCACTTGCAATATTACAACATTTTGTACTTTGAAATTCGGAGTAACACGAACACACTAGTGGTCTCGATCTGGAGCCTCTGGACGATCCAGCAAGTTAGTTTGGCTGTTATACTTTCACATCATGGAATGTTGCACAAAGTTGCAAGGTCCGATATTTCTACATCGGTCACCAGGAGCGTCAAACAGACACCACAAACGTACTCACTTATGACAACATTCTTGATGTGGTAAAGTTTCCACATGCGCATACAGCGCTGAATAAGCGTTTCCAATTCTATCTATTTATCGTCCGCAAAATCCCCCTTGACCTGCAAAAACTTCTTTTGTAGCAAACGTCATCGAAGTATCTTCCTTCTTTCCCTTCTTCCCATGTGCATATCATCTAAAATTTGAAATTTCTACATAAATATTTAATCTAAGATGATCTAGTATGGGGTCACGGGTGACGCACATCGACCTTCCGTGTCTCCAAGACATAAAAAGCAAGCTACCGTCACCATGCTGAGGAATTTTAACCGTAACTATGGAACGAGGTAAAACTGACAAACCACAAAACATGGTTGCCTTTGTGACGTCATATTGACATGACCCAGGATGACCTTGAACACCAGATTTTGTCGTTATGTGCCAAACTGATGTAAAGAAAGGTATTTAATGCGCTGCGGCAACTCATTTCGGAGATATTTAGAAAATGTGCCATTAAACGTCTGCCCCCCCCCCCCAGTCATGGGACTGTCTTTTAGAGAAGACTTCATGATTCGTTGCCTGATGGTTGCGCATCGATTGCGCAAGTCCAGGTAACAGCTGATTTTGTAGTGGAAGGTAAGCGTACCACCTTGGGATTATTTGGTGATCAGCATTGTCTTTTATTAGCCAGCTGTCAGCTGACGAACGGGCCAAATATTGAGGGTCGAAGAGAGTCGAGTCCGTCTCGACAGGGCCGGAAGTCCGACGTTGTACCAAGGTACTGATTACGCCAATTTACTCCAAGTGATACAATTTTCGACAATACACTTGGTTCCTTCATGTTGTCTAGATGCATTCGGCACCGTTAGGGTACTTATCTAGAGGGAAACATTTAGAAATTGATGCTTGTCGACGAGAATCGCAATTTGGCGCGTGCGAAATGTTTGGACACAATACCAAAACATGATTTGAGGACATAAGGAGCGGTTGGTTAGAAACAATTTTGCGGAGCATCCGATAAATGTGCCTTATTTTGTGGCAAGACGCAGCTTCCAAAATCATTGGAATTATTCCATCCAAAATATGTATATCAGTCAATCCAGAAATCATTAGAAATAAGTTTACAAATTACTACGGCTTGTTAGTTATTTGATACGTAATAATAGTAAACACCTTTTCCAAATATACCGCGTAGCGAATGTTGCTGACCTTCAACGTTTCAATGGCAGAGGGGACAAACGCAAAGAGGGCGTAATACGCCGTACTTCCTCTACAGTTCCTTGGTTGCAACACAAGCAGGAAAACGTACATCGGAAGAACGATACGGTGTAAGACCTTTTGGGGGGTTTTTCCTAGTGTTCAAAATCCTGATTGCAAGATTCCATTTGCACGATTCTCCTGTGAAGTACGATGTAATCTTCCGCAGCAACCTAAAACAAGCCTTTCTGATGGCCAGATTCAGCGGTGAGATAACTCAGCCATTTAAAATTCTAATCGCGCTGTTCCGTTTCACATCGGCCGCCGTGACCACGGCTGCCAGCCATGCGTTTACCGCCTCATTTTTTCCCTATCAAGCTAGAAGCAATTCCACCCGTGAAGAACCGGCGACCTTCCCGGAAGCTTATCTGGCCGTGCCGCCACCTGCTCTCGCCACGCGCCAGCGAGGGGAGGGTGGCCGCCGCCGCGTCCGGCGCCGGCCCTATCGGCGGACGTCCGGCCTCCTGCCGTCCGGCGACAGCACGGCCGGCGCCGGCCGCCCCAGTCGCCGCCATGCTGGTTGCGCGCTGCTGGCCGGCGCTGCTGGTGCCGCTGGCCGTCCTGCCGGCGGCCGGCCAGCGTCCTACGGCCGCAGGTGAGCGCGACCAGCGCTGGGCGTGCGCTGCGCACGGTTCCGGTCGAGCCCTGCTGCTCGGTTGGCCGTGACAGACCGTGCTGCGTTTGTGCGGACCTGCCTCGTCGTGCTGGTGCTGGTCCGTGGTGCGGTTAAGACTCAGGGCAGCTCTCGTGGTCTGGCTAGGTGGTGTTGGTGAGACTCAGGGTGAGGTCTGGTTGGCAGCAGCGATGAAACGTGTTCTGGTAAGGGGGTGGGGGCACCGAACACTTTTCGAACCATCTCTTTCCATAGACCGCCATGACGCTAATGTTAACTTTCGCCAGTGGCGGGGGGGGGGGACTTTGCCCCGCTGCTTCCCCACTTCCGCCGCCACTGCGTGTTGGTGAGACTCAGGATACCGCTGCTGTTTTAGCCGGGTCGTGTTGTTAAGACTCAAGGTGACTGCTAGTCTGGCCGGGGCTCGTGTTGGTGAGGCTCAGGTTGAATCTGCTGATTAGACCTGGTGGCGTTGGTGAGACTTAGCGTAGCTCTGTTTATCTGACACGGTACGTACTATGTATCGCCAAATCGTGTTGGTGAGACCCAGGATACCCTGCTGATATCACGCGGTATGTATCACCGGGTCGTGCTGGTGAGAATCAGGGTACCCTGCTGGTCTGACGCGATACGCATCGCCGGTCCTGACCTGTGAGCGCAGTCAGCCGGCCCGCCGGGAGCCCCAGCTGCCGGCTCACATAAAATGGAGGAGTTCTGCGTATTGCTGGTGCTGCTCCTCCGAACTCGTTGGGGACAGGGAAGGGCAGCCACCCAGCAGCTTTGGGCAACATTTAACATTAACCCTATGGCGTTGCATGAAAAAAAAAACGAGGTAAAAATCGTTTTGCCCCCCCCCCCCCTCTCCGTCTCCACAGGTTCCACCGCTCCTGGGCAATATCTAAAGAATTATCACTGCTTGCCTACTTGATTTCCGGTTATGAGACAAGAATCATACCGAGGACTTTTTAACCTACCGTTTATCTGCTAAAGTCAATCTCTGCAGGCTGGAGGTCGCTGTTTGCTGTACCAAAATATATATGAGCAAGGTGTGTCTTTTTCAAGAAAATATTTGGAATGGGCTGACATTGACAATGAGCCTGAAACTCAGATATCGGCGAAATGATGCGCCAACAGTTACTGTAGTAATGTGTTTCCTAAAACGCTAATGCCGACCATGGTTGAGCCTTTCTTTTCAAAACTCGACACTCTTAGGTATATTCTTTGATAAGACGACGACAGTTTTAACGGTGTGGAAACACATCTGAACGATTATCTAGCAGGTGCCGCTGTCGTCTTCGGCTGCGGTTCCAGCCCAGGGAACCCGGTCCTGACGTGGACTTTTTCACCATGTTCCTGACCAAGGCCTTATGAATCCCCTTGATTTTTTGCTGACAGTTTTTTAACGGTTTGAAATAAAAAATAGCCGTAGAATTTTGTATAGCTTGCACCGTAAAAACATAGACATAGTATAAACAGAGTATAAAATGTATCAGAGCGGGTCCACGGGAGGTTTTGGAGGGACAGTTTTTATATATCGTGAATTGGATAAGTCCCGCAAAATTTAATGAAAAACAGTTCCGGCATCGGGCATGTCCAGGATCCATCATTTGAGCACTTCGAACATCAAAGAATGATACAGCAACAGGACTTTACGATTAGCTGAAAACTAACGTTCAATTTCCTTTTGTCTACAATGCTGTGCTAAATTTGTGTGCATGTCAAATTTGCTACAACTAAATTTGTCTTAACCCTCGCCCGTACGGGGGACTGATGCAATCCCCCCCCCCCCACTGAAGTTTTCTGAGCACAATTTCCGAACGGTTTGCTTGATCAGTCTGGAACTTGGTTTACGTTCTGCGGCATCCTTTTCGCATCTTATGGTAGACCATTTTTTCTACGTTACCATGGTAACGAGCTATGACGTCATAACGGGAACCCTGCCAACCGTTTTCGCGCGCCGACGCGGCTGGTTTACAACGGTCTCAGTTTTGTCTCACTGTTAGACAATTGGAGTGCACAAATACAATTATATATAAATATATATACATATATACAAAATGAAATATATCAGTCGACCCAACATTGCATGTGCTATAAGACTATACATAGATTTGATAGACTTATGCTCACTACCGGGATTATCGAGGGTGTAAACTGAGGTCATTGAGTTACGTCGGAAACCACGTTACTTTTTATCTTTGGAATGTAATAGGAAATGGGTATCGCAGAACAACCTATATGTTCGGATTGCTTGAGGCGTAGGAAATCGAATGATTTAAATGTGGTGCAACTTATCTTTTAGTTCATCAAAAGAGGGCGCAATACAGCGAACGCCTGATTTTTGCTCCGACGGGCGGAGCGACAGCGGCCGAGGAGTGATGAGTCTACAATACCACAGCATGCCTAAAATTAGATTCTGTGTTGGATATCAATTTGAAAAAAACGATTTTTAGGCATCTAAGTCATGACTTTTAGCTAACCTGAGGTCAGTCTAGGTCACTGGCTTCAGATAATCTTGGATGACCTAAAAATAATCTTTATACGTTATTCGACAATGGTGCTTGTTAACTGAGATGCTAGGTTTTACTTCAGCATCGATTATTATCTACAAAAATGTTTCTGCAGCCCCGACAACGCGTTTAAGCGAATGACCTCACATGACAAGGATTGACCTAGCATGGCCTGGATCGTACTCCATGGGTGGAATACAATCATGTGGTGTACAGATAGACTCATAATTGATTGGCAAACACCATGCTATCTGTTTCGTTTCATCATCACTCATTCTTTGGCGTTCATTTGCGCTTAGACTCGAAAAAGTATCTCTTTAGGCCAATTTGTGGCCTTTGGCCCAATCTGGAAGGTCATCCGTTGATCTGAGACCTAAAAGCGAGGTACCAGTCGCAAAATCTCGTTATGTGCAACATGGTCCTTTTTTCCGCGACGTTCTAAGACGCACGGTGTGGAAATAGCCGGTTGGTCGTACCACCCTCCCCCATCCCCGGTACGTTCGGGTTATGAATAAGGCGCTATACGGGTGAGGGTTAAAAAGGTTAAACTGTCATTGCGGAAAGCTGATATAGCATTATAGCAGCGAACAGGCTGATCTGACCTAGGTAGTTTATTATTTGCGTGACTTACGACTTAGTTTTCATGTCATTCCTGATGAGATTTAGCAAACTTTGTCAGAACGAAAAGATGAAGACCGAGCCCACAACCGAAATGAACTCAACCAAGAAACAGTACCGAACTGGAAGCAAAACCGTACCGAAAAAAGGCCAAACCAGACTCCGTACAGCACCTAAAAACCAGGTCCATGACCAAGACTATGACATCATATGATGTAGCCTATGGTGAACAGCTCACCTTTTTTGCCATCTGTTCATGCATGTGTAACGAAGGTTCGGGGCCGCTGACTGTGCTGCGGGGCAGCTAATCTGGAAAAGCCAAAGAGACAGGGGCAAAAAATATCTCCCAGAATTCGCTGGTTAACCTCCATGTTGCAAACACGGTTCACACTGCGTGCCGCCGGCATGTGAACGCAAGTAAATGCCTTCTCGGCGTCTAATGGCTATCGCACAGTATCGTTTTTAGCAACATAGCTCTAAATAAAGTTTCTTCGGTCGTTTTTTTATTAACGCGCAGGTGGCCTGTCAAATATAACTCGCTAAGATGGTGGAGGTCATTCTGACCCCCTTCCCTAAGATCTCGAAAATGAACGGGGCTAGATCCATCATACTTACGGCGTAGATGCAACTCCAAAGGAACTGTCTTGTGTAGAGGTCTGTTTTTTAGAATGTGACCTTCAAGGTCAGTTGAGGTCAAAAGGGTCAAATTTGGTGCGGCTCGCCAGACTTTTGCTTGTACCGCGAAAACCGTTCGTCACACCGCCAAAATGCATGGACCATTTTTTAGGCCACACGAATTGCAATAGATGGTAAGTAATCTGAAATGCTCGGGCGAGTACTTATGCTTAAATTAGTGCTTCAGCACAACTTAAGCTATAATTTCACAAAGTGTCATATGTTTTTTCTGCTGTCTTGGGGTAAACTCTGGCGCTGAATTCGGATTTCACACCCGAAAATACCTCACGGTTAAAATTTCTGCCGCCAAGACCACCCAACGTCACCTGAGGTTAGCCTAGGTCACTGACCTAAAGTGATATTCAAGAAATGAGAATCGGAAAATGTGTTCCACGAAACCAGCTACGGTCATCCGATACAATTTTACCAGTAAAGATTTAGCACTAGTAAGTTAAAGTTTTATTGTGTCCTTCATTGTGTCCTTCGACTTCGTCAGAATAGTACGCATGCTCGGAATGCTAGACCGAAGGCAAAACCCATCTGATCCATTTCTGTGTGACACTTATCTATCCCAGCATGTATCATACCTAAGTAATTTTGGACGCTGAATTCCAAATCAGCGTAAAAAAACAGTCTAGAAAGCAAGCTGTTGCAGAAACGCGTGTACCAGGGTTAATAAAGTTCATTTCAGGTCAGTGACTCGAGATGACTTAGAAGAAATCAATACCATCTGAATGTTTGTTAAGTCATCCTTGACCTTGTTTTGTACCATGGTAGCTCTGAATTAGGCACTGAAGGACAAACTGGTGGCGTTTCATTGTCCGGCCTCCACAGAAAACGGGAACTCGCCAACACATTGCTGGTCATCTCTCCGTGACCTGACGTGATGTCGACCTGTAACTTAGTAAACCGGTAGAACATGAAGCGTTTTTTTTCCATGTGTACCGTTTGTTTCGACTCAGATGACTAGAGCAGAAGTTCTATGTTTGGAAATGAATTTTCACCCTTGATCTCATCTTCAACCTTGATCTGATCTCGTGGCCTGACCTCAGGCCAATGAAAACATTTTTTTCGTTGCAGTTCGTTATTTGTGCACCATTAAAAAGGTTGAAAGTCTGTCTTTAGAATCATATTTGTGGTAGCAGATTAAAGTGTACCCCAAAAATGAGTATTTCTGAAAGTAGCGTAGAAACGGGTTCTTAGGAGTCCTGGGGCCCCACGAAATTCTTCGGCTGACGAAGAGGCCCCTGGCATTGGCGTAAAGGGCCCCCTGGCTGGGAAAGACAAACCATCTCCTCCGCAAAGGGCCCCTGGACCTCAGGCAGAGACACCTCTGGCAGATAGCGGAGTGCTCCCTGACCGGGAAAGGTAATTGGGTACCCCGGCATGTAGCTACCATACGGCGAGTACTGGAAAGGATGCTCCTCTGCAAGGGAGCCGCCAACCAGGAAAGATCCTCCTACCATGGGATGATGCCGATATACCGGGATGGGCCAACGAAGGGCCCCTGACTTTTGCCTAAAGGGCCACCCTGTATGGGAAAGGCAAATCCACTCCACCGCAAATGGCCACCAGACCCCACGCCAACACCCCTCTGGCAAGTAGCGGGGCACTTCCTGAAAGGTGTGCCTGGGAAAGGTAAGTGGGTTCCCAGGCATATACCTGCCAAAAAGCATATGCAAGAGCAGGAAAGGATGCTCCGTAAAGGAGCAGCCAGCCAGCAAAGGTCCTCTTGTCATGGATGGCGTAGGTGTGTCATGAAGGGAGTACCAGTAACGAAACGTAAGTCAAGGGACCTTGGGGTCTTATCATTCCAGCTCTAGCAATTCTTAGCAGGGAAGGGGATCCTGAGGGCCGTGTCCCTGGCATGTCCTAAAGGACCCCAATGTCTACTGGCCTGGAAAGGTCAGTAGACATTGAGGGCTTTTCAGGATACCTTCCCTACGAGACAGGTCCTGGCAGGAAAGGTATCTCTGCCTTGGAATCACAAGCACAGTCAAAGGGTGGGGGGACGGGGTCCCGATCCCTGCCCTGTAGCCCCGCAGAAAGCAAATTCAAGTTACAGAAAGATTTCCTCGACTGGCCAGGACAATCCTCTCCTGAAAGTTTGAGGGCTTTCTAAAAATAGTGAGGGCACCCTCAAAAGCTCGAGAGCCCAACGGCATACTCCATGGACTCTCTAGAATAATCCAGTGGGTTGTCCTCCGGTCTCAGGGGCCCTTCTTAAAAATGCTTAGGGATCCCCTCGAACAATCGGAAGAGGACTTTTAAGTCAACGAGGAAATGGTTGAGGGGCCCCGAGAAAACGTTTTAGAGGCCCACTGACAATAACGAGAGCTCACTCAAAAGCTCGAGGGGCCTAAAAAGCTCTCCTGGACCCTTTGGATTAACTGAAGAAATGACTGTCCCCAAGTCTGAGAATTTCCTTTTGAATTCATCTCAGAAAAATGTTGATTTTTTGCCACGCCCCCAAATTTTTACGGTGCGCCGAACATTCAGAAAGGAAGTTTTGAACCTGACAAAGCATTGTTTGAGAGGCCCTCCGAGAATATCAAGGGGCTTGTCAAAACGCTCGAGGGCCGACAAAATTCCAAAGGACCCTTTAAACTAGTTCAAGGAAGGTTCCCTCCCCGAGGTGTAAAGAATTCTTTTGAAATAAATTGCTTTAAATTCCTTGCAAGAAATTCTTCAGTTCATTTACAAGACCTTGATATTTTCAGACGGTACCTCAGACATAGAAAGAATACACTAAACGGGGAAATGCTTGAGGCCCCTTTGAAAATATTAACCCGCCCATGACTGGGGGGGGGGCGGTTCACCGCCCTCCCCCCTGAGGCTTTCCTAGGTTTGCGAGAGAACAAACAAACACAGCGCCACGAAACCTCGTGTACCTTTTGCTTGATCAATTTTACATATTGTGCCAAAGTTTTCACCTCAGGTCAAGTTAGTTGTCTGACCTAAGTCAGGTCAAACGGACCTATGTCCAGAAAAGTTTAGCGCCCTCTAACTTTTTCAGAAAACAACATATCACAACAGTACTTTCAGGGATTAGTGATCTTCATAAATGCAACAAATCTGTTGTCTCAGACTTTTCGGAATTTTCTGAATCATTGACCTAAGGTCAACCCCATTTTTAAGACATGTCGTCGTTTTTTTGGAAACTGGCAGAATTTTTCATAGCATTTCTAGTGTGGAGTGAAGCAGACGTCTAGTTGCCGTCATTGGAAAAAAGTATCAATGCCTTCCAGCCATTGATCTGAGGTCAGGTCACGAATAATCGTTGTGAGCCAAAATGTACCACCGTCAAAATCAGCGATGAATTACTCAGAATGGGTAGAAAATGGCAAAACTGGTTTGCACAGACGTAAGTAATACCAAGAACCTCGAAAAGTTGTCAAAATTTGGATATTTTGGAAATAAACAGGCTCTCGCGAATAAAGCTACGGCAATTGTGTAGATTGGTAAGTAATGAATTTCTCCAGATTTTAAGCATGAGAAACCATCACAAGAACCACTAAGATCAGCAAAATGTACATGGATATGCTTATGTCGCGAAGATAAAGGAACGCTAAAATTGGTTCCCGTTAATTTCTTACTGCGTGCGGCTGCGGCGCCCGCCGACAACCAACATGAAAATTGCCGTCTCTTTAACTCAACGTTTCGGTGTATATATTGAACAAATCTGAGAAATTAAACGTATATCGGCATTTGTGGACTTGAACTTGTGCATTGGTGCCTTTACCTAGGCGTTATTAGTCACAGCCCTTGAGATTCAGGCCGTTTCTCGGTCTCATGCAGTCGGCTATGAGAAAACATATATAGGACGTAACTTGCTTACATATGCTCTAAAACTAAAAATGAGACCACTTTCGAGCTCTATTCGTCACAAGTTTTCCAACGGTGTCCTTATTTTTTCGTGCGACCAACCGCTCGTGAGTTAGAGGGGGGCGGTCAACCGCCCCCCCCCCCCAGTCGGGCGTGATCGTCGTCGACCTCCGGTCGTGCGCGGGTTAAGGAGTCCATGAAAAGATCAAGATCCCCAAAGAAAAACTCCAATGGCCCTTCAGATGAATACAAGAAGAGTGCTCCCTAAACTCTAAGGGGCCCTCACTGAATTCCCCTCGAGGGCTCATTGGAGTTTTTGTGCGGCTCTCAAACATTTGAGAGGCTGACTGGTATTTCGAAAGGTCTCTGAAACATCCGGGATAGGATTTTTATACGGGATGAGGAAATGTCTGAGGCGCCCTCCAAAAAACATCGACTGGCTTCTCAAATGGTGTGAGATTCCAGACAAACTTGATGGATCTTTACAAAAACGAAGGGACCTTCTTCGAGGTCGAGGTCGAGGTGGAGGGACCCTCCTTAAATCTATTCGAAATGCCCTTGATATTTTCAGAAGCACCTCATATATTCTGGAAAGGGTGAACTGGACGACTGAATATGTCATGGGCCATCTGGAAATATCAAACGTATCCATAAAACAATCAGAACCCCACAAAAAACCTAATGCACACTTAATATAAATTCAAACAGAGGCACTCCCGAAAGTGTATCTGAATTGAGCCAGAGAACCCAATAAAAGGTTTGTGGACCCCTTAAACCTTTGAGATGGCCCTCAATGCCTTCAGGGGACCCACATTCAGGAGCGCAATTTTAAGGCGAAGAAGGAAATGTCTGTGGGTCCTCTAAAGATACTAAAGACCCTCCCAAGAAAATTTGAGGGTTCCGCGAAAAACTTCAATGGACCCTCGAGACCAAATTAAGAAGGGCCTCTAAGACCACGAAGAAGGCCCCTAAGACCCGAGAAGGCCCATTAGAGTTCTTGTGGGCCCTCAACTCTCTGAGTGGGCCTTTAATCATCGTATTTTCACTGCAAATCTTAACCCGCGCACGACCGTCGGTCCGTTTCGAACACGGGCGACTGGGGGGGAGCAGTTGGCTGCCACCCCTCTAACTCATGAACGGTTGGTCGCACGATAACAATAAGCACACCGTAGGAAAGCTTGTGACGAGTAGAGCTCGAAACTGCTCCCATTTTTAGTTTTAGATAATATGTAAGCAAGTTAAGCCCTATATATATATATGTTTTCTCATAGCCGACTGCATGAGACCGAGAAATGGCCTGAATCTCAAGAGCTGTGACTAAAAACGCTTAGGTAAAGGCACCAGCGCACAAGTAAAGGTCCGCGGATGCCGATACACGCCTAATTTCCCAGATTTGTTCAATATATACGCCGGAACGTTAAGTTAAAAACACGGCTTTTCTCGCGGCAGCTACAGGCGTGCGTTGCTGCCGTATGTGGTAACAAATTGACGGGAACTAATTTTAGCGTTCCTTTATTTTCGCGAAAAAAGACGATCTATGCATACTTTATTGATCTTAGAGGTTCCTGTGATGGTTTTTCATGCTTAAATTTTGGAGAAATTCATTAGTTAGCAATGTACAAAATTGGCGGACCTTTATTCGCGAGAACCTGTTTATTTCTAAAATATGCTGTTTTTTTAACTTTTTGAGGTTCCTGGTTTTACTTACGTCTGTGCAATTCAGTTCTGCCATTTTCTACCCATTCTGAGTAATTCATCGATGATTCTGACGGTGGTACATTTTGGCTCACTACAGTTATTCGTGACCTGACCTCAGGTCAATGGCTGGAACTCATTGATACTTTGCCCAATGACGGTAACTAGATGTCTGCTTCACTCCACACTAAAAATGTTATGAAATATTCCGTCAAATTCCGAAAAAAAGAACATGTCTTAAAAATGGGGTTGACCTTAGGTCAATGACACGAAAAATTTCGATAAATCTGAGATATCGGATTTGTTGCATCTATCACGTTCACTAGTCCCTGAAAGTATTATTGAGATATCTTGTTTTGCAAAAAAATTAGAGGGCGGTAAACGTTTTTGGACATAGGTCTGTTTGACCTGACCTAGGTCAAGCACCTGACCTGGCCTGAGGTCCAAATTTTGACGCGATATGTAAAATTGATGAAGCAAAAGGTACACAAAGTTTCGTGACTCTGTGTTTGTTCGTTCTCTCGCAATCCCAGAAAAACCCCAGGGGGGGAGTCAACTGCCTCCCAGTCGGGGACGGGTTAATAATGTCCTAACGTGGTTTAATTTTTTTTTACTTAATGCTTTAGAGGTTTTCTAGAAACATTAAGGGCCTTCTTCTTAATGGCACCACAAACAGTTCTAATGACGCTTAAGAACAACACCACCGGGGACGCTTGACTCGTCGCACCATCACGTCGAACAGAAAGATCTTGGCGAGGGCAACGGATAAATGGCTCCTGGCGGCTTTTCAAGCCATATTCATTTGGGATATGGACCCACTAATTAACCACCAGGTTAACGCGTGTGGGGCCTTACAGTTGTATGAAGGGTCGCCATTAGGACCTAGACTGTGAATATGTGAATATGTGTTGTACTGATATTCCGTTTATTGTTTCGGAAATGCTTGTCCATGTTCAATTATATGTGCGAATCAGAAGATTCATGGCTTTACTAAAAATGTGCGTCATTTTTTAAACTTAAGCCCGACAAATGTCGTTGACCCATATTTGTCTCTGCAGGTGTCTGGTGTGTATACGAAATGTAGATCGATAACAAAATGCGTTTTTGCTTGCTCTTTATATTACAATGAACATTGGCAACGTTCTTAACCCTATTCCTGGAGGGCTACACGGTATGGCCGATTCCAGGCAGGGGTGGCCTATTCGGCCCCCCTGAGATCTCGAGAACTACACATCCGATTTCATCACGACAAACGGCAATCGATTTGCCATGACGTAAACTGTTCTTTTTTATAAAAAGAAGTTTTCAGAACTTTAAAAGGGGTGGATACATGAGGGCAAAAAATCAAAATGGGGAATATTTTTGGACTTCTTGTAACTCCGTTGTTTATGGACAGATTTTTATGAAATTGGCATGAATCGAGAGATTATGAATGGGACTTTTACCATTAGTATATACATTTGAAATTTTCGGGAAATTCATAGCCGTTTACAGGGTTCCAAAAATAGGGGATTAGTTTTTCGACAACTGAATGGACAAAAAATTGAGAGCACTTTTTTGGCATTTTCTAGTCATGTTATGGTGAAGAAGTACAAATCGTATTACAATGTTTATGTAATGTTAGCATAGGCGGTGCCAGGAACATGAAAAAGGGGACTGCCATGGTCACATGTTCTTCAGATCAACTTATGACCTTTGACCTTATATGACCTCCAGCGACTTTGGAGTCACTTGGAATGATCTCGTGTGCGTTCAATAATATCTGAAAACGTTTTCAGTCATTTGAATTCACTCTGTTCCAAAAATTTCGTTTCACTGCTGTTGTGCTATAGGGTGCGCGCATTGGCATTTTAAGTCATAGCTCCGCGGCCCGACCTGATATGGACCTGAAACTTGGTACACAAGTAGAGGGTACCCTTCAACGTGGTATGTATTCTGGATTTGGAATTTGAAAAATAGCGCCGAAATTATTACTATAAAACCAAATTCTGACTTTTGACCTTGACTTCACCTAACCTTACATGAACAAAATTGCATTTGTGTGTTGCCCACCTAGTTAGCTATACATCCATATTAAGTTTCAAGTTCTATCTTAAAAACGCTATTTTTGGCACTCATTTTCCTTTCACCCTCATCAAGGCCAAAAATAACCTGAAGTGCCTCCCAAAAACGTTGCCTGGCTAAATAAACGCCCCTGTGCAAAATAAAAAGTCGAAATTTTGTCACAGTACGTAAAAAATAGCTAGGAAAAGTCACCAGGTTTCATGAAGCTACGCCAAAAACTCTGGAATTGGCAAGCAAAAAACCCGAGGGGGGCGGATTCAGCCCCCCCCTGCCGGGAATAGGGTTAATGGACATTCATTGGTAACGAAACGACTTCGTATACGAACAATGGAAGCCACATCAAAGATCATCATTGCCAAGTCCGCTGTAATTTTTAACAAGCAATGGAAACGTAATGGTCTTCTTGATAGCTTTACACACACACACACACACACACACACACACACACATATATATATATATATATATATATATATATATATATATATATATATATATATATGGAATCAAACCAAATATCTTCTATAAACCGTTTTGTAGATCAACTGCCGTCGGTCAAAACAAAGTGCCCTAAATCCGTTGAAAACCTCACATTTGGGGAGGTTAAGTTGTGAGGCCCCCTCGATCTGCTTCATTTACCTTCCCCAAATCATTTACACAGAACGAAACCCCAAGCCATGGGCTCCCGCAGTGTTCAAGGGCCTGCCCTCAGCGTTGGGGCCCCTCATCCTGTAAGACTTCCCAAAAAAAATTCTGACTACGTCACTGCCACATGACTTTGACCCGCTGTAGTTTAGTGATCCTGAATAGCCTTGCTATTTTTCAACATCAAAGAACCCGCGATTCTGTTTGGTATAGCCGTGTCAAATCTGGTGCGGCTGCGCCGAGACGTTTCAGACCTATTTTGGAAACATCTTGGTGGAGGGGTCAAAATTACTCCCCATCCGAGCGCGTGCTAATGGTCGCATGTTGTTCGCCGTTTCTGAATGCGATATTAGCTTAGTGCAGAGTTAGATTTATGCTTTATTTGGTCTGAAGTTAGACGAAACATTCTGGAGTCATTTTAGGCAATTCTGTTTCAGAGTCGGATGACTGCATTCCTGAAATTGCTAACAGCTGCTTCGCGGAGGTGGCCAAGGACCTGGCTTGCCAGATCGGTCTACAATCATCCAGCTCCAAGGACTGCTTCGACAGGGATGCCAAAGACATGTGCTTGTAAGCTGAACTCGTGCTGGCGATACCCGCACCGAGTGTTCTCCGCCGCATGCATGCTGGGAAGCTCGAAATGTTTCCTCTTCTTTTCGTGAAAATGGCAACTTTAGCAATGCCCGGTTACATTTATTTCGTAACTGCAGTGAAAAATATTCACACCGTATATTAACGAACGTATTCATCGTTTGACTTGTGTCTGGGACTGAGATAGTCAAACTATCGATGATTAAGACAACAATCGATTTGCGGTACATATTGTCTCAGGACTATACTGTAACGCAGTTTTTGAAAAAAAGAACTATATGAGGATGAGGGTCGCTAGTAACAGCCTAAAGGTTCAGCCGCACAGTACCTACCTATTTGCTCGGCAAGTAGGCGGTAAAACGGCTCCTGCTGTGAGCGTCGCTTCCGTTCGCAGGACCTTGCTATGTGCTCTGAACAGGTGTCGGTGTGCGAGCAAAAGGAGCGAGCGAAAACCTTTTGCTCCGGCGGCTGTCCCGTGACGGCCACGTTTCCTTGTTTGGACGGCCCGTCACGTTCGCGTGACATTCCACAACCCGGGGAGACTGAGCCGCAAATTGGCCTGTTTTGCTAGCAAAACAGGAACAGAATGTAACGGCGCGGGGTGCCGCCACTGTCAGGCCGTTACAGTTCGCCAAATGGACATGTCTCCGGCAGTTTAGCGGCCCCCGCAGGCTCGAACAAAGTTGAGAGGATCTCAGCACTGGAGTGCAGGGACTCAGTTCGAAACCCTTTGAATCATAGCGAACTGTCTGACTCAAAGACGTTTTTCTACCCAATAAAAAGGACAGTTTAAAGTTTTTTGCGGTCCAGCACTCGAAACCAAAATGCGCCCTTCAACAAACATTGTTCGTCTCTTTCTGAGGAACGGTGGAAAACTTTGGACATAGATGGTTGCCAAACTCTCTCCCCTAGCCGCTTTATGTAGCTGACGTAAAGCTAGAGGAAAGTGAGATGACGTGATCTTCTGTCCTCCCGTGCTGCGCCTCATATCCTACGCCATATCACCGTTCATGAGTCAATAACGTTCAAACGACAGTCCAGATATTGTTTTCCTCTGCCTGAATGTGGAGATATGACCTTTACTAAGTACGGGGCCTTTTTGGCCTTTATTGGCACGCGAAAACCCATGAAGGTCAGGTGGACGTCTCCTTGTACTGAAGTTGAGCGCCAGAAGTCACATAATTGGAATGCCTGTTTTCCCACACTTTTGTAAACCACTTGGCGGCGGACTCTGCCCTCAACCATCCGAGAAATCTGTGAACTTCATATATGTAGGGAAAGCTGCCCAATTAGCTCCACCTTTTCGAAAAACGGGCACTTTGACCATGGTATGGGAAACATTATCTTATTTCTTCCTGATACACCTTTTCTGGTCTTTGGCCACTATAATACCTGGTGTTTTAAAACTTCAGTCTTTGCCTTCTATCTGTCATTCAGTTCCTAGTAAGACACTGCAAAAGGCACAACTAGAGCAACCCTGCCATATTTACGCCACATGAAGTGCCTAGCTGCGCCACCATTGAAATTATAAGTAGTTCCTGGTACTCTGCGGTGGCAAAATGTATGACGGACCACAATCTGGTATATTATGGACAGTTTCATTTTTATTCTTTTTGCCAATACATGTAAACAGGTCGGGAGAGATGCTCAGATCCCAACAAGATCCTAGGCAGCCCCATGGAGATAGCTACTTAGGCGCATCCAGTGAGTTTGGGGTCCATACCCCTCTTGCGATCCTGCAATGTTTCCCTCTCAAACCCGAAAGTACAATAGTCCTGGATTTCCTAAACGTCGAAGTAAGATCACCGAAATCAAAAATGTTCTGAAGTATGAAAAGAGTGCGTTTTCCTCCTTCAGGGCCTATTTTAGCATGTCAGTTAGGGGGCAAATTCCAGCAGTGGCAGGTAAATCCTCCAATGGAGAAGGGCGTATCGAGATCATCTGGCTCCTAAGGGCACAGTGAGTGCGGTTAGCGGCGAGCGATCCCCTCTAAATGAATTGGCTAAAATCCGAAACACATTTACCCGCAAGATTGATAGGAAGTTCTCGTTCCCAGAATGTCGCCAGGATTCCCGGCCTGAGGGCTGCCTGCGAGACTGGGGACGCTGGTTACATGGCGAATGTGAAAAAAAGATGTTTTACATTATTTTCCGCGGCCAGTAGACGACGGGAACTGAACGGGCTCCGCGGGAGGGCGGGGGAGGGCGAGGGCTAAGGGCAGCAGCCCTTCTAAGTAGGATCTGACGACATTTCTGCCTCACTCTTAGACGTCCCCTCTGCAGCCGGAATCCCCCCCCTTTGTGATTATCGCTTTAACCCTATTCCCGGCAGGGGGGCTGAATCCGCCCCCCTCTGGTTTTTTGCTTGCCAATTCCAGGCTTTTTGACGCAGCCTCACGAAACTTGGTAACTTTTCCTAGCTATTCCTTCTACGTGCCGTGACAAAATTTCAAAATTCTATTTTGCTCAGGGGCGGAGCCAGGCAACGTCTTTGGGGGGATCCTCAGGCAATTTTTGGCCATGTTAAGGATAAAAGGAAAATGTCTGCCAAAAACAGCGTTTTTAAGACAAAACTTACAACTTTATATGGATGTATTGCTAAATAGTTGGGTAATGTGCAGATATAATTTTGTTTATCTGAGGTCACTTTACAAGGTCAGGTGAATGTCAAAAGACAAAATTTGGTTTTATTGCAATAATTTCGGCGCTGTTTTTTTTTCAAATGCCGAACCCGGAATACATATGACGTAGAAGGATGCCTTCTACTTGTGTACCAAGTTTCAGCTTGATATCAGGTCGAGTCACGGGGCTATGACCTAAAATGTCAGTGCGCGTATCCCATATCGCAATAGCCATAAAATAAAATTTTTGAAATAGAGTGAATTCAAATGATTGAAAACGTTTACAGATAATATTAAATGCACACGGGATCATTCCAAGTGACTACAAGGTCACTGAAGGTCATTTAAGGTCAAAAGGTCCTTAGGCCCAAATATACATATATATATATATATATATATGATAAAATATACTATTTGAACAATTTTATAATTTTTTAAGATTCATGAATGAATGAAACAAAATATATTAAAAAAACGCTTATATATCACCTATATATCCTACTTTAAACATTTCCAAGACTGCTAATAATTGATCGCGAAGAGAGTTTGTTTCTGAAAAATCTCATCATTTCTACGGAGATATACACCAATAACTTAAAAAAAAAAAAAAAAAAGGACGTTTTCTTTGCACTGCTACAGCAAAAAACAACACATGAAAGCCCCACTCCCCAAAATCCCCCCCCCCCCCTTTTCTACAGCAGCATTATGAATCCAGAATGGAAAACGGACGAAAAAGTCCTACAGAGGTTAATCAAAAATAGCTGTATCCCAGCCAACCACGAGGACAAACTGGAACTTGCTGTCTACTACCGCACCCCGACGATATCTAACCTAATCATGACCAACAATCCCAACCGTAACCCAACATCGCTGGAAAAAACCAACGTAATCTACTTTTACAAATGTGATAAAGGAGACTGTGTGATCCTACAAAATAGTGGTTAGGTTTGCTTCACAACTACATTCTTAAGCCGCAATATCACTATGCATCTCCAAACGGGTGGACCAAAGACTCACACCGTAATCTGCCACGAGATACCCCTTACCAGAAGAAACATGGCTGAAAACACCAAGATTCTTGCTGCCATCTCTGACAAGCGCCGACTCCACGTTCTGGAAGCTGTATTTATCAGAGAGATCAACCCCACTACCAACCTCCAAATAAACGTTTGAGGAACGTTGCTGCTGTACGACGGGCCCCAGCTTATCGCCGGGCAGCAGGTCGTGCAACAGCGACAATGACCACGCTCTTTTTCCAAACCTTTGTGTTTCCTTTTAGCGGTAGGTTATTTTTGTATATTTTTGTACATCCTACCTAGAAGTGTATATTAGCATATCGCACGATTTTTGCAGGAACAAACTTCTCTTCGCGATCATTCGTTAGCCGTCTTGAAAATGTCCAAAGTAGGGTGAAACATCGACAGTAGACATGAAACACTTTTTGTGATGAATATTATTTTGTTGATGAATATCATCCATGAACACTCTGAGCAAGGGAAACGAATTGCCAGAGAGATCGAGAGTTTACGAAAAAAACATATTAATACCCGTTCCACAGTAGTGTTTAATCAACAATGTTTCGATAATAATTTGCATCCCATCTTTATATATATATATATATATATGGAGACCACAAATATGGACTCTCTCTCTCTCTCTCTCTCTCTCTCTCTCTCTATATATATATATATATATATATGGAGGCCACAAATGGATTCATGTCCGTGTAGCATGAAAGGCTATAGATAATGTATTGTCTAAAGAGGCTTTTCATGCCACACAGACGATACTTTTTGTTTGTCTTCCACAATGTATCTGCATACTTATATGGAACCTTAATAACTGCCTATGGGCTCACAACGAAAAAGACATATTACGACGTAATCTAAACAAAGTGAGATATAATTCATTGCCTCAGTCATGCAGGCGTCTTTGACATCCATTGTCGGCGCAAAGCTGATCACATACCTAGTACATTATGTTGAGGGACTTACGCGACTTCTCAAGGCTTATGTCTGCGTGCCTCTTTTGGACACCAAGCATAATAATTAAACTCAGCATCATGACGAAAGACACTGAATTGTAGACACTGTACTTTCCAACTATAGCTGGGGTTCAGAATTCATTACATCGACACTGGAAAAGAAGAGATAGACGAAGCGATCAACTAAGCCATCCTCGCTTTGTTCGGCCCCTTGTGTTGCTTGCAAGAACTATAAAATAAGCTTGACGCGCGTTAATCCATCTGATCTGTCCTTGTGCCGGATCATCAACCAGCATCAGTCTGCCAGGTCATCTTGCCAACAATGCTTATCAATGCCACAGTTATGTTATGTTATTAGTTATAATCATATCAATGTTCCACAGTGTCTCGTGTCATGTGATGTCATTATCAGCCTTCTGATTGCCGGGACTGTTCTGACAGTGCTCTGGATGATGCCTTGAACTGCACTTCCGACATTATTGACGGCGACTGCAGCGCTGCCGACGGACGACTGGTGTACGACGGGTGGCTGCAAGGATTGTGCAGCGTACAGAGACATCTGTGCATGAATAACGCAACCATCATGAAAGGTAGATGTCGCCAACGACTACGCAGGTACACGTCCTTGCATGCCGATCTACATTCTAATTCACTGGCGTGGCGCGAAGGCTCTCTGGAGTCAATTCGCAATGGCTGGTTTTAGGCCCATCTGGTTCACGGTTTATCCGAGAGGATAGTGAGAGAATATCGCTCGAGTCACCGGGAGGAGCCGAAGCCAAACCTCAGGCCTGGTTTACTGGGCAGTAAGGGGCGGTGCTTTTGTCATGCATCCGTATGTGGGTGGAAGTAGCCCTTTACAGCCGACTAGCAAACCAATGAGGACTGCGGAATTATTCAGACGGGACAGTTACTTGGATTCGCCACAGATGCATAGGTATTCCAAAGGTCTGCCTGAATAAAATATCCAGTTCAGCCGTATAATGCGAAATTGGTCACTTGGTTGGTCACTTGGTCATCAGTTTAAGTGTATTCAGGGACGAGAAAATGGAGATATGTAGTCAGCATGTCTTGCGTGATTTTTTTTAACAATGACAGCTGCTATGTATTGTGAAAGAAATGTCTCCAGTTTCAAAGTGGTGGTCCACTTTCTCTCCAGTTTCCTACACATATCGGTATCAAAACCCACATTACCATTGGTTAGGACACATTTCAGGGAACAGCACTTGTTGTATATAGAACCGCTCAACGCGTCGCAAGGCATTTATTGCAACGCCATGCTTCTCAGCCATTTTTCTTAGGCACATTTCCATGTGCCGATGGACTTCAACGTAAGCCAGCCGCCATTTACCACACACAGTTCAAAGCTACCCGTTGCACCGGAATTCGTCCAACGTCGGTCCGTGTTTGACAGAGCTTTTTCAACGGACGTCTTGCTGGGACCTCAGGGCATACGTCCAATGTGTGGAGACGAGCGCCGGAGTGACCCACGTCACTGACTTACTCAAGGTCAAGCTGGACGTTCAGGAGTGCAGGTAGATAGTAAGGGCCGGGCGGAGCAGACTGTCAGGTCCAGGCGCAACGTACCGCAAGGGGCGCCCACCACCAGCTGTATAGGTGCTGTCCACTTGGCTTTGTGCCGCCGTTTCTTGTTGATGTGCTGCTGAGTTTGCCGCTAGTTCTGACTGGAAGAAGCTGGCGTTGCTCTCGGTTTTTGGTAGCAACAGCAACGTAACTGTATGACTGGTGTCTTCCATTGTTTGTGTCGGTTGTCTGTTTCTGCTGATTCCGCATTATTTTCCTGTGGGCTTCCGTAAGCTCTGTTCCGTTTTTGTGGGCTATACTGCGATTCTATTCCGTTCTGTTCTCTGTATGTCTGTTCTGCTGACCCTGTCGTCTGATTGTGTCTTGTTCTGCTGACCCTGTCCTCTGTTAGTCTTGTTCTGCTGACCCTGTCCTCTGTCTGTCTGGTTCTGCTGACCCTGTCCTCTGATTGCCTGGTACTTCTGACCATGTCCTCTGATTGTATCTGGTTGTGCTGGCCCTGTCCTCTGATTGCCTGGTTCTGCCGACCGTCCTCTTTTGTCTGGTGCTACTGACCATGTCCTCTGTGTCTGGTTCTGCTGGCCCGGTCCTCTGACTGGTTCTGCTGACCCTGTCCTCTGTCCGGTTCTGTTGACCTTGTCCTCTGTTTATCTGCTCTTGCTGACCCTGTCCTGTGATTGTCTGGCTCTGCTGACGCCGCCGTTTCAGCCGCGTCCTGCGCGCGGTGGCCTCCTGTTCGGCGGACCTGCCGGCGCCCTGCTCGAGCGTCTCCCGCCGGCTGGACGCCGCCCTGACCGGCTTCCTGCTGCAGTCTCCGTGCCGCGCCGTCATACGGTCCCCGTGCCAGCCACCCACGCAGACAGCGCAAGGCCACTTCAGCGGCGCTACGCTGGCCATCGTGCTGCTGGCCACATTCGGCCTGCTGTTGGGAGGAGCGTTGCTCTTCTTCATGCATCGCACCTCTTGCTTCCGCATACCGCTGGCCCGGCGCTAGGCCAGGCCGGGCCGCCGAAGGTGGACTAGGTGCCGACATTCTGGACTCATTGTAAGAGTGGAGCACAGGCGCTACACTGCCTCATTGCCGCAGCGCGCACGTGCGTGTCGTACTACGATGTTATGAACCGCTGGTGATTTTCCGCTGAGAGTTGAACAAAGCGCAAAAATATATTATACCTGTCATCTTCTGATCGTCAGCCATTTGAGCCAAAACATTAAAAACAGGCCACCTCCCGTATTTGATTACGGCTTTATGATCGCTAGACTTCAATCCGGGTATGCGTTACACAACAATTTCTGGTTAACCTTTTTCATCGTTGTAGGATCATTTTTGAACAATACCGGCATTCAATTTCCATCGTCAGTTTTGACAACGCATTTCATGGAAGCGAAAAACAAACCAATTTGAGCTTGACGAGCGCGTTGGTGACTCTGAATATCATGTGCACTGGTGCAAGGTGTATTCTCCCCTTTATCTCGTGGTCTATTCCACCGAGCGCAACATGTCGTGGAGAAGTCCGTAGGATGATATTGCAAGCACTTAAGCACGTGACTTAGGTCGAATCAAATAAGGCCAATTGAAGTTAAATATTAAATATGACGCACTCGGTCTTTCTTCAGACATGTCCAAGGGATTCCGCCCGAATTTCGTAGGCACATAGTGGGTGTGATGAATTTATATCACGCATTGCTCACCTAGGCAGGTCAACTGAGGTTCAAAATGTCCATACCGGAAAACGCTGCACTTTGTCAAAATGAAGCATGGCAAAACAGCCGGCAGTTAATGAAATGGTCGGCAGGATAAAACAACATACCAGTGCACAGACCAGGTGAGGTCAGCCGAGGTCAAACAACGTTAATGGGCCAAATCACAACAAAATTTCATTGTGATTATTTGGGTAGATCTAGAGAAAGGTTGAGCGAAGCATCTTCATTAACCAACTGTTCCTGACAGGTTCTCCCCCTCTAACTCGAAAATCGAACAACTGCGGAACTCGAATGGGAACCTTTAGCACGTCAACAAAACAAGTACGTACCTCCCAATAACCCACAGATCATGCCTGGTGGATTTTCCACGAAATCGCGGCCATACACTGGCACGGTGGTGACATTATCAAAGGCATCACTCGAATTTACTGGCAGCCTCACTGTACACAATTCAGCATGAGGGGAAGACATACATCCCAATGACATCACCACCTCACACAACGATGCGCGATAATGTTCCTGTATTCGGCAGGCAACATGCCCTGCGGGCACACTCTAAGACTGCCCTAGTGACATTCTGCCCCGCATCCCGCCGGGCATCCACGCACCACAGACGCCCGCACGCAGAGGGCGGCGGCGTGCGCCGGCCGGTCCAGGCGCCACCAGCCGTCCGTCAGTGGCGCGCGCGCCCGGCCCGGGCGTCCCCTAGCCCCGGGGAGACGGCCGCGACAGCTGCGACGTGCCGTCCGGGTCGTATATGTGTACATCACGCATGTGGAGCCGCTGTCGCTCGGGCGGCGACGGCGGCGGCTGGTCCAGCTGGCGCAGCGGCGGTGGCCGGCGCAGCTTGCGGCCGAACCGGCCCGTCTTGCGCTGCCACAGCCCCGAGCGGGGCCGGTAGCCGAGCCAGCGCAGCCGCTGCGCCGAGCCGATCGGCCGGATACTCGGCGTCCGCATGCTGACCCGACCTGCCGGCACAGCACACAGCTGTCATCACCTACACCACTGGCACCAATATCACCATACAACGACCCGACCTGCCGACACAGCACACAGCTCTCATCACCTACACTACTGACACCAATGTCACCATACAACGACCCGACCTGCCGACACAGCACACAGCTGTCATCACCTACACTACTGACACCAATGTCACCTTACACCATACTGACCTGCCGACACAGCACACAGCTGTCATCACCTACACCACTGACACCAATATCACCATACAACGACCCGACCTGCCGACACAGCACACAGCTCTCATCACCTACACTACTGACACCAATGTCACCATACAACGACCCGACCTGCCGACACGGCACACCATAATGACCCAACCTGCCGACACCGTACACATAGTGACCAGGTCTGTCATAAGTCTGCAGCTGAACACTGTCGTAAGTTATTCAACGCCGACTTGGAGTGAACTACACCGATGGTTGGTAAAGTCAAGATAATTACGATGAAACAGGACACTGTTGCCGCATACCTTACGGTCTAGGACGAAGAACGAATAGTTGAGTCCACGGAGTAGTCACTTGAGCTTGGCCACATGAATTCTACACAGCCTACACAGCCATCTGATGTGGTATCTTGCCAGAATACTCCACGTATGAAATACTCAGGAGATGGTTCCTATTCTACCATCCGCAGCAGTTGGGTGGATTCCTATCGCGGCAACCGGGATCGAAGCCTTGTGACGAAGACCGAAGTTCAGCATCCGGTGTCCATGGCCCTGTTCAGACCCAGCTCTGATCATCCTCAGAAATGGGAATTTGGTCTCTGGCGGGGACAGTATACCCGTGACGACATTCTTCCCGCAGACGGAGGGGCAAGTTTGCAAAATGAGAGGCGCAGTCTTACCCACAACACAGGTGCACTCTTGACGCAGCGAGAACTGGCGCTTGGAGGGCGTCTGTATGATGACGCGGTCGCCCACTTTCCTGACCACCACCGCGTACGTCCCTCCATTGATGCACATCCTGTTGGGATCGACACACGTCAGGTGACCACACGCCGGGGGCCGCCCTGTCAGAGCCCGCCAGTGGTGGCAGTGGATACATACATACATACATACATACATACGTACATACCTACATGCATGCACGCATACATGCCTACATACATACATACATACATACATACATACATACATACGTACGTACATACCTACATACATACTCTGAAAACGTGAAATGGAACAAACAATGGCAGAACATCGGAGTAATTAGCCAAAACAAGGTCAACCCTATTTTCTACGGAGGCCGATTAGGACCCGTCATTTTTCACAGCACCTTCAAATCCAAATCATTTGCGATATTGCGTTCAACTTTGTTGACCTTCCTTCACATTCTTCCTACTTAAAATCTCGTGATCAGAGCTTCCTGTATCAGCCAGAAGCAGTTCCAGGCGACGTTTCTAGGACGCATGTTGGACATTTGGCGGACGTTGCAGAAGCGTGCTAAATCCTTCAACTATTGACACTGTGCGACAATGTTTGGTATTACTATGAATTCAATGCATGGCATTCGTGATAAGTAATTATTCACATGGTCTACAGTCTGAAAACTGTCACGGGCCGACGCACGCGTCATCAAACGGGTTGTGCAACATTATGTGCAAATTTGTTATGCGCATCACAAGCAATGGATGAACGGTAAGTGAAGATTTTACGTGTTATCACTTGGAAAAATACAGCATATTCGGCGGAGTGAATATTAATAAGGCTCCAAGGCAGAGCAACAGAAAAATATGGAACGCTCTGACTCTGATCCAAACATTCTAATGGTTGCTTTACATCATCAATTTGAACTCCACGACATTTATGCGATATGAATGCACGACAGATATTTGACGTTTTTCAAGTTTTTTTATTACCTTTGCTCCCAAGAAAAGTACGCTCTGAAGACAAGCTTCCGTTTCAGCCATGCTTCACCGAAATCGGTTCAGTACGTTGGAAGAACCTATCAATCCCCCAGATCTGATCGAGAAGGGGAGAGGTCGGAATCCACCCACCGCATGGATTTTAAGCAGAATTCAGTGCAAAAAAAGGTGACCTCATCAAACTGCTTTTGCAGACGCCGGATCCCAAAATCGTCATGACCTAATAACGTGTTGCTTGGCTCACGCCAAACAAGGGAAGGTTCGATTCCCAGGACAGGTAGCTTTAACCAATGCCGCATTTTTTCACAAATATAAACCATATGAATATGCATGATTGGGCGCTCATCCAGGAAATGCCATAAAAACAGCATGATTTTGCTAAAAATCCCTTCAAAGCACCTTCCAGGCAATTCTCGATAATGATAAAACAAAACAAAAGCCCCCTCCCCGTCGGCCTCGCTCGGCCTCAGCGCGCAGGAGACGCCAGACATCCAACGCCGAGGCGACCGACGGCCGAGAGACTGAATTCCTCCCACCTGCTCTCCTCGCCCAGGTACTTCTCGACATTGCAGATCTCGGTGCCGGCCGGCAGCGCCCCGACAGGGTGCGCGTCGCCCAGCTGCGGCCGCACCGGGATCCGAGGAATGTCGCCGTACGTGGTGATGATGTCGCCCGCCTGCATCCCCTGCGGCCGACGGGAGCGCCATGGTCAGGCGCAGTCGGTCGACGGCGCTCACAGACAGGCCACGCGCCGACAAGCTGACACCATACTGAGCCATGCGGAACGGTTTGCAACCCGGCAATACGTTCTGTACTCTTCACAATGAAGAAGTTTCATTCATATGGAGGAAAAGATGGGCTCTCACAAGACGAGGAGCGAAAGACCTACAGCGGCGCACAAGGTTTCTTTCCAATCCAATGGAGTCTTCAACGAACACAGCCTAACTGCCCTGACCGCAACCAGCAGCCCACGCGGTGCATGTGTCCCGGGACGAAAAGCATGGCTGGTCAGACGACGTCGTCCAAACACGGACAGCCCTTCGCGAGTCCACACCGACAAACATTCCGACGCCAAATTTCGCAGCATTTTCGTCTTGTTCTGCTCGCTCACCACTGCTCTGGCGCGCTCTGACCGCGCGCGCCGTCCGCTGGCGGGCAACCGTCTCTCACCTGGTGAGCTATCACGTATCGGATGTGCTCTCCGTGCGCCACCAGCGCGATGGTGCAGGTACGGAGCGGGTCGTACAGCAGCTGCAGCACGCGCTCACGGCGCGGGGAGCCGTCGTCCAGGGGTGGCCGGGTCGGGTCCACCCAGCGGTACTTCTGTTTGCTGCCTCCGCCCAAAGTGCCGACCACAACGCGGCCTGCCAACAAGCCACTGGTTGGACCAAGCCGAGCGGGGCCACCTTAATGAGCTGGGGGCATTCATGCACGCATCGCCTTGGCAATTGAAAATCATATACCTGAGCATATCAAGACGAAAATGTAAAGATGCCACGGGTCGCAGTCACCACTGGCCATGCCTTCGATATGATATCTTCTTCAGTGCCTCTATGCCTGACAAAACTCTGTTCAGGTTTAGGCTGACTATGACAAACTAGGCTGAGTTGAGCCGCAGCTGAGGCCAGTCACGAGCTTTAGGAGCACAGATAGGAAGCTGGTGGTGGTGGTCCCAAATACGAACGCCAAAGCGAGACTGACGTCGAACCCACTGAAGGTCAAATCACTTGACACAGGAGAAAACAAACTCAGCAAAAAAAGAGAATGAGGCTACCTATGCACAACACTCCAAATCAGAACTTCATGTTCCACAGCCCACCTGATTCAGGATCACGCCCGCCCAGTTTCTGGATAGGCAGACGTTTGATGGTATACTTCTCTGGTTTCTGGACCCGGTACCGGTACTGGACGCCGCCCACGCCGGGCTCCGGCACACGCACGTCCTTGTTCAGGAGGCGCGCTTGGGCCGCCGCTAGTGGCCTCTGTCCAAGCCGCAGAAGCTGCAGCGATTTCGACAGCGAGGCCAGCATGGCTAATACACTGCAACCACAGGGATTAAAAATGTGACAACTACTGCTTCCAGAGGATAACATCACATCACAGCAAGGTAGTGGGTAACCAAGGGTAGTGAGCCAACTCCATCCTTCCCAATGCCCAACAAGGTCCTTTTTGGCAAGCATGGCATGCAAGAAAACCCCTTGTACCAGCAGTGAAGACAACCTGGTAGTCCATTCAACTTGAGCAAAATGGCAAGGTATACATCAGTTGCATACCCCTTGCAGGTCAGCCTTGCTCTAAAAACAATAACAATTAGTAGAACATGTAATTCATAGTTGCTGTTGCCTGTATCCTACACTAGATAAGTACATTTAAGTTGTCCCAACATTATCTGGATATTTTATTTCTAACATGGATAAACCTCAGTGGCAAGGTCAAATGAGCATACCACACCACTCATGCCTGCCTCACATCCAATAGCACTGGACAAAATTATAGTACTTGACTTTAATTAAAATCAGGGACTTGTGTTGAAAGATAATCATACCTTTTAAATATCCTGTACAAATAGCCATTGTTGCAAATATTTGCTCTTGCAGCTAGCTGCAGTATGTTTCCTGGCAAAGCAAACAGAATGAAAATAGGAATGAAATAAAAATGAGAATATTTGGCATAATCAAAAATGATGAAAAAATGCCAAGATAGTTATTTACTTTGTTGCAGATAATCCTGCTGCTGTTAATTTAAATGTTTCTTGTTCCACAGAAATCTTCCAAAGAACCCCATGAGAATTCCACTGCTCCCAGGTCTACCCACTTCACCATCCTCATGGCTAAATCTGTGTAAGAGCACCCCAAAAATGCAACCCAAATTTACTTCCATTTATCAGTCTTCCTCTTCAGCTTTGTGAATACGTCAGTACTCATGCCACACAAAATGCTGACTACAATAGCAGGCTGCAGTCTAATTGATATGTGCCTGCACATTGCCAGGTTACATATGTTTGTTCCACTTCACCTGAAAGCACTGCAACATTCCATCCACTCCCCCTTCAGTTTGTCTTCCACCAGTCAAAAACAATAAAGACACTGTGATGCCCAATTTTATTAGAACCACTTGCACAAAATGAACCCAATAAAAAACCCATACACGGCCCATGCATACTGAGACACTGGCAAATCTTCTCAGGATTAACACAATCCCAAAAATGAAATCTGCCTGGGCTGACCACATCAGAACCTGTACATCTTAGCAAAGAGACTCAGCATGCTTTGCAATGTGATCTTCAATAAATGTTGCCATGAAGTAATAGCTGTGATCATAGCCTGGCTGCAGACGGTACACAACAGGCACCTTTGCCTTTGCGCAGGCGGCCACCAGATTATCTGGCAGAAGCTGGCCATCCTTCAGAAATCCATCCTCTGATCCCTGATCAATGAGAATTTGCAGTGGGGGTCCTGCATAGCTCTTCACAAGCTCTGTTGCATCATACTCATTCCAGGTTTTCCTGTCTTCTCCCAAGTAGCCATGAAATGCCTTCTGTCCCCATGGGCATTGAGTTGGATTGCATATGGGTGCAAAAGCAGACACAAATGAGTACACACCAGGGTTTTTCAGAGCACAAATCAAGGCTCCATGTCCACCCATGCTGTGACCCATGATACTCTGCTTGCCATTTGTTGGGAAGTTGTCATTGACCACTTGGCGAAGTTCTTTTGTCACATACGAAAACATGCGGTAGTTCTCCTTCCATTTTTGTTCAGTAGCATCAACGTAAAATCCAGCACCAGTGCCAAAGTCCCACGAGTCATCTTCGCCCTCGATGTTGCAACCTCTAGGGCTGGTATCTGGGGCTACCACAATCACACCTTTCTCAGCAGCATACTTCTGAGACCCTGCCTTCGTGATGAAGTTTTGCTCTGTACAGGTCAAGCCAGAGAGCCAGTAAATCACAGGGCACTTCCCGATTTCGCTCTGCGCCGGCAGGAACACCCCGAACGACATTTCACATTTCAGCTCAGCACTCTTATGAGTGAACACCTTCTGCCAGCCTCCAAACACCTTGTTAGCTGTCTTCTGGGTAATGGCCATCCTTAAGTCCGTTATGCACGGCAATGTGCGGCTAGTCGCTCAACCTCACAGCTTGCGAGCACGCCCCTCGTCCGGCCCTCGCCAACGGCACGCCGCAAAAGACCGTCCCGGCCACGCCGCCAGCCCTCACCGCCGGTCAGTAACAGACGCCCATGGTTTCAAGGTCACCACCGTTTATAAAAACCTGCCGCAGTACAGTTCGTGCTGCGGATTAGTTTCTTTTAGAAAAAAGCCGCCAAATGGTATGTAAAGCACGACAAATAAACAGGAGCATTAAGTAAATCATCAGATGATACTAAAACATCTGTAAATCCCACCGGCATCCCGGATTTGGGGCATTTCCGCCACTTTATTTCAAAATTTCGGCGGAAATAGGCAGGCCTGTGCGTATAACAATTGATAAACATGCTATAACCATATTCGATGAACATGTTCAAGCTTAATTAGGCACCTTAACAAACAATGGTATCCTCGCAGAAGCAGGGGTGAAGTTTTCAAAAATGCCAGAGAGTGCTTCCGTAAGAGCATCCAATGGAGGGGCACTTGAGCAAGGGCGTCGATTTGTATTCTTTTGAGAGGGCCCGCCCAATGTTGATTTGGGCCTACCCAATGTCGGTTTGGGCCCACCCAATATTATCTGCCTTTGTTAAAGGTGACTGAGTAATAATAACGAAGAGAACGGCCGCAACAGATGAGAATCTGGTGGAAAGTAAAGGAAAAAGTCCAAAGCGATGTATCTGGTTAAACTAAAGTGGGTTCAATCTGTTGAGAAACCACAATGGGGGAGGTTAGGTTGTTGGCCCTCGGCTCGGCCCCCCAATCATTTTCGGAAATCGACGCCCCTGCACGCGAGCGGGGGGGGGACGGCGCCTTCGTTAGCGGTTTCAGGACTTTTTTACCAAAATGAGAGAAGAAAGAACGTGCTAGAAAAACAATGGCCGAAATCCTAGTTTTCTGGACGGGGATAATTTCTTTAAAAGGCGCGAGTCATGTCAAGAGGTTCCTGGTTTTCAAGAAAGGAACATAGGTTTGCCGTTCCTGATGTCTAAGGTCACCCTAATTTCACGACAGTATAGTTAGTAGCATGCTCCAAATGATACACGGCTTTCCAGTCTTGGAGAAAAAAAAACTGATTACTCCGGCCCAGATGGCATGGCCAAAATCCGTCTTATTGGGGGCGGGGGATTATGTTACTCTGAAAATCCTAGAACGCCACTGGGTGCTTCGCTTGTCTGCGAGCAATCTACCCCCCCCCCCCATGCGAGTTTCTGAACGGATTTCGGCTACTCGATTTTCGATAATGGTAACTTGTGCTGATCCCACTGACAGACATAAAGACGAGGTATTTAATATTTGCGGTTTTTATAACATCAAACGATCCTTTTACTCACGTATGCTAAAAAATGGAATGGGTTAACAAATCAACGCAAAAAATGTTATCCCGGACTTATATCCCCTTGTCTTTTTCTTTGTTGCAACACGACGCAACAACAATATGCCCGAGGGATATTCGATCTCTGCTGCCGCCGTGGGACTGGCTTCATTGCTGTCGGTCGAGTGTTCTGTGAGTCGGTCTTCATGTGAGCAACCAATGGCGGTCTGTTGTCTGTGGTGGTTACAGGACAAAATATGGTATGGCGGAAAATCGGATGGGGAAATATCGAAAGAAAAAGATCGAACGCAAAATTCGAATATGATAAATATCAACGGATATGAACCTCGCACAGCAAAAAATACTCACGGAAAAAATGTTGAACAACGAAAAACAACGAACATGGACACTTACCAAAACGGGAAACATCATGGGGCAGAACAGAATGAAACGAACGAACACCAAATGTCGAACGGGAAAACATCGGACCAGACAAACAAAGAATCAGTACGATATCGAATAACAAAATATAGCGGATTGATCGCATGACACCAGAACGGGTATCGAAGGCCAACTTTCGCATATGAAAGTACGGAGTGGGTCAATCAAAAGCCCACTTCCCTGGTCGTGAACTGATAGTCCATCTAAGCACTCTGACAACAGATGCGCTATAAAACCCAAACATATGTAAGTACGCAGTTTTTCACCTGCACTCGAATGATCAGGACAAAATATGTCGCAATAAAAAACTTCTCCAAAAAGTACTTTTCAAAACCCATCCGCAGAGCTCCATTTTGTTTTCCCAGCCAATCAGAGGGAAGTATTTCACGAATTCCCCATAACGTGCGAAGGAGTGACTGGATGGGATCGGTTTTTTGAATGAAGATACATCTCGTGAGAAGAGCATGACTGAAAACAACAAATCGCACATAACGTATCGTATTACCCGATTTCATCCTGTTCGTTAACAAATCAAAATTGAGTATTCCACATATTTTCTTGTGCCGAGGTATACTCGGACTGGGTTGATTTTTGCCACGCAGTCAACTGTCGGTAGAAGAAAAGTATAGGAAATGGTAAATATCACTTTCGTTATCATTTTCTACCCAATTACCCCAATTCTACCCAACTCATTTGAATAAAAGTCGTGTATTTCAGATATTTTTTGTGCCATGTAAAGGGATGCTCCGAACAGGTTGGTATTTTTATGAAAATACCTATCATGAGAAGAACATGTCTGAGAACAAAACATTCCACATTTCTGGTCACTTCAACTAGTTTTACCCCATCCGCGAAGTTCATTGTACACGAACGTCGTAGTCTACCGCGACGATTCACAGGCGTCTCCATGGCAACCACGACGAATTCCGGACTGAATCTAATCTGGTGAGGAAGGGGGATTCTGTCCCCTTTGAGGTCTTGGAAAGTTATCTCACGATTACGTTGGCATATGGCTCAAACGAATGCCTTGGTTCTAATTACATCAATGAATGAAAAGCGGAAAAATCCTCAATGGGTCAATTTGAAAGAAATCTGAAAATTTCAAGAAATATTCGTCAAAAAAATGAAAATTTACACACATCAGAGCTTCAAAAAGGGAGAGGGTCCAATAAATCACATGTTCGGATTTCAGGTCAAACTTCATGTGAATGATGGCGTAATCCGGTGATGAATCACAAAAATGGGTACAATACAAGAAAGAAAACTCAATTTTAACAATATTTCGTTCCTTAGCTCTCATGATGATTTTCGCAAACATTAAAAATGTTCTTGGTTTAAACGTGTCCGATGACATGTTCAGATGACATGTACGCATCACGTTCCCGGTGAAATCTGGAGGATTTATTGGCTAATTATATCTATCTATCTATCTATCTATCTATCTATATATATATATATATATATATATATATATATATATATATATATATATCCGCTATACTGAGTCGGATCAAAATCCGACTCAGTATAGCGCACCTCTACGATGACTTAGTTCACAAACACTCACTTCACCAATACATCAAAAACCCAAATTTTCTGACCATGGTTAAGAACTAGGATTAAATCAATGAATTAGCAAGAGAATAAAAAGACTATGTCTCAACGGGAAAGCTGACTTCGATTTCCTGAAGCGTAAGTATTGTTTGGAAACGCGATTTTGTTGTTTGTTACTCCGCAATTTTACATCGATTGTATGTCCTTGACTGCGCCGAGGACAACTTGTGACGGCATTTGCCTTTGAAATGTTGTTAATGTGTTGCAGTTGCATTTTTGACACAATGTCGGCTTTTTATGTTGCAAAATATAAAATGCATTGTAAATGAACTAATCCTGACAAACTGACAACACGCATGGCAGACTGGGAATGTTTTTCACGGTTATATTCAACCACACAGTGATTCAGTCCGTTTCATTCCAGTACTTCCCCACTCTATGACAGGTGACAATGTTCTGTTATCATAACTGTGTCAAATAAAAATGGGTATTGTGATAATTGCGTTGTCATAAATTCAGCTGGGTCCTGGGATTTTAAGCGCTTATGTTTGCTGCATGCCCGTCAAATAAGATGATATGTAAAAATGCCATGAGGGATTATTTTATCCTTAGTAGGGTGTTTTTCCAAAAGCAGGAAGAGCTGGAGCACCCCATGATAGAAACAAAACTTCATTGCTGCGAAGAAGGAACGTTTGTTGAGGCAGTCGGGTAAAATGTAATACCTGGAGGCAATGAAACTCATCTTTCGTCTATTCTATTGATTCATGTCCATACTAATTCTACATTTATCTACTATAATGAAGCACCAGCCAGTGACGGCGCCACATATACAAGGCGTTCGTGACAAACGACGCCTTCGAGTCCTGTCTTTCGCTTAAGCCATTGAAATGACAACATGATTGGTGTGAAGTTCATTACACTATCAAGTTATCTTTTTGTCCTCAATTCAAGACGTTTCTTCTGTTTTGTTTTACTCTTCGAGAAACGCTTCAAATCAAGTAGGATTTTTGTGGAAAGCGTGGTAGCTGTGTCATACCGATACTAGCAAATGAAATAAAACGGGAGGATTTCTGTCCTCCCAAACATCCGGGTTTAACCTTACCAAGAAGTTTCTCAGAAACCGTCACATACGCGTACTTTACATTTTCACACAACAACAAATCGTTCCTTTTATTCTGAAAATAAATATTTCAAATTCAAGGAGGTTTCGTGGAAACCGAGTCTCCCACGACGAAACCAAACGAAACAAAACTGCGTCAAACCACAGTCAACTACAGTTGGCATAAGTTCGACATACATGCGATATTCAGAAGAAAGCGACCCCTTCAATTACGTCGACAGCTGGACTGTGGACCGTAAGCCGCATACCACATATATATGTATAAAACCAATGCAAACGTGCAGCAGCCGTATCAACACATCGGCCACCGTAGAAACATCCGGTGCAACGTGCGCAATCACCACATAGTCATCTGCATTAGCCTTTGTTAAGATAGAGTAAGCAGGGCAGCGGTTGCACCGGACAGCAGTACTGCCCCTGACAGATGGGCAGCTCCCTCATCATACGGATTGTCGCAGTTCGCCCTGGTGAAGCTCCGACCACCCATCGAGAATTAACGTCGTTCCGGTCAGCACGAATCAGGAACAGGTCGATTTGCATACAGCAATTCTGTCTGTGGAGACGCCTCCCTGACGCCAGCAGATGTAAGATCGGGCGGAAGCCCAAAAGCGAAAAGGATGGTACCGTGGGACAATCGCCGGCAACTACTGGAAACTTTCTAACTTGGTTGTTGGCAGCTTGGTAACTGTACTTGTGTTCAAGAAAAGCCAAGGGTCGGAAGTCACACGAATGAGGGTGGGGCGGTGCATTTTGGCGTCAGCCCGGTGTATGAAGACACCCATCCTGAGTATGAGCTTGGTTCCGGCTTGGCGAGGAGTCAAGCCTGCTGGGAAGGGTTAATCACTGGAACAGAGGTGGGCCGGAGTCGCCGGTTTGGGCAGCTGGTAGCAGGTAGCAGTCTAGGGCAGGAGATCGCCGCAAAACAGGCGAGCCGGAATCACAGCAGTGAGAGATGAGGAAATGGCGACATCAGAGGCCCCAAGACCCAGTCGGGGACGGACACCCCTGCTCGCCAGACTCCTGAAAGGTGCAAAGGGAAAGTTGGACGGCACCTCAATAACGCCTCCTAATCGGGATATGGGACAATGGGTATGTTTAGATGGGAAAAGAGTTCCAACCATACCGCTGCTATCAGTGCTCACTGAGAGCCGCGTGCTGTTACCCGAACTAAGAATCACACCAGAAAAACGTCCCACTTTTTCCAAGACAGGGATGGGGAGCCGGAATGCAATACGGACAAGTGAGTCCACAGATCGACAGCCCATTAAAATGGCTTTACCTCTTATTATTAAACAGCTGGTGAACACGGCAAACAATCACGTGTTTTGTTAACCCTGCGTCACTGGACACCCCAAGTGGCCGAACATCTGTGGGGATCAGAGGGTCCCATCCAACAATCTACTCCGTCACCCAGATTTCTCCTGCTCATCCGTCTTGGAGCAACATCCTTTCCTAAACACCGCACTTTTTATATAATCCATCAGCACTGACAAACTTCAAAAGTCAATTTGTTTGGGGACAAGACAACACGCACTAACCATCTGCGGCCAACAGCAAACAGACAATTTCCAGAGGGCGACGTTCTGTTGGGAGTAGCAGGAGCGGCTACAGCTGCATCTCCTGGGCTCGGTGCTGTTGAAGGATTCCAGTTGCCCCTGGCAGGGTCTCAGATGCATCCAGGCGGCCCTTCGATTCGATTCAACCTTTGCAGCACATTATTGCAAATGCTGCATGATGTTCACCATGCTCGTGAGATCAAAGTCCACCAGAAGACCTGAGTGTCCAAAACGTGTAGATGTTGCACCTCTGTAACTAATGAAACATAAGCCCACTACATCACATCTTAATCCTACCTCCACAAATAGTGACTAATTCGTCTTTTGAGCTTCTCTTCGTCAATTACCGACCTTGTTTACTTTCTTGTCTACCCTCCTTTCTATCCATATTTGATCTTGGTTTATACATATGCCTTTCAATTCTTAAATGCTTTGCAGTCTTTTACTGGCATTAGTGTTACCTCAGTTTCACATTTTTGTGGTCAGTGGTGAATGGTGTGAGCACCACTCACCACTATCCCTCAATCTAAATCTCACATCTTTGTTGTTAATGGTGAATGGTGACTACAGAGAGTTGCGGGCCAACCAGATGGCCACTTTTGGGGCCGACCTGAACGTTTTCGGGATGTTGACCTCAAAATGCAATTTGTGCAGAACTTTGCAGATTTTGTCAGTATCTTTTTTTAGCTCTTTTGCCAACTCTGTGTCAAGACTCTGACAGGTTATAGATATCAATGTTAGATGTTCATATTTGCTTTTTGAGACATCCTTCTGATGAAAGTTCTCTTTGTATTGGACAGCAGATTTCTCCTATCTTGTTCCGCTACTGTTTAGGAACTGACAAGAGGACCATATCAGTATAAGATACCTTCTGCCTCTCCCATGAGCAGTTTTGGGAACCATGTTGCTCATGGCCATAATAATAATTTTAACTCTCCAATTCATGGCCTTGCTCATCCAGTGATTTTGATTGCCATTCAGTTTGTCATGATGTGTCATATCAGGCACAGCAGAAACATGACATAACTTAGTCTTACATGGAATGTATTATACTAATCTGCAAAACCAAAATGTATTTTATTTTGTTAAACATAATATGTACCTTCTGTATTACAATGCCACTAAATGGTCACACCTGCCAACACCCTGAATCTATTTTGGATGAAAATTATATCATTGTGCATGCACAAAGAAAGGGGTAGTAACAGGAATAACTGAACCATAAATCAGCTGCAAAATGGTCTGCAAGAGCTCAAAGAAGTACAAGGTAATGCTGAGAAGGGCACCCAGGAAATACATCATCACCATAAATAGATCATTTTGGCCATGCAGCAGATTTCCACCAAATGGTTATGTTCTGGCAAAAATTGTAAGAATCATACAAAAGAAAATGTTAAGACAAACATTATACAATGCTGGATAATGTCATTCCAAGACAATGAATGTGAAAAAAATTGTCAAATAATATCCTCACCCCATCTGCTGCCAAACTGCTGCACCACTGGTCTCAATGGTTTCTCTTCTTACCTCTTGGGTTTTCTTTAACTAATTCAACAAGAGCATTTCCATGATTGAGGTATTTCATCTGTTATGTGACAATGTTAACATAAGAAATGAAAGTACAAAAGTAATGTTGTACCAGACATTATCAGTTGCTAATTTCATTTAGCAATTCATGAAATAGCCAGATATACAGTAGTAGTAACATACACAACAAAACCTCAAATTTATGCACCATGACTAAACTCAAATTTAGGCATAATGTGATGACTTATCAGACTTTTTCCCTTTTCTGGAGCTGAAAAGTTTCCTTGCGAAGAAATCCTGTATTTCTCATCTTTTTTAGATCAGAATAAAACAAACTGCTAGAAATTGTCCTACAGAATACTTTACTGTGAATACACCTAACACACATGATTTCTGAGCCATCTGTGCAATCATGGGACAACTGGCAAAAACCTACAAGAAGAATGAACCTAAGCTCCTTCCTCCTGTACTGACACTGCATACTCCTGTGATGATATTGCTTCTTTCCATGCAATGCCATAGGACTTCTGTTAAATCTCCCAAATCTTGGAGAGGCAACTGTGTTGCCACAGGCCACTTGCTTTTACTGTTTGTGGCTGGCAGTACTAAACTACCTTTGAATTTCTAATGCAACCACAATTCATTTTCTTTCCACAATTTTTTCACTGGCTGGTGGAAATGTCAAGTATGGCTGGTGTGCCACTGCTATAATGACAATCTTTTTTATTTACAATACTTCACTTAAGTTGTTTTTCCATTCCTGGTCTTTAGGGGTAAACAATCCACACCTTATGTGCGAAACAAGAAACTGGCTCATACTGCCTAGGAAATAAAATCAAGCATTACATTCCTGCTTTGCCTCTTATAACTGGATTGTGCACTTCCTATGAATAAAAAATTGAAAATTCTGCCTGAATGGCTCTGCTTGGACACAAATTTGCAAACCAGACTTGAATTACCTTTCGTTGGGTTTAGGGCAGTCTTGTTTTCCGGATTCCCCTTCAAATGGATGCACCTAAGAAATAACTTCTACACGAAGTAACCAGCCCCTTCCATCACCTCTAAAATAAAGAACAGACGCCGTGCACCGTCCCCAGCCTATTCATGAACCTCTTATGCAAGCGCACGCCTTATTTCATATCCTCATGCTGGGAATGTAATTTCACGCAGGACGAGGTTGCCCTTCACTAACGGCACAGCTGCGTAATATATGAAACATAAACTATCCGATCGCCGGGCACGACTAAACAACGGATCAAATCTGCGCTGAATACGAGGCCCCGAGTTTGATGACAGGTTATAATTTATCTCTCATCAGTAGACGCAAAATGTACGATTTTATTATCTTTCCATAAACGCGATAGCATGAAAATATGTGAAAACAAAAAATAGCTAAAGATTAAAATGAAGTGGTAAATACTTTTACGTGGTTTTGAGAGAGCAATGAATTACCAGAAATACGGTCTTTTCTTGTAGGGCTCCTTTAATCTGTATCAAAATGGAACAGTCTGCACCTCCGTATCAGTCAAGACAGGTTCTCTACATGGAACAGGAATGTGGCGCAATAGGAATGCGGGTCGTTGTCTGGTCCGTTTTGTGCGTGGCATTACGACGACTGTGGCCCGTACTTTCCCGTCGTTCGTGCGCCTGGATTGCGTTAGATGCTTCTTGGCTGAGGTATTTTCGGCACCGAAGAGTACGGTCCATAACATGACGCCGCTTGTTGAGGAGCGCCGACTTGTGCCGCTCGACCCAACGGGGAGAGTGGTGCTCCGGGCCCACTTTACGGGCGAGGTCGGCTTCGCTTTTCGACCCGCAAGGAAATTCTTTGGCTCCTCTGCGCAGGTCTTGAGTCTTCGTCATGTCTTCTATCTGAACACAGGCCGCAGAGGCTGGAGTCCGATGGCTAGCTGTCAGGAGCAACTATCGTGCCATGAGAACGGCGCGGTGTGTTACACGTGTGTGAGTGGTTACTTGGGTCGCAACGAACTCGAAGGGGCTCTCAAAAGAACAGCTGCGACTGCTCAGCGCGGGGCTCCCTCCGGACCTGACCGCTAGTAATTTTGCTCTTCAGATACGAAAAAACGTTGATTTCCTAGGGTTCAGGGAGAAATATTTCATGAAATTTTGCGTCTTTTTTACCATATAAAGGACCGAGAAATTCAAACGCGCCACCTCATTTCAAAAGCTTCCGTGCTTTGTTTCCGTACAGGGTGTCCGAAATATAACAGAAACGGCGGCATTTTAAGCGGTTGTGTCCATTTATTTGAAATGTCGTGTCCGTATCTAGTCCAGGAGCCTCTGCCCTTTGGAGTTTCTGGAGGCGTTTTTGCTAGCTCAGGCTAGATTCCCTCTCGCATTTACAGGGGCACTTTTTTCGTAGTCTCGGGTCGTCTGCCCTGTCAGGGCCCTTTAGTGGTTTCAGGTTCCTTTTGCAGTTTCACATGTCCCACGTCTCAGCCGCTCCTCTGGCGCTTTCAGAGGCACCTCTGGCAGCTTTATGCACCCATCTGGCAATTTCAGGGACACTTAAACCATCGTGGGTTTCCTCCTGTCGCCCCTGGGGAATATTTGCCACCTATGGAGCCCCTCAGGCAGTAAGTCTCTCTACCGTGACAGAGCCATATCTGGCAATTCTCTAGGTCCTTTGGCCGTTTTAGAGGTTGTCTTGACGTCTCAAAGTTAACCCGCGCACGACCGTCGGTCCGTCCCGAACATCGGCGACTGGGGAGCGGGCAGTTGACTGCCCCCCCTCTAACTCACGAACGGATGGTCGCACGATAAAAATAAGCATACCGTTGGAAAGCCTGTGACGAGTAGAGCTCGAAACTGGTCTCATTTTTAGTTTTAGATAATATGTAAGTAATTTACGCCCTATATATGTTTTCTCATAGCCGACGGCATGAGACCGAGAAATGGCCTGAATCTCAAGGGCTGTGACTAACAACGCATAGGTAAAGGCACCAGCGCACAAGTAAATGTCCGCGGATGCCGATACACGTCTAATTTCCCAGATTTGTTCAAGATATACGCCGAAACGTTGAGTTAAAGACACCGTAATTCTCCCGTCAGCCGTCAGTGTGCGCCGCTGCCGTATGCGGTACCAAATTGACGGGAACTAATTTTAGCGTCTCTTTATTTTCGCGAAAAAAGATGATCTATGCCAATTTTATTGATCTTTGTGGTTCTTGTGATGGTTTCTCATGCTTAAAATTTGGAAAAATTGATTAGTTGCCAGTCTACAAAGTTGGCGGAGCTTTATTCCCAGAGCCTGTTTATTTCCAAAATATGCTACTTTTCAAACCTTTTGAGGTTCCTGGTATTAATTACATCTGTGCAAGCTAGTTCTGTCATTTTCTACCCATTCTGAGTAATTCATCGTCGATTTTGACGGTGGTACATTTTAGCCCACTACAGTTGTTCCTGACCTGACCTCAGGTCAGTGGCTGGAAGTCACTGATACTTTGCCCAATGAAGGAAACTAGATGTCTGTTTCACTCCACACTAAAAATGTTATGAAATATTCCGTCAATTTCAGAAAAAAACGGCGATATGTCTTAAAAATGGGCTTGACCTTAGGTCAATGACCCGGAAAGTTCCGAAAAATCTGAGATAGCAGATTTGTTGCATCTATCACGATCACTAATCCCTGAAAGTATTATTGAGATATTTTGTTTTGCGAAAAAAGCTAGAGGGCGTTAAACTTTTTTTGACATAGGTCTGTTTGACCTGACCTAGGTCAGGCACCTCACGTGATCTGAGGTCAAAATTTTGACACAAGACGTAAAATTGATGGAGCAAAAGGTACACAAAGTTTCGTGACTCTGTGTTTGTTCGTTCTCTCGCAATCCCAGAAAAGCCTCAGGGGGGGGGGGCAGTCAACTACCCCCCCAGTCGGGGACGGGTTAAGTAGGTTCAGGGCCCCTCTGGTCGTCTCATTGGACCCTTTTGCTAGGTACTGCTGGTAATCATTATGAAAAGCCCTCTCTAGCAGTGTCAGGGAATCCCCTGTTGTCCTACGTGCCCCTCTTGTCGTTTCTGGGGAACATTTTTGCCGTTTCAGGTGCTCTCTTGCAATTACAAAAGACGTTTTGGGAACTCAGGGTCCCTGTACACTACTATGGGCCCTCTAAATGTCTCCAGTGGAGTCCATGGCTGTATCAGGCTGGCTGATGTACTCCATGTTCCTCTGTTACGTGGGGTATATCTGGCAGTCTTAGGGCCTCTCTAACTGTGTCAGGGCCTTTCCTGGCGCTTCAAAGACCTCACTGGCAGTTTCAGGGGGACCTGTTCCGTACCACGAGCCTGCCTTATACATTCGGGGGCCCTCTGGACTTCCATTTCCCCCATACCGTCTCGGAGGTCCTCTTATCGTCGTTGCCTCGCACGGCCCTCCGACCTCTTTGGTGGTGTCAGGGGCCATTTTGCCGTCTCGGGACACACCTGACTTTCCCGAGGTTCCCAGTTGCATCAGGACCCCTATGTTCTAAAAAAAAAATTACAGTGTGGCTCATTTGGGGCCGCTCTCGAAGTTGAGATAATCGCTGATAAACCTCTGTTCACGGGACCCCTCTTTCTAGCCCCCCTCTTTATGTTGTGACCGTCTCGTGGCCCTTTCTGGCACTTTGACCGGTCTCATGGATCATTTGCCGTTTGTGGCCTCTCTTATGATCCCAATGACCCTTGGAGAGTCTCGGGGGCCCTTGTATTCATCTTAGAGGCCAGCTTGTCGTCTCAGGGTATCATAAACCCTCCCAAAGACCCTCTGACTGCATCAGGAATCTTCAGCTTTTCACACAGGCCCGTAAAACCCATTCGGGGCCCCATGGCGTTCCAGAGGCCCCTATACCGTCCCAAGGACTCGGTCCTCATCCTGGCCGTCTCAGGGGCCCTGTGACCCTTCTGGCAGTCTCAGGGACAATCTACCATATTGCAGCACTATTGTGGTTTCAGAGGTCCTTTGAGAGTTTCAGGAGCCCTTCTGTCTGTCTCAGGGGTTATCTGACCTTCCCAGAGGTCCCTTGACTGCATCAAGAACCAGTCACGTTTTCACAGAAACCACGTGAAGCTGATGCGGGGCCCCTTTGGAGCCTCTTTGGAGTCTGAGACGGAACCAGGAGCGGTGGGGCTCTGTGGAGATTGGGGGGCAAACGCGATTTTTACCTCGTTTCTCTCCATACAACGCCATAGGGTTAAAGGCCAGGGGCCCTTCCACAAGCCGGCAGGGGTGGAGGCTACAGGCGGCGGCAAGGACCTCTATGTTAGCAATGGTCCGTTCAAGCCGATAGAGGGCCAGTTACAGGTAAGCAGGAGGCTCCTTCCAACTGTAAAGGGGACCTACAGGCCGGTAAGGCTTCATAGAACAGCAGGGAGTCCCTCCACGGCCTCCACAGGCCAGCAGGGGCACTCCGAAGGTTGGCAGGGGTCCGCAGGCCTACAGAGAAGCCCGACAGACCGGAAGGTGGTCCCTACAGGCCGATAGGGGACCCAAAAGACCGGCAGAGGGCCCCCTACAGGTCGGCAGGAGGCCCCTGCAGGCAGGCAGGGGGCCCTACAGACCGACAGAAGGTCCCCCTACAGGCCAGCCGGGGCCCTGTAGGCTGGTAGGGGGAAACAAAGGCCCGCAGGAGGCAACCTACAGGCTGATATGGTCCCTCTATGGGTTTTACCTTTTGTCTAATCTTGCCTGCCATTCTTGACCCGCCCCCGACTGAGGGGCAGTTGACCCCCCCGAGGTTTTTCTGGGATTGCAAACACAGAGCCACGAAACTTTGTGCACCTTTTGCTTGATCACTTTTACACCTTGTGTCAAAGTTTTGACCCCAGGCTACGTCAAGTGCCTGACCTAGGTCAGGTCAAACAGACCTATGTCAAAAGAAGTTTATCGCCCTCTAACTTTTTCGCAAAACAAGATATCACAATAATACTTTCAGGCATTAATGATCTTGATAGATGCAACAAATCCCCTATCTCAGATTTTTCGGAATTTTTCGGGTCATTGACCTAAGGTCAAGCCCATTTTTCAGACATGTCGTCGTTTTTTCGTAAATTCGCTGAATATTTCATAACATTTTTAGTGTGGAGTGATGCAGACATCTAGTTACCGTCATTGGGCAAAGTATCAGTGACTTCCAGCCATTGACCTGAGGTCAGGCCACGAATAACTGTTGTGAGCCAAAATGTACCACCGTCAAAATCAACGATGAATTACTCAGAATGGGTGGAAAATGGCAGAACTGAATTGCACAGACGTAAGGAATACCAGGAACCTCAAAAAGTTGAAAAAAATTGCCTATTTTGGAAATAAATATGCTCTCGCGAATAAAGCAACGCCAATAGTGTACACTGGTAACTAATTACTTTTTCCAAAATTTAAGCAAGAAAAACCATCACAAGAACCACTAAGATCAATAAAATTGACATGGATAGGCTTTTTTGGCAAAAATAAAAGAACGTTCAAATCAGTTCCCGTTAATTTCTTACTGCGTACGACTGCGGCGCATGCCGACAGCCGGCGCGAAAATTGCCGTGTCTTTAACTCAACGTTCCGGCGTATATGTTCAACGAGTCCGAGAAATTAGATGTGTATCAGCATTTGCGGACCTTTACTTGTGCGTTGGTGCTTTTACCAATGCGTTATTAGTCACAGCCCTTGAGATTCAGGCCGTTTCTCGGTCTCATGCAGTCGGCTATGAGAAAACATATATAGGACACAACTTGCTTACATATTATCTAAAACTGAAAAATGGGACCAGTTTCACGCTCTACTCGCCACAAGCTTTCCAACGGTGCGCTTATTTTTATCGTGCGACTAACCATTCGTGAGTTAGAGGAGAGCGGTCAACTGTCTCCCCCAGTCGAGCGTGATCGTAACCGACCGACGGTCGTGCGGGGGTTAAAGTATTCTGGCGATAACTTCAGTTTCTATAGGAATAATTTTCGTCTATCGATGGGTCCCCTTCAGACATTTTGGGGGTGCTTCCACATCTAGAACCAGGAGCGACGGAACACCCAGAAGAGTGGCGGGGTGGGAGTAGAGACGTTTTCCCCCATAGGGCTAGTGCTAAATTTCCCAAAAAGTGGGGGCATGGCCCCTCGGCCCCCTGTCCCTAGGCTTATGCCTAGGACCCCTCTGGCTGTGCCACTGATATATAGGTGCCATGGTATATACATGCATATATATACATATGTACATATAAATAAATATATATATACACACACACATATATATATATATATATATATATATATATATATATATATATATATATATACATGTCGTGCTCCGGGCCTATATACGCCCAGAGCATGAGACTGTCTGTAGACGAAAATAGAGGTTACTGACAACGATCACCATGTTTGGGCGTCTTGCGTTTCACCTGAGGTCGCGAAGTTTCGGAAAGAAAAGGAAATCGTATTTAGCATGACGATTGGTAAAGATTTGGTGGTGATCGGTCCCAAACGGCCGGAGTATGGGATTGCGGCCCGGGTATAGCAGCATCTAGGGTTTTGACAGCGTTTTGTTGATCTCTGACATGACCCATGGTCACGAGGTTCTGGAACACGAGGTTCAACCGATGTGGAACCTGATGAATTTAAGGATGAGTTCAGCTCGTACAAAGAGAAAGGATTGCCTTGTATGGCTCTGTGTTGGTTGAGGCGAGATCAAAATCTGGCATATTGTTTGTCATGAGTGTCTTGGATGCGAGAGCCTGGGCCATAGTTTGTGGAGAACGACATATGGGAGTAAAATTGACCCAGGTGATTGGACACTTCTTTTGGGTTATATATCTGAACTCCTTGAATTTTTAAAACCGGAAGAGGACGCTGGAAACTTCTTTTGTGTATGAAACCTTGAATAGTATCTCATCATTTGTGCAAGGGTGTGGAGGTGATGAATTTACTCAGGAGCTGTAGCCAACTAGACCGCATAGCTTCTGGAATAGTTCGTCTAGCTTTGGCGTAATCCCTTTTATAGTCAAGGAGGGCGGTGGGGTTGTCTCTGTTTTGGCGGAATTTACAGGCGTCGAATCACCAAGGACACTTGTATTTCCCTTTTGGCTTGGACGTCAGGATATGGGCTCGCGCAGCGGAAATAATCGATCCTGCTACTTTTGCACAGGCAGAGTCAACATCTGTGAATTCTGAGACGATCTGACACTCGGTTCGGAAGAGTCCCAGTCAGCTTTTTTTTTAATGTTCCACCCTGCTGGAGCATCGCATTGGAAGTGTGCTGTTTGGGTCGCTCCGCCAACTTGTTATAGGGAGGTGGTCACAAGAAAGAGGGTCGTTTTCATTTTCCCATGGAAGGAGAGGAATTAATCCGCTAGAACATAGCGAAATATCAATGTGTGAGATCATTCCAGAGAATTCATCCAGTACTGTCGGGGAGCCGTTGTTTAAGATATGTAAAGCGTTAATTCTAATGAGCTGTTCAATAACTAGCCTTCGTCTGACGCATCGGTCAGACCCCCACAAAAAATGTTTGCTGTTGGCGTCTGAACATAAGATAAATGTCGGTGGAAGTTGGTCGGTGGCGTTTTGTACGTCTTGAAGACAAACAGGTACGCCTGGGGAGAGGTACAGAGAACATACACTGATCTGGCGGTTTGAAATAGAGCCGTGCAGGCGACCGCTTGTAGGTCTGTGTGAACCGACAGCTGTCTGTGAGGCATTTGATTTGAGATGTATGTGATAACTAAATCATGGCGTCTATGAACGTCATCACATTTTGTGAACATAGGGTACCTGGGTAGACGGGAGTTGTACGGGTCGCTTGCGAGATAATATGTTTCCTGTAAACGTATAATACTATAAGAAGAAAACATCAGTAAAGGTTTGATTTCGGCCCATTTGCTAAGCAAACCACGGCAATTTCGCTGTAAAATAGAGGTTATTATTATTGATGCATAGAACCGAAGGCAGAAACTCCGTCTCTTGGAAAGTAGTGGCATTAGGTGTGAGTCAACTCAAGATGCTCTGAATCCCTGAAAGGGCTTGTGAACCCTGCTGAGTCTTCTGCTGAGTCATGACTGGATGACCGGCTCCGGGGTCGACTGGGACCGGGTCTGGGCGATGGAAGTTGCATGTCCGTCCGCGAAGACCGCGGTAGAGCCTCAGCACCAGGGTGGTGTGTGGGTGGATGTGACCGGAGCATAGGATGCAGGGATCTCCTGGGAACAAACTGCCCCCGGAGACAGTTGTCGATGTCCCTCTCGCAGGCTGTTTTGCATCAGCCTCTTCTTGTGTTCCAGTCACTGTGTGCATCCGACTGAACTGGAAGCCGACAGAACAAGACTCGCGACATAGAGGCTTCAAGAGCTGAAGTGGAGGAAGCTGTGAGATGTCATCAGTCTGAGCAGACGAAGAGATAGTGCTTTTCGATGTGACTTGAGCATACGTCTCTTGAGTAAGGTTTTTCTCTGACTGTACGTGACGCCGTGTTTCGGGATATGAAATATTCGTTTTTGCCTTTAGCTCACAAATGCGCTTTTCAGTCAGCCAGATAGGATATGTCTTTGAGTTTGCGGCGTAATCGGAAGAGTCGCAAGAGATGCGTCTAGCAGGCTTGAAGCGCAAGGAGCTCTCATGCGTATTGTTACCACAGCGAGCGCGGCGAGCCGTTTGTCTGCAGTTACGAGAGCCATGACCAAACATCTGGCAGCTGAAACAGCGAAGAGGGTTGGGATGAATGGGTGGATTTCATAGCAGAGGTAGCCTGCGTGGAGCTTCGGAGGGAGACGGGGAGTTTTGAACGCGAGGACAAGGAGACTGGTGTCCTGACGCTGTCCGTTCCTGAAGGTGGTCAATCGACGGACGTGGCTGACCAGCTCGTCCCTCAGTTCTTGTTGAATCGCCGCTTCGGATATGAAGCGTAGTTCAGGTGCAAGCAAAGTTCCTTTGCACGAGTTTCGAGTGGGGTGAACGGTGACCGTCACTGCCGTGTTACAGAAAGTAGTCTGAGGAACATTTTTGTTTGGTGAGGTTAGTTTTTGTGATGAGAGAGTCACCGCAAAGTTCTTGGATGTTGTTATGTTGTTACTGTTACTGCCTCCTTCATTTATGATGCGTAGCCATACTGCCGCCCCATATGGCAGCTTTATCTGGCAGGTCTTGACCGCCGACGTAATAAACAGTCTGACCCCAGAGGCCGCCGAGTGTGGAGCTCCGAGTGGGCACACGACAGATGTGAAGCCGAATGTTTGGACCACAGATTGCTTCCATCTGTTCTGGAGGCGTCCAGACGTTAATTTGCTGGAAGTTGATGTTCGAGTCGGTTGGTTTTATTATTATGTATGACCTGGGCTGCTCCAGGTAGGGCTCTGAACCGGGCGTGGTGTTCCGTGCATCTGATCGCGTGTTGCCCCGGATCTGGCAAAGGGTATCCTTTGCCAGAGCGCACATGTCGTTTGCCCTGGTTGCTTGCACTGGTCGGGATAAGTCCTTCGACCGTTCCAGCCGGGCCGGTCCTGGCACGCTGCCAGGGCCGTGGGGCTCGGGCGAAGTCAATAACAGGTCAAGATCACGAGAACGTGAAGCGTCAGTGCGTCCGAAAGTGGTGCGGTGCCGAGCAGTGGCCGGGTTTGTGCTAAGGTCAGTATCCGATTTCGCGACAGACGAAGTGTGTTCGTGTGTAGAGATCTGTTCCAAGTCGTGGTCATCGTCTTTCAGGGTGTGCATTGTCCTATCCGTTACATCTCTGCAAACATCACTGTTGATGTCTGCAGAGGGGCTGATGAAGTCAGAGTCCCAGTTGGAGTTCGAGTCAATAGAGTCAATGTCGTTTTTCTTCTGTTTCTCTCGATTTTACATTAGAGAGCAGTTCGGGAACAGCTCGGAAAAGAAAACTTGAAGCAGAGAGTAGGCCTACCCTAAAAGTTTGTGGATTGCAGAAATAAACGTGGAGGTGTAGAAAAAAAACTATCAGAGAACGCAAAGCCTGAATGTAGACAAGAGACAGGTGCTCGTGTCGACCCATTCGGCCAGAGGCGCAGCCAAGGGGGGAGGCCGGCCCCCCTCATGCCCGCATTTTTGTGAAAACCATTGCATCGTCCTCCCGGCAGGCGGCTTTCGTATGATTTCAGTCCACTCTGAGTTCCGGGCCCCCCTTAAGAAAATCCTGGCAGCGTCCTTGCAGTCTACCTAGGAGCGGAGCAGAGCACGCCCGACCTCCGTAAAACTGCGGCACGACGGCATGCTGAAAGCCATTTGGGACGGTTGAGTTTCGTTCATGGCGCATGAAGGGCGCGGTAAGTTTGCGTCGTCGCGGGTACGGTGGCGTGAGGTCAGACAAGTGGCTGTTTCTGGGGTAAAGTGTACCTTCTATCCAACAGTAAATGACAGCAAAAGTACTATTGGATGGAAACTGGAGGGACAGCAGCAGCTCTTTTGAGGCTGGGTATAGGGCGTTAAGAAAGAAAGTTTCTGTCATCCCAGGTCGTCAACAGTCTGTGATCGGTTCCTTTGGTACCTACCAACCTTTGATTCAGTAGTGGGTGCTTAATTTGTGAGCATCATTTTTTAATGTAAATGATTGTAATACTGTGATATTGTTACTTTTGTTCTTGTAATAATGTTGTAGAATTGTTGTTAAGTAATTAAGTACCCATTAGAAAGAATTTCATCACACTGTATTGTTGGAATACAATGCCTCTGGCCCAAAAGTCACAAAAATTGCCTATAGGAGATGATCAATGTATTGCCAATGTCCACATTTAGCATTAGAGCATATCCAGCACCTAGACCAACAAAAACTGGCATAAAAAGTGAAAAAACATGGTACATTGTTACACTATCATGCCTGTATGGCTGGTTCTGTATAGTTGTTGCCATGCACATACATTTGGAAATGGAGTTTGGCTTATGGCCTTGAGCAAATGATCATCTTCCATCCCAGCTGGTACTAATTTTTCCTGGACTACAGTGCTGGAATAGTTCTTTAGCAGTGTAAAAAGCTGTATAACTTAACCTAACCTAACCAAACCAAAAGTAAGAAGTATATCTGTGAAATGAAGCATTTACTTGGTAAACCATATTGCCTTTGAATCTCCGTGGAGCACCACTCAAGGGCAGTCAGCCGGGCATGCTTGCAATGATTCATTAGAGGCAGCCAGTAGATTTTGACTTGCTTCTGGAATCACAGTTGTATCTGGTGGTTTTGGAGTCTCTTGCATCTCTGCTAGCTATCACTAAATGTTCAGAAGATGCTCTTTCCACTGGTAGTACTGTCAAGCAAAAATTGCACCCTTGAGAGGTGCTGTTTTCAGGTGCCGCCCATCATCCTGAGCAATGCATACTTTAGCATGGGACTGTTAAAATGTGAAGTGTAAATCTGTATTGAATATTTCATGTATAGCATCAAAACATCTGGCTGTATGGCAAGATTTTCAGTGGAAATTGCAATCCAGGAGAAAAAACATGGTTGTTGTCTTTGCAGCAATGAAACACTGAAAATTGTGTTTAAGTTAATCATATTTACAGATGGACTGCTTGAAGGAGCAAGTTAAGACATTAAGTAGCCTCCTCTTATTGGTAAGTTACTCTTGTGCTGTTGGTAAGTTTTTGCAGCAGTGTCATATTATGAGTTCTGAGGCAAACCAAGACACATTTTGGTAACCAGAGCTCATATGTTTGCTTTTCTGTTTGTTCTTATACAGTATGCTGTTCCAAAATTCATTTTGTGTTGGTTTGTCGCAGTACGAGAAAACTGGCAAAAATATCAGTAAAAATTGGAAAATATCATATTGTCATGATGTTTCACTTTTGCTATGTACTACTGTGTTGTGTGGGGAAATACTGATTATAAGAAGAGAAGGCCTCCTAGAAGGTATTCTTTGTTTTCAGAGGAGTGATAAGGAGAAAGATGACAACAAACATTGTCTTTTTGGGTATCTTTCCACATGCAAAAGCTAAAGTACCAGTAATCTGGGGTAATACTAGGTTTGGGAATGACTCGGCAATTTTTAGCCAGGTTGAGCCATTTTTAAAGAATTTTGGACTTTTGCCACTATTTCCAGCCTCATGGATGTGTTCCTCCTGCTGTTTTCTTGTATGGACACCCAAGCACTGGCAAGACTACAGCTCTGAATCACGTGCTAGCCAAATTTCACGGGCCCAGTGCCGTCGTCAACTGCGTGGAGTGCTATGCGCCATCACTTCTCTTCCAGCTGGTGCTGTGCCAGCTGACAGGTCAGTGCATCATCTAGATGGTCCATTATCTCAGCACTAGCTGATGTGTCTGGCAGTGGCCCTGTAGCATATGGTTGAATATCATGATGTTGGACGTAGTAGCACAGGGCACTGCATTATAGCTGGCGCTTTTGCTGCCAGCTGTAGTGCTCTTACTTCACCATTACAGTGACTGCACCATGCTTTCCCCAGTATTCCTTATGTCCATCTCTAGAATGTTTCTGGTGTTTCTGCCGAGACTTTGAGATACTGTGTTTGAGACGAAATTATGATCCGTTTCTCGAGGTCGAGTTAATTGAAATCTATAGATGTTTATGGCCGGTCATCGTATAATAGACGTCCGAGGTCTTTTCCTGCGCCCAGTCTCCTCCCAGGCCAGATATCGCCTTCCGTTGCGCCCTGTGGCCCGAACCCAGCGGCGTTTTACGTGGCTTGAAGCCTTGGCATGGAACCATGCTCTCTCAGTCGTGTGTTCTCGAGTGAGTCACACTTGTTAGTGCATCTTCTAGATTGCTTAGTTGGCGTGTTTAATTTGCCTTGTGTGCCGACTCCGCGCAACCTCAGGTGATCCACGTAGATGCATGGAGGTCACGGATGTGGTTTCATTATGTTCGATCAGAACAGGAGCCAGCGAATAACTACGAGCCTGGAAGTTACCGAATATGTAGGAACATATTGCAGCTAAACAGAAATTGTGGTCCGAATTTTCTTGCCTTTCCGATGATCTGTTTTTATGAGCACGACGACAGGTGTCGGTTGACAGTAGTTTAGTCAGACAAAACAAATGACTCCTAGTTGCCCACTTTGTCTTCATTTTTTGCGTTCTCCCTTAAAGTATATCTGATAAGGAGTTTCGTTTTTTGAGAAACGTCCTTACCGTCGTTGCTGGTGAATGCCAGTGAGGTTCAAATAAGTCCGTATCGAGAGCTATGACTTCTCATCCGTCTTCATTGGCATGCAAATGTGACTCAGTACTCTGAATGGAAACACGTAGTCAAGGACCGCCACCAGTTACAGAAAATGCTCCACCTTTAACACACGGTGTTTGATGGCTGTAGCCGAGTTGTAGCTCGCAGACCTGGTATGTGTGCGGGATCGTTTTTAGAGTTGATAAGGCCAGGGCCGTTTAGAAGCCATAGCTCTCCATGGCGCACCTTAGGGCGAATGCCAATTTTTTTCAAAAGCTGCGAGGTTCATTGCTCTACCTGCCCTATGGGCTCCTACACTCATGAGTCTTTAAAACGTGACGACAAGAGGAAGCATTGGGCAATGAACGTCGTGACTGGTCCGTAGCTGCTCCGTATTATTATTACGGTCTTGTGAATGGGTGTTGCCTGAACCCAGTTTTGATTATTCATATTGTTGGTGCTTTGAGACATTTGTCAGTAAACTGGATGTTAAGAATGTGTTAAGCGATTTTTTCGGGCCAACCGTATGTATTTCTAAAAGGTTTACAGGGTGGAATCCTTCAGAAATTATTTGTTATATTATTCCATCATTATTTTAATATCATGAATATATTTTGTATGCTGTTTTGTAGCAGACGATTTGTATTGTGCACATATTTAACCTGTGAACCGTTTTGAATTTTTGTTAGCCTTTCACGGACGCAACCAAAGTGCGACGATTTTATTGTAATTTTACATCTGATACCAACTAGTTATTCTACGCAAAGTTCACATTGGAGAAAAGACGACATTCATGCACTGGTTGATTGGAGAACTGTTCAGTCGTTGGATCATTGGTATCAGTCGTTTTCCACGTTTTCATATTGTTCTTGTCATCACACACATACATGTGCACACAGGGGTGGCTTAGGGTCATGTCACGTCACACCTGTACAACGAACACGTCAATGTCGAAGAGCCAGAGGATGCAGCGCGCACCTGCCAGGCAGAGCACGATGCGGGCGGGCACCGTGCCGAGTACGCAGCGCTTGAACTCTGCCAACGCGCACGCCACGCGGCTGGCCTGGATCTCCGAGTCGCAGCTGCTGTCGTCGTCGCAGCCGGGGCCGGCGCCGAGGCCGGGCCACAGCCACTCAGACCACCTGCCGGCCGGCGTGCACGGGTCGCCGGTGTCGGCCTCGGCGCACGGCTCTCGCACGCAGCAATCGCAGCAGCCGCCCGGACACAGGCAGACGCCGCGGCGGCTCCGCTTGCGACAACGGCCCATCGTGGTGGACCGTACGGACGTGAGGTGTGGGGTACACTGGCAGGGCAGTGGATTTGCAGTGGACCTTTTGTGGATTGCTGTCCGTATTATGAGTCTCTTCAGCGTTTCATAGGTGAGATGAGCATTATGACTTCAGATCTTTCTTCACACCGTAATTTTACTTACTTTCTTGTTTTGAAATATTATAGGTAATGTGATAGGTAAAGTTGTGAAGCTTCGTCTTTCAGTAAGCTTGTTGGTTTAAGTTATCCTAATTTTTGGACCATCCAGTCTTTAGGTTTTTGTGTGTCTTTCGCGTCTCGCGTTCGCCTTTCGTATGCTGTTTTCAAGTCATGACGGTAGTAAGCAAATTGTTCGCCGTATTTATCGAAACGTGGCGTTTTTTGGTAAAGATCCTCCTTTTAGAACGGCAGTGTTCTTAATCATCATTCAGGTGTTTACATGGACCGCCAAGAAATGTTTTCTGTGTCATTGGTCAAAGCCTACACCGGCAATTTCAGGCCGACTTTGCTTCTTTCACCTGAAAGGATAAATGACTGGAAATTTATTAGTGCAACGTCACGGAAACAGTTTTTTTGTGGTAGCAGAAATGCCTGATATATGCAGGCCTGCCGAACAAACGCCTGACCAGATCCCAGACATATGTTTTTCATCGTAGTGGATCTTAAGAAAAACATGGTAGCTGGATCCTGGATTAGATTTAGGTGTTCGGCGGATCCAGACTTATAGTTGAGGTACTGGCGGTCGTTTCGTCAAGAAGGCAGCTAGATGTTGGATCAGGTCCGGATGTCTGGCGCGGATCTGCTTACGCCTCAGAGGCCTGCTGATCTTGCGATTCTTGATTACATTTGGACATTACATGTTACCCAGTATGTTATATGGAAAGTCAAATATTCGCTTAAACCTCAGATTTGTATTTTAAAACTAGTGTGCAAGAAGGGCGTTAAAGTAAGTGTTCGACGTTTAAAGTCACCTAAGTCTACGACGATTGAAAAGGTACTCTCGGGTTTGGGATCGGGGATTCCTTGGATCCCTCCAGCAAAGCAAAGGCTGCATTTTCCGGTACATTGAACAAACGGATCTTGTGTTAGTTTTAATTTGGGATATGAAATCCAGGATCTGGACTTTGGATACCTTTGTGTCGTGCTCATGTATGTATAAGAAACTAAGTTTTCCATTTGTAATGAGATCGCTGTTGACCGCGCTCCCATGATCTCATGTTTCAACTTGAGGCCGTATGAGTTGGTTCTCTGTCGCTACATGAGTAGCCTGGTCCCACGAATCCCATGAGTAACATGAACAGTCCTGCTCTGTGATTAACTCTTCCCTCGGGTTTTTCGTGCTCGTACTGATCTTTAGTTACGCGCAGTGTCATGTACCAGATGGTGCACGATTGTCTGTTCAGTTCTTATCGCAGTGATATACCGTTCGAGCCAGCCCGACCCGTGGTTGTGGAGGTAATACCTGAACGAAGGCTTGTTTTCGTCGCAGTTGCGACTGCCGTTTTCAACGCTATTTCTACGGGTTTAAAACTTACTTTCGGCGCCGTGCCCCCGCCAACCTTGAACCGTAGTGCAACACGAGTTGGCATTGCAGTTGCTGTTCGTCTCTGCGGAAATCGGCCAGTCCGCTTGATCGGAACAAAGACGTAAAGTTTCTAAAGGAATGTAAAAAGGTCCATGTTTTCAAAAAGATTCACAGAATTCTGTGACTACTGACGCTGGTGACTTCTTTCATAAGATGTTGCTTGTGTATGTATGCTTTTAATTACCTTTTTTTGTTCGAGTGTTTGCGGGATTTTACTCGTTTTTGTGTTTCAATGGGATTTTTCCAATTGTATATGATTGTGTGTATTTTTGGCTCGTTCCACTTAAAACATTCAGTCTAACTGTGTTCATTTCATCGCTTTTTCTTTTTTTTTGAGCGTTGTGCTGCACGTATATCGAGTGATATCCTGTGTTTGGTGTGCATTCTACCGCATTTTCAGGCTCGGAGCAGAAATGCGATAGTATGGGCAGCTTAGTTGCACGTCTGCAAGATATCGGAAATGAACACCGGGAAGAAAATGTCGTCATTGTACGTATCGGGGATATTTGTTGGGTTTATTTCTTCAAGAATTAGGCAATCGTTGCAGAAACCTCACACACATATACACATATATATATATATATATATATATATATGATTATTACTTGGCGTTTTTGACATGCTTCGTTTTCCGAAATTCGATACGTCGCCACAACCGTTATTTGTAAACGGACTGATGGTTGTAGCCATCCATCGCTTTCCTAAATGACTAGGTTTGGCTGTGCAGTTTTGTCACTTTTATCGGACACCAAAACTATTCGCCGGTTTTGGTGTCTGATAGACGACCATGTGAATTTTACCGCTACGGAAGATCGTGGCTTCGTGACTTGGCCTGCCGTGCCCTGGACATTGAGTAGCTGCTTGAACCGACCCGGCCGACCCAACCGGACCTTACCTGGCGTGATGTGACGTGACGTGGCGTGATATGACCTGACCTTGCCTGGCCTGAGCTGATTCTGCCTGACATTGTCTGATCTTACCTGGCCGCGCATGACCTGACCTGGTCTGACCCGACCTGGCCCGTCCAGAACCGACCTAACAGGACCAGACCTGATCTGACGAACATGTCCCGATATGGCCTGCCCGAGCCTGATCTGATCCGATCCTATCCGACCTGACCCGACCTGACCTGACCTGACTTTACCTGGTCTGGCCTGATGTTACCGAGCCTGACCGATCGGACCGGTGGCCAGGTCCTGGAGAGCGCCGAGCGTCTGCGTGATCTGGACGCCGGCGTGCTGGCGGCCTTGCTGCGGCTGCAGGAGCTGTGTGCACTGCCCGTCTGCGTGGTGCTCGTCTCCACCATCGTCTGGGACAAGTTCCAGACGCCGGCCGGCCTGCCCCAGCCCCTGTTGGTCCACTTCCCACAATACAGCCGCGGTGAGTAGCCGGCCCGGACGGCGTACGGTTCAGGTCTGCCGTTCTCAGTAGACGTCCACCATTCTTGGTGGGAGTTCTGCCTTCTCGGTGAAGGTCCACCGTTCTCTGCAGAGGTCCACTGTTCTGGGCAGAATTCCACCAACTCAATTACTTTGCCAGACTGGTACGTGATCAGGCAGACACATTGCACTCGGCGCATCCGTGTGCTCACTGTGTTTTCCGCCGCATCCAGGCAGTTAACAGGAGGGCAGCGGTTGAAGACGTACGCTGTTCTTATCATGGGTCCTTTGCCCATTAAAATTGGCATTTCATGTCTGTCCTTATCAGAAGAATTAATTTCCCGCAGTGTAACCGCGATGAGATCAGCTCTGCTTATGATTCCAAATTCCGTTGTGATACTGTTCCCGAGCGCAAGTCAACGCCCACACTACAACAGCACCCCTTCATAGCAGTTCACTGAATGATTGTTCGTCACCCCACTCGTTCTTTGGCCTTCTCGGCGCATTTTTCGTCTGTTCGTCGTAAAATCAGTTATCCCGTCTCTTGCTGTAGCACGAGCTGTAACAGACACAGAGCACAAATTTAGATATGTAGCCAAGGTTCGCGAACTTTGTTGCGGACCTTACGTAAGTTAGCTGTCTTGACTTTTGCCTCGCTGCCGCGAGGCATATTTTTAGGCGTCTTCGTCCTTTGCTAGCAAGTGTTCCGGCTAGATCGGAGGACGAGGTAGCTGGATGATAACGTCGGGCAGATACTAGCCTGCGGTTGTCTGACGTAGTTCCCCGTGCGGCCGACAGGGGCGCTGCTGGAGATCCTGTCTCTGGACCGGCCAGAGGGTGTGGACGCCCAGTTCTACCGCGGCTTCCTGAACCTGCTGTTGTCTGTCTTCCTGTCGGCGTGTCGCAATGTGCGGGAGCTGCGATACCTGGTCAGTCTGACGACAGACTAGACAGCCTGGCCCCGGTGTGGTCACTTGCACCCAGTCTGGCCAGTCTGCTGTCCGATTCTAGCCTGAGTGTTCAGTTTGTTTTCAGTCTGGTCGTAACGTAGCTATTTGCCGGTTTGTCAGTCTATCCTCTGTGGACCGTTGTCCAGTTTATCGATAGCTCCGTACCTAAGTGAGTGGCAGTTGCCTGGCCGACTGGTAGCCGCTTTTGTAACAGAACAGAAGTTTCCTCTGTAAGTGATTAACAGCTCCCTGCCATAGCGACCTCCGTGCTCCCCCGCAAGTCCCCGCTGATGTTCCGTTCCTGGGCGGTGTCGAACAGAGGGTTTTAATTCGCGCGTCGTCGTGTAGTCGCGTGCTGGAGCTAGCCCAGTTTGACTTGTAGAGCCAGCACATGGTACCGCCGAGACGCATAGTCAACTGTTCTGAGTTGCGACTTGCGGTCGTGATGCTCTGCCGGGTCGGGCGCAGTGGGCTGTGGTGTATCGCGGTCGTCGGCACCGGTGTCACTGTCAGACTGGACTCCCTTCCCCTCTCTCTCGGCTGGAAAGACGGAGCAGCTCGGGAGGCGTGGTCAGTGCAGACGTGTGGGCTGTGATCGGAAGGTCCGGCTCAATTTGCCGACTTCTGTGCGCACGTCACCGTAGCCTGTTGTCTCAGTAAACCTACAGTGATACTTGACCACGCCGGACATACATGTCGCTAGACTGCGCCGTGAGTCGTCCACCCCTCAGCGCCGCCATCGTTGTGACCGTCGCCGGCGGGCGGTGTCGACGGCAGGCGCGCGCCAATTTCGTCCACTATCAGGAGCCGGTGCGTTCGGGCCTGGTGGACCCGGCGGACGCCCGCCGTCTCTGGCAGAACGTGGAGCCCCACCTTCGGGCCGCACTGCGCACCGTCTACCTGCGAGAGGTCTCCAGGTGGGTGTGCCGCCCTCTCCCTGCCGATTGGCCCGCCATGTCTGTTCCGTTGACTGTTTATCAGCTTGTGTCATGAGGTGAGCGATTGTGTCGCCTGGCTGACAGTACCTGGCAAGAGAATGGCTACATGTCTGTGAACGACGTCTCCTGCCGGAATTTTCCCTTAAGACGCTGGAAGATTAGTCATGTTTCATGGGCGTTTGCCAGCCGGCCGGAAGTTGTTCATAAGTAACAGAATGAAGGGAATATGGCTGTTAATGTCCCGTCCTAAGCTCTTTGGTTCCTTTGTGTTTTTACATTTTACTTTCACTGTTATATCTTACCTTGTAATATTAGAGTTGGTAAACAAGCAGAGTTGTTTTTTTTCATTTTTTTTGTTGATGACAGGAACACCCTGTGCTCTGGTTCAGAACAGTCTGTTTTTGGTGTCCTGTGTTCTGTATGTCGCCATCCCGCTGCGCTCGTGTGGGAAAATTCCACTAATATTCAGCGCTTTGACGGCGCATGACGCCAGTGTGCTCCGTCCAGTGACCAGTGGGAGCAGATGACGTCACTGTGCTCTGTCCAGCCAGTGGCCAGTTAAAGCAGATGATATCACTGATGTCACTGTGCTTTGTCGGGCCCCTAGCCAATGGGAACAAATGACGTCACTGTATTCTGTCTGGCTTGTGACCAGTGGGAATAGATCATGTGACTGTTCTGTCCGGCCAGTGACCAGTGGGGGGCAAATGACGTCACTTCTCCGTCCGGTTTGTGACCAGTGGGAGTAGATGACGTCGGCTTTACTCTGTCCAGCCAGTAACCACTGGGAGCAGATGAGTGGTACTCTGTGCGGCTTGTGACCACTGGCATTGGATGACGTCACTGTACTCTGTTCTTCCAGTGATCAGTGGGAGCAGATGCAGAGGCTCATGCCGGAGGCCGAGGCTTCCACCTCCGACACGGCCGACACCAAACGGCTCAACACCGAGCTGCCGTTCTACTCCAAGGTATCTGCTGCGTAAACACCTCACGTAGAATCGGCGTCTGTCCCGACTGTCTTTTCACTCTCACGGCGCCGAGGGTCCCGTCTGCCACAAGCAGGCCGCCGTCGGAACACTGAGGTTGAGGTGACCGGTTGATGAGTCTAGTTAACGAGAATGTCGTTAAGTGTGAATGCGACTGGCGCCTGGTGACATGTAGGTTTTGCGTGACGTCGTGCAGAGATGGAAACGTATTTCTTAACCCTATTCCCGGCAGGGGGGGGCGGAATCCGCCCCCCCCTCGGGTTTTTTGCTTGCCAATTCCAGGCTTTTTGACGCAGCTTCACGAAACTTGGTGACTTTTCCTAGCTATTCCTTCTACGCGCCGTGACAAAATTTCGAAATTCTATTTTGCTCAGGGGCGGAGCCAGGCAACGTTTTTGGGAGGCACCTCAGGTCATTTTTGGCCATGTTGAGGGTAAAAGGAAAATGTCTGCCAAAAACAGAGTTTTTAAGATAGAACTTAAAACTTTATATGAATATATAGCTAAATAGTTGGGCAATGTGCATATGTAATTTTGTTTATCTGAGGTCACTTTACAAGGTCAGGTCAAGGTCAAAAGTCAAAATTTGTTTTTTCGCAATAATTTCGGCGCCGTTTTTTCAAATGCCAAACCCGGAATATATATGACGTAGAAAGATGCCCTCTACTTGTGTACCAAGTTTCAGCTTGATATCAGGTCAGGTCACGGAGCTATGACCTGAAATGTCAGTGCACGTACCCTATATCGCAAAAGCCAAAAAATGAATTTTTTGGAATAGAGTGAATTTAATCAATTAAAAACGTTTACAGATAATATTGAATGCACACGATATCATTCCAGGTGACCCCAAGGTCACTGGAGGTCATTTAAGGTCAAAGGTCACAAGTTGATCTGAGAAACGTGTGACCATGACAGTTCCCCCTTTTTTATGTCCCTGGCACCGCCTATGCTAACATTATACAAACATTGTAATGCGATTTGTACTTCTTTAGCATAACATGACTAGCAGAAGCTAAAAAAGTGTTTTGGCCTCTTTTGTTCATTCCGTTATTGGAAAACTAATCCCTCTATTTTTGAAACCCTGTGAACGCCCATGAATTTTCTCAAAATTTCAAATTTGCATACCCATGGTAAAAGCCCTATCCATGATCTCTCGATTGATGCCAGTTTCATTGAAATCGGTCCATAAACAACGGAGTTATAAGAAGTCAAAAAGTACCCCCAATTTTGACATTTTTGCCCCCCTGTATCCACAAATTTCAAAATTTTGAAAATTTCTTTTTATAAAAATGTAGTTCACGTCACGGCAAATCGATTGCCGTTTGTTGCGATGAAATCGGATAAGTAGTTCTCGAGATCTCAGGGGGGGCCGAATCCGCCCCCCCCTGCCGGGAATCGGCCATACCGTCTAGCCCTCCGGGAATAGGGTTAATGTCTTTGGATTAAGACATATTCACGTTGTTCTTGACTGATTCATTGACACTGTACAAAGACGTGGACTAATATCTTGTGTTTTGCGTCGACTTCGTGGAGTCAGTTTGTACTACCATTGGTAGTCATTCGACCAAGTACATGCAATCTCTGTCTAGGACGTTTATTGTGCGGTTCGATTGCTGTGGCTGTTCATGGTGGTTTTGATAAATTGGCTACGCTAATGCAAAGTTTTTCTGGAACGTACACGCACAACCTCGAGGTCGTCTTCACGCCCTGCGATAAATCCCCGGTACCTGTTGTGGGCCACGGCAGCCCTGTGTCCCTAACGCCTCAGTGGTGACCGTGCTGCCGGCGCCGTCAGTTTCTGCTGATCGCCGCCTACCTGGCCTCGTACAACCCGGCCAAGACGGACCGGCGCTTCTTCGTGCGGAAGACTGGCGGCGGCGGCGGCCGACTGAAGCCGCGGCCGGCCGCCGCCGCGCGCTCCTCGGCCCTGCTCACCGGCCCGTCCGCCTTCCCCCTGGACCGGCTGCTGGCCATCTTCTACGCCATCGTGGAGGACCGCGTGGCTCCGACGGCGGCCATCTACTCGCAGGTGACGCTGCTGGCAGGTGGTGGCAGCCTCACTGTGTCGCCCATAGATGGCGCGGCATGATGGGGGTACATGAACAGGCACAAGAAAATTAGGAGAAGGCAAGGCTGCGAAAAAAAAAACATGCATTGTTCTATGCCCGCAGGGCTGGTCTGTGTTCATGACAAGACCGTCAGGCTTTTTCGTAAATGGTCTTTAGCGAAGGTGTTGTCAAATATCTTCCATCAACTCGTTTCGTCAAGCAGCCCATGCACTTGCAGACACTGGTCTCATCGGTTGTTAGGGATAGGTTTTCTGACCCTGGTGTGGTTATTTAATGTCACGGACAGCAGTGTTCGTCGGATGTTTTACGTCCTCGTTGTTGCTGCTCATGCCCACGGTTGCGTCGGCAGTTGTTCCTACTCCTTCCAGCTGGCAAACTAACTTGACGAGTCCGTTCCGCCTTGACGAGCTCTCATCACCCTTAACAGTTTGTCCAGTACAGTACGTATCACAGGTGGTCCTATACTTATCACTACCTCTCATGGGTGCTCCCATGCTGGTCACCAACCATGGTAGGTTGTACGATGCTGATCGTTGCCCCAGACATTTGGTCTCTTGCGGATAACTGTCCCTGACAGCTTTGATCACTACCCCTAACAGGTGGTTCCATGCCGAACGCCCCCTGACAGGCTGTGCCATGCTCGTCACTACCACGATTGGCTCCGTCGTGCCGAACACTATTGCTACGGTTTTCCGTGCTGAACACCATCTGACAGCGCCGCCCCGTGCTAACCACTGCGTCCTGACAGGTGGCCTCGCTGGTGACGCTGCGTATGCTGGCTCGAGTGGGTGGCTCAGACAACCTGGACAGCGCTAAGTATAGGTGTCTGGTGAACTTCGACACGGTCAAGTCCGTCGCGAGGTGAGTTCGTGGTCACGTTCTGACTCTCTTGTTCCGAAGACTAGGATCCGTTCCGGCCCGTTTGGTCACAGAACTCTGGGATTCATACTTCCGTTCTGTGTCCTGGGGATGAAGGAGCAGGAACTCGTTAACTCACCACTTGGGTGTCTAACCCCCCTGGCGAATTTCTTAGATATCTCCCTAACGAATAAACGCAGCATCCTGAAAATCTCTCTACATTTTCTTGCATTAATTAAGCACATACGGACACAAATTTGGAAACAAGATCATCTTATGTTGCGTGTTAATGACGCCATAAAGACGACCATGTTTTGCGATTCGACGTTCAATTTTACTTCGCCGCTATATTGCTGGTGTTTTTACAGTTTATGGCGACCGTGGCTTTAATTGCATATCAGCATGGTCTGAGAGTTAAATATGGAGCTCCTCTGACCTCATGACAGGTCATCCTAGGTCAAATGGAAACTTTTCATTTTTGGCGTCCATTGAGAATACATTTCAAAAAAGGAACTGGATCAAATAACTTTTGGATACGGCCAGATAGATATCGAATGTTCCTGTGACAAACTGCACGTTCAACATACGCAGCAGTTTCTCGCAACGTTGCAACATTTTTCCGTAGTTTGACCTTAGGTGGTTTTACGCAGATTTCAGCTTAGACAGTAAATTGATGGCGTCTCTTTGACGTCCTGGGTGACCCGTGTGGATATATTGTGCTCGTTCTACTTCGAGTTTGAAACTACAAAATGTTGCAAAATTGCATGTACACGTAATTGGGGTCATTTCAAGGGTTTCTTGAGCCCAAGACCCTTTGGAAGAGTCTTTTTTAGAATCACCGTGTCAAATTTGCCATGAAATGTATTGCATAACACATTACAATGGATGTCAAATTTGACCCAACCTGCGACCTTGATCTTTTATGACTGGTCAAGTGGCTCACAGAACATGAGATAAAGCAGCCAGGAACATATTGCTTTTAACTCCAGTCTTGGTCTGGTTTTCGGTAGAGCATCAGTCATTGTGATGAGGCAACTCTGGAGAAAATGGTTACTTTCGTGCTTGACCTGACCTGTGACGTCATCAGCGGCCCAAAGATAACAAAGTTTACATGTGACAAGACCGCAAGGTTCGCTGCTATCGATTGCCGATTGAATTAGCCGAATCGGTAAATTGGTTCTCGAGATAGACAGGGGGACATTAATGCCCCCTCCGGCGTCAGTGGAAGGGGGCGGAATACCGCAGTCAGTACGGGTTAACAGATGTCAGTACCGAGATGAAAAACGCCGTAAAAAACGCGAGATTGCTGAGGATCTAGCGTCCTGAAGTTGCAGTGACCACGTCGTGCGACCCTGCAGCGTTTTTGGGGTGTGATGTGTTGTAGCTAGCGACCTTTCCCGTAAAAAGCCATCGATGTGAATGGTGGCCAGAGCTGTGCTTTTGTCGACTGACGGAGTAGGGGCCGATTCACTGAACTTGCCTGAACCGTGTCGATACTTGCGCTGTGGCTTTCTGCTCTCGATTCGCATGTAAGAGATGTTTTTATTGGCGAGCCGTGGGCGGTCCATGGATTATTCAGCGACTTAGGTTTCCTAAGCTGGTCATTTTCCAACAAAGTGTCGGCCGTATCACGTAAGCAGCTTTGGGCGTGACAGCGTTTAACACGTGCCACTTTTTCAGGACGGTCCATTTCGAAGTGGAGAGGTATTTGTACGACTTCGTGTGAGGATGGCGATGTGCGCGTGTGGTTTGCGTGGCGCAGTTTTGGATTTCTCCGTGTTTGGCGGCGTCTTGTGGTCCGATATGGCGATGTGACGGACCGGTGATGCACCGACGTGCCGCCGCTCTTGCCTGCTGTGGAAAGCAAAATATATCAGTCATGGGACTCGTCCCTGCATGATTTATGCAATGATTCAAAACTTTTACGTTTCGTCTTCGGCTTTCTTTTGTTTTGTGTCCGTGCTCTCGTTCGTGGATACCGGTGTGCTCTTGTAATATACGGATCATTTTGTGGCTTTTTTCATGGGGATGTTCCGTGTTCATCACGCATTAGGGAAATGGTGGCTCTTGTTTGTTGTCTTTCCCCTTGATGGTTTGCATATTTATTTAGCGTCAGCAGCCTCCATATACGATGCGGCTTTTTGACTTATTGTAAAAAACTCTGGAGCAGTAAAACAAACAACACCACGCACATACTCACGAAGTCAACACACGGAGCAAATGCCGTCCAGAGCCAATCAGCGGAAGGGGGTCATTCCCGTTGTCTGGGCTCTCAGCAGGGAGGCTGCCCGGGAAATGGAGCGTCGTCCCTCTGCTGCGCATCGCGTCTTTGACAAATAACAAAAGCTGTCGTTGTCGTGTAAACTGCAGTTTGACGTCCCCGTTCAAGAACATGTCCGCAAGCGGCATCGAGCTGCGTTGTAGGTATTTGTGATCGATACGAGCAGTGTGGAAATCTCACCTGGTCCGTATGAATCATCCATCACAGCTCCGCAGCTCCGATGTATGATGACGCTTTTTCCTCCCGAAAATTAGTTATCTGCAGGAGAAAAGAACTTGTCCACGACAGAATTTGGTATTTTTAACTTTGTCTCTATTTTCTACCGGAACAATTGCCAAAACCAGAAAAGCAGTTGGATAGCGTCAGGGTATCGATAAGCAGAGCAGTCTGCTTGAGACATAGCCACACAGTTGCGTAAAGCCGGCGGGTTACGGCGGAAGTCAGTGTACAGATAAACGTACGAAAGCTAAAACACCAATTACGAGAACTGGCGTATTGGGAGAGCCAGATATGTCCAGTTCCACGTGTTCGATGCCTCCCGTTTGTAACAGGGTCTGCGAGCTATGCACGTCATTGGCGGGATTGGCACCTGTTCATGTTGCGGCCAAAACCCCAGTGTTCTCTGACTTCGGGTTGTGGCACGCGAAGCTCGTCAGTTGTAGGACGTCGTCACTGAAGGGCCTCTGAGTCATGGCCGGCCTGACCAGCTGTCGCGCGCCGGATGGCCGGCCGGGGCCGTCACCTTCACGCGTCCAGCGGCCGTCGGATCACGCAACAGGTAATCTCACGCCCGGCCGGCGGCCAGCACGAGCGGAGGGTGGCCGTCACCCGGGGACGGTGACCGATGAGGCCTGCTGTGGTCTACCGGGCGACACCCGCCAAGATTGCGGCCTCCCTGCGGATCGCCGGTCCGCCGCTCAGGGCTGCAGATTTCTCGATCGTGGAAATCATCGAGTGCCGAAGGGAGTGTAAGTAGGAGCCACACTGCTAAGTTAGGTCAGATCAGGCTAGAAATGCAAATAAAACATCGCAATCTAGCGTGTAAAATGACCTCAGTCGTTTGCATCTCCTAAGTCATTCTCCAACGTTTCTGCACCCGCGAAACGAGCTGTACGTGGGACCAAGGAAGGTCATTTAACATCTGTTCATATCTTGCCCATGAATAGAGGCACGAAGGTGAAGTCAACAATAACGATTTCGTGCACTACTGGAAACAATTCCATCGCATCAGAAACATCTGGGAACCGCTCAGTAAATGCACGGCCATACCGGGTCATGTCAGGTGGTGCCAAGTCTAAATGCGTGATTGCCACTGGGTGCGTACGTCCGTGATCCACCACAGGATACGATCGGTACAACAACTGCATTCTCGCGTTATACAAAGCTTCGATATGGCTTTATGCGACTAATGTGGTCTCGGGTTTCTGACACTGGGTAAAAACCCGTTTTGTCCTTCATCAAGTGCAAATGGCGTTTAGAGTCCCTCCTTCGTTAAAATGAAGCGACCTAAAGTAATTTCCAACAGTATGGCAAAGAAGAGCATCTTCGTGAGACTCTCAGCTCAGCTCAGTGAAGTTCCTGAAAAGCTGAAAATATGTATTTTGTGGAATGTGAGTAGCTGATTTCCCTTTACGCCCTGTTTGCTAGTATTTTGGTTTAATAATCTAGCGCAAGCTCGAACTTTTTCCTTTGCTTTCACACGGAGTAGGTCACTGGCCGCATAATAATTGTTTTTGCAGTTGTGATACAATGTGTGAAAAAGTTCAAAACCAACTTCTGAAAGTCGTTTCTGGCGTTGATAGGAGGTTAGCAATGGAACTGAAAAACCTCAGCGGGTCCATAAGAACCTGCAGAGGTGGGCGACTTGTTCCGTCCATGGCGAGTATGGTCGGAAATACAATTTCCTGGATACTTACGTTTCATGAAGAAACCGAAACGAACATAAGCATCCTGAGACTGATCAGTATACGCAGTGTGAGTTGATAAATGTTTTGTGGCTCATCCTAGCACTAAGGCACCCCTCAGGGACATAGTCAAGGAGAGGCCAAGACAAACCTTACGTTTAAAACGGAAGTCGACCAGTTTGCCTAAGTAGGGAAATTTTTATGTATTTTTCACTTCCGGTACGCAAAAACGTCACATTTTCATCCCAAGGGGCGCCATGGCCCCCTTTGCGCCTCCCCCTGGTTACGCCCCTGGCACCCACACGCGTGCAGCAGGCCATACGGCACGTCGGCGGCGGGCCATACAACCTTCGGATTGGCACCAACAAATGTGGATAATTTCGGTATTAGCTCCATGGTAACATTAGGATCAACTGTGGCTCTGTTGTTATTCAAACCGCGCTAATCGGTAGGTGGAAAAATCTCGGCAAACTTAACGTGAAATGAGAGATGCCTAAGTGTGGGCCAAGCCCATACTGTTGGTGTTACTCGGAGCTTTTATAAGTCACTTTTTTCAAAAAACAATTCTGTGTTCCATTTTTTCCCAATCAATTGCCATAGGCCTAACATCAAAGTCGTTGATTATTCGTGTAGCGTGGGCAACACCACAAGTACCTGCAGATGTCAGTACGAACCACTAAAGAGAGAAGGGTCGCCACACTGATGGATTTTGAGGGAATTCTTTCCCTGTTAAGCCACTGGGTTGATGGTGGTAAACTGAGGAAAAGTAAAGAACCATGACGGTTCTGGCCTCCTGTTATTCTCACACCCATGTAAAATATTGTTATGAAGGTAGCGCATGGCGAACATTCCATTTCCAGCAATGACGATTTTCATAATGACAGTAGATTGCTACTTTCTGGAAGGTTGTCGCCTTAGCCTCGTTTTCTTTTACACACAGATCTTAAATGCATTTATGTTCAGTTGTTCGCATTCGAGCCACATGCATCTGCAGCCAATTTTTAACTGTACTCGTATTTCCATGCAGTGGCGGATCAAATCTCCCACGCAGATATTTGTGTTGGTGTCAAAGCAAACTCGTTCCTTTTATCACTCTCCAGTTAACGAATTTTTTGAATGTCCCTTCCCAAATATGGAACAGTTTAAAGGTTTGTGAATAACCAGGGCGACTTCAGGTACAGTTTCTGGAAGGCATATCAGACCAGTTTGATATATTTTGCTAACATTTTCCTCCAAGTTTGGCCGTTTCACTTCATTATATCCACGGTAGCTGATCGTATCTTGTGCCTCCCCGGTATTTTCCACGTAAAAGAACGTAGTGTAATGTAATGCGTTCTATCACTCCAAGGCTGCCTAAAGATTGCGACCAGCGAAACTGGCTGCGCGTGACGCAACTGCGCCTGCCTGCCGCTGGCAGCCCCGTGGTTCGGTCACCTGTTGTTCCATCTGGGAGCATCTGTTCAGAGGAGGCGGTCCGTTAGCGCCGTCGAGAGGTGACCTCCCATCGCCCGGCCTTGATTTATGTCAGGAGGAAACGCGCATTCCTTGTTGGGTTTTTCTGGGCTGTCTTTGGAAGCTCCGGTTTTCCAGTAGCAACATTGAGTCAATAGCATTTTGCATTATACGCCGGACTTCTCTTTTTTCTCACAGGTTTCACGAAAAAGTTTACTTTTTTGTCGGAAAGCGATTCTTGATGTCAATGCGCAAGACGTTTTATCGAACAGTCCCACGTCTGTACGTACCTCCATGGGTCTATTTTGTTTATTTCCGCCACATTTAAGTTTGCCGTCTGCTTCGCCACAAGGACTTCTGTTACAGGGATCCCGCGGAGTTCATTAATGCCATTCACTTTACTGGATGGTTGCGTATGAACGAAGGCAGTTAGTCGGTTTCGTATGTTGCTGGGCTGGCTTCAGCTCGGAGAACTCAGTAATTTACCATACTCTGTCTCACACAAAATATGCGTTTCGGGGGAACCCGAGGCGCTGGCATGTTCATTTGCGACCTCGGCCGAGACGAGCGACAGGCACACGCGACAGGATAATCAGCTTCGCATCCAACGGTCTCGCACGGAGATGGGCTCTTCTGCCGCCGGGCGGCTCCATTTACAGTGAAATGCCGTCCAAGCTGTTAGAGCTGCCAGTTTCATCATTTTTCATCATTCACCCGCCATCTGGTGAATCAGCTGCGTCGTGCACCTGACTGACTAGCCAGCGTGTTCGCGGGTGTGCGTGACCGTGTGACTGTTTTCTTTTGCTTTGACCTGACTTGACCTTTTCGTGATTCTTTTCGTTTCGGTTACCGACGAGAGGTCTGAATATCCACCGTCCACCGTGTAGTGGACGACGTTAATGAATGTCTGAATCTGAATCTGAATGTTGGATTAGCATTCGGTTTTCACACTGGCGTTTAACCCTATTCCCGGAGGGTTAGACAGTATGGCCGATTCCCGGCCGGGGGAATTCGGCTCCCCCTGAGATCTCGAGAACTACACATCCGATTTCATCGCAACAAACGGCAATCGATTTGCCATGACGTAGACTACATGTTTATAAAAAGTTTTTCAAAATTTTGAAAAGGTGAATATAGGGGGCAAAAAGATCAAAACTGCGGATATTTTTGGACTTCTTATAACTACGTTGTTTATAGAGCGAATCGAGAGATTATGGATGTGACTTTTACCATTGGTCCATACATGTGAAATTTTGAGAAGATTCATTGGCGTTCACAGGATTTCAAAAATAGGAGCATTAATTTTTCAGCAATTCACTGGACAAAAAAGGCAAAATCACGTTTTTGACTTCTGCTAGTCATGATATGCTAAAGAAATCCAAATCGAAGTACAATGTTTATATAATGTTAGCATAGGCCGTGCCAGGGACATGAAAAAGGGGAACTGTCATGGTCACATGTTCTTCAGATCAACTCTTGATCTTTGACCTTAAATGACCTCCAGTGATCTTGGAGTCACCTGGAATGATCTCGTGTGTATTTAATGTTATCTGTAAACGTTTTTAATCATTAGAATTCATTCTGTTTCAAAAATTCCATTTTACGACTGTTGTGATATAGGGTACGCGCACCGACGTTTTAGGTCATAGCTCCGTGACCCGACCTGATAACAACCTGAAACTTGACACAAAAGTAGAGGGCATCCCGCTACGTCATATGTATTCCGAGTTTGGCATTGCAAAGAATAGCGCCGAAATTAATACTGTAAAACCAAATTTTGAATTCGTCCCTTGACCTGACCTTGTTAAGTGATTTCAGATGAACAGACTTACATTTGCACGTTGCCCAAACTATTTAGCTATATATCCATATCAAGTTTTGAGTTCTATCTTAAAAACACTAGTTCTGGCAGACATTTTCCTTTTTACTCTCAACAGGGCCAAAAATGGCTTGAGGTGCCTCCCAAAAACGTTGCCTGGCTTCGCCCCTGGGCAAAATAGAATTTCAAAATTTGTTCACAGTACGCAGAAAGAATAGCTAGGAAAAGCCAGCACGTGTCGTAAAGCTGCGCCAAAACCCCTGGAATTGGCAACCAAAAAACCCGAGGGAAGGCGGATTCAGCCCCCCCTCTGTCGGGAATAGGGTTAAACACCTTAGTAGATGTCATTTGTCATTCAAAAATTTCATTAACCTACAGAAGGGAGCTTCGACAACTCCCACGTAGGTACGTCTGTTTACATTATCGGCTGATCATGGTATCACCATGGTAATGGGCTCTTAACCAGCCAGAACCCCGGCTGGAAACATACAACTGCGTGAAAAATTACAACCTACAACCTACAAATAACGGAACGTTTGTGAAACCGGCGTAAGTGGTAGTTTGTACAATAACAAATCCACAACCTTCGACTAGGTTTATGTTGTAATTTCTCTTTGTGAAACTGGTTGTTGCTCGAGGTTTAAGGTCGCATCGACAGCTGGATTTTTAGCGGGTCAGAGCGCAGGTTTTGAAAGAGCAAATGAGTTCTGGAACCAACGCAAATCCCCCAACTTAATAGGATCTTCTCACAGTTCAACTCAGACTATCGTAAGCTAGCGTAACATTTAGTCCAGAAAATGATTATTATGCATGAACTTACCATGTGTACATCCCAAGTAACTTTATTGACCTGCAAGCCAAGTTCCGTTATTGCTGATATAAGGTCATGCCAGGTAAAAACCGGCATGAATCCACACCAAGACATTTATTTGTCACGCACCACAAGAAGCGAACCACAAAACAGCATCATTGTCATTTCGCCTTGCATAAAGCTTCTTGGCCAATTGACATAATTTCAGGTCGCTGGCCCTTTGCGTACAAGTCAGTTTGTTCTTCAGAAAATGTAGTAGACAGTTTGTATTTCTCGTTTGATTCACGAAAGTTTTAGACCTGGCGTAATTTGAAGCAGAAAGTAAGGAAGCAAAAACAAAAAATAGGGCCTTAGCAAGACTGACTGGATTAACCTCAGATTAGGAAAGCTGTATTTCCAAAAACTGAGGACTTTGTGACCTTTTCATCTTTTTGCCATGGTTTTCTCAGGTGTCCTTTTCAGCCCCGTCCCTTTCAGTTGTTTCCTAACGTCACAAGCGGGCGCGGGCCAACGAACGTTTTCGGAGGGCCATTGTATGGTGAGTGGTCATATCAGTGGATGACTGCCTGATATAGTGTTTAATTTATTACGTTTTTATGCTTCTGAGGCTTTCCCAGAGAAACGAGAAACGGAAACGTGGTCAGCAACGTTTTACAGAGCAGCCAAGTCCACTAATGAAAATTTGACTAAGGTGAAGCATTCACTTGAAAAACGTTTCGTCTTCATTTGGACGTCCCATGGATCCTAAGGAAAGCACCGGCGGATAAACTTGTGCAATTTCAGTTGCACAGGAGTTAAACTCTAGTCAGAAAGTTGGGAGATGAAAATGTGTCTGATTTATAGGAAACTACTTCAAGTATCAAACTGAATCGAAAGTATATTTTTTCTGTAGAATAGGACTGGACGTAAAGACGTTCTTGAATATCTCGAGATGGCGAAAGTGTCCACAAGTGCCATAAAACATTTAATTCTGACAGTTTTCTTTTCATGAATTTTGGTTCTGTTTTCTCCAGGGCAAATCGACCAGGCGCCTACCGAAATTAAGACAGCACAGTCTAAAACTTGTAATGAAATTTGGTCCGGTGGGTAATCTGTGGCTGAGATTTCATATTTTTGCTTCTCAGCTCGGTCGGGCAAGAGGTTTCTTGTGTTGGGGCAATTTGAAATTTTGGGATTTGATGATTTTTGGCCAAACCTTTAATGAAATAATGTGTATTATTTCAGTAGCCAACAGGCACACTTCCAAAAACTTGGTATCGTTGTGGTAAGAATAAAATGCTGCATCTTTTTGCCAACCGCATTTTCCAAAATATATTTTTGTTTTATTTGACTTAAAAACCTATTTTCAAGGTCAAATTTGGAAGGTATAGTCATTGTTTCCCATTGAAACTTTGAATAGGTGAAATGTCCTCCAAAGAATTCTCATTTGTTTGAAATCGAGAAAAGTTTCCCATTTTAGATTTTTATGTTGCAAATTGCACTTTAAATTCGCTATGCTCTCACCGAAAACGTTCTTGTCTGGAATTTCCAACGTGGACCGGCAAAAAAAAATAGTATGAACGACCGGAGGAAGTAGTTCTGAGCATCCTAAAGCATTGTTTTCCTTTATGTATATGCCACAACTTCCGTAAGTCTCATTATATTTATTGCCATCTGTCGGCCGCTGAGAAGACGTATTTATATTTTTCTCCAGGATAGATGGCTCAGTCGGCATGGCCTTTGCCCACACTACACGTCACAGGATATGCGTCGCGGGGCGGTAGAGCGTTAAAGCTCTAGTTTTCTAGTTTTCTAAAAGCAGTATACACGAGCGGAAATCGATCTCGGACTCGACCGACGCTGACTCGACGGACAAACGGAATTACGCCATCTAGTTTTAACCCTATTTCCCGGCAGGTGGGGGGCCTGAACCCGCCCCCCCTCTGTTTTTCTTTGGTTGCCAATTCCAGGGTTTTTGACGCAGCTTCACAAAACTTGCTGACTTTTCGTAGCTATTCTTTCCAAGTACTGCGACAAAATTGTGAAAGTCTATTTTGCCCAGGGGCGGAAGCCAGGCAACGTTTTTGGGAGGCACCTCAGGCCATTTTTTGGCCCTGTTGAGGGTAAAAGGAAAATGACTGCCAAAGCTAGCGTTTTAAGATGGAACTTAAAACTGTAAATAGATGTGTAGCTAAATAGCTTGGGCAACGTGCAAATACAGTTTTGTTCATCTGAGGTCGCTTTACAAGGTCAGGTCAAGGTCAAAATTCAAAATGTGGTTTTATAGTAATAATTTCCGGTGCTATTTTTTGAAATGCCAAACTCGGAATACGTATGACACAGAAGGGTGCCCTCTACTTTTGTATCAAGTTTCAGGTTGTTATCAGGTCGGGTCAAGCAGCTATGACCTAAAACGTCAGTTCGCATACGCCTATATCACAATTGTTGTAAAATGGAATTTTTGAAATAGAATGAATTCAAATGATTGAAAACGTTTACAGAAAATGTTAAATGCACATGAGATCATTCCAAGTGACGCCAAGGACACTGGAGGTCATCTAAGGTCAAAAGGTCAAGAGTTGATCTGAAGAACATGTAACCATGACAGTTCCCTTTTTTATGTCCCTGGCACGGCCTATGCTAACATGCGACCATTGTACTACGATTTGTACTTCTTTAGCATAACATGAGAAACAGAAGCCAAAAAAGTGATTTTGCCTTTTTTTGTCCACTGAGCTGTTGAAAAACTAATGCTCCTGTTTTTCAGATCCCGTAAACACCAATGAATCTTCTTAAAATTTCAAATGTATGGACCAATGGTAAAAGTCCCATTCATAATCTCTCAATTCATGCTAATTTCATCAAAATTCGCCCATAAACAACATAGTTATAAGGAAGTCCAAAAATATCCCCATTTTTGGTCTTTTTGCCTCCTATATCCACCCTTTTCAAAATTTTGAAAACTTGTTTTTTGTAAAACCGCAGTTTACATTACGGAAATCGATTGCCATTTGTCGCAATGAAATCGGATGTGTAGTTCTCGAGATCTTGGGGGAGGGGGCGAATCCGCCCCCCCCCCCCTGTCGGGAATCTGCTATACCGCTAGCCCTCCGGGAATAGGGTTAATGACCTGACACCTCAACGAACTCTACCGAAAATGCAGTCAGTTAACTGCGTTCACCTGACCATATCCCGCAGTTTCGTTTGTTGACTTCTACTTTGAGGTGCGAGGTTTGGAAATACTGTCGACTGGCCGTCGGGAAGATTTTGTGCTTCTTTTAACTCGCCCCGTACCAGTCGTCAGGGTCCACCTTTTCCATGCGAAGGGGGCATCTGAACACCCCTCCCCTTTCCAATCTCGAGAACTGTAGCCAGAAGAAAAAACGTCGCAAAAGTAGAGCTTACGTCATGCAAAACAAATCAGTTAAACTAAAAAACATCATTGGCATTCGCAAATAAAACTTTGTGGCGCTGTATCTGACACGTATCCTTTGTAATGGGTGGGGCTTGGATCGCACACCACCACCCCCTAATTCGTATATTTATATGCCAAAATATGCCAAAATATTACATAAAAAACATTTTACATGACTTCAACTTCCTAACCAAACTTTTTAAGAATAAGTAGGTTCTTAAATCGAGATGGCCTTCAATGACTTCAAGTGACCTTGGCCCCCTAGAGTGCGATAAGTGGGACATATCAGGGCTATCTGGGGGGAAAGGAGCAATTTATGGCATAAAACTAAAAAAATGTTGTCCCAAAATGCTTGCAGTTAACTCAGAAAAGAGATAAAAAAACGGAAAATAACTTTCATCTTGTCCTGACCTCCTGTGCATCGAATGAGGTCAACCATCTTTTTCACTTATGCTCATGGTGCTGTGGTGTAAGTCTCTACTCCCCAAAATGCAATTTAAGAATACGAAAAAACACGGAAAATAAAATTTGTCGAAGATGGCTAAATCTTTCCTTGATGCCAGGCTATTGACCTAACCATTTCGATATATCATTGAATTTCTTGATGTTATTGCAGTCTAAACCTTTAACTAGACTCAAGTCATTGATTTAACCCGACTCAAAATTGTCATTTGTCCAAAATGCCACATGTGAGAAAAAATACCGAAAATTGTGCAGTATTTTTGCTGCTAAACGCTGTTGTTTTTTTTGCTATTCTGAAAAAATCCAAGAGCTGTGTCCAAACACAAGAGGAACGTCAAAGATGCCGTTCTCGACCGCCGGAAGGAGGCTGGAAAATTGCCCCCGCCCCCCTAGTGAGAGAGTTAAGCAGGGGTGTCGACACGTATTCTTTTGAGAGGGCCCTGGCCCACTCAATGTTGATTTGTCCCAATGTTGGATTTCTCCATCTCAATATTTTCTGCCGGTTTTAAAGGGAAATGAGCAATAGTAACGGAAAGAACGGTCGCAATATTTAAGAGATATGCAGATAGTAAAGAATAAGGTCTAAAGCGATGTATCTATGTATCTTCTTCCTACCTACCTATATATATATATATATTAAAAAATAAAAAATAATTTTTTTTTTTTTTTTTTTTTTTTTTTTTTTGTTTTTGGGTGGGTGGGGGGGTGTTGGTGGGGGGGGGGGGGGGGGGGGGGGGGGGGGGGGGGGGGGGGGGGGGGGGGGGGGGGTGGGGGGGGGGGGGGGGGGGGGGGGGGGGGGGGGGGGGGGGGGGGGGGGGGGGGGGGGGGGGGGGGGGGGGGGGGGGGGGGGGGGTGGGGTGTGTGTTTTTGTGTGTGTGTGTGTGTGTGTGTGTGTGTGTGTGTGTGTGTGTGTGTGTGTTTTTTTTTCCTGAAGGGGGGGGGGGGCCCCTTTAAATATATACGTATGCCTAAAACTTTTAAATAAGTTGCCCACAGATATTGTGTGACAACAGTATTTTCGAAGCAAATGGCCACCATCTGAGCTACTAATAAACTGACACGCATATCACAAACCATTTATCCGGTAATTTTTGTGCCATTTTTGCGGTAACGGACAAAATCCAAAATATTTTCCGCCAAAATGCATATACATACTACATATATAAAAAAACATAAAAATGGGGATTTTCCCCATTTAAAAACGAAACAGAAATTGCCGTATTTTTAATTCTCAGTGCTTCATAAATAAATGTCTTCCAAAGTATCTAACGTCTATAAAAATACAAGCGTATGCACAATGAATTGTGCTACTGGTATGGAACGTCAACGGTCTCGGATCATGCTTCCTGTTATCACTCCTCCCTGTCCGTCCCGACACCTCTTGCTCTCATCCGACACCTGCTTCCTACCCTCACGCGCCAGCGCCAGCTCTGCCGGCCGACAGGTGAGGAGAAGGTGCCGTATAAAAGTGAGCCCCCACGGTTCGTCGCGCCAGTGCGTCGTCAGCCCCGGACGGTCAGACAGCGCCGGCGACGGCAGGTCGCCTCCCCGACTCCGTCACGCCCGGTACCGCGCCGACCATGACTCTCAGGCTGCTCCTGGTGGCGGCGATGCTGTGCGGCGTGCTTGCTGAGTCAGCAGGTGAGTCGACGGTCAGCCTCGGAGACCGCGCACCCATCCCTGTCTATCCATAGCTGTCTACGCCATGACCGTACAAATAGCTTGTGACAGTTATAGCTGTTTATAACAGCTATACCTGTCTTTAACTGTATATGTAAAGCTATCAGCCAGAGAGCATGCTAGTCAACTGCAAAAACTTGTGTAGTAATTACCTGCTGATGCCGATGTTGCAGGACACTGGTCGATGTTTCACGTTGTATAATTCAAACCTCATGCTTTGCACTGTGAAGATAAAGGGCGGTGGTTTGTAATGAACCGGAACTTTACAAAGGTCGAAAATGGTCGGTGATCTTTGGTCACCAGCCATAATTTACTACTTCGGCAAAGGACATCAATCAGTGATAAATATGTTTTCCTGCAAGTTGCCTCACTTCATCTCGTGCCACATTTTTAGGCTCAAAGTTCAACACCAGACAAGTTGTATTTTGTTGTGATATGTAAATTGTGCGTACACTTCTCGACGCAGCATGGTCATCTGTGAAGTTCTGATGCTAAGTTTTTACTTGACCCGGTATTGACGAGGGCATTTCGACATCTTCCAGTTAATGACGGATTTTTTTATTCCATATATTTACTTTCCTGCCTATCTCGAGAATCAATGCTGCTTCTTCAGTAACTCAAGTTGCAATTCATCGCCCATCACCCTGAGGTCTCAGATATGACCAACCGACTGATCTCAAAGTCCATGATGGCGCCACAGCTCAGGACAAAACTCCAAAATTAACGGCATTCTGCCGACCACTTTAGAGACACATAAACAGAACAACAATGGTCGAAATTGGCATCGCGTAGCATCGTGTAACATTTTGTAGCAATAAACCATGTTTTTTTCCAGAAACGATCCGATGCAACCTGACTGACTAGGTGAAATGAAGGCTTTTACCTCCCTTTTCATCTTTTGCATGTATCCGGTTTAAAAGCTCAATAGGTTTTCCCAGATGATCTTTGCAAATTTGCACCTGCAGTACTTTGATCGCTACGGACAGATTTGTGCAAAAAACAAAACAAAGAGTAATCCGCCGTTCATTTCCGTGTAATTAAGGTCGTCCCAGGTAATCGTATGCCACGCTCTTGCACGCGACCTATGACGCACCTGTTATGTTCCCGGCGACGTACGGCAAGATATCAGGCTGCTTTGTGCACCTCCCAGCAGATATATCTAATAACACGACAGAACCGTGTCATAGCTACAGAACTATGAAGTTAATCTTGCATCCCCTTGACCTCCAAGTTGCGGTCACCCAGCGTCTCGAGGCACTGCGTTATAAACACTCTGTACCCGAAAATCGCTCTCCTCAAAAAACATACATACTCTCATTCGCATACGCGCATAGCATTGGCCTGAGATGACCTGGACCCAAGTGCGTACAAAGAGCGGTCATCTACGACATAAAAATATCCGTAAGATGGAGTAAGATTTGATGACGGTACAAAAGTCAAATGTTTGCATTCTGTAGAGAACACATTTCAGGATAAGGGTTTCACCAGAACACGACCTAGAGTAAAGGGTCATGCATGCACGTGATGCGGGATGTGCTCGGATGATGCGTATGGGGAGTTGCACTCCTCGGACTGGCGATGAACAAACCAACCCTCTCTTCAGAAACATTCAGTTGGCATTAATTGAAACAAAGGTTTAAGTGTTTCACTGTCATCCTAGCACCAGTCGTGCAGCGAAATGTAAATGCAGTCTCTGTACTTGAAGGTTATTACGTACTCATTACAGCATTCATACCAACGTTTATGTTGAATTAGGTCCCGCCCGTCGACATTCTGTGAAATTTCCTTCACGGACGCGATGTGCTGAACATTCTTTTCCGACTATGAGTGTAATAGCAGTCATTTTGCGTTGCGAGACCGATAATCGTCCACCCAAGGCAGCCTCGGCCACTTCATGACCCTGACCATCAATCATTCTCAAATGGGTAATGGGTGTGTGACGTTCCACTAAACACTGGTACACAAGAGCATCAGTTACCTAATCTTTGATCAATAAACAAATACATTTCAACGGATACGCTGTCGCATCCGGCTGTGGCTCGAATTTTCCCTGTTTTCCGTGGATCAGGAAAACACTTTCGTTGTTGAATCACATCTATTGTTCGATGATTTCCCATCGCTGGTGACTCCGTGATCTTTGTGTCCCCGCGTGAACCGATCGCGCCCCTTGTTGTCCGGGCATTGGCTGGGCGATGGCTAGAACAGGGCGGTGCCAATCTCATGATGACCTTCGTTTGGCATACACGAGCCCCGAGATGACGTATTTGGCAAAACTTTAGCAGTGTGTTGTCAAAACTACCGCCGATGTCTGCTTGAGTTGGGATGGCATGAACGTCACCTGGGCAGCGACGAAATTCCTGCCGATATCAGCCGTAAGTTGGGATTACGTCAATTTGCTTCGAAGAAATTATTGCCAGTATCAGTCTAAGAATGATGCAAACCTCAATACGCGATAACAGTACTATATTGGCCATATCAGCGGGGTTAGAATGACGCACAGACGAATGTGGGTAACAACGTCAAAAGTGAGCAAGTCGGCGTTGCCGGTGTTATTTTTGCACAACCATCCATTTGTATCAAGAGCACTCCATCATCGTCTTGGTCGACAAAACACGCTTTCGGCGACATTTTCAACAACATAACGTCCCGGAAATACGCAACCGAGCGGTCGCCGAGCATGTAATTGGCCGTAACACTTTCCCAATGGCGTCATAGCACCCGGATTAATTGGATCGAAACCACACGAAGACTGAAATCGAGAGTTGTAAATATACCATAGAGAGCTGTTGCCACGTTGTACCAGTTTCAACCCTTCCCTAACGTAGCTTCGAAAGATGCGTTCCCTGTCACAGTGTGTGTAGGATTGTTTTAAACCTGGTAGGGCCAAAAGGTTTTATGTGACTCCTTCCCACGCAACATCCATAGGAGTTATGTTGTATTGCATTGTATTGTATTGTATATGGCTCATATGAAGTTGCTTCAAAGTTGGTAGGACCACCCTAACGTTTGCCCTGTGCGAAAGTTGCACCCGTACTTTTTCCATGTAGACTTAGACCATTTTAAAATGCTCTGCCCATTACAATCCGGCCTGTGACCACGTTCACGGAGGCTACGGCTACGTAGCAGTCTGATGGCGGCCCCTTTTTTCTCAATAGCAGACAACGGTTTCCACTACACGCAAACAGGCCGAGAGAACACGGTAATGCCGATGAGAAAAAGAGACGGTCACACGAAGTGCGCCAGCGAGTACAAAGAAAATCAATGCCAAGGCTTCTATTTAACCTGGCGCTGGAACTAACGCTTACATGTCAGTCGTCTTCACCGTTCAGGGGCCGCCGCTCGGGAGAAATCAGTTAGTCGCGGTGGCGACGCCCGGCAGTCACAGCGGGCGCCGCGCTTCCAGGTTCGCCGCAGCCGCGTCAGAAGCGCCAGATCTCGGAGGAGCTGCGCCAGATGCTGAGCGCGCCGTACAGCGGCCGGCTGCCGAGCAGCCTGGAACCGCTGATGATCGGCAACCGGCGCCGCCAGCGTAACCCGGCCCAGTTCCTGGGCGTCAACCCAGCGGCCGAGGACGTGCTGGCCGGCCCGCAGAGGCAGCGGCTGCCGGCGCCGCCGCCCGGCGCCCAGACCGTCCGCCAGCAGCAGACGGTCCAGCAGCAGCAACAGCAGCAGCCCTTCCGACAGCAGCAGCAGCAGCAGCAGCCCTTTCAGCAGCAGCAGCAACAGCAGCAGCCCTTCCAGCAACAGCAGGTCTTTCAGCAACAGCCTTCCCGACCCCAGGAGTCTGTCCAGCAACAACAGTCTTTCCAACCTCAGCAGTCCTTCAAACCCCAGCAGTCCTTCCGCCAGCAGCAGTTCGTCCAATCTCAGCAGGCCTTCCAACGCCAGCCGTCCTTCCAGCAGCAGCAGCAGTCTCTCCAACCTCAGCAGGGCCTGCAGACTTCCCAGCAGGCGTCCTTCCAGAGGCAGAGTTCGCCGCAGCCGCGGCCGAACTCGCAGCTGTTTCGGCCGCCGGCTCCGCAGTCGGCCGGATTTGTGCCGCTGGGTCAGGGCCGGCCTCCAGTCTTCGGCGGCGGACGGCCGCGCCAGAGGAGGGCCGCTGGTGAGTGTGATGTCACAGTCGGACCACGGAGAGCTTCAGGTAGCGTTTAAGTGGATGGTAAGATAGGGATGGCTGCGGCTGAAGAAGGTCCGATCCACAAACTCAAACAGAGAGGTGGATCGTAATGCTTCAAAGAAACTGCCAGATAAAAACCAAATTAGAGAAGTCGTATTGCCATTGACTTGCCGTTAGGTTTCTGACGGGGTATTTTCTGCCGGAACTGCTTATAGCTCTGGCCTATTCATCTCAGTAGTCAGGCGGTCATTTGACTGCACGTTCGGCTAGCCTAATAAAAGATTAAAGAGTTATAGATCCTGCAGACAGGTGCCGATTTCTACAACTCAAACTTTCGAGTTAAATTAACTCAACCCATCTTATTTGTGTCTGGTAAGGTGAGCGTTGAACTAGCGAATCGCTGCGTATTCGCCTGCTACGACGTACGGATTTGGTGTCACTGTGTAGCGAACCAGACGTGCTTGCACATGTTTGCTTGAACGTTTAGAAATGTTGATACCGTTTTCGAGCGCGTCTTGTTTCTGGATCCTTAAGCGCTTCGGATCCCTTAATCCACCTAAATCTCATGAATAAGAACATAAATGCGCGTTATGACATTGTTTTATGGTAGTGCTCCCTTGATCGTATTCAGGAATTGAATTGGTGGGTGCATTTACGTGCCCAAGAGCTTGCCACATTCATAAACCAGAAACCGAATCCCTTTTCCAGTGCACAACATTGATGAAAAGCTTTGGTAAAGACAAATACTGGGAGGCATGTGGTGGATTACATAACTGATTTGCAGTTACCACGGTAAGGAGATGATTGATCTCCGTTCTTGCAGCCTACGGCTCCCATCGTGTATCATTTGGTCACTGTCCCTAACGAAATCCACGAGGCGTGATCTGTGACGGCGCTGTCACTGCCGAAATCTGTTACACCTGGTGACGGCGTGACCGGGATCTGTTACGCCTGGTGACGGCGTGACCGGGATCTGTCACACCTTGTCACGACGTGACCGGGCAGCGATTTGCTTGGGTCACGGCCCAGCCGCAACACTACGCGTCACATCACGGTGTCACCCAACTCTAGATCTGGCCCGTCACGCATGTTACCTCCCCCTTCTTTCCCGTCTCCCTCACCCCGCATCGGCAATCAGCTAAGCCTGTTTCCCCAACTCGCCGTGACGTCACCACGACGCAGGTGACAGCTCTGATGTAACCGTCCGTGTCGCGGCCGTGTTCCAGAGACTGCCGCCGGCAACGTTGGAGACCTCGCGCCGAACAAGCCACATCGCCTCGGGCAGTCCAGCGAACTGAGGCTCATTCCAGTGAGTGTTGTCGCTCCAGGCTCGGTCCGCGCTGCGGTCACCAGCAGCTGAGCTGGCGAAGCTCCGGGCGCCCCTAGACACCTGCGTCCGCCGCGTCAGCTGGCGCGTGGCGCTGTCGAAACGGGCTACCTGCTGGATTTCTGGGCTATTTAACAGGAGATTAACCGCGGTCGTCATTCACCGTCACAAACTTTGGGGTCGGCTGTCTCGCTTGGCGGTGAATTACGTAACCGGTGAGGGCGAACGCGAAACCTTTCGAAAAACAGCAATGCCTCGGAAACTGCAGCCGGTCGGAAGGGTCCAATGTGACCTAATGTCGTTTTGCAGGCGTCGCGATGGGTTCGTCTCCTCGCGAGCTTCGTCTCGATCTCGCAGCGCCGCTGGAATGTGACGCCTCTCACTCCCCCCCCCCCCTCTGTCGAGCTGGCGGCGTGCATCACTGCATGCACGATCACCGTTGAGCAAGCGGCGTCGAGCCGATGGCGGCGCTGCTGCCGCATTCCGGGCGAGCGGCCGTTCATCGGCTCAGGGAGAGGGGGAGGGTGTCGGGAGGAGGAGGCGGTCCCTGGCCGGGTCCTGAACTGATGCTGGGTACAGCCCCTGGCCAGGGTCCTTGGTACAGGGTGGGGCTCCGGGCCGGGTCTTGGGTCTTGGATATAGCCCCTGGCCAGGGTCTTGGTAGGGGGTGCGGCCCCGGGCCGGGTCCGGAGTTCTCAGTGCAGGTTGCGGGGTTCGGGGACGGCCGCCGCCAGACTCAGGCGGTCGCCGTGCCGCGGCTGACGGATCACCTGACAGTATGATGGCGGAACGCCGCCGCTCGCTGGCGGCTTTCTCGGCCGTGGATAGAAACCGGCGCGGGCAGAGCCGGGACGGCTATCCGCGCAGATCATCGTTGCGATCTGCTGCCTCCACCCCTCCGCAGACTTTCTCTTTTGCTGCAGTGATCTGCTGTGAACTGATGTTGTTTCTGGATGTTGGGTGTAGGGTTGTTTTCGATTCACGTCACAGTGGATCGATTCACCGTCTGAGTCATTGGGCCGCGAACCGATTCTGATTGTGATTCGCAGCAGCTTTTAAAAAGTGAATATGTATAAATCTGATTAAATGATGACTAAATGATGACCATATAGCGATTCGATTCCCATTGCCATTGGCTGTGGTTTCAGGTGGCTGCATTCTTATTCTGACTTACGACAAAACTGCAAAATGCCTGAGTCGATTCAGAGCAGATTCGAATCGGTTGAGAATTGAATATAAGACTGGCTGAATAAAATCAGCTTTCATTGTCTGCGATTCTTAAATAATTATCTCGAGATGTTTTGATTGCGTCGCCTGTGAAGCACGCAACGAAAGATCTAACGGTTACTTTGTAGCGAAATCAGTCACTGTTCGTCGCAGCTTGTTATGTTCATGAAAGGTCCGCCTGCCCAGGGTAATTCGCCTTGTTGTTGCAGAATCGCCGATAATCAGTGGGGAGGTGGCGTTAACACGCTCATTGCACGCAGGTGAGCAGAACGCGCCTTGTTCTTTCACTGTTTTGCTTATTGTGGTCTTTGTCCTGGCTCGAAATCATACCAAGCTGTTTCCGAACCGCAAACCACGAACTGTTTGCACTGAGGCCAGATTCTTACACGGTCCCGATGTTACCAACCCAGACTCGGTTTTGTGCGCTAACCGGTCCCGCAGGCGCCGTGAGAGGGCACCACGAGAGTAGGCTGAGCATGCCGCCAGGGCTGAGCAGCAGTTCCGCTGTCACTCAGTCTCCATAATCCCATTTTGTCACGGCAGTTTACCCGCTTGGCGGCCTCTCCGAGAGCCAATGCAGTTGTCGTTTTCGGCCTGCCAGGTCTTCCCGTCCGGCTGACCCATGGTGTCGCGTCGGACCTCCAGTCCGCTGCCGGGTTTATAAACACATTACCGGCGCTCTCAAAAACCCGCCGAAGTCCACAACCGCTCTGGTGTGCACCGCTGATCTGTGATCTAAGTTATGATCCTTATGGCCAACTAACAACCGCAGCATATCTCAACGTATCTTTGCAGTATCCCGTCAGCTCTGTAGTCTGACGTGAAAGCATTCCGTTCCACACATTCACTATCCTTTAATCAACCGACCATTCGCACTGCGTCCCCCCCCCCCCTCCCCCGATGTGCCGATGACTCGGCGATGTTCAGACTCGGTGTTCTCGCCCTTCACCCCGACCCTCGTACCCCGGGGCGGGGGCCGTCCCACACAGGGCAGTCGTTTTCCGGCCGGTAGTCGCCCGCTCTGTTGGGTGCATTTCGGTACCCGGCTGTTGCCTCATGTGGAGCGGCCCGTTCGGAAGAGAGCGGTTCCGCTTCGCTCACGGCGCGGGCAGGAATGCGCATCCACCGATTGTGCAACGCTGGCCTCAGCTCTTTACCATTAACGAGTGGGCTGGCTGGCGGAGCCGTAATGTAGCACTTATCTCTTATTAGACCGTGACTGGTTTCGAATGCAGCGGACAAACAACTGTCATCAAACTGACGGAGCCATCGAAAGTGTCAGCAGTTCCGACGGTGATGTGTCAATCCCAGCTAGCCGATTAAAACGCCGACAGTTGCGTTTGCTCTGCAGCTATCCCAATCATGTTTCCTATAAACGGAATTAACGATGCCATTAGCCACGGTGCGACAGCATACTTCATTCGTTTCGGACGGTCCTTACCAATTTCATTGGCACATGTACCAAAGTGAAGACTGTAAAAACTACCGTCATCCCAGTCACAAGGCCTTTTGGAATCCAAACCGGGAGGAGCGTATGACCCCAGAGGCCGGCCGTTGCGCCAACAGTTCTTCGAACCGCCCGCATTGAGGCGGCGGATGGCGCCTGCAGGCCGCCCCGGTGTTCTCGACGGCGGCGTGAGAGCGCCGTTACGCCGCGGCCGGGGCCGCCTGCAGCGGCAGGGCGTGACGCGCGGCCGGCCTGACGCGGTGAAACCGGCGCCGAGCCGTGCCCCCTGACGCGGTGCTTCGCTCTGATTCTCCGCAGGTGCCGCCGACAGCTCTGCCGGCAACGGCCGGCCTCCGCCGCCGCCGCCGACACTTGGCCTCGAATGGGTTCGTGCCGTCCACCTGGCCGCTGAGGTTCTCCCAGCCGGGGGCCGGACGCCCTGGGTCGTCCTCCGGCGACGAGACTCGACAGCCAATTGATGACGGCAACCCGGGCGTGGACCATCGGGACCAGCTGCAGCCGCAGGTCCTGAAGGACCGACCGGGCCCGGAGGACCACAGGGACCTGTCGAACCACAGGGACCTATCGGGCCACAGGGACCTGTCGGACCACAGGGACCTGTCGGGCCACAGGGACCTGTCGGACCACAGGGACCTGTCGGACCACAGGGACCTATCGGGCCACAGGGACCTGTCGGGCCACAGGGACCTGTCGGACCACAGGGACCTGTCGGGCCACAGGGACCTGTCGGACCACAGGGATCTGTCGGACCACAGGGACCAGTGGAAACACTCGGAACTGTCCAGCCACGGTGGCCGACCGGATCTTGTGAAACACCAGTTCGGACGCGATGCAGTAGGTTTTCTCGGTCATCACGTGCAGGGAATTTATCCAAAACTTCCGCTCAGCCCCGCTGTCTCAGGTCTCTTCGGCAGTTCAGAAGACGTGTATCACAACCCGCACCGCCCCGGCAGCTCCCCTGGTCGGCTTCTCTCCAGCCCTCCGGACCTCCCCTCACCTCTCCGTCCCAGCCAGCCGTACCGCCCAGAACCACTGGACCAGACGGAGCCGGCGCTCATCGTCCACCTTCCCAGCGGTCCGGACGTGCCACTCCGAGCCGAGTTCGGCCCCAGCGGCGGCGGCGGGCGCGCGCCGGCGGCCGACCCGCAGCGCCATCTTGGCCTGCGCGCCGTGTCGGTGGCGCGCCGCCTGCCGTCGGCGGCGCCGCTGCTCACCGCCGGCCTGCTGGCGGCGCTGCCGGGCTCGGCGCCGCCGCCGCTCTTCCAGAACGCGCTGCCGGCACCGGCGGCCGTCTCCACTCCTGTCCCCGGCCGCCTCGGCTCCGGCAACTTCGTCGTCCTGCGCGGCGGCAGCTTCGTCGACGTCAACGACTTCGAAGACAACCAGCTGGGCGACGGCCGGCCGGCCGGCGCCGACCGGCGACCGAGCCTCTTCGAGAACTTCCGTGACTTCGCCGAGTTCGCGCACGGCTCGCGGCGGTCGTACCGGCTGGCGGCGCCCGACGCTGGGGCCGGTCCGGCGGCGCCGGACTCTGGACCAGGTCCGGGGGCCACCGGCGGGACGGCCGCAGCGGACGGCGGCGGGCGAAGGGCCGAGTCAGCTGCCGCCGGCTCGGCGGGCGGGGCGACAGAACGCGATCCGATGCTGGCGACGTTCTGAGCGCGTCGCCGCGGTCCGTGGTTTTGTTGTGTGGTTTTGTTGGGTGGCGAATAAGTGTCGAATAGTTTGTTCGGTTCATTGCGATGCTCCGTCGCCCTTGTTCTCTGATGGTGAGCGAGTTTGTATATGGTAAATCTAGCTGATGTTTTTCTAGCTGTCTCACAATTTGGTGTCCTAGGGCCTTTAACAGGTCTTCTAACATGTACAGGTAATAGTATGACATCCGTAAGATGTTGCTGTAAGTTGGCTCAACGTTCGATACTACTTGATGTTACGTCTGCAGAAAACCCCATAACAGATTACATGTAGACTTCTTTTCATTTGCTCCTCCTCCTCCTCCATTCCTAACTCATGTTTAGTTTCCCGGCCATGGTAAATCCATTTCGCAGAAAATCTCAAAGGCAAAGGAAGAAGGAGTCTCAGTTCTTTGTAATGGACTCGATGTCTTTCAGTTGTTAAGTGTGTAGCCGTATGTAGATAGGGCAGCCTAACGCGGTGTAGGACGCATGGATTGGATTCATACTTTGGTGTCTGTAGCGCATTTCTAAAGCAGCCAAACGTGTTTTGATAATGACTCGGTTTTAGGTCCAAAAGATACTTTCTAGATGTTAGATTTTTTCTGTAGCACTGTCTACGTACACCACCGTTATACCCACCTAAGCGCGAGATATTCAATGGTCTCTCTCAAATGGATAGGGCAATCGTAATGCAATAAAGGCACTGAACATGCGGTACTTTGGTTTGAAAGTATCACATGTATGTTCGCTCCCAGGTCATGAAAGAGCTGTAAACGAAGAACGCCAATGCGCCTCAAATCGCCCTGAACCGTACACAGCGATAATGGCTGACGCTCCTTAAACAAAGTGTGACCTCCAAGTTACATTTACCTCGAGCGTAACACAAACTTCGCAAGTACACCATAAACGACAAGGCGGTTTCGAATCATGGCGATCTCTGCACACAATGACACACAAACCTATCCACCACACGAGCAAACAATCGAGGCACTCGTCTCTTGATGACTTTCCAGGGGCGGCGACCCACGAGTGCCGCTCTCAGACGAGCTGCGGCGAGACATCTTTCGGCCAAGTTCCGAACTACTGCTTACAAAGTCTTCCGCCAGGGGCCCTCCCGTCTCATTGGCTCCCGACAATGTTTTGCTGAAGCGTCGAGAACCACAGCAAACCATTGCACCAGCACAAATCACCAGGGCCTTTCAGGAACGGAGCAGGTCTTCGTATCTCTCAGATCTTTGCCTTAGGGGAGCATAATATTGCCGGCTGGACGGCATTTGCAGACCCCGGCTTCAACGGCGTTCGGGCCCGGCTGAACAGTTTCCGCACTTGCGAGAGCAGGCAAGTCATCTGGTCAAAGGACTTCAAACACCACCAACATCGAGACAAAAGAGCATCGTTTTATAGACGACGAAAAGGAAGAAATACAGAACTCTGTTCGACACAGACATCATGATTCGAGAAGGGAATCCGGGTTCATAAATCCACTTTTGCAGCAGACATTTTGTGTGTCAGAATCAAACTAATTTGTCACGGCCCTCCTCTCCTGACCTACGACTTGTCGGGGAGGGAAGACACAGATGCCCCATCTTTTTTCTGTTGTGCAACTCCGTAACCAAACGGCGCAGCATTGCCAAAATTTCAAGAGCCCATCGGTACATAATTTCTGCACAGTTTGGTGAAAAGCTTCATGTCCATTTCACCAAAGGTCATGTCTATGTCTCTTGAAAATGTAGTAATCTTTCAAGACTTGTTTTTTAATTTGTTTGATGTTTACCTGGCCAATGGCGTGAATGTGTGTTACATTTTCATGGGAAGTCAATGCAGAACATTCATGACCTCAGACAAGGGCGTCGTAGGTCACACCGATATAGTTGCAATTTTTCAAACACTGAAATCCAGTTGTAAAATGAGTTGTGGCAGCTAAATAAGGAGGCGTTTGAATCAGCCGAACCGGTTCAGTGGTTGCGGAGTTATCGAGTGGAGTCGTCTGACGCCGCACTTCAGCAAGCGCAACGCGGCGGTATACCCCAGCGTCCGCAGGGTTGCGTCACTTCAATACACAGACGAGCAGGCAAACGTGCTCAGGTCACGAGGCCATTTCCGCAAATTGACCGAAAGTCCTCAGACAGCAGTGTCACATCTCGGGGTTACGACGCTGCGACAGAACTGGTGCTGAACACAACTGGTGCCGTCCTCGGCTGGACTGGCGCCGAGCTAATAAGCCACCATCCAGTGCATTTACTGTCCATTTTTGCAAATGTTCGTTCAAGATCAAGAAGGGTGCCTAAGACGCCAGTCACGGGTGCTTTCTAGCCGAACAGCGGCGAGCATTTCAAGGTCGATGTTGCACGAATAATGGACGACAAGCTGCACGGTAATCCCTGCTGGTGGTTCAAGGCAGAACGTTGTAGCGTCCGTCATGCTGAATTCCACAGCAATCCACTCATGACGACGGAAGTTCGGAGAGACCGCAGTGGACGGCTGGATGTTTCTAAAGCAGCGACGGAAATTACGCCGCAGAGACGTAGCGTCTTCGAAAAATGGGAAGGGGCACATGTGAAGGGGCACTAGGGCTTGTTAAAGTTCCTTCTCTTTACAGCGATTCGGGCGTAGCGCTTAAGACTGAGGTAAACGACATGTCATGTACCCTAGCACCCCGGTTCCTTCTCGTACGTATCACACGGTCCGTGCCTGGCACACATGCAAACCAAAGCATATTTAGAATCTAATATTCGCCTGGATGCTGCCACTGGCATCAAGCCGCTACGGAACTAATAAAACATATCACAAGTTAAGTGGTCACCAAACCTCTACCCAACGCATCACGCCATGCTGATACCAGTTTTTTTGTCATTCAGGGTCCATCGGAATACCGCAATGTCGACGATCGCAAACGAAGACCGACTCTGCAGTTCTTCAAACAGTCGGTAGATGGCAGGCTTACCACGTTGGAATGCAGTGATCCTTCCTCCGGCAGCCGAGTCGCCAACGGAACACTGACGTCGGTTTATAAATTGCTTCCGTTTCTAGCTACACCTCCGTCAGCTAACTAAGAGTCTAGTAGGGCTGCGCCGTCACACCAGGCTGGTAGTCATACCGCGTCATAGCTCGGGGGTCGGCCACGCTGTAGCGGGACCTGCTCCGCGCCTCGTGGCCGGCCACCGCGCGCAGCGGCCACGGCTCGGGCGTGCGGCCGCCGCCGGGCCTCTGGCGGGCGGCGCTCTCGTCCGGCCGCCTCTCCAGGCCGACTCTGCCCAGTCGGCGCTCCGGCCGCGCCGCCTCGGCCGAATCATAGCTGGTCTGGCGGCGGCGCGGCGGCCGGCGGCGCTCCTCGCGCTCTGGCGTGCCGCGCCGGCCTGCCAGCTCGCGCGGCTCCCGGTGGCGGCCCCGGTCGGCGATGCGTTGCTCCGCCAGCAGGCTGGTGCTGGAGCAGCTCCGCTGCAGGTCGGCGTCCTCGCGCGGCACCGAGAAGCGCCGCAGATCGTCGATCACGTGCGCCGACGAGCGCGAGCGCGGCACCGGCTCGTCCTCCCGCGCCACGGAGAAACGCCGCAGCTCGTCCACGACGTGCGGGGACGAGCGCGAGCGAGGCACGGGCTCATCTCGAGCGACCGACTGGCGCCGCATCTCCTGCCACACGTGGCCGGCCGGCCGCCGGCCCGCCGGCTGCTGGCGACCCACCGGCGCCGACACGTCGTGCTCCATGAATGTATCCGTCGAGCGCGACTTGGCAATGCGCCGGGCGGCGCGCTCGGCCGGCGGTGAGCGGCCGCGTTCGTCGGCGTGCTGCCGGCCGCTGTGTCGGCGGCGCACGCCCGGAGGCGCCTCCGCCGCCGTCAGCGAGCTCAGCACCCAGCGGTCGACTCGCGCCAACAGCTCGTCCGAGCGCGGCTCGCCGCCGGGCGGCGCCGCCGGCCGGCCGCGCGGCTCTGGCGCCGCCTCCTCGCCGAGCCGCCGCGGATCAGCGGCGCCCCAGCCGCCGCCGGCAGCGCCCCTGCTGCCATCCGGCGGCGGCCGTGAAAGTCGCCAGCCGCGGGACGGCGTCGCCTGACCTCTGACCCCTCTGGCCTCGGCCGTCGGCACGTCTGCGGAAGGCGTACGCTGACGTTGGACAATGGGCCGTTCCGTGAGCACTAACAGGGCGGCAATCGGCGGCCCGACGGTCGAATAGGTTCGTAACAGGCAGACAGCTGAGCCAGCTAGCCGCTTACGTGCCCAGCACATCTGGGGCAACAAAGCAGCATTGACTGAAAGCATCTCCTTTCACCTCTCCTCGGCTAGCGGCGATAACCGCAAACACCTGTCGCCAGTACCTGGAGGCGGGCGGTGGGGGAGTGGCGGAGGCGACAGCGTGCCCTCCCTGTCGTCTTCCAGTCGGGAGAAACGACGCCGCGCCGCCTCGAACCGGTCCGGCCGCGCCGGCGCCGGCGACCTGCAAAAATGGCGCCGATCGCGGCTGTTGAGACAAGCCGTCAAACGGGTACCGGCGCGAACAGGACGGGCGGAGCGGTGGCCGAACAAAGCCTGGAAGCGCCGCTGTGAAGTCATCGCTCGACTGACCGCGTCGTAATGGAGCTGATCTCAACGCTCTGACCGCATACCACGGAAATGGAGACGGAATGTGATGATGCAGCAAACTGAGCATTTCGCGTCTTCCCTCTCTCTCCATCCCTCTCTTTCTCTTGCGAGAGAGAGAGGGCAGGCACTGTGATCAGCCACGGTACAGCGAGGCCCGAGAAGCTACCTGAGAAGACGTGGTGGTCTCTTATTCAGACATTTGTCCATGACTGGTCCCTGCCTCTGTGTAGGCGTAACTGTGCCTGTGGCTGTGAGTAATCTTTCCCATTGTGCCACTGAACCTGTGCCTGTGGCTGGTCTCTGTACCGGCGCCGAAGTGCCTGTGTCAGCGGTTGGTCTCGGTCCTTGTACCTGTGCCTGCCTGTTGCTGGTTTTTCTCCTCGTTCAGGGCGTAACTGTGCCTGTGGCTGGCCTTTGTCTCTGCACAGATGTCCCTGTGCCGGTGGCTGGTCCGCTGGTCCGTGTACCTGTCCCTATGACTTGTGTCTGTCCCTATCCCGGTGACTTGTGTCTGTCCCTGTACGGGAGTGCCTGTGCCGGTGGCTGGTCCCTGTACCTGTGGCTGTGACTTGTGTCTGTCTCTGTACGGGCGTGCCTGCGCCGGTGGCTGGTCCCTGTACCTGTGGCTGTGACTGGTGTCTGTCCATGTGCAGGGCGTGCCTGTGCCGGTGGCTGGTCCCTGTCCCTGCGGCTACGACTGGTGTCTGTCCCTGTACGGGGCGTACCTGTGCCGGTGGCTGGACGGTCGGCGGCAGCTGCTGTCGCCGCCGCCGCGGCCGGGCTCGGCGTCCGACGCCGGGCGGCCGGCTGACGCAGGCCGCTCCCTCTGCTGGCCCGTCCGGCTGTACACGCTAGACAAGACCGCGCATGGATCAGTATGCAAGTGGCCTTCGCTCCCTCTAACACTGCACGGCTGCGAAAGGGGTGGGGAAGGCACCTGCAGGAACACCTTGTAGAACGGTGAGTCATTGCGGTCGGGCAAAACCAGTTTTCGATAAAAAACCTGTAACGGTTGTCGTTCAAATGCAGCCGTCGGCCGTTAGGCATAGGACGCTTCTTGCACTCAAAGCTTTGAAATAACGATGAACTGGGGACTTGATGAAGAGGTCAATACATTTTGGGACAAGCAAATGCCTACAGCCTTATAACGCTCGCCTTGGTGGCCATCTCGGAATTACGCGCACTGGTGGGGACATATTTTTTCCTCGCCCGCTCTGATTTCTTCCACCGATTTATCTGATTTATCTTACTGATTTATTCAACGGATTGCAATGAAATTTCATGAGGCAAACCTACAACCCTCAGGATCAAAATAAACTAAATCAAATATATCGAGGTCAAACGATGTAAAACGCGTAAAAAAGAAGCACCATATTCTTTCTCCAGATCTAATGAGCCGACGGGAATAAAACTGTGGGGAACTTTATTCCATATGCTGAACTTACATACCACAAAGTAGGTTTGACCCAGATTAAGGTAACTGAGGTTAACCCCGGTCAATATTTCAGAATCCATCATTTCGTCAAAATGTATCTTAGCACAGTTTGGCGGGTTGTTAGAACGTTTGATAAAATTATATACCCCTTGGGCAGGTGAACTACTTTAGGCCACTTAAAGTTCAATCCGAGGTTAATCAAGGTCAACAAAGTGCATGCATACAACATGCAACTAAAACCATTAGGGTAGATCTGGAGAAGACAAAAATGGATCTTTATTTATCTATTTTTGATGACCTCAATCGACCTGACCTAACCTGACAGTGCCTTGGAGCACCTACATCCTCATGCAGTCAAAGGTCTTGCCTAATCTTCTTGCGAAATTTACAAAACATTGCGCACCTGAACTCGGCTGACATGGAACGTCCTGATCCACGTCGCTTGTGCCTTACAGGAAATACATTCATCTTGTGAAATTTCCCACACATTGTCGTTGAGACAGGATAAACAGGTCTCAGGAAAAAGACACAGAAGGATTTATGCTGATCATTTGACATTAGCTGGAATCGACTGATCGGGCCTAGGCTAACAATGCCTTAGGAATGTTTACCACATGGGCTCCCCACAACGTTTTGTAACTGGCTACAGGGCAACCACTGTTCTATATGCAACACAGTGCTCCTCCTCCGGTCTGACACGCGTGTAGTCGTCCGTCGCCGACCATGGAGTAGCCTAGCGACCGGCCTACCAACTGGCCGGCCTGTAGTGGAAGTTATCCGGAACAGATTTTCGCATTTTAAGCATGAAGGATGGGGTATCAATGCAGTATACCAGACACAACATTTTCATACTCTGGCATTGTTATTGCCAAAGTTATTTACAAAAAAGTGGTATCACAGATGAGGAATTCTTCCCCCCCCTCCCCACGCCATCAGTGTGCGTCTTAATGAAACGCGCTGAGAGCCGTTTAGCCGATTACGAAAGTGCCATGATGGAATAGTCAGAACACATGGCCAGGCGGACCCGGAGTGGGCGCGTCGCCGCGATTCTGGTCGTTTCGTCACCTGTGTCTCCACCTGGGGGCGGAGTCCTGGAGCAAATCATCCGTGTCTGTCCCAGCCGTTTGCCACTCCTCATCTGCAATCAAACACACATAGCCTTGGCGCTCATTGCTCACACCGACGACAGGAAAGTGCTGAGACCGGCAAAACAACGATGTAAAACATGCACGGCAATCGCCTTGACGATGTCATCACTTAATGGCATGTCCGCACAGTTACAACACAACCAAAATTCCCTTCCAAGGTGTCGTGAAGTCGGTTTCTTCTTTTGACCCACATGTACCTCCGACCCTACAGGTTTTGGACCCACTGGCGGCGATGAATAAAAAAAGTGAAAAGCGTTTCAGTCCCCTGTCATGGTCCTTGGTCGTTGCCGCCCAAGTCAAAGCTCCTCATACAGGGCGCGTTTCTTAGGATTTAATGTAAACCAGAATCTCAACGACATGACATGTTTAACCCTATTCCCCGCGGGCTAGACGGTATGGCCGATTCCCGGCAGGGCGGCACCACGCCCCCCCCCCCCCCTCCCGAGATTTCGAGAACTACTCGTCCGATTTCATTGCAACAAGCCGCAATCGATTTGCCATGACGTTAACCAGATTTTATAAAAAGAAACTTTCAGAATTTTGAAAGGGGTGGATGCAGAGAGGCAAAAAAGTCGAAATGGGATTTTTTGGACTTCTTAAATTCCGTTGTTTATGGACCGATTTTGATGAAATTGGCATTAATCGAGAGATTATGAATGGAACTTTTACCATTGGCCCATACATTTTAAATTTTGAAAACAATAGAGATGTTCACAGGGTTTTGAAAAAAGGAGGACTAGTTTTTCAAAAACTGGATCAACAAAAAAGCTACCGGCACTTTTTGGCTTCTATTAGTCATTCTGTGCTGAAGAAGTACAAATCGTATCACAGATTTGCCTAATGTTAGCATAGGCGGTGCCAGGGACATAAAAAATGGGGGACTGTCATGGTCACATGTCCTTCAGATCAGCTTTCGACCTTTGACCTTAAATGACCTCCAATGACCTTAGAATCACTTGGAATGATCTAATGTGCATTTAATATTATATGACGACGTTTCCAATCATTTGAATTCACTCTGTTTCTGAAATTTCATTTTACGGCTGTTGTGATATAGGGTATGCGCAATGACATTTTAGGTCACAGCTCTATGACCCGACCTGATATCGAGCTGAAGCTTGGTACATAGATAGGGAGGACGGTTCTACGTCGTACATCTTCGGGGTTTGGCATTTGAAAGAATAGCGCCAATTTTTTTCCAAAAAAAACAATTTTGATTTTTGACGTTGATCTGACCTCGTGAAGTGACCTCAGATAAACAAAGTTATATTTGTATGTTGCCCTACTGTTTAACTATATATATATATATATATATATATATATATATATATATATATATATATATATCAAGTTTCAAGTTCCATCTTAAAAACAGTACTTTAAACAGTCATTTTACTTTTACCCTCAATAGGACCAAAAATGGCCTGAGGTGCCTCCAAAGAACGTGGCCTGGCTCCGCCCCTGAGCAAAACAGAATTCCGAAATTTGTCACATTACGTAGAACGAATAGCTAGGAAAAGCCTCGAAGTTTCGTGAAGCTGCGTCAAAAACCCTGGAATTGGCAAGCAAAAAAACCCGAGGGACGGATTCAGCCCTCCTGCCGGGAATAGGGTTCAAGTGGACTGTATAGTCTCCCTTTGAAATGAAAGAGTCAAACGGAGCATCATATTGTAGCCAAAGGATAAACCTAACGTTCGTTGTTTCATTACGTCCACTTATTTGACTTGAAGGTGGCTAGGAGGGTTGTATCAACCAATCTGTTCACATCGAAGAAACCGAAACGATGGATATTGACGACGGCTTAGCGCTTAACACCTCTGGACCAATCGCATCATATATCCCCTATTTCAGTCTCCAATAAAAATATGTCGACAAAAGTAATTCTTATCTTTTTACCAGCGTAATGCAATGGCTTTCTTTTGCTTAGATTGCAAAAGCATGACATACTTTCAGTCCTTACAGATTCTACAATGAAAAACAATGACAATGGTAAAGATCTCTAAACTTCTGACAGCAGCCTATTTTTCACTGAATCGGTTGTCTATCTGGATATACTTCGTTCTACAGTAGACCCATCCAATGTGGCATGCTGGCCTCCGAACAGGGCTCACTTCCTTTGACGAAACAGTCTGCGCATCGATATCACCTCTGTATTCAGGCCAGTCTCCGAAGGCAGCAAACGCGGTGATTGCGTCCGCTCCGTTCCACCTCTCCCGAACAGTGACCGCGGCCACTGTCTGGGGCGCCCGCCGCCGCCACCTGCCGGCACCGGGCTCCGAAAGGACGGCGCGTCCAAACTGATTCCCTGCCCCTGCCATTGATCACGGGAGCGTGGCAAGGAAACGGTGCTAATGCGGCCGCCTCCCTCCGCGCCGAAGCGATCCATCCTGGGACGCCGAGCGCCGGCAGCCGGTTCCGCCCGACTGGGCTCACCGCCGTCCGACCGGTCGGCCAGGGCGCCGCTCCCGGTCCGGGCCGTCTCCGATTGCTTGGTGGTGCGGAAAAGGCGACACCGGGGCGGGCCCAACACCTCGTCGTCCGAGGTCACAGCCGGGGCCATGACCTGGCATAGCCGACTTCAGTGCGGAAGGTAGCGGAACACAAGAATGGGTCGAGAAAGATTCTGAGGTCGTTGGGTCCCAATAAGCGTAATTACTGGGATTTGAGTAAGACCTTATTAGAGGGCCCATTTGGAAAGCACCCTTGGGACTGAGCTCGAACGACGCAGCAAGGAGAAAATGGCACGATTCGAACGGATCGGCAGCCAACAAAGAACGGAATGACGCTCGAGGTTCGGACGCATAGGGAGTCCTTATCAACTATCCAGAGTCACCCGAAACAAATTACGCGGTGTCAGTCTCTCGGAGTCAGTCACCTGGAACCAACCGCTCAGAACAAGCCACTCGGAGCCAACCACCCGTGGTCAGCCAGCTGAAGTCAGTCACCGGCCGGAGTCGGTCGCCGACAGAGCGGCGGCCGCGCGCTCTGCAGTCGCGGCCCGCTTTCGAAAGCGTGCAGGCTGTCGGCCCCGGGGCGTCGGTAAACGACTCGGTTCGCCGGACCGGTCAGTTTCCACCGGCAACGACCGGCCCCGTCGCCGCGCTGCCCTGCCGTTCCCACGGGTACAGCGGCCAGCCGGCGGCTACCCCTGACGCCTGACGCCCGAGGAGCGTTCTGTGGCCCGGGGCTGGTGCTGCTCTGTGGCCGCTAACAGCCAGGAGTGAGGCAATTGAGGCGGCGACAGTAGCGACCGCACGGCTCGGTACGGCGGTGAGCTTTTAGCTGCGCTGGATGTGTGATCGCAGATGTTTACAGATTTAACACGGCCACGCTAGGATGTTAGTTTTATCCCCTCCGTGATGGGATTTTGGGACCTGGCGCGGCCGTGGGCTTGGCTGGGACCATGACTACCCTTCTGATGAGAAATTTGACAACTACTTCAAACACGGAAGCCACTAATGTGCGCAGGCCCAGTGGACTCCGAATTCTGCAAAGAAATATGGATGACATCAGGAAAAGCGGCATGCAACTTTTGCTGGGAATCTTGTGGATACCTTCTGCATGTATGCATATACATTGCTTTTGACTTGACTTTGCAAGAGCCATGCAAATAATAGTTTTGTTTCTCAGCCTAAAGTTACATGAAAGAACAGCATAGTGCATTGATTTCGTGTGATGCAGCCTGATCTTTAGACGTTATCTCCATGCAGTCATGCTGGCCGCCGTTCGCCGTGATTTCCAAGACCAACAGGGACTATGGCCGGACGACATTGCTATCCACGGCCGGGCACATCGGTCCGTCGACATTTCAAAACGAATCTTGATACCTAGAACAGAAACCCTCAAGCACCGTGCCAAAAATAGTACGCACGTCAGTGTCGAGAAACAGCCATCAGCATTCTCTTGACCATCGACCACTATCCGGTTTCTCCACGGCCCGAAGAAGTCAAAGAAGGCAGTCTTGTGTGATTTCCTGCCACTCCAGGAGACCCATGGCCATTTCGTCGACCACCTTTAACAAGCGAAAACCCTGTCCATGATTAGCTCATCACGCGGGTCCGCTGACGTTCCGGCAGCACTTGCTGGTGATCTGCCGGAGGCGGGGGAGGGGTAGGGGGAGAGGGCAGCGAGCCGTATCAGGAAGTGTGGCTCAGTGGAGGCCAGTTCCCCAGCCGCTACTCGCCTGAGGCCACCCTGCGACGAGCCGGCATCGCCCCGCCCCCTGGTCGGCCACGTCCCCCTGTCCCCTCCGGCCCCGCCCAGCCCCGCGGCCCGAGGCGGGGGCGGCGCACGGGACGGCGGCCACCATACAGCTGCGGTGCGGTGTGCGGCTTGGACGACCGAGCGGCCCTCGGCGGCCCGCTGTCGCGTCCGAACGCGCATGCGCCGCGCTGGCCGGTGAAAGTGGCGGTCGGCCGGCGGCGGGTGCGTGGCCGGCCGGCACCGTGCCGTTTACGCAGAGCTGAGCATCAGCCGGCCGACCGGGCACCGTCACGGCCGCCGGTCACAGGACACCGAGTCTGCATCGTCACGGCCGCCGGTCACAGGACATCGAGTCTGCACCGTCACAGGCCGCTGTCACAGGACACCGAGTCTGCACTGTCACAGGCCGCAGTCACAGGACACCGAGTCTGCACCGTCACAGGCCGCTGTCACAGGACACCGAGTCTGCACTGTCACAGGCCGCAGTCACAGGACACCGAGTCTGCACCGTCACAGGCCGCAGTCACAGGACACTGCCACAAGTCTCCAAACGCCGCCATAGACTACAGTCACGGAACGCCTTCAGAAATCTCCGAACACCGTCACGGACCGCAGTCACAGAACACCATCACAAATCTTCGAACACCGTCACGGATCACAGTCACGGAACACCGTCACAGCTCTCCAAGCATCATCACAGACTTCAGTCACGGAACACCGTCACAAGTCCCTTAACACTGTCCCAGGCCACACACAGTCTCTGGACAGGCCCCGTCTCCGGGGAGCCATATCAGATGGGCTGGCCTGCGTGCCAAAGGCGGGAGTTACTGCCGGGATTCATGGAAGAGCCCGCAGAGGGGTAGGTGCAGAATCCGACGAACGGTGCGACTACCGACCTTTGCTCCGAGTTACTGAAGCCGACAGGAACGGCTCGGAATGCGCCGACGCTGGTCACAGGGATGAGTCACAGAAGTGAAACAGGCTTTTCGCGGTGCTTTCCGCGGAATGTTATGGGTCCCCAACAAGACTTTTTCGTTGTCAGTCGATACAGAAAAATGTGATCTGCTGTGATTACCTGAACATACCATTATTTTATGAAATTTGGCAATAATATGCATGTGTAACGTCAAGATTCCGAGTGATCGTGAACAGTTCATCGCTATGTGGCCGACAGAACATCCAGACACCTACATACACAAACCCATTCCCACGGCGCTACATGCATGCCGAAACATGTATTCCATGGTACATAGGCGCGATGTCATGTCATGTCTTGTCTTTGTGAACACTCTCCCTAAGCTTCGAGGAGCAAATGGATCATTATTTGTCGACACTTTCCACATGAAATGACGTTCGTTATCATTGTCATTTTTTTCTTCTTTTTCAGGACAACGCACGACCACCATCCCTTCACACGCTTCATGGTAAATCGTGACAGTATGAATAACTACTGTATCAGTCACGGCCACCTCAGCATAAGTGTGTTGGAAAATGTTCAGTCACCCGAGGAAGCAGTGACTCGTTTCCGACTGACCCAACATTCATGATGAGCACTGGTGTCGGCAAATCAGCACCGAGCTCCACAGCCGCACGCACATCAGGTGTCGTGATCGCCTCTGTTTCTACGAGCACTAGTAAGACAACGGTCAATGCATTGAATTACTTTTCCGTGACGTTCCTGAGTTTCCATACATGCTTTCGATCATTGGGCTCATGCCGGTAAACTACGTGTCCAAAAAGGGTGCTTATGTTTCGCGATGTTTCACCCACAAAATGGGTATCTTCCGACCATTTTAAAATAATTACAAACAAGCAATATCATTGTCCCCGGTACAACATGTCAAAAAACATGAAACATTGTCCAATGAGGAATTTCAACCAAGGGAGTGGGAGAAGGCACACTTATATTTCAAATTTGTGCATCCAACCTTGCCTCATGTTGTGATGGTGGTTAATGGTGCGATTCATGTCTTGTATGAAAACCATTTCTAGCACCTGCAACTTTCTTCGGTTTCCATACCAAGCCATCGGCAATGTTGAATCCCGCCATCTGACTGAGGATGCGGTGACGGCCGTGCGCTGCTCGGTGGTGCTGTGCAGTAGCGTAGCCAAGATTTTCGTACAAGGGGAGGGGGTCAAGGCTAAAATAAAAAGGGTTGATATTATTATACAGAGTGATATATAGATATTACCCTGGCTTTTTCATTGCACACACGGAAATAGTGAACATATCAAATAGCACACTTCGAGACTATGAAAAGAAAAGCATATTACTTTTTAATTTTAAAATATTTTTGTCTTTCAAACAAACCATTCGTGATAACAGCCAATATCTGGAAGCCTATGACCATTGCCCCTTTCACTCCCCTCTGTCTACGCTGCTGCTGCAGCGCCGGTGCCCGATCCTGAAGGTGCATAGTGATCCGCCGGGTCAGAGTTGCTGAAATGTGTATTAGGCAGTGTCTCGGGGTCCATAACGGCCAATTTTGCGGCGAAAGTTTGCTTGCCGTAAAGGGAAACGTCCCTACGTTAGGCACAACGCCCTCTGATACGGCGGTGGTCAGCCTAACCACCATCCAGATCCCAGGCGCCGAAGTAACTCGTACTCGACAGGACGGCGAGACCAGCGTTCTCTCAACTGAACTACCGATGACATTGGTGTGGGCCCTTGGAATGCTTACATGACAGGGTTCCACACAGGTTGCATCCATTCCTCAAAACTTCGCGTATTTCGCTTCACGTGTTCCTAGATATTCGGAGAAGGGTGGATTTACCCCTACCCTCCAGTGCGCGTGATTTCAGGGTCTCAGGAACTCCGCTGCGGGAGTAATTTGCGCAAGACAACAAATATTGCAAATGTTAGGTATGATTCGGTAATCATGCAAGCGGACAGTTATTTGATAAAGTGAATGATGAACACAAAGAACTGTGACATATCGCGATCTCTCGATATCTTGACTTCACACGTCTGTCCAGATATATTTGGTAAGAGAAGTTCATGCACTTTAAGTTATTTTTTCATTGTTTAACGGGACTCAGCCAGTCGTCTTTGTTTGCTGTACTGACCACATGCCAGCAGAAAAAAAAACACTGCTGGAAAAGACATGTCTGTGATCTCGGGCCACATCTGGCCCCACCAGCAGACCGTAGGGAGACTGGGTCTGTGGTGGCTTCCCGCTCCGCCATCTCCCAGGGCGCCGCGTCCGCTGCGGTTAACACTGAATGATCGCTAGTTATCGGGCAAACCTAAATCAGCCATGTTCGCAGTTTGCTATCGCTGCCCAGCGCTGCGACGCGTTGCGCCCGTCCTATTTTGGACGCTGGCTGAAGCCTTTTTCTGCACGCCTATTTCACACCATATTTTCAGGTCTGCCTAAAACCCGTCCGGTCCAGTTGGCCTTAAAAGGGAATGTTTGTAACTGGTCGAGCTTTGACAGACCAACAGGGGTTAATCAGCACAGACTGAATGGCATGGAAAACCGTTCTGAACAACGAGACCACGGAGCATTGGGACACCATATTTAGTGCAAATATTTCATTTTAACGCCACCAGTTATTTTTGTAATTTCCTTAAAACTCTCGCTAAAGCGGTTTCTGACGCCTAGTTGTAAACATCATAGCTTACATTAGTACAAAATCCGCTTGCGGTCGTTATTAGTCCATGCATTATTGAGGGAACAATTGAGCCCGGTGAAACACAGTCTGAGAACGGAAAGTGTGAACATTAAAGCGTACAGCACCAAACGCTGCAGTAGACTCCGTGCATCTGTTTGCATAATCTAGAACATCGGCACAGTTGAGTTCTGATCCGCTGCATAGTCAGCCCGTTTTATCTTTGAGATACTGTGTCTGTTTTTGGCCTTTGTTCACGGAGAAACCGTACGCCGTCCTTTGTACTGGTGTGGGTCGTCAGGGATGCGTCGGCGGTCGGCCTGCCGGAACGGACTCCAGAACGGACACCACAACGGACACTATAGCAAACATCACAACAGCCGCCATAAACACCACGGAGGACATCACAAGGACACTACAGAAAACAATGCAGCAAACACTGCAACGGACACAACAGCGGACAACACAACGGATTTCAGGACGGATAACACAGCGGACACTACAGCAAACATAATAGCAGACAACAAGACCGACACCAGACACCGAGGACACCACACGGCACCGCAGTAGATACTACAGCAGACACTACAGCAGACAACACAGTGGACAGCACAACGGACACCACAGCGGACACCACAGTGGACACCTGGAGTCTGCACCGCAGACTTCCGGCAGTCTGCACCGGTATTGGGTGTTCAACAGGCCAGTCGTACCCTAGTTTAGAGTGGTATGTGCTCTGGTCCCAGCGCAGTGTTGTTTTGTTCTGTTCCCTCATACGCTCTGGTCCCAGCGCAGTGTTGTTTTGTTCTGTTCCCTCGTACGCTCTGGCCCAGGCTTCAGTTTCGCTGATGCCCGAACACCACAAACGTGTAACGAGCTACACTCACGTTCCAGCCGGATAAGCCCAGCTGTCGATGGCGGTCCGGCCGGATAATCCCGGCTGTCGATGATGATAAGGCCGGATGATCGCGTCTGTCAGTGATGATGGTGATCGGGCCGGATATTGCCGTGTGTCCGCCGCCGGCTCGGAGTCCGAACTCCAGACTCCGGAGACCGGAGTCGCCTCAGCTCGCCGAGAGCGGCGGCCGCCGCCGCTTGGTTGTTAGCTATGCAGGAAGTGGCAGAGGTCAGGCGGCCAATCGCTCTCGCCTGACGTCCCCCGGCTGGGCGTACCGCCCGGCCGGCCGGCACGGCGTGGCGGCGTGAGAGGCGGCTGAGCGGCCCGACACGGAGCCTCGAATCAGGGGCCTCCGACCCCGACGACTCGTCAGCGGCCGGCGGCGAGAGGCAGCTCGTGTGCTCTGGGAACGGCGTCGTCAGATCTTCAGGTCCAACTGTGTCGACATGTGCTTCAGCTGGACCATGAGAGTAGCGTATGGTTTCATGGGTGGGTCTTCATGACGGCCAGGGTATCATGAAAGCTGAAGAGCTAAACGTCATAAAAACGATGCCCAATGGAAATAGCTTATTTATGTTCCATGAGGTCGTTCGCCAGATTTGGTAACTTGTATTTATTAGCAAGATTATCAGCCCTTAGCATACCGAGGTCTAATTTAGATACGGCTTAAGACATGCCCAGTGTTCATGTCACATAAGTTGATTCACTCGGACTAATTTAGAGGGACTGGTTTACCTTGGTCCGTTTTTATTAATAAGATAGAGAAATTATCAAGCAGCTTTCATACACGAACTGTTTTGAAAGTAGTCCAGCTGATGACAATTGCGGGGAAGTGTTTCATTATCAGAGGGCACACCTGTGCTGCTGATGGTTTTCGTTGTGACGGTTTTACGCTGAAACATGGGTTTTCTATTCGACGTTATATTTTGTGCAATGGGTGTGACATATTTACGACACTTACGGCAAATTGGAGTACTTTGGTATGTCTTTTCAAATGTTCCAACAAGAGACATGGTAACCAGCAAAGTAAAATAACTCATTTGTGGTACAGTGACATTTGGTATACAGAAAACAAATTTTCAGACCTGCAGATAGTATCTTTGTCCTTTTCTTATTTCTAAATTTTACCAACGGTAAAAATAGCATTAATAAAGGAGCCATGAACAAATGTGGAGAATTTAACGTCCTTTAGAAGCTTCTGCGGTATACATTCAGCTTGTTAGTTGTCCTCAGAATGCCTTTTTCTGCTTTTCTACTGCATTTCGTCCCCTCCGACGCTCGTCAAAGCTATTGCCTAAAATCGCTCTGGATCGCTTTGGTTTACGTAGCTCTCTGGCACATCACTGGTCTCTTTTCTGGTTCCAACCGTTTGAGCACTAGCTCTTTAATGATCAAGAATGTTAATCTCCTGGCTTAAACGGTATTAGCTCGAACAGAACTGGTTTGTTTCACCAGCTGCTGGTGTATAGCTTACCGTGTGTAGCTCTGAGCAGCAGTGAAAACAAAACTTTCAATTTCGAGCGCATGGCGATATCGGAGGCTTGTATACATAGGAATAAACAACTTCCCGGAAACTGTTCCACAATTTTACTTTTAAAGGGCGATGCCTACCTTGAGACATGTGCTTCCAACGGCACCCAACATCTGGCGGCAAGTTTGTGTACTGCATCACCTGTTGCGCGTAAGCATGCCCAAGCAAATGCATCCCACATGGCAAAATATGGCACTAAAGCTCTATCATTGCTCCTGTAATCTACGATATGGTTCCGGTATTTTCGGAGTTATTTTGGGTACATTATCCCATCCAAACGTATCTGACATACTTTCGTTGTAGAAGTTTAGATGTAAGCATATATGCTGTATTTTGTGGAACTGAAAATCTGTGTTTCAGATCACTCTTTCGACAGCGCACGCACTGATTCACTTCAGGCCTGATACTAAATATTTAGCATAATTGTGGCCGTCCTACGATCACTGAGAATGAGACCACATCCATAGCCATGAAGCGGACCAAATTATACATTCCGTCGTGAACTAATGACGTCCTGAGAGACTTGTCGGCGTAACCGGGCGGTTCCCGCGCTCAGCCGGCCCTGTTTCACGTGTGCTCGGCCATGTTTCGGCCGATGGCGTGCGTCGCCGCACTTTAAGGCCGGTCGCCGGCGGTCATTGCGCCTAGCACAGACCCTGGAGGGCGGCGTCAAAAGCCCAACTCGCCGCTTCGCCCTGCCGCAAAAATCGACACCAGGACAACGCTCTCGATGACTGGACGCGCGGCGCTGCCCGAGACGGAACAGAGCGAACGGTGAGCGGGTCGCCGCTCGTCGCCCGCGTCCGCCGCCATCGTCGGGTGCCCACCAGAGCCGCGACGGAGGCGGACGATTACGCGGCGGCCGAGCCGCGTGTCAGGTGTCGGCCGGCCGACTCGGCCGATCTACGGCCGCCGACGGTTTCTCAAGAGTGCGTCGGCTGCCGGCGGCCAGTGTTTCGCCACCCCAGCCGCTGACCGTGACTGGGAGGGGCCCGCCGAGCCGGGGGGGGGGGGGTGTTGAGTATCACGGCCAGCTCAGCCCGTACCCAGCGGCGGCGGCGGCGGCGGCGGTGTCCCAATCCGATCCGGGGTGTCAAAAATGGCACAAGACCAGCCGACATCTCCATAATGCCCTGGCGGACGGCGCTGTGTAACGTGTTGTGTAACGGGACGCCCACGAGAAAACGCCTGCCGGGTACAGGACCGGACCAGCGGCAGGCTCACTGACGACCTCCTGCGCTCGGCGCTGCGGCAATATCGGCGCAGGCGGGTAAAAGGCAACGCGGACCCTGAGACTTCAATGCCAACTGACGCCATAGCACCGGCGCTTCTCACGACGCAATGAGTGTACCCGCCACGCTTCGGTGGAGGTCAGCCGAGCCGCGCCGCCCGGCCGTGGGCGAAACGCACGGCTCGTGTGTGTCTGCGTCACGACAAACTCACACTCGCCGTCACTGTCACTGTCACGCGGGGGGACGCTGCCAAATCCCAGAGAAACGCGAGCAACTTGGTTCGGCGTCAGAGAGGTCAAGCTGTTGTGAAGGAGAAGGATGTGATGCCTTATATTTTGAAAACGTGGCAACCATTGACACCCCTCAGGTGTCTGAGTGGGCTTCAATACTGCAAGTGATACTTTAATGTTACAGTTTCATTCGCTGAGTGATATCTCGCAGTGATTTCACAAATTCGCACGGCCTGCATGCTCGTGATCGAGATACTCACGTCACTCCTAATCACTATTCATTTTTTTATCTCGCGGTTCATCTGAGAGAATATCAGTTACACATGCCTATTCATGTTCTAACATTTCCCTTGGAGATACAATGGGCCAAGTTCTACATTCAGTATCTGATGAGTCTTAAATCGCTTTGCATCAGTTGCGATTATTCATGCTGTTGCAAAATGAGACAAAGAAATTGCCGTGACGCTAATGTCTGAAAGCAACCTGCGAAACAAACCATGACGTTTTCAGCGGTTGCAGGAACTGGGCTCTTCCAAGGCACCTCAGAGAGAGAGAGAGAGAGAGAGAGAGAGAGAGAGAGAGAGAGAGAGAGAGAGACGGTTGCGTACCAGTGTCACTGGCCCGTTATCGATGGACATTCCACGCCGCGCGCGGGAGCAGCGCGGCCTTGACCGGGCCTCCTGATAAGGAGGTCAGCAAGACGGAAGTGGTGTGGTGAACGCGGAGCCGGCTGCTGCGGAGATGGTAGGAGTTCCATTTCCAGCGGCCGGCCGGCGATCGGTACACGCGCCGCCCGTGAACGGCGCGGCAGTGGGTCAGACCGGGGCCCGCGGCGCCGCCGAGAGCGAGGTCCGGCCCGCACCGCGCCGAGCGGCTCCGGCACAGCTCCAGATGGGAGAACGCTCCATCATCCGCCCACACTGATATGTAGTGTGGGCGACATGCCAGTCTGAGGACCTGGATAAGACTTAAATTAATTGGTGGTAGAAAATAAACAGAGGTTATCTGTAGCGTCAGACGGGTGTTTCAGATGTTGGATCATGTAAAACGGATCTGCCAGGTTCGAAACGCGTTCGTCCGGACCCTCTATCTTTGGAGGTGCTCATCTCTGAGAACAGTAAATGCTTTGACGAATGTGTTATCAATATGGCACGATAGGTTCAGAATTGTACCTGCCAACGCACATGACATGCCAGCTGACCGAAAAATGACCGTCAGGGGTCGTAGGTCATGTGTTCAGTATCGCCGACAAAAACAGATTCCAGACGTTGGTGTGAGAGCCAATGTCTGGGCCGCGGGTTATCCCCAGTTTGCATCAAAACATGAAAATGTCGCAGTTGTTCAATAACGAGGAAATGTTATAAGGCAACATCAGCAACCGCATTGCAAAAAAAAAAAATTCACAGCCATGACGCCCAAGATATGCGCTTGGAGAGCGAAACGTTCAAATATAAGAAAAAGGCCACACGTTCCTCCTAAAACCTCTCCTGGGTCTTCCTCTCATCAAGTTAAAAGCTCAAAGCTTTTCCATAGCTCCCAAAAAAACATGTCACCAAGTTTCATGGCTTTAGCTCAAACCATTAGAAAATGGCAGGGAAAAACATCAGTGGGATTTACTAATCCTTCCCCGCCAAGGTAGGAGGATAAGGGTTATTGACTGAGGGTTGAAATACGATTATGAATGCGGGCACAGTCAATACTATTCGGACGGGACGCGTAATTTTGTTCGAGCACCAAGGTTGATGGTGTCCGTTCGCCCCGAAGGTACTCACGTAGGGAAGCCGGTTTTATCTAGCGCCGGTGACTTAATCGGCCACTAAATCGGTTTGCAGAATTGAGTCAAAGACCGCCAGCACAGTGGTTAGGGTTCTCCGGACAATATCTACTGTGTGGACATGGACAAAATGTGTTCCACGACAAAACGGCAAAACACATGACGATACAATCGGACCTGAACATCTGACGACAGCGTTCCCGGAGCACAACAGAATGGGCAAAACGGCAGACGTCGGCTCGTTCGGCACGCTTCACGAGGTCCTTGTGCTGAAGAATTGTACCAGCTCTCGGTTCGAACCATGTGGACGCGTGGAAAATTGTTGCACGAGGCATGGCGCAAGAGGCCCCTGAGGACTTTTGAAAAACAGCACCATATGTAATCTGGCCCTAATGCTCTCGCATTACACTCTTAGTTACTTTGCGCGAACAGGTGCGGACTGAGGGATGCGTGGGCAGGAAGCCCCCTCCTTTTCACGATGCAGATCCTTTTCATGTCTTTTTCACGACGATCAATGTCTTTTTCACGACGATCCTTTTCACGATCTGTTTGCACAGCAATCACAGTCCGCTGACGTTGAGCCCCTTTTCTCTAACACTAGATCCGTGTGTTGCTAGATGATAATTAATTCAAAGCTAACTTAGTGCAACAAAGCGTTACCATATCCCGAGCCTTCGTGAATCATCAGGTCGGATCCTGTTCACACCATCTCCTCCTCCGGAGATTGCTCATCAGGCTGGAGCCTTTTCACGCGGACCGTCCTCCAGTGATTGGTCATCAGTCCGGGGTCTTTTCACATGGACATCCACCCCCCTTCAGAGATTATTTATCAGGCCGGAGGATGTTCTCATCCGCGCTCTTCACGGGCACCAGTGTCCCCTTTTGTACCACCGAACCCCAGACTTCAGTCGATTTCAATCACTAAACAAAACAAAGCAAAATAAAGTGAGGCGGACCCCGGCCGGCCGGACCCGACGACTCCGAGTGCCCTTGGAGTTTGAACTAAGGCGATCTAGCGCTGTGACTCGTGGTGTATCAGCCTGCAGGTCGCCGTTTCCAGCGGCCGATTTGGCCCGCGGCGCTGAGTCGTGGCCGGCCTCCGAGACCAGTCGGCCGTCGGCGTTTTCCCGGCGGCAGCGGCCCACAGGTCCGGTCCGGCAGCCGGACGCCGTTTTTCCCGGCCGAAGTAGTCGCGCCGGCGACACCAGGCCACGCGAGGCCGGCCTCATGACGTACAGGCCGGCAGCGCCTGTACATAACGGTACCTGGCCCTGAGTCAGCAGGAGCAGGCGGCAGGAGCGCCGACAGCGTTAGGTGGCAGGAACGGCGATAGAGTCGCCTGCGACTCAAGCGGCAGGAACACCAGCAGGGTAGGCAGTTGCGGCTCGGGCAGCACGAACGGCGGCAGACTCAGCAGGATCTGTGACTCAGGCAACAGGAACGGCGGCGGTCATCAGGATCTGCCACTCAAGTAGCAGGAACAGCGGCAAAGTCACCAGGATCTGCGGGACAGGCAGCAGGAGCGGCGGCAGACGCAGAAAAGGCAGAGCCAGCAGAAGCGGTGACATATCTTTGGTTTCCTAGGCGCGGCTACTGCGTGTCTGAGCAGGGGGCACAAAGCGAACACAAAACTTGCAAATCAGAGGCGCGGTTGCAGCACTTTGATAGCATTAGGGTTAGACACGTTGGTCTTAGCCTTGAAGCTTGCGGGGACGCTGACAGCGGTTGTTCTGAGCACGTGGTCACGAAATAACCGAAAGTAGGGGCGCTGACAGGACTTGTTCCGAGCACGTGGTCACGAAGCAACCAAATCAAAGGCGGGCGGAGCGGCGCACGGATAAGAGGTTTGCTGAGTTATCTCTACATGGCTCAGCGATCTTCTGCTTCACCAGACCATTCCCGGATCGGAATTTCTCGGGCCGTTCCTCGTCCTGACCACGTTTGCAGGTCACCTCAAACAACTCACATGAAAGCCCGGTCACAGAGGATAATGTACGCAAAAGACACGCGATCGTATCTACCAGGAAAAGCCTATGCGTAAGTTATTTTTGGCGGCCCGGTTTACATATGAACCGGTTGCGACGACCTGCCAGTCCGGACCAGGGCGCAAAATGTGAAAAACAACACCATAAATCTCGGCTCGAGGTCAACAGGGAGACACGCGTTTGGCCGGATCAAATCTGATTGTGTCCATGAAGCTCAGCACACTAGAGTTTTATAGCAGCCAGTTGCAACAACGTGTTAAAGTCGTGGTCCGTGCGAAAAACGGCCCTGGAGATTTTGGCGCGATGTGGAAGTCAGGAGATGACTTTCACCGTGGCGTGACCTTAACGTTTGTCCTGTTTGATGTTTAAGATTTGCTTCTGGCCGTTCGTGATTCCACAAAGATTATCAGAACAAAAAAAAAAAAAAAATGGTAAGACCGGAGATTCTGACCTGGTTCTCCAAACGTCAACGCCAAGGAATATCATGCGTATCCAATGGTAGGCGTCATCGAGAGCTTTTCTTTGAAAGCTGTGTGCTGTTTGAACGGTGAGTAGTTTTCAGCGATCTCTTTGGTTGTGGATGTATTCGCAGATCGTGCCTGTAACCTGACGGGGACCCAGCCCCATCCGCAGAAAACAGCCGCCCCAGCCTCCGCCGGCACTTCTGCGGCCGCCGCCGGCGGTCAGCGTCCAAACCGAACATGTTTGCCGTGGGACTGGTCGGCCGGCGTCGGCCGGGACCGGTTCCCGACCCGCCTCGGCCCGGCGTCACGCGGCGTTAAGCACGTCACGCGTCACGCCCGGCGACAATCGGCGCCGGCCGACCCCTGCTCCGCGCGGAGGGAGTCTGGCGGCACCGGCTCCACGTCACAGGCACAGAGCCGGACCACATCACTGACGGCGCAGCCTCAGGGCGGGATCACGTCACTGACGGCACAGGTTCAGAGCGGGACCACGTCACTGGCGGCACGGCCTCACCACCGGACCACGTCACTAGCGGCCCCGTCACAGAGAAAGACCATGTCACTGACGGCACAGGCACAGCAACGGACCACGTCACTGGCGGCACAGGCATGGAGCAGGACCACGTCACTGACGGCACAGGCACAGCAACGGACCACTTCACTGGCGGCACCGGCTGCAGCCCAGAACAGCTGGCCGTCGCTGTCGGCGCAGCCGCCGCAGTAATGATCAGGCACGACAGTCCTAAACGCGAACCGTCGTCCGCCGACGACTTCGCCATTGTTGACACCGAGCTGGCGTTTCAGCAACCGGCCAGCGTTCTCACTATACATCGGCTGCACAGTGCCACGCGTGAAGCGCGTCTGTCTGAACTGTCAGACTGGGTGCAGGCTCGCCGGGCGCGGAGCCGCCGGCCCGTGATCAGCTGATCCGGGGGCGTTGACAGGACACCCTCCGTGCGTCCATCAGACCCACGCTTTCTGCGCCGCCGCGGCTTCCGCTGCGTTGGCCACCGCGTGAGAGCCAACTGCACCGTCCCTTTTACGAGCGACACGGTGGACAATGGCGACAGGGGTGTTGTCATTGTGTCTGTCACGTGACGCCATTGGCGCGACAAATACCGCCGCACGCCGGTCGACGTCAGCTTCGCCGTGTGAAGCCTTTATAAATCTTGAACTGGTGTTTATTCCAGCGATACCGCAACGCTGGTACATGGCTGTCGTGGTGATTTTATGACCAGCCGGTCAACAGAGCTCAGGTTTAAAAACTGACGTACGTGGGAACGACGCTGGAGTAATACCGGGCACTGACCTTGTGGATGTTAATTGTAAGAATTAGGCCGACAGATGTTGTCATGCACCAATGACCGGGAGGTAATAGGCCGACTGATAAATAGCCAAGGTATAAGACGTTAGACGGCACAGGATGCTCTTCACGAGGCTCAGAGATTTTTACGGCTTATGACCAGGTGCATGCACCGAAGTCTCGTCAGAGCTAGCGCATGTCGGTCCAGACATTAAGAAAACGCTTAACCGCTTTCGGAGCCATTCGTCAGTAGCGGGTACCAGACGATGCCACAACACGACCCTTTTGGGGAAAACAGGCCGAGAAGCTCAGCATGCACCACCGTAACAGCTTAAATAAGCCCTTTCCCCTGACGCTCGGAAATGATAATCCCACATAAGGCAAAAGGCCAATCACGTAACTACTTAGGTAATCAAGCGGTGTTTGTGGGTGCCGGTTCCAGTTTAGTGGGTGCCCGGCTCCAACAAAGAGAAAACTCCACTCAGTTTTGGGCCTCGGAACACATTCAAGCCCACTGCTCCCCTTCTGCTTCGAGGTCACCTGACAAATTATCGGCCCTTCGACATATTTCTTGTCTTCTGGAGGCCTTTCCGGCTGTCTGATCATCTGGAGGAGACCGAAATGACCGAAAAGGAGGGCGTCACCGGCGGGAGCACGTTTGTCAGGGCCCGTGGTGGCCGGCAGAGCTGCGGGGAGGGGTTCCGTGGACGCCCGCCGGCGGCTGCGCCGCTCACCTGACGACGTGCGGTCGCGCTGGTCGGGGCTGGGTGTGTCGTCGGAGCCGATGCCGCTCGAGTCCTCCTGGTAGGCGGCCTTGGCGGCGGCCGGCAGCGGCGCCGCCAGCAGGCCGCGCGCCACCAGCCGGGCCTCGATCTGCTGGATGCGCGCCTGGTTCTCGGGACGCGCCGCCAACGCCTGCAGCCGCGCCGCCAGCAGCGCGGCCGTCTCCGGCGAGTCGCAGCGGTACGTGTGCACGTGCACCGGACACTTGGTCACCGGGTTGAAGACGAGCAAGATGCAGCTGACGACGTCGCCGTCGGGAGGGGGCTCTTGCACGGCGCACGTGACAGCGTGGTCCGGGATGAACTGCTTCACTTGGCCGGCGCGGCCGCTGCCCGGAGCCGCCACGTGCTGCACGATCTTCATGCCCTTGCCACTCAGCTGGAGCGTCACCTTGCCAGGCTCCACGTGGCGCTCCTTGCGCACGAGCCGCTCCACCACGGGCGCCACGTACTGGCGGCCGCGCAGGCCTCGGCTTTCCTCCGTGCCCAGGAACCAGACGTAGTAGGAGGCACGTTCCGGGTCATCCCGCTCGCCCTGACGCAGCGCCATGGCGCCGGCAGCCGTGACCCCTGACCCCGCACGCGCGCTGCTTCCGGCTGGCGATGGTCGGCCGGGGCCGCCCGAGCGGGGCTTCGAGCCTCGGGAGGGGGGACGAGTCGAGCCGAGGCCGAACGGCCGGCCGGCAGAGAGCGGCCCTTCCGGCCCGACCTCAAGCCGTGCACGATCGCACTCCAACCTCGAGTCGGTCACCCACGCGACCCCTGACCGCAGGTCAGCTTGTCGCGCGGCCTCCGACCCGGTCGGCCAGAGCGGCGCTGCTCGGCTCGGGTCCTCCCCACGTGACTCCGCCGCAGGAGGCAGCCGGTGCGTCCGACACGCGGCGTGTCCCGTCTCACCAGTGGCCTCGGCGCGGCGGCGGCGGCCCGCCGGCGCCAGGCACCGGTGGCGCCTCTGGGGGCCGCTCCCGGAAACAGTTCGCGCCACGCCGAAGGCCACCCGCCGGCGCGCCGGGCCGGTCTGGGCGACAGGCGGTCGCGTCCGCCTTCTCGTCCTCCCGTCCGATCCTGTGCCATTGTTTACCAGATGTACACGGGGCCTTACGTCGGTCATCCACCAACAGCAACAGGCCTGCTGGGTCGCTATACGATCTGGGCAGTTCATGTCAATCCCTCACCGTGATATGGCGAATCATCATCTGCAAGTATGGAGCCTTGTTCAAACCCAGGTTGACCGTGGTCAGACATTATATATATATATATATATATATGTGTGTGTGTACATATACGTATATATATATGTATATATATATATTTACATGTATGTATATATATATATCCCTTTTCTGAAGCCCACAGCTCTGGAATGACCATAGCTGGTAGAACGAGCTCTTAATATAGTCCTTAACGAACACCAGCAGCTCGACCGTTTCCGAGACCGGCGGCTGCGAGCCGCTCCGGCCGTGGTCTCGCGCGTGTCGTCTCGTCAAGGCCGCGGTCACAGCAGGGGTCCGGGGGCACCGCTAACGAGCAGCTGACGGCTGGCACCAGACATCCGAGCTGGTGGCGGGCCGACGGACACCGTCACCACCGCGTGCCTCCGTTCGAACTGTGAGACTGGATCAGACGCGCTGAAGACAATGCCAGCGAGCACAGCACAGGCTCGGAGGGTGAAACTGCAGTCTGAGCCACGCGGCGACGAACGCCGACATGTCGGGCAACGCAGAACCAGAGGAACGCCAATAGTGGCGGAATTAGATTTCGACATGTTTCAGCCAAAGCCGTCTCACATCAATCAATTGCGTACGTGCGACATATATGTCAATCAAACCTTTTCCTTTTGTAGAACTGGGACAACTACTCAATGAATGTTAACTCATTGCTTTGCCCCTCTGAAAAGCCAGATGCATACTAATCAATAATATTAAACGGAACATGCGTTTGGCCACCACAGCCTGTTAATGCCGCGGCTGAGATCGACGCTTCGCCAGTTGCCGTTCAACGAGCGAGGGCCCCAAGGCGTTTGATTGTTCCACGAGCCCTAGGTCCAGACTCTAATAATTCTTTGGGCTCGTCCCAGATGTTGATCTCTCCTCGCCTGCTGATGATTTGGCAAGAACGTTATCGTGGTGGCCAGGTCGTTTGCATCTCCGATTTAAAGGCAATACAACTGCCGATTCGAGCGGCCTCTCACGCCGTCACACCGTTCGGCCGGAGACAGCCAATCAAAGCGGCCTCTCACGCCAACGTCACACCGTTCGGCCGGAAACAGCCAATCAAAGCGGCCGCTGTCGCTGACTTCACTGTTCGGCCGGCAGCAGACAGCCCTGCAGGCTCTGCCGACCGCAAACAGTTCCGTAGGTCTTCCCCGATGCAGTCTTCCGGTTTTCACGTGTTTTCCGATCGTAACTTTAAGGATGATGCGACAAATTTCAGAACATTCGAATATGCTATCCAAACACGGAAGTGATCAGTCGGAGATTCATATCTATCCAAACCTACTATTTGCAATATAAACGTATCGCTTTTGATGGCACATTTGATTTTTGCCGCGAAATGAGCTGCTGACATGTATTGCGCGAGCGCATGGAGGGAGCGATTTCTGACTCCTTGCAACACACACTGCTTAGCACAGGCTCTTATACGATAGACCAAGGTGGCAAAACGTTTGGATCAACTTTATTTTCGGGTCGCAATGAGTAAACACCACAAAACGCCGGCACGGCTCCCGCTACCGGTCAAATCACCACATCACCGCAAAACTCGATGTTGACGGCTGTTCGCGATAACTGCGGTCCACCAGACACAGACAACAGCTGGCGGACAACCCAAACGCGCCTCAAAGCACACACTGTCCAGCGCAGTGAAACATACCATCGAAAACGACCTATCGCTGACGTAGGGGTCTGATTCCTCACGCGGGACTAGTCGTAGGAAACGCAAATCCCAAACGTTATATGGCACACCGAGCAGCGTACGCCGCCCAGCGTATCGGCATACCTGAGATTAAAATCGTCCCGATTCACACGAGAACAATCGTCTTCCTTTTCCTCGTCCCTTCATACGCCAGACGTCCCTTCAGACGTAAGACGTTTCACGCCTCAACCGTCATCCATCCAGCCCCGTCCACCTCTCCCATCCCAGCCGTCCTCGGGCCTCCATGAACACCAGAGAGCAAACTACGGCGACCGGCAGCCCAGAGGCCACCGCGGCTACAGGCTCAGCGGCTCCTTGCCGCCGTGCTCCTCGATATCCACCCGGCACACGGGGCAGCGTTTGTTGGTGGCCAGCCACCGGTCCACGCAGTCGATGTGGTACAGGTGCAGACACGGTAGACGCCTGCAGACAGACAACAGGGTCAGGTCAGGGGCGGGCATGGAGGAGCTAAATTCAACAACGATACGATGAGCATTAACCACTGTTCATACCACCACCGAACCAGCGGATACAATGGACAAGCACTGCCCGTTGTTCACACCACAGGTGGCAAGCGGAAACCAAGTCCCTGTGTTCACGCAGCGCTCGATTTTTTGCGCTGCAATTCGAGTAACATTGCAATACAATATCATATTCAATGGTTCATGATTCCTTCTTAAAACAACGCATTATTTACCGATCGAACACACAGCATGATTACTTAAGCCAGCAACAGGCATGGTGGTTCGCAGTCGCGGTGGTTGTGTAAGTTAGCCCGGGCAGCGACTCAAACAATACAGTCGTCACTGGGGTACCAGCTCACCTCACACATTCGTCATTCTCGAACTCGGAGAGACAAATTGTGCACTTCTCCATCTCACAGGTCTCTGCATTCGACTTCTGAGGCTGCCAGAGGAGAGCGGCGTCAACAACATGGTGCCTGGATATGAACTTACCGAAAAACACCGGGGACTGTTCACGCGAAAACGCATCGTGCACATCTCTCAAGAACATTGGGTCCCCCACACAGCACCTGCCGAAGCACAAAACACCAATCCACATTTTCTGCCCGTTTGGCGATTCGCAGTGAGCAAGAACTAAGTGCTGTTGGGAATGAATTTAATTAGAGAAAAATGCAAAACGAACACTGGGAGCTGCTAATTTTCAACCGTATTCAATCCTTTTCGTTTGCAGCATCGCAAATGGTGCTCTCAAACCGATGTGTCCGCTTCATACTCCTTACACTGGCTTCAAGTACACTGGCCACAGACGACATATTACACATTTCATCATCCAGAAACAAAATTGTTACCATCGCCCGCTAAGATATATATATAGTATTACCGATATATATATATATATATATATATATATATATATATATATATCGGTAATACTACACCAAAAAGCTGCCAAACCGAACTACAGCCACATTTATCAATCCCCAGCCACGGAACTGGGCAGTCCAGCGCCAGGCGGCCATCACCTTGTATCGGTGCGGCAGTGTGTTGAGCTCGATCTGCGCGCGAGTGGCGCCCCGCTGGCCGCCGCCGTGCCGGGCCGCCTCCAGCTGAGCCATCAGGTAATGGTAGTGCTGGTTCAGCGACAGCGGCGGCGCCAGCCGGCCGGCGGCCACAGTCTACGACACAGAGTCCGGTGAGCCGACCACGCAGTGAACCCCACATAAAACACTGCGATACGCTGGCAACTGACTGACGCGGTCATTATTTACTGCACTCTAGACATACACACAGCGAGCTGGTCAACACCACCAAACGTCGAACTACGTAACACACCCAGCCTGGCAGGTTACGTGGGCATCGTTCCTAGCAACGTACAACATAAACACATCTAAAGCAACAGGCTCGTCTAATACCACCTGTCCCAATCAGACCCAATACTCTCTTCCCCAACAGAGAGAAGCTCTGCTGACCGAGTCTGACAGGACACAGCAATCTCCTACTCGACAGAGAGACGCTCTACTGACCGAGTCTGACAGGGCACACCACTCTCTTCCTCGACAGAGAGACGCTCTACTGACAGAGTCTGACAGGACACACCAATCTCCTCACTCGATAGAGAGATGCTCTAATGACAGTCTGACAAGACACAGTAATCTCCTCACTCGACAGAGATGTTCTAATGATAGAGTCTGACAGGGCACAACACTCTCCTCCATGGACAGAGAGACGCTCTACGGACCGGGTACGAAGGCAGCGGCGAAATAGAGATGTGCAGGGTGGGAGAGCCAGGCTGGACCAAACCCGGAGACAGGTAGTGGTACGGCAATGCTGCAACTTCGTCGCTGAAAACAAGCCAAATATTTGTCATATCCCAGTAGCACATCATTATTCCCAGTGTACATACATATATATATATATATATATATATATATATATATATATATATATATATATATATATATATATATATATATATATATGGTAACTTAACAAACTGCTTATATGCTGTCAAGTTCAGTGAAGCATATATATATATATATATATATATATATATATATATATGCTATATATATATATATAAGTTACCATGTAGGGCTTAAGTAGCTCCCACCAGTTTATGTTGTTCTTGTTCAAATTCATGTAAAATGAAACCAAAACTCTGTTCCAATGTTTCACTATATCCTATAACATCTTCAGGCAAATGTATACTAATAAAATAACATCAGGTTCGAATCGTTTCAATCCTTCAAATTAAATCGTGAATAGTTGACAAGAAGACATGGGTACATTTTGCAAGTCAAATGAGACCAAAACTGTTGTAGCGTTGCGTTGTTCCCAATAACATCTTCAGGTATAAGTATACAAATAAAATTAAACCAGGTTCGAGTCGATTCAATCTCTCAAATCACACTGTGTATGGTTGGCATGAAGATATGGGTACATTTTAGCCAGAGATGTGTTAAGCTCGATTTAATTCGAAACGTTAACTTACGTCTGGAGATGTTACCGGAAACAACGAAATGCTGCAAGAGTTTTGGTTTCATTTCACACAAATCTGAACCGAAAAAAACCGGTGAAAGCTACCGAGGCCCTCCATGAGAAGTTAACCGTTAACATGCTGTCAAGTTCAATGAATCATGTATCCGGGAACCCTGTTCCCCAAGTACACGAATACATATATGTATATATATATATATGTATATATGTATATATATATTCTGCCTATATCTATACACGTACGGATGTCACACGAAGACTGGGAGAGAGACAGCAGGAAGAGGAGCGAGCAAGAACAAGGCAGAGGAAAGGGAAAGACATGGAAAGCAGAGAGACAGACAGAGGCACAAAAACAAGGAAACACAAAACGCAGAAAAAACACCGAGACAGAGGCAAAGAAACTGAGACACAGCAAGATGGAGCGGCAAGCGGCCAGAGATGTGTTGGCGGCGTTGGTTCCGCCTGTCAGGCGTATAAAGTCCTGGCCACTCACCTGAGCAGTGGCGACATGAGGCTTTGGTACGCCAGATCCTCGTCACTGGCGACGGGCACTGACGGCAGTGACGGTCGAGGGGGCGGCGGCGGAGGTCCCGGCTGCGGCCAGTCGGCGTGTCCGAGGGTGGCCGGCCGGCGCCCGACCGCCAGCTGCTGCCGCTGGCCGCCGGCCGGGGGCGGCCCCCGCTCGGGATCCAGCGCGCCCGGCGCCGCCCGGTTCGCGCGCATCCTGCACGCACGGCAGCAGGGCCAGCAGTCAGCAGAGCCACCGCGCCGGCCGCCAGTCCAATCGGTCAGACTCAAAACACGACAAACACACGCTACGATAACGACGGCTGATCGCAGTGAGCGCCGGAGTGTTTGAGAGAACACAGTCCTAGTGCGGAGGACCAGAAGTTCCATCGCACGCGCTACATGACATCACTGTTTTATCGAGACGAAGCGGCTGAAGCCACGGCCGCGCACACGTCAGAACTGTTCCAATGAACATATATGTCTCACAGGTTACCGCCGGCTCCGAGGCTGCAATCTCAGAGAAGATTATGTGATAAGAAAATGAAGGTATCACGCAGTCTGCACAGTTGGCTACGTCCACAACACACTCGCGCATAGTTTGTGCCAGGCAACATACATGCTGATCTAATCAGCCCACACTTCAACAGAAGACAAACACCCGTAGCCCACCTTAAACGCCCACACCAGGAGTTAAATTCGTTTTCGCGGCGGTCTTCCTCGTCTGCGACTGACCTGGTATGCAGGTCCATCTGGGTCCGGAGCGCCTCGGTCATCCTCTGCTGCTGCTGCCAGAGCCGGTGGTGGCGCGGATTGACGGGCGGGGGCGGGGGCGGGGGCGGCTCCCGCTCGGCTGCCGGAGGCTGAGCCGCGCGCCTGCGTTCCCGCCTGTGGCCGAAGGCGGGCGGGACTGGGTACGGCACGAACACCGGACTCGCCTGACGTGAGGCAGCGCCGCCGGGGGGTGGGCCTGCCGGCAGAGCGGGAGCCATGAGCGGAAGGCCGGTCACACAGCTGGTGACGGACCGGCGAGGCCGAAACACGAACCGACGTCGCAACAGGGAGGCTGTCAAACACCCCAAAACCCTCCGAGAAAACACCAACGGTATAAAAGCATTCACCGCAACCTGCTGAAACCAAGTCAGACATCTTCCTGCCATGAGATGTTCAGCATTAGTCTTCAGTTTGGCTGCCACCGCACATACATACTCCTCAATGAGTTACAGAATCAATACACACTAAGCCACGACCAGCAAATAAACCATCATCAGCGTGCTTCGCAACGTGCCCCAATCACAAAGTGCTCCCGATCGAGCAGCCTCTCTCTGGAGTGGTTCTGAGCGCGCGCAGTTCGTTGGTTCGGCCGCCCCGGAGCCGTCGCCTGCAGGACGGGCGGCTGTCCGTGCAGTGGTCGGCAGGCGGCCGCCAACCACCCCTCACCTGGCCGGTGTGCAGCGCAGGGCTCGGCGGCGGCCGTCTCCCTCGCGCCCGCCTCCGGCGGCCCGGCCGACCGACCGACGCCGGCCGACCACGCTCGCGACCGAAGGTCGGACTCTGGCCAGGGTTCCGGCTGAAGGTCACTGGCTGGCCAGACCGTCTGATGGTCATTGTCGGGCCAGACTCGCGGACGAAAGACATTTTCCGGCCAGACTTGCGGTTCAAGGTAACTGTCCAGCCGGGCCACTTCGTCTAGCCAAGTCGGCTCAAAGTCACTGTCCGGCCAGTCCCGGGGCTGAGGGTCACTGTGCGGCCAGGCCGCCTGGTGACCACTGTCCGGCCAGGACGGCTGACGGCCGCTATCTGGCCAGGCTGGTGGCTCCGAGTCGGCGACCGAACAAGGCTGACCAGCGGCGGCGGCCGCGGCTGAACGCTGGGCACCAACCGCCACCAGCCTACCAGAAATATTTAGATCAGCGCCGATCGCCTAGAGAATAGTACTATCATACAACATAACAATGAGAAACGTGGCATGGTGACGCAGAGTAACCTCGCATAATAGATTACATCCAGCAGCAAACAGAACGCTAACCATCACATTAGACACACCCGAAAGGTTCTAGCCAGAGTTCCAATGTATCTTCGTTTGGTTCCGTAAGTAAAGGCGAACGCCCGGCCATAACTGACACAGAAAACGACAGGCAACGAAGCAGATTTTCCACATCAAAACAGGCAGATAACACACAAAACCGCCAAATTCCCTGCAGAAGCCACGGTAGAAGACGCACCAGCCTCCTTCAGACGTGCCCCGTGGCTGCAGCAGCAAACTGCCTCCTCCTTTCGCCAGGGCCGGCCGACCGGACGGCGGAGCGCGCGCTCCGAATACCACCCACCTGCGCCGGGCGGCAGCCGCCGCTGGGGGGCGGGCCTGCAGCGGACGGTGCGCCGTCGCCGCCCGTCTGCAGGCGGGCCGGGCCGGCGGCGGCGGCAGCGGCGGCGGGCGCGACGTCACGGCCACCGTCGGCTCCGAGTCCGAGGTCAGGTCCACCACCTCGACCGGCCGCTCCTGCCGCCGCGGTACAGGCACACTTACACAGAGTCCAAAGACGCCGGCCACCAGTCGAACATCAGACGACGGCTTCAACAGTGCGGAGGCCAACGAAAAAGCATACGCACGCAAACGCATATTAAAAACATCAATACCGATCTACTTAAATATTCACTGAAAAATAGTGTTGCTAAAAAGCGAATCACGCACAATAATGCAGGACAAAACAAAAAATATGGATTAAATGCGTATATAATAAAAAACACACTAAAGGAAAGATTCTTAAATTCAGCCATGAAGAGAAACTGAGCACGCGAGTTTCCAGTAGCACACCAGAGGTTTCATGCTGTACGACCGACGTCCTGATCCTGAGCCACACGAGTTACTGAGGGTATAGTTCAGCACTGGGTGCTGGAACTGACCCGCGCACTCTGCGTCGCACGGTGCCGGCGCAGCTCGCCGATACACTGCACGTGGCCGCCATCGTCGGACGAGTCCGAGTCAGAGCACCAGTCCAGCTGAAGATCGTCGGCGTCCGGCCAGTGCCAGACGCGCCGGGACCGACCTGCAGACGGCGCGCCGCTGAGACAGCGCGGCAAACGTTCTCGGCACCGAGCACTGGATCGGGAGACAACTCCGCGGTCACGCAAGAGGACTCCCGACTACTTGTTCGACAGAGCGGCTGCCCACCGTTGATCGACCGCGCCGACAGACACCGAGCGGGGACTCACCTGGCCGACGTTCGGACCCCACGCTGCCACCGTCGCCAGCAGCGGCCGCAGACTCCGTCCCGCCGAGTGCAGAGGCCGCTTGCTCAGTGCTGGCGGCGGCAACGGCAGCAGCAGCGGCGGCGGCGGCGGCGGCGGCAGCGGTGGCGGCGGCGGCCGGCCGGATGGCGCTGTCGTGTCGGTAGCGTCTTCGCTGGGCGGGCGGCCCGGCAGAGGCCGCCGTCCCAGACGGCCGTCTGGACGGACCGCATGCCGAGCGTGACGGCGCGGCCCGCCTCTGGGCAGCCGCCGGCGGCGGCGGGACGGGAGGAGGCGGCGGCTGCACTGGGTACTGTCCGGGAGGCCGCTGCACGAAGGCGTCCGGGAAGGCGAGGTCATTACTGCCGGCGCCAGAGAAAATACCGTCCTCTTCCATCGCCAGGGGACCTGAAGGACACAGGAGACACAGGCCACATCGACAACTGCCCCACCCATGGCTGGAAATGCGGTATTCGTCTTAGTGTCCGAGAAGGGGTCACGACCGAATTTTTAGTGAGGGATACACCATCACAGACCAATCCCTAAAACAGCCCTAACCATGATTTCTACTCAGACCTCAGTCACTTTATTTCATAATCCAAAGCAAACGTGTAAATAAGTCAGGGTTGGAGAAACTGGTTTGACAGTCTGTCCTGGAGCACCAAATGAGACAATGAGAACAAAAGAACAAGCCACAAAAACCGCAGCACTAGAGTGCACAGGCAATTTTTATACATACAGGCAATATTTACACATCTACAATGCCCTGCAAATGCATGTGGCTTCATGATTGGGTCACTTTATCTTCATCTGTCCTTAATTCAAAGCGGCTCCTTGCATCACAATTTATATCTCATTGGCTGTTATGTTTTCAGAAAGGGAGTGTGTGCAATTAAATTAGTAAAGAACAGGCCTTGACTTCATTCTGGACTGAACACGCAATAAAACGAGAGTACTGGTGGGGGTAGGAGATTCTCTAATCCTCACCCCTCATGCTCTACATACAAGACTTTGGCTGTAGCAGTCATGTTACAGTGCTGAAACCATTTATATTCTGTTGAATTCCTGATGAGTCTTTTGTCTTCTTAAATTCTAAGTCAGGTGGTAACTTTTTTAACTATAGCCCCATGAACTTGTAAGGCTGGTTGCCTGACCAGTCCATTATTGGTGGCAGATGGCTGCATGCCTGCCAGGCAGTAGGACACATACTATACTGTGCATGAAATACATCCTGAAGAAACACTGTGGGTAGTTAGCCCACATGATAAATTTACAATCCAAAGGTGGTGGCATGAGTGAGGCTAATCAAGGTCAATTAAAATCAAATGATGAATACCAAGCATTGTTTTTTTTATTCCTACCATCCTTTAATCTGATTCAAGCAGAACTTTGCAGGGAGACAACCTGCAAGATTACTGCAATTACCCTTCAAGCACAAGTAACCTAGGTCAGGTCAATCAAGGTCAACCAAGGCCTGGTACTCAAAATCCAGCATTTTGTGAAGGAGTATTAAATGAATTTGGTGAGGACTTCAGCTGCACAATGAATGCATGTGCCTCATATGAAAACTAACATAAAATGAAGTCATGCAAGATACATTAATGCAGGTATAACATTGCCCTTTTCCAGAATTGCACCTTATCTTTCTTTTGTATGGAAAAAAGCCTTGGTTATGATATTTATTATGAAGATAATGAATTAAAACAGCCAAAAGCCAACATGAAAAACAGTGTCATTGCCAATGCTCTGGTGGTGGATTTTACTACAAGTGGATATGAATGTGATGCCATTGCTCAGTATTGATGCTTAATGGTAGTGCCCATGTTTTATGTTGCTGCTGAGCTGCTTTGATGGAGTGTGGTCACTGGCATAGACAAGGGGGATGGTGACCTCTTGCCCTGAGGATGACTAAGACTGTCAGGGGAACTGGGATGGTCATGATGCCCAGATGGTCAAGGTCCAAGGCCATGAGCCTGAAACAGTCAGGGGCCATGGAGGTCAGGGGCAGTGAGGAAGTCAAAGGCTCTGAGATGATCAGGAGCCCCAAGGAAGTCAGTGGCCTCAGACTGCCAGGGCCTCATGGGATGATCAGGGGCCCTGGAATGGTTTGAGGCAAAGATAGTCAATGGCCTTGAGACAGCCAGGGGCAGGGTTGGAAATTTGGTTTCTGTTTCTGCTGTCAGTGTGTAATTTTTGTCTTGAAGTAAAAAATTTTGAAAACAGCAATATTGGTCTATGTTGGCATTCTTGGTATAAGTCATTTATGACATCACAGCTGCTTCTTCCTGAACAGAGACAATCATTCCCTTGCAGAGTTAGAAATTTGTCAACATGATTATAATGTAGCTTTTTGATCAATGCACATCAAACTTTTGGGAGTAAAAAATGTTTTTGGGGCACATATCTTTTAGTGTTCCTTAATGCCAAGAAACAGCACCTTTCCCAACCCTGGTCAGGGGCTGAGAGAGTCAGGGGCCTGAGACCACCAGGAGTGCCATGGGATGGTTAGGGGCCCTGGAATGATCAGGGTCCAGGGAATGGCCATAAGGCTGAACCAGTCACAGGATGGTCAACAACCTGAGATGGGCAGGCCTTCCATGATGGCCAAAGGCTCTGGGATGGTTAGCATGGCCCTGGGGCATTAATGAGGTCCTAGGATGGCCAAAGGCCCTGGCATGGTCAGGGTCTACTGCCACCAGTCAGACTGGTCTCTTCAAAAGAAGTTTGATCACAACCTGTCCAAGGCTGCATGATTTGTCTCTTGAAGTTTTAGCACAGCCTGGCTTTATGTGGTGGCTTAATGTGACTGTAAATATGACTGTCTGAGGGGCACATATTGGTTTGAAACCATCTGTGTTAGGCTGAATGCACTCAAAATTCCTTCCTTTTCAAACCGCATCTGATGTGTATGATGAACATTTTATTCTAGGCATCATATCCAATCTGTGGCACAACAGGTAACACAATGCGTAAAAGTTGAGTAAACTAGGCCACTCTGGTCCAAACTGCCCAATTCAGCCAAATCTTACATCTCATTCCATACACACAAACTACCAAACTGAGCCAAATCCTACACTTTATCACAGGGATGCTACTTTGCATTCTTCTGAGAGGGCCCTGGCCAATCCAATCATAATTTGGGCCCCTTCCATGTTGGTTTGGGCCCCCAATACATTCTGCTAGATTCAAAGGTAAATAACTAATAATAACAAAAAGAATGACTAGCTTGTCCTTACAGTGAAGATGAGAGGAACAATTTTCTGCTTATTTCCAACATTAAGCAATTAGCAGAGCAATTCAGGGCCTAGATGGACTACCCAATAACTCTTGATGAGTTTGATAAAGCATTGAAAAGGACAGCGACTAATAAATTATCAGGCACAGACAGCGTGCCCGCCGAGTTCCATAAGGCCTTCTGGACTGATATGAAGCACATCTGTTATCCTATGGTGCAGGAGAGCATTCAAACTGGGCAGTTGGCCAGGTCTCTGAGGATATACTTACTCTTGTACCAAAACCGAATAAGCCAAAGGAGGAAATAAATTTGTATCAAGTGATTTCTCTTCTGAATGCCAGTTACAGAATCTTGTCATCTGCCATTGCACGCAGATCCTGAACAGCAACAGCCTCCATTGTTGACCAGGACCAAAGTGGTTTCATGCGCTGACGGTCGGGCAGGTGATTCATAGGGCGATGGGAGGACGCAGTGGAAAGATTCTACGCCGATGGATCACGGTCTGCGTTTTCTGACGTCATCGAAAAACTGAATGAGGAATGATAATGCTGCTAGTTTTCAGCTAGTCCACCCCGATGACATGGCCAGGGAGATGGGCGGAGTGGGGTTAAAGGAGTGGTTGGTGGTGGGGGGATGAAAAGCCAGAAAGCTCTTTTTCTAATTATTGTAACTCTGATGGTCATTCGCGGATTTTGATGCAATTGGTATGAATCGAAAGCTAATTCATGGAACTTTTTCCTCGTCCTATATGTTTAGAGTTTTGAGAATATTCATAGGCGTTCACAGAGCTTGGAAAATGGGGAGAGCGATTTTAGGAAAACTGCATCAAAAAAAAGTCTAAAATAATTATTGGCTATTAACCCGTCCCCAACTAGGGGTGCAGTGAACTGCCATCCCCCTGAGGTTTTTTGGGATTGCGAGAGAACAAACAAACACAGAGTCACGAAAATTCGTGTACCTGTGCTTCATCAGTTTTACATCTCGTGTCAAAATTTTGACCTTGACCTGACCTTGACTTTGACTTTGACCTTACCTGACCTAGGTCAGGTCAGGTGCCTGACCTAGGTCAGGTCAAACAGACCTATGTCAAAAAAAGTTTAGCGCCCTCTAACTTTTTCACAAAACAAGATATCTCAATAATACTTTCAGGGATTAGTGATCGTGAATAGATGCAACAAATCTGCTATCTCAGATTTTTCGAAATTTTCCGTGTCATTGACCTAAAGTCAAGCCCATTTTTAAGACATATCGTCGTTTTTTTCGGAAATCGACGGAATATTTAATAACATTTTTAGTGTGGAGTGAAGCAGACATCTAGTTGCTGTCATTGGGCAAAGTATCAATGACTTCCAGCCATGTACCTGAGGTCAGATCACGAATAACTGTAGTTGAGCCAAAATGTACCACCGTCAAAATCGACCACGAATTACTCAGAATGGGTAGAAAATGGCAGGACTAGCTTGCACAGACGTAAGTAATACCAGGAACCTCAAAAAAATGGAAAAAGTGGCATATTTTGGAAATAAACAGCCTGTCGCGAATGAAGCTCAGCCAATTGTGTAAACTGGCAACTAATTAGTTTTTTTTAATTTAAGCTTGAAAAAACCATCACAAGAATCACCAAGATCAATAAAATTTACATAGAAAGTTTTCGCGAAAATAAAGGCACGCTAAAATTAGTTCCCGTCAATTTGGTACTGCGTACGGCAGCGGCGCACACGGACAGCTGGCGGGAGAGCTGCCGTGTCTTTAACTCAACGTTTCGTCGTATATATTGAACAAATCTGGGGAAATTAGACGTGTATCGGCACCCACGGACCTTTACTTATGCGCTGGTATCTTTACCTATGCGTTATTAGTCACAGCCCTTGAGATTCAGGTCATTTCTCGGTCTCATGCAATCAGCTATGAGAAAACATATATAGGGCGTAAATTGCTTACATGTGTTTATTTCCAAGCTGTATATTTCCAAGTATTATATTTATTGTTGTGTTTATTTCCAAGTATTATATTTACAGCTGTTTATTTCCAAAATTGCTTACATTAAATGAGACCAGTTTCGAGCTCTACTCGTCACAAGCTTTCCAACGGTATGCTTATTTTTATCGTGAGACCAACCGTTCGTGAGTTAGAGGGGGCGGCCAACTCCCCCCCCGCTAGTCGCCCATGTTCGAAACGGACCGACGGTCGTGCGCAGGTTAACAGTAGTTCTCTACTTCAGGACATATCGTATTACGTTGTTGTGTACTGTTGACATAGGCGGCGTCAGGGGCATGAAAACGGGGAAATGTCATGGTCGCATGCTCATCAAGCCACCGTAAGACTTCCGACTTCAAATGATTTCAGATAACCTCAGTCATATGGAATGGCCTTCAAAGTGTTCACACATGTTCACTTATTTCAAAGCGTTCGAAAACGTTTCCACTGACTGAAATTGACTACATTTCCGAAAGTCCCGTTTATGGCCGTCATACGGCATGTAGGATAAGCATGACGTATGACTGAGATTTCACGTCGTAGTTCCTTGACCCGACCTGAAACTTGAAACAGAGGTAGAAAGCATTGGGCTGAGCTACAGTGTTTCGAATTTTCCGTTGAGAAAATTAGCGTCGAAAAAAGTCACTTAAAACAAAATTTTGACTTTTCATCGTGACTTAAGGTACGCACCGGATCGGCACACCGGCACACCGGCACACGGGATGCCGGATAGCCGACCGGATACCGGATATCCTTGTTTATTTTTATTAATTATTTCTTACTGAAAAAAAGAAACACAAAAAGACTGAACTGAACAAAAAAAGAGATCTAGTGACTACAATTATTGTGAGGTTTCCCCAGGTTTCACTGTAAAAAAAACGAAACAAAGAAGACCACGATCACAGCAAAGCTCACCATCTCTCACTGCAGGTAAAGGCTCCAGAATATGCGGAATATCATCATAGCGCCTGGGTGCAACTAAAAGACTTGGATTGATGAGACGGACACTGAAGTTATTGCAGTATCATGTCCCTTAAAGCATTTGTCTCACAGTATCTAGGAAAGATAAAAAAGACGTTCGAAAGAAATGGGAAGGTAATGCACCACACATGGGCTGATGAATGTATGTTTGCTACTGTTTCACAACTTTCAGCTGTTTCCCAACTTTGCAAAACATATGTCAACCCTCCTGGACTAAGGAGAAAAAGTAATTCTCCAGACAGACCTTGGAACTGTCAGTTACATCGACATCGATAATGCACATTCTCCTGAAATGATTTCGTAAACGGACAGAACAATGCCTTCGTCGTACACCGGGAGGTTTAAATATCCGACAATATCCAGCCGGATCACAGAAATATCCGGCCGCATGTCGAATACCGCATATTCTCCAATAGCCGGCTATATATCAGGCTGGAATGGACATGCGGTACTCCCTTCTTGACATGACCGTATTGAGTGATTCAGAAAAACAAATATTTTGTTGTAGATTTCGCCAGTTATACCTATACGCGCATATCAAGTTCTAAGTTACCTCTTAGAAACCCTACTTTTGCAGCCATTTTTCTCTTACCCTCAACAGTGCCCAAAATGATCTGAGGTGATACCCATGACCCATGATACTCAAAACCCCAAATGCATGGCCTGGCTCTGCCCCAAGGATAGCACAGTTACAAAAATCATACGTAATACTCAAGAAGAACAGAAGAGTCGATAGGAAGAGTGGTCGAGTTTCGTGACGCTGCTTCAAAACCCCTGGAAATGGCGAGCAAAAAACTGAAGAAAGGGGGCTTCTGAAGCCCACCCCCCTCGCCATACAGAAATCGGATTAAGTACTACAGCGCAGCAGCGACCAAACTGACCGGTAGTTCGCACCAAAAGTCATGCCAAAGAATAGCCAGTGTCATTGTCATCACTTTATGTCGGTGACGTGACCCGTGACCTTCGACCTTGGATCTAAGGAAGTGCGGATCCTGGAGGTACGGAGAACGCAACCGCGCCCCGACTTTCAGGCGGTGCTGAAATGAACGCAGGCATTGAATAAATCCAAAGCGGCACCAAATAAATCATGACGCGATTTTAGAGCCTGTGTTGGTGACCTGAACCGTTTTAAGCCGAATTTTAGCCCTCGGTGACCATTTGAAATCTTTGAATTTGGCATGAAATAGGGGATAACAGTACCGGAACGGATTAACGACCAAACCGATTGTTAGTTTTCTCCGGAAGTCAAGCGAAACGATAGCTAACCCGCGCCCGACTGGTGCTCCGCACCGATCACGCTCGACTGGGGGAGGGGGGATTGACCACCCCCCTCTTACTCACGAAAAGTTGATCACACGATAAAAATATGCAGACGGTTTGAAAGCTCGTGACAAGTAGAGCTCGAAACTGGTCTTATTTTTAGTTTTGGATAATATGTAAGCCATTTGCTCCCTTTATATGATTTTTTTACAGCCGACTGCATGAAACCGAGAAGCGGCCTGAATCTCAAGGGCTGTAATTAATAAAGTCTGGGTAAAGGCACTAAACGAACAGGTAAAAGTCCGCAGACTTCAATACACGTCTAATTTTTCTGATTTGCCCAATATATACGCGGTAACACTGAGTTAAAGACATAAAGATTTTCGCGCCGACTACCGGCGGACGCCGCACCCGAACGCGGTATGAAATTAACGGGAACGAATTTTAGCGTTTCTTTATTTTTGCGACATAAGCCTTTCGTGTGATATCTGTTAATGCTAGTGGTTCTGGTGACGGTTTCTCATGTTTAAAGTTTGCAAAAATTCAGTAGTTATCGATTTACACAATTTGCGGAGCCTTATTCGCAAGAGCCTGTTTCTTTCCAAACTGTGCATTTTTTATTTTTGAACTTCCGAGTATTAACTGCAACTGTGCGAGCCAGTTCTACCATTTACGGCGGTGCATTTTGATTCTTAACAGTTATTCTTGACCTGATCTCAGGTCAATGGTTGGAAGTCATTGATACTTTGCCCATTGACGTTAACTGAACGTCTGCATCATCCCACACTAAAAATGTCATGAGAAATGCCTCCATTTTCCGAAAAAACCACGACATGTCTTGAAAATAGGCTTTACCTTAGGATGACCCGGAAAAGTCCGAAAAATCTGAGATGGCAGATGATTTGTTGCATCTATCAAGATCTCTAACTCCTCAAGGTATTATTTTGATATCATGTTTTCGGAAAAAGTTAAGGGGCGCTTAATCTTCTTGAACATAGGTTCAATTGACCTGACCTAGTTCAGACACCCGGCTTAACCCGAGGTAAAATCTTTGACACAAGGTGTAAAAATGAAAGCAAAAGTAACACCGAGTTTCGTGACGCTGCGTTTGTTCATTATTTCGCAATCCTGGAAAACGTGGGGGGGCGGTCAACCGCCTTCCCCCTGTCGGGGGCGGGCTAGTGACTTAACTATACTCTGCATCGGTGACCTGATCCATGACCCTTGTCCTTGGATCACAAAATTTAGGTCAAAATAGGGATCGCCACTGCAACCGGATCTGCAGGCGGCTTTCACTCAAAAGCAGCACTAAATAATGGATATTGGCGATATCTTCAGTCGGTCTCAGTGACCTGACCCGTGACCTCTGACCCCGGGATGAAATATGACTTGCAAGTGATCAGGGGCGCAGCCAGGATTTCCTTAAGAGGAGCCGGAGCTCCGTGTGAACTGAAATCATACGAAAACCGCCCCTGGGAAGACGATGTGTAATTGCTTCCGCAAAAAATGCGGGCGGCCTAAGGGGAGGCGGCCCCCCAATCCCCCTTTGGCTGCGCCGGTGCAAGTCATGAAGCGTTGCAGCGACCAAACCGACGGGCACTTTTCATTGGAAATCTTGCTAAAAAAACGACTAGTGACACCATCAGTCCACATTAAAAACGTGACTCGTGACCTTTGACCTTGTCTCAAAAGTAAGATCAAAATAAGGAAATGAAGCCGGGAACGGAATTACAGACAACTTCCACTCCAAATAGCACAGAGGGGTGGATAGTGACGATACCTTGAGTCCGCCTCGGAGAGCTGACCGGTGGCCTGTGATCCTGGGATGAAGTATGGGGAAAAGAAATGAAGCGCAGCGTCGATGGAACCGATCGGCAGTTTTCGCCGGAGGACGTGCCAAATTATAGCTAGTTACACTATCATTACTCTGCATCGGTGACCTGACCCGTGGCTTTTGGTCTTGGACTTAGATCATGAGGTCATAGAACAAAGAACGTTGCTTCGACCAAAGCCATCCAGGAAGGTAGAAGCGAGGGGCCTGAGGGGACATGGTTGCCCCTCAAAGATTTGTGAAAAAACAGAATAAGCCCTACGGCAGGGCATGGAAAGAAACAAGACGTCGGTAAAGGAGGAGTGGGTTAAAGTCCCATCCCTCTTGTGGTTTTCGGCAGTTGCCCTACGATTGTTCCGATCGCTTGGAAATCGAATGCTTGAAGCAGAGGTGGGAATTCGAATAGATTTTGGGTTCAGATTTTCGGATTGGTTCATTGGAATATTCGGATTAAATATTCGAGTGTTGTTAATTTTACACCATTTCCTAAAAAAGGTGCGATCAGAACATGTGAAAATCATACTGATCCGTCATTAACCCCCGCACGACCGTCGGTCGGTTTCGAACATGGGCGACTGGGGGGGGGGGGCAGTTGGCCACCCCCTCTAACTCACGAGTGGTTGATCGCACGATAAAAATAAGCATACCGTTCGAAAGCTTGTGACGAGTAGAGCTCGAAACTGGTCTCATTTTTAGGTTTAGATAATATGTAAGCAATTTACGCTTTATATATGTTTTCTCATAGCCGACTGCATGAGACCGAGAAATGGCCTGAATCTCAAGGGCTGTGACTAATAACGCATAGGTAAAGGTACCAGCGCACAAGTAAAGGTCCGCAGATGTCGATACACGTCTAATTTCCCCAGATTTGTTCAATATATACGCCGAAACGTTGAGTTAAAGACAAGGCAGCTCTCCCGCCAGCTGTCGGTGTGCGCCGCTGCCGTATGCAGTACCAAATTAACGGGAACTAATTTTAGCGTTTCTTTATTTTCGCAAAGAAGCCTGTCTATGTAAATTTTATTGATCTTGGTGATTCTTGTGATGGTTTTCCATGCTTAAATTTTGGAAAAATTCATTAATTACCAATCTACACAACTGTTGAAGCTTTATTCGTGAGAGCCTGTTTATTTCCAAAACATGCTACTTTTTCAATTTTTTTGAGGCTCCTGATATTACTTACGTCTGTGCAAGCTAGTCCTGCCATTTTCCACCCATTCTGAGTAATTCGTGGTCGATTTTGACGGTGGTACATTTTGGCTCACTACAGTTATTCGTGACCTGACCTCAGGTCAATGGCTTGAAGTCATTGATACTTTGCCCAGCGACGGTGACTAGATGACTGTTTCACTCCACACTAAAAATATTATGAAATATTCCGTCAATTTCCGAAAAAAACGGCGACATGTCTTAAAAATAGGCTTGACCTTAGGTCAATGACCCCGAAAATTTCGAAAGGGGATTTTTTGTCAGCTTAGTTTAGGTTCCCTCTTGCAGTTACAGGGACACTTTTGGTGGTTTCGGGTCGTCTGCAGTGCCAGGACCCTCTAGTGGTCTCAGGTTCCTTTTACAGTTTCACGTGTCTCGCGGGACGTCTCAGGTGCTACTTTGGCAGACTCAGGGGCACACTGAACAGTCTCAGGGACCCATCTAAACGTTTCAGGGACGCTTAAGCAATCCCGAGTTCCCTCCTGTCGTCCCTGGAACGTTTTTGCCGTCTAAGGAGCCCTCAGACACTAAAGGCCCTCTTTAAGCCTCTCTCCGCCGTGACAAAGGCGCCTCTGGCAATCCTCTGGGTCGTTTGGCCGTTTCAGGAGCAGTCTGGACGTCTCAAGGTCTAGAAGTTTCAGGGGCCCCTCTGGTCGTCTCAGGAGCCCTTACTGCTAGAGACTTCAAATTAGCAGTCTCAGATGTTCCTCTCTAACAGTCTCAGTGGACTTACTGTGGTCCAGGGTACCCCTGTTATCGTCTCCGGGAAACATTTTTGCCATCTCAGGGGCCCTCTAGCAGTTACAAAAGACCTTTTGGCAATTTCAGGGTCCCTGTCCAGTGTCGTACGCCCTCTGAACGTCTCCGGTGGTCCCTAGGGCTGTATCACGAGTCTCCCTCTGCCACATGAGGTATATCTGTCAGTCTTTTAGGGTCCTTCTAGCCGTAACAAGGGGCTTTTGTTGGCGCTTCAGGAGCCTCATTGGCAGTCTCACGGAGACCTTGCTCGTGCCAGGAGCCCGCTTATTACACTCGGGACTCTCTGGTCGTCCAGCACCCCCATAAAACCCAATGCCGTCTGAGAAGCCCCTTATCGTCTTTGCCTCGCAAGGGCACTGCGACCTTTTTGGCGGCCTCAGGGGTCATCTGCGGCGTACAGGCCCATCTTGCCGTCTCAGAAACCACCTGACCTTCCCGGGGGCCCCTGACAGCATTAGGAGCCCCTCAAGGCTTTAAAAAGGCCAGTGTAGCCCATCTGTGGCTCCTCTCGAGGTTGAAAAGGTTACCGACATATCCCCGTTTAGGGGGCCCTCTTCGCTGGCCTGGGCCTCCTTATGCCGTGCTAAGCACACTCTTCTTTTCGTCTGAGGTGCCTCTCTGGCAATTTTAGCGGTCTCATGGACCTTCCGTCGTGTTGGGGCCCAGTGCGGTCCAAGGGGCCCTTGAAGAGTTTCAAGGGTCCTTCTTTCCATCTTAGGAGCCATCTTACCGTGTAAGGGTCTCATTAACCCTCCCGGAGGCCATCTGACTACATCAAGAACCTTCAGATTTTCATTCACAGGGGTCCCCTAGGGACTCAGTCCTCATCTTGGCCGTCTCAGGGGCCCTGTGAGACATCTGGCGGTCTCAGGGACACTCTGCCGTGTTGGGGCCCTGTTATGGTCTCAGGGGCTCTTTGGGAGCTTCAGGGGCCCTCTACACTTCTCAGAGGTCATCTAACCCTCCAGGAGGCCTTCCGACTGCATCAAGAGCCCGTCAGGTTCTTATAGAGACCCCGTGAAGGTCATACAGGACCCCTTCGGGGCTCCTTTTAAGTTTGACAGGGGCCCCTTCTCGAGTCACAGGAGGGAGGGGCCATCGCCCCAATTTCTCCCCCTTTGGATCCGCGCCTGACCCCGTAATCAGTGGGGCCCCATGTGGTTGAAATTACTGTCGGTTTGTAAAGGGGCCCCGCTGAAGTGTAAAGGGGGTCCATGATCGCCTGTAAAGACGATCCTGCCGGCCTGTCAGATGCATCTTAGGTTGGCAAGGACATCTTTACTGGAAAGCAGGCCCACTGAATAATTGTTCAGGGGCTTTACTGTGATCACTGCCTGTCTGTAGAGGGCACCCTATCCGCCTGTAAAGGGCCCCTGTCGACCTCTGGAGGCAGGAGCAGGGGTCTTCTTCTAGACAGAAAGGAGGTCCCTTCAGAGGCTGACAGGGGCCCTTTATGGGCCCACAGGGGGCCCTCCCCAGACAAGCAGCGAACTCCCCTACAAGATAGCAGGGATCTGTAAACGCTCATTCAGACCGTGGGCCTCTCTTCATAGCACACAAAACTTTCTTGTAGATTTGGAGTACGTTTTCTTTAGGTTCGTAAGCCTTCTTTAATGCTTAAAATATTCTTATTTCGCTTTAATTGTCTGTTTCGGACAGTGTAAGGCGTCCTGCGATCGCCTCAAAGAACTGGGGCCTTCGACTCCAGGTGGTGACAAGGTGGGCCCGCTCGGCCGTCAGGGGGGCTCGCTCGGCCTCCAGGGGAGGCCATGGTCGCTTTGGCCCCCCTTGGCCACGCCACTGCACCACTCTGTGATCAAATGATCCTCGTCTGTCCTTCTTCAGGGACGTCTTGTCCTTCATGCAGCATCCTTTGAGTCTGTTGTTCCATATGGTACCAACAAACTGAATATCCCTTTTCTTCAGGAGCATCTCGAGTGGTAGAGACATAAAAAAATGTCCGCGCAGGCCTTAGCCAACCAAGCGGTCTACACTAGATATATAGTGATTTCGCACGAATATGGAATGGTGACTGTATATATGTTGCAAAAGCAAACATCATATGTATCCCTGTGGTTTAAAATATGAGATCTTTTACATAAAATTGCCGTTTTTGCTATTAGCCCCCCGGAGGCCAGCCGACCAAGCCCCCTGGAGGCCAGCCAACAAATATTGTACGACTTTTCGTTGTGAGGCTGCTGATTGGGCTTCTGAGTAATCTTGACAGACCATGGAAGGCAGTTTTTTTTATTTCCTGAGAAGGCGTCTGATGGGCTGACGACGGTTGTCCATTTGGGGACTACCCCCGGTATAGTTTAGTTGATATTCCCTTTCGCTTGATTCATGTGCCTGGTGTTTTTGTTTCCTTTAAAACGCGCGTTAGCCGCCACGTTTGTTCTTTTTTTGTTTAACTAGTGTTTCCTGAGCTTGTTATTCTGAGATGCGTCCGTTGTTTTCGGCCGCGGTTTCGTCGTGCGTGACCTTCTTATTTCTTTCCGTGAAACTGGAAATGATTTGAAAGAAGTAGACTCAGATGCAAAGCCCACGACGGAATTCCTTGAATAAGATGTATTTTTTGCGAGGTCCTGTGTGTTTTGTATTCTTAAACCTCGCCAGCACTCGCCATTTGGCGACGTTTGACAGTACAAGAGTCTTGGTACCCCCCTCCCACCCCGACACAACTAATTTCAAACCTGACATAATGAGTAACGAAACAAGACGAGCGTTTAGCTTATGGTTCTGTGGTGATACAGCAGTACGCCGGCTAACCCGGCAATGACTGGGGTATTCCATGCCATGCTACATTCCATTCACTGGTGGGGGGGGGGGAGTGCGGCGTTTACCGTCCCCCGTCTGTGTCGAGAACCTATTGTCCGATTCGGCTGATTCGAACGCTTATCGACAGCGGGGAGCCTTGCGGTCATGTGACATATACTTTTTTATTTTTGGATTACTGATGATCACAGGTCAAGTCAAATGCAAAAAAAAAAACACCATTTTCTCCACAGTCCCCTAATCACACTGAAAAGCAGACCGAGACTGAAGTTTGCTTGGAAATATGTCCCTGACGGCCTCATCTCAAATCATGAGTGCCACCTGACCTAAGGCCATAAAAGGTCAAGGTCACGGGTTGGGTTAAATTTGACTTTCGTTATAACTTGCCATGCAATGCATGTTTTCCAACCCATTTGACACAGAGATTCTAAAAGGACGTATTCAAAGTGCATTGAGCACAAAAAGCCTTGGAATGGCACCAATTACCGTGCACATGCACATTGCAACAATTTGTAGTCTCAAATTGGGAGTGTCACAAGCTCGCTAGTAACATCCGTCTGACATCTCTGAATGACCCTACAAGTCAGTCTGTGCCATGTTGCACATTTCCGTGGAATGTTACACAACATTGCAAAGGCCGGTATCTCCACACCAGTCACCCAGAACGTCAAAAGGACGCCACCAGTATATTCGCTGAGCCGAAATCTGCATAAAACCACTGATGTTAAACTACGAGAAAAAGGCTACAATGTTGTGAGGAACTGCTGTGTAAGTTGTACGTGCAGTTTGCTGTACGACAATCCAATAATCTATCTGGCCGTATCTAAAAAATCAGTCTTCAGTTCCTTTTCTAAGAATGGACACCTGATCCGGAAAATGAAGAATGCATGTTCTGGTCCAGGATGACTTAGCATGAGGTGAGAGGTCATACTGAACTCTCAGGTTATGCTGATGTGCAACGCAAGCCGCAGTCACCATGCATTGTAAAAGCACCATCAATACGGTGGTGCAATAAAACTGAATGATGAATCGCAAAAAATGTTCGTGTTTATGACGCCACGAGGATGTGGCTTAAGACGATCTCGATTCCAAATTTGTGTTAGTGTGTGTACAATTGATGTAGGGAAAGGTGCTCAGAGTTCCAGGACGCTGCGTTTATTCGTTTGGGAGATATCAAAGAAATGCGCCATGGGGAGGGACGTTAATCCCGCTCCGTCAGTGACTGCTTAACTCTCTTTTTAAGGCAATGGAGACTTTACAGGCGACGCTGAATAGTCATGTCAACAGATTCTGGTTTTTATTGGATCCCCTGAGACGTGTGGGGGAGGGAGGCATCCCACGTTCCATAGAAAGCTCAAGGGATTTTAAATGCAAGCAAAAAGTAATTGAAGCAAGAAAATATCCAAAGGAAACTAAGAAAATCAAGACAAAACAAAGCATCTCATCGGCCTGTGGCAATGATTCCCACTTTGGTGAGAGTCTGCACTAACCAACAAGACTCTCACGAGCAAGATTTGTAGATTGCACTTAATTCTCGTTATTATCAACTTCTTTGACATTTTTTCCCCAGTCCGTGCTAAAATATTTCAGCTAAAAAGCGTTCATGACGCCGCCATTTCTCTCAAACTTCTGAACCATCCCAGACTTTTTTACATAAACGTGCTTCGAAACGAACCGAATCGCGGGCTTTCACATATACGGAAAACTCTGCCAATAAAACACATATCTATATTTTTTATCACTGGTTTCAGCTGTGGGCATTGAGTGTTAGCTCATGGTCGTAGCCACCGTTAAGTAATGTGCATTACCAGAAGCGCAGAGGCATCCATTAAAGTGTGAGTGTGTGGAGGGGGGGGGGGGTGAGGCCAAAACGTTCTTTTCCATATAGCTTGTGTTAAATTTCTAAAGAAGTGAGAGGTCATGCCCCCTCGTTCCTACTATCATATGCATTTCTGGTTACAGTGGATCTGACAACGAAAGACCGATTATGAAATGGAAAATGCTCAGGAAAAGAACTAACACATTCAACGACATGCACGTTGACCAGTGCCAGATTCCATTGGTTTGCAGGCTCCCCGGAACAACAACAAATCAGCTGACGCAAGACAGAGCAAAACAAGCAAACGCTGCAGCTTGCCAATCGTCGGAGCTCAGCTTGGTCATCAGTAGCGTAAACGAGCTGTAAGGATTTGTGCTAGTTTATGAGTTGCTGTTAGCGTGTCTGCATATGTGATACGGCGAAGATATGAGAATTCCACGCAAATGAGATGTCCAGTATCGTTTATTCCAAAGAGAACGTACCCACGTCTCTGTATAATGCCAGTCTACTACAGTTAAGTGACAATCGCCCGCTGGCCTGTCGACCTGCGACCCCTACCCGTCCGCCGACGGTGTCAGCATCGCCCAGACTGTCGAGCAAACGGCCACGTAGCCCAACCGGTCCAGCGTGCGGGTCACGCCCACATTACTAACGTCCGTGCACACCACGCATGGGTATCCCCTGCTCTCACAGAGCCGGGTCAGCTCGGTCACCACCAGACGGGCGAGACCCCGCCGTCGGTGACCCTCCAGCGTGTGCAGGAAACCCAGTAAACCGTTATGGTTCATGGCTGCCCACGAGGCGAGGCCGTCTGCCGTCGGCGACGACGGAGCCGCGTCGGCAGCGACGAAGGCTCCGGTGGAGAGGCCGGCTGCCAGTCCGTCCCCGATCACGACGTCTGCGTCCGGAGCCACAGCTGCGTACGGCCAGAACTGCTTCACCGTGTCGAAGTGTGTCTCGTCCAGGGGCTGAACGGTGACATCTGGCCTGTGGGTCAAAATCAGCGGCAGCTAATGGAGTGGTATGTTTAGTGTGAGCAACTTAGTTTGCTTGGATGTCACGTTACGGCAGGGCTTCATATACTGGCTTTCAATGGATGTATAACAAAACCATAGCAGTCATACTCACACGTGTTGCTCAAACTTCCCGGGGTTTATGGACAACCTGTGCCATTTCTTTTTCCGGAGAAGGGTTTAACCCGCGTCCGACTGGCGGTCAGCGCCGATCACGCCCGACTGGGGGGGGGAGGGGCGGCTGACCGGTTCCCTCTGACTCACGAACGGCTGGTCGCACGATAGAAAATAAGCACACCGTTGGAAAGCTCGTGACAAGTAGAGCTGAAAACTGGTACCACTTTTAGTTTTGGATAATATGTAAGCCATTCACGCCCTATTTATGTTTTCTCACAACCGACTGCATGAAACCGAGAAGCGGCCTGGACCTCATGGGCTGTGATTAGTAAAGTCTAGGTAAAGGTATCAATGAACAGGTAAAACTCCGTAGATGCCAATACACGCCTAATTTCTCTGATTTGTTCAATACACACGCCAAAACGCTGAGTTTAAGACAAGGCGATTTTTGCGCCGACTGGCGGTGGGCGGCGCAGCCGAACGCGTTATAAAATTAACGGAGATTTATTTTAGTGTTTTTTTTATTTTTGAGGCCTTTCCACGTAATATTCCTTTATCCTAATGGTTCTTGTAATGGTTCCTCATGCTTAAATTTTGGAAAGATTCAGTAGTTATGAATTTACACAACTGGTAAGGCTTTAGTCGCCAGAGTCCGTTTATTTCCAAAATATGCAACTTTTGAAACTTTTTGAAATACTTGGTATTACTCGCAACTGTGCGAACCAGTTCTGCCATTTTCAACCTGTCCCGAGCAATTCATCACCAATTTTGACGGCGGTGCATTTCGGTTCATAACAATTATATGTGACCTGATGCCAGGTCAACTACCGGAAGTCACTGATACTTTTTCCATTGACGGTAAATGGATGTCTGCATCACCCCACACTAAAACTGATATCCAAACATTCCGTCATATTCCGAAAAATCGACGACGTGTCTTAAAAATGGGTTAACGTTTGACGAACAAGAAAATTCCGAAAAATCTGAGATATCAGATTTGTTGCATCAATCAAGATTTTTAGTCGATGAAAGCCTTATCGTGATATCATGTTTTCGAAAAAGTTACAAGGCGAAAAACTTTTTTGAACATAGGTCCACTTGACCTCACCTAGGTCAGACACCTCACTTGACCTGAGGCGAAAAATTTGACACAAGACGCAAAAATGAACAAGCGAAAGATTCACAAAGTTTCATGGCACTGCGTTCGTTCGTTCTCTCGCACTCTGGGAAAAACCTCAGAGGGCGGTCAACCGCTCCCTAGTCGGGGCGGGTTGAACCCTCTTTTAACCCCATTCCCGGCAGGGGGGGCTGAATCCTTCCCCCCTCGGGTTTTTGCTTGCCAATTCCAGGCTTTTTAACGCAGCTTTACGAAACTTAGTGACTTTTCCTAGCTATTTTTTCTACGCGCCGTGAGAAAATTTCAAAGTTCTATTTTGCTCACGGGCGGAGCCAGGCAACGTTTTTGGGAGGCACCTCAGGCCATTTTTGGCCATGTTCAGGGTAAAAGGAAATTGTCTGCCAAAAACACAGTTTTTAAGATAGAACTTAAAACTTTATATGGATGGATATCTAAATAGTTGGGCAATGTGCAGATGTAATTTCCTTCTTCTGAGATCACTTTACAAGGTCAAGTCAAGGTCAAAAGTCAAAATTTGTTTTTTTTGCAATAATTTCGGCGCCGCTTTTCAAATGCCAAACCCGGAATATATACGACGTAGAACGGTGCCCTTTACTTGTGTATCAAGTTTCAGCTTGATATCAGGTCGGGTCACGGAGCTATGACCTAAAATGTAAGTGCACGTACCCTTTATCGTAATCGTCATAAAATGAAATTTTTGAAATAGAGTGAATTCAAATGATTGGAAACGTTTACAGATAATTTAAATGCACACGAGATCATTCCAAGTGACCCCAAAGTCACTGGAAGTCATTTAAGGTCAATGGTCACAAGTTGATCTGAAGAACGTGTGACCATGACAGTTTCCCTTTTTCATGTCGCTGGCACAACCTATGCTAACATTATTCAGACATTGTAAAGCGATTTGTACTTCGTTAGCATAACACGACTAGCAGAAGCCAAAAAAGTGTTTTTGCTGTTTTTGTTCATTCAGTTGTTAGAAAACTAGTCCTCCTAATTTTGAAACCCTGTCAACGCCCATGAATTTTCTCAAAATTTGAGATTTGTGTACCCATGGTGAAAGCCTGATCCATAATCGCTCGATTCATGCCAGTTTATAAGAAGTCCAAAAACATCCCTGATTTTGACATTTTTGCTCCCCCGTATCCACACATTTCAAAATTTTGAAAATTTCTTTTTATAAAAATGTAGTTCACGTCATGGCAAAGTGATAGCCGTTTGTTGCGATAAAATCGAACGAGTAGTTCTCGAGATCTCAGGGGGGGGGGCGAATCTGCCCCCCCTGCCGGGAATCGACCATACCGTCTAGCCCTCCGGGAATAGGGTTAAACAGGTCCCACTGCGCACGGAGTCATATGACGCACAAAGTGTCTGTTAGGACAACCCACATATATCCTTACAGCAAAGGCCTGCTGCGCCTGAAGGGGATTCGTCAGGCGGCTTCATTCTTCAGCGTTCTTTCAGAGAGAACGTTTCAGAATTTGACTTACCTCGCCGTTGGACATATAGCTGGTAGTCCAAACGGCCTAGCGAACATGCAATTTCTTGCCAGTTCTTGCGACTCGAAGCCCCTGTCGGCGGCCACGGTGCTCAGCAGGGGGATCAAGCGGCCGTCCAGACCGTCGAACCCTGAAGACAGTCTGCCAGAGACTGGTCCGGAGCTGGTCTGAGCGGAGCAGCTGCTCCAGCCGAGCCGGGCCGGCCGAGTCCGCTTCCAGCCGGGCGAACAGCGTCACAGACTGGAAGTCGGCCACCGTACGCTGACGGACCATGGGGTCAGTTGCGAAATCATTGCATTTCAGAGATCTGAATTTGCCAGTAAGATTTTCCCTAACGCGATTTCAGCTTCCCTCTAGAGCACGACAGATAGTGCCCAGGATTTTCAAGTATTCGATGAAATCACTTTACATCAGTATCTGACCTTACAAATGTCGTGGTGTATGCCAATCAATGATGGCTCATCAACATATATAACAAATTCGAATCGGCACAGGCAGAGTAGAATGACCAAGCTGAAGCCTATAAGCAAGTCAAACAGAATTTACAGGCATGTCAAGACAGCATGCGGCGGCTGAAAGGCACGCAATGATTAAGACACGTTATATTTAAGTGGAAGAAAAACGTGGCCATGGACGTATTTGCTGCAATTCATCGCAGCTTCCGTAGAAACAAGTGTCATGTGCATAGAAACTAAACAAGACGGAGCTTAATGCTGCATGAAGGGCTGGCGTCCCTTAATATTGAGATATAGGAGCTGGGCTGTTTAAACAAAAAGACCACCACCGCCTCAGTACCAATGCTGCCCGACCGGTTTCAGGGCCAAACTGTGTTATCTATTTCTACGTTTTTAACGCGAATAAAAATGCACAAGGTTACCTCAAACACTTCCCAATACCACAGACTCCTACAAGTCAATCGACGTGGCAACACCTGACAATCGAATCTGCCCAGAATAATATATACCAGCAATAATATAAATACGAGGAAGTCATTATGCCCCACAAATCATGCAGCACGTCAGACAAAAATGAAATGAGACTGAATCAGGAACATACGGTAAACAATGAAAGAACTTTAATCCGACGCCGTAACGAGTCCTCACCGTTATTGCAACCACGGCAAGTTCTTTGGAGCTTCCCGCCGTGAAGATCTGGAAAGGGCTTTTGTGTTTACCGTTCCTGAGCAGCAAGAGGTGACACCGGATCTGGAAACAGAGGAATATCACTAACGGTTATTGCTCACAGCTGTAGAGGGGGCTTCGCAAGAGAAATGAACAGAATACTCCAAGGGCAAAATTGTGTCAGGCTTCTACGGCAAACCATGCACCCACTGAACGCTTACATGGCCTTGCATAATGCAATGTGCGAAAAACACACCTTACAGATAGGCGAACATCGAGTGACAGTACATGAGGCCGCATTCTTTAGTCTGGGGCTGATGTTTAGCGCTGTTTTCGAAACTTTTTGTGAGTGTGACGCCCATAGGACCGCAATGCAGGCGAACATGAGAGTTAATAAAAACTATCTTTTCTTGCCAACGGCTCAATCGACGGCTCAAAACGGCTCCGTTTATTGGAAAGATAACCATCCTGCTCTATTGTGAGACAAAGTGAACAGCGCCATCTGGAATGCAATCGAAACAGACCTGGACGAATTAATGTTGTATAGCTTTCGCAGAGCAAAATACCATTGAAGTGTACGTTAAATCATCTCAGTGACAAGCACGTTCAGCAGTTAGCGGCCGTTTAGCCAGTTCACTCGCACCACGAGCTCTTTTCCACTGAATAGCTTTCGCCTACCTTGGCGCTGTAAGGGTCGTGGTCCCGCAGCTGGTCCACCAGGCGGTCGATGTCTTCCGCTTCCAGCCGCTGGACACCAGCCGGTGCCATGTCCGGTGCCGGGGGACCGACACTCGTCACCTGCCCGACTCTAGACGGCGGCGGAGCACCGCGACACGCTGACAGCCCGTGCCGTGTCGGTGCCGGACGTTTGCCTACGAGGACGCCCCTCCTGTTGCGCAAGGGCGTCCAGTCGCGTGACGTCATCTCGCCCGTCGTCAAGCCAGAGGAACAGAGGGCAGGACGGCGCGGCCGTGAAGGTCGCAGGGGCGTCACTATGGCTGCTGTTGAAGGGGGGCGGTTTCGGGGCAAGCGAGACTTGGCACTGATTTGCTGCAAGGAATTCGAGGCAGCGTCAGAAATGTGTCACAAAACGTTCGAATAGGCGACGCATACTTCTGCTCGGCTTAATATGCATTATCTCCGCACTACAGCGCGACTTCACCCTTACGCCTATGAACACGACCTTGAGGCATGAATACAGTGAACGATCCTGAATTTGTGTGTTAATTTATCCGCGTCATCCGAAGCGTGTCAGGTTTTTCATCAGTTTACTTTCAATGGGCCATCGTGGTAAGCGATAAGCGTTCTTTCCCCGAGTCGGTGGTAGGACACGGAGGAGGGTAAAGGGACCTGTCGCCCTTCCCATGGAGGAAATTCGAGGCACATTAAATGCGTGCAAAAAAAGAATTCCGAGCAATAAAATATGGAAAACTTCAGAAGGCTATGGAAAAACAAGAGGCATCATCGGCTTATGAACTGCATCCACACTCTGGAAGGTACTTCGTCTGGTCAATCACCAATGCTGTGCAAGATGTTGTCTGAACCGCTCAGCTCTTCGTAACGTATTTATCTCGCCTGTTTTATGTGACCGGTTCCATGCATTCTAACCTCCAAAAGATCAGTGGTGAAGCCGTGAACCGCTGATTTCTGTTGTATAAAGGCCTTTCTGAAACACAGAGTCACCGGCCTGCACGCCTACCGTGCAGGACGCGAATTATGGAAACGTATATGTTCTTGCCACGAGCTATCGCTACACAATGAATGCGACCTCATGGCTGTCGTCACCATTCAATAATGTACATTACTAGTTGCAGTGCGTAGATAATCAAAGTCTGGCAGTGGAATAGAGAATATGTGGCAATAAAGGTGGCATGTTTTAGACCATGAAACGATGAGCAGTGTTACATTGCATCGCGCTCTAGGATATAGATGTGGAGTAATGATCGGCGAGGATATAGGAGTAGCGCTCTAGGATATAGGACACGGTGCGGAGTAGTGATCGGCGTCGTGCGGCGAAGGGGCGCAGGACCGGCAGAGAGCGCGTGAGAGAGAGAGGCGCGGCTGCCGAAACCGCCAGCAACAGGTGCTCGCGGCTACGCAGCCGGCTTGTGCGCAGGCGTGCACTAAGACGGGAGTCACGTGGGTTGTTCCAACCCAGAAATCCGGGAACTCCGTACCGTGGCGTCACTCGGGTACGACAAACCTTTTTACGAGTCCTGTGTCCGTCTTAGTGTCCGTCTCTGTGTGTGCCGTCTTAATCGTGTCTCCCGTGAGCCTTTATTCTGTGTATTTTATGTTTTACAAAATTGGACATTCGTGCCAAAACTATTAATTGCATTTAACGATTTGTCCGAAATAAAGTGGTTATTTTAGTAAATGAACATACGAATGAATGATCTTTCCCTCCTTCATGCGGGGTGCCGGCACTTCTCTACGGTGAAAGACTTACCATATCTAAACTTGGTTGCCAGTACCGTGAGGCAGGCGGAACTATAGTTGCACGACCAAATCCTTTTTACTGGTGACCTGATTGATCGCTGGATCGCTGGGAGGGTGCGAAGGCGCCCAAAACGTAACCTTAAAAGCGCTCCAGACACCCCAGCACAGTAAGAATAAGTCGGCCGAGTCAAGACGGGGTAAAAGAAACAGACGCTGCAACTCGCCAGTCTTCAAAACTTAGCTGAAAGTCACTGTATTACTGAGGCATCGAGTATCGTTTTTCGACGGGGAACATTCTCGCGTCTCTGTATAGCGCCAGTCAGCCTCTATATAGCCAAGAGGCGACTTGCCATCGGCCTGTCGACCTGCGACCCAGTCCGTCCGCCGACGGTGCGAGTATTGACCAGATCAGTGGTCTTCAATTTTTTTCCCTGCCACGACCCAATTTCGTACTCCGCACCACCACACGACCCATCCTCAAATTGCTTACTGTATGGAAGAATCTGAAAAACTCATTGCATAGTTTCACTGATGTAAACATAAAAGGCTTGGGCAGTTCAGGCGCTTTTCAACCAGCTACTCCACACCACCGATGTTGTTGAAATCATAGTTTTATTCGGCAAATCTATTTCGAACACAAGCATCAAGACAGTTAACGACAGACATTGTTAACAAACGTAACGCAACAAAATGAAGATAGACGTAGCTGGAGATGCCGATGGATGTCAAGGACCTGGCTTCCAGGGTGCTCAGTGTGGAGAATCCACTCACATAGGTATGTGGTCGGGAACGGAAGTGAGATCTTGAGAGCCCGTTTGGCCAGTATCGGTAAATCCGTCATCTTGGATACCCAGAACGGAGACGCAGAGACTTCAGAGGAGCGCGCCTTAGAAACATGACTCTCTCGCACGTCCCGAAACTCTTCCTTGGCTCCCACATCATCATTGCCAATACTGTCCTCAGGACAAGCAAACGGTTGCCGGATCCAGGTTTACGGCTGGTGGGTTGAAGTCAGTCTGCAACGAGAAGTACCCATCCAGAGACTGATGGAGACCTGCTAGATGTTGCGCGATGGAGTTCCTGAACGTGCAGTCCTCACCAGGACAAAAGAGTCAAACTCTTCAAACATGGCGATATTCCCCGTCCACGCGTCCTCGCCACAACATGCGCTTTTTCCGAAAAGCGTTGATTTTCTCAACGACATCTAGAAGACAGACATCTGTTCCTTGCAGCGAGAGGTTGACAGAGTTCAGCGCCGAGAAGACATCAGCCAGGTATGATACCTCGCCTATTAAGGTAGGATCTGCAGCAATGGCTGCCAGCTCATGGCCCTGGTCTCGAAGGAAGGCCTCAGTCTCGATCTTCAGAGAAACGAACCTAGTCAGCACTTTTCCTTTTGACAGCCAACGAACCTCTGTGTACAGCAGCAGAACATCAAATTGCGATCGCATCTCTAGACAGAGTTCCTTAAAGAGCCTGTGATTCAGCGCTTTGGCCTTGATAACGTTCACAACTTTCACAACCAACGACATGATTTGTTTCAGGTCATCAGGGAGGGTTTTGGCGGCCAGCGCTCGCCGATAGAGAGTGCAGTTGTTCGAAACGACGCCGGCGTGAACGGCGCATATCAACTCCTGGAACCCTGATTTTGTCTCAGTCATGGTAGGCGCCGCATCGGTAAAAAGTCTTGCCACCTGTTTCCACGTCAGACCAGAGTCCTCCAGAAATTGGTCGACCATCGCAAACACATTCTTGGCTTTAGAAGCGGTTTTCAGACTCTTGCAGAAAAAAGTTTTTCCGTAACGCTTCTCCATGAACGTAGCGAACGAAGACCAGCAACTGCGAGCAGTTTGAGACGTCCGTGGTTTCATCGAGTGCAAGAGTAATGTGAGGAAACTCGATGTCCTTGATTTCTTGCAAAACTTGCTGTAGGATGTCGGCATTCATCATGCCTTTACGGCGACGAACCCTTGTGTCAGATAATGATATGGTTTGGAGCCTTTTACGTTGTTCCTCACCGCACATCAGTCTTGGATGTCTACCACAGCAGTAAGCACGAAACTCTCAGCGATGTTGTATGTTTTTTTGCCTTGGCAATACGTTCAGCCACCACAAACGACGCTTTCAAGGCAGCGGCTGTCTTACTGGCGACTCTATCAGAACAATCCGTTCTCTTGCTTTTCATTAACCCGCGCCCGACTGGCGGTCGGCGTCGATCAAGCCCGACTTGGGTGTGGCGGTTTACCGCTCCCCTCTAACTCACAAACGGCTGGTTGCACGACGAAAATAAACATAGTGGTGGAAAGCTCGTGACAACTAAAGCTCGAAACTGGTCTCATGTTTAGTTTTTGGTAATATGTAAGCCATTTACGTTCTACATATGTTTTTTTCGAACGAAGGCTGTTCAGTTCAGTTCAGTTTATTTACGAATCTGTCCACCGCGTGGATTACTGTTTAATTCTAGTCATTTCGGAGCAGCACATGCGCAATAATCATTAAGATAAAATCATAATTAACTGTGATTAATAAAGTCTAGGTAAATGCATCAATGAACAGGCAAAAGTCCGCAGATGCCGAAACTCACCTAATTTCTCCGATTTGTTCAACATATATGCCGAAGCGCTGAGTTAAAGACACGGCGATTTTCACGCCGACTGTCGGCGAGTGCCGTAGCCGAACGCGGTATGCAGTTAACGGGAACTCATTTCAGCGTTTCTTTATTTTCGCAACATACACCTTTCATGTGCTATTTCTTTATCCTATTTGTTCTTGTGATGGTATGTCATGCTTACGTTTTGGAAAAATTCGGTAATTATCAGTTTACACAGTTGGCGGACTTTATCCGCGAGAGTCTGTTTATTTCCAAAATATGCAATTTTTGGAAACTTTTTGAACTTCTAACAGGTATTCGTGACCTGACCTCAGGTCAATGGTTGGAAGCCACTGATGCCTTGTCCATTGACGGCAAATGGATGTCTGCATCACCCCACACTAAAAATGGTATAAAAAATCCCGTAAGATTCCGAAAAAACGGATTGCATGATGTGCTTCTTCTTATTCTATCCATAGCTCCTCCCCAGATAAATCGATATAGCTCTTTCTTCTGGTTCTCACTGACTGCCGCCTCCGGATTTGGAAGAGTCATTAAAATACGAGTTAGTTTGGGTATCAAAAATGTCTTAATAATGGTAATTTTCCTTAAGTAGTTAGAAATCGCTTCCTCCATCTATCCATTACAGCCTTGATTTCTCTTATTTTATAAGTGAAGTTTTCTTCTACCGTCTCATTCTCGTCGTTGGTAAACACCACTCCCAAAGCTTTTAATTCCTGACGCATTTGAAGCCCAAATTTCGAAACGTCATTTGGTTTTCAGCACCTTCGCGACCTAGCCAGAAAGATTCAATTTTCTGTGTATCTGGCTTGAGGTCCGAAAATTTAGCGAATTCACAGAGGTCATCAAAAAGCTGCCTACAGCCATTAATACTACTATCCAAAAAGAAAATGGCGTCATCCGCCTATACAGACGGTTTGCATTCGATATCACCTATTTGCACTCCTCTGACAGACTCGTTTTGCCGAATCTTTTCCAAGAGACATTCAATGATAACGAGGAGTATGTGACAGCTGAGGGGATCCCCTTGCCTACAGGAACGTGCAAGCGCATTATTACCCAAGATATTGGTATTACATATTAGTCTTGGAAATGAACCCTCTGAAAACAAATCAAACAAATTAATCGTTGAACCTGGGAAATTCCTAGCCTTCAGCACAGTCATAGCCAAATTACAACACTGAAAGCCCCTTTAGAATCGACCCTTACAAGCTGACCCATCTTTTGCGAGCGTTTCGAGTAGTGGATGAGATTAAAGCTTAAACGAGTATTACATATAGTAAACGTATTATATAAAAGTATTATATGGTAAACGATGAACCTATCCGGCATGAAACCACTTTGGTTCTGGTCAACAATGGAGGCTGTTACTGTTCGGAATCTGCTTGCAATGGCAGACGACAAGATTTTGTAATTGGCATTCAGAAGAGAAATCGCTTGATACAAATTTATTTCCTCCTTTGGCTTATTCGGTTTTGGTACAAGAACTCGACATATATCATCAGAGCCCCGGGAAACTGCGCAGTTCGAATGTTCTCCTGCACCATAGAATAACAGATGTGCTTCATATCAGCCCAGAAGGCCTTATGGAACTCGGCGCACTCCATCTGTGCCTGATGATTTATTAGTCGCTGTCCTTTTCCTTGCTTTATCGAACTCATCAAGAGTTATTGGGTAGTCCATATAGGCCCTGAATTGCTTTGCTAATTGCTTGACGTTGGAAATTAGCAGAAAATTGTTCCCCTCGTCTTCACTGTAAGGACAAACTATAAATGCTGGTCGATGATGCTCAACTACAGCATTCATCACGTCAGAATGTCCTGTTACCCTACCTGTCGAGTTAACTTGCAACGCTGGGATCAGACGGCTGGTATAGTTTCGCAACTATAGTCCTAGAAAATACGATAATGAAGTTCCTCCTTAACAATGGCTACCTCATTAAATGTAGGCATTTATCAAGGCTACATTAAGCCTAAATGTACCATTTAACCATTTATACCGTGATAATTCCCTCTATGATATTTTCTTGTTCTCCCGGGCGATTTTACAGTTTTATAATTCTTCAAGAGCTTTGTCTTCATTTGTTTCATCTAAGGCCTGCTGAAGCCTGGAAATTTTATTTTCAAGATATTTCGTTTCTTCGGTGTACTTCTTTCGTTTGCAAATTACTTAGCAAATAGTTTTCCATCGCATATTCATAACCAAAGCTTCGAAAAGCAACGAGAGGCTGAAAGCAAATTTAAGTTTTTCCTAGCTAGGTTTAACGGACTCAGAATTATGTGCACGTGCATAGTGTTTCATGAATGGTAGTTTGCACCTTATCAACATAACTCTTGTCCCTTAACAAGAGTTATGTTGATAACCTTAACAGTGAACAATCCGTTTTCAAAAAGCCTTGTCCCCGCTTGCGGTCAGACACGATAATGTTTGACGTCACCACGCAGTGGTCAGTGCGATACCCAGAAGTTATGGTGACCTTCTGTATCCTGGGCCCAAGGGGTTTCTAAACCAAAAAGAAGCCAAGCATCACTTGCTTTCTCCCTCATGTGTACTAGGGCGGCACTTAATCTAGGGGTTAATTTTCAACTTTCGAATTTCGAACTGCTCATTGGCCGGGTAGTTCCAATAGATAAGAAAACTCTAAATATACAATTTCAACCTGATCTGATAAAAATTAGACCCTCCGCCACAGTTCGGAAGATGTAGCTGTGGTGATCTTTGCCTTGTTTATTTAGTTGCGCGTTTGTTTTGTTTTGTTCAATGACCGCAGGTCTGGTATCGGTTGTCGTATGCTTTTGCTATATCTAGTTTCGTCATTACCGCGGATCCTCTCATGTATCGGTTGTCGAATGCTTTTGCCATGTCTAGTTTTGTCATTACTTTCAGTTGCTTCTCTACCTCAGTCGTTTTGCTCGGTCGGCTCGGGTGAGCATTGTTAATGTAGTTGAATACTGGCTTGCCTTCCCTTGCCCTTCATCGCTGCTTGAGAGCCTCCGCACTTCCTGGGTGAGTCGATTTAAATTGACATTTGTTATTTCTTACTTTGTTCTTTCATGGAGTCAGTGTCTTTCCGCATTATTTTCTTTTGCTAAAATAAATCAACGGTGCGGAATTCCTCTTTCATAACCACCCTCAACCTCCACATAGCTACTTCATGGTGCAGCCAAGTTATGTAGTTTCCAAAAAAATGTTTCTTTTCAGGTACGTAGTGTGAGTCAACAATGACGACGAGATCTTCGACGAAGATATGGCTGATTGGACATACCATACCAAAGATTACAGGCGGACAGCTGCCATCAAATGGAGATGTCCTTCGTGTTTTCTTCCATATCCACCGGACCGTGAAGAACACTGCGGCTGTTGCGGCCTCCGTGACGAAGGAGATCCTCCCCTTCTGGGAGCGAGCCAGGATCCCAACTCAGCTCCCCAAGAACGTCACGCGGAAGGTCCTTGGCCTTCATGGCAAATGGCACGCACTTGGGAAAAATCGCTCCAGGAACAGGCCCGCTGATCAGGCCGCTCAGCAAGCCTTCCAGGAAGAACTTGGGGACCTCTTCGATTGTGCAGCATCTGATGCCATTGCCAAGATCGTCATCGAAGAGGATCGCCAGTTCCTCTTCGCTCAGCGAGAGAAGGGCCGTCGAGGACTCATGGCTGGTGTCGACATGAAGCTTGCCGAAATGGAGGCGCGGAAGGCCGCCTCGTCCAAGGCCCAGGCCGATCGAAAGGAAAAGGCCACGCAGTACGCCACCGAGGCCACGGCCACGCTGGAGCTCGAAGACTCTGACGACACTCATTCTTCGTGCAGCAGCTCCTCTTTCCCCTTCATGGGCGTGGCACTGCCGCCCCCCGCACTGACGCCGCTGGAGCCTCCACTTCCAGCGCCCCACCCCCTCGGAAGAGACGGGCCACTCGAGGGGTTGTTAGCGCTCAGCTCGCATCAGCTCTCGACAGGACCAAAGTCGCCAATCGGGCTGCTGTTCACGTCTTAAGCGCCACTGCGGCTAGCTTGGGCCACAATCCTGGAGAACTGGTACTTAACCGGGAGTCTATTCGGCGGGCTCGTCTCAAGGTCCGAAAGGAGATGGCGGAGGAGATTCGAATGAAGTTCTCGCCTTCTGTCCCGTTAGTAGTCCACTGGGACGGCAAGATTGTGAAGGACCAAGGCGGGGACAAAGTGGACCGGATCGCTATCATCGTCTCAGGAGAAGGAGTGGACAAGCTTCTTGCTGTCCCAAGGCTGGATACAGGAACTGGCCGTGCTCAGGCGGACGCCGTCCTTGACACCCTCCGAGACTGGGACCTGGTCGACAGAGTGATCGGTCTGTCGTTCGACACGACGGCAGCCAACTCGGGCCAGCACAATGGTGCCTGCGTGCTGATTGAAGATGCTCTTGGGAGACAACTTCTCAACCTGGCCTGCCGTCATCATATGCTCGAGCTGGTGGCGGATAAGGCGTTCACCGAGACGATGGGGCCATCTAATGGACCGGACATTGCCATCTTCCAGCGCTTCCAGAAACGGTGGAAACTCATTGACACTGCAAACTTCAAGCCCTTCACGACCGATGATGCCCCAAGAGAGCTGCTTGATGCCCGGGATGAGCTGATCCTCGGCTTCAAGAGGCAGCTCAACCAAAGACAGCCCCGTGACGACTACCGGGAACTCCTGGAACTCAGCATCATCTGCCTTGGTGGGGTTCCTCCACGAGGAATTCGGTTCCTCAAACCTGGAGCCCTGCATCGAGCGCGCTGGATGGCGCGAGTTATCTACTCGCTGAAGATACATCTCTTTCGCGAGCAGTTCCACGCCACGAACCGTGACAAGCGTGGGATTGAGCGCTTTGTTCTTTTCGCACTGCAGCTCTACGTCCCGGCCTGGTATGAGGCCCCAGTGGCGACTTCAGCTCCCCAGAATGACCTCAGCTACATGAAGGCGCTCCTTAGGTACAAGGACCAAGATCCAGCCATCTCCAAAGCTGCAGCCACCGCCTTTGGCCGTCATCTATGGTACCTCAGTGAGCACCTGGTGGGGCTGGCGTTGTTCGACGAAAATGTGCCACACGAAGAGAAACGGCGGATGCTGGAAGCAATGCGTGCCAAGCAGGGCATGGAGAAACCCCACAACAGGCTCACCATGGAGTCGTCCCTGTCTGTCTGGGAGGGAAAAACTCTGGCCGACTTCTGCAGCACCAACAGCAAGAAGTTGGTAGCGGACCTCGGCATGGCAGGTGCTGAGTTCTTGGGCAAAGATCCCGATACCTGGAGCTGGAGCCCTTCTTACCGTTCATGTTGCCAGAGAGCAGTCAGTCTGAGCGTGACGAACGACCGTGCAGAACGAGGAGTAGCGCTTATGCAAGAGTTCAACCTGGCTCTCACGACAGATGAGGAACAGCGCCAGTTCCTCTTCCAGGTCGTGGAGCAGCACCGCGGCGAGAATCCAAAGAAGTAGGCGACATCTAGTGGCTTCGGCAACTACTCAGCAAAGTCACGCATGGCTGATACGTGAATTGGTCGTCTTTTCCGTTGGTCATCAACATGGCAGTTAACTTCTCAACAATTGGTCAACAATGCTTAACATGACAATCAAATATATGTTTCGCCAGTTCTGTATGTATTCTTCTGATTTCTGAACAGCTGTCGAACTTGTCCTGTGAACCACCCATGTATTTTTTTTCGAAAATTATTGGTGATGCCCTTAGTGATTTTCGGGAACGATTGTTCTTCATTCTTACCATGAACTGCACATAGTTCCCAAGTTATATTTCGTGATTATTGATGGCGCCCGCCGCCCAGGCACACACATAGACACACGTTTAGAAAAAGAAATTTTCCGCAACTAAACTGAATAAAGATGACTACAGTGAACATTTTCAGCGCAGTTGCACAAGAAGCTAATGTTGGTGTTAATCCTGCTATTGGGCGGCATGTACATATACACTTCAATGCCGTGGCGGAGGGTCTAAATATTATCTGATCGGGCTGAAACTTCATATTTAGAGTTTTCTCATCCATTCAAACAACCATGGAAATGAGCAGCTTGAAATTCGAAAATTGAAAAATAAGTGCCGCCCTAATGTGTACCTAGACACGCTTGGATTTCTTTCCCTGAAAACATCGACTAATTAATTATACTGCGTTATCCCTTTTGGCTTGTTTGTAGCTCTTGCGTTATGGACCCGAGCATAAATAACAGTATTCATTTCCTGATTAACCACCAAATTAAAATCCCCCCTCGTCACAGCCGGTGTAGCAACACCAGTCAAACGGCTACACATTTCCCAAATGATAGTCCAAAAATCAGGGGCATCTTTATTTGGACCACAGACACTTGCAATCACTAAAGGAAAAGAGTCATTAATGCACTCACGATTATATAATGGCCGTCGTCGTCAAATATTCCATCATTAAGCTTTAATCCGACCGACTTCCAAAAGATGACCATTAGCCTTCCATTGTGTGTGTAGGAAGAAATCAAAACGTCCATCCCCCAGACATTTCTAAACGCTGCTTCCTTTCCTTTCTCGTAATGCAATGAAACATAGCAGAAAAATATTAAATTCCGGATCTCGCAGACAATGGGAGACATCATGCCTTTTGCGCCAATCGCCCAGCCCTCTACAATTAACAGAACATAGTCTCACATCTCCCATTTCAATGTGCGAGTGGTGTTGCCCATGATGGTGACGACTCATGCACCGAGACGTATTCTTTGACGGTACATTTCATTAGTTTCCAGCGTAATAACGTAGCCCATCCTGTGACCTCTTCAAATGCCCCCGACCGTCGATGCACCGTGAAAAGGACATGTGCGGAACCACACGTCCCCTTCACGGAGCGGGAAAACATGCCACAGTGAAGAGAGGAGGGAATTAGACACAATGAATCAAAAATAAGAAAAAGACAAAAGAGGCAATACCAGGTGCGGAAGAAACACAAAACAAAATAAAAACACATTTACTCTTTTCGTCCATGTACACAATTTTACTGCGTTTTCGCTTGACCGGAAAGAGAAAACAGTTCACCTAAAGACAACATGTCAGTCAGCAGCACATCTGCCTGGTCCAGAACACTCCTATCAAACGGAAAGGCGAACACATATCCCATAGATAGCTAATATGATAAGAAGGAAAATACGGATAAACCAGGTAGTACAGACCAAGCATGTGCCACAATTGACAGCCATTAGCTACCGCAAAGCCAGGTTCGGAAAAACACAGAGTCATGAAACTCGAATATTATAATAAAACTTGCTCGTGAAACAGGCGAATATCTTTTTCTCGTGCTTTCTGTTTAGTAGCGTCTGGTATACTTTCTGGTGAGCCGCTGAAAGGCATTCGTTCATTAAGAACACATTCCCAGAACCACGTGATTTCAGTTTAATTCTGTTGAAGTACACATGACGCCGAGCGGATCTTCGTTCTGATCTCACGAATCGGCAGTCGGGTTTGTTACCTACCCAGAGCATCCTAGCAATGTCGTCTCGACTCATACGCAGGCCAGGGAAAGCAGACATCAGCAAGTCAAGACAGCCACCTCGACGTCGTCATTGACGTCAGTGACGACGACGTCGTCACTCCTCCCGCTCGCGAGGTACCAGCAGCGTCCGTGCGGCCGCTGTCAGCTCCGGCGTACGCAGGCCGAGGGCGCCCGCCCCGTTCACCGGGCAGCATACCCCCGGTCTGGTCGGGCGGCCCGCCCGAGGCTAGGTCCGGTAAAGGGCCGCAGGCGCGCTCAGCACCGCCTCCACGGACGGCTGCAGACGTCCCAGTACGCGTCTTCAGCACTGCCGGCCGGGAGAAGATGAGTGTTGGAAGTCTACAGACGGCCTCATTTGCGTTCACCTTCGTGTGCAACTCGGCTAACTGATCCTCAGAGGACTTCAGGAGCTCTTAACGGTTCAATCTCTTTGTCTTTTTCCTCCGTGTGTTTCTAACTCTCGCATGCTGGACTTAAGGCCAACGAATTCTTCCTTCAACAATTTTACCATGTCTCTCGGGTCTTTTTTCATGTCATCTAACTATTCTTTCATCACGTCTCTTAACACGTCCACAAAGGAATCGGTCTCACCATGTCCGATAGGCTGTTTTCGTTTTGAGGGACTTCTGTCCGCTCCATGTTTTCGAACTGGGGCACGGAAGTCTGTCCCCGGTCAGGCTGGTCTTTCTTCGATGTCATTATTAGCCGCAAATTGCCAGTCAGCTGCCACGAATTTCGCTTTTGAATCACACGCGGTAGCTGGGCTGCTAGCTCCCAACACCAAGGATTTCAACACCCACGCAAGTCAATGAAGAGTCGACAAGCACCAGGACAGTTCAGGCTGACTGCTCTCTGTCGGCCAGCTGTGACCCGGCGGAACGCGGTCCAGTTCGCCTGACCTCGGCCAAGATCAACGCGCGACGCACTTTTTGGTCATAATGGCGTGGGGATCACGTGCATGTGTTCGACTTAGTAAATGCATGTCACACCGCCAGTCAGCAGCACATCAGACGTCTGGTACGTTGGGGGAATCACTTAGGGGAGACCTGAATAATATAGGAAAGCACGTAGTATCGAGCTCGCCGATTTCTCATCAACAAAAGGGACAGTGGGGTCACTAGGAGTTTTCGGCTGATGGCAACACCATTCGGAGCTTGGGTTGGGATGTCTGATCTTGTTAAGTTTTGCGAGTCTTTGCAGGCTGTCACCCTGCCAGAGAACGACGACATAATCTCTGGCACAAATTTTTTCCAAAACTAGGCCCTCATATCCTTGTTTTTTGCATTTGAAAAATGCGGCGCACATTAACTGTGCTGCCGAAAGTGATCTGCAGATCAACTGCTACACTCTTAGTACTGCACCAGGTGTTTGCGGTTTATGCCATAGGTGGCAAAGGGAATGGGACGGGCACGAACTGAACAGCCGTTTCCGTGGTGTTACAGTTTGTTTTTATTGTACCGAAAGGGAGTCCGGTACTAACGGGACCTGGCCGATATTAACCGATCGATGTAATTCCACGAAAATCGATGCGACCGACTGCTAAACAAATTAGATGCAAAGTTAAGCCTGGGAACGCAGGCACTGCGCTGCTGTTTTCGAGAAGCCCCGTTTAAAGCATAATATTTGCAGTGAACCCGCCCAAAACGAAACTTTGTGTACCTTTTCCTTGGTCATTTTTGCACCTTGTACCAAATTTCTTATCTCAGGTCAAGTAAGGTGTTTAACCTAGTCAGGTCAAGTGGACTTATGTCCAAAAAAGTTTAGAAAACGTTTAGCGCCCTGTAACTTTTTCGCAAAACGTAATATCACAATAGAACTTTCAAAAGTTGGAGATTTCGATTAATGCGACAAATCTGCTATCTCGGGTTTTTCGGAAATGTCAGCGTCATTGACCTAAGGTCAAGTCCGTTTAACTTTTAATAACAAATAACTGTTATGAGTCAAAATGCACTGGCATCAAAATTGCCGATGAATGATTCAGATCGGGTGGAAAATAGCAGAATTGGCTTGCACATTTCCGAATAATACCAAAAAATCAAAAAAGTTTCCAGAAATTGCAAATTTTGGAAATAAACAGGCTCTCGCGAATAAAGCTTTACTTATTGTGTAGATTGAAAATTGCTGATTTTTTTCAATATCTGAGCACGAGAAACCATCACAAGAACCACTAGGATCAGAAAACAACACTTGGAAAGGCATATTTCTAAAAAATAAGAGGGCGCTGAAATTACTTACCGTTAATTTCATACCGCCTTCGTCGGCAGCGCCCGCCGCGCAACGTTGCGAATATCGCCGTGTCTTTAACTCAGCGATTCCGCGTATATATTTAACAAATCAGAGGAATTAGACGTGTATCGCCATCTGCGGACTTTTACCTATCCACTGGTGTCTTTATCTAGACTTTTTTAGTCACAGCCCTTGAGATCCAGGCCGTTTCTCGGTCTCATGCAGGCGGCTGTGACAAAAAATATATAAGGCGTAAATGGCTTACATGTTGTCCAAAAGTAAAAAAAAAAAAAAAATGAGACCAGTTTCCAGCTTCATTCACCACGAACTTTCCAACGATGTGCATATTTTTATCGTGCGACCAATCGTTCGAGAATTAGAGGGGGGCGGTCAACCCCCCAGCCGGGCGTGGATGGCGCCGACCGACAGTCGAGCGCAGTTTAAACACGGAAAATAATTTTGGAGTAAAGTGGTGCGTGTCTAAAATTGCCTGAAATTCCCAATAAAATAGCTCAAAATAAGGCCATGATTTGCTTGAAAACATAGTAAATGCATGTGAAATTTCATAACGAGACGTGTGCCTCCCCCCGCTCCAGCACGCCACTGGTCAGTCATGATGGCTTATACAATGCCAAAAAGCAAGAAACCCTTGCGGATCGAGAAGCCAATAAATGTAACTTTAATTTTATCTACTCCACAGCCCTAATGTTAATTTTGGCGCAATTTCCCCATATAACTGGAGATAAATGACCTCAGCTATCGATGCGCCCTGAAACTCAAATAATCAAGAAATCACATCCGATACAAGTCAGTCGTCGCGTTAACATGTGGGATTCGCCTAAAAACCTACAGTACTCTCCGTATGTGTTTGGGAAGTACGACCAATCATTGACCCCCAAATCGCACGAAATAGAAGCCACAAATGGGTCGTGGTTGGGACAGGTACATATTTAACTTCTCCAAAGTCAAGCCACGAACGCATCATCCCACGGCGCACTGTACAGACGACTGTCTATCGCAGCCGGCAGCTAACAATCGTCAACGAAACGCACGTGCCTCACTTCCGCCGTCCGGTATGTGAATGGGAACTTTGATATCCCTCAATGGAAAGGTACTGTGGCTGTGAACGCTATGTGAGCCATTGCTGGCGCATTTAACTGGCCGGAGACACCTCGCAGAAGGCTGGCTTCCGACATACCTACAAATAGACGGGAAGAATCATGGACATGCTTAATTATTCAAGCAAAAGTGAGGGTGTTTAGATAGCTGTACAGTGCACATATGCAATTCTCAGTCTAAAATGAAATTAGTGGGCATGAAATCTTCATTGATCCCGTTCGTCCTACGGCTATATTTTCCCTTCCACCAGTATGTCCACGACCCAAACAAAAACGCCAAACGACCAAAACTGGGGTCACGACCCATAGGCTCACTGGCCAAGACGATCGAAAAAATGACCCTTTAGCCCGGCCGGCCTAGCGTGCGGGTCACGCCGACTTTACCAACGTCCGTCCACACCACGCATGGGTATTTCCTGTTTTCACAGAGGTGGGTCAGCTCCGACGGCACGAGGCGGGTGAGACCCCGCAGTCGGTGACCCTCCAGCGTCTGCAGTAAACCCGGGCACGGGCACAGCGCAGCAGCGCCGCCCACGACCTGAGGCTGTCTGCCGTGGGCGACGATGGGGCGGCGTCGGCGGCGACAAAAGCGCCCGCGGAGAGGCCGGCCAGCAGACCGTCTCCGATCACGGCTTCCGTGACCGACACACGCGCCGAGTAGGGCCGGTGTCGCCTCACCGTATCCATGTGGGCTGGGTCCAGGGTACGGACGGTGGCGTCTGGCCTGCGGCACTGGGCGCCGAGTCGGTCAGCGCTGGCGCAGTCAGCGCAGACGCCGAAATCGCACGGGCCGGTGGCGCGGCGTCGTTTTGGATTTCGCCGCGCGGCGCCGGGAGCATTCTAAATAATACCAGTGTTCTGGAAAGCATGCTGTTACATCAGGCTCCGGTGGCCAGGGCGGAACACTCCGTTCGGCCTGGCTTCCCGATACCGGAGGTAATGGACGGTGGCACGCAATTCGGCTGAAGTCTGCATCGCTGAGGAGGATGCCTGTTATATAACGAAGACTTGACATATTGGAGCGTGCGTTGTGTTGCCAGAGAAATTTCTTGTTGTAAACGCCCAAAGAACCCCAATCAAAACGACAGCATTTTTGATAATAAAGGAAAGTCATAAGTTTCGTGGCTTTCGAATGCTTTCTTTTCGCCTTCTCTTTCGTTGCAGCCAGTACAAGGGGTTTATTTCTTCCGCTTCGCATGAACCACTGTCATCTTCATCGTTCCCCTTTCAGCATGCAATGCTGAAACTTAATAGCTTTATAAAAGGTTCTAGGGATTGTTTCTTGAAACCGGATTTAATATAATTCGGTGCATCGCGATGATTTGGGGGGCAGGGACGTAGCCAAGGGGGGCCATGGGGTCCATGACCCCCTTTGCTAGAGGTCTACACTAGATATACGGCGATTTCGCAGGAATACGTAATAGTGATCATATATATGCTGCAAATTCAAACATTATATGTTTTCCTGTGCATTATGTATGAGGCAGATTACATAGCATTGCTGCTTTTTTCTTATAAATTTCGTCATATGTCAGTGGCATATGACAAACTTTGACATTTGCCCCCCCCCCAGGAAAATCCTGGCTACGTGCCTGTTTGGGAAATCTGTTGCCTTTTTGTAGAGGAGGATAAGGATTTTGGTTGCCTGTTTATAGATGAAAGATAACAATACGTGACACCGCAAATATGCAGTTCTTATCAGTTCCACGAACAATTTCCATTCAGTTATCATCTTGCAAGTCGATTTGTTATTAGAAATTAGGGGCATCCGAAGAGACACATTAGATTTTCGCAAAGGGACAGAGGGGCTTAGTTTGCATTTCATATCATGGCAGATTGCCCTAGCGTGCCTTGTCATCGGTCGCACAGCAGGCAGAACCGCTGGCCGAAAAATATCACTATGGAATCCACCGTATCGCCACGTAATCCCCTGTCGGCGGCCACGGCGCCCAGCAGGTGGACCAGAGGGCCGTCCAGACCGTCGGTCCTGAAGACAATCTGCCAGATCCGGAGCTGGTCTGAGCAGAGCAGCTGCTCGAGCCGAGCCGGGCCGGCCGAGTCCGCTTCGAGCCGGGCGAACAGCGTCACAGACTGGAAGTCGGCCGCCGTACGCTGACGGACGACGGAAAATAAACATTCCCGTAAGTCCAGGAGCACGACACGACCATTTGGCCATGCGCGTGGGTGTAATCTCTGCAGGGGCTGTGGGGTGCATGTCCCCCACAGTTTTTCGGAAGTGGTGATTTGTTCCCCCCCCCCCTAAGTCTAATTCTAAAGTAGCAAGTAGTTATTTCCCACTGGCAACACAATTTATTGAACTTTGAAATCTGCCAAAAGGGATTTCAACCGTAATTTGTCATACAACGCCCGACAAAAGTGATTTTTGCCCCGCATGTTTAATCCGTGATCTTAAATATGAGGCCGTCTATTTGCAGTCATTACTATCAGAACTTGCTGCTGATAGTTGATGATTGCACCAGGATGCCATATGGTAGTGCTATTATAACTTTTTGTGGGTAGATGCTTCTTTCTCCGATGAACCACGTTGTACGTCTCCTAGCCGACGGGGAACTCCACTCACATCGGGTGTCGTTCTTTGCGAATGATCTCGATACCTGAAGGGGCGGCCATGCAGGAGTTCGCTTGTCCGTCATACCTAGGCTTAACACGTCCCAAGATCACGGTCGTGGGAGCCTGCGTCAGGTCGTAATAACCGTATGCCTTTTTTTGTCACGAAGACCGCACTGGAATCTCGCGCATGCGAATAACGGCGCAGTTCGTCTGGTTACCTTGAAACAATCGGATTGGCACATGTAGTAATAAAAAACCTCCTAAGACTTCTTGTAATTGCTTTTCGCCGTAAACTTACAACTATTGCACGGTGTACGGCCTGAGAGAAAAGCGCGCATACCACGTATTCTCGCGCACTGGAGAAACGTTCAAGTCATGGCGGTGTCACGTAGTATTAATTTATTCCGTACACACAACGGTGCAATATGTTACAAAGTAAAAAATAGACATGCGATACGGAGGGTAACAGGGGAGCTGCTCTTGAGATCCAAACCGAGGAGGCAGCTGCACTCACTACACCAGGCCAATCTCGCTCCTATCGTACACCAAACAGCCGCAAATCTGGGAAGGACTGAATATCGCCCTTCGGATTAAGGAACTGGTGCCGCTTCGAAAACAACGAAACGATTAGACTTGGTGGAACACCAGAAGTCCGTTCGCAACAAACCAAAGCCCTAATGTACCGTCCAAAGACGTATCCAAACGGTAGTAACCACGGAAACAGCAGCAGTGCCTCCTCGACCTAAGCATGACAGTAGTTTGCTACGAAATCCATCGTTATGGAGAATACACTAAAACTTACCGAAACTACCGATATGTCCGCGGTGAATAAAAGAGAACAGACGAAACACAACCGAGTACCAAAGTTTGCCACTGATATGCCCCATGCCAATAAAGTCGGCATTATAAAACGAGACTGATATCCAAAACATCACGAAATATTTTGCATGCATGTACAACTTCCCAGAATGCGCCATGCCTTCGCATGACATGCCCATTTCATCTCTGAGCGGCTAAGGACCATTCAAACCAGGAACTTTACAAGGCAGCTCTTTAGAAAGCCCGGAGCAGCACGCAAATACAAAACCACAGCAAATTTGTTAACCTCTTCACACAACGCAACAAGCACGTGCACTGACCCGCACCGAACAGCGTGCGCACACCCAGTGCCAGTCAGAAGGCACGCGGTGACGGAGCCGCAGTGCATGGCAGAAAAGGCACATGCGGAACAGGTCGCAACGGACAGCGGCGGGCCACCGCCACCCGCCACCGGCCTGAAGGAACTTCCCGAGCCCCACCTGCGACGGGCACCTGGCGCGGCCGACTGCGGTAACCTGGCTCGGAGGCGTCTCGGGCGGCCCTGGACGGCCAGGGGACCGGAGATCAGGCTCACACGCCCCGCCGGGAGCACCCCGGGCGCCTCTCCGGCGGCCGGCTCAGCCTCAGCCGGCGGGCTTTATCAAAGCTCGCTCGGCAGAAGCCTGTCACCCAGCCGGACGCGCCCCACGCGTTGGCCTGCAGCAGGCCGCCACCGGCGCCGGGCCAGCGGCCAGACCTCAGATGCCGAGCGGCTCGTAGGCGGGCAGCGCCGGCGCGGCGTGCTCGGCGCCGGCGAACGGGTCCTCCGCGTCGGCCGGCAGATCGACGCCGCTCATCTCGCGGAACACCTCGCCCGTCTCGGTCTGGTAGAGCGCGGCGCCGTCCTCGGCCAGAGTCTTGTAGACGGTGACGCCCGTCTCGGTGCGGTACACCTCCACCGGGCCGGCCAGCGCTTCCTGCACGCCCGTCACCGGCATCACGTCCACCATGTAGTACCCCTCGTCGCCCGCGGGCGGCGCGGCGGCCGCCGCCGGCACCGCCGCCTCCTCGGCGGCGGCAGCCACTGCCTCCTCGGCGGCCGCCGCCGCCGCGGCCGCCGCCGTGCCGTGCGCCTTGACGTGGTCCCTGAGATTCTCGCTGCGGCTGAACGCCTTGCCACACTCGGCGCAGACGTACGGCTTCTCGCCGGTGTGCAGGCGGGCGTGGCGCGCCAGAATCTTGGCTAGGGTAAAGGTCATGCCGCACACATCGCACGAGAAGGGCCGCTCGCCCGTATGCACGCGTCGGTGGTCGCGCAGTTGGCAGTGCTCGCGGAACGTCTTGCCGCACTGCTCGCAGCAGAATTGGCGGTCGCCGCGGTGGCCGCGCTGGTGCTTGTAGAAGTTTGACACGGTGGCGAAGCTCTTGCCACAGTCGTCACACGTGTACGGCTTCTCGCCAGAGTGGAAGCGCTTGTGGATGTTGAGGTAGTAGGCCTGCTTGAACGTCTTGCCGCACTGTTCGCAGCAGAACGGTTTGTCCGTCGAATGCACGCGCCGGTGCACGCACAGGTACGACTGCTGTGCGAAGGCGCGCCCGCAGTCGGCGCATTTGAACGGCTTGTCCCCCGAGTGCAGCCGCTGGTGGTTGGTAAGCGTAGAGAGCAGGGCGAACCGGCGGCCGCACACGCCGCAGCCGTGCGGCTTCTCGCCCGTGTGCGTGCGCGCGTGGATCTTGATGCTGGCCAGGTACTGGAACTGTTTGTGGCAGACGGTGCACTGGTACGGGCTGGGGCCGTCCACGCGCCGCCATAGCGCCGAGTCGGCCGCCGAGCCGCGCGGTCGCCGGCTCCGCTTGGCCGCCGCCAGGCCGCCGGCCGCCTGCCACAAACACGGCCGACGGTCACAGTCGGAGCGTCAGCCGCAGGGGGCGGACCGACCGGAAGTGAAGGAGGAATCCCTTGGGAAAGAACAAAATGAACTCACCTGGATACAGCTATGCAACAGACTTACCATCGACAAAAACGTCGGATATCTATCGCAGCAAAGAAAAATATTTCCAAGATACATAAAGAAAACCAGTTAGTTTCGCCTTCCATAACGAACTGGTTGCACTTGGGAAATGACGTATACCCAAAAAATCGATGCATCTAATCGTATGAACTACCAATTTTGCACGGAAAAATGGGTCATATGTAGATAAGAAGTAAATGCTCTTGTATCCACTTCAGCAAACGCAATGAGCGCGTAAAACGGACAGCACATAAAATCACTCGATGTCACTGCCTTGGGTTCGAGCTCTGCCTCCGGCGTGCCGTCCTCGACAGCTTCCATCTTCACCTCGGCATCGCCTGCCTCAGGCTCAGGCGAATCGGCTGGGGAACACAGAAGAGCCGAGCTCAGACCATCGCCAGAAAACGGTGTAGGCGAGTCACGACTCCACGCAGACTGCAGACAAGATCTGCCAATTTATTGGCGCTTACCACCAAAGCCGTCAACCGAACTCACCGTTCGCTGCTGGTCGCCTCCTCAGCAGTGTCTCCCACCGCTCAGTCGAGACAGTCGCTGCCCCGTCCGTACCGTCCACAGAGGGCTCGTGCTCGCCGTACAGCCCGTCTGGCCTCTCCGTTTCGGCCCGACCAGCCAGGCCCGCCGCCGGGGCAGCGGCGGTCTCCGACCGAGCCGCCGGCCCGCCGGGGTCCGCCTCGGCCTCAGCCCCGGCCTCGGCCCCGGCCTGGTCCGCTTCTGTCTCCAACCCGGCCCCGGCCACGGCCTGGTCCGCTTCTGCCTCCACCCCGGCCACGGCCACGGCCTGGTCCGCTTCTGTCTCCAACCCGGCCCCGGCCACGGCCTGGTCCGCTTCTGCCTCCACCCCGGCCCCGGCCACGGCCTGGTCCGCTTGTGTCTCCACCCCGGCCGCGGTCCGGCCGGCCTGAGAAGTTAGCGGCGGCGCGTCGCCGTCGCCTTGCCGCTGCTGGCAGCGGCTCAGCTGGCTCCGATCGTACGCCTGCCGCAGGCGCAGGCGCAGTCGATCGGCGCGCCACTCGTGCTCGTCCAGCTGGTTGAGCAGGCGTGAGCAGGCCCTGCAAAGGACAGCCTCGCCTGGCGTCGGCGCGCCAGCCAGCTCCGCCAGCAGGCTGCTCAACGGCCGCTGGGAGCATCTGGCTCTCAGCTGGCTGATGGATGTGTGCGGCTGCGACCAGGCAGCGTCACACACCAGGCAAGCTGGGCCATCTGCATCCTCTGAGCCCATAATGGATCTGGCCCAGTCTGGAAGTAGCAAGTTTCAGACATCGCTCTCCAAACAGTATAAAGACCATAATAATGAACTGGACAATAAACTTATGCTTGACATTACTAATAAATGCTGCTGAAAACAATGGTAAGGGACTTGGTTACTGAAAATTTCAAACTACATATCTTTACTCATATCATGGTAAGAAACCATCTGGAAAATTTGTACCCACATTTCACACACATCCACGAGGCACAATATCACCTCAAAGTTGCAATGCAATAAAGATGTATATCATCACATGCTGGATACCAAGAGGGAGGATTGACTGTTAACAGAGTGTAGGCAAACTCCTGCTTTCTGGAATTTTTTACATTATGCCTATGGCAATCACAGGGAAGAAATAGTCTGAAATCCTAGTCAAACTCCCTGTCAGTGTTGGGAATTTGTTTTTTGTCCTTGGTGTCAGAGTACAAACTTTCTTTTGGAGTTTAAAATGTTGCCATGTGTTTATATGACAAATATGGGTCTCATCTGGTGTTAACATGCATATGGGTTGCTCGTCGCAAAGAAAGAACACATCTACACATAAACGGCACTTAAATTCTTCAAAATACTGCTGATTGTCTCTTTCACTGCTTCCTACTTTTTTGGAAGATCTAACACACTTCCTTGTAAACATCTTTTACTAATACCTCAGTCCTGTTTGGTTCTGATAGTAGCATGTCAGCATGGTATTCCAGAATCCTTTCTGAAGTATCCTGCTAGACCCAGAAATATCTAGCCTCAAGCTATAAAGTACTGTTTGTATGCAGGAAGCCCCATCTGATAACGATTGATTGATAACTTGCCGAGGCTGCGGGCACTGCACGATTTTGTGAAAATAAATGTCACATATTTCGTACGAAAATTTGGTTAATCTTTTGCTTTCTCAGGAATGATTATCGTACCCATTCAAATTCATGCGGCCCATCGACAGTCTGGATCTGTAATTTCAAAGGTTGTGATACACCCAGTTACAAAAACAAGACTGGCCAGGTTGGCCCAAGACCTGACATAATGCAGACGCAGCCGATAATGACTGGGTTGTCCAATTCATGATTCATACGTAAACCGTAAATGGGCAGGCCCGACGACAGTTGGAATTATTCATTGATGGCGAGTGGTGGTTAACTGCGTGGAAACTGTCTGGAATAGGTATAGATGGATGCCGCTTGTCATGATGAAAATAAACATTTTTTGATGATTAATCAAATAAGCTTTTACTTGGTAGAGCAGCAAGACTGCTTTAAAAAGATTAAATGAAAATAATGTATGGCAGATGTCTCATGCATAACAACAAATGGGAAAATTACTCCCAAACAATGAAGCCTTTATTTTTATTCATTTACTCATTTTTATTTTTATTCATGTATTTTGGGGCTCACACCTAGCTGGCTAACATGCATTGGGATGAGAGCTTATATTTACAGTTGTAGCCATCTGCAATGTTACTGTCCCTCAACAGTAACATTCTTTTTCGGCAGTCTCTTTAAATCTCAAAAGTTTGCAGAGCTACTGAACCATGGCATATATGTTGTGTGAAATAATGCAGTCAGAGTGAGAAAGCCAGCTATAAAGACTGGCCACTGGAGGAACTGAGATGAAGTCATGATTTTCACTAAACAATTCTGGAAAAAAGGACTGAAGAGATGTCTAAACAGATCTGACATGGAAGATACTGCTTCTCAAAATGCTGTTAATAAACCTTTTTGATGATAAATGATAGACTTTTGGAGTACAAAATGTGTCCTGGAGTGCAAATTTTTTGGTGAGTCTTAACATAAAAAACACCAGTTTCCCCAACAATGTTCCTGAAAGCAAGCAACTTACATTTTCTATTCTTATTTTGTCATCAATCTATATTTATACAAATAACTCAATATGATAAAATTCTCAGCTAAATGGCATAAAACACAGACCTTGCCAACATGAAACAGAATATGGTTTCAGAAATCAGGCTTCAAGCCAATAACAGTTGCCTACCAGTTAAAAAATGTGCACATATTTTGTGTATGCCTGGAAAAATGCAGAAAATATTAATGGATGGCCTACTAGACTGACAACAGTAAACAACTTCCATTAGCTTTGCTGAAGAAGGTTTCCCCTTGGACACTATGTGCTTGGAAAGCACAAGCACAAATATCTGCATACCATGGAAATTAATAGCCCAGTAGCACAAAATGTGTGGTAGAGCTAGGAATGGGAGGGATGATTTTTCCCATCCGATGTATGAATAGCACACAGTATCCTATGGTTAAACATTTCCACTTGATTTATGGGGTGTTCCTGTTTGATGATGAGGTTGAAATGGCATGGTTGGAGGAAAACAATCTTACTGCACATTTTTTCCCCATTTTCACTTCCAAACCGGCATTTTATCCCATGATACCACCACTTCAAGACATATTATATTCAAGAGAAAATTAGTGCCATCAGTGGCATAAGATGTTACATGCACACCAGAAACAGAAGCTACAGACTTAGCCATTCATTACTAATACGGTACCCTCGTAGCTCCCTGAGTGTTGCTGTGGAAGTCCCAGCAGTTCAAGTCAAGTTCAAGTTCAAGGCAGGCTTGGTTCAAGGTAGGTTACTTAACCACTTGTTGCAACAGTTCCTCCGAGCAGCCGTGGCATCAGTGACTAACACGAGTTTTAGCCCGAGGCCGTCACATTTGTCTCATGTCGGTCGGATTAGCATCTTTCTGTTCTCACCGACTGTTTTTTTCTTTTACTAGCCTTGCATTTCAAATCAACGTGTTTTGGACAGGAAACAACCACTAGTAGCGGCTCGGCAAGAAAGACAACCATCAGCGCGACCAGGGGGGACCAGGACCCCCTTAGGCCCTCATTTTTGTGAAATCCGTGGCACATTGTCTTCCCAGCGGGTAGTTTTCGTATGATTTCAGAGCTGAGCTCGAGCCCCCCCGTAAAGATATCCTGACTGCGCCTCTAGAGACAACTAAGCCAATCCCGTCATCGAAAATATCGGGAAGGTGGAATTCAAATCAAACGTAATGTGTGTATAATTACACCGTATATAACAATGGATGCATGATTAAACTGGAATGATGTGTTTATTTTGATCTCGCATTCATCAACATAGCAGAGAACATGCCCGCAAAGACGCCCCATGCCGAAGCGTATCACTGCTACCCACGTAAGCATACGACGCAAGGTCGTAGAGGCAACCAGTTCACCCGCCTCGCCAGAGCTAGAATCCGATGTAATACAGCGCCCCTAGTCAGTAACGGCGGAATGTGGAGCTGGAGGGCAGGGGGAACGTGATTCTTATCTCGTTTCGTTCTATGCACCGCCATAAGGTTAATGTTAAATGTTAACCAAAATTGGGGGAAGCTTCATCTCTGCCACTGTCCCAGAGAGCGTCAAAGGCACGGGATAGCGACTGTCGGTCTCACCGACGAAGGATGCTCGACAGCACGAGCTAACATAAGTGACGGGGAAAGGGGTATGTTTTTAGGGCAACTACTGACTGAAATGTATCTAAATTTCGCATTAGCTTAAAATGTTGGAAGTTTGTCTTGGAGCTACGCATAAATGATTCAGCAAAGACGTCGGCACCGGCAATGACGATCATCAATCCGCCCTCGAAAGGGGGAGTGCTGTGGTGAGGGTTCATCCTGGCCAGGTCATGATGCACGGTTTCTTTGCAGATGCAGACAACACACCAACATTGATGTGTCATGTAACATATCGTCTCTTTAATGGACACTTCAGTCTAGTCATAAGATAGGTACGTCGGATTTCATCTGCGGTTTAGTAATTAGATAACGTAAGACAGACAGCCGTACATGACAGTTTGACGCTACACCTGCGCTTTGCCTCAAGTGTTTGTGAGACTACGAACCGCCACTGGCTTCAACGCGTGGAAGGTAAAATCAGCCATTTACCCTTCAGTGTTAGGATAGCTTAACATTGGCACTGGTTTGAAAACAGGTCAAGAAGAACCCATGACGCCGTTCGTCCCTGGCCGGTCATTATGAAAATTTTAACACGTACCAAACCAGTGATCTCTTTAACTAGCATTTTAATTCATTTTCAGTGTCGAACGAACCACGAAACCATTCCGAGCAGAGACGCAGCCAAGGAGGGCCCGGGGGGACCCGGACCCCTATTAGACCTGCGGTTTTTGCGAAAAACAATGCACATCGTTTTCCCGGAAGACGGTTTTCGTATGATTTCAGTTCACCCTGTGCTCCGGCCCCCCTCCCTCTTAGATAATCGTGGCTGAGCCCCTGATTCTGAGTTGTCAAGGCGGGGACAGTTTTTTTCCGCTTAGTGGTATATTGTTTGCACCTCGGTGAGCCAATAATTACTAAAGTTGTGAAGTGCACTAGTTTGCCGTGCAACCTGGCTATCCTGTCACCCATTGGCAACCTGTAGACCCTATTCCCGGCAGGGGGGGCGGAATCCGCCCCCCCCCCTCGTGTTTTTTGCTTGCCGATTCCAGGCTTTTTAACGCAGCTTCACGAAACTTGGTGACTTTTTCTAGCTATTCCTTCTACGCGCCGTGACAAAATTTCGAAATTCTGTTTCGCTCAGGGGCGGAGCCAGACAACGTTTTTGGGAGGCATCTCATGCCATTTTTGGCCATGTTGAGGGGAAAAGGAAAATGTCTGCCAAAAACAGAGTTTTTAAGATAGAACTTAAAACTTTGTATGAATGTATAGCTAAATAGTTGGGCAATGTGCATATGTAATTTTGTTTATCTGAGGTCACTTTACAAGGTCAGATCAAGGTCAAAAGTCAAAATTTGTTTTTTCGCAATAATTTCGGCGCCGTTTTTTTCAAATGCCAAACCCGGAACACATATGACGTAGAAGGGTGCCCTCTACTTGTGTACCAAGTTTCAGCTTGATATCAGGTCGGGTCACGGAGCTATGACTTAAAATGTCAGTGCGCGTACCCTATATCGCAAAAGGCAAAAAATGAATTTTTGGGAATAGAGTGAATTCAATCGATTAAAAACGTTTACAAATAATCTTGAATGCACACGACATCATTCCAGGTGACCCCAAGGTCACTGGAGGTCATTTAAGGTCAAAGGTCACAAGTTGATCTGAAGAACGTGTGACCATGACAGTTCCCCCTTTTTTATGTCCCTTGCACCGCCTATGCTAACATTATACAAACATTGTAATGCGGTTTGTACTTCTTTAGCATAACATGACTAGCAGAAGCTAAAAAAGTGTTTTGGCCTCTTTTGTTCATTCAGTTATTAGAAGTCTAATCCCCCTATTTTTAAAACCCTGTGAACGCCCATGAATTTTTTCAAAATTTCAAATTTGCATACCCATGGTAAAAGCCCTATCCATAATCTCTCGATTCATGCCAGTTTCATCGAAATTGTTCCATAAACAACGGAGTTATAAGAAGTCAAAAAGTATCCCCAATCTTTTTTTTGAAAATTTCTTTTTTATAAAAATGTAGTTCACGTCACGGCAAATCGATTGCCGTTTGTTGCGATGAAATCGGATAAGTAGTTCTCGAGATCTCAGGGGGGGGGCCGAATCTGCCCCCCCCCTGCCGGGAATCGGCCATACCGTCTAGCCCTCCGGGAATAGGGTTAAGGAATGTTGATGTTCACCATTTTAAATATTTAGATAATTCAATATCACAGGCAATCACAGTGAAACTCCATTCAACATGGAAGCCCAACGGAAAGTCCCCTCAACTTTCCCACCTTAAGCTTAGTACGTATCCCATAGAGAACGGCAACTAACCCAAATTTGTTTGGCTAACAGCAGTTTTTCCCACCTCAAAACGCAGAGCCAAATTTAAGCCACGCCTTTATGTGCCATAAACATGATTCAATGCGCGATCACTCAACTAGGTACCTGTTCTTCATCATGTATATGTATACATCTCCAACTTCATCGCACCCGGGGCAGCACGGAGTTGTTGGCTCCCGTACACCAGACAAGAGAAAAAAACAAAGAAAAATTTGCATGCCACCTAATGCGTGACCCCAGAAGTCTCGCATAGACCAACCAGTCGGCAGACCTGCTAAGATATCTTTATTCGAATACAGTTTATTCATCGACGACAAGCAACCGTTCCAAAACACGCACGGAAGGGCGACTGACTTGTAAACTGCGCGCGGCGCTCTCTTAAACCCGGTCGTGCCCGGGACCGGCCCAGCTCTTTCATTCCAACCATACCCGCTCTGTTCACTTGTTCATCACGGGCAATTCACATCCCACTGCCACGCGCGCACACACTCCGCACCACCGCGCCCGCCGCCCGCCTTAAATATCACAAAACACAACAGCGGCTACTGGCGGCGCGTCCTTTACGCGGCGGCCGAGCCTTGGCTGGGCGGCGGCGCCTCGCGCTCCTTGTTCCAGTCCTGCAGCCCCTTGGGCAGCGTGGTGTCCTCCTCAAACGAGCCGGTGCCCTCCACGAACTCCTCGTAGGTGGACTTCTCCTTGAAGGGCCGCGGTCCGAGCAGCTCGATCATGTCGTCCCGGTCCAGGATCTCCTTCTGGAGCAGGCGCTGCGCCACCTGGGAATGGGCCAAGCCGGCCCACGTCAGGCAGCGTCGGGCCGGGATAACCGCTACCGGCCGGACACGGCCGCACAAGGCTAATCCACGACTGCTGGACAAGACGACTAACCTTCGCCGCGCCGGAGCGGTTCATGGGACCCCCCTTCGGTTTTCTGAGGATAGCTGAAAACCGACAAGGCGCTGAGACTAAAAACCTCGTACGCCAAGGTAGTTAAGGGACTAAACGTGCCATGGATCTGCCACATTGAAGTGAGAGCCTCTGCTCGGCGATGGCGCGTATAGTACACCGATTGTGAGCAAAACAACGAAGAGCCCAAAGATAACATCCTGAATGTGTAACGTGGTTTATAGATACAACAAAACATCACAAAGGAAACGAAACGATTCGGCGAGAGCACCAGAACCCGTGCAACCAAACCGTGGACAGACAACCAATCGACCCACCTTCTCCACGTCGTCCTTGTGTTTCCTCAACAACTCCATCGTCCTGTCGAAGGCGTTGCTGATGATGTCGCGCACTTCATGGTCGATCAGCTGTGCCGTCTCCTCCGAGTACGGCTTGTCGATGACCATGTCGCCCGGCTGCGGCATCTCGAAGCTCACGTTGCCCACGCGGTCGTTCATACCGAACTGAGTCACCTGTAGTAACGTCGGTCGGGATCAGTCAAAGGTCAGTGTAGGGTCAATTACGGGTCAGTTAAAGACCGGTCACACGCCAGTCAAGGGCATTCCAGAGCCTGCCAGAGCTCCCACGCACAGCAGCCCTGGGACACTGGGAAGTCAATCCAGACCAGCTGGCAGTCATCAGGTCAGGGGGTCAAACGGGTATGGCGGAAGTCAGACAGGGTAGTTAACCGAGGCATTAATCTGAGGTCAGGGGACGGTCAGTTCGAGATTAATGTGAAAACTCATGTTAGGAGATCATAAGAGTATGCAAGCAAAACAGATATACGCCTGGTCCATCGTACCAGTGGAAAGTAACTCGCAGCGTCCGAACACAGAACCCGTGCACAACTCGCCTGCATTGCTTTTTTACGTACTGATTGACTTCGACTGTCAGCAGGGTAATTATCAGAGTATTTTCTCACAGGCTCAAAGTAAGACAGTTCCAAAAACATAAACGCTGGTGAATACTGAGCCTCAACTACCTCTGTGCACGTATAACCGGGAAAATGAGCGATTTACAACCAACGACTGTCTGCGACATACCAACAACAGGACACACGACACGTCCTGCCGCGGGCCTGTGGACTGTCAGAGGAGTCAGCTGCTCAGATAGCGTTCTCTGCTGCCTGCCACGCCTCTAACCTGAGCATAAGCGCTCTGCGTGACCTTCTTCAGGTCGTCCTGTGCGCCGGTCGTGATGCGGTTGAAGAAGATGTGCTCCGAAACGCGACCACCCAGCGTCATGCACATGCGGTCCAGCAGCTGCTCCTTGGTGTAGAGGTACTGCTCCTTGGGCAAGTACTGAGCGTAGCCGAGACCCTTGCCGCGAGGGATAATGGAAACCTGTAATTAGGAGTGCATAACTCAGCTTGTCGGAGTGGCCCGTCACAATGACAATGTCAATGACAGTGTCAATGTAACAACGTCACAAACATACCAGCCATTCTGCAACTTCAGGAAGTATACACTGGTTAGACTTGATAACGGGAGACACATGATTTCTTAAAAAACCGAACACGAACATAAATCACAACACGTGCAGTGTGCTGCAATTCATTCTGATGGAGATTTCGGCCGCCCTGGTCGACCTTAACTGAAGCTACTCACAAATGAAACATACCAAACCACTAATACCATACACTAACTGTGATTGTACTAAAGCATGCCAGCAATGCATCTGGTATGCATGCGTATTTCGTAGTAAAATGGAATTGCGTACAAATCGGAGTTTTTGTTGACCTTTCTGATGCCATCTAACAAACCCCTTCTGGACAGGTAAAGCTATACAGTATCCAGTTCTGTCGGTATCCCAGCCCCACATCGATCCAGTGAGCCTGCTTTGCTGCCTCTGACCTTGAGCAGGGGGTCGGCGTGCTGTAGGAACCAGCCGGCCACCGCGTGTCCAGCCTCGTGGTACGCCACTGTCCGCTTCTCATCCGGCTGCAGAACCTGGGCGCCGGCAGGTCAGAGGTCAGGTCACGGGACGGGTCACACGACAATGACATCTGACGCCAGGTCAGATGTCGGGTCTGACGTCACTGACGAACGGCAGGGTTAGAGGCCAGGTCAGAGGTCGGGCCACGGGCACATATGAAGCCAAGTCATGGTCATAGTCATAGGTCATGTCCCAAAGGAAGTCGCCACTAAATCACCAAACAACCCAACTGTCATATAGCCTGCCAGTACTGCCCTATTTTGTTCCGCGACAAAACCATTTAAATCAGTGTGTTCACGAGAAGCCACCTCTTGAAATGCTCGCAAAACTACCGATCCCCGAACACGACAGATTAGGAGCGTCTCGGGACCGCAGCTCCGCCCAGCGCGTACCTGGGTCTTCTTCTCCATGCCGGCCACCACCCGCTCGATGGCCTGCTCGAAGTGCTTCAGCACGATCGTGTCGTTGAGGTCGCGCGCCGCGATCAGCGCCGCCTCGTTGCAGACGTTGGCGATGTCGGCGCCTGCAACGGGCCGGCGTCAGTCGGCGGCGACGTCAGGCCGCGGTCAGCCTGACGCCGGTCAGCGGCCGAGCGGCGTCAGTGCGCGGAGAACGGGAGTGGAACGCCCGTTTGTGGCACGATTACGTGGCAGCGTCACTCTGTGGTGGTGGATCCGCGACGACGGCCAGATCGCGTGTGGGCGTGCGCATGACAGCCGTAGCCGTCCCGCAGCAGCCCGGAAAACAAGGGGACAGTCAGTCGCGAGAACAAAGCTTACTACATGAGACGATATACCCGCCATGGATACCGGCGCACTCGACAGAGTCCTCACAGGGGCTGCAGCGTGGCTGCGCCGGGCGCCCAAATCAGTCTCCGGCACGACCCGCCCGGTCCAGCAGCACAGCCGGCTGTGGCCGCTGGCTTTCTACCGGCCTTTATCCAGCCTCAGGAGGCTCCGTAGCCTCCCCCCGATAGGAGTCGGACAGAGGTAGAGGGCACCTCTGAACCGTCAGCGGCATACCAGTGAAGCCGGGCGTCAGGGCTGCCATCTTCCGCGCCAGCTCCTCCTTGTGCAGGTCGGTCTTCAGCTCCTTCAGGTGCACCTGGCGACAGTATCGCGCTGACGTCGAGATCGCGCGGCGCCGGCGCACCGGACGGGGCGACTCGCTACAACTGCGTTACCGCGAGCACATGCAGATGTGAAGAAACGCCCCGCAACACAATCCTTCGCGCTCAAAATGACGACCGCACTTAATCAGCGTTACAGTATCCTAACGACCAACGAACGAAAAGACCACCACCGACTTGTTGCCACCCGCAGCGCCGCCCAACACGGATCACGGCGGGAGGCGGGGAAGGGACCGGGCGTAGGGCGGCCTGACCTTGAAGATGGACGCGCGGCCCTTGATGTCTGGCGCCGGCACGTAGATCTGCCTGTCGAACCGGCCGGGCCGCATCAGGGCGCTGTCCAGGATATCCACCCGGTTGGTGGCCGCCAGCACCACCACGTTGGTGGTCGTGTTGAAGCCTGCCGACGGCGCGGCGGGGTCGGCATGACAGCGGGAGCGACACCACGAGGACGCACGACACAGCCGACGGGCGTCATCTCCATGGACACGGACATTATCGGCAGGCAGGGGAGAATCATGAAGCTGCAGAGTCGCGGCACGCAACTGGTCCCTTTGCTCGGAAAGGCGCACGTGTAAAATGGAACGCTGAAGACGACGAACACAGACTTAACCACTACAACTTGACCAGCTTTGTTGTAGGGTAGGATATTGCTCTTAAGCTGTTCTACAGCAGCTGACCCTGTAACTCATTTAAGATTAGTTACCTTTCCGACTTCCGTTCCAGCTTAGAGCCAACTGAAAAGGCAAAACGCCCGTGAACATCGCACCCACACTACACAGCCTATGGGGCCCTCTGTCGGGCCGCAGGAGCGGCGGCCGCCGCAGCGGCCGAGGCCGGCGGGGGCGAAGGCGGCGGGCGGCGGCGCACTGACCATCCATCTCCACCAGCAGCTGGTTGAGCGTGTTCTCCTGCTCGGAGGCGCCGCCCAGGCTGCGGCCGCCACGCTTCCGCCCCACCGCGTCGATCTCGTCGATGAAGAGGATGCACGGCGCGTGCTTGCGCGCCTGCGCGAACATGTCCCTCACCTGCGGGGACGGCACGGTCACGGACGAGCAGGGCGGCGGGGACGCCGACAGCAGAGGGCAGGCATAAAGTCGAACAAATCGACGGTCTAATCTGTATGGAGGACTGCGGCTCAAAGCACACGCCCCATGCTCAATATCCCAGACTTAACTTAATGTCCCAGTCTCCCTCGTCTCTGATCCTGACACCAGGATCACCGTGTCACCGACTACCGATTGGAAAGAACTGTCTGATGAATCCCCAATTGTTAAAAACACTGGCTTCATACGACAAGGCTCTAGACCAACGCACAAAACAACCACGGTACGGTGGATTTGACGAGGAATATATTCTCGGACCCAGTCCGGAACGTCGCCCCCGCACAGTTGCGCGTGGGCCCGCCGAGACCGTCGGAACTCGGCGGCACGGCCGGAGACGCCAGCGCTCGGTGGCCACCGGCAAACACCTGCTGACATCGAGCCTCACCCGGGACGGTCCGACGCCGACGAACATCTCGAGGAACTCGGAGCCGGACACGCTGATGAACGGCACGGCCGCCTCGCCGGCGGTCGCCTTGGCCAGCAGGGTCTTACCGGTGCCGGGAGGGCCTGCCAACATGGACCGGAGGGTGGCAACAGGGCCGAGCACGTGTCCGGGGGCGTGCTTTTACACACACAGACCGCACGCACCGCGGGCCGCGACCCCGGGTTCAGGCTTCGTCATTCGTGTACGAACGAAGCAGCTGGTACAAACGGTACGCGTATAAATATCGTTCGAATTGGCAGAGCCCATTATCATGCACACTGAACAATAATGACATGATTACGGACACAACACTACCCTGGTGCCTCCACATAGCAAGTTGGATTTCTTCAGAACAGAGGGATTGCATGGGCCTAAAGCCCAGTACCACAGCCGGGTTACCTGTGAGCATGGCGCCCTTCGGGATTTTGGCACCCAGTTCAGTGTACTGCTGGGGGTGTTTCAGGAAGTTCACAAACTCCATAATCTCAATCTTGGCTTCCTCACAGCCAGCGACGTCCCTGGAACAGGCATCAACAGTCAGCACACAAGTCACCTCATTTCAGCATGCAACAAATTCACAACAGTCAATTCCCAGACCAACCAAATGAGCCAAACAGCCTCCGACAGCAAAAGACAAGTCATACATGAACCAACACTGGACTTAGCTCTTGCGCTTCAAAGGATCTTACCGGGACGACTCACGCCACATACCAAAATGTGAAATACAATGCACTGCATGTATTCAGCGGCGGTGGTCACGTCAGCTAACCTTCCCTGGGTCTGAACAGACCGTCTGCCCTGACCCACCTGAACTTCACACCGATCTCGTCCGGGTTTATGAGCTTGGCCGTCGACTCCATGACGCCGCCGAAGAGTCCGCCGCCGCGGCGGCCGCCGGCGCCGCCACCGCCGCCCATCATGCTGGCGCCGCGCCGGAACATGTAGATGGCGAACCCTGGGGACCGCCAGCCGGGTCACACACGGCCGCGTCACACGCACCACACACATCACACACGCAGCGTGGCCCGCGTCCGTCCAGGTCCCGTCCCAGGGACGAGCCTCAGAAGGCCCGACGTCCTGAGGGGTCCCGGCCACGGACGGAGGGGAGGGGGGGGGGGGTCGGCCGACGTTTACGGCTAACGATGTCAGACACGGGAGCGTCTCGGATCAAAGGCAATCACAGACGAGCGCGTGACGACACAGAGAGCCGAGCCAGCGGGCCGACCAAGAGGGCCGACAGCGAATAGCAGAGAGCCGGCCGCCGAGTAAACAAACGTGGCCACTCGCTCTCGATATACCGCACCACTACGAAGGGAACGGTCGGCCGCACACTAAACACGACAAGGAGGGGCTGTGTGGACCCTCTGGTTGCGCCCGCGGACCACTGCGGGGACCTACAGGCCGGCAAAACGCCGAACGTGAAGCCAAGGAGCGCGGCACACCGACTCTCTCCTCCAACACTGCGCCTGCCCGGCACGGAGACCCTCTCGCACGTCCGGCTACGCACCCAGGATAAGCAAGGTGGGCAGGAACGCGAGGACGCTGGCGGCCTCCAGCTCCTGTTTGTAGACGACAGGCAGGTAGTTGGGCGGCTCGATGCCCATCTCGGCCTGGACGTGCTCCAGGTTCCGCTCGAAGGCGTCCACGGAGCCGATGTTGAACCAGAGCATCGACTGCGACCCAGGAGGGCGAAGGTCAGCCCCGGGCCGTCAGCAGGAACCGCAGCTCCGTGCGGCTGCGCGCCATTTTAGAGTATTCGACATGGAAATGGTCCGCGTTTGGAGATTCGTCCAGCCAACGTAAACAGAGACGTCAAAAAATGATGAAACCAAAAACGGCGACCATGAGACTTTCTTTTCGTACAGGATATGCGTGTTAAACCCACTGCAGAGCGGATGGAGTTTGGACGCAAAAATTCACATCTTCCGTCCGTTTTTTCATCAGATCGAGCAGAAGCCGAACTAATAACTGGTGCCTTCGCCACGTCTCCAGGATACTCACAGCGCCCTCTATGTTGTTACCAGGCTGCAAGCGCACGCGTACCCACTTCTTGTTTACCACTTCGAGCTTGTCAACTATGCCGCGACCCAGGTAACTGGTGAAATGGCAGAACATTGTCAACCGAAGCATCTAAAAATCATCATAAAATCATCTCCAGGGTTCAACACGCACAGCAATGTCCACAGCTCTTAAGAGTAATAATGTTTGTACCCATGTTCAAACACTGCAGGGCCCAGACTGAATTGCGTCCCGACAATGATTACGATGTGATGTCATTTCCATAGGTTGGCACACTTGTCCAACCGAAAACACTATTCCCCGATCACTGTATCCCTGTCTATCAGCCTGAATTTGCTTCCAATGAACTATACGTCACAATCGCATCTCAGCCATGCGACATACAGGAACACGAACGTCTCGTTTTTAGTTCACCCCTGAGGGTACGGAGCATAACGGCTACCACAGAAGGCGACATCAGCATGGTAGCGCAGCATTACGCTACATACAGCATGGTACGCCCCAAAATGCTGCCAATCCAAGACATGTGGCATCTTCTGAAATGGCACGCTTTAATGTGAATCAAAACTCTTCATTCCCTCGTTTGCAATCATCACTCCAGACTGTCGCAGGTTGAGATGGTGCTCGGACGGCTATCTCCACAGAAACCTGAGCGTAGAGAAACCACCATCGCAAGCAGGCAGCGTGCCGGGCCGGCCGAGGCTCCGAGCGTGCCACCCACCTATTGGAGAACTCCTTCCAGGTGATCTCCTTGTAGCCGACGTCGTACATGGCGGCCACCAGGCCGACGACGGTGCAGCCGGCCACCACGTACAGTATCAAACGCGCCTGGTCGCCGCCCTGATCGCCGCTCGGTTTACCCCTGCCGCAGGAAGAGCACGGTCAGAGGCAGAGGACGGCCACAGGAGGGCCGACAGAGACACGCCGCGGCCACAGGGGAGCTGCCAGAGGAACGACAAGGCCACAAGAAGGAAGACCACAGCCAGAAACACGGGCAGGCCACAGGCGGAGAAATAGGCAAATGCACGGGCCGGCCACAAGAGGACCACTACAGAAACGAGACAGCCACAGGACAGTCAGGATCATGGACCGTCCATGCCAGGGCAGACCAGTGTCAGAGGCACAGGCCAGCCACACCAGGGCAGACCGGTGTCAGAGGCAGGGGCCGGCCACGCCAGGGTAGACCAGTGTCAGAGACACAGGCCAGCCACACCAGGACAGACGAGTGTCAGAGGCACGGGCTGGCCAGGACTGTCAGCAGCACCGCACCGGCCGCGCGTCGGCCAAACACTGCGATCATCTTGCAGATAGGGGTGCCACAAAGAGCAGACGACCGTACGAATCACCACCAATGCTCTAAAAACACACAGAACCAGATCCACCGACATCACATACGCCAATTGTTGATGGTGTTGCCTAAAACTCTGGCTGTGAAATCGCAAGCACCGAGCAAAAAAAAAAACAAAGTATTGCACGACAATCTCCCCAACGCACAGCCCAGTGTGAGACATCACAGCTCTTAAGCAAAGCGGCCAAACAACATGGAGCAGGAACAACAACGAATTCACTCGTCCGGTATAAAAACTCACTTTGATCCCGAGCCGCCGAAGTTGATTTTAAACGACCACATCGGGTCTTTGGAATTCTCCTGACGCGGAGTGCTGCCACTGCTGCGGGACGGCCGAGGAGGTGGCGGCGGCGGAGGTGGTGGCGGCTGCGGCGACGCAGGCTTGGCATTCCCCGAGCCCTCCTTGGCGTTGCCTCTAGACTTGAAGTATTTTTCGAAGCCCTCCGGGACGTTTTTGCATCGGAGCAGGCGACCGCCGAGCAGTGCGTCCACCTGGGCCGACAGCTGGGCCAGCGAGCGGCCTGACAGGCGCACCGGCTGCGGCGGGCAGAACAGGGTTCATCCAGGAGCAAACACGGCGAGGCAGATCTGGTTAGCGTGACAACAGACTGAGATAACATGCAATTACAAAGTCAGTAACTCAAATGCATCATTCTTATCCTCGCAGTCATAACCTGCACGGGAATATTTCATATCCGATGAAAGGATGAGTCACTTTGATCAGCTGCAACATTCCAAGAAAGAAAAGTAGATGGGGATTACTAGGCAATCACTTACTGGGTGAGCTCAACAGAATGGTGTCAGAAGTGTACATGTACAAACAGAACCATGTAAAGAAAGGATTACTAGGTAAGCTTGACAAAGAATGGTGTAAGTCCTGTTTTGAATCAACCCAGTGTGCCAAAACACTTCGGTATATCTGACAATGGTTGTTTCCTAAATGATCAATACATGCAAACATCAAACGTTCACGCTATGGCATGAACCAGTACTGACTTATAAGAAAGGGGTTTAAAAAAAAATATTTATTCGCTGGCAGACTGACACCTTACAAATTGGTTAGCTGATGGTGACTGAGGTACTTTGCCACCTTCCACTGACTGTGGTGGGGGTGGGGGGGGGCATTTAACATCTTCTCCTTGTCTATCTCCGGAACCAATCGTCCGATTCCGCCAATTCAAATGGCAATCGATAGCGTCGAGCTGCGCAGTCCTGTGAAATATACGTTTTTTTTTTTATTTTTAGTCAATGACAGCATCACAAGCCAGGTTAAATACCCACAGTGACCTTTCCTTAGAGTTGCAAAATTACAATGAAAAGCAGACAAAGGCTGAAGTATGTATAGCAATATGTCTATGACAGCTTGGTCTCATGTTCTAAGTAATACTTGACTCAAGGCCACCAATGGTCAAGTTCATAGGCTGGGCCAAATTTGTTGCCAGTGATAACAGGCCATGCTATAAATGCTTCCTGACCAATTTGACCTGGGGATTTAAAAGCATACTTTCAAATAGCTATAGGCACAAGCACAGCATTGAAATGGCCCTAATTACCATATACATGCAATGCTGCCACATTTTCCAGTTTCACACTAGGAACATCATAAGCATGCCAGTAACCTCCACCTGGCACATCTTAATGACAATTTAAAGTCAATTTGGCACATAACACAATTTCACAGACTGTTGCACACTGTTACAAAGGCCAATATTTCAATGCCACTCACAAGAGCATCACACAATACCACCAGTTTACTCACTAAGCTGAAATATGCATGAGCCACCAAAGGTCAAACAATAAAAAATGTTGCACTGTTACAAGAAACTGCCGTGAAGTTGTACATGTAACACATTGCAAGAAAGTCTGATAACCTATTTGGCCTAATCCAAAACCAGTATATTCAGTCCCTTTTCTAAAACATGTTTTCACTTGGTCTGGGAAATGAAAAATACATACTTGACTACTATAATATACTATACTATATATATATATATATATATATATATATATATATATATATATATATATAATATACTATGCTATAATATAATATACTATAGTATACTATAGTATACTAGGTCATTATATATGTTAGATGTATAATGTATGATGTCAGAGGTGCTCCATACTGCCCCTGCAGATCATGCTAATATGCAGTGCAAGTCAGTCACTATGCAGTGTAAAAATACTGACAATAGAGTGGCAAAATACAACTGAACATTAAATCAGAAAACATGGTTGTTTCTATCATGTCATTACATTGATGGGAGATGACCTATTTTCCAAATTCTTCCAGTATGAGCACAACTGGTGTAAGAAAAGGAACTGAGGTTTCCCAACCATATTTATTTGTTGTGAACAATATCTAACAAACATGCCTGGGAGGTGTTTGGCCTTAATGGTGGGTCAATGGGTCATCAGTTTGACTGCAATGGCAGGTCATACATATGATATCCTACATTACAGAAGACCCACATATATACTGCTTTTGATTTTCATGTCAATCCCTTGTAAGCCAGGACTATGTGCATCAACAATGTAGGGCAAATCACCTTGCCATCCAGTTTTTTATTCTCATGGCAATCTGTTGTAAGCTAGAACTGTCTATAAGCCAGAACTATAAGCATCAACACTCTAAGATGAATCAACTTGCCAAATAAGGCTGCTTATCAGTGTTGACTCCTCACATGATCTAGACCACACAAGAACACATCTTGTGGCTCTCCTACAAATGATGGCAATATAATGCACATATCATTGTTATCCATCCACTGCACTGTCAACACAATTTAAGCTACATTCAGAAGCAATACAGACAACAAGACTGCAATGCTTACAATGCAACTAAAATGCTAGTGGCTTTTAGTGGCAATGAATCATACATGTAACTGAACTGAGGGGCAGATTAAGCTGGCCTTGTAATTGTGGGTTAAACTGTGAGAATAACAGTTGAATGTATGCAGCTCATTTTCAAAAGTGTGTTAACAATGTATATTATACTTCTTGCATGTTTTGTACATTACATACATTTTGGAGATGCTTAAATTTATGTATTTCTCTTAAATCAGAAGACAAGTAATGCTTTTTACCAGATTTGTCTCTTTATGGCTTATTGCCCTCCAGCCCTCCTAAGTTTGCCCTTGACAATGCTCTCTAAAATAATAATGTATCTGTTTGCTATGCAGAGGACAGGTAAGAGCAGGGCAATGCTGATTATCCACAATACAAACTAACAGTGGCAGAATATATATGGTTCAAAGCAAAAAATATAATGGTATCTGAAGAAATAGCAAGTAATGACATTAAAAAGGTTACTGATTACCTGGCATCAAAACAGTTACTGTGGATTTATCCTAATATGACCATGTATTAGATGCATGCATGCAGTTCATCATAATGACAACACAGTTCCATTTCATCTAGCATTCCAGACTAAACCAAAGATTTTGTGAGATGTCAGTTATCAGATAAAAGCCAAATTCAACACTGTGTGCTGAAGAGGACAGCATGTAATGCAGACTTCTTAATGATAGGCTACAGTTCAAGCATATTTTACTGAATAACATCAAATGGTACCATAAAAGTTTATGTGACATACACAGTGCATTATCAAAGTTAATACCATCATCAATTTTGGACAGTGCATATTCCAGCACATGCTCATTTCCCTTTTTTATATCTTGCCACTGCAGAGTACTCTGATGACTGCACATCCCTCATGTCACTATGTGCTTGCCAAGAAGCCTGCTGCTGCAGAATATTTTGATACATGCACCTCACTTGTATTGCTAGGCATTTGCCAAGGTGCAATGACTGACATCACAGCCAGTCAACCAATCAACCAATACTTGATGTCAGCATCACCCAATTTAGTTTCCCCAGCTGTAGCTGCAACAGTTCTTGAAATTTTGTCTCAGGGAACCAAAGATATGAGTGCTTCATTGAATGGATGTTATCTATTGTATTTCACAGAATGGTCAATTGTGGTTTGTCAGCACCTCCAGCACAAGTAAATGCAAGCTTTCCATGGGCTTCAGTATTCTTTATTAGTGCATAACAGTTTTCATTAAAATACCTAGCACATGAGTACCCATGACAACTGGCATGGATCTAATTTCATTCCAAAATCCTTCTGGAACCACTTTACTTCATCAAATTTCCAGGCCAATTTGATATGTTGAGTATGACTTAACATGGTCATAATTCGCATGCTCACTACGAGTCCATCTAGCAATGGACAGAATAAACTTTTTGGCGAATATGTTAATGATGATTCATTACGAAATCAGAAAATCCGAGATGTAAGCATGACGATGGGATTTCCTTGACTGATACCAACCTTGTACGGTCCATCACAGCTTCGGGCAACTCCGGTCGATTTGAGTAGCACACGGCATGTTCCTAAAATCCTGTACGCCATTGTACAGCCTAAAACCCTAATAACTCAACCGTCAGCACCAGTTTATGTAACGCTAACGCAAACGCCAGAGACACGGGAACACCGCACGAACATGCGCGCTGGTCGCCGCTCTCGGCCCTTGCCACCACCATCAGCTTTGAGACCAGACAAGTCAGATGGGCGATTACATCGCGATGTATAACGCAATCTTGGCCCTTGATACTTTTGGAGCAATAGCTGATCGACAGAAAATTGTTTTGCTAATTTTTTGCAAGCAATCCAATTGAAAGAGAACATTCAAGACTATAACCAATGATAGACGTTTCTTTTCGAAAACGCGTCCTAGATAGGCTGATTGAGAGCATCCTGTTTTCAATACCAAATTTGGTAGCAGGGAACGTAGGCAGGCACAAAAAATTGTCTACCGAATAGAAAAATATTTGGAAAAGAATGCAAATGTTGGCATATCGAAACTCTTCAATAATTTCCAAGGATGCGGGAAGTGGGGAGGGAGGAAAGGTTCATGGGGCAGCTGCCCCCACCTTTTATGAAATTTAACATTGACTCTATGACTGGACACAAATTTATTAGCCTGTTTAGTTCGCGCAAGGACACAAGAAGCGGAGGGGGGCAGACGGCCAGTTGCCCCATCGTTTTTGAAATTTAACAATTACCCTACGAGTGACTGAACAGAAATGACCCAGAATTCTTTTTTGCAACTTTCCCATTGTGGACGATTCATCTCTCCTGAATAAACATGCTGGTCTCAAGTTTGTGCCTGATTCTGAGTCGAATCAAGTCAACAATGAATCATTTGAGGAATTTTATCACGGTATATGTATACATATATATACATATATATACATATATATACACATATATATATATATATATATATATATATATATATATATATATGCACGTTTCGTTAAAAACAACAACGTATTCGGCGTTGGTTTTCTTTTTTTGGGTGCGTTCAAGTTTTCGGATTATATTTTTTGCCTCATAGGTGTGATCGTTTAGAACGGTACCTAGTGTCATTATAATTCAGGAACGCGTAATAACGTCATTCATTCTATATCTTTGTTCATATTAATATCCGCGCTTCGTCTTATTATATATACAAGGACTATACAACAACATTTTCAAAGAATAGGTAATTGTGTCCAAGTCTTTCTAACATTATTCAGCTTCGTTCTCGCGCTGTAAATACAATGCTTTTTCCACTATTTTGACACTTTCCTGTGTACCGTACTCTGTAAAGACAGACGCATGTATAGATACAATATATGTATTCTGCACACGTCACACGTGGGTTCCGGTTATCACTGCCTGTTTACGATATGGCGCAGCGGCGGACCGTCATACAGGGACAGCGTTCCGCGTGCGTTGATTTGGCTGTTGATAGCGAGGCCATACTCTCTGATATAGATTGTTTCTAGGGCGTTGAGGAGTCGCTTGTTTTGTGTTTTAGCCTGGATCTTTGCGTTGCTAATAGTGTTTTCCTGGTAAGTGGTGTGTCGTGGTGCTTCTCAGTGCGTGTGAGTGGGCCGCTGTTCTATAGGTGCATAGAGAGTCGACTGCTGAGTGTTGTGGTTGTGAGGTCGATGTACGCACTATTGGGTAGGAGCGCACAGTCTCCTATGGAGCATTTATAGTGGCAGATGGCGCTGGTCTGTTTCAGTGTTCCTGGATCGTGAGTGCTGTTGTTCTTGGTGATCAGTGATGATGTGGTGGGACTTTGGTAGTAGATGTCTAGTGTCAAGCGACTTGACGGTTGCGATATCTGGCAGTTACGTTTTGTGATGTTTTGCAATGCTTTTTCATCTGCTTTGTGTCCTGATGACATGTTTTTTTGTAGTAGGGGAACATGGTGCCCGTTTTTCGAAAACGTGGCTCGATTTGGGCAGCCTCCCCTGCAGGCGAAAGGTAGTAATATCTTATTCGGGTTGTTTGGCAGGCTTTAGGTGTTCGGTGATGGCCTTTTGTACGTGCTTGTCAATCGATGCTATGGTGTAGTTGTTGTTCGTGAGTGTTTGCTTTATCCTACGCAGTTCCTGGCGGACAAGGGGCCACGTGCTACAGTGTTTTAAGGCTCGATGTACATACGCGCTGATGACACTGGTTTTATAACGGTCTGGGCATTCACTTGCTCCACTCAGACACTTCTCAACATTGGTTGGTTTCCGGTATACGCTGGGGATGTAGTTTGTATCAGGTGCGTTGATGTGGACGTCGAGGAAGCTGATGTTGTTTTGAATGCTGACCTCGGTGGTGAACTGGATTGGAAAAAAATGGTAAATTAACCCTATTCCCGGAGGGCTAGACGGTATGGCCGATTCCCGGCAGGGGGGGGGGGATTCGGCCCCCCCCCTGAGATCTCGAGAACTACTTATCCGATTTCATCGCAACAAACGGCAATCGATTTGCCGTGACGTGAACTACATTTCTATAAAAAGAAATTTTCAAAATTTTGAAATTTGTGGATACAGAGGGGCAAAAATGTCAAAATGGGGGGTACTTTTTGACTTCTTATAACTCCATTGTTTATGAACCGATTTCGATGAAACTGACATCAATCGAGAGATTATGGATAGCGCTTTTACCATGGGTATGCAAATTTGAAATTTTGGGAAAATTCATGGGCGTTGACAGGGTTTCAAAAATAGGGGGATTAGTTTTCTAATAACTGAATGAACAAAAGAGGCCAAAACACTTTTTTAGCTTCTGCTAGTCATGTTATGCTAAAGAAGTACAAATCGCATTACAATGTTTGTATAATGTTAGCATAGGCGGTGCCAGGGACATAAAAAAGGGGAACTGTCATGGTCACACGTTCTTCAGATCAGCTTGTGACCTTTGACCTTAAATGACCTCCAGTGACCTTGGGGTCACCTGGAATGATGTCGTGTGCATTCAATATTATCTGTAAACGTTTTTAATCGATCGAATTCACTCTATTCCAAAAAATGTATTTTTTGGCTTTTGCGATATAGGGTACGCGCACTGACATTTTAGGTCATAGCTCCGTGACCCGACCTGATATCAAGCTGAAACTAGGTACACAAGTAGAGGGCACCCTTCTACGTCATATATGTTCCGGGTTTGGCATTTGAAAAAATGGCGCCGAAATTATAGCGAAAAAACAAATTTTGACTTTTGACCTTGACCTGACCTTGTAAAGTGACCTCAGATAAACAAAATTACATATGCACATTGCCCAACTATTGCGCTATACATTCATATAAAGTTTTAACTTCTATCTTAAAAACTCTGTTTTTGGCAGACATTTTCCTTTTACCCTCAGCATGGCCTGAACAACAAAAATGGCCTGAGGTGCCTCCCAAAAACGTTGCCTGGCTCCGCCCCTGAGCAAAATAGAATTTTAAAATTTTGTCACGGCACGTAGAAGGAATAGCTAGGAAAAGTCACCAAGTTTCGTGAAGCTGCGTTAAAAAGCCTGGAATTGGCAAGCAAAAAACCCGAGGGGGGGCGGATTCCGCCCCCCCTGCCGGGAATAGGGTTAACGCACGCTGAACGCTGTCCCTGTATGACGGTCCGCCGCTGCGCCAAAGCGTAAACAGGCGGTGATAACCTGAACCCACGGGTGTCGTGTGCAGAATGTGTATATTGTATCTATACATGTACCTGTCTTTGCAGAATACGGTACACAGGAAAGCGTCCAAATAGTGGAAAATGCATTGTATATACAGCGCTAGAACGAAACTGAATAATGTTTGACAGACACAGTTACTTATTTCTTCAGAATGTCTGGATAGCACGAAACGTCGATATTAATAGGAACAAAAATGTAGAATGAGTGACGTAATTGTGCGTTTCTTAATTATAATAATAGGTACCGTTCTAAACGAGCACACCGATGAGGCGAAGAGTATAATCTGAAAACTTGAACGCACCCAAAAAAAGATAAGTAATTCCGAATATGCTGTTGTTTTCAACCAAACTTGCATATCCAACAACCTGCTGCATAAGTTCTCATACATATATATATATACATACATACATATATATATATACATGCGTTTGTGTGTGTGTGCGTGTGTGTGTGTGTGTGTGCATGTATTCTGATTCACTGGAGGCTTTAACTTAATCGATCTAGATTCTGATTCAGGACCATACAGCGCTAAAATTCCTGAAACGATTCACTGTTGACTTGATTCGACTCAGAATCAGGCACAAGCCTGCGACCAGCATGTTTATTCAGGAGCGCCGGAATCTGTCCACAATGGGGAGGGTGCAAAAAAAAATTGGGTCATTTCTGTCCAGTCAGTCATTGGGTAATTGTTATATTTCAAAAACGATGGGGCAACTGGCCGTCTGCCCTCCTCTGCTTCTTGTGTGCTTGCGCGAACTAAACAGGCTAATATCATAATGTTGTATAAGCTATCCCGCGCCCTTGGTAATTTGTAAAATTACCAAAGGCGCGGGAATGGTAATTTGTTAAATTAACGTTACAGCGCGCCCTTGGTAATTTGTAAAATTACCAAGGGCGCGGGAACTCCTCCACCCTCGGGAGGGGGGGGGAGGCACTGGGGCATGCACAAAGGCAATTTGGGTCAATTCTTTTGAGTCATCGCTCATAGAGTCAATTTTAATTAAATTATTAAAAATTAGATTTCGAAAGAAGGTAGGGGCAGTTGCCCCTTGACTCCCTCCTTCCTCCCCGCTTCCCCTTATCCTTGAAAATTACTGAAGAGTCTCGAAATGCAAACAACTCAAATTCTTTAACCCGGCACCGCCTGGCGTGCTTTTGTACCCCGGCCGTCTGGGGAGATGTCATGAAGGGCAACCCCTGCTGTCTCAGGATCTAACCGTCGGATCTGAAGTGGTCTACCACCAATCGATAGCCCTGAGTCTTGCGATTCAGAAAATACTATGTTAGCCCTGGTCACATGACTGATGACGTTGCAGGTCACGTGAAAAGCATCTCATATTATCGGTAATAGTGGTCCTAGAGCCTTCAATTGGGTATCAAACGAAAGATAACGAGCTTTTGCATCACGTGCATGCCAAAATGTTAAAAAATTTCAAGTCAAGATCAAGCTAGCTCTGGCGAAATATTGGTATTACCTTACATGTCAAAGATCGATACTTACTCGCAGCCGTTTTGATCTACGTGGCAGCAAGAATGGAAGTGAAGCCTTCTTATGATCAGTTTAGCATTAGCATCTCATCAAGGTCAGTCTAGATCAGGTCATATAAGGTTACATCACTCTTCCTGAAAAAGAAAAAAACATTACTCGCTGCAGTTCTTAACTGCGTCAAGTACAGAACTGAAATGGCATCTCGTAATAATTAAATATGCTCTGTCTGCTCTTTAGAGCGTTAATTTCAAGCCAAGGCAAGACAAATAGTCATTTTTTTATTTTCCTGACGACGAATAATTGCTGTCTGCTGTTACTGAACGATCTTCCACAGACAATGTTCCATTTCATTTCGTGTTGACATCTACCTATGACGTGACTTGACCTGACTTGACTTCACGTTGCATTTGGTGAACGTTGCGCAGAAGCGCATTTTGATTTGCTTGTCTGACTGGAACGATGCGGAAAGTCGGCGGCGACAACTTTTATCAACCACAATGCGAATCAGTCCAACTGACATCATGCATGCGATCTAACATGACCTCTGACGTTGGCATGTCACGATTGTATGCTCTTTTGGGGTCGTTTCGTATGCAAATCCAAATAATCCATGCATTATACTCGTAGATATTAGCAAAAAAAAAAAAAAAAGCATATTAGCGCCTCCGCCTGAGCAGGTAAAAACAAGCAGACAACGATTCACTTATGACGCCATATCTCCATGGCCTGACCTAGCATGGAAGTGGTCTTGATAAAAAAATATGTAGAATAGTTGTTGAACAGATATAGAAAAATTCGTTGGGTTGACTCAAACGGTTCAGAAGTTATTCAAGAAAAAAAATTGAGGGGTGTCCTGTTTGACACCCCCAGGCGGCGCCGGGTCAAACGATTTACCTATTCGATAGACGATTTGTTTACGCCTACTCACATTCCCTGACACCAGACTTGGGTATGAAAACGGGACTTTCCCAGTCAGCCTATACAGGACGCGTTTTCAAAAAGGAACTCCTACCATTGGCTAAAATTCACGCCTGTTTCCCAGCCCGGACTTCCGTGAAACCCCTCGTCGCCGGACGGGGTCACGTTGCAGCGGCGACAGGGTGGGCACTGAAGGCCCGCTCGGTTCAGGGCAGTGAACCGACCCGCTCGGAATCCACGTTCGCATTCATGCGACCTTGAATTTTCGGCCATGGATCCCAATTCTAAACGACCGCTTGTTGACGCAGACGCTAAACTCCCTGCCGTTCGTACACATCCATGGCCCTAGCGTAGAGGCATTCGGTGCCATAAAATATGCCCGACATTGGGTTGCCCGAGCCACAGGTATACGACGTGCAAGTGCAGGTGCGCCAAATAGAAACGCATAGAAAGCAATATTTCGCATCTTTCCGTTCACTGCTCGCATGGTCAATATGTGAGCTCGAGGGGGCCATACTCTATACCAGGCGTAAAACATCCAGTCTGGGGCGGGGGGGCAGAAAAAATGAAGACTTATTGTTGCATAGGACTGCTCAGTGTCAACAAAATGTTTGTTGATGCAGGAATTAACACTTAAGGTTGTCGTAGAACTTTTGAATGTTTTTTACCATTTACCTGGTGATGTGCAGTTGAATGTCATTTAGGTAGGCCAATGTGTTTTTCGAACGCTAGAGATTCAGGCCAACGAACACAACGCTAGAGATTCAGGCCGCTTCTCGGTCTCATGCAGTCGGCTGTGAGAAATCATATTTAGAGCTTAAATGGCTTACATATTATCCAAAACTAAAAATGAGACCGGTTTCAAGCCCTACTTGTCACGAGTTCTCCAATGGTGTGCTTATTTTTTCGTGCGATCAGTCGTTCGAGAGTAAGAGGGGGTGGTCAACTCCCCAGTCGGACGTGATCGTCGCCGATCGTGAGTTGGACGCGGGTTAACAAAGATGGTTAACTCTGGAAAAAGAAAAAAAACCGGAGCTAAAGATAAAGTGCCCAAAATCCGATTAGTTTTCATCGGAGGGAGAGGGCGTTACACCACGCACCGTCAACTTCAGCATATTTCCTGCGCCATTTGTTTTCCCGTCTACAAATTGTTATGTGGAAGTACCCCTGTATATTTATGGAGGACGATACCAAGGGAAGAGTTAGCTAGAACCACTCCTGGCACTCCACCAGCTGTAAGTAAAAATAGAATCCTAAATCCCGTATATATATATATATATATATATATATATATATATATATATATATTTCTTTTTTTGTCGGCCTACGTTGTTTGCTGCAGTGCAAGCACCGCCTAGAGCACCTTCTCTGCTGCTGGGTCTGAGGCCCTCCTGGGGGCCGAAGTGTTCTGCGGGATGTGCTCGCCCTGCCTAAAGACGATGCTAAAGCCAGCTTGCCACTGAGAGTAGCTCGGAAAAAAGTTGTGTGCTGGCCATGTTTCGGTGGCCAAATAGCCCCGTTGCAGCAAAGTTTAAAATCGCTTAACCCTATTCCCGGAGGGCTAGACGGTATGGCCGATTCCCGGCAGGGGGGCGGATTCGGCCCTCCCTGAAATCTCGAGAACTACTTGTCCGATTTCATCGCAACAAACGGCAATCGATTTGCCGTGACGTGAACTACATTTTTATAAAAACAAATTTTCAAAATTTTGAAATTTGTGGATACAGGGGGGCAAAAATGTCAAAATGGGGGTTACTTTTCGACTTCTTATAACTCCGTTGTTTATGGACCGATTTCGATTGAACTGGCATGAATCGATAGAATATGAATAGAGCTTTTACCATGGGTCCGCAAATGCGAAATTTTGGGAAAATTAATGGGCGTTCACAGGGTTTCAAAAATAGGAGGATTAGTTTTCTAACAACTGAATGAACAAAAGAGGCAAACAACCTTTTTTGGCTTCTGATAGTCATGTTATACTAAAGAAGTACAAATCGCATTACAATGTTTGTATAATGTTAGCATAGGCGGTGCCAGGGACATGAAAAAGGGGAACTGTCATGGTCACACGTTTCTCAGATCAACTTGTGACCTTTGACCTTAAATGACCTCCAGTGACCTTGGGGTCACTTAGAATGATCTCGTGTGCATTTAATATTATCTGTCAACGTTTTCAATCATTTGAATTCACTCTATTTCAAAAATTTCATTTTATGGCTATTGCGATATAGGGTACGCGCACTGACATTTTAGGTCATAGCTCCGTGACCCGACCTGATATCAAGCTGAAACTTCGTACACAAGTAGAAAGCACCCTTCTACGTCATATATATTCCGGGTTTGGCATTTAAGAAAACGGCACTGAAATGATTGCGGGAAAAACATTTTGACTTTTGACCTTGACCTGACCTTGTTAAATGACCTAAGATAAACAAAATTACATCTGCACATTGCCCAACTATTTAGCTATACATCCATATAAAATTTCAAGTTCTAGCTTTAAAACTCTGTTTTTGGCGGACATTTTCATTTTACCCTCAACATGGCCAAAAATGGCATGAGGTGCCTCCCAAAAACGTTGCCTGGCTCCGCCCCTGAGCAAAATAGAATTTTGAAATTTTGTCACAGCACGTAGAAAGAATAACTAGGAAAAGTAACCAAGTTTCGTGAAGCTGCGTTAAAAAGCCTGGAATTGGCAAGCAAAAAACCCGAGGGGGGCGGATTCCGCCCCCCCCTGCCGGGAATAGGGTTAAGTCTCCAGAAGGCTACTGTCGTTTTATCATACCTACTCCTGAAATGGAGCGTTGAAACTAAAGGAAATCATCTCAGCCCAGCATGTTCTCCTTGGCCCTCCCTAAAAGCTCCTGCATGTCCTAGAGTTGTACTGGAATTGCACTGACCTGCACAATTTGGCAAAGAGAGTGTTAAAAACGTACTTGAAGGCTTTTAACCCTATTCCCGACAGGGAAGGCTAAATCCGACCCCCTCGGGTTTTTTGGTTGCCAATTCCAGGGTTTCTGACGAAGCTTCACGAATCTTGGTGGCTTTTCCTAGCTATTCTTTCTACGTACTGTGACAAAATTTCGGAGTTCTATTTTGCTCAAGGGAGGAGCCAGACAACGTTTTGGGGAGGCACCTCCGGCCATTTTTGGCCATGTCGAGGGTAAAAGGAAAATGACTGCCAAAAATAGCGTTTTTAAGATATAGCTTAAACCTTTATATGGATGTATAGATAAATAGTGGGACAACGTACAAACACAATGTTGTTTGCCTGAGGTCACTTGATAAGGTCAGGTCAAGGTCAAAAGTCAAAATTTGGTTTTATAGTAGTAATTTCGGTTCTATTTTTTAATGCCAAACCCGGAATACGTATCATGTAAAAGGGTGCCCCCTAATTGTATATCAAGTTTTAGGCTGATATCAGGTCGGGTCACGGAGCTATGACCCAAAATGTTAGTGCGCGTACCCTATATCACAATGGCCGTAAAATGGAATTGCAGAAACAGAGTGAATTAAAATGATTGAGAACGTTTTCAAATAACCTTAAATGCACGCGAGATCATCCCAAGTGACTCCAAGGTCACTGGGGGTCATTTAAGATCTAAGGTCACATGTTGATTTGAAGAACATGTGACCATGACAATTCCCCCTTTTTCATGTCTCTGGTGCCACCTATGCTAGCGTTATACAAACATTGTAATACGATTTGCACCTTTTTAGCATAACATGACTAGCAGAAGCCAAAAAGGCGCTTTTCCTTTTTTTGTCCATTCAGTTTTTGAAAAACTGATCCTTCTGTTTTTGAAACCCTGTGAAGACCTATGAATTTTCCCAAATTTCAAATGTATGGACATCCCATCCCATCCCATCCATAATCTCTCGATTCATGTCAATTTCATCGAAATCGGTTTATAAACAACGGAGTTATAAGAAGTTTAAAAATACCCTCATTTTACATTTTTGCCCCCTGTATCCACCCCTTTCGCAATTTTGAAAACTCTTTTTTGAAAAGTGTAGTTTACGTCATGGCAAACCGACTGCCGTTTGTTGCGATGGAATCGGATGTGTAGTTGTCGAGATCTCGGGGGGGGGAAGCGAATCCCCCTGGCGGAAATCGGCCATGCCGTTTAGTATACCGTATAGTATATATATTTATAGTCTACCAACCCTATACCTCCGCAAATATGGTTAACTATGCCTGCAGCAAACCGCATAGTTATTCGAAGCTAGTGTGGTTTGGGATCCAGGTCATTATTTTCCGACCAGAATCAGTATTTTTTTGCGTCGCATCGTGTATTTGACAGCAACGTTTACATCAGCAGAGCAACATCCAAAAAGAAAACAAGAGACAAACCAACAAAGTCAAATCCATCACCAGTCGTAACCAAAAACAACTGAAACGGAGGCACCAACTCCGGTACGCTTCAACAACCCGATACTACGAGGAAACACGGCTATGTAAAAGACACGTACCATATTCGTAACGTCATCATTTGGACTGGTTAAAAACTTCACGTGAACAAGCGCTCAGTAAATTTGCTACGTGATCACGGAATGACACCATAGGTCGATAGTCCACCTGCTGAAACTGGTTGCAAAACTGCCAGATAAACTGAGCATTGCAGTTAAAATCGTGGTCAGATGATAGCCAATGGACCCTAAGGAGGCCTTCCAGTTGTCGGATCCTGGGTTGGCATGGCTCCCAGGTGCGAGCTTCCGAACCGCGGCTGCCGATCGCCGCCTGGTGTGCCTGCAGTCCAGGAGGTTCGGTGGCCTCGGTCGCCGGCTGGGTCACTTGCCGCCGGCTATCTCGGTCTCCTCCTCGTCGTCGTCGTTCAGCTCTTTCTGAAGACGTTTCAGGACCTGGAATGGCACAGCATGGCGTTCATGCCTCGTCATGGGATGTACTGTCCACGTGTTTCACACGTGCACGTGTGATAGTCAAACGTCGTTGCAGTATGCAGGCCATGACATCAGATCTGTTACGCTGCTGCGAGGCCCGTGTTACCGTTATACTGCTTTATTTATTGTTCGTTTTTGTTTTGTAAAACCCGTCAAACGTGCACTGACGGGTCTGCAATCACCACAGTCAGTCAGTTCGTCACACATTCACCGCAACGCAAGTCTGAGAGGCCTTACAACGCGCAGGGACCGACCCTTTGTCCGTTCTGACCTCAGGGGTGGCGATGGAGATCCTGCCCTCCACTTTCGGGGCCAGCCGTGCGGCTTTTCTCTCCCACTCTTCAACATCAAGTTCGACGCGGGCGGCGCTCAGGGCCTGAGCCAACGACCCCTGACCGCAGCCGCTTCGACAGCCACCTGGCGAGGGCTGCGGACGGCACAGAGAAGACGGTGATACACGGCAACGCCGTCTGACATTGCCCCTGTCAACGTCAGGCGGCGATGCCACCTAGCGGCAGCTGCAGAGACGGCGGCACGTCGTCAACTTCGCACGCAGCGACCTGACCAGCATCACGCACAACAGATGCGGAAGCAGCAATCTAAGCCATGCGACTGCCGCTTGTCTGACTTGGCTGCGTGGCAGTTTTAGCTGCCAATGCCTCTTGGTATGAGGACTAGCCGAGGGACATGGGTTAATCACCTACACGGCTTCACACATTCATATCACTGCGGAAATTATGGGGTCTTGTCATTCCTCTATGCGAGTAGCAACGTTTTATTGCCAGTCTTCGCAATCTGACAGCGGTAAGAAATGTGAGCCATGTGTGCAAAAATGTGTTCGGTCTTTCCACATTCTTTTTTTCTGTACCGCTGAATGATCAAAAAAGTACGGTAAAGCATCACATCATTGCCCTGACAAAAATCGTACCGCACAACAGTTTTTATACCTGAGCATCCCTGCATGTTTATTTTCTTCATCGTGATATTTTTCGTCCGGAATAACATGATTTCTTAGCAGCGTTTCGCAACAACGCATACATCTGCAAACGTTTTAACTTGACACAACACGTTACTAATGAGCTCCTCTCTGTTTCGGGTCAATAAGTGCCGGCTCCAACGCCGATCGAAGCCCGGCGCCAGACCCACACACCAAGCGAGGCCAGGGGAGCACGCCCACAAAACTGTGGAAACCACAGCGTCAACCACTGCTCGACCCGAGACATTAGACCGGCTCAGGGGAGCCCACGCGGTCGGCTCACCTGCTCTTCGATGCCGTCGGGTTTGTCGAACAGCTGACTGATGTAGGAGTGCGCAGTGAGCGCAGTAGCCGCCTGCACAGAGCTCTGACGCCGCACAGGCGATTCTGCCAACAGCCAGAGACTCCGACTTTTAGCCGGTGTCGGTAGCGGGGCGCTCTCAGACTGCGCTCTCCGCACACGGACGCTGCATTTCTCCAGATAACATGTTTCAGCATACGAAAGTCTGATGCCCGCGTCTTAGCGACGAACAACGCATACAGGCACCGCGGCGTCACCGAAATTAGCACCTAGTTTGGTGCTGGTAGGAGGCCTTACAACCAGTGTTGATTTTTTCCAGGGTATTGGATGAACGATTTTTGGTCTGAGTGGCACACCATTTGCGCGGGAAAATTCGTTAAACGCGAACGTCGGACTGGACTTAACGGAGACGAGAAGGCTGGCAGTTGGTGCCAGAGGACCACCAGCAACGCCCGTTGGGCTTCAGACGGCCGGCACGTCCCAAGACGTCAGCGGCGCGGCTGACCTGGCGGTAGGTGGACCAGGTTGACGCTGCTCCTCCTGTTGACTGTGGACTCGGGGCGGCGCACTCCCGATAGCTTCATCGAGCTCCGGAGCAAGCTGTTCCTGTCGCCGGAGTCGAGGCGGCGCGGTAAGCGGAGCTTTTACGCTCTCTTCATGACCAAACAACACTGAGCCGTCCGCACAGCCGGTAAACTTCCCATACAGCTTACCACAACGGCCCCTCGACGGAGCCGGGGCGCGTTCCGTACAGCGAACCAGAACAGCACCTCTCACACACCTGGCGCAAGTCCTGACTGCCATAAAACGACAGATCCGTAAAGGCACAGATAGCTGAACAGCCCCATCACCAGGACTTTGCAGAAGAGCCGCTTACCTCCGTGACGTGCACACTATGGACTGCCGATGAGCGGTCATTGCTGCACAAGTCCCGCAGTACCCCCTGAGACGGTTGATGGCGTCGAAGTGGTTCAAAATGGCCGTGCGCAGTAAAGGACTATTCTCCGCGTCTTGCTGTCAGGGATGAGGGTGACGTTAGATCATGTTTACATGGGACTTTTTTTTGGCTTGCATCGGGTAAAAAATACGAACAAGTTCGAAGAAAGGCTGATGCTTTACATGGGTCATCGCGTACTGAATTTCACTCAGAACTAACGTTTCCCACTAACTCTAAAAAATGTGCAATGGATGCCTGCGTGGCCGCTTACATCCACTTTGTGTCTGCAAAACATGTATGGATGTGCGATGAAAGAGGTGTTTTGCCCGATAACGTACCAGTAGTTTAGCGTTGGCCAGGCAGGTGTAACCGTCCTTGCCAAGGTACATGTATTCCTTCACAGACAGTCTGTAGAGCTGATCGGGCACCAAGAACGTGTCGCCCACCTTGATGTACCTGAGGCGGAAGACAGTGTATCTTTGGTCATGAACCTATCTTCTCATACATCGCTTTGAAAAGGGAGCAATGAAAACATCAAATAGTTTTCTAAACAATTTATTCAGCATTGCATCGAACGGAAAAGATTAACTCATCTAGCGGCTAGTTCATGACCAATGAGACCACAGCCTGCCTAGACTGCACGGTGGGGGGGGGGGGGCTGAGCTCGTCTATCACATGATGTCTGGGACGCCGCAGCGTTTCGTTGAAGATCACCGGATCCGTGACCTCACCTGGGGTTCACCCTCTGGCCGGGCTCCTTCTTCGGGTCGAAGACGAACGAGAGCCCGGCCACCTGCGGGAACCGGCCCACCAGCATCGGGTACAGGGAGACCGAGTTCTCCAGAGCCTCGTGCAGCAGCGCTCCTGCAGCCGGTCACACCGAGCGCCGGGTCAACCGCCGCCAACATCAGCTCCTCTCAGCCAGCGGGAATTCCACGGCAGCCTCTTTAGCTCATGTAAGCCACCTTGCGGTCTCCTTGTGCATCGCTAGAGGTTGGATCTAGAGGTTATGGAGGGTCTACGTCCCCCTCTGACAGTTTTCAGGGGTTTGAGCATTAGGCCTATGGCAATGATTGGAGAGAATCAGTCTGAAATCCGTGTAATCCTGTCTCCCCCGCAATTTTCGGTAATATCCAGCTATGTCCATGCGGTGACCCATCGAAGAGATCATAAATCTGAAAAATCTTCTTGTAAATCGCTGTAAGTTGTAACATCTTCGCACAATCAAGTGGACGTTCCAGTAGCTGCGTCATAAGCTTCGCAAGTAAACGAACCTTGCAGCCGTGCACTTCAGCACATACACATGAACCTGTTAAGCCGGCCTTATCGGCCCTGTTTTATCAGTGCGACTCTCTTGAGCGGTAGGCGGCCCCGGTACGCCGGGCGCCGGCCAGTGACCCACCGGAAACCTCCAGCAGGCAGAGACCGTCCAGGAACGGCGCTATGCTGACCAGGTCGCGCATGGTGAAGTCTCCTGCTGGATGCACACGGTCGCTGCGCAGCGTGCCAGAGTTGACGATGACGCAGTCGGCGTTCATGGCCGCTGCAGGTCGAGAGAAACGCAGACAGCCCAGGTCAGTGGCGGTCACGGGAGGGCCAATCAGTGACGCTCAAGACTTCGGACTCTGGTCGAAGTAGTATGATTATTGGCACGATTTTCCTCGTATAGATATAAGCAAACACGAGTCCGATGGGAGGCAAAAAAGGTGAAATGTAATTAAAGTTAAAATGACTTCACACATCGTTTTTCCAAAAGATTTTACACGGAGCTAAATTAATTCAGTTGCGTTCCATTTAAATAATACGCAATATATGATAACTGTGTGAATAAAAGAGGAAACCTGATTAAGGTCCATTTAATCTAATTCCATTCCCTGCATAAGTTCATTAATGCATTTGAGCCATTGGTCCATCTTGGCCTACTGAAACCTTTTTCCTTGGTGGGAATACATAAGCGGCATCCAAATCTTGAGCATCACACCAGGCAGCAACGGCAATTTTTTTTATAGAAACTGATGACGTTACAAACGAAGAAACTTTGATTGATTCGGAACTTGCCCAAAATGACATCGGCGCAAAAATTCCCCAGGTTTGTCTCTTCCATTCGCACTTTGCTGAAGCGTCCGTCCAGATCCACTTCGAAATAAGCGATGACGTCATTTAGGCGGGTCTCTGTATGATCTGTCGGGAGGAACAGGTCACCGCGTCAACTTGGCATTGTTTTGCAACAGAGTGACGCCGCGTTGGGTTTTACCAAGTCTCCAAAATCAAGAGCGCAGGGTCTCAGTGGAGAATGTCTGAAGGTCTTTCATGAAATGAATACGCACAATGGTGAGTGGATAGCGTGGAAAACTGACCCAGGACAATCTTGAGCAGTCAATGTTTCAACAAACGGACATGATTTTTAAACGATATTCCGTGAAGAGTGCTTGACGGACATCACACAACACCAGTACCAATTTTGTTTGTGTCGGGCGCACTCTTTCAGTCGAAGTACCTATGAAGTGCTGCAGCTCCTGTTTCAGCTTGGCGTCCTCCTCGTACTCGGAGGTGACCTCCACCCGGCTGACCTCCTTGTCCCACCGTCCGTCGGCGTTCCTGGTCACGGTCAGCACGGAGAACTCGCGGAAGTCGGTGCCGGACTTCACCAACAGACAGTTGCCGTTCTCCGACTGCGGCCAACAGACAGTTGCCGTTCTCCGACTGCGGCCAACAGACAGTTGCCGTTCTCCGACTACGGCCAACAGACGGGACACCATGCAACGATAGCAATGCGGAACATCTCACCACTATGGCAGCACGTCAGGGGAACTTAACCGGGACACGTTGCTAGAATGTTTACACCCAGGCGCGATATGCGCCTCATAGCGGCGAATTTCACAAGTTGGATCGCTGCAATTTCTCGAGAAACCGCATGAAACCATTCGAAGTGATGGCTGAAAGAAATGCGAAACAATGGCAACACCACAGCGTAGAACTTGTGAGGGCAATCATAAGGAGCCGCCGATTACAGCTCAACATTACATTGTCTGGGAGGAGAACGTATATGCATCTTCTTCCAAGCTTGAATGCACAACTTTGACAGGAGAAATATACATCACATAACACGTAGAACAAACACAAAGTAACTTTTCTGGCTACACCAACATTATGCAAGGCCGTGAATAGCATGGAAGAGCATACATTAATAAACATGGACTGAAATTAACGTTGTGAAAACGGCTTTGCTTACCATCTCACACATTTCCCATTTTTTGCACCTGACGACTCAAGTACTACATCTTATTTATCGGCCTCTGATAACCAATGGTCGTGCCCCAGATTGCCGCAGAGAGACCTATGCTCCACCGAGCTAGACGCCAAACCTCACCCGGTGAACCTCGTAGTCGTGGTCGTGGCCGCCCAGTATTAGGTCGATGTCCTCACCCTCCTCCATCAGCCTCAAGTCGTTGTGGGTCCGCATGTGCGTCAGCGCGATGACCAGGTCGCAGCCCTGACCGCAGAGGAACAATGGGGTACAGCACGGCGCCTTCCCTCGAAAATGCCGGACGTAATCTCGAAGTCCGTTGCGGTGACACAAATAGCCCTCTTTATGCATTGGTTTGGGCCAATATGTAAGTAAATTTGAGGAGAAAAAGGCGCACGCGATAAGTTAAAAATGAGGATCAGCAGCTTGAGAACGTATCATGTTAAGAAAAATGCAGTTCTAGTGATGATGTAATCTATGCTATTAACTGTAAGTGTAGTAGGTGTTGAGCCACCACCAAAACGTAGCTGGCACAGGAACTTACAATACCAAATTTAATTATCGAATTTCAAAACGTCTGAACGCATCGGTCGCGGTCGGAGCAGCGGTACCTCACTGCGCAGCTTGGCCGCGAGCTTGTTGCCCATGCTGACGTAGTCGATGTATTGCACTTCGTCGGGGTTGACCGTCGACAGGGTCTCGAGCCACTCGTATTCCACCAGACCCATCTGCCGGCAGCACCGGATGGCTCTCTCGACACGTGCGAAACGGACTGTCTCGCGACGTGGAAAGTGCCCGCGAGAGATGCCAGAGAGACCGGCAAAATGTAGCTAACAGTCGGGTCCTTGATTCTGAATGTGCTGCTCTGTACGATTCAACGTGAGAAATGAAGTCAGTTTCCTGCCGTCGAAACCTTTAGCACCGACCGTTTCTTTCTCTACGAACCATTTAGCTAGAAAAGTACGTTACCAAAACGTACGCATCCGCCCATCTCAACCACACGTTCATTTTGTTCCATCGCTTGAACTAAAAAAGCTCAGCAAACTGTGCGCTTGGCTCCGACGGACAACTGCGAATCGGTACATGTAATTGCGACGGCTCTTATGCTCCCAGTTGGAGTTGCAGCAATTGCGACATATCCCACTTCCTGTCCATGACGGATAGCGGTATACCTCGTCACATAGCTGCGACGATTTCCGTCCTCTCATAGCTGCGACACACACCACTTCCTGCCCACTGCCGGCAGCGGTATAATCGAGCTTCCTGCCGCGAGCGCGACGCAGCAACATCAATGGCTGCCGATTGCGCGAACCGATCTGGCCTTGACTGCCTTCCTCCTGCCGGCCGGTGGCGCCGGCGCGGTGGCCGTCTCACTCACGAAGCCGAGCTTGACGCCCTCCCAGCGGGTGACGTAGGTGATGCTGCCCTCGGCCAGAGGCCGGTGCGTCTCGTTGTTCTGCACGTTCGAGAGCAGCCAGGGGAAGGAGGTGGCCGCCTTCAGCGCCATGCACGAGTCGAGGCCGAAATCTGGCGGGCGGAGGACCGGCGAGTGAAATAACGGGGGTGATGGCCGACACGGCTGGCCAAAATATCCAGCGGCTCAACAGCGGGGCAGGTCCAGTGGCATCAGTCACTGCTTGTTGCGGGGGCACCACAGCAGCAATGATACAGTTCATGATCAATGTCCTAAGAAGGACAGAACGTGCGTTTTCAAGCGCTGAACCAGGCATCGCACATCAGCTATTCAAAAAAGTAGATATTTAAATGAATGATATCGTGGCCGACAACATTAAACATCCAGACAGCAATGCCAACAGCACTGGCGGAATGCTCCACCGTGAACAAATCGCCAAAAGCTTATGGTATGGCGAGTGTCATAAAGCCATGGACAGAATCCATGGCAGATCAGAAAATTCCAAGAACGCCGCAGTACCCAGGTGCAGGGTCCTACTCGAAGACCAGTGAGGGAAGTCCCTGGTGTTCTGTCCCAGCGCATTACCGAAGTCATGGTTGCCGAACACAGCCACGTGCACCTCCAGTCGACTCAGCACCGGAATCATGTGGTCCCCCTTGGCAAACGTGCTCACTGTGAACGTGAGCGATAGCGTCAACAAGTGACGCCAGCTAAACCAAACATTACTGGCGAAAGAAACTGGCAGTTGACACATTGGCAGTATTCACACCGATATTCACGCGACTTTCCAGCAATTTGCGTGCATTCGCCTGCTCCCAGGGAACCAGATTGTGTTTGTGATGTTTGAGGAGCCAGATGCACCCGTTTGCCTGCCGGCACTTCACAATGTTCAGACCATTTGTTGCACGAGACATTATGATAACTACTACGTTATGCTAACGTACTGCTATGTTATGCTTCAGAGTACAAACACCTAATATACGAAAAAGTTATGAAAAAGCATTGTTTTGGGCATATATGAAATATGACTGCTATGACAAAGGCATTGTAAGCCATTCGTCTGCACCGCTAAGTAATATGAACAGATGGACTAATCATTTTAACTGCAGCTCATGTGCCGGATAGATTCCTTCATTACGGAGGCTTGGGCTGAATATGTCTCCGCTGAATACGACCATCGGGTTCAGGTGTCTGTACTTGTCTACTGCCGTGGCGAACCGAGCAGCACCGCCAACCTGTCACACAGAGCGTAACAAAACCAGTCACATCTCGCACCGCCAACCTGTCACACGGAGCGTAACGAAACCAGTCACACCTCGCACCGCCAACCTGTCACACGGAATGTAACAAAACCAGTCACGCCTCGCACCGCCAACCTGTCACACAGAGTGTAAGACAAGTCACGCCCTGCACCGCCAACCCGTTCCGCAGAACGTAACACGATCAGTCATGCCCTACAGTGCGGTAAAAAACGATGTCCCTTTTGGCACGCCTACGTAGTAGTTATCATAATGACATTCATTTCCACCGTAACGTAAGAAGCAATGGCATAAACCAGCAATTTTTTCCCCTTTCAATGAGATTTTCCTTAACGCAAATGTTTCCATGAAGTAACACAAGGCGTTTGATGGTCGAAAACGTCTTATTTCAAAGAAAGGATAGTGGTGGTATCGAAGTCATGGCACATGCCAGTCGGATGCAAAGACAAATGAGACTACGGTCCTAGCTCAGTTTTGACTGAGATATAGATTCAGAAACTTAAGTGGATTTACGTTTCCAGAGGAGGGGATTATTGTTTAGATTCAAAATATGTAACGGTTCTTCCCGCCTTAGGACTGTTCAGACTGACCGGCTCTTCCGTTCTTGATTCGATGTTGTAGACGTCATTGAAGTGGACGATGGAAAGCTTTTTTGGGCCCAAAGACGTCATCTTTTGGATCGCTGCCAGGAGCGCTGAAACACACATTCACATGAAGCATATGATGATTACTGTTACAAACATTTGCCATAAGGAGAACATTCCAAAGTCCTTTAACATTGCACTGCAGAATATCAGGGTCGTAAATCCATTTAAGAGGCGTTACATGAATAGGGTGTTGATTTTCATAGATGAAACATGTTGATTTGTACGTCTCTAATAAATGACACATTTCTTAGTAGTCTGGATGCCGAGGATCGGTTACGTTACTTATGCCTCAGTCACCCAGTTTTTATTTTTTCCCTTTACCATAACGTGCGTTTACGCCTATCCATGTGTATTCAGAGAGAGTTGGGATAATTTAGGAACGAATGTTCAAACCCTCCAGGAGGCAGAAGAAGCTATCCGTGACGCCTTTGATGACATGGAGGACAGCGGTGACGTCCATTGTACGCTTTGATTCGGAAGCAGTTAACCCGCTCATTTTACATGTTTTGTCTCGTGGGAATGCCCTTCATGGGCAATCCAAACACAGCACAGAAATTTGGTCATGTTAACGAAAATAACAAGTATTTCCTCACAATGTCATTTACGGTTAAAAGAACACGAAATGAATCAAAAGCGCCAAATAGTGTGATATTTTTCGTAGTCAGAATGGAGATCCTCGTGACGTGTGAGACTCGCTTCCCCCGAAGTTGAAAGACTGCTGTATGTATTTGAGAGCTCATAGTAGGCAAACGATGTGATGTCATTCGCTAGGTCATTTGCTAGGTAGATGATCTGATGTCATTTGCTAGGTAGGGAGATCGTTGCAGTTTAATCTCATTTGAGAAATTAATCCACAGCAAAGTTAGAGAAGAATTATATTGGGATATATCGCCAGCCAGTCGAATATCCCAAATATCGAAACATTGGTCATAAGAAAAAAACATTTCCTGAGTTTCAGATGCAGAACACAAAAACTGGTGCATGGCAGGGCTGCGAAGATCTTTCAGTCTGGATTGGACAGGGATGAAACATTACCCCTGTCAGCTATGGTACGTTCGCATGGTATTTATCTACGTACTAACAATGCGTGCACTACAATGCCAGGCATCCAACGACCTGGTCTTTTGTAACTATGAGATGGCCTGGATGACGTGCAGATAGGCATTACGAAACAACTGTGCGCTTATGAAGGTGCCTGGTTTATTGCAATTAAGACATTCCTGTGTTAAAAATGCATGATGCTTCAGCACGCTAGCCTCTGTCAACCGTTACTAATCAGGATTTAGTTTTGGAAAATGACATTACAGTCATTTGCGTTTCCATTATTTTTTTATGCAATGTAAGCACACAAGCCAAACCGGAGTCATCCATAAAGTGTAACCCTGACGACGCTTCCACTGGTTCATTCCACTACCTCACATAAAACCGATCCCTAACACCATATCTCGAGCTACAACTGCTAACGTTGTCAACGTGCCAATGCCCGACTGGTCCTCGTCTTCGACGGTCGGCTGTTTGCACATCGTCCACGGCTATCTGACGGCATCTGACGGCACGTCTAACTACTGCCGCATGGGAAACTTCAGCGGCTCGCTGCCTTCCTGTCCCAACGTCATCCATTTACCTAACCTAACCTGACCCGACATGACCTGTCTTGACCCAGCTTTCATCGGGCCGGATGTCCTGCCACTACTGCCATCTGACCTGACTTGGTTTACTCGCCGCTTCGGCTTCTCGCTATTCCGATGTCTCCTGACATGACTTAACCTGGTCCTCTCACCACTCCGCTGTCTCTTGACGTGATCTATCCTCTCACCGCTGCGCCGTCTCCTGACACGACCTATCTTTTCACCACTACGACGTATACTGACCTGGTCCTCACAGCACTCCGTCGTCGCCGGACCTAACCTGATCCTGTCACCACCCCGTCGTCTCCACTCCGTCCGCGGCCAGCTCCGGCCGGCTACTGCAGTGCCTCCCGCAGCGCGGCTGGCCGGTCATTCTCTTCCCTTCCTCTCTCCGCCCTCCCGCTCTCTCCGGGCCGGCGGCCGTGCACGCTGCCGTACCTGGCCGGCGCACCGGACCGCCTACGGCCGGCTGACCGGTGCAGTTCCGACCGAGACCTGCCGAGACGGTGATCGTGCGCCGTCAGCGGCCGGCCCAAGCGGCCTCTGTACGTGCCATCATCGCGGAGCACGCCAGTGCAATGAGAGCGGAGCACACCCATCGAAGGGCCCGTATAACATGGCGTGTTGTCTGCCGCCGTCGTCGCCGCCGCCGTCGATGCATGGCAGCTGCCGGCTGTTGCCGGTATCAGTCTCGCAGTTAGCCATTCATGAGAAACAGCCTGAAAGTGACTGAACTGGCTCGGTGAATGAATACCCGGAGTTCTGTACAGTCCATAGATGGTTCCACGATATGATGCGGACACACTTGTGGCGTTGTAATTAGAAGCAAGACGAAATACCTCATCAAGTTTATGCTGAAACAGCTAACCCAGAAGTTATGCCCCGTTTTTTTTTTTTGCGAGCTGAACAATTTTCAGCTTCCTTTTGAGTCATTTTCTTCTTTTCAACTGTCGCTGAATTTTTTCACGAACGCAATCATGAATAGCAATTAATGTGTTTTTAAAAAGATTTTGTGTCACTATCTAGTGAGTGGTTAGAATTTTTTAAACAAAATTATTTGAGTCTTTGGAAAAGAGAATTATTTCTTTCCAGTCAACATCAGATAAGCTTAATGTTAAAATGTCTTAAAGGAGGCCAAGTTAAAAAAGTGACCCCAGAATCCCTAGGTAAGATTTAAACTCTACGGGTATTCTGATGATTCATGCGCATAGAACTTATATCACAATGCTCATCATTTTCCCACACAATATCAGGGAACTGATGTGGCTTTCGTCTGTGCTATGCATAACGTAATCATCCGGAGTATGGCACCAAAACGTTTCCTAATGCCCAAGTCCCGTGCACCATAGGTTAGTGCGATTTCAAAGTGCGATGTGTCCTTTCACAAATGGTGCTCACTAGGACATATCGAACAGAGAGCGAATAAACTGTAACAACACGTCATCATGGTAAGGTCGTAAATCGTCCCTAACCGCTATCATAGTAACCGAAGATAAATTTCTCACGTTGCAGATGTGCGAAGGGGCAACTCGGCTTGCACGTGGTACTCAGTGGGAGCTGGGAGGGATGCAAAGACATGTGCGTGGTCCAGGCATAGCAAGAAGGCAGGATTCACAAAGGTCAAAACATCCCGAAATTGATTCCTTTTCGGCGGTGGTTACAGATGCGCTGGTCAATCGCGATGAACCATTTTTACGGCTGCATCCATAGGTACGAGAGTGCCCCATGCACTTTCTGATTCATTTGATTACGCAGTGCCGGACTTACATCGATTGAGTAGGACCAGCTGATGAAGTGAGCAATCGTCCCAGATCCTGCCATCATATTCTCGAGCCCGCCGGAAAAAGATGCGGCGATCGGGCAACACTGCACGACATTACCGTGGCGAAACAGCGGCCGCACGATTACGCGCTGTCATGCTGCTGTGATACCTCAGCATCAGACGGACAGGAAGGACCAGTACAGCCTGCCCTGCCGGCCACGGTATGTGAGCAAACCGCCGACGACGGCGAGCCTTGTGTTTGCCCTCCAGGACAACAACTACAGGTGAAAAACCTTTGACTAGCGGGCATACGCAAGGCAAATCAAGCCACGATGACACGTCATCAGCTAGAAATTTATCCCAATCTATGGCCAGTTTTTTCTTGAACAGTGCAAGTCAGTAATATAGCAGAAACTGGGTTTATGAATGGATGTTTAGAAATCTGCAACACTCGACTGATAAGCAGTTTCGATCCTGACACAGATCCGTCAATTGTAGGAGATCCATTCATTATGATCCGTCGAGCACTGACATCCGTGACTTCACTCGTTCTGCAGCCAACCGGCGTTCTCTTCACTCTGTATTCGCACCCCCTCCAGTGCCGTCTCCTGGCCCCACGGAACGCGACCATGAAGGACGAACAACCTTCCTGACCGGTTTACTTTCTCCGTTCCCTTGGGCTTCTCTCCGTTGAAGGATTGCCGGTTGGCTGTCTTTCCTAGCACGGTGTTCGGTTTCAATTTTGCTTCTCGTTTCAGGCCTAAATTGGGCCTTTACACAGACGCGCCGCGTCTCGCTGTTATCCCGGATGGGAACTTAATAACGTTCACGACGTCCAAGCTTTTCAGGTATCGGATTTCACAGTGGGAAATGGCATTGGGCCATGATATTGTGCTGATTACCGTCAGCTTAGGAGTCAGAGAGCAGGCCGTAACGTATGCCAACTGGCATCGGCATGGAAGAGTCCGCCGTTCATTGTTACCTGAGCTGAACTCCTCTGAGCCTGGCGGGAGGAGCGGATATCACCAGCCCACCTCTTCTGACGAGCTGCGGGACCAGGCTGTCCCACGGCCCCACTGCTCACCGTCCGGCTGTTGCCAGCCCTTCTCACCGAGTCGCGGCGTGCAGCGCCCGCTGTCCGCGCCGCTCCTCCTCTGCCGGTCTCCGTCGGAGCGCAGACCACTCACACGTCGGACGGACGGCGCGTCGCGGCGGCGCGCCGGGTAGACACTGCCCTCCCACGACTGACGGCCGCGTGTCAGACAGCCCGGCCCCGACCGACGGATTTGGCACCGCCGCCGGCCCGCCGCCCAGACCAGCGTCGCCACCGACGCGACGGCGACCGTCGTCGGCGGCGTCGATGGAGCAGATGGGGGAAAGAACTGTGTGTGTGCGGTCTCGCCCGAAACGGTCTGGGGCGATTTGTGTTGGTTTTCACTCGTCCGCAGGGGCCCGTGACGATCTTGACGGTCCGAAACGAAATGCGATGGCGTGCGACGATCCGTAACAGTTACCGTCTGCGACGGCTTGAATTGCCTGCGATATCCGCTGGTGTTCTATGAGGGCCATGATACTCAGCAGACTTGCGGAATATCTGGCACGGCAGTTTGCGTCTCGGACGGACATAGTAGGTGCGCACTCACAACGGCTGAGGGTCACCAGGCATGCGTTCAGGATTGTGACCGGTCATGCCGCTTCCAGGTGCGACAGACAACCTTTCAAGCAAGGGAATTTGATTTATGAGCTGAGACGGAAACGTCCATTTGGAGAGCGACTGGGAATTCGACACTGCCGTGTCTTTCACAAGCCAATTTCCTGTTAAAGCGCCACGGGATCTCGTGGGAATGTACCATTACGACGCAGCCTCATTTGGTCTGAAGCGCAGAGCGAACGTTCGCCACTGTAGCAGAATGTGAACGGAGCTAAGATATAATTTACCTACATACCAACATACCTATCATATTTGGTTGGAGATTTATGAACATTATTCTGGAGGGCTAGCAAACGATTTCAGACAGTTTCTTTCCCGACATTGTCATATGTCTGATGTGAACATCTCTCAATACTGGGGGTCCAGATCCCCCCAGGCTTTCAAGCCAGGCTAGGATACCAACAAACCACAGAGTCTTCGACCACGTCCAGTTCCAAACGGATGTCCGTTCTGTGTACCAAAGGTATGAACGGAGCCGAGATTTTACATACCTTCATGTGAACATACATAACACGTATGGCTGGAGATTTCTAAACATTATTTTGCGGGGCCTACAGCGGTGTCAGTTTCTTTCCAATCACTGTTATGGGTCTAATGTTAACCCGTCCCCAACTGGGGGGCAGTTGACCGCCCCCCTGAGGTTTTTCTGGGATTGCGAGAGAACGAACAAACAAAGAGTCACAAAACTTTGTGCACCTTTTGCCTAATTATCTTTACAGCTTTTGTCAAAGTTTTGACCTCAGGTCAGCTCAGGCGTTTAACCTACGTCAGGTCAAAAAGACCTATGTCCAAAAACGTTTAGCGCCCTGTAACTTTTTCGGAAAACAAGATATCGCAATAATACTTTCAGTGATTAGTCATCTTGATAGATGCAACAAATCTGCTATCTCAGATTTTCGGAATTTTCCGGGTCATTGACCTAAGGTCAAGCCCATTTTTAAGACATGTCGTTTCTTTAGGAAACTGACGCAATACTTCATAACGTTTTTACTGCGGAGTGAAGCAGACATCTAGTTACCGTCATTGGGCAAAGCATCAATGACTTCCAGCCATTGACCTGAGGTCAGGTCACAAATAACTGTAGTGAGCAAAATGTACCACCGTCAAAATCAGCGATGAATTACTCAGAATGGGTAGAAATTGGCAGAACTGGTTTGCACAGACGTAAGAATTACCAGGAACCTCAAAAAGTTAGAAAAATTGCACATTTTGGAAATAAACAGGCTCTCGCAAATAACGCTCCACCAATTTTGTGGATTGGTAACTAATAAATTTTTCCAAAATTTATGCATGAAAAACCATCACAAGAACCACTAAGATCAATAAAATTTACATGGATAGGCTTTTTTAGCGAAAATAAAGGAACGCTAAACTTAGTTCCCGTTAATTTCTTACTGCGTACGGCTGCGCCGCACGCCGACAGCCGGCGTGAAAATTGCTGTTTTTAACTCAACGTTTTGGCGTATATATTAACAAATCCAAGAAATTAGATGGGTGTCAGCATTTGCGGACCTCTACTTGCGCCCTGGTGCCTTCAACTATGCGTTATTAGTCACAGCCCTTGAGATTCAGGCCGTTTGTCGGTCTCATGCAGTCGGCTATGGGAAAACATATATAGGACGTAAATTGCTTACATATTATCCTAAACTAAAAATGAGACCAGTTTCGAGCTCTGCTTGTCACAGGCTTTCCAACGGTGCGCTTCTTTGTGTCGTACAACCAACCGTTCGTGAGTTAGAGGGGGCGGCCAACTGCCCCCCCCCCCCCATGTCGAGCATGATCGTAACTGACCGACGGTCGTGCGCGGGTTAACATCTCTCAATATTGGAGATCTAGGTCCTCCCCAGTCCCCTGAATTTCAAGCTATGCTAACACACCAACATATCACAGCGCGTTCCACCATGGGCAGTTCTAAAACAATGTTTAGAACTTTACGAACCAAACCAACGTTTACATATGATCGTATTTAACCCGTCCACGACGGGGGGGCAGTTGACTGCCCCCCCCCCGAGGTTTTTCTGGGATTGCGAGAGAACCAACAAACACAGAGTCACGAAACTTTGTGTACCTTTTGCTTCATCAATTTTACATCTCGTGTCAAAATTTTGACTTCAGGACAGGTCAGGTGTCTGACCTCAGTCAAGTTCAACGGATTTATGTCCAAAAAAGTTTAGCGCCCTCTAACTTTTTCGCAAAACAAGATATCTCAATAATACTTTGAAGGATTAGTGATCTTGATAGATGCAACAAATCTGCTATCTCAGATTTTTCGGAATTTTCCAGGTCATTGACCTAAGGTCAAGCCCGTTTTTAAGACTTGTCGCCGTTTTTTAGGAAATTGACGAAATATTTCATAACATTTTTAGTGTGGAGTGAAGCAGACATCTAGTTACCGTCACTGGGCAAAGTATCAATGACTTCCAGCCATTGACCTGAGGTCAGGTCACGAGTAACTGTAGTCAGCGAAAATGTACCACCGTCAAAATCGACGATGAATTACTCAGAATGGGTGGGAAATGGCAGAACTAGCTTGCACAGACGTAAGAAATACCAGGAACCTCAAAAAGTTTGAAAAGTAGCATATTTTGGAAATAAACAGGCTCTCGCGAATAGAGCTTTAACAATTTTGTAGATTGGTAACTAATGAATTTTTCCAAAATTTAAGCATGAGAAACCATCAAAAGAACCACAGAGATGAATAACATTTGCACAGATCGCCTTTTTTCGCGAAAATAAAGAGACGCTAAAATTAGTTCCCGTCGATTTGATACCGCATACGGCAGGGGCGCACACCGACAGATGACGGGAGAATCGCCGTGTCTTTAACTCAACGTTTCGGCGTATATGTTGAACAAATCTAGGGAAATTAGACGTGTATCGGCATCCGCGGACCTTTACTTGTGCGCTGGTACCTTTACCTATGCGTTATAAGTCACAGCCCTTGAGATTCAGGGCATTTCTCGGTCTCATGCAGTCGGCTGTGAGAAAACATATATCAGGTGTAAATTGGCTTACATATTATCTAAAACTAAAAATAAGACCAGTTGCGAGCTCTACTCGTCACAAGCTTTCGAACGGTGTGCTTATTTTTATCGTGCGACCAACCGTTCGTGAGTTAGAGGTGGGGGACAGTCAACTGACCCCGCCCCAGTCGCCCGTGTTCGAAACGGACCAACGGTCGCGCGCGGGTTAAATGCGCGCTGATTAAAGGGAAATTTAAATTCCGCCGCTTCTTTTTTTAGTTTCGTTGCCCATGCTCAATGCAGAGCATCCCAGATTTAGTAAGATATTCCAAATGTTCATTACTTAACTCATTGCAACATTTTTTAATAGACTTGCACAAATGATGAAAATCATATTTCAAAATAAACTACTTGAAATTTCCCGCACCAGAAAATGATTTCAGAGTCACTAATAAGTAAGTAAACGATGCCCATAATGAAAACATTAGCAACTTACCGTCAGAATATCGTTTGTATTTGTTTTACATGAATCTGATGCCAGATATTTCATACAGTGATGACAGAAATCAGAACCCTGCCATGCAAAGCTTGTTGCACAGGTCGTCCCACATCCGATCGTCCAACTCCAGGTACCGACCGACTTATGTGAAAAGCCTAACGTGCCGTCAAGGATAGGATAAAATAGATACAACTCTGTGGTAATCACTTCCTGTGGTACGTTGCCAGCTAAGCCGTGGGCCAAGTCGTCTTTGCCGAGGGGACACGCACGACTCGCATTCGCATAAGGTCCAATTGTACGAAAACATTGGGCACCCTGACGGGTTTAGCACAAACCTTTCAAGAAATGAGACACCCTGAGAGGTTGTAAGAATTTATAGTCTTCAACCGACCTTTTTTCCTGACCCCAAAAGAAGCTGATTTAGACGAGCTAAAGAAAAACCTGTTCATCTTACCACACTCTGCTCTGGATGCTGAACCATTTCTTGAATTATGAAGCATTTCAAGTCGCAGCCGATGTGCTTGAATGTTCGGCATGTAAAACAATATGCTTCCAAGTCTTAGTCCAAGTCAAGTCCTAGTCTTAACATGGGACTTGCAAGTCTACGCAAAACTACTTTTCGATGATGATCTGCGGGTAAACCTTCAGCTTTCAAAGCTGACAAACAGTAAAATGACTTTGCGGTAAAACATGTAAGTCTTCCTTGAAACAATGGTCACCTTTCTTCCGACAATTCCCGAGATGACTAGAAGTGCACCGAACTCATCCTGTTCTGTGTGTCTTGAACGCAAACTGGGCCCTTGTATGCACAATGGTTATTCAGCTTATACATTTTATTTCCGATCAAGTGCTCTCGTGTTTATACGATGCCAGTGCGTGCGGACACAGTGTCGCTGGTGCGCTGCAGGTCGGCCATTTCCGCGGCGTGTGTGAGCTTGTGCTCATTTGACGTCGTGCACGTAGTGATTAAAGATGGTCTCGTACTGCTCCTGGTGGCCTGAGGTCACAGCGGGGTCACCGTGTTTCATCACGTAGGCCTCGCAGTCCTCCAGGGTCGCAGTACCGGTGGCAATCTGGAAAAAACACAGATTAGGAAAATATAAGCAGAGGTGATATCATGCTCAAGAGTTCCATGTTAGGCAGAGGCAACCGTTTCTTAAGATTATTTGTTGTTTTTTGTGAACTTTGAAGTGATGGTAGTTTAATGCAAGACAAACGCGGTATGTTTCCGACAGGTAATGCATGCTAACTCCATCCTGCTTCAACAAAGTTATTTTACTACTCGACGAAGGTCACTATCAGTCCAGTTCACGGGCGCATATTTTTTGCTAAAAGTAATACATATGTTCCAAAGACGACAGTTCTTTTCACTTCATTAGAAATGGATGAGATACCCATTATGTCTCTCCACATGACTGACAGAAATCTCGATTCGATGTTTCTTAAAGCGCAATGCTTGCCCCTGTCGGTGCCCTAACGGCCATCAACGGCCAACACAACGCAGCTTAACTTGATGTTATGCGCGACGCAGGGTCTGAGACCGGTTCCGGTGACCGGTCACTACGTCACCCCTCGCTCGGCCGCCACGCGCGGCCTCACCTTCTGGCCAAGGCCGGTCTTGTAGGAGCTGTAGCGCTGCTGGACGGCGCGGGACAGCGTGCCGTCTGTGATCAGTCGGGCAGCGATCTTGAGACCGCGCGCCAATGTGTCCATGGCACCCACATGGCCGATGAAGAGGTCGCGCGGCTCAGTCGACTCGCGCCGCACCTTGGCGTCGAAGTTCAGGCCGCCCGGCTGCAGGCCGCCCTGGCGGAGACGCGACGGCGCCACTCAGCGGACGGTCAGGGAACCGCCAACGGACGATCAACGGATGGATTGCCAGCAGACGGTCAGCGGATCGTCAACGAAGGGTCAACGGACGGACGGTCGGCAGACGGCCAATGGATCGTCCGCAGACGGTCAGATGACGGCTAGCGGAAGGTCAATGGGTGGTTTACGGACGGTCAGCGGACGGCCAACGGACGGTCCGAGGACGGACAGCGAATAGCTTAACCTTCGCCGGACAGGGCGGGTGAAGGTGGATTACAAAAAGACGAAATTTTTCTTTCATATTCAGTCCCTCGTGAAATGGCCAAATTTGACTTCGGGTGGTTTTCCAACGCACCGAATGGGTACATCGAGCTTTCTTATTATGTTTAACGTCTTTGGAGACACTTAAACAACTTGAACACCATAGTTTCTGCCAACAAAATATCGACAGGCGATTTGACTTAAGATGGATTTTGGTGGCCTCGTCTGGGCAATTCCTTCTAGTTTTGCCATGGTCTTCCGAACGGTGTTTTACTTCTGTCCGACTGGTAGTTCTCAAGATTCGGGGAGAGGGTTCTCATGAACCCCTGGCCCGGGGCAGGAGGATGCGAAGGCCGGTTCGGTGAGGTTTAAGGACGACCAACGGACCGTCAACTGATGGTGAACGGACGGTCAACGGACCGTCACCTGATGGTGAATGGACGGTCAGCGGGCGGCTAACTGACGGCCAAAGGGCGGTCGGAGCGTGATAAAGGAAATGTCAGCTGACGGCCATCGGAGTAGTAACGGGACGTTATCAGATGCCTACAAGACGGCCATACGATGGTCAGAAGATAGTCGCCAAACAGTTACCAGCCAGTCACAGACAATCATCTGGTGGAGAACGGACGGGCCCGAGGCATCCGGCGAACGGCCGGGCAACTTTTTTACAAACTAATCGCGCGGGAAGGATAGCGAAGCAAACGCGCCGTATCCATCATTTCCGTTTATGCAAAGCTGAATATTAACAGATCCACATGATAGGCCTGCATGAATTCTGCAGCATGGCTGCGTAGCTGGAAATACAAATATTCACGGTACGTAAAAGTTGGCAACGTTCCCCTTCCCTAAACAGATACATACAAACTATGGACGTTGTCCGCGTCTTTCTGCACTCTTCTCTCTTTCCCGTGTTTTATTCATTCCCAGTTCTACCCCGTCTGCGTTAAGCTACATATTCAAGGAAAAGACATCATCGAAAGCAATGAAAGTTCATTATCATTAAATGACCTCAAACAATTTGGTCCTTGGAGTTATATCACGTCAAGACGTATCGAACACACGCTTTGTTTAGTGTCTCCCATCCAAGAGGCCAGTGTGAGTCAGCCTAACGAAACCCATCTGTTAATCTGGTAATTATCGGAATCAGTGCATCTTAACTCTATTCCCGGAGGGCTAGACGGTATGGTCGATTCCCGGCAGGGAGGGGGCGGATTCGGCCCCCCTCCCTGCCTGTGCAGTTCTCGGGGCCTGAGACCTCGAGAACTACACATCCGATTTCATTGAAACAAACGGCAATCGATTCGCCATGACATAAGCTACACACAAAAAAAATAATAAATTTTCAAAATTTTTGAAGGAGGTGGATACAGCGGGCAAAAATATCAAAATTGGGGTTACTTTTTGACTTCTTATAACTCCGTTGTTTATGGACCGATTTCGATGAACTTGGCATGAATCGAGAGATTATGGATGGGACGTTTACCAAGGGTGCAGACATTCGAATTTTTTTTAAAAATTCATAGGCGTTCGCAGGGTTTCAAAAATAGGAGGATTTATTTTTCAATAAATGGATGAACAAAAAAGGTAAAAGCACTTTTTTGGCTTCTGCTTGTCATATTATGCTGAAGAAGTACAAATCGTATTACACTGCTCGTATAACGTTAAGCATAGGCGGTGCCAGGGACATAAAAAGGGGGAAACCGTCACGGTCACATGCTCTTCAGATCAGCTTGTGACCTTTGACCTTAAAGACCTCCAATGACCTTGGAGTCACTTGGAATGAACTTTTGTGCATTTAGTATTATCTGTAAACGTTTTCAACCATTTGAATTCACTCTGTTTCAAAAATTCCATTTTATGGCTATTGTGACATAGGGTACGCGTACTGACATTTTAGATCATAGCTCCATGACCCGACCTGGTATCCAGCTGAAACTTGATACACAAGTAGAGCGCATCCTTCTACGCTGTCTATATTCCGGGTTCCTTATTTAAGAAAATAGTGCCGAAATTATTACTATAAAACCAGATTCTGAGTTTTGAACTTGACCTGATTTTGCAAAGTGACCTCAGACATACAAAATTTTGCTTGCACATTGCCCAAGTATTTAGTTATACATCCATGCAAAGTTTTAAGTTCTATCTTAAAAACGCTATTTTTTGCAGTCATTTTCCTTTTACCCTTAACAGGGCCAAAAATGGCCTTAGGTGCCTCCCAAAAACGTTGCCTGGCTCCGCCCCTGAGCAAAACAGAATTTCGAAACTTTGTCACAGTACGTAGAAAGAATAGCTAAGAAAAAGTCACTAAGTGTCGTAAAGCTGCGTCAAAAAAATCCTGGAATTGGCAAGGAAAAACCTGAGAGGGTCGGATTCAGCCGCCCTGCCGGGAGGGTTAAGAGGTGGAAATAGCCATGTCGCCGCTGTCATACGACGCCAAGGTCTCGACGCTAGATGGGGCAAGATTCTGGGCTACGCACACGCTTGATGCAGAAATGATCAACCAACTTAAACATGTCCCCGATGCACACTTGACTCCAGGTGAGGCTGGCAGGCGACACAGTGAACGGCTTTTTTAACTTCTGCGGGTTAACTTAGGACTGAAATCTACACCGGTCGGCGGCATGTGATTTTTTGGCCTGATGAAGTCATCGCTTTAATGTTCGATATTTCCTCGTCAGCGTTCCAGCTGTGGGATTGGCGAGACGTAGATATCCGAGACTTACGTGGTGCTTCTGTATCCGTTTGAACACTTACCTGTTCGATGATGGTCTTCATTACCATGGTGGCTCCCTTGACGTCCATGGGGAACTGATCCGTGTCCCAGCCAAGGTCCGGAGAGCCGGTGTTGGCGTCCACTGAGCCCAACATTTTCATCCTGAGGGGGCGGAATGGTCACATCGGCTCCTAAGAAAATCACTCAAAGGTCGCTGTATCAAAACCATTTATATCTTCTGTTCATCACTGCAACTGCAGCATCACGCTACTGCAGCATGATGACGCTATTTTCCGCCCACATTTCAGGAGAAGGTGGAAACCAATATTCATCAGAATATATGATCGGGACTCACGCGGACGCCATAACGATGTCGTGTTCGTAGCTGTGGCCGGCCAGCATCGTGTGGTTGGGCTCGATGTTGAGCTTGAAGTGTTTGTCCAGGTGGTGCGTCTTGAGGAAGGCGATAACGGTCATGGCGTCGTAGTCGTACTGGTGCCGGGTGGGCTCCTTTGGCTTGGGCTCGATCAGCAGCTGGCCCTTGAACCCGATCTTCTCCTTGTAGGCTGTCGGCAGGGTGCGCGTCGGACGGCGGAGAAGATACTAGTTTGGTCGGTCACGACACCAAATGGACCTTTTCTTTCTTGGAATTGTGAGATTTCTTTGTAGCTACTAAAATTAGGGAAGAGTCATTTTAAAATAACGTGGAAATAATTTCTGAGAGTGTTGTACAAAATAGTATATAATATGGAAATCGAGGGGCGTTTGCAAAAAAGAGTGCCCAAGCCCTGTGCTTGCTCGCTTGCCACCAGCTCGCTTGCCACCGAGTATTTATTTATGTTTATATTTATATTTTCCGTTCCGTTCCGGGCGTTATCCAACTACGCTTCTCCCTTTACAATCTGACACTAGCCACAACCCTAGCTGCTTCTCTCCTTCCAGGGTCTGTCCTTGAAGAAGGATGCTTCTGCCGCCGGAACCCACCGACAGCCATCTTGAAGAAGGTGGCCATGTGCTGCAGCTCCTTGTTGAGGTCGGTGTTGAGCAGCGTCTGGAAGCCCTCGCGGCCGCCCCAGAACACGTAGTTCTCGGCGCCGAGCCTATGCGCCACCTCGAGGCCCTTGCGGAGGGCGGCGCCGGCGCAGGCGAACACGTGAGCGTCAGGGTTAGTGGCGGCTCCGTTCATGTACCTGCCGACCGGCGCACGACCGTCAGGACGCCGGGAACTTCACGGGCGAGCTGCGAGTGCTCGGCAGGTGTTGACGGACAGTCTCATGTATAGTTTTACGAAGGCGACGGGATGGACGGCGTAACTGGCGATTTAACTCAATGCATGGTAACCGTGGGCAGATAGGCGTTGGCCTGTTCGCGTTATTCCCTTGATACAGGAACCTATTCCTCACGAGAAACCTATCTCCAACAGCACCTGGGGTGGGAGAACAGGTTGCAGGTGGCCCACAGCAGCTTGATGCCGTGCTGCTTCTGCAGCTGGGCAGCCAGCTCCACCATCTCGTCCAGGTTGTGGTTGGTCTCTTGCCACGTGGCTCCCTCCGGTGCAATATCACGGTCGTGGAATGTCCAGTACTTGTTTCCTGTGGAAATACCCTGTCTCAAGGGACGGATATGACAGCTTACGGAGGACACTGCCGCCAGGATGCTGGAAACTGCACCGCTATTCATTAAGAGCATAAAAAAACATGAATCGATACGAATGGCAATACCAAAATTCGTTGATGAATGGCATACGGCTATTACGTAATCACGACCGTTACAATCCTCACGCTTCTATGTCGGTTCTCGATGCATGCATCAAACACACCGAGTTTGGAGAAGAACTCGAAGGCGGCGCGCATCCGGCGCTTGGCGTTCTCCAGACTGTCGGAGTTGTCTTCCCAGGGGCGCGCGATGGTGGCGCCGCCGAACGGGTCCAGGCCGGTGCCACGGAACGAGTGCCAGTAACAGACGGAAAAGCGCAGCCACTCCTCCATCGAACGGCCCATCACCTCCTGGCGCGCGTTGTAGTGCCGGAACACGAGCGTCTCATCCGGCGGGGCGTCCGGCCGGTACTGAATCTTCTGCACATCTGCACAGGGCGACACGAGCAGAACTGTGACGACTGGCAGGCTACGACCAATACAGCTTTACAGTAATTTTCCGCGCATTCGCCGAGCGGTAAGGGTATTTCTTCAAACTGTGTTCAGAAGTATCGAAAATTCACCAAGAATAAAATGGCCCGCTGACAGACGGACAGGATATGCAGTTCGTGATGTTGGAGATAAAAAACAAACCTGATTAAACCAGTAAGCTATTTGTCACGTCTGTCCAACAATGGCAAAACTTTTTGTTATAAAACTGGCAATATTCATCGATGTAGATGCCTCGATGTAGAACACCACATTAATAAATCATTATGTAACTCACCGACTAAACATATCTCGTATCGCACGAAATTTTGGCATCGCCACCAAAAGCTCAAGTCGACGTTTAATCATTTCGCCTGAAGTACTGTTGGCATCAAAATGAGCTCCAAAAATATTTTGTAACTCCAAAAATAATTCGTAACAGGTATCGTAACCATGATATATCTGACAGGGTACAAATAAGCTCCAGTTTTGACTTAGTGCACTTAACCCTCGCCCGTATGTGAGGGAGGTTGATGCAACCTTCCCTGAGGTTTCTCCAGGATAACTTCCGAACGGTCGGTTTGATCCACATGAAACTAGGCGTACCCTCTGGGGCATCCTTTTTGCATCTTGTGGTGAAAAATTCTTCTACATTGCTATGGTGACGATCTGTGACATCATAAAGGAACTATGTCAGCCATTTTCGCGCGCCGCTGCGGCCGGTGTACAACGGTCTCAGTATTGTCTTAATGTGAAACGACTGGAGTGCACAAATGCAATAAAATATATATATATATCAATTGACTCCAAACTGCATATTCTATAAGACCACACATAGATTTAATAAGCTTATGCTCAATGCCGGGAGCTCACTCACTTTTTATCTCTGGAAATGCGATAGGAAATAGGTATCGCAAAACAACCCAGTTTTCAGATTGCTGGAGGTGTAAGGAATCGGACAATATAAAATTGGTAGGATTTATCTTTTTTTTCATCAAAAGGGAGAGCAATGCAGCGACCGCCTGACTTTTGCTCCGACGGGCGGAGCGGCGGCGGCCGCGGAATGAGGGGTCTACAATACCACGGCATGCCTAAAGTTAAATTTTGTTTTGTACATCAACTTCGAAAACGCTTTTCAGGTATCTAAGTTACGATTTTTAGTTAACCCGAGGTCATTCTAGGTCATTGGCTTCAGATAGCCTTGGATGACCTAAAATGACGTTTATCTGTTATTCGACAATAGTGCTTGTTAACTGAGATGCCAAATTTGACTTCAACATCTTTTGTTATCTACAAAAAGTTTCTGCAGTTCTGAGCACGCAGAAACTTGACCCGACTTGACAAGGATTGACCCAGCATGACCTGGATGGACTCCATGGGTGAAATACAGTTATATGGGACACAAAGAGGGTTACATGTATACTCATAATTGATTGAAGAATCCTACGATATCCGTTTCGTAACATCATCATTTATTCTTTGGCGTTCACTTGCGTTTAAACTAGAAAAGGTACCACTTTCTGCCGATTTTTGACATTTGACCCGACCTGGAAGGTCATCCGTGGACCTGAGACCTTAAAATGTGATACCAGTCGCGAGATCTCGTCACGCGCAACACGCTGATTTTCTTGCGCGACGCTCTAGGACGCACGGTGCGGAAATGGCCAGGGAGTCGTATCAGTCCTCCCATACATCCGTCTTATGCCGAAGGCCCTATACGGACTACTGCGATGCCCGCGAATACATACGGTATGCTACCTTGATCTTTTGTACTTTACTGCAATATTTCTATGCATATGTTCTGTGACGCTGTCTGACGTCAGCTTTCCACGCGCTCCGGAACGGCCAGGCTCCTGTTAGTTCACATCGTAATCCTGCGAGCCATTCGAACGGGGGGGGGGGGGGTTGGGTTTGCGAAAAGAAGTTAGGTTTTTTTTTGGAGTAGGGGGGGCATCCCCGACGCCAAACACTCGATAACGTCAGATAACATTAGGCGCTCGATCCACTTGACGTTGTTCGTATGTACGGAAGGATCGACGCTACAGTTTACGCTGATTTTGAATTTAACCGGGCTGCGAGGTTTTTCTGCGATTGCGAGAAACGAAAACACAGAGTCACGAAACTTTGTGTACCTTTGCTCCATCAATTTCACGTCTCGTGTCAAAATTTTGACCTCAGGTCACGTCAGGTGCCTGACCATCGACCACGTCAAACAGACCATAACGTCCAAAAAAGTTTAGGCGACCTCTAACTTTTTCGCAAAACAAGATTTTTAATTTTTTTTTTTTTTTTTTTTTTTTTTTTTTTTTTAAAATTTTTTTTTTTTTTTTTTTTTTTTTTTTTTTTTTTTTTTTTTTTTTTTTTTTCCCTTTTTTTTTTTATTTTTTTTTTTTTTTTTTTTTTTTTTTTTTTTTTTTTTTTTTTTTTTTTTTTTTGTTTTTTAAAAATTCTTTTTTTTTTTTTTTTGGGGGAATTTTTTATTTTTTTTTCTTAGCTTTTTTTTGGGTAGGGGTTAAATAAAATTAGGGGAAGATAAAACTTCCCCAACCTCAAAAATGTTTTTTTTTTTTTTAGGAAGAGGAAAAAACAAATTTTTTTTTTTACAGAGTTATTAATTATAACAACAACAATTTTTTTTTTAATATTTTTTTTTTTTAAAAAAAAGTTTTTTTAATAATCCCCCCATTTTTTTTTTTTTTTAATTTTTTTTTTTTTTTATTTTTTTTTTAAAAACCACCAAAAAACCCAAAAATCTCTAAAATTTTTATATATTCTTTTTTTCCAAAAAAAAGGAACGCTAAAATGTTCCCGTAATTGTAGATACGGAAGGATCGACGCCTACAGTATTACCATGTTTATAACTCAACGTTTCGGCGTATATATTGAACAAATTGGGATTGTTTCGGCTCGCGGACATTACTGTGCGCCTTTAAATGTTGCGAGGATGTCGTCAGTTTCCATTGCAGAAAGGCATTTTTTTGTTTTTAGAACAACGGCCCTGAAAAAATATCCCCTGGTATGTATAATATCCCCAAAAATCAAACTTATTTATTTCTATTGCAGGACAGCAGCATCCACCCAAAACAACTACCAGGTGTTATAACGCATATCGGGTTGCGTCATACAGCATGGTTCATACAGACTATCAGAAACAAAGTCACAAACTCAGCGACGGTGAGTGCCTCCCCACCATCATATCAGTGCACGTGATCGGTATGGGGCCTCAGTTTTCGTTTACAGTTCGATAGAGACCCGCCTCCCGTGACGTGACAAGCTTTACTTCACACAGCGACCGCCCTGATACAGGCGTCTGGCATCTCAGTCGATAAACAGGATGAGATGAAGAATGGTCTCGAGAGAGCTCGTGCTTCCGGTGATAGTTCTCATACGCCAGAAAGTAATGTCAAATGGTATAGCCAGCTCTCGCGTTTGACGTTCATAGCTACATTCTGAAACATGTATGTAATGTCACATTATCACCGTCTAATGTTCAACGGGTTTACCCCACGCACTGGAAGGAGAGATCTTTTTGTGCTCCCCACTTATTTTTCTTGAAAATTTCGAGGACGTATCGGAGCCGGCTGCTGCTACTTTGTGACATTTATGGTAATTGAATAACTCGTCGATTGACGAAGACATCGACATTAAGGCGAAGATCGAAAACCGGTCGAAACTTTTTTAAGTTTGAAGCATCTGAAATCAAGCAAACATAACAAAAATAACGGTTGCCGCTGACAAATGGGAACATTGTGAAAGGACTAGCGTTCTACCTAAGATTACCGCAATCAGACCAATTAACATCAACACAATCAGGCGACGTCATTCGGGCATAAGTAATGGGATGTATCAAGACCAAAACCAGGATCAACAGGTGTCAAGGTCATCAAAGGTCAAGGTCAACCAGCTTGTCACCTGATCCAGATTTGCTTTACAACATGTCGGTTTGTATGAACTATGCATTCAGAGACCCTAATAAAAACAAGTTTGCGCCCAGTGATACACTTACATATACCAGGGTCAGTGAAGGTCAAGGCCATCGAAGGTCAAGGTCAAATATCTTATGGCCTAGTCCAGATTTGTTTTGCGACATGCCGATTTGTATGAAATATGCATTCAAAGACCCTAATAAAACACGTGTGCGCACATGGAGACGTATATATACAGGGTGTCTATAAAGTCTCTTTACGATTTTAAAAATCTATTAAAAAGGCAGTTGACAAGATTTCTTAACTAGATTTGATCTAATGTAATCAGTGGTTGTCAAAGTTTTTTTACCTCATTTAATACACCTCTATATGGGCACCATTAGTTGCACGAAGCACATCAAGACGGTACTCGATTTCTCGCCATGTTCGCTGTAGCATAGCCTCATCAATGGTGGCAATGGCATCAGAAATCCTTTGCTTCAAGTCAGTAATGTGCCGAATCTTTATTCGATACACGATATCTTTCACATAACCCCAAAGAAAGAAGTCCAAGGGAGTGATATCTGGTAGATAGTTTCGCTGAGTCTGCACAGCCGATTTTGTCTCAATAAACCGTGATACACATTGTGCTTTCTCTTGAGGAGTAGCCATTTTTTAGGGTTCCATTTAACAGAATCCCGTCACCAACAGACTACCTGAAACTCAAAATTTGAATGTGATCACAAACTTTAATAAACACTGATTAAAACACAACAAATCTGGTTAAGATAACTTATCAACTGCCTTTGTAATAAATTTTTAAAATTGTCAAAGATTTTTTTTTTTTTTTTTTTTTTTTTTTTTTTTTTTTTTTTTTTTTTTTTTTTTTTTTTTTTTTTTTTTTTTTTTTTTTTTTTTTTTTTTTTTTTTTTTTTTTTTTTTTTTTTAATAAGATTATTTTTTTTTTTTTTTTTTTTTTTTTTTTTTTTTTTTTTTTTTTACCAGGGTCCGTGTAGGTCAAGGTCATCAAAGACCAAAGATAACTATTTCTGTGACTATTTCTAACTGTGACCTGGTCCAGATTTGCTTCGCAATACGTCGATTTGTGTGAACTATTCATTTAAAGACCTTACTAAAAACACGTTTGGCACATCGATATTCATATGTATATACATACGCAACTACACGTGCATACATAAATATAAACGCTGGAAGTGATCAGATGTACCAATGTTGACTACTTTCGCCGAAAAATACGCCAAAAAGATGCGTGTAGCGCCCTCATTTACACTCAAGCTATCCTGTGTTGCTCGAAATCTGATCTGTAAACGATGAAAAAATGGCGGCATAGGTCAATGACCTGACATGGCCTCGGCCCAAAATCCTCAGTCAAGAGTTCAGATGAATGGAAGTTGTCGTATTCCACGTTTTAAAGCTCATACAAACACCCTTTTCCCGTTTCGCTTGAAAAGTTGTATGGAATGTCCTGTACAGGCAGAGAAAATGTCAAAAGTTGACATTTTCGACCCCATTTGACCCTGAAGATATTAACCTAGGGTCATGAAAACCGCACACAATGTAAATCGTTATGGCCCTACCCTGTCCGCACAATTACGTGTCTCTAGCTCTTTCCTTTGCCGAGATCGGAAGGGGGGTCATTTTGGACCCCCTTTCCAGTGCGCGTTAGCGCGAAACCCCTTCCACTGCTCGGGTTAGTATCCCCTGTAAGGGCTAAAATGTTGCGGGAATCACTTAAGCATGTTTTATTATTTAAAGTATTTACCTTGCTGATTCTTTGTACCCACGAAGACAAATGTTGTCGTGGAAGTCTGTTCTAAGACAAAGTGCATCCAAAAATAACCTGCGACAGGAGTGACGCGTGTCAGCAGATTATGTCACCTTTGGATAGAATCCTGGCAGAAAGATTGCAGTTCAAACAGCCTATAGGACGTAACATAAACTGCATAATGTGCTGGCGTAGAACGAAGTGATGAACCTATTTAAGTCAGGCTTCCGATTTACTTGACATTAAGGTCAAGTATGTCAATTTTCTAGTTCGAAGGAATTCAGTTGTAGGTTGTTCATTACGTTTTCATTTCGGAAATTCACGCGCGGCACTGATTCTCTTTGGACCAGACAAAACATTGGATGGCATGATTCAATTTCGGCAAGAACAGCAGCGACAGAAAATTAAAGAGAACGTTTTGCTAGCCTTGACGATCAAACTCCTGACGTTGCTATGGGGTTTGTCCAGCACTGGATGTCAGCTCTGGCTCTACACAAAAGGCACGTGTTAAACCAACGTCCATTGATCTGTGGCGTCACCGAGCGCCCCCGCAGCTGTCTCGAAGTCCTGCCGCCGAGCTGGGACAGCCAGGCCCTCTCAGCCCGCCCTTACCTGGGAACGCCTCCTTCATGTTGGCTCCGTTGTCGTCTTTCCTGGCCCGTTTGGCGGCACTGACTCCGGCCATGTGGCGTGCGGCTTGCGACGTCTGTTTATAAAGTCCTCAGCGACACCACCCGGCTGTCACCGGAGCCGGCCGTGTAGTCGCGCGGGCGGGCCCTGTTTTTACCGCGAGAATGCCTCCCAGGGTGAGTGCATGCGTGCGAAGACAGCCGTATCACGGCGTACACCTTTTCACGGCCGAATGCGCCAGCCAGGGGCGGTCGCAGCGCCGGGAGGTGGCCGATTACGTCTCAGTCCGCTCATCAGAGCGCCGCGCCTGTGGGATCAGGTGGAGCGGTGGATCTGACTATGACAAGGGAATCTGAATTTATCCCAAGATGAAATGCATTCGTGATCACATGACAACGAAATTCCGTTTGGATTTAACTCGGCGTCCTCTTCAGGCATGACCCTAAACAACGTTTCAGTTTCAACGACTGTCCCAGATCGACCTCACGACCGCTGTCGTTTCGTAACGACCGGCTATCGGAGCTAGGGTCTTCAGAACGTTACAGGCAGGTAACGTTACATTAAGGTCTCGCGTTGGATTTTGCCCTACCTGGTGAGTCAATATTCTTGTTCCGATCCCCTTTATCCGCCGTCTCATTTTAAGCGCGTCAGAGGCCGCATGGCCCTGACAGTGACTCTGACCTTGGCGGGCCAGGCGGCAAAAGGTGTACGCCGTCCCCGTCATGGACGGTGGTGTTTGTACGAGGACTCGGAGGCCGACCCGGCGCTCCTGTTACTACCCAGCGATACGCCAGGCGTCCTCGTGCGACACCTGCCCCGCCCAGGCGCCGCAGAAGGAAACATGGTTCCGGCGGCCCATACCTGATGCCCGCAGGCCGGAACCAAACACGGGATGGCGGGTACCTCTGGACCGGGTCGGCTCATACGCAGGGTACGGCACGCACGTTCGATACCTGGATTCTGACGCAGATCTGTAGCCCAGTGTCAAATGGTACGACTCCTGCGAATTTTAAGGCGCACAGCGAATGATACCTCGCTAGACACGGACGGACAGGGATCCGTTGCAGAGGGGCGGGGAAGGGGACTGTAGATTCAGCCAAGATTTGCGACAGAACGTCACAAACGACGTTTGGATGCGGATAGCTGGCTTTTGAAAACAACATCAACGAGACAGTCATGAGCAATTTCTTTTCGCATCGATCCCAAAAAATTCCAGATCCCAGATCCCAAAGGATGTTTTCATGCTGGCTTGTGGCGCTTGGTGAAATCTCACCGTTCAATAAAAGTCGAACAATCGTGCTCTGACCCTCCCTTCTTCCAGACAGTACTGGTTCACCATAAATGCGGTCGCTCTGGAAATTAGATCGTTTGTTTCCATAAGCGCAGCCAGGGGGGGGGGGGTCCGGCCCTCCCTTAACCCTATTGCCGGAGGGCTAAACTGTATGGTCGATTCCCGGCAGGGGGGCGGATTCGGCCCCCCCCCCCTGAGATCTCGAGAACTACTCGTCCGATTTCATCGCAACAAACGGCAATCGATTTGCCGTGACGTGAACTACATTTTTATAAAAATAAATTTTCAAAATTTCGAAATTTAGGGATACAGGGCAAAAATGTCAAAATTAGGGGTACTTTTGGACTTCTATAACTCCGTTGTTTATGGGCCGATTTCAATGAAACTGGCATGAATCGAGAGATTATAGGATAGGGCTTTTATCATGGGTGTAAAAATCTGAAATTTTGAGAAAATTCATGGGCGTTCACAGGGTTTTAAAAATAGAAGGATTAGTTTTCTAACAACTGAATCAACAAAAGAGGCAAACACCCTTTTTTGGCTTCTGATAGTCATGCTATGCTAAAGAAGTAAAAATCGCATTACAATGTTTGTATAAGTTAGCATAGGCGGTGCCAGGGACATGAAAAAGAGGGAACTGTCATGGTTACACGTTCTTCAGATCAACTTGCGACCTTTGACCTTAAATGACTTCCAGTGACCTTGGGGTCACTTGGAATGATTTCGTGTGCATTTGGTATTATCCGTAAACGTCTTCAATCATTTGAATTTACTCTATTTCAAAAATTTCATCTTATGGCTGTTGCGATATGGGGTATGCGCAGTGACATTTTAGGTCATAGCTCCGTGACCCGACCTGGTATCAAGCTGAAACTTGATACACAAGTGGAGGGCACCCTTCTACGTCATATATATTCCGGGTTTGGCATTTGAAAAAACGGCGCCGAAATTATTGCAAAAAAACAAATTTTAACTTTTGACCTTGACCTGACCTTGTAAAGTGACCTCAGATAAACGAAATTTTGTGTGCACATTTTCCCACAATTTAGATATGCACCCATATAAAGTTTTAAGTTTTATCTTCAAAGCTCTGTTTTTGGCAGTCATTGTTCTGTTACCCTCAACATGGCCAAAAATGGCATGAGGTGCCTCCCAAAAACGTTGCCTGGTTCCGCTCCTGAGCAAATTAGAATTGTGAAATTTTGTCACAGCGCGTAGAAAGAATAGCTAGGAAAATTCACCAAGTTTCGTGAAGCTGCGTTAAAAAGCCTGGAATTGGCAAGCAAAAAACCCGAGGGAGGGCGGATTCAGCCCCCCTGCCGGGAATAGGGTTAAGGCCCGCATTTTTGTGAAAACCATTGCACATCGTCTTACCGGCAAGCGGTTTTCGTATGATTTCATTCCACTCTAAGAACTGAGTGAGAAACTTTAAGAACCCCCTTTAAGAAAATCCTGGCTGCGCCCCTGTTTGGTCCTGGATCGCGTGAGGGTCCTCGTTAACATGGCGGATGGTTGACAGGGAAGATCTGAGCACGTTTTCAAATGCTAAGTCGCATTGCTTCCATTACCATTGAACTAAAAATGAACGTTTATTGGCTCAATATGTTGCAGATCCTAGCCTTCCAATTGTACGTTTAAAACTGTTCCTTCGGCGACAAACTATTTCGTTGTAACGGAGTACACCGATAGACCTTGTTTACCAAAACGCAGAGAATAAAAAGATACTGACTGTTTCTGTATTGAATGGAACACTGATGATTTGTCATGCGTGTAAAACACATTTTTCGGAGTCGGAGCAACCGATACATTCGCCGTGATCCTTAGTTCAGATGGAAAAATGCAGGTATCTCCGTTATAGCACGACGGGTTCGATTCGCCTCGGCGTTTGACATTTGGCTCGTGGATCAGTTGTTAATTGACAAATAGAGGGTCATGCTGACTACCTCACGATAGTGTCATACCCTTCGCGGCACGTCAAACTTTCGCCACAGATCAGCCGTTACCTGCAATCGCCCGATCGGGCGTATATGCGCCTTGGTTTATACACACTATCGAGTGATGACTCTAACCTGGGGGTCAGATCAGCTTAGCTTGCACTGTAAGCAGCAAGCTAAGTAGTATTGTTTTAAGTAAGCTGCGTAACATTGTCTCTGATTCATAATATCAACCCATCGACCATTCGTACGTAGTCTTTAGAAATGTGTGGTTTTCATCCATTAAATGGCTGCCTCGGAATCAACTGATGAAAAATGTATACCATAAGTTATATGGCACTGCATCCTACACATAATTACTTTGCTTTCCAGTGTAAATATGGAGGGAACATAAGCAACCTTAACCTGACACGTCACGCTTACAACTAGTAGCTTAGACTTTGAAGTCCGTACGGAATTCGGGTCAAAGGCACTTTGGCACTCGCAGGGTACTGACAGACGTGAAACTCGTCGATAGTGACGGCTTGTAATTTCGACCGTTTGTGCCGCATTCGCCCCAAATTTCCGCACAGCTGGAAATACGCACAACACGCAGCGCATGACATCAACAGCGGTGCTCTGTCAGCGTCGTAACTGCTGCCGCATCCCTTTGCACGAATCACACATGGTACATGGCACAAGCAAATTCGCGCATGCGGCGCAGGAGCACACATGCAGGCAGACAGGCAGACATGTCGGTGCCCACAGCTGTTCCGCGGACCACCTGTTCATTGTGGCAGTTCGGCAGTTGGTGTCAGGTGAGCGCTGCCTCACGGCTCGCAGAGTTCCATCAGGACCCCTGACTCGACCCAACCGTCCCTCTCAGGTCACGCGTACGCTCTCAGGGGTCCCACGGACAGGTCAGTACTGCGTGGATCAGTTCGACACCGTTAGGAATTCGGCGTTCCGATGCCTCTTCAGTAACCTTTGTCCATATCTGCGTTTCCGGCCCATTTGGTCATGGGATTCGAATATTTCGGAATCGGACATTCACGGATGGCTGTTGTTCTTTTCGCAGCATTTTGTTCGAGAGCTCATCTTTCACAAAACGTTTTGTGAGCAAACTACAAAACTGTCGAGGCCTGGCTTGCAAATGGTTCTAAGATGGATTGAGTCCTTGCTTTGCCTTGTCTTGATGTATCGCGCGAATGATAAAATGGCAACATTTTAGTTAAACGAGCTATTTACTCACGCTCAGTTTCATGCTGCGTTCTGTACATTATACTGCCTCTTCGAATCAAAAGCGGCGCAGTCACGTCATTGGCCGGTGTCCTTCAAAGAAAACGTGTTTTCATTTCTTTTTTGTCCACATGGACCAGACACGCAGCCAATGGGGGAGGCGGCATGGGAGCCATCCCCCGAGCCAAGCGGTCTACTCTAGATGGTTACCGATTTCGCAGGAATACCGAAGTGGTTATATGTGTGATGCAAAAGTAAACATTATATGTTTTTCTTGTGCGTTAAATATGGGGTCATTGACATAAAATTTTAGATTTTCCTAAAATCTGACATTTGCCTCCCCCGAGGAAAATTCTTGCTACGTGCTCGACATGCATATCGCTATCTCCATGTTTTAATTCGATTACGGACGCCTAATTCCGGCGTGAGCAGTTTGCTGCTTCTCTACGATTAAACTCTGCTTGTCCATGTGTAAAGTTGTCATGACTCAGACAACATAAAACGGTGCTGACGCCACCGCGACCGTTCGGTGCCCCCGTGACGCACCAACACCTGTGTGGCGTCCTTGTTACTTATCGATCCGCTGATCTGACGGTGCTGCATGCGGGCGGGTCGCGTTTAACACTTCACCTGAACATGGAGAAGGCGGAGAGAGACACCATGAATTGTTCCATTCCAGCGCGTTAGGATATCGTGTTTATCCATATGTTCATTACAGCAAAAAGGAAGAAAAATGGGAAGGGGCATGAGTAGCCAGATTATTATGAGACGCCAGTTGGGCACATCACGCATTGGCAATGATTTTGAGTCGCCTGCATAATGCGTGGTGATAAATTCCGGTGTCTTTCCTGGCCCTATCCATGATGTTGAAATGTTATGTGCCTTTTTATGTATTTGTTTCAATGCGCGGTTTCAGCTTTCTCCGCAGCCGCCAGATTTACATTTGCGACAATTCCTCTGCAGAGCCCGGGTCGTTGACGGTCTCCGGAGGGCGCCAGCCACGCCGGGCGTGAGCCGGTGCTGAAGGATGGTGGCCGCCGAGCTGGCCGTCGGCATGATCTTCGTCGTCGTCTGCGTGTCGATTCCGCCGTGCCTGCTGGTCTTCAGCTCGAGCATCGAGAAGATGTTCGACCTGAAGGGCAAGTTCTCCAGAGCCGAGGCGGACACGGACAGCGAGCCAGAGGGCGGGCCGGAGGGGCACGGGGAGGACGAACAGCGGAGCCCAGTCGCAGAAGGGCGCCAGGAGAACGGCGCCGTGACGAGGAGGCAGGAGGCGCCGCCGCCGCAGCCGGCCGATCTGGAGGACAGCCTGAAGCCGAAACACGCCTGAGGGCCGGGGAGACGCCAGCAGCACGTGGCTGCGATGTGCGGGGGAGGGACACAGGAGAGCATGGGGTCAGCTGGGCTGGATTAGTGCCGCTGGGGGGGGGGATAGGCGCGAACGTAGTCGTTACGTCACGGAATGTCTGTGCTGCGGCACTGCTCGTGTTCGTGAAAATTGTAATTTGGTTTGCTGAAGGACTCAGTGATGACCATGAATTCGAAAAACGAATGTTTGGATAGTGGGCTGAAAGACAAAGCTCACGAAAATCAACAAATATCATTGGCTCGCGGCTTCAAGTGAAGCATAGGAACACATACGGAACGTAAAAGCAGCATCACGAAGGGGGTTAGTGTGTGAACCTTTGTGCACCTAAGGCTCATTTCTTCACCTCTGCATGTAGGCGGCGGCGAAATTCAATGGTTACTAAGCTCGCCGTGTGACCAAAATATCCCCCGCTCGAGTCCGGGTAAAAGTAACATTGCACAATCCCTGCAACAACCGGCGTGAGAAGCTGCGATGCGAAATGAACCTGGAGGTCGAAAATGTTGATAAATAACCCAACAACTAATCAATCTTCGCCCATGCTCAGATCAAATTGTCGCGCACTGGCGATGGTGATGGTGCTGAGTGAGTGGTGTTTTATTCATATGAAATAAACAAAACATCGCCATGTGATTCTGCGTCATGGAAATTCGGGACGTGGCCAGAGATCAGTGAATGGATGGTAACCGCCGAATGGAAATGTGAGCTTCCTAGCGACAGAAGAGCAATTTAATGCAAAAGTTTTTCGGCATCATTATACCTTGTCAGTGTAGAGTATTTGGTAGCAACTACCGGAGTAAGCGTTTATAACGCATCCGAGACTATTATGAAGAACTCGACCGGTTTGGGATGTGTGCGGTTCAAGGTCCTAACGCCCTGCAGTGGTGAAGATGGATGGAGAGCTTGCGAGAATACAGCTTGTGCATTGCGAAAGCCTGTGAACAAGACATGTGGAAATCTGATTGACGACGAGTGGTCAAAGAAGGTTAAATGCTTATGCCTGCTGTTCGTTGACAGTGATCATTTCCAGCTTCCGACCTCCGTAATATCCGTGTTGGTAACTTCCGAACAGTGAGTGGAAACGCATACAGGTTGTACAATCTGCCAGCAAAAATACTATAGCTGATATTTTAGTTGTTTCATTGGCTGGTTTTAATGTGATGCCATGCTTCTCAAGTGATTTGCCAGACATGCTTTCAGTCGCCATTAAAAATATTATGTAGTTTGTGCAATTATCCCTGGTCCAGTAAAGTTCAGAACTAGCTACCATTTTTTGATAAGGAAACTTGAAGAATTTCCTATAGATCTGGGAAAAGCTCACTTCAGCATTTCAACAGCCTCTTTTTTGGTAGTCACAAAGCTGTCAGCCAGCATTAAAATATTTCATGTTTTAACAACATTTTGTTCCTGTCCCTGCAAAACATGACAAGTTTTGACAAGATCTCAGTGGTGCAGAGTTGGAGCAGGGAGCAAGCCTTGGGGCAGCTGTAAACAATTTTTAGGCATAGCTGGCAAAATTGGGGCAGCATAGCACACCTTGGTGCAGTGGGTTAGGTCTGGGATCATTTAAACTTAGCTTTGTTCCTAGAAAAATATTCAGCAAGCAATAACAGTACCAGTGTGTCATATATGTTTCTGCTGAGCCATAGGTATTTCATGTTTATGGCACAAAACTACCCAGAAATAATAAGCCAGTCATTAGTGGATTACAGAAAAAGTGGCTTAAATATTGTGTAAAACCATATCTTAGGAGTAGGCTAGGTTCATGAATTTGGCTGCAGTTGGGGCAGAATTGAGGCTGTCCAAGTACCTCATTGACTTTGATGACATGGCTGTACACAGTGGATCTTGGTGGGGCAATGGTTGGGTAGGGAGGCAGTTTTGTGGAAGTTTTCAAAATTTTGGCAGAAAATATTAAAATTTTGGCAGCACTGCCCATCACAGGGCATTGCATTGTGTTTTGTGTCAGCAGATTTGGTTAGGGAGCACACAGCCATAATAATAAAGGATTGTCCAGCAAGTAGCAATAGTTCCAGTAGATCACATTCATTCCATGTGCATCCCACTTGTCTCATTTTTACAGGAATAAATATGGTGAAATGTTCCAGTTAATGTTTTGTGGATTACAAAATGAGCTGCATCAATGTGGTGAGAAACCACATGTTAGGACTAGGTTGGATTGGTACATTCTGTTTCAAATGGGACAACCTTGTACTTCATTTGTGGAGGAATTTAGGCTTCCCAAGCATCTTGTTGACAGTCATGACATGGTTTGCAGACTGAACTGTCAAGGCTAATGTTTTCTTCATTGAGCACAAAGTGAACATATCAGATGTGAAGTTGTTGGCAAACCAGACAAACCAGACAACATTTGTATGCAGATTTGTTTGTAGATGTACTACTGTTGTGTTCTGCAGTTCAGATGACTACAGTTCAGGTGATGACAGGAAATTACCACTTTATTTCAGGCAAAGATGACAGTTACTCCATGGTTTGAGCTTCTTAGTGAGAAGAAGCTTCTGGCTCATTTGGCATCAGATTCTCCAGGTGAAGACATCATTGTTATTAAGTTCAGTTTCTCTGTGGCATTGTGTGAAAGTAGTCATGGGTACAAGATCCTTAAGTAAGAAAGGACAGTGACCCAGCTTTGAAACATACCCAACTAATATAAACCATGTGGTTTTGCATGGAAATAATGGCTCTGGCCCAATGGATTAGAATGTTTCTTTTTATGTGTCTTCTAATAACCCTCTGGCCAGCTGTGATCATGATCCTCTCCTTTGAGCCAGCATTCCCCCATCTGCTTCAGATCCCTCGGCGACGGAGCTGATCGTGAAGCTGATCGCTTACGCTCCGCGGCCGGCTGCTGGTGGCAGCGAGGTGGAAGTGGTGCCGGCCGGGGACGGTGACCGTCGCTCCGCCGTCTGGCAGAGTTTGCAGCAGTCAGCGCGTGCGGCTCGCCGCGTGGCCAGCCTTCCAGTACAAGCTGTTGGCCGTGCAGGTGTTCGCTCACCTGCGCTGGAGATTTACCGCCCTCGACAAACAGTGAGGCTCCAGACGTGGATGCGTGGTGATGAAGCAGACATGCCGTTTGTCTGTGGCAGGATGTTATAGACCTGAAGTTTTTAGCTGGACATTGAACTCACAGACTCTTTCAGCTTTTGCTTTTTCACCTACATCATCATTGCCATGGTCCATTTCTTTGGCAGTATCCACTTAAAATATGAGGCCAAAAAGACCCTGCACCAAAAATGATGATTTTGAAGTGAGATTTCCGTGTGTCAAAGTTCGAGAACCTTGATGTTTTCCACATTAAAACCGGTCCTGTAACCAGCCTATGGCAAGGGACCGTAGCTCTGCCACCAGTCGCCGCCAGGCCAGATGATGGCAAGGCCTGTCCTGCTAACAGCCAACCCGACTCATTTCGCCCCTTCCGACGTCAGCCGTCCTCCGCGCGTCAGGGTGCCGCTGCCGATGCAACAGACGCTGCTGACCACGCTGCTGTCGGTGTGCGGGCCGGGCCTGGCCGAGCTGGGCTGCCATGCGGAGCTGGAGCTGTCCGAGCTCACCCCTGAAGCGGTGTTCGCCATCAGTCTGTACCATCGCTGGGTGCTCTGGACCGCCCGGCAGCTGGCCATGCCCAGCAGGCCACCGCGCAACGTCAGCATTCCGCTGTGAGTGTTCGGAGAGTGGAGCCGCGCGGTTTCAGTCTGGCGTGCCGAGGGCGGGTCCTGTGAGACTCCTGGTCAGGGTTGGAAATTTGATTTTTGCTCTTGATATTGCAGCATAATTTTTGTTATGGAATACAAAACTTCACAAAGAGGAATACTGGTTTAAGTGTGCGTTTTGGTATAACTTATGACATCATGCCTGGCTCTTAATGAATGGAGACAGAGTCATTTGCTTGCAGAGTTAGGAATTTGTCAACATGGTCATGATGCAGGTTTTTGATGGAGGCAGGAGATCAGACTTCTGGAGTGAAAAATGTTTTTTGAGCACTGTTTTGTGGTGTTCTTCAGCACAAAACATACCTTTTCCGACCTTGCTCCCGGTCGGCAGACGAGTACTGTTGAGGAATCCGGGTACGACTTGTGCTCAGTGTGATTTGAGTCCACTGTGAGTTAAAGCGGCCTTGAATTGAGTCTGGCTGTGAGTCAGGGCGCGAACATCTAGGGGTGAGTCAAGTCGGAGAATGAGTGTCCGGGAGCAGTTTGCGACCTGACATGCCGAGTGGGCTGCTGGTGCAGCCCCTAACAACGCCAGCTGCATATCGAACATCCATGTCGTGCGCACAATTATTCTGTTGACTTTTTATTTGTTTTTTTTCACATTTCCATGGTTGAAAGAGCTCAGACCTTTAATTGTTCTCTCTCCCTCACTCCCATGTGTACTGTTGGCCCGTCCTGCACAGTGTTCGCCTTGCCACCCTGAACCATCTGACGCCGGTGATCACCGCTCGCAGGCCTGGCCAGCAGGACCCAACGAACGTGATGCCGCACGTGACGGAGGCGGTGCGCCAGTCGGTGGAGGCCCAGGCGGCCGGCTCTGAGGCGCTTCTGACGCGGTTGGCGGCGCTGGCGCCGGCCACCCTGTTGCCGGCCGCCGACTGTTTCAGCCGTTACACAGACACGGCCGAGCCGGCGCACGACTGGGAGCGGGCCGCGCCCGTCTCCAGCGACCAGTTCCTCTGCCAGATCAACTTCGAGCTCGGCCGCTTCCACTTCTTCAAGGGTGGGCGGACTGGCGGTGGCGTCCTGGGCCGGGGAGCTTGTCACATGTGCTTGGGCTTGGGTCGGCGGTCGAGACTGCTTTGGAAAAACACTGGCAGGTTGATCGTGCATTGGTTGTGTCCTTGTGTGTGATATTTTGCCATTTTTATATCATTGCTGCCACTACAGTGGCCGCTAAGTCGGCGTGTATTGACTGCTGATATGCACGATTGTCTGCTGTCGATCAGGACGGTACGGCGAGGCGGGCCGCTGTTTCGCTGTCAGCCAACGGCTGTACACGGACGCCGCCTCGGCGAACCAGTGCGATTTCGTCTGCCTGGACAAGGCGGAGCTGACTGGCTACTGTCTGGCGGTGAACGGCCTCACCACGCCGCCGCCGCAGCGCACCCTCTACCACCGGCTGCGACACAGTATCGCCAGCGGGTACCAGGTGGGACGGCGGCGCCGCGCGGGGTCCACAGACGGGGTTACCGGGAGGGTGGACTGTTTACACCGCAGAGACAGCAGAGGCACAGTGGAAATACCCACCGTACCGGTCGTGGTCTGTGGCACTCGTTGGTTCGACCGGGGCGCTACATCGTCAAGTGATGCCAGGAAGAACCGTGGTCTCTGCTGCCAGCTGCCGGGCGGGTCACGTCGTTGGCTGTCTCGCTTGGTTCTTTATTATTCCGCCCGTGCCCACTGATGTGTACGTCGAAACGTTTCAAAGTACAACCCGCAAATATTCAGTGCAGGACTCCGGAAGCAGCGTGACCACGGGGGTGGGCCTGCCGGGCAGGACGTGGTGGAGGTGTTGCTGGAGGACAACGGGACGCGCGAGCTGCCGCTCACCACCCGCGACACGCTGGCCCGAGACGTGGCCGAGCTGGTGGCCCACAGGACGGATGGGGTGCCGGCCGACCTGGCCATGAAGGTGGGTCCTGTCCTGCTGACCTGGCCATGATAGTGGGTTCTGTCCTGCTGACCTTGCCATGAAGGTGGGTCCTGTCATGCTGACCTGGCCATGATGGTGGGTTCTGTCCTGCTGACCTGGCCATGAAGGTGGTTCCTATCCTGCTGACCTGGCCATGATAGTGGGTCCTGCCTTGCTGACTTGGCCATGATGGTGGATCTTGTCCTGCTGGCCTGGTGATGAAGGTGGATCCTGTTTGGCTGACCAGACCACGAATGTGCCACCACCCCGTTTTGACTGATGGTGCTAGGGTTGGAGACAATGGACCTGCCTCTGGGCTGGGCAGCGACCCGAAACTTGATGCGACTGGACTGCATGGAATAGGAAGAAGTAGCAGCGTTCCTGAGAGACGTGCCTTCGAAGGGAAGGTTGTGTTCGCTATGTGTGAAGGTTTTTCTTTGGGCGTCACGTTTTTCGAATCGGCCGTTGTTCCCGGCAGATTGACATTCTGAACTGTGTGCGCCGTGCCCTGGAGGGGCGGCACCAGGTGGTGGAGCTCTCATCGCATCTCACCGCCGACCGACGGCTGGAGACCTTCCTGCTGGACGTGAGTGGGCAGATCCTGATTGAGAGGGGATCTGAAGCTGTGTGGTGTTTGGGCGGCTGCCAGGATGTGCTCGGGTCTTGGAAGTGTAACACAGCCGCCGAACAACGAACCACGGGCAGCCGCATTTCGTGGAATGCTATGCGTACATCAGTTCTCCTTTGTAAGCAACCGCTCTTATTGGCACCCGCGTTGGTTAAAATACTGCTTAAATTATTCCTTCTACCAGTAGGTTGTCAGGTGGTCTCCATTGTATGCTCCCTGCCTTTGCTCTAATGGAAGGGGGTGCCAGAGCTCCCCCGGCCCGAGCCAGCGGTGTAACTCCCGCGTCTGCCGGCAGGCGGTGCTGGCGGCGGTCTCGGCGGCCGAGGCCGGGCCGGAGCCGGCCGCCGCGCTGGACCGGCTCCGTCTGCTGCTGCTGCGGACCGGGCAGCACGCGGCCGGCCTGGTGCCGGCCGTGGCCGCGCACCGGGCCGCCGCCGCCCTCTGGACGCCCGCCGAACTGGCCGAGCTGCGCCAGCTGCACGAGGAACCCGAGGACGGCGTGGAGCCGGAGCCGTCCGCCCAGCCGGCCGGCTTCCAGGACCCGGTGGTGGAGGTCAGCCGCTTGGGAGCGGGCGCGTGAGAGGACGGGGCAGGAGGGCTGTCTCGCGAGCGACGCCTGGGGAGGATGGCATCTATGGTGTCGGTGGTACTCCTGAAGGATGGCGGGATTGCCCGTGACGTTGGGCTCCGATGCCTGGTAGGAAGTCCGCTTTCGTGCAGAATTGGGAGTGGCTTACTAACTTACATTTGGTGTGCTGCTTATTTACCTTAAGCCTGAATGTGCCGCTGCCGGGTTGAGTAAGACTGAAGATGATATGGACATATTTTCAACACTTCATACCTTAGTCTGACCGTTTGGATTGACGTCCGATGGACACCTTACGTCTACTGTCCGGCTATCTAGAGCAGCGTCTGATGGACTCGTGTCTACAGACTGGCTGTCGGGAGCGGTGTCTGGCAGATTCGTGACGTCTGCAAGCCAACTATCTGGAACAGTGTCTGGTGGTCTCATGTTTGCAGGCTGGTTGTCTGGAGCGATAGTCTCATGGTGTCTTCAGGTTGACTGTCTGGATTGGTGTCTAGTCCCATGATGTCTGCTGGCCAGCTGTATGGAGCGTTTTCGTATGAATTCTCCTGTCTGCTGGGCGGACGTCTGTGGCCTGATGGATTCTATGGGCCAGCTGTCTGGTATCTGACGGGCTCGTGTTTGCAGGCTGGCTGTCTGGTATCTGATGTACTCGTGTTGTCTGCGGGCCGGCTGTCTGTTGTCTGACGGTCTGGAGATGTCTCCTGGCAGGCCGGCTGTCTGGAGCGGCGACTGATGGAGTCGTTTTCGCCGCCGGAGATCGCGCGGACGCTGCGCCAGCTGTCGCAGCTGCAGCCGGGCCGGCCGCTCTGGCGCTGCAACACCCGCTGGGAGCTGCCCATCCCTGTGCAGAGCGTCATCATGTCACTTCCGGCCGGCTTCAGCAGGGACTACTTCTACATCGTCATGGCCAAGGCCAAGGAGCTGCTGCAGCTCAAGGTAAAACGTGGGCAAGGGATTTTTTTGGCGTAGGAAAGCTGCACTTGTGCCATGGCATTGCCCAATGCTCCAGAATGCCGTTTTTCGTTATCTGGACAAAGTCTGCACCCGTGAGTAAACCACTTGGCATCAAATTTGTTCTCTCAGTCATCAGGTATGATCACGGTTGGAATTTGGTTTTTGTTCTTGGTTTCGGATCATACTTTTTGTTTTGGAGCACAAAATTTTGCAAGCAGTAATGCTGGTATAAGGTGGCATTCTTGTAAGTCATTTACATCATACCTTCGTCTTACTGAATGGAGGCAGTCATTTCCTCGCAGAGGTAGAAATTTGTCAACATGATTACATTGTCGCTTTTTGATAGAGGCACAAGATCATACTCTTGGAGTATAAAATGTTTTTGGAGCCTATATATTCTGGAATTCTTTAACACCAAAAAACAGCACCTTTTCCAACCTTGGGTAGGATCGGCAACCGTTGGCGCCCCCTGTGACGTTACTCTGCGCTGTTTCCTGCCACGGTGAACGGTTTTGTCGCGTGCTGCGCGCTGGACGCTGACCGCCTGCTGCGTCGGCCGGCAGCGGTTCGACGGCTCGCGGGGCCTGCTGCAAGCCATCCTGGTGGAGGCGCAGTCGCTGCCCTCGCAGCCGGGCCAGACGGCCGCCAAGTTGGCCCGGCTCATCGGCTGGGAGAAGCTGCTGGCCGACCTGCTGCAGCTGCTGCACAACTGGCCGAAACTGGGAGGTAGGGTGTGCCGTGCGCAGAACTGCAGCTGCTGCACAACTGGCCGAAACTGGGAGGTAGGGTGTGCCGTGTGCAGAGCTGCAGCTGCTGCACAACCGGCCCAAACTAGGATGTACGATGTGCCGTGTTTAGCAAAGCTCCAGCTCTTTATTTAGTGGCCCAGGTTGGAGGTGCGATGCTCCTGCACAACGGGCCGAAACTATGATATAGAGTTTGTGGTGTTCAGCAGGGATGCAAGTGCTACACGACAGGCTCAGCCTTTAAAAGTGTGGGGCGTACGGTTCACTGTGTGAAGTTGATCGCAGGCAGTGGCATCGTCTGTGCTGGTCTGTTGCTCCAAGTGAAGAGGGAACAGTGTGCAGCTGATTCAGACGTGTTGGCACCTGTTTTGTCATGCTGCTGTTTCCCCACCGGGCCCGGCCTCGGCTGCGCGCAGACTACCGGGAGCTGACGCCGCGCGCCAAGGCCTGCCTCTCGGCGCTGCAGACGGGCAGCGACGTCATCCCGCGCTCCGAGCTGATGGAGCACTGCACGCTTTACCTGCTCAACGTCTGCGAGTGGGACCACCTGAGCGAGCTGGAGCGGCGCTGGCCGCAGATGGACCTGGCTGCCCTGCTGGCCACCGTGTGCCGCGAGCTCGTCAACAAGGGCAACAACCGCAAGATGTCGCGCGACCTCTGGAACGCAGGCGAGTGCCGGCGGCGGCGGCCGGCGGCACGCGGGCCGCAGGATGCATTGAATCTGAACGGACGGTGTGTGCCGGTTGTGTGAGAGAGAGAGATTCAGTGAGTGGTCTGACGCTACAGTTTTGCCTGTGATATAAATTGTATTAGGTAGTGTGTTCTAAAGTGGCTGAAAAATCGATAGTGTTCAAATAAGTATAACATATCATGCTGGTGTCTCATGGTTACTGTACTGTTTCTTGCATAACATGCCAGTGCATGGTACTAGACTAGAAGGCCAAGTATTCGTCCTTTATGGAACAATTGGCAGAGTTTCAATAACAATTTCATTGGCATAAAACTCCAGTAATGGGAAAAAGCAGGAGGCATTTTAGTTCACCCCCATACTGTCCTGGCGTTTCTGACATCTCTGTTCGCTGTGATGTCTGCGTACCCGGTGCTGGCGCCGCCGTGTTGCGCTGCGGCAGATCACGTAGCTGACGTGCTGACGTCAGCATGACGTCAGAGTGTCCTTTCCGGCAGTGATCCCGATGTTCACGCAGTCGGGCCAGCAGAAGCGGTCAGCGTTGGGCGGCTGTTCGTCCGTGCAGCGTGACTCGCCCCTGGCCATCATGCCCCGCACACAGCTCACCCAGTTCATACAGAAGGTGAGCGCCCGGCCGGCGCCAAGACTGACCGGGTGGCCGGCGCGAAACGTGGCCACCCAGTCAGTCTCGTTTGTTCGGAGATCGCGTGAAGCAGACGTTCTGTCGTTCTTCGTTTTTTCCCTTTAGACTGAACCCTGTTCCCAGCGGGGGCTGAACTCCTCCCTCGGGTTGTTTGCTTGCCAATTCCAGGGTTTTTGACGCAGCTTCACGGAACTTGGTCACTTTTCCTACCTGTTCTTTCTACGTACTATAACACAGTTTCGCGATTCTGTCTTACTCAGGGGCGGATCCAGGCAACGTTTTTGGGAGACTCGTGGGTAAGATAGAACTTAAAAGATTATGTGGGTGTATATGTAAATAGTTGAGCAATCCTACAAATGTAATTTTATTAATCTAAGATCTAGGTCAGAATTCAAAATTCGGTTTCATAGTGATAATTTTGGCACTATTTTTCCAAATGCCAAACCCGGAATATATATGTGTATATATATATACACACACACATATATATATATATATATATATATATATATATATATATATATATATATATATAATGTAGAAGGGTACGTTCTACTTGTGTACCAAGTTTCAGGAGGATATCAGGTCGGATCACGGAGCTATGGTCAAAAATGTCAGTACGCGTACCGTACATCACAACAGCCATAAACTGGAGTTTCAGAAATGGAGAGAGTTTAAACGATTGGAAACGTTTTTAAACAATATGAAATGCACTCAAGATCGTTCCATGTGACTCTAAGGTCACTGGAGGCCATTTAAAATGAAAGGTCATAAGCTGACCTGATGAACATGTGACCATGACAGTTCCTACTTTTTCATGACCCTGGCACCGCGTATGATGACATTATACAACGTACTGCGGCTTTTCCGTCTTCATTATGCCATTCCTGGTAAAAGCTTAAAGGGTGTTTTTGACGTTTTCTTTAACTCAGTTTTTTTTAAAGAAAAAATCCGCCCATTTTTGAAACACTGTGAACGCCTATGAATTTTCTGAAAATTTTAAATTATGGACCAGTGGTAAAAGTCCCACACATAGTTTCTCGATTCGTGCCAATTTCACCAAAATAGGCCCATAAATAACAAAGTTATAACAAGTCCAAATATATCCCATTTTTTATGTTTTGTCTCCCCCGTATCCACCCCTTTCAGAATTTTGAGAACTTCTTTTTTATGAAAATGTAGGTTACATCGTGACAAATTGATTCCGTTTGTTGCGATGAAATCGGACGTATAGGTCTCCAGATCTCGGAAACCGAATCCGCCCCCCTCCCTTGCCGGGAGTCGACGATACCGTCTGGCCCCCCGGGAATAGGGTTCAGACATCAGAAACGTTTCAGGTCCTCATTGCTGACTTTATGCAGCGGATGCTTTACCTGTTTATCCCTTCAACAGTGCAGCCTCTTTTCCTCCCTGTCCCCTTGCAAGCAATCTGGCAGATCAGACAAGACGGTGAAGGACGGTGGCTGGGCTCTGTCAATAGGTGCACGAGCACACCAGCCTGAGCGTGCTGACCTCGCTGCTGACTCGGCTGCACAACATCCTGCGGGACGACTCTACCCGCGAGATGAGCTTGGAGCACCCCATGCTGTGGCCGAACGTGGTGAACAAGTGAGTGTGTAGCCAGGTTCTGTAGTGCATTGTGAGTTTTTGTCACTGATACAGCTCAGTTGTCTAATACATTGTGCAATTTATGGGTCTTCATTGCAACTGAGGAAGAGACACTAAATTTACTTATACTGATTTTAAGGAATATTTTAGCCAGGCTCAGACCAACTAAAGCACGTGGCTTCCCACTTTCTTGATTGTGGCTCTGTGTTATTTCACATTTTGATTGCACCTGTCGTATTTTTTCATAAACCATACGGGAAAAGTAGTTCATAATGTTGTTTGTTTGCGTGTGTCTGTGTGTTTACATATGACAAAGTCGTGCATCTTGAAGAAAATATCTAGCAAATGAGATGCATTCTTTAGATGGCTGTGACATGACATCTTCCGCTGCAGACTGGACCAAAAAAATTGTGACCTTGGCAAAACATACATTCTGTCATCTTTAATAAGCATTCCATCATTGTGTCATACACTGTACTTTATGCTACGGATAGTTTTTACGACAAAACAGGGACGTAGTCAGGATTCCGCTCGGGGGGGGGGGCAAGTCGGATCAAGGGGGTCCTCGTGGCCCATGAAGGCCGTCGTTAGGGACGGATCTAGGATGTCGCCAAACCGGGGAGAATGGTCAGCCCATGGCCCCCCTCCCGGCCGTTCCCCCATTTTTTGTTTTCCAGATATGATGAAAACTTTGATCTGCGAGAGTCCTGCGAGAGTCGAGATCTGCGAGAGGGAAAATATTTAATGCAATTTGGCGTTTTCTTCCATATAGCATAACTGAAAAGTTCAATGGATTCACCTTATTGAGAGAATTTTGCATTTGATTTCCGTACAAAGTGGCCGGAACATGACAACAACGGCGAGACTTAAGCCGGTTCCGTCCCTCCTTCCATTTGAAATGTTGTATCTGTATCTGGTCCAGGAGCCCGTCTGTCACCCTCCCCCCCCACCCCGTAGTTTCTGGGGACTGTTGTCAGTTTATGTTAGGTTCCCTCTTGCAGTTACAGGGGAACTTTTGGTGGACTCGAGCCGTGTGCGTGTGAGGACCCTGTAGTGGTCTCGGGTTCCCTTTACAGTATAACGTGTCCCTCGGGACGTCTCAGGCGTCCCTCTGGCAGTTTCAGGAACACCTTGGACAGTTCCAGGGTTGCGTAAGCAATGTCGGGTTCCCTCCTGTCGTCACTGAGACATTTTTGCCGTCTAACGGGGCAAAGCAGTAACAAAGACTATAAGTCTCTCTTTCTCCCGTGATAAAGACGCCTCTGGCAATCCTCTACGTCCTTTGGCCGTTTCGGGAGCTTCGGGACGTCTCAAAGTTTAGTAGTTCCAGGGGGGCCCCCTGTTGTCCTAGGTACCCCTCTTGTCGTGTCTGGGGAACATTGTTGCCGTCTCAGGGGCCCTCTGGCAGCTACAAAAAAAAAAACTGTCAGGAATTTCGGGGCCTCTGTGCAATGTCATGGACCCTCTGAACGTCTCTGATGGTCCCCATGGCTGTACCAGGGATCTTCCTCTGTTACATGGGGTGTATCTGGCAGTCTTAGGGCCCCTCTAGCCGTAGCAGGGGCCTTTGTTGGCGCTTCAGGGTCCTCACTGGCAGCCTCAGGAGGACCTTTCCCATGCCAGAAGCCCGCTTAACACACCTGGGGTCGTTGTGGCCGTCCAGGATCCCCATAACATCTTAGAGACCTTTTTATCGTCCTTGCCTCGCAGGAGCCCTCCGACCTTTTTGGCGGTCTCAGAGGTCATTTGCCGTGTAGGGGCCATCTTGTCACGTCAAGATTCACCAGAATTTGCTGGAGCCTCCATACTGCACCAGGAACCCCTCAGGTTTTCAAAAAGACTAGTATAGCCCATGTGTGGAGGTTGAGGTCGCCGATGAATCCCCGTTCAGGGTGTCCCCCTGGCTGTCTGGGAGGATATGCTATGTTTATGCTGTGGTAGGCACTTTCTGAAGGTCTTGCCATACCAGGGGCCTCTCTGGCACTTTTAGCAGTCCCATGAACCCTTTGCCATGTTGGGCTCATCTTGCAGTCCCAGGGACCCGTGGAGAATGTCATGGGCCCTTATATCCATCTTACGGCCATCTTACCATCTCAGGGTCCCATTAACCAGGGCCATCTTACCATCTCAGGGTCCCATTAACCCCCCCCCCCCAGGCCCTCTTACTGCATCAGGAACTGTCAGCTTTTCACACAGGCCCGTGTAACCCATTCGTGGTCCTGTGACATTCCAGGGGTCCCTTTGCCTCCCCAGAGACTCAGGCCTCATCTTGGTCATCTCAGGAGCCCAATGACCCTTTTGACGGTCTCAGGGGCACTCTGCTGTGTTGGGCCCTGTTGTGGTCCCAGGGTGTCTAGGAGACTTAGGGGTCCCCTATGTGTCTCAAGAGTCATCTAACCCTCCTGGAGGTCCCCCAAACTGCATCAAGACGCTGCACCATTCAGGTTCATACATAAACCCGTGAAGCTCATACGGGCCCCTGTGGACCCCTTTTCAGTCTGAGAGGGTCCTCCTTCTCAGACATCCGGGGAGGGGGATGGTCCCCCATTGCTCCGAACCCTTGGATGCACACCTTGCCGCCAGAATCATCGGGGCCCTGTGTGATTAAAATCACTGTCAGCTTGTGAAGGGGCTCTGCTGGAGTGTAAAAGGGGTCTCTGCTTGCCTGTTAAGATATTCCTGCCAACCTGACAGGTCCCCTCACAGGCTAGCAGAGGCATGTTTTCAGGCAAGCAGGGACCCCTGAATGAACATACAGGGGCCCCTGCTAGCCTGTGGGGGGAGGGGCACTGCCTATATAGAGGGCCCCTATCTGCCTAAAAAGAATCCCTGTCAACTACTGAAGGCAGGGCCATGACCCTTCTTGCAGACTGAAAGGTCTCTCCTGAGGCTGACAGGGGCCCTTCACAGACAAACAGTGAACTCCCCTATAAACTAGCCAGGGACTTGAGGCCTCTCTTCATAGCACAAAATACCCTGTTTGGTATCTGGAGTATGCATTTTGGGATCATAAGCCTTCTATAATACTTAAAATATTTTTATTTTGCTCTAATTGACTGTTTCGGACAGCCAGAGGTGCTCTGCTGCCATCTAACACTATTCAGATAACTGGGGCCTTTGTTTTCAGGGGGAGGTCCCACTTGGCTGCTGGGGCCCTCTGCCTCCAGGGGGGCCATGCCCCCTTGGCCCTCCTGGCTATGCCACTGCAGCAAAAACATTATTAGTTCCCACAGTTTATTATTTTGCCAAGCAAGCATGACATCAAAGCAAGACACAAACAGCTTGCATAATTATCATAACAGACTTAAATGTATCAGTCTCAGACCCAGAATTCTGGTCACTTCTCTTCTTTCTCCTTCTCTACTGCTGTTTCTAGCAGTGCTGACTTAATATTCACCTTCTTCAGTTCATCAATGAGTTCGCCATTTTGATGCATTTGGAGCAGAATGTCACAACCTCCCACAAACTCACCATTGATGTATATCTGAGGGATTGTTGGCCAGTTGCTGTACTCTTTGATGCCCTGTCGGATGGATTCATCTTCAAGAACATTATGGGCATCATACTTGACATCATGCATCCGCATGATCTGAACAACTGCATTGCTAAACCCGCACCTTGGCTGTTCAGGTACACCTTTCATGAAGACTACTACCTTGCTGCCTTTGACCATTGAATCAATACGCTCCTTAATGTCTGGACTGGAGCTGTAAAATATTTTGTGAACGACTGCTTGCTTTCCAAACAACATCCTGGGCATACGAAGTGCTGCGCTCATTTCGCTCAAGCTTCGGTAGTTTTCTGTGCTTGCAGTACCTCACGCCTAAGAAGGTATGATTGACGATAAATCAGTCTTACTTCACTGACAGCTTCAAAGTTTTCACGGCCCTCGGACAACAGAAAACGACATGCGCAGTTGAGTTTCGAGGCCTCTCGACGCGAAAAAAAACCACATCGTTGTAGTACTGACACTGCCGAAAACGTGCGCAGTTTTCGTCTTTCGTGCGCAATATTTGTCACTAAAGACGGATATGGGAGCATAATTGAAGTAAAAGGATAGTAAATTGTTAGGATCGATTAAAAATGTCTTAGCTCTTCCGTTAACCTGGACTAGTAGGGTATTACGCCACCTCGACCGTCTTCGGGGGGGGGGGGGCAGGATAAGAGATCTGCCTTGAAAAGTAAGGTCGAGGGGTTAAGACTGGCATTATGTCTGTGGCGAACAGATGGTACTCCTGGAAAAGGCTTTGCTGGTAGAGGGTAAAAAGCACTGGCGCAACCAGGGGGGAGGAGGGGGCAGGGGCCCGGACCCCTCCTTAGGCCCGCACTTTTTGTGAAAACCATTGCACATTGCCTTCCCAGTGGGCGGTTTTCGTATGATTTCAGTTCACACTGGGCTCCGGACCCCCTCCTTAACCCTATTCCCGGCAGGGGGGGGGGGGCGGAATCCGCCCCCCCTCGGGTTTTTTGCTTGCCAATTCCAGGCTTTTTAACGCAGCTTCACGAAACTTGGTGACTTTTCCTAGCTATTCCTTCTACGCGCCGTGACAAAATGTCGAAATTCTATTTTGCTCAGGGGCGGAGCCAGGCAACGTTTTTGGGAGGCACCTCAGGTCATTTTTGGCCATGTTGAGGGTAAAAGGAAAATGTCTGCCAAAAACAGAGTTTTTAAGATAGAACTTAAAACTTTATATGAATGTATAGCTAAATAGTTGGGCAATGTGCATATGTAATTTTGTTTATCTGAAGTCATTTTACAAGGTCAGGTCAAGGCCAAAAGTCAAAATTAGTTTTTTTCGCAATAATTTCGGCGCCGTTTTTTCAAATGCCAAAATCGGAATATATATGACGTAGAATGGTGCCCTCTACTTGTGTACCAAGTTTCAGCTTGATATCAGGTCGGGTCACGGAGCTATGACCTAAAATGTCAGTGCGCGTACCCTATATCGCAATAGCCAAAAAATGAATTTTTGGAATAGAGTGAATTCAATCGATTAAAAACGTTTACAGATAATATTGAATGCACACGACATCATTCCAGGTGACCCCAAGGTCACTGGAGGTCATTTAAGGTCAAAGGTCACAAGTTGATCTGAAGAACGTGTGACCATGACAGTTCCCCCTTTTTTATGTCCCTGGCACCGCCTATGCTAACATTATACAAACATTGTAATGCGATTTGTACTTCTTTAGCATAACATGACTAGCAGAAGCTAAAAAAGTGTTTTGGCCTCTTTTGTTCATTCCGTTATTAGAAAACTAATCCCCCTATTTTTGAAATCCTGTGAACGCCCATGAATTTTCTCAAAATTTCAAATTTGCATACCCATGGTAAAAGCCCTATCCATAATCTCTCGATTCATGCCAGTTTCATTGATATCGGTCCATAAACAACGGAGTTATTAGAAGTCAAAAAGTACCCCCCATTTTGACATTTTTGCCCCCCTGTATCCACAAATTTCAAAATTTTGAAAATTTCTTTGTATAAAAATGTAGTTCACGTCACGGCAAATCGATTGCCGTTTGTTGCGATGAAATGGGATAAGTAGTTCTCGAGATCTCGGGGGGGGCCGAATCCGCCCCCCCCCGCCGGGAATCGGCCATGCCGTCTAGTCCTCCGGGAATAGGGTTAAGAAAATCCTGCTGCGCCCCCGGTGAAAAAGTATAAACCGTTCAAGACATTTTAAATTGTGTTATGGAAGCATTTTTTACGAAGCGCTTTAGTTCGTCCACAGAAGTTTGTCGCGAGAGCCAGATTTTGTGATGAAGGAAAGTACAAGGTTAAAAATCGTTGGACATGACATACCCTCTCTTACTCTCACCTCATTATGGATCTGAGATTTTGGCGGTTCATTGTTCCCAGAAAGGAGCGTAGATTGAGTGTCATTATTTTCGTCCTTGAATTTTATACGTGCGTTGGCTATAACATGGCATGGAGGTCATGTTATTACGAATCCCAGTTACTACACTTCACAATTGCAGTACGGGACAAGCAGAACTTTTCTGGAGGAAAAAAAAACATTGATAAGTGACTATCACTGTTTTGTCGGCGTCCATGCGGACCTCACGCAGATGTTGTTTGCATACACATAGTTTTTCTTGTGTAGGAACAAAACCCATGTGCATTAAAGCTAAGCAGCACTTAGTTTTCTTTACGCTAAGCATCCTTTTCGTGTTCCCTAATGTTGTTGACTTTGTTTAGCTTTTTTTCACGTGTGCCTTGTCGTATGCTTTCATTCTCAAACAACGCGTTCAATCAATACTCCAGCCATGGGATGGCCCTGGGCGCCAAAGCTTCAAAATGCCTTGGATATAAAAGACAGTTTTATACTGATATACAGTTTATAGTTTCATACATGAGAATTTAATGTGCCCACATGTATGCAGAACATACCGTTATTGTACGTACGTTTGGGCAAATGCATTGTAAATGCTGGGCAAGGGCGACCAGCTGGTGGAACAAATCATTTGCGATTTCTTCGAAAATTGACACGATCAGAAAAAGATTATCGAGAGGACCGGCGCGTCCAGAAGGCGTCGCCCCCCTTCCTGAATGCCCACATTTTTTTAGTGGAACCTGTTGTCTTATCAGCAGGCGGCTTTCGTATGATTTTAGTTCTCACTGAGCTCCGTCTCCCCCTCCTGCTCCCCTTAAGAAAATCCCGGCTGCGCCCCTGATCGAGAACAGCTCATTTAATTAGAAAAGCAGCAACAGAGCTTTATTTGTTTAAGGATGACCATTCTGGTGCATTTCTGGACTTAAATTTTGTCCAACTCGTGGTACTGAAGTGCCAGCAAGGTACGTCGACTGCAGAAATCGCGCGCCACGTTCCTAAAAAAATCGCGATTAAATCAGTAAGAATGGAATATTCTCGTCGGATGCCAGTCCTACTATAGACATAAATGTATCTTTAATCCATGTTTTGTTTATGTTCCCAATATTTTTGCTTAGTGTGCCTCACAGAAACGTATGCGCAATGCAAGTTTGACTCTGTGATGCCCAGCGCCATCTAGCCCTTTCGCCCCATTATCGTTAGCCCGCCCCTGACTGGAGGGGGGGGAGGTTGATCCCCCCACTGAGTTTTACCAAGATTGCGAGAGAACGAACGAGCGCGGCGGCACGAAACTTCGTGTACCGCGTTGGACCATTTTTACACCTGATGTGAAAGCTTTGACATCAGGTCAAGTCAGGTTTCTGACCAAGATCAAGTCAAGTGGACTTATGTCCAAAAAAGTTTAGCGCACTGTAACTTTTTCGGGAACATGATACCACAATAAAACTTTCGGTTGTTAGGGATCTTGATACACGCAAGAAATCTGCTGTCTCAGATTTTTCGGAATTTTCCGGGTCGGTGGCCTAAGTTTAAGTCCATTTTCAAGATATGTCGACGTGTGTTCGTAAACTGACGGAATTTTTCATAACATTTTTAGTTTGGGGTGATGCAGACATCCATTTACCGTCAATGGGCAAAGTAACATTGACTTCCAGCCATTGATCTGAGGTCAGGTCATGCATGACTGTTATGAGCCAAAAGGCACCGCCATCAAAATCAGCGATGGATTACTCAGAACGGGTAGAAAATGGTAGAACTGGCTCCCACAGTTGCAAGCAATACCAGGAAGTTCAAAAAGTTTAAAAACTTGCGTTTAAAAAAAAGATAGGCCTTGGGGACTATACCTCCACCAGTTGTATATAATGGTAACTACTTATTTTTATTCAAGCATGAGAAACCTTCACAAGAGCCGCTAGGATAAGGAAGTATTACATGGACAGGCTAATGTCGCGGAAATAAGGAAACACTGAAATCAGTTCCGGTAAATTTCATATCCCGTTCGGTTACGACACCTGCCGGCAGTCGGCGCGAAAATTACCGTGTCTTTAACTCAACGTTTCGGCGTGTATATTGGACAAGTGAGAGAAATTAGGCGTGTATCGACATCGGCAGACGTTTACCTGTTCGTTCGTGCCTTTACATGTACTTGATTAATCACAGCCTTTGACATCCAGGCCGCTTCTCGGTTTCATGCAGTCGGCCGTGAGAAAAAATATATAAGGCGTAAATGGCTTAGATATTATCCAAAACTAAAAATGAGACAAGTTTTCAGCTTTGCTTGTCACGAGTTTTTCAACGGTGTGCTTGTTTTTATCGTGCGACCAACCGCTCATGAGTTAAAGGAAGCGGTCAACCGCCTCCCCCCAGTCGGGCGTGATCGGCGTCGACCGACAGTCGGGCGCAGGTTGGTGATTGTGGCGTCCTTTCAGTACGAGCCTGTTCTCCATCAAGAACGTGTCTGAGTGTCTGCAGACGCTGCTGGCTCAAGGGATACGGCTCTACCCTTCTCATATACCGTGGCTGCAGGCCATGGCTGACCTGAGATACGGTAAGTTTTTCGCGCGCGTCGTGATGTTGAGCGTTTGGTATGCTGCTTTGTGCCGTCACACAATTGCTTTATTTCCAGGGTTTTTTATGGAAATTCTGCGGCCCCTGGCTTTTGCATGGAGCTAGTACATGACGAACCATAACTTGTGCGTGATATGTGTCGTTACGATATACGTCGTTACGTAGGACGAGTGAGCTCTGTTTCATTAGACAGAAAAAATCAAGTTGAGCCCTTGCCGTTGAAGCCCTTTTGAGGCAAGAAATTTTGCAAATCCTTGGCATTGAGTCAGTGGTTTCCAAATTTTCATCGGGTGATTACTCAGTTTTGCATTTGGTTGGTAATTTACGTGTGTACCCGGAGTTTTCAAAATTGCACCCTTTTTGTTGACAGAAGTATTTCGGTGGTGGTGCTCGAGGCCTTTGGCTGTTATTGGATTACTGACGACCGTGTTATGATAATGAATAGTGCATGAAACATATGAAAATGTTCAGTTGTATTGCGAAATGCAGCGGAACAAAAGGAACGCGTCAAATGACATTGAAAGTATGCTTCCAAATATGTGGAGCAGAGCAGAAGGCTTTGCTCATCGTACACCGCCCAGGGTGCCCTCGTGGCTTCGCGGACCTCGTATTGCAGTGGCTGTGGCCGCCAGCGATGTTCCTGTTTAGCGTGTGTTCGTCAGCCTGCCCCGGCTATAAACGCCCCGTGTAAGGCTCTCCGTCCTCCCCCGCGTCACGTGACCGCCTCTGCTGACAGCCGGCGACGAGCCGACCTCGTCGCTGCGGTACTACCTGGAGGCCTGTTTGGTCAGCTCCGAGTACTTCACGCGGCCCGTGCCGCGCACCGTGCTCAGCGAGGCCGTGCTCCGGCGCATGATCAAGTGCTGCTCCACCCTGCACTGCTACACACAGGTGACGGCGTCGGTGTGCGCGGTGCGTCTGCCTGCGCGCGGCGGTCCGCGTCACGTGTGCTGTACGGTTGCAGCTTGCGTATCCGCAAGGTATTACGACTGTGACTGTAAGCCTGTGATCGCCCGTGCTGTCCCTCTGAGGCAGTTCCTGTGTAAAGGACTCTGTTCGTCCCCACCGTTTGGCCTCGTGTGTTTGTACCAACTCGTTTCTTGTGTGTTCCGCCGCCATTTTGGGGCCGACCCTCCCCCAGGCCGCAGTTGCGCGTGTCACGAGTGATCCCATGCCTCCGTCCCCAGGCGGCCGTGCTGTGCCAGTTCCTGGAGGACGTCGACTACGCCAGCGCGTTCCAGTACGTGTCAGAGCGGAACTGTGCCGACGCCATGGACGCCTACTACGACTGCATTTGGGACGTGACGCTGCTCGAGTACCTGACGCACCTGCACCACAAGCGCTCCGAGCGCGACAAGCGCCAGCAGGTGACCCGGCTGATCGGCCAGCTCGAGCTCAACTCCAACAACAACGAGGAAATCCAGCGCGAGGCGGCCGGCGTGCGCAAGGCGCGCTTCCTGCGCGCCATGGTCAAACAGTACGCCGCCTGAGCGTGTGGGCCGGCCCGGCCGGCCGCGGCGGAGCGTCGTAGCGTGCGGTGCCTGATGTCTGAGGGGACGGTGGCGCTGCGTGGGGCGCGATCCCTGTTGTCCGAGGGGACGGCGCCATTGCCGGGCCGTGGTCTCCGGTTCGTGAGGGCAGTTGGTCCTCCAGGGGACGGTGCTGTGCCAGAGTACCGGGTCTCGTGCCATGCCGGCAGTCTCGTCGATAAAGAGGCGGTCTGCGTCAGACCGTTCCGCCACGGACACGTCACGAACAGTCTGGGCCGGCCGGCCTGGACTGCCCGCGTTCCTCCGGCGCTCCGGCACACCCTAGCCTCTCCCACCGCAGAAGATCAGGAGCTGATGGAAAGGTTTCAGGTCAACGAGACATGTTGACGGCGCCAGGGAAGAAGCTACATCTGTTTTGCAAACAATGGATGCGTCATTCCGTTGTTTGAATTCCAAGAATCCCCGACGGTGTTAGCACACCGTCGAGGATTCTTGGAGCTGAAGTGTAAAGAGCAGCGCTTAGCAGATGGTTGTCGGCAATGTCTGTACAAACCATGAGTGCGGTGAACAGCCGGCAGATACTGCATCATCCGTGTGGACCGCATATACTCACTGGGCTGCTTGCGTCGTACAAGCTCATTGGAGATATAATAAATGGCAAAAACTAATCTTGTGTACTTCGCTCTGACATTAAACAGCATGTTGTTAGACTTTCTGCCAATATGAACTGGAGTTGACCGTCATCGGTAGCTCAGTTGGTTAGAGCGCTGGTCTCTCTGGCAAGACGTATTCGAGTCGCCTCGACGTTCGAAATTCGGTCCGCGGGTCCTCTGGCAACGGATCAGGATAGGGTCATGCTAATACACGTCGTGCTGTACCCTTGGCGACACCTTAAACTTTTGCTACAAAATCAGCGGTTACCTGAAATTGGTTTGTCGAGCGCAGGCGTCGAAGCCCATGCAACAAGCTTTGGTTATAACGGAGTCCGATCCATAACAGCACCCCGGCAACCCTTTAGGTCAAATTTTAAAACAAATTACGATGACTGCGGATATGTTCTGAGGCATCTTCTTGCGTCTTCTCCTCTTTCGATGTGATGTTTGATGTTAGTCTGAACCACGGTCGGAATGTGATGCAAACGACATTGAATTACCTTGAACTTAACATTTACAGATGTCCGCTTTGATAACGGGCGAAAATTAAGTGGACCTCAGAAACGTATGTCTCTTTGATGCGGTTCTGTTAGTTAATCAGATTTGTTCTGTAAGATTATTCAAATCTGCTTGTGGGCAAAACAGTCGCGTATCTTCGTATGTTTCCGGCAAACAGAAAATGGTGAAGGAGAATTTATGAGTCATGAAGAGAATTTGATATGGTAGCGCAAATAATTGACATTCCAGACGCAAAGAAAACAAAAATAGCGCACTAAAATGACACGTAGGTTGCCGGACTCTTCAACCTTACTACTGACCCTGGGAGGCGACCGACTGACACCTGACGAGGCTCAGTACCTGACACAAGAGTAGTCGGCTTCCGGCTACGACGCTAATGGTCGGTCCTGACTGATGCGGCGCCGAAAAAGAAGCAAGAGAACCAACGATATCGGCCCTGGACAAGTCTGAGAAGTAGCGGTGTCACTTTCGGGTGGTGGAAAGAAACCAATACTGTAGGTTGGTTTAAACCAATACTGTATCTGAGCCCTGGATCTGCATAATTTGTGCACATTTCGCAGATAATTTGTTTGCATTCTTGCGACCGTATTGTCCCATCTTGCACTGGTTGCCATGAATGTCCGGTTTCTCTGCGTGATTTCGGCCATGACAAATCATTAAGATGATGCAGAAGTAATGGGACATTTCATACCATTTTTACATAATGTTGCGATTTTATGGAAACTTTCTCAAAACCGCTGTTTTTCCATTACAGAAGTGATCAAGTCTGTGCTTTGTCTGTGCTTTGTTAGAATCATCTTTGGGTTATTTTTCAGTGATCTAGTACCAGTGATTGATATGATTTTGTAGGGGTCCTTGTTTGAAGGAAGTCTTAGATCACTAACCCCATTTCCATTACAGGATTGGATTACAAACTGGATTTTCCCCAAGATGGGAATCAAGACTAATTGTCATTTCCATGACTGTACCCAGCAAATCCAGATTACATTTGAGATTTCAGAGTAGATTATTTTGGGAAATTTGAATTCATGGCCAGCTATGGTGTGTGTGTGTGTGTGTGTGATATTTCCCTTCAGAGCATACAGAAATCTATTTCATAGTAGATTATTGATTGTACCGAGTGCCTGTGAGGGACTGGTGTGTGAGATTTGAGAATGTTGTGTGAGTTTATAATTTTTTGTCAAGTCACCAACAGACAAGAAATTGGTTTTGGAGCTAGCTCTCCCCTTGCAGGATATCAAAATAAATACAGTGCATAATGCTGCCATATGATTTCAGTTTGTGGGTAATCCAGATTTCCTCACAAAATCTGTTTTTAATCGAGATTGGCAAGGCCGATCCATTTTGTTAAAAGAGGGGCTTCCTTGACCTCTGAAATCAGGACTTGGAAGGAATCCAGATTTGCTAGTGTCATGGAAATGGGGCTAATACCTTTGAGGTATTTTTGTATTTTGCTTTTGTATGCTGCTAATGCTTAACTGCTGCAGTGATGTGGCTAACCATACATGACATATAGTACAATGATGTCTAATTCTGCCAATTTTGTGAGTTTTAAACCTTGATTTCTTGCTCTAAAGTATGGTGACTCAATAACTGATTATTTCACTGCCTTTATTCCCTGGGTTAAAGGGGTATGCCATACTGCACACTATGTATCTAAACTGATTAGGTATATGTACACATGTGCATGGCTATGTTTTACTAGTCATTGATTGATTTACTCTGGGTGTTACTTTTAGTTAGTGTTAATGTTACTTTGAGTGAGTGAGTGAGTGAGCATATTATCAAGGAAATTCCTTTTCAGTCACCATGGCCAAGAGTACATGTGTGGCCTATCTTCTCTGGGCAACACTTGGCTTGTTTGGTGCCCATCACTTCTACTTAGGCAGGGATAGACAAGCCTTTCTGTGGTAAGCATATGGTTGCCCAATTTTAAGTTTAATGTTTGCAGATTTGTCAAATGCTGTTCAATGTATAACTGTTGTAGGCCCATCATTGTCTGTAAAAGCTCAAAAGTTATTGGCCTTTTCCTGAGCATTAACTTTTTGGCAATGGATGTGAAACAAGCAGCATGTTCTTGAAATATTGGTGAAGAAACAAAATGTTTTCAAAACTCAGTTCAACTTATCTATTACTGCCTTTTGCATATTTTGTTTTCATACTTTCAGTCTGCGGGCATTTTGTCCTATGAGCAGTGCTTTACATTACAGGTTTGTCACATTTGGAGGCCTGATCTATGGATGGTTCAGTGATGTGACCAGAATACCAAGCTATGTGGAGGATGCCAACAATGACCCAGAATACATTGCTGGGTTGGCTCGCAAGTTTAAAAAACACAAGAGGGTAAGGTTTTCATGAACCATATCCGGTTATTATTGAATGTCAGTAAGTTCTCATATGTCAGTAAATCCTCTCATTTGATTTAATGTAAAAGCTTTTTGTGTATAGCCTTATAGCTCACGTATTTTTTTCAAAATATATGCATGCGTGTCCATGTGTTATAAAATTGTTTCCTTTCTCAGAATACTAGCAAACAAAGAACCCTAACCTTTGCATTTTAAACCCCACTAGCAAGCTCTTTGTATGATAATATGACCAAAGGTTTATGACAATGGTCAGTGTGTAGTGTGTCCGCATATGGCTTAACACTAGCAGTACAGCAGGGTTGCACTGCCCGCCTGTGCTGCAGCTACTCCCTCTGACCCCGTGCGTCTGTGTGCGACAGCCGCCCTTCAGCCTGACTCGCTGCACAGCCCAGATCATGCTCGGCATCTCCTGGGGCTACACGGCCATGGCGGCTGTGCCAGAGGAGGCCGAGTTCGGCCTGTACTGGGTCGTGTTCTTGGTCGTGCCCGCCGCCACTGCGCTGGGTACGCCACCGGCCACCGGCCTGGGGTCATCTGCCGGCCTCCGCAGCCTGAGGCGGTTTGTGACGCGTGTGCTTACGATATGGTAACAGGACTGTTTTATCTTTCGATGTGCTAGGTAACGTCTGGACTAAATCCGTTTCTGCTGCGCGGAACGTCACAGTACCACGTCGGCGTGCTGCGAATTGTACTGCCCCACTGATGTATCGCCTCCTAAATGACGTCATGGCCTCTTTGGTGGCATGGACCAGCTCTGCCGCTGATCTGCCGTGCCGTCGACCGCTGATCTGCGCTACTGCCTCGCGCCCCCCCCCCCCCCCCGTTGTCGACATGGCTGACAGGAGTGCCCACTGCCGGCAGCCGTGCACACGGTGGGCAACGTGGGCCGATGTCGTGGCGGGCTGCGCTGGCCGCTGGCAGCCGCCTACCTGACGCTGCCGCTCTACTTGTGGAGTCTGCAGATGGTGCACTACACGGCGCTGGCCAGCGTGGTCGCGTTCGAGTACGGTGCCAAGGAGTGGCGCCGCACGCCTCGCCGGCCGCAGACGCTCTGCAGGTGAGGGGTGCTGTGGTGCTCCACTGACCACAGACGGTCTGCAGGTGAGGGGTGCTGTGGTGCTCCACTGACCACAGACGGTCTGCAGGTGAGGGGTGCTGTGGTGCTCCACTGACTACACTCAGTCTTCAGGTGAGGGATACTGTGGTGCTCCACTGACCACAGACGGTCTTCAGGTGAGGGGTGCTGTGGTGCTCCACTGACTACACACGGTCTTCAGGTGAGGGGTACTGTGGTGCCCCACTGACCACTGACGGTCTTCAGGTGAGGGATACTGTGGTGCTTCACTGACCACTGACGGTCTTCAGGTGAGGGGTACTGTGGTGCTCCACTGACCATGTCCTGTCTGCAGGTGAGGGATGCTGTGGTGCTGCACTGCTCGTAGCCTGTCTGCGAGTGAGGTGCTGAGTTATTCTACCGAAGATTGTTGGGTGTACGATCCTGGATGTACACGATCGTGTATAGGGTGCGAGTTGACCTGCGTACTGGCCAGGAGTGCAGCTGCATCTTTCCTCAGTTTTAGGGATCATAATTGGATTTCATCGTGAATGAATTGCCTGCAGTGAGCCGTTTTAATGTACAATAATATTCAGCAGTGGCTCGTTCATTATCGTAATGGCATAAGCAGCAATAAACAACTTCGGGCCGCGTTTGGGCGAGTCCAGTTAAGGCTTGGCCATGTCTTATCTTTGTCTTGCAAAATGGTGGCGGCAAATCCCCCACGACACCCTGCGTCGGACGGCACAGCTTGTTGTGTCTGTCAGGAACCCGTGCTACGGACGATGTCCGTCATTGTGTCTGCCTTGCTGAGCCTGATTTCGGCCTTCGCTGCGTCTAGGCGCATAGGCGTGCTGCTGCTGTGCCTGCTGCTGTTCTACTCGGTCTGGGCCAGCTACTTCTACTTCAACGCGGCCGTCGTGGACCGGCACGGTGTCAAGACGAAGTTCCGTGACGCCGTGGGCAACTTTTTCAAGTCGCAGCTTTGGAAACGCATGAAGGTACGCGTGTTGATGTCACGGTTCCTCCGCTGACAGCGTGGAACCTTGTCTTGTTCGTGTCACAAGCTTGAGACATTTTGACTTAGGTTATGCGGATGTTGGGTTTTCGTGAAATATGTTGTGTTCATGTGGCGGGAATGTCGTCGTTATTTGGCTTTCTTTTATTGGTACCGCAGTCCATGAATGGATTCGGTGATCCTGTGTATGAACAGACTCGTGTCTGGAAGTAACTCGTCGTCGTCGTCGTCTTTTTCCTCCAGGAGGAGATCGTTCGACTGTTCCATCTCACGCAGACCCAGGGCTTTCATAAGGGCTGGTACTCTTTCATCGAAAGTATCGATCCTTCAGGAGAGTACGCTGCGCTGGAGGTTCGTAGAAACCACAACACGAAGGACTGTTCTACAGCGTCAGGACAGAGAGGCTGTTGGCTATACTGCAGTTGAACAGGTTATTTGGTGGCGAAGATATATTAGGTCAGTGATCGTTTTGATAAACTCCCTAAGATGTTGGCTATTAGTGCGAGCATGGAGCCAACGTTCGTGACGTGTTTGGCGTTTGGCGTCCGTCCGCCAAAGTGTAACGGCACTGATGGAGCCACCTAGACCGTCCTCTGCTGACCGTACACTGGCTCCGTCTGCAGGTACTGGGTCTGCCAAAGACGGCCGGCCAGGAGGAGATCACGGCCCGGTACAGGGCGCTGACCAAGACGCAGCACCCGGACAGGTGAGTAGTGTTTTCAGTTGCCCCCCACCCGGTACAGTGAGCTTACCAAGACAACACCCAGACAGATGATTGTGCCTTTTTTCTTTACATGTGCATTTTCTCTGTGTGAATATTATGCCACTGCGCTCATTGGATATGATGAAAATTTCGTGAGATTACCGTAGCTCTGAACAGTACTAACATATTTAGTCGCCATCGATGTTTTGTTTCGTAAATCAGGTAGCGTTGAACGAACCCGTTTTCGGGAGTTGCACTAACCATGCGCTGGTTTGATTGTCAACCAGGTTTACCGATCCCGAAGAAAAGGCGAATGCCGAACAGAAGTTCGTAGAGATCAACATGGCATACGACAAGTTGTCAAAGATGCGAAACAAACGAAAGCGAAGCAATCGCCGGTCTCGGGAGGATGAATTCTAAGTCTTCATGGAGGTTGATGCCCGAAGATCAGAACACTCTGACGTAACACACGTCACATAACGTCACATTGGCAGTAAAGGCTTCGTCCAGAGTGTTGTGAGGCGGGTCATTTAGTTTTGTTTCCAATTTTGCAAGGAGTGGATGTGAAGCCAGGTTAGTTTATAAGCATTACGCTGCTGAGGGGACAAAAAGTATGGAAAACGTTTGTCCCCATCCGTTCGCGAACGGATGGGGTGATGGAGGCCAGACTGGTAAAACTGACCCGCTGATATACGATTGACATTGTTCAGGTAGTACCTTCCACTGCGGGTTGGCTGCTTTCCGAGGTGCTCACCTTGTTTGGCCCGTGCGCTTGGGACCAGGGCCCAGGGATGGCCGGGCCCCTGATTTCGCTCAGCATACCCACCAGACATGTGCCTGGATCCCAGTGGAATGCAGCTTATCTCCCTTCTTTATGTGACCGTTCGTTGACCTTGGTGGGTCACTGCGTCATCTCAGAAAGGTCGTGTCCCTCCGTGGCAAAGTGGTGCCCAGGTGACGTGGCACTTACCCTGGTCAGCGTAGAACCTGACGCAAAACGAGGATATCCTGCATTCCATCGGGATCCCGGCACATGCCTGATAACCACGGACAGAGCTTGGCCTGTGACTCTGCGGATGGCACTTCCTTTTCGCTGCTGCCAACCGTGAATAACTGGGCATCGTCACCATGGGTTAACACGTTGACTGTGTCACTGTCGGTACTTCGGACTATTTCCACCATTTTGAACACGTGGTGTGCTTTTGGCCAGCATAAAATGTACGTCTTTGACATGATTACTTGGATTTGTAGTACATGAAGGACAAGACAGTTTGCATCCCGATTCTGTGCTGAATTGATAATTAAATGATTATTCTCTTAACGAATACCAGCATAGGGAAGAATCAGATCTGACGTTACCACATCGTATTTTCCATGCATATAACGTTGGCTTCCCGCGGGTTTCTATAACATTGGAAGAACTGTTGTACCCCCCAGTAGTACGGAAATACTCATTATTTCTCTGGACTCTTGATGTTTATCGTGAAAATACCATTGTGCCTTGCTCGGTGTGGACGCCGTCTGTCTTGACGGTCGACGACGGCGGACGAAACATGAAAATGCTTGTGCCTTAGTGCTACATTCATGCGTACATAGTGCCTTACATGATTCTCAACGTCCAGCCGTGGCACTGTCGGCGTTGTTGGCTCTTTGGCGGAACCAGGATAGTCAGCAGCGAAACTGTGACTTGTCTGCGAATGACGATATTGTACGTGCGATGTGTGTTTTAGTGGAGGGCGAAATCCGGAGACGTGTTCGCTATCGACGGTCTCGCGGCGTGTGCGGGCTTCCACGTGGGGAGCCGCAGCGCCTTACTCTGGGGGTCTGTAGCAGTTTTATGATCGTATACCGGTGGCACGTGAACTCGTGACGTGAATCTCCGTGGAGTCCTGATGTTCTTGTTGTGCGTTATGCTGTTTTCATGCCAGTAGCCCTTTGCACGTTTCGCACGCTTGTTTGTTCTTGCTTGCGCACAATGTTCTAACAATGCCTCGTCGTGGTTGTATCGTGCACAGTTCTCGGAATCGTGATGTTTGTTACGCTTGTTGGTAGTGTTTTACTCAGTGAGCATTCCAAAGATGTTCTTTTTTGATTCGTCAAAGGATTTGTTTGATATTTTTCTGTAAACGTTGCTATAAATACGGGTGGAAAATTGGCCGTGTTTATTGTTTGTTTATCCAGCCAGGATATTGGCGTTCTGCGACTCGGGTCTAACCATCGTCAGCTGTGTTTTATTTTTTTACGACGTGCCAGTTTTTAACATTTTGTGGCTGCACAGGTTCTCATCCCTACATCCTGTCGCGCAGTTTTGGCTGGTTTCGTGACAGAAGTTGAATGTACTGTCAGGAGTGCGACACGGCCTCGTGGTAATCGTAATACCCTCTACGTGGCCAGCCGCCTGCTGGCCTGCGGGCTCAATATGTAGGGCCGAAGTGACTGGAATCTGCATCGCTAGGACGTTGTGACCAGCGCTGTTCCAACAGAGCTACCGATCATGATTTTGACTGCAGTTTGTTACAGTTATTCAAAAACTTCAATGGCACAAATTGGAATACTCCCCACAACCACTCCCCACAACCATAAACGATGAATGTAATACATTTCAGTGAGCTTGGATAATATGACTGTTGCTCAGTAAGTGTAAAGCTCCATGCGTGATATAGGAAACGTTATTGAACAGCGCATTTATGACAGCACGTGGGACAGAGGGTACGTGTCTTAGAGTCCGATCAACTTGTATACCGTGTCTGATCCTTGCAACGGTAGTTTCGTGACACAGAATTCCAGAAGAGTAGATGAACACCATCTGCGCGCATCAAACCTCGTGGGGGCGATTTCACATAACTGGTCGACCAAGATGACCTATTCTGGGCGCTGGATGGCAAGTCTCCGCTTCACATTAGACTCCCGCGCTCGTCGAAGTCTCTGGACGACCAGTTCTAGCCGGCGGCCGCACGCAACAGCCGATCGGCTCCTGCGCTAAGGAGCCCCGTCCCAGGACTCCTCAGCGGAGGTGGGGCGGCACTGGCCCGGTCCGCGCGCGGCCCTGTGTCGCCGTTGGTCCGGCCAGTTGCACTCGGCGCCGGGCGAGCCCGTTGTTTTGTTCGCGCCTGAGCCGGGGCCGGCGGTAATAACGTCACGGCCCAGCTGGCGTGATCGCCGCCGTGTCCGGCGGGAGGGGTCGCGTTCCGGCCACCGCCGCCGACACGTGGATCGAATTACGGGTCCCGCCGGGATTAATAGACCCGCTTTGTGCTTTGTGCTTGCCGTAAACTGTTACCCGACCATTTGTTCCAGACTGCTCATTTTCCAGTCTGAACCCTTCAGGCAAGATTGCTTTCCTTCGCACCATCTAGAACAAAGCCTTGTTCTTTGCCTGCCATGGCACAAAACTGACACCAGAGCCTCACGTTTTGACTCCCTTCAGGACATCCGATGGTCCCTGGGACTGGTTCTCACACTCGAAATGCCGCGCGTCGCTACATCTCGCTGCTGTAAACATCGCGCGCACGAACGCGCACCCCTTCTCGATCCTGCCGCCAGGGGTCGAGGTTCGCCCTCCGCCCGGCTGTGTGTACTGTGTGCCGACAGAGGGCCGCCGGGGCCGCCGGACGGGTCCGGTCGGTCGCGCCGCGGCCGTGCCAGGCCGGCCGCAGGGGGTGGCAGCCCGCCAGCGCCGCGCCACGGTCGGCCGCCGCCGGCCGAACAGGCGGCACGGCGGCAGACGTCCGGCGGACGGCGGCAGAGCGGCGGCAGAGCGGCGGACGGCGGACCGGCGACGGCAGAACAGCGGCGGACGGCGGCAGAGCGGGGCAGAACAGCGGCAGAGCGGCAGTAGAACTGCGGCAGACGGCGAGCGGAGACGTGCTCCAGGCCCCGTCAGACGAACGACGCCATGACTCCGCTTAGGAGGAAGGAGATTCTGGCGCAGCAGACGCAGAAACAGCAGAAGTAAGTCCACCCGTTGCCATAAACGTCGAGTGACCGTGGCAGAAGTTGTCATAACGTCAGTGGATTTCGTTCGCAGGGTTTACGCTGGTAGGTTTGCATTAAAACTAACCTCAAATTTTACTGTGTTAGAAGTAAGGAGACCCGATGTCCCTCTATTTACAACGCGCTTCCACGCTATGGGTCAGCATGTGCCGGGAGTTACATACCATTACCGGCCGGCAAAAGCCTCATGACTAAAAGGACGACGTGTTTTGTTCGCTGCTGTAAAATAGTCAAGGCTCTCCTGGAAGACATGCTCCCTCCAGCTAACGTTTTGTTTCCTTACATCTGCGTGGTTGCCATCATAAAACGCGCAGGGTTCATGATGTTTACGGAAAACGCTAGCATTGAGGGTCCCAAGACAAAGCTCCGGTAGCTTGGGAGGGTCATGCTAGACTTTTTCTTTCTAGGCTGTTCCAATGAACTTCAATTTTCGTTTACCTAATGCTGCAGAGGAAACTGAAATGTTCTTATTAGAACCTACAAAGGAAATTGGGCTGGATACTAATTTTTGGAACACGCATGCAAAGTGTGAATGCCGATGCAACCTGGTGCTGCTGCCAATGCTGTGGGGGAAAAAACAGTTGAAATATCATTTGTAGATGGTTCAAGACGGCCCTTATGCCAACATAAGACCCAAGTTCCTCAACAGAAAGTGCGTAAGGCAGGCACGTCTCCCGACCGCCTCTCTGGACTGCAGAGGCCCACGCCCCGCCACGACCGACGTTAGAAGCTGTGACGTCACATAGTTCCCCCTCGTTCACCGCACCGTTAAAACACAACGAACGGCCTTCAACGCTCGCCTGCCGGCCCAGCCGAACTGCACGTGACCCATCTCTGACGTCAGTCTGGCATGATGACGTCAGCCGTTTTGGCACCTGACCAACACCGCTGGCGTCATTGCATTTCTGGTGACATCGTCGCACGGTCTTGGCTGCGGTTACCGTCACCGCTGCTGTTAGGCGAAGCTGGTCGAATGGCCGGGGCGTGTTGACAACTCGATAGAGGCTCATGCTGGTCGTATTCGGAACTCGAGAGAGGGCGCTTGTTGTCACGATGATCCTGCTTTGCACTCGTGATATCAACACCAACTGAGAGACAAGAGTGTTGGGCCGTCTTTAATGCTGGCGGGACAAAATTTTGTCATTTTAAGGCACCTTTCCCTGCATTGTGCGGCATCAAGGCAGCATAGGACTTCCTTTAAAACCATTCGAAGCTGCTCCGACCGCCGCCATATCTCCCCCATTCTACTGCGCCCAGAAAAGAAGAAATAGATTATCGCATCTGTCTTTACGACGCAAGGATTACGGACATCGGAGAGCTGCAGCATTTCGCACAACCATCGTCGATGTCCTTCTGTTAAAAGTACGCCCACAGTACCCATCCGCTGTCATGAACAAGTTCTGCTATCCACGACGTTGGTTCGGCAGCTGTTGGTTGCAGGTAATAAAACTGTTACGTCTCTCTGCCTGGAAGTCGATGTCGAAGTGTAAGATTTTGTAAGTCAAGACTGGGAAAGTTCGAACGTTTATGAGTTTTGCTGCACGTAAGCCAGCACGATTCGGACATACCAGTCGTCCTGCGGCTCATCTGCGTGTGCCAGAAGTCGCCTGCCAGTCATTCTGTAGTGGCCCGTTTGTGCGCTGGCTACTGGCCGTTCTGATCTTGACATGGGCGATGTTGCGGAATGATTCAGCGTACTGTCTCTTTTGCGAATATGGCCCATAGCCGAGGCTGTCCATTTCACAGTTTTGGTTGTTCAAAACTCATAAAGCGACCTTGTTCCGCAGTCGCACGGGCTGCGCGGCGTTTTATTTATTGTTGTCCATTTCGTCATCTGATGCTGTGAAATTGACCCTTTCTACTCATTCTGTAGACTCTTCTGTAGACTTCTTACTCATTCTGACCCTTTCTACTCATTCTGTAGACTTCTGCATGTATAACACATCGAACTACGGTTCTCGGGGGAAGGCGAGTCTGACATCACACGACCTGTCTGCTCTCCAGGGGCAAGATGGTGATGACCAGCATCCACGACCAGTTCATGACGGCGTGCGTGCAGTTGAACGAAGCCCGGTTCAGGGAGCTGGTGAACCGGGTCCGGCTGATCGGCTCCTGGGGCACCGTCAACCAGACAGACGCCAGCGGCCGGGTCAGTATGTGGTTCCACGCTGGGTCAGTATGTAGTCCTACGTTGGGTCAGTACGTGGTCCCAGCCTGGGTCAGTATGTGGTCCCACGCTGGGTCAGTATGTAGTCCTAGGCTGGGTCAGTACGTGGTCCCACGCTGGGTCAGCATGCAGTCCTACACTGGGCCAGTACGTGGTCCCAGACTGGGCCAGTAGGTGGTCCCCCGCCCGATCAGTAAGGGGGGCGGTCCCATTGGCAGGCGACAGGCCCCCCTGGTTTTCTGAGTCCAGAGGACTATCCTCAAAGTGTGTGGTGATATGTCGGAATGCTGCTTTATTCTTCTAGTGCTGTTTTCTAAGTTTTGGCAGCTTGAAGACACCTTTTGGGTCCGATGTAGGAATGCCCTTGATCCTTTGCATGCGCATACCAATCATAATTTCGCTGTGTTGCCATTCAGCGTAAGCTATTTCTTTCTGATGCATCGAATATGAAACTTTGTTCCAAAAGAAATCTCAGCTTCTTTGGAGTACGAACTGGTTTTGTGACTGGTTGCCGTGTGTAAATTGCTGTCTCAGCCTGCGTACGCTGTGTTTGATGGAGTTCAGTCAGGGGTTTTTTCTCGCGCCGGCCGGCCGGGATTGTTGCTCAGCTCTGACCTGCTGTGCCAGCAGACCCCTCTGAGCCACCTGTGCGGCCACGGCAGCAGCCGGTGCGTGGAGGACTTCTCCCGTCTGAAGCTGGTCGACGTCAATCTGGCGGACAAGGACGGCAATACGCCTCTCCACTACGCCGCCCAGGCTGGTCGGTGTCACCTTCAGCGGCTGAACACGGACGCCACACCTGCCAATGACGCAACCCGGCATTTCCGTCCTTTGTGACGAGAACCGAATTATCTTTATAGAGACATTCACTGACGGGAACAGTGTCGTTTCCCTTTTAGATTTTGTGTTTAGCCAACTACAGGCAATGATGAATTTGATGCGTCTCATGACAATTTGCCTTGCTGTATTTTCCAGGGCACGCTGACGTGGTGGCTGCGCTTCTGAACAAATTTGAAGGTATTCAGGTGGATGCCAGAAATAAACAAGGCCTTTCCCCGCTTATCAAGGCCTGTGTTCAGGGAAAGGGAAAGTGTGCAAAACTCCTTTTAGATAAAGGTAAGAACGCCATTTTACAAATCGTCACGTTCACCGTGCGATTTCTCAAATTTTGTTGCACATCAGAAAAGTCTAATTTTTTTGGAACTCGTATTTCGAATATCTTACGAACGTTTGCTGGAATAAAATTGTTTGGCGTTCATCTTTACACGTGCACACTCCACCGTCTCCCGCTCACTACCTAGAGTCCTATGCCGGCCCTCCTGCCGCTGTCTGACGTTGTTTCCGGCGTGACAGGCGCCGACCCCCTTGTGAGGGACCCTCGGCGCGGCTACACCGGCGCAGAGTGGGCCTACCTCTGCGGCTGGCCAGCCTGCGCCCGGCTGGTGGAGGCTTACCTTCTGCTCACCAGCCTCGGCTCCGGCTCCGGCTCCGGCTCCGGCTCGGGCTCTGACTCCGGCTCCGGCTCCGGCTCCGGCTCCGGCTCCGGCTCCGGCTCCGGCTCCGGCTCCGGCTCCGGCTTCGGCTTCGGCCTCGGCCTCAGCTGCGGCTCCGCTGCGCCGCCGCGCTCACGCAGTGAGCCTGACCTGCGCGGCGGCGGCGACCCGGCCTGGCTGCAGCAGCGGTACCGCGAGATCCTGGGCCGGGACGGGCCGGGCCGGCGCGCCAGCCTGCCCGCCCGACCTGCCACCTGGCGGCCCATCTGCCCCTCCGCCTGGCGGCCGGCCGCCGTGCCGAGGATCCGCGTGCTGGAGGTGGAGGCGCCGGTGGACCCGGTGGTGGTCCGCTACGGAGACCCAGTGCCGCCGGAGCAGCTGCAGCGGCAGCCGAATCAGGTGAGTATCGACGCCCCTGTCCGCCGGTTTGAAACGACACGTGAGCTCGTATGTGTGTCGCGACAGTAGTCGGACATGTTGAGGTGCACGATCGGCTCAACGCCTCGTTTGAAATTGCCGGTGCAGAGTATTGATGCTTTATTACGTCTTGAGATTGTTAGCAGCTGGACTGATTACCAGTCATGAGAGGGTGTATTTTGTGAGCCGTAATAAGACCAGCATGGATTCCTCATTTTAATGAGGAGGCTGTGGTCAGTACTCGGTAACTTTTTTTCTTGGCGAAGTTGGGTATTGCTTCTACGTCTGTCAAATGGTGGCGGTACCATGTTGACCTCTATAGAGTGCACAGTATGCTCATTGCTAATTTCCGTTTCAGGTTGCCACGCTATGTCTTCCAGGCATGGGAAAAACTTTCGCCTACGAATAGTATTACAGACCCAGAAGACCTTGTCAAAAAACAAGTTGAGCTCATTGGCGTTGTGGTTACTTCATGGTGCAATATGCATGACATATCTGGATGCATATTTGGAGTCCCCAATTCGAAGATAAGAATTCGGGAAACGCTGGGGAAGTATTTGTATTGCAGTGTCCTTGTGTATATTTGTGTGCTCGTTCCGATCCTCAACGAACTTTTCCGACAACGATGTTTGTATGAATATAAATTCAGAAACATTGTGTTTTCCCTGAAAATTTTCGGAACCCAATGTCAGACTGAAAGTGCATATGTATGGCATCCGCGCAGGAATGACTATGAAATGGACATTTCAACACCGGAGAGGCGTGCGTGTTATCCACCCACGGGGACAACTTGACTGATAACGCAAGTGGCCACAAATGCAGCGCTGAAGATTGCTGTGTGATATCAGACAAAAGCAGTGATGTTCTGAAGCTGAACTGACCAACTGATTGCTCGCGTAAACACTGACGAACGAGAGCACTGGCAGATTGAAGGAGTGAAACCCTCTGCCGTGACTGGGGGCTCAGTTGGATAGAGCGTTACGTTTCTCGTTCTGGTAAGGCGAGTTTGGGTTTTGGGATCGGCACTCGGTTTTTAGCCTGGGAGCCAAGTGACAACTGACAAGAAGGGGATGCTATACCGATGACCGGTAGGTACCATTGGTACCATATACGAGTATATCTGTAAAGCTGTATATATATATATATATATATATATATATATATATATATATATAATATATATGGATATGCCGGCCGAAAACAGGTGAAGACAGTTAAGGAGAGGTTATAGTTATGTCGGCACATATATTATCTCCCACAAACTGTTTTTAGGTTTCAGTGACCCTCTTATGCCTTCTCGACTTAGCAAAACGTTTTAGTTTGATCCCATCTGATTCCTTGCTTCTCAGGATCAAACTGCGCAGCACTGACATATATTGTAACAGTGCCTCTTTGAAATTCTATATGCCGTTATCAGGGGTCAATAATCGACTCCCTGCTGTGCTCGAGTGTCCCAGCAATTTGACGTGCCATGCCGATTTCGATGGTACTCAGGTCTTAGTGTCTGGGACGCCCGGCGGAATCGAGACAATGATCGGCACCCTGCGCACAAAATAATACCCTCTCCAACTGGTTCCGTAAAAGAGATTGATTAAAAAATGACAAAATATGTAGGCGCCTGCAACGACGGCGGAAACGGGGGGGGGGCAGGAGGTGCAGTCGTCCCACCAGCCTGACGGCTTGTGAGGCAAAACTGTTTCTGCCCCCCCCCAGAAATTCCGGTCACTGCACTAAGCAAAAGCAAAAAATCGACCTTACGATATAAAAAAATCGTTGTGGGAGTACAGGCGACAGACGATAACTGTTTTGCGAAATTAAGTACAAATCCGAAGATTTTTCGGGTATGGTAGTCATTAAGTTTGATGGCACTCGGCGCCCATTACAAGACGCGACGATTCTGGCGATGATTTCAGGAGCAAGCAGTGCATGTGTAAGCGGCAGCCATTTGTACTGAACGTTTTTGCGGGCATTAATACATGGCGTAGGAACACGAGGAAGGGGGGGGGGGGGAAGGCGGGACCATGGCCCAATTTTTTGGAAACTTAACATCAGCCCTATGAGGAAAATGGCTCTGACTTTTTTTTTTTTTTTCGGGGGTTTTTTTTTTTTTTTGTCCCCAATAATTTTTAAAGAAAAATGATTCAGCGACGAATCTCTACTTTATGACTCTGTACAATCTGGCAAGCCATATTGGCACCGAAAGATGCGCAATGAAAAAATAGCCCGATCCAAGGCGTTTGTGCCTTGTAAACATTACAACTTCGCCAAAATAATCGCCTGAAGCGATCGAGATACCCACCGCCTCCACAGCTACCACGATCTCGAAGCACGGAGCATCTTTACGAGACAGATCAACGTCAGCCCTCATGGATCGACGGTTCAGAAGGGCTCGTGAAGTATGACGTCACCGAAAGATTAACTAAACGCAGCAGTCTCGAAAATCAAAATAGGTTAACAGTGGCAATGAAACGGAACAGAGAGGTGGACTGGGATCGAACAAGGAAAGGCATGAATATCTGGAAGGGGCAAGGGCGGATCCAGGATTTCGACAGGCGGGGGAAATGGGGGCTCCGCTCCCGGCCTTGGTCCCCCTTTTTTGTTTTTGTTCTTCAGATATAAAAAAGTTGATCTGCTAGAGTCCTGGCTGAAATATCTGATATAATTCTGCTATTTTTGTTGAATAAAGTAGGCGGCAAAATCCAAGCACGTCAACTTATTTGAAAGTGTTGCGTTTTGTTTCCCTGCAAAATGGCCGAAATATGACAACAGCGGTGGGATTTTAGCCGGGTGCGTCCCTCCTTCCACCTGAAATGTCGTTTCTGTTATTCAGGAGCTCGTAGCCTCTGGAGGCTATTTTGCCAGCTTCTTGGTGGTTTTGGATCGTCTGCTGTGTCAGGGCCCTTTAGTGGTCTCAAGTTCCTTTTACAGACACTTCGGGCAGGACCCATCTGGTAGCTTCAAGGACAATTAAACCATCTCAGGTTTCCTCTTGTCGTCCCTGGGAAATTTTGCCGTCTAGGAAATCCATCAGGCAGTAACAAGGGCCCTCTGTAAGTCCCTCTCTGCCGTGACAGAGGCGCCTCTGGCAATGCTTTAGGTCCTTTGGCCGTTTCAGGAACTGTCTGGACGTCTCGAGGCTGAGTAGTTTCATGGGCCTCACTGGTCATCTCAGTGGCCCCTGCTAGAGACTACTAGTGAGCGGTCTCAAAGGTCCCCAAGGCCCCTCTCTAGCAGTCTCAGTGGACCCCCTGTTCTCCTAGGCGCTCCCCTTGTCGTCTCTGAGGACCATTATTGCCCTCTCACGGGCCCTCTGGCAGTTACGAAAGATCTTTTGGCGATTTCCGAGCCCCTATGCAGTGCCATGGGCCCTCTGAACACCTCCGGTAGTATCCATGACAGTATCAGGGGTTTTCCTCTGTTACATGGGGTATATCTGGCAGTCGTGGCGTCACTAGCAATCTCAGGCGGACCATTTCTATGCCAAGAGCCCGCCTACCACACTCGGGGCTCTCTGGCCGTTCAAAGGCCCCATACCGCCTAAGAGGTCCTCTTATCGTATTTGCCTCGCAGGAGCTCTCCGACCTCTTTAGCGGTCTCAGGGGCCATCTGCCGTGTAAGGGCCTATCTTGCCGTCTCAGGACCCACATGACCTTCCGAGTCTCCCTGACTGCATCAAGAACCTAGCTCTAAAAAAAAAAAACAGTATAGCCCATTCAAGCCCCTCTCGAGGTTGAGGTCAGTGATGAATCCCTGTTCAGGGGGTCCCTCTGGCTGGTCAGGGTATCCTTATGTCGTGCTAGGCACCCTCCAATTTCTCGCCGTCTCATGGGCCTCTCTGGCACTTTTAACGGTCTCATGGGCCCTGTCGTGTTGGGGCCCTTCTTGCGGCCCCGGGGACCCTTAAAGAGCTTCAGGTGCCTTTGCATCTATCGAAGGGGCCATCTTACCGTCCCAAGGTCTCATAAACCCTCACGGGGGCCTTCTAATGGCATCAGGAACCGTCATCTTTTTATACAGGTCCATGAAACCCAATCAGGGCCGCTATGGCACTCCAGGGTCCCCTATGCTGTCCTGGGGATTCATTCCTCATCTTGGCTGTCTCAAGGGCCCTGTGACCATTCCGGCAGAATCAGGGGCAATCTGCCCTGTCGTGGCTTCAGGGGCCCTTCCAGGGGCGCAGCCAGGCACAAATTTGGGGGTCCTCGCCCAGAGGTGGGCCCCTTTCCTCATGTGGATCCCCTAAACAGGAGGAGCCCTCGGAAGGTTGCCAGGGGCCCCACGGGCCGTAGGGGCTCCTACAGGCCGGCAGGTGACAAGGGGCCCCTACAGGACGGCGGTGGCCCCTGCAGGCCGACAGCACCCTAGGGGCCCCTTATTATCCAGCAGGGGGTCCTTTCAGGCCAGCAGGAGGCCCTACAGGCTGGCAGGGGACCCTACAGGCCGGCAGGATCCCCCTACAGGCCGGCCGGGCCCCTAGAAGCTGGCAGGGGGCCTCCATAGGCTGGCAGGGGCCCTACAGGCCAGCAAGGGGTCCCCTACAGACCGGCAGGGGACCCCTACAAGCCGGCGGGGTGCCTCCATGGGCAGGCAAGGGGCCCCCTACAGCCCGACAGGGGCCCCTTCAGGCCTATAGGGGCCCCTCGATATGCTTGGATCTATATATTTCATCTTCTGTCTTCTTTTGTCTGCCGTTCTTAAAACATTTTAGCGATAGCTTCGGTTCTTATAAAAGTAATTTTCTATAACCTCGGTGGCGGTGGGCCCCCTTCAGACATTTTCGAGGTCCCGGTCTGCCTCCTGTGGTCCCTAGGATCCCCTGATTGTTTTTTCTGGTCCCTTCTACGCGTCTCAGGGGTCATCTAACCCTCCCAGAGGCGCCCGGATTGCATCAAGAACCCGTCACGTTTTTACAAACCCCGCAAAGCTCATATGGGTTCTTCGGGGCCTCGTTTTATTTTGAAAGAAGCCCCTTCCGTGCCGGCACGAGAGGGCCCCTTCGGGGCCTCTCATGGGGCCTCTTCTTGGGCCTCAGGGGGGTGGCCATCGCCCCCATGGCCCCCCTGCATCCGCGCTTGAGTCATCTAGGCTGAGTCGCTAATTGTCGTTAACTGTCGCTGACTGCAAGAATTGTCTGTTATGAATGAGAGTGAGTTCCAGCATTTCATGGGTAATAGATGGCGGCGAGCAGTGTTGCGACAAGAGGCCCTTTCCATGGGTGCAGCCCTGTCCGGTATGTTGGGGACGGGAAATCAATATCTGCGGGAACACTGACCCAAAATTTTGTTTTTCAACGTTAAAGTGCAAAAAGTGCTCGCTTTCGGACCAAAATTTGGAAGGGGGTGAAAAACCATTTTGCCAAAATTGGAGGGGACATGTCCACAGCTCACTCCCCGGTGGTTACACCCATGCCCCGTTCAATAATAAGAGGCGGTCCCTGTCGCGATCGAGAGAAAGGCTCAGTCACTTAGCAAATTGCGATGGTAGCAAGCCACGGTACAACAGGAGAAGTCCATCAGGATCGAGAGGAGACCCCAGTATCATGGGCAATGTATATCGTACATAACTGGGAACTGTGGTAAACCGTGCGGCCCCTACGCTGACCAATGAATGTCCCTGTCACGACCAGAGGGAGGCCTTTGTTATGGCCGAGAGGGGACCAAATAAGTTCGGGATATAAAATGAAGGAGAGCCCAGATATCGTGATATGACAGGAGGTCTAGTCATGATCAGGTGGTTGCTACGTATGTATACATGTTTGTTTTCCGTCGCACTTCGACGTTTGCCAACGCATTACGGATGTGAGCTGCTGAGGTGATTACACCAAATCAGACGTGATGGAGAAGCGCCATAACAGCCCAGTAGCGGATCCAGGGGGGAATCTCGGCCATGCCCCCAAACTGCGAATACGGAAGGGGACAAATTGGCATTCCCCCCCCCCAAAAAAAACAACTTTTACTGTGCAACCAAAGTTTGCAGTCGCTGGAAACCCCGAAAACCCACGGCCGGAGTTTTTCCCCTTCCCGCTCTTTGACCTACCTTCCACACCTAGGAAATTCTGGTTCGCCCCTCCCCCCTAAGACCGCGCCGCTGGATCCGCCCCGGAACAGCCTTCTTTGTGACGGAAGAAACTTGGGTTTAAAAGATATCCATATTAGCATGGACTCGACATTTCGGCACCAAGCCATCTTCAGGAATGGTGGGAATCAAGCAACGAAATTGAAACTACTAAAGCACGCGCTAGTCAAAAATAAGCCTCTGAACTCCAAACACCAGTATGAACCAAGAAAATACAAAAATACGTCAGTTACACCAAAGTAAATGGACGCGACCTAGGGTCCTTTATTTTTTCCGACCCTCCATAATTAGGCGGGTCAGCTGTCAACGAACACATACGAAGAAAGACCCAAAGGCTTTTAACAGTGCCATTATACGCAATCTAGGGTCTGTTAAGTATACTTGACCCTTCACAAGCAAGTTCAGCCATTGCACATAGGTGGAAAGGAAAAGAACAAAATCCCTGTATCATCAGCCGCCTCTCCCGTAAACCTGAATGATAAACCAAAACGTAGTTTGTGTATTAAGAGGTGAACGAGGTTTACGATTGCAAAAGGACTCCACGACTCTGAGGTGTGCATTGCCCTCGGCGGTGGCTAGAATTTGATCGTGAACTCTGATCACGAACTTCACGTCGATCACGAACTTCACGTTCGAAATTCCCTTCAGGTCCCGATGGCAGCCGGCCAGCAGGCTATGGCACGAGCGCGTCAGAGTTGAAAATTCCGAGCGATTGCTGGCATGTGGCCTGCGACCTGCGGCTCCCCTCGCTCGACTCACTTGGCCTGCGGCCTCGCTCGTTGCAAAATACTGTTTATCGGGTAGTTCTGACAAAAAGGCATCATTTCGAACCAGACGACAATAACAATGCATTGTATGTACACAAATGTACAATCCATGATAAATGGCACTAAAATCATAAAAGTACTGCAGTGATGATGGAAAAAGCATCGGGTCCCCCGCCTTTCCTTAAAATGCAAATTACATACTTAGTCGTCTTCCTCACAGGAGACACGTAATTGCTCATGGGCACTTTTTGGTCCGCCTTAACGTCAGTAATTCAACGTAGGTATAGGTCACAGTGTAAATGAATGTTAGTCTGAGATCTGAGTTCAGGATCAAGATAGAAGTCCGAGATCAAGGTCAAGTCCGAGACCGAGATCAGAGTCCAAGATCCATCGCCTGAGTCCAAGTTCGAGACACTAGTCCACCTTTGCATTTCAGGAGTCCGAGACCCCAGTCCTGGAGCCCAAGTCAGGGTGTGCGTTCGGGTCGTTTGCTTGGGCCAGACCGCTCCGGATTCACAACGCATTGGTTTGATTCCTGCTCTGACTCTGAGCAGCTTAACCCAGTTTTCACTCGATCCAGGCTCCGACTCAGGGCGATGTCGCCTGGTTTCCGAAACGATTCAAATGGAGTCGATTCCAGTGGGAACGGGCAGGTATATGAACCACTCTGTAATCTACAATAACCTTCATTGAACATGCATTTGGATAACGAGAAGGCAAACGTGAAGTGCTCCATATGCTGAACGTACCCAAAGGACACATCAGAATAGGGGTATTTGTTGTGTTAACTCGCATTTTTCTTTCATTTGACTCGCCCATGTTTATAACCAATACCGTTCACCCAACTCCGATTCCAACCCACGCAAATTTTCGAAGGAGCCTATTTCAGCTTCACAAGCTGGAGGTCGACTCATTCCGGAGTCAACTCCGACTTCAAGCGGAAGCAACCATGAGACCAATCTCGACAGCACATGACTCTTATGACTCTGAGTCTGCCGTTTGTCTGCTATGGACTGCTCGTGTGACGGGAAGCCCCCGGCTGACATTCTAGATTTGCACGCCCTACCCGCGCAGCCGCAGCTTCCTGGGTTTAGGGGCCAGTCGTGCGTTGTTGATCTAGCACTGAAGGATAACAGCTCGTATCGAATAATAAACACTACTGCTTTTTAGCTTGCCTTTCGGCCAAATCCATACACCCAATAGCTCTTATTACTCGCATTTGTTTTTTTATATCCTTTTTTTATACCCTTAAATTTTTTATATATATTTTTTTTTATACCCTTTTTTTATACCCTTAAAACTCAAGAGCGAAAGAACATCCAGAAAAGACCTTGAAGTCGGTGCGCCCCTAAGTCCCAATAACCAACCGAGAAGGGGCGCCTTTCGGGCTGGCTCCGGAGGGGTCCGTCTCAGACTCAAATGAGTCCCGAAGGGGCCCAGTTTGAGTTTTACGGGGTCTGTGGAAAAGTTCTTGGTTAAAAAGGTAAAAAAGTTTTGATGCAGTCAGGGGGCCTCTAAAAGGGTTGGACGACCCCTGAGATGCATGGAAGGGCCCCTGAAACTCCCAAAGGATCCTTGAGACCATAACAGGGCCCCAACACGGCAGATTTCCCCTGAGGACCGCCAGAAGGGGCCCTTACAAGGGGCTTACAAGGCCTTTACAGATTTCCAGGGCTCCTAAGACAGCCAAGATGAGGACTGAGTCTGTATGACGGCAGAGGGGCCCCTGGAATGGCATACGAGCCCCGAGTCCCTGGGAACGCAAGAGGGATCTCAACACGACAAAGGGTTCATGAGACCATTTAAAGAGGTCCAAGCCCATAGAAGAAACCCCTACTGACCTGTAGGGGACCCCCTGTCGGTCTGTAGTATCCCTGCCAGCCTGTGCGGGCCCTCCTGCCAGCCTGTAGGGGCACCCTGCCGACCTGCAGGGTCCCCCTGCCAGCCTATGGGGCCCCCAGCTAGTCTGTAGGGCTTCTGCTGGCTGCAGTGGCTCCCTGCTGACCTACAGGGGGTCCCTGCCCGCCTGCACGGGTCACCTGCCGGCCTGTAGGGGTCTTTTGCCGGCGTTCTGGGCCCCTACCGGCCTGTAGGGACCGCCTACCAGTCTGTAAGGCTCCCTAGCGGCCTGTGAGCACCTGCCAGCCTTCGGGTCCCTGCTAGCCTGTGAAGGGACCCTCTGCAGTGTTACAGGGCCCTGCCAGCCTGCAAGGGCCCCCTGCCGGTCGGAAAGGGCCTCCTGGTTGCCTGTAGCTGGTCCCCTGTCGGCATGAAGGGGCCCTTCCTGACATGCCTGGGCCCTTGCCGCCGTCTGTAGGCCCCTGCCGGCCTGTAGAGGGATTCGTTTACGGCCTGTGGAGAGGCCCCTGGCGTGTAGAGGAGCCCCCTGACGTCCTGCGGAGGAGCACCCTGAGAGCTGTGGAGGCCCCCGGTAAAAAAAAGTTTTTGGCGCAATCATCGACAATCAGAGAAGGGCTAGCTGGTTGTAACTCATGACGTTTAGGAACGGCAAGCGTCTAATGTCGTAAAATTTTCACGGGCTGTTTTATTCTGGGGTCGCAGTCATAAGATACGGGCTCACCATCGGCCATGCAACTCCCAAAATTTTGAGTCGGCTGTATTCCTCTGCGAGCCTCTTGTGAAACCTTATGTTTAAATATTTTTGTCCAGGAGGCCCACATGAAGTGAGGTGGCCCGCCGCTGGACGAGGACCCTTCAAAATTTTAGGCTGGCTGCGTCTCTGCCCTCGAGTGTGTTAGACGAAACTTCTGGTACTGCAAAGATCCCCTGAGACTGCCAGTGAGGCCCCTGAAGCTCCAACAAAGGCCCCTGATACGGCTTGAAAGACTTAAACGTATTCCCGGCAGGGGGGGAGGCTGAATCCGCCCCCCTCGGGTTTTTTGCTTGCCAATTCCAGGGTTTTTAATGCAGCTTCACGAAACTTGGTCACTTTTCCTAGGTTTTCTCTCTACGTCCCACGACAGAATTTCAAAGTTCTATTTTGCTCAGGGGCGGAGTTTTTAAGATAGAACTTAAAACTTTAGATGGATGTACAGGTAAATAGTTGGGCAATGTGCAGATATAATTTGGTTTATCTGAGGTCACTTTACAAGCCCAGGTCAAGGTCAAAAGTCAAAATTTGTTTTTTGCAATAATTTCGGCGCCATTTTTTCAAATGCCAAACCCGGAATATATATGACGTAGAATGGTGCCCTCTACTTGTGTACCAAGTTTCAGCTTGATATCAGGTCGGGTCACCGAGCTATGACCTAAAATGTCTGTGCGCGTACCATATATCGCAATAGCCATAAAATGAAATTTTTAAAATAGAGTGAATTCAAATGATTGAAAACGCTTACAGACAATATTTAATGCACACGAGATCATTCCAAGTGACCCCAAGGTCACTGGAGGTCATTTAAGGTCAAAGGCCACAGGTTGATCTGAAGAACGTGTGACCTTGACAGTTCCCCTTTTTCGTGTCCCTGGCACCTCCTATGCTAACATTATACAAACAATGTGATGCGATTTGTACTTCTGTAGCATGACATGACTAGCAGAAGCCAAAAAAGTGATTTTGCCTTTTTTGTTCATTCAGTTGTTAGAAAATCAATCCTCCTATTTTTGAAACCCTGTGAACGCCCATGAATTTTCTCAAAATTTCAGCTTTGTGTACCCATGGTAAAAGCCCTATCATCCATAACCGCTTGATTCATGCCAGTTTTATCGAAATCGGTCGATAAACAACGGAGTTATAAGAAGTCCAAAAATACCCCCCATTTTGACATTTTTGCCCCCCTGTATCCACACATTTCAAAATTTTTGAAAATTTCTTTTTGTAAAAATGTAGTTCACGTCATGGCAAATCGATTGCCGTTTGTTGCGATGAAATCGAACGTGTAGTTCTCGAGATCTCAGAGAGGGCCGAATCCGCCCCCCTGCCGGGAATCGACCATACCGTCTAGCCCTCCGTGAATAGGGTTAAAACTGCTAGATATACCCGATGTAACAAAGGGAGACCCCTGATGCAGCCATGGAGGCTACTGGAGACGTTCATGGGGGCCCATGACACTGCGCAGGGGCCCTAAAACCGCCAAAAGGTCTTTTGTAACTGCCAGAGGCCCCTGAGAGCGGCGGGGTCTTCCCCAGAGACCAATATTCTACCAAAAAGCTAAAAAAAAGTCTCAATAAGTTACGACGGGGCAGAGGGGCTCCTGGGCAACAGAAACGACATTTCAAGTAGAAGGAGGGATGCACCCGCCTAAAATCCCACCGCTGTTGTCATATTTCGGCCACTTTGTAGGGGAACAAAACGCAACTTTTTTTCAAATGAGGCGACGTTTTTGGATTCTGTCGCCTAGTTTATACCACAAAAAAAACGCACAATTATATCAAATATTCCGGCCAGGATCTTAGGAGATCAACGTTTTTTTTCATATCTGAAGAGCAAAAAAATGGGGACCAAGGCCGGGAGGGCAGCCCCCATTTCTCCCCTGTCGAAATCCTGGATCCGCCCTTGCCCCTTCCAGACACTCATGCCTGTTCTTTGTTCGGTCCCAGTCCACCTCCCTGTTCCATTTCATTGCCAGTGTTAACCTATTTTGATTTTCGAGGCTGCCGCGTTTAGTTAATCTTTCGGTGACGTCATGTTTCACCTTCTGAACCGTCGATCCTTGGGGGTTGACGTTGATCTGTCTCGTAAAGATGCTCCGTGCTTCGAGATCGTGGAAGCTTTGGAGGCGGTAGGTATCTCGATCGCTTCAGGCGATTATTTTGGCGAAGTTGTAATTGTTGTTGTTGTATAATAATAATAATAAGTAATAAGTTGTGAACAAGGCACAAAACGCCTTGGATCGGGCTATTTTTTCACTGCGCGTCTTTTGGTGCCAATATGGCTTGCCAACTACGCGGGTTTCTGGAGTTATGAGAAGTGAGAAGCCTGCGCCAAGGATACCGACGTCGCACTGTGGAACACGCATTGTGGCAACTGATTTTGGTCGTGGGATAGAACGACGTTGAGTTAGACGAAGAAAATGGGTCAGGTTGGAAGGTTCAAAAATGAAGCATCGGAGAACGATACTAAGTTTCTTTAACAAAACAGTCAGAAAAGGTGAGTGTTACTTGCCTAGGCATGAAACAAGGCAGATTCTCCCGAGGAAACCTTTATTAGTTACGGTATGTTGTTTCAGAAATTTGAAGTCCCAGCGCCGCCACGCTCGGTTACGGAGAGTACCTAGTCGTACGTCCTGGCATATTCGGGCATAATCTTTTGATGGGCTGTAAATATTTCCATACTAAGCATATGGTTTTGGAAAGGTGGCAGCTGTGTACTGGGCTTTGCACCAGGGAGCACCATCTCAGGATCAAATGTTCAAAAGTTGGTAAGATAAAATCCGAGCTTGGAAACGACATTGTTTGATCTGGTGGTGTCTCATCTAACAGTTCTAGCATAGTCACAGGTGACTCCAAAACTGACTAAACATGCTGGTGCAGCCAATGCAGTTCGTAGCTAAAAAAAAAGAAATGTTAGTGTTGCGGCCGTACTGAACTGTGGCGGCATCTGCGGTGTGTTTCTTGTTCGCGTGTCGTCGTTACGGTGGCCTGGTGGGCTGACGCCATGCGCAGCGTTTATAGTCACTTAGAAGTGATCGAGGCCGTCCCAGGGTAAATCTTTATGGTCCGATCCGAGGTGGAAAACTGTGAATAGTAGCTTTCCGTGTGTGTGCACCGCGGCGTGCGTACCTCTGTTTGATTGGCTGATAGTCTGCGACGGAGGAGGGGAGAGGTCGGGGCGGCTCGGGGCGACAGGTCAGTCGAGGCCGGGACTCTGTGAAGTAAGAGAGGCTCCTGTCCGCTTCGCCCCTGCCTCTCCTTGTTGATTACAGCGACTTGTGCCACGGTCCCGGGGCTATTCTCTGGGCCTCCTTTTTCCTATGTGCTTGATTATAACAAACCCCTTCTCTGTCTTCCCTACCCGATTGATCTTAACGATCGGGTATCTACAAAACCATTTACTTCAGTCACTTGGACTCTGCGGCTGCCGCCCTTGCCCTCAGTCATGTCGCCTGGTGATTTGTAAATGCCTCTGTCACGGAATGACGCAGTCGTAGGTGCTGGCACTGAGGGTTATTTTGCACGTGATTACTGAGCCGTTTATATCTCGCCTTTTAATACGCGCCGCTGAATAGACTACGCTGAGAACTTACTCTGTGACGTGGGAGGTACGAGCGGATCGTCGGGGGCCCCACGGGTTATGTTCTTAACATTAGGCTCCATAGTACGGCCTTAGGTTAAATTATCCTAAAGCCTTAATAACAGAAATTAATGCAGATGAGGAGCTTCATGCATGTTTGTGTTCAAAATTGTTCTCCACTGACCATCTTGCCCGCTTTGCAGCTGCTTTGTGGGTATTGGTACCTCACAAGCTTCCTCCCCATCCACCACAGGCTGTCCAGAGACGTCACCCATCGGAGCAACGTCCGCAGGTGCAGGTAGGTCACGCACAGGAATTATGAGATTACCAAACTTAGGAAAAGGTGAGTGAGGCAGGTAAACCCAAACAACACCATAAGCGATTGAAGTGTGATGTTGAGTGTATCTCAAGCATGAATGTTGAGTGCATCGTTGCATGAATGTTGCATGATTGTTGAGTGTATCGTTGAGTGTAGTTGAGCGTTATGTTGAGTGTATCCAAGCATGAATGACCAAGGACTACATGCAAATCTGGCGTAGAAACGTATATCCAGGTTTGGATATAGGTATCTGCACGAACTGTAGAATGCCGTGCATTTCTAAGAATTCTTTATGGTCGGACTCGTAACCCTCTTGTTAATAAATCTTATGGCAGTTGGGGGTCCGTCATCGTTTGGGTCCCGGGATTATGGATCGTCAATGAGGGAAAAGCAGGCGGGACAATGGTCCCGCCTGCATTTCATGATGATCATTTCTTCAACATCAGTACTGCAGCAGTATCCCTCTTAACTATTCCCGGAGGGTGAGGTATGGTGATTCCGGCAGGGGGCGGATTCGGCCCGAGATTGAGAATACTGTCCAATTTTATCGCAACAAACGGCAATCGATTTGCCGTCACGTGACCTACATTTTTACAAAAAGAAATTTTCAAAATTTTGAAATTTGTGGATACAGGGGGAAAAAATGTCAAAATGGGGAGTACTTTTGGACTTCTTATAACTACGTTGTTTATTGACCGATTTCGATGAAACTGGTATGAATCGGGAGATTATGGATAGGGCTTTTACCATGGGTCCGCAAATCTGAAATTTTGAGAAAATTCATGGGCGTTCACAGGGTTCCAAAAATACGAGGATTAGTTTTCTAACAAATGAATGAACAAAAGACGCAAACACCCTTTTTTGGCTTCTGCTAGTCATGTTATACTAAAGAAGTACAAATCGCATTACAATATTTGTATAATGTTAGCATAGGCGGTGCAAGGGACATGAAAAAGGGGGAACTGTCATGGTCACACGTTTCTCAGATCAACTTGTGACCTTTGACCTTAAATGACCTCCAGTGACCTTGGGGTCACTTGGGATGATCTCGTGTGCATTTAATTTTATCTGTCAACGTTTTCAATCATTTGAATTCACTCTATTTTAAAAATTTCATTTTATGACTATTGCGATATAGGGTACGCGCACTGACATTTTAGGTCATATCTCCGTGACCCGACCTGATATCAAGCTGAAACTTGGTACACAAGTAGAGGGCACCCTTTTACGTCATATATATTCTGGGTTAGGTATTTGAAAAAAATGGCGCCGAAATTATAGCGAAAAAACAAATTTTGACTTTTGACCTTGACCTGAGCTTGTAAAATGACCTCAGATAAACAAAATTATATCTGCACATTGCCCAACTATTTAGATATACATCTATATAAAGTTTTAAGTTCTATCTTAAGAACTCTGTTTTTGGCAGACATTTTCCTTGTACCCTCAACATAGCCAAAAATGGCATGAGGTGCCTCCCAAAACGTTGCCTGACTCCGCCCCTGAGCAAAATAGAATTTTGAAATTTTGTCACAGCACGTAGAAAAAATAGTTAGGAAAAGTCACCAAGTTTCGTGAAGCTGCTTTAAAAAGCCTGGAATTGGCAAGCACAAAACCTGAGGGGGGGGCGGATTCCGCCCCCCCCCTGCCGGGAATAGGGTTAAATATCAAATTGTCGTCTTTTTCTTTCTTTTTTTCCCCGATTTTAGTGTAGTGAAATGGCGTGAATAAAAATAATCCTTTTCATGTGTTTTAGGATGATCTGACTTTTAAAATTTGCAAGACAATAAGTGAGGGCTTGGTTGGCATTGCTTGCTGGTACGTTTCATTATCCAGTGCCATAACAGTTATCCAGATTCTCTTTCTTCAGGCAACGTGGCCTTCGGTGCCCCCGCGTTTACCACTGTCCCTGTGCGTGATTCTGCCCCGGCGCCAGCCGGTTCCTCTGCAACCGCTGCGCCTGCCGGTGACCTTGCGCCTATCGCTGCCCTTTCGCGTGATGCTGCCCTAGCTCGTGCTGCCGCTCTTGCGCGTGCTGCTGCCCCTGGGGTTGCTGGTGCTCAGTCCGCGTCACCACGTCTGGTGTCCACTTGCCCGTGTCCATCGCCTTCTGCTGCAACCTCCAGACGCTTCGGGGCATGTTAGATAGATTCGTTCCCCTTTCTGAAGTATGATGCGGCCACAGATTCAGTGAAGTGCCAGACGTGTTGCGAAGGCCTAGAAAAGGGACTAATAAATAAGAACAAGTTTCGTGAATCGGCCAAGTTTCGTGAATCGACGGCTTCAGTAACTGGAAAAAGGCCATAGAAAAGTTTTCCCATCACGCGAAGTCGGACCCTCATCTTCCATTCGCGGAAGGAGTCCTGCAGTCTCAGTCGAAAGGGATAGATGCAGTTGTCAGTGGCGCGACGGCGAATGATCAGGCACGAAACCGTTCAACATATACCCATGTGATCTGCATGATTCGTGGGCTCTGTCGGTGTGGCGTTGCTATACGGGGTCGGGAAAATGAAGGCGGTAACCTGATGACGATGCTAGAGGAGCGAGCTGTGACAAGCACAGAGATGCGGGAGTGACTGAAGAAAACCACCAACTTTCTACATCACGATTGCCTCGACGAGGTAATGGGAATTATAGCAACGATGGTGCAGTCACAGCTGGTGGAAGAGATTCGTGCAGCTCCATTCTTCTCCGTGATAGTTGACGGCACCACAGATGTTATGGCGAGTGAACAAGTGTCGGTCTGGGTGAGATGCGGTGACGAAAGCGTCACGTACAGAGAAGTCTGCTTGGGCTTGTATGAAGCACCCAATTCTGGATCGGAAGCCATCTATAAGATGACGATAGATGTTCGCCAGCGTCTGTTTGGTGGAGTCGAAAAGCTGAGCGGCTATTGTTTTGACGGGGCTGGTAACGTGTCTGGACGTGTGACCGGAGTTCGTGCGCGCATAGCTGGCGTGCAGCCAAAGTCGATCTGTGTGCATTGTGCCAGCCACGCCCTGGACTTGGTGCTAGTGGAACAGACAAAAGAAGTGCCTTTGGTGGCCGACGTCATGAATGTGGTGCGCGAGGTGTCCAGTGCGCTCAACACGGCCAAGCGCAAGAACATACTTCGGCAGCACGTGCTGAACGAGCGCAAAGATGATTGAGGCGCAGACACCGAGATGCCTGGAGGAGATCTAACTAGGAAGGTGCTAGCGCTGTGTCCGACGCGTCGGACTATTCGAGCCCAAGCCTTCGCATGGTTCAGGGAACAGTATGACGCCATCGTTCAGACGCTGGAAGAAGTTGCAAATGACAGAGTGGGTCGCTCCTGATGCGCGCAGCAAGGCTCGAGGGCATGTGGCAATGCTGATGAAGTTCGAGACATTGTTCGGCATGGGGCTCTGTGAGCAGCTGTTCTCACCCTGAGAGTCATTTGCAAAGTCACTGCAGACGAAAGCCATGACATCGGGCGATGTCCTGCAGGGTTCCCGACTTCTGCGGGTGGTGCAAGAGATGCGGAGCGAAGGCGCCTTCGACGCATTGTTTGAGCAAACGGAATCACGCGCAGCGGGTCTCAGTACCCCATCGAATCAGCCAAGGCACCGAGAACCGTCAGACCACCCCGGCGCTTGGAGCACTGAAAATCCGGCCGCAAGCACTGTTTTGGCAGATCGTCTCTGCGCCAGCAGTACATGGAGGCCATGGACCTGGTGGCGAGTGAGCTGGTGCGGCGATTTGACCAGCCCGGGCTGAAGCATCTCCACGTCCTGGAAGGTCTGCTAATGAAGCCCGATCTCCCACCTAACGCAGAAGACATAGCCATGACACTGGGAGCGCATGGAGCGGCCAGAACAGAACACACCGATCCCACATCTCAGGACGTTGATCCAAGACTCGTGGCTGCACAGCTTCAGTGCCTCAGTGCGAGTGGCATCGTAAGCAGAGAGGAAGCGACGTTGGCGCAGCTGTGCAGGATGATTCATGATCAGGGAAGTGTGGTCGCGTCAATGCTTATCGAAGTTTGCAAGCTTGGGCGGCTGATCACCACTGTGCCGGTTTCCGCGGCCACTGCAGAGCGCTCCTTCTCAGCTCTGCGGCGTCTGAAAACGTGCATACGCTCCCGGATGTCACAGAAGCGACTGGGCGAGCTGATGCTTCTCCTCGTGCACCACGAGAAAGCGCAGACTCTAACTGCGGAGGATATTTCGCGTGAGATGGTGCGCCGCCATCCGAAGAGAAGGATGCCAGTGTTCTACAATATGTAGCTGCACACGTGATACGGGTGGAACGTGGTATGCTCAGTTATGATGCCCTAAGTCTAAGTAGGCCAAAGCTGCGGAGTTCGTACCGTTTCTGCCAGGGCTCCAGAGGGGTGTACATAGCAAGTCTTGGTGTCACATGAACGTTATGACAACGTTTCCTGAGGGCATGGCGCAGTGTCGTGACGCCCAGATTTGACTTCACTACCTTAGCGAGTTTCAGCTGTCTACTTGGCACTGTTTTACTGGTGCTCTCAGAGATTTGTGCCTAGTCAGGAAACCTTAGAACAAACATTTTGACGAAGGCTTTATGTAATTACAAGAACGTGACACATTGTGATAACTCAGATCGAACGTTCTTAACTTTGGTCGGCTTTAGGCGCCAGTTCGTGGTGTTTTTAACGTCACTCAGCCTGATGTATGTTGAGATTCTTTTTCGTATACCATGCATAGTGGTGTTGATCATGGTACTGATTGTTAATCCCGTGGGCACTCTTGCGAGATGGTTCCGTCCATTATGTCATAGGTTTGGTGCTGGCATCATAACATTATGTGTGTGGGAGGGGGGAGGGGACAGCCAAAGCTGCTTTTGCAAGCGCTTGAGATGTTGATTGCGTTCTCGTGTAAGTCAGTAAGAGTTGTGTTACTGAGCTTCGAGCTGTAATTAAATGTTGTGCCAGGAAACTACCTTTCAACCTTTTACAAATATACGTATAATAATGTTTGATTCGTGTTGTAAACGTAAACAATGTAAGAGACAGAAGTTTGCTTCATTTCCCATTATGCAGATGGATGCCCAAGGACAAAGGCCTGAAAAATGCGACTGGGTATAGACCTGAATAAAAAAATTCATGCGTTTTAGAAAATACAAGTGTACACCAGCGCCAAAACCTGGGCAAAAAAGTTCGTTTATTTAACGAAAGTGGGCGATAGCAGAAAACGAAATCCAGTTATTTTTTGGGGGGAAGTTAACCCAAATGAAGTCGGCCGTTGATCCAGTAGAGTTCCCCCCAGCCGCAAATGCAATCCGCCGTCCTTGGGTGCCCGGCTTTCTTCAAAACAGTCGGCAGCTGCAATCCATCAGTTTGAAATTTTGTGGCATGGCAACGTTATTGGCTAGTGGCTTCTGCGCGGAAAAAAAGACAGTCGGTGTCACTTGTCAGTGCAGTCCTTTTTTGTGTATAGTGACGATGCTGTGCTGCGGTGTATCAGTCTGTTCATCGGCCTCAGCCGTAGCACACACGGCATTTAAGAGTCGGGCTTGGTAACTCTGGCCCACGGCCTAATGTTGCCCATATTCTCTTGCCAGGTATGCATTCCGAGGTGTCAATTTCTGTAAATGATTGGGTGTGCCCAGCCGTCGGTCCGACAACTTAACCTTCCCCAAATGTGTCTTTCTCAACGGATTTAGTCCACTTTATTTTGATTAATGGCAATCTTTGAGTTTTTTTATTATTTTCTAAATAAAAAACTATATTCCATGCGTGTCTATCTATCTATCTATCTGTCTATCTATCTATCTATCTATCTATCTATCTATCTATCTATCTTTCTATCTATCTATCTATCTATCTATCTATATATATATATATATATATATATATATATATATATATATATATAGAGAGAGAGAGAGAGAGAGAGAGAGAGAGAGAGAGAGAGAGAGAGAGAGAGAGAGAGAGAGAGAGAAGGTTGAAAGATTGATAGATACATCACTTTATGCCTTCTTCTTTACTTTCCGCCTATCTTTTATCTATTTCGGGCGTTTCTTTCGCTATTTTTGCCCAGTTCCCTTAAAAACTGGCAAAAAATATTGAGGAGCCCAAACCAACATTGAAGGGGCCCAAATCAACATTGCGTGGGCCAGGGCCCCATCGAAAGAATACAAATCGACGCCCCTGTATGCATTGGTGCAATTGCCAAATGATTCCGATCATGTCCTTAACCCACAACCGACGGGGGACGGTTTCCCCCCTGAGGTTTTTCCAAGACTGCGAGAGAACGAAGAAACGCAGCGCCACGAAACTTTGTGTACATTTTGCTTGAATATTTGTACACCTTGTATCAAATTTTTAACCTCAGTTCAAGCAAGGTGTCTCACCTAGATCAGGTCAAGTGGACCTATGTCCAAAAAAGTTTAGCGCCCCTTAACTTTTTCGCAAAACATGATATCACAATAAAAATTTCATGGGTACGAGATTTTGATAAATGTAACAAATCTGCTAGCTCGGGGTTTTCGGAAATGTCCGTGTCATCAACCTAAAGCCAAGCCCGTTTTCAACACGCGTCGTCGTTTTTTTCCAAAATCGACGAAATTTTTCATAAGAATTTGAGTGTGGGGAGACCCAGACATCCATTCACCGTCAATGGATAAAGTTCCAATGACCTCTGACCACTGACCTGGGGTCAGGTCACCAATAAGTGTGATGAGCGCTGAATGGCCTTGAAGTTGGTGCGCCCCTAAGCCCCAATAACCAACCAACCAATAAGCGTCATGAGTCAAAATGCACTGCCATCCAAATCGGCGATGAATGACTCAGATCGGGTAGAAAATGGCAGAACCGGCTCACATAGTTGCGGATAATGTCAAAAAGTTAAAAAAATTCAAAAATTGCAAATTTTGGAAATAAACAGGTTCTCGCGAATAAAACTCCACCTACTGTGTAGATTGATAACCATACAACTTTTCCAACATTTAAGCACGAGAAACCATCAAACGAACCACTAGGATCAAGAAACAACACTTGGAAAGGCATATTTCGCGAAAATGAAAGAACGCTAAAATTGATCCCGTTATCTTTAATTTTATACCGCCCTCGTCGGCGGCGCCCGCCGTTCAGCGTTCCGAAAATCGCCGTGTATTTAACTCAACGTTTCCAAGTACATTTTAAACAAATCAAAGAAATGAGACGTGTAGCGGCATTTCCGGCTTTTATTTGTGCGCTGATGCCTTTATCTAGACTTTATTAGTCACAGCCCTTGAGATCTAGGCCATTTCTCAGTCCCATGCAGGCGGCTATGAGAAAACGTTTGTAGGATGTAAATGGCTTACATATTATCCAAAACTAAAAATGAGGAGAGTTTCGAGCTCTACTCGTCTCAAGCCTTCCCACGGTGTGCTTACTTTTGTCGTGCAACCAACCGTTCGTGAGTTAGCGGGGGGCGGTTAACCACCCTCCCCCCATTCGGGCGTGCATGGCGCCGACTGACGGTCGGGTGTGGGGTAACGTTTTGTCAGAACTTGACCTGCTCTGTGCTAAGAGGTTATTTTTGCATCTTACCCCGACAGTCCTGAAAAAGCCGCCCCCCGCCTCAGTTGGGCGTGCATGGCGCCGACTGACGGTTGGCCGCGGGTTAACGTTTTACCAGAACTTGACCTGCTCTGTGCTGAGAAGTTATTTTTGCATCTTACTCCGACAATCCTGAAGAAGTCATAACCAGGTTACGAACGAGTCACTCTTGTCTTAGCTGATTTTAAGAGGTAGTATTCATTCACGCACCACCAGGCTGTCCTAACTCTCACCCGTACGAGGGGGAGGGGTTGATTCAAAGACAACTTCCGAACGGTTTGTTTGATCCATCTGAAACCTGGTGCACTTTCTGAGGCATCCTTTCCGCATCTTATGGTGAAATTTTTTTCTACTTTGCTATGGTAACGAGCTATGGCGTCATAATGGGAACCATGTCAGCCGTTTTTGCTCGCCGGTGCGGCCGGTATACAACGGTCTCAGTTTTGTCTCACAGTAAGACGGTTGGAGTGCACAAATACAAAACAATATATCATTCGGCTCTAAATTGTATGTTCCATAAGGCTATACGTAGACTTAAGAGGCTTATGGCCAATGCCGGGATAATCGAGGACGTAAACATCCTCGATTATCCCGAAACAGAGGTCATGAGCTACGGCGGGAAACACGTTATTTCTTATCTTTGGCAATGCGATAGGAAATAGGTGTCGCAAAACAACCTATATGTTCGGATTGCTTGCGGTGTAACGAGTCGAATGATATAGATTTGGTGCAGTTAATCTTATATTTCATCAAAAGAGGGCGCAAGGCAGCGAACGCCTGACTTGCTCCGACGGACGGAGCGGCATCGGCCGCGGAGTGATGGGTCTGCAGTACCACGGCATGCCGAAAATTAGCTTTTGTGTTGGATATCAACTCGAAAAGCGCTTTAAAGCTTCGGTTTTTGGCTAATCCGAGGTCATTTTAGATCAGTGGCCTTAGATAACTTCGGATGACCTCAGATGACCTATATATGTTATTCAACAATAGTGTTTGTTAATTGACATGCTACATTTTACTTCAGCATCTATTAGTATCTACAAAAATGCTTTTCCGGTTCGAGAACGCATTTAAACCGACAACCCCGCTTGACAAGGATTGACCTAATATGACCTGGATCGGACTCCATGGGTAAAATGCAATCATGTGGTGTACAAATAGACTTACAATGGATCGACGAGCACTATGAAATCCGTTTCGTTTTATCATCATTTATTCTCTGACGTTCATTTGCGCTTTGACTCGAAAAAATACCACTTCCTGCCAATGTTTTACATTTGACCCGACCTGGAAGGTCATCCGTTGACCTCAGACCTCAAAAAGAGATTCCAGTCGCGAGGTCTCGTCACGCGCAACACAATGTTTTTTTTTTCCTGCGACGCTCTAAGACTCGCAGTGCGTAAATGGCCGGGGGGTCGTACCACCCCCCCAAACGTTCGCTGCTTTATGCAGAAGGCCCTATATAGGTGGGGGTTAATTTCATAGACCGGCTGGCGATGCTGAGTCGGCAAGGCGAACCAATTTTTATATCATGCCGTGACACAATACAACGCGTTTTGATCCTCGTCAACTTCCTTCATTTAACCCGTCCCCGACTGGGGGGGGCAGTTGACTGCCCCCCTGAGGTTTTTCTGGGATTGCGAGAGAACCAACAAACACAGAGTCACAAAACTTGGTGTACCTTTTGCTCTATCAATTTTACGTCTCGTGTCAAAATTTTGACCTCAGGTCAGGTCAGGTGCCTGACCTAGACCAAGTCAAACAGACCTAAGTCCAAAAAAGTTTATTGCCCTCTAACGTTTTTGCAAAACAAGATATCTCAATAATACTTTCAGGGATTAGTGATCGTGATAGATGCAACAAATCTGCTATCTCGGATTTTTCGGAATTTTCCAGGTCATTGACCTAACGTCAAGCCCATTTTTAAGACATCGCCGTTTTTTTTAAATTGACGGAATATTTCATCACATTTTTAGTGTGGAGTGAAGCAGACATCTAGTTACCGTCATTGGGGAAAGTATCAGTGACTTCCAGCCGTTGACCTGAGGTCAGGTCACGAATAACTGAAGTGGGCCGAAATGTACCACCGTCAAAATCGACGATGAATTATTCAGAATGGGTAGAAAATGGCACAACTAGCTTGCACAGACGTAAGTAATACCAGGAACCTCAAAAAGTTTGAAAAAGTAGCATATTTTGAAAATAAAAAGGCTCTCGCAAATAAAGCTCCGCCAACTTTGTAGATTGGCAACTAATCAATTTTTCCAAAATTTAAGCATGAGAAACCATCACAAGAACCACAAAGATCAATAAAATTTACATAGACCGTCTTTTTCCGCGAAAATAAAGGAACGCTAAAATTAGTTCCCGTCAATTTGGTACCGCATACGGCAGCGGTGCACAGTGACGCGTGACGGGAGAATTACGGTGTCTTTAACTCAACGTTTCGGCGTATATATTGAACAAATCTGAGGAAATTAGACGTGTATCGGCATCCGCGGACATTTACTTGTGCGCTGGTGCCTTTACCTATGCGTTATTAGTTACAGCCCTTGAGATTCAGGCCATTTCTCGGTCTCATGCAGTCGGCTATGAGAAAACATATATAGGGCGTAAATTGGCTTACATATTATCTAAAATTAAAAATGAGACCAGTTTCGAGCTCTACTCGTGACGGGCTTTCCAACGGTATGCTTATTTTTATCGTGCGACTAACCGTTCGTGAGTTAGAGGGGGGGCAGTCAACTGCCCCCCCAGTCGCCGGTGTTCAGGACGGACCGACGGTCGTGCGCGGGTTAACTTATCTTTGTCCAATACGCCTACGACAGACGCCTCTAACAAACGTTTTACGTATTTGCCTCCCAATGTGTATTACTCGTACAGATACTCCGAAAAGATGGGAGAAAACTAGGCACGACGTTTTTGTTGTTTTGGCGCAAAATGTATTCAGCGGCTTTAATGTCGTAGCAAAAGTTTGAAACATATTCTTTGTCAATTTCGAAACGTAAATCGTGCATATAGGAAACTATCTGCAATCAAATGCAAACATTGTGCAGCAATATCAAGTTGCTTTCCTGGGATGCTGTTCTCGCATTTCCTTCCGCAGGGCCTCGGCGCCTTCGCGCCGCCGGAAGTCAGAAAACAGTTCCTTTGCTACAAAAGCAGCTTTTGTTCACGACTGAGCCTGCGGCGGTCCGGCACTTACTCGGCCTCTCAGCCCGAGCTGAAGGGCTTCCCGCTCCGGAAGCCCCACTGCTGACGGCCGCCGCTGACCGGCGGGGTACCGTCGAGCTGCCGCCGCGACCGGTCTCAGTCTCAGCAGGGCTCATACGGCCGGCGGCCGCACTGCGGACCGGAGCTCCTTCACGGCAACACCGGCAGGTCAGGCCTCCGCCGAGCTGCGCCACTCACCGGCATTACGGGCGGTCACAACGGTCAGGTCCGCCCTCGACTGACATGTGTCTCGGGCGAGATGACGCCAGACTGGTGCGTTCGTCTGCGATGAGTTGAGTTGAGATTGTGAGGGTCACGCCGCCGTGCACGCGCAGGACTGACGCCATTGGTCGGCCACGTCGTCGGAGGTCGCGGGAGGTGGTCGGCTTTGGCCAGATCAGCCAACTCAGCCAGCACAGGTCAGACGGTTTCTGATGTCAACAGTGTTTCTGCTGGCTATATTGCTAGACTTGTGACGAGAAACTTCATGCGAGGAACATAGGCAAACATCCATTTAGCACGGTAGGGATGTCTATTTTCACGAAATCAGTTAATTTATTTAAAGTAATGGCATTTGGCATAGCCATGCTACATCTCTCAGCGGAATACGACAATCACAATGCACGCAGTAACCAACATTTCACGTACCGGTAAGACGTGAATCTAAGTCGTTTTACTGCACTCCATCGATCGCCGTGATTTTTTCATACAGCCAGATACTTCGGTCGACCCCTTTTCGTCGTGGCAGCGTGAGTGCGTGTGTATGTTAAACATATATGCACATATACACACACACAAACACACATATATATATATATATATATATATATATCTGTCTATCTATCTTATCTATCTGTTTACCTGTCTATCTGTCTATCTATCTATCTATCTATCTATCTATCTATCTATCTATCTATCTGTCTATCTATCGATCTATCTATCTATCTATCTATCTATCTATGCGAGTTGCATGTTTTCCATCATTTGCGTTGACAAAGCCGCAAGGTATGGCTGAGATGAAATGACCACTGTTGTGTGCACTATTCGGTAACCCCGAATGAGGGATACCTGATTAAAAAGTGCATGTATTAAAGCCATTTTTAGCCTCCATGTTTTGTCTAAAAGTTTGGCTCGTGATAATTTTGCGGCCAGCAATCAATGATGAGCCAGAATATGCAATTTTATCTCCGCTCTGTGTTCCGCGTTGACCAGGCAGCATATGTATTTTTGGCGCATTATTGGTCACTGGCTCCAAAACAGATACGAGCCAGTGCTGCTCGTGTGACTGACCCAGCTGACCCGTGTGACCTGGATCAGGTCAGCTCCCGCCGCTGGCAGCAGGATGTCGCCGAGTGGGCGGTACCTGCACGTGGAGGAGTTAGCCGACCCCTCCGACCAGTACGAACTCGGCAGTCGTATCGCTGAGGGCACGTATGGCGAAATATATCTCGCCAAAGACAAACAGTCAGGTAATCACAGCATGAACAGAGGAAAAGAAGGCCATTGCGTTCGATAACTGGGGTCTGTTCAAAGATGTCAGATGTTGCCGATGACCAAAACAGTATTTCTGTTGCGACTTTGTCCTGAAAGCCGGAAACGTGATTCTGACTTTATATCAGGACGGGATGGAAAACCAACTTAGCTAAAAAACTCACAAATACGGATATTGTTTTTTTTTTGCACTCAGCGTTCTTGTTCGGAAAGCCGATGATAGCAGCCATGCCTAATTTACAGCATACACATACACATATATATATATATATATATATATAAAACGTGTACATATATATATATATATATATATATATATATATATATATATATATATATACATATATTACATATCTTATCAGTGAATCCATTACCCTGCAAGATGCAGCGGCTGTTTTCTTTCAAATCATGCGTGAGTTGCCATAGAACTGCCGAACTCAGTTCGCTGGAGAATCCTTGGGCTTCCGTGTTGTAGCACGTCGCACAGCAAGAGCTTTCACCGGTGCTTGCAGGGTTTCCTAGACCTACACGAGGGACAACAGGTCATTGACTGCCTACCATTTCTTCACACCCCGAAGCCACATAATTGATTGATTAGTGGATCCCTGGTAAAAGTGGGCAGTTATTGTGGACGGTGACATTTTTTTTTAATCGTAGAAAATCGGAAATGCACTGCGTATTCGTAGTCCTAATATGAATAACGTAATACAGTTTCCGCATCTTTAAAAGCGTTTGAAGTCACAAAGATGTCCGAAAATAATAAACACCATACAGAAATTTGCAACTCAGACGTTTTTGTTAACAGGCTCTCAGGTTGTCATTAAGATAACTGAGAATACCGAAGAAAACTTCCCGGATATTGAAGAAGAGTACAGAATTCTGAAGGACCTCTCGGTTCACCCGAACATCCCGAAACTTTACGGCGTCTTTCGAAAGATCGAGAGCAATGATATTGAACAAATATGGATCGCAATGGAGGTGAGTTGTATTTGGAGCAAGTGTTTTGAGTCTCAAGGAATCTCCATAGATCCTCCATTGTCCTTGACATCGTTCAGTGGACATTTTGCGAGACTCGTATATTGGTTGTAGTGAAGTAGGAATACAACACCGCTTTGTCCGAACGGATACATGAATGCCAAAGGCTCGTAAAAAATGTCTCGTGTGTGAAGATTGGTACCAGTTCCATTTCAACACTGCCCGCAGGAGGTTGTCCGACGCGCGTGTAACGTGAAACGAACGCTCAGAGTCAAAGGAAAACAAATCGGATCATTATCTAAAGTATGACCAAATTACTTAACCGACCCGGCATGGGCCTATGCTCGTGCTGACGTCGTTTTATGTTGATTCTGTTTCAGTACTGTTCGGGAGGGTCAGCAACGGATCTCATCCAGAAGCTCAAGGAACTTGGCGAGGCTGTCAAGGAAGACTACATCGCCTACATTCTCTACCACACCGTGCAGGCAAGCTGGTCTGACACAGAGACTAGCGAAATGTCGTAACCCAGCAGTTACAACACTAGCTAAATATGATTTTTTATGCACTTTGGCGAGTTTCCTCCTACATACTACAGCTGCTGCAACGTCCATTTTATCTTACAGTTGCATAGAGGAACGAAAATGAAACAAAATACCACCTGTTCAGTTACGTTGAAAAATGGGGTTTTTGAATGCTTTGCTGATACGGAGCTGCCTTTCCAGGCTGTCTGCCACCTTCACCGGAACCATGTGATGCATCGGGACATCAAGGGCCAGAACATTCTGCTTACGGCTGCGGGCGATGTCAAACTAGTGGACTTCGGTACGAGCACGATGTGAATATGATGAGCCAGTTATTCGGTCCTGGTCAGAAACTGTGCAAGTTTCGCTTTGGCGCCGGCTTTATTCTTGGCTGAAATGGTCATCGTTTTGGAAAAAATATAATTGATGTCTATATACATATGGTTCTGCTGAGTACTCATTGTCACCTGTGGATGAGTACGTCACTTCAGTGACGAACAGAAATGAAATTGAGGCGCTTCGGGGGTGTTCCTACAGATTACGCTTTTGGCCGTCCTGTTAAATGCAGGAAAAGCCCATGAAAGTGTTCCGTTCCCATCCTGAGGTGACGCCCATGGCTACAGACCATAATCAACAATTCACAAATTGGTAGCAATCCCGACAAGGCTTATTCCATTCTCAGCCGCCGCACAGAGTTGCTCCCCACCCGTTCCCGTGCCTCGCTCGTCCCCGGCCGGCCGCAGCTCAGCCTCACCTCACCGCTCGGTCTGCAGGCATCTCTCGTCACCTGCGGTCGACAATGGGCCGCCACGGCACCGCCATTGGCACGCCCTACTGGATGGCGCCGGAGGTGATCCTGTGCGACCAGCTACCAGACGGAGAGTACGACATTCGCGCCGACGTCTGGTCGCTCGGTAAGCGGCGTCGGCGAGGTTTGTCGCCCTCCTGGCCAGATACCAGAGCAGTGATTTTTTACGATTAGAGCCGCTGATGTGTTTCGTTGCGATTCCAATTTATAGGCACGGAATAAGTCGTACGATGTCGCGAGATTGCGCTGTTCGCCGATGCTGTGTGCGGCAGTCGCAAAGTGAATGTTTATTTTGCATGGACGCTGCTACAGTAGCCAGGGCTTCGACGTCCATATCGTTGCAAAGCCATTTTCATTGTCTCCTGTAGCCTACCCTGAAGGCCGGAGTATCGGTCTCACTGTCTTGCTCCCATTCCATGAATGGCTGACCGATTGACTTTGAGATGAATGGCAATGCGGCCGGTCTATGTTTCACTGCCGTGTCTCGCCCGTTCTCCTCTCCAGGGGTGACGGCCATAGAACTGGGGGACGGCGTGCCTCCTCTGGCCGACATCCACCCGGTGCGAGCCATGTTCCAGATCACCAGGAACCCGCCGCCGACCGCGGCCCGACCGGCCGACTGGAGCCAGCAGTACCTGGACTTTATCGCCGAGTGAGTACCCCCTCCCCCCGACGGCGCGGGGACGTCGACTCACGGCCGAAGAGACTGATTACATACGGCCGCAGAGACTAATTATACAGCGGCCACAGAGACTGATCACACAACGGCAGATACTTGTTACACACGAAAACAGGAACTGATTAAACACTGCAAGAAATAGTGGCAAAATGGAAGGGGTGTTTGAAAAAGACCCGCTTCCAAATCGTTAAAAGTCAAAATACTGGTACCAGTCCTTACCAGTCCTTCAGCCAAGGTGTTATCTTCTAGATACTCCTGGGTGCCTAGTTAATCAAACCAACTACAATGCAGCTTACTTTTAGTTCCCAAAACCCCTATTAGTTTGCTGTTCTAAGCATTTACTGTGTTTTACATATCTATATTTGTATCTGTCTGTCTATCATCTATCATTTATCTGTCATTATCTGTCTATTATACATATCTATGTTTATATCCATATTTTACATATGTATGTTTACATATCCATGTTTCTACATATCTGTGTTAAATATCTACATACATATCCATCTATCATACATATCTATAATTACATATCTATTTTACATTTCTATGCGTTTTACATATATATGTATTGCTATACATTTCATGCATTTATTATACTCCATATTTCCCCTGGTAGGCAGCAGCCGTTTGCACCTTTCTCAGACTCTGGCCGTCGTCCGAATTCACCGTTGATGACAGTGGGACCTGTTTGTATACAGTGTCATTAACCAGACGGCGCTGACAGAACGACCACGGTCCCCATCTTACGCGACAGCTGATGAAAAAGGTTCTGAGCTAATCTGCGAGGCATGGCCATATTGCTATGTATTTAACCACCGAGAAAACTACACAAAACTCAGCCATGATAGCGGCATTTGTTTGTTTACCATCGTGCAAGTCAACACAGGTTTTGGGAATGCTCTCGGCTTTTGGATTTGTTATTGAACTTTGAATTTTGAACTTGAACGTGAAATCGTACTCTTGATCAGGTCATTCTTGAAAACCTATGGAATTTTCTTTTTGGCAGGCGATAAGGCCGTTGACTTGCTTTCTCCAAAACTATAGCCAAGGTAACGTTAGCTGACAAACACGAGCCAACTGCCGCCAGGAAAACGTCACCATCAGAGCAGCTGAGGCGCCGGCTCCCTGTCTCGCCGCCCTCGGACTCCTCCCCTTGCCGCCAGGTGCCTGGAGAAAAACCCCGAGAACCGGCCGCTGATGGAGGAGGTGCTGGGCCACCCGTTCCTGGCCGAGATGGAGGCGCGGCTGGTCGAGATGCGGGCCCAGCTGGCGGCACTGTTAGCCCGGGTCGGCCCGGCCGCTACCCATCAGCCGGCTCAGGTCACCTCCAAGGCCGGATACCTGAGGGTCAGTGGCGACGCTGTGGTATTGGCACAGGAAACTGGGCTAAGATACCGCTGTGCAATGGCGAAGTGTTACAGTATTTGACTCGTGGTATGCCATGCAAAAAAAGTACCAAATAGCCTACAATATGCTGAATAATATGCTAGAAGCAAGTGATTTATTTTTTCACGATTAATGTGAAAGGAAAAGGCAATTCTTGCGGCAGATTGCTAGAATAATTCTCTTTGCAAAGTACTATATGTTTGTAAGCGGTTGCCGAAGCCGTCCCTGCGATGTTAACCCGCGCATGACCGTGGGTCGGCGACGATCACGCCCGACTGGGGGGGGCGGTCGACCGCCCCCCCCTCTAACTCACGAACAGTTGGTCGCACGATAAAAATAAACACTCCGTTGGAAAACTTGTGACGAGTAAAGCTCGGAACTGGTCTCATTTTTAATTTTAGATAATATGTAAGCAATTTACGTCCTATATATGTTTTCTCATAAGCGACTGCATGAGACCTAGAACGGTCTGAATCTCAAGGGCTGTCATTAATAACGCATAGGTACCAACGCAGAAGTAAGGTCCGCAGATGCCGATACATGTCTAATTTCTCAGATTTGTTGAGTATATACGCCGGAACGTTGAGTTAAAGACAAGGCAATTTTCACGCCAGTTGTCGACGTGCGCCGCAGCCGTGAGCAGTAAGAAATAAACGGGGACTAATTTTAGCGTTCCTTTATTTTAGCGACATAAGCCTATCCATATAAATTTTATTGATTTTAGTAGTTCTTGGGATGGTTTCTCATGCTTTAATTCCGGAAAAAATCATTAGTTACCAATCTACACAATTGGCGGAGCTTTATTCGCGAGAGCCTGTTTATTTCCAAAATATGCTACTTTTTCAAACTTTTTGAGGTTCTTGGTATTACTTCCGTCTGTGGAAGCCAGTTCTGCTATTTTCTACCCATTCTAAGTAATTCATCGTTGATTTTGAAGGTGGTACATTTTACCTCATAACAGTTACTCGTGACCTGACCTCAGATCAATGGTTGGAAGTCAATGATACTTTGCCCAATGACGGCAACTAGATGTCTGCTTCACTCGACACTAAAAATATCATGAAAAATCCCGCCAATTTCCGAAAAAACGATGACATGTCTTAAAAATGAGCTTGACCTTAGATCAAGCCCATTTCTGGCCTTAGGTCAGAAAATTCCGAAAAATCTGCGATAGCAGATTTGTTGCATCTATCAAGATGACTAATCCCTGAAAGTATTATTGTGATATCTTGTTTTCCGAAAAAAGTTACAGGGCACTAAACTTTTTTGGATATGGGTCAGTTTGACCTAAGCTAGGTCAAACACCTGACTTGACCTGAGGTCAGCACTTTGGCACAAGGTGTAAAAATGATCAAGCAAAAGCTGAACAAAGTTTCGTGGCGCTGTGTTGGTTCGTTCTCTCACAGTCTGAGAGAAACCTCAGGGGAGGCGGTCAGCCGCGCCCCCCCCCCCCATTCGGGGGCGGGGTTAAGGTTAGCCTCTGCATTAGAAAATACTGCACGCATTTTTTAAATGGAAGACCTGCGATTATAGTTCGCTGGCTTCAGTGTGACGCTGCTGGCCACTAAGAGCGTCTGCCGTGCCTCCACAGACTCGGCCCCACTCTAAATCGATGGAGATCCTGCAAGATGATCTGGCCGCCCTGGAGGATGTCACCGATGACGGCGTCCTGAACTTGCTGGAAAAGCGCTTCAACCGCTCCTTCATCTACACGTTTGTGGCCGATGTCCTCATCGCCATCAACCCCTATTCCGAAACTGGCCTCTTCGACGCAAAGGTGAAGAGCGAGTCCAGGCTATGAGGGACGAGCCTTACTTCAGCCGTGGGTAGTTGCCGACTGGCGTTTACATCACGGTTTGAATGGACCTCATTGGAATAAGCGTTTTAGTTGCGTTTATTTTACAAACTGAGGTAGAAATGTCCCGTAAAAACCTGACAGCTTTTTAACTGAAATTTTACTGTTCAGTTACTCACCACAGTTCGGCGTTTCCCGACCACGTTTCTCGTCGTTCCAGCGGAAAGTCGTCTCTTCAAAACGTGTGCAACGCGTATTTCTGTCGCCTCTGCCGGGCCAGCACCGGCCTTAACCTTCTGACCAACCGCCTGTACCGTTCTCTCTGATTCAGGCGCACGAGGCGTTCCGGTCCCGCGCGCGCTCGGACAACCCGCCGCACGTGTTCGCCGTGGCCGACCGAGCTCACCAGGACGCCGCGCACCACAAGCGCGCCCAGACGATCGTCTTCACCGGCGAGACGGGCGCCGGAAAAACATTCAACGCCCGCATGGCTCTGCACCACCTGTGCCACCTGGGCAAGGTTCGCACCTGGCACGTGCTGGTGTTGTCTGGTGTTGCAGGTCGTCGTGCGAGGTTCCTTATATGCCCAGATGAAAAAAGAAGTGGTAGTAAGCCAGCGTAAGAACCACAAGTCTTCATCTTCTAAACAAAAAATGCAGTCTTTTTCAGATGAAAACACTTCTTCCATGCTTCAGTTGGCTTTGCTGGAGTCTCCATTTATCTTCATCGCATCTCCACCAGCGAAGTCACTCTTTGTGAAGTACGACCTTACTCTAGATCTGAGTGAGCTTTCTTGTAACCGCAGGGTCAGTCGCTGTCCGACAAGGTGAAGAGCGCTGCGTTTATGGTTGACCTGCTGGGCAGCGCTGCCACCAGCAGCAGCGCCAATGCCACGCGCCAGGTGCGCTACCTGGAGGTCACCTTCACTCGGACTGGTCGTCTCAGCGGCGTCATCGTCTGGATGTACATGCTGGAGCGATGGCGGGTCACCAACGTCAGACGGTAAGGGCCTTTGGTCACCATCGTCTGATGGCGGAGCTCTATTGTCATCAGCGTCAGACAGTGAAAACTTTTGGTCACCAACGTCAGACGTTCGGGGGTCTCTGATTACCAACTTCAGACGCTGAGGACCGTGGTCCATCGACGTCAGACAGTGAAGACCATGGGTTGCCAACGTAAAACGGTGAGGGTCCCTGGTCACCAGCGTGGACAGTGGAGGCCTCTGGTCACCGACGTCAGACGATGAGGGCCGCGGTCCACCGACGTCAGACGTTGAGGACCGAAGGACACCAGCTTCAGACAGCGAGGACTGCAGCAGGCGCAGTGGGCACGTCCGTCTGGGCTAGAAAGTCTGGCATATTGTGCTCTTTTACTGCGCAAAATATACATTCTTAAAAAAAAACATTTTGTGGACATGCAGTACAATGGTTATGTAAAAGCTTAAACGCCTATGAACTGTTGCCATGCAAAATATTAAGTGTTTGGCATTGCGCGTGACCGTTAGTGGCCACTGTTCCTTCAGCTCATTGATACCATCGATGTAAAACAGTGAGAGCTGTGAAGTGAAGACTTGTGTCCATGTCTTTACCTTCGAGAGTGTTATTAGCAACTTACCTTATTCCTGTTGTTATTACTGACTTGCAATGAACTTCTGATAAAAGCGAATGTTTCGTTGCTCCAAAATTGCTTCTCATTAATTGATATTGTTTTGTTACAGAAATGACGGCACGTTCAATGCGCTCTACGCGTACTTCTACGGGCTGCAACAAAGCGGACGACTCGGAATTTACAAGCTGCAAAAAATGGATGTAAGGTTTCCAAACCTGACATCCAACGTCGTCTAGAGGGGGAGCTTTTAATGGACTCATTTAACGGCTACAGCTATTCACAACGGCATATTTTTCATTGGCCTATGAGTCCGGACTGTTATGGTTCTGCAACCGAGACCTGATAAAATGAAAAGCGTAACATGAGCTGCAATGCAGCAAATCCCCTGAATCCATATTAATCTGTTACCAATCCCTTTCAGGAATACCGCTTTTTGCCGAAACATCGCCATCTGGACCCAGCAGACAGTGCAGAAAAGTTCAAAGAGTTTGAGCGAGCGTTGGATACATTGGAAGTCTCCAAAGACAAACAGGAGACCATCAGGAAGGTAGTGGCGGCCATCATACTGCTGGGAGAGGTCAATTTCGAGGAGACCGCTGATGGAGTGGCCATCTCCAACAAGAACATTCTTGACACAGGTGAACCTCGTCTAAAAACAAAGGATGCTTTCGTTCTGACTGGATGACGGACACACCAAGCAAATGTTCCTTTCTCTCGGCAATCATATTGAGATAGGAAGACATGGGTCGTGCTCACATATCCAAGATGTGATTCCATTCGAATACATCCATCTTTAGTTTAGTTTCAACATTGTCTAGTTTCGTTTAGTTTAGTTTTAGTTTCAGTTCGGCATTAGTTTAGCTTTGACATTTTCAGAAACCACCAGACGCCGGAAGAGCATTAGCGGTGATCCTGTGTCCCCACTGTCGTCTCCCATCCCCAGTGTTCTGCTTCTAGTGAACGTCCTTAAGCTGACCACCTCCCCCGTACCCAGAGTCGCTCGTGCTCCCAGTGGACGTCCCCAGGCTGACCACCTGCCCCGTCCGCAGTGTCGTTCCTCCTCTCGGTGGACGAGGAGAAGCTGGCCTGGGCTATGCGTCACCGCTGCCGGATCGTGGCCGGAGAGCCGGTGAAGGAGACCAAGACAGCCGAGCAGGCGGCCGCCTCCCGGGACGCACTGGCCCGCCTCCTGTACGGCCGCCTGGTGGACAGCATCGTCAACTGGACCAACGCCGCCTTCACCCTCAACCGGCTCCTGTTGTGAGTGCCTGGGCATCCGCCGCCAGCGCAATTTAGACATCTGATGGGCAGGATCGGGGCTTGGAGTCCAGCTGTCGGCGCACAGCTGTTTGGCTGCTGGCGTTCGGCCGTTGTCTGGACTTCGCTTTGTTTCGCTGTCAATCTGCTGTCCATAACGCCAGTTCCGCCATTGTCATTCCAGGGATAGCTTGAAAACGAAAGCAAGGGCCGTAAAAACGAAAGAAGTTTTGAATATCTACAGTTCATGCATGAATGTAAACTCAAGGTTTCTGGTCAACCATGACACCTAATTTAACATTACGTGGTACAGAATTCGCCTGATAAGAACCGACTGTCTGCAGCGGAGAGGCCAACTCGGTCGGTCTCCTGGACATGTACGGCTTCGAAAGCAGGAGTACGAACTATCTGGAACAGCTCCTTGTCAACTCCTTCAACGAACAAATGCAATCTTTCTACAACCAGTCGGTATTCCAGTGGGAAATGGTGAGGCTCATTAAGCTCTGAAAGCTTTTTATTCGTTATGTACTCCACCACCGTTGGGCCTCATTGGCCTAAAGGGCTTCCCTTGTGTCTATATTAGACAGTTTCTCTAATGCCATTTTCTGTGACAGGTTCTTCTCACAGCCGATCTTGTTTTATTTATTTATTTTTTATTTTTTTAAGCAAAATCCGTTTTATGGAACGTAGCAGTGGCGCATTTAGCGTGTTACTTAAACATGCTCACTTTATTGCAACACTGTTGTCTCATAGGCTTCCCTTTTGCGTAGTGGTATTACTCATCATCACCTTCAATGAATCAGACTCTTTTTGCGCTCATTTATATAGGAGGATCTTTGTAAAGACGACGTCGAGGTGGCTCCGTACAAGTTTGTGGACAACAGCGCCACCATAGACATGCTGATGAAGAAGGGCCAGGGCTTGTTGGCTCTCCTGGATGAGACCACGCTATCGGCCAGCGCCTCCGACGATGCGTTCCTCGGTGAGAACCCGCAGGATAACCAGGTCACGGTAATGCGCATTGTGTCTGGATCCCATCATTACACGCCACAGGGAATGCGATGCAATGGTCTGCCTTTTGTCGCTTGCAGAAGACAGGTCTTCCTATGGTTTTAAGGTTTTCCAAACCTTGCTTTGAGTATTGCGTTAGCGAAAATTTACCATACTACAGTTTGGTTTGCTTTTTCAGATAGCTGCAAGGAAAATATCGAAAGCCGTCATTTTATGCTAGAAAAGGATGGGTTTGCAATTGCTCACTACGCCGGCAAAGTGTCGTATTCTGCTCAAGACATCATGGCGAAGAACAAGGTAAAAGCTATTCAACAATCCGCATTCTTCAGAGTCCATAATATTTTGCAAAGAAACCGACGCAAAAACAAACTTATTTGGTCCTGCTACACACATAATCTCCTTGTCCGAAGGAGTCGGTTTGATTCAGTCGTTTGATCTGATGCGTCTTCACTATCGTGAGAAGAAGCTTTGCATGTTATCTCGTTGGCCGATGCCCGAGGACATATAGTTCTGATGCCTCTGTCTGACGCGTTATCGAACGGCGTCAGCCCGCCGCCATCACCGTCACGTTCACCGTCTCCGGCAGGACAACCTGGACGCGGAGGTGTTCGACACTCTGCGCCAGTCGGAGAACCCCTTCGTGGCGCCCATGTTCCTGCTGCCGCTGACCAAGACCGGCAACCTGACCATGGACCGGGAACAGGCGCAGCGTGACGCCGGCAAGAAGGCGCGCGTCTCCGACGACGGCACCGGCAACAAGGTGCTCAGGCTGGCCGCTGCCGGCGGGAGCTGGGGCTGCAGCTCCTCTGGTGCAGCTCCTCTGCCGCATCTCCTATGCCAAATATGGCCAAAGTTCCATATACACACTGAAACTCCTTCAAATGCCTTTGTATACTATTGCTTGCGTCGGCTTCAAATAGCAGCCACAGCTGGTGCTGCGACGCAAATTGAAACCATTTTTGAAAAATCGAAATCATAAAAATTTGACCCATGATGAATCCGCGTGAGGTCATGGGTGGAAAACACTGACTTCTCGTTACATTATAACACATCCTAAGCGCTGCCGGCCATCCCTTAGGACCAATAATGGTCAAGACAATGCGAAAAACGGTGAGAAGCATCATGATTTTTACGACGTCATGTTGACATGGCCGTGAATAATCGCAAGATATTTTTTTAGAAACGTGCACAATCGATGTATCAAGAGGTACGAAAAACGTGAAGACGCCTCGCCGTTTGGGCAAGGAATCGTGCGGCAGAGAAAATGAGGAGGTATCCTGGCATTTTCCCCTCCCAGCATCCCACGGTTTAACTGAATTATATAAAGCGACCTGCTCACTTCTTTGTGTTTCAAAGAACCATTCAAGTTCTTTGAATGGTTCTTTGCCCTTTTTCGAACAAAGAACCATTCAAGTTCTTTGTTCGAAAAAGGGCACGCAGTATGTTCTAATGCATTGCTTATAATCAAGAAATGTTAATTCTCCTTGTGCTTCTACATCCTTCGGCCTTCTCTGCACAGGCCACGGCTGAAATTGGTCCAGCACGAGTTGTTCTGTTGCAGCGTTTCGACACACGCTCGCGCGGCCGACTCTCGCAGACGGGCCTGGCGCTCCTGACCCAGGCCTCCTGCTACCGCTTCAGCGCCATGGAGGTCATGCATAAGCTCATCAACAGCACGCCGCACTTCGTCCGCTGCATTCGGCCGAACGGTGACAACGCGGCCAGCACCTGGGACACAGGTGACCACCTGGTGGCTTGTTCATGTGTGCACAGTCTGACTCAAGGCTCGGTGAATTTTCGTATGCCTTATCGGTGGTGCATGCGGGATACAGGTGACCTTAACGGCCCCTGTCACAAGTGTATGGCGGTTACGAGAATCCCAAGTAGGGGTTTTTAGAATGCGGGGTTGCAGCGGCGCTGCATTCGTCAATGGATGCGTCCTGTATGCAAAATACGATTGCACCACTGAAGACTTTGTCATGTAATGCTGTCCTCTTTGAAGTGTGCTGGGCTTGAAAGCAAACAGTTCACTTTCGGTAAAAGCAAGGCTAGATGTTACGGTCGCACGCAAATTCCTCACAACTTTTCATGTGTTTGCACAAGCTTGGTTGGTACCGAACAGTTGGTAGGCCGCCACCGAACATAGGGCTGCTTCCGACTTCTTCAGACATTTTTGGTGAGCTTGTCGATTTAGTTGCAATGACCCTGTTGCCAAACACTGGCGAAACCGAATATTGGAACGTGTATTTTAAATTCTCTCAACAGGTCTGGTGTCCCACCAGCTGAAGTGCATGCAAATTGTTAACACAATAGCAGCCAGGAGGGACGGTTTCTCCCAAAGGATTGACTTCGCTGAGTTCCTCAGACGGTCAGTGTCTGGTTGTTGAAAGCCGTACATGAACATGATCTGCCATCAGTTACAAAGTGCTCCGTGTACAGTGAAATGAAATTGTAATGAGTCGACCACGGACATTACCGAAAAGCGTTTGGTGCACCTTGCACGTGATATTACGCCTTATGTCACTGTTGCTTAGGCAATCGCATCTGCCTCATTATAATATCGCATGTATCATTTCCATAAGTGGGGGAAAACGTTAGCTCACACGGCCCTAGAGGCGTCATGGTGGGTGTGGCCTTTATCAATTCTGTTATCATTTCTTACTGCTTGTTGCTTCTTGTTGCAAGGAAACTGCATAAAATGAAAAAAACGGGAGAATAAAAACCGGGAGAATAGAAGAACGGTTTATTAGCTTAATCAGATTTGTCCGTACATTCCTTGCCTACTACCGGCTATTATTATGTATTACAGTGACAAAAGTTGCGAACATGTTACAGATACCAGTTCCTGGCGTTCGACTTTGATGAGAAGGTAGAGGTGTCTCGCGAAAACTGTCGTCTTCTGCTAGTACGCCTGAAGATGGACGGCTACGTCATTGGACGGGAGAAGATTTTCCTCAAGTATTTCAATGAAGAGTTCATGAGCAGGTGACTTCATAAGGATAAGCTGGTATACGGGTTGAGCAGGGTACTGTATGTAAAATTCACTTTACACTGATGTTTTCCCGTTATAGCTTGTATACGAAAGTGCTGTTTACACACGCCCTGTTTACACGAAAAGTAAGCTTCGTTTGCAGTCTTTCTGAGATCTGAATTTTGAGGTCAGAAAACCGTCCCCAAAATGGATTACGTTTCAAGCCTGTATTATTCGGTTATTTCAAAGAACTCAAATGCTAAGAAATTTCGTTAGTCTGCTTGCGACTTACACGAAAGTTGTTCAGGATAATTCCTCGTTTTCCTCCCTTTTTCACGTTTACTTGTCCGACCGAAGGTTGTGCTGCCTGCTCTCCTCTTCGTCTGTCCGTGATTGCCATCCGCTACTTCCTCCCTGCCAGCCTGCCGTCTAACGTCGTTTGCGCCCTGTGGCAGGCTGTACGAGCGAGAGGTGAAGAAGATCGCCAAGGTGCAGGCGATGGTGCGAGCCTTCCTGGTGCGGCGGCGGCGACGCGCCGGCCAGCCGCCCGACGTGACCCGACTGCTCGCCAGTGAGTGCCACCGACGGCCGCGGCTCTCCGTCACGCCCGAGATGCTCGTGCTGCCCGAGCTCGACCCGCCCGAGGAGCTGCAGCTCAGTGACTGAGAGCTCTCGGCGGCGGCGGCGGCGGGAGGACGTCCGATCAGGTCGTTTAAGGGGAGAAAGGCCGACGGGGCGTCCGGTTAGGACGTTTGTCGTGGAGACATCGCGTTGGGGTGTCCTGTGAGGTCGTCTGTTGGAAGGGCGTTCGATCAGGTTGTCTGCCGAAGAGACTGTGCTGGCTACAGACCAACACAGGAAGCGTCGGCAGTACCATTATCGGGATTACCTACTGAAGGAATTAGGAGCTAGATGGATGAGTAGCTATGAGTAACCAGTAACCCGTACCCATTGGACCAACCCATCCAAACGTTGTCCTCAGCCAGATGAAGTGGTTGTTCAAAAATGTGTTAAGACCCGTCTAAAGACGCAACACTTGTTCCCATACACCTCGATTTATGCATGCCCTTCACAGTTTTCCAGACATTTTGAGAGGCATTAAATTCCTCTGTCTGTGAAGACCACTCGTTTCTGCCTCAGTGGTAAGAGGTGGCATTAAACGGCACTGCAAAATATTCTGCTCTGCTTTCCATGTTTGCTTTGAATGCCCATGTTATTAGTGAATATGCTGGTAAATGCCGGATAGTTAAGTTACTGAAACCTAATTATGTGTGATAGATGTCAGTGTATTTCCGTCAATGCAGACATGCTGTCCTACTATGCAAAAATGATGTATGCGGGCAATGAATTCGGTTCACTCCGAGTAGGCTTAGAAGAATACTCCAACAATAACGAACGGAATCAATGTAGTATGCATTTAAAAAATGTCGTGGAAGAACCATAGTTTGTGTCGTGGGTGTCGTTGCGCCATTAGCCCTCAATGACTTTGTGATTTCATGGAACTATCACTCGTTTCCTTTACTCCTGATCACTATAGCTGCTGTCAGTGCCGACTGCTTTTGCTGACTGTATTTCTCTTTACGCCTTATTCTATGAGGTACTCATTTTGTTCTGTTCTGAGGTTTGACGCAACTAGTTAAGCGAAACCCGTTAGTGTCATTCTGTGAATGCGAGGGAAAGCAAATTTGTGATGAGTTTCCTGTTTGTGCCTCCATGGAGGCGCTCCGAATCCGCTGGCGCCATCGAGCACCGCAAGGCTTTAATACCTGGCGCGGCAGCATGTTCCGGGCGTCGTACTGTGCCGCAGGGTGACATGCCCGGCGGGACAGCGCATACCAAACAGTCTTAGTTTTGTTGGGATTACAAGATGTACGAAACCGATTTTTGTTGAGTGAAAGGCTCATAAAGGCATAAAGCCAAGTTAAAAATGCATCAACATGTCCAGCATCTTTGCATTCTCTCGCATACCGATGTCAGCAGCGTGGATTTTCCTGCTTGGCAATGGATCTGTTTTGTAATGACAGCTGTTTTTCTTCTTCCCATCAGCTATGACAAATAAAATGTGCGCTCCTTCCTCAGCCTAGCAAAAAATCAAGAATGTTCTTTAATTCGCTCGACCACAGAAAAAGCTAAGACGAAAAAGATACCTCATGCCGTGGCACTCCTTTTGAAGAGAAAAAGTAAAAACTGATGTAATCCTTTGCATGTATCCTTCTCACTCATTCTTCCTGCGTAACATTTCTAAGGTCCTATATGTATTGTAAAATCCGGTTGTGTTTCCTGATGTTTCTTCTTTCCAGTCCTAATGTCTAAGACAAACTCCACCTCTAAGCATACAACGTTATTGATCTTTTTGTTGTGAATGGTTAATGAATGAAATACAAAATGGACGCGTTGATGCATTTTTATTACTTCGGCTGGACCGCCTGGAAGTTTGAAAATCATGTGAAGGCTACTGGCAATTTCCATGAATCACAAGATATTGCGTAGACACAGGGATGAAAGAGGACATCTCATGTAGGGCGGCACGGCGACACAATGCATCGCGCCTGCACTTCACTGCAGTGTAGTGATGCAGAAGTGTTAGACATCAGCAGTCTGGTTTGTGGGAATGGCTGTCTGTCATGTCAAACCGTAGCTTTAGAAACAAGATACTGATATCACACACAAGGCATGCACAAATCGATACTGAGTACAATTTTCTAGTTTTGGGTGGTGAACATGAGTCTTCTCCCACTGCATATGTTTTACAGGAGTTAACAAGTGCTTAACAAGGCATAAATTCTGGAAGCACTGGCAAGGTTAATGACCATGACTCGCTGGCGCTTCGACCGGTAGCCGTAGCATTGGAGGCAGACATTAGTCAAAAATATTTTGCGGGCAGGTAGCAAACTATTGGTACTGCGTTATACAACACAGTACCAAAATCAACGGAACGAACAGAACTTTGCGCGGTGCATGAAATGATACATCACAGCTCCCAATAACATATGTGACCGCCGTCGATCGTGCACGCGATCGCTGTTACTGCGGGTTGCCTTAAAGGGACGAAAGAAATAGACCTTAACAGCTCTGGTCAGTCCGACCTTTAGCTGTTACGTGCGCAGTTTGTCTAATTTCGAACAGGGGGTCAAACGTCGGAGAGATTGCCTTTTTATTACTTGGGACCGGGACTTTCGCCGGCATGGAAAGTAACAAAGACGTCATTAAATCGTGACCATAATGGCACGACGATTCTCTGTAAGACAGCTTGGGTTCGTAGAGACAATGAAAAAGAGCAGGATCTCAGTACATGTTGGTAGCTGAGTTATAGCGTTGGAAGCCTCCAAGATACCCATGCGAACATTTCTTGCATTTTCGGCGACCCGGATAGTCAAGTTGGGAGATGCTGTAGCATGCTTCACAATATTCCAAGATAATGTAACTTTAGAAAGTCACGTTAACGTAATCCGTAGCTTCGACGCCACAGCGCTGATCTTTCTGCCTTGGTAAGACGGGCTCGAGTCGCCCACACGTTCGATAATTGACTCGTGAGTCGGCTGGCAGCTTGCCAACAAAAGGTCGTGCTGACTACCACATCAGATTTAGGTAAAAAAAGACCGTTTGGAAACAGATCAGTGCAGATATCGTTTCTGCGAGATCCGGAACGACATAAACAAGCAGCATCGCGTGAGAAACATGGTTTAAACAGTCCCATTTTCAGCACCAATCTTAAAGTGATGTAGGTACATTTTTTGATGCAGTTTATGCGCATGAGCCACCGGAGCAGCTTCCTTTCCTCAGTTATGCTCAGTACGGTCCAGATGCTCAGTACGCGCCAGATTTACTTCAAGCACTTCAGATATACCCTTCCTCCAGGCGGCGTTAATCTGCGGGATCTTGGTAGATACAAGAGCGAGCAGAAGAGCATTTCGGGGACCACTTCCTTTTAATGGAGCAGACCTTTCTACGTTCTTCTGCTCCTTCGAAGCAGTACAGTTCCAATGAGCTCCACTTTCCAAGTCTCGCCTTCCGAGCCCTGCACAGCCACGTGTGACCCCTACCGGCAGCGGGCGGCAAGGACTGGCGGTTCGAGGTTCATCCGCAGCGTGGCGCCACCGGCGGCCGTTACCGCCGCCGCCCGTCCGCCCTCAGTACCGTGCAGGAGGACGCCACAACTCGTATGTATCTGGAGAGGCACCGCCGGCTGTGTGCGTGGACTGGTAGCCCATATTATGCAGCGCAAAACGTCGTGGCATGTAACTAGGAGAGGGGCACGTGCATTGACTGCAGGCGACGGTCGAAATTCAGACCAACAAATTGTGTTTTGCTGATGTAAACTTAACCACACTGTTTACGCTACTCTCTTGCTTTGGAAATGTACGCTAACCTCCACCGCACTCAAATGTTTCCATTATGCGTCAGACAAGGCGCTGTTATTCTCGCTCATTTCCTTTCGAATCAAGACGGAGCAATGCAAGGGAGAGCATTGCAACGTGCAGAATGATTCGTCGTGATCCAAATAGTGCCTTGTCGGACCCCTGTATGTCCAAATGACCTTGCAGGCCACAGCGAACAGGAAAATCCTATGCTGCTAGTTCACGTCTGTTATCATCACAGCAGTTTTCAGCTTTCGGGTAACCGGAAATGCAGTCTCCGATTTCTTGCACACGAAGAGGCTGAAATTAGTTTGTATCACCAATATGTGTGTAAAATTTCCGCTGTGACCTGTTTGTGATTAATTTTAAATCATGAAACGTGCACTGTAAACATGACATGGTATTCATTGCCATGAACCATGCCATGGCTAACAGCGTCGCCTTCGGTTCAGGACAGGCGGCCGCAGAGCTGATTCAGCGCTTCTACAGACGCTGGAGAGGCAAAACTATCTTCCAGCAGCTGCAGCTGTACCGTGCAGCCAAACATCACCAGCTGATAATCTTCTCACACCAGGTGAACGGCCGAAAGCCAGTCGTACCAACATTTGCATCATGATAACTGAGCAACCGGTCATTAGTTAAGCACAATTAATCTTACCGATTTGCTCTGAACACAAAGTTTAATCACCGCCAGAGAAAACTTTATAATGGGGTTAAATCGTATCAGCGGGACTAAAAAGTTACACATAAATAGCAACAATGAAAAAAGGTTAGTGTCACATACAACAAATCATTTCGTGGGCACCGTTCTGACTTAAAACGGTAGCATTAAGTTCTACACAACAACCTGTAGGTATATGAAGTCTTAATCGTGTGATAACCAGGGAAATACTGCCTGTTAAGTGTTGTCGAAGTGCGAGTGAAGTTCATTTTAGACAAAATCATTATATTCCGGCATCCAGTGACGTTGCCTTTGCTGATTCTACAGACATATAGATAATGGATAACATGGATAATGAAAAACGGATGGATAACATGGGTAACGAAATGCATGGAGTCTTTTGAAAACAATCTGTTCATGTCTAATTCTTTTCAGTCCATTCACCATGACACCAAAAATAACCAGCAACCTAGAAAATGCGAAGAGGTTATTTTTCAAACTCAACAAAATCACCGAATCTGCATTAAAATAATGCAGTCCATTGAAAGCGGCCATAAACCACGCACTGTGTAAGAGTCACGAATCACACGGAGACAAAAGTCACTAACCCCCTGCATCTGTGCGCACAGTGAGTAACCCCACAGTGCCTGCTTCACCACCAGGTGCACATCTACGGCCAGGAGTTTTTCCAGTACCAGGCGCGCCACAAGGAGCCGGTGCCGCTGGAGGAGATCCGAGCCGTGGAGCGGGAGGCGGGCCGACAGAGCAGCGCCGCCCGCCTGATGATGCTCAGGGCCGTGCGCAAGATACCGGTCAGCCTCAGCATGGACAGCTTCGTCGACACGGCGGCCATGTGCGAGCCGCACCAACCGACACCGCCGGCAGGCCGCAGTCACAGGTGGGAAATACTGGCAGCGAAATGTCGGGGGAAATGTCCTGGCCGACGCCGCCGGCAGGCCGCAGTCACTCGTGGAAGATCCTGAGGGAGAGAGAGAGGGATGTCGGGGGGAAATGGAGGCGCATTTGTGATTTTGATGTAACCTTATAAAAAGTAATATAAACTTTTTGTCCGACTGCCATCGTCTCAGCAACGGCGGAAAAGGGGGCTGGAGGGGCGGCCGCCCCTCCAACCTGACGGCTGGGGGGCAAAACTATGTTTTTGCCTCCCCCCCAGAAATTTCGGTCACTGCACCAAGCCAAATCATAAAAAATCAACCTTACGCTATTAAAAAAAGGGGAAAAAATCGATGTACGAACCGAAAGAAAACGTACTGTGAATATACAAGAAGACTTTGTGGTATGAAGAGAGGCTCGTGGCTTGATTGAGCGTTCAGGAGCCCCTGCTAGCTTGTAGGGGAATTCACGGCTTGTTTGACGAAGGCCCCTGTAGAAGCTCTGAAGGAACCTCCTTTCGGTCTGGAAAAAGCCTCTGAAGGAACCTCCTTTCGGTCTGGAAAAAGGGCCCTGCCCCTGCCTCCAGAGGTCGACATGGACCCTTAACAGAGAGATAGAATGCCCTCTGCAGACAGGCAGTGGCCCGCCTGGCCAACAGGTGCCCATAAACGATCATTCAGGAGCCCTTGCTTTGCTGTAAAGATGCCCCTGCCGACCAGTAACAGGCACCCGCCAGGTCGCCAGGAACGTCTTTACAGGTGAGCATGGGCCCGTTTACACTTCAGCGAGGTACCTTTACAAACTGACAGTAATTTTAACCACATGGGGCCCCACTCATTACGAGGGCCAGGCGCAGATCCGAAGGGGAGCAATTGGGGTGGCCGCCCCTCCCCCCTGAGAACTGAGAAGGGCACCTGTCAGACTTAAAAGGAGGCCCGAAGGGGCCCCGTATGAACTTCACGGGGTCTGTATAAAAACCTGACGGGCTCTTGATGCAGTCAGAGAGGCCTCCTGGAGGGCTAGATGACCTCTGAGACGCATAGAGGGTCCCTGAGGCTCCCAAAGTGCCTCTGAGACCACAACAGGGTCCCAGTACGGCAGGCTGGTCCCGAGACCGCCAGATGGCTCATAGGGGCCCTGAGACGGCCAAAATGAGGACGGAGTCCCTAGGGGCCCCTGTGAATGAAAAGCTGAAGGTTCTTGATGTAGTCAGAGGGTTAATGTCCGGGAGGGTTAATGAGACCTTGACACGGTAAGATGGCCCCTAAGATAGAAAGAAGGGTTCTTGAAACTCTTCGAGGGCCCCTGGGGCTACAAGGGGCCCCAACACGGCAAAGAGTCCATGAGACTGCTAACATTGCCAGAGAGGCACCTGAGACGGAGGGAACTTTAGATGGTGCCTGGCATGGCATAAGGAGACCCTGGCCAGCCAGAGAGGCCCCCTGCACGGGGATTCGTCGGCGACTTACTCAACCTCGAGACGAGCCACAAATGGGCTATACTGGCCTTTTTGAAACCTTGGGGTCCTTGATGTCGTCAGGGGCCCCCGGGAAGGTCAGGTGGTTTCTGAGATGGTAAGATGGGCCTGTACACCGCAGATGACCCCTGATACCGCCAAAAAGGTCGCAGGGCCCATGCGAGACAATGACGATAAGAGGGCCTCTGAGACAGTATTTGGGTATTATGGGGGCGCTGGACAGCCAGAGGTTCCCCGAGTGTAACAAGCGGGCTCCTGGCACGAACAAGGTCCCCCTGAGACTGCCAGTAAGGCCCCTGGAGCGCCAACAAAACGGCTATAGTTTAGAGGACTAGAGGGGCCCTAAAAGACTGCCAGATATACCTCACGTAACAGAGTAAGACCCCTGATACAGCTATAGGGATCACCGGAGACCTTCACAGGGTCTACGACACTGCACGGGGGCTCTGAAATTGCCAAAAGGTGTTTTATAACTGCCAGAGGGCTCTTCAAATGGCAAAAATGTTTCCCAGAGACGATAAGAGGGGTATCCAGGACCACAGGGGGTCCACTGAGACTGCTAGAGAGGATTCTCTAGGACTGCTTAGAAGTCTTCAGCAATAGGGGCCACTGAGACGACCAGAGGGGCCCCTGAAACTATTAGATCTTGAGACGTCCAGACTGCTCGTGAAACGACCAAAGGACTTAGACGATTGCAAGAGGCGCCCCTGTCGCAGCAGAGAGAGGCTTACACCGGGCCCTTTTTAGTGTCTAAGGGGCTCCTTAGACGGCAAAAACGTCCCAGGGACAACAGGAACGAATCCGAGATGATTTAAGCGTCCCTGAAACTGCCAGATGGGTCCCTGAGACTGTCTGAGGTGCTCCTGAAACTGTCAAAGGAGTGCCTGAGACGTTCCGCTGGACAGGTGAATTTGTAAAAGGAACCTGAGACCACTAGAGGATACTGGCACGGCAGACGGCCCGAGACCACCAAAAGTGCCCCTGTAACTGCAAGAGGGAATCTAAACTAAGCTGACCTAAACTAAACTAAACTAAACTAACCTAAACTAAACAAAATCAATAAGCTACGGGATTGGGGGGGGGGGACAGACGGGCTCCTGGACCAGATACAGACACGACATTTGAAATGAAGGGAGGGACGGAGCCACCTAAAATCCCGCCGTGTTTGTCATATTTCGGGCACTGTGTTCTGAAACAAAACGCAGAATTTTGTCAAATAAGATGACGCGTTTGAATTTTTTTGGTTATTTTATATCGTAAAAAGCAGAATTACATCATTTTCCATATCTGAAGGGCAAAAATGGGGGCCCCGCGCTGACCATTTGCCTCCACCCCCCGCCTTAGCGAAATCTTGGCTCCGCCCTTGGCGAGGGCTCCCATTGGTTTCGAGGGTCTTTTTGATCCCATTTGCCCTCCCCCTGGGCGGAATCCTGGCTACGCCCCTGGTCCATTATGTCAGAGATTTGGCGCTGGCATTGTTACATCATGTGTGTGGGGGACAGGCAAAACTGCTTTGGCAAGTGCTTGAGATTATTTCGTTCTCGTATGAGAGTCTGCAGGAGCTTTGTTACTAAGCGTCGAGTTATAATTTAATGTTGTGGAAGGAAACTGCCTTTCAACCGTTTACATAGGTATTTTATGATAATGTTGAACTCCTGATGTAAACGCAGACATAGTAACAAGCAGAAGTTTGCATCAATCACCATTATGTAGATGGATGCCCAAGGGCAAAGACCTGAAAAATGGCAATGGGTACAGACCTGATTAGAAAAATCCACGCATTTTGGAGAACAGAAGTGTGCACTAGCGCCAAAACCTGGAGAAAAGGTTTGCTTATTTAAAGAAACATTTGGCGATAGCAAACAGAACGAAGTTTAGTTGTTTCTTCCGGGATGGGAGAAGAGGGTAACCCAAATGAGGTCGGCTGTTGATCCGACAGAGCTTGCCCCCCCCAGCCGAAAATGCAATCCGCCGTCCCTGCATCGTCTGTAATACATATCGGTACGTCTCATGCACTTTCCTCTCTCTCTCTCTCTCTCTCTCTCTCTCTCTCTCTCTCTCTCTCTCTCTCTCTCTCTCTCTCTCTCTCTCTCTCTCTCTCTCTCTCTCTCTCTCTCTCTCTCTCCCTCCCTCCCTCCCTCTCTTTCTTTCCCTCTCTCTCTGTGTCTTGCTGTCTCGTTTTTTTCTATCTTCGTTTGCACTGTTTCTCTCTACCTCTCTCCTAACCTTCCACAAGCGTCACGGGAGTGGATGACCACGCAGCAGCGCTAACCCCCGCTGAGCCCGTCCTCGCCTCCCCAGCGGCGGCCGGCGGCGCAGCTCGTCCGACGGCGAGCGGCTGCGCAGCGTCTCCCCGCTGCTGTCGCCCGAGCCGTGCCCGCGCTGCCGCGGCCGCGGCGCCGCGTCTCCCGTCTCCGGCCGGGCGTCTCCCGTGTCGGCCATCTCGCACGTCTCGGCGCAGGTGTCGCCATTCTGCGGCCGCTCGTCGCGCGGCGCCGAGCTCGCCAGGGCCGGCTCGCCGTCGCCGACGTTTGTCTTCGAGCCGCCGCCCTGCCCGGTGCCGCCCGTCTCCGAGACCAGGGCCGTCTTCGACCGGCAGACCGGTGAGCGAGCGGCCGCCGCGTCCCGTCGCTGGCGCCGAGCGGAGGCGGCTTTAGGTCCTGCGGATTCGGCTCAGTTCGCCGTTTTGGCTCCAGAAGAGAGACGCCCTCCGTGCGCTGTTATTGCAGGGGCATTATGTTACAGTATCTTCATGAAACGTTATCGCTTTCTGGATGTTCCCGCCATAAAACAATCATTTTCAGTATCTGCCCTGTGAAAGCGTCGTTGCATATCATACAATGGACATCGGTGTCTTCACTGCACGAAAGGTCACACGGGTGATATTTTGTCTCAGTCTTCTTGTTTCGAGGGAGCTCGTCACTCAGCCGTCCTCTGCTTCAGTTCCGCCGCCAGCTTACCCGGTCCCAACTGCACCGCCTTATAACCGGTTTGCCGGGAGTACATACGCCAGCGTGGTCGCCTCGGGGAGCGCGGGTGGCGGCGGTTTCCGGAACAAAAGGTTCGATTGTCGATAGTCGATCACTGAGCCGGCAGTCGATTCCTTCAGAGGAATCGACTGCCGGCTCAGTGAATTTCAAAGCGCTCTCAGGAACACATAGTTTGGGTGTTTCATCAGTGCTCATGTGTGCTGAAACAAAGTCGTTCATGGTCACTCATAACAGATGCTTATATTTGCACATTCATTTGCTTACGGAGGGTTGTTTTTGAGTCGTCTTGCAATGGCGGACCTTGGAGCTGCAAACTTAGTGGCAGTGTTCTAAGAACAGGCTGGTGTTGGCTTTAGATTGCACAGGCTTTAGACTGCACAGCTGCTCCGTCATCACCCTCGCCACTCGAGTGACGACTGCTGGAACGAGACGTGACTGTTACACTGACTGATAAAGACCGGCTCACTGCTCCGCTGCGGCCCGAGACCTGCCCCCCTCCCCGTGCTGACCTCCGCCGTGCTGGGGCGTAGGCCGCCAGCGGCCGAGGCGGCGCCGATGCCGTTCGTCCAGGAGCTGCAGGAGCGCGCTGGCAGGTCGGACGACGACGCCAGCGACGAGCCGCGGCCCTTCGACTTCCGGGTGAGCCGGCGGCGGTGGGCGGCGGGGCCGGCCTCAGCAGGAGTCAGAGTGAGCGAGACGGCAACTGAAACCGAGCTGCGCGAGTCGAGATGAGCCGAGCTGTAACGTCGCAGACGTACCATGTGGTGGTTTTTGAGAAGCCAGGCTAGAATACGCCGATCATACACTGCGTTTGGAAAATGTTTCATGTGTTTTACTTTTTATTCTGCAGCCGTCATACGTGAGTTTTTTTGCTTAGTCAGTTTACGATCATACTGCCAACAGAGTATGCTGAAGAAAACAAACGTGACGCGGGAGTCCATGAAGCGCCGTGAAGCAGATGACGAGTCTGCCCAGGCCCCCGCCAAACTACCTCCGAACGTATTCATCTCACCATACGGAAAACCGTAAGTGCTGACTGTATCAACCACTGCCACATACAGATGCGTGTTCGGAAGTGTGGTGTAGGCCCGATACAATCTGTTATTCGGAGTACCCTAACATCATGACAGCTTAGTCAGGAACGTGTTGAAATAATGGTTTCAGACGCATTCGTCCCTGTCCAGTTTTTTAATTAACATGGCGATGACACGTTCGTGCTCGAGATGTCTTGTTGCGGCAGGACGGGATACAACGCCAAGAAGATGCGGAACAAGAGCGTGGACGACGAGGGCAAAGTGCCTGCGCTGGAACGCGCGGCAAAGCCTCAGGACGGGGGTGAAAACACAGAGACCGCAGCTGATGGCGGACGGAGGGGGACAGGAGCCGAACCGAGCCAGAACGGCGGCCCCGCGCCGGCGGGGGAGGAGGACGAGGCCCCCCTGTCGCCACCGGACCCGGCCGGCACCGTCTCGCCCCAGATCGTCTTCGAGGGCGAGGAGGTGGACCTGTGAGGCGGCCCTTTGCCCGGCGCTCGCAGTCGGCCATAACCGGCAACCGCGGCGTCGACGCTGAGGAGATCTGACGCAAGATGTGGAAAGGGAAGGGAATCTCCGGTTGACGCTCACAGGAAGTGTGCGGCACTGTCGGGCACACCGAGAGGCCATCTCATGATCCTTTGTTGTATGTTGAAACTATGTAGGAAAGCAAACTCAGATGCTGGACCCAAGTGATCGTGAATGCTAGAGGCAGCAGTTTTGGTCCGAACGTAAAATAATGGCACTGCACGTAACGCCATCCGACACGATATTTTGCTTGAGGCAGTGTTCGAATTAGCCTTATTGCACTTGATAGTCACTAGAATGTGTTTAGGTAACAAAAAACAAGACAAAAGGCGCGGATACAGTATATGAAAATCACTACTTGGCTGATCTTTGCAGCTGTTAACGTCGAAAACAGTGGTGACGCTCACCAGCTCTTAGATCTGCGCCTGAATGAAGGAATTTTGCGTAAAAAGATATTCGATGATAATACCCGTCGTAATTTACCTTCCAGTGAAAAATTAGTTGTCATCTTAAATAAAAGAGATCAGCAACAACAGCAGTGTTGTTTATGCGCATGATCACTGCCATATGACCGTGATGCAAACAAGTGCTCCGTTTCTCCGGGCAATGAAACTACTAATACGGTAGTTATTAAATCTTGTTATGTTATGAATTATGTGTTTCTGGCCCGTTAGACTGAGGTAGATTTGCAAGATAAACTGAAAAGACCGCACGGTAATCAGAAAAGCCTAACGCTGTTTTCACATCAATGTTTTTATTTTCAGTAAAGATAAATCATACCTACCGCTTTCTCCTCCATGAGATTCCTTTGAATTTCCTGATCCTACACAGAGAAATCCTTAATGCATGCCACTTGTAGGATAGCAATCGCACCAATTCCACACAATGTATGCAGCATCACTCCAAAATACATACGTAGATGAGTATATTTCCTGGATCGTTCGCTTTTGAACACAATGAAATTTCCACGACGCAACCATAGTCGCCAGTTAACAACATAGTTGTTTCAGACCCCATATCAGATGTAACTGGGCCAGATATTGTTCCTTGTCAAGACTTCAGAGTGATAACGGATGACCAGAAGAGCGCTGTCAGTCAGCAGAATCGGCGCAGGGCACTCGTGAAGCTTCTTGGTCAAAGGAGGAAGTTGTTATTGATGGCTAGTCCCGTGCAGCTGCAAAATTCAACTACGGTTAGTGACATTTTGGCAAAATTCTAAAGTTGCAAGGCATGCTTTAAGACGTCATGAACTACAGATAGGTCGCCTAAAGCATTTTATTGGTACATTCTAACAAGCTTCAAAAATCTGTTTTGCTTATGTCATCCACCAAGTTAAAGGGAAAACTTGTGCAAATCTGTCTCTTAGTATGCCATGAATCAACAAGAAAAGCAATGGGTCCACAGAACCGGCGATGAACATTCTGCTTCGATTTCCATCGATTCCTTGGAAAATTCAAGGGAAGCTGGAGGGAAGTTAGTCGAGAATGAGATTACGACCGATAGCCTAAACCAGACGGATGAAAGCAATAAGTGCCCGAGTTTTCAAGATGTGCTGTCCTCGAGCTTTGTGCATTCAGACGAAAATCCCGGTTTGAAGTTGAAGCCTCCTGTGTGCGACGTCGTTCGGAACTTGAATAAGCTGACAGCAGCTCGTACATTTATCATTCACGAACATGTCAACCAAGCATCTCCAGGACCAAACGCTGTTGATACCAATAGCAAGGAATCGTGTTTAAAGCAACCTCATGTATGCGAGAAAAGCGAATTTTCATTTCGTGACGAGGAAGTCGTTCACACTCATCCAGAAGAATGTTCTGTTGTCGAACCATCGGCTGCAACTTCTGCATCTGAATCGAAGGAAGCTAAGTGTGCGGCCAAACGTGAATTTAGTTCGCATATACCAGTCTCAATTCGTAGCAAGCTTTCTCTCAGAAAAATCAATCAATACAGTCATGACCCAGCTACCTTCAAAGACGATAGCGAGCCCGAGTCCAAAACCACCTCATTACCGCACCCAGCCATTTCCACAAAGCGCGCGGCTCGCTGCCATTCCCAGCTCGCCATGGAGCGTCCGAGAAGGGACTTTATCCAGCTTAACAAGCGGGGCGACTTTCGGCGCTCCAGGACGTACCACGCGCTGCATCTGGAGCGGCGAGGACAGCGCCCGATGGTTGCCGCGGGGGGACACACGGCGGACGAGTCGGACGGCAGCCCTCCACCGGCCGCGGAGGACACCGCCAGCCCTGCGCCGGCCTCCCAGGGAGACCCCGCGCTGTCGGCCGGCTCCCACCAGCCGGAGTCCTCCGTGACGCCCGGGGCGGGGGCGGCCGGCGGCGCTCGGCGCCGTTCCCGCAGCAGGATCCCGGTGCGGGTGGGCGCGAGGGCGGCACCTGACCGGCGTGAGGAATTCCACGAGTCGCAGCTGAGCTACGACAGCTCCGAGTGGGAGCTGGCCGTTCCAGGGCTGCGCCTGCCGCCCTCCCAGCTCTCCCTGATCGACGTCAACGACAACAGGCCGCTGGTCAGTGAACCTGTGTCGCGTCCGCTCATGCGGATTAGTTTGCGCGACTTCGCTGGGTTCAGTTCTGATAATTTTGAAGTGGCCTGTTTAATACGCATTTTGTACAGTCCCAACAGACCATCGGCCTCTTAAAAAAAAAACGTGTCAAAAAACTATGTTGTGCAAAACGTGTGTCCTGTGTTTGATACTTCTGGCAGCGTGTGCAGCGTCAGACAAAAATGACCGATGGAAAATAGGCATTAATCTATGAAGTCATCATGATTGAGTAACACATAGGAATTTGCGTATTTCAGATTCTGGACACTAGTGCACCGTGTCTCCTCCAGCACAGCTGCCGACATAAGGACCCCCTCGAAAACCTGATCGTCTTAGAAGAAAACGTGTCGACTATTTCATTACAGGTCAGGGTGAAGTTACTGCCCTTCTCTGGAGTACATTCAAACTTGTGTTTGTGAAGCTATTTCTTGACAAAATTGCGTATGTTATTGAGAAGCTACGTTCCTTTTTACGTTAAATAAACTTCATAACCAGTGCGGTGTAACTTATGCTGCTGTCAAATAATTCAGAATCATCAAAATTCAGTAACACAGTCAGGGGGCCATTGAACGGGTTATCAGTATTGAGAAACTTATTCACATGTTAAAAACCTCAGCATAATCATTCCGTTAGAGCGTTCAGCAAGCGCAGCGTTTCTACAAGCGTCCGTTCCGTCCGATGTAGCCGCGTCAAACTGTCAGAGATGGCGCCACATTCGCGCTGGCACGCCCTGCCTCAGATCCCCAGTACTCGGACGGCTAAGATGCCGCCAGAGCGTGTGCCGCTGAAGCCGCGCGTGGTGGATTACAAGCCGAATCTGAAGCCGTATCCACGACAGTACGTCAACCTGGGCAAACTGGGGCCCGATCCGGACATTGTGCGCAGCAGGGTAAGTGATCGTGATGGGTGACATTGAAATTGTAAAGGAGAATGAAAGCAACGCAGTTTCGCTGCCGTGACGAAGAAGTTGACACATTTTGATGTAATTCATCTGGCCCTCTTTCACTTCCAATTTTGCTACACAGCACACAAATGTTTGTCAGCTTCGTAGGAAAACCGCCGAAAAAGTCCTTCCGAACGAACGAAGCGGCTCCCTCTAAAGCAGAAGGCTTTTACGCCGCTCGCACTCAGCTCTGCAGTGTGGGTGGTCCGGTTCGTTCCAGCAAGACAAAGCGCGCCGCCAGCAGCAGTACGCCGAGCAGGTGGCCAGGAAGAACCGTGCGGCCGTCAGGACCAAGGGACAGCTGTATTCCCAGCCGCCGTCCGCCAACGCCCAGTCCTCCCACCAGAAGGTAGGGCAGCCCCAGCCGCCCCAGGTAGCGCTGCCCCAGCGGCCGGCTGTCGACACCCAGTCCTCCAACCAGAAGCAGAGGGGACCGGCAGGGGCATCACGCGCACCTGCTGCACAGTATAGGGCACAATAAAAAGCAACCGGATGGACTAGCTTTGGCGGACCCTAATGTTTCAGCTGGTGCTCTAGGCAGGTTTGTGCTTTATTACACTTCTGCGGAATCGATTCCGAAACCTACCCATGGCTTGCTGAATTGTTCCTAATTCTGACACAACACATTTTTTTTAAGAAGTGAATCGATTCCGACTCCGGCTAAAAAAGAGTAGGTTCCGGAATCGATTCCAGAGATTCATTGCTTTGTATTGCCATTGCAATTTATTCCAATTCTGATTTCGTAGACAAACTTGTGATTCTACTCCGACGCCGGTTCCGGCATTTATCAGTGGAATCGATTCCGATTCTCGACTCGATTCTGTCTCTGTCCGGAATCGATTCCGGAGTCGCTTCTGCTTTTGATGTAATGGAGTATAAAGCTGGTTCCAGGAAGCAGACCACGGACGCAGCATAGTGGCGGGAAAACCAATAAGCAATATTATTGAAATGGACACGCCTACAAGGCTGATAGTTTCAGTCACACATTGAAAACACTGTGACTCAGGTCATTTACAATACAACACCTCGATGAAGTTATCATTTTACAAATAAAATTCCATATGCATTGTTTTTAGCACAATTGCATTCACAAAATACTCTCGAAATTGAAGTCTCCAGATTACAGAGCTTGCAAAACATCATCTGTCCCTTAACCCCGCTAAGGTGCATTTTCTTTACAGATGGTGAGCTACGCGAAGACCGTGCCAAAACCTAAGCCGAAACCTCGAGCGACATCATCGGGTAGGGAATCTCCTGAGGTAAGACGGGTCTTGTTTTGATATTCCAGAATGAAGTGTTTTTTTCTGCCTTGAGAAAACACTAGTTCATTGTCAGATTAATGCCTACTTATCAGAGCTTTCGGATTGCGGTGGAATTCGGATTAGTGTTCAGATTAGTCTTTAGCTTCCATTGCTATATTTATGCACACGTATCTCCTAATTTCTGCTCCAGTTACGCAAAATATCCCTCATGAGTTCAAATAATACCAGTTTCGCGCGGTCTTCAGATATCTCCGCTGTCGAAAATACGGCGGCTCCTGGCAGAGAGTGGATTCAACACCAGCGACCCGCCGTCCAAGTCTCCGTCTGCGGTTGCTGCAGGCGGCGGCTGCGTCCCAGCCTGCAAACCACCTCCGTCCGGCGGGCCCGGCGCATCGCGGCAGCCGGCCGCCGCCGTTCTCCAGCCGCGGCCGCCGGCCCGGCCCGCGGCGCCGGCCGCCGCGCCAACGCCGACCAGCGTCTGTGGCCGGCGGCCGCCGCGCCGGCCGGCCGGCCGCAGTCAGTCGGTCGGCCAAGCGCGCGTCACCTCCTCGCTGAGCCGGCTGCGCTCGCTGACGGAGCGGCTGGCGGGCGGCGGGCCAGCGCGCGCCTGCGCCAGCGCCGCCGCGCCGCCGCGCCGCGACGACTCGCGCTCTACGCTCGACGCCGACTCGGACGCCGGCAGCGACTACTCGCTCGACTCGTTGGCCGAGGCCGGCCGGCCGCCGGTGGTGACGCTCGGCCGGAGGCGCGGCTCGACGTCGCCGCGCGGCCGCGGTCTGTTCCCGCCAGAGCGCGCGGCCGCCGCCTGCCGCCGGCCGGCGGCACGCTGCTCGCGCGGCGTCGGCCCGGGCGCCGCCGCCGCCGCCGACGACGTGTTCTTTGACTCCCTGCCACGCGGCGACGAGCGCGGTGGGTGCCCGTGCGGCGACGAGGAGTGCGCGCCACCGGCGCCGGCGCAGCGGCGGCCGGCGGTGACGCGCGGCACGCAGTCGGCCTCGCTGGACGCGCCGCCGCCGCGCAAGGACCCGCTGGTGGTGGACATCGGACTGCCGCAGGGCGGCGGCCGGGCGCCCCGCCTCGGCGCTCGCCAGCGGCTGCGCTCGCAGTCGCCCGACTCGCCGGCCGGCTCGCCTCGCCTAGCCGCCGGGCCGAGTCGGGCGGAGGAGCTGGCTCGCCAGGCAGAGGCAATCCAGCGCTTGCGGGAGCGGCACCTGCGGGACAAGCGCAGGGTGGACCAGTTTATCTGCGGCTCGCTCACCAGGATGTAGACCAAGGCGGAAATGGGTACGGGTCCCGTCTGGCAGTAGGCGCCAGTTCGCCACGGAGGTATACGGCCGCTGGCAGTGAAGACCAATGACCGAGGCGGATACTGATTTTAGTGCCAGCGTCCAGTCATTCCAGACGTACGCACGCTGGCAGATGCTTTCATCGTGCATTTTCACCACGAATTCTTCACGTACGCCACCTGTACGTGTTTGAAGTTCCCCAAACTAAGACACCAGCTCCAATCCACTTGTATTGTGCCTCGCGGACCTGAGACAGGTGCCATCACAAATGAGCCATAAGACTAGACAACCTAACCACAATGACGAAGCAATATTTTGTCAGAAGCGAGACAATGAAGCAGGTAACACAGTACACCTGTTTGTGTATGTGTGCAAAATGCTAGTTACAGATTGGAAGTGATGCTGGTAACGATACTTTTGCCATCAGGGTAGATAATTCGATCTTTTCATATGCCTGCATCTCCCACGGTAGCCACTGAGGCCAATTCACTGTTCATCTTGACATAACAGGATTACATGCAAGCCGATGACAGATGACTGCGTTGCAACAAGCTATCCCGTCATGCGATTACAACACACACGGATTCGGCACCTCCCACTAAACCGTCGCACATTTCAAGCGCACTGCACTGTCCCGAAGGCCGCCCTTTGTCCCCCCCGCCGGCGCTGTCCACAGGTTGACAAGGTTCCCGTCCCTGCCCACGGAGCGCACCTATCACGACAAACTCGGCGCGCTAGCTTAACAGACCACCCAACGCACACCGCAGCTGCCTCGCCTATCGAGTCCTACAGGGTGTCGCAGTTCGCTACAGATCTGAGCACAGAACAGCAGCGTTTTCACAGCCAGCGACATTCGTCTCCGCTCACAGTCCTGGCCAAACTCGCTAGGTCCTGACGCTGACGGTCCAGGCCAGGGGTGCCGGAGCCATCTCTGAGCCCTGACGTGGCCACATGATCATCCGGAGGCAAAGGTGTGTTCCAAACCGGCAACGACGCCCCTAACAGTGCCCAAACAATCAGCAGTGCACTGTCACAAGACGCCGTACTGTGAGCATTCCTTAACTGTGGTCGGGGGGGGGGGGAGACGTTCGTTCGCCGCAGCGCGGATGACGCGTGCATTCCGCAACGGCGCTGTTGTTTTTAAGTTTAAGCTTTCTGTGCACTAATTTACCTTCCTATGTAATTTCTTCGCCATACTGGAGATGAAGTCAAGAGTCGCACATTCAGCACTGGACAAACGCATAACCGCTGCGAACGCCACCTGCATCGCCCCGTGGCCCCAGCAAACCCGCATCGACCCACCTGAGAAAGTCGGCCACCGTACCGTACCCAGCCGATCTGCCGGCTGTGCCCATCGCCGGCGCCGACTGAGCGTCCGGCAGCCCCCAACGCCAGGAGCGCCGCAGCGCCTCAGAGGCTCCCGGCGCACCGACCCGCGGGGCAGGCCACAGCGCCGGTCCGGGCCGAGCGGGCGGCGCCGCCGGCCCGGCTAGTGGATCAGCGCCCAGTTGGTCGGATGGTTGTACGCGAGCAGCAGAGGGCAGTGCAGCAGCAGGGACACGCCGCTTGGCTCGATCTGGCCCGAGACGTCCGCCCACTGGCTCAGCCAGGCGACCATCTGATCGCGCGGCAGGTTCTGAGGGTTAAGGCCCCGCAGGAAGCACGCCTGCCGGGAGGGGGGAGGTCACCAACGGCTCCGGACGACAAAAGTCGGCCAATCGCGGGCTGGACAACAGGTACTTCATACGCCACGTATCACGCAACAGAAACCAGTCGGCATGTACCAGCATTTAGAAAACGGGAGTCGCAAGCGAATGCTCTGTGAACTCCTACTGTAGCACATATGCTTTCTGTTCCGTGGCAAAACATCATGTCGTTCGCAAAACGCCAGTCTGTCGGCTGACACATGCACTTTGCGGCCTGCGGTGGTGCGCGACTCACGTAGTAGAGTTCCTCCTGCGACATATCGGTGACGCCCTCCCTGGCCATGGCGGCGTCCATGTGCCGCAGCAGCTCGCCATGCTCGCGCAGGCTGCGCCGCCGGCGGAGCGTCAGCACGCTGAGACCGTGCAGCCGCAGCAGCCGCCGCTGAGGCGACCGCCGGACGCCGTCAGCGCGCCGCCCACACAAGCGCAAACACAGCATCGACGGGGAGCGTTCAGGCCGTGGCCATCTGGAGCAGGCTAGACGTGGGTAACCAGCACGTCACAGTTGAAACGAAGTTCAGTGGTTGGGCTGAAGCCGGTACGCTAGCTCACAGCGCGCACTCACCACCTGAATGGCGCTGATCCTGTCGAGGCTGAACGGTCCTCCGTCGAAGGCGGGTCGTAGCGCCAGCACGTCGCTGGGCGTCGGGTGCACGCCCGAGCCCAGCAGAGAGAGGACGCGGACGCAGGCTCGCCGCGCCTCGCCGGCAGGCACCTGCCGCACCCTGCGGCACCAGCCCGAACCAACTCAGAGCGAGATCCACTGCAGCACCGGCCGGCCCGATTCAGAGCGAGATTCACCACAGCACCGGCCCGAACCGACGCCGAGCGAGATCCATCGCAGCACCGGCCGGCCCGACTCAGAGCGAGATTCACCGCAGCACCGGCCGGCCCGACTCAGAGCGAGATTTAATGCCGCCGAGAGACGGCGACTCGAACTAGCTACAGTCATATTTACATGCAGGCCAGCAGGTGCGCCAGAAACGGTATTAGGGTAAAATGGCGACTGCCTCTTTGGCGAATGCTAGATGGCGAACGCTAAACGGCGACGTGTAAAAATGGCGACATGCCAAAATGGCGAACGGCCAAATGGCGAATGACGAATGGTCAAATGGCGACATGAAAAAAGGCGACATGCCAAAACGGTGAACGGCTAAACGGCGAATGGCCAAACCGCGACGTGTAAAAAAGGCTACATGTCAAAACGGCGAACGACTCAATGGCGAATGGCCAAATGGCGACTCGTAAAAAACGCGCCACACCAAAATGTCGAACGGCTAAATGGCGAACGACCGAATGGCAACGTGTAAAAAGTCGACACGTAGAACGCCGAACGGATATGTGGCGAAACGGCCTATAAATGGATAAATGAACTCGGCCGCCCGTGTCAGGACAGCCCTTTCGAGTGAGTTGCCTGTTGGCCACTTTATAATAACGAACCTTCTCCGGGAGTCGAACCCGGTTCCATGGGACCCAAGTGTCTGATCTTATCTCCAGAACATGAGATAACTCGTTTGAAGCTGCTTACGACGTCCCTCACCTGTCATCTCAACATTTAGCAATGCGGCCGGGAACAAAATCGCACAGCAATCGACAGCTCTCGTCACTATCCATCCCCCTCCCCAAAAAGCATCATGGATGTTGGTCTGTGTAACGTGACAGATTCGTAGCGAGGCATGAAAGAGTCTTCAGCATTGCATTCCCTCTCGCACCTCCTGCTCTTGCCCGTCACGCCAGGACACCACGGAACTGAGGCACTGTCCAGTCCCGACGGTCCAGCCTGCTTCAGTACATCCTTCCGCATTGTCAGTACCTACTAATAGCCCCTTCAGGCTTGCCGCAACGAAGACCGTCCGTCAATGAGTTGCACCACTGGACGACGGGTTTAAGGTACAGGCAACAAGGCAGTGGCGGCGGAAGCGGGGGAAGGGGGGTCAACGGGGGCAAAGTACCTCCCATCCAGACATGGGGGAAAACGTATCTTTTTGCTCCCGCAAAAATGGCCACGTACCACGTACAAGTTTTGGCAGCCGAGTCTTGAAATAGGAACTGGTTATGGCGTTAAGCTGCTTCAAACTTTCATTGCTTATACCGCTGTGCCACTAAGTTCCTTGTTCATTTTCGTACACGTCCATAAAATATCTGGTCGTGTTTATTTGAGACTGATTCGAATGAAAACAGGCAAAAAATCTACATGCTGCACTTTAAGTGCTTTTTTTCGATCGCGATCCAAACCAACTCGTTTCGTTAAACAGATGAAAATGGAATGGTTCGATGGTGCTGGGTTTGAGCACCTTCCGATTTCTGGACTTCAAAAAAGTCATATGAAATGAGTTTAGACAGAGATGGACAGAGATACATCAAATAAGGCAGAGACCGAAAGACAGACTCTGGACCACAACAGAATCACAAGATGATTTCATTAGTGACCATCGTATATTGTATAGGAAATATACATACTGTAAACACCCATAGTCTTGTGCGCAAGGACTTTAACCAGTACCAAAGCCAGGGAGGTCCTGGGGCACATGAAAGGTCTCAGGACCTCAACTGAAACCCTAAGTCTTTGTGGTACATCAAAGGCCCCCTGGCATTTGCCTAAAAAGGGCTCTCCTGGCCGGAAATGACCTCAGGAAACCCACCCCTTCGCAAAGGACCTTCAGTCCCCAAGAAAAGACCCGTCTGGGAGGTAGCGCGGTGTCCCTGACCGGAAAAGGTAAGTGGGCCCCCTGGCATACATGTACCTACCAAAAGGCGTATGCGAGGACCGGAAAGGATGCTCCTCTGGCTGGCGGCTCCTCCTCTGGAAAGGAGCCGCCAGCCAGTTAAGATACTCCTGCCATTGGATGGTGTCGGCGTGTCGGGAAGGGAGACCTGTGACATAACCTCAGCCACGGACCCTAGGGGTCTTATCATCCCCACTTCGGAAATTCTCAATTCTCAGCTAACCAAATTCTCTACCAATAACACAGATGCATCAAAACGTCTTTTGAACATTCCTACAGATGGGTGGAGATATGGATGCGCGCAAGGGGCAGTTTTCGATGAGGACAACAGGCGGGTGGCCAAGATTTTCCCCAGGGGGCCAAATGCCAAATTTTGTCATTTCCCACTGGCATTTCACGAAATTTGCATGGAAAAAACGGCAATTTTATGCAATTTACACCATGTTTAACGCACACGGAATCATATGTTTGCTTCTGCAACATATATATGATCACTATGCCGTATTCCTGCGAGATCGCTAAATATCCAATGAAGGCCGCTTGGCTCAGGGGGGCCATGGCCCCATCTCCCCCCTTGCCCCATCCCCTACGTCCCTGGAGGAGGGCACTTATGTCTGACTGCAGTCGTACTCAAACGACCAGTCCTAGAAATTTGAACGGGGTGATAGTACGCCTGCCGCGATCGCCAGCTACTTGCCATAGAATGATCCAACCACGTTATGAATGTCGCCGCAATGCCGGCACGCTGCACCACCACCTTATCCTGCAACTCCACTAGTTATCACCACGGCGCGGGGAGTCATCAGCTCTGCCGACACTCCGCATCTGACAAATCGGGCTTGGGCGCGTGTACTTCACAGACTGGGAATATGTATGAAAAAGAGGTTATTTTTCCAAAATGTTCATTATGTTTTGATCTTTTCTGCACTTTGAAAAACCGGATCAGACCGATGTATCCTCCAAATGTGGTAAACCAAATGTGGTAAAAATAAAGGAGTTCCACCCCGGCTGTTATGCGCAATTTTTTCCTTGACATAATTACTCATATTTATCAATCGATGGCACTTGATTGTACTCTAAAAGTACACACACCTGTGGGTCAGACCCAGGGACAGAATACATGGTTCTGGGCAAATCCCTGGACAAAGTAGTCAAACGTGGTTGTAGCGCCCTAAAACAAGTAGTTTGAATAGCGCTGAGCGAATAATTCACCTCTGTAATTTTCATACTCTGAGATACGAGGTGCAGCGGTGGATAAAATAGGAGACTGTCCGAAATCTCGCTCAGCGCGGACCAGAAGCTATAAACATGCAATTCCCATATGTTTAATGCTGTCGGTGTCGGGCACACTCATTCTTAAAGACACTGAAAAATAAGTATCACGTGCAAGTACCATAGTGTTCTAACTTTGGACGGGGCACCGTAGTTTTCAAGGGGCCCCCTCATTGTTGGGGAGCCCCTCCCCCAAAAATAGGGCTACGCCACTAATTTCAACAGTCTTGACTGATGTTCAAGACACGTTTTGGAAACCTTGTTTTTTGTCAAAGTATTTGTGCTGTGCCTTACATGCATCCCAGTCTGATACTCTCATTTGAAAGTTCCCTTATAGACTTTGATCCCAGTCCTTCCAGCATACGGAACCAGATGAAGTGTTGGTGCAAATGACAAGAAACTGGGTAAAAGACGCCAGCGATATATCTTTGCGAACGTCTGGTCGATGCGTAGTGTGTGGCAAATTAATATGGCCTTGTTACAAACTACAAATACTTTACTGGAAGACAGTGGGGAGCCCAGTGATTCTTTGACCATCATCACCGTACTTTCATCACACTTATTTCTTGTCGTGTTTGGTCTACACACAAAACAAAGTCCAAAACAAACTGACCTAAATCCAAGGATAAATCAGAATTTACGGGTACTTTTGGTTCTCCCGAATGGGGTGGCTGAATCCGCGAATGGTTCTCCCAAATCTCGAAACTGCTTCCGCCGCCCTTGTAACAAGGTCTGCTTAGCATTAACCTGAGCTCAAACCCACCCAGGTAAGCCATTTGGGTGTAATTTACCCAACGAAATGTCGTCATTTTGTCATTTACATTCATCCGCTCGCATTTTGGCATGTTGTCTTTTTGCACGTTCAAATTCTGCCGTCTGCCATTTAAACATTTGCCGTGTTACTCGCCATCTTGGTATGTCGCCTTTTTGACGTGTAGCCATTTTGCCATTCGCCATTTCGGGATATCGCCTTTTTTACACGTCGGCATTTTGCCGTTCGCCATTTGGTCATCCGCCATTTTGGCACGCCGTCATTTTTTCCGACGCCAAAATAACGCCAACATGTCGTCATTTCGCCGTTCGCCATTTCGTCAGTTGCCATTTTAACGTGTCGCCATTTTTACATGTCGCCACTTTGCCGTTCGCCATTTGGCCAGTCGCCATTTCAACGTGCAACCTTTTAGCATATCGCCATTCAGCATTCGTCATCCGACTTTCGCCAAAAAGGCATTCGCCATTTTTACATTTCGCCATTTTGTGCGGACACCCCAGAAACACGCAGCCCCATGCACTCACAGTGACGTGCATGTAAGCTTTCGCGGACGACGGGATTTCCTAAATAACGACGTACACCTACCTGCACAACTACATTATTTGAGGAGACGCTGATCTCTAATCATCCTAAAGCAGCATGGTGTCCCCCGCCCCACACCCCTACCAAGTCTTCCCCTAACGCGGTTACCTTGTTTCATCGACATCGCGCGGCGGAAAAGAAGAAACCGAATTTCCCCACCTTGCCTGCAGATGTCTGAACACAGGTCGGTTGTACCCCAGCCGCTTTTTATGTTCATACAGTGCGAATTCGGCTCGCTGCTGCAGCGACCAAAAGTGGTGCGACAACAGCTGACGGGGGAACAGGTACCTGGGGATATACCAGACATCACTGTTTATACACGTCAGCCGCCATCAATCCCGAACATCTCCTTGCAGAAGGTGATAATGGTGCCATACGTTCAAAGGATGGCGCAACACTTAACGCGAGTACAGGAAAATACTTTGGAACGCGGTAGCCCACCACAGAGCAATATAATCAACATCCAGGGTGGAGTCCCCCCTCTCTTTCAAGCAGAAGGTGCGGTGACGGGCACTCTGGTGGCGCCGGCGGCCGGCCACCACCGCAGTTGGCGGGCCCTCAAATCAGGCCGTCTCCGTCCCGTGCCGCCCCGCCGCCCCGCCGCCACTCACGCCAGCGGGAAGACCACGTTCTGGGCCAACGGCAGCGCCGAGACCAGCAGCACCGGCGCCACGGTGCGCATGTCGCGAGGCATCTGAAAGTACAGCTCCAGCTCGCGCCGACTCAGGCTGCGCAGGCCAGAGCTGTGAACCTGGGGAAAGAGGGGGGGGGGGGGGTGAGAGCCGGCGGCCGTATGAAAGGGGCATGCCCTGATCCATACTGCTCCCAACATCTAAGGAGCAGCTGACAGAAGGGCCGGGACCGGCCATGAGAAGACCCCCTCTCCTGATATACGAGCAGGGGCTGGTCAAAATCTGTACAAGATGACCCCAGCTCTGTGACAGATGCAAGAACTCAGTCGAACTCCACGGCTAAAGCATGTCAAAAAGCCGATCAGGAAACGTGTTACGATGCATAAAAGTCCTTGATGCCTTTCCTCCGATGGCGCTTCATCCCGAACAAAGCATCACGCAAAGAAAACCGTCCCACAAGACGACAGGCGATACTTGCCTTACGTGCTAAGATGGCGAATGACTTAACATCACGTACAAAGTCCTTGACCCCGACGGTGAAGACACGGTACAACCGAAATGCGCTAGGAAACTCGCTCTGGAGAAACTGCTGAAACTTTTGCAGATACTTCATATAGCGCCCAAAAGCATATTTCTGGGCACGCGTCACAGGCCGGCGACCCTCCGGCGCCACCAGGTGTTTGCTCAGCTGCAGACATCTGGAGGCCAGACAAACGCAGCATATACAAACAGCTGGCCAGATGGTCGTGATCACACTGACATGTGGTGTTGAACTGTATGCAAACATTACAAATCAGATGATTAGGACTGACAGAGACAGACTATGCCAATGTTAAAAACAGGATCAACTGTTGCAATACAAGACAGCTTGACCTTCATTCCATTAAGAAATAACAAACCTACATAAAAAACTATGAAGGGAAGTATCAACCAACAACTTATTGGCAGAGAAATGGAATTTAACAAATTGGTATTCAATGATTACCTTTTGACAACTGCAGTGGGTGGTACCACCAAAGGGCATCTAGTAGATGAGCTGCAACACACTAAAAACCTGCATGAAGGTGGTCTGAGCAATGTGCTAAACATCTGAAAACAAATCAGAAATCTTTGTTAACAGCTGAACAAAGTTTCCACTGCAGGCACTTTGAAACTAATTTGTATTTAATAAAAGTCTGAAAAACAAGGACCTAATGAAATAGTTTTTGTGATGCTGTGACACATCAGTCAACAAAAATGTAATGAATATGCTGACATACTGACACTTGGTGTAATAATTTGCCACAATTGTTTTTTGACACACAAAATTCAATAAATAATGACATTTCTAGGTAAGTCATCACTAATACAGCACGGTGGAATACCCCTACCTTGGGGTCTCCCAAGTTCACCTACAGTAACTGGTCTGATTGTTTTGAAATTTTGTCTGAGTTTGAAACTTTCTGTTTGTTTCCTAATAATCTGAGACTAACACCATCCTAGGTCAAAGACCTGTGATCTTTTTCTTGAGGGCATGTTGCAGAGACATTGTGGTTAATGGTTGCCATGGCATTCCACATGTATTAAGTGTTTACAATACTCAGTCCTAGACAATCTTATGCCTGGTTGTCATCCATGGTGTCAGTGCCACTGACACCTGACTCAAGGTCACCTTAGGTAAAACAGGTGATCTCACTGATTTTTTTATCCAATATTAATCTTTGAGACATCATAAAGCAATGGGAAACAACAATCTGCATGATAATAGTAGTTTCAGTTTCTGTTCATCAGAATTCATCTGAGCCTCTTAAAAGTGCCCTAAAAAATACATCCCATAGGATCCAAAGGAAACCAGAATTCACTGGCATGACCTCACTGAGGTTGCGAGTCCAGTCAATGTCAGCCTTAACGTGGCATTGTCAGCAACACATGGCCACCTTCTATTGGCTGGCAAGAGGTGTTTACTGGCTCCCTATCTGGGGAGCCACCTGTCCAACTAGCCGATTTCAGTGGCCATCAAATAGTGCTGGAGGTCTGGTCACTGTGGTGTATTTTGCCATCCAACCACCATGAAATCTAACACTTTAAAGCAGCCCCACCCTGAGGTACACAAACAGCTGCCAAGAATGAAACCAGCCAACTGCTTCTGGAGACACCAAACCAACTTGCAGATGCCAGGGAACATTGTGAGTTGAAGACTGAAGTGGCCAGTGGCAGGGATCCCCAGAAATGAATGGACTGAAAATGGACAAATACAAGGCTCTCAAACTGTTTGAAACATTAAGACTCCACTAATGCAATAACAAGTCCTTTTTAAAGAAAACCGAACCATCATGAAGACCTCTTTGCAGTAGTTCTTTTGTATTTCTTTTGACTAGAATTGTTAGCACATTTAAAAAATACATTTTCATTATCACAAAACCACTATTACCACATAATCCTCACAACGTATATACAGAAAATTAATTCCACCTTCTATACTTCTCGGCAGCAAACACCCCGTCACCATACAAAACACTGCTAATGATATCCCTGAACTGAATATTCAGTAATCCTTACCGATCGCATACCATGCGCAGCACCGAGACTAAGGTAAGGTAAACGCAAGATACCTTTACTTACAAGGTACGCCCAAGTGAAAACTTCACGCCCAGTGACGTCAAGGGTTTTTTTCCTGATTTGGCAGTAATCTGGCAGTATTTGTGTTGTTTTGTTTTTTGACGCACCATTGACATACAACACTGTTTCATTTCACGTTCCAGACGACTCATTTCACCAGACGACTGACTGACGCCCGACGAGACACAGGACTTGACTTAAGACACGGACGCTTGAGCCCAAGAGGCTGTGCGTCCTAACCCACAACAAACAAACAAACAAGTTCCAGACGACTCAGACGACTGACTGACGCCCGACGAGACACAGGACTTGACCCAAGACTTTGGACACCTGAGCCCAAGAGGCTGTGTGTCCTAACTCACAAACAAACAAACAAACAAACGTTCCAGACGACTGACTGACGCCCGACGGGACGCAAGACTTGACTTAAGACACGGACGCTTGAGCCCAAGAGGCTGTGCGTCCTAACCCACAACAAACAAACAAACATTTCACGTTCCAAGAACCGACGACTGACTAACGCCGGACGAGACACAGGACCTGACCCAAGACTTTGGACACCTGAGCCCAAGAGGCTGTGTGTCCTAACTCACAAACAAACAAACCAACAGTTCCAAGAACCAGACGACTGACTGACGCCCGACAGACACAGGACTTGACGCAAGACTTTGGACACCTGAGCCCAAGAGGCTGTGTGTCCTAACTCACAAACAAACAAACAAACGTTCCAAGAACGATTGTGGGGTGGCCTATCACCTGGATAGATTTGACGACGTTTCTCCGCTGGAGCTCAAAGGCATGATGTTTTGTTGTTGGGACTCAAAATTTTTTAGCACACAAAATGATGCGGGATCCAGTGTATTAGTGACAAAGTAGCGCGTTGGGAAATGACCGGCAGCGAACTGTAGACGACCGACGCCCCATGAGACACAAGACTTGCCTCAAGACATGGACCTTGAGACCAAGACTGTGCGTCCGAACTTACAACGAACAAACAAACAAGCAACGAGCTGCCACCGCTGTTGTGTGGCAGTAGCATAGCATGGTGTTTTGCAAGATAGTCCAAAAATGGCCACCTTGGATTAATGCATATTTCCTAGCATAATTTTAAATGAAGCATTCATACTTCATTACCATACACTTCTTACTATTCTGACATGGTTGCCTGAATGGTTGTAGTTGCCCCATTATGACTTCATGATTTTGCTGCGATGTGATGCTTGTTACTCCTGTTGTAAAGTTTCTGACATGTAAAATTTTGCGGATTTTCATTGCACTTACCAGCCATTGTGACTTCTCAGGAACCATTGAGAAAGTGGTGCATTGCCTTGCAAGTTTGTCCTCACTGACACTGAAGAAGATGCAGAAGTGCTGGTTTCATCTGAGATTATAGTCAGCATTACTTTCAGAACTCAACACTGAAGATTCATGATGCAAACAAATAGCAAAATTGGCTTATGACTTTACAGTGACTGCATGTTTTGGAAGCTTTAGATATGAATGCAAAATATTGTGATGTGATGCAAGTTCTTTGATGACAGTAGCAGTAGTCATACCTTGCTGAGCAATGTTCATGTTTATTGTGATCTCTTGCACTTGCTACCAGATAATGGTAGTATTATGTCATGTTAGTGGTATGTATTTTGGCTCCCATTTTTTCTTTGTTGTGAAACATATTTGCCCTTTCTTCAACCATTTATCTTTGTACCACACAAAGATTTACCTCACAAGCTTTGCCTGCTGGCCAAGACTACAGCATTTTGATGTTGTGAACTGTATTTGAGTGATGAAAAGATTGCGCAGTCATAGTCAGGTAATGCAGGTACAGCTCTTTGTTGTCTGATTGTATGCATTCTGTTATGAATACTGACTGGAACAAATGCCAGAAGGTGAAGTAGAGTGTATGTTTATTTGGGGTCAATATTGAGTGTCTTCAGTGAGCAGTGAATGCCTTCTGGTGCATTTTTTGTACGTGGCAGGTCGACTGGGCCTCAGAGATGCAGAGCATCGTGCCCTGCTGGAGTCACGATGAGGCAGTACGAAAACCACTTTGATTGGCTGGGGCTGCAGACCTAGGAATCGCCTCATCCATTCATGGCACATTGGGGGTGAAAAATGGCGCATCATTGATCATAATGGTGTGAGGTTGTAGATGCTTGCATTTGAACAGGCACTGAGTCACATGCTTTCTTATATTCCTTTGATGTTAGTCTTTGTCTTAGTTCTTGTATGACTGTGTACTTGAAACTACATAAGTACTCTAGGTTTAACTGGGATTATTACTAGAATGCTTGTCTGAAATGCCACATGCCCATAAGTGGGGAAGTATTTTTGAGAATTGGTGTTCTAAATTGTGGAATTACCTAACCAAATGTTTTGACATTTTAGCACAAATTTGCCTGAAACCTGATGTGATTGCTTTGGTACTGTGGAGTCTAGAGACAAAATATGTCATTTTTCATGTCCTCAGACTGTATATGTTAATTATTTTGTGACTTGTTTTGTGATTATTATGTTACTAATTTATCTTCACAAGCAGCAAACATGTTAGACTCAGATGAAGACGTAACAAGCAGGCCAGTTTATGTTTCTGTGCCGGCAAACACTGCAAGTCCTGTCAGTGAGCTATGCATGTCACTTCAAAAAATATGTATTTCCGACCAGACTGCATTCCATCTAGTCACATTGTGCTGTGATGAATGTTATCTCCAACACCTTTTCCAATATACTATTTCTCGCATTAGTAGTGGAACCTCCGTGCAGAAGAGGGGGTGACAAACAAGGTTTTTACCTTGTTTCTTTCTGCACACTGCCACAGAGTTAATGTCACATGCTGCCTGGCGTGGGGGAATCTGCTGTCTGACTTGCAATTTCCGTTGGCTTTCTACATACATCTCCTGACGTCTGTCCAAACTAATTTAAACCCCACTGACCACACACTGATCAAGACAAGACAGGATATACCAGGCTGGTTTGGTCCGGTCCGGTCTGTTCTGGTATGTCCTTGTTTGACACCCCACCATGTCCCATCCTCGTTGCCTTTATCTCCCATACAGTCTGCTCAATGGTCTGGTCTGTGTTGGTCTGGTCCGGTGTGGCCCAGTCTGGTCTGGTTTAGTCTGGTCCATTTCTGCCATGCAGTGTATCAGTCCTTTTCAGTACAGTCAAGTACCGATAACGGTGCCCCTGCGTCCGGTGCTGGCGATGTGACTCCTCTCCGTGCAGTGCTTCAGGCACTAGGCGGTGGCGCCTCAACGTGCAGCGCTGCGCTGGCGACAGTTCCTCCACGTCGGGCGCCGCTGTCGCTACAAAGGCGGAAGGGCTGGTTGGCATGGATCATGGGTCGAAATATGACAGATGGACTATTCGTCCAGTCCAAATGACGTAATTGTCATGACGTTGACCAACCTACCAACGAGCAGAACTGCCGACCTATCGTATACTATCACACACAAGCTCACAGCGCTGGCTGAGCAGGGCAAATCTGGTACGGTGGCGTATCTGCCCAGAGATGCGTAGCTCATGCTGATCACTAAAGTACGAGAGGTGGAGCAGATCACGACCACGGCGGGTCCAGTGACTCGGGTTGGGAGGGGGGCAAACGAAAATTCAGGAATTTGCTGGGTATGGATCAGTGTGGTTAAATTCAGCCAGTTGGGTGTCAAGGATGTAGATATTAATTCATGCTTCAGGATCACTCTTCTTTTAGGCTTTCTGGCAGCTGTATTGCTCCTCTCTTATCTGAGACCAACCACTGAGCAGACGGCTGGTGTCTAACTGCCCCAGGCAATACAAATCGGACGGGCAGGTCAGCGAAGGGTGCAGAGGTCAATGGAGAGGCGGCCAATAACCAGTGGCGGCGATTCAGAACTATGGCAGGAACATGTCTGGTAGCATGAATTTCATTCTACATCCTTGACACCTAACTGACTGAATTTAGCCACCCTGGTGTGGATGGGCCTGCCAATGGGACCTGCCGCTGATCCTGCCGAAGCGGAGCTGGCGACCCAGGCGGAGGCGGAGGCGGATGCGCAGATGGAGGTGGCGGCCCTGACCGGGGTCCAGGCCTTACTCGCTGAAGCCGAGCAGGGCACCAGCACTTCAAGTGCTGTGCCGTGCGCCGTCGACAGTGCATTTGGCACTGCAGTGCTGGCCACGGCAAGCGCCATGGCCTATGTGGCTCAGTACGTGGCTCGCAACGGTGGTCCGGAGCTGGGTTTGCCCTCGGAACTCTCGGAGGGTGCACGTTTGGAGGCGCTCTGGGCACGGCTGTGGAGCGTAGGTGGGAGATAACACTGCACACCTCCAGCTTTTATAAAGCTTTCCATCACCTCGAAAGCGACTTTTGTGCCCATCATGCCCTGCGGCCGGACCATCTCAGCCGCGAGCTGGGCATTGTGGCAGGGCTCACTCGTGTGCCAGAGACTAAGCACCCGGGCATTGTAAAGGACACTATCCATTCTTTTGTCCAGACTTGCGCATTTATTCATCTGTCACATGTTAATGCCCGTCAATAGGAGACCCTTCAGCGAAGAGAGGTGCGCAAGCATAAGGGTTATGCCCAGTAGGTGGCAGCAGTGGTCTTAGTTTTATTTAATTTATTTCATTTGTTTATTTTATTTAATCTGTTAAGTCAAATATATGGCACAACAGGCATGAAATGTGTTTGATACTCAATTCTGACAAGGCATAACAGGTGCACATTTCATGACATGATATTAATTCATTTTTCACATTCATCCTCCCAGCCACCCATGAATCAAAAGCCATGAGACAGTGCACAAGGCCTTCGGCATCCGGGTCGACAGTTCTGGGACCAAAAACTGTTGTGGTTGGAGCACCAATAGTGGTATAAAGCCAGGGGCATTTAAAATGCTTCAATGAAAGTTGTAAATGGAGGATATCATGCTTTTTTGGCATACATACTTGGCTTACCTCAACTCCACAGGAATGGCTTTATGTTTCAAATCACCATTTACCATGATATTGCTATCCATAACCAAGTACATTCTAATGTGGAAATCAATGTAAAAGACCTTGCCAATCACCTCTTTTCCAGCCATAAATTTCTGTTGTGTTCTTATTGTGGAACAAATTCCTTCCTGGGCACCGGCGGCCGATGGGCGATCGGCAGGGCGAGACAGCCCAACGATCGACGACGCATGGAATTCTCCGCCGGGCCGTTGGCGCCAGGCTGGCGTGCTACAACGAGACTAGGACAAGGAAAACGACCCACATACACCACGGCCAACGATTCCGGATGCGACCCAGGGCACCGAAGACTTCTGAACCTGAGCAGATGGCCGCAAATGAGAGGGCGCGCAAGCCTGGGTGCGTGGAATTTTCCGCCGGACATTGGCGCCAGGCTGGCGTGCTATAACGAGCCTAGGACAAGGAAATCCATCGAGCCCTAGGCAAGAAGAGCCAAGATACGACGCTACCGAAATAGGGGAAGTGCAACCAGAGCGCTGGGCCACAGCGTCACGAATCGTCGCTCGCTGGGCGACCCAAGTAGCAACACACCAATCAGCTAGTGGGCCTCCGAGTCGTTAGAATCTTGCCATTTGCGTCCACTGTAATGTACAATGACCCTGTTTCTGAGCGCGGAGCTGTGGGATAGGCAGAGCAGTTTCCAGCCGCTGAGCGCATGGTCGGCCAGCCGACCGCCGCGCGGAACAGCTCGTCACGTTACATAAGCAGTAGGCGCCGGGGGGCGGAGAACGCGTAAACTTGGAACCGCGAGGGGGTATAAAAGCTTCCGCCGGCCGGTACGCGGGGGATTCCTGCGTTGGGCTCACACCGTGACGCCGTCTCGACTGACGCAGGGAAGCGACCTCCCACCGGCGATACCATGTAAGAGACTGCCGAAATTTCGTTCTAGCTTGGCCAGAACGGAAAATACTCGGTCTTGTAGGAACTTAGGTAGATTGTGTGCCTCATCTCGTAATATGTAGTTAGTAGTGGTTAAGTACTTTTGGTCATGATAATCTCCGTACGTAGTTCTGTCGGATGTGACTAGTGTAGCTGTATTCCTTAGATCTGTTCTCTGTACCCGTGCCTTAAGGGATCTTAGAGGCCGGCATGCTACCACTTGTATATTGTTAGAAACGGAGATGGCGTCCGAACAATATACTAATGTTGAATCACTTTTACCTTGTCTAGTAACGGGCTGGAAACCCCCCAGTTGTTGAGTAGACGGTCGAGGACGAGATAACGCGCAGGGGAAAACCAAGATAAAAAAATATTCCCATATTATTAACCATGGGTTTGTAATTTAAATGTACAAAGCTTACTATTACCTTAACCCACTGCATTTTCCTCGACTACAGATTTGAGCACCGAATGACCCTGCAGTCGGTGCGCCCCTAAGCCCCAATAACCAATCAACCATGGACTACAGATTTCATAAATTCAGATGTTGAAATGTGTTCATCAGGAGGGCTGTATATAAGGAGCCCTCAAATAAGTATTCTTGATTTGGGCATTGCATAATATGTAATGTGTTCTCTTAAACAGTATTTTTCATTCAGAACAATGACTTGTTATCAATAATTTTCAAGTAACAGACATGAATTTTATGTTTGCAAGATCCATTCTTTTCATCTTTCAGGCTACTACTGTTAAACTGTGACATGCAGCCTGCTGGTCATAGCATACAATTATTAGACAGCCAAACACAAATTTGACTTGACTAAGTTCGACTTTTGCGTAAGTTTTGACTATGTTTTAAGTCCGGATAGACATGGGCGTCATGAGGGTAGCACTGTAAAATAATGAAATGGGTTCCTCGTTGCTATGTGTTATCGTGTATATCTGTGAGAGACCGTCTCCCTGGAGAACTGGAGGCTCTGAGCATTGCCCTCAGTCGGGGTCGTAAAGTCTAAGGTTCTGCGGACCTCTGCACTTGTAGTCTGTCCTCACAACGTCTGGTTTTATGTTCATCAAATTTGTGATGATATCTCGTGCTGAGCAATACAAACAAAGTGCATAATCTCTACTGGTCGACTACTTTATTGCTGCCAGAAGAGGCCAGGGCCTCCCTGTCCCCCTTCTCCTCCGTTTCCATCTCCTGATTTGCCGCTCTCTCCAGGCCCCTGCAGGCCTCCTGCTCCGCCGCCGCCTCCCCCGCCTCCGCCGCCTCCGCTGCCACCACCACTTCCTCCTTCTCCACCGTTGTTTCCGCCGCCGCCGCCGCCGCCGCCGCCTCCTCCTCCTCCGTTGTCGTACTGATCCATGTTACAGTGTTGGAAGAGACTGCATTGGCGTTCTGGGCAGGAATCCAGTGAAGACGGAACTCAAGACTGGGTCTGAAATGACAAGACCGTTTTATTTATTGTTTTGGAAATTCAGCGCTGTTCGGCGAAGAGTTCACTTCTTTTTCATCGTTTTTTTCTGATGGAACCTTAAGTGGACGAAGGTTACCACTTTCTTGCAGATATTGGACGCCTTTCCGTTCTTCAGTGAAACGGAAGAATCCTGCATTTCTCTCCTTCTCTCCTACACATAGCTGACGGGAGTCTGTGTAATAGTTCGTAATATCGAAAAGGCGCTTCGGGGTTCTGAAATGGCATCGAACCACTGGAGCAAATAGCCTTTTTCCATGGACCACAAACTGAAACCGGTCGTAAACGATTTCGAAACTACATGGACCCTTTTGCAAGGTTCAAAGTCTTTTCGAATAGCTACAGTTTCATTGTACAGCTTCAGGCTCATTGTAATGGATGATAGAAAATCAGTATTGTTGCTCATAGAAGAATTTCACAGACGTTGGCATATGGAGCTTCATCGAAATCTTGGATGGAGGGCCATGATGATACTAGGGCTAAACTGCCCTTGCAATAACAGGCAAAATGGGGAGGAATGGCCCAGCTGATTGTTCTGTTTGCATGTTCTGGTTTAGTTTAAACTGTAACTGGGTCCCACGTGCATGGGCAAAAACCCCTGCTTAATTATGAAAAGAGTGGGAACAAAAAAAAAAATGAAAACGAAAAAACAAGACAGAAATCGTAAAAATAACAGATTTTACGCCCTGGTTGTCTGTCTCTGCATGTCTGATGGGGACACTACCAACAAGCCCTTGTCGGCGGCTGTCCGAAATGGCGACCTCACAGCACATAGGGAAGAATGGCTCTTGCTGCCGTGTTGTAATTAGGACTCTGTTAAAAATGCGTCCTAGTGCCATGAAGACGGGAATAGGAGCTGCGAGGCACAATCTAAATAAGCGCTGGTCAGCAGGTTACTAGCAGCTGCGCCGAGTAATTCGGAACTTCTCCAGAGGTAAAAAAAAAAAACGCCGACACCGTCTTCGACCAATTTCGATGGAGCCTTGACTAACTGCCAGCCTAAATCGCACACATAAGCAACTTTGCCATCACGCCTAGACTGACCCTTCCTTTGGGACCTCCGCGAAGCTTGCAGGTCCCATCAGTGCGTTCATCATTCTGTAATGTTTTCGTGGTGACGGTAAGTGGTGCCGTCACTGAGACGCTGAACGCTTCAGAATGCGATGAGGAAGAAATGGTTGGAATGTTTTGCTGATAGCACGTCCATTGCCGTTGTCGCACAGCGTGGGCAGCATTCGGAGCTACGCATGCAAGCGTCCACTTAATGTGGCTATGTGAGGAAAAGAAAAATTTTCCGCCTTCAGCTTTCCGTTCCAGTCGCAGGGAACTGGCATCGCCCGCCTACAGCGTTCCGCGTTCAACGGTCCTCGCAGTCCTATGCGTTCATTTATTCTCGCGTGTACGTTCACGAATTAATACCATCCGCCTCCTCCTCCTCCGCCGCCACCACCACCACCACCACCACCACCACCGCCACCGCCTCCGCCTCCGCCACCACCACCATCTCCGCCGCCGCCGCCGCCGCCGCCGCCGCCGCCTCCACCTCCACCTCCGCCTCCCCCAGCGGACTCAAGCTTCTCACTCAGAGGCTCTGCCATGATAGTTCAGGCGGTGTTTCTGTATAAAGACGGCACATAATGCATGAGCAAAGACGATTATTTATTAAACAGGCAACAAGCAATACCTATGACAACAGAGAACCGCGTGTCTCACTGTTTATAACCGTGGATCTGCAATAATTTTTGATCACGAATCGTCTTTGCAGATGCTTTTTTGCAAATTAAGAATTGAATATGCACGTTTTTAGTCCCGTAATGCACCCAGCCCGTAGCCCGTGCTACGACCGTGAAAAGGGCGTAAAAAAGAGCGTGAAACGAGACGCTCAAAAGTCGAAACTTCCACAACGGCCGTCTATCAGGGTGTAGAGTGCGTTTGTAACGCAGATTCTGCTATCTGTGACAATTCAGTCCGCGAAAGATTTCACCGACTGACGCCTGACCGGACCGAATATAAGCCTGTATACTGGAGCTCCGCCGACTGCGCGTCGTAACGCATAATAAAGGTAGCAGTGATGGGGTCGGTAAAGATGATATTTCAGAACTTTGGGATTCGTCTCAGTCGATTTGTTTCGGATTGTTACAAGTGGATAAAACTGCGTTCGATTCAATAAACTTGCCTTTGCGTATTTCATTTTACTGTGCGTAAGTGAGTTGTGCAGTACTGTGACATGAAACGTGTTCCATTAAAAAAAACAAGCTCACTCGGTGCCTTTCTGAAATCGAACCCATCATTTTAATTAACATGCCGTGATTTCTATCCACATTTTGAAATAAAAATCCATGTGGAGTCGAGAGCATATCATTACAACTGCGAATCACGAAGTGACTGAAGAATGTTTCACAATATGGCGTTGAAGCTCCTGACAAATTTAGGTTGATGGATATCCAGAGGGTCCCGCTGTGCGTTGTGGTGCGCACTGGACGTCCTCTGCAAAATTCTATATCATCTAGTACATTTCAGGCAACCAGCGATCGCCAAGTTATCAATTTCCGGAATCCCATCGAACCCAAGCAGATCCTAGTCATTACCATCAAGCATGCTCAGCTCTTCAGCAACTCCTGGTCGCAAGATACTCCGCCTTCTTCTGGCGTCTCATACAATGAAAACTCAAGGAAAGGTAAAAGCATCCGGTTTGTTTGCACAACCTTTTGATAACTTGACAGGCAGAATTGATGCTAACTTTCCCCGTCGGAATTCAAAAGTTACCGGTACAAATCGCGCCCGTAAAAAGATGATCCGTTTTGTGACCGTACCCATATTTAATGCAAGTGATGTGAGCCGCTGAGAGCGGTTTGCACAGGGCTCAGGGGTACGCAGACTTCGGGCTTTTACTTCGGTTTGCAATCATACCAAAACCGAAGCATACGGCGACCGGCACAATATTAGTCCTGAATCCCCACCAGTCATTTCACACTTCAGCAGCAGTGTCTGCAGTGACGCAAGGTGCGCAACTTAGGCATCAAACAGATCGCTCTGCAGTGCACAACTGAAGATCCTTACCTTGCCTCGACGATAGGCTGACTTACTACTGCGGGGTTTGATCAGCTCAGCTGTCAGGCCGGCTCTGCACCTGGTTTATAAGCGGAGGACTGCAGCGCGGGCGTAGTTAGATAGCGCCCATGGTCTGTGAGCTGTCTGTTCCCTATCAGAACGGGAAACTTTCACGGACACCCCCTCTCTGCGCGACGCTAATCCTCTGTCATCTTAGACAAGTCCCCCAAGGTTTAGGGGAATGGTTGCATCATGTGGTATATCATAACGGTGGAAACCCCGGAGTTGCAGGATGAATAATCTGCGACATTTCGGGAAACTTTGAACTACAACCAAATCTGTCAATACAAATCAATCAATACAATACAAATCAATACAAATCAATACAAATCAATACAAATCTGTCAAAGTATTTAACTGCATTATTTCTTTTTTAGGTTTTGAGACATATTAAGTATCCACCAAACTAAACCATCACATTAGATATCTTTGAGGTCACTCTCCCGCAGCTCGACCGCTATATTGATTGGTCTCCTAATTCTCCCTCACAACCGCCACCTTTTATCATTTGATGTTAACGGTGCAATGAAAGCATGGGCAAATCAAAAGATGGCTTCCTTTATGTGAGGAATTTGTATATACAACTTGTCGCCAAATCATTTGCTCTCCTTTACATAACACGGCTTTCGTCCACACGATTCCATGGAGACTGCGTCATGCTCACCATAACGAAGCTCATCCTACGTGCCATCGACGAATAAAATGTTTCTATTTTATTTCTGATGGAACTCAGTAAAACCTTCGATGCCATCAACCATGCCCAGCTCTTACAGAAGCTGGCACTTCATGGTACTGACGATACGTGGGTAGCATGTTACCTGCGCGACCACACTCAAAGCGTTGTACTAACCAATGAGCTCCGGAAAATTTCATTTTTGCGCCCTCAACCAATCGCCAAAGGTGTCTATCGGAGCTCAGTTCTCGGCCCCCTGCTATTTACAGGTTCTGCGAACGATTTAGTTCAGTACGCCGCCGGCACCGAAATCTGTCAGTATGCTGATATCACGCAGGTTCTTGTCGATGGAAAGAAAGCTGAGCCCTCGCTTCACATTTTGCGAGTGGAATACTCGCTTGATTGATGGAACGCTCGGTAGAAAAAGCTTTCATACTTTTAACCATGGATGTAGAAGTGGGACAAATTCCAGAACGGAAAAATAGTGGAATCCTTAAATGTGACATTGATAGTGTATTGACAGTATTTCATTTCATAAAGCAAGAAAAGACATGAATGGGCCACGATACTGGTATGAGATTCCATACGAATGATCCCCTTTAGTATAGAAAACTCCACACCATAGACATGCAGAGTTGTGCCCCAGCTCTTAACACTTATAGTCACTCTTGAAGTCAATAGCAGTAATACCCAGTTCATTGTTCCAGGATGCAGACAAAACCTTCGTTCTTTGCTAAGTTTTAGTACGTGTTTCCACTCCTCCCGATGAAGCTGAAAATCCTGGGATGGTTTTATACAGAACGTATACGTTGTCCTAGGATAATCATGTAACCCTGATCACCTAACGAAACGTGGGAATGCTGGTTGGCCTCTTACATCCTCGACATCACGTACCGGCTTGTTACCTGGAAACCTTGACAGCTGCCCTTGTTGTCTCAGGCCAGATGCCGCCTGTCTGTTTATGGAAACTGGTCAAAAAAGAACCATCAGAGAATCAGAAAAAAACATTAGCTTTGCCGTCAGCGTCGTTTTTAGACATAAAAAATGGCCACGTGTCTCGCTTGCGAGACAGGCTTGGGTGGCTGTCGAGTGAACAGCTGGCCATTCATATTACACTGTCTCACACACAGAGTATTTGTCAACGTGCCTTGTAAAGAACCAAGCGACTCCAGCTTGGTCCACAAGACAAGACGGACTGTTCTGAGTTCCGCGCTCACGTACAGAGGCAGGGAAGAGGCTGTGCTCCCATTGTGCGCCCACGACGTTTAACAAACTTTTCTTCTGGACATCGCAGAGCATGTCCAGGGACTGTTCCGCATTGCGGGGGAGGGGTAGATAAGTACCCCCGCCAGGTTTTCGAGGATAGCAAAAAAAAAAACGGTGACACAGAGACACATGACTTAGAGTGCTTTTTTCTGCATCATTTGCACACATGTGGTTTTTTAACTCAGCTGCACTCCAAGTCATTGGCTTAGGGCAGGTCAAGTAGCACCATGCCCCTAAAAATGAAACTGGCGTAAAATTAAGTGAAATGCACCTATGGACATTAAACTCGCTATATTCACAAACATCACAAATAAAAAAATCCGCCATCTCCAATTTTTTTGGAAATGCGCATGTCACTGACCTGAGGACAGCTAAGCTTTCAGATTTTTTACGTTTACTATTAAGGTTGTGAGACTGGTGCGGTAGTTCTAAAGCTTGTAAATACACCCTGGTGGTTCTTACTGCATTTGAACGAGTAACTGTTCCCCTTGATCGATGACCTGGGGTCAGGCCACGTTTCATACCGAGTGTTCAGGCCCGCAGCCGAGGTCATTTCTTTGGTTTACAGTCGGGGATGTTTACTGATAGTCATGTGTGCTTCCGAAGTACTAATACATCACAAAAAGTTGTTTGCCAAGAGTGATGCAATTTAACTTGACCCAGGCTGACTTGCTTTGGTTCTTTGAAACATTGTGCCTGTTTTCAATGCAAACACGAAGCCACGGCCTACTTCTGCTCAGTTTGCACTGCCGCAGTCCTCTGTTTTTTGGTTGCCAAAATATAAAACCTTGCCGTCGTGAAATATCTTCCCATTAGTTTTTAGGCCTTTGCAATGCGGCTGTGCCCGCAGCGTGGTACCTGAGTGACTGATGTTAAAAATGTTTTTTCGGCACTGCGTTCATGATGCAGAAGGGTTATTACATGGCCCGATGTTACAGAATTTTGTACTGCATGGTGTGTGATCAATGGTAATGTCGCAGATGATGCGACAGTCACTGCAGGAACGCCCGATCGGCTCCATTACCTGGACCTAATTTGACCTTCTTTGAATTTATGTAATATTATAACTGCAGGCTTCATATGCATATCAGACACATCTGCGATATATCTCACCCAATGCACCCTCTATTACATTCAGAAAAAAACAAAACATGCCCAAACAAAAAGACCATTTTTGCCCTTATTTTTCGCTTTCCATGAAACGACCAAATTGGACTCCAGCGCGCTTTTTCAGCCCCTCATAGGCAAATGAGACCTTTCTTTGTACTGTTAAATCACTTTGGTGCCACGTAGAAGCCTGGCTGACATTTTCCTCTCAGAAATGTCAGTAGGGTAATTGCCCTATGAAGACCACTGGTGACCTCAGTAATGACAGTCTTTGTAAAAATAGGTGTTTTCTTCTGGTTCCCGCACTGGCTTTCCAACGACGTTTTTCCTTTTACTGTGAGACTTACAGTTTTCTAGATCTTGGAGGGAGGGGAGCTCATCCACCTCTCCGGCCCGGCGAAGGTGGATCCAGGGGCCGGCCCGGCGATGGTTAAAAACTTTTTGATTTCTGCGTGACGTGCACTAGACGTTCATGTGCTATGATATGTGAATGGTGGAAGCCCGGATTTGTATGTACGTGACTGACTTGGTTCATTGCCCATGTGCCACGGGGTTGCGTAGCCACCACCACTGTGGATAGCTCTAAGAAGCTTATGTTGTACAGCACAATACAATACAAGAATGAAGCTCGGACACAACGTAACGTCTGCTTGTTATCTGCTTGTCTGTCCAGGAAATGGAGTTGCTTCATAAGACGCTTATGGCTAGCAGTCAGCTGTCATGGCAAGCCTGACAAAGCCAGGACAGTTGCCATGGTAATCGGGGATCAGTAAGCCAGGAACACCAGACAGGATATTTCAATTATTGCGGATATTGCAATTATCAGTAAGTGCGCACTGAGGCAGCTCAGAGGCGATCTGGCCTTGGCGCCCCTGCTGTGCAGTTTACGGGGCATGCGTATGTAGCGGGTTATGTTTGTGCGGCAGTGTTTTTGATGTGCCTGAGTTGGCGTTACAGACCTGCCCCGTTTTTGCGCTGTGTCAGTGAACAACGATTGGTTGGAAGGGCTGCAATTCGTTGCCGGAATTTCAACACTTGGGAGTGTTAAAGAAAATACAGATACAAAAAGAAATGCGCGTACAAATATGTGCGTGTTTTCCGATGCCGCGTCTTCCCCAAGAAACGCTCCTAATATACTTTTGACCCATTGAAAGACGTACTTGAAGGTTGTTCATGTCGTACAATCAAATGCACCTAAACATCTGTAGCCATAGGTGCAGCAACTTATTTAATGTTCCTGATTTGGCTATAACGATGCAAAAATTGGGTCTTTGACCTTATTATGTTGTATTTAAAGGAACAATATAGAAATATTTCCTGTTATGTCAGCCTTGAATATCCTCCTGTGTTGTTTGCATTCATGTTTCTGCAACGCTCAATGCATCATGGATCTAAGCTGGCTTTTAGTTGGCTTCCCTTGTCTCCGCCTCGGTTTTCGAGACCTTACCCCGACCTTATCTAAGCAATGTGTTCCATTTTCCTCGAATAGAAGAAAGAGAAGCTTGCTGTGATACGAGAGCATCCTTGACCTTATTCCGGGCAGGGGGGCTGAATTCTCGCCCTTCAGGTTTTTGGCTAGCCAATTCCAGGGTTTCTGACGCAGCTTCACGAAGCGTGGTGGCCTTTCTTAGCTATTCTTTTTACGCACTGTGACAAAATTTCGTAACCTTTTTTGCTCAGGGACGGAGCCAGGCCGCGTTTTTGGCTGCACCCCAGGCCATTTTTGGCCATGCTCAGGGTAAAACGAAAATGTCTGTCAAAAGTAGCATTTTTATGATGAAACTTAAAAATTTACATGGATGTCTCGGTAAATAGTTGTGCACTATAATGGTACAATTTTGTTCATCTGAGGCCACTTCACAAAGTCAGGTGAAAGTCAAAAGTCAAGATTTGGTTTTATAGCAAATTTTTGCGCACCATTTTTTCAAATGCCAAGCTCGGAATATATATTAGATGTAAAAGTATAACTGTGCACATAGTTTCAGCTCGATATCAAGTCGGGTCACGGAGCTATGACCAAAAATGTCTGTGCGCGTACCCTATGTCACAACAGTGGTAAAATGGAATTCCAGAAATAGAGTGAATTCAGATTATTGAAAATGTTTTCAGATAACATTAAATGCACACGAAATCATTTCAAGTGATTCTAAGGTCATTGGGGGCCATGTAAGGTAAAAGGTGATAAGTTGGTCTGAAGAACACGTGACCATGACAGTCCCTCTTTTTCATGCCTCTGGCACCGCTTATGCTGACATTATACAAACATTGTGATACGATTCATACTTCTTCAGCATAACATGACTAGAAGAAGCCAAAAAAGTGTTTGTAACTTTTTTGTTAACTCAGATTTTGAAAAACTAATCCTCCCATTTTCAAAACCTTGTGAACGCCCGTAAATTTCCCAAAATTTGAAGTGTATGGACCACTGGTAAAAGTCCTATCCAGCATCTCTCGATTCATGCCAATTTCATCAAACTCGGCCCTAAAACAACGGAGTTATAAGAAGTCCAAAAATATCCCCCATTTTGACTTTTTGCCCCCCTGTATCAAATCTTTTAAAAAATTTCAAAATTTGTCTTTATAAAAATATAGTTCACGTCATAGCAAATCAATTGCCGTTTGTTGCGATGAAATGGGACGAGTAGTTCTCGAGATCTCGGAGGGGGGGAGGCGAATCCGCCTATGTTCCAGCCCAGTCATTCCCTGACGTAAATATCACATGAAGTACGTTTTGTGAAGAGCATTGGATGTGGAGCTCAGATGCCGAACCGTATTTGTCGGCATAAGCTTCCCTATTGAAACATCAGCTGCCAGTAGAATATGTGGACCATCTTCTACTTCTTATTCACAGGGCTAGATCTGGTCTCAGTAACTCCTGCGAATTGGGATCGAAGTAGGCAAAATCCTTCAGCAATGGGACTGACCAACATTAAGGCCGAGGACGTTGGAGGCGGAGGCGGCGGCGGCGGCGGCGGCGGCGGCGGCGGCGGCGGTGGTGGTGGTGGTGGCGGCGGCGGCGGCGGCGGCGGCGGTGGCGATGGCTGCGTCATTATGCATGCTGGACTGTGAGACAACCACGGCCAGGAACCTGCAGCGTTTTTTCCCGGCATTTTGTGCAGAAGCACGATTATAAGACATCAGTCCTCTAACGAGCAAAGATTGCCAAGAAGAGCTGGACTTAAGTTTGGAGATTTCGGCTCCAGCTCGTTTTGCTGTTACGTTCACTATATCTCCTATTCTTTGTAACTGAATATGTGATCAATAAAGATTATGCGCAATATGGCAACATTTAAGTTGGTTGGGGAATATCTGGCACATCCCTTAAGTTTTGCTTGTTGTAGTTTTCAAAATAAACGATCAAGGATGGATCCAGAGGCGGGCACTTGGACGTGTATTTCGTTTTCCGGCTGTTGTGGAATCAACTGGCAGCCAGCACCAGCACGCACAAACTGCCGTCCAATCTTTGGAAAGTTGCTAGTCATTATCGGACATCCTGCCAACACCTGCTCGCCAATGGGCCCACTCATTGTGCGGGCCTACCCAAGCGGCAGTCTCACTGTACCTGCACAACCAAAGTCTACACTGGATGAGGCACATAGTCGTGGGTTTTTCGAAGCAAAGAATGGCTTATGCATAAGCCCGTATGAAGAGCGATAGTGAATTAGCGTCAGCACCAACAGGACAGGACGTTGCAGTTGTTAGAATTCGTACCACCGGATTCGATTAACGTAATATGGTGGAAGCAGAAAGAACCATTTCCGCCAACCTACGGCAAGATCGTAACCTACGTGGTCGGCTGGCCGTGTCACCCGATCTTTTTTACACTCGCACGGGTGGTCGGTCAAATATAGCACTCTCAGGTGGGATGGTTAATTTGATTACCCAAGATCTCGAAAGTTTACAGGGCTAGATCCGCCAAATTTGCGGCGTAGATGCATTCATAAAGCAACTCTCTTGTGTAGAATCCTAATGTTTCTAAAGGTCAGAGGAGGTCAAAGAGGGTCAAATTTGGTGTGGCTCGCCAGACTTTCGCTTGTATCGCGAAAACCGCTCCGTCGTGGCGACAAGATGTATGAGCCATTTTCAGGCCACATAAAACTGCTATATGTATTTAACCCTATTCCCGGAGGGCTAGCGGTATAGCCGACTCCCGGCAGGGGGGCCGATTCGGCCCCCCCCCCCTGAGGTCTCGAGAACTACTCGTCCGATTTCATCGCAACAAACGGCAATCGATTTGCCATGACGTAAACTACATTTTTAGAAAAGGAAAGTTTCAAAATCTTGGAAACGGTAGATAAAGGCGGGCAAAAACGTCAAAATTAGGGGTGTTTTTTGGACTTCTTATAACTCCATTGTTTATGAACCGATTTTGATGAAATTGGCATGAATCGATAGATTATGGATGGGACTTGTACCACTGGTTTATACACTTGAAATTTTGAGAAAATTCATAGGCGTTCACAGGACTTCAAAGATAGGAGGATTAGTTTTTCAGAACTAATCCTCCTATTAGTGAATGAATGAATGAACAAAAAAGGCCAAAGCACTTTTTTGACTTCTGCTAGTTATGTTATGGTAAAGAAGTACAAATCGTGCTACAATGTTCGTATAATGTCAGCATAGGCGGTGTCAGGGACATAAAAAAGGGGGAACTGTCATCGTCACATGTTCTTCAGACCAACTCTTGACCTTTGTCCTTCAGTGACCTCCAGTGACCTTAAAATCACTTGAAATGATCTCGTGTCCATTTAATATTATCTGCAAACGTTTTCAATCATCTGAATTTACTCTGTTTCAAAAATTGCATTTTACGATTTTTGTGATATATGGTACGCGTACTGACATTTTGGGTCATAGCTCCGTGACCCGACCTGATGTCAAGCTAAAACTTGATACAGAAGTAGAGGGCACCATTCTACGTGATATATATTCTGGGTTTGTCATTTGAAAAAAATGGCGCCGAAATTATTACTATAAAACCAAATTTTGAATTTTGACCTTGACCTGACCTTGCAAGGCAACCTCAGATGAAGAAAATTGTATTTACAAGTTTCCTAATTATTTAGCAATACATCCATATAAAGTTTTAAGTTCTATCTTAAAAATGCCAGTTTTGGCAGTCATTTTCATTTTACCCCCAATAAGGCCAAAAATGGTCTAAGGCGCCTCCCAAAAACGTCACCTGGTTCCTCCCCTGAGCAAAACAGAATTCAAAATTCTGTCACAGTACGTGAAAAGAATACCTAGGAAAAGTGACCAAGTTTCTTGGAGCTGCGTCAAAACGCCTGGAATCGGCAATCCAAAAACCAGGGGGGGTGGACTTAGCCCGCCATACCGGGAATAGAGTTAATTTATAATACGATATGCTACTGCATATAATTTGAAACGTTTGGGTCAGTACTTGTGCTTAAGTTAGTGCTTCAGCACAGCTTAAGTCATTTGGTTGTAATTTCACGAGGTGTCATATATCTTGTTTTGTGGTATCTCGGGGTACCTTATGGTTGGAATTCCTGCTACCGAGGCCACCCAAGTTGGCTTGAAGTTAGCCTAGGTTAACTGGCCTAAAGTTACCTCGAAAAAAAGAAAATCGCGAAAATGTGCTCTACAGTCAACTGCCTGTAGTTATCAGGCACAGTTTTACCACTGAAGTATTTAGCACTGGTAAGTAAAACGTCTCCCAATTTCGTTAAACTAGTACGTGGGCACGGATGCTAGACCGAAGGCAAGATCCGTCGGATCTATTTCGTTTCGACACCTATTTATCACAGCGTATACCATATTTAAGCGATTTTTGGTGCTGAATTCGAAATCACCATAAAAAAACAACCTAGGAAGAAAGTTACTGCAGAAACAGGTTCACTAAGAAGAGTTTAGTTCATCTCAGGCCAGTGACCTGAAATGACCTAGACGAGACCAAAGGCATCGGAATGTGTGTCACGCCATCCCTGACATTGTTTTGCACCATTTTATCCTTTAATTAGGCCTTGAACAACAAACTGGTGACGTCTCATTGTTTGGCCTCTACAGAAAACGTGTTTGCGCGAACACATTTTTGGTCATCTCTCCTTGATCAGACTTGATATCGACCTGAAGCGTGATACACCGGTATTACACACCTTCCGAGGCTTTTGCCTGAGATAAATTGAACAGAAGTTCTATGTTCGGGAATAATGTTTGACCTTTAACCTTGATCTGACCTCGTTACCCTATTTCAGATCAACCAAACTATTTTTGCATTTTTTTCAGTTGGTTATCTGTGCACCCTTAAAAGATTTGAAAATTCGTACTGAAAACTATATATGTAGCAGCAGTTTGAAGTTTACCCTAAAAATTTCCATTTCTGAAAACTATGATATGACTTTGAACCGCACTAACTTAGTGATCCTGAAAGACCTTGGTATTTTTTGGCATGAAAAGATCTGTTGTGCGGTTTTGTACAGACGTTCCAAATTTGGTGCGACTGCCCTGCACCGTACGGGACCTATTCCGGAAAAACCTCAGGGCCCTCAAATTGGCCCTTAAATTGGCCTCAAATAAAAAAAAACTCAAATTGGTCCTCTCACCCGAGCGCGTGTTGATGTTCCGAAATAATCATATCATAGCCGAAGTATGAAGTTTGCCTTGAAACCGAAATTTGCGCTCCATTTTTGTCATTGGTATCTTAATTTTACTTATTTCGCTTCCTAAACATCTGTTTTCTTTTTAAGCAGTCTGGCATGAGGTATGCTTCCTGCTCGCGGATACTGTTGCCAACCTTGACGCAAAAAATATTAGGCTACGCATGAAATGTATTCACGTTGCAAAAATGCATGCTTTTGTGCAAAGAGGACAGAAAAATATACCCGGCAGCTGGTCAACTTCAGGTCCCAGAGTTATCATCTTTGTTCCGAATCCATGCTGCGGCTACTTCCCGAACACCATGTAGGCGATGTTAGTGCTGTTTGTGCTGTTGCTCGTCCGTTTGCTGAAACTGATGGAAGTCGTTCAGGGGAACACCAGCATGGAACTGTTGCCCTGCCGGTCCGGACGCCCTTTATTTACCGAAGATCCACGGGGAATGAACGGCAGACAGATGCAAATCACTGATCATGGGGCTGATGGCAAGGCTGCCGATGCCAACAGTGGCAGGGATAGAGTACAGAAGCATGGAGTTGTCGGCCTGCTGGTCCTGAACAGTCGTGTCCCTCTTCCTGCGGAAGATCCATGAGGAGTGGACGGTAGAGAAACCCTGATTGCTGATCAGGGGGCTGATTGCAAGGCTGCTGATGTCAACGGTGGCGGAGGAAGAGTACAGCAGCACAGAGTTGTCCTCCTGCTGATCCTGAGTCGTCGTCCTACGCTTCTTAAGAAAGAACTGAGAACGGGAACGTGAAAATTTATATCCGACCGGAGCGACCTCTGTGCTCGACGCGGCATATTGCTATCTAATTCCGACGCATCGTGATGACGGGAAGAAACCAGGGAACTCTGCATAAAATGCATATTTTTACCACAGTGGAATCGCGGCGAACGGAAAATATAACAATGAAATATGTGCTAGCATTACAGGCGTCTGCTAAAACAGTTCAGATTGATCACTTATATTGAGCGGAAGTCCCTAAGGGAAATACACCGTGTGGCCGAGACCTGAGGAATACATCGGCATGATGGTCAAGCCGCTAGCCGCGGCCACCAACATCAGAATTATCTTCAATGAAGGAACAAAAGCACGTTGTAGAATTGCGATGCGCTGAAAAACATTCAGACATACGATTTTCCGGCAGATGTTTAGTTGTATGAACCACGATTTGGCAACATGCGTTCTTAAGATTGCTTTGCTATTCTCACGTTTCATAAATGTATCTTTCTTTGTCTCTGTCAGTCACCAGCACTTCATCGAACAGTTATTTCCGTGCAGCACCTAGGCATATTTTTTTGTATGTTGCTTTAATTAATTCTCAGGAGCGAAAAAAACTCCTGTCCGCAAAACGCGCAAGTGAAAAAAACGCAAGTAAAATGTTTTTCGTTAGATCAGAATAGTGAACAGGTATGCCGTTCCAACATGGCGGAAATCTAGTACGTTTTGGTAACTCACTGCACACTTCATTTTTGCTGATCGTCAGACGGCCTGTGCTGTTTACCTACCACCGGCATGCTCTTGTACCGGAGCTGGCGGGCGGGGCTTACTGTAACAAAATTATTTGCTTAACCCAAAAATTCTTCGGTTCTAAAGTAGTTCGAAGTAAAATTTTAAAGAACTATAAATACCTCCGTCTGAAGAAAGGTCCCACTGTTTCGGCCATTCAAGGCCGAGTTCGACGTCACAGACAAAGACGTCTGGGATGCCCATGCCACATACAAAGACGTCTGGGACGCCCAAGGTTTTCTCGCCTTCAGCAATGGGAATGCTGCGCTGAATGGCACTCTTTATCAGTAATGTGACTCGATAATTCCCGCGAAAACGTGCATAGATCAAACAATGCAGATTAGCGTACGATGTTTCTTGAAATCGCTATACGATGCTGCCAACTCTCATCGGCCTAGAACTCCTCACACCTCAGGTTTATGCCCCTTGTTTGATGGCTTTGCCATCTGCCATTGGTTGACATCACGTCAGTTTTGTACCTCCTGGCCCAGATCGTTTCCGTTTGTAGGGAGTATAAACAGCGCCTCGCTCGTCGTCCGAGAAACTTGTGATTCTGAAGGCATAGTGGAAGGATCTCCGTGTTGGGTGGGTGCCGGTAGAGGTGTTTGATGAATGACTGAAGTGAATAGAAGCTGGACATAGAAAAATTTTCTCTTTGACTGACTCGCGAGAAAGACTGGCACAAGCGAGGTCGTCATTAGTTCAGCTATCACGCAGGCAGTTAGGAATCTGCTACACTCACAGCGTCACTCCGCCTCCGACGTCGGCCGGTGGTGATGATCAGGCCCGGGCATAACGCAACGTCCCGCGGCTCTGAAGTCAGCTCACTCAGCGGGCGGGCGACCGGTGGCAGAGTCAATTGAGTCTTGACCCCATTACTCATTGACCTCATTGATACCCATTACTCGCCGCCATCCTATCGAATAATTCTCATTACTAACAACACGCCCAGGAAGTGGATGCGAGGGTTCAGAATTTATGAAAGCATCCCGACAACTTTGCTTTCATTTGCAAAGTAATCGTTTACAGCACAACCCACTGGATAATAGTGATCAGATGGTTATCCTGTTGATATACCATTGACGTTGGTATGTGACAACAATGACTATTGTTACCTGCAAACAACTATCTAGATTTCAAAATCAGGACCGCCTCATACTTACGGATCGCATGACGTATGCCAAATTCCTAAATTATGTGCACAGCGATTATATTTTTAGTTTGAAGTAAATTGCAACTAACAGCAGTTTCTAACACGGTCAGCAGTCCCCTTCCATTTGTCCTTTGTCCGAATAAGCATTTTCAGGAGATTTCGTCACACTTTCTCAAACGCGATCGACCTTCGTGCTGCCAATCTGTTCCTAAGCCGCACTCGTGCAGGAGCCAGCAGGGCAGGAGACCAGCCCACCGGCCAATCGGAAGCCAGTTTTTGTCAGCTGTCTCAGCCGGAAGCACAACAGGGACCGCCCCCAAAATGATGCAACTTGCCGCCACCTTGCATCTGCTATCTTACTGGTGGTGAAAAAAAAACATTGCGAGAAGTCGAAAGTCCAAAACGCATGCTATTTTTCCATTCCACACTTGTGTCCGTTCCATACTTGGATCAATGCAGCAGCATTCACGCGTATGCTGGGACGCAGAATGCGTTTTCTACAGCGGGCGTTTTTTAGTCTGCCGCGAGTCAAGCGCAGCAGTCGTGCTGAATCTCCTTCAAAAACAGCAATTCCTCTTGGACTCAGAGGATCTTCTGAACCGTTTATTGGCAAAGGTAAAACAAAGTAATGCATTTGTTTGTTTTATCTGCTGCCCGGTCAGCTGGGATGCGCCCGTGAGAGATCGACAGCATTGCAGACAAAACGGCGCGGATTTGCGCCATTTCCGCCGCGCCCCAGTCGAGGACGACTGTCTGACGGTCGTTGGACGTGCCATCACCGCCCGGTCGCGGCAGGGTGGGCCGAGACGAGACACCGGGGGCGGTCCGGTAGTCGGCCAGAGGTGCCTCCGCCTCCCGGCGGGTGACGAGGGCTGAGCGAAGAGAACCTGGAGAGAATCTGTAAGAAAGTGCTGCCGACATTATCTGACTAGGGCAGAAGCGGTCACGGTGTTCCAAGTACACATTGTTCAAGGCACTCAACCTAAGTTGTTTGCTTGGTGAAGTAGTCAACTCAGCCTAATCGTTAGGGACGTCTTTACTTTAAAGAAGAAAGTGTTGCCATTTACTTGTAGGTTGCATTTGTCTAGCAGGCGTGGTATTGCTTTCGAGTGGCTTGAGGGCTCTTACCAGACATCGTGCAGCGGTGATTTTTGAGACATGCGTAAGCTATGCCGCATCTGGTTTTGTTCTGGCAGTCGAACAGTGACGAAGCTTTTCACACGATGTTGGTGGTCCCAGTAATTACCAACGTTTGACGGGATGACTGCTGCTCCTGCCTGATGCGCCTCCCCATGACGTTTACATGCCGCCAGTGGGAGAGTAGTAGCTATCTTATCATCTATATCTCATCTGTATCTCGTCCATGCTCATCATCTATAGTAGTTATGTGGGAGCATATAGTAGTTATCTTTTCCGTCAAATGAAAATTTCGCGATGCCGGGATCGCCGGCGTGGCTGCGGCGCTGCGGTCGGTTTCCGGAGCTGTGCCGTCTCCTGCAATGGATGGCGCAAGTCAACGGAAGAACCGCGGACGCCGAGTTCCTCACAGACCACATAAGGGTACTGCTGGCGTTTCACCAGAGAGACCCACATTGCCAAAATGGCCGTTGTTATAACACGTAAAATGTCGTCAGGCACGCACAGCAGTTTGCTGTGCCATGGTCGATTGTCATAACCACATATGCCGTGTTTTAGGCAACGTTTACCATGGCTGCCGCAAAACACGACGCACCAAATTAGGCTTGGTCGTTGCATCAGACTGTACGATGTATCGACCAAACGTAATATGGCGCGATGAACGACCTTTTTCCACAGCAATGACCGTATTGAACAAGACCATATCGTTACGCACTTACCTAACAGCTTTTCGAACTGAGAAGGAACCGAATGTCACTTGGAGGACATACCTTGAAGACCTCATACCAAGACGCAATAAATACGTATGACGTTTAACACGGGCAGTTCTGATGAAGCTATTTTCAGACACGTTCTGCCATGGCTGTTAACTACATCGTCGTTAATTTCACAATAGCTGTGGTCATGCTGCCGGCCAATCAGCGATAGCCCCATGTTTCCGAGTCTGTGACATAGGTAAGCGTTGTTGTTGGTAGCGGAAGTAAGAGTGAATCCGATGGAAGTTGAAGTACAGTCGACACGAGAACCGCTGTATGCGAACCGAAGAATAAACATGCAACAAAAGGCTAGCATAAAAGGAGAAAAAGAAAGAGAAATGATGACAAGAGACGAAGAAGAAAAGACAAAGACTGCAGCCTGACCGCCGGCTTGTCGGCGGTGAGCGCCCGGACGTCCCTGCCAGCCAGTTTCGGAGGTCGGACTGCTCTTCAGGGGGAGCCGGTACCTTCGTAGCAACAGTTTTCCAACAGAGAGGGCCCTGACGCTTGTGCATTTGACTCATGGCTAACGCAGCCCTGTTCCGTTTCTTGTATTAACCCTCTCCGGCAGGGGCAGAGCCAGGATTTTCTTAAGCGGGGGCCCGGAGCTTAGAGTGAATTGAAATCATGCGAAAACCACCTGCCGGTGAGACGATGTGCAATGGTTTTCACAAAAAATGCGGGCCTAAGGGGGGCCCGGCCCTCCCGGCCCGCCCCCCCCCCCTTGGCTGCGTCTATGCTCTCCGTGTCGGCCTCCGGATCCACGTTCACCGGACCGGGGGAGGGGATATTCATGAGACCCCAAGATCTTGAGAACTATAAGTCGCACGTACAAAATAAATACGTTCTTGGAAAGGCCTTGGCAAAACTAGAAAAAAACAGGTTTAGTCCAGTCAGGCCAATATTCAGGTCATGAGGGGGCATCTTAGGTGAAATGACTGCTGACATTTTTTGGCGGGAAACAGTGATAGTAAAGTCACTAACGTGGCTCCAAAGAGGTCAAACGCAAGAAGAAGACATGATTTACCTATTTCGTGGAGCATAAGAGCATTCGAGGGCACATTTGCCTTTTTCACACGAGACTTAACCCTATTCCCGAAGGGCCAGACGGTATGGTCGATTCCCGGCAGGGGGGGGCGGATTCGGCCCCCCTTCCTGAGATCTCGAGAACTACTCGTCCGATTTCATCGCAACAAACGGCAATCACTTTGCCATGATGTGAACTACATTTTTATAAAAATAAATTTTCAAAATTTTGAAATGTGTGGATACGGGGAGCAAAAATGTCAAAAAGTGAGTATTTTTGGACTTCTTATAACCCTGTTGTTTATGGTCCGATTTCAATGAATCTGGCATGAATCGAGAGATTGTGGATAGGGTTTTTGCCATGGGTACACAAATCTCAAATTTTGAGAAAATCCATTGGTGTTTACAGGGTTTCAAAAATAAGAGGATTAGATTTCTAACAACTGAATGAAAAAAGAGGCAAAAACACTTTTTTGGCTTCTGCTATTCATGTTATGCTAACAAAGTACAAATCGCATCACAATGTTGGTATAATGTTAGCATAGGCGGTGCCAGTGGCATGAAAAAGGGGAAACTGTCATGGTCAGGCGTTCTTCAGATCAACTTCTGACCTTTGACCTTAAATGACCTCCAGTGATCTTGGGGTCACTTGGAATGATCTCGTGTGCATTTAATATTATCCGTAAACGTTTTCAATCATTTGAATTCACTCTATTTCTAAAATTTTATTTTATGGTTATTGCGATATAGGGTACGCGCACTCACATTTTAGGTCATACCTCCATGATCCGACCTGATATCAAGCTGAAACTTGATACACAAATAGAGGGCATCATTCTACGCCACATGTGTTTCGGGTTTGGCATTTTAAAAAACAGCGCCGATATTATTGCAGAAAAACAAATTTTAACTTTTGACCTTGACCTGACCTTGTAAAGTGACCTCAGACAAACAAAATTACATCTGCACATTGCTCAGCTATTTATCTATACATCCATATAAAGTTTTAAGTTCTGTCTTAAAAATTCTATTTTTGGCAGACATTTTCCTTTTACCCTCAACATGGCCAAAAATGGTCTGAGGTGCCTCCCAAAAACGTTGCCTGGCTCCGCCCATGAGCAAAATAGAATTTTGAAATTTTGTCACGGCGCGTAGAAGAAACAGCTAGGAAAAGCCACCAAGTGTCGTGAAGCTGCGTTAACATAACCTGGAATTGGCAAGCAAAAAACCCGAGGGGGGCGGATTCAGCCCCCTGCCGGGAATAGGGTTAACTGGGCAAGTTTTTGTACCCGCGACCGCCTGGGGATGTCAAAAAAAAGCACCTTCCTGTTATCTCAGGATCTAACCGCCGGATCTGAGCACGTCTACCACGAATCAATGGCCCTGAGTATTACGATTCAGAAAATACTGCGTTAGCCTTGGTCACATTATATTCCGCCGCGGGACCGAAATTCGGTATGACCTGATCTCATGTCACAGGTCTCAAGGTAGATTTATATGTTCAAAGGACGCGAGAAGCACCATGGCGGATACTCAAATTCCAGTATCATTAAGCTAGATCCATAATCACCACTGATAGCGTAAAAGGTCGAAAGTTTAGCATACATATGACATTGGCATTTCCGAAAACCTGAGATAGCAAAATTGCTGCATCCGTCGTGCTCTGTGACTTTAATAAGTTCCATGTAAATCGATACATTTCGCAAAATGTCATGACACTGCGTTATTGAAACATCGTCTTATCTGACGTGTTCTGCGTCAGTGACATGAGCTGACTCCAAGTTAAAACTGACACGAGGTGTTAAAAGACATGCCAAATTTCATGTTCAACTCTTCTTCCTTCTTTCTGACCACCCTCGAAAAACCGGAAAGAGAGGATTCTCATTCGCCCTCCTCCTGCCCGGCGAGGGCTAAAGGCCATCCACATGGCGAGTTTCAGCGGCCTGGTCATTTAACAAACAAGGTAGGATAGGATGATTTTTGATCGACATTTCGATACTGTGAGGATATCCCGTTAGGAATGGCCTCCCTACCGCTGCGGAAACGAGCTTGTAACGTTCTGCAGTGGCGGCGGAGGCTGCGGCGTCGTGGCCGGCTCTGGATTCGCTGCACTGCCTGCTGGTCGTGCTCAGCGAGCTGACCCTGCTGACACTGCTGTTGACCGCCTGCGGTCTGTTGCCGTCTCGACTATCTGCGCACGACCTGCTGCTGGTCAGGATGGCACACACCCTTGGCTTCTGTGGCCAGCTGGCTCTCACTCTGCTGGAGGTGTGGCACTCTCCCATTTTACCGAAGTGCAAACAAAACAAACACAACAAACAAGACAAACACGCCCTTCAGCCCTGCGAGTCGACAGGGCTGCACTCGTCTGATGACGGGCCAGCTTTGTGTTAAATGAATGCCATTCAGCTGATCATACAATGGAAACTCGTTTAGTCATTATGGTGGTTGGCTATGTTGGCCAGTGACAGCGCACTACTTGGCGCCCGAGAAGAAGTAGCGTTGTGCGAAACAATGTGCTGTGAAGCTACACGTGAGGCTCCGAAGTATGCCAGCCAGCCGTGTTGGTCCCAGCGTCGTATCTGAGTCTCCCACAGTCTTGATAGCGCAATATTCACACGAATTATTTATGCAAGGAAGAGTACAGCCGACTGAAATCGCAGGAAGGTGGCGGAGGATGCGGTGGAAATGACACGCTGTCTTGCATGTCGTTTCAATGCAGACAAAAAATTGGTTCCAATGTTGTCATGCAACAGTCATCCTCTGTTCACACAGTGTGCCAAGTAGAAAAAACTGCTACATAGATAACACTGTTTTTTTTTTTAAAAGCGAGCAGCCACTTCCTTGTCTCAGTGCGTGAGAGTGTGGCCACATGTATCCCTGCTTATAAATAGTGGGTGTGAGACGGGGCACCGGGTGTTGTGAGAGCTGTTGCTGAGTCGGATTTGTAAGTGCAGTTCTTTGTGTGTGTGTGTGTGTGTTCTTTTTTTGTATAGCTGGGTGCATTTCCCTCTAAATTTTAGTCTAATGAGTGCGTGTTTTGCAGGGAAGAACGTTATCGTAGTCTGAACAACGGAGATCTTTCCACGAGTATTCCGTGACAGTTGTTTGCAGGCCGATGATGTCGCACAGTTATGACCAAAAGTTATCACACACTTCATCTCATCTGTATATACACATTCGATGTTAAGTCCATGATGGTCTTAAATACTATCGCTCTCCTGCTACATCAGAACCATTGCCGAGCAAGAACAAAAAAACAAACAGACAAACAAAGAACAAACAAAAAGTAACAAACAAAAAAGCGTAGCATTGTTAAAGGGCTGTCATCTAAATCACCGAAGGAGTTCATGATGTTTTTCACTCTTCCTTGAGGTGTGCCCAATGATTCTGGCAAGGACCCAAGTAATCACCCTGCTGATAGGCATGAACATGAGAATAGCGTGTTTTTGTCAACCCGGCACTGGCTGTCGTATTTCACCATCAGGTTACTGGGCGGAACATATTTTGTCACCTCCCGGCCGTTTGGAAACCAATGGTCCGATTCAAACGGTAATCGGTAATCCGGCACCCCGAGGCCCGGATGTCCACATTTGTTAACCTCAAGGCAACTGATGACATCGCAGGCCAAAATTCGTAAATTTGACGCTTCAGAAGCACACTGAAGGGGAAAACGGTCAAAAATGGCTGTATACGATGTACAATGAACTCTTTTCGTACGACAAACAACGTTTATGCAAAAGAAAATTGAGGTTAACCTAAGTAACAAGATCAGATTAGGACGTAATCTGACCTTTAGTCTTTTACATGACATTTGTGTAGAAATTCACGGGAAACTAAAAATTGAGATTAGCTGCTCAGTCTCCACAGTCCTTTGATCGCTAGGGCTGAAATTGTCTCAGAAGGAACAGGCCACAGAAGCATTGCAGGCCACTTGACATGACTTGACGTTATTAATGACTTGCGCGGACTGATGTTTGGTTTTTCCATCCTTGCCGAAGACGTGACAGTATCTGTCGTTGTTTGCCGAAAAGGTAAACAATAGTGTACCGTTCAAGTAGTGATAAAGATCTGCGGCCGCTAGCCTCCGTAATTTAGAAGCTATCCGGTGGACCATAAGGAGATATGCCCACAGTAATCAGAGGTTTGATTATAGTGCTTCATGTGCTTACGTGGCATATGGATGGTCCACAAAAAAAAACATTAAACCCTTTCCACTACATCTGAAACCGAAAATGTGGCTGAAAAGCTCATGTCTCTGTTTTATCTAGCAGAAATTACGCCAAAGGTTGACAGTTTCATCCCACGTTTGGAATGCGTTGGTTTTGTTCTGTGCCAATTTGCAGATTGTTTTCTACATTGTCCTGCGCGCTTTGGCAACTTCAGCCAGGCCAACTACCTGACATCCCTCCCACTTACTTCCTGAATCTGTCCCAGATACGACGGCAGTCAGTGAGACTTCAGCGACGATGAAGCTTTTCATCTGGTGAGTGTGAGCTGAGTATAAAGAAGTGAACAGATTGCAGTAAGGTGCATGCATTACACATTTCTTAAAAACGGTATGCCATTTCCTGGCGTGGTACCTTTGACGGAATATGTCATTTTATCTGCAGATATACGCACCACAACGGTAGTGATGAGAAGGAAATGCAGTGAATTGTTTGTTAATGTTTTTTGTTTGTTATGTTTGTTAATGAATACTGTTACCAAAACATGCGATCATGTCGCAAGGTAGTTAATGAATACATGTAAGATCGCTTTCAAGGAACTCGGAAACAGTCATACATGCTTCTGTTTTTTCAGGCGCATTGAGAAATCAGTATGTAATGAGACGCAGGAAATCGCTATGTAGGGCGTCCTTGTGCAATGTGGCCGACGCTGCTGCAGTCACGTCCAGCCGTGGAGTCCCTTCTGACAGTCTTTTGTATTATTTCAGTTTAACTGTGTTCTGTGCAGTGGGAGTGAATCAGGTTAGTTACGACATAGCAGGAGCCACGCCGAATTCCAGAATGTTTACAACTACGGCGTCACGAAACCCGGCTGTCAACGTGCATGATGCTTTCTGAGGAGTGTTGGCTGTTTTGAACTGAACGTCGGGCGGCGTTTATACTTTTCAGTTCAGTACCTGTTCGCCATTTATTTTAAATTTATAACTGCTTTATTTCATTCAAGGTCCTGACCGGACGTGCCGTAGGATTACGTGTGCTATGTACCATGATAGTTTGATCTCCTTTTTCTCCGGAGTTTCGTTCCATATGTAATTCAATGCGAGAAAGGACAGCGCCATACAATTTATGAAACCGGCGTATTGTACTGACGGTTGTTTCAGTCGTTTGCCATGAAGCAGGCGCAGGCAATGATACAGGCTGGAACGGACGAGGGCGTCAGCGGTATGGTAACATTCGCGCAGACGAGCGAACATGAGCCCATCGAGATCCAGGGTGAGTACGCTGGACCTTTCCCCTGCAGAGTAAGATATTGTCCATCAATTTCAGTGAGAAAACTCATGTTCAAGTTCATCTCCGAGCTATTGCCCTTAGCCCTTTGATTTTTTTCTTTTCGCTTAAAGTTCAGAGCGACCAAGATCACGGACCTAAAGTTTCATTCTTTCTGTTCAGCACTGCCGTTTGAACAAACAGTAAAAGGCTAGGTTACCATGATGTGATAACCTGCCTATATGTGGCTTCCCGGCATATGCATACTCGCGAGTTGTCTCTTCCTTCGGGCATCATAGGCTTACCAGAAAGACCAGGATAACCGAGGAATTCTTCTTGGAAGTTGCACTTCCGCTAAGTAGGTCCAGCAACGGTCTTTTCTTATCTTCTCCCTGCACTGTTTTTGCGTTTTTACAAGACAAACGTCCCTTGTGAGAACCGTGCTTTATAGCTACAAATAAAAGTAAACAGATATTACCGTTCTTCATGTGACGTTTTACACCAGAAAAACTGCAAATACCCAATGGGACTTTGCAGCAAACAGAACCGCTGCAGCAACAATATCACTTAGCGCTCGACGAACGTCCGTATGTTGATGTACGTTCCGGACAAGGGAACATCTTGGCCTGCAAACCCAGGTTTTGCAGCAGTCTGGTTTTCAAACCTGTCAAGCGTTGAAGTCTGTAATTGCTTTCTTTGTGTGGTCAAGACCAGGCCAATGAAAGGCCAAATATTGTCAACATTTTTAGCGCTGCTGGTATCGAAAGTGATGATTATCAGAGACAAGAGTTCTGACATTGCAAAGGATGCAAGTCACTGCCATCATTGAAATCAGCGGAAAAATTACCCTTTGACAGGCTCAAAGTTATTTCGAGGTCGTCCAGGATGATGGATGTCACATTACTTTGAAAACTTACTCCACGTCGTATCAGATTAATGAGAAGAAGCCAAAAAGTACCATAGCCCAGATCTAGAAAAAACAGGCTTGAAGCCATCAAGAATATGGTGATACGTCGGTAACCTGACAACGTGACATAACTTTTATGTTTATTTGGAAGATATCGAAGAGATTGGAATGCATCTCAGGTCCTGACTATTGCAAGTTTCAAACTACTGACGTGAACCTTTTACCGGCAATCTATGTCGTGTTGGTGGCAACCACCTTCTCGCCCGAGGAGAGTTAATGTAGCAACAAGTTTCGAAAACTGCGAACAGTATGACGTAATGACGTTGTTGCGCCCGTGGAGCAATCTGGCACCCACGCTTCATTTTGGGTCTGGGGCCTGCCATGTGATGTCAACACCAGCGTTGAGGATATTAAGTTGGTCACATTGAAGCACATGGCGAAGACCTCCAGAAATTTCTCGGGGCATCAGCAGGACCTTAGATGATTTCCATCCATTTTTTTCATGCGAGTAATGCTGGACCTGGCATGAAGACAAGGGGCGGGGGGTTTCCATCGTCCTACATAGGGTTTTCGATCGCCGGCGAACGTTATGCGTCAAGAACCCGCTGACACTGAGATTCCAATTTTTCAATTTTTCCACATCTTTTCCAGGGAAAAATAAAATGTCCAGTCATGTCAGGCCATCGAATGATGATGCCATTTTTGAGGCCCCGAAAACTGTTGTTCTGGACCCGAGACGCATTTTGACTTTTTACCTTCAAGGCTGACTACATATGACGCCAGTGTTAGATTCGGGCCTCTTTAGGCATATGCTTGATAACATGTCGAGGTTTGAAAGGCCAATGGTCTTTCCAAGATCATGTGGGTAACTGATGTTATATGACTTGGGAACATGAAAATGCTGTGCAGGCGGTTGCAGGATACTTTTTGTCGCTGACTTCAATAATGGCAATATTTTTTCAGTGTTTAGAACTCCAGTCTGTGGAAATCCAGCAGCATTTCCGGCACTAGCGGCGAAACAAAGGTTGAAAGTGATATCTGATCTATCATTTACTTGGCCTTGACTTCAAAAGAAGAACAATCATTGACGACACTGATTGGCCAGTTTTAAAGGCATGTCTGTATGCTAAAACATTGTTTGCCGGCCGAAATGCCTTGCATTTTTCCTCAGGTAGCGTCATTGGCGTTCAGACGCGGTTTTCGGGCCATATATGTACCAAGCAAGCAAGTATATGTACCAAGCAAACCATTTTTTGCAGAAGCGGAGTTCTGTCCATTGGAGCATGTCGTTAATGCACAGTTCGGAGGACAGGCGTGGGCTACGTAATGATGTACTCCTGTAAAATGCGTATAATGGCCGCATGCGGCATGAAGGGAAGAAACGCACGATATCGCACGATAACATCATTTAAGATGATGTAGTTTCGTCACAAAACCAACCCCAAAAACTATACACGGCTTTATTAAGTTTGTTTAAACACGCATTTCTCATGCAATGCTGCAGTCATCAAGTTAACTTCCGGAAAACTCGGATGGATACATCCCGGTCCGGCCAAGCCAATGACACACGTCACCGTGTTGTTGCTTTGTTTGACGGGCTGTCGTCTCTGGGATCCTAGGAACGCCTGAATAATCCACAGGTACAATTTTAGGTCTTCTTGTGTCATCCCTACAGTACATATGCGTTCATATGGTCTTTCTTTGCTTCATTCTTTGAACTCTGTGAACTGCGCAGTGTGTAGCGACAACGTTCCGAACAGGGGCTGAGAATTTCCGGACAGGATCGTTACCGGTTCCCCCTCAGTGTGTGATAAAAACCCTTCCCTTCACCGGATTTGCATTCATCGGTGGGTATCGAGACGAAGCTATGCTTATATGGATGCTCCTAGCTTACCAAGTCACAAGGACTTGCAGAGTAATATAAGAGCAGTTACGAAGGTAGAGGCGGCTTCATGAGAGACATGTATGTCATGAAATGACGGCATTGTTAAACGCAAATAGAGACGAAGTTCTGTTACTTGCAAGTAAAAGATTTTAGACATCTGTGCACAGCGTCATGACCAGTAAACTTAAATATGCAGCATTGGGACAATTGCTGGAAAAATCAACAATGGTAAGGATAAGACACTGAACGAACGAACGGTACTTGCAAGGAAAAGACTAGACATCTACACTCCGCGTCATCGCCAATACATTTCACTATGCAGTTTTAGAACAAATACATGAAAAATCAGTAATTGTTAGGATGAACCATTATGCTAACTTATCATATTCATTTTATGTCGCATTTGATTACTATATGCATTCTACCTCGTATCATTCGTTTCTAGTCCACGCTTGTTCGGAAGTAGGGATGAGACGGTTACTCCACAGAATGCTGTATGACGGATTATGAAATCGAAAAGTGCTGAAACGGGAAAAAAAACATCGAATGACAAAATATCCAATATACATAAATAATGAACAGCGATCGTTGTCAAAATGGGAAAATGTTATGGGACAAAAAATGGATGAACAAATGGCCAACGCAAGATAGAGAACTGGAAGGATATGGGCCTCGATTAACATCAGAACGGTAAAATACCGAGTGAAGAAATATAGCGAGGTTATACTTTGTAGCATCGTATCAGGGACGGGCGTAAACATGGGCGGGTATAGAATGGCAAACTCTCGCACTGCAGCTACAAAATATAGAGAGCGGCAATATGTAACAGCTAAATATTTCAAGGAATAAAGACTGTAACAGGACATGAACCTGACGGTCAGATGGTCAAGACTTTCGTCTGTCAGGATCACGAGCGGAATTTAAGTCCTGGTTATTCGAAACTTTCCAGTTCCTTCTTCCCAAGCTGTGACTGCTGTTGGAAGACGCGGTGATCAGCATGGGCCGTCGCCGGAGACCGGCGGTTTGTTCTATGGTTCTTGCATACGAGACGCTGGGGCAAATATTTTCTTACCCACTGTAATGAGCTATTGCCGGGTGGAAGATCCCTGCCAACGAGAGTCACAGCTTATCTTCCAAAAAAAAAACATTGGGAAAAGAGGAAGGGAAACTATTTGACGTCCATGACTCGAACCTCGCATACCATATGACGTAAGCTGCCAGTATTTCTGCAGCCACGCCATCAGGTCCAGTGGCTCAACGGAATATTTGTCTGGTCAGTACATTTCAGCAACCTCTTGAAACAACCCGCATATTCATTTCAGGGAATTCTAACTAGCGAAGACACTTGTGACACAACAAAATTCCATGTGTAAGCCATGGAAAGCTTTCACGACGTTCCAGTTGGCTGGACAATTCCCGCGAGAAGTCTGTACCTGTGCCCACTGTGTTGTATTACTACGTATCTTGCAATGTTTATCGCTTAAATATTTGTCCTACGCAATACTGATCTCTGCGCCGACATTTTGTCGTTCACTCATCATTTATTTGTTATATAACCAGCTGATATTTATGTGGCTTTGATGTTTCTGTTGAATATTTTGCATTCGTTTTTTTCATTCCATGTTGTGTTCGGCGATATGATTATTTCTTCACATAAACACCCAAATCGAAAACTGGCATGCCATATTTTCCTGCTGGAGATTTACGCCCGTTGTTATTTAACTTGCTCGATGTTTTGTGCTCGTTGGCTTGCTTTCAACATTTTCCTATTTCATGCCGTGCAGTATTAGGTTCTATAATCGAACGCCATTCCTAAAAATGGCTGAACTGAGGCCATTAAGACTTAAAATTACATCAACATGCGCTATAGGCCACGCAGGGTTAAATGTCGAGTCATTTTGCATTTTAGTGAGCTCTAAGTATACTGGGTGGGTCGGTTGCTAATGAGGTTATTCCTCATGATAACATGCCTCAAGGCAAATAACTACGAGAAAGGGTCATATCGAAGGGAAGAATACATGGTTTAAAAAAACTCAAATTTTTCGGAAGTGGGCCTCTTAGAAAAAGGCCAGTCCCGTTTTACTGGGTACGGCTGCGTAAAAGATAATTATGCTTTTCTAGGGCCCATTTTTTCTTTAACTCTAATCTTCTACCTACCCCGCCTTTTTCTTCCCTCATATTTCGACCTGATTGCTTTGCAACTTTCCCTTTTCGGCATTAACGCAGATGGTAAAAAATTTTATCAACATATGTCATTTGTACACACTGCCACTGGCGATTCAAGGGTACGAAACAATTAAAGACAAGACGTTTCGCAGCATATTTGATTCACATGCTAATTTTATTTGTATACATAACCTTGTGTTTGTACAAACCATCAATGACAGTACAAGCATCGATGAAAAATGGATGGACGAGGGGTTTTTGCAGTGACTATTTGAAAATGATGTGACGTCTCCACGGAAAATCCTGCGTTAGACATGAATTTGAACATTCCAAATGTTCAAATTCATGTCTTCCCCCCAGTTACCCAGTTTTTCCTTGGCTGGGGTGGGGCTGGCGAATCCATTGCGGGGCTGAGTCCACCCCCTTCCTTCCGGTTAACATGTTAGACAAGGCCCTGCCGTTTCGTCCGGGGTGTAGGTGGAAGTCTCCATGTCCGGCAATGATTAGAATATCTGGAAAGTGGGAGGGTCCAGACCTTAGCACCTGTAGCCTTAGCAGAACATTTAGGCAAAAGGTTATTCATGATAATGTTAGACGCCGAAATCTGCCAAGTGGTTCTCAAGAAATAAAGGGCAAGATGTTATCATAGCCGGAAAGCGGCGAAGGACGCCATCGTAGGTGTGATTAATGGGCACGATAATATTCGCAGGTAAGTCGCGGAAACCATCTGGTGAACCAAATGGCGCCAAATTATCCACCTTTTAAGGTGGATAACATTTTCCTGTTGCAACAGAAATGTTGCTTTTGTGAATGGGACAGAGCCCTGCAGTGTGAGAGGAAATTTCACCCGTAATCCAACCACAGCTCAAAGGAGAGATTGGAAGTTCAGATAACAAACGAATACAAGAACATTATCAATCAAAATTAATTAGAATCTTCTGTGAACAATGGAGTTTTAACCAACAGACAGCTAAAGGTTTTACACAACAAAGCCTTTTTGTGCCATGGCAGAAAAAATCTTGATATTAGCCAGCGTCTTTTTAATTTTTCCCTTGTGTAAGCCCATGACGTTTGAAGACGTTTCAAACGTTCCTGATGTGTACCCTGCGTGCAGGCACTATCCATGGACTGGCCCCTGGTCTGCATGGTCTGCACGTGCATGAAAACGGTGACCTGACGAGTGCCTGCAGCGACGCCGGAGGGCACTACAACCCCCACACGAGCGACCACGGAGCGCCATCTAACACCGTGGTGTGTTTCCAACCCAGTCAATAGGTGGCAGTACCAGAGAGATGATAGATTTCATTACCATGGGGGTCGAAGTGGACCAAGTGGCCGCAGGCCTCTGAGTGAAGCGGAAGCGCCGTGGGTTTGATTTAATACCGCAAAAGCCAAGTTTGCGCCGGGTAACGACAGTCCAAATGCCGAGCTGAATCCCCGCAAGGCTCTTTTCCATGTGTGGTACATCGCCGATTAGGCAACGTAAATGGAGCAAACGTGTCGCATGACACATGCAGAGGAAAAACGTACCGTAAATAATATCAGGTAACTTCAGTATTATGCCCAAAGAATTTATAATGCCCATTGCCTAAGGAAACGTGGCATTCGTGACCCGGTCAGCAGTGCTTAAAATGTTACGTGACTTTAACGCTCCAAATGCGTGGTCAAGGTGGGAGACAGACAGGGCACTATCATATAATTTGCCACGATATTCCGCAGGACAAGCGGCACATTGCTGACCTGGGCAACGTTGTGGCCGATGCAGACGGCACTGCCACGTTTGTTATCGCAGACGTTCTGCAGACGCTGTACGAGGGGTGAGTGGTGGAGGTCCTGCAGGCCACCGCCAGTTGATTCGCTGCGCGCAGCAAATTATACGCGTCCTTTAGATTACATCGTCACCTGTTCCTCAATGAAATGTCTCGCAGCCACACACTATTCGTCGTTTTCGAGCGGGGACAAAACGCCGCAACTCCACCACAGATCATCCAAGCAAGATCAAACGATTTCCGAAGACCCCGTTTTGCGTGCTGCTTTTAACAAACGCTGCCACTGGTTCAGTCCAAAGCCAATGCCATTTGCCCACGGCCACGGCCCGACGCCTGCTGACGGCCGCTGTGGCTTCCAGAGAAAACGCGATAGTGAACCGCGCCATCGTGATTCACGCCAAGGAGGATGACCTCGGCCTGGGAGGTGACGCCGAGAGCAAGAAGACGGGCAACGCCGGCGCTCGAGTCGGCTGCGGCCTCATCACTGAGATGTAGCTGTCGTCTCCGGCCGGGGCGGGCCGGCCGCTGTTCTACTGAGAGCAGGACCCTGCCGGCACGGGCTGGTCGGCGGCGGCCGGTGATCGCAGAGTGTGGGAGGGAGACTGGTGCGTCAGCGCAGGCCTTGTAGGCCTCCGGAGGCAAGCGCTGTGCATTGTCCGAGTAGAAAACAGAATGCAGTGTGAAAGGAATGATAGGTGCAGAAATAGATTGGAACTGTTGTGATCAGATGCATGCATTGTCTTCATTGCAGAGCCCGTGGTTCATTATCGGGGCATATTTCGTCCCTGGCCAGGGCCATGGCCTATCTGCAACCAAAGCCTAAATATCATAGGTAGAGGGATGATCTCAGCACAAATTCAACAAACCTCCTGCAGAGAGAGAGAGAGAGAGAGATTCAGTCATACGATGCACCGTATCAAGGTAATCGACCCAAGTATGCATGAGGGTAAGTGAATGCAGAAGGAAACAGACCGTTCAGGATCAGTGCGATCGATTCTTCCGTTTTACTGGCAACATTCGACACACGAGGTACGACGTTCTGCGAGTGGTCAATCCATATGACCACTGCGTCGGCTAATAACCTCGATGTAACATGGACCAAAGCGGCCTCTCCTTCCTGCTTTGTCGGTAGCGTCACTAATAAAAAAACACACACATAAAAACAGGCCTATTTCCAAGAAATCATATTTATTTCTATACACAAATATGAAGCTTGGTTCAATTGAATGGCCAGCACAGCCAGTGACACCCTCGTCAAACTAGCACTGCGTGGTCAGGGGGACGGTGCGAGCAGACCACGGACACCTCGGGCTTCAAAGTGGCGCAGCGACACGCACCCGGCGGCTTCACCTCGGCACCCACAACAACCATGTCTGTCGATCCTGTCTGGGCACTCACTACACACACATCCAGCGGCTCCGCCTCAGCGTCCACGACAGACACGTCCAGCAATCCCCTCTCCGCGCTGACACAGAGCGAACAAATGGCTGATCATGGGTGACTATGAACTGAGTTATCGCGCCGACGCTCTCTCGCGGGATAAGTGGCATGTATCTCTCCACTTCTCCAGACTTGTTAAGGTCATCATTTTCATCACGCCCCGGCCGGGCTGGTGAAATGTCATTTACACATCACACGAATCCTGCAACGGCGCAAAAACGGCGCGACAAAAGAAACCTTGTCGTTAATTTGGGGCACTTTTTTCCTCCGTTTATCCGTGTCTCTGACGACATCGTTCACTTCAGTAGACCCAACAACGCCTTTTTCCCATATTTTTAACAGGAACGTTCGATATTTATGTAATCAGCCTATTGTGATCTTAGATGGGACTAAGCGCAATTTGTTAAAATTATGTATTCCGAGTAAACAACCTCGATTTTTGTCCAAAACTTGTCTTGCGACCAAAATAAAGATATCTTCAGACCCATGAAAATGCATATCATAACGCTGGCAATTATATGCCAGCTCTTGTGGTCTACCCCTGGTCTAGATTTGTTATCTTTGCAGGCCTTTCCCTCGCCGGCTCATGAAAATAGGCCGTCTTTGAAAAATGAGTCATTTTTACGATACAAATGCGCTGTACAAACATAGTTACTGTTACTGCTTTGGTAAAACTTAACTTTTCTGGTCGTTGGTGGTTATGTAATGTTACATCATCAAAAAGCGGTTCATCTGAGAATTATTCTGTTGACAAGCTGTGCAACTTTAAGAACGACTCCTCAGATCAGTACCATATCGAACATGGTTTAGAAGACAGTCATCGCGTAATATTTACCAGTCCATGATATGCACAAAAAAACGGAATTAGTCCTAAAAGTCATGCAGTAACATTTTTCTCTAGATCACAGCTGAAGCAACAGATCATGCAATAGAGTCAAATGTTGCTTTTTTACGCCCAGGGTATTTTAGAATCTGTGTGATGTTAACGAAGTTTGTTTGCATTATGTACACGAAGGGAGTGTGGACGATCAGTGATTCTGAATGGGTCTCCTTGGCCTTGAGTAGCGCATTTTATGTTATCGGCGGCTATTGTGCACTGTGCTATCGATGGTATTGTCGTCCCAAGACAATATTTCTGACGGTATTCCAATACAATTTTTCTAGATCTGTTTAACCGGCAATCATTCATGTCAGTATTGTCGCAAAACTTGTATTCTCTTCAAACAATGTGAGATATTATGCTATAGAAAATAATGAACTGTTCATTGCTGTGACAACTCTCAAATATTCCTGCAGCTGGACAAAAGACGTTTGAGAGATAAATACAAAATGTGTCACCTGTGCCTCGATAATAAAACTCCAGAGCTATTTATCACGCTAAATATGCCATAACCCAACAGCGGCCACTTTTCGCTCCAAATAATTCCTTTCCAGATTACAAAAGCTGGCATTTCCACTCGCCGTTATCTAGCATTGGCTCGTTCATAAAAGGATTTTATCTCATAATCACTGATTTTAAGGAATGAAAAAGTGGACAATGATGCAATCACAAACAAACCCAGCTCATTCTGCTAAACTATGTTCACGTTGGTATGAATTAAAGTTCCTATTAAACTGCTCCCTGTCGTGGACCCCCACAGAATCAGCAGACATAGAACATTAAAGAAACGCGACTGACACTTCTGAAGAAGTGTCCTTTCTTCAAAACAATAACCTTCATCGACATGAAATATTTTTTAGTTACGCCACCATCGTAGCCATCTTCGGTCGGTTTTCGCACCCTCACTCTTTTTAATCCGCGGGATCATGTTAAAAACCCAAGCGGACTCGGAATCTTTACTGGGGCAGCCAAGTAATCTAGTCGAGACATTTTGGCGGAAGACTGTAAATCATAGAATGCGCATCGCATCCCGCACCCGTAGGAGACCACGGATGCCATGCACACGGATGCACACCAGGACCCATCAACAGTCCCATTGGCTGTTTTTAACCCACGCTTGTTTGCCCCATCATTTGCCGCATGAACTGACGTCGTTATGTATCTGGTCACATCGTAGCACAGGCCGACTCTTTTGCGCAAGCAATAATTCTAGATGAAACGGCAGAGAAAATATCTAACGTTTTTGCACGCCGCTGGAACTTTCGTCGAGCCCACCACATATTATTTACATTTTTATGACTAGAACTTTTATGGCTGCAGCTTACTACGGGACTTGATAACAATACCCACATTTTCTGTTTGCTACAAAGGAATTTGGAGCAAACGGCGACACAATTTTTCAAGCTCTCTGAATCAACCAAGACGGAAATGTTGCAGTCAACTAAGCAAAAAAGTAAACAAAAACATGAAAGAGTCGGACTAGAGGAAGGGACGGTTCTGCGTTAGCCTACAAGCAACTGCTTATTAATTTAATAATTTTTACCTGAGTTTCTTAAGTATACAGATAAACTGCCCCAGATACTTCACCACGATGTTCATTTGTTTTGTTCTTGCTCAGGCTTGTTTTCAACTAGCTATCTCTTTGTAAATTAGGTGCTCTTTTCCTTGTTAATGTTACTGTACGACGTATGTTGTGTCGCAAGGCCCCTTTCAGAATACGTGAACATCTCGAGAAAGCACTCATCACATTCAGCATGGCATACTCACCCGCATTTACCCGTATACGTGTCAAACACATCTGATTGCACCCTGTATCGCGTTCTAATGGCATTAATGGTTCCCAGCTACCTACTAAATGCAAATGTTCCAGCCCCAATCATTCGGGAATTCTCCATGCGCGGAGCGTCACAAATTATCTACTCAACTTTCGCACTGCGACGGACGGGGCACTACAACAAAACATCGAACGTCAAGGCATCCATTTGCAAACGAGACATGTGGCGAGTTATACACTGAGGATGCAATGGAACGTTTAATGCCACTAGGTTTACATGAACACTTTCACGAAGGTAAAACGAAAACGAGCACAACAATAAAGCATGCCGTACAATAAATTAAACGCTCCTCACAAGCGAATGACGGACATGATGATGAATGTTCACAATAGCCATGAATACATTTCACGCAAGGAGAAAGCCGATGACACCAGGGGTTAACCCGACAGGTACCGAAGGCAAATATAAGAAGCCATGGCAGCGGGCGACACCGCGCTCGTTTACACTATGCTGCTGTTGTTCGACGATCATTCGGGCTGAGATCACACTTGAGTCCTGAAAGGAAAGGGCAGCGACGTAAACATAGCGTAAACAACACATTAATGCATGTCTCGCGACAGGCTGTTAGAAATTTCGTGACAGATTCTCTTTGCAATGTATGTACTTAATGCTCTTCGCAACGAGTGACAACGCCCCATTTTGTGACAAAACTTCCACCGGCTGTATCGCGAAGGACGAACTTCGGCGGGTTAAACCCTTGCCGGACGAGAGGGGTGGATGCCACCCCTCAAGCAGTGTTTCCGGGACCAAGGCAAAACGGCGCTAGACAGCACCGTGAAATTTGGCGTAGCTGGCGATACATTTATTGCGGATGTTTTGAAAAAAGGAGTGATCCCGGATCATCTCAGGTCAACGAGCGTCATAGCTCCTTAACCTGAGATGACCCGAGATCATTTTTTTCCGTACAAGAAATGCTTGGCTTGGCTACAATAAATATGGCTTGCAGAGCAAATCTTGCGCCAAATGTAGTTTTTTTGCTGCTGAAGGGCAATACGTATGCACAAACGGCAGATGACGGCATAAAATCGGTCCAGAATGGTAATCCACATGCGAACAGGTCACTTTAAATACGCAAATGACCTTTTTTAACGTCAAACGAGGTCAAGGACCTAAGATGACCTTTTAATCTAAGAACGCTCCTATGCTAATTTTTGGAACTTAATATGATAAAAGAGACGATCTTAGGCTGGCCCCAAAGGTGTCGTTTTTAACTTAAAAAAATCGACTTATAATCTCCAAGGTAAAGTTTGACCTGACCTTGGACGTTACTGGTTGGCCTGACGGGGTCGACCCGAGTACTGTTGGATTTCGTGGGCATACAGCTATCCATTATTTTTGTTCCGAGGCAATATCTCAGATAGGGGCTAAATGGCGAGGAGGTGCCTACCACCCCTCCCCAGTCATCGATGCGAGTGAAAATCCTTCCCGTCCAGGAAGGGTCAAATCCCATCCAATCAGGCCATACATCTGCGGTGAAAATAATAAAATATTGCTCCCCGGAACTATGCCGTCGTGCTGTGTGCTTCGAGCTCGTAAGCAAGTTTATCTGAATAGGGCAGCATGGCAACGTGCCACAGAAACTGACTGGATGGCAGAGTTGGAGAATCTCATGGGCTTCCTTGATGTACGACTTAAGTTTCTAACGTTGCCCCGGTAGCCAGTGTCAACCAATGGAATGACCAATCCTCGTCAATACAAGGATTTGTACGGCATTACCGTATGTCAACAAACGATCGTTTTATCTTTCCCGAGATTTTCCAGGGTGCCTTCTGCTCTGGTCGGTGTGATCATTCCTGACCTCCTTTATCTCGCGTGCTGGTCTTGTACACCAGTATGTACATTCAGCGGTGGCAGAATGTGATGCCTGAGACGTGTCATGTAGTGGAGAGCGGCAGACATCAGCCTAGCCGTTTGCGACAGCAGGACTTACGACCAGATAGTACCAAACCTCAGCTGATCTAAGCTTCGTTCCAAGTGCTGAGTTGGTCTGTGTTGAAGGCCGGTCTCCCAATTTTGACCCGTATTTTATATAATATGTTACTCTGTCATTTGACCCAAAGCCGGTTATCGGATTCTACTGTAATTTGAGGATATACGAAGGCTTATCAAACACGTGGGCTTCTTAAACATTCCATTACGCTTGATACGATCAAACGGCTTGTATTTTGTATTTAGCAACAATTTGTGACGCAAGGCTGGAGCTTCAGGCCGGTGTGTAATCGAGACATGAAGGACATGTGTGCAGGCAGACACGTAGTATGTTAAATTGTTTAATTCACCTTTTTTCAATGCGAGTCGGCACCTGTTCAACTAAGTGCGGCACAGCACACTTGGTATCGTCATATGTGCGGACAGTTCGTTGCACGACCACCTTATTCGATAAACACGTCATGTTATCGGAATAGCGCATCTCGCATCGACACAACACATTTCAGTAGCAAATGGAATTGGATTTCGACCTACTGCATCGTATCGTCACTGGCATTAGACTAAGTTCGAGGAGTTCGCTAATGGTCAATGGAGAGTGGTACGGTGTAGCTGATTTGGAAAATGTCATTCATTTTCGTTGACGGCAAAATCGCATTTTATCGCTTATGTAGCTTTAATTCTATGTTTGCCCACTGAATAAAGGTACGCAATATCGTTTACTTCAATCGGCTAGCATCAGATCTTCCACGTTGCCTAACTGGACCCCGTAGGACTCAGTGGGGTGAGGTCAGGAGAGTAAGGCGCCCACACGTGTTGAGTTCGGTAGGAGATAACGCGACGCCCGAAGTAAGACTGGAGCCACCTCCTCCTCCTCGTTCCTGAGGCGGTGTGTGGGGTCGCACCATCCTGTTGGAACCACTGCTATTCTCTATTGATGCCTTGTTCACCCTCCCCAAAGTCCTTCCACATCTTCTCCAGAACCTCCAGTAACGGTCGGTGCTCACAGTGGCCGTCTTTCCATTCTCCTCAAACCATTACGACGCATTCACTCCTTGGCTGCTTGTGCTCGTGGCCATCTATGCTGCGCACTTTTCTCCATTTTCTTTTCTTTTTTTTCTGTTTCTTTTTCATTTTCTCAAACACTTCTGTTGGTGGTGATAATCCCGAGAACACCATGTTCTTCCTGCTGCCACGTCCATAGAAAGAAAAATGTGCCTCATCTTAGAGTCCGATGTTCTCGATAACGTATGAATATGTGGCTGGCCATGGTCTTTGCGAATCAGTCACACATCTGCATTCTCGTGTGCATGTCTCTGTCAGGGTGTGCTTGACCTGAATGCGATAGGGGTATCGTTTTAGGTCCAGACGCGTGATCCTCCACAGTGAGCTGTACGAAACACCAAGAGCTTAACCCGTCCCCGACTGGGGGGCAGTTGACTGCCCCCCCCCCCCTTGAGGATTCTCTGGGATTGCGAGAGCACCAACAAACACAGAGTCACGAAACTTTGCGTACCTTTTGTTTTGTCAATTTTGCATCTCGTGTCACGATTTTGACCTCAGGTCAGGTCAGGTGCCTGACTTAGGTTAGGTTAAACAGACCTATGTCCAAAAAAGTTTAGCACCCTGTAACTTTTTCGAAAAACAAGATATTTCAAAAATACTTTCAGGGATTAGTGAAGGTGATAGATGCCACAAATCTGCTATCTCAGGTTTTTTGGAATTTTCCGGGTCATTGACCAAAGGTCAAACCCATTTTTAACACGTCGTCGTTTATTCGGAAACCGACGGAATATTTCATAACATTTTTAGTGTGAAGTCAAGCAGACATCTAGTTACCGTCACTGGGCAAAGTATCAATGACTTCCAGCCATTGACCTGAGGTCATGTCACGAATAACTGTAGTGACCCAAAATGTACCACCGTCAAAATCGGCGATGACTTACTCAGAATGGTTGCGCAGACGTATTTAATATCAGGAACCTCAAAAAGTTTGAAAAAGTAGCATATTTTGGAAATAAACAGGCTCTCGCGAATAAAGCTCCGCCAATTCTGTAGATTGGTGACTAATAAATTTTTCCCAAATTTAAGCATGAAAAACTATCATAAGGACCACTAAGATCAATAAGACATACATAGATCGTCTTTTTTCGCGAAAATAAAGGAATGCTAAAATAAGTTCCCGTCAATTTGTTACTGCATACGGCAGCAGCACACGCCTACAGCTGCAGCGAGAAATGCCGTGTCTTTAACTCAACGTTTCGGCGTATATATTGAACAAGTCTGAGGAAATTAGACGTCTATCGGCATCCGCGGACCTTTACTTGTGCGCTGGTGCCTTTACCTATGCGTTTTTAGTCACAGCCCGTGAGGTTCAGACCATTTCTCGGTCTCATGCAGTCGGCTATGAGAAAACATATATAGGGCGTAAATTGCTTACATATTATCTAAAACTAAAAATGAGACCAGTTTCGAGCTCTACTCGTCACAAGCTTTCCAACGGTATGCATATTTTTATCATGCGACCAACCGTTCGTGAGTTAGAGGGGGGCAACTGCCCCCAGTCGGTCATGTTCGAAACGGACCGACGGTCGTGCGCGGGTTAATGATGTCGGCGGAGGGAACGCTTAGGGCTCTCCAAGGCAGCATCAGACGTACCCGTGTTATCAATGGCTCTAGCTGTTATTGGACACCCAGAATATCCTTTGTTCAGATTACGAACAGTACCCTTTTTGCCACTTCTGGAGCAGCTTCAACCCGCGCACGACCGTCGGTCGGTTAAGATCATGCCCGACTGGGGGGGGGGGGCGGTTGGTCGTCCTCCCTCTAACTGACGAACGGTTGGTCGCACGGTAAAAATAAGGACACTGTTGAAAAGCTTGTGACGAGTAGTCCTCGAAACTGGTCTGATTTTTAGTTTTAGATAATATGTAAGCAATTTACGTCCTATATATGTTTTCTCATGGCCGACTGCATGGGACCAAGAAATGGCCTGAATCTCAAGGGCTGTGACTAATAACGCATAGGTAAAAGCACCAGCGCACAAGTAAAGGTCCGCAAATACCGATACACATCTAATTTCTCGGATCTGTTCAATATATACGTCAAAACGTTGAGTTAAAGACACGGCAATTTTTGCGCCGGCTGTCGGCGTGCGCCGCAGCCGTACGCAGTAAGAAATTAACGTTAACTAATTTTAGCGTTCCTTTATTTTCGCGAAAAAGACGATCTATGTATATTTGATTGATCTTAGAGGTTCTTGTGATGGTTTTTCATGCCTAAATTTCGGAAAAATTCATTAGTTTCCAATTTACAAAATTGGCGGAGCTTTATTCGCGAGAGCCTGTTTATTTCCAAAATATGCTATTTTTTCAAACTTTTTGAGGTTAGTGGTATTACTTACGTCTGTGCAAGCTAGTTCTGCCATTTTCTACCCATCCTGAGTAATTCATCGCCGATTTTGACGGTGGTACATTTTGGGTCACTACAGTTATTCGTGATCTGACCTCAGGTCAATGGCTGGAAGTCATTGATACTTTGCCCAGTGACGGTAACTAGATGTCTGCTTGACTCCACACTAAAAATGTTATGAAATATTCCATCGGTTTCCGAAAAACGACCACATGTGTTAAAGATGGGCTTGAACTTAGGTCAATGACCCGGAAAATTCCGAAAAATCTGAGATAGCAGATTTGTTGCTATCAAGATGACTAATCCCTGAAAAAATTATTGTGATATCTCGTTTTTCGAAAAAGTTACAGGGTGCTAAACTTTTTTGGACATAGATCTGTTTGACCTGAACTAGGTCAGGCACCTGACCTGAGCTGAGGTTAAAGCTTTGATACAATGTGTAAAAATGATCAGGCGAAAGGTACACAAAGTTACGTGGCGCTGTGTTTGTTTGTTCTCTCGCAATCCCAAAAAAACCTCAGGGGGGGGGGGCGGTCAACTGCCCCCTCAGTCGGGGACGGGTTAAGGTTAGAAGAAGGAAGTTCTCGATGGTGGGTTACATCTGGACTCACGCTGGAACTGTCTCCGGACGGTCACCACTGATCTGATTTGAAGACAAACCTCGACGATTTGCCACCTGTTGGTTGACTGGCAGCTGTATGGCAATCGATGATAGAAATAATTTGAAATCATGACATAAAAAACATTTGAGATAAACTTCCCATTCATGCAAAAAAACCACGCGCACCTGCACGTTCTCTTGCTTTACTAAGGGTCTTTATCCCACAAAGATTTTGGATCATGTGGTGTTAAAAATCAAATTTTCCTATCAACGAAATCAATTCTAACTTTGTCCACATTGACTACTGACTGGCGATACCAAGTACAGTATTCCGAAATTGAAAGGCACATGCTTATCGTGAATACCCCTGCCGAAGTGCATTGATACCGTTTGAAAATGAACAGTGGAAATCATTATTTGGTGACATCTGTCGAAGTGGTTGAATAGGTGCCGAAATTCGTTTGTGCGTCACGATACGAACTGAGCTATGCTGCATTTAACTGGACACGTTACCGACTCGCATTGAGAAAAGGCGTAGTACTATTAAAATGTGACTCAATTTTGTTACCTGGAGGTGTGGCTTCCTCTCTCTCTCTCTCTCTCTCTCTCTCTCTCTCTCTCTCTCTCTCTCTCTCTCTCTCTATTTAACTGGACACGTTACCGACTCGCATTGAAAAAAGGTGTAGTACTATTAAATGTGACTCAATTTTGTTACCTGGAGGTGTGGCTTCCTCTCTCTTCCTCTCTCTCTCTCTCTCTCTCTCTCTCTCTTTATCTTTCTCTCCCCTTCCCTTTTTCTTTCTCTATCTTCCTTGTTCTCTCTCACCTGCCGAAGGGTTCCTCACGGCTAACACGCATCCCCGCCATGCAGGACTAGCTATGACGTCTCAGCTGTCAGGCGACCGCCTCAGATCTCCGTGTTGACGTGCGAGGGCGGCGGGGGCAACAGAAGGCGACAGGCGCTACAACAAAAACACACTTCAGAGCCGGGACTGGACCCCGCGCGGCGGCTTTGAGTCACAGGGGAGACAACACACGAGCGCAAAATCACATTTTTGCGGAGCTCCCATTCAGCCAGACACGCTCAAGGTTGAGACCAATGATAGCTATGCTCCGGCACATGCACAATGTTCTAATCATATTTATGGGGGTGCTAAAAGCTATTCAATAGATAATGAGGCATGCAAACGCCATGATTTCATCTCACAGAACGTAGATATGTTTGGTTTGGTTGCAGCGTGTTTAGAAAAAAACATTTCAAGGGCACGAAAAATATGACTAAAGCACATTAACCCTATTCCCGGCAGGGGGGGGCGGAATCCGCCCCCCCCTCGGGTTTTTTGCTTGCCAATTCCAGGCTTTTTGACGTAGCTTCACGAAACTTGGTGACTTTTCCTAGCTATTCCTTCTACGCGCCGTGACAAAATTTCGAAATTCTATTTTGCTCAGGGGCGGAGCCAGGCAACGTTTTTGGGAGGCACCTCAGGTCATTTTTGGCCATGTTGAGGGTAAAAGGAAAATGTCTGCCAAAAACAGAGTTTTTAAGATGGAACTTAAAACTTTACATGAATATATAGCTAAATAGCTGGGCAATGTGCATATGTAATTTTGTTTATCTGAGGTCACTTTACAAGGTCAGGTCAAGGTCAAAAGTCAAAATTTATTTTTTCGCCATAATTTCGGCGCCGTTTTTTCAAATGCCAAACCCGGAATATATATGACGTAGAAAGATGCCCTCTACTTGTGTACAAAGTTTCAGCTTGATATCAGGTCAGGTCACGGAGCTATGACCTAAAATGTCAGTGCACGTACCATATATCGCAAAAGCCAAAAAATGAATTTTTTGGAATAGAGTGAATTTAATCGATTAAAAACGTTTACAGATAATATTGAATGCACACGACATCATTCCAGGTGACCCCAAGGTCACTGGAGGTCATTTAAGGTCAAAGGTCACATGCTGATCTGAGAAACGTGTGACCATGACAGTTCCCCCTTTTTTATGTCCCTGGCACCGCCTATGCTAACATTATACAAACATTGTAATGCGATTTGTACTTCTTTAGCATAACATGACTAGCAGAAGCTAAAAAAGTGTTTTGGCCTCTTTTGTTCATGCAGTTGTTAGAAAACTAATCCTCCTATTTTTGAAACCCTGTGAACGCCCATGAATTTTCTAAAAATTTCAAATTTGCATACCCATGGTAAAAGCCCTATCCATAATCTCTCGATTGATGCCAGTTTCATCGAAATCGGTCCATAAACAACGGAGTTATAAGAAGTCAAAAAGTACCCCCCATTTTGACATTTTTGCCCCCCTGTATCGACAAATTTCAAAATTTTGAAAATTTCTTTTTATCAAAATGTAGTTCACGTCACGGCAAATCGATTGCCGTTTGTTGCGATGAAATCGGATAAGTAGTTCTCGAGATCTCAGGGGGGGGCCGAATCCGCCCCCCCCTGCCGGGAATCGGCCATACCGTCTAGCCCTCCGGGAATAGGGTTAAGGCTGTGTGAAAGAATCCATCAATTCGTCTTCTTCCTTATTCCATTATTATTTAATTTGACCCCTTGTTTTCCAACCTAAGGATCTGTTAAGTATATGAAAGGCAGTTAACCATCCCTAATCTGTTTGGCTGCTGATGACCGAAAAAAGGATTACAGTTTCTTTCGGCAGTCGGAGGAACGTTTCGGTGGGCAACGTTCGCTACATCTGTTACCGGACAGCGACGGCTGAAGTCGCAGTCCGCCAGACAGCGACTTGGTGCCCCGACGGAAAGTGACAGGACGGAAATTCACGGAAAGTTTGACTGAGGAGGGTGCCCCGCGGACTGACGGAGAGTGAACCTACTGGTTGACAGAGAGTGACAGCAGGGGTTTGCAATGACCCCTTGGACTGACGGAGAGCGACCCCCTGGGCTGACGGGCAGTGAACCCGTTGGCTGATGGCGAGTGATCGCGTGGGCTGACGGAGAGTGATCCCGTGGGTTGACAGAGAGTGACCCTGTTGGCTGATGGAGAATGACCCTGTGGGTTGACGGCGGCGGTTTGGAAAGAACGCAAGGCTGCCGCTCGCAGCCAGCCCTGCCCCCGGGAAGCGGAGGAGCGTTTCTCCCGTCCGCCGTGTGACAACGGACAGCTGTCGGTGCGGCCAGGGCCGTCCGATTCTCCCACCCAGAGCTTACTCCCTCCGGCAGTGACCGGCTAATTTGCAGTCCGAGCTTCCCATTAACTGCCTCTCGACGAGTAGCGGTGATGACGCGCCGCCGTGTAAATGTGGCTCTGATTTCTCGCACAAATCTACGCTTTTCTGAACGAACGAAAGTAAAAGTTTTTTCGGCTAGTTATAACTAACAGCGACACAGTCAGCCCTGCTCAGGCAGCACCCTTTGACGTATTCTTTAACATATGAAAAACTTATGACGTCGTGCTTGTACCTCTTTGACATAGCTTCTTTGTGTTGCCTTTTGTTTTCAAAGTCGCGGGAGTCCTCAACAGAATATCATCTTTTGAGATGCTGTTGACTCGTGTTTCGAACACGACAATAGTATTTCCATATATTTGAGCCGACTTGTGCCGCGAACCCGAGAGGTGCCGCTGGCCTTAGTTTCTATAACAGAGAGTACAAAAAAAGGAAATAAGAAAAAAGTATGATCTCTATAACCATTTTCTACCCGGATAGCGAGTATCACAAAGTAATTTTCATATATATATATATATATATATATATATATATAAACTCGTACCTTTTTAAGGCATTCCATTCCAAATTTTAATCGAAGAATGCACGGGCCAAAATTATTCCAAGGAATTAAGCAGCTTCCGTTCAAGTTCTTCACATGTCCTAATGCTGCGTTAATTACCCACACGTATGCACACAGCCCAGTTGGTAAGGCCGTCTTATAAAAGATCTTGGTATTCCCTGGCTGTGCGTAATGACCAGCTACGGTGGCAAGACTGCACGAATATTTCGGACGGTTGTTGCCAGTCATCCGCGCGGCAGTCCGACATCGTATAGATAAAATGTTTGCACTACGATTTTTTGCGGCGATTTCATTGGGATTCCTGCATAGCTCATACCACAGATCCAAAAACAAACTAATCGCAGACGCATTACAGATAAAACGGAGCTGAGTGCCATGCACGTGATATATCACGCATAGCCAAAACACGGCGGGCTGGCAAGAATCACTCAAGCGTACAGCAGACACCTAGAAACAATGGAGTTCATGCAAGCCATAAAGTCCAGACTAAAACGTTTACGTCCTATACAAACGCTTCGCGCGGACACACGGGCGCACGGACTTGCGTGCAACCTCATAATGTTGCATACTATGTAAGGAAGCCACCACATGACGGTGTCAACTGGCATCCAGTTCCGTGCACTTGACTGGCAGCCACAACGGATCATTTGTGGAGTCTGAGATTTTACGGTCGCGATATCAGATGTATGGCGGCTAAAATGACGCGATTTACCCCATGCAAGGGTAAGCAAATTTCCCATGTCCTAGTAGAAACTGCTCGAGCCAAACGCAGCAGTTCGATAAGTCCGTTTCTGGGACAATAGTACGACTCCGAGCTCAGGAAGGAAAAGCTTCGGATGCGGCGATTTAAAGCCGAGATCATCCTGTTCCAAGCGATTCATAAAAGAGAAGGACGGGAACTCTCCGCATCTAACGAGTTTGAGCCCAGGACCGCTGATCTTGGTTCACTGCCTTATATGGCCATCTGTGTTGCTGTTTCTTCTGTTTCATGTCCCGAATACTGACAGGAGGCCATCTCTAACCGCGCGTTCACGACCGACCCGAGGGCCGTTCCTCTCCACCCACCGCTGACCAGGGAGATTCGCCGACTCAGTCCTTTGACCCCGGAGCCTCTCGCCGCCGTCGGCCGTCGCCGGCACCGCCGGCACTCACCCTTGGCAGGCCGGCGAGGACGACTTGGTGCGGACGCAGCCGCAGGTGACCAAAGACCGGGCCGGGTCGCCGCGCGCTGGCTCGGCCACTGTCGTCAGGAACACGCTCGAGAAGCCCGAGCCGCGACGGTAGGCGTCGGCTGTCCGTGACGAACAGTAGTCGTAGATCATCTTGCTGATGGCCAGCCGCACCTGCCGGCCGGCCGCCAGTCGTCGCGGTAGTGACGGAGATATCTCAATGACGGCCGGTCCGACAGCAGGACAGATGGCAGCAGGCCTGCCGTTGGCTGGCGGGCGTCGGTCGCAACACTGCTGGCCGTTTGTGCCCGTGGGGTAAAAGACTTTCCTCGCCGATGGCGATGAAGGCGTTAGAAGGAAATCTTTCGTCATACTGCGCGTGTTACTGTAGTCATTTTTTCCCGACATCCCCCCATTTGGTTTTCCGAAAACGAAACTTAAAAGAAGTTGACCAGGTCACCAAAGGTCAGGACGTACGACCTTCTAAACTGGGTTATGGACACGGTTTTCAGGTACTGTTAAGACTTCGAGATCTGTGTACTCCTTTCGACACGGCTTATAAGTAGGCCATCGGGGACGACACAGCACATTTCATATAGACATGTTTCAGAAAACCGACTACTGGTTGACTACTACTACTCCAGCGGCATTTTTCAGATCAAACACGTCTTTATATGAACAGTCGGCCCTGATGAAATATGCCCTTTAGTCATCCGTCATTACACGAAAGCTGTTAACCATACTGCTGGTGGGCGACAGGATCCGAGGACGTGGCATTTCCGGCGACTGGGATCCGACGGCTTCCGGTTTTAGTCCATGCTCGCGGCAGTGGCCAAAACGTCAGGCTGCGCAACTGAGCAGCCAACTGCTGTCAGTGCCTCCGTGTCGAAAGGTCGGCTCGTTCCATATTCGGGCACCGTGCTCCCAGCGAGCGTCAGAATTTAGTGTGATTTGACGGCGCGGTATTCTTAGACTCTCTGAAGTTGGACAGTTAGTCACGCCTGGGCACTTTAAAACGCTCGCCAAACAATTTCGCGGGTCTTAAGCAGTTTAAATGGGGTTGATTACATTGGAAAATCTGGCACCTGGTAACAATGCAGACACAAGCCCAAAACAAGCACATTTCTCAACACAAAACGCAGAAGACCTCCCTGACCGAGGCTGGGACATCCATAAGAGCTTAACAAAAGCATGAACATGTTGAAAGACGTCCAATGTGAGTCGTCTTTTTCTGAATTATGACAATAGCCTGACGGCTGAAGGTTGAATGTGATTTTAACGCATTCAGTACCATATTTTTCGCCAATTTTAACATCGAGAAATTATCTGTAGACCAGTTTCCCTTAACGGTGTGATGAAAACCGATTAAATAAACTTCGAAACAACTCTGCTGGTTTTCATTGTTTCTCAGCATGTTCAGAGACGCAGATTTTTATCGAGGTAAGTACTCTGTGTTTTGCCAAGAATGTTCTGTTTCCCATTGAGGAGCCACTGACATTTCCGTGCAACCCGAAAGATCTGCCGGTATCGGTGAGTCGGCGCAAGTTGTACACTTCCGGACGTCGACAGGAATATCCTGTCTCCACCTCAGCGCGATGACACTGTCCACCGCAGCACTGCGCCCAGTACCGAGAAGCGCACACTCAGGCTGGCACATGACAGTGACGAACAGCATCCGATTTCAGCCACTGATTCATGCCTCCGCGCGCACGACAGATAAAACTATTCGCCCGGCACTTTTCGTGCCAGCTGACACGGAGGAAGCAGCAGCATTTTCAATTTCCAGGGAGCGTCACAGTGAAATGATGATCGCGGTCCTAATTCCGCCATGTTAAATATATCACGCGCCGCCGGCGACCCCGCCTTCCCGCACTTTGGCGGCCGCGGCTGAAGGTCACGGGTCACGGGTCGGAGTTGTGACCAGCGGCGCGCGGGCGGCGCTCATCTGCGCCGAACAGTCGCCGCCGGCCACACACGAGTCCGCCGGGACGCCGCCGGCGCTGCTGTGACGGCGGCCGCCGCCGTAAAGCGGCGCCGCCGGCGCGCCACGACCGCGTCCGACGGCAAATCGTCCGCCGGCGCCGGCGCCGCCCGCAAACGGCCACCCGGACGGCCAGAACGTGGCACGGCAGCCGCTGGCGGCGCGTCGGTCTCCGCCTGACACGCAGAGCTGGTGTCAGAGTCGCCAGGGTGAGGTCAGGTCATCAGAACTCGTGTCAGAGTCGCCAGGACGGGGCCAGGTCATCAGAACTCGTGTAAGAGTCGCCAGGACTGGGCCAGGTCATCAGACCTCGTGTCAGAGTCGCCAGGGTGAGGTCAGGTCATCAGAACTCGTGTCAGAGTCGCCAGGACGGGGCCAGGTCATCAGAACTCATGTCGGGATCGCCAGGACTGGGCCAGGTCATCAGAACTCGTGTCAGGGTCGCCAGGACTGGGCCAGGTCATCAGAACTCGTGTCAGGGTCGCCAGGACTGGGCCAGGTTCAGAGGTCATGTAAGGATCACCAGGACAGGGCCAGATCATCAGAGCCGTGTGAGGATCGCCAGGACGAGGTCAGCCGGGGTCAGGTCATCAGAACTCGCGTAAAGGTCGCCAGGACGGGACCAGATGATCAAAACTCGTGTCAAGGTTGCCAGGGCGGGGTCAGGACACCAGAGCTCTTGTCAGGGTCGCCAGGACCGGACGAGGACATCAGAGCTCGTTTCACGGTCTCTAGGACGGATTCAGGTCTCCAGATGCCGCATAAAGAGATCGTGTTACCTCAAGCGTGGGAAGGGCCGTAAACCATATAACGCCGTTCAGGGCTCGAGTCCCCAATAGGGACCCTCCAGAGAGACCATCAAACACCCTATTACAGAGCCAAAAGGCATTCCACGGCACACATAAACGGCGAGTTAACCACTGCTTTAGTGCCGACAGTTTTTCGAGCCCGTTTAAGATAGCCCGCTGCATGTGTCTATGATGGTTTTGCATGTGCAATCCCTCCACCTGAACGTTTATCTCCGTTATATTTGCTGCAAAATGCCGGGCTGCAAACTGGCGCTTTTGCTATGAACTGGTGCTGGTGAGGGGCGAGAGTTGTCAATGAACACGCTCCAATGGCTTGGAACACGACGTGTGACGAGGCATCGCGGGGTCATAAAGATGTCCTGCAAGGGACCCTAGAACACCAAGGCAAAATATCGTCCATTCGTGACTCCACCAGTATCAGACGGGACTTGACACTGATTCACCTTCCGCCAGTCCGGGTGGTGTAGCCGGTCAGAAATCAATCGTTCCTAATCGACCAATTTCTTCCCTGATCTTTCAGAGATTTCATCTTCCAGGCTATTAATTTTACAAACATCCCGAACACATTGGACTTACCGATCGCATTTCTTCGTCCGATTGATTGATAAAAATGCGCGGCAGAAAGGTTCTTAGGTAACGATGTATTTAAGCTAACGTTGGAGAGGCATATTTAATTTTAGTAACTATTTGAAGATTTCCAATGCTCCGTACCTTTCGTTTTACGTCGGATGATAACGTAACGAAAAGCCTGGCAATATTAGAAAATATACCGCTAGTAAACATCCCCTAAGCGCCTTACATAATACGGTTTGTGACATTTCCCTTGTGCCTAGATTCGCCATTTATTCATTACCTCAGTTTCAACCCAATGTCTTAACTGCCATAAAAATGGAGCAAGAACTCTGGAACGTAGCAATCCTGAGCTTATATTCTGACGTAAAACGAATGATTTAGAGCACTACGCAAAACAACAAAAAATTTCATTAAACGCAAAGAAACTTGGAATTCAAATATGCACAAAACGTCGGGTATTAAAAGCTGCAACAAACTCTGCGCTGAGTCATTCCGGTTGGTGTTTTGGTTCGAGCCCACTGTTTTTGTGGAATCAAGCAAAAGTTCATAATCAGAAAACGAATAAAAAGGACGTGTTTTACGGCATTTGTATCCAATATTTCGCCGTGGCCGCATTTTCAAGAGTCGTTATTGTCCAGTTGTTGGTCCAGTCCGGGATAGTGAAGTCTCCGGTGTTTCCCGGTGCAGTCCGGTCCGGTTTTCTGGGGTCTGTCTGAGTTCTCTGTCCGGTCCGGTCCGGGCCAGACTGACAGGATCGATCTCTAGCCCTGTCTGGTCTGGTCTGGTCCAGTCCGATTGGATTTACCTCCGGACCGTTCCAGCCCGGTCCGGATTGACAAGTCTGTCTCTGGTCCGGCGCGGTGAAGACTGGCAGGCCTGTCTCTGGTCCGATGTGACAGCCGGGCACCACCGTCACAGCAGTTCCGCCGCACGGGCCGGCCGCGACAGGCAGACAACTGGGTCAAGGCCGGGCGGCGGCCGCGCCCCCTTCAGCCTCTAAGTGCACGCCGTGTCACGGCGGACAGCGGCCGCCCAGACGCCGGACGTCGCCAAGCGCAGCTCATAGGGCACGACAGAAGCCCGCTGGGAGTGGTATATTGCCGCCTGGTGTTCGACGACAGATGGTTTGTGACTCCAGCGGCCGTGTAAGTTAAGGTCCGTCGCTCCGGATCAGGATTGTGCAGCGGGGAAACCTGCCTAAATGGAATCAGTGTCGGTCCGGGTCATACATGCAAAGTGTACAGGGCGCCTATCTCCCTCCGACCATGGTAATTCCGAGCGATATGGGGAACGCGTTTCGCAACCATCCAAACAAAACGCTGCGCGCCGTTGGGTGAATGCAGTGAATCGAAGCGCAAACGGTCATCGCGTTCGCATAATGCCTGGCCGACATCAGAACACTAACTACCTCTCCATTGAGGAAGCAGTAGAGCAGCGACACGAAGAAGCCCTGGAAGGAGGCCAGGAAGTGTGTCAGGTACGACCACACGGCGAACTCCTCTACGGAGCGGTCCAGCGGCGCGTCCACCATGTTGATGATGTTGTTGATGCCGAGCAGCGGCAACAGCACCACGGCAGCCTTCACCGCCTTCCTGAAACACGGCATCGACCAGGTCACGGCGCCGGCCGGCCGGGCGCGCCATCGATTGCGTCCGTCTCCGTGACGCGCCTTTGTCGAGTTATGGGGTTCACCGACCGGCGCGGCCTGAGCCCCGCAGCGCGACCCGAGCAAGGCCTTTCGCAGGGTCCACCAAGGCGACCTCCCGAGCAAGCTGGGACGATGCGGCAAAAATCCCTGAAGAGGTTTGGCAGCTACTGAGATAATGGAGAGAGCTTGTGTAGGGGGGCACAGTCCACTAAGACCTCAAGAGGCCGCCCGAGGACCCATTATCGGGCTGCTGTCGTTGAGCTTATTAACCAACGATCTCTCCCGCCCACTGCCTCGATATAACGTATCCACATCGAAGACACCAGTTACTGGGACACATGTCCTGCCTAATTCCACCAGCATTTGAGATATCAAATGGCCGCACCATTTCACTCCGGAAATGACACTCCTTGTAAATCGCATGTTTCCCCTGGCATACTTCACTGTCCTCCAATCTGGGGCGGAGCGGCCACGAAACTACATCGCATTCCGGCGATAAATTTCGCTGCCAGGACTCTAGTGGAGCACGGCGGAGGAAACAGACGGGTCCGATAATGAATATCTATCATCCGGCCAAGCTTCCGCGGAGCCGGAGTGGTCAGGGCGTGCCACGTGATCAAGATATACAAGGCGCAGTGTGCCGAACCCACCCCTGCAGCGGTAAAATACCGGATTTTGGCTCGCTCCCATGTGTCGCGAGGTTCAACCTTCTGTGTACTCAGCGACCGCCTTGAGTACCGAAGTGCAGGCCGTCCTCTTCTCAGAAGACCCCTCGAATAGGACAACCGTATCACGGAACTAGCTGTCGTCAGCTGCGACTGCAAACGCTTTAGTGCTGCGTTCCCGAAGACGCTGCGAGGTTTGTTTAGCGGCAGCCGGTTGGATTGGTCGCGCATCACTTGTTTTACATCTAGTAATGGAGTCAGTTTTTTATTGGCTTCGTTCTCTGCTGTGCTCAAGTGGCAAATGAGATGCAATTTCTGCTCAAAACTGATTGCGATCTTGCGCACCTGTTGTGACGCAATTCCTCGCCGTCCATTCTGGAATGGATTTTAGTTTGATAAGTTACATTCCAATGGTTACATTACAGCAAACAGGCAGGGAGCGCCGTCGACCGGCTGTCCCAACGAACCAAACGTCTGCTCGCTCCCCAGCATTTCGGCCCATCTGGACCTCCTGAGCCTCACCACGTGCGCCGTGCCTGTGCCACGTTCACACCCATCATGGTGTTTCGTTCTGTCTCCTGGTCAGTGCACTAGTTGGTCCGTGTGTTGGCATATGCGCTCGGCTGTGCGAAGAGTGTAAAGGTGGTCTTTGTGTCTGTCTTCAGGCTAGGCCTCGAAAAACTAGCGTGTGAAACAAGCGTACTGAAAAATGACGGACAAAAGCACATTTTTTCCATGCGCGATGGCTTCCGAGATAATTTAATAGTTCTTTAACAGCAATTATATTTTTCAGCCGGCGTTGGAAACCTGAAAAACAATTAACGATTTCCAATGAACAGCTCAATCGCTCAATACACGGTCCTATTATTTCGCATTTTTAGCTGCACTCGATAAAAACTGTACTGGTTCATTTTCCATTTATCCTTTGCGTTGAATGCCATCTACTGCCACCAACAAAATGCTAAAAAGTATGGTACAGATCGCAGACGCTTTAACCCTATTCCCGGAGGGCTAGACGGTATGGTCGATTCCCGGCAGGGGGGGGGGATTCGGCCCCCCTGAGATCTCGAGAACTACTCATCCGATTTCATCGCAACAAACGGCAATCGATTTGCCGTGACGTGATCTACATCTTTATAAAAAGAAATTTTCAAAATTTAGAAATTTATGGATACAGGGGGGGGGGCAAAAATGTCAAAATGGGGGGTACTTTTGGACTTCTTATAACTCCGTTGTTTATGGACCGATTTCGATGAAACTGGCATCAATCGAGAGATTATGGATAGGGCTTTTACCATGGGTACACAAATCTCAAATTTTGAGAAAATTCATGGGCGTTCACAGGGTTTCAAAAATCGGAGGATTAGTTTTCTAACAACTGAATGAACAAAAGAGGCAAACACCCTTTTTTGGCTTCTGCTAGTCATGTTATACTAAAGAAGTACAAATCGCATTACAATGTTTGTATAATGTTAGCACAGGCGGTGCCAGGGACATGAAAAAGGGGGAACTGTCATGGTCACACGTTTCTCGGATCAACTTGTGACCTTTGACCTTAAATGACCTCCAGTGACCTTGGGGTTGCTTGGAATGATCTCGTGGGCATTTAATATTGTCTGTAAACGTTTTCAATCATTTCAATTTACTCTATTTCAAAAATTTCATTTTATGGCTTTTGCCATATAGGGTACGCGCACTGACATTTTAGGTCATACCTCCGTGACCCGACCTGATATCAAGCTGAAACTTGGTACACAAGTAGAAGGCACCCTTCTACGTCATATATATTCCGGGTTGGGCATTTGAAACAATGGCAGTGAAATTATTGCAAAAAAAACAATTTTGACTTTTGACCTTGGCCTTGACCTTGAAATTTTAAGTTTTATCTTAAAAACTTTGTTTTTGGCAGATATTTTCCTTTTACCAACAACATGGAACAATGCTTTTATCTTTTATGCTTTTATCAACATGGCCAAAAATGGCATGAGGTGCCTCCCAAAAACGTTGCCTGGCTTCGCCCCTGAGCAAAATAGAATTTTGAAATTTTGTCAAGACACGTAGAAATAACAGCTAGGAAAAGTCACCAAGTTTCGTGAAGCTGTGTTAAAAAGCCTGGAGTTGGCAAGCAAAAAACCCGAGGAGGGCGGATTTAGTCCCCCCTGCCGGGAATAGGGTTAATCGGTCGACTTTGACCCAAATGACAGTAAGTTTCTGCATGAGTGAAACTTGATGTTTTCGGTTGGGGATGCATGCTCAGACAGAAGAAGCCTAGCCTTCCCCCAAATATGGGTTTCTTATCGGATTTGGGGCACTTAACTTCACCAGTCTTGGGTTTTAGTTCTTTGTGTGACTTACGTATTTTGTATATTTAGTGATTTGTGCTGTTCAGTGATCCGTGATTTATAATTTACCTGCAAATATCACCATATGAGTGCAGGGCAACGCGTTGCAACGTGAGTGAATTCTTTAACATCCAGATTTTGCGACCTACATGATGACACTGAAGTAGGTTTGGGGCTTCTGAACTAGGCCAACTTCAAGCCACGAAGGTCCCCCCAAAATAAGAAAACTTCAGGCATTGTTTCGACGCATTTTTCACTTTGCGCAAAGCTTTGTTAAAAAGTTTTCTTGCCCCAAAACTCGACAACGATGGTACCAGCAACGTGATGTGTTAGTTATAACGTTAATCATGCAGCGAGAAATGAGCCTCAGTTTGACTGCGTGAAAAAAACTTGTGCTGCTACAGGATATCTCTATAGTGTGGAAGTATGTTTTCTTTGATACGTCTTGTTAAAAAACGACCGCATGCTCCGCATTTGCCAGTTTCTTGATACATCGCTCAGGCTCTCGGTCCTTTCTTTTCACAATTTCGTCGAGACAGCTATCAGATGTACAAAATTATTTATTTATTTATATAATACCTTTTCAAGACACTAATCTCGTCTTCACAGTGGTGGAAAGCTCGCACAAGTAACTGTCTGAAAATTATTTGCGGTGCACCAGGTCTGTATGTAACATATGTCGTCTGTAGAGAAAAAGTAAGTGGATCAAAAAACTAATCGGAGCATCGGATTCAAAAGCTCACGCCCTGCTCCCACTAGCTCTAAGGTGATTACATTACATACATTAACGTACTGCAAAACATAGTAAAACGTAACTTCAGGACGAAAAATCCCATGGACAAATTAAACTTTGTAATTTACTATAGAAGTCCTACCACGTCCACGGCCATTCTGAAAAAAAAACATTCGCAAAACCATGTCGCACTGTAGAAATCTAATGTCATCCACTGCTATAAAGTTACTAAAGGAGAGTGTGTACTCCTCCCTAATGTTGGATATATTGGATAGACCACGACCACCCTAAGCAGATGCCTAACAATGCATTTGCAGAGTGGCGGCCCACTGACGCATAGCGAGAGACACCACCCAGAAGACCGACTTTACCAGAGAACATAGATCTTACCATCAATCGGCAAGTTCAGGCGTGCAGTGAAAGGGGGTTTCGCACTAACGCACAATGGAACGGGGGCACAAAAGTGCCCCCTCCGATGTAGGAAACGGAAAGAGTTAGGGGCATGAAATGTTCTGGACAAGGTGGGGTTATAATGATTTACGTTGTCGCAATATTACGATGTCACAAAGCAAATCTATCTTAGGTGACAAGTTATTTGACCTTGACCTTTGATGACCTTGACTTTCACTGACCCTGGTATATGTAAGCGTATCAGTGTGCACACAAGTGTTTTTATGAAGGTCTCTGAAAGCATATTTCATACATACCGAAATGTAGCAAAGCAAATCTGAATCAGGTCAGTAGCCGGTTGACCTTGACCTTTGATAACCTTGATTCTTATTGAACCTGGCTTTGGTCTTGGTATATACATCACTTATGCCCGAATGATGTCGCCTGATTGTTTTTAAGCGGTAATCTTCGGTACAACGCTAGTCCTTTCGCAAAATTCCCATTTGTCAGCGACAACCACTATTTTCATTATGTTTGCTTGACTTCAAATGCTTGAAACTTCAAAAACGTCTGGCCGATTTCCGATTTTTCTGGGCCAATCGACGAATTATTCAATTGTCATAAATGTCACAAAGTACCAGCAACCAGTTCCGATCAGTTCTCCATATTTTCCAGAAAAACAGGTGGGGGGCACAAAAAGATCCCAATTCCAGTGCGCATGTTAACTCGCGAAGAATCCTGCAGTTGTACGAAGGACTGGCTCTAACCGACGAACAAAGATAAGCTTACCTCGTAAATGCGAAGGCCTTTAAGTTTATTAACATGTGTTTTCAAACGTATGTAAGTAAGTCTCGCCTACAAAGGCTGCGAATCGTCTGCGGACGGTTTTGAAACTATGTAGCTAGTTTGATTTTATGTTGTATCTGTCTCGATAATGTCAGCAGTATAGACGAAACGTCGACATATAATTTAACCTGACATGAACCTTCCTCTGATAATACGCATTGCTTGCCATGAATATCGGAAATATATTACACCACCATACGAAAGAAGCCAAGAAAACCAAAGACCATAAAACTCTCAAAACGTCTCATTCATGCCAAACTGGCTGTTGATTTTAACCAACTCTGCATATCTATGAAACATTATACACAAATTGTCTCAGGTGATCGCTACAGACTGCTTGCAGGAAAACTTGTCTTAACATGATAGTGTCTTGTACAGGGGTGTTTACCCATGCCATTTTTTCATGTTGTTTACATGGTATTTCATATGTTATGAGAATTAACAATGGCTGAAGCATCTTGGTGCACCATATGTCATAGCCATATGTATGGGAATGCAAGGAGGGCAAGTGCTCATAGGATGCCATAGGTGACAGGACAGTGAAGCTAAAAATGCTTTGTATCAATAAAACGAAATGTAGCCCAAAATGCATACTGCTTCTCACAATGCAAACACTGTGTACAAAAAAAAACGCGCATTTTGATATGATACGTTAAATATTCTGGAATATTATACACAAGCACTTACCCTCTTAACCTTCCAGATATGTTGAAAAAGAATGGCAAGTGTCGTGGAAATAGCATTGACATGACTATGGTGATGTAAAAAAAAACTGTGGATGCACAGTGATGGGTTGGGGATGCACGTGCATCGTCCAACTGACATGTTCATATAAAAACTTCATATGAAGTTAGGCAAGTGGGTTCCTACCTCAAACGCAGCGCGGCTATACAACTACTGTATCTGTGAAGTGCCAGGCGTTGCTTATGAAAAGGTTCTTAAAAAAAATGTTGATCCGCTCACAAGTAGCAGGCATAAAGACGAAGTATGATACTGGGAAAAGGTGTTCAAACAGCTTTGGAATGCTCAGTGGTATATTGCTTATAGCGTCGTTACCTGATAGTTGCATTCATCCATTCGCGGAAACGACTGAGATTTCATATATTTTTGCCGTTGATTTGAAAATGGGTTCCTCAACATTACCTATCGTTTAGAAGGGCTGCCCAATAGAGAAAGCCAAGCGATGAGATACTCGGATAATTTTAAGGGTTCTGGGAATTGAGGAACGTACTTCCCGGCACCAGCTGGCACAATACAAGATAAGCCGGAGCCATTTACAACTGCCTGCCTGTTATAATAGGGCAATATAGTTCTGCTTTATTTACGGTGTCTACGCGATTACGGTAATTAACGTTACTGGCATACCACGTCGACCAGTTATGACGGGAAATCCATCCAGCAGATTTATCATAAGCATTTGGTCGTGCACTCTCACAATACATCGTTAAGACTGCTGCGTATGAAAGTAAACTGAAGCATCCTGTCAATGTGGAAAAACCTACGATTTTCAGTCCCATTTTGTCAAGATTACCCTGTTACAGTGAATAGATCCTCCTAGTTTATTTCCCATGACCAGGTGGCCAATGTTGCCACCTGAATCCACAATGCCTGAGACATCTCCCATTTAACCCGGCAAACCCCTTCCACTGAACGGAATATCGATGGGAGGAATACGTTAGTGGAATTCGCCGGCGGAGGCGTTCTCGGATGAAACGGCTTCAAGCGGTTCCTGACATTAGAGTCCGCCATGTTACCGCGCCTGACCAGAAATGTCGGAGGAATCTCACTGCAAGTGGCAGATTTCACGGTATCGTGCCCACCACCCAGACTGAATCCCCGGAATAGCACTGCGGCCCGCTATTTTTGCTCTGGATTATTAGACCCGAAGGCTGGGCTGTCAGACAGAGGACAACTGACTGCCTACGAGCAGAACCTTACTCTCTGGAATACGGTCCTATCGGCGCTTGCTGGAACACCGCATCAGATAAAGTACAATTTAAACCTGACAAAATCGGTCGTATAGGTCCACGGGCGACAAGCAAAGTTCCATGGAAATGTACCTCTGCGGGATTAGGCCAGATCAGCTACGGCTCAAGACGTTTTTCTTCATTTGGGGATCACCAGACAGCCATTCTGTGACCGACAGTAATGATGTCTCAGTGCCAATGGTATGACAAGATATGTTCGAGATGAACAGCCGATGCCGGCTGAGACGGTAAACGACGGGCCAGTGCCCTCCAACCAAGGAACTTTCGAAAACCTCGTCGCGACGGAAGCATGGACCAATCTTCTGCTGACAGAAATCAGTTTTGGTGTCTAAGTTACTGACCTACTTTTCCTCAAGAGCCTTGAACTCAGTCGATCGCAGGACATGCTTAGTTCTACGTGGCTGTCGATGAAGGCAACGGCGGGACTCGGTACTTGACCTCAGTATACGGAAGTTCAGCGATGGTCGATGCAGCATTGCAAGGCTGCGCCCTGTCGCCACAGCGGTTCCCTCGACCTTCCCGGAGCACGCCATGAACTGTGTCGATCTCGGACAGGAAATACCTCCCAGTCAACAACAGAAACCTTGTCGGAATAAAGCACCCCCGATGGCCAACCGCAAGTACGCGACGCGTGCCACCAGCCCTCCTGGGTGGCCTCGGTGCGCCGCTGCCTCGACTGGCCTTCGCTCGGGTCGCTGCAGGCGGCCGTAGGGGCGGCTGACCGCCCTGCTAACGGCCGCGTCGCGTGGACCCCGACCGTTGGGCAGCAGACAATCCACTCCGGCCGTAGTTAACCGGTATCATGCGGCCGCTTATCGGGTCCGTTTCGACTGCGAACTAGTTGATGTGCCAACAACCCTGGCGACGGCCTGGACGTGGCCTGCGGCCGCCGCCGGCGCCTGGGGCTAACCCAGCCGGGCGGGTGGCCTGCCTGTTGAGGCGCGGAGCAGGCGCACGCAGCGGCCACACGCCAAACGCAACAGTGGTGCATCGTTCGCGGAAACGGATGTCTTCTTTCCACGGCAGCCTTGGAAACCTGCGGCCACCTTGAACAGGGAAAGCTAAAGTTTCCTGTGAAACTTTTTGACTTTTTGAAAAAAACTTTGACTTTTTTGAGTTTCGTATGACTTCGTACCGCGCGGAAGTATTTAGACGCATTCTAGAGCCACGGACGCCATGCAGCGAACATACAACTTCTGTCATATTCCCACGAGTTAAGGCTATTTGGAGAGACATTCGGTAAATACGGTTTCGATATCTTTTTCGAAACTAGAACTGTTACTGTCCAAAGTTTGGACGATGACTCTACTTCCTGTTTTATAGCCCTTGAGGGGACGAAGCCACAGTAGCGCTGACGAGAACCAACGATGAGCCGGGAGAGGCACAGCGAAGAAGGGAGAGGGGCAGAGACAGCCCAGGGGTGACGCACCACCGGCTGATTTTCTGGGCTGCAACTGAGGGCGGGCCCTGGCCGGCTTGGGTTTCAGTCTGCGGCGTGAAGGTCTGCCCGGGCCGCGACAGGCCGCAGCTCAGATTCCCGGCTCCGCGGCTCCGGCTCGCCGCCGGCGGGTTCCGTTTCCGGGAAGGCTCGGCAGCGAGTCTGCCTCTCGGGTATTCCGCTCAGCAACGCCCAGCGAGCTCTCAGGCCGTGGCAGTCCGCCGCAGCGGTCCGTCTAGCCGCGCATGAAGACTGGCCGGTCGCCGTCGGCGGGCAGGACCGAGACTAGCTGGGCGGCCGAGCAGAGGAAAGCTTCCGATAAAACTGCGGAACGCTGTCTTAACGTGTCGCCTGACGCGGACTACATCCGGTAACGTGTGAATCGGGCGGCTCCGGGTTCTGCAGACACGTTGTGAAAATAACAATCATAAAATCGTTTGCAAGACATAAACTAGGAGTTAAAAACAGTGCAACTGGCCACGAAAATGGATTAGGAGACAATACACATTAGCGGAATCGCGCGTAAAAGAAATCGCCACATAAATGACTGCGAATGACATCTGGCGATTCACAGGCAAATGAAAATACAGCAAAATATTCCACGAAAAGCAATCTCCTCAATTTGCCCCGCTGGAAAGCTCTGGTAAAAGCCCACGATCCAATGTGAAAAACGCGCCAGGCCAGCCACGGCTAGTGCAGGCCGTTACATCGTCCAGCGGTTAATCCCTCAATGTCCAGATTCGAGGTCGAATGCTCACGTATAGCGCCAGCGGCCGTGACAATGACACAGTGAGGCACCGCGCCATCGCAGAAATTGTTATCCCAAAGAGTGCACCAGTTCGATTCCACATACTTCTCAGTGCAGAAACATGACGCTACCCACTTCCAGAGGCGTTCATTTACTAGGAATTATTCTGCGAAATCTTTCTCGCTGTTATACTGGAAGAGTCCAATAACAAATAGCCGTCATGAGCCGACGTTGAAGTTAAATATCCAACTTTGCAATACCAGTAATACAGGGCCTGCGTAGTTTCGTGAAACGACGTTCCCCGCTCGCAAGGAGTGTAATGTGGTGGCACGTTTGGCCAGGCGTGAGCGAGATCTCGCAGCGTCAGACGGTTCGAGTCGCGGGCGCGGCGAGGCCTTACGAAACTTCAGCCCCCGGAGACTGTTCACGAATGGATCGGGCGCCGGCAGCCGCTGTTCGGCGAGCTGATGAAACATGCAATATCTGCCCTGTGATGGCATCTAGGAAACTAAAACCACTGCAGCGAACGCAGAGCAATCGCACTGATTTGATCCACGTCCTGAGCCTCCTCAGAACATTACCAACCGCAAATTACAACATGAAATACGACTATGAATCCTAACGTACCCCAACATGCGTTATGGCCATACTAGCACCTAGGAACCCTTCATGCCGGCCCAAACTGGACTGGGTGCCACTGATATTGGACAACGAAACTGGATGTCATAACATATGCATGTTTTTAACATAATATCGTATCTGCATCGCCTTACATTAACCCTCGCCCGACTGTCAATCGTCGCTATGCACGCCCGACTGGGGGGTTGACCGCCTCTTCTAACTCACGAACGGTTGGTCGTACAGTAAAAATAAGCACACCGTTGGAACGCTCGTGATCTGTAAAGCTCGCAACTGCTCTCATTTTTAGTTTTGGATAACACCCAAGCCATTTACGTCCTATATATATTTTCTCATAGCCGCCTGCATGAGACCGAGAAGCGACCTGTGTCTCGAGGGCTGTGACTAATAGTCTAGATAGAAGTACCAGTGGACAGATAAAAGTGCGCAGATGCTGATACACGTCTAATTTCTCTGATTTGTTTAACATGAACTCGGAAACGTTGAGATAAAGCCACGGCGATTTTCACAACGCTGCTGGGCGGGCGCCATAGGCGAGTGCAGTATGAAATTAACGGGAACTAACTTAAGCGCTCTTTTATTTTCACGAAAGATGCCTTTCCAAGTGTTGTTTCTTAGTCCAAGTGGTTCTTGTGATGGTTTCTCGTGCTTAAATGTCGAAAAAATTCACTACTTATCAATCTAAACAATTTGTAGAGTTTCACTCACGAGAGCCTGTTCATTTCCAAAATTTGCAGTTTTTTTTTAGACTTTCTGGGCTTTTTGCTATTATTCGCAATTGTGCGAACCAATCTGCCATTTTCTATCCGATCTAAATCATTCATCGCCGATTTTGATCGCAGTGCATTTTGGCTCATAACAGTAATTCGTGACCTGACCTCAGGTCAGTCGTCGGAGGTCGTTGAAACTTTGCTCACTGGCGGAAACTGGATGTCTGAATCTCCCCACACTCAAATTGTTACAAAAAAAATTCCGTCGATTTTCGAAAAAAACAACGACTTATACTGAAAAAGGGCATGACGTTAGGTTAATAACCCGGACATTTCCGAAAAATCCGAGATAGCAGATCTGTTGCATTTATCAAAGTCTTTAACCCTTACAAGTTTTATTGCAGTATGTTTTGCAAAAAGTTACAGGGCGCTAAACTTTTTTGGACATAGGTCCACTTGACCTGATCTAGGTCAGACACCTTACTTGATCTGAGGTCAAAAATTGGATACAAGGTGTAAATGACCAAGCAAAAGGCACACAAAGTTTCGTGGCGCTGCGTTTGTTCGTTCTCTCGCACTCTCAGAAAAACTTCTGGGGGGTGGTAAACTGCCCCCCTTCCAATCGGGGGCGGGTTAAGAATCACGTATACCCGTACACGTGTAAGCCGCTACGTCGTTCTTGCAACCTTATGACGAGTTCGGGAACCAAAGAATTAAGACGCGGCGACTGAAGGAGTGCGTGTTTGACGGGAAATACTCGACCATTGCATAAATGAAGCCACCAATCCATTGTTATGTTGCCAAACGTATAATGAAGATTGATGAAAAGGTTCTTGTCGTGCCGTTTAATTTAATGACGCCATCATTTCAGACAGATATGAAATGGTTGCGCTGGTACAAATATACAAAACTGATTGGCGGCCTTTTTTGTATGACACCGAAAGTCCATAACAATTACTGGTGACCTGACCTCAGGTCACCAATAGTTTTTATTGTTGTTTGTCACATACGGAGGCCGCCGCTGGTCCTGGGCAAGGAAGCAAGTCGAACTGTCGCAAACAAATGGACCGCCTCGGTCCAGTGAGCACAGCCCTGTCGCCATTTAAATCCGCCTAGAACTCGGCACAAGTCCACGCATTCTAGTTTTGTGGATTTATCGCGACAGCGTTTAAACACGTTTCAGTTTATGCCAACTGGTTTAAGGCAACAAGTTTATGCTAACATCTGATATCTTGGCCTAAATCTGTCAAAATAAATCTCTGAAGAAAGTGCAAGAATGCGCGGTAGTTGCCAATTGCAGGGGCACGCGAGGCTCACTTACATGGCGTCTTCAAAAAAGATAAGACATTCTCATCACATAGGGTCTTTGCCAGTTCATGAACGTAAAATGTGGGCTGACATTGATACATCTGGTTCACTAAAAACGCCTATACCAGTTTTAGGCACGGCATGTAACACCGCACAGTTCGTCCCACAAGTGTAGAAACAAACTGAGCAGTGGACAGAGCTAAGACAACTTGCGCTGTCGCCAACACGTGATTTAAGCCCCTGGCGTAGTGCTTGGATGCGTGTGTTTTTTTTGCTTGGTGCGTAAAAACCCCAGGGTTCCGGGCAAAAGTGTTCCAAGTCTTATGGATAATTGCCATGGATTTTAGCTACAAACGTATGAAGACGTCCCTGGAAATGCGAAAGAGCCTTCATCCATATTTCCAAGCAATCGGAACGATCTGACACGGCTCAATTCGTTATATTCGAAGTGTTAATTCTGACTAATTCTGAACGAATTTCGACTTGACTTGTCATCAAGATTACAGGCGAAAATAACCGATTTTACAAAGAATACCAGACATGAAACAATACGTTAGTCTCCAACGCATGTCGATGGGCAATAACATGAAATGATTTTGGTTGTGTAGTGTAAAATGCAACACGCAAAGTCATCTTGCGTAAGGACATGTGCGCTTGTGTAATAAATCATATTTTGCAGGAGACTGGCAATACATCCTTTTTCTTTCTATCCTGCGTATGGGTTCCTAGTGTGCGATTAGACTGCAATCTCGTGTTCATTTTATTTTATGTGAAACTATAACCTTTTGGATAGAACATGCCATTGCTTGTTTCTTCTAGAGAGATAAGGTGCATTTCACATGAAAAATGATAAAGTTCTGGATTTGATTTTGGTTCAAATTAAGCATCAGTCCCTTCTTGTGCGCTCAAACTTAAACTGACAGACGGACTCACCGGCGTTCAGCAGACACATGTGTATCATCCTGATGTTTGAAAAGACTCTGGCCTGTCCTCAATGCAACAAGCCAACTCGCTGTTCATTGTTGATTTCGTGTAGGAAATGCAAACAGAGTACGTCTAGGATCCCCGAAGGTGAGGGGTTGTCGCTCAGGACTTAGCACGCATAGTGGAAGGGGGTTTCGCGACAAAGCACACTGGAAGGGGGCACTTTTGTGCCCCCTCCGATCTCACGAGCGAAAAGAGCTAGAGACACGAAATTTTAAGGGTATAGTAGAAGCTTTAAAAGTTACATTGTGTGCAATTTTCATTGCCCTAGATCAATATCTTCAAGGTCAAATGAGGAAAAAATGTGAACTTTGGACACTTTTTTGCCCGTATAAGCATTTTCGTAAGGCTTTTTGGACAAAACGGGAAAAATGTGTGCGTTAGAGCGTTTAAACGTGGAATGAGACAACGTCCACTCATCTGACGTCTTGAGCGAAGAGTTTAGATGGAGGTCATGTAAGCTCATTGACAAAATAGGCTAAGCACGAGTGCTGTTCTTTTCGGCTTCTTGGAATCATAATGCTTCGCTGAAGAGGAATAACTGTAAAAAATTAACCAAAGATATTTTGGTCGTTATCAGCTGCATGGTGCCGATTAAAAGCAAAGAGAAAACTTCATTCTGCGGAATTCCATTATTGCAACAAAGCCAATGTTAATGCAAAGCTTTTCTCCCACACAGGGCATGTTTGTTGCATTGTCGCTCTGAAGACAACACCTCTTATCTGAGAGTACAATATATCAAAAAGTCCCATTTCTCACTAAAAAACGGGTTTTGTGTTTTCAGTCTGCCAGGCCCAGTAACTACAGCTGGCTTGGGGACTGTTTAAGAAGACACAACACCTTAAAATACCTCTTTCAATGGCACACAGTTCGAACGGGATCAAGGTTTTTTAACAGCGGGCATTACTGAGAAGTTTTCGACAATCTGAACAGTGCAGAGAATGTTTGCCAGGCAAACAAAACTGCAAACGTCAAACGAAGCACGCGCATCACAGTAAGCACAACTAGGCATATAATGATCTCAGATTACACACAATAGCAGTGAAAAATGTTAGGAAAGGCTAACCTGGCCTGCAGGGCTTCACTTGAGTTGCTCTGCCGCATTTTGGTGACCAGCACGATGATAATGTTGACCAGAAACGTGACGTTCAACTGTAAAAGAAACGACGCTGAACTTCTAGCGACGAAACAACTTCAAAGGAGTATCCTGGTCAAAAGCAGATAAACAGGGGTTTATTCATATTAATTTTACATCTTCAGCATGTCTACGTCAAGGACGATACCATATCTATTTGTAACTGAGGAATATGACAAACGTCAAAATGTTTACAACCAACTGCAAATTATGGTGATCCCCCGAAGTCTTTTAAAAACAAAAGACGAGCTAAAATACACAAGCAATATGAACGTAAAAAGCAAGTGGATCCATAAATTAGCTCCATCACTCGTATGAGTTGAACTAAAAAAGAACAATGGATAGAAGTAAATTTACCAACTGGTCTACGCCTGTCTTACCACCATGACGGCAATCCGTGGGCCCTCCAGGATCCAGTAATGCGAGGTCAGGTTATAATTCCACCAACAGCTGTGGGCGAAAACACATTTGTTTTAATCGCCTAGCCAATGAGGAAAACAAGATTAATCACGTACATTTAGGGACGTCGTAATTCAACATCATTGGAAGCAAAACAATTTGATTAAGGTAGCGCGAAAACCGAATGGCGAAAATCAAGTAGTTTTGCAAACAGTTGTGTTCGCTAATGAACATGATGTGGTTGATAGCTAGGGGCTCTATGTTGAACACTGTTTTCATAAAGCAATATTGTGGCTGATAAAAGGTATGCTTCTAAGGCAGAAGCTACCTTAAACCTATTCCCGTACCCATAACACTGGTATGGAAGGAGCTCATTCGCGCCCCCGAAATCTCCAGGACTATCCCCTCTGATTTTGAAGCAACAAACGGCAATCGATTGGATACATTTTTGACGTAAAATGCATTTTTGATGACAAATTGCAAATGTTGTAAGGAATAGGTACCTGGGAAAGGACAGCAAGGAAGAGGGGATTTTTGATTTATCATAAATCTGATGTTTGTTGATCGACTTTATTGCAAATGATATGAATCGAGAGCCAATCAATGTGACGTTTTCTTTAGCCCATATGTTTAGAATTTGGCGAAAATCTAAGTGTATAAAGGGCTTGGAAAATGGGAGAAATATTTATTTCTTGGAAAAGTGAGGAAGGATACGAGTTCAAAATCATTTTCAGTTTTTGCTGGTCATTTTATACTTCAGAAGTAGAAATCGTATGACACTGCCCGTATAATGTTGGAATAGGCGGCGCCAGGGGCATGAAAAGGGGGTGACTGTCATGTCCGCATACTGATGAAGTCAACTTACAATCTTTGATCTGGAATGGCCTCAGATGACCACAAAGTCACATGGAATAACCCTGACTTCATTTTGTAGTGTTTGAAAATATTTCCAATAATTTAAATCAACTATATTTCTAAAAGCCCTGTCTATCACCGTCGTGATATACGATGCGAGCGCGGACACTTCACGTCATAGCTCCTTAACCTGACCAGATATCAAGCTAAAACTTGAGACGAAAAACGAAAGTAGACAACACTGCATCAATATATAGCGATGTCTACTTTATGGATAAAGATATTCTGGACTGTTTTGTTTAAAAGGTAAACGCCAAAAATATGCATAAAACCAAATTTTGATTTTTAGACTTGGCCTGAACTTGGAAAGTAATCTTAGACCAAAAAGTATTCGTGTACGTTTCCCCGGTTATTTTCCTATACACTCAAGCAGAGTTTTAAGCTCTAGGCTGAAAGACCCTATTTTTCGTAGACATTTTTCTTTTACCTTCCAAGAGTACATAAAATGGTCTGAGGTGCCTCCGAAAAAGGGAGCCTGGCTCCACCTCTGGCCAAAACAAAATTATCAAAGGTTGGCATAATGCTTAAAAATAGCAGATAGGACAAGTGACTAAATTTCGTGAAGCTGCCTAAAAAAAGACGCTGAAATGGCGAGCAAAAAAAAACAAAGGGCGTTCCCAAAGCCACGCATACGGGAAAAGGGTTAAAGTAGAAGCAAAGTGGAAAGAAATATAGCTGTGGTGCCTCTTCGTTCCTCACCTGATCCCGCCATAATTGAGCCCCGTAAAGACGGCCCATATGGCAGTCATAATAACTGGCACACCCCATCCAGTGGCGTAATACACCTTGTAGAACTTCGGAGAAAACACCGTCACTGAAATAACAGACGCGACGTCAGCTGCCTGGAAACGGGAAATGGATGCGAGGAACGTTCACGGATCAGTTGAGATTCCTTTAGTGCGGCTTGATTGGATGACGTCCCAGAAGGGATGGCCTTTGGTGTCGCCTTGTCGGAGAGCGACACATTCCACATGTCGCTACGACAGACAGTCGCCGGCGAGGACGCGTACAAACGACTCTCAAGCACGCAACAGTTGCAGTGCCAGACTTCCATTCCAACGGTATTTTCCCCTTCCAGCAACCTTTCCAAGACACGATTCGTTCTCCGGACGGCTGACAAAAGCGTGTGGGGAAAATTGCTACGTTATCGCCGGCTCGGTGAGCACGGTTAGGACGGTTCGCTACGGTTTGGAGATCACTTTTGCGGATCGGCGGGCAGGGCACCGTGGCACAAACAACAGACGTTTTTTCAATCTCGAAGGAATAGACGAAAAATTGCCTTATAAAGACAACGCCAAAAAGAGGTGCTAGAATAGCATCAGTAAGAGAGGCGCCGCGTACTCGGAAAAACACACGGGGTCGGTCTTAAATAAACAAGATTTGGCCTGAAATAAAAGCATCACAGAACGGATGGCAAGGCTTCTTGAAAACCACCACGTAAGCAAGCAAGACAGCTGACCTTTTATAGGACGGCTCGACCAAGGGGCTTTAAAAATTATTACTGCAAAATGAAATTTGGTCCTCGACTAACGGGAAGCCATTTTACCCCGTCAGCATGCTAGTTGGTGATGGGACAAAGTAAGTAAACACAGCGTTCGCCGTTTTCACAGAAACGAACGACGCATCGGGTGACTTTCGGCCTAACGAACAGCCTTGTCGCACGAGCGACGCCACTGCAACCGACCCTCCCCACCATGTCCGCGCTCATGGGGAGTGTTTGGTGGGGAGGGGGACCGAACGCCGAAGGCCGCCACCCCGAGTCGTTTCCGGCCTCCGGCCCCATTCCAAGAGGTCCTGTTGACCGAGGAAGAAGGCGGTCCACGGGCTTTGATCTGCGACAGCTGGGCAGTCGGAGATCTGTGACGCAATGAGCCATTGTCATGCTGTCAGCTTACGGAAACGGGGACCGCGATGACGTGTGGTCCGTGATGCTATGCGGTCCGCAATTTAATGTACTGTGTGCATAACATTTACAAACATTTCTGTACAGTGTACTTTATGTATGTGGTCCGCTATTCACTGCGGTCCGCGATGTTGAGAGGTTCGTGGTGCTGTGTGGTCCGTGACGCCACTGGGTCCGTGATGCTACTAGGTCCGCGAGGCCGAGGCGTCCATGACGCTGTGTGGTCAGTGATGCTGTGCAGGCCGTGATGTCGTGTAGACGCGACATGTGGTTCTGCGATTTTGAAGCAGTTACGCTGTTTCAGCCGTGGCGCTGTAACGCGGTTTGGGCTGCGATGTGTGAACTGTGACCCTTGACGTATGAGTTGTGGCGCTGTTGGGGACGTAAAAGTCCAAGCCTTAACGCCGTTTGGACACCTGGCGTCCAAACCTGACCGCTGTTTGGACACCGTGACATGGAAGCCGTGATGCTGAACCAGCCGCGACATAAGGGCCGTGACGCTGCCTGGACTGTGGCGCCGGTCCAGCGCCCGACCCCACATCTGGCCGTTCCGGAGCTCACGCCAGCGCTGTCACCGGCAGAAGGGAAGGGGGCCGGTTATGCACACTGGAAACCCGCGCCAAGACGACGTTACGGCGCCCAGCATTGGCTCGGACTTCTCCAGTCCGATAGGTTCTGCGCTACGACTGCCGGCCGGCATTCAACGCTAATGCGCGGTAGCGAGCCTCTGTCTGGCTCGAAAGCGCATAGCTTCCCATTGCAGCCTCTGAACGCTTCAGGCTGAAAGGAGATGACGGCAGATTGCTTCGCTGATGTCGAACGTGTCCGCATTCCAAAACTTTCGAGGACGTCAATGCAATGTCACCGTCCCAGGTGCTTAACGATCTGTTCTCCCAACAGCGGCCAGGGCAACGTCCGCAGGGAAGCGCGACAGCTGTGCATCATGCAGTCCTGCAATAACGTTGTATGAACATGGCGGTGGGCGAGAGCCACGGTCCACTGAAGCGCAGCCCTAATATCGCATCGTGTGTACACAGCGCGACAGGCGTGCAATATTAGCCGAACCGGAACTTCAGCAGCACACCTCGCCCGGGGCTGGGGGTCCGGCGGTCACCTGATATCATCGTGTTCAAGTAGAGACCCTCGATGAACATCCACATGAACATGGCCGTCCGCGCGTACTCCAAGAGCACGTAGAACGCCTCGCACACGAACGGCTGAAAGAGGAATAGACGCTTCAGAGACCAGTGAAGGCACAAACGCCGCTTAGTCTGGGTGACTGTCGCGGCAGGCGACTGGACCTGGCCAGCCGCTAACTGTGTTAATCTAGTTCCGCTCAGGCTTAACGAGCCTCTCGGAACGGTCGGCAGGAAGTTTGGGAGTTGGATAAGGAAATACCACGGGGTTCCTGCAAAACGCATCGTTTGCAACATGGCTGAAACAGCACCTAGGGGCATCCCAGCGAAACAAAGAGGTGCACTTTTGGTTTCCTCAGAATCGAAAAGTCTGCATTTGTTACGATTACTCACAGGCGTCGGTTTGCTGGGATACAATAATTCACACATTCCTGTAAACCGCAAATTCATGAAATAAAAAAATGATAAAACCTTCCAGATAATTGGTCCAGTTTGCCATTGACACCCGCATTGGAGGGGGTCTTTTTGTGCCCCCCCCCCTACCTACTTTTCTTCAATATCTCGAGAACGGATCGGAGGTGGTTGCTGCTACTTTGTGACATTTATGGCAAATGAATAACTCGTCGAATAACGCCAAAAAAAAAAAAAATCGGAAATCGGCCGGACAGTTTTAAAGTTTCAAGCATTTAAAGTCAGGCTCGCATGACGAAAACGACGGTTGTCGCTGACAAACGGGAACTTTGTGAAAGGACTATTGTTCTACCTAAGATTACCGTTTGAGCACAATCACGCGACGTCATTTGGGCGTAAGTGATGAATGTACCAAGACCAAAGTCAGGGTCAATAACGGTCAACGTCATCAAAGGCCAAAGTCGAACAGCTTGTGACCTGATCCAGATTTGCTTTGCAACATGTCGGTTTGTATGAAATACGCATTCAAAGTCCCTAATAAAAACACGTGTGCGCGCACTGATGCGCTTAAAAATATCAGGGTCAGTGAAGGTCAAGGCCATTAAAGGTCAAGGTCAAATATCTTGTGACCTGGCCCAAATTTGTTTTACGACATGTCGATTTGTATGAAATATGCATTCAAAGACCCCAATAAAAACAGATGGCACACATGGATACGCTTACATATATGCCAGGGTCACTTCAGGTCAAGGTCATCAAAGGTCAAGGCAACTATTTTGTGAACTGGTCCAGATTTGCTTTGCAATATGCCAATTTATATGAAATATGCATTCAAAAACCCTAATAAAAACACGTTGACACATTGATACTCACACGTATATACATATATACATATGCATGCATACATAAATAAAAACGCTGGCAATGACCAAATGCATCGGTGTTGACTACCTTCACTGAAAATACGCCAAAAGATACGTGTTTCACCCTTATTTACACTCATGCTGCTCCGTGTTGTTCGAAATCTGATCTGCCAAAGATGAAAAAATGACGCCGTAGGTTAATGACCTGAAAAGACCTGGATCCAAAATCGTCTGTCAAGACACAAAATGGATGGGAATTGTCGCATTCCTCGTTTTAACGGTCAAACAAACACCTTTTTCCCGTTCCCTTCGAAAAGTTGTATCTTTTCTACACCATTTGACCTTGAAGATATTGATCTAGGGTCATAAAAATTGCACACAATGTAAATCGTAATGGCCCCACCCTGCTCATAAAAGTTTATGTCTCTTGCTTTTTCCGTTTCCGAGATAGGAGGGGGGCATTTTTTGACCCCCAGTGTCAGTGCGCGTCAGCACGAAACCCCCTTCCACTGCGTGTGTTAACTGTACAAATGTATTTCTTCCTTTCTCGGCGGACGGCGCAATTCGACGCAATTTCATTTTTTGGTCAGCTCATTATTGTGGGCGTTAACATAACTTTATATGCGTTTTGGAAGACGGAGAATGTAGCACTTCTCGTCCCTGATCACAGGCAGGGGACGTAAAAAGTCACCTAACATGCACATACAAGTTTTCCAAAATACTTTTTCATCGTCTCTCAAAAACATGAACGAAAATGGCATGACCTTTATCGATGATGGCTTCAGAGAGCGTACGTGCAAATGCGCATGTGAGCACTTTAACCCTCCCCGTATCAGGAGGGGTGTTTGAACGCCCCCTCAGGTTTTCCGCAATGGCGGGAAAAAAACGAAAAAAACACAGAAACTCAAATTCACAGTACCTTTTTCATGATTCACTGCACAAATCCTATCAGTATTTCAGCCCCGGATCAGGTCAGGTCACTGACACAGGCGACGTCAAAGAGTTCAACCTCCAAAACATTTGACCCTATGGAACTTTTTGGGGATTTCACTGAGTTTGCTAAAACTTGTACGAGCCATAGGAGATAACAGAAGTAACAATTTGTATATTTTTGATTTTTAGAAATATTCCGGGTCAAAAACCTGGCGGTTCAGTCAATTTAAACCCATTTTCGAGGTCTTTTTTAAATCTGAGCAGATTTTGACGGGATTGCGAAGCTCAGATATTATCTCTAGCATGACTCCTCACATATGCTATCATCATGTTACCACAGCACCCGTGACCTTGGCTTAGGTCATGATCCAACAATATGGGTGCATGTTATACAACCAAAGTTTTTCCCCAGAATTGAAAATTTGTAGCTCTGTATGATTAAAATGGTTGACAAATCCGAATTTAGGGCCCGAAATAATCTTGACCCACAATGTAAGGTAAAACAAGGTCACTAGAGGTCATCCAAGGCCAATGACCCTTTAACCTAAGCGATACACTAAATAGTTTGTTGTGGCCCTGAACGGGCCACTGCAATGTACAAAAACAATTCTAGAGATAAATTGCGACGAGAAAGTTCCAGTAAAAGGAAATTCCTGCATGGCCATGTGCACCTTACTTTGTCCTACCCACGGCAGGTGCATCGAGTGGCGACAAAGGCCGTCCGCCAGTGACCTTACACGACCTCTCTTGGCCTCCATTGACCCTTCCTGAACCCAGGAAATATTCCACTTGCCATGTACACCCCGCTAAAACGTCTAATTTTTTTACTTTTGTCATCCGAAAATATGACTTAAGTTCGCCTCAGCTGACCTTTGGTTCAACTTAAAATCGTGTCTTAGGTATCTCATCAGCACCCTCTTAAATGCAAGTCAACCGTAAAAATATGTCCAGCGGAAAGAGGAAAAAGAGGATGTGCATTTTACAAACCTACCATTTTGAAACGATGACGTGCCTGACCTGACTCGCGCTGAAGGTCAAGAAGAGGCAAATTTACTTTAAAAAAGGTTGTCCGGTGTGTTATTAGCTATCGTGTAAGCTATGATTTGGAGCAAAATATGGATTAGTTGCTAAGCTATCAAGAAACAACAGGCCTAAACTTTGAGATTTTTGGCTATGCTTCCTTGAAATTTTCATTAATTTTCAAAAATGTTATCGGTTCTGAGGTCTACTCTTTAAATGTTTTCCGATGATGTATGTTTCATTTTTCCCCGATTCATGGTTCGCGAGATGGGGGGGGGTGTTTAAACACCCCTCTGGTATGGGATGATGCCGTCTCATGCTTTTCCATCCAACAGTTTTGTGTTGGATGTGTTATTCTGTACTTCTGTGAGGAGCGCGTTTACGCTGTTGTTACATTTCCCAGTAATCCCTGAAAAGCAATTATCCTCCGCAGACTGCCTTATTCTCAGCATGCGTTGGCTGATTGCTCAGAATAGCCAAAGAAAAACGACCGAACGCGACTGCTCCGATCAGGCACAAACAGGCAAGCATCCGGGGCCGACTGATCACAAACAAGGCGAGAGCCACCACTTCGCCGGCGGCTGATCGGATTATGGTGAGGGGACGGACCTCCCGGCAGAATGCGATTGATGAAACCCGCTGAGAATAGCCCAACATATTGGCGCGGACCCGTGGGACACCGCCGTCGACGGAAGTCCGACAGAAATACGTGCACTCGACTCTGAGACCGCACATCAATCGGACTTCCACCGCAACTCTCACCGCGGCAGCCTCAGGGTGATTTGGACTTTGTGTCCATCTGCAGGCCCTTCTTCCCCGGGGTGATTTAGCACAGGATCAGCATCGGTGAGTTGATAATGACTTTCAGTCTCCAAGCATCTATTTGCCATCAAACCAAACTTTATCTAGTTTTGCGGGATAATTAGACCAGACGATTTCATGAGAGGTTTGGAAAGAAACACCTTGATTCAAGTATATTGTGCCGCGCATATATGTTAATTAATTAACGCTTTCCCTTCCTGCCAAGTGATGCTAAAAGCTACCACCGCGAGATTTTTGTCCGTGATCTAAGCTTACGTCGCCTCGCCGCCAGCTTTCTCACCGTGTTATCGATCCCCTGGCCAGTGGCGACGACGGTGGCGTTCTTGCTGATGCCACCCCTGCTAATGACCTGGTCCAAGTACAGTACCAGCCGCACCAACACCTGGATCACCATCGGCCACGAACAGGTTCCGGTGGATCTTGGTGCGGTTATTCTTGAGGGACCTGCCGGGTAGTTACGTCAACGCTGTGACTTTGGTACAGTTTCACAGGCATTAAACCCCGCGAAAAGAGAGAGGCGGAAAGACAGAAGGAAAGGAAGGGCAAAGAGAGAAATTGCACTAACGGCCAAATTATTCCTTTGATCTTAAAACGACGGCAGGGTTAAAATGACTGTTCCCAGGAAGAACTGCAACAGCTTCTATTCCGTAGATAAAACAAATGGTGTTGCTCAAGCGAAGGAATTCATTAGTCTTCTTTGGCTAGAAAAGACCAGATCCAGAGCTGGAACGAAGATGAAAGAAAGCAACAGCAAGGGTTTGCAAAGACCGCTAGATTGCACGACCTGAATGGCGGACTAAATCACCACGGGTGGGATCGTGATCTGGCGTCATCCTGTCCGTTAAGTAATGCCAGAGAACTTCTGGGGCGTGGCTGCCGTTACGTAAGGGTCGCGGCAGGGATGTGTGAGCTCACACCCCAGGCCAGGGGCGGGCACCGACCGCCGGCCGCTCTGATGGATCGGACCCATTTGTCGACGGAATCCGATCCGGTTGTCGGGGAGGTGACCTATGGCCGACCCAGTACGCCTTTATCTGGGCCCGTGAGCGCTGCCTCTGCCGTCACCGGCGGCGAGCAGCGCTGGCCACTCGGCGCGTCGGCACCCCGGTGCTGGACAGTTCCCAGACCGTCGGCGCCCTAGTGTTCGACAGTTCCCAGACCATCAGCGCCCTAGTGTTCGACAGTTCCCAGACCGTCGGCGCCCTAGTGTTCGACAGTTCCCAGACCATCAGCGCCCTAGTGTTCGACAGTTCCCAGACCGTCGGCGCCCCGGTGTTCGACAGCCCCCGTGGGGTTCGCGCAAAGCTGGGCCCGGCTGCCGACAGCCGCGGGCGGCCCCGCCGTCCGGGAGGCGCTGAAAAAATTTGGGCGTTGGTCGGCAGTGGTGAACGAGATCAGTACCTCCGGGATGGGGTCGTTTTGTACTGGGCAGACACGGAGCCGGAGTGGGCAAGGCCCGGTGAAGACCTGCTGTGGATAATCGAAAGTCTTTGGAATCTTTGCCTGTTTTGCAGGCAGATCTGCGGACGACGGAGCTGAGACGTGACATTTGCTACGAGTGACGGGCGCACTCTGGATTGGCTAAAAATGTCAGAATTTGGGCAGCAGCCGAGAATCTTCAATGTTTTTTGCCGCATGGGAATGAATAGAAAAAACGGTTATTAGAACTCGGAAGCAGGCGTTCCTTACGATACAGAAAAATAACACTTCCTTTAGGCGATTACTTCCCGCAAACTAAAGGCCCATTCATTTCTGTAATTCATAAACATTCGCTGAGATGACCATTGAACATCCCTGATGCGTGTATATACCGTTAGCTCACTCTGAATCCAACAATGACCTCTTCGATTCCCGTCACCATGCCCCACTGGCATACTGTTATGCCTATAGCACGCATGGTCATTTGGTGCATGCAGGCCATACCTGAAGTGGAAGAAGATGAAGAGAGATATAAACAAGGTGGCAAGCGACACGGACAGGCCGGTCAGCTCCAGAATTCGCGTGTTTCGAGCTATGATGATCTTTTGCTGAAAAGACAGAAGTTGATTGGGCTAACGACAGTCAGATACCGATCGACCGAACTGTCAACGGCGACCAGCCATATGCTGAGACAGCTTCGAACGGCACGAAGGAGACAAACACTCGTGTTGAGTAGCGCAACACTCTCAGCTAGACGTTTCCCAATCCTGAATCCGCTTTCGAGAATGGTGCACTTCTCATCTGGCCTCCTGCTTGCTTCAAAGTAGAAACATTTCGGGGGTATGCTATGGATGAAACTGGATCTTCAGCTGAGAGTGTTAACAAATCAGACCTATAAGAAACGCCGTGATTAACCCTGTTCTCGGCAAGGGGAGCTGAATCCGCCACCCTCGGGTTTTTTGCTTGCCAATTTCAGGGTTTTTGACGCAGCTGCACGAAACTTGGTGACTTTTTCAAGCTGTCCTTTCTACGCACCGTGACGAAATTTTGAAAATTTTATTTTGCTCAGAGAAGGGGACAGAGAACGTTTTTGGGAGGCATCTTACGCCATTTTTTGCCCTCTTGAGAGTAAAAGGAAAATGACTGCCAAAACACTTCTTTTAAGATGGGGCTTCAAAGTTTATATGGATGTATAGCTCAATAGTTGGGCAATGTGCAAATGCAATTTTGTTCGTCTGAGGTTACTTCACAAGGTCAGGTCAAGGTCAGAAGGGTTTTACAATAATAATTTTGGCGTTAGATTTTTTAAATGCCAAACCCGGAATATACGTGGCGTAGAAGTATAATTGTGTACCAAGTTTCAGTCTGATATCAGGTCGGGCCACGTAGCCATGACCTAAAATGTATGTGCGCGTACCCTATATCACAATGGCCGTAAAATGAAATTTTTGGAACACGGTGAATTCAAATGATTGAAAACGTTTACAAATAATATTAAATGCACACGAGATCATTCTTAGTGACCCGAGGTCATTTAAGGTCAAAGGTCACAAGTTGATCTAAAGAGCATGTGACCATGACAGTTCCCCTTTTCATGTCCCTCGCGCCGCCGATGCTAACATTATACAAACATTGTAATACGATTTGGACTTCTTTAGCATAACATGATAAGCAGAAGCCAAAAAGCGTTTTTGCCTTTTATTGTTCATTCAGTCGTTGAAAAACTAATCCTCCTATTTTTAAAACCCTGTGAACGCCTACGAATCTTCTCAAAATTGCAAATGTGTGTAGAAATCGTAGAAGTCATATTCATAATCTCTCGATTCATCCTAACTTCATCGAAATTGGTTCATAAACAATGGAATTAAAGGAGGACCCTCATCTTGATATTTTTGTTCCCCCCCTCTGTATCCATCCCTTTCAAAAGTTAGAAAACTTCTTCTTTTCCAAAAGTGTAGTTTACGTCACGGCAAATCGAATGCCGTTTGTTGCGATGAAATCGGATGAGTAGCTCTCGAGGTCTCGGGGGGGGGGGGCCGAATCCGCCCCTCCCTGCCGGGAATCGGCCATACCGTCTATCCCTCCGGGAATAGGGTTAAACACATTGCATTCATTAGGAAACAGGTATGACTCAGTAGAGGTGGAAAATGTATGCACTAACAAATGAGGGCATGTGGCTATTTCGCAAATCCTATTTCATAAATAGGCCATCCGTACACTTTTTAGCCCGATTACGAGGAAAACATTTCTGCCACAGCCTGATCTAAATGCAACCACATGAAAAGGACAAACAGTAGGGCATTAAGGTGAAAAAACTTGTTAGAAAATTTGGTGGCATGAAATGCCAAATGAAACCTGGCTGAATTTCATGCTACGCAATATCAAGAGATTCTGAAAGCTTTGTTCGTTTTCGTTCAAGAGAGTAAGAGCATTATTTTTCTCCGCTTGGGAGCCAAGGGGAAATATGTGTTAGCATACCAATGGTTGTAAATAAGAATTTCATGGCAAGACCAGTGTTTGAAAATTGTTATGGCTGCCAAGTTAACACAAACTTCACCGGTTGTCAAAAAACATCATATTATATCCGCACGTGAAAATGGTTCGCAAAGAATACTACCTTTAACCCTATAACCGGCAGGGGGCTGAATCCGCCCGCCCCGGTTTTTTGCTTGCCAATTTCAGGGTTTTTGACGTAGCTTCATGAAGCTTCGTAACTGTTCCTAGCTGTTCTTTCTACGTACTGTGACAAAATTTCGTAATTCTTTTTTGCTCATGGGCGAAGCCAGGCAACGTTTTTGGGAGGCACCTCAGACCATTTTTCGCCCTGTTGAGGGTAAAAGGAAAATGTCTGTTAAAATAGCGTTTTTAAGATACAACTTAAAACTTTACATGAATACATGGGCAAATAGTTGGGCAACGTACAAATACAATTTTGTTCGTCTGAGGTCAATTTACAAGGTCAGGTCAAGGTAAAAAATCCAAAATTTAGTTCCATAGTCATAATTTTTGCGCTTTCTTTATCAAATGCCAAACCCTTAATATACATGACAAAACAGGCTGCCCTCTTCTTGTACATCAAGATTCGGGTTGATATTACGTCGGGTCACGGAGCTATGACCTGAAATGTCAGTGTGCGGACCCTACATCACAACAGCCGGGAAATGGAATTTTAGAAACAGAGTGGATTCAAACGATTGGAAACGTTCTGAAATAATATGAAATGCACGCAAGATAATTCAAAGCAACTCTAAGATCATTGGAGGCCATTTAAGATCAAAGGTCACAGGCTGACCTAAAGAACATGTGACCATGGAAGTTTCCCTTTTTCGTGTCCTTGGCACCACCTATGCTAACATTTTACAAACATGGTAATGCGATTTACTTCCTTAGCTTAACATGACAAGTAGAAGCTAAATGGGTGTTTTTAACTTTCTTGTTAATCCAGTTTTTGAAGAACTAGTCCTCGCATTTTCGAAACCCCTTGAACGTCAACGAATTTTCTCCAAAATTTCAATTGTATGGACCAGTGGTAAAAGTCCCATCCATAGTCTGTCAATTCATGCCAGTTTCACCAAAATCGGCCCATAAGCAACAAAGTTATAAGAGGTCTAAAAATATCCCCCATTTTGCTTTTCTGCCCCCTATATCCGCCCTTTTCAAAATCTTGAGAACTTTTTTTATAAAAATGTAGTTAACGGCACGGCAAATCGATTGTCGTTTATTATGATGAAATCGGATGGGTAGCTCTCGCAAATCTCAGGGGGGCCGAGTCGCCCCCCCCCTGCGGGAATCGGCCATACTGTCTAGCTCTCTGGGAATAGGGTTAAAAACGGTGTACGTTGGATGAAATACTAAGCGATCTCCAACCCATTACATACAATGGAATTTTAATCAACCGAGTAGAGACCCGAAAATGACTAAGTAGGGGCGGCACGACCTTGTGCCACGCCCGCAGCAATGCGCGAGCGATCCATCCCCCTCCCGGCCCACCGACCGCACCGCGGCCGCTCGATACTTGCGGACGGCGCTGAAAGGTTAATGCCGTGATCTGCACCAGGACCGCTCCGAGCCGAAGTGCTGAGCTCGCAGCGCGCCGGGGACCGGCCCGGTGGCACTCCCGGTATTCTGAGTGTGTGGCCGTGACACGGGTCGGCGGTTAAATCCACCAAGGGGTGGTTCTTCTTCAGCAGTGGCAAAGAAGCCCTGGTGCCACGGTCGTTCGTCCCGACTGAACAGTGTGCTTTAAGACGGAAAGGGAGAGACATGTAAACGTTTGGCCCTCGCCAGCTCACAGGCGCGGATACCACCTTCAGGGTCTGACTGATGTCTGTTGAGTAGTCCGTAAACAACGTTAATTTCAGGTTATAATGCCTACTGTTACATCCGTTCTGAACCACCCTCATATTTTGGAAAGCTTCCTCACCATTCTGTCGCCATGATGCATTACTAAAACTTTCGATCTTTTCGCTTTTGTCATTTAAAGTGATATTTCACCACACACCCCATGCAGGCATGAAGATATCGCCAATTCTTAATGGATCGAGCCGCGTGGTAAATGCACACGTGTTTGTGATGAAATGATTTTACACAAACTAATGGCTGGCGATAATGTATACACATTTTTGACAATCAGCGCCCCGGCCTCGCACCTGAGCCTCGTCATCCGATCCGGCGTACAGTTTCGACATGATCTTCTTCATCTCGTCCGTGTAGCAGGTGGTGTAGTTGGTCCAGCCGGTGGGCGAGCTCGTGTCGTTCTCGGTCCGACCCTTCCAGTGGCCGCTCGGCAAACAGACTTTGAAGACAAACTCTGCGGGGAAACGGGGGGGGGGCAGGCGAGTGGTAAACGACGCGCTGTCCACAGACCACGCACGGGACCGCAGCTTTGGCGGAGCTTGTATCCATGCATCCTTACAATGCGTACTGCTACTGCTGGAAGCTGGGAGAAACGAGTCTAAACGAAACAGTCCGAACGCTGTTTCAAGGCTTAGCTCCTAAAGATGTTCGCACTGATCACTTTAAGTCAAGCTGCTTCTGGCAGCATCCAATGGCTATCCTTGGAACAAATGGTCCATGCATGCACGTCACCATTCGAATTCAAGGTTAATCGAACCACATTTGGAATTCAATAAGCAAGAAAACAGAAGTGGTGCAACACGTCGACTACAAATCAAGTATAAAGAACGTCAGAACAGTTCGTTCCTGAATAAAACATGAAATGACGTCTGTTATGACGTCGATCAAATCGTAACAAAACAGAGATCATTGAGCGGCGACGTGAAATATCCATCACTGGGCCACGAAGCATAAATGCCTGTACCAATGTCCAACACACATCGCGAACTCCGCGACATCTCTCGCGGCCAAAGACAGAACAATGTCATGGGAGACGTGGCGTCTCGAAGAGAGCCTGATGCACGTCAAATCGCTGGTTGTCATCAGGTCCATCTGGGTGTCTGGTGGCTGATGTGGCAGCTGCTCCTGTCCAATTTCCCACTCACCGTGTTCGGACCACGGCTGCAGGTCGAGCACCGCTGGGGGGGGGGGGGGGGGCGCACCGGCAACAGGCCTATTACCTTCCCGGCGGCCACCCCTCGCGGTGTACAGAGGCCGCAGCGGCCTCACCCCTCACAATCTGCCTCATCGCTTCGCCTCGTACCAAACCGGACGGTGCTCCCCGGCCGGGCTGGCGGCTCCGTGGCCTGCACTTACTGGTGGGGTCCACGCCCTTGAGCGTGGGACACCGCTGCGACGTGGTCGCGCCGGCCGGCGTCGGTGGCCAACAGAGCACCTCGTCGAACGTGGCATTGCAGAACAGTCCTGCAACAGCGCCGGCGTCAGCGGCTGCACCGACAGCTGCTGCGACAACAGCCTCTCTCAGGACCAACCTGAGAGCTGAGGTCGACGACATCGGTTATATAGCCAGTGCCGCGATTGTATGAGTCTTGTACAACGCTTCATGCCAATGATGCGTGAACTGTGACGCAGCGTTTCCAGCGTTGTCGATTAAATATTTGGATACTTTGTCGCTTTGTGCTCGTTTAGATTTCACAAATTTAACGACACATCAACAAAAGCGTTTTTGCCTTGACATCTATCATTTATCAGGAGCTATATTTGACGGCCTGTCCAGTCTGGGCTGGTTCCGCGGATATCAAGCGAACACAATTTACCGAGCGGGACAACATATGTGGAATGCAATTGCTTTCGGCGAAAGGAGACGTTTCAAGGAGACGTTTCGCGAAGCCTATCTTGTTCCTGTTTCACTTTGCGACAGTGAAGCCATAGCGACCAAAGAAACTTGCTCGGACATTAACAAGCACGCTGAAAGAAAATTCCCGTCGTGTCTGTTCGCTGTTACCGTTGCCACGTCCCCATTTGGCGCGAGCCAGCGGCAACAGAAGAGACCTGGTCCGAGCAGAGCGCTGATCGGACACCAAACTTCGCCGTGAAACCTCGGCCTCTCAAATTGGAAATGGTTTCGGCATCAGCGTTAGAAATGTCATAAATTCCAGAGGACGATCGGCAGCCGGAAAATCGGCGCTTACAGAATGACGAACGTGAACTGGTAGGTTCGCGGATGATTTCTACATCATGGTCTATACCTAATTCCTGGAAATGTTCTACGTGATGACAGTGCTAACAATCCGTTCTCTTTAGTGATTCAGTTCAGTTTATTTACGAATCTTTCCACCGCATGGATTACTGTTTGATTCTAGTCATTTCAGTGCAGCACATGCGCAGTAGTCACACAGATAAAACTAGGCAGTCAGACACGTCAGTGTATAGGAGATAGTTCAAGTTTGCGTACAAGCTCTCCACGGGTTCGAGAACGGTGATGTCCGGCGGCGGGTGGTTCCAGGACGAGGCCGCGGGATACGAAAAAGCCCTGCGGGCCACAGACAGACGGAAAGTCGGCGGCTCCAGGGCAGCGGCCGCCGACGCCCGGGCGACACGCTGGGACACAGCGGTAGGTGGAGTGAACAGGGACCGGACCGCCACCGGAGCACGTGAGTCGTTCAGGGCTCGGAAGACAACAATGCTGTCGCGCCTCGCAACTAGGTCACGCACGGCGCGCCAACCTAGCGCCAAACTCTGATGAGGTGGCACGACGCGGCCCCGTCTCAAACCGAAAGGCACCAAAGGATGTGGGGGAAAACATGTGACTGGATTAGGAGCGTCAGCACTTCTGGCGTAAAGTGGTGACGTATCTCATACAGACAGAGCAGGATGGAGTTGCACTTTTTGGTAACCTTGGATATGTGCTCCTCCCAGAACAAGCAGTTGTCGATAGTGACCCCCAGCATCTTCACGGACGAAGAAGGGGTTCGTATGTGGCCGGCAAAGTTAAGATGGAAGGATGTGGTCTTCTTGAGGTTATGGGCTGTGCCGACAAGGAGCAGGGTTGTTTTGGATGGATTCATTTTCAAGGAAATGGATGCAAAGTAGGATCTGGCCCCAAGGAGAGTCTCTTCTTACCGGGATTTTAGGGTGGATAAATGATCAGGATGTGCGGAGTCTAGCAGCTGGTTGCCATCGGCATAGGATACTAGACGTCCGTAAAGCAGATAGGATGGAAGGTCGTTCGTGAAGATGCTTAAGAGGATAGGACCGACAATGGACCCCTGCGGAACACCGTGAAGGAGAGGAAAGGAGAGAGAGAACCACCTCTCACCATCTGCCGCGGATCAGCCAGGTAACTCTCTCTCTCTTGAACCACCTGGCATCGATGCCATGTCATTGGAGGTTGGTCAGGACGGAGTCATGATCGACACTGTCAAAAGCTTGACTGAGGTCAATCGAGGTGACGGCGACGACGTGGCCACCGTCAAACCGACGCACCATCCACTCAACAGCGTCAACCAGGAAGTCCTCCGTCGAGTAATATGGCTATGTGCATAATGTGATGGAGCTAAAAGATCAGATATCTTTTAGCTCCATCCATATGTCTTCTTATCTCGCTAGGTAGCGAGATAAGAAGACAACTGTGTGCACATGATCTTTTCACATATTTTCGACAGCTCAGATAAGATAGATATGGGTCTAAAATTGCTGGCGATGTCACGCAGGCCTGATTTGTGAATAGGAAGAACAGAGGCCATCTTCCTGGAGGAAGGAAAACCACAAGTGGCGATAGAGCTGTTGATCAGTTGAAGTAAATGTGGCCCAACAACGAGCAAACATTTTCGCAGCGCATACAACGGCACGCCGTAATGTCCTACCGCCCTCGACGATGACAAATCACTCATAGCTCTCGAGACTTCAGGGAGAGTCGAAGGACACAGACTTAGACTTGATGTGGTCACGCATGGTGGTCTAGGTGGAAGCGAGAGACCACCGTGGCTGCCCGCAGCCAGCTCGGCAGCAATACGAGGGCCGGCGAACGCAAAGTGGCGACTGAAGTCATCAGCCTGCTCAGCGGACATTTCCCCAGCGGCACCCCCTCCCCCGCTGGCGGGCTGAAAGGCGAAGCTTTTTATACCCCTCCAAAAACTGGCACGGTCGGCAAGCATAGTGTCACACAGGAAATCGCGCTTAGCCCCAGCGAAAAGGCTCTTAACGTTGTTACGAAGGCGTCGGTATGCAGCCAAATCGGTCTCGGTTCGGGATTGACACCACTTCCGATACACGTCGTCCCGCTCATGCATTAGTTGCTGCAGGTCAGGGTTATCTCAAGCCATGGGCAATGCGAGCGACGAGGGGTCACCGTTCTGACAGGACAATGCACATTAACCGCATCCCACCGCACACGCATAAACTCCTCCAGCTTCCGGTCAATCAGCGTTTCACGGTACACCTGGTCCCAGTCCGACTGCTGAAGCTGCAGAGAGAGCGCGTCCCAATTCTGCTTGATTCTCGATATCAAACATCTTAAGTGCAAATGTTTTGTTTTCATTTTACTTCGCGTCAGAGGCGGTTGCCCAGTGAAGTACGATTAGCAACGTCAAAAATGTCTTGTGATCACGTGCCATGTATAACGTTTTGAAAAACACGTCGGTCGCCGGTATACCAGCGGCCGATGCCAAAGTACTGTGACTGGTAGGAACCGATACGAGCCTTTCCACTTCAGACCACGTGGTCCTAAGCCATTCAGATTCACACAAAGGCATCTTGCAGGGTGAAGCCACGGGGGATGTAACATTACCGCCGTGGATTTAAAATGCGTTCGTTCCACATTGCAGCAAGGGAAGTTTCACTTAGGCTGCCCTCTATGCAGCCAAGCCATTCTTCCAACTCATTCAGCAGACTGGTAGATATGCATTGGCTCCTATGTCTGGAAATATTCCGAATATCCAAACGCGGTCTGATGTCTAAGAACTGATGTCTACCTGCTGAACAGCAAACTTAATTCCAGCTCCGATCACACGGCCGTTGGACAGAAAAGTAATATTCTGGAAAATTCGCTTTGATATAAGGATTAGGCGAGTCAGTACATTCTGTATGTTTTGGAAACGAAACATGCCGTAAGTCGATATGGCGTAAAAGTTTTTCTTACCTGGTGTTTTGTTGTAAAATAATGCCAAAAATGGTGCGAAACGAAATCACGAACATTTATAAAAAAAACTGCTCAATTTATCCTACCAATAGACTGCTTTAGCATGACATATGCGTTATGTCATCAAGGACTGGCATTGCTTTCGTCTCAAGAAACACAAGCGAGGTGTTTTTGTTATTACGAGCCTGAAGGCGTAACAAGGAAACCTTGTTAACGTTGACCCAAAAGGAAAAGGGAACACCCATCAACAACCGACGCCGTACGCGCTGTCGTGTATGACCATTTACAAATACATATTTATATATATGTGACATGCTGGGAGTACTGATGATCCTTTTTACAGATAACCTTGATTGGTGTATCATTAGAATATACTGTGAGTCGAGACTGGGAATTCCTTATTACGCGCATTATTTGTTTCCAGTGAGATATGTAGTTTTTTTCGTTGTCTCGAGTATGATGTCCCACTCTGCATCAATTGGCTCCGTGTAACTGCTGCCCCAGACCAGGCAACACGAAATTCGACTCTTCGACGCGATTTTTCGACTGTCTAACCGTGAGCGGCTGGGACACGTTGGATCCCCGCGATCCGCGCCGTATTAGGTCTCCGCGCTCCGGGTCGTGTTAGGTCTCCGCGCTCCGGGTCGTACCAGGTCACCGCGCTCCTGGTCGTGTTGGGTCCCCGCCCTTTGAATCGTGTTAGTTCCCCGCGCTCCGAGCCATGTTAGCTTGCCTCGCCCCAAGTCGTGTTAGCTCGCTGCACCCGTGCCGCTTTAGCTGGCGCCAGCGCCGCCACCGCCGCTGGCGGCGACAGAGCAGGGCTGGGCCGATGCTGTCGGCTCCGCTGAATGGGAGCACCTGTGGCGCGTCGCCGGGCAGAGCTCGCTGCCGCCCACACCGTGGTCCGGCCATTGTGGCCCACGGCGGATGAACGGGTCTAGCGGGGGAAGGGGGGAAGGGGGCGGGCCCTGGCGGTATCAGTAGGAGCCGACCCACAAACAGCTGGGCACGGTCCCGCCACGGTTTTCTCAGTGGGGCCACATGTTTGCCGAAAAGCTGAGACGCGCCAGAATGTAATGGCCAGCAAAGCTGAAGAGCGTCATACGTATCATAGGTATACACGTGACATGCTAGGATTGTTATTCCAATTTGTAATAGGATAAAACCCACATAAATATTCAATGGCTAGCATGCTGGAGTTCGGCTAGTGGAACTTGTGAAAACAAAGTGTCTGCTGTGTCAGCTGAATTTCAGAAACATGAGCAGTCTTTGTTTTGCTCGTCCAGGATAATTTCACAGTTGTATTTAAATGACCCTGAATGGCCTGTTTGTTCTCAGATCAGCTGTGGCCTAATCTCACCTGGCGGGGATGCTCCCGGATCTTTGTGAATTGCCAGACAGTCTTGTAGAGTCATCTGGATCTCCTCCGTCATTCCTGAAAGACAAGGAAAATCACGATAGTCCGGATTGTTTTATCAACCGGGAGAACGCAGCGTACCAATAAATGCAGCTACCGCCATCGTTTTATCAAACATATGTCTGTTATGTTTTCTGAATCTTACATTCAGACTTTTTGTAAACATGTCTAATTAAATGGCTGATTTTCAAAAAATCATTTATTGCATTCTCTGCTATTGCAGAGTGACTGGACTCCCGCACTCTGGCTTTTCGTTAAGTATCTCCCACTGGCACCGATGACTTTTATGGACACCGTGGGCACTGTGTACCAAGGTTGCCATGTGGTAGCTGACATCCTGATCCAAGGCCTGGTGAACACTCAGGAAAGTTTGTCTCAGTTTGTCTTACGTGCGCCATGCCTATCAGCAAACCATCTGATAACGTAAACGTTTGACGGCATTCCGTTGACTGTTACAGCTCTCTGGTGTATACCAAGGCCAGATGTAAAGTTTTAAAGTTACAACAACAAAAATGAGGCCAACGAAAATTTTTACAGCCACCAATTCTTCATCATATACATTTTATATTGTAACTGAAAGGCAGGCGTCTCATACGTATTTATTATGATATATGCCCGTTTTATTTTTCAGTACGGCTCGTATTAAAAAATGCCAAAGACAACAGGTTTTGACGTTTTTTAGGGCGATGAGGTAGCCAGCTCTTTGGCACGTTCAAGGCAGGACCGAGATGCCTAGCTTCCAGTCCAACTGAATGCACAAGTATCGTCAACCTCGTGAAAAACCAAATAAGACCACGTCGCGACCGATGCAGTTTATGCGGCCTGAAAGAGCCGTCTCGAGAATGTACAGTCGAGGCCCTCATTACAGTTCGAGCGAGGTTTCGAAGAGTCCCCTCCACAGTCGAGGAGAGTTTCGCCGAATATATCAATCGCCGCGGACCGATGGGGCGCAGTGAAAACCTGCAGTCGGCCGCGGGCTCGTTCGGCCCATTGCAGGAGCCATTACGCTCGGCTCGACCAGCTGCGGGCCGGGCGAGCTCGCCGCCGCGAAATGCCGCCGTCCGACTGCACACTAAGCTCGAAGCTCGAGACCGCCAGCGTGGGCATGCGCGCCACAAAGGCCGCCGCCGAGCCGTGCCGCCCGCCTGCGGTCGCCGCGCGGACTGCATCGCAATGGGACCGCCGCCGTCTTCAGCGGCGTCCGGCCGTCCGTCAGCAGGCGACGCGGCCACCGCTCCCGAGCCCGCTCAAGGCTAATGCACGTACGTGACATTTGCGGGCGCGGAGTCGGTGCTCGCGGGTGAGCTCGGAGGTGTCGCGGCGGCTTAACGGTGCTCATTGGCAGAGTGGAATCACAGCGGTCGAAATCGCCTCGCAGATCCGCTGCTGATAGGCGGTGATTTACAACGAACAGGGCTCGGTTCGAGCGAGCTCAGCCGCGTCCGACCGTCGGCTGCGTCCAGCTTGCTTCGATGCATAGCATGACAGATGGGATCATGGGTGCCGCCATCAATGTTTGCCAACCTGACATGAGAGACCGCCCCGCATCCGGTCCTATAAATACCGAGCCAGCTTCCCGGAAGCGGGACAGGGGGCTCTGAGTCAGCGCCACGTTTGGGCAGCTGGTGGACGGTACATGCTTTCGGACTGGTTCTCGCGGGTCTAAACCGGATAAAATCTAGGAGCAGTCTTTCGAGAAGTTGTATTGAGTCTTACGGGAGAGTCTTGGAATTTGAGCAACACATCTGGCGAGCGAGATGTATTACATCGCATTAATCTCATGCGTTATTTACTATTCGTGTCGTTTCGAGCGCAGTGGAATGAAACTGCATCTACTTGATATATTAAACAGCATATTCTAAAGACTAGGAATAGTGATTTTAGTGTCCTACGCTTGTTCGTAGTTGTGTGCGGCGAAAATAAAAATGCATCTACTCGATGCATTAAACAGCATGTGCTCAAGACAAAACTGGAGAAACATCTGAATAATCTTAATCCTTATGGTCTGAAAAATTGCTGGCTTTCATTCCCATTTTCCTTATGCAGATGCGAAGCATTTCGACATTCTTGCCGTGCGCTAAATCCATGCTGTGCGTATCCAAATACCATGGTGCCCAGTGCTTCCCGGACCGACAATGAACGTGCCCACAGACACACATAGTTAAAACGCAACGCGAATACGAACTGGTCGGCTCCAGAACATTCTGCCAGCCAGTAGACGTCGCCTGGAGGTGCCAGCCGCACGGGAATTGTATGCGAGTATTATGCGCCCGGCGACAGCAGTGCTGCATTTGCAGCCAGTTCTCGCGCGATGAATTCATTCATGAGACTGGACGTCGCGGCCTTTGCTGCGTGCGATGTCTTCATTTTCGGCCGTCGACGCTGCCGGTCGGTTTTGTCCTGACGTCCGGCTGTCAGTCCTGCCATGAAGGCCGTCTCCGCGGTACGGCGGAAGGCCGCGGTATTGACACCCGCGCATGACGCCTGTGGGAGCCAATTAGCCGGCAGCAGGTGACGCAGCTGTGCGCTCGCACCGCTCGGCCTTGCGTCGAGATCGCCGCAGACGTGGCGTGCGACGTAGTAGCGCGCGCGCTACCGTAGAGATGAATACTTTCTCACTACGTAGAGATGAAGTGAGGCGTCGGACGTGCCATTGCGCGGAGGGATTCGCGTGAAGCGTAGACGACGGGGGCCAGGTGGTAGAGCATTACTGGCGCGATTATCTGTCTGTCCTGAATGATCTGGGGCGCCGAGCTATGCCAGCACTACGTGCGGTTCCGTCACCTGCCTGGCTCTTGTACGCAGTATTCGCGAACTTTCCGTTTCCTCTGCATAATATACCATTGCTTCACGTGACGCGACGCTGCAGTGAGCTGCAACGTAAAGGTGCAGGACAGGCCATTCTAAGCTGCTTCGTCCCAATGCGTTACCTCAGACGCTTGCTTACATTTTGTACCAAGAACCCAGATGGCACTCTTTCACGACAGCGACGCAGCGAGTCACGCCAACTACTGCGACGGTTGAGGTTGTCAGTAGCCCGTAGGCTGTAGGTTGCCGGCAGCCCGTAGGCTGTAGGTTGTCGGCAGCCCGTAGGCTGCAGGTTGTCGGCAGCCCGTAGGCTGTAGGTTGTCGGCAGCCCGTAGGCTGTAGGTTGTTGGCAGCCCGTAGGCTGTGGATTGTCGGCAGTCCGTAGGCTGCAGGTTGTCGGCAGTAGGTTGTCTGCAGCCCGTAGGCTGTAGGTTGTCGGCAGCCCGTAGGCTGTAGGTTGTCGGCAGCCCGTAGGCCAACCTGCCGCGGCGACAGGCGCGCAAACCATGGCTTCAAGGTCGCTGGGTCGTAGCACAAGTCAACGGCGCTGCCCGCTGCCGCCGGATGTCAGAGCCGGCGGCGTCAGCGGACATCAGGACTGACGCGGCTGCCGGCCGCCGCCGAGTCCGTTTCCGGCGGCTGCGGGCACGCCGCCGCATGCCGTGATGGATTGAGATGTCTCCGTCGGCCGGCGATAGCTCGCGACGAACACGCGACCATCAGGAAGCGGGCACGCAGCCGACTTTAGGCCGCCAGTGGTTCGCGCGGGACTGACACTGGCAGTGTGGTTCCCCAATGACGCCGGATCGGTGATGGCTCTGGACGTCATCCAAGAATAAGAAGTTAATACATGTAAATCCGATTTTGGTGATGGCACGGAATGTGCCAGTTTACGGATTACACCTGCCTTGCAATGGTTCAGAAAATCGTGATCAGTCGGCACAAACCGCACAAAAGCACTACAGCCTGAACGCGATCGCAGGATGGAGCACAGGTTTATACCTCGAACACTGGCAGCCGATGAGTGCATCGATTCATGAACAGCGACTGGACAAAGCTTAATCGGCTCTCTAATGCATGCTCTGTAACGTATTTCGGATCGGTTTAAAACCACCGCACTGAAGCTCGCTTAGATTTTGTGAAAATCTCATTGCATCCATTTCCTAGGTGCTATTCTGCGTCATCATATTTCTGTTATCGTGCCAACTCTTCCGAGGTAGCTGCAGGTCAGTTGCCGTCTACAACATTTACAAAGTCTGTCCCGTCCAACATCGTTCAATAGTCCGTCCCAGCACGCACGTCTGTTTCCCGCTTATCTTTGTTTACCGACATCCACGAGCTCGTGTTGGCAGCACGCCCTCCACGCGCCGTGTGCCTCCGTCGCCGGCGGTGGGTCCCGCCAGCCGGCCAGTCGGCCCCGGGGCGCCTATTTCCGGCTCCTGGCCCTGCCGTGTGAGCGGAGCGCGGCTCAGTTTGTTGACGGAGACGTCCCGCCGCCGCCGCCGCCGCTGCGACAGCACTATCCAGCCGCCTCTCAAAACATCCGGCGAGCGCTCCCGACCTGCTCAAGGCTCGCAGCGGTGACCCAGCCGGGCGCCGGCGGCGACGGCCCGCGACCTTGCGCGCTGTGCTACGGTCGATGCCGTCGACGTTAATTATCGACTACGACCTGCCGCGGCGGCCAGGCCGCGTCCGGTCAACGCCGGTGCAACAGCGGGCGGGGCAGGCGCCGGACAGGCCCCCGCTAATCGAAAACCGATCGGAGGCGGCGGCGGCGCGGGGGTGCGCTCGGCGCGCCCGACGGCGACGCCTGCCAAGCGCTGGCGGGTGGCCATGGGGACGGCCTGGCTCAGACGCCGCCACGGTGTCCAGTGTCCCAGCGGAGCGCTGCAGAGCACGGGTCGCTGGTCCCGGACATGATTCAGGAGGCAGCGGTCAGGCGAGCGCTGGAGAGACAAGAGACGGAGCTGGTTTACCGGGAGAGGGCTGTCGGTAGGGACGGCAACTGGAAGGACCCAGCTCGGGTGGATGATGGAAAGGCAGGTGTGGTTGACGATGGAGGTACGATATGCAGCTGGGGTGGAGAGGGAGTAGGACTGTCACAGATGACGGGGAGAGGAGTTCCACATACGATATAAATGTCGCGAGGGACAGTATGAATGAAAAATGTCTGTCGTAGAATTTCTCGCCTTTATGAAACGCACCAAATTGATACGGAACTTCCATAAGCACCATGAGCTCTTTAGGAAGCGACGCAAAGATGACAGGTAATCAAGGACAGACGATGTTTGTGATCAATGGAGATTTTAGTAAAAGGACCTGAGCGAATAACTCTTTTCGGTAAAATAGTCCTGTTTGAATCAATCAATGACGTTTTCCTTAACTCCAGTTCATGTTGTCATTAACTCCCATTCAAGTCATGGGAGGATAAGCTGTTTTTTCCAGAAGTCACGAAATACTCTGCGACGAGGAGCACATGTTCTGCTCAGCAACTCATGTCCTGCACACTCTGCAACGAGGCTATCGGAGCTTTTTCCCGTATGGTATGCACCTATGTGATACAGTCTTGTTATATCACAGAAGTGCAGCTGCAATTTTTTGCATGCGTTTGGAAAAATTAAGTGTCTCCCATCCCCTCTGACTCTCTGAAAGGTAAGAATGCTAACATCAGAAGCATTCAAGCCGTTGTCCATAGAGAAGCCTGACGATTAAGCGAGAAAGTGATGAAAAAGGGTGAACATCTATTATGTAAATTGTTATTTTCATGTATTTATAGGCCAGTAAAAAAAAAAAAACGGAACAAAAAGCCGCGCACAGGAGAAGCTGCCAAACCATTTCTAAAGCCGACGTGGCCGGCCTGTAACTGGTGATGGATTGGCGTACGGAGACCGACTGGGTCAGTCCGACGCGGGTTTTTTTCCCGCCACGGCGCCCGGAGCGCCGGTCGGCCGGCTCGGCGCCCCACCCCTCGGGCCGGCAAGGGTGGGCAGAGTGCTGTGACGCCGTATTGATCTCGGCGGCGCCGTCCCTCTGCCGCGGCACGGTGACGAATCGTCCACAAAAGCGGCATAATTTGTTACGTCCAGCCTCGGCTGGGCCATAAGACAGTCGCATCTTGTCGCCGATGTTGATGCATGGCCGCATTCAGATGGTGGTGATCGGCTGCGCTGCCAAGGCGTGCTGTCAGCTGGACAGCGGGCCGGCCGCCGGCCGCCGCTTAGAGCCGCTCCCTGGGCGGCCGCCAATCGGCCGTCGGCAGTCGCCGCTGCCGCCGCCGCGCCGAAGAGGCCGCGCGGCTGGGGGACCCGCGCCGGGAGCGCCGCCGGCCGGCCGGCCCGCGGACACACGGCTGGCCTCGGGCCCTGGGTAGCTTAGACTCATACTGGAGCTGATCTGGAGTGGCAGACTGGTCAGAATGAGACTGGAGCTGACCTGGGTCCCAGACTCCCTATATTCAGACTGGAGATGTCCTGAGCACCTGACTCCTCAAATTTAGACTGAAGCTGTTGGTCTTTGGTTGGTTGGTTGGTTATTGGGGCTTAGGGGCGCACCGACTACAAGGTCATTCGGCGCCCAAAGAGCTGATCTTTGGGGACCCCCTGAGAGGACCATGGCCTCCTGCCACGGTTCGAGGCCGACGACGATCCTCACAGCAGACGAGCTGGGGACCGTGCCCCGAAAAAAAAACACACACAGATTGACGCCGATACAATCGATCACCGAAATCAGTCAGCTCCTCCCGATGTGCCACTGGATGAGAAGTCGGAAGAAACCTTGCCGGGCTTTTTTCTACTGTTCCGAGACAGAGGGAGATCTTGCCGGCCACCGCTGGCCACCAGACTCGGGCGCAAGATATTCTATTCTACCCTAATTCGTTTACCCGTTATAGGGCAGGCAAGAGTGTCCTTCCTTTCCCGTGCGGTCTAGCTGCATTTAAGATCAAAGTGAAAGATCAATGCGCACGATAAGGTCCGGCACGCCATTTTCCGCCGTTCATTTTTTTCCTTGCTTTCACGGAGCAGCCTTCTACCAGTTTAAGCATACGATTAAAAGAGGACCCTGATTAGTTGAGGAACAGGACTGTGACTCGTATCGACCACCTCGGTGTCTTATTCTATGAATACCACGAGGCTAAAAAATCATAGCGATGATATCACGTTAATAGAGGGTTAGAAGACAGAAGGCGTGATAACTATGATAACTAAATAATCATGGTCGATAGTCAGTTTGTAGAGCACTGGTCTCCCCGTCCTGGCAAGGCGCGCTCTTCGAAGTTGAGGTTCGTCAACTTCAGAGCTCGATGTTTGCTCCTCGGATCAGCTGGCAGCTGGCCAACGTAGGTCAGGCCGACTACCACACGGTCGTGTCGCACCCTTGGCGGCACGTTCAAGTTTCGCCACAAAACCAGCCGTTACCTGGATATGTGCGGTCGGATGTAACGGTCTATGCAAGGTCTGCTTAGCACAGGCTCCGATCCCTAATATCGCCCCATCGAACCACTCTGATCAATTACATAAAACAAGAGAAGACGGAGGAAGCAAGCAATCGGCGGGTCCCGGGTCGGTCTTCTCTCTCGTCAAGGTTAGTGAACCGGTCCCCACCTGCGCCGCCGGAGGCCCCATCTGACGATCGCATTCACGGACAGTGGGCAGCGGCCAGCCGGCCGGTACCGGCACAAGTCGGTACGAGCCGGTGTTGTCCGGTGACTTCACGTACGGCGTCTCCGTCGCCAATCTCCGCGAAATTTGGCGGTTTCAATTGTCCATGGTGCCCGAACAGTCGGCGACTAAACGGGCTAAAGGCACAGGAAACGATGAAAGGTTTTTTCAAACACCGAGCAAAGCTTTCGTAGCCTCGAACACTCAAGCGTCTTTCGTTCGCTGTTGCCGTGTAAGGAAACAAAGTAGCTCCCGTCGTCCCCATTTTCTCTGTGTCTTTCGGGTGTGATATCCTGAGCAGAAATTGTCGGTAAGTTCGCACAGTTCATGCCTTTTTCAGCTTCCTGGACCGTGGTTCACGCAGAGGCGTATGCGGTGTCATTTTGTTTTTTTTTTCTAACTGTGCGTATTCAAAACAAAAGCGGTTGATGTAACTTGGGGCAAATTCCTTACCTCTGGAGCACAGGCTCTTTCTCGTCTAAAAAGCATGTACCATGCAGTGAGATAAAAGAACGTTCTCTTCCTCTACCTCTCTTCTTATTGTTGTTCAAATATCGTGTTTAATTCATCAGCCACATTTGCGTTCAAAATTGTTCTTTCGGCCAGCTTGGCGCGTGCTTCGAAGCTGAGGTTCGTCGATACGGCAGATCCACTGTAATCATTCCTGGAAAATAAATTGCAAAGTCCTACATAAATCTCTCCCGCATTACAATTAAAAAAGCACCCACATGGAGCCAAAATGCCATTTTTTAGCAGTCATTGTTTTCGGTCAACTTTGCGTCCTGATACATGTGAAGGTCTCTCCGCAGATTTAGGAACATGATATTACAGTAATATTCATGGCTCAGGGCGGGAACAAACGTAACATGGTGATGTCTGTGGCGTGATTTCAGACGGGTACGCTCACACGAAGACCAAATTTAGTGCCTGGATGTTCGATTTTCATTAAGGCTAGTTAAAAACGCAGGCAACTTTGACTCGACATCTTCAGGAGCAACGCATGTCCACCAACCCAGCAAAAGATAAATTGTTACGAGGTAACGGCCAATTTAATCACATTTCCGAAGGCCGTTGAGAGCGCGCTGCTCGCAGTGATCTAAGTGGTCCAGTAAATAGGTAAACAGTAATGGGCCATCCTTAAACGGTCCAGTGATATAATGGCAGAAGTTCTTAGGGTGTTCTCTCTCTCTCTCTCTCTCTCTCTCAAAAGATGAGAGAGAGAGAGGGGTACTTCTGTGGAACGGTGGTGAACTTGCTCGAGGTGTGAGGCACAGGCTTCCATTTTGAAGGCCCGGCTCGGGAACGCCCCTCCCATCGGCCAGGAGGGTCAGAAGCCTCAACAGCTCCTACTACGTACCAGACATGACGGATGTCGGCCCATCATTTTGTGCAACACAGGCACGTAAGGCGGGATTATAATCCATCACTATCGTTTGGGGATTTCGACTGAACCAAATGAAAAGACGGCGCAATAACTCACCAGTGAGAGAGGAAATCGACTGAGACAACCCAGTCACGGCAGAGTGCACAGTTCCTCCAAGGGCAATCAAAGTAATCGTTCGGTGTTTGAAAATAGGTTACAGACAAAGCCAGACGCTTCCAGCGCCGAAAAGATCATGCATCTGACTGATTAATGTGCCACACTTATTTGGTGCTTCAGCGAAAGTGAAACCATCCGTCTTCAAGTCACACAGTCGTTATTTAATTGAGTGGAACCTGATAACCGCTTCCGGGGCGAAGCAACGTTTCAAAAATTGATGCAGTGGATGATGCTAGATGACAGCGTTGAAATGATTCCTTTTCAGATGTGAAACCGCTTGCTCCAATCAGTTTTAGAAGTCGTGGTTTAATTCAAAGAGAAAGACTGCATATGGGAACATATAGAAGGACTGCAATTAAAAATGCTGCAACAGACATATAAACCAACCTGCTGAGCTTCAAGAAGCAGAGCTTTATACATGTACTGATGCATACATGCTTTAAATCGTTGCTGTTTTCCGTAAAGTTGCTGGGTAATGCTGCCATACATCACAACTCGCGTTAAAACGTGGATGACACAGTGAGGTCCCGATTGTCAGATGGCATCATCCGCTAACCAAGTCTTGCGCATGGACGAGGAATACAAACAAATAGTGGGGAAAAAACGAGAAAACGTGCGGAAACGGAAGGAGTCACAACTATCGACAAATGTAAAGCGAATTTTTTGGCAACTTTAACCATCGTCAAAAAAAATAAAAAATGGAACAAGTCGTATGTCTCTTACTTATATTGCAACGTTGCAATATGGTGTGTGAAAATATTGGCTATGGATGGAAATGTCACATTGAATCAAGAACTCTGAGACAACAAAACTTTGAGCACAGACCAAATTAACCCGGTACCGCCTAACGTGTTCTTGTACCCGCGACCGCGACGAAGGGGTGTCGAAAAGGGAACCTTCCTGCTATCTGAGGATCTAACAGTCGGATCTGAACCGACCTACCACCAATCGATAGCCTTCAGTCTTGCAATTAAGAAAATACCATGTTAGCCTTGGTCATATGACTGGTGGCGTCATAGGTCACGTAAAACGCGTAACACGACGTCGGAAAAACTGACATTGGCTTGTACTGCATATCATCGGTAACAGTGGTCTTAGAGCCTTCAGTTGGGTATCAAACAAGAGGTCACCATTTTCTGTACCAAATACATGCTAAATGTTAAGAAATGTCAGGCCAAGGTCAACCTAGGTCAGGGGAAATACTAGTCTTATTTTACATGCCAAAGATCGATACTTACTCGCAACCGTTTTGATCTACGTGACAAACAGAATGAAAGTGAAACCTTCTTATGATCAGTTTTGCATTAACTGCGTTTCACCTAGTCAAGGTCAGTTAGGTCAGGTCAAATAATGTTGCATTACTCTTCCCGGCAAAGAGCAAACATTACTCGCTACGATTCTTAATTGCGTCAAATACAGAAATGGAATGATACCTCGTGATAATTAATATGCTCTTTCTGTTCTTTAGCGGATCGAAGTCAAGCCAGGTCACGTCAAAGAGTCATTTTTCTTTTTCTGACTAGGAGCAATTATTGCGGCCTGCTCCTACTGAACGATCTTCCATAGACAATGTTGTGTTTAATTTCGTTTTGACATCTATCTATAACGTGACGTGACCTGACCTGATATGATCTCGCGTTGCATTTGGTGAACTTTTCTAAGAAGTGCGTGTAGATCTGCTTGTCTGACTTGGACGATGGGGAAAGTCAGCGGCACAACTCCTACCCACCACAATGCGAATCAGTCCCATTGCCATCATGTATTTGATCTAGCATGACCTCTAATGTTGACATGTCACGATCGTATATCCCTTTCGGGACCGTTTCCTATGCAAATCCAAATAATCCATGCATTATACTCGCAAATATTATAAAAAAGAAGCATGTCCGCGCCGCTGCCAAAACAGTCAAGCATGCAAGGGTACACTTATGACGTTATATCTCCATGACGTGACCTACCATGAAAATGGTTTTGATGTCAAAATATGTAGAACTGATTGTTGGACAGCTAATGAAAATTTGATTGGCTTACTCTAACGGTTAGAAGTTATTCAAGAAAAAGCGAGGGGATGCTGTATTTGACACCCCCGGTGGTACCGGGTTAAAACCATCATCTCGATCGCTCGACGACCAACATGCTGTATCCTGGCAGCGTTTGCTTAAAAGTGTATTACTAACTGATGCCTATCAGAACGATTCTTAACCAGCGCATTCCCGGGTGTCCAAATTGCCTTTCGCTTACCATGATCTCGAGAACTAAGAGAGCTACGGAAGTGAGAGTGACTCTTATCGAAGACTCGTCAAATCTTATGCAGAATAAACGCATATTCATTAGTTCTGAGTTAGAATTCTATGGTCTGGAGGTCAAACAAGGTCACGTCATGGCGTCCAAAATCTGTGGGCAATAAAAGCAAATGTGGCAGTCCTGCAAGCTGATCGTGAGTACTGCATAGTCCAAAAAAGGCCAGCAACGTTTTTTCATTGCCAAAAAGTAACTTGCTACTCATCAGATCATGTCGGGCCAGGTCAATAGCCATTGGAATACATCACTAATTCTCTCGGACTGGTACTCAAGCAGTTACTTCAAGCATATGTTTTGGAATCACCATCGGAAACGTTTGGGCAGATATCGTAACTTTTGTCACCAAAAATAAAAAAAATCATCAAACTTTTATCATCATATCAGTTCGGCTAAGGTCAGATCATACAACATTCGTAGTTCATGACTGGGCAAAAGTGCGAATGTCAAACAACGCCATTTGATCGCTATAACCTCGCCAATGTGTTCTTGAATGACGTGGAAGTCACGGGCAGGTCAGATCAGGTCAGGTCAGGGACGATAGCAGGAAAAATGCACCAGTTTTTTTAATAACCATGCCACAGAACATGTCGTAGCATTGAAACACGTCTCAGATAATAAAACGGCCTGACACCACTAAAACAAGCGCTGCTTTGGCCATTACAGTCATGCAAGGTCGTACTACGTAAAATGAACAATCGTTTGTATCTCAGAAACGACTAAAAGTAAAGACGTGAAACCAACCCAATACTTTGTCTTAAACATTTCATACGACGTCCTAAGTGACAAGTAGCCTTCGAAATGATGTCAAGTCATGTCAGGTCACATAAGTCCATGTCATTTCAATGCCCTCACGTAAATAAACTGCAATGTAAACCCATCATATCTCACAAGAGGTGAATGTCAAATGCATTTCATACCCATTTTGTCGAATGCTCGATTTTGTAACCAACTGACTTTAACTCAGGTCACTTTCACCTCACACACGGTACGCTGTATGATTCAAAAAGCGATTTGTACCCTTTTTCCTATCCAGAAAAGTCTCCAGTAAAGGACAGTGTCTGGCAGAAAGACCTAAAACAGCATTTCAGTATCGTTGTTCTGACGTCAGGCAAAAGAAACCGCCGAAAATGAGAATATGCATGTTGTAGAATAAGAGTTTGGAATCCGAATAGTGTTTCCTCTTTGTCAATATCCCTTTTTCACAATCACACACGATTAAGCTTCATCTGACATGACTCTCTTAACCTTATTCCCGGCAGGGGGGCTGAATCCGCCCCCCTCGGGTTTTTAGCTTGCCAATTCTAGGCTTTTTAACGCAGCTTCACGAAACTTGGTGACGTTTCCTAGCTATTCCTTCTACGCGCCGTGACAAAATTTCAAAATTCTATTTTGCTTATGGGCGGAGCCAGGTAACGTTTTTGCGAGGCACCTCATGCAATTTTTGGCCATGTTGAGGGTAAAAGGAAAATGTCTGCCAAAAACAGAGTTTTTAAGATAGAACTTAAAATTTCATATGGATGTATAGCTAAGTAGTCGGGCAATGTGCAGATGTAATTTTCTTTGTCTGAGGTCACTTTACAAGGTCAGCTCAAGGTCAAAAGTTAATTTTTTTGCAATAATATCGGCACCGTTTTTTAAAATGTCAAACCCGGAATATGTACGACGTAGAACGCCATACCTTCTACTTGTGTATCAAGTTTCAGCTTGATGTCAGGTCGGGTCACGGAGCTATGACATAAAATGTCAGTGCGCGTACTGTACATCGCAATAGCCATAAAATGAAATTTTTGAAATAGAGTGAGTTAAAATGATTAAAAACGTTTACAGATAATATTAAATGCACACGAGATCATTCCAAGTGACCCCAAGGTCACTAGAGGTCGTTTAAGGTCAAAGGTCACAAGTTGATCTGAGAAACGTGTGACCATGACAGTTCCCCCTTTTTCATGTCCCTGGCACCGCCTAAGGTAACATTTTACAAACATTGTAATGCGATTTGTACTTCTTTAGTATAACATGGCCAGCAGAAGCCAAAAAAAGGTGTTTGCGTCTTCCGTTCATTCAGTTGTTAGAAAACTAATCCTCCTATTTTTGAAACCCTGCGAAAGCCCATGAATTTTCTCGAAATTTCAGATTTGTGTGCCCATGGTAAAAGCCCTATCCATACTCTCTCGATTCATGCCATCGATAAACAACGGAGTTATAAGAAGTCCAAAAGTACCCTCCATTTAGACATTTTTGCCCCCCTGTATCCACAAATTTCAAAATTTTGAAATTTATTTTTCTAAAAATGTAGTTCACGTCATGGCAAATCGATTGCCGTTTGTTGCGATGAAATCGGACAAGTAGTTCTCGAGATCTCAGGGGGTGGGGTCGAATCCGACCCCCCTGCCGGGAATCGACCATACCGGAAGGGGGGTCGATTCCCGGGACTAGCTCTCCGGGAATAGGGTTAATGACAGTGGTCTGGCATGACCTGATTTCGAAACTATGTCACAAGATATAAGAATAATATACCAACCGTCAGTGAAATTTCGCATTCCTAACTTTCTTTTTGCGCTTTGTCTAGCAAACCTGAAGAGGGGGAGGATCTCGAGAGCCCCCTCCCAATCAGCGAACGTTAATGGCGCGCCAAGACTCTCACAGCAACTCAGGGTTTGGCCGCCTCCAGCAAGGGCTTTTCAGGATAGATTAATCGCATTGGTGTGACAGCTGGTTTATGATTGATTTATGAATGGTCACCAGTATTAGCTTTCACGAAAAATCCGCCATTTAGCTCGTATTGCACCCGCACGTCATGATCGACTGACAGATGTCTGCAGAATACTGACGGACAATTTGATACACTGAATACGTTTCATCACTCGACGTTCATTTCAGTTAGCAAGCTGACAAAAAATGGTTCCGACTTATTATGTGCGTGCAGTATCGATACCTCACCAACAATACAATCGGTTATTTTTTTCGATAGTCTTCAATTCCATTTCACAACGCCTCTATACAACTTCACAGCCTCATGCAGATTAACAGCTTAATGGTAAGGAGCACACAGTCAAGTAGGTGGCGGAATGATATATCGGTTTGGAACCGATGTCGCAAGTATTTATGAGGAAAACTGGGCAAAAGAAAAATGTGCGATGTCATGTGGTGTCATGTGATGCGATTTGACTGATGTCTGATAAGAAGATAACACATGAAGATGTAACTGCAGTCGTTTTGACACACGCCGCAACGCACAGATAACTCATATACTCACATGTGCGCTCCTTTCCGCTCAGACCTCTCTTCGGGTCCTCGGACACGACCTAGCGAGGACACCTGACCGCAGCCCTGAATGCCGGACACCTGCACCCGCATTCCGCCGTCCGCACACATTAATAATCGAGCTTGCTTGCGACCAGAGGCCTTTCAAGCTCAGCGGGAGCGGCTCCCGCGCCTGAGAAGCAGAAAACGCCTGACTGCCGCTTCCACCCCTGCTGAGCGCGACTGGGCCTCTGGCTGTACCCCGACCCGGCCGAGAGGGGCTGGGCGCGAGGTCGCGCCGTCCTCCCCTGGCCGAAGGCCTGGCGCCGCCGCTGGCCTCCTCTGGCGGGAGGCCTGGCGTCGCCGCTGGCGCCGCCAACGCCACCGCTTTCGGGAGGTCCGGCGGCGAAGGCCGTGATGAATGGGGGGCACGCGCCGCCGCCAGGGCCAGCTCCGTGCGCCGCTCGTGCCATTGATTACTGCCGCTGCCGGCTCGCAGGGCATGTGGGTGGGGAGGAGCCGGAGGTGGGGTCAGGTCACGAGGTGTCGCTTGTGCACGGAGAACGGCTGCGAAACGGGAAAGGACAGAGATCACGTCGGCGGTTGATGGAGTTTTTGCAAACTGGAAAAGGCGGAAACTTTAAGTATTTCCAGGTACCTTTCAGCTCGATAACTCAGCAAGCGATCTTTGAGCTCAGCCGTGCTGACGGTCAGGAAATCAATAACGGTCTACAGTCTCAGGCCAGCTACATTAGTTGTCGTTAAGTCGAGACACTCAGATACCACTACTGATCTTCTTTTAACCCTATTCCCGGAAGGCCAGACGGTACGGCCGATTCCTGGCAGGCGGAAATTCGGCCCCCCAGAACTCAAGAACTACACATCTGATTTCATCGCAACAAACAGCAATCGATTTCCTAGAACGTAAACTACATTTTTTTTTATAAAAAGAGGTTCTCAAAATTTTTGACTTCTGGTAGTCATGCTATGCTGAAGAAGTACAAATCGTGTTACAATGTCTGTACAATGTTAGCATAGGTGGTGCCAGGGACATGAAAAAGGAGAACTGTCATGGTCACATGTTCTTCACACCAACTTACCACCTTTGACCTGAAATGACCTCCAATGACCTTGGAGTCACTTGGAATGATCTTTTGTGCATTTCGTATTATTTGAAAGCGTTTCCAATCATCTGAATTCACTGTATTTCTAAAATTCCATTTTACGGCTGTTGTGGTATAGGGTACGCGCAGTGACATTTTAGATTATAGTTCCCTGACCCGACCTGATATCAAGCTGAAACTTAGTACAAAAGTAGGGAACATCCTTCTACGTCATATAATTTGCAGGTTTGGTATTTGATAAAAAAGCGCCAAAATTTTCGCAATGAAACTAAACTTTGACTTTTTGACCTTCACCTGACCTTGCAAAGTGACCTGACATGAACAAAATTGTATCCGCATGTTTCCGAACTATTCACCTATACATCCACGTAACTTTTTCAGTTCTATCTTAAAAACGCCTTTTGGTATTCATTTTCCTTCTACCCTCAGCATGGCCAAAAATGGCCTGAGGTGCTTCCCAAAAACGTTGCTTGGCTTCGCCCCTAAGCAAATAAGAATTACGAAATTTTGTCACAGCACACAGAAAGAACGGCTCGGAAAAGCCGCCAAGTTTCGTGAAGCTGCGTCAAAAAGCCTGCAACGGGCAAGCAAAAAACCCCGAGGAGGCGGATCCAGCCCTTTCCTCCAGCCGGGAACAGAGTTAATCTCTTGCGTGCTGTTGGAGTCAACATAATGTACCACACCACGATGAGCACCCAACGAGTAAGAGTGGGCTGCATTGCCAACAGCTGAGCGGTACAGCCGTGATCAAGCGGTGATGGCCGAACCTATATTGGCACTAGAAAGGTCAAGGGGAAATCGAGGAATAAGGACACCTGTTTTTCCGCTAAACTGACTGTGCTCTGGCTTGCGACGTGCAGCAGTGAAAGGAGAGTCGGATTCAGCTGAAGACGGACGAGTAACAAGTTCCACTTTTTAAGCGGAGATATAGGGCACTAGGTCCAAAGATCCGGCACCGCTAGTGTACCCGCTGTTTACCCCGGTCCTGCTGGTCTGCGCAGTGTCCGCCCCGGTCGTGCTGGTCCACCCGGTGTGCAGACTAGTTTTGCTGGTCCTGCTGGTGCGCCCATATGACATATGACATATGACATATGGCAGTCCGCTGGTCCGGACTATAGCTCCCGGACTATAGTTCCCGGCCGGCCGGGTGCGGCCGCCAGCCGCCGGCCGTTGTTCCGCCGCGCGGCGCGTCACATTCGCCCACCGCCGCGTCACGGGGCTATCGGCCGTCACCGGCGCGTCATCGTCGCCCGCTGTCGCCGCTTCTGCGTCTCCGGGGCCGGCGGCGGCCGTCGCGGCCACGTCGGCGCCAGAGCACGAAGAGTCGGCCACTGACCCCACGTGAGGGCCGCCGTACCCGGCAAGGTTGGTCCACCTAGGCGCACGACGCCAACGATCTCGGGGGACAAAGTCGACTTAGTCCGGTCTCTGGTTTTCTAAGGTCGGCGTCCCCGGTTGTGTGACGTCGGCGTGCTCGGTTGTGCAAGACTGGCGTACCCAGTTGTGTGAGGTCGGCGTACCCATTTTGTGTGAGGTCGGCGTGCCCATTTGAATGAGGTCGGCGTACCTAGTTGTTTGAGGTCGGCGTGCCCGGTTGTGCAAGATCGCCGTACCCAGTTGTGTGAGGTCGGCGTGCCCGGTTGTGCAAGATCGCCGTACCCAGTTGTGTGAGGTCGGCGTAGCAGGAACGGCCGGAGGGTGCAGCCGACGGTCCGCAACCATTCACTGGCTAGAGTTTTCAGGAGATCGAGATCCGCCAGCATCCAGCAGGAGTCGCGACTTCGGATAAGACATGCTGCATGTTAGAGCCCATGGAGTAAGGCAACCATTAGGTGGGAAATCGGGCCATCTTTGGTTAAAAAAGAAGTTACACAGTTGGATTACTCCTCTTATGTAATATAAAACGAAAGATTACGTATGACAGACGTAATCCCACGGAAATTCGAAAAAATGTTTGGACAATTTTACATACATGTAATGCCTTAGCCATCTGTGTGCTGCTAATATGTTAAGTTATGGTGCACTCTTGACGTTTCTTTTTCCTTTTTTGGCGACTAGTATTAATTTGAAATAAACGTTGGAACCTCGTGATAACCCCTTGAACTCCCTTGTGTGAGTCTTTACTGCAACCGAAGCAGTAGGTAACACGAAATTGTTCAGACAACTACATATCCTTTATTTATCGTCATTTCCACGCGATAGTATAGTGCAGAATGCCCCCACTTGACGGGTATTTGTATGAAACGAGTGCTGAACTGATGTGAAAAAAACATTCTTTGGGCAATGATTGGAGAACCGTTAATGTCTGCATCCAAGGCCCTCTTTGGCTGGCTATCCATTTTCGTACTCCTGGGTGTCCATTTCGACTCCCAGCTACCATGTTAAAATAGGCGCTGGGCCGACAGGAGTGGTCCCGGCAGGCTGACAGGACCGTGCCAATGTCTCGGCCAGGATACGGCGCGTAATCTCGGACGGTCGATACACACTGCGCCTTTCCGGGAGGGGACGGCTCATTTTTGTCATTTTCCCTTTGCTGGGCTTATTGAATAACCGTCGCGCAGGCGACAGGAAGGTCGGCTCCAGGCCCCAGCCGTGCGCCTGTTGATTCCGTGCGGGTGCAGCATTCACCAACACTCACGGGTGAGCACTTGCCGGGCTTAATGAATCCTACTGTGACAGCTGAAATGCCATACCAAACCAGTGAGCGCATTCTTCAGACAACAGTCAGTTTTGTGCTGATCGTGCATGTTCTGCGGATAAATTTCGCGAGAAGTGATGAAAGTTTCTTGGCCTACCAGAAGCATATAATGTGAGAAGGAATGAAAAGAGATAAATGATTTGCGCAAGGAAACACAAAATATTTGAGATACATTAAGACATATGTTCCGCGACATTACCATTGCCAAAAACACCTAAAATGTTAGTTTATGCATGAATCAGTTGCAGCAACTGGCGCCAACAATTTTGTATATCGAAAACCACCTGGTCACTCAAGAATATACGTAGAATAGGAAAATCGTCCATGCAACAATTCACACTCATTCAATAAGCATAAGTGCTACCGCAAGTGCCTAAATATGAACATAAATGAAATGAAACGCAATTGCATCTGAATATTTATTCCTCAACATGTTACGTACGTTTTCTGTACTATTAAATACCATATTTCTTGTTTCCTTTTGATAAATTTTCCATCTATTCACATTAAATCGTATATTTAGTATTCACCAAATGATGCTACTCCAAATTTCAATTATTCAAGTTTACTGGCCAGGAAAATGTTCAGGGCCCTTCTGAGTATGCACATGAGGCACAAAATATAAGCGAACGCAAATATGCTGAGGGAAACTGGTGAATATTCTGTGACAAACACACATGACCCATTTTGTAACAAATGAGTGAAGCCTCTTCGTGTTACTGCGTTCCATTATTCACAAGCGACACCGCAAATGAGAAAACGTTCGACGAAAGCTATTTGTCGTCTGTGGTGCTTTCAGTAGGGAGACCAAAATGTCGCCGTTAGTACTTGAGAAGTAAAAACCATCAGTCGGTTTAAATGCCAAAATAAAAAAAATAGATGAAAATAGAGGTATGCACTAGGACTCCCTGACGTTTACACAGACAACTGACGTAAGTGGGGCCGTTCACAAAAGGTGGCGTATGGCCGGCAGAATCCAGCTAACAGCACGAGAAAGAAACGATGCTAATGTGCTTGATTCGCGCGTCCGGCCCTCTCCTGCCTACGTTTATGGTTTCAAGGGCGGTGAAGGTGATGAGAGCGCCACATGTAAAATGCAGCGTAATGAACGAAATACCCAAACTTAGCTGCTGCTGAGATCCTGCACATGACAAAACATCAGCACCATCCTCCCTATCATCTTACGACATTACTCTCAGACAGTGCTGCAACAATATTGCATGGAGTATGCAACAAGCGTAGCCTTCGTCTGTGTGTCAGCACGCCGTGAAGACGCGGCTGATTCAGTCGGCACACAGCCCAGGACTGAACGGGTTGCTCGCATCAAACACCGGCCCTGGAGTGGCATTCATGTGCGTACTGGGTCCAAGAGAACAACTACCGCGAGTCAGGCAGCAGCTGTCAAGTGGGCTGTTAAACCATCCAGCCAAAGTAAAAAAAATCCGCATTGGTTGTCGGCTGTTTTTAAATCTGCCTTTGTTTCGCATACCTATTTGGTTTATTACGATTATCAGATCCCGTAAAATAAGGCAACAACGAACACAAATTCACTAATGCAGTTTCAGGTAGCGTCCATCCCTTTTGTTCCGGTGCGTGCCCCTTGAGAAAAGTAACCCATGCGCAAAATGAATGACCAACAGCTGGCGGTTCAATGACCGTCTTCGTCGTCAAAGGTGCTTCGGGCGGCAGCAGTGGCCAAGGAAAGGCAACGTGACAATGATTTTGTTAATACACATGTATAAAACTACTGTCATTTGCCTCTATTTTTGATTTAACATTGGAAGTTTGGCCGCTATTTGCAGAAACTTATTTGAATATTGAGCTCGCAATGTCGGATAAGCGTTACGCTGGTTGCTCGTATCTTTTCTGCGGCTTATCAGCAAAGCTGAATACTGAAGTGCTTGCCGAGTTAGTGTGAGTGCGTTAGAAATAATCTTCATACATTATGAAACGTATGGAGATTGTGACACGTTCGCACAGAGCACCTTAACAAATTTCTCAATGGAGCTTCTGTGTCGGGCCGAAATTATTTGCATTATTCTGCAATTGCTTTAAATTACCGAATAGGGATATTTAAATCCTTCTTTGTACTTCTACCCGTGTTTTTTCGTCCGCCGGTTCGTGAGGCAATAATGGTGTACGGAATGCTTCAGTATTTCATGAAAAGTTGCAATAAAGAAGGAAAGAGAAGGGGATAAGGAGAGAGGAGCCATAAATATAGCGAGAATGAACGTTAAGTGCACGGGTCTGAATGACGTCATTGTCCCAAAAACTTGCAACAAATAAAATAAAGCGGCCTTGCCAAATGCCATTCCAGTTCAAACTCCATCGATAAACACTGAAGATCCTACATAGCATCAGTGATTTGCCTATTCCAGAATCATTTGAAACCGTAAGCATTATTTAGAACAACATACTTTGGAAGACAACAGAAATCGCCCATTAGCACAGTTGTCTGCGGTTTGTCAGAAAACAGTGTTCTTCTACGCATGCGAAAATGCCACAAGAATTCTGGTGGGTCACAGTCTTTACCTTTAAAGTTTGAACGTTCATATTCTGGGTTCTCGAGTTCTGTCGATCGATGCGCCAGAACATGGCCAGACGCGACTGAACATGACGACATAATTAAACCACGTTTGCATAATGGCGGCCATAATTAATTTCTTGTAATGTTTGAAGTTGTTGCGACTTGGACTAAACGGTGAAAAGCTAAAGCTTTACAGGAATGGGGTCGCCTTGATTCTTAGTAGAGGTGTTCGTTGTCGAAAGCGAGCTGCAATTGTTGCCGGCTATATTTTGTCAAGTGTTTAGCCCGAGCATTTGGAAGTGGCTGCGTTGGAGCCAGTCATGCTGAGCCGGACTCGTGCGTGCACTGACCAGGCCACCCCAGTGCTCCCAAATGCGGACGTGTTTTCCGTCTCACAGCGATCACGATGGCACTAGTGGATCTCTCTCGCTCCGTCTCACAGCGATCACGATGGCACTAGTGGATCTCTCTCGCGCTGTGCGACTCTGTGACGCGGCCACCCCGCGACCTAGGCCCACTCCCCCGGTATCGAGCCGAGACCACAGGCGGCCGTTCTGAGGACGAAAACCCAATATCTGCCAAACGCCAGGAAAAGACCAGCCCCTTGGCCATGGTGCCACGAAGGTGACGCTCATGTTACGATTCTTATAGGCCGTTATGACCTAGTTCTCCTCTTCGCGCATTTGTTGCCGTGACGAAAACTTTGGGATAGTGGTCCTGTTCTCTCCTAAGAGAACACACCGCCAACATCCGGACAGAAATTCGAGCGCGCAGAGTCCGGTTGCGTGCCAGTGAAGCCACCCAGCACGAGCCGCGGCTGCCACTACCAGACCCCATTTCCGAAGAGGTTTCAGGAGAATGACACGAAAAACAACCTCATCTGCACATCGTGGAAAGTTACGGAGAGGAGCCTCCGAGACAAATTGGGATGTACTAGGAAGACCTCGGCTTGAACACGACGCCATTTCTGCTTCGTCTAAAATGGCATCTCCTCAGCCGATGTTTTCCCTCGCGCTCGCCCAGGTCCGCTGCAGGCCTACTTCCGGTACCTGCATCGCCATCAGCATCAGCATCTACGGCCTAGGAGTAAGCTCGCACGAAAGTCTCGCCAGTGAGTTCGCATGGTGGCCCCGAGGGCCATAGATAAGTCAGTACCGTAAGACCCAGTTGCGGTCAGGACTCCCGCGATTCCAGAACGATCGGGTCCATGGCGTGGGGCTTAAACTGTCAGTGGATATCCTCAGTTTGTCCCGCCGCCTGCTGCTCTTCTGGTGAGCGCTGCATCATATGGACCGAGGCCAACTTAAGCACACCGACGGACTGCTCATCTCACGCAGCGCCTGTACGGGCCACAGAGCCGCTGACTCAGTGAACGCGGCTCAACCCACTAAAATCGCAGAAAAAAACGCAGCCTTGACCTTTGGGCTCTGCGCGGAAACTTGCGCCTACGAAAAGTAAAATCAGCATTATCCTGAAAAAACATTTCACTAGAGCGGCCACTTAATTAAATGCTTATAGCGAAATGTCGTCCCTTTTGTAACATGCAACCCGTCTTTTGGCACGTGCATGCGACATAACTTGTCGGGATGGTGCGCACTGTGTTCTGTCGATGTGATGCGTAGATTACGCCGCTCTTTCCGGCTTTTTGCGCCGGTACGCATTTCCCCGGCACCCACTTCCGTCGCCTTTAAAGCCCTCCGACGGCAGCCAAGTCTGCCCACATCTCACCATGGCACTTTTCTCCCCGCAGCGCCCCCGCCCGATTCCCTCTCCAAACCGCGCCGGGTGGTAGGTTCCATTCCGAGAACCTTTCGGACAACCTGCTCCAAGAGGAGCCGGGGGCGACCCGGCCGGCGTCTTAGGCGGTCGACGCATTTCACCGCACCGCGGGCGGCCGGCCGGCCGGCGCGCCGTTCGTGCCTCGTGCCCGGCGGCAGGCTCCGGCGCGCCCTGGTGGCTGCTAATGCCGACTCCATCGCTGAATTAGGCGGCCGCGCCGCCGGCAACGGATGGGTCGGCTCGGCCGACGCAATCCGGATCGGCGTCCGCCGTCCGGACAAGGTTACGACTGGAGCCGGTCATCAGCGTGTCATCTCGGCGCCAGCGCGGCCGGCTTAGGCGCCTCTGGTGGCGATTTTGATAGGATTAGCTGTCCATGCGCTCGGGACGCAAGCGGGGGCGATTCTGTCCGCCGGCACCAGCCGGAAACCAATTTCCGACAGCATGCACTCTGGCAACGAGCCTGCGCACGACCTGGAATCAGAAATAATCCCCCTTTTAATACTTTGGTGGGTCTTTTTCCCTTGATCTAGAGAGATGATTTTGTAGTTAGAAGGCAGCAGTGCGTGCTAGTTTGGACTGTATATAAGACGCACATTTTCAGGTAAAGCAGCAGAATGCCTTCCTGTCAACGAGATTGGCATTGGCATCAGACCGAAACCGTTCACGTCCAAAAGCCTCTCTGGAGAGGAAAAGCCTCGCGAGTTCCGTGAGATGCAGGGCTGTCAGCGACTGCGACCTTTCCGTATCTCTGTCGCTGGTTGGGGCAGATTCGACTACGTCCGGCAACTAACGCCAACCACAGCCGGCCCAGCGTCCGGCTCCGGCTTCTGCCGCCGCCTCCCGGCGCCGAGCGTGCGCGGTAACGACTCAGTCGCCCTGACAAGTGGCAGCCGTCCGCCGCCGCGGCCGGCGACACGAGTTATCGGCTCGGCGGACCGTGTCGGGAGAGGGCCGTCGCCGCGAACTGTTGGTGTTGGACGACGAGCGCGGCCAACTGACGACCGCTCGGCGAGACAGACATTGGTCAGACCGGCTGCAAAGGGGCCGCGGTGGCGGCGATCTGAACGCGCTGCAGCTGCCGCCGCGGCGGGGGGACGGCGCAAAACCCGCTCCGATGCCGATAAGGGAAGCTCATAAAAACTCAGCACACACTCTCAGGCCGGCACTTGACTAGCCTTAACATAGATAAGGCGCTGGAATGTGCTAACGACGGTAACATCGACACGTGGCGCCATAAGTCACCGCCTTGCTCGCCACCTGCGATGCGCTCGCTGACATAAAAGGACTACGCCGAGTGGCCGGCGAGCTCCTACAGCCACGGAGCCGTCAGTCCACGTCTGCGTCCTGCCGGACATCAGCGGGCGGCCGCCGGTTCCTCGAACTGACCGGCCCTGCATGACGGCCGACGGCGGTGAACAGGGCGCGCTCGGACAGCCCGGCCTGCTGGCAGCGGTCCGGCCGCGTGTCGCGCCGCCCATTCACAGCTGTCGTGCCGGGCCGTCGTCAGCGACGCCGGCTCTGTTGGAGCAGGTCAGGTCCGCCGGCGCCGACGCCGTGGAGGGGGGAGGGGGCAGGCCTGTGTCTTCTGCCGCACGGGGGGGACGGAGAAAAAAGCAAGAGAGATAAAGTGAGAGGATAAATGGCACAGAGATAAGGGAGGGGAAGGTAAGAGGGCGAAAGCGAGGAAGGTGATATACAAGCCGACGCTCAGACATACAAACTAACTGAACGGCGAGAGGGTAGACCGACAAACACAAACATAAATACACGAAGACCAACCAACAGAAAGACAGGCAGGAAGGCACAAGGACAGGCCAGCAGGGGGTAGCCAGGGTTCCGCTTGGGGGAGGGGCAAATCGGATCAAGGAGCCCTCATAACCAATGGAGACCCTCGCAAGAGCGGATCCAGGATTTCGCCAAGTCGGGGGGGGGGGGGGTGGAAGCGAATGGTCAGTGCGGGCTCCCACCCCATTTTTTTGCCCTCCAAAAATTAAAAATGACATGAAGTAAATTTTAAATTGAAAAATGAAGTAATTTTACTTCATTACCATATCAAATAACCGATGAAATTCAAACGCGTCACCTTATTTGAGGACATGCTGCATTTTGGTTCCGAACAAAGTGGCCGAAACATGACAAAAAAGGCGAGATTTTAGACGGTTCCGTCCCTCCCTCCATTTGAAATGTCGTGTCTGTATCTGGTCCAGCAGTCCGTCTGTCCCCCCCCCCTCCGTCCCGTAGCTTCTGAGGATTTTTTGTCACCTTAGTATAGGCTCCCTCTTGCACTTTTGCAAAACAGCACTTTTGGTGGTCTCGGGTGGTCTGCAGTGCCAGGACCCTCTAGTGGTCTCAGGTTCCTTTTACAATTTCACATATCCCGCGGGACGTCTCAGGCACTCCTTTGGCAGTTTCAGGGGCACATTGGACAGTCTCAGGGACTCATGTAGCAGTTTCAGGGACGATTAAGTCATCTCGGGTCCCCTCCAGTCGTCCCTGGGACGTTTTTGCCGTCTAAGGAGCCCCTCAGGCACTAAAAAAGGCCCTCTATAAGTCTCTCTGTCGTCACAGAGGCGCCTCTCGCAATCCTCTAGGTCCTTTGGCCATTTCAAGAGCAGTCTGGGTGTCTAGAGGTCTAGTAGTTTCAGGGGCCCCTCTGGTCGTTTCAGGGGCCCCTATTGCTAGAGACTTCTAGTTAGCAGTCTCAAAGGTTGGCTCTAGCAGTCTCAGTGGACCCCCTGTGGCCCTGGGTACCCCTGTTATCGTCTCGGGAAACATTTTTGCCATCTAAGGGGCCCTCTGGCAGTTACAAAAGACCTTTTGGCAATTTCAGGGTCCCTGTGCAGTGTCATAGGCCCTCTGAACGTCGCCGGTGGTACCCATGACTGTACTATCCTCTGTTACATGAGGTATGTCTGGCGGTGTTTTAGGACTCTTCTAGCCGTAACAAGGGGCTTTTGTTGGCGCTTCAGGGACCTCACTGGCAGTCTCAAGGAGACCTTGCCCGTGCCAGGAGCCCGCTTATTACACTCGAGGACTTTCCGGCCGTCCAGTGTCTCCATAAAACCCAAACACCGTCTCAGAGGTCCTCTTATCGTCTTTGCCTCGCAGGGCGCCCTGCGACCTTTTTGGCGGTCCAAGGGGTCATCTGGGGTGTATGGACCCATCTTGCCGTCTCAGAAACCACCTGACATTCCCGGGGGTCCCTGACAGCATCAAGAACCCCTCAAGGTCTCAGAAAGGTTAGTGTCGCCCATTTGTGGCTCCTCTCGAGGTTGAGAAGGTCACCGACGAATCTCCGTTCAGAGGGCTCCTCGGGCTGGCCAAGGTCTCCTCATGCCGTGCTAGGCACCCTCTAAGTTATTTCCGTCTCAGGTGCCTCTCTGGCGATTTTAGCGGTCTCATGGATCCTCGGTCGTGCTGGGGCCCCTTGCGGTCCCAGGAGCCCTTGAAGAGTTTCGACGGCCCTTCTTCCCATCTTAGGAGCCATCTTACCTTGTCAGGGTCTTATTAACCCTCCCGGAGGCCCTCTGACTGCATAAAGAACCTTCGGCTTTTCACTCACAGGGGCTCCCCAGGGACCCAGTCTTCATCTTGGCCGTCTCAGGGGTCCTATGAGCCATCTGACCGTCTCAGGAACACTGTGCCGTGTTGGGGCCCTTTGGGAGCTTCAGGGGCCCTCTATGCGTCTCAGAGGACATCTTACCCTCCAAATGCCTCCCTGACCGCATTACGAGCCCGTCAGGTTGTTATAGAAACCACGTGAAGGTCATACAAGACTCCTTCGTGGCTCCTTTTAACTCTGACAAGAGCCCATTCTCAGACCTCGGGGGGGGGGGGGAGAGGGCGATAACCCCAGTGCTGCCCCTTTGGATCCGCGCCTGGCCCTCGTAATCAGTGAGGCTCCATGTGGTTAAAATTACTGTCGGTCTGTAAAGGGGCCCCGCTGAAGTGTAAAGGGGACCAATGCTCGCCTGTAAAGACGTTCCTGCCGACCTGTCGGGTGCCTCTTACAGGTCGGCAGGGACATCTTTACAGGAAAGCAGGGGCCCCTGAATAATCGTTTAGGGACCCTGTTGCCCAGGGGGGTCACTTCCTGTCCGTAGAGGGCACCCTATTCGCATGTAAAGGGTCCCTGTCGACCTCTGGAGGCAGGGGCAGAGGCCTTCTTCCAGCCCGAAAGGAGATCCCTTCAGAAGCTGACAGGGGCCCTTTATGGGCCGACAGGGGGCCCTCCCCAGACGAGTAGTGAGCTCCCCTACAAACCAGAAGGTGCCCGTAAACGCTCATTCAGGCCAAGGGACTCTTTTTATGACACAAAAGCCTTGTTATATATTCGGAGTACATTTTCTTTAGGTTTGTACGCCTTCTTTAATGCTTAAAAATTCTTATTTTACTTTAATTGTCTGTTTCGGACAGTGTAAGACGCCCTGAGGGCGTCCAACGCTATCCAAAGCACCGGGCTTCGGCGCCAGGGGGGCCCGCTCGGCCGCCAGGGCGCCACGCTTGGCCTCGGGGAGGGGGGAGGTGGCCCCTTTGGGCCCCTTTTGGCTACGCCACTGCAGGCTAGACGGGCAGAGAAGGGTGCGTAGGGTAAACGTGTTATCCCCACCACACACACACACCGAAAAAAGTCGCACACAAAGACGGGGCAAACGGAAACGAAACCGGCAGGCCAGCGGTCAGGGGCGGAAGATGGACAAAGAGGGCGACTCGGAGCGACAAAAACGGAGACAGAGCGACGTGCTGAGCGGAAACGCCGGCCGCCGGTAGCCGCTCATCGGTCCCGTGACAAATCGCTTGCGTCGAAAGCAACGATAGCCAGCCGCTGACACCGCGTCGGCCGGCCGCCCGCGTGGAATGCCAACATAGCGATGACGCCGGCGGCGTCAGGGGGGGGGGAATACCCGACAGTGACGTAGCTAGCATCCTGCCCGACAGCGCAGGCCGCAGGGGTCAGAGATTCAAACGAGCGGTATTGACGCGCGTCAACAAGCATGCAGCGGCATGCATAAACGAAAATCAGCAGGTAAAATCAGACTTCATACTAGAGCTTGACTTTTATGCATTGACCATGCTGATGTGGCGGCCAAGGTTCTTGAAGAGTACCGTAACACATCCCACTGGTCACGAAAAACCGGTCATGAAAAACAAAAGTCAAAGGCTATCCAATGTGCAATCAAACGTGCACAACGTGGTGCCAGTTTGACGACTGCCGGCGGTCGCCCTGCCACAAGCTGCCGCCATTTAGGAGCTGGACGTAATCCTCCAACTGAAAAGCGGTGCCGTGTTTGTTTTTCTTCTTCGTCCATTCTTAGCATTCCATTTATAATTGTTTTGCGAACAAAAACTGCACTTGGGCATCGTTAATATTTCCATAATCGCCTTACGCCTTAGAAAACCACGCCTTAAATCACGGTTTTCTTGTTGGGGGGCCGTCACCAGTTCAACTGGAAGCTCTGAATGGACGTAGATGTGCGCAACTGTTCGTCCGCACACTGTTCGTGCATACTAAAAAGGGTATTATCGCGCTTCTTACAGAACATCGCAAAACATACATATCCTAATCACCTGTTTATTTCTAGATCCACTTGCTTGGCATTAAATGTTTATCATTACTAACCGCTATCCCTTACTGCGTACCGTCCAGAAGTTTATTGTCCCCCACCATTCACAACAACTCAAGAGAACGATGTCTCCTGGCGTCCGCTTCAAAGAGAAGGGCAACGCTGGCGGTTCACCGCAAACCAAAGGATGGCCTTTCCCTGACGATTGAAGTTCTCTCCGTTTCTCTTCCTGTATGTATTTCCTTTTCCTCCCCTCCCTCCTTTCCTCCCTACCCCTCTCTCTCCCCCCCCCCCCTCTCTCTCTCTCTCCGTCGGGGTCCGGAAGGCGCGTCGGTTCGATCGCGGACGGGTCCGGCCCCGGTTGGCGGCGAGCCCGCCGCCGCCGCCGCCGCCGCCGCCGTCGCTCAATCAGGCCCGCCGGATGTTTGTATCGGTCCCGGGAGCGGCGCTACGGCCACCCGGTCCCGCCCACAGCTCAGCGGCAGTCGGGATTGTCCCGCCAACAGCCGGAACTGTCCTGCCGACAGCCCGACAGCCGGGACTGTCCCACCTGACCAGCTGGCAGGCCAGCTGAGACACCCTTGCGAACGGGATTAGGTGCGGTACATTGGTGTACGACTGCAAATTCTGTTTGTGGCCGACAGCTGTCTCATCTTTTTTCTGTTTACGTTTGGAACTCGTTCTATCGGTTAGGAAAGGAATATCAAGGGTGTATAGCCAAAAAGATAGTCCGTTCTATTTATGGTGACCATTTTGTGTCTAGCAGCACCAGACTTCAAATGTTTGCCGTAAACGTGTATACCTGCAACTGTTTTGAAATGCTTGATGCCGATTGTTCATGACCAGTTGTATTTTTGTGAGGGGGCATTGCTTTTCTCTTGCGGGCTAGGTATTTCCGTGTTTAAAAACAGATAACAGAAACAGGGCAGGAATATATAATTTGCAACAGGCAAAACGTTACAGGAGGAAAGAAAGAGAGCTAAAGTTTAATGTCATGATATTCCAGGTTTAGTTTGAAAATATCTGTATTTTTATTCATTGAGCGAAAATCGTCCCAGTGATGCTTATTTAGGAACTGGATCGTAACTAGCACACAAAATCACAGGCCGTTTGGGGTCGAAAAAAAGTGCCTCGATTGCAGCATAGCAAAAAAAACGAAAACAAACAAGAAGTGGTCCCCCAACGAAGAAACGACAAAAACAGAGTACGGATGACAAACGATCAACCCCCGAATCGCCAGGAAAATTCAATAAGGTTTCCGTAGGTTTCGAGTACACCTGGCAATCGCTTAAAAGAAATGTTTCTAATTGTGCCATTTATTTTGCTATTTCAGTGATATGTTGGATTCTGGTCACTCTTAAATGTGGACGAAGCGTTTAACAATTTATGTAGCCTTGCATGTTCAATTTGTAAGTAGTCGTACTTCACGTACGTCTGCGAGAGGTGCAACCTTGCACAACCGGCTTATTTCGAACGTCTCTTAATAGTTATGGTGATGAAGTGGTAGTGATACGCCCGAGATCCAGTCAGTGATGTGATTCACTGCACATCAGAGCGGCTGGAGACGGAGCCGGCCTGGCGCTGGACCAAGTCTGTAACTGGATGAACCGAAGAGCACCACATCCCAGCAACAGGACTCGGCGATATGGAGCACCATCTGTTCCCGAACTGGATCACGCACCTCTCCAGGCAAAAAACCTTTCTTTTACACCACACCAAACACATCAATGGGATGACTGAAACGACTGCAGGGTGTTACTGTCCGTTTGTACCCACCAACTTTGAAGACAAGCATCATATGCCCATTTTGCGAGAAAGCATGGTGACGTGATCAGTTTTTTTTTGGTTTTGTGCCAAACGGCAAAAGCTCAAATTCGCGTCGAAAAAATCGTGGCGGATTAGTCATAAAGCCTGAAGCAGGGCACGTATCACAATAAGTGCACCACCACGGATTCAGCCTATCTTCTGGTGACCTTTCAACCCAGAGCATCAAACGCTCATCGATCCCCAAAGTGTCCAAAGCGTATGCCGCTAATCTCGCTTATCGGAACTCGGTAAGGAGTTATCCTGGAAATTCAGAACAAAGGTAGATCGGAGAAAGGACTGATGCGAACGAAGAAAAATTCGATGCGCCAACATTGGTGGGTCTCGAAACGCAGAGCCATGGTAAGCCCTCAAAGTCGAGAATTTAGACTGCTTTGTAATGATTTTTTGATCTGCCCATCTTTCAAGCAATAACTTTTCTAGAAAATCAAATAATCGTCTCAATTGGTCTATCGCTCCCACGGCCAGAATCGATGTTTTTGGGAATGGGACTTTTCCGGTCGTGGTGGCTATGTCTCTCGAACATTTCAATGGACGTTCCCAGGCTACCGACAGACACTTCTAGATGTGTCTCAGCTCCGTGCAATGCTAGCACGTTTTGTCATTTGGCAGTTCCCGTCATAAGGACAGGCAATATCACTTTCACAGCTAATATCCCAAAATCGAAGGTGCCACTCCCTTGCAAAAAGAAGAGCATTACTGGCGCCCCATAATGAACGGTGACACTTCTTGAGCCTTCTGGCCGCGTGCCCGGGCCCAAACGGTCCGCTGGCCCCCTCCCCCGGACACGACCCCCCGCACCCGACTGTGGGGGGAGCTGACACAGACATCTCTCCGACGGAGTGGTGGCGCCGACAGCCGGACGCGGCGCCTTTTGGGGACGGATGGGTCGCGCAGTTGGCCTCTGGTTACCCGGCCCAATCCACGGCGCCAGAGACCGCCCTGAGCCAGCCTGTGGCCGTATGGACTGAGACTCTGCGACGTAAAGCCGCCCGGAGAAGATTAAGGACGGTCCGATCTGACGGTCGGCGGTCAGGATGGGGGGGGGCTACAGTTTGGCATATTTGAAGGATTTGTTTGGCATGCGTTTGGCAAGGCCAAGTGCATAAGCAAGTGCAATTAATCGTTGCGAGACATGTCTCTGAAGACTTCGGATCAGAACAACATTGCCAAAAACGCGGCGCAAAGGAATAAATTATTTGTGGCCAGCATGAAGCATGATGCTCAACATGTAAAAACAGAAAAAAATGAACTGGTGTTGGCACCCAACATAAACCACATTTTTGCCAGGTATCCACAGATAACAAAGAAACCATAAAAACCGCCAGAAATGAGCAGCAAGCTAACGCTATTCCCTTACTCCTCGCGCTAGGACGCATTTCGAGACGGGGGAGCTTATCTGTCTCCCCCCAGGTCTTCAGATTATCCATCTGATTACATCGCAACAAACGGCAACCGATTTACCATGACGTAAAATACATCTTTAAAAATAAGTTTTCAATATCTTCAAATGGATGGCTACAGGGAGGCAAAACGGCCAGAAATGGGTATCTTTGCTTGTAACTCCGTTGTTTATGGACCGTCTTGATACAACTGACATGAACTGAGTTCTAACTGATGAAGTTTTCCCATTGGCCCAAAGGTTCGGAATTTTTAGAACATTCATAGGCATTTACAGGGCTTGGATAATGGAATGAATGGAAATATTTGTTCCTAACTGAATTAAAATAAGAGTTGTACTACTACGTTTGTAGCTTTTATTAATCATGTCATACTTCAGGAGCACAAACCGCATTACGCTGCTTGCATAATACTGGCATATGCGGCGCCAGGGACATGAAAAATGGGGAAATGTCTTGGTCTCATGTACATCAGGTAACTTATGACCTGAAATGGCCTGAAATTACTACAGAGTGACATGGAAAAGCCTAAAGTATATTCCGTAGTCTCTGAAAACGTTTCCAATGGTATGAATTGACAATAATTCTAAACGTCCTGCTCAAAGCCGTCGTGATATACTACACGCGCAAACATTTTAGATCATAGTTCCGTGACCCGAACTGATATGGACTTGAAACTTGAGGCAGAAGTAGAGGGCAATATGCTGAGTCTCATATGTTCCGCACTTTGCATAGTACGAATAAGTGTCAAAAGCATTCACTTAAAACCAAATTTCGACCTTTAACCTTGACTTATGTAGTGTGTTAAGTCTTACTTATGAAGTAACCTCGGATGAAAAAAAAAACCGTATGTTCGCCCAGTAATTTACCTATACCCTAATCAAGCTTTAAGCTCCATCTTAAAAACTCTATCTTACGAAAGCCATTCTTCTTTTGACCTGAACAGTACCAAAAGTAGCCTGAGGTGCCTCTCAAAAACGTCGCCTGGCTCGGCTCCTGAGCAAAATAAAATTAGGAATATGAAACATTATACGTATGAAACACAGGCAGGAAAAGTCACCAAGGTTCGTAAAGCTGCTTCAAAAGCACTGGACAGGGCAAAATAACAGATGGGAGGGCCTCTGAAGCTTCTGGCCGCCATTGCGGGACTAGGGCTGAAGTCATTTCTCTGTCCATGTCAAGGTCAGGATTATAAAGCCTAGCGTGGAGACAACAAAAATGCTTTCTTTTACGACGCATGACACACACTGCCCCAAGAAATCAAACGGGATAAAAAGCTCGATACACGAACCAAAAGACAGCGACCGAACGAAATGAGTCACTTGAACAGCTTAGTGCAGGTGTCCTATCTTACCCAAGTTTCGCGAAGTCTGAGGCGAGATAAAACAACGCAAAGAAAATCTTCAGTCGCCTCGACTGCGGACATAAATCAGGATTGGGGTCGAAACTCTCGACAGTCATATGGGTGGCTTCTGGCTGAAGCGAACGTTCTCGTCACATCTGGGCGTCCGGTTTTGAGCCAAAGGCCGAGAAAACAGTTTGTCATTCGATTCCTGCTTGCGAATAATCCTGAATTATGATCTCGTGAGAACCCGACTAACTTCCCAGTCAATCCTGGTTACTGCAGTTACATCAATCTAGCCGTGATTTTCGGCTTTCCTAGCATTGCTGGGAATCCAGAGCAATATTGGTTTACCATTGTCGTTAGTTATGAGGTTAGAGTTATGGGCTACCAGTCAAAATGTATTATCTGCGAGCTAAAGCTAAACTGCGTTCATGTCAATGCAAATATGAGAGCATTTTGACAAAATTCTTATGTGAGAGCAATTTCATTACCCTACGTGGAGTCATTCCTTGTTCGTTCTCTTCCGTGTGCGTCATGGGTCGACAGTGAAGTTATAATGAGGTGGATATAAATAATGTGCTTTCGTGACGCAGAATGGCCTGGTTTCCTGGAGAGCGTTATCCGGTGGTCTGCGTGCTCGCCTCCAGACAGCGAGACCCCAGTCTGACGCTGTCTAGCAGCGACAGTTACCTGCAGAAATATTTCAGTAATATTTCACTCAGCTAATAATTGGGCTAACCCCGTTCTGCTTTTCAACAACAGGGAAGATGACTGCTCATTACTTACCAACCAGGTTCTGAGAGCATGTATTGCTACATCATACAGTTTAATTGTTTATATTGCTTATACTCTGTCGACAAACGAAACGACTTTTTGCATGCGTAAGACGGAAGTAGGACAAAAGTTAATATGCAGGTACAAAACTTAAAAACAACAGCATGGCTTTCAAGGCTTTCAGGGTAAAAAACATTCCTTGCAAGGCGATATTACTATGCTTAAAAATGGATGCCTGTGTAAACCGGCGTTACCGTCACCATTTTTTGACCGGGTGCTGCGCCGTCATGGCAGTTCTCACGCGGCTGAAATTAGATCACTTGACCGGTTCTGTGCAAACATTTTGCTGATTCTGGGACAACGAAAATCTGGTAAACGCATGGCACAAGTCTGGTCCTGACATGGTGTTAGTGCATGATTCTTGCAAGATTCATTTGATTTTGTCGTGCATTTGGTCCGCGTCTCGGCACTCAGTATGGTTGACACTGGGCCACACAGACGCGAAGCAGGGTGAATTCGACAGAGAATCGATTGGGGAATCGCATCTTGCAAAACCCGCTGCATGCAGCTTGGCACGTGGGGCGCGCCTGCTGCGTAAACACATTAGACTGCTGTTCAGCAAAGTTTACAAAATAAATAATCACAAAAAAAACAGTAGGTCTTGGAACATACCCACCACACAGAAACCGAGATAACGCCATCTGATGCGTCAAAGAAAGTATCAACCGCGAATCGGCATCATACTATTATCATATGAGTGATTCCGAAACACATGACTACCAATAAACATTCCAAAACTGTAAACCAACGAATCGTACTCGATCCCGGCCTGCGAACTCGGTATGAAACGTGGTCTGATCCCAGGTCATGGGTCAAGGGGCACAATCGTGTGCAAATAATGTGAGATGGAGGAGCTAGAAGTCTCCGGCGAATTCGACATAGCAGAACTGTTCCATTCTAACTATTTTCTTCCTAATCAATATCACAAGTTTCATGACAATCGACACATTAAAAGAAAAATGTTGCCAGTTTCATTTTTCTGGAGCATGATAGGGGAGACCGGGGTCAAATGTAACACGGGGCAATTGTAACAGACGCTTTAACTTCGAAACTTACAAATGGATGACGCTGGAGGCACTACTGGACATGCGCGGTAAGCTGTTCCTTTTCCTCACGGGGTTTCAGGCCGGTGCGGCGGGTGAGTCGATTGTACTGTTCACAATTGTGCTTTTTACTGTGTATTGTAACTTTGTTTATTTTTTAATATGATCAGCTCATTCACGTATCTTACTAGACACGGGTTTAAGAGTTTGAGTGGGGTGGGTGGGGGTACCTGGTCAAAAAATAAGTGCATCAGTTGCCGCCCACGCCGACTTGTTTTGCGTCATTTTTGTCTGAAAGATGGCGTGGCGTGTCGAGGACAATTGTAACATTTTTGCTGGGATCAGTTGTAACAGTGTTACAACTGACCCCTATGGCCAGACCATTAAACCTACATTTATGTAAAATATCAATGCACTTGGCATAAATGTAACCACTGGGGGCGGAGGCTATGAAAACATGCCCCGTCGAATTAACCAACATGCAATTTTGTCCCCAAATTCAATATCAATATCATCCAAAAATCATACTTACGGTATTATTGTCACCAGTACCTGATTTATCTCCTAGGTGCTGTTTTGTCAGTTTTAATTTTAAGACGTGGTTACGTTCTTGGTGGCTAGTCACCGCGTCTTACCGTAGATGTTTCACCTTCACAGCAGATTTATTAAGATACTTTATTATTTTATTTATTGGTTACTTTATTGATTAAATAATTCTAGTTTGACTTCATTTGGATATTTCTGGGGGAAGTATGGGACATTTGTATATAGTTTAATTTATCTTCCTCTGAATGTTACATTGAAAATACATTATTATATCCATGCATCATGGATGATATATATCATGCATCATTCCTGCAGAGGCTGATACTTTGGGGATCGACAAGCCTGGTCCATCGGGGACCGGACAATCTCGTCCACTGGGGATCGTCTCGAAGCAGCTCACCCCTGAAGCGATTCGGCCGCTACCCAAGGCAGGTCCAAGAACAAACAACCGTGCGGGTCGAAAGCGAAAGGCTGCAATTCTGACTGACATTCCAGAAAAGAGAGCGATAGAGCTAAAAGAGAGTCGAAAGGATTGCAAACAAGCATCGAAAAAGCTCAATCTTGACAAGGACAAGCATGAAGAGAAGAAGACGACGGCTGGTGGGAAGAGGGCTTGGAAGACAGCACGCAGGGAAAATTGCAGTGATGATGAAGAAGTCTTCTGCTTTTGATGAAGCGTCGGTTTTTGGCCTGATAAAGGTACAGCTGTTATTTAATTCAGGAAAAGCTGCTGGAGTACTTGAGCTTTACGCCGTTGCGAAATCGTATTTTTGTATTTGAGCTGTGATTTTAATCCAGGAAAGGCTCAGGATGTAAGAGACAATGTTGTTCAATAAAGGCTGTTTTCGACAAAAGTGGCTTTCACTACACCACTACACCATTCGCTAACATGTTACATTTGACCCTAGGTGCTGTTACAATTTACCCCGTACCTGGGGTTAATTGTAACAGCTGAAGTGACTTTTTGAAACAGTAATTTCGATACCTTAAAGTCGTTATTTCGGGATCTTTTCAAATCCACTACAAAGGCAAAATATCAGAGTTTGTGAAAACCCGAGAAAATGTTCTCCAACCCGAAATATTTTCGTTCCAGGATCGAAAAGGTAAAAAATGCAACATTTGACCCCGGTCTCCCCTATTCCGTGACCTGCCCTAGGTCAACCACCTAAGATGACCCTGAGCCTAAAAATTGACACAAGGTGTCACAGTGATGTATAAAAAGGCATTTCGAGTCTCTATGCTTTTTCCTTTTTGGCTAGTCTCACAAAAACGGAGGAGATTCTCAACAGCCCAGTTCGGCGAAGGTTAACGTTTTTAACTGGAGTGTGTTTGTTGACCTAGATTGTCGAAACATGACGCGAGCTTTGCGGCAAAAATCTTAAACCAGATTGAACTACACGACATGCACAGATCAGTGACAAAAACTCGTGTTTTTGCTAATTTCGCAAAGAATGCATTCCGGAAGTTCGAACTGACTCCCTCGTCAGTGACCCATACAGTGCTAATATGTTCTTGCTTTTCTTCGAAACCAGCAAAACGGACAGAAAGCCATTCAACGAGCAATCAGTCCTATTCTGGGTCACTCTGTACATTTACGTCTCGCCGGAGGACAACATCGAAATGGTGAACGAGTAGCTATAGCAGAAGGGGCGTATTTCCACTTCCAGAGTGGAGCACGAAAAAGGAAATCCAGAGCGACTTCCGTGGGTGTTTTGGAGCCTCCGCCTTCTTCTACTCCAGCCTCCGTCATTTCAGTCTGTTTTTAGCGTCGAGCATCAAATAAGAGAATGCTATTTCATTACATTGAGCTAATGGCGCTTGCAGCATTCCGTCCCGCCGATTTGAGGAGTCAGGCATTCCAGAAACACATAGAAATTTACATTTCCTCGAACACTGGAATGTTCTGAAACGTCAAAACCATTGTCTCGAAGTTCGTCAGTACATTACCTTTGGTAGGCCATTCACGGTAGAAACCAGGAATGTCAACAGGTTCTTGAAATACGTGGAAGTAATTAAACTGGCGTGACTGTGACTACGCTGAACCCACTCGAAAAAGTGCGCACTTCCCTCCTCTTCATTTTCCGCAAGCCATCGTAAACGAAGCAGAGGACTTTTTAACACCATTAGCATCATTTCCGTGTTTTGTATTATGACCTTTCGTCCCACGAGACGAGCCAAAATCAACGTGCACGCGGAGGCGGGGGCGCCTGACCCGCACACTGTAGGCCTTCGAATGTTGATGACGCTCGGTAACTGGGCATCGTGCGACAGGCCCGCAGATCATACACTCCTGAGAAGGCGCTCTGGTGTGCCACAGCAGACGGCGCGGCAGACAGCAGGGCCGCCAACAGGACGGCAAGCAGGGCACGCAAGGTGGTCACCATGGCAGACGGAAGACAGATTTCAGGGCAGATAGTAGGGCACAGCACGAGAGAGAGGCAGGGCAGATAGCACGGCAGGCACCAGGGCAGATTGGACGGTAAAAGACATGTTGCCTTTTATTAAGGCCGGGCGGCGACGGCGGGCGTCCAGCGTGCGACCCATCATTTCCGCCGGCCGGCACAGCTCACTCACCTGCGTGGTCGTCACCTGCATCAGCAGCCATGCCAGGCCAGCTGCTCGAGTCGCGCTCTTACGGCCGAAATATCCAAATCCGCTCTCCGGCGGCCTTCACTATCGAACCCCGCTCTCCGAGTTGTGGTCTCAGAGTCGTGCCGTCCGGCCGTGCTCTCCAGGCCGTGCTCTCCGAGCCGTGCTCTGTGGGCCGTGCTGTCCGGGCCGTGCCTGGGAGCACGCTGGAGCCGGCCAGGAGACGGGCCCCGGCCGGGTGACAGGCGGCGCGCCGTCCTCTGCACGGTGATTGGCCGTCGGGAGTGCCGGCGGGTCAGTTCTGGGGGCCAGGCTCGGCCGATCCGATGGCTCGTGCCCACCGGGCACGACCGGCAGCAGGCTCTCGATCAGCGCCCAGCCGCGGTGGAAAGTTTGCACTTTAGTGAAGGACGGGTTCCGTTTGGAAGGGATGTTGTACGCAATTTCAGAAAATGTTTTCACAAGTAAACCGCGCTCGTTCGAAAACTATTACGCGACGAAGGACATCAAGAGTGCCAATGGTGAGTTTTGCACCATTACGACCGCATCGTTTCATAAAGCTACCGTGTTCGGTAGGTCAGCTGGTTAAAGTGCTGGTCTCCTCCTGATGCCATTACGGGCTCGCGTCACCTGGAGCTCGATATAAGGCCCGCGGATCAGCTGGCAACTGGCCAGCAGAGGAACAAACTGGCTAACACACGGCTGTGACGCACCCTTGGAAGCACGTCAAACGTTCGACACGAAATCAGCCGTTACCTGAAATTGCTCGATTGGGTGAACGGGTCGGGGTCTTTGCAACAGGCCATGCTTAGCGCGGACTCCAATCCCTTACATTATCCCAGCAATCAGTGGGATACAGTTTACAGCAAAACTCCTGTCAACTATTTTTGTGCCCTTTCGTAAGACCGAATAAAATCAAAACTTTTCCCTTTAGCATGTCGAACTGCTGCCATATCCAAGGGCCGCAGGGTTTGACTTTGGCGGGGAGCCGCGCTCTCCTGCCGTACCCAGTGTAGTAGTAACCTGTGCAGCATAAATACCAGGCCATGTACCTCAAGTCGGACCATAACCGCCACACACGGGACGTGACGGTGAGAAACGTTCGACGCGTGTTGCCACCACACGGCAGTGCGTCATGCTTGTTGTGACGGGCTCCGTCTCGCGCCGTGTTGTGCCTGGCCCGCGACCAGCCACTGTCGTGGGGTGCTGTGCCAGCTCACTGTTGATCGAGCGATCGCGGCAGGAACGAGCGCTCAGCGCATGTCAGGCCCTGACGTGATCCCCAGTACCTTACGTCCGAACGGCATGAGCAAACAAAACGACCGACCTGGGCACCACACCTGGAGCCGGCAGCCGCCAGCTTCACTCGACCAAGCAAACCGACCAGTGTCAGCAGCCGCCGTCCGCACCGGCGACCAGCGCCAGCAACCTCCATCTCACACCACCGGCCAGCATCGACTACCGCCGCCCGCACCACCGACCAGCACCAGCCACCGCCGCCCGCACCACCGACCAGCACCAGCCACCGCCGCCCGCACCACCGACGAGCACCAGACACCGCCGCCCGCACCACCGACGAGCACCAGACACCGCCGCCCGCACCACCGACGAGCACCAGACACCGCCGCCCGCACCACCGACGAGCACCAGACACCGCCGCCCGCACCAGCGACCAGCACCAGCCACCGCCGCCCGCACCAGCGACCAGCGCCAGCCACCGCCGCCCGCACCAGCGACCAGCGCCAGCAGCCCCGTCTAACCTGACGGCCCTCGTCCCGCCGACCCGCGCCGGGCCGCAGAGCCTCCTCTCGGCCCGGCAGTCGGGGTCGGCTCCTCGTCCAGCGCCGGCCGTCGAACCAGGCTACGTCGGCTGCAGGGCCGAGCCCGCCGCGTCACGGCCTCGGAGCAGCGCCCGCGAGCGGCCGAAAAACGGACACATGTCGTGCTGCTGCCAGGCGTGTCGCCCGGCGCCAGGCCTGACGGCTGGATTAGCGCCGACGCCGGAAAGCTGCGGTCGGCCGAGACGTCCGGCGACTCAGCTGTCTCGGCGCGGTAGCCGTATGGGCTCCGGCCGCCGAAAAACGCACGCTCCGGGCGCATCGAAGGCCGACTGCGATCCAAATCTGATCGGAATTTTCCGCGACGCTTGGCTTAGCCCATCTTTTCCATATATAAGCGGATCAAAATACAGGCATGCACACACAAAACAGCCAAAGAAGAAATCATCGTCTGCGAAAGTTCAACACGTTGGTAATGTGTTGGCTGCAGCTTCAGTTTACAGCATCTCCAAACTAGGTGTAAAGGGCTGGGGATGGGGCTGCTGGGCGATAGCTTATCATACCGACCATCATGTTCAGGCACAGCAAAAACTAAATACCCTTGTCGTTTAATTGGAAAACTTCAAGAATTAACTTGTCAACGCCCGAAACAAACGAGTTATATTATCCGGCTTAAACCCACGACCACAAAGTCTCCGGAACAAGCAAACTCCGCTGTAAATCACAAACATGATCTGTCTTTGTGCAATGATTGGACCAAACTACTTGTCACTTCAGGTCGCAGGCCGACACTAGGGCGGAAAATTCTCGCTTGTCACTGATCATGTGCCATCGAATGCGGTGCTTTCACATGCAGCGGGACTTAATGTCATCCGGGTGTGGTACCACTGCTGCCACTCCGCGTATCTTTACACAAAATCAGCCGGACTCTGACGCTTTGAGGTATGATAACCTTTCTGGAACAGAATCAATCCTCCGACACTCCTTTCAGTTAAAATAGCCAGTAGAATGCGCGTATCGCTGTTCTTTGGGCCATAGCTCTTATTACAGATTTACATTGGGCGGCCAGCCGTGCGGCCGGCAGTAGCCTATAGCCAACGAAGGGGTGGCGGCTGCTAAAATCCAGCAAAGCACGGCTGCGGCTGTGGACAAACTGGTCACGGCTGTTGTCTGGCTAAGGTAACACAAAATTCAGCAGGTGTTTGTATACTCTAAACTTTACCACCACTTTCCACCAGGCCTTGTATGTAATTGCAGCATTCCACTGCATAAAATAGTTAACACAAACACCATATATGCCATTACCAGGGACGAAGCCAAGGGGGCCATGGGGGCCATGTCCCCCCTGAGCCAAGCTGTCTACACTAGAGACACGGCGATTTCGCATGAATACGCAATAGCGACCATGTATATGTTGCAAAAACAAACGTTGTATGTTTCCCTGTGCATTGAATATGAGATAAATTGCCTAAAACTGCCGCCTTTTCTTGTAAATTTTGTCATATGACTATGGCATATGACAAAATTTGACATTTCGCCCCCTGAGAAAATCCTGGCAACGCGCCGGGCCATTACTCATTACTTTCACAGCTTATCTGAGGAATAGGGAAGTTGTAATGATGCTGACCCTCATGCATCAGTTGCAACTATGAAAAGAATGAAATGAAAAGGCACAAATTACCTACACTCTACCAATGAGGAAGCTGCATTCTCACCAGATCCGGAAAAAGTACCTTGAAGCTTCTGAGATTAAAGTTTGGGTAGATGCCTAGCTACCTAGGTACTTAATTCTGTGAAGCCAAACAAATGCCAGGCTTCATGTACATAAGAGTCTTCACATGGCAATGCAACACGTTGCAGACGGGAAGGCCAAGGTCCTGCTTGCCAAGTGCCTGCCAACTATTTACTTGGCAAAAAATCAGGATCTCAATCCCATAGGGCAGGTAGGTAAGTGTCTCAACTAGCTGCGTCGGCATCCAGCTAGCCTACCTTGACTTGTGCCTCCAACACCAGGTGATTTTTGCAAGCCTTATACGTACCTTATGCATTAGCATGCAACGCAACCCGTTTTTGCGTTACGTTTGAAACAAATGCGCCGTATCTGAACTTCCTCCCAATTTTTCAAGGTTTCTTTCTATGAGGTAGAAAAATGTTTGGATCGGTAAGTGAGGCTAATCCTTAATGTTTATGAAATACAAAAAAATAGAACAATATAGTTCCCCGGTTGCATTATGCAGGCTTATTTACTTACATAATCATACTAAAAAGTAATTCATACATGAATTGCGATAAAGAGCAAGCCATGTTTAGTCTTTTCATATAGCTTCCATAATCTTGTAACAGGTATTTAATCCTATTTAATCCGCATCCGCGGCATTTACGGAAACTTGTAAAAAAATAGCAGCAGAAACTTAGGTAGGTAACGTCAAGTTTCGGCGATTTTCGTCATTCTGCTATAAACTGTACGATGACTTCCTGTAAAACCTCAAAGAGAGCCATACTTATCATTTTCCAAGGTTGTTGTTCCTTAGTTGTGTTGGCTCAGGTTGGTCGGAACCTTGCGATGTTTGCTGTGCTTGCTGATTGTTGCAGTTTTTTGTGGCTCGCAAAGGTTATTCTGTTATGAACGTAGCGATAGTTGCATGCTCATGAAGGCGACGTGTACTGCATTTTAGGCGACTCATTCTCCTAATAAGTTATGGCCGGAATCTCCTGATGCCGTCAACACAGACTCATTTGGGATGGCAGATACATAATGATGAATGCATTTCTAGCTCTGACTATGTGCCTACGTACCTCCCAACTTACCTATATACCCAATCAGCTTAGCAAGCCATTTTCCGGAAAGGTAGTCCAGATGGTAGGTCAACAGGATTATGCTGATGTTGGGCCACATTGCTGTTATTGCTTTTGAGTTTTGGTTGGTGAACAATTATGGATAAAGTAGGTAAACCATGCATGTGCCTGTGGCTGGTTTCTGAAACTCATACTGTTCAACCAACTTGTCTATGATAAGGATAGGATAAGTAGGCTGAGTTACATTAATAGGCACATGCGTGTCATAGGGAAAAACATGATTAGAAGTGGAAAGATAGCTAACCAGCTAGATTGGTATGATGCAGTCATTTGGTAGTTTTTGTGGTGTTGCAGTTGTGTTGTTTTATTCGCATAATTGACATTCAAGCGTCATCTTACCATTGAAATTTTGAAGAAAGAAATTATACGGCCGGCCGACGGCTGGCTGTTGGACCTATGGGTAAGGCTGCGGCTGACTGCGGTTAGGGTGCTATGGCTGTGGAGCGGGGCGACTAAGAAGTACAGCCATGTAAACTTCTAGCTCTTATGATACCTCTGGGTGCGCCAAACCTACTCCAGCGTTACCATTACTATATCTGCCCTTGCCGGACTTAAGAATTCCTCATACATTTCGAGCGAGAGGATTAATTCCACCCGTCCTACTTGTCTACCAATAGAGGCAGGGCAACGAAATAACAAAGATAATGTAGCACGTGAGATTTTTATTCGAATGATGCCTAATTTTCTCGCTGAGGTATTGTAGTTACCTCTCAGCTCACTGAGGATGAGACTACTTCTTCGTTTTGGGCCTGCCCTGTCATCTTTGTAATTGTGTAACATTTCATCCGGTATATCATGCTTTTGTAGCGGCCTTATAAGCTGGGTCAGTCGCTGTAATCAGTTACTGTTTTTCTCCTGAGGTCAAAATCAGGTCAGTAGCAGGTCAGATATCATTGGCAGGCTTTTTACGCTGCCAGAGCCGAAATTAATGTTTGATTATCGTCGGAGAACTGGAGATTTGATGATATAAAGAGTTAAAGATCATTATCATTATTCAAATAAGCGACAAGAATTACCCGATAACCGGCTCAAAGCCGTCTTGAGGTCATATAAAGTTCAGTGGATTCAAACGAACTTAGGTCATTAAACTTTCAAGCCCGGTACGCTGGCTAGCATACGTCTAAACACACCTGTATCGAACGGACTCCTGATTTGTACTATGTATATATACATAGACTAAGGTCCTTTCCAAACCCCGCACGAGTTTCCGTCGATCTGGTTTCAAGCAGAACGTTTGCAATGTGGACTGATGTCTTCCTGTGATCCTATTCAGCCATGGACCAGCTGGCTAGTCTCAGGCCTGTAAGCTCCAACATATGTCTACAGTTTGGTGCGATAACGTCCAGTAGGGAAAAGCGGTCCAGATCCCAACCGGCAAAAAAGTCTTAAGTGATTGTTTCTCATTGTTTTGTAGCTGATCTTATGAACACCCCTTCAGTGCTCTCTGCACTGAGGGACCAAAGTCATTCAGCATCGTTGTTTTCGGGAACTTCTTTACGCGCGCCGGTCAGGGCTTCTGTACGTGCTGACAGCGCTCAGATATGCCAAGCGTCGCTAAGTTAAGCCTCTTCCAGAAACGTTGGCTCATCAGCTAAAAACCTGTTTCAGGCCTTCAGGAGGCTTGGAATACATATGAATTATTCAGAGCGGTGAACACTGCTCACGTGGAGCAAGGACTCAGCATTTGGTTTGCAAGGTTCAAGGCGAGGACATGATAAGCATTTAAACGATGAGAAATGTATGCTTAAACATACGCTGAGGGCTTGTTCTGCAAGAGCAACGAGTCAGTGGTGGCGCAGCTACGATTTCGCAGATGTCTGTGTCGGTCACTTTACCTCTCACTGAAACAGCGGAGTGCTGAGCCAAAAAAGCGAAGCAACTGTACTTTTCCACCATCTAGGCAAAATACCAAACGTGACGACAAAAGCATGATGTATCAGACACTTGTGAAAGCAAAGAAGGAGATACTTTTGCATCTGTCATGTCATCGTGGTATGTAGAATGTGTCCATGAGGACTGCTTGCTTGCATAGTGTGCTACCGTGCGTTGAACCAAAGTAAATTTGAGGAAGAGGCTTCAGAATAAAACAAATTCAGCACAGCAAGTACCGTGTTTTCTTCACAGACTGTGGAAGGTCAACTGCTTTCTGAAAAATAAGGGATATAATGACTTATCGTCAAATGACCCACTCGTTCTGAATATCGGATAACATGGATATCATCTGTTGTTTTGAACAAACCTCTACGATGTCTTCGTGCTTTCACAAACTCCGTTGCAAGCGTATGTAATGTGGCATAATACAGTATTAACCCTATTCCCGGAGGGCTAGACGGTATGGTCGATTCCCGGCAGGGGGCGGATTCGGCCCCCCTGAGATCTCGAGAACTACTCGTCCGATTTTATCGCAACAAACGGCAATCGATTGGCCATGACGTGAACTACATTTTTATAAAAAGAAATTTTCAACATTTTGAAATTTGTGGATACAGGGGGCAAAAATGTCAAAATGGGAGGTACTTTTGGACTTCTTATAACTCCGTTGTTTATGAACCGATTTCGATGAAACTGGCATGAATCGAGAGATTATGAATAGGGCTTTACCATGGATCCGCAAATCTGAAATTTTTAAGAAAATTCATGGTCGTTCACAGGGTTTCAAAAATAGGAGGATTAGTTTTCTAACAACTGAATGAACAAAAGAGGCAAACACCCTTTTTTGGCTTCTGCTAGTCATGTTATGCTAAAGAAGTACAAATCGCATTACAATGTTTGTATAATGTTAGCATAGGCGGTGCCAGGGACATGACAAAGGGGGAACTGTCATGGTCACACGTTTCTCAGATCAACTTGTGACCTTTTGCTTAAATGACTTACAGTGACCTTGGGTTCACTTGGAATGATCTCGTGTGCATTTGATATTATCTGTAAACGTTTTCAATCATTTGAATTCACTCTATTTCAAAAATTTCATTTTATGCTTATTGCCATATAGGGTATGCGCAGTGACATTTTAGGTGAAAGCTCCGTGACCCGACCCGATATCAAGCTGGAACTTGATACACAAGTAGAGGGCATCCTTCTACGTGATATATATCCCGGTTTTGGCATTTGAGAAAACAGCGCCGAAATCATTGCAAAAAAGCAAATTTTGACTTTTGACCTTGACCTGACCTTGCAAAATGACGTCAGATAAACAAAATTACATCTGCACATTGCCCAACTATTTAGCTATACATCCACCTAAAGTTTTGAGTTCTATCTTAAAAACTCTGTTTTTGGCAGACATTTTGCTTTTACCCTCAACATGGCCAAAAATGGCATGAGGTGCCTCCCAAAAACGTTACATGGCTAAGCCCCTGAGCAAAACAGAATTTTGAAATTTTGTCACGGCACGTAAAAAAATAGCTAGGAAAAGTGACCAAGTTTCGTGAAGCTGCGCTAAAAAGCCTGGAATTGGCAAGCAAGAAACCCGATGGGGGACGGATTCAGCCCCCCTGCCGGGAATAGGGTTAACCACTGGACGAAAGTGGAGCGGCTACCAACCCCCTGTGATGCATTTGAGATTCCGGGAGAACGACCCGCCTCAGAAGACTAAAATTTGCAACAGTTGCACCAAAAGCTTTCCGAATTTCGATAACGCAGTCATCATCACCAGGCCGTGTCTGGTTGTCCAATCATGACGCCATTTTTGAGGGCTTGCAAACCGTTTTTTCCGATGATCTGAGCCGCATTTTGGCTTTTTCCTCAGTAGTGTGACAAAATATGGGGCCTTCCATACAGAACTGTTTGAACATGTGTTTGCCAACATACGAACCTTGTGAAAGATAAGTATATAAGGTCATATAAGTTTAATGAACTAACAAGTGAATAATGAGTATAAAGATCATACAGGTTTAATGAACTGACATTAATTAAAATCCGTTTGAACTGCTCATAATGTAATTTCCATTCCTGATTTCAGTGATGACAGCTATCTGTGCGATCATTAATTGCTTACGATTATGATGCGTCGGTGTTTGGCCCCAGCAGCGCGAGGGAGGGACATTTGACGCTGCATTGGCACAGCCTGAGATCAGAAGAAAAACAGTCACTGGTAACAGGTTCTGACCAGTTTTGCAACTTTTGGCCAGATAGCAGTGTAAAGAAGGGAGGAAGGGAGGAACCTGTATCTAGTTGGCTGGGAAGCATTCCACGAAGACTAATGTCTCAAGATTCGTACAACGCCATTTCACCACAATGCGTGCGGAATTATCAATGGAAGCCCCATTTCGTGCCAGTCCCACTTCATCCCCATACCTCAAAGAGACATTCTTCTATAGTTCCGTCGAAGGCAATGGTGTTTTAATGGGAGTAGGCAAGCCAGAAACATGTAGCTTATAACATGTAAAGAAAAGGAGACATTTTCAGGTTCTCCGACAAAAGGTCTTTTTCCGGTAGAAAAATCACACGTGCAGTTTTGAACGTCTGTTACACTGATGTCAAGCCGTTGAGCACAAAGCGTAATGTGACAGTTTTTCATTCAACATTAAAATTGGTCAGAACAGGGTTTTGAACTGTCTGTGATGGTCTTCAAGCTTCATAAAAGAAACTGTCATTTGCCTTGCCTTGTTCACATGTAACTTGTACACTAGACACACATGTTCTGGAGAAAGGATGAACTAAAAACACGAGTACTTTAACGACTTTCACTTGCACGAGTACTTTAACTTGCACATGCATAAGCGTTGTTATGCTGTCGCGCACATTTTCTGCTTTCCTCCCTGACTCGTTCCCAGCATGGTCGCCATTCACTGAGTAAAAGCCTCTCGACCATTTCCTCCTCATACCTGCGGGAAAGCACCTCTGCCACCACGCCTAAGTGCACTAACGATAAGCCAAGTGGACGCCGCGTGAGGCGGGTCCGGACGGGTCGACGCGATCCCAGCGGCCGCCGCTCTCTGTTTACCCGCAGCCCCGCCATATCGGCCACAAACACAGCCGCGCCCGGCGCCCGGCGCCACGGCACCCGACCGCGACCGTTTTGTTATCCGGGCTCTCGCAAAAACAGGATCCAACGAAGCCGGCGCGACCCGAATTCGCTATCAGCCGCCGGGAGGGACGGCCGGCCGGCCGAAGGCCGCGTGCCCGGCGGTCGGTCGGGGCGGGGCGGGCAGCCGCCGGCGGCGAGCTCCGAGAGCTACCGTCAGCGCCGGCCGAGGACTCGGAGCGTGCACGGACCGCATTCCGCCGGCGCGTCAGGACCGGCGGCCGCCGGATTACGGACTGGTGCGTGAGCGTGAGATGTCTGGAGCCGCCCGCTGCCGGCTCCAGCCGACAGCGGGCGGCAGATGAAGGTCTGGTGGTGATCTGCCTACTGATCGGCAGATAGGGGCTGCGGTGAGACCTCTGCACCATGACCCGCCCACTGAGCAGCAGAAAATGCCTGGGGCGAGACCTGATCTACCTTATGATCAGAAGATGAAGGTATGATAATGGGATCTGATCTGTCCATTGATCAGAGGATAGGATTCGATGGTGGAATATGATCTGTCCACTAAACAGAACACAGAGTCTTCATCAGCAGATTGGGTTAGGTGTTAAATCTGATCTACCCACTGGTCAGCAGATAAGGTTTGGTGTCGAGATCTCATCAACAGACAGGGTCTGCTGGTGAGATATAATCTGCCCACTGATGAGCAGAGGAGATCTGGTAGTTAGGCTTGGCCTGCACGCTGATCAGCAGATACAGGTCTGATCGTGTGGCTACAGGAAGTCGGGGCCATCTGGGTAGGCCAGCTGATTCGTCCATGAAATCTCGTTTTTCAGCGAGACTTCGTATTTGTTGTCACAGGACTAAAAAAACAATTATGCTATGAGGAAAGACCATGGCTTAAACCATGGACGCAGATAATGCACGCACATAGCATTTGATTCATTTCATATACAGCTGGACACAATCGGGAAGCCCAAAACGTTGAGGTTGGCATGAACAGTGGTCTGCGGAGGGTCGATTCGAATCATTTTTTGCGCTTGTGCTGTTGAGGTTTGACCTGATCCCAGGCAAGAAAAGTAACGTGATAAAGCTATCCGGGGCGGAAGGTCAAGATGCATCTCGGCAACTGTAGGGAATACATCACTCTTCCCCCCCCCCCTGTCGTTTCCCACTTAGCATTTAATTTTGCACCCAGCTCATTCACTCAAAAAATGGATGTTGAAGAATGTTGCTGGATGTGTGCAGCTCAGATTCCAGAATTGCTCACGATCATCTTTCAAGGACAAAACATGATACTTAAGATTCCACGGATATGCTACTGCGTGCATGTAGCCTCGGTACAACGTAAGCAGCGGATGAATTCCCAGAAAAGAACGTCAATTCTCCCACATTTTCCTCTCAGCTGAGCTTCATGCCACACTAGACGGTCGAAGATTTCGGTCTCCTGAGACATCGAACAAGCAAGCGTGGTTGAAAGAAGGTGATATTCGGAACAGCTAACGTCAGCTGCGTATTTGTCACAAATGTTTTGGGCAAAAATCCCTACCCCGAAAAGCATCATAACTGTGTTTTTTTCAGCTTAACGTTTGGCACTTGACAGACGTCATCTAGCCCACGATGGGCGTAATTTGGTAAATCTGGTGCGGTAAATTTGGTGCATGCGGAACGGATGCGACTTTCAACACTAGACCTGCTTTTCGGCCGAATCCTGGACGTTGGGCAATACAGATTATGAGTTTATTCATGATCATCTCTATTCGTTTCGCTGAAAGCGCCAAGCGAGAAAATGTTTACCATTGTAATACATGAGTCATTCATGGCCCACAGCGACATTGTGTTGATTACGCTTTCGTGGTTGGCGCCGCACAGTCGGATAATCAGGGATTCTAGCAAGCGTAGTCCAAATGGGGGTCCTGATATCGTTCAGTAGCAGAGTTCACCGAATAGCGTTAGAAATGGACCTGAGGCCAATATTCAAACACAATCCATTTGCAATTTCTCGCCATCCTATTCCGTTCATTTCCGACGACCAAACACCGCATCGTTCGGGCAACAGGAGCTAGCGAAACAAACTTTGCCATCAAACCGGAGAGCCGTCGTTTTATGTTTACACACAGTTCACGTCGAGATCAAACATCACTGCCAATCGGCGGCGCTATTCTGTTCAGCGGCTACGAATCCAGATGGCGTCCTTCTCTGAGGCAGACTTGCGTTCAGGCCAGAATCAGTTTACTGACTTAGCCCCAGGCTGATGGCTGTATACGAAGTGGCCCACGCCAGTGGCTTGGTTCCCTGAAAGTCAAGCGCCGGCATTCGAGTCCAAAAATGCTGCCGTAAACTTTTCAGCGATGAAAAAACTCGGGATAAACTGTCTGGTGTAAATACCAAAGTTCGAGTTGAGAGATGCATGGATAATGCGTGCAGGCATTGGCACGAACCGCACTGGAAAACGCCGTGCCGTATATATACCGCCCTATTTTAACACCGCTGGCGAATGCTGAATGTATTTTGTTTCCAGCATTGTGCAAACTGTGGTTGTTTAAGATGAATAACCACTATCGGAATTTTTCTTGCACCGCTGAAAGGTGGGGATTCATTGCAAGGTATAAGACTGATAAGATGATTCATAGATAAAAAGACAAAAAGAAAATAGAACAGAAAACGTGGCACACATTGATGGCAGACGATACGAACTCTAAACCTTTTATAATGCTTATTGCTTTGTTGCTATGCACCCAGGGGTGTCGATTTGTATTCTTTCAAGGGGACCCTGGCCCACCCAATGTTGATTTGGGGCCCTCTAATGTTGGTTTGGGGCCTTCCAATATTTTCTGACAGTTTTAAGGGGAACTGGGCAAAAATAACGAAAGAAACGGCCGCAGTAGATAAAAAGATAGGCAGAAGATATAGGAGAAGGCATAAAATGATATATATATCTTTCTATCTTCTATATATATGAATGCATATGTACATCTATACCTTTACACATGGGATATGCAGTTTTTATTTGAAAAACAGTAACAAAAAACTTAAAAATTTTCATTGATCAAAATAAAGTGGGCTAAATCCGTTGAGAAACCCACATTTGGGGGAGGTTAGGCTGTCGGTCCGACGGTTCGGCCCATCAAATCACTTACAGAAATTGACGTCCCTGCATGCATTTTCAGTCAATCGAAACGTCGACAGTTGTTTTCCGAAAACAAATGCTCCTTTGCGGAATAATTACGGTGCACCAAAACACAAGGTGGTGTTCTGTTCCGTTATTCTCTCGTGTCTGGTTCATGATCTACGACACGCTCGACTAGCATTTGCTTAACTTTGCATTTGACTGATGTCTCCGTTGATCTCTGCCTCACCGCAGTCATGATAATCGTGAAAACATTATTTACAAAATGGCCTTTTTTTTGAAGCCACAATGCTCCATTATCCATCCATCTCTTAAAATAAATGATGTCCTTTATGCAAAAATTTGTCGTTGGTCCCAATAGACGCTAGGTGTTTTCGATGGGCCCAGTTAATTCATTTTCTCCTTAAAGGCAGCTTTTCATTCATACTCGCGCTTTCAGCCGTGATCCGCCGATCAAAGAAATCAAGCTCATTAAGTTTCAGCGGTGCCAGTCATCAATCTAGCTAGCGCGCTTTATTAAGTTCACAATCTCCGAAGCCCTTCAGGCGAACCGTCACTCTCACACGGCGTGCGTCCGGCCGGCGCGCAGCCGGGGTCCGGCGGCCGCTGCGGCCGTTCCGGCGCGGCCGAACACGACGTCGCGGGACTAACCTCGGTGGCGAGCTGGGATCCCGGGCGGCCTCTGGCCGGCGGCTGCCACTCAGCGCCGGGCCATGCCGGCCGCGGCGGCCCCTCCGGCGCTGCTTCGCGAGCTCGCCGAACGCCGCTACCCCACCAGCTGCCGACCTCCGCTCATCGCTCGTCGGAGCGCGCGCGCCGAGCTAACGTTCCCCACTGACGCGCCGCCACCGCCGCCGCCGACGACGACGACGTCGACGCGGGCGCGCGTCGGGGCCGGCGCGATGGCCGCAGGGGCGGGGAGGGTCTCACTTTGACCCGCTACGCCCACGACGGCCGCCGGGGACAGCAGCGCATGCTCAAACGCGGCGCAGACGGTGCGGCGGGACAGAGCACGTGCGCGACACGCAGCAGTGGGGCGTGCGTCCGTCGAGCGCGAACACGTGACCGCGCCGACACAGATGGCCGGTGCAGCTGATTGTTCAAGCAGCATTGACTGGTCAGCTGCGGCGCGCAGTGTTTTTTTTCATGCAACCCAACAGGCAACTTCGTTGGCGTCTGAGCCCGAATGACACAGCGGAAGCTACCACCACAACAAAGATCATGAAGGAAATATGTTTGCCGAAACAGTCAGCTGTAAGTGCCTGTGGGAACGCGTTATTTTTGAAGTATTTTCATGTTTGCATCATTCCTCTTTATCACGTGCCTGACGCACTGACATATCAAAAACATAAAATACTGAAAACAAAAATGTGCTGTGCTAACCCTATTCCGTGCTCCTACTTGATGCGTACGATTCGACGCTGGGGGGAATTCTGCTCCCTCTGATGTCGAAAAGTATCGACCCGATTTCTTAACGGAAAACGGCGTCTGGTAGCCAGTAGCGAGACCTTCATTAAAAAGAAAACATCAAAAAATTGGAAAGGGGGATAGCAGGGTTGAAATGCGGGTATAAATAGTTAAATGATGTGAGCTTCCTGACAACATTTTATTTCCAATTTTGCTCTTATTCACGTCGTCCAACCGACGATTGATCGGCCGATCACGTACGTTAGGAAGAGGTCAATTTTCGGAATTCATAGGCATGCCCAGCTCACATGAAAAGGAGTGAACGTTTCCGGGAAACGTTTGTTTATTCTGCAAACATATTTCGAATCTACTGAGCTTATTTTTTCTTTTACATAAGGCACGTCTGTACATATATATCACCTTTTAAATCCCGTATATGTCACCTTTTAAGGTATATATACCTTATATATAAGGTGCATGTAGATTAAATAAATAAAGATTTATTTATTTCCGGAGCACATTTTCATATCTGCCACATACCGTATATACATATCACAAATGCTTACAAGGTGATCCAGTTACCAGAAAAAAGTGGGGTAACTTTCTATATGATGAACAGTTAGTGATTGGCACTGAAACTTACTGTGAACACTTTTTTGCACTGTGTTCAAAGTTCGCTTATTGAGATCATAAGCCCATCACAGGTTGAAACAATGGACTCATGAGCGTAGCCAAGACACATAAAAGAGGGTAACTTTTGGAGAAAATAGCAAGTTTTTTCGTCATTTATTCTAAATCTGGTGAGATCACGTGAGCAAAAAAATTCGTATGTGTCACATGCCATAATATGTACACATTGCCTTTGCTCATCGGCGTGTCCAGGTACCAGAAAAACAGGAGCAAGAATTACGTGGTGACAGCTCTGCTTTATTCCGTTAATCAACTTATAATTTATCAGGAATAATAACAAATAAAATATCTCTTTCACACTACGCTAAAGCCTCATCTGATTGGTATTTTCCCTGAAATATATGTGGCATTTGATCGTTACATACGTAGAACCAACAAAATGAATTATACAGATCCACATTGTATATTCAACCCACACTGGATGAAATGTGTGCCCCAAAAACCGTTGCTTCGAGACGCTCCTGGCAGCATGTTTAGGTGTATAATATGCGTTAATTAGGATAAACATGTCTGTATCGCTTGCTAACTGTGTTTTATTCGTACAATGAGCCATAAATTTCTAGAAATCAGGAAATATAACTACCATCTTTTACATGCTCTTTGATCCGATTGGGCAGCATTTTCCCTAAAAAAGACTGTAAATTTTGTAAACTGTGAAGGCTGCAAATATGTAGATCATTTAAACTGTCCGTAATATCCATAGGTGGGCATCGTTACTAAAAAATGTAACTTCGTTACTCGTTACTCCGTTACTCAAAAAAGCCAGTCCGTTACTCGTTACTCCGTTACTCTGCCTTAAAAAGTAACGGAAGTTACCGTTACTCCGTTATTCCGTTACTTTTTTAAATGCAGTGAAAACCAAGCGAACGCGGGTTTTAAGTCTTTTATGCTGCTTTGTGGTTGTAAACCGCATTACATATGCAAAGGGAAGAAACAAAAAGCGCTTACCCAAAACACTCCGCTAGCTGCCCACTGCCCTCACCAGCCGTTGTAGAGTCGGCGGCGCCGGGACAACAGCCGCGGCGGATATTCTACCACTGTGTTAGCCACGATGTTCAAACCAACGAATTCCTGTTCATTGCCCGCGGCGCCGACGGAGCGGGAACAACCGGCGCTGGAGCGGACGCATGCAAAATGCGACAAACAGCGGACATCTATCGACTGGGTTTGATCAACAATGCCTCTCGAAGTATCCGCCCTGAACATAATGGTCTCCGTTCAGAGCTCGTTTCGGTCTCGCCAACTTCTTGTTTTGTTTTGAAATTATGTGTGTGTATTAGTTTGTGTCCGTGCGCGTGCGTGGAGGTAAGATTCCTGATACCTCTGACGTTTTTTTAATACCAAACGACGAAGGACTGAAAAAAACATGAGTGATATGGATTTTATTATTGTGAAATAAAAGACTAAAAAAAGGTGCTTTAGTACCTCTTCAGCACCCTTGAAGACAAATTACCTATAAAAACATGGTCATAAGTAAGATGCAACGGAGGATGTTAGCCGTTCACAAGTGGAACATTTTGGAACGATGACGTGACCTGACCTGACCCTTGTGAAAAGCCAAAATTGATATCAATGAACTCGCTATTGTCTTACGGTTCAGTATATGTCGCTTAAGTTCAGCTTTTCAGGGACAAGGTATTGTGTCTATTTACCTAATTCCAAGGACGTGTTTTGACCTTTCATGGCGTCTGGTGGCCTCAAAATTGACCTCAGGTCAAAACTCTTCAATGTTTTTGTCTCGGTTTGACAAAACCTTTCCGCCGGTGTTTTCCTTTTTTCCGTGCGATATATGGCAGCCGAGATCCTGGGAGGTGCGGATATCCGCGCCCCCCCTCCGGCCGGGCAAAGGGCATTCTGAGCCCGACCGAAGACGAGTTAAAAACACTTTATTTAACCCTATTCCCTGTGGGGGGCAGATTCTGCTACCCGTGTCTTTTTGCTTGTCGCTCCCACACTGTTTGCCGCAGCGCCACAAGATTTTCTGGCATTTCATGGAATTGATACACACGTGTTTTCTCAACATTTAAAAAAATCGGTCCCGAAGAGGCGGTTCCAAGCCCCCGTTTTCGGCGGTAATGTGCTGTACATGAAGCTGCAAAGTTGTGCGGTTCACTATCGTGACATTTTGAGTAGAAATAAAGATCACTGACTCATTTATATAGTCATACACATCCTAAACAATGCGTATGCACACACATTTTCAGGCGAACGCACACCCAGGTACTGAAAAAATGGGGGAGCACACTATTGTGCTTAAGGTGCCCTCCCAATTTTGTTTACCTGGATCCACCTCTGCGCTACATATAAACTTAAACTGGCTTGCTAGTTGTACATCTGATGTTTATATCACCCAAAACAAACAAAAACAAAGGAAATTTCTTATTTCAAAAATCACCCTTCGTGCCCTCCCTGGAACTGCCTATGGTTTTCTATTTTACATTTCAGCTTTCGGTATATAAAAGACTTGGACATTCCAACCTGAACCGTGTTATTCCCATGAAAATTGGCTGGTAAACACGGCCGCAGTGACCTTTCAAGAATCCCCAAGTTTTGGAGTGTTTTTGCCCCACGCCCTATTTTCGCAATTTTTGAATTTTTGGGGTCCGGAATTCGAGATCTCGTTGAAACATATTAAATGGCATTCATCCCATCAACATTGGACGAATGAATCTCGAGTTCTCTGGGATGGCGGGGAGGAGAGGGGGCAGAATTGGTAATCTTCACCTTTCGGCCAATGCATATTTTTCGAAAGTGCAAAAGTGGCAACGGCTCATATCATGTTTGAGTTTGGGTCCTCACTTATGCGTCTACAAAAAATAATGTGTCAGCCGAAAAGTGTTTCGGCCAGTTGATATTTTTTTCGGGAACGCAGAAGTGGTAACTCGAATCGCATGGACAATGTAGCCTGTCCTCCAAGTTAAAAATGATTTAACCTAACCTAACCTAAGACCTACTGTATGGTTGCAGGGATTGCCCTAGATGGGCATGTAAAACTAATTTTTTGTTAGGTTCAATTTGCCTGTTTTTTGGTTTGGTTAGCTCGTATCGGCTGAAGGCAAACATGTGTCAACTGAATCAAAATTCAAGAGTTACCTAACCAAGTCAGTTTACACACCCAGTAGGGACCAGTGCTTAGAAAAATACCGGAATGGGCTAAATTATTCACACAACTTGTGTTGCCACTTCCGCGTCTCCAAAAATTACGCGTAAGCGTCGGCCGAAAGGTAGATTACCGCAGATCTGCCACCCCCCCCCCAGGGTAATGAGAATCTCACTGCCTGCAGAGAATATGGTTAAGGCAAATAGTCCAAGCAATAGTCGATAAGCTTCATAATTATGCTTCACTACTGACAACTTATTGTGCACATTCTGTTCTCACCTCGAAATACCGTATATAATGCTTCCTCTTGATATGTGCCTTTAGTTTGAAAGGCTACTCTTGTGACCCTTGATTATAACCTCTTTCGGTCGGCACAGGACATACGTAAAAATGACGTTTTTCCCCTCCTCCTTAAACTCAAAGTACGTTTCTAGATGTGGCCATGGGTGACCCAGACCGGGCTCGTCCTCTTCCTCCGAAGCTGAGGCACCGTCGGACTCGGAGTCAAAGTTTTCGACCTCCAGTGGCGGCGTAAAGACGCCTTAATGGGACACTTTAATGTCAGGCAGTTAAAATTTCAGGCCAGTCAAGAGTCAATCACTCCATCGCCCCATGGACATCACAGATCGAAGGCCATGGCGGCAGTAATCATGTGCTCAACAGCCTTGAGTGAACTTGGCGGGGAACCGTGTGGCGGTGGTAAGCAATCCGTGACTGACTTGAGACAACATTGAAAACTGCCGTCAGCTGGCTGTTCCAGTATAAATGACAATAACTTTGATATCTTTTAGCCTGAAAAATGACGACTGGTTAATTTATCGTTTTAAGTTATATCAAACTTACGCATAATTCAGTACTTTTGTCCCAAAGTCAGCTGGCCTTTATACTGAACCATTGCCCCCAGCTTGCCGTCAACGTTTATCAGCTGACGAATATTGTCAACAAGTCGACTCCGCGATTGTCAGCTGAGTGCGCGCCCAGCCGCGCTTGTATCGCCGCACGCTATTGGGTGTTGGCTATTCAAGTAGCCAATGGCGTGCGCCGATGCAAATAAAACCGGGCGGTGTCTGTAAGGAGTTTAAAAAGTAACGGAGTAACGGAGTAACGGAGTAACGGACCAAAAAGTAACGGTGTAACGGACTGCAAAAGTAACTTCCGTTACTCAGTCCGTTACAGTAAAATAAAAGTAACGGGTCCGTTACTCCGTTACTCAAAAAAGTAACTTCGTTAGTAACGGAGTAACGGAGTAACGGACCAGTGCCCACCTATGGTAATATCATAGAAGATATCAACATTACCCCTGACCATTTCGAAGTGCGCGACATTCCTTAACCCGGCACCGCCTGGGACGTGTCAGATAGGGCAGCCCCCTCAATTTTTCCTGAATTTCTTCTCGACCGTTAGAGTCAGCTCAACCAAATTTCCAGAACGTGACCATCCATCAGTTTTACATATTGTAAGATCAAAACCATTTCCATACTAAGTCAGGTTATGGAAATATGCCCTCACAAATAAACCCTTGCACGTATGTTTTCGCCTTTTCGGGCAGTGGCCAGAACGCATTTGTTTTTTTTGTAATTTTCTTCAGTATAATGTATGGATTATTTTGATTTACATGGAGCACGGTCCCCAAAAGGATATAACACCGTAACACGATAAGGTTAGAGGTCATGCTAGGTCATATGCGCAATGGCAATAGGATTGATTTGCATTGTGTGTGATAGGAGTGGTTGCCGTTGACCTCCCTATCGTTCAAGCCGGACAAGCAAATACATATGCGCCTCTTAACAAGGTTCACCAAATGCAACGTGAGGTCATGTCAGGTTACGTCAGGGATAGATGTCAAAACGAAATTAAATACAACATTATCTGTTGACGATCGTTTAGTAGCAGCAGAGCGCAATCGTTGTTCCTAGTTGGAAAAAGGTTGTTTTTCCTAGCCGGAAAAAGAAAAATGACTGTCCTAAAATGGCTTGGCCTTGACCCGATAAAGAGCAGAGAGCGCAGATTTAATCACCACGAGATGTCATTTCAATTCTGTATTTGAAGCAGTTAAGTATCCCAGCAAATACTTATTTATTTTTGCCAGAAAGAGTAACGAAACCTTATTTGATCTAACTTAGACTAACCTTGACTGGATGAAAAGCAGATAATTAAAAACTGATTATCGGGAGGTTTCATTTCCGTTCCTTTTGTCAAGTCGATCAAAACGGCTGAAAGTAAATACTAATCCCTGGCACACATAGTGAGACAAATATTTCAAGTGACCTGTGTTAACCTTGGCTAGACATTTTTTTTACATTTGGCCTGCTTCTGATGCAGAAGATCGTTGCCTTTCGTTTGATACCCAGCTAAAGTCTCTAAGACCAGTATTGCCGATGATGTGATGTACAAACCGATGCCAGTTTTCCTACGTCATATCATTTGTTGCATTTTACGTGACCTGTGACGTCATCAGTCACGTGACCAGGGCCAACAAAGTATTTCCTGAATTGCAAGGCTCGACGCTATCGACTTGGGGTAGACCGGTTCAAATCCGACGGTTGGATCCTGAGATAGCAGGGGGTGCCCTTTTTGACATCCCCCAGGCGGTCGTGGGTACAAAAACACTACAGGCGGTGCTGGTTTAAGCATGCCTCCAAAAAACGCACCCTGGAACCGCCGCTGGAGAAGGTAAATGTTTGAATTTTGGTCACAACATGTAAAAAAATATTTAAAAAAATTGCCAAGTTTGGCAAAGCAGTTCCCAAAAGTCCAGAAAAGGCCTACAAAAAAAAAACGGACAGAGAAGGGGGTCAGAATCTGCCCCGCCCCACAACGGAATGGCATTGACTACTTAATTTCAAGTATTAAAAACTGTTTAAAGTTCCTTGTTGTTCATGCATTATCGGTCCCAAGGCATGTCCATCGATAGCGACAAGAGTGGTATGTACTGCGATTTGTGTTCTCTGGTGTAATCTGCGTCGTTTTTAATGGACAGCGTGCTTGCCATACCATCGCAAGTGCTTTTTATCTTATCTGGGTATGCCTAAAAATGTTCTCTTTGGCACCATACGTTTCTCTTCTCATGTCGTTGTCTGTTCTGTGATGTGTAAATGAGTTCTGCGTCGTCGTAAGCTATGAAGGTTATCTCGACATTGTGGATGTAGGGTAGTCATTCCCGGAACATAAGTGGAGAAGGCTTGGCTCGAGAAAGCTGATTAAGTAGCTTATCCCTGAACAGCTAATGAAGGGATGTATTTTTGGTTTTGCCATTTTTATTTCGCTCTAGCTGTGGAGCAGTACATCGGGTAGGTTGTAACCTTACTGCTTTGAAATGCCCTGTGGTGTTGTGCATCTTGTCTACAATAAAAGCAGGGAAATCCAGATATATTTGACAACAACATTGCTCTGGTAGTTCAAAAATAAACAGCATTGAAAAACCTCAACATGCAACTGGTTCCAGCTGCTAAGAGGAGATGCAAAAGGTGGTTAGGTCCAACAGCTGATTCCGTTGCATTGACTGTATCCCATTATTTCCATGATTATCTGATTTGGTGGGCGCACGCCTGTCCAGGATAACCCAATCGGACGTCACCCTGAAATAATGCTTGTACAACACATATCGCTGAGTCTATAATCCAACATGTCCACCAGATGAAAGGTCGTCGAGGAAGTATGCATGTGATTTCCTCACTGTAAAAGCATCGTTGGTTTTCACTGTTGGCAACTTGCCAGCTGACCAGCGTTGTGAGTTGCATTCTATGCAGATGTGTTAGGCGCAGAAAAGTTTATGGAGCGGCTTCGAAGCAAAATATGGCGCATTTAGCGTTTGAATATGGGACCGCAGACGCGTCTCCCAACACTCACGACGGCGAGGACTACGTCATTATCTTCTTCATGGAATACGGTACACGTTCAGAGTCAGCATGGAAATTTGCGTGTCCGGATATCCGCGAGGTTCACGTTAAATTAACTCTTAGAGACTAGGGCAAATTTTGCCTCCCCCACCACTTGGTTTCTCAGACAAAGCTTCCGGATGGCAAAAGCCGGCGTCCTCAAATTTTCTTCACCTGTACCTGGACCACAAAGCAGCCTTCTGACAAAATAAAAACTGGTTGGCCAGGTCACCATAGGTCAGGGTAGTGGCGTCGTAAGCTGAATCACATTCGTGGTTTTCAGACTCTGTTAGAACCCTGGTATCTGACTTTCCTTTCGAAATGACCAGTAAGAAGCTCATCGGGAATGACACAGAGATCAATGGTCGGGTCATGCAGCTTAAACGTGGCCTCAAGGGAGATCAAAGCTGGTCAGTCACCGGTTTTGGGCAGTGCAAATTTGGCCTCTTTTCTTTGGCAAATCTAACTTTAGCAGCCAAAGTGTTGCAGATACAGGTACAAAGGTCATTTGTGAACTTTTCGTGAAGCCATATGTTAGAAACGTGCAAAAGATCACAAGGTCAAGTCGTGACCTTACTTTACTTTCATAATTTGGGTTGAAATCAGGATGCTTTCAAGATATCCGTCGTCGTGGTAAAATGAGTCAATTTGGTACTACAAATACCAAGTTCCGACCTCTCCTTCCGTGCACTTACATGTTTTTATGAGGTCGTAAGAAAATAACCAGCATATTTATGGTATATCCAGACATTTGACATCGCTCACATTGAGGTCAACAAAAGGAAAATATCTCGGGCCTCAGGTGACGAATTATCGACCGCTGTTTGAATCATCGAAATAAAACCACTGGTTCTCGAGACAGACTGGTGCAATACCGCCCACAGGAAATGCAAGATGGCGAACTACCCCAGCCAGTGCCGGCTAACCCTATTCCGGTAGGGAAGGAGGGTGGGCTTCCAGAGGTCCCCTGATTTTTAGCTCGCTTTTTCCAAGGTTTCTGAAGCAGTTTCACGAAAGGCGGCCGCTCTTCCCATCTATTTTCCTTACGTATTGTGACAACATTTCTTTTTTTTGTTCAGGGGCAGAGCCAGGCCATACTTTGGGAAGCATCTCAGGCCGTTTTTGGCACTTTTAAAGGTAATACGTCTATCAAAAATATACTTTTTAAGACACGGCTTCAAACGTTATATGAGCGTAAAGGTAAATAGCTGGGTAAACATCCAGAAAGATCCTGTTAACCTGAGGTCACTTCACAAGGTCATGCCAAAGTTAAAATTCAAAATTTGGTTGTATGTAGATGTTTTTAACGCTTATCTATGAAACTGCCAATCCGATATACATGTAAATGACAACAATGTTTCCTGTTTGTGCGTCAAGTTTCAGATCGCTATCAGGTCTAGTCAATGAACTATGACTTAAAATGTCCTCGCGTGTACCATACGTCACGATGGCCATCCACGGAAGTTTTAGACACATGGTCGAATCACATGATGAGGAACGTTTACAAACACTATGAAATGGAACCAAAGTCATTCCATGCAACTTTGAGGTCATCTGAAGATCACCTGAGGTTAGAGGTCGTAAGATGACCTGATAACATGCGATCACAATTTGTCCTTCCTTATGTCGCTGGTACCGCCTATGGCAGCATTATACGAGTAGTGTGATATAATTAGTGCTTCTGAAGTATAGAATGGCTAGCAAAATCTGAAAAAATATGTTTAACTTTTATGTCAATTCAATTTTCAAAAAGATATGCCTCCCATTTTTTTAGTCCTGTGAACACCCATACATTTTCTCAGATTTCTTAAGATATGAATTGAGGGGAAATGTCTCATCGATTAGCTCTCGAGTCATGCCAATTTCATCAAAATTTGTCTATAAACACCGGAGTTATGACAAAAATACCTTACTTTCCGGCTTTTTTGCCCCCTCTGCGTTCCTCTGTAACCAGATTTTGGAAACTTTTATACAAAAATGTAATTTATGTGATGGCGAATCGATCCCGCTTTGTTTCGATTAAGTCGGACGGGTAGTTTTCAAGCTCGATTTTTTGGGGGGGAATAAGAGGCTCCCCGTTCGGGAATGGGCACTAGTGCTATGTGTACCGCAAAAGGGTGAATTAACTTTCTGAATACTGCTGCGGCCAACCACTACGCCACATTTCAGTACCCCGCAGACATGTCCACCGGTTCCAACTTGACTCTAGAACGTACCATTTTTTTCCGCGCCGAGAGGAGCCACGAATGAAACTAAAGCATTCAGGAATAAAACTAACATAGGCCGGGAATGTAAATCCAGTAACCCAGGAGCATCCGGCATCCAGGTTCCATATATGGAGGGCCGTGTGAAGGACCGATGCGTGCATGAGATCTAATACGCTCCAGGTGTGGCCATCAACGCGCAGATGTGCAGATGGCTCAGTCGCGACTGTCTGCAGAGATCAACCAAGCCCGCAACACCAACACGGAACAAATCATTTCTGTTGAACGTGCCGTCCCTCAATGCCCGTGGCAGATGTCATCAGAAATGGTACATCAGGAGGCGTTTAGACGCACACGTAGCGGCTTTGAAAAGTCTCCCTCTGTTACAGGCGAAATCGAAAATATCAAGAATATCGATCGTAGACAGCGATACCAGTCGCTCCTGAACTTTGCCTGCATCTCAATTGGTTCCCCTCACGCCAGCAGATAAACCTGCAAGTGGTGACCTTTGCTTTCCGCGCTTGATTAAGCAGGGTTGTAGCGTCGTAAATTACAAAGCACGTCGCGCGCACAGAGCAAGGGCTGATCACACTGTTGATGCAATACGGAGGTCGAGGTGCACCCACAGTCACGTCGCACTCGCCGCTGAAGCGCTCATGAACCAGATATCCAGTCGTCGTCGCGAGCAGATATTTCATTTCCGTAGCATTGCCAGTTTCACTTCCTATGACAGCTCGGGTATCTCCCTTGGGCCATACCAACCGAACTGGACTATTGGGGCTGTTAACGTCGCAGACCAAATGATGAACAGAAAAGACAACTATAAACGCGTTTGATTGCACGGCCGTGTGATGAAAGTATGACAATGGCGCCTTCAGAAGATGAGCGCTCCTATGGAAATCGATCGAGACCACGCATAGGTGCAGTGGTACCGGGCCGCTCGCATGAGGCGTAGCACGGAGGCCTGACAAGAGTCAGAAGATTTAGTAGTTAGCGTTTTGTAAAACAGCAAAAATGGAGTCCAATCGAAGAGTTCACTTCAGATCGAGCGTAAACTCTGAGGAGTTTGTTTAAAACACTATTACCATTGCAGTTAGCGTATGAATATTACGAAATTAAACGATCCACATCAAGTCGTTTCTCCGTGCATAAAAAAACTGTGTATTTTCGCAATCATCATAAAGGCCCAAGAGCCTCTGCAAACCATTTTCACTGTATGTAGGGTAGGAGTGGGTGGATTAAAACGTACCTTATATTCCAAGACCTCCTTGAAATAAGCTTCCTAGTCCTGTATAGTCCTGTATACCACATCGTTGCGGGATGGTTTCAAACATGGTACGGCCAGCGCTATTTGCAGCAATTTCTTTCCATACATGACCTTAGAGCTTCTGTTAAAACCAAAGTTGGTAGGGTAGCCGTCGAATTGGCAGGGCTTCCTGCTCTTCTTGCTTCTTCTACCTGTTCCATCGTGCACACACATGGTATAACCTTCCATCCCTACACCGCCGTGGCAGTGAACAAACCGAGCCGGTAACACGATCGGCCCGTACACCCGTCCTACCCATGAGATCGCCGCACCGCAGCATACGAAGGCCTCGTCTGTGCCCAGGCAGCCGCCTCCAGGCAGACCGGTATTTTCATGAAATCGCTGCTTGTCGCGGCCCAGCTGTCTCCCGGTCAGGAGAGGTCAGGAGCGGCCCCTCGGTACGCCAGCAGGCGTCGGAGGTCTGTTTACTGGAACGTCTTCCACCGGAAGACCTCCAAACGCGCGCGTCTGAGGCCGGCGGCCGGGCGCGCTGCTCGGCCCGGTCCCGACGAGGCGCCCTCGGAGTCCGCGCTGATCACGGCACGCGCCGCGGCCGCGCGGCGTGCCCTCGGGCGACGCCGGCTCGTACCTGATTGGCTGGCGAAGTCGGCTGCGGGCAGGCTCGGCGGAGTCTGCGGCATGGCGCAACTCGCGAACCTGATGGATTGCGCCTCCTAGTTGGGAGGGAGGCTCCTCGTGTTTCCCTCGACCCGGGGCCGGGAAGTCGTCACTCGACAGAGGGGCGTCTGCACTCGGACCAGGAGCGGCTGGCCTCGACTCCGCTCAGAACTGGCTGATTCTCGGCAGGCTGGGCAGCCCTGCACACTTCCTCCGCCGAGCCAAAGCCCGACCGTGGCTGCCACGCCCCAGCCCTTGCCGCGCACCGACCCGATGTTCCTCCGATTCCGTGCGAGTGCCTCACGTTCCGCGCGCGCGTCCTCCGTTCCTCTGGCCGTGTCGCCGCTTCACGCGGTCCGCCGGCACCGCGGGACGCTGCCGCACTCCTGCCGTGCTCGGACGCCACCCGCCGGCCGGGCCGCCGCGTCCGCCCGCTCCCGCGCCGCTTGCCGTGCGTGCACCGCGCCGCCGTCCGCCGCCGACAGCGTGCGTGTCCGCGTGGCCGCGTGTCCGGGCGCGTGAGTCGGCCGCGCTGCCTATGTTTATCGCGGCGGTCGCGCCGGCACTGGCTGGCCACAAGGCCGCCGCGGAGCCGGCCCGTCGCGCGTCACGGCTACAGCAGCTCGCCAGCCAGAGCCAGACCGGTCCGGGCCCAGCCAGCGCGCGTCCTCTGGTGGTGGGAACAGGCGTCCAAACTCCCCTCTGGGGTTGGGAACCGGCGTCCAAACTCCCTTCCGGAGATGCGAAAAGGCGAACACACTCACCTCCAGAGCGGGTGGAAGTAGGCATACTCCCTCCAGCGGATGAGCCAAACTAATGCATCCAGAATCCGGACCTCTCGCCGAAGTTATGTCACGTGCAGCGACCCCCTCCCCGCCAAAGACTGACATTTAAGACCCTATCCGACCCTCTAGCAGACAAATATCCAAGGACCTCCCTGATGATGCATACATCCGAACAGCGCCCGTCCAAGCAGACACAGACATCCAAACTCCTCCTTCCCCTGCAGACACCGGCATCCGTTGTCCTCTTCGACATGCGCAGGCATCCGAAGATCGCTCCGTCAGACGCAGGCATCCAAGGTTCCCTCAAACAGGCACACATGTCCAGACTATAGGATAGCGTAGAATCACCCAAGCGTCCGCACCAGCATCTACGGACGCAGGCATACAGACCTCCCTCCGAGGCGCAAGTTTATGAACATCTGCCTCGGTCCGTAAAAAACATATGGATCTAATTTGTTATGGATTAAGATGTCTGGACTCTTCTCTCCGCTTTCGCCTTAGACTTCTAGCTGCAAACGCGCATCCAAGCTGCCCAGCACGAAGAGACGCAGCCACGGGAGGCTAAGGGGTCTACAGTTCCTCCCATCAGGTTTTGAAAGACCGGTGAGCTAGCAGACCGAAAGGGCCCGGCATACCATATTCATTCATTTCTTTAATCTTGTGAACAAAGATGGAAAAATTACCATGGACATGACAAAGATTCTGTTCATGAACGTGAGGCCAATTAAAAGAATGGACTTTTGGAAAGTCCACTTGAGAAAAGGGTCTACTTTTTGGATCATCAAGGTCCACTTTTCGGGCAAAAAGAAACCTCGTCAGGGGCAAAAGAAGCCCACTGTTCGGACACAAAGGGCTCATTTTTGGGCTCATTTCCCACCGAAATAAAGTCAAGGTAAATGAGGACATAGCTAATTTTTGAGAGAGAGAAAAAACGATCATCCTTGGGGCAAAAAGAGCCTATTTTTGGGCAGCAACGGCTCACGTTTAGAGAGAAAAGGCTCTGTTTTGAATGAAGTGTCTCCTGCCCCACAGAATTCTTTTGAATACAAAAGAGAAACTTTCATACCTTGGTCGATTTTTAGCAAAATCGGGGGCTTTTAAAGTTCCGGGGGTGCTTTTAAAGACTGGTGGTCTATAATATATCAGAATAAACAGCCCTCGAACTTCAGAGCACCCTGGCAGGAGACGTCTTGATACGATTGGGCCCTTGTTAAACCCCGAAGAGCCTTGGATGGTTCAAGGGCCCTCCGGGCGCGTCAGGAAGCACTTCTGACCCTTTACTATCCCTCATCATCTTCAGCGCGAATGCGAAGCCCCACTTAGATGGTCAGAGAGGCTTGCGTTGAACCGAAAAGCTCTACGACCTAAAGCTAAGGCATTATACTCCCTCAAACATCCAGGATAGTTCAACCGGACGGATGGAAAACAAGCAGACCGTACTATTTTCTGTGCATTCGGGCGCATTTTCCGGCATGGCAAGCATTACTGAAAGCACACAGCGTTATGCCAAGCAAGGAACTCCTAGCTTACATGATAAAAACGGGCTGCTTATGCGTCAAACATGTTGGTGTGGTCACGTCAACAGGCCAGACAAGCGGAATATCCGCAGTGTTTTTTTCCCTCATGCCTTGCGCATAAGCAACGCAAACAACCAAGTGTATTTCGTAATTTTGCTTAATCTCAGTAGGGGGTTAACTCACGCTACGAATTCATTCCACGAGCTGCGATGCAACCCAACATTAACTAGCGGTCAACATTACTGATGAACGAGGCCCACATAATGCCGGCTAATGTTAGCCAAGGACATCAGCTCGTGCGACGCGGCCACGGTTTTCACGTACCAGTGATGCCTCTCAAAGCCGCAGACATTGTTCGATGGGCGCGCGCTAAGTTGAAGCTTTACCTCTCTTCCGCGCTGTGGGTATTACTGGCGCATTCTCCACTATCAGCCACGAGCCGTTCCTCACGAACAGCGCCGGTCTCTTGCTGATGGTCGCTGCGGTCGCAAGTGATGATGGCGTCATGGGGTTGGCTCGAAGATTGATGTTGTTAACTTATCTGTGAATGCGACGTAGGAGTCGCCTCGAAGTTACGCTCTGGATCTTTGAACGACTGCGCCGAGCTGTCACGTCTGTCACCGCCGTATCGCCGCCGCACAACGGCTGTCCCATAGAAACTTTCACAGGTCATCATTGAAAGAGGCCGGTTTTCAGGATGTTCCCTGTTTTACGCGATATAGGGACATGTTATGTTTTGCACCCGCTTGTCCAGGAGCTGGAACACCTACGAGCTGTCGGAAGTCGCGCTTCGGTGCACTTAGGTTTTGGCTGAGACTTGATCTCAAATCTCGCAGGTTGGCACATGACCACCGGTCAGGTATGTTTTTACTGGTCATGACCACTGATCGCGTACGAACTTGCCCGCATCGATATCAAGGAAGGAATCGGTGCACCCGAGGATGTGTTCCGATAGCCTACAGCTGTTCCAGCTCCCGAGCACCGGGTGCAGTTGGCGCGAGATGCAGTGCAGTCTCAAATCGCCCGTAGGGCATACGGCACACATATCAAAAATCTGTTTCTGTACATGATTACTGATAAGAACGAGGATGCAGGCTGCGTTGCTGTAAAGATGCGATTCTGCTGCGACGAGAATGACATAGTCGACCCGGTCCATCGTTCTAAGTAGCAGAGCGCGAGGTAACCAACCAAACTCAGATCGGTTCACGACAGCAATCTTTGGACCGACATCTACATCACGAAGAACATCATCCACATCACAATTTTTCGAGAGAAAAGGTACGTGGCCGAATGTGGAGAAGGTGCTAACTACACTCACAACGTAGGAAGAGCGATGAAGACTGTAACTCAGGCAGCCAGCACCGTCTCCGGCTTTGAGAGGCGTATGTTGTTTTTTTAAGATGTATGCTAAAGTCTGGGTCATGTCGCGTGGCATGATGCCCTTGGCTTATATCAAGCCACGTTATATAGACCTCAGTCGCCAGTAATGTTAGGTGTCAAATAAAATCCAACCCAAAAGCAATGCATTAGCCCCATATTGAGATTACGCAGAACAACGTGCATGCTTGTAAGCGTTACAGTAAAAATCCGGATCTCCAAAAAATTAGTCTTCATTGGGCAAAACTAGAAACTGCAAACACCTCTCCTCGCAACTACTATTTACTAGTTAAAACAGCAGTTACAAAGGCCTTTAGCAGTGGTGTCGTTTTGTGTTAATAAATTGGTTGGTCCACGCCGAGGGCGCAACAGCCTAATCTCCCCTAAATATTAGCTTCTCAACGGATTTAGCCTACATTATTTTGGGCGATGGCAAATTTTATGCCCATTTTTGGTAATCATTTATCAAACACAATCCTTCCCTTGTTAAAACTGGCGAAACATAATGGGTGAGGACGGCAAAATCACTTTTAGAGGGGCCAAGATCCATACGGGGCATGGCTCCCGCAAAACAATGAAAATCAGCACCTTTGGTCTCTAGCTTCAAGTACTTTTTCATGGTCAAAACTAGTTTTCCACTTGGTTATTTGATAAAACCTGAAATACATCCTTCATGAATTTTGGCACCACTTGAATGATCACTTTACGCCAGATTAAAACATCACCAAGAATTGAGATGGGCAGTACCAGTTCAACTAAAAATTTGGAAGCAATCGAAGTGCAAATAGCCCTTTTTTACTGAAATAGTTCAGTTACCATCTAGCATGTCAACGCAATTCGTTACAGAGTTCGGCGTTTTGTTAATTCCACAGTTGATCAAAAATGCAGACAATTAATTTGCTTGTCATTACATCCCATGTTTCCCAAAGGAGAATGCAACGCCAAAACATGCATCGCCTGCACTAAAAACATCATACAAACCGCGTGTCTGCCCACGACACGATTTTTCAAAACTGTCCATGCACAGAACAAGCACTGATACCCGAGCACGGAAACGCGTGTGATTTTGTTAAATCACGAAAAAGTTTCATCGGCCACATGCATATGGAATGAGACATTGGTTGGAGCGCAAAGATTCTCACCATGATTCTCACCAATCAGATTCTCAAGATTCTCACCATGCGCCCACGGATCGCCGAGAAAATCTGGGGCTTTCATGACAATGCCCCTTTGGTATCATGCGAAAACTTCACAGAACTCTGAGGACCATCCTAAATGCATCAGAGCAATGGTGGCACGCAAACCCTGACTAGCTCCAAACAAGACTTAGGTTTTCCATGTCAGTTGCGGGGGCGCGGGGGCCTGACCGTCACCTACAATTATCTGGAGGACTCTGGCCCAATAAAGGTTGCAAAAACATTTTTACCCAGATGGCCGCATCGATAACGTAGGAGGTCTGTGTTTCTGACAAGACGTTGACTTCCCTCCCCGCGTCACAAAATTCCGGCCGCGCCCCTGCCGGCTCTCGTCGGCACACCCCTCATGGCTGGCATCCTCCTGGCCAGAGTAGGCGCGCGCGTATGCCCTCCCTATCCTTCCGCAGCGGGCGCAGAAATGCTGGCCGTGCTGACATGCTGTGACGTCGCCGTCTTAACAGGGCAACGTAAGCTATTCTTCTGAGGCAATGAGACTCACAGTCGCCACGACACTCGTCCGTTATGTTGATCCAACGTTACGTCTGTCACATCATCTGCCCTTTTCACAGCAACAGGGCCTCGCGATCGTCGCATGAGCGATGTTCTTCAAGCCCGGGGACCATGGTCGTGAATGAACACATCTTTTCCTGCAGCGCTAGGGCGTCGCAGGCGTCACATATCCCCGGCGGAGCACCTCCTCAGCGGTCGGCGTTTCGTGGTGAGCTCGGGATGCTTGGCTGCTTGATGTTCTGAAGATGCGGTTGCCCGGGGTCAACGCATGTTTTCCGGGCGGAGTGATAGTTGTTAAGACAACTGCTCCGCTCTTCCTGGTTCGGTTCGACCTGAGAAAAATTTTGCCCCTCAAGCAGCAAATGTACAAAGCAACGACAAAACTTTCACAAAGTCTGAGCGCGTAGACTTTGGCGGACTTGAAGTGCCATCGGAGGTCTCACCTGTCTGTGGCCCCCGACAGTTGCCTTCTGCTTCGCTCAATGCCCTGGTGCGTTCTTCCTCATGCCTACTGCCTGAGTGTCCCCGGAGGCTTACTGACATCACTTTACAAACGAATTAAAAAAGCGATCGCCACAGGGCTGATGCAACTAACGTAGTCATTCAGAGACGACTGCCAACAGAAAGTCGCAGGCACATCGGCACGCGTCCATGCAGCATTCCTAACGTCATGCCTAGTAAGGTAATGGCACGATCGTTTCGGTGCCAGCGGGACGTTGCCATGCCGGCCGCCGGCGCCGTCACCTGAGGATCGCCTTCCGGCTAGGCGGGACGAGCCGCGGAAGTCCCGCGGCGTCCGGGTACAGCCGCTCACCGCTCCGCCCGAGCGGCCACGTGCCCAGAGCGGTAACGGACCAAGCTGCCCGCCGTCACTCAGGGACCCCTTTTACTGTGAGAATATGACCGGAACTCCTGAGTTCTCCTGCCCCGAGGCCGCTGGCCGCCCACCGCAGGCCGGGCGCTAGACGGTGTTCGGGATAGATGTCGAGGTGAGCTGCGCGAATCAAATTGCCAACGCCGATGGGCCGACATTAAAGGAACTGGTCTATCGTGACTCGCGTATTTTAAGTGCAATAGCTAAGCTAAGCCCTTGACCCTAGAAACCGATTGCCAATAAACGTCGTGTGGCGAGGCTATATATTTAAGGAGTTTCTAAGCGATTTATAACGAATTTTCAATGCCTTATCCATCCCTGTCCTATTGTTAGCTGTTTGGTGACGTCAAGAACCGGCGCGAGCTAATGAATGTTAAAAGAAGGCACACGTATTACACCATATGAGTGGTCGGTATCGGAGTAACGTTTTTTAATCACATTTGCCATACTTCTAGGTATTTCTGTGAAAAAGACGCGAAATTGAACAGGATCAACAGCATTTCTGAAACCAACCGAGTTTTTGATGAAAATAGACCAAATGGTGCAGACTTTCAGTGCCTTTAAGGTCGTACTTGAGCCGAAAAGGACGCTCGTGAGCCGTTGCAGTCCCTTTTGAGTAACGACGGACCGGTACCTCGCACCATCACTGCCCATCGCACCGAAAGCCTTCCTCCGTCCTCGAAAAGTCAGCTGTTTTTGTGTGTGGACTTTTTTACTCGTCATCTCCAGGATTTTAAGAACAGCTACAAGAAAGCTGGTGACCGTTCCTATCTATTTCCTCTACATATAATGTCAAATTTCGCAATTTTATTTTGGCTGGGGGCGAAGCCAGGCCAAGTTTTTTTGGGGACAGATCAGCTAGAACGTGCTCTCTACAGTTGAACGAAGAGGGGAAAATGGCTCGCCAAATTAGAGTTCTTAATATAGAATTTTAAACTTTATATGATTATATAGGCAAATAACCAAGCAAACATACAAACACGTTTTGGTTGACCTGCCCTAATTTTGCAAGATAAGGTTAACGCTAACAGTCAACATTTAGTTTTTGGATAGTTTTTGTCGTTGAACTTTACAAGAATAATGTCTTAAGATATTGTTCACTGCTTGTGCTTTAAGCTTCGGGACGATATCAGGTCAGTCACAGAGCTATGACCTAGAATGTCCGCGCGCTGACACTGATATCACGACGGCCATAAACAGAACTCTGAGAAATATGGTTTATCCAAACGATTGAAGTCGTTTCCAAGCACCATCAAAGAAACCCAAGCTATTTTTGTGACTTTTGGGGCCATTTAAGGCCATTCGAAGCGAAAGGACATTAGCTGATCTGATGAAAATGCGACCATGACAGTTCTCCCTTTTCCATATACCTGGTACCGCCTATGCCATCGTTATACAAACAGTGTAATATGAATTATACTTTTTTAGTATAATATGGCTAATCAAAAGAAAAAAAGATATTTAAGTTAGATGTTAATTTAATTTTTATATGAATCCAGTTTTCGAGGTCCTGTGACTGTCTAAAAATTTTTGAAAAATTATGAACACGTGGGTCAAAGGGAAAAGTTATGCCGATTATTTTTCATTCAGCTGACGTTACCCTCAGGGAAGAAACAGTCACTGACTACACGAATTACTCCGTTTTAAAATCAGATCGCCACGGAAGCCACAAACTGCCGACTGCAATGCTGTAACACTGTAACATGCCATGGCGGAGGAGGTGCTATACGGTGCGGCACTCTTTTGCTAGTCACGAAGTGGCCTGATTGGGTCAAACCAGGTAGAATCTATATCAGAAGAAAATGAACTAAACGTTCATTTATGTTGCATTTCGCTATTTGGATGACGAGCGAGACGGAAAAGGGACGTGTTATCTCCCTCGTCATGGGTGTAGGTGGAAATCTTTAGGTCCGGCTAGGGCAAATGATCAGCTCACAAGTCTCAGTCGCTACAATGTGCATCTAGTCGCGACGAAGACTACAGAAGGCGGTCTGTGCCTGCTTCTGCTACCGCGCGCAGGCCAGACCAGTACCTCGTCTGGTGCTGCAAAGCGAGGGCGGAAGCTAAAATTGACCTTCGCCACGATATATGGCTCTCCTTTGCCCGCAGTTTTGCGGAGCGGGTTTAGAGAGAGCAGTTTGCACAGGTTATTGGCGCGTAGCCCACCTAGATATGCTCGGGAGACCAATGTGGTCGAATCTGCGTTGGTCGTCAGGAATGACGCCTAGGTGGATTTTTGGCCATGCAAGGCATTTCTTGTGGTCATTACCAAAGACTGGTAGGAGAAGCAAACATGCAAGGTGGCCAAAATATTAGCTGTCGAGGGAGAGATGAATTAAAGGAGGAGAGCCAGTTGAGGATACTACAACATTTACGCCGAGGGCAGATACAGGAGCGTCATATGTGAGATTCTTATCTAAGAGAAAGCCGAGCTCTTCCACCATTGGGTTTCCACGCACTGGATCTTCTCGAAACCAAAATGTGACCGGGACTAAACCATTACATTATCAGCGAGAATCAAAGAGGACGGATTCAGTTTCTGTAATTGCCCCTCGCCCGACCAAGGTCGGGATTCGGATTTACAAAGCCAGGGCTTTATTCGAACATCGGTTGTCCCAGCAAGGTAGGCCATACCGACTGCTGGTGCTCGCAAAGCGACCGTTACTACCGACAAATATTGCGAGGCTGTAAACCAATTAATTATTTCGGTTGCATACCTGAGAATTTGGCATAAAACGTGACCTGACCACAGTTCACAGGTCATCACGTAAAACCACGTACTTAAAGAGCATACGAAGCACTAATGTGTATGCTGCGACTTCAGGTCCGCCGAACCAGACCCATAATCTCAACAGCGAACGTAATATGATGAAATGTTACACCAAGGGTTACCCCACCACCACCAAATGTCATACCAAATTTTCCACAGCAAAGCGATGTAACGTAATTGTTGGATTTGTCATATATCATCAACATGGAATGGATGTTTTTTTGGAACATATTCCTCTTTGACCAGTCTTTGGTCAGTGATCTGAGGCGACCCTGAGTTGAAACATTAAAAAAGGACGTAAAAAGAAAGCATGAAAAGTGCCTCACGATTTGTCTCCCTGTGTCTCTTCGAATTCTATCTTGAGAAAAATATTTTGTTCAGCGTCATGCCAATAACATTCCACCAACGGCTCGGGCCCACATATGCACAAATAGTTTCGTCCACATTCTGCCTCATGAAGTATTACCAACGTGGTAATTACACCAGAATTAATTCATAGAAAAGTTGTCGTTTGCGCATACCCCACAATCAGAACCCAAGATTAAAACTTCCCCGTTCCGTGCAATGAAAGGCAATTGCGGTGTCTCATTTTCCTAAAGCGGGAAGCCACAGATCAGAAACATTCCGGTCCCGGTAATCTCTACAGCTGTGAGGCCGCCCGCGTCACTGCAGGCGTGTTTTGACGTGGATATGAAACGGTATGACCGAAGCCTTCCGCCTTCCGTAGGTCTAATTCCATTTTTTATAGAAACCTTCATCCCGGATCCAGGACGTCTCCATCACAATCCAGTTTTACTTAGCCGTCAGGGAATTATTAAAATCAGTTTATCTCTGCAAGGAAATTGCACATGATATTATCAACCCAACGCGTATGCATTGATAAGGAGCTTGGTATTTCACAAAGAGGCAACATTTGCCTTGCCGACCTGCATCGGTCTCAGGCGACCAGTATTCCAGCGAGGCACCAGTAACCCAGCCTCGTGCACTGGACTGGATCAGCACGCTGGTCACGTGGTCTGCCGGACAAGAGTATATCGCATAATTCCGAAGGCGTCAGGGCAGGGTACGAACTACCCCGACCGGGTGAAGCAAATGAAACACAGCAACGCCTGGTCTGATGGAAGTCATGATTAAACCCCGCCAAAGGTACAATCCAGGAATTTTTCGAGTCTCTCTTCTTCGACCAAAATCCCGGGAGTATTTCAGTCCCGCTGAAGGTCACTGCAATGACTCCGTAGCCTATGTTGTAATTCATAGCCGGAAGTTACGGCGTATTGCGTTCACATACAATCTCTGCAAGGCTTGAAATTTCCATTTTGACATTTCGGGAAGCTAGAACGTTAGGACAGGCACATGTTACGCCACCCATTCAAAACCAAGTCCAATGAGCTCTTAAGCTATTTGACTGCCCTTCCATGTACCAGAAGACGCACATCTAGGATTTTACGAGCGCTTCGGTTACCTGACCTTACCACCTATCACTCTTCTCACCTTGCTGGCGAATTCACCCCACAGTCATGAAAAGAAGCATCCCAGCTAAATATCCTCTCATTCCGAGCATGTCGCTCACAAGGTGGCCCATTACTACGGCGCTCATGGCCCCGCTGAGGTTGGAACACGTCTGAATCAGCCACACAGACTGCAGCCACTTGCCTGTCGATAACTAAACGACGTGACGTGCCGTTCACGCTGAACGCCTGTGAGCTTCACGACCGCAGACGGGTGAGAACGCTTCACCGCCGCGGCCCAGCCGACGGTCAAATCGGCGCCTCCCCGCCGCCCGCGATCACGTACAGCGTCGCATTAGCATCGTCAGGGCCACACTGCCGTCAGATTACCTCTGTCACTGCGGGCCCGGACCTCAGCAGCGCTGCCAGCTGTCGCCGCAGCAGTCCTCTGGCGGAACTGCCGCGACGCTCGGCGCTGCTGGCCCTGTCGCTCCGACTATCTGCGGTCGTCAGCGCAATGGGGTCATCCAGATCGCCTGCCGTCGTCAGAGGTTCTGCGGTCGTCAGTACTGCTGCAGTCAACAGCGAGACCCAAAACAGTCGTCACGGCCGCCCAGTCGCACTGCTGCAGTCAATGGTCAGACCGTTACAGTCATCAGTGACTGGCCAATCGTCCGTCCTCCTGCAGTCACCAGTCAGACCGCTACAGTCGTCAGCGACTGCCCAGTCGTCAGTGCAGTTGCAGTCAACCTGTAGGCCTGCTATACTTTTCAGAGGTTGTACAGTCGTCAGCGGCTGTACTGTCCTCAGGCGCCACCACCGGTCGTGGCCAGCTGATGATGGCGTTATTGCACCCAGCTGATTTATGATCTCTGCCAAGATAAGCCGCCACCGGTCTCGCTGGCCAGCCGACCTCTCGTCCATCACCGGCTAGCGAGCAGACGACCGTGCATGCGCCGCACACAGGCATGTCGACAAGAGTGAATAGATTCCTGACACGGGGACTAATCAACATAATTGCCAGAGAGGATTACCCAGGAGACTTGGGGGGACTAGCCAAGACACCTGACGGAGTGGACTAACCACAAAGCAGGAGACACTGCGAAGGCGATTAACCGGGAACCTAACGCAGATGAATAACCAGGAGACGTAATGTAGGGAAACAGCCGGGGACCTGTCGAAGGGGACTAACCAGAAGTCATTCCTGAAGCATCTGACCAAGAGAACTGTCGAACTAGGACCTGTCTAACCAGGAAACCCAGGGGCGAGGGAACGATTTCACTGTTGGGGGAAGGGGGGAGGCATCCCGAAAATCAATGAAGTGACCAAGAAGTCATGAAGACGTTTGATCATTGAGCCCCTTCTCTCTTTTTCTCTCCTTCCTTCTCTCTCTTCCCAGGGACTCTTGCCAGCACCGTATCAGCAGATGTCAACTCTGGCGTAAAATCGTTTTGGATTTTACGCCATAATGTTTGAACTTTGCGCTGTTAAGTTTCCGCATGACTTCCGTCCTTGCAATGTTTTAATTTATTCGAATGATAAATAGCTCCAGTAAATTCCCCAGGTAACTTCCCGATTTGCCACGCATTCAAGTGAAATAATGTATTTTCATACAAAATGCCAAACAAGAAAATGGCAGCACCTCCACTAAAATCTGAACACTGCTTGCAAAGACACCCAGCTTACTATGGACCTCGAACAAAACGGACAAATACCACTCGCGGTTACTCTAGTGCATCGAGCTAGCAGCAAGCTAAAAACAAAGGTACACAAGGAGTCAACGTCATCCAACGCATTCTGAAAATAACAACAATATATGAAATATGGTGCATATGAGTAATTATTACATATAAATATTACGTACAAAAACATAATATGACTTCATAGTAAAAATATAACATGAAAAACAACTGACAGCAAATACGCGATCACGAGTGATGGACTGGTCCAACGTACCTTTGATGTTTTGAAGAAATATCTGAAGGGGAAAGGTAACTGGTACAAAGGTTAGGGAAATGAAGAGGTAGGGATGAGCCCTAAAAACAGCCAAAGTCAGTCAGAAGTCAGGACTGATATGCAAGATTACGAAAGAAGGAAAGGCAAAAAGGGTTAAAGAAAGGTAAAGTTCTGCCTCACTGGTCACTCCTCACTCCGCCAAAGAACCAGACGTTATCAACGCTCGCCACGAGCTCACGAGGCCAAGTGATAATGATCTGGAATGTCCAGTTGAAGGTTAACTTAGGTCAAGGTTGGGTCAAGGTCAGCAACCGCAGATCAACATGACACTTTCCGTTATATGAAAAGAAACATTGGAAACTCAAATCAAACTTTAAATTAGTTACTTTAACAATTACCTTATTCAGTATTACGTCCCAAAACCTTGAAATCCCCCTTTTTCTACCATTATGTTTCTCTAAATAGGTCGACAAAAAATATAAATGCGACGCACCTCCCCATCCTACTACTAAATTACAGACATTACAAATCTAACTTCCTGGGACGCCTGATGGTTCTACCACTTCTTATCTGTTTTCCCACGCAACCAACAGACATGGAGACCTGTCTTACAAAATACTTTACGAATAGGACTCAACATCCACCGGCACAAAAAGGATCTGAGAGAACAACTCCCGGACATCAAAAACATCTTCCAGTCAAATCGCTATCCTAAAACAGTTCATACGAATAATAATGGTACGAAAGATACCACCATCCGCATGTACCACTGACACACAAAAACACCGGACGCATGATCACGAATGCACATCTCCATTCCGTACGCCGAAAGAGCAACTGAAGCTATATCCAGGTTCCTTCGGTCTCATGGCATGTGGGTGTCACACCGTTCTAGCAGTCTGCACGATCGATACAAGCCTAGGGATCCCTCGTCCCGGGGAGAGTTAACACGCGCAGTGGAAGCGGGTTTCGCACTAACGCGTACAGGTAGGGGCACTTTTGCGTCCCCTGCTCCGATCTCGGAGCTAAGAACTAAGAGATAGAAACACGAAATTTTTAGGCTAGATTGGGGTCATAAAAAATTACGATGTATGTGAGTTTCATGACCAGTATCTACAAGGTCAAATGAGGTCGAAAAGGTCAAATCTGGATATTCTCAGCCCGTACAGGCCTTTCCGTACGGTTTTTCGGACGAAACGGGAAAAAGGTGCAAGTTAGAGCTGTGAAACGTGGAAAACGATAATTTCCATCCATTTAGCGTCTTGAATAAAGACTTCAGAGTCGAGGTCATGTGAGGTCATTGGCCTTATGACGTCATTCGTCATCTTCCCAGATCGGATTTCGAGCAACAGGGGATTCTGGTGTAGCTTGAGTGTAAATATAGGCGTTAAATGCATCATATAGCGTACTTGCAGTGAAGATAACCAACATCGGTATATTTAACCGCATTTAGTTTTCAACGTTCTCCGCAGAGTTCAATGACGTGAAGCGAGGTCATTGACCTTGGATAAATTTTTATTTTTTTTGTGAAGTTAAGAAGTTTGAACCAAAGTAACTTCTGTATCAGCTGCTTCCATTAAAGATACTTTTTCTTATAATGAATTTTCGTGATATGATATTTCGTTATATAATATTTCGTTATAATAAACCCAATCATTAGACTTGATTGTTGTAAAACGTAAACATTATATATATATATATATATATTATATATGATATACCTATATTAGACATATAAGTGTATCAATGCGCGCAAACGTGTTTTTATTAGGTTCTTTGAATCCACATTTCAAACAAATCGACATGTTGCAAAACATGTTTGTTTGACTTCAAATGCTTCAAATCTTAAAAATCCCCTGCCGATTTCCGATTTCTTTGCACCAACCGGCGATTTATCAAATTGTCATAAATGTCGGGAAGCAGCAGCAGCCAGCTCCCATCCGTCCTCGAGATTTAAAAAAGTCTGATGGGGTACAAAAGTGCCTTCCCCTCCAGTGCGCGTGTTAAAGGGCCCTGTGTGCAAGTTTTCTTGCCAGTGCGGCGCCGGCTACGTTGATAGGGCTGCTTGGCCTCTCAGTGTCCGTCTAAAAGATCACCCAGCGGACTCAAAGTTCGGGCGCATGGAAATCTCACCCTCAGCCGTAAGTGATTTTTTCATTGTTTAGGCTTTACCGCAATGGGATATGTGCTGTTGCGCTTTTGAGTAAGGTCAACATTTTTTTTGCTTATTATTTTAGTAGAATTCCCAGAAGGCGGTTTTCGTATGATTTCAGTACACAATGAGCTTCGCTCCTCCCCCCCCCCCTCTTAAAAAAATCCTGGCTGAGCCCATGAAGACGTGTCACATTGCTGGCATCACAACTGGAATCGCAATTCTCAGTGACTGGAGCGCCGGAGTCATACTAACGTAACGTTCTCAGCCATTTAATGCATCTAACAGGTGTCTGCCTACCCGTTTCATCCTTGAACAGTCAATATGCGGGACATTTTTAACGCTCGTTTTTCCTTCACAAGTCACTTTCTGCTTATTATGCGACATAACTGCAGGATCCGTAGGTACTGTCGCGTATCAAAGTTCTGTCATGACGTCAGTTTCGTATCATGCATACCTCAACTAGCGCTCCTGTGTTAGTATCATCAATCGCGCGCTTAGTTTTGTCACTGCCGCCTTTTTTTACGCCCGTCAATCGCTGATCCCATTGACAAAGGCATATCAAGTGCACGGAAATATTTGGGCTTTAATAACATCAAACCCATGCGACTCGCGCCTAATCCCAAAAGCTTGACTAGGCCGTTTTGTGCCTCCTGCAGCCATCGGCCAAACCTTTTCGCAGTCACAGAATAAGAACTGAGAACTGTCTACATTGTTGATGTCTTCCCGGGTTTTTCGTTTGCTCATGGAAGCCAAGATGGTTGGCTGATGACACTGATTTTTCGGTCAACGCCGTCGTTTCAACCAAACGTGACAACTGGAAACAAAATGCTTCCCCTTGCCTTTTATGCATACGAATAGTGTGCAGTTTGTGCTACTAGTTGGGCTAACAACTGCTTTCTTTCCTTCGCCCGCTCCGGCTCAACCTTCAATATATGTTTTCCCTCGTCCTGTTCGCCGTGTATTTTGCATTAGGAGGTCACGTTTTTACTTACATACTCCAATTCTTTTGTAACAATGGCCAAATGGCAAACAAACATATTGCATATCCTCAGTGTTGGAAAAGTTGGGGGGGAAGAGGCCTCCCGTCCGGAAGTTCAAGGTGCTGAAGTCTCCTGGCGCCAAGGCTCCCGCGCCCCTGGGAAGATCTGCTAAAAGAGACTAACTAAGATATCACACAGAGGGGACTAACGAGGACATCTAATAAAGGATGACGACGAGACACATTTGAAGATGACACAAAAATCCCTCATCAGTCTTTTAACGGCCTCTCTAGCCAAAAGCTTCAAAAGTGCCTCTTTGTGATTTTGCTTATGAAGCCTGATGTTTTAACACTCCTGTACCAATAATGTCGGGACGCATTCCCGTAGCGGGGGGAGGGGGGCTTATTCCTGATATGCCCCTTGAGTACTCGAGAACGACCCGTCCGATTCCATTGCAACAAACGACATTGGATTTGCCATGACAAATGCCACATTTTTTAAAAAGAAGTTTTGAAAATATTTAAAGGGGCGCATTGAAATACAGGGCGCAAAAAGTCAGATTCAAGGGTAGTTTTTGATTTGTTTTAACTCCTTTGTTTACTGCGCGTTTTTCATCCAATTGACATCAATTGAGAGTTAATTGATGGAACTTCACCCCGATGCAGAAGGTTGAGATCTCGAACTGATGCGTGCTGTTTGCTCCATATATTAGATTCATAACAACGTAACTACATAGCCAATCGCGGATACAACGCGGGTAGCGGTGACCAGTGGCGTAGCCAGGGGGTCCAAAGGGGCCATGGCCCCCGTGGAGGCCAAGCGGGGCCCCTGGCGGCCGAGCGGGCCCCCCTGGGGCCAAAGGCCCAGTTCTTTGGATAGCGTGAGGCGCCCGCAGGGCGTTTTACTCTGTTCGAAACAGACAAAGCAAAACAAGAATATTCTAACCATTCAAGAAGGCTTACGAGCCTAAAAAAGCCTACTCCGAATATACAAGAAGGCTTTGTGTGCTTTGAAGACAGCCCGTCGTCTGGATGACCGTTTAGGGGCACCTGCTAGCTTGTAGGGGAGTTCATTGCTTATTTGGGGAGGACCCCCTGTCGGCCCATAAAGGGCCCCTGTCAGCCTCTGAAGGGACCTCCTTTCGGTCTGGAAGAAGGCCCCTGCCTCTGCCTCCAGAGTCCGACAGGGGCCCTTTGCAGTCAGATAGGGTGCCTTCTACAGGTGCCTTCTACAGGACAGGCAGTGGCCCCCTGGCCAACAGGGGCCCCCAAACGATCATTCAGGGGCCCCTGCTTTCCTGTAAAGATGTCCCTGCCGACCTGTAAGAGGCACCCGACAGGTCGGCAGGAACGTCTTTACACGCGAGCATTGGTCCCCTTTATACTTCAGCGGGGCCCCTTTACAAACCGACAGTAATTTTAACCACATGGGCCCCATTGACTAAAAGGCCAGGCGCGGATCCAAAGGGGGAGTAATTGGGGCGATCGTCCCTTCCCCCTGAGACCTGAGACGGGGCCTTCGTCAGACTTCAAAGGAGTCCGGAAGGGGTCCTGTACGAGTTTCACGGGGTCTCTATAAGAACCTGACAGGCTTTTGATGCATTTAGGGAGACCTGGAAGGTTCGATGACCTCTGAGATGCATAGAGGGCCCCTGAAGCTCCCAAAGGGCCTAGAGGCCACAACAGGGCCCCAATACGGCAGAGTGTTCTTGAGACCGCCAGATGGCTCATATGGTCCCTGAGACGGCCAAGATGAGGACTGAGCCCCTAGGGGACCCCTGTGAGTGAAAAGCTGAAGGTTCTTGATGTAGTCAGAGGGCCTCAGGGAGGGTTAATGGGACCCTGACACGGTAAGATGACCCCAAAAATGGAAAGAAGGGCCCTTGAAACTCTTCAAGGGCCGCAAGGGGCCTTCAACACGGCAAAGGGTTCATGAGACCGCTAAAATTGCCAGAGAGGCATCTGAGACGGAAAGAACTTAAAAGGGTGCCTAGCACGGCATAACGAGACCCTGGCCAGCCAGAGGGGCCCCATGAACGAGGATTCGTCGGTGATCTTCTCAACCTCGAGAGGAGCCACAAATGGGCTACACTGGCCTTTTTGAAACCTTGAGGGGTTTTTAATGCTGTCGGGGGCCCTCGGGAAGGCCAGGTGGTTTCTGAGACGGCAAGGTGGGCCCGTACCCCGCAGATGACCCCAGAGACCGGCAAAAAGATCGCAAGGCGCCTGCGAGTCAAACACGATAAGAGTTTGTATTTATTTGAGGTTTTTAATTTTGCATTTTTTACGGTATTTGGGTTTTATGGGAGGGCCGGACGGCCAGAGGGCCCAAAAATGTAATACGGAAACACTTGTCACGAACAAGGTCCCCCTGAGACTGCCAGTGAGGCTCTGAATTGCCAACAAAAGCCCCTTGTTACGGCTACACGGGCCATACAGGATTGCCAGGTATACCTCATGTAACAAAGGATGATCCCTGATACAGCCATGGGGACCACGGGAGACGTTCAGAGGGTCTATGACACTGCGCAGAGGCCCTGAAATTGCCAAAAGGTCTTTTGTATCTGCCAGAGTACCCCTTAGATGGCAAAAATGTTTCCCAGAGACGATAACAGGGGTACCAAGGACCACAGGCGTCCACTGAGACTGTTAGAGAGCGACAGCTGAGAATGCTAACTAGAAGTCTCTAGCAATAGGGGCCCTTGAAGCGACCAGAGTGGCTCCTGAAACTACTCGACCTTGAGACGTCCAGACTGCTCCTGAAACGGCCGAAGGACCTAGAGGACTGCCAGAGGCGCCTCTGTCACGGCAGAGGGCCTTTTTTAGTGCCTTAGGGGCTCCTAAGACGGCAAAACCGTCCCAGCGACGACAGGAGGGAACCTGAGATGGCTTAAGCGTCCTTGAAACTGCCAGATGGATCCCTGAGACTGTCTAGGTGCCCCTGAAACTGCCAAAGGAGCGCCTGAGACGTACCGCGAAACACGTAAAACTGTAAAAAGAACCTGAGACCACTAGAGGGTCCTGGCACGGCAGACGGCCCGAGACCACTAAAAGTGACCCTGTAACTGCAACAAGGAACCTAAACTAAGCTGACGAAAAAATCCCCAGAAGCTAGGGGATGGGGGGCGGGGACAGACGGGCTCCTGGACCAGATACAGACACGACATTTCAAATGAAGGGAGGTACTGAACCGCCTAAAATCTCGCCGTTTTTGTCATAGTTTGGCCACTTTGTTCGGGAACGACATGCAAAATTTTCTTAAATAAGGTGACGCGCTTGAATTTTTTCTGCCAATTTATATGCTAAGAAAACAAAATTACATCATTTTTTATATCTGAAGGGCACAAAATGGAGGCTCCGCGCTGATCATTCGCTTCCAGATCCTGGATCCGCCATTGGCGAGGGCCCCAATTGGTTACGAGGGCCCCCTTGATCCGATTTGCTCCCTCCTGAGCGGAATCCTGGCTGCGCCCTTGGCGGTGACTGCCTGTCGACTGGTCCACGGCATGCAACTCACCTTGGAGTGCCGTATTACTGCAGCCTATGAGACCATATCAGAAGGCACGGTGTCAGACTGAGGTATGATGTATTCTCCGCCCACTGAAAACATCAAAGAGTTTACACCCAATCGCAGGCGTATGACCCGGTAGCAGGGAGCAGACTGCCGAGTCAACAAGCGTGGTTGGCGTCCTTGGCGCCCCAGTCGTAATCACTAACGTTATTTCCAGCCATTCAGACCGCTTTTTAGGAGTTCTGATCAGGTCATTCTACTCAGAATCCTTTTTGATTTCCCATATATACACCTCGCTATTTCTGTAAACAGCTGTTTTTTCACAGACAAACTACAAAGCAGATCCCAACACGCCAGACGCCATTTCGTCGTTAACAATATATATATATATATATATATATATATATATATATATTTCGTCGTTGACAATATATAGCGATGCGTGAACCGCTGATCGGTTTGATCGTCAAACGCGTCATCACAGTGGTTCCTCTTTTAAAAAGGTCCCCGATTTGTCACACTTAGCCTCATGTTAAAGGAGCAGAGCGCAACCCTCCGGGTTTAAACCTAGTCCTGGCACTATGTAACCAAACATACGTGGTAACAACAAACATCACGTGGTTAATGACAGTTCCAGATAATGCATGGACGCGGTCCGTTATTTTCATCACACTTCTGGGCAGCAGTTGACGGCTTCAGTTCGTAAGTGTTGCCGCAAAACTATCTACATTTTCGCGAGGCGTGACATCTTAGAACTGTATCTGAACGTACACAAAACGTAACGGCACATTTACATAAGTCCCAGACACGTTGAAGCCAAATTTTTGCGGTTGATTAGGTTCCTGTGAACTCTCAACTTCACTGAAAACTACAATGAAAAACGATCATTTATGAAAACAAAATGCCTTTACCTGCTCCTAAAGCCTCTCTGGTACATTTTTTACCACGCTGATCCAGCCATTAGTCTTAATTGGTCATAGCCGTGGAATTTTTTCAAGCGTGCGCCGGTTTTTTGACGCAACAATGCACGGCAAGCGATATGGTGGCTCTGAGCTGTCTCCAGCAAATCTCGCAGCAGGGAGGAATGTATGTTAAGTTACATATACGAGACGATAAATGGTGAAATTAGTATATGAAAACTGGCACAAATATCTTGTAACCGGAGCAAATAGTAGGAGTCCATGGCATGCACGGCAGACAGCTTAGAGCCACCTTATCGCTTACCGTGCATTGTTCCGTCAACTTCATGGCACTGTTTCATCTTCAAACGTGCTTTTAACCGAGACAGCCTAGCTGTAGCCTGTAGACTGTAGTCTTAGCGGCCAATCTGAAAACAGATTATGACTCGGAATCTATTGGTTGGTTATTGCGTCATATAACGACGTTCTCGACCGCCAGGGTGATTCTGCGTCGCAACTTCCCACGCCGGTTGTCGCGGGGGACAACGAACTGCCGCTATGACCCGGACTCGAACTGGGGACTTTCAGCCACAAGTGTGGTACGCACTACACCACGCGGCCCCCTGACTCAGAATTTTATACCAGCTAAGGCTCAAGTGCGTTCTATTCGGCCGCGTCCTAACAACAGCTGTTACTGAATGTCTCGAGCGGGAGCATTCCAGTGAAAGGAATGTATCTCCATTTCATCAAAACTTCCAATGAAAGCTTTCGTTTCAGTCTGCTTGGATTTCGTATTGCGTCATTTTCGGTGGATGACTGTTGATTACAAGTTTTTAATCTACTGCATTTTCTGAGGCTTTTAGACATTTCAGACATTCTAAACTTGGGTACTGAGAACGCTGTCAGCAGCATTTTATTTCGTTTTAGGGTACCCAAGTCTATTTGCGAAATGTCGACCATGGCGAAACATTTTGTTTAAGTGGTGATGAGGGCACTATGAGCCTCAACAGTTACCCCCTTCGCTTTAGCCTTTTAGAGGATAGTGCAGCCAGAAACTCTCCAGATATTGCGACTTTAATCATCACCTTATCCATCACAAACCCGTCATCGTTTCCCGGTGATCCATTATGACGAGGCAGTTTGGCCCAGAAAATGGACAGTCGCCTCCGGCCACTGGCAATATTTCGGTCATCTTCAGCGGGGGCTGCTCTGAATCCGGCTTAGATAAATGACAAATCAATACCGGCTTCAAGTAGTTTTCATCTATCATACTTTGTGTAATCGCTTGACGACTCCGCCTGGCGTGTTAAGACTTCTATGATTCTGCAGCGGGAGAGCGGGACTGTCGGCATTGTGAGCTGATTCCGAACGGCGAGCAGTGTTGTCGGCCTACACGTTGGCGAGAAATGTGTCCGAGGGCCAGTTGGGTGATCGGCAATATATTGCTGCTATTCCAAAGGTGTAGATGAACTGTGCCAAGGTCTAGCTCGATTCGTTTTGGTTTGGATGCGAAAATGGGAGAAACATGCGTCGGTGCGTAAAAAGTAGTGTTCAGGAATGTTATGCAGTCCGGTTGACTTTCAGCTCAGACCCATTCCTGTGAAGAAAGTCACTTCACATATCATTCGATAGACGGAAGCGAACTTCTAGAAATTTTTCTGTTTTGGAAATGCGTCGGAACCGAGTAATGATTTCAGCTAATGACAACGAGCCGATATAAAGAGCTTTACCCCGTATTGTTTTCTTTTCCAAAAATGTCCAATCAAGCCAGGAATCCTGAGGCAGCTTATTTCTTTTGTATGTAAGCATAGGCGCAGGAACGGGTGGTCCGTGGGAGCCATGACACTCCCGCTTTCCGAGAATGTTGAACATTAACCCTTTGGCGATACATGGAAAGAATCGACTTCGGAAATGGCTCTGGCACCCTCCCTTCCTGAGACGTTCCTACACCTATGTATGTAAGTCTAAGCTGACTGCTCTGAAGACGGCCGATGTTTCCAAAACAATGAGATATCGTTCGGATAGTGTTTTTATTCGTCCACGGGATGGACCATGTATTAAGATCGCAGAAACCTAAGAGGCACTCAGTGCTGAAGTAAACAGAGGCACCTTCGAAGAAAACAAAAAACTTGTGGAATACTCGTGTTAAAAGTGATCAGCCAGAAGCCAATTCTCCATTCCAAACGTGTCCCTCCGCACGTTCCAACCTCGGATCCCGAAGATTGGCGCGGGACCGTAGAACGTCGACTGGGGAGCCATCTATCGTAAAGTTCTGCGGACGTGAAGGCAGAAGATAGCGGTCGGGACTCGTGCATTGCGATGCGTGCTCTGTCCAACCTACGTTCGTCGGAGGTCCCTTGAGAGCCTTTGCCCCAGCAATTCTTTTTTAGCTGTTTTTGTCGCATTTTACTTCTCTGCGGAGATGTTTTTCGTCGCAAATCCGGGATCCCAATTTTGAAGACGGACAACCCGGATTTGGGCTGTGACAGCTTACTGAGAAGGCTTGGGACGCAGCAGAACCATCCTTGGCGCGCTGCACTAATCCGTCCACGCAGAGGGCAGCAGGAATAGAGACCGTGACCGAGCCCTGACAAGAATTCGTGCCTAGTCTGGCGCCTGGGAGATGGAGGGCGTCCCCCCTGATCATCCGAAGCGCGTGAAAACAGAGGTGCAGCCAGCATTTTCTTACGAGGGTGGGGGACGGAGCTCAATGTGAACTGAAATCATACGAAAATCTCCTGCTGGGAAGACGATGTGCAATGGTTTTCACAAAAATGTTGGCATAAGGAGGGGCCCTTTGGCTGCGTCGGTGAGTTGAAAGATCACGATTGTCCTACCCTGAAACATGTCTTTAACAAGACTAGTTTTGCAGACAATGACCGTGTAACTGGATCCATTTGTGAACAATTCGTGTTTCTGGAATCAAAACAGAAATGGTTTCGCGGAGACCTCGTCTGTGCTGCAACATGTGAGGTTTTTCAGCTCGAAGTCCAGTTTACAAAAGCTGCTTCTCAGAGGAAATCGTCACGAAATATCAGCGCTCGGACTGTGTTATTCTATTTTAGCTGTCATCATGTGTCGTGGTTTGCCTTCCCAACTCTCGTGGACGTTGGCCTATGACTCTGTGCGGAACAGGACCTCCGTGGGACCAGTTTCTACAACTGGAGTAGCACTTCCATATTTTTCTTTGCACGCCTTATCAAGATTGATCTGTAATGGAAAAATACTGCGGGTTTGTGATCTGACGCCATATGTGACATTTAGTGGCCTCATAATCTGAAAGAGACTCCAAGGCTGCTGTTCCCAAAACTGGTACAGAATATTTCCGGTTCAAAACTCTGCGCTCCATTAGAAGTTCCGGCGCTGTCAAAATGCGACTTCCGCTCCGCACGTTTCCTGCCTTCCAAATAAACCGTCTCGACGCTTCGAAACGTTCGCCGCTAAAAACCCAGTTCCTGTTTCCGCGGACTCCGGCTGTTACAAAATCCACTGTTTGAAGCCAGCGAGGGCGTTGTCATGCGCGCATGCCTCTGCGAGTGACGTGGCAGTGTGGCTAAATCAGATCATCATGTCGCAGCCCCGCAGTATCACGCCGAATGGCGGACGTCAGCCAAACCGACACCGTCACGTCGCGATTCTTTTTGCCGGACGACGCTGGAAGGGGTTTCACCGAAACAGGGAGCATAGTGCGCGGTGGGGATCAAAGGCGCTCTGTGGGCTTCAGCCAGACTGGCGTGGCCCGAGTTTTTTTGCAGTCGTTTGTTTTTCTGCGACGCTTGGAGGACACTGTGAATTTCAGGGCTCAGAGGTAGAAGCAGCCCGAGGGATTCTGTTGTCAGAATCCAGATGCGGCTTGTGGACTGGACTTGGAGAAGATTGAACAGAGTGGAGTGGTCTGAGCTTGAGTTTTAATGAAACTCCATTTTGAAGTGGCATCTCACACTATTGTCACCCTTCATGAGACCGTGTTTGCTTCCTGCACATTAATGGCGTCATTGAATGTCTGCAGGAAGCCAATAGGTCAAGCGCCACCGTTGGGGTTTAAAGGGCTCTCCAGCTGTTCAGCCAGATGACGCCCATAGTTGAACCGAATAGGAGTTCGTCAGAGAATCGCTACCAGCGGCCCAGTCCTGTCGTGTGCTTTGCGGAAGTATATCTAAAATCACCACATCATATCATGCAATTAATCTCGAACACACAATTCCAATCTATTCGACTGCTGATTTAATGAAGGCTTTTAAAGCAGACACTCAGGCGTGCCGTTCAAGACCGCTCTATTGGGCAGGAACCCGGTCCAGGCTTGCCCCTCATGGCCCGCGGCGGGGATGGAGCCGGCCGGTCAATGACGCGCAGGGCGGCACCAGGCTATGACAGCTTTGATCTGGTCTAAGCTGTTTTCAGTGAATTATATAACGCGTGAGTGATGTCAGTCTGTTTCTGGCGCTGCGGAAGTGGTTACGTGACGGAACTGCGCCTCACAGAAACGTGCAGGAGACGTACTTTAGATGTGTGGATTAAACATACCACAGACATTCACGAAAAACTCCCAGCATTTGCTTCGAAAGATATTTAAACATTCCTCAATGGTCAAAGTCACATAAACTGAGGTTTTCCCTCCAGTAATGAATCTAGAGACTGCTCTAGCATTGTCAAAATGTAAACCGCCGCATAATTTCAACAATATGTAAAAAATTATGCATCGAATTTTGCCGCGAATGCTTTCGACACACGTCTCCACGTGGGCCTTGCGATGGCGGTTGTCGTGCTGATGGCGATGACAGGAAAGTATAGTGGTGTCCACTGGGGAGGGCGATAAAAACAGGGCAGGTTGTTGGGCCTCTCTATAACTTTGGTACAAACATTTTAGTTCTAAGGAAATCCAGTGAATTTCTGTTACATACATCTGAAAGGGCATGTACCCAAACAGCGAAAGGAACCGAAGTAAACGGCGAAAGAAGGTATCAACGAGACAGACAGATCGACTGAGAGAAACAGAGAGAGGAAGATAGGTAGAGAATTCATTAAGTTGTCAAGCCTGTGCTTGGCTTATTACCGTCAATTCGCACAAACCATTTATGTTGATGACAAATATGTGACGTTGGTAGATTAATATAACCAGCTCTCTTCATCAAATCCTTCCAATGGCAAACCTCCACAAAACGTATGCCTCCTCCCTTTTAAACATTTAGTGCTGCTTTTCCTTTAATTTCCTCGCCAGTACAAATACGCCAATATGAAGCACTGAACTGCGCTAGCAACGCGATGAAAACCTCGCATTTCGTTGGCGTGACACTGCTAGTCACGATAAACACGGCATGAAACAGCGACTTGAACAAGTTATCGATGTTCCTACGATACATGAATGCTACTTAACTTGAATCAGTAAATTTACAAATGGATGCTTTAAGGTGTGGATTAATTTTCCTTTCTCGCAAAGCAGCTGTCATCTACGGTCAGCAGATCTCTGCTAACTGGGGCACCTGAAGTGGGGCTGATCTACAAAATCGTCTGACTGTTCACATTCGCCGATATTCGTCAGCTGGCCATCTTCGACTGTACAAAGCAGTTCGTACGATCCCCAACCATTTCCAAAGCTGTCGCGATAAGGCAACAAAACAAAGCGAGCGTGTGGTTTGATTCCTTAGCCACAAGATGATGTCTGGTTTTATCTTCTTAGATAACTCAATGACATTACCGGCGACCTCAAAGAAGGTCATGTCAGCGGATTTCGGTTTTTGTTGGAAGCTATGTAATGTAACCCATAAGACGTTTTTAAGACGCCTAAACAGACTTTTAAATGTGAAGAAGGTCTCACACTACTGCTTCGGTACAAGTCAGCATTTTCGATTTTACCAGGGCCCCTCTGAGGTCCATTCAGTGTCAGTAAAGGTCAATGAGCCCAATTTATTATTTTGACCTAAGATGGCCTTTACCCAAGTAAGGGCTTTAGTGCTGAGGTCACTGGCATAATTGCGGGCAGATGTGTTTGAGACCGTAGCGCACTTAGAACGTTTGTTTTTCTACGACGGCCGTCGCCGTAACGTTATTTCTTCGTGACATGCCCAGGAGAACAAGATCAGAGATCAGTGGCCTGCCTAGACATTGATTTTGTGGCTAAATTTTCAGACTATGTTTTAAAACGTTCAGGGCCCACCTCAGAAAAAATTCAGAGCAATCGAAGCAGGTGATCTGGGACAATTTGCGAGGAACCTTGGGGTGGGGTTGAACCAAACCCCCATGTATTGCCAAGGTTTAACTTTCGCTCGTATGAGAGCCTCTAACGTGGACGTACAGGGGCGGGACAGGGGGTCACTACGACCCACGGCCACTTCCATACCGTGCGTCCTAGAACGTCACGGGAAAAGCAGCGCGTGGCGCGTGACGAGATGTCGCGATTGGTGATTGGTATCCACTTTTCATACATCAGGTCAACGAATGACCTTTTCAGGTCGGGTGAAAGACAACAATGACAAAGAGTGGTACTTTTTAAGTTGCAGCACAAACCAGTGGCAAACAATAAATGATGATGAAACGAAACGAATATAGTGTTCGTCAATCAATTATTAGTTCATCTGTACCCCACAAGACTGCATTTTGTTCTTGGAATCTGATCCAGGTCATGCTAGGTCAATCTTTGTCCAGCGGGGTCGTCATCTGAAATGCTTTCTCGGGGGTAAAGAATCATTTTTTGGAGATAATAACAGAAGCTGCAGTTAAATGCAGTATCTCAACTAACCAGTCCTATTGCCAATGACATATGGAGGTTATCTTGGGTCATGTAATATTTTCTTGGGTCGTCCATGGGTACCTTAGCTTGGCACCGCCTGAGGGATGTCAAATAGGGCGCCCCCCCTCGGTTTTTCTTAAATAACTTTTCTACCGTTAGAGTCAGCCGAACCAAATTTTCAGTAACTCTTTAACAATTCATTCTACATATTTTAACATTAAAACCATTTTCATGCTTGATTGTTGTTGCCCCTGACCTTCCCCATTGTTCAAGTCAGACAAGCAAATCTACACGCAGTTCTTAGCAATGTTCACCAAAAGTAACATAAGGTCATGTCAGGTCAGGTCATGCCACAGGTAGATTTCAAAACGAAATTAAATACAGCATTGTCTGTGGAAGATCGTTCAGTAGCAGCAGACAACAATTATTGTTCCTAGTCAGAAAAAAGCAAAATGGCTTTGTCCGGCCCTGGGTTGCCCTTGATCCGCTAAAGAGCAGACGGAACATATTTAATTATCACGAGAAGTCATTTCAGTTCTATACTTGACGGAATTAAGAATCGCAGCGAGCAATGTTTGCTTTTTATCAGGAACAGCAATGCAGCCTTATCTGACCTGACCTAGACTGACCTTGATTGGATGAAACGCAGATAATGCAAAACTGATGATGAGAAGGTTTCACTTTCATTCTTTTTGTCATGTAATTCAAAACGACTGCGAATAAGCATCGATCCCTGGTATGTAAAGTACCACTAATATTTCGCCTGACCTTGGCTGACCTTGAGCCGGCATTTCTTCCACATATATATTTTCCATTCCATACATTCCACAGATATATATATATATATATATATATATATATATATATATATATATATATATATATATGGGTCATTCCATGCCAACTCAACCAATGATGTACACGGCACCCCCTCAGATTTTTAGGAAATTAAGTCCTATGGGGTTCTTCATAGCCCAGATCCCGAATATCGGGTCGAAATCTCCCTCAAGCAAATAGTTTGGCTGCTACGGTGACGTCAATTTATGACGTCACACAGTGTCAAGCAATTTTTGAAGCGGCGTATCTCCGAAAGTTGATGAAATATTTCAAATTGGTCAACGGCATTTTAGAGACAAATGTCTGTCGTTTTATTTGTGTATTTGTTTGATATTTTTGATTTTTTAAAAATATATCATATTATCGAATAAAAAATGCAAAGTTAAATTCCAACACTTACGTGGTTTTCGATTTTCTTGAAAATGAGGTATATGAAATCTGCATGTTTTCTTACCCTGGAACCGTCGAGAAAACAATGGGTATCGCACAACATCATATCCTAACGTATCGCGTTCTCCTTGGGCATCCCGCCAGACACGCGCCGGAGCGCCGCGCCGATAGTGGCATCCAGGTGGCGCTCGGCGCGAATCCAAAACTCATGCTAAAGTCAGCACAACCAGATCTTAGCGTTGACGACCTCATGAAAATGACAGTTTGCGATCTTCAGAGAGAAACGTGCATGCTGGGCAAATGTAAGGAATGTCCCGGGGACGGGAAACTTCGAACATTGTTAAATGAGGAAGAGGCCTTGGGCGTAGAGGAAGTAGAATACAAGCAGTGGTTGAGCACAGATCGAACAACTCTTGCCTGTGTACGTCAAGCCAGGAACGAGTTTATAAACACCTTAGCAAGCTCTATCGCACGACTTCGGTCCCATCACTACATTGCACAAGCACAAAACACTCATCTAAAGGAGCTGAAAGGCAGGCTAACCGCCCAAGAGGCGATAGTTATGGGTGATTTTGCTGAAAATTACTCTTTCGTCGTACAAAACTCAATTCAGGGATTTTATTATCAAGTTTAATATCAGGAACATGACCATGCGCAAAGAAGACTTCGGGATAGAGTGTGAGTGGCATTTCTTTGCCACCTGTCACGGCAAGCGGCCATGTGACGGCATCGGTGGCACCACAAAGAGACTCACAGCTCATGCTAGCCTGCAGAGACCAGAGGCAGACCAGATCTGCACGCCTGACGCCATGTTTCTCTTCTGCAAAACCTCAGTGCATGGTAAGACACAATGAATAATATTCTATACTGCAAATCTTGTTTTCATTAAGCCTGAACAACCTCATATCGATTCCATCGATATTTTAGTGACAATGTCTCATAAGAAAAACCTGCAAAACCAATAAGCTACAAAAGGTGTGATCTCAGTAAATCAATTAACCTATAGTCAGATAACTTCGCGATTCAGCAAAAATTTTAGACATTTTTTGGACAGCTGTATTCTCCGATATTGTACTGCATGACCGATAACAGCTGCTGACTAAGTTCGTTCATTGTTGGATGCGGAAATATTAATAGGCTACTAAGAGCTGTGAATAATGTTTGCTACAGGCATTCACTTCTTCTACGTCTCGGAGTCCGACATAGCCAAAAAAGACTCCAAGCTGAAGAGTAGATTTGATGAAGCCAGACAAATCAAAAGCACCAGGGGATTTCACTGCTTTAGGCCTGTCATTTCAACAACGGTGGACGCATACGAAACATCGGCAAGCATCTCGAACCGAAGGTTTCAGACCGTGTGAAGGAATGAGGTGGATACGTCAGTTCCCTGGTCGTAACAGTGAGGTAATGCGACAGGAACATCGTGTCTGTGCGGTACCCATGTCATGATAATTTTTTCAGTCGACGTGCACATGCTTGTCACAATAGAGTGATCAACATTCAGTGGACTTTGTCAAACATTGCTCAGTAATTCATTTTAGGGAGCGATGTCTAGTGGCAAAACGGTCCACATCGGTCTACATCCAATATCCACACAATTTGTCAACTCTTTACATTCCAAAACAATCATGGTCAAAGGGATGATCACAAACAAGACGGCGACAACCCCCCTCCCCCCAGGCTCCACTCCCATTCGGTCGCCGCGGCCGCGCCGAGCGCCACCTTGGTGACGCGGTGATCGACGCGGCGCTCCGGCGAGTGTTTGGCGAGAGGCCATAGGAGAACGCGGGACGTTAGGATATGTTGTTATGCGATACCCATTGTTTTCTCAACGTCTCCAGGGTAAGAAAACATGCAGATTTCATATATCTCATTCTCAAGAAAATCGAAGACCACATAAGTGTTGAAATTTAACTTTACATTTTTTAATCGATAATGTAATATATTTTCAAAAAGTCGAAAATACAAAACTAGTACGCAAATAAACTATCAAACAATTGTCTCTGAAATGCCGGTAACCGATTTGAAATATCTCATCAACTTTCGGAGATACAACGCTTCAAAGATTGCTAAACACTGTGTGACGTCATAAATTGACATCACTGTAGCATCCAAACTATTTGCTTGAGGGCGATTTCGACCCGATATTCGGGATCCGGGCTATGAAGAACCCGTAGGACTTAATGCCGTAAAAATCTGAGGAGGTGCCGTGTAAAATCGCACTTTTGTTGGTTGAGTTGGCATGGAATGACCCATATATATATATATATATATATATATATATATATATATATATATATATATATATAATACGTTTTACGTGACCTCTGGCGTCACTAGTCGTCGTCATATATATATATATATATATATATATATATATATATATATAGTTCGTCATTGGGTTATTTAACGACGCTCTCCAATGCCAGTGTACAAAGGGACGGCGAAATGTCGCTATTACCCGGACCCGGACCGGGGTCCTTTCAGCCACACGGCAAGCGCGGTAAAAATTTTTACACCTTTATTCTCACATTCCACCATCTTGCATCAAACGCCTTACAGGAAGACACATATTAAGTTCATGCATGACGAATCTGACAATTTTTCGGTACGTTGCTGGACCTTGCACGCATCAGTAGTCTCTAATTGAACAGGATCAGTTTAAAACAATAATCCTGAGTCAACCATAGTACTGCACGGCCTTTAACAAAACTGTTCCAGCACTTCCCCACTTTTGTTCCAAATAATTGCCGGGCTTATTTTTCACAAGCATTGAAAATTGTTCCAGGTGCTCATTTCTCATCGTATCCAAGAAAAGCTCGAATGTGGGTCTAGACTCAGACAGCCTCCTTCTATAAATGACTTATTTAGTGGCCGTTATAACATGTGTGGTGAGACTGCTCAAGTGCACATGAAAGAACCACTCATGAGGACTCATTTGATCGTTCGAGAATGGTAAAATGTATGTATTTGTGCACTCCAACCGTCTTACAGTGAGATAAAAAAAAAATCAAACAGTAAACAGTAATAAACCGACGGCGTTCTCCCGCAAAAATGGCTGACATGGTTCTTGTTATGACGTCATAGCTCGTTACCACGGCAGCGTAGACCAAAACATTTTACACTCTAAGATGCGGAAAGGATGCCCCGCAGTATAACAAGTTTCAGATGGATCAAACAAACCGTTTGAAAATTATACTCAGAAATCTTCGGGGAGGGGATGCATCAGCCCCGAAGGTTAAAGCATCAGGTCATAATACAAAGGAAGAAAACAGTGTAAAAGTTACATAAGGCGTACAGGACAACACAACTGTTAGCTTAAAATATGTACAATTTTGGAATTCCTGTGGGAGAGTCACATCGGCAATTTTCTGACGTGATTTTCACCAAGGCTTTTTAAATTATCAAAATTCACTCACAAATATATCGTCACTGATATTTACGGAATTTTACCCGTTTAAATGTACCCTAAATACTGGGTAGTTTTGAGACATTTCTCTGAGCGTCAGTCTTGTTGATCAGAGAAACGTAAATCAAGGGGAATTTGCATATGCATATACATCAACCAATCAAGGCAGCCAGCAAACATTCAGAGCTCTGGTTTTCATCGAATGTAGGACTGCGTTCGCTCGCTGCTCTCGCCGACTTTCTCTGCATAATTCAAAGCCGCCTGGTGCAGTAAAATTGCTCACCTTATTGCTATGAGGCGAGCTGGTAGTGCTGGTCTCGTTCGCTGTTGTTGCTCCTGAGAGCCGGAGGGACTCACTGGCGAGGAATACGGAAAAGGTCTCGGCTCAGAATTTATTCGTAGCATTCAATCTTCTTCAGCCCTGTTCCCGTACCCATAGCGCTAAGGAGCATTCCCGTATGGGGAGGGGTTTATTCGGCCCCCCAGGTCTTGGGAACTACCTATTTGTTTTCATAGCGACGTATGGCAACCGATTTGCCATTACGTAAAACGGGTTTTTATAAAACAAAAGTTCTGAAAATTTTGGAAGGGATGGATACAGGAGACAGAAAAACAATAAGAGGGGTATTTTTTATAATTTCGATGCTCAATGACTGACTTTGATGGAATTGGCATGAGTCGTGAGCTTGTCAGTGAGAATTTTCTCAGCGCTCTCTCATTAAACCATACGCTTGGAATTTGGATAATTCACAGGCGTTCACAGGGTTTGGATAATGGAAATGTTTCTGAAAAAATGAGTTAGATTTGTTTACTCTTTACTAGTTATGTGATACGCAAGAGGTACAAATCGCATTACCATGTTTGTGTAATGTTGGCATAGGCGGCGGTAGGGACATGCAAAGGGGAAAATACCATGGTTGCATGTTCATCTGGTCAGTGTACCACCTTTGACCTTTAAGGGAACTGTTCATCTTTTTGTGGAATTTTGAAGTGAGAGAGCGGGATTGTGGAAACCACATGATCCAAGGTTTTTTGTCCCAAAACTGTTCCTTTACAGTGCTAAAACAGATTATGTGACAGAATTTTGGAGAGGAGTGCCAGATTTAAGGGAGTGCTAGATGCACGGTGACGTTATAGTACTAATGCCAAGTTGTGTTGATTACGTCGGCCGACCTTGGCTCACCTCGGACAAGAGCGTTGACTTCGTTTCGGTTCAGTTTGGTGCGTCAACAGACGACCGACTGACGTCTGACGAGACACACGACTTGACAAAAGACTAATCGCCTTCCGACTACGTCGCTTATGGTCAAGACTGACTGATGCGTCGAAAAAGAAACGAGAAACAAACAAGCAGTTCGCTGCGGTTGCCAGCGGTTGCCACCCGTGGGAATAATGGCGGCATGAGTCCCGAGTCATAGTCTGAAATGTTGCGCGCGGGGTACCACGGGAACCGTTTTTTTCTTCAATGTCCGTCAATGTGATGTCGCAGATGTCACTGCAGTGCAGATGAAGTTGTCGATGTGATGTTGCACGAATTGTCAACGTAGCGCATTGTTTGCCTATATTAAGTTCACCGGAACCCTTGGAGGCATGGCCTCACATCATTGCATGTCCGACGTCACTCCTAAAAGTGGTGTCATGGTGTTGAATACATTCTTCATCAAAAATTTTGCAATTTCCGGGCCTCATGACAGGAATAAATGAAGGAATCATTATCTGCGTACTCTGTTTTGTCATGTCATACTGTTTGCTGGATTTCCGCCAAGATAAACTGTTCCCTTTAAATGACTTCATATGGCTTCAAAATCACGTGGAATGGCCTTGGGTTCATTTACAATCATTTGGATTTTAAGTCTCTATATATCTATATTCTCTATTTTAAGACTCTATTTATGACCGTAGTACAGTGTAGGCGCCGACATTTTATTTCAGCTCCGTTACCCGACCCAATATCAACTTGAAGCTTAAAATACAAGTAGAAGGTGATATAGTGCTGAGTTATATATCTTTCGAACTCCACGTTTTGGAAACTAGTGTCAAAAATATATACATTTTACCTTGTTTTGATCTTTAACCTTAACTGACTTTGCGTAGTGACCTCAGACCAACAAAAATATTTCCGTATGTCTGCCCAGTTATTTCGTTATGCAGTCATATGAACTCTATCTTAAGGGAATAGATTTTGGCGGTCATTGTTCTTATACATTCAACAAAACCAAAAACCTGGCCTGGCTCCGCCCTTGAGCAAAATAAAATTATTAATATTTGCCATATTCCGTGGGAAGGGAAGGTAGGAAAGTGACCAAGTTTCGTGAAGCTGCTTCAAAAACCCTGGAAATGACAAATAAAAAGGGGGGCTTATGAACCTCCTCCCATACGGGAATAGGGTTAAAGGAAATGTGCCATCTTGATCGACATTTCATAAATAGGTTAAGTTTATTTTAAAAGTGTCACTGATAACTTTTTCAGCCTTTAACCCGCGCACGACCGTCGGTCCGTTTCGAACATCGGCGACGGGGGGAGCAGTTGGCCACCCCCCCCCCCATCTAACTCACGTACGGTCGGCCGCACGACAAAAATAAGCATATCGTTGGAAAGCTTGTGACGAGTAGAGCTGGAAACTGGTCTCATTTTTTAGTTTTAGATAATATGTAAGTAATTTACGCCCTATATATATTCTCTCATAGCCGATTGCATGAGAGCGAGAAATGGCCTGAATCTCAAGGGCTGTGACTAATAACGCATAGGTAAAGGCACCAGCGCACAAGTAAAGGTCCGCAGATGCCGATACACGTCTAATTTCCCAGATTTGTCCAATATATACGCCGAAACGTTGAGTTAAAGACACGGCAATTCTCCCGCCAGCTGTCGGTGTGCGCCGCTGCCGTATGCGGTACCAAATTGACGGGAACTAATTTTATCGCTCCTTTATTTTCGCGAAAAAAACCTATATATGTAAATTTGATTGATCTTAGTGATTCTTGTGATGGTTTCTCATGCTTAAATTTCAGAAAAATCAATTAGTTACCAGTCTACAGAATTGGCGGAGCTTTATTCGCGAGAGCCTGTTTATTTCCAAAATATGCTACTTTTCAAACTTTTCAGGTTCCTGGTATTACTTACGCCTGTGCAAGCTAGTTCTACCATTTTCTACCCATTCTGAGTAATTCATCGTCGATTTTGACGGTGGTACATTTTGGCTCACTACAGTTATTCGTGACCTGACCTCAGGTCAATGACTGGAAGTCGTTGGTACTTTGCCCAATGACGGCAACTAGATGTCTGCTTCACTCCACACTAAAAATCTTATGAAATATTCCGTCAATTTCCCAAAAAAAACGACATGTCTTAAAAATGGGCTTGACCTTAGGTCAATGACCCGGAAAATTCCGAAAAATCTGGGATAGCAGATATGTTGCATCTATCACGATCACTAATCCCTGAAAGTATTATTGAGATATCTTGTTTTGCGAAAAAAGTTAGAGAGCGCTAAACTTTTTTGGACATGGGTCTGTTTGACCTGACCTAGGTCAGGCACCTGACGTGACCTGAGGTCAAAGTTTTTACACGAGATGTAAAATTGATGAAGCAAAAGGTACACAAAATTTTGTGACTCTGTGTTTGTTGGTTCTCTCGCAATCACAGAAAAACCTCAGGGGGGGCAGTTAACTGCCCCTCCCAGTCGGGGACGGGTTAATAACACTGAAGGTCTCTAGAGGCTTCAGACACATAATTAATTACTATTTTCCGTAGTCTTCTGCCAATATGAAGCAGAACGAGCCGGCACCAGTCAATGGGCGGTAACGGTCGTTGACCGGCGCCCTTTCAATGATGCGGTGTCTCGTTTAGCAACAGCTGTTACAACAGTTACGACACGGCCGAACTGGACTCGCGGGAAAACCGTAGGAAATGGCCGTGGACCTCGTAAATGTAGAGTTTTGAAAAGTGAGATTTTTACAGACGCGCTTTTTAAAGATTACAGGCTACAACTTAGCAAACTCAACCCAAAATAAGTGTTCAGGCGGAGCTAACATTCCCTTTAAGGTTGTTCAAGAGCAACAACTAGCAATTTTCTGATGTCCCTCGACTGTGTGGACATCTGTGTCTGGCCAGGCAGGAGACCTTCGCTGCTGTGTCATAAATAGCGCTGGCGGCGGAGCTCAACGGATGTCCAGCCTGCGCGTGGCAGGCGGTGGAACCGCAAAGGCAGCCGGAACAGTTCCAAGCCGACGCTGTCAACTACAAACGTGAAGTTTCTGCCTTTATGGGCCTCGCCGTCGCCAGGTGGAGCGGCTGGGTCCGGTGTCGGCTGCTGGAGGCCGTCTCAGTGACGCGTTGAACAGGCTAGTGTCCGGGCCGTCGCCCCCCTGAAGCCAAGGACAACGGACGGAAGAATAACCGCCCGGCAGACTGGCAGTGCAGCGAGCAACTGTTCCGGTCCAGAGCCATTGCAGAATCATGCATGACGGAGCGGTTCTCGAAACGACCGCCGTTCGCGCCGCAGAGACTGCCCAGAAGTTGTCTGCTGGCAGCTGCTCTCAGCTGGCAGCAGGGCTGGCAGCTGAGATCGCTGGCTGGCAGCTGCTCTCACATCGCGACCGTCCGCATCCCGGCCAGCGGGGAGCTCTACACACTTCGCAAATGCCGTGTCGTTGCATTAAATGTGTATGACGCAGACACTTGGTGGAATTTTGCATTTCATTAAACTTCTGGGCATTCGATGAAGTACTGGCGAATACTGCAGTATTCAGGGAAGGGAAACTTTCATTACGTTTGGTTAAAAGTTAGAGTCATCTCATGAAATGCCAGAGCGTTGTTAGTTGATGACGATTGTTTTACAACTTACCTGGTACTTTTTGACAACTTGTAACCGTCTAATGAAATGTCCAAGGTCTCTAAGGCATGTCAGGAAATGACTGCCGGGTTTGATAAACATAATTTTGCTTTGGTGAGATGCTCCCCTCCAGCGTCAGATCCAAAGATCCGTAACCCATCTGCGGCATCGTCGCGATCGGAGGGACTCGCATAGCCAGCTGCGGGATGTTCGGTGTTCACGATTACGCCACAGCTATATTCAGCAGCGACATGTTTAATGTTCATGACCGTCTTGCGTATGACTGCGCAAGACGCTTACGCCTTGCGCCCTTTTCGCCCTTTTCCCCCCACGTATGTACCCTGCCTCTCGCGCACTGTGTCCTACTTTCCTGCTTAGAGATTCATTCTTCGCTCATAAAATCGAGCGGATTGCACGAATGATGTCTGCATATCCTGGGCACTTATTTACAACCGCGACACCTGTTGTCTTTCACCAGTGATAACCAGTGTTAATCACAACTATAACAAAGGTCTCAAAATCTGTTCAAGCAATGAGACGAGAGATAGCAGGGAGACCAACACATGACCTTGGCATTGCGACAGATATATCTTTTTGTGTTGCACGTGAACCAGGGCGCCACGCACACGCTCCTTGTCCGCTGACCACGGATAGCTCGCGAAAGGCAGCCCCAGGCTCATCGTTTTCCATGGTTACCATCATTCCGCTGTTGGTGGAGTTTCCAGCGCTCTCCTTCAGCGGAGATCTGGGAAACGGTCTTTCGACGGTCCCGGCGGCCGCATTTCTGCCACATCACGAACGCTCGATTACCACGGCATGAATGTTCGCCGGATCCAGAGGCCCGCGGTCTTCGTTCGGTGTCACCATTTGCATGAGTTTAACTAAACGCGGACACTGGTTGGACATTTCACGAAGTACCTAGGCGATTGGTGGAACGACGCTTACTCGTTCAGTGTACACCATTTTTCTGACGACTACTGGGTATTTCATGAAGTGACTAAAATTGTCCGTCAAATGGTGTAATATTCAGGACTTTTTCGAAAATTGTCGTGCTTGCTGGCACTTCATGAGCCGCGTAGAACTTCCATGGAATGTCGGGCTTCAGTAATATGTGCGGCATACACAATGTTTTGGAAACTTCCTGCCCTCGCAAATGCTGCGGGAAGACGAAACAACGTTTCAGCGTATTGTCCACATCATTTTGCCCAGTTCACGAAATTCACCCTATGGAACACACTTCTTAGAGTTCTTTTAGGTCAGGCACAAGCATACGTGGTGTTGTTCGCGTGGCATGACATCCATTGCCACACTAATAGTTTGACATCTAACGCGGAAAATAACCGTAAGCACGGCAATCACCTGTTAAACGAGCAAACCAGATTGACATGATTCAGGCCCAAGACGAACAATCACCTGTGCACTGAGTTCCAGTGAGCTTTTTAACGTCCAGAACTTTTCGTAGAATTCCATCAGGCTTAAATCATTAACAATGCCAGTCAGCCGGGGCGTCTGCAGTCCGTACATCTCGCGAATCTGCGCAGTCGTCACGATCGTGGCGCAGTAACCCTTTCCCTACAAATCAGCCGGCAGACGACCGACAGAGGTCGCGGAGACAGGCCGGTGCCGTGACGTCACAGTGGTCCATGGCGTCACGGTGGCGTTCGCTTCCCGCCACGGCTCCGGCATTCGTGTCTTTTGCTGACGGCCCTCTTCGCCACGTGAAAAGGTGCGGCGCATGGGCGGTTACGCGAAGATGGATGGAAATGGTCAACCCAACACTTGCAGCACGCTTTATGGGAGCGCCCCTTGTTAGACATGGCGCAATGTATTTATTATAGCCAGTCATTATCCGTAATGCGTTCTTTACCTCCATAATTTACCTTTTTATAACATGCATTAGTTGCTTGTATTATTAGCTAGACCGCACTCCGCTGCACCGCTGTCCAGGCAAAGCAGGTGCAAAGCTCTGATATGTTGCCTGTCGGTCGTGAAATCTGTCATCGACTTGGAGGACCAGAAGAAACAAAGGCGGTAAAGCAAATGAGGCCGCTCAGGTTTCGCTGCTGTGTTGCAGCCGCTGCGACTGCTACATAACTGTGTGGCGTTTTTTCGTGTTTTTTTTTAGATTCTTTATGCATTATTCCATCATGTCATTTTACGTGGCTAATTTTCGTTACAAGGGTTACTGGGGGTTTGCGAGTGTGCGAACAGTGCATAAACACGGTCCCGATGTTTTTGTTTCTTAACGCAAGAGGTGTTATTATACATGTTGATAGCACTTGTCAAAAATCGATGGGCAAGGAAATCGCAAGCATACACCGATCCGCGGACGGCTGAAGCGTGAGGGAGAGAGAAAGGGGTCAGCACTGGCAGCGAGCAGCTGCCCGCATGCCCGAACACCTGGAGGAAATACCTCTGCGTCAGTGACCAGTCGTATTCAACTTCTTCTTCTTCTTCGTGATCTTCCAGTGTAAAAATATTTCCACATACTTGACCATATCAAAACACCTAGAATCCATTTCCAGGAGACTGACATTCTATTCAGGGGCGGGTCCATTTACTCGCACGAGCCCTGACTGCTGGCCGGAGATTAAAGACACTTAAATGGCTGCAACAATTTCACCTTCATTAACATGCGAATGGATCGTCAGGCTTTACACCCAGCGGTTTTCAGGTGGCCGTATTCTTGACGAATGCCGTGAAACTATGCAACGCTGAACCTGGCTTCCTTTCCACGTGTCAACAGCGTCACTATTTCCGTGCATTAGCGAGTCCGTTAAAAGACACGCTCGCGTGACTTCTGGCCGGCCGGGTACCGAACGTGCGCTACTCTGGCCGTTTACGACTCACGTTACGGCTCTACGCGCTGACCTCGCAGCCCGCTCAGCGCTTGTCGAAGCAAACAGCTGACTGACGCCTGACGGACACAGGACTTGACTCAAGACTGGACGCTTTATCTCCAGAGGCTATGCGTCCAAACTCAGAAACATAAAGGCTTGTCGAACCACTTCCTCCAAGCCTCCCCGGACGAAAGTCCAGGGCCTTGCGGTGTGCAGAACAGCGCGGTGGCCAGTCGTCATCCGATGAGTTCCCGACAGGGGAAGGCGTGTCCGAGGCGAGTCTGGGTCATCGCACGCGCGGATCAGCCGGCCAGGGGTCTGCCGTAATGCAACTCCGGTGTCGGCATCCCGCCGCGTGCGGCGGCGGGCGGTGCGATCGGCGGCGATTTACGCCCGTCTGCCGGCCGCGAAGTGGGCCCGCTAGACAGCCGCAGACTGTTGCCACCTGCCGCCGGCCGCCCCGCCCCAGACCACCGGCGGAGCGTCTGTCCGGCTGTCTGCCGCTGCCAGCCCCTGGCGGTCAGACTGTGCCGTCGCACAGACCAATCGGAAGGGCGACTCCGCGGAGCCAGACTGCACTGCACGACAGCCCCGTTTTCACGAAGGGCGTGGGGGCGTTGTGGTGTCCCTGTAGATGGGCGGGCCGTTGAAGCATGGACAGGCAGAGCAGTGGCGAGTTCAAGCTGGACCGGTCCACGGCCCAGAGGGCGGTCGGCAGTTCGCGCCGAACCCGCGCTTGACCCAGATGTTCATCCTACTTCCTTGATGTCTCGACCCCGACCAGTTTATTTTTGACGGCTCGTGCTCCTTATCAAAATCAAGATCAAAGCACTGTAGTAAGCTCTCAGCAAGCACCAGACTGCTACCCATTAAGTGCTCAAGATTCCTCGGTTGGCAGTCGAAGTGAGCATCTGTCTCTGGCGTTTGGCCGAAACAGCCTCCGCCGGATGCAATCCCGGCTCACAGTCGAGCGAATAAACGATATTTCCCTTTAACCAGTCTGACAGGAGGTTGATTGCTCTGACCTACTAGCTTAGCCAACAAACACGTGGCGCGCCGGAACAAAGTATGCGCCCCATATTCCATGTTAAACTTAACGTGCTGGGCCCCTAATGAGTTAGTGAGGGATTATCTTATGCAAGCTTGGAATTCTGCAGCCTGAAAGCCACTTGACTATTTCACAACTGAAATGATTGCTTCTTTTAAACGATGCTTTCTAGCAGTGGGAAGTATACATAATATATTATTAATATACATAATAGATTACGCAACAAATACATTACCCGTGCCAGACCAACAATCAGTGTGTGCAATCTTTGAACACCATTACCCAAAAATTTTTCCAAGAATTTTGAATTGGAATCTACAGAAAGAATGCGCACTATCCATAGCTCTGGACTATTACAACCTTGCCAAGATTTTAGCGCCAAGGTTCGTAACTTGTATCATGTCGTCAACAACACTGAAATAAAGGGAATGTGTTGCACAGATATATGAAAGTCCGTGACGATTCGGGTGCAAATACGGGAAATGGAGTAGAGAGCTAATTCCCACCACAAAAAAGTATTGGAGTCCCATTCATCTTTCGCCTGAAACGCCAACTCGTCATACGTGTGCAATGGACATCGTCCAAAGACGTAAACGTTATGGTGTATAGACCCAATGGTAAGTGCAAGACACTAATCAATGTACTCAAGCGGTACCAAAGCAGTATCCACGATGGCGTAGAAATATTTGGGTTTTGTAGCTTCGATCTGCTGCCATTTTCATTTTGTGTGAGACCCGGAAGCTCGTCTCCCTCCCTTCCCCGAGCGATATGAAAGCTGATGGAATCCCAGACTGTTCCCTACAAGGATCAACACAATGAAACTCAAAGACTGGTAAAAATAGCAGTAGAAGCAAGGGTTAAAAGAAAAAAGAATACATAGCAGTAATTCCATGCTGTGAAAAGAATACAATCACTGGACGCTCCGGCATTGAAATCATCATGTGAAACGTATCTATGAAGATCATAGCAACATATCAAACCTCACTCATCAATTTCTAGATAGTATCGACCATTTGGAAGATTCACTTCGACCATCGCTGGTAATAACTGAAGCTTAAACTTTTAATTGCTCGCGTGGTAGGAGTATGAGGAATATCTAACGAATCTTCATGATGAATTGGTGTTAACGTGTCAGTTATTAGTATCCGTCAGGCCGTTTCTCGGCAGTTCACATACTGCTATGATATGCCGACATAGGCCGATATCTGACCTCATTTCTGACAGTTTCTGAACCGCCGGGCCGGGAGAGACGGGTGGACTCCAGACAGGACAGAGACATCAGTTGAGAACACATCGGACATCAGGCAGAACGTATGATGGCAGGCAGACATGATGTCTGACAGCAGGCGCGAAGTCAAACAACACACAGGACGTCGGGCAACAGGGTGATCTCGGACATCAGACTGACGTCGGAGAGAACACGAGTTGCCGACAGCAGAAAGACCTTCAGACAGCAGACTCAACGCCAAACAACAGACAAGCCGCCAAACAATGGACGCGGCGCCGGACACCAAACGTGACGTCAAACCCTGGCCGTGACGTCGGCCAGCAGACGCCCCAACGGATGGCGGCGGCCCGACCAGCCGGACCGGCCGACTCCCCGGCGGCGTCGGCTGAGTGATGGCGCCGCCGCCGGCCCGCGCCGGCCGCCTTTGACACTGGCCGGCCGGCCGGCGGCCGTGCCGGCGGCGGCCGCCGGCCCAGACACCTGGCCACATCTGAGCCAGGTGTTCGGCCGCCGGGCCTGCGCCGCTGATGAAGCCGATTGTTAATGACCGTAATTTGGCGGGGCGCGGCCGTCGGCTCGGGTGTGAGCCGGCCGCGGCCAGGGCCTCTGGAGCTGAGCCACTCACAGGCAGGGCCTCTGGAGAGGAATCGGCATTGGCAGGGTCTTTGGAGCGGAGCCGGTAACGTACGGGGCCTCTGGAATGGGGCAGGCAATGAACAGGGCCTCTGGAGCGGAACCGATAAGGGACAGGGCCTCTGGAGTCGGGCGGGCAACGAACTCTGCAGCAAAGTCGGCAACGGACAAGGCCTCCGGAACGGAACTGGCCACAGGCTCTAGAGACGAACAAAAGACAGACAAAGATGAAGGGGGTCTCTGGATCAGAGCTGGTAACGGACAAGGCGTCTGGAATGGAGTGGGTCGCGGGGAGGGCCTCTGGAGGAAATACTGCTCGGGATTGGGCCTCGAGAGCAGAGTCGGTCACGGTCGGGGCGTCCAGACGTTCGCGCCTCAGACAGTTTCTCCGCGCGGACTCAGGCAGTGGAGACTGCGCTGAGTCAGCGCTGAGTCATCGCTCAATATGGGTGGAATGATGAGAGTCCTCTGGGCGCGGACTCAGGCAGTGGAGACTGCGATGAGTCAGCGCTGAGTCAGAGCTCAATATGGGTGGAATGATGGGAGTCCTCTGGGCGCGGACTCAGGCAATGGAGACTGCGCTGAGTCAGCGCTGAGTCAGAGCTCAATATAGGTGGAATGATGGGAGTCCTCTGGGCGCGGACTCTTTGTTGGGGCGCGGTTGTCTTTGCCGGGGACTCGGCTTGCCGTGATTCCAGAGACGAATCGGCCTTCTGTCGGTGATCTATCTTCTCTCGGTACGACTCGGTCTTTCCGCTATGACGCGGACTCCTCTCCCAGCATGGATCCGGTTTTCCCCGTGCTCCGACTCGGTCTTCTCTGGGCATACTCTCTGTCTTTTCTCGGCGGGGACGGTCGATGGTGACACGGCCGCGTCGCCGTCGCCCCTGATGACCTGGGTCCGTCCCGGCGGGCCCACTAATGTACCGGGTGTGGGCGGGGGCGGGCGACGCGCCACCGCTCCGGCCGAGGCCAGACTGGCCGGCCGAGGTGGAACCGGGCTGTCCGGCTTCACCGGCGGCCACACACGCGGACAACTGGAGCGGAGAGAGACCCGAGGACAAACCTCCGGGTCAGAGCCGACGCGGAAAGAGACGCCTGAGAATGACATATTCATGCATGGAAAGTGTTCCTTCTTATTACTATGCCCTTCTGCTTTGAAGTTCCAAGTTTCCTGATTGTGCATGCATAAAGCATGTCTGCTTCTTCACATCCGGGAAATATGAATGCTGTTTATCATCCACACCAGACTCAAGCTTTTGGAAAAAATGGAAATGAAAACATGTTGGGCCCCGAAAAGCTTTGCATTTTCTCTCCGAAACTGTAAAAGGCATGGTGTAGAAACACGAAAGCAATTCGGCGGTTGTGGTGGCTGGCTCTCTGCGTCGTGGTTTTTGCATCCGACTTCTAGAACAATGAATGGCGGTTCAGTGGTGAATAACACTGCAATGGAAAAATCGGACTACAAAAACATTCTCGCGAGACACCTATAAAGCGAGACATCTTCTACGGAGAGGCCTCTTATCACTTGGAAAATAATCCTAGTGTCACACCAGACACCAGCTGTTTGTTCAAGGACGGGTTTTCGCTTCGGATGAGAAGCGGCTCCAGCGCCGGGAGACGTCTTCTGTCTTTGGATGTCTTCATTATAGTTGGGTTGTTATGTGTGTATATATATATGTATATATATATATATATATATACACATATATATACGCATACAGTGATGTCGATTTCTGTATTACTTCTTTCCCTTTAAAACCGGCAGAAACTATGGGAGGTCCACACCAACCTTAGGGGTCCAGATCAACATTGGGTGGGCCAGGGCTCTCTAAAACGAATACAAATCGACAACCCTCTTTATTTATGTACATATATATGTGTATATATATATATATATATATATATATATATATATACATATATATATCAGATGTACGTGCATCCCTAACCCATCACAGCGCAACCCAACTTTTTCACATCACCATGGTCAAGCCAATGTTTATTTTCACAACACCTGCAACCCTGTCCCAACACATGCACAAATTTAAGAGGGTAAGTATGGTATTTTAGGACATCAAATGCATTTGCACTGTTTTTAGCATACCATGAAGCAATTTGTAGAAGCAGTATGCATTGTGGGCTACATCTCTTTTTTTGGAATTCGATAAAAGCATTGCTAGCTTCACTGTGCTATGACATTCTATGAGCCCTTGCCCTCACTATCGGAGGACTGTATTATTGTAGCGTGCTTGGGCATCCCAGTGATAAAAATGCACCCCCAGTGGCACCAAAAGCACCCTCAATATTAGATAATGACTTTCTGGTAGTCGGTATGGTACGAAAAATGTTAAAATGCTTGATTATCGCGCTTAATTACCACAGAAATTGTCATACCTGGGCTGAAATGTAGTCAGCTTCAACGAACAAGCAACACAACTTCCAAAGTTCATGCAGCAAAAGCATGTATTAATTTTGCCATTATCTGATTATGTGGGTGCAACATTTGCTTCTGAGTGCATACAGTAACGCATGGGAAGTACAAAACCAATGCACCAGAATACGTGCAACGGCCTTTGGCAGGCGCACGTATATAAGGCAGGGCAAGTTGGCGGTCGCTGTAACAAAATTATTTTCCTAACCCAAAAATTTTTTCACTTCTAAAGTAGATTAAATAAAAATTCTAAAGAATTCCTACAATTACTTTCATCTGTAGAACGGTCCCATTGTTCCGCCGTTCAATGCCGAATTCTATGTCCCAGACAAAGACGTCTGTGACATCTTGAAAGACCCAAGGTCATCTCACTTCCAACAGTAGGAGCTTTATGCTAAATGGCGTTCTTTATCAGTAATGTGACTGGGTACTTCGACTGAAAAAGTCAGTGTAAACGACAAACAATGCAGATTAACATCCGTTGTTTCTTGGAATTGCTATGCGATACCACCAACTCTGATTGGTCTAGAATTCCTCACGCCACCATCACGGCCCACGGTTGATTTTTTTACCATTTGTCATTGGTTGACGTCACGTAATTTTTGTACCTCCTGGCCCGGATGATTTCCGTTTGTAGGGAATATAAATAGCACACCGCTTGTCGTTGTAAAGGCACTTGTGGTTTTGAAGGCATAATGGAAGGATCTTCGTACAGTATGGGTACCGGTACAGGTGTTTGGTGAGTGAAATGAATAGACGTCACTAGTTCAAGCATCCTGCAGGCAGTTAGAAATCTGTTACAGTCGCCCCTTCCCCAGCCGACTCCAGCGAAATGGAATTATCTTTCAAGAGAAAGAGGGTCCCTTCTAAGGAGAACGACCACTTAATGGGAAGATGACCCCTCCTAAAAGAGTATTTCTGCCCAAAAAGGTTCCTCTGGAAAGACATTGGGGCCAAAAAGGGCCCCTTAAATTTTGAGCCCCAGGTCGAAATTATGGACAGAAATGAATATGAATAGCATACAATTAGCAACAAACCAAACAACGCACTTTTTTGTCCAAAAGTTGTTTTGATTAGGCATGATACAGGTAAGGGAGGAAAGAGTGGCATCCTCCTCTCCCCTCTCAAATGCAATCTAGGATGAGAAAAATGGACGTGAGGACAAGGGAAAATAGCGTTCACCACACGAAGACATGCTAGTTTTTATGTAGGAAAGGGAATGCGATGCACCAGGTCTTTGCGTTATGTTTTTCGCTTCCAACCCGGGTGACGCGGATTGAATATCATCCCAGACGCTCTTATTGACCCTGGCAACCCGGCAGCTGATCAACTTGGTCAACTCTTATCAAGAGGGCGGTAGTGCTGGAGCATTGTCAGCATTAACCCTATCCCCGGAGGGCTACGCGGTATGGCCCATTCCCGGCATGGGGGCGGATTCAACACCTTCCCTGAGATCTCGAGAACTTCTCATTCCATTTCACCGCAACAAACGACAAACAATTTGCCATAACGTAAACTACATTTTTATGAAAAGATGTTTTGAAAATTATGAAAGGGGTGGATACAGTGCCAAAATATCAAAATGGAGGATATTTTTGGACTTCTTATAATTTCGTTGTTTATCAGCCGATTTTTATAAAACTGGTTTGAATTGAGAGAATATGGATGGGACTTTTGCCATGGGTCCATGCATCTGGAATTTGGAGAGAATTCATAGGCGTTCACAGAGTTCCAAACAAAAGGTGGATTAGTTTTTCAAAAGCCGGTTTAACGAAAAAGTATAAGAACTTTTTTAGCTTCTGCTAGTCATGTTATGCTGCACGAGTGCAAACCGCATAACAATGTTTCTAAAATGTTGGCATAGGCGGCGCCAGGGACACGAAAAAGAGGGAACTGTCATGATCACATGTTCCTCACACCAACTTATGACCGTTGATCTTAACCCGCCCCCAACTGGGGAGGAGTTGACCGCCCCCTGAGGTTTTTCTAGGACTGCGAGAGAACGAACAAACACAGAGCCACGACACTTTGTGCAGCTTCTGCTTCATCATTTTTACACCTTGTATAAGGGTTTTGACCTCAGGTCGGGTCAGGTGCCTGACCTAGGTCAGGTCAAACAGACCCTATGTCCAAAAAAGTTTAGCGCCTTGTAACTTTTTTCGCAAAGCAAGATATCACAATAATATTTTTAGGGATGAGTGATCTTGATAGATGCAAGAAATCTGCTATCTCAGATTTTTTGGAATTTTCCGGGTCATTGACCTAAGGTCAAGCCCATTTTTAAGACATGTCGTTTTTTTCGGAAACTGACGGAATATTTCATAACATTTTAGCGTGGAGTGAAGCAGACATCTAGTTAACGTCATTGGGTAAAGTATCAATGACTTCCAGCCACTGACCTGAGGTCAGGTCACGAATAGCTGTAGTGAGCCAAAATGTACCACCGTTAAAATCAGCGATGAATTAGTCAGAATGGGTAGAAAATGGCAGAACTGGCTTGCACGGACGTAAGTAATACCAGGAGCCCCAAAAAGTTTCGTAAAACTGCGTATTTTGGGAATAAACAGGCTCTCGCGAATAAAGCTCCACCAGTTGTGTAGATTGGTAGCTAATGACTTTTTTCCGAAACTGAAGCATGAAAAACCATCTTAAGAACCACTAAGATTAATAAAATTTACATGGATGGGCTGTTATCGCGAAAATAAAGGAACCTTAAATGAGTTCCCGTCAATTTCGTACTGCGTACGGCTGCGGCTCCCGCGGACAGCCGGCGCGAAAACTGCCGTGTCTCAGCGTTTCGGCGTATATATTGAACAAATCCGAGAGATTAGATGTCTATCGGCATTTGCGGACATTTACTTGTGCGCTGGTGCCTTTACCTATGCGTTGTTAGTCACAGCCCTTGAGATTACGGCCATTTCTAGGTCTCATGCAGTCGTCTATGAGAGAACAGATATAGGACGAAAATTGCTTACATATTATCTAAAACCAAAAAATGAGACCAATTTCGAGTTCTATTCGTCACAAGCTTCCCAACGGTGTGCTTATTTTTATCGTGCCACCAACCGTTCGTGAGTTAGAGGGGGCGGCCAACTGCCCCCCCCCCCCCTGTCGGGCATTATCGTAACCGACGGTTACGATAATGCCTGCATTATCGGCATTATCAGAACGGCATTATCGTAACCGCGACGGTCGTGCGCGGGTTAAATGACCTCCAGTGACCTTAGAGTCACTTGGAATGAACTTGTGTGCATTCGACATTATCTGAAAACGTCTCCAATCATTTGAATTCATTCTGTTTCTAAAATCCCATTTTACGGCTGTTGTGATACAGGGTACTGACATGACACGCGCTCTGACATTTTAGGTACTAACTCCCTGATGTCAATATCTCCGGTATCATGCTGAAATTTGGTACACAGGCAGAGGGCAACCTTCTTCGTCATATATATTCCAGGTTTGGCATTTGAAATAATAGCTTAAAAACTAATTTTATGAAAACAAATTTCGAATTTTTGACCTTGACCTGACTTCGCGAAGTGACCTCAGATGTACAGAATGACATTTGTAGAATTGCCCAACTATCTGCTTTGACATCCATGTTAGGTTTTAGGCTCTATCTAAAAAAAAAAAACTATTTTTGGCAGTCATTTCCCTTTTTATCCTCGACAGGGCCAAAAATGGCCTGAGGTGCCTCTAAAAACGTTACCTGGTTCCACCCCTGAGCAAATTGGAATTACGGAATTTTGCTGGAGTACGTAGGAAAAATAGCTAGGAAACGTTACCAAGTTTCGTGAAGCTGCATCAAAAATCCTGTAATTGGCAACCAAAAAACCCGACAGGAGGTGGATTTGCCTCCCCACCCCCTGCCGGGAACAGGGTTAAAAAAGTCTAGTTAAAATTATGCTGTTCAGCTGGAATCACCCGATACGATGGTAGATCCAATATCTCATTGAAAAAGCTATGCTTGGCATGGATTCCCGTAAAGCCCTCCTAGGAAGCAGACGGATTATTTTATTTCCTCATCCATTTCACATTGCCAGGTAAAGTGCCCCGGGTGCAAGCAGTAAACATCTGTGGCTTTCATCAGCCCAGCTCACTGTTTTGGTACGTCCGGATGCAAGAGGGGCGCACCAAGTATCTACGTGTGGTGGACAGTTTTTAATACAGTAAATATCCTACGGTTATTATTGCAATGTCGACTTTTAGTGGATATACTTATCCAAAACGACAGAGTAATCCACACTGGCCACAAAATCTCCCACCCCACACTGGAAAATATTAGTGTGTATTTCTGCGAAGTTTTTAATCATAAATTGTTAACCCTTAGCTGATTAAAAACTACAGGAGACCCCTTCCCCAGAAAGGTGAAACCTAACCAACCAGAATTACACTGCGGCGATAGTTGCGACGATTGTGACTAATGATGCACAATTTATGTTGTTTATTCCGAGAACTAAACTTAGCATGAAATATATGGGCTAACGCATCTCGCCTAAGCTAGTTTCTTTGCATTTAGAGGCGATGTGACGCTGACAGAAGCACCCTCTCGCAATTTTTCGAAATTATTTTGCGCACACAATTCATATCAGATCCAGTGAAAGGTCCGTTAACTTGGCACACATAGTCATATTCACATTCAGCATACACCACAGATTTTGCCCAAATTACCCTGTTTGGTCAACCTGCCTATGCCATTTTCAAATATGAAGTTCATTCTGCCCTACGTTTGACCATCCACAGAGGGTCAAACTTATCACACCACAGAGGGGACCGTCCGCAACTTCGACGACCCAAAAGGTCAAGATCTCTCGCAAAAGTCATAATCACGGTCAAATGGTGGGGGCAAGCATAGCCGCCGACCTATGATACCAAACCTTACAAATCAGATCTCCGACCAGAGGGGAGCCGTCCGCAACTTTGACGACCCATAACATCAAGGTCAAGGTCCGTTGTCTCAGGGTCATAATCAAGGTCGAAGGATAAGGACAAGCATAGCCGCCGACCTATGGCACCAACCTGCATAAATGAGGTATCATACCAAATAGAGAAACCATCCACGGCTTTGGCGACCCAAAAGTAAAGGTCAAGGCCCGTCGTCAAGGTAGTCATCGAGGTCAAAGAACGGGGACACGCATAACCGCCGATGGCACCAAACTGTACAAGTGCGGCATCAGACCAAAGAGGAGAACTGTCCCCAACTTTAACGACCCAAAAGGTCAAGGTCAAGGACAGTCGTCAAGGTCCTAATCAAGGTCAAAGGAGGGGACAGGCATAGCCGTCGACCTACAGCACCAAACTGAACAAATGAGCTAGCGCACCAAAAACAGTAACGTTCCACAACTTTGACGACCCAAAAGGTAAGGTCATGGTCCGTCGTCAAGGTCCTAATCACGGTTCAAGGTCGGGGACAAGCAAAGCCACCGGCCTATGACACCAGACTTTAAAAATGCGGTGTGAAACCAAAGAGGAGACATCGATTAGGACCTTTACGACGGACCCTGGCCTCGACCTTCTGGGTCGTCAAAGCTGCGGACGGTTCCCCTCTGTGTTGCCATAGCTTATTTACACAGTTTGGTGCGATAGGTCGGCGGCCATGCTTGTCCCCGTCCTTTGACCTTGATCAGGACCTTGACGATGGACCCTGACCCTTACTTTTTGTTTGTCAAAGTCGCGGATGGTTCCCCTCTTTGATTCGTACCTCATTTGTCCAGTCTGATGCCATATCTCGACGGCTAAGCTTGTTCACATCACTGACCTTAAATTTGCGTTATTTGACCTCAAGGGGTGAAATGGTAAAGCTTATGACAGAGGGAACTTCAGATTCGGAAGCGGCATGGGCGGATTGACCTAACAGTGTAATTTGGGCAGAACCTATGGTGTACGCTGAATACGAATACGAATATATGTGCCAAGTTAGCGGACGTTCCGGCAGCGGAAGTGAACGGCATATGGTTCTGGAACTGTTCTGGAACCATGGTGACACCGGCTTGCTTTCTAAGTAACCATATCGGCACAATGGCGCAAAGCGTACCTAAGATTTTTGCGAGAAGGATAATGTTTCATTAGTTCTTCACTCAGTTTGCCAGGTTTCCCCAATGCGCATAGGAAAAACCACAGGGTTTCGGGTGCGAAGGGGACCAGCACCGTCCCCACACCGTCCCCTCGCACTGAGACGTTAACGCCGTGGCGAGGACCTCGAAAAACCATTGGAGTCTCCAAACGTGTTCTGGATTATTTTTCTCGTGGCTTAACGACTCCCTCCAGATTATTTTCAATCCAAGCAAAAATGTCTTCATGGCTACGGAACAGGGGCAAAATATAAACTGCTTAATGTCTTTTCTCCTTGATGTCTGTTTGTTCAATTATAAATACATTAATTACCTCTCAGGCTTTACCCAAGTATCCTATCCCGAAAGTACCATTTAATAATTATTGATGTTTTTGGGAGCGCCAAAATTTGATGATCCTCCCTCATGCAGGTAGAGAACTTAGACATCATAGCCTACCTAGTATATCATAACCCACATCATCATTCAGTGACATGATACAAACGGCTGGATTGCCCAGTTTTTTTCAGCTCTCTTTTCAAATGTCTATATTTACATGACACAGTGAAGGTACGCCATTGGAGTGTTTTACCCCGCACCGCCTGAGCAGTGTCAGATAGGGCGCCCCTTCCGTTTTTCTTGAATAATTTCTTAGCTGTTAGAGCCAGACCAACCAAATATCCAGTACCATTTTACCTGTTCATCAACACACTTCACATATTTTAGTATAAAAATCATTTCCATGCTAAGTCACGACATGGAGACACGACGTCATACGTAAAACCTTGCACGCATGTTTTCGCCTCTTCGGGTGGCGGTGCGAACATGGATCGCTTTTTCATACTATTCGCGAATATAATACGTGGGCTATTTGGATTTACATAGGACACGGCCCTTCACAGGATATACAATCGTGAAACGTCAACATTAAAGGTCATGCTAAGTCACACGCATGACGACAATTGGGCTGATTTGCATGGTGGGTGATAGAAATGGTTGCCGCTGACCTTCCACATCCTTTGAGCCAGATAGGCAAATCTATCTGCGCCTCTTAGCAAACTTCACCAAAGTGAGGCCATGAAATGTCACGTCATAGGCAGATGTCAAAACAAAATGACATAACATTGTCTGTGGAAGATCGTTCAGTGGCAGCAGAGAGCGATTACTGTTGCTAGTCCGAAAAAGAACAATGACTATCTGTCCTGGCCTGGCTTTACCTTGACTCGATAGAGCAGACAGCGCAGATTTTATTATCATAAGAAATAAATTTAGTTCGATATTTGGCGCCGTCAAGCATCTTACGGAGTATTTATTGTTCTTTGTCAGGAAGAGTAATGCAACTTTATCTGACCTGACCTTGACTGACCTTGACTGGATGAAAAGCGAGTAACGCAGAATTGATCATCAGGTTTCATTTCAGTCCTTTTTGTCACATGGACCAAACCGACTGTGAGTAAGTATCGATCTTTGGCACGTAAGTGTTAAGTGCAGTATTCCACCTGACCTACGCTGACCTTGATCCGACATTTGTTAACTTCTTGGCGTGCTTCTGATGCAGAAAACTGTGGCCTTTCCTTTGATATTCATCTAGAGACTCTAAGACCAGTATTGCCGACGACATGATGTGCAAACCGATGCCGGTATTTCCGACGTCGCGTTATACGTTTTACGTGACATGTGACGTCATCATTCACGTGACCAGGGCCAACATAGTATTTCCTGAATCGCAAGACTCAGGGCTATCGATTAGTAATAGACCGATTCAGATCCGACGGTTAGATCCTGAGACAGCAGGACCCTTTTTGACACCCCCAGGAGGTCGCGGGTACAAAAATACGTCATGCGGTGCAGGGTTAAAATGCCCTTCGCTCGGCCGGGGGAAGGTGACGGCGGATATGTGCCCCCACCCACCTACCCCAAGAATCTCAAGTTCGGTGCGTTGCAAACAAAAAGATGAAATACCAAGGAAGAGTACTTATCAAGGTGAGTCGAATGAGCATTTTTTTTTATTAATTTGTGTCAATACTGAAGTCATCAGAGGTCATGATAGTTCAGACCGAGCTAAGGTTGGAAGTGACATAAAGAAGAAAATTGACGACGTGATTTTCATTTTGGTGGAATACTAAGATGATTATTAACACGCCTGACGCATTCATACCACAAATGAACCAATTAACCCATGTCAGCTCAAGCCACAACCTAATTTTATGCATGTTTGTGGTGCTGTTATAATGCATTGTGCCTCGACTTACCCGGTGGTTTGATAACGAATCGGATTGCAGATGATGCCCATAGCATAGTAAAGCACTTGATAAGTTGTTGTCACTGCCCTGAGAGTCAGCCTGGATGAAGTGAAGTCATCAGAGGTCATTTACCTTTCAGGACCTCAGCAGACCTTATTTTGACCCAGGAGTGCGTGAGACTGGCTTGTTTTTAAGCTGACTTTTACTTCCCAGTCTGTTTCTATTCCAAAAACAACACATTATTAATTTTAGGCAGACAGCTCTAGTTTTATGCAAACTGTGTGCTGCGGGCAACAGGTACCCATATCGGGAGTCATGACCTGAGCCAGGGTCACGCGTGCCCTGGTAACATGTGATGGAGCATAAGTCATTGGCCATGTGTTAAACGATTTCTGAGCATGATTTTTCCCCAAAAATCACTTAAGTTTAGGCCAAATCTCAAAATGTGTTCAAAAGTGGCCTGACCTCAGGTCACTGAGCTTCGATTTTCCGAAAAATCCGAAAGATGCAAGTTGTTGCGTTTATTATATTCCGTTACTCCTGCAAGTTACACATAAATTGGCCCAACCTTAAAATGTGATGACGGTTGCAATTTTTTTGGAAATTGACCTCCTTGACCTAATTTGGGCCTGTGACCTGACCTGCTTGTAAATTTAAATTTGCGCTCGCGGCGCAAAATAGATGACAAAAAAGTCCCTGGAAGTTTTGCGGCTGTGCGCGTCACCGTTTTCCGCTACGCTCGGAAGATCTTAGGGGACAGATTTCCGACTCCCCCCGTGACCGGGCGAGGGTTAAAACCAAACGAATGGGACAGTCTGGGTCGTCCCATAATGACAGACAAAACGAAGCATACACCAAAATTGCGGTTTCCAATTTGGGCTCTTTTTTCAAAAGCAACCCCAGTCAGTTCCCAAAGTCTCCACCCCTGCCTGCCCTCCATGCATCCCCATACGTATGGCTAAGATGCATGACGCGTCAAGATGCTTAAACCATTGTTAGTCTCCGTAAAGTGTGAAATACCATCTAAACAATCTGGCAAGGCAACATGAGTAAGAGCTTTTGTAAAAGGCACTGTCATGATGTATGTTAAGTTAAAATTCCTTGCAGTCTGCAGCAAGTACCAGAGACAATCTGTACATAATATTTCATACCTGAAAGACACCCTGTAGCAGCACAAGTTTTCTTCGTATAGTCAGACTGAGACTTAATTACCTATGTATGAGCAATGTTATAATTAGCAAATCGCATGGCTGATACTAGTGTTGTCAAGTTTTATAGCAAGTGAAGTTTGCAACATGGCAGACAGAATGGCGATATTCTAATTTAAAAGTTGCAGTAACAAAACCTTGCACAAAGCAAACAAATGTTGGACAACAATCCCTGGGATTGTCTTAAATTATTGGGACCTTCCGTAGCTTGAGCTTGGCCTGATTCAGAAAACCCAGGCCTTTTTTGATATGCTCAGGTAGGTCGCGTAAACTGGGTGTTAAAAAGGTCACTCACGTTGGTACGCGTTGCCCTGCACTCTCATCCATTTGCTTTCGAATGTGATTCATGTAGCTGAAATATATTTCGGCAATTGATGCGCGACGTAAACAATTTCGTCGCAAATGCGGGTAAATTACAAATCACAAATCACTGGACCACCTAAATCACTACATGTATAGAAATGCACAAATCACAGACATAACTAAAACCCAAGAGTGATGAAATAAAATGGACCAAATCGTGTGCGGTCGTGTGCAGCGTGCGGTCGACGCCGATTGTGACCAATCGTCCGCGCCGGCCGTTGGTGCGAGAGCGCGCGACGGTGGCCGGCGACGACGCCAGACGCTGCGGCACTCCGGGCCTCTGTGTGGCCAGGAGCCGGCCCTATCGATCTTACGTCAGTGTCCGATGGATGGTGTGCCTGAGTCCGGGCCCAGCTGAGCACTTCCATTAAGCGCTCCTCAGGGACTAAGCGTGGCCTTTGTATTCTCAGACGCAAAAACGCGCATGGGACACTCTCAGGCGATAAGATGAATTAATCGGCGATGATTGCTATCGATGCGGCTAGGCTCCTAAATGCGGTTTCAGGTAAAGTGAAAACGCGCTTAGATGAACAAGCGAAAAAGAGCTGGGATCACTGCATTATTTTAATGAGATTTAACCAGCGCTCGACTGCCGGTCGGCGCCATGCACGCCGGACCGGGGTGGGCAGGCGGCGGTTGACCGGCCCCCTCTAACTCATGAAGGGTTAGTTGCACGGTAAAAATAAGCACCCTGTTGAAAAGCTGGTGACGAGTACAGTTCGAAACTGGTCTCATTTTTTAGTTTTGTATAATGCATAATGTGTAAACTATTTACTCCCTATATACCCTTTATTATGGCCGCCTGCACGAGACCGAGACACGGCCTGGATCTCAAGGGCTGTGACCAATACAGCCTAGATATAGGCGCCACCGAACATGTAAAGGTCCGCACATTCCTATACTCGTCTAACTTCTCTGATTTGCTTAATATGTACGTGGAAAAATCGAGTTAAAGATACGGCGATTTTCGCAACGCTGCACAGTGGGCTCCGCCTTCGAAAGTGGTATGAAATTAAAATGAACTAATTTTAGCAATTTTTTTATTTTCGCGAAATATGCCTTTCCAAATGTTGTTTCTTACTCCTAATGGCTCTTGTGGTGGTTTCTCGTGCTTGAATGTTGAAAAAATCAGTACTTATCAATCCACAATTGGTATTTATTATACGTATTTATTTCCAAGAGCCTGTTTATTTCCATTTGTTTATATTAGGGTCCGGTTTTCTGAAGCCAGCTAGAAAAAAACGAAAAGGCACAGAGATACGACAGATGATTACCTTTTCATAATAACTTTATATCTTGTGTAGTGATAATAATTTTATATCAAGATATCTTGTGCTGACTTTTAAACTCAGGGTCACGTCAGGTCATTGACCAAGGGCAAGACTCGTTTGACCATGTTCCAAAAAATAAAAATGCAATAAAATTTTCTGGATTACATCCATTGACATGGAACTCGCCACACTGACAGAACATGACAAATGAAACAATCCTGCCATCTTGATTTTTTTGTAAATTTCCAGTTCATTGACCTTAGGTCATTTGAACTTTAAGCCGCTTTTACGTTTGCTATTAAGACCGTGGCATTGGTTCGATGGTTTTCAAACTTGAATATACATCCTGGTGATTTTCACACCATTTGCCCGTGTTATTGTATCGCCCTTGAACCATGATCTGGGACCAGGTCACGTTTTGTACCAAATTTTCAGGCTCGCAACACAACCAAGTGCAAATATTTGGCTTATTTGGTTTTGGAATGTTCATTGGTAGTCATGTGTGCTTCGGTAACACTTATGTATGGTAAGAACTTATTTAGCAAGGGTGACCCAATCGCGTTTGACCCACGCTGACCTGATGTGGCCTTTTGGAATATTACGCTTGTTTTCAATGCAAGCAGACTTTGTATGGCCGCAAATCAGAACTATAAGAACTAAGATAAGAACTATGCCCATGTATTCCCTCTATGTAGTTTGTGTTTCCCGTTTTTTTTTTGGTCGCCAAAATAACAATTTTTGACTTCGCGAAAATAGCTTTCCGACAAATACTACGCTCTTGCATTGCGGCCCTGCCCGCCGCCCGTTATCTGAGTGACTTCCTTGTGTGACCAATGATCATGAGGCAGATGATACGACAGACACCAGAAACGCCCGACGTATAGGCGTCAATACCATGATCTAGGCTGGTCTTTTTGACTCTGACGTGATAGATGTGCACTTCACATGTGTGCCAAACAAATTTGCGGCGTATTTCAGCCAAGAGACATGCTTATATATTCAGAAAAGCGCGACTTCTGCCCTACAAAAAGGCGAATTTTTCTCCTTTATTTTCCGCATTCCTAAAAGTGGTCAAACTTTGCCTAAAGTGCCCTTTTTCGCACCGCATGAGTAAACCAGGCCATCCTGCTAATGTTAAATCCCTTTTAACCCTATTCCCGGCAGGGGGGCGGAATCCGCCCCCGCTCGGGTTTTTTGCTTGTCAATTCCAGGCTTTTTAACGCAGCTTTACGAAACTTGGTCACTTTTCCTAGCTATTCTTTCTACGTGTCGTGACAAAATTTCAAAATTCTATTTGGCTCAGGGGCGGAGCCAGGCAACGTTTTTGGGAGGCACATCATGCCATTTTTGGCCATGTTAAGGGTAAAATGAAAATGTCTGCCAAAAACAGAGTTTTACAGCTAGAACTTAAAACTTTATATGGATGTATAGCTAAATAGTTGGGCAATGTGGAGATGTAATTTTGTTTATCTGAGTCATTTTATAAGGTCAGGCCAAGGTCAAAAGTCAAAATTTGTTTTTTCCCTATAATTTCGGCGCCGTTTTTTCAAATGTCAAACCCGGAATACATGTGACGTACAAGGGTGTCCTCCACTTGTGTACCAAGTTTCAGCTTGATATCAGGTCGGGTCACGGAGCTATGATCTAAAATGTCAGTGCGCGTACCCTATATCGCAGTAGCCATAAAATGAAATTTTTGAAATAGAGTGAATTCAAATGATTGAAAACGTTTACAGATAATATAAAATGCACACGAGATCATTCCAAGTGACCCCAAGGTCACTGGAGGTCATTTAAGGTCAAAGGTCACAAGTTGATCTGAGAAACGTGTGACCGTGACAGTTCCCCCTTTTTCATGTCCCTGGCACCGCCTATGCTAACATTATACAAACATTGTAATGCGATTTGTACTTCTTTAGTATAACATGACTAGCAGAAGCCAAAAAAGGGTGTTTGCCTCTTTTGGTCATTCAGTTGTTGGAAAACTAATCCTTTTATTTTTGAAACCTTGTGAACGCCCATGAATTTCCCCAAAATTTCAGATTTGCGGATCCATGGTAAAAGCCCTATCCATAATCTCTCGATTCATGCCGGTTTCATCGAAATCGGTCCATAAACAACGGAGTTATAAGAAGTCCAAAAGTACCCCCCATTTTGACATTTTTGCCCCTGTATCCACAAATTTCAAAATTTTGAAAATTTCTTTTTATAAAAATGTAGTTCACGTCACGGCAAATCGATTGCCGTTTGTTGCGATGAAATAGGACAAGTAGTTCTCGAGATCTCAGGGGGGGGGGCCGAATCCGCCCCCCCCCTGCCGGGAATCGATCATACCGTCTATCCCTCCGGGAATAGGGTTAAGCATATAGAAGTCTTGGTTATCAAGCTTTCCGTTAAAATTGTCAACAGAGTGATATGACCTAAAATAACCTTCGTTGACCCTAATATTGACCTTATTTGAAAATAATATACATGCTTCCTTCTAGTGTTGTCAAAGGCGTCCCAGCAGTACATTTACTTTGTTTGTGTGACTTACAGTTATGGAGATCTGGAAGGGATTCCCATGATCCCCCTGACCCGGTAAAGGTGAATCCGGGGGCCCCTCCAGCAAAGGGTGAATTTCATTGTCTAATATTTGTGTCTGCTGGACATGAATACTGAAAACATATTGAACAGTATGTTATAGATCGATTAAGTCAACATGTTCATTACAAAAACAACAGGATAGGATATTTCCTTCGGACCTGTTATCAGCAACTGGTCGTCCACGTACGCCGCATTAAACTTCTTCGGCAGGATCACCTGTGAAAAGGCGGCCTTTGCGGAGATCGCTCCGTCGTCCTGTGGGCCTGACAGGTGGCGATGCTGCGGCTCGGGTACGTTTAACGTCCGATCAGCTGGCGTCAGTTGTCTAATCGGCGCTCTGACCTACCTGCCATTCGGTCAGTGGCCCGATCAGCTGGCCGCCCGGCCAGTCTGTCATTTTGATCCGATCGGCTCACTAGTTAGCCTGCCGATTGAATGGGCCGTCTGATTACTTGACATCTGCCCGGTTCTGAACGGTACAGTTTGTCGCCAATCGATCTGCGATACGGTCTCCAGCCGGAAGTTTTTCGCAAAAAAACGAAAACAAAGACAAAGACAGATAAACAAAGACCCATCGAGCGGCGCTGCACGGCGCGAACACCACTTTCTCGCTCAGAAACAGAATTCATTAGCTCGAGGATTCAAAGATCTCTTCACTATGGCTCAACCAGCAGGAAAAAAATCGTTAAAACGGACTGGCAACTGCGATTTTCGTCGCTGAGACGGCGACTTGGTTAAAACGTGGAGGGAATTCGTTCCCGAAAACATTTCGCATGGCCATCCGACATCCGTAGATTATACCTAAGCGCGAAAAACCATTTGATCTGTCTAACGTACCAGTCGCTAGGTGTCATGCACGCCAACTGTGAATGCGTGAGCACTGGAACGGTCGCGGTGTACCCTAGAGGGCCTCGTGTCATGACTTTGTCATTCAGTTCGAAGAGTAAAAGAACAAATATTTTGCTTCCACTGCCTATACCCTCTGTTACCCATCAAGATCATTCACTCTGCAACGAGGAATAAATCAGCCGTTCACGACGTGAGTGTGACATTTCCTTTAGAGAAGCTGCAGAGTCAAATTCTTGATAACTTTCGCAACACCTTAAACGCATTGGAAAATGCGTCACTACTCACGGACGTATTATGCCTCCAGCGACAAGCAGACCTCTGGACCAGTTCCTATACCAATGCGAAACGAATGCGCTTGCATTGTTTCAAACTAAGTGTAGTCAACTTGATGAAGAGCTGAAGATAAATTAGGTGTGCACGTTTCTCGTTTATAGACAGATGAAGGGCCAAAAGTGTCTTTTGTACGCCATGTTCTCCGTTGTTTTGGTTCAAAGTGGTCGACGAGGCTGACGTTATACTTACCAAAGGTTTCGGACATTTGTCAGATATCATTTCCTGTTTTCGTCGCCGTAATATGAAGCTGTGTCCTACACCTTCCCTTCGTATATTCAGGACATTCGAATACTTAGGATCTTCATTTCGGATGTTGGGTGACGCTTAGGGTAGCGGACCTCAAACAGCAGGTCGGCATTATTCAGCCTTTCCCATATCCCAGTCAGTCCCTCTCCGTTTCTGAAGGAACGCAAACGTCTTATGTGGCTTTCTTTACAAGGAGCATATATTACTTTCTGTCCTTCTTGCCGCTGGTTTTCAGCTTCTGACACCACGCCATTCTTGCTCCAGGGAAGATTTCTGGAGGACGTCGTCTGTGGCTTTGCGAATCAAAAGTTTTCTTCTCTAGTGATTTTCTCAGCGTCTGCCTCCAGAGAACTGCACCTGGTATTCAGCAGTTTCGATGGGTCTGCAAACGGCCCCTGTTGTTGGTCTCCTGAGGAAGACAGTGTTCCACGCAGAACGCTGCAGTGCGCTGGACCCGTACTGTTACCCGATCTAGTTTAGTCCATTTGGAACCCCAGGGAGGATCCGAACGGGGCAAACTTTCACAATCTTACTTTTTCGTATCCTTGAATTCTACTTAACTCCTTTGTGTTTTGCTCAGCGGAGCGAAGTTCAGCTTGCAGAACTTTGTTTCTGAGGGCCAGCTGTCGCCTCTCGCTGAGAATCTCGTTCCTCTTCGCCACGATGAGCAGTTAATTAGGTCATCAGCTCAGCTTGACTTCGATGGTAAGCATGCCGGATTCCTACAACCGGAACATAGTTACCATTTCTTGTATCATGTCCAATAAATCGTTGGGTTGCATTGTGGGGTGATCTCAACTAAATAACAGAGACAAAAGGGGAAGTCCTTAAGACTAGCATATTAATGGACGATAAGGTGGTTGTGGCCCAAATGTTAGTGGACAGCTTTAAAGTCCCTCACAGAGCATTCTCAAGTTTGTGTTATCCATGCAAGGTCCTAGTAAAGATGATCTCGCTGTTAATATGTGTATATATATACATATATATATATATATATATATATATATATATATATATATATACTGATATCTTTTGCATGCTGAGGTGTTATGGGTCCCAAGATGCTCAAAAGGAAGAAAACAGTCCTCATGATGACTACGGCGAGAACATCATAGAGGACCTAAATGTTATTAGGTGTGACACAGTTCCTCACAAACAGGCCCGGCTAGTTTAGTGATTCTGGAACAGCAAACGAACATGACACGGCACCCCAGTGGAAAGACTGAAGGTAAATTAAACGAAGCAATTCCTCGGGAGATCGAGCTCACTGGTGAGAGGATGACGCTGTGCAGTCTGACCCTTCAGCAAGCTAGAATGGCTTCCGAAGAAATAGGGAGTACTAATGACGCAGCTCACAGCAGTGACTTTGATTCGAGTAAACATAACTTAAACCGTCTGCCTAAACTGCTTCCAAGCAGTGCCAGTCGGCACCTTGTCCTGCACCGTCTTAGATATATTTAAATCTGCGGCTCGCGATTGGACAGGCATACATGTGGCAGGACAGTTTCGTACCTTATGGCTCAGTTGAAAAGATGGGTTCTGAATGGTTCAGAACAAAATGCATTATGCTGTGACATGGCCTCGGCACACTGGCCGATAGCTGCTGTGGTGTTATACCCCAATCCTCCCAGGACTGGAATCGCTGACGCAGACCGGTAGTAGCCAGCTCACGAGAAGTTTCATTAGTTCGCCATTTTAACGAAAAAAAAACAAAAGAAAACAGCAGCAACGAAAGTAACCACAGACAGATATTGAGAACTGATTGATATACGCATGGGAATAATAGCTGAATGAAAATTATCATATTCCTTTCCACAGGTATAGCTTGATTTCATTTTACACCTTGTTTGCGTTGAGACTGATTTCGGTTTATAGTCGTGTAGTATTTGCTGTCGTTCCTGTTGACAGAGAGAGAACACACTGCAATGCCGAGGTTCTCGTCCGCAGAACGCCTCTGTTGGCGTTCTCTCGAAATCGTGCCATCCTGTCGAGGAAACAGCATGCCGCTATCCTCAGTCGGTGAGTTGAATCTCAAGTCCTTTTATTTGCCCTGATTGGCTGTTTTTTCTGAAGGGCCGATGATTATTTAGCACAGATCTGCATTTTGTGATGCTGCCAGTTGCACCACTTGGCACTCGGACAGCGCACAGCATAAGCAGTCGTCGTAAGTCCCCTCAGACGACGCCAACAGCTTTGCGAAATGACGGCAATCTCTCCTCAGAAGGGCGAAGACGCCCGCTAATTTGAGCCGTAATGAGCCGATCCTGCCCGGGGCAGCGGGGCGTGACGGCCGAGTCCCAGCTGGCGCGTCGGGGGGCCGTCGGTCCGAGACCCCGTTCTGCTTTGTCACGGCCAGCTGCGGTCCGCTGAGCCCCGGAGACGACGCACCCTCCGCCGGATCTGCCCCGCAGGCGGCCGTCTGTCGGATCTGCCCTGCACACACTCACTGTCGGAGCTCCCCTGCAGATGGCTGTCCATCGGATCTCGGGCCGCAGATCCACAATTTGAGAAGCTGTAATGATAACCCAGCCCCCCAAAGATTTCTCATGCGACCACTGACTGCTCTGAAAGTTGAATAACGGGGCGACAACATACGTTCTATGGACTCACAACCCGCAGTTTTGAGACGAACTGCTAGTAGTAGTAGCAGTACTTGATTAACCCGCGCAAGACCGTCGCTCGGCGACGATCACCCTCCACTGGGGAGGAGGCAGTTGGCTGCCTCCACTCTAACTCACGAATGGTTGGTCGCACGATAAAAATAAACACACCTTTGGAAAGCTTGTGACGAGTACAGTTCGAAACTGGTCTCATTTTGGTTTTAGATATAATGTAAGCAATTTACGTCCTATATATGTTTATTCATAGCCGGCTGCATGACACCGAGAAACGGTCTGAATCTCAAGGGCTGTGACTAATAATGCATAGGTTAAGGCACCAGCGCACAAGTAAAGGTCTATAAATACCGATACACATCTAATTTCTCAGATTTGTTCAATATATGCGCCGAAACGTTGAGTTAAAGATACGGCAATGTTCGCGCGGCTGTAGGCGTGTGCCGCAGCCGTACGCAGTACGAAATTAACGGGAATTTTTATTAACAGGAATTTTAGCGTTCCTTTATTTTCGCAAGAAAACCTATCCATGTAAATTTGATTTATCTTAATGGTTCTTGTGGCGGTTTTTCATGCTTAAATTTTGGAAAAATTCATTAGTTGGCAATCTTCACAACTGGCTGAGTTTTATTCGCGAGAGCCTGTTTATTTCCAAAATATGCAATTTTTCAAACTTTTTGAGGTTCTTGGTATTACTTACATTTCTACAAGTCAGTTCTGCCGTTTTCTACCCATTCTGAGTAATTCATCCATGATTTTGACGGTGGTACATTTTGGCTCGCAGCAGGTATTGGTGACCTGACCTCAGGTCAATGGCTTGAAATCATTGATACTTTGCCCAATGACGGTAACTAGATGTCTGCTTCACTCCACACTAAATATGTTATGAAATGTCGCGTCAATTTCCGAAAAAAACGACGACATGGCTTAAAAATGGGCTTGACCTTAGGTCAATGACCCGGAAAGTTCCGAAAAATCTGAGATAGCAGATTTGTTGCATCTATCAAGATGACTCATTCCTGGAAGTATTATTGTAATGTCTTGTTTTTCGAAAAAGTTAAAAGGCGCTAAACGTTTTTGGACATAGGTCCGTTTGACCTGAACTAGGTCAGGCATCTGACGTAACCTGAGGTCAAAACTTTGACACAAGGCGTAAAAATGATCAAGAAAAAGGTACACAAAGGTTCGTGGCTCTGTGTTTGTTTGTTCTCTCGCAGTCTCAGTAACACCTCGGGGGGGGGGGGCGGTCAACTGCCCTCCCACCAGCCGAGGGCGCGTTAAAAAGCCATCCACACTGCTTGTGGTTATTGTGACCCTCACGTTAATAAAATGCAGATTTGAACATGCAGGATGAAAACAGACATACACAGCTATTAAAAAGCCGTCCATAGTACATGTGTCCATCATGGCCCTTACGTCAATAAAATGCGGATATGAATATGCAGGATAAGAACAGACATACACAGTAGACAGAAAATACAAATATGAAAGCGAGCATGATACTGCAGTACCTTTTAACCCGATACCACCTGGGGGGAAGGGGTTTCAAACAGAACACGCCGTCGGTTTTTCTTGAATAAATCATCCGTTTTTACAGATCTTAGCACCAAAATCATTTCCATGCTAGGTCAGACCATGGAGATATGGCGTCGTAAGTGAAACCTTGTACGCATGTCTTCGCCTCTTCGGGCTGTGGCGCGAACATGGATCGTTTTTTTCATGATATTTGCGAATATAATGTAGGGACTGTTTGGATTTACAGAGGACACGATCCTCAGCAGGATGTTCAACCGTGATACATCAATATTAGAGGTCATGCTGGGTCACATGCATGATGACGACTGGACGGACCTTCATTGTGGGTGATAGAAATGGTTGCCGCTGGCCTTCCCTGTCGTTCAAGACGGACAAGCAAATCTATATGCGCCTATTAGCAAGGTTCACCAAATGCAACGTGGATTCATGGAAGGTCACGCCAAAGGTAGATATCAAAACGAAAGGAATTATAACATTGTCTGTGGAAGATCGTTCAGGTGTTATGAACGTGCAGGAAGGATTATTGTTCCTAGTCAAAAAAAGAAAAATGATTATCTGTCCAGACCTGGTTTGGCCTTGATCCAATCAACAACAGAGAGCGCAGATTTAATTATCATGAGATGTCATTTCAGTTCTATACTTGACGCAGTCAAGAATCCCGCGAGCAATTATTAATCTTTGTCAGGAAAAGTAATGCAGCTTTATCTGACCTGACTTCGACTGACCTTGACTGGATGAAAGTCAGGTACTGCAAAACTGACCATTAGAAGGTTTCACTTCTGTCCTTTCTGTCACATGGACCGAAACGGTTGCGAGTAAGTACTGATCTTTGGCATGTAAATTAAAAACAATATTTCACCTGACCTAGGTTGACCCTGACCCGGCATGTTTTGGATTTTTGGTATGCTTCTGATGAAGAAGATTGTACCTTTTCCTTTCATACCCATTTGAAGGCTCTAAGACCAGTATTGCCGATGGCATGATGTATAAAACGATGCCAATTTTTCCGACGTCGTGTTATGCGTTTTGCAAGACCTGTGACATCATCAGTCACGTGGCCATGGTGAACATAGTATTTTCTGAACCGTAAGACTCAGGGTTATCGAGCAGAGGTGGACCAGTTCAGATCCGACGGTTGGATCCTGAGATAGAAGGGATACCCTTGTTGACATCCCCCTGGCGGTCGCGGATACAAAAACAAGCCAGGCGGTGCCGGGTTAATGTGACACGTCGATGTTGGCAATGACGGTAAAGTTCATTTTTGTACGACATGGTAAGTCACTGGTCACACGGGCCACTGGATCAAATGGCGATCAAGTACCCCATTCAGGAAATCAGGTTGCTCAGACACGTTCACCCAAATACAACTGGCTCTTTTGTCCTCCGTAGTCACGCCATGTGCTTCTAAAAAGATACACCTGACGAGAAAGTACTACTTTTTGTAACATTTCAGTCGCGTGATGACCGTTTTCCTTTTCTGAAATAAAGCTACACAAATTAAGAGAAAAGTCGCTAGTATGACTAGCTTGTTGTATTTCCTAGCATGACTCCACATTCGTTCATAGTCAACTTTCTGTACCAAGTTTGCTCAGGTGACTGAAATGGCCGTTTTGAGACTTTTGTTCCATAGTTCTTGCGTCTTGCACGGGAATCTGAAATCCGCATTAATCCGACACCATCTGAGGGGATGTCAAATAGGGCACCCTCGGTTTTTCTGGAATAACTTCTGAACTGTTACTGTTGGCCCAACCAAATTTTCAGTGCGCGTTCATCAATCTATTTTACAAATTTCGACATCAAAACCATTTCCATGCTAGTGTAGTTCATGGAGATATAACGTCATTAGTACACCTTTGCATGCATGTTTTTGCCTCCTCGGGCGAGGTGCTAACATCCCTCGTTTTTTTGTAATATTCGCGAATATAATGGGTGAATTATTTAGATATACATAGAACATGGCCCCCAAAAGGACATACAACCGTTACACGTCAGCATTAGAAGTCATGCTAGGCCACATGTCAAATTGCACTTGGACTGATTTGCATTGTGGGTGATAGAAATGAAAATACATGAATGAATATATAAATAATATAAATGAAATGAATGAAATGAATATATAAATAGAAATGGTTGCCGCTGGCCTTCCCTGTCGTTCAAGACGGACAAGCAAATCTATATGCGCCTATTAGCAAGGTTCACCAAATGCAACGTGGGGTCATGGAAGGTCACGTCATGGTCAGATGTCAAAACGAAATGAAATACAACATTGTCTGTAGAGGATCGTTCAGTAGCAGCAGAGAACAAGTACTGTTCCTAGTCGGAAAAAGAAGAATGACTATCTGTCCTGACCTGGCATTACCTTGACTCGATAAAGATCAGAGAGCGCGGATTTAATTATCACGGGAAATCATTTCAGTTCTGGAGTTGAAACGGTTAAGAATCCAAGGAGTAATTATTATCTTTGTCAGGAAGAGAAATGCAGCCTTATCTGACCTGAACTAGACTGACCGTAACTATATAAAAAGCAGGTAATGCAAGACTGTTGATCAGAAGGTTCTTTTTGTCACATGGATCAAAACGGTTGCGAGCAAGTATCAATTTTTGGCATGTGAAGTAAGACCAATCTTGCGGCTGAGCTAGACTGACCTTGGACTGACATTTTTTAACGCTTTGGCATGCTTACGATACAGAAGATCGTGGCATATTGTTTGGTACACAGTTGAAGCTTCTAAGACCATTATTGTCGATGATATGATGTACAAATCGTCAGTTTTTCCGACGTCGCATTGTGCGTTTTACGTATCCTGTGACGTCATCAGTCACGTGGCCAGGGTTAACATAATATTTTCTGAATCGCGAGATTCAGGGCCATCGAGTGATGGTGGGCGGTTTCAGATCATAGTGTTAAATCCTGATATAGCAATAGGTGCCGTTTTTGACATTCCCAGGCGGTCGCAGGTACATAAAGACGTCAGGCGGTGCCGAGTTAAATGAGGAATGCTGAAAGTAGGTCATACAAGCAGACCAACAAATAAATATTTCATTTTTATCCTGACTCATTAACGACAACGAGCCTCGACTCCAGTTTTAGGTTAATCATTCTCATTCCGTCAGAAAATCGGGGATTGAGGGGCCTGAAAACACAGGCGACACATCATTAACTTTTACCTCTATCGAGCACAGGCCAAAACGCTCTCCAATTAGCTCTGAGGGATCGATATGGTCAAACTCTCTAGAATGCCCTCGGGCGCCAGTCCAAACTTTAAATGGAGATGGAGTGATACCCGTCCCAAACCAGTTTCCTTCCTACACGGCATCTCTCCTACGCCAGGCGGCTGCCCTCGGGTGGGCCCTACCCTCAGCACATTCGGCACAAATTAGGCCGCCACCCGTCCTGCCGTCTCTCGTCACCAAAGCAACATCCTCCAGGAGACCGTGGGCAGATGACAGTGGGCGGCGGGTAACGGGCAGCGAACAGCGGGCACAGGTGGGTGAGGGTAACGGGAAGAGGGCAGACCGGCCAGCGGGGATCCGGTACCGAGTCTGCGGCGTCTTCCCTCCGTTACCGGCCCGCAGCCGGGCTCCGGCCCCGGCCCGCCGACAGGACCGGGCCGGCTGGCTCCGGCCACCGCGGCCGATCCAATAAGCGGCGCCGGCCGGCCACGCGCGGTCACGGCCCGTGATGGGCGGCTGCTGTATTTCAAACGGGCGGCGGCCGGTCGCGGCCGGCGTCGACACGGCCTCCATTGAGTCGGCCGGACGGGTTGATATGTCGGCGGCGGCGGCCGAGTGCTCTCTCCGCAGCAGTCGGCACGTTATTGGCCGCCGGCGGCGCGCTCGGCACCCGCCAACCGGCCTCTCTCAGCGGGCCAAGTTCGGGGTCGAAATTTCATCATCGCCCGCGGCGGCACCGGAACAAATAGGCAATCAGTCCGAGAACAGCGGAATCGAGGTGGCATTCAGCGTGCCTCTGCAAGCGCCACCGAATTTGTCAAAAAGTTAGCGGAGCACTTTGTCTGCTGGCGGAAACTGTCCCATCTGATAGGTAGGGTAACAGCAGCTGAATGTTCCCCTTCGCAACTCTCCTGGCACATGATTGGAACCTTCTAGAAAGTAATTTGTGGATGCTTCCTTTTTGCGGTAAAGGCGTAGTCGGCGAAAAAGACAGTCTTCCCGTCTGTCCTTCCAAAGTAACGTGCGAGACCTTGACATGAAACCTTTTTAGGCTGTGCCTTTTACTACTGTCATATTAAATTCCACACTTCCCCAGCTTGTTACATTTCAGTCATCATCTGTTCCTTTGTGGCGAGGTACAACTAGATTGATGGTTGCTGTATTGATAGACTATATGGATTATAAAGGTCGTGACAACCCTGCAATGTCTCACGGTGCCAGCATTATCGCCTCTGAGTAATGCATTACGACAATGTATGCATGGCTTCGTTCCGAATATCACACTAAAAATAGCACATGTTTCGCACGAAACGATTTATGATGGCCAGCACAAAAAGCGACAATGATTGTCAATGATAACGGTTATTAGCAGGTCGTATCGACCGCAGTCATTCCATACATTGGTCTGTTATCAGTGAAGGTCAGGAGAACTCTTCTGTGCGCTGTCAGTGATACTCCGGTGGCCTGTGAATTGTGCCGCCCTATAACCCGCGCAGTGGAAGGGGGATTCGCGCTAACGCGCACTGGAAGGGGGGTACACAAGGACCCCTTCTGACCTCAGAAACAGAACGAGCTAAAGATATGGAATTTTGTGGACAGAGCTGGGCCACAACAATTTTTTATTTTGGGCAATTCTCATGATCTTATGTTAATATTTTGAAGGTCAAATGTGGTTGAAGAGGTCAACTTTGGACACTTTCCCGGCCTGTACAGGCCATTGCATACAACTTTTCGAACGAAACGGGAAAAGGGCATTTGTATGGGCGTTAAAACGTAGAACACGACAACTTCCATTCATTTGGCGTCTTGACTGAGGATTTCAGGTCAAGGTCATGTCAGGTTATTGACCTATGCCGTCATTTTTTTCATCTTTTGCAGATCAGATTTCGAGCACACGAAATAGCTTGAGTGTAAATGAGGGCGCTACACGCATCTTTTGGCGTATTTTCAGCGCAGGTAGCCAACATTGGTACATTTAACCACTTCCGGCGTTTATATTTAAGTATGTATGTATGTGTATTTATGTCTATACATATGAGTATCAATGCATCAAACGTGTTTTTAGTAGGGTCTTTGAATGCCTATTTCATACAAATCGACATATTGCAAATAAATCTGGACCAGGTCACAAAATAATTACCGGTGGCCTTTGATGACCTTGACCTGCACTGACCCTGGTATATGTAAGCGTATCAGCGTGCGCACAGGTGTTTTTATGAGGGCCTCTGAATGCATATTTCATAGAAAGCGACGTGTTGTAAGGCAAATCTGGATCAGGTCAAGATCAGATCAGGATCAGGTCAACAAGCTGGCTAGCCTTGACATTTGATGACCTTGACATTTATTGGTCCTGGGTTTGGTCTTGGTACGTCCATCACTTATGCCCGAATGACGTCGCCTGGTTGTGTTCAAGCGGTAATCTCCGGTAGAACGCCTGTCCTTTCACACTGTTCCCAGTTGTCAGCGACAACCGTTATTTTCATTATGTGTGCTTGACTTCCGATGTTCCAAACTTCAAAAAATTTCGTTCCGTTTTCGATTTTTCTGCGTCAATCAACGAGTTATTCAGTTCCCATAAATATCACAAAGTAACAGCAGCCAGTTCAGATCCGCTCTCGAGAATTTCAAGAAAAACAGATGGGGGCACCAAAAGACCCCCTTCCAGTGCGTGTGATAAAGCTGTCGTTTCGGACGCTGAACGTAGTCGTGGTGACCCGGCGGCGGATCGGCTTCTTCATCCGGCACACCTGTTTACTGCGATTTACCGCAGTGGTGCGGAAAAGTTCGGTGCTTTCCTTGAAAACCCTCCTTCAACAGAGTGTGACCGTGACGCACCAGGATTGGGGATTCAGCGTTGGTCGAATGCAGTATAGCCTGGCAGTTCCACAATCTGCTGCCGGCGGCGGCGGCGGCAGCACCAGAATCCAGCCGGGATTTGCACGCCTCATCGACGCTTTAAAGTACCGATTTTTTTTTTAATATGTGTGGCGTCCACATTTCCAAATGCAGTGCTGGACTGCTACGACGCCTCTGGCGACGAGGAGGGAAGAAACAGGTTAACATTAAGCCTGAAGAAAAATATATTTAATACACATGTAAATGTTAAATGTCATGTTGCATGCTCTCGCATCTGGAACTTTCCTATTTGTTTCGACAGAGGTATATTGACATTTACACCTAAATTAATTTTTGGACGTTGAGAAATAATGGTTTAGAACTGATTCTGGAACCGACTGATGTCATTCTGAACCGAATTCTGAATGATGCAGGTTCGGAAAATTCCCGTTGAGTCAGAATTCGAATCGATTCAGCAAGCCATGAGTCAAATGCGAAACCAATTCACCCGAAGCGTGCTCAAACGCAGGTCTGGTACAGAATTCCAAAATGTAGATAGTCCAGTCTGATTTTACCGGTTGAAGTATGTGTGGCATAAAGCGGAAGTCGCGAAAAGGCACTTGGGATCCAGCACTGTACCCACTAATCCTGCGGTTATGTCATTTAATGAGATGAAGTATGATAAGAATGCAGCGAAAATATGAGTTAGAAATATCGTGCATATTCACCTCGCGTAGGGGATGAAAAAGGGCATACAGATGTCGGTTAGGTACGATAAATGGACTAAGAACACCACGTTAGTCGCGCTCCCGGCGCTGCGGACAATGAAAAATGTAGTTCCAGCAAGGCGTCATATACAGAGATATGCACTTGCTTCGTCGTTGTTTTCTAACTTGACATTAACGTCACTTTTATACGCAGCACGTACCAGTCACCTACATCGTCCACAGGTACGAGGAGGTATGTAAAGCCACAGACGCGTTGTTGAATTTTGTGCTGAACACCACATGCCTCCACTGGTGATACGGCCTGTGTCGTTGGTCAGCGGTTACAATGACGAAGGTAAAATCATGTACAGGTTTCTTCTGAAATCGTGACAGATAAATAATGATATTTAAGCCAATTAAAGTGACACCCTTCACCACGAAAGCAAACAGTAAGACATTACCAAAATAATGAAAATTCATGGCCGACCGGCCACGTACAGCAAAAATCCAAACATAGCGCGGACAAGCCTTTTAAAGTCAGTGAAGCGTGTTATTGGCCGGCGACATCACAATAGGGCACTTAACAGTATAGTGGAAGCCGCTGTTGACACTAGAGCGAAAAATGCAGGCTGTCGTATCCGAGAAAATTGGAAATGGTTAGTTGGCTGACAGGTGGGGATGAAAAGTGTTCTTCATAATTGAAGAAAGCAGACGACTGTATAACGAGAACCATAAACTGATGCCTGACAAAATACAACACTTGACTCTAGACTAAGGACCTTAACAAGGAGAGAGACTTAGCCGCCTGCACGGTCATGTTTACAACAACAATATACAAGCACAATGATGAAAAAGCAACACAAGTAAACCATACGTGATGAACAAGTAATATAAACATCAGGTTTATATCACCGTGACGCGCAACGCTATTAAAATGAGTCTTTCCCCGAGATCCGATAAACTTTGAACGCCTTTGCGTAGTGCAATCATCGTGAAAAAAGTAGCTCGTCTTTACAGTCGTTCCACAGATGCTGAATGCCTTTCAAAAATAGCACGCACATCAGTTTCTAGGATACGCAGGTAGTTGGATGCACCACGACATCACAGCTTTACGAAATGATTACGAGCTTTCAGCCAAGCAGCGATGAAATAATTAACTGGTTTAGCTTATAAAGTTTCCTCTCTCCCTCCTTCCTTCTCCCTTCCTTCCCCCTCTCTCCCTCTCTCTCTTTCTCTCTGTGTTCCCTGGTGTGTCCGGGCGAGCCGCTGAAGGTCCCCGGCCAGACCCTGCCTGGCTCGGGCTGGACTAGCGGGGCCACGCCGGCCGCCGCAGTACGGCGCCGGCAGACGGCGCGGCGCCAGCAGCCGCACTCAGCGCGACCATGACTCCGTTCCCAGCAGGTGGGTGCCGCGGCCGCGGCCGCGCGCCGCCGCGCACCGCCGGCTCAGGAGAGGCTCGAGCGGGCACTTTGTGTGGTGCACACTCGTTACAGAAAAGCTGTAGCCTGACTGCCTGGGTCGTTGTTGCAGTTCTACTTCCCCTTGAAAAGCTGTTTTTTTCTACGCTGATCTGGCGAGAAATTGGACGATGGTGATGTGATGATGGGATGATGAACATTTTGTTTCCCGCCGTTTATTCTCCTGTGACGGTTTTGAGGATGTTGCATTCTGGTTAAACAGGCCAGGGTTATGTGTTTTTAATCCCTTCATTAAGGCACGTCGTGCCTTTATGAAGACACGACGTGATCTTTGATTTATCCAGAGCCAATTTGCGGTGTATTTTTAGAAGAGTCGCGTTACTAGGTCTTAGCATCTCAATGGTATCTAGGAACAAAAAGACTATTTTACCATGCCTTATTAGGTTTTCAGAGGTGAAATCAGGATTTCCCATACAATGTCACCTAGTAGCACCGGCTGACAAACCATTTCGTGTCACTGATATGACTCATTTGACTGGGTTTGAAACTTTGTTAGAATTTACATCAGCGCCATCCGCTTGGAGTATAATGGACAAAACATTTCTTCTGTCTTATTTTGACCCTTATGAATATTTTATTGTTCTCGTGAAACCAAATAGATTTGCATGTCTTTCGCCAGACTTAGAGCAGGTATTACGTCAGGTGGGAAGTAATTCCGTAAACTTTCATGGTTTAATGTACCCATTAGCCTAGCTACATTTCTTCCTGTTTCGTGTGGTTGGAATGCTGATGATTCTCTGAGCTATTTGACGATTGCAGGCTTCTAAGATGTTATTCTGTTTAAAAATACAGCTATGCATTTTTCCGTTTCTGCGGTTACTGTTAGACTATGACAAAGCCAAGTACAAACAGAACGTGGCAAGTTATTATGATTAACGTCAAGGTGTTGAAAGTTCCGTTTTGAATATGCTGCTAGTACGGAAAATAATGTTTGATTAGCACATGCTAGAGTTATGAGCATTGAGAAGGATAGCTTGCATGCCTCTTGAGGAAAGCAACGACAAAAAACTGCCTATGAGTCGACTGAAAGCCATTTTGATTTCATATAAATGCAGTAACATCACATGACATAGAAGAAGTCACTGACCATTCCGACCCTGATGTATCGTCCAGCATGTGTCAAAACATATATCAAATGTATCAAATGTATCGAAATGCCATGTATCAAAAACAGGTTTCATGTTTTGCCCGACTGCTAAGGAGGAAGCCAGATATGGCTCAGATCGAGAAAAACGACTAGCAAGCCCTCGGAAATGACGTAACACTTCGATCTGACATGACCTGGAAATATCATATGTTGTACATATTCAATTAATACGCGACCCTCTGGTGTCTGCATTGTTGAGGTAGCTTTTCCGTTTGTCACGAGCCTTTTCTACACGTGCATTTGAATTCTGACTTTATGTTCTGTATTCCTCCTTGTGCAAGGCCCTTTAGAAATCCCTCCTGATGATGGCTCCCGAACGAAACGCTGAGTTTAATATGCTTTTTAATTTGTAACTGATTTATATAACAAAACAGCCCTTCCCATTACATTGTAGGTCGTTCATTAATCGAATAAATACATGTCTATACACAGAGTACTGAGGAGCCATTCTTCAAGACATTGAACTACTATAGGATGTAAGTTCAGCCATTGCAAATTCAGGTTTTTGATTCTGGACACACGTCTGCAGTCTAGGAAAAACATCATGAATGTAATGATGGCTTAGTATTAATCGGTTAGTAAACATTTTGGGAATTAATACGAATTAAGCTTTTTAATCCGTATATCCGACAACAGAAGCCCCGAAACAAAAAGACATCCATGCTAATAGAAACATATTTTGCAGTTTTGTGCAAAGATCGGGCCTCAATCGCCCTTCAAATGATGACACACGTTGTCACCATCAGTTCATATGCAGAGGTAATAAATGGAATGTACAGATGTCGGTAATAGAAAAAAATGAAATATATTATTTCGTGACACAGTTCGTCGGTAGCCAGAAAGCAATATTTGTTCAGCAATGCTCAAAGGGCTTTTGTTAGAATTATGGGTAAGGCATATATTTGGTTTGGCTGTTTCATTTGTTTAGGATGACTCGGTATGCCATGCCAAGAACTTTCGCCAGGATTTGTAGGCAATCTGTAGCCGTCCGGTGACAGTCCGTGGTAATGCATGCGTTTCAAACGGCAAATCCAGGTTCGTAGGACCGTATGTTGGCTGATTTTACGGGCCCTAAACCCAGCTCTAGCCCAGAAACACCGGAAAGCACCGTGTGGTACTGTAGATCTTGTCAGTCTTGGACCACTGTCATTACCTTTGGCAAGCAGAGCACGTGAATCTGAGCGAAAGAAAGATAATGGTACTGGAGGTGTCTCATGACCAGAAACCATCGTTTTAACGAGCTGATTCGCTTTTTACCAGTTTATTATGCAGATCAACAATGATATGGCTCCTTATGGATCGAGAACTTTAGCACACCAACGTGCATTGTTTTGACCCCGCCCGTGATAGCGTTCTTCCACGCACATCCCGTCTTGGGTCGGGAGGAGTCAATTTTACTCCGTTCTAAAATCAAAACTAGTGGTGATTAAGGGCTGAAAGTGGCATTATTTGATAACCTCCTTCTTGGTCTTTCTAAAATTATCCTATTTGACGTACTCGGCACGTTACATCTACGGTCAGATCAGGTCAAATGGAGGTATTATGGCTTATGGTTGGCTTCGGCGACCGTCACTTTTTTGTCGGTTTGGTTGCTCTGAGTGTCTTCGAAATTCGAATACGGTTCAGATATTCTCGTCATATCTTTGTGACACGATTTCAAGTGAAAGACACCCAAGAGTCATCCGAGGTCATGTTAGGCCACGATTCTCGCTGGTGGTTACCCGGTTTTCGACGCACATCGAGGCGATAACCCCCAGATCTAAAACTTAATGTCTCAGCAAATTATGGTCGGATCGAAAACAAAAATAAAGCAGTTATATAATCGTAAGTCATTTTTGTAGGGAAAGGTATTATGAGTTTCAGGAAAACAAAGTAAATCATTCAAAAGATATGCAAGAAAAACAACTGGTGGTTGAAATTGCCCCCACTCCCGTTCTTCACGACGGGGTGGCCTAAAAACCGATATCTCAATGTGTTCCACTGTGCCACTAACAGACGACTCCGCAGTGCTATGAGAATTGTTCACCGTGTCTCCGACCGACCTCGTCGGGTCAGCCGTGCCTCCGAGGAAGATATGGGCCTCTGTAGCTTTTCTGAGCATTTTAGCCGAACTTTGAGACTTCAAATTTCTATTCGTTCCGCCAACGACTTTCACAGCACTCATCATGCTTCATGCAATCGATTGGGAACGATTAGTCAACAAAAGACAACCCAGATCTCCGTAAAGGCATGGGCGCCGCCACCGGAGGCACAAAGACCACATGCATCCCCCAGTTGGCGGGACAATACACAATTGACGGAGCTTTATTGGAGAGTGCCTGTTTATTTTCAAAATATGCATTTTTTTCAAACTTTTTGAGGTTCCTGGTATTACTTACGACTGTACAAGCTAGTTCTGTCATTTTCTACCCATTCTGAGTAATTCATCGCCGATTTTGACGGTGGTACATTTGGCTCACTACAGCTATTCGTGACCTGACCTCAGGTCAATGGCTGGAAGTCATTGATACTTTGTCCAATGACGGTAACTAGATGTCTGCTTCACTCCACACTAAAAATGTTATGGAATATTCCGTCAATTTCCGAAAAAACGACGATATGTCTTGAAAATGGGCTTGACCTAAGGTCAATGACCTGGAAAATTCCGAAAAATCTGAGATAGCAGATTTGTTGCACCTATCATGGTCACTAATCCCTGAAAGTAGTATTGAGATATCTTGTTTTGCAAAAAAGCGAGAGGGCGCTAAACTTTTTTGGGCATAGGTCGGTTTGGCCTGACCTAGGTCAGACACCTGACCTGACCTGAGGTCAAAATTTTGACACGAGATGTAAAATTGATGAAGCAAAATGTACACGCAGTTTCGTGACCCAGTGTTGGTTCCTTCTCGCGCAATCCCAGAAAAACCTCAGGGGGGACAGTTAACTGCCCCCCAATCGGGGACGGGTTAAAATGAAGGACACAATGCTTGACATTAGCCCGTCCCCGACTGGGAGACAGTTGACTGCCCCCCTGAGGTTTTTCTGAGATTGCGAGAGAACAAACAAACACAGCGTCACGAAACTTTGTGTACCTTTTGCTCCATCAATTTTACAACTCGTGTCGAAATTTTGACCTCAGGTCAGGTCCGTTGCCTGACGTAAGTCAGGTCAAACGGACCTGTGTCCAAAAAAGTTTAGCGCCCTGTAACTTTTTCGCAAAACAAAATATCTCAGTAATACTTTCAGGGATTGGTGATCGTGATAGATGCAACAAATCTGCTATCTCAGATTTTTCGGAATTTTCGGGTCATTGACCCAAGGTCAATCCCTGATCCCATTTTTAAGACATGTCGCCATTTTTGGGGAAATTGACGAATATTGCATAGCATTTTTAGTGTGGAGTGAAGCAGACATCTAGTTACCGTCATTGGGCAAAGTATCAATGACTTCCAGCCATTGACCTGAGGTCAGGTCACGAATAACTGTAGTGAGCCAAAATATACCACCGTCAAGATCGACCATGAATTACTCAGAATGGGTAGAAAATAGTAGAACTGGCTTGCACAGACGTAAGTAATACCAGGAACCTCAAAAAGTTTAAAAATGTAGCATATTTTGGAAATAAACAGGCTCCCGCGAGTAAAGCTCCGCCAATTTTGTAGACTGGTAAGTAATGATTTTTTTGGAAAATTTAAGCATGAGAAACTATCACAAGAACCACAAAGATCAATAAAATTTACATAGATCATCTTTTTTTACGAAAATAAAGGAGCCCCAAAATTAGTTCTCGTCAATTTGGTGCCGCATACGGCAGCGGCGCACACGGACAGCTGGCAGGAGAATTGCCGTGTCTTTAACTCAACGTTTCGGCGCATATATTGAACAAATCTTGGGAAATGAGGCGTGCATCGGCATCCGCGGACCTTTACTTGTGCGCTGGTGCCTTTACCTATGCGTTATTAGTCACAGCCCTTGAGATTCAGGCCGTTTCTCGGTCTCATGCAGTCGGTATCAGAAAACATACATAGGGAGTAAATTGGCCTACATATTATCTAAAACTAAAAATGAGATCCGTTTCGAGCTCTACTCGTCAAACGCTTTCCTACGGTGTGCTTATTTTTATCGTGCGACCAACCGTTCGTGAGTTAGAGGGGGGGCAGCCAACTTCCCCCCGTCGCCCATGTTCGAAACGGACCGACGGTCGTGCGCGGGTTAATGTATGAAGACGTGGGGTTACAGGGGAGCACCAAACATGTCACCCCACCCAAATGGGGGAAAATTACAAAGTGTTTTTTCTTCCTCCTTCTCAGCTTGTCTGGTCATGTGTGCCTGAACAAAATGCAGTCCTGGAGCTGAAAAATCACTGGATTGAATCAAGTAAAGCAGGCTGCGAACAGAGCACCTTAGACATTGCTACCATTCCTACATTTTTTATTGTTATGTTTTTGTATCCTGAAGCCCATGCCCCACCGAAAATAACACAAAACAACCAGCAGCATAGCCAGAAGAGTCAGAAGTCAAAGGTTCCCCAAAGTTGACCTGTCATTCTGTAATGATTTGTTTCAAAACAAAAACATTTTAAAATTAATGGAAATTCACTTCCATTTTCATAGCGTCCAGGTGGGCTGTTTCATATGGTTCTTTACCACACTTCAAATGAAATGGTGGTAGTAGTGTAAAGCTCTGTTATTTGAACATGGCACCCCAACCCCATTAAGAATATCTTGGCTACACTGCTAAAAACAATGCTACTGTTAGAGATCCCAGACCCAGGGGCTTGGTGGGCCCGGACGCCCCTTCTGCATTGTAACATTAGACATGTACCAATGGCTCTCAATAGTTTGAAACTCTAAGCGGACCCACCTCCCCCCAGGAATTCCCGGAAATCTCCAGCAACTGTAAACATGTACCGAAGACGTAAGTCCCTCGCGTACCCGGTACGCATGTATGCTTTTCTTCGATGTATGAGATCAGAATACTTATCTAACATATTTGACCCACCTTATCTCTAACGGTCTTATTTTTTACCGATTACTCTAAGCTGCCACAACAACACGTGTCGCGAAACAAAGACGAATGAGAATGGTGTCCTTGAACCACATGTAGTAGAATTCAAGAGATGTTTCCAAATCCAGGCGGACAGGCGGTCATGAAATCTATCTCGTGGTGTGGTAGGCACGCGAAACCCCTAAAGAGGGCTAGCCATATTCAGAACGCCGAGATGTTAAAGGGAAAATGACGCCACTTTCATATGATGCAGCCTTTTCTGTGACGTCATGAAAAAGTTAAAATAAAATTTGACAAATACGTAACATGCATGACATTTTCAATACAAGTATTTCTTTGGCCTCAACTTTTTTCTTCCCATAATACTTTTCAGACTTTCAATTGTCGTTCTAATTAGTACCAAAGTGACCTCAAGTTCAGGCGTGTGTCACTGGAAAGAGGCAGACCTAAGTAATATCCCTTTTTGCAGTGATCTGAATCTGAAATCTTTTAATCTTCGCAGAACGCGCAAAATTTGATTTCAGACAAATTTTTTCTGCATCATAATAGCCATAAAACGCCGTGGTTACTTCAGTCTTGTGTTCTCAGTTTTGTTCGCAGACCCATTCTTAATGAGAAAAGATCTTGGGAGCCCCATGAATTCTGACGGGTGTTTTGCACTAAAAAACGCAGTGCGTAGTGGTTATTTTCGAGTGACTTTCCACGGCGGTGTGCGGAAATTGGAAATCTGGCAGCGGAAAGCTGTTTCCATGAAGTTAGCACGCTAGATTGTTGGCATTGATATTGGTTCTCTCGGGCCGAAAAGGCAGTGGTGTTCAGGTGATCTTTCCTGGTACGTGTTTTGATTTAGAAAACTAACAAGTTTATCTCACGTGTATGCGACAATTTGGTACTCACTTTGCGCTCCAGTGTCTGTCAACAGTGTCTGAACTCTGATACTTGACGATGATGATGATGACGTTTATGTGGTTGCGATGTGGTGACCTGTTACCGGTGCGAGTATGTAATTGTGTATGCATTATTGTTTTTCGTCTGTGGTCTTTCGGACGTATTTCCATCATGTTGCACTCCATATAGCAGAATAATATGCAACAATTCATGCAATGTGCCTGTTCATTTCTATATATATTAATGGAATGTGAGACCTGGGTTCAGATGTATCAAATGACGTTTCAGAAGTAATGGATGTGAATTTCTGTGTATTATATTGACACATAGGCACATCACCTTTATTTGTAGAAGTACATTCAGAAGTGTGGGTGTAAACATATATCATCAACAGTCTGGAATTAATAATTGGTGGATGAGAATCTTGATGAATCGTAAATAACAAAGTAGGATAAACTCTTAGTGAATTGTAGGTTTCTTGGATGCTCACTGGTGATCACTTGCAGTCAACAGTAAGGCATCATTAAAAGACATGGTTGTAACGATGAAGATGGCTGAGTGTGCAGGAAAACACAATGAATTTGAGAACAAAAAAAAAATATGTTTGATCCAGTCATAAGTTTTTGAGAACAAAATATCTCAAGGTTGGAAAACCTTGGAAAGTGCCCAAGATTCTGACCTTGCGCGCTGATTTCCGCATCTGCCATCGACAGTCACGACTTGGGAAGAAGGAACGGGAAAATTTCGAACAACCGGGATTTGAAGTCCGCCCGTGATCTTGACAAACGGAAGTATTGATCACCTCACAATCAGGTTCACATCCTGGTATAATCTTCATCGTTTGGGATATTTAGATATTATATATTGTTCCACTCCACATTTTGTAATGCGAAAGCTGACCATTCTGTGCCCGCCCTTTTACGTTGTCCGTCCCTGATATTACGATACAAAGTATCACCTCGTGATACTTTGTCATTTGGTTTTTTTATAGTGTTTGTGTTAATAGAGGTCCATATTTTTTCCACTTCTTATCTTTCGTCGGTTGTTTGTTCATCCGTCATTTTTTCCGGCGATACTTTTACATATCGATAAATATTGCCACTCGATATTTATCCCTGTTCGATACTTTGCCCTTCGATATTTTCCTGCTTGATGTTAATCTCCGTCGTCATTTATCTTGTTTAACATTTTGCTTTTGACACTGTGTTCTCAACATTTTTGCATTCGATACTCCGCCATACGGCATTTTATGGGATAATCGTATCGTCCCTCGTTCCGAAGACAAACGCGGGCAAGAAACCAATGATGCGTGGTAACATGCACATATTCCCGCCCCCGACTGCGGTTGATCGCCCGTCCGTGTTTTTTCCAAGATTGCGAGAGAAGGAACGAACGCAGCGCCACGAAACTTTGTGTATCTTTCGCTTGATTATTTTTTCACCTTGTGTCAAAAGCAAACTGTGGAAAAATCAAAAATGCCAAACTTTAGATCTCAGGTCAAATTCTGACCTAGGCTAGGTCAGGTGGACAAGTCAAGTCAAGTCAAGTCAAGTCAAGTCAAGTCAAGTGGTTAAGTCAGTTCCAGAAACGTTTTAGACCGTGTCACTCTTTTGGAAAGCATGATATCACCATAAAAATTTCATGGTGTTGAGATACTGATAAATGCAAAAAATCTACCATCTCGGATTTTTCGGGTTTTTCCGAGTCAATGAGTCAATCCCATTTTCAAGACATGTCGTCGTTTTTTTCGGAATTTGACGGAATTTTTGGTGATATTTTTAGTGTGAGGTGATGCAGACATCCGCTTACCACTGATGGACGAAGTATTAATGACTCTCAGCCATTGGCCTGAGGTCAGGTTACTAATAACTGTTATGAGGCAAAATGCACCAACGTCAAAATCGGCGATGAATTACTCAGAACGAATAGAAAATGGCAGAACTAGCTCGCACAGCTGCGAGTAACACCAAGAAGTCAGAAAGTTTCAAAAGTTGCATATTTTGGAAATAAACAGACCCTCGCAAATCAAGTTCTGCAAATTGTGTAGATTGATAACTAATGAATTTTTCCAAAACTTAAGCATGGGAAAACATTGCAACAACTACTAGGATTAACAAATATTATAGGGAAAGGCATACATCGCGAAAATAAATTACGTTGAAATTACTTCCCGTTAATTTTATACCGCGCTCGGCTATAGCGCCCGCCGGTAGTCTGTGCGGAAATCGGCGTGTTTTTAACTAAACGTTTTGGCGTATACATTAAACAAATCAGAGAAATTAGGCGTGTATCGGAATCTGCGGACGTTAACCTGTTTATTGGTGTCTTTACCTAAGCTTTATCAATCACAACCTTTGAGATCCAGGCCGATTCTCGGTTTCATACAGTCGGCGGTGACAAAATATAGATAGGGCATAAATGGCTTACATATTGTCCAAGATCGGAAATGAGAATACTTGTGAGCTCTACTTGTAAATAGCGTTCCAACGGTGTGCTTATTTTTATAGTGCGACCAACCGTTTGTGAGTTAGAAGGGGGCAGTCAACCGCTTCCCCTCCCTCAGTCGAGCGTGATCGGTGCCGACTGCCAGTCGGACGCGGATTAATCACATGCGACATGGAAGATATGCAATAAGTTTGCACGATGTCTTATCCTAACCATTACTGATTTTCCATTGAAATGTCCTAATATTGCATAGTTTAGTTTATTGGTCATGACGTGGACCGTGTATGTCTGCAGTTTTTTCCCGCAAGCAGCTGTGTTTCGTATCCCTTTGCATCTCATAATGCCAGCATTTCAAGGTATCCCATCTCTCACGAAACCGCCTCTACCATCGTTACGATCCACATATTACCGTGCAGAAGCTAATGATTTGGGATGTCAGGAAAGCCCAAGAGGACCAGAGCTTCGTCTCGATACCCGTAGATGAATGCAGATATACCATAGGAAAGGCTTTTTGTTACGTATTGAAGGATAAGTTTCGGTGACAGTCCGGAAATTCTCAGTCCCTGTTTGGAATGAGATCGCTACTCACAGCAGAGGTCAGAGAGTTCACAGAATAGAGCGAACAAAGACTGTATGAAACCAATGTACTCTAGGAATGACATCAAAGACCTGAAATTGTACCTGTGAATCATTAAGGTGTTCCTAGCGTCTCCCAAGGAACACAGCCAGTCAAGCACTGCAGAAACGTAGCAACATGTGTCATTGGCTTTGCCAGACTGGGATTCAGCCCTTCGAGTTTTGCGGAAGTCATCTTAACCCTATTCCCGGCAGGGGGGGCGGAATCCGCCCCCCCTCGGGTTTTTTGCTTGCCAATTCCAGCCTTTTTAACGCAGCTTCACGAAACTTTGTCACTTTTCCTAGCTATGCTTTCTACATGCTGTGACAAAATTTCAAAATTCTACTTTGCTCAGGGGCGGAGGCAGGCAACGTTTTTGGGAGGCACCTCATGCCATTTTTGGCCATGTTAAGGGTAAAATAAAAATGTCTGCCAAAAACGGAGTTTTTTAGATAGAACTTAAAACTTTATATGGATGTATAGGTAAATAGTTGGTCCATGTGCAGATAAAATTTTGTTCACCTGAGGTCATTTTACAAGGTCAGGCCAAGGTCAAAAGTCAAAATTTGTTTTTTCGCTATAATTTCGGCGCCGTTTTTTCAAATACCAAACCCGGAATATATATGACGTAGAAGGGTGCCTTCTACTTGTGTATCAAGTTTCAGCTTGATATCAGGTCGGGTCACGGAGCTATGACCTAAAATGTCAGTGCGCGTACCCTATATCGCAATAGCCATAAAATGAAATTTTTGAAATAGAGTGAATTCAAACGATTGAAAACGTTTAAAGATAATATAAAATGCATAGGAGATCATTCCAAGTGACCCCAAGGTCACTGGAGGTCATTTCAAGTCAAAGGTCACAAGTTGATCTGAGAAACGTGTGACCATGACAGTTCCCCCTTTTTCATGTCCCTGGCACCGCCTATGCTAACATTATACAAACATTGCAATGCGATTTGTACTTCTTTAGTATAACATGACTAGCAGAAGCCAAAAAAGGGTGTCTGCCTCTTTTGTTCATCCAGTTGTTAAAAAACTGATTTCTCAAAATTTCAGATTTGCGGACCCATGGTAAAAGCCCTATCCATAACCTCTCGATTCATGCCAGTTTCATCGAAATCGGTCGATAAACAACGGAGTTATAAGAAGTCCAAAAGTACCCCCCATTTTGACATTTTTGCCCCCCTTTATCCACAAATTTCAAAATTTTGAAAATTTTTTTTTTATAAAAGTGTAGTTCACGTCACGGCAAATCGATTGCCGTTTGTTGCGATGAAATCGGACAAGTAGTTCTCGAGATCTCAGGGGGGGGGCCGAATCCGCCCCCCCCCTGCCGGGAATCGGCCATACCGTCTAGCCCTCCGGGAATAGGGTTAACGATTGTAGCATTGCATGAAAAGGGCGTGTTAAAACACTTCTCGATAAGGTCGTGCATAGTCACTGGGGTCGGTTTTTGTGAAGAAATTACATCATGTTAAATACCGTTGTTGCGCGATATCCCTTGCTTTATCTTCCATGCGGTTGTCATATGCATTATGTAGCAGCACATTGTTATCTGGTCCACATTTGTCTTCCAAACTGTGCATTAACGACATGCTGCAATGGGTTTGGCTCCGCTTCTGTAAAAATATTTTTCTTCGTACATACGTGGCCCGAAAACCGCACCTCCAGCTCAGTGAGGCTAACTGGGGCAAAATGCAAGATCATTTTTGAATTGGCAATGGTCAAAACATGCTTTACGTAGTTTAAAGGAGGTTATGGCTCATGAAAAAGTTAACAATCGAGAGAAAAAATAGTTTTCAAAGCAAAAATGCATGGCTTGAGATAGGCCAGCTCCGCGTTGCAAGCTACTCAAAACAAATAAAAAACGTCTTGCTCCTAGGTCTACATTAAGATATAAATGGACTTTTGTGGTCTCATTTTCTCATCACCTTCGTGCGTAGGTGCTACTGGAAAACCAGGTTGTGAGGTCCTGCCTCCCCTCCCTCCAATCAAAATTCCTTAGACGAGGCCCTGGTTTCGGGTACGACAAATTATAAGTAAAACGCATTATTCTCATGTTGTTTATCCAAATCATTCATCAGAAAACCATGAGGGGTGGGCACGTTTTGTCCCATCCAACTTGTAAATGTGATTGTCAGCTCATGCAGCCTGTATGTACCTCATGCTTCATCTGCTCATCGTATGGCCTTGTGGCAAGACATCTGGATTGGTCTGTTATAAGACGTCCACGGTTACGTAATGCAACAATAAAAGTAAACCTACTCCTCGCCGACGTTTGCAAAGGAAGCGTAGAATATGGACATTTTCCGTCATATTTTTTTTCATGTTTTCAGACGTTGTGACATCATGGCATATTATACCGCAATGTACTGCCAACACAAAAATGTTTTCGTCCCTACTTTACGTGCCATTTCCTTTCCGTAAATATCATCCACGAATGAAACCTGATGATGCTATTCGTGCGCGTACCAGCCTATAGGTCAGGAAGGACAGCGGGCATTCCCATTTGACGGCGGTCCTACCAATCCTGGGTAACTTTGACATGTGCTCTGAGATGTCGCACGGAAGGAAACTAAATTTACATACCATGCCAACCATACCATACCAACCTCGACAACGCTCCTATGCTGTACTAATGAAAGCAGATCAGACCGTGTTGCTCAGTGGGATAGAATGTGATGAATCAAAGTCTGAGATGTGCAAATAATAACGAAGTCTTGCACGAGATTACTTCTTATCAACACTCTGCACAAAACGCGCTTAAGCTGATGTGTGAAGCACCTACTATAATATTTCCTCCATCCCTTGTTCTGTATGTCTCCTGCAGAAACATAGGAATAGTGCATGCTAATACTTTTTTGAGTCACGTAAAATCGCGGACTGTCAACGTCGTGAGCAGGGAAAAGCCACGTTCTCTTCCCGGACGCAGGCGGTGCAGGGCGTCCCGGAGGCGCGATGGACGGCGCACAATGGCTGCAGGTAATTTCCGTGACTAGCCAGGCCCCCGTCACCGCAGCGCAGCGCCGCCGTCGCCGCCGCCTCCGCCGCCCGACCCCCGCCGACGGGGCGTAATAAGGAAATGGCTCGTTGCTGGAAATACAGCCGATCTGCAACCGGAGCGGCGCCAGCGGCGGCTCCAGCGGCGGCGGCGGCCGCGGCGGCAACATGGCTTCCGAGGGGCGGCCATTTTCCTCGCGCCGGCCGCGCTGGAGCCGCCCGCAGCGCGCGGCGGCGGCCCGGGCTGCGGCGGCCGCGCGGCGGCGGCCAGTGGTGCGGCAGCGGCGCTCACATGGCCGGACGTTCGGCAGGGCTCTGGCGGCTGGTGGCCGGGGCGGCCCTTCTGGCCGTCGCGCCAGCCGCGGCCCACCTCTCCCGACCGGAGCGGGCGCTGGCGCCGCCGCAGTTCGGTGAGTACCCGGTCACGCCTCGTCGGCGGCCCCGGACGGGCCCCTGACCCTGACGTCGCTCTGTCGAGTTGACCCTGTCTGCGGCGGTGGAGCGGACTGTGTCAGCTGACGGGGCGACTGCTTCGGCCCGACTTCCGGCCTTCGCATGCTGACGCAACCCAGACAGGTCTCGGCCTGTCGTCTTCTGGTGGCGCGGCCGATGTACAGCTTGTTTTGTAGTCACCATGCACGTATCTCCACATGCATGCGGCGAGGGAAACCCATCCCGCCACGAGTCCTGGTCGTCCAGCTGGCCTTATATGCTGCTGTATCATATCCCGCTCGGACCATTGGCGAGGGCAGTGGCGTTGAGTAGGCCCATTCATGTCGCTGCCACGGTGCGGGGACGTCCCGGCAACTTTCCGTGCGACAGAGGCGCGATGTGTCCCTAGTCCTTAGTCCTCAGTTCAGTCCGCCTCCAGTCTGCCCTCCCTCCACCACGCCTCCACCCTTCCTTTCCAGTCGTCTGGCTAGCATTTCACCTCGGTAACGCTCCCTGCAGTTCGTAGTAGAAACCCACGCAGCAAATCCCACGATGTTGCGCCCGGAAAGCCCCCTGCGTTCCGTAACCGGATCTCTCCGTCTGCCTGAACCCATTTCCGTCCTCCGACGCCGCTGCGCCACGCGCGCGACCCAGATCCGACCTGAACCGGCCATCCGCCCACTCACCGCCGCGCTCAGCTATGGTCCCTGCGCAGAACGCCAACCCTCGCCATGCCCTCAATCCGGCGCATCGGCCCCCCCCCCCGTTACTCCCCCCGCCGTCTGTCTGCCTGTCCGCGCCCGCTCGGCAGCGCCTCAGTAATGCACCTCTGGGTCGGCTGGCGGCGGCGCTGACGACTGCCGCCGGATGACGCGTGCTCACGGTGCGTGACGTCATCACCGCGTGACGGCCGATGACGCGTGACGACGTCGGCGCCGCCGCCGCCGTCCCGGAGTCGAAATAAAAAAGCGCGGCAGGTTTTTCCGCCGACGACATTGTGTGCGGGACAATGCAGCGGGCGCGGCGGCTCCGACCTTGTGTACACAGTGGGACAGACCGAGTGCACTGTTTCCCATGCAGCCGGCAGCCGGCCAGCACGCTGTGCACCGATACAGCGGCCCCGTGACGGCACGGCGCGCTTTGTTGCAGAGTGCCGCCAGGAGCGGCCGCACACGCACGCTTTCCTCACGCTCTCGCCCGCCGATGCGAACGCGGCGGAGCGCACGCTCGTCCTGCACTGGGAGGCGCTGCGTACCGAGCCGGGCGACTGGGTGGGCGTGTTCGCGGCCGACCCGAGCCGCAACATGACGCCGCCGCTGGCGCGCCTCGAGCCGGACACCGTCCGCGGCCGCCGCGACACGGCGCTGCCGCTCGCCCTGCCGCCGCTCGACGACGTCTACGCCAACGACAACTGCCTGGGCCGGTGGGCGGCGTACGTGCGCGCCGGCCGTGTCAACGCGTCGCGCTGCCTGCGCAGCGCCCCTAGCTGGATGGTGACCAACAAGGACCTGATCGGCGCTCGCCGGCTGCGTGACGTGTTTCTGGTGGGACAGCGCGACGCCGGCGCCGCCGCGCTCAGCGTGTGGACGCAGCTGATGCTGGGCGTGCGCTTCCTGGACGTGCGCGTGACGCGGCCACCGGGCGGCAAGCCGCTGTGGGCGGGCGTACGCGGCGGCCGCGGCGTGACGCCGCTGCGCGCCGCGCTGGCGCAGCTTCGCCGCTTCCTGCGCCGCTCCAACGAGATCGTCGTGCTTGACCTGGTGACGCTGCGCGGCTTCGACGGCCGGCCGGAACGGCACGAGGCGCTGGTCGACCTGCTCGAGCGCCGGCTCGGCGACTGGATGGCGCCGCGCAGCCTCGGCGCCGAGCCGCGCCTGAACGACTTGTGGAACACCGGCCGACGGCTGGTGGTCACCTACAACCACCGTGCGCGCCGCCGCTCGCCCTTCCTCTGGCCGCCGACGCCCGTGGCGCGCCACCGTAGCCGCAATGGCTCCGAGCTGGTGCGCTTCGTCGATAGCCTGATGGCGCGCGCGCCCTACAGCTACAACTGGACCATCGAAACATGCCTGGAATCGGGTGCCGACGCCGGCAGCCGCGCCGCCGCCGCCGCCGCGCTCACCGACCGGCTGCGCACCGCCTGGTGGGATCGCGCCAACATCGTCACCACCTGCGACGTGCTGGGCACGGACCTGGTCGACGCGGCGATCCGGAGCAACCAGCGCCGTCACCGCTGCCGGCAGCGGGCGACCACGCGGCGGCCGTCCACGACGCCGCCGCCGACGACGCCGCCGCCGGCCTGGCGGGGGCCGCGGGCTGTGGGCGGAGGCCGGGCCTGACCGGCCGCCAGCGCCAGGAGCCGGGCAGCCGTCACTAGGGACGGGCGAGGGCGGCAGCCGTCCCCCAGGGGTCAGAGGAGACGACTTTGAGAGCGGCATACTAAGACCCGAAGCCGCAAAGGGTGTTTCGTCAACGAACGTTGGGCCGGGCAGAAACGGGAAGCTGCGCTATTGATCCGGAGATTTTGCCAAATGGTGCGAAGGAGGATGACGACAATCGCATTCGCCCCTTCCACCCCCCCCCCCCCGTAATTTGCGTGGAATCCTTCTTGTACTGCGTTTCGGAAGCATGCGAAGTTTTGTAAAAAAAAAAGAAGTTGTGTTACATTTTCAATCATTTCTTTCGCATGAACGAAAAAGGCAAATAGTGATACCGATTTCATTTGTGTTGCATGATCAGCGATACAAGGTTGATACGACCGTGCCATTTGTTATGCCTGGTGATACTGTCGTTACGCTCCGTTACGTTACTATGAATGACAATGTTACGTACATCTAGCCAGATGTGATGCTTTAGGTAAGAATGATAGCGATGAGGCTAGGGTCGGTGGTGGTATAGTAAGCGTCGGGCGCAACGTGATAATGACTCATGGCTGGAGGTCCTAAAGAGATGGGAGGGTCTGTATCCTAACTATTCGGAGATTTTAACAATCTGACCTTGGCAGTGACTGTAGAGAAACGGTCCAAAGTCCCACTCACACCTCCCTTCCCATGATTTTAGGAAATATCCGGCCATGACTGGCGGCTGTTATCAGTCCATCGCGAACTTCGAACGGTGCCTTTATTGGGAATGAATTTTTTGTTAAGAGTTTGGGCATTTGATTTCAGGTGAATTACTGTTGATCCCATTCAGATATATGAATTACGGCTGTCGTTGCCAATGTTTGGTCGTGGCATACGCTTTGTTTCAGACTTTCTACTGATGATGGTTGGGGCCAGTTCGAATGATAAAAGGCGACGTCTCTTTCACACGCAGCTGTTGCTTGTAGAAGTTGACAGCTCGAGAGCACAGTTTCTCTACCCTGGCCGACCAGGCAAGAGAGGAGGAATTCGCGTGCCCAGACAAAGAGGCGTACTGGCGGACGTTCCGGCTATATCAAGAGCCCGCCAACGACCTCTCGAGCGAGAAAGAGGCCAAGCGAGCCTTCAATTAAATCATCTCGTCACCAACTGGCTACGCGATTACGACAATGAGATCACTGGCCGGCGGCGGCGGTGGCGACGGCGGCGACGCAGCGCTGGCTGACAGGCCGGCGTCTGCAATTGGTACCGACGGCCAGCTCTCGGCCCGCCGCTCCGGCCGGAGTTCGAAGCTCGCGGCTCGCTGGCCCAGCCCGTCGCCATGGGATCGGCAGCTCCGTTCGCCGCCGGGTCCGGAGGTCAGCGCCGCCGGACTCGGCCGACCGGGCCCAGCTGACGCAGCGTCCCTGCCGGGGGGGAGGCTGTCGCCGCCGGCTCTGAGCTGCCGGCTGCAGCGGCCGCTGGCTCTCGCCCGGCGGTTGCGAGGTAGCGGGGCCGTGCCGCCTCGTCGGCCCGGCTGCCGTGTCGCAACGTAGACTTTACGGGCTCCAGTTTTAGGGCTCAAGATGTTTAGCCTGGACTAGTTTCCATGTTTAATACATGGTGTTATTGTTCTCCTGCCTTCGGAATACTACGTCTCATGCTGGAAACTCATGGACGACCTGTGGTAAAATAAGCTTCACATTTTCCCTCAGTCTCCCATTCAGTGGAGCGAGCTGTTGTAAATGAATCGTTACACAATCGCCTAAAGCCGGACGGCGGAAGGCAGTCATTTCCCATCGGCTTATGGTTGAGTTTACGGCTAGGCCTAAGCACCGCCGGAATTAAGCGGGCGAGAGAAAGTCCTTAGTTGACTCCCGCGCAACTCTGTTCGTCCGTCGTTCCTTTTGTATCGCAGGATCCTTTCTTCTTTTCAATAACAAGATAAGAGAACCAGAACCATCGCCTGGGGCCTCCTTTGTCGCTCATATCAGTGTGCCCACAAATCTTTTATTTTTAGGTTGGACGACGAACCCTGACAATAAGTCTGCCTGCGTTTCCGTGCGCGACCAGCGGCATGTTGCCCCGGATGGGCCTCCACGAGTTTCCTAATCAGAATCCCCGTCCCAAGCGCGACGACTCTACCTACAAGCGGCTTCCAAAGCGTTTCCTGGTTGACGTCCAAACTCGGTGCCGTCCGGGCATATCAGACAGCAGAAGCCGGCTGGCGGCCGTCGCCGTGTACTCGGCCGTGTCCTGGGCGTTCGTGGTTCGGCTATCTGGCAACGGCAGCCGCCAACGGAACGGCCGGCCGGCGCCGCCGCCCGCCGCCGCCCGGAGCCTGCGCGCCGACCGGGCCGCCGCCGCCACTTGGTACGAACGGTCATGTACGGCTGTGCGGCGGCGACGGGCCGCGTCACGATCGATATGACCGCGCCACCTCCCTCCGTCGGTCGCCGAGCCAAACAAGCCGACCGGGGGGGCGGCGACGGTCGAGAAAAAAACGCGCCGGCCGACCGGGCGGGGCGACCTTCCCTCCCGCAGGAGTCAAGTCAGCACCTCGAGAGGCCGACCGGACGCGGCCCAGGGCCGACTGCTACCCTCTGCGCCCCTAATCTGCTTCAGTAGCCTACCTGGACGGACCGACCGGGTCCTCAGGTCTGGGTCAGTGACATGACCTGGCGACCTGACCCGACTCACAGAGCTGGGTCAGCAGCCTGACCGCGCGGCCAGACGGGACGTTCAGGTCTGGGTCGGCTGCCCGGGCGGCGGTCGGTTCCGGCAGCCCGGTGCCGCGCCGAAGAGGCCCGGCTGTCCGGCCGGGCTGGCTGATGGCCGCGTGGCGTGCGGTGCACGCCGTACCCCGGCTACGACAACATTGCGTGAGGTGGCGGCCACGGGTTTCAGCGGGGCCATTGTCAGTGGGTGACTTGGCCGCTTGGTTGGGGTAGGACGGCCGTGGCGTGCCCTTGTACACGACTGTCAAGGTCCCCGCACAGCAACGATCGGCACGCCATGCTCGGCGCGAGTCGCTGAGTGAACTCATGAGTTGGTCAGGCGCTGACTGGCGAGTGCCTCGTTTACCAGCGCTGGTAAACCGTGGCATGCATTTGGGTGGGTGTTTTTCGTTGCTAGTACTTAGCGAAAGCGTTTGAATGCTTACGCTCAATGCATGGTTTTTCATGGTTCATAAAGAACGCGGGTGCGGAAAAATTTAATTAGTCTGTCGCTGTCACGTTTATTATTGTAATGCTTTCCACGTCTAGAAAGAACTCATGAGCGGACAGTGCATGGGCTCACGGATATTGGTGGATATTACTTATGTCCAACATTCTGGAGGCACATTGATTTTAGGAAACCATGCGCATTGGACTCGCGTTTACACAACGCCATGTGGTTTGACGTTTGTCTGCTGTTTTCCTCCAGAGACCTGACTATATGTCAACAAGAAAAGAGGAGATTTAATGTCGATTTTACTTCCCTAGCAGTGCAGTACACGTAGTCACGGATTGATTGCTGAGATATTGAAAATATGCCTGTCTTGTTAGGGACGAGGAAGATGATGTACAGACGAAATGAGCACAGTTTGTGAGTCTGTGGCAACCACTCTGTAAGAGATACATAATGTAAAGGTCCTTGATTATTAGTTGGTTCGTTGGAAAACTTCGATGAAAATGTGCAACTCAAAAATAACTTGATTTAAAGTATACCTAGGGTATGTCGTTATTACTCTCTTATGAGTGCTGAGGACATGATAGCCAGCGTGTTAACGGTAGTCAGCGTAAGTGCCGAAGCACTTTGCACCTTGGTTTTCATAAACATGGCCATGCCCACGGAAATATTGCCTGTTACTTTTATATATTGGTTTTTCTTGGTGGTTTGTCTGCCAAGTCTCACCGCTGCAATGGTCAGGTTCTGTGGCTTCCATTTCTTGTTCTTTTTTCATCACGTTGCTACAACACTGAGGACAAATGACAGTATTCCCTTTGAAGCCATAAAGTAAAGGTAATTTCCTTTGCCAAATACTGCTTAAATGCATGTAGCCTTCTTGAACAAACAAGCGACTGGACACAAAAGGCACTTGGCCGCCGCCGTATTCCACAGGGTTTTCCGAGCAAACGTAATGCCGTTGCCCCAGAGGCCCCATTTGATGACAACACCGGTCCAGAAAAAGCAGATGTCTGGCCACGTAAGTCACACGCCTCGTCTATAAAAGGCAACTGGTCTTTATTAGGCCACATGTTTTGCTGTGTTGAGGTCCCTCGGGCCGACCGCGGCCGCCACCGCTGCCTCCGTCTCCGCCCGCATCACTTCCAGAGGATTTCGCCCGGCTGGGCCCATTGTGCCCAGGCTCACCGCTTGTTTTCGAACAGAAGGTCCATTGCAGAAACGGACAGCCCGCGTGATTATGCTAGGGTGCCAGGCAACAGCCGGTTGAAGATGCAACAAAATGCGATAGAGTGATAATGTTTTTGGAGGAAACAACCGAGGTAGGACCGGTCCGGGTTGTCTTTGTGACTGGAAAGGAGTGTACCAGCTCTAACACATGTTTGAACAGAGATATTGTTGTTTGTGGTTCCAGAAATGGATTTTTAAAGCGCCCATTACTTCTCAAAAATCCATTTGTAGGGTTTCAAAACCACTTCCCACCAGTTTCCTCTATCTATCCTATCATATCCTGTATATCTATATATCCTATTCATATATGATATGTAATGGGATATATAGGATCTGTATCATGAATGATATTGTACATTAATCATATATAATATATTTATATGCAATGTATAACAGGATATATATCCTATTTGTCTATGTTCTGTCGTCAGCGGTTACATGACGGCACAAACGGGGACATGCCAATGAACGTCGCATAACACCAGCATTGGGATACATGGATTAGTGGCATAAGAACAAAGTATTTGCAATGCTTACGTTGTTTGCAAGATACCCGGAAGTTTTCATGCTTCTAGGTATCTCTAAGAAACATGAGCGCAGAAAACGTGATCAGCAATATTTTTCGGGGAAACCTAATCGATTTGAGAAGGGCCAGTGAATGTAGGACACTGTCTTTGAAGCCTAGCTCCCTAGTCCAGTCGACTAGCAGTCTGTACAGACCGTGCCCCACCATTACGAGTTGCAGGGTGTGAACTCAGGGCACTTTTTATCATGAGGAATGCAATCGGAACTATTCAGCATTTTGTGTCTTTCAGCAATGTTATATTCCGTGCTGAAAGCTGACCAGCGTAACGGGGACGTTGATAGTTGTTCGTGTTCATAAATTTCACCTGTATTGGTCTCTCAGTCATGTTTCGTGTTCGAAGGAGATTTATTTGCTGTTATGCCGGCTAAACGAGTCAAAAAATGGGCACGATGGACCATGGAACTTTATTTCAAAGCATTGGACGGTCTACAGACACCCCGATATCTGCCATAGAGCGGCACAAATGGCTGGAACCAACTAAGCAAGGGACCTTTCTCTCTCATTTCCTCTCATTCCTCCTCTTCCTGTTCCTCTCTCCCTCCCTCTCTCTCTCTTCTCTTCGTTTCGGTTTGCAGTGTAGGTAGGGCGTTTTAATGCGCTCTGATGACAAAAGAGACCCGGCTTCCCTTACGATGCCTAGTCATTATCCGCAAGGCATAGACTTTCTCCAAAAAAGCATCGGGAAAGGTGTAGAAAGAAGATATGGCATAATGTACTAGGACGCGGCAAAAATCATAACATATGCAAGGATGTTAGACAGTAAATGCTTTCACTTGGCCAGCTCAGCTGAGGTTCCATGCGAGACATTGTATCAGGACACAATGTCCCGTGGGTAAGATCCGAGCCTCGGTTGGCCGATCATGTTCCGGGTATCGATCGAGATCCAACCTGTCAGTTGCGTCTGAGAGTGACAGCGAAAAAGTCGCTGGAGTCTGAGTGCTTGTCGACCGAGCTTGCGGAAGGCTGTGCGAGTGTCAGCGGAAACCAGATGGGAATAAAACGGTAAAAATGCTGTTTCGTTGAGCTTCAAACGTTACCATTTCATCAGTGTTTCTCGTTCATACTCGGAAAGGTTTCTGGATGTAACAACAGGTCACGCACTTGTGTTGTCATTATGGCGGGTAACGACAAGTCATTCTCTTCGACGATGTCACTTCACACCGGTGCGAATGTTTCTCGTCATGTTGCCAAAATTTGATCTCAGGAAAGCGTCTAAGGCGATGGTGGTAAGGGTAAAAAAGCAGGCGTAGGAGAAGCTGGTTCCATTCCAAGACAAGGCAAAGATAGCGTTGACAAGCTTTTGATTTGCAAACATCTGTGCTCATCGTTACCACGCCCCAACGATGGAATGGCTGAGGGTATGCGAATATCGGCACCGCAGCTTTCGCAGCTTTCTGATGTTCGCACCGCGGAAAATATTATTCCCGTCAGTCATGAACACCAAGCAGCACTAAATGTACGTAAGGGACTGTTGAACTCCCGACGCCACGCCCACAAGTCAAGTCAGTATTTGATTGTCCAGGCACGGACGTCTTATGCGGGATGCTGAGCCCTTTCTCGCCCACCGCGCTATTTGATAGCAGCAGCTCCAGCCCGCCCACGAGTCGGCCGCGCTCGTGCGTCAAGCTCGCCCCGGGAACCCGTTCCGCCAGACAGCTTTCGACGGCGACGCCGAACGCGGCCAAGTTTGGGCCCGAGGAACGCAATAACGTCGCCAGTGTCGCCGCTAGAATGCCGCCTCGTGCGACACCCCCGATTGTATTATCCAGCCTGTACGTCGGGCTCTGCCACTGACCGCACTGCACGCGCCCTGCTGCCCGCACCCTGCACGTGACGATGTACATACAGCGGCTATATGCCACCCGCATGGGATGAAATCAACGTGATTGGTTCGACACCACTCTTGCTTATTTGTTTTATTTACTTGTATACCTAGCTAGGTGGTCCAACCTTCCAGCCGAAATGAATTATTTCGTTGGTGAAGATAGTTCAGCTATCTTCAGCTTCAGTTCAGCTTCACCAGAAGCCGTGAACGACGGTCATGAGAGGCTGACGAGTGCAGCCCCGGCGGCCGGCTGTGCCGCTCCGCTCTGACCGTGCAGTCGGTTCCAGTGTGCAGCGATTCGGAGCTGCGGGGTCCGCCCGTGATGGTCCACCTCACCGTCTCTCCGCTCACCAAGTAAGCGAAGCCTACTTGACTACCTGACTTGACTACTACTACCGCCGCCGCCCGGCAGCCGCCTCCGGCCGGCCCGGCGTTGACGACCCGGCGACGGGTCGGCGCCAGCCGCGCGCCCCTGCGGCCGGCAGCTGCCGTTTGACCGGCGCCGGCCGGCGGGTGTCATTAGGCGCGCTGTTTGCCAACTCGTCCCGGGCTCATTTCCCGGCCTGATGTGCGCCGCGTCAGCCAAATGACGAGAAATTTTATCACGGCGCTCAGTCGTGATCGACCCGGAAGGCTGGCGCCCACTGGGCGTCGCGCCGCCGGCTCTGGCGCCGTGTCGCCCCGCCGTGTCGGAGTGAGCAGACGAAAGAGTCCGCCGTGCAGTGGAGCCATCGTCCATGTCAGTGGCAAAATGAGCGCCTCCAAACGCCACTCTGACTCGATAGTTATGGTTTTGTCGCTCTTCGTCAAGTTCAGTGGTTGCAGTGTCGTGTGTCCGGTCCCGTTTGGTGTTTTTTTTTCTGTTGGAGAGGACATGTCGCCAGTCACCATGTATTGCTAGAATAGTCGATGGAAAACTATGGCACCACTGACAGGTTTCGAAAGTACTCTTCCCTTACAAGGCCGCGAGGCTAACGTTAGAAATCAGAGAGAATAAGAAGGGTTTTTAGCCCCTTACAATGCCTCGTTACTACGCCTGTGGCTGGGAGAATAGTGCGGAGACACCTTAAACCGACACATGTTTCCTGGTAGGCCGCGATCCCGCGAGATCGAGCTGAACTGGAGACACACACAGGACTTCACCGGTAAGTGCTGAGCTGGAGAGGCACCCAGGACTTCACCGGTAAGTGCTGAATTGGAGACACATCCAGGGCTTCACAGGCAAGTGCTGACCTGGAGACACACTCAGGACTTCACTGGTGAATGCTGAAAGAGAACTCAGGATTTCAGTGGTGAGTGCTGCACTGGCTGCACACTGAGCTCGCTCGATAAGTGTTAAAACAAACACACTTAAAACAGACACACATTCAGAATTGCACTGATGACGTTGAACTGACGACTCATTCAGCATTGCACTGATGAGCGTCTGATTGGAGACGCACTTTTGAATTATTCGGTGAGTGATGAATTGGTCATGCACGGAAGAATTGATCGGTGCTGTTGAACTCGCGACGTGTTCAGGACTGCACTGTCGGGTGTTGAACTGTCGCCACTGGTCGTTGTTTCAACGAAGCCGACGCCTGGCGATCTAAGGGATCTCCTTTTATTGGCCTTTAACACTTGTCATGCTCTGTCATTAATCTGGTTTGGAGCACCGCCGTGCACGATATCATTTGGCTAGCTCGGCAAGTGAAAAGGATTGACGAGAGGTTTTGGCAAAAAGACCGGCAATGTCAACAACGGATGAGATATCAAAACCCTGCGTCGTTCAAACCGTTAGTCCTGCACAGAGGACAAATTCAATAAAGATCACAAGAAAGAGATACAAACGGTGCTCTGCCTTCCAAGGATAATGGACATGAAATGGGCACTAACCAGACGTCACACATTAACGGCACCATTAGACTGGCGTTACCGTGCTGAACGGCAGAGTAACACGATAACCTCGAAACCTACATCGCCGGAGACTCCCTGACCTGGTCGCTGTTTGCCTGCAGAGTGGCCCAATGACACGGTGACCTTGAGCCTGGGTGACCCGGCGCAGTCGCAGTCTACACAGCTGGTGTCGGTCAAAGTCAGTGACCACCGCAGCGGCCGGTACAGGACCAAGCAGCGCTTCCGGCATCAAGAAGTGTCGCAGGACAACATGCAGAACCGCTGCACGGACTTCTGGATTGGCTACTTCCGAGGCCCCCAGCTGCTGGCCAAGAACTGTCTCAAGATCCTGCCCAACTGGATGTGGCAGAACAGGTCAGACAGGCTATGACAGCAGAGCACTGCTGTGAACTGTTGATAATTTACGGGGAAAGCAGAAAAGCTGTCGAAGAGCACTGCTGTAAAGCTGTTCACTGACAACGGAAGCAGGGGGGAGATATCAGGGGCAAAGTGCCTCCATCCAGAGGCATGAGGGGCAAACATATCTTTTTGGCCCCTACCAAAAAAACAATGGCCGCTTGTCGCGTACAAGTTTTTGGCAGCAAAGCCTTGAAACAGGAATTGGTTATGGCGTTATGTGGTTTCAAACTTACATTACACTTAGTGCTACGACACTTAGTTCCTTGATCAATTCTGTACCAGTCTGTACAAATAATTAGTCGTGTTTCCCTCAGATTGATTCAGATGAAAGCGTACAAAAAGCTTGCATTTCGCGTTTTGCGTGTTTTGCCAATCGCGATTAAAATCAGCCCACTTTGTAGCCGAAAATGAAGTTGTTCGATGGTGCTGGGTTTGAGGCGCCTTCCGATTTCTGGATTTCAAAAACGTCGTAAAAAAGCGTGGCTAGACAGAGACGGACAGAGATAGATCAAATAACGCAGAGACCGAAAGGAAGATTCTGGACCAGAACAGAATCAGAACAAGATGGTTTTGTTAGTGACTGAAAGTACCTGTATGCCTCCCTCTGCACGAATTCTTGAAGCAGAAGCGTAGCCTATGGGTCCCAGGACCTCCCTACTATATATATATATATATATATATATATATATATATATATATATATATATATATACATATTTCATCCTTATGCACACGAATGGCCCCCTGGCCATTGCCTAATGGGGCTCCTCTGGCCGGGAAAGGGAAGCCCATTCCTCCGCAAAGAGCCCCCAGACGCCATGGCAAAGACCCCTCTGGCAGGTAGCGGGGTGTCCCTTGACCGGGAAAGGTAACTGGGCCCCCGGCTTGTACTTACCAAAAAGCATACCCGGAAAGGATGCTACTCTGCAAAGGAGCCGCCATCCAAGAAAGATACTCCCGCCATAGGATGGTGTCGGCGTGTCGGGAAGGGAGCACAGTAACCTGAGCCAAATGCCCTAAGGGTTTTATCATCCCAAGTTCGGAAATTCTCAATTCTCTACCAACCGGATTCCCAAACAATAACCCAAATACACAAAAATTGTTTTGAACATTCCTATGGATAACTGCAGACATAGATGCGTGCATGGAGGATTTTTGAATGAAACTAGCGCACTTAAAATGTCTCACTGCTGTTGCACCCACACGACAAATCCTCGAAGCTTGAACAGGGTAATAGTACGCCTGCCGCACTCCCCAGCTACTTACGGTGACACGTCAAAACGACGCCATAAATGTCACCGTAATGCCGGTACGCTGCCACGCCACCGTGCCCTGCATCTCCACCAGTTGTCACCACGATGGAGGGAGTCAAGAGCTCTGCCGACACTTTGTACCACAAACCGGGCTTGAGTGTAGGTGCTTTCTGGCCTGGGAATATGTACAAAAAATAGGGCATTATTTTCTATATGTTCATTGTGTTTTCGTTTTGTTTTTTACACTGTGAAAAACTGGATTAAACCCATGTATCTCGAAATGCGGTAAACCAAATGTAAAGGAATTTCGCCCTGATCATTATTTATGCTCAGTTTCTCCACCGACATAATTATTCACATCTACCAATCGATGAGGGTTCCTATGCATTACTGACAATCGACAATTGTTATGTACCATTGAAGCACACTTGTCTGTGGGTCAGGCCCGAGGGCAGGGTATATGGTCATGGACAAAGCCCTGAACGACATTATCAAATTTGGTCGTAGCGCCATAAAACACAAAAAAACTTTAATATCATTGAGCTCATAATTCACCTCTGCAACTGTCAGAGTCTTTGAAATGCGGGGTTCTGCGGTGGATGGAATAAGAGACGGTGGGAACCTCGCACGGCGCGGACCAGAAATCACATACATGTGATCCCCATGTGTTTTGTGCTATCGGACACTTTCATTCTTAATGGCATTGAAAAATAAGTAGCAAGTACCCCCTAATGTTCTAGCCGTGGAGGCCCCCGTAGTTTCCAAGGGGTACCTGCAGTCTTGGGCCCCTCGCTCTCTAGCACCTCCCCCAGAAAAAAAAAAATCCTGGCTTCACCACTGACCTGAACCGTCTTGACTGATGTTCAGGATACTTCTTTGAAGTATTCTATTTTTTGTTAAAGTATTTGTGCTGTGTCTTACACGTCTGCGACCCCGATAAATTCATTCAAAACGTTTGCTTGCATACTGCAGTCCTACTCTTTCCAGCACATTAAAACAGAGAAGTGTTTGTGCAAAATGTCAAGAAATTAGATTAAAGACGCAGTTAACATTATTGTGTAGACAGTACGTTTGGCGCCTTCGGCTCGCCAGACTAAACCACCTCTGTTAAATGAAGCGATATATGTTTGCGTACGTCTCGGTTTATGTTTAAAGCGTGTGCTAAATTAATAACATCTCATTCCAGACTAAGAATATTGTACCAGAGGAAAGTAGACAGTCCAATGATTCGTTGATCATCATCGCCGTAATTTCGTCACATTTATTTCTTGCCGTGTCTGGTCTGAAGCACGGTTGTTCTAGATACCAGTCTGAACCCAAAACGAAGTGACCCAAATTGGAGGCGAAGTCAGCGTTTACGAGTACATTAGGTTCCGCCGAATGCTGCCGCTGGATGCGCGAACGGTCTGCCCTGTTCCTTCCCTCTCCGTCCCGAAATAGCCCCCGCCGCCGCTGGAATTGTTCATAGCTTGCCGGGGAAGTAGACGGCAATTCAGTAGCAGCAAAGACGGAATTAGAAACAGTAACTGTACCATAATCGACGCAAGTTCTCGTTCTCCGTCTCTCTCTCTCTCTCTCTCTCTCTCTCTCTCTCTCTCTCTCTCTCTCTCCATTTATTTCTAGTTTTCTGTTAACAAAACCAATTATTCTGGTTCTCAGTTGGAATAAGTTCCAATAATACCCCGAGTGACGTTGTCCTGTGCTGGCCACAGCGAAATGGGATGTCGCCACGACGTATCGGATAAGTGATTTCACTACCAATGATTTCAGCTGACTCACTCGTTATTGCGATCTTTGGGCTCGACATTAACTAAAGGCCTCGGCGCTATTTTGCATTCCAAAAGTGAACATTAGGCAGTCTGAAGCTCACTATGTTGGAAATAACGGGATGTGTTCGACATAGAAATGTGAGATTTAGCGTTTTTATGGCACGGGGGATTAACAAAGTTGACTGCTGAATGTCGACAGTATGGTGGAAACACAAGGACGCGGAAGCCGCCGATACCTACAATTTGATTCCGCTGTGGTGTCGGCCATTACCATTCGAGGGCTGCTGCCTGAGATGCTGAAAACGCCCGCTCTAATGTCTACTTTTCCATATGAGACAGTCAAACAGAGGCCTGACAACGCCAGAAATGCAGGTAAAAATGGCGCCAATGTAGGTAACACTGGCATTATGAGCATGCCAGTGATCATTCGACACGATGAAATATACCATGGTGCACCATGCCACCAAGCGCCGACCAATTCCTTTTAACATCGAAGGAAATTTGGCGGTCGTGAAATGTATGGGAGCTTAAATTGGGTGACCGGCTAAATCAGCACCGCACTTACACAACACATGCTTTCTTCATCGTACGAGCCTCGCTCGCAGGCTGTCAGAAATTGGCAACTGTACCGGTGACACACAAGTTAAAATGTTCTGAACGTGGCGTGACGAAAGCGCCCTAGGACAAGCTGGGTAACAGCCACAGAACTCGGTAACACCATATAGTTATGAGAAGCACGGATGCCTACATTACGCCGTTAAAATTATAGAATGAGGTTCACCTCCCCACGACGAAAGAAAGAGTAAAAAGTTAGCCAAGGCTAAGGCCAGTGACATTCACATTTTAGGACATTCGTGGTCGCAGTAGTGTTGCATCTATCATGTTCCGCCAATACAAATGTGACAAGTTTGATATCAGTTGATACAATTCACAAAATGTCATACGACGTTTTTTCTCACGAAGTCTTCTTTGACTTCTAATAAGCTGACAAGCAATGGGTCATAATTTGACCTAGAGTGACGTCAACAAAGTTTTCACAGGGTGTACAAAGATAACAAAAGGTGTCCCATGTTTTGTGTTTTCTCGATTTTTTCTTCAAAAAAGGTTCCGCATAAGCGTTTTCTGTCGAAGGTACAATGCGCTGAAGCAGAGCTCAAGAATGTCTGGAAAGTCGCAAGTCTCAGACAAGCGAGGACGGTTTCCGTGGAACTTCGCAGTTCGTAGACGTCTTGAAAGAAACCCACCTCCACTGTCAGCTAAAAGTTTTGTTTGCTCGACAAATGAGCAGCGGGAGTTGTCCACAGACGACCAGCCGGTGTACGTGGCGGGGGGAGGGGGGGGCAGAGATCTGTCTGCCCACGGTTATTCCTGTTCTCCATCGCTCTCCTTCCCGTCGGGTTCGGGCACTTGGTGAGTTGCAACACAGCCCCCTGCCTGAGCTCAGGTGTCAAAGTTTGCTTTCAAGTCTTGTGTCTCGTCAGGTGTCAGTCGGTCGTCTGTTCACTTGTTGTGATTTAAGACGCACAGCCTCTTGGGCTCAAGCTTCCGTGTCTTGAGTCAAGTTTTGTGTTTCGTCGGGCGTCAGTCAGTCGTATGCTTGGGCGCCAGTCAGTCGTCTGGATCGGGCGGTGGGCGTCTGGGACCAGCACCGCCTTCCAGAAGACCGTGTGCTGACGCTCCCAGGCGGAAGAGGAGTCGACGAAGGGTCAAGGTCAGAGGTCACGAAGCCGACGCCCCCGGCCTGGGTTCGCCGGAAGCCAACCCACCGGCTGCCTGCGGCGTCTCTCCGGGCGGCGCAACAGTGTCCCGCTGGGCGGCAGGGCGACATAGTTACCTGCCGCCGGCTTCCGGTCCGCGAGCTACGCTCTCTTCCCCCACGGTTGCGCAACGCACCCTCGCCCTAACGGGGCCGACCGGGAAACGCTCCAGTCGGCGTCGGAATTCACCGTTAGGCGGACGCGACTGAGGTAGGACCGACTATGTCTCTAGGCCGCGCGGCGGTGCTGCCGCCACCGCACCTGGGCGTGGCAGGCGGCACCACACGCCGCCGCGGAAAGCCGGCTGACACGGGCGGAGCGCGACGTCAGCCTCAGAACCCCGCCGTCCGGGTTACCGGCGAACTGGGTCAAGTTCCGATGAGCGCCGGCGGGGGCGCCGGCGGCGGCGGCACAGATGGCCGCCGCCCGGCTCGTCCTCCTGGGGGCCCGGAAAGAGTGGCGATCGTATCGGACCGGGCAGCGGGCCGGATCGGGGCAGCCGCCGCGGCCAGCCGGCCCGGCGGAAATGGATAACAGCAATTAACGGCTAACGACGCCGTGTCAAACTCCGGCCTCTTCGCGTATCGCCGGGATGGATCAAGTCCAGAAGTTGGCCTGAAAGCGGTGTGGGCGTGGCTGAGAGTTTGCGTTGGATGTTATTCAAAGCGCTGTGCGGCTCTTGTGTTTGATGGCGGATTCGTTCGCTGGGACGAGTTGCGATAATTTAGGAGCCATTCATATTCCTAATCTGCCCTCGGTTTTCACTCTGCGTTTGATGAATGCGATACGAAGCGTCTTCGGCGGATTTAATTTGACACAATGGCGCGTCTGTGCATACTGAATCGATGTTTGGATGCCTTCATTATCAAAGTGTTTCTCCTGTAATATCCGGTTCAATGACATTTAAGTTGCCCGTAAAGTCCTTGTATTAAGCCTCAGCTGCCTTCAATTTACAGTCCTCTGCGAATGGATATGTTTCTTTTCAGACTGCGCAGTGTGCGGGTCCATGCCAAACACGGTGACAATGCGATGTTCACTGACCTTGCGGCTTCACCCTCGCCAGTATTCGCCATTTGGCCTCATTCGACAGTTCAAGGAGTTGGCACGATCCCCCTGGCCATTACCAAATATGAGACGATTGAGCCGTAAGACAAAAACGAAATTGTAACTTGATTTGTCAACTACACCATAGTATTCTGTCTAACACTATCCATTAAAACAGTGCCCTTACAGGCGCCCTCAAATGAGGAATTGTCAGTGAATTCTGGTTTCCATTGGATCCTACGGGACGTAACCTATAGCGTGTTTCTGATGGCCCCAAAATGATCTCTAACGATGAAGATGGTATCAAACTGCTGGTGCTATGCAAATCATTGCTTTGAATTACATTATGACCGTTCCAAGGTTAATAAAGGGGCAAAAAGGTCAGTTACCTAAATTCATGCAATTGGCCTAAGACGACCTTGACCCAGTTAAGGACTTAAGATCCAAGGTCACTGACACCATGGATGTCATCCATCCATAAGATTTCGTAAAACCGAGTTTCACCGTTTAGCACTTAAACCGTATGTTGTACGATCACGACCGTCGTCGTATCGTGATGTCCCATTGACATGCCGTCGAGAAACAGGTCAAAGGTAAATGATCTGTCAAATAATCGGAGAATTTGTAAAAATGATGTTACGACAGCTATGCAAAATTGCGGAAAGATCGGGGCAGTTATTTTCTGGGGAAGCTTGCGAGACACCTCTGGGCGTTTAGCTCTCCGTCTCTGTACCAGGGAGGGTTAACACGAGCACTGGTGGGGACAGAAAGTTCCCAAGCGTCATGTTCATGTTAATAACCTTGGCAATATCAACGCTAGAGCGCTAAAACACTGTCTATCTCCTGATGTTTTCCTAGTTCATTATATGCTGTTTGAAGTTTTAAAATCGGTCGGCATCTGTTTACACCACAGCCTAGCAAAGCTAAGAGACCGGCACGGCGAATCCGATCCATCGGCGGCGTCGGACGGCTGCACGTGAATCGTCCAGGACAAGCATTAAGGTGCCTGTGGAACAGGTATAGCCGGACAGCTCTGTACGAAACACTGTGGGGAGTTAGCCTGTGTGAAAAACGTAGTCAGAAGGCACAGGCAGCCTGGGCGGATAAATCGAGCCCGACCAACATTAAATGGTGAACATAAAAAATTCTCCATTTTTTCGTCAGATCTGTTCTGTGCTCTCGACGAAACGCTGTCAGGAGTGAAGGAATGTATTTATGATGTAACACGAATGGCATAGGTGAGTGCAAACGAGTTCAGCTGAGGTTAGGTACAGGGGTGTCGATTCGTATTCTTTTGAGAGGGTCCTGGCCCACCCAATGTTAATTCCCTCATGTTGGCAAATGAGCAATAATAACGAACAGAACAGCCGCAATAGATAAGAGGCAGGTAGAAAGTAAACAATAAAGTCTAAAGCGATGTATCTATCATCTTTGTATCTCATACATATATATATATATATATATATATATATATATATAAAACATATATATTCATGGGGATAAAGGTATTTTTTATTTGATAAGTAGTGACAAAAAACGTGTAAATTGCCATTTCTCAAAATATTCTGGCTAAATCCGTCGAGAAACCTACATTTGGGGTGAGTCTAGGCTGTCGGGCCTTCGGTTCGCCACCCTCCCCCATCATTTACAGAAATCGACGCGCATGATTAAGTGTTTGAACTCAGCGTGGTGTAAACGACGCGTAAGTATTTGGTGACGACTTGGACTGGATAATGACTGTAGTTGCCCGAGACGCATACAAGCTAGATCAGGTTAATGGGGTCATTCAGAATCACTCGGTAAAGATGTAACATTCTGTTTTTGCTTCAGATATATCCAAATGATCTTGATCAGGTTTTGTGTGGAAGCGTTTCACTGACATGGGTTGACTTGGGATGACTTTCAATAACCCTAGCAGTTCATTTGACTTGCGAATGTACGATGCTCGTATAATTTTGCCCATTTACCTGACAAATTGGAGAATTTTCCAGTATTAAGCTGTGCTGATCTCGAGTTACTTCAAAGAGACCAGGGTATGGGATGGGACCACGTCATGGTATGGGAGTTAATTATACGGACTTAACTCCCACAAACTTTGATGGCAGTCGGTTCAGTATATCTCGAGAAAAATAGAAAGGCAAGATTGTTACGTATTCCCTCGTTTGACTTTGTTTTGGCCTTCATTGACTTGACGTACGCTACTCAAATTCTGAAGGTTGTAGGATGACCAAGCAGACCAAAATGTCGTTACAGTCGATGAAATAGATCAGGAGATAAAGGGGGCAAAATAGCCCCTCAAGAGTACGCGTAATTTTTAGAGGACCAATGGCACACAAATTATCTAGTTGTGTGCGCTTATGGCTACTGAACGTAATCAGCAGCCTGAGCTTTCTTTGCCATTTCTGTCTTATTATCAGGGTTGGTACGATGTTGTATGGGGTAGAGGATCGGAGTCGATCTTATTATCAGAGTTGGTACGATGTTGTATGGGGTAGAGGATCGGAGTCGATCTTATTATCAGGGTTGTTACGATGTTGTATGGGGTAGAGGATCGGAGTCGATCGTATTATTAGGGTTGGTACGATGTTGTATGTGGTAGAGGATCGAAGTCGATCGTATTATTAGGGTTGGTACGATGTTGTATGTGGTAGAGGATCGAAGTCGATCGTATTATTAGGGTTGGTACGATGTTGTATGTGGTAGAGGATCGAAGTCGATCGTATTATTAGGGTTGGTACGATGTCGTATGTGGTAGAGGATCGAAGTCGATCGTATTATTAGGGTTGGTACGATGTTGTATGTGGTAGAGGATCGAAGTCGATCGTATTATTAGGGTTGGTACGATGTTGTATGTGGTAGAGGATCGAAGTCGATCGTATTATTAGGGTTGGTACGATGTTGTATGTGGTAGAGGATCGAAGTCGATCTTATTATCAGGGTTGGTACGATGTCGTATTGGGTAGAGGATCGGAGTCGGGCTCTCGATAGTTGAAATCCAGTCTATCAGAACTTCTTTTTTTGGTTGTTGGCCTGTATGCCGTACAATGTGACTAGTGGCTCGTACAAGAGCCGGGGAGTTAGAAGACGTTTCGATCATTGGCCCTCTTCATATCCCCAAGAATGCTGAACACCATCATCCAGCGGGCTCTCCGAGAACTCAACCTAACAAAACGTCTTCATTTTCAACTACCGCTAACGTCGTTACGCGCGTCGTGATGCGTCCCGTGCTGTTCGTAATGTACGAGAACTGCGAGGACGACTTGCAGGTTTTACGCAGGATGCTGCCCTGCTGGTGGGCACCAGCTTATCTCACAAGGCGCACATCGAGCTAATTCAGCCCGTGCTGAATACTGAATGGGTGAATACTGAGTGTCACCTGAATTGCAGAGCTTGAATAGGAGAGGCGCTGGCGGCGAGTGATTTCTGATACCAGCGCTTTGATGTGAGATAACATTCACGGCTACTCCTCAGCGACACCACTCTTGGATTAGACGTAGGAATAATTAAGCGGACCTTTGTGATCGGTAGTCTGCGACTGCTAACATGCTTTCATTGTCTTCCGACTTATTCTCTGAGATGTCTTAAGAGGGAATCTTATCTCTGGCTGCCTTTGTTAAGGTGAACTATAAAGTCATCTCTGGTATGCAATAATATGGCTGTTTTATATGATCTATTCCATATACTCTTGAAAATGGGCCAATATTGCTGTCTTGCAACAGTTTTCTTGTTAATTTTGGTGACTAAGGCTGCGGACGGCTAAAATGTAGCCGTCTGAAAACTTTCCGCAGGCGAACGTTGTTATTATTTGGCATCCTGGTTCACTCGGTGTCCTGTCGCTCCTTTAACCCTATTCCCGGAGGGCTAGACGGTATGGTCGATTCCCGGCAGGGGGGGCGGATTCGCCCCCCCCCCCGAGATCTCGAGAACTACTTGTCCGATTTCATCGCAACAAACGGCAATGGATTGCCGTGACGTGAACTACATTTTTATAAAAAGAAATTTTCAAAATTTTGAAATCTGTGGATACAGGGGAGGCAAAAACGTCAGAATGGGGGGTACCTTTGGACTTCTTATAACTCCGTTGTTTATCGACTGATTTCGATGAAACTGGCATGAATCGAGAGATTACGGATAGGGCTTTTACCATGGGTCCGCAAATCTGAAATTTCGGGAAAATTCTTGGGCGTTCACAGGGTTTCAAAAATAGGAGGATTAGTTTTCTAACAATTGAATGAACAAAAGAGGCAAACACCCTTTTTTGGCTTCTGCTAGTCATGTTATACTGAAGAAGTACAAATCGCATTACAATGTTTGTATAATGTTAGCATAGGCGGTGCCAGGGACATGAAAAAGGGAGAACTGTCATGGTCACACGTTTCTCAGATCAACTTGTGACCTTTGACCTTAAATGACCTCCAGTGACCTTGGGGTCACTTGGAATGATCTTGTGTGCATTTAATATTATCTGTAAACGTTTTCAATCATTTGAATTCACTCTATTTCAAAAATTTCATTTTATGGCTATTGCGATATAGGGTACGCGCACGGACATTTTAGGTCATAGCTCCGTGACCCGACCTGATATCAAGCTGAAAATTGGTACACAAGTAGAAGGCACCCTTCTACGTCATATTATTCCGGGTCTGGCATTTGAAAAAACAGCGCCGAAATTACTGCGGAAAAACAAATTTTAACTTTTGACCTTGACCTGACCTTGCAAAATGACCTCAAATAAACAAAACTACATCTGCACATTGCCCGACTATTTACCTATACATCCATATAAAGGTTTAAGTTCTATCTTTAAAACTCTGTTTTTGGCAGACATTTTCCTTTCACCCTCAACGTGGCCAAAAATGGCATGAGGTGCCTCCCAAAAACGTTACCTGGCTCCGCCCCTGAGCAAAATAGAATTTTGAGATTTTGTGGTGGTACGTAGAAAGAATAGCTAGAAAAAGTGACCAAGTTTCGTGAAGCTGCATTAAAAAGCCTGGAATTGGCAAGCAAAAAACCTGAGAGGGGGCGGGTTACGCCCCCCCCCCCTGCCGGGAATAGGGTTAAGGTCATTTTCACGAACTAGCCGCTACCGCTGACGCCACATTGTTGACCGACAGGCAGCTGCTGGCGCCCATGTCGTTGGATGGCATGATGATCCCTGGCACGCACAACAGCGGCACCTACAAGCGCTCCCGCGACATCGTCTTCAAGCTGGTGGCTACGCAGGACGAGGACGTATGGTCGCAGCTGATGTACGGCAACCGCTACCTGGACCTGCGCATCGGGCACCGCCCGTCCGACAGCAGGTGCGTGACGCCGCGTGATGGCGCGTGACGGCGCGTGACGTGCTTTGCGTGGCCGTGTGGGCAGCGTGCTTCGAGCGGTGGGCGCAGCGACGTATGCCCTGGGGAGTGACACCGCGTGAGGCGCAGCGGGTTCTAAGAACTGAGACAGCGTGAGGCGTTCAGTGGAGACGTAAGGCAAATGTTGCCTGACAGCATGACAGACTGGAACGGCTAGAACGACAGCATAACCCAAGATGTAAGCGTGGCTACATGGGTCGTGTTGGTCGGTAAAAACAGCTTGTAATGACATAGATCCAACATGTCATCTTCAGTATAAATGACGTGTGGAGAGGTTTGGTAAAAGGTTTTTCTTGGTGTGGGACTGGGCTCTGTTCTGACTGTGGACACAGACTGACGACTTGGCCGGCCGCGCGGCCCGCTGTTCCTCCAGGAACCCGTTCTGGATCTACCACGACTTCTTCCCCGTGAGGCCAATCAACACCATCATCAACCACGTCAAGTGGTTCCTGAACAATACCCGCGAGGTGGTCGTTCTCGACTTCCACCGGTTCCCGGTCGGCTTTGACAGCAGCAGCGTGAGTTGCATCGAACGGGGGCGGGGCTGGCGGTTGGCTGGTATTCCTCCCGGGCCGGAACTGTCGGTTAGTCCGTTCGTGAGCTCCTCTCTGGCCGGCAGCTGGCCAGCTCGTGAGTTCCTCCGTGACCGGGGCTCCTAGTTGGCCTGCTCATAGGTTCCTCCCTGAAGGGGACCGTCGGCTGGTCTACTCGCGCTGGCCAGCGTGCAACAGGTGCTGCGGCCTGCCCCGCTAATGGAGTGCGATCCGGCGGACGGGAGACGTGCAATTTGCGGATGTTCTTCGCTGGCTGCAGCTGTGGCGCTGCGGCTGGAGAGTCGGACTCCTAGGGATCACGCGGCCGTGGAACTGCGCCCGTAGGTAGCTGCCGACCGAGGGACTCCACAGTAACGCACTAAATCGAGCGACCTGCAAGCGAGCCGACGTCTGACGTGAACGTTAATGCAATTATGCAAATTACATGATCGAAAGCAGGCGAACGTTCCCAGGAGTCCGCCACTCACCGCCTGGTGGCTATCGCTGTTAACGAACTCTCGGGAATGTTGAGGTAATAACTAATCTGACCACTGGTTGACTGACAGTAGTGAGTCGCCTCCTTCTTTTCTGACTCGTCTAGTGAAATCACCAAGCAACTCCAGCTTATAGACTGGTCCGAACTTCGACTTTTCGACTACACGCTTCGAAGTTTTGGATATGACGTTGAGAAGCAGTCTGTGGTTTCGGTGTCCACACGCCTGCATCGTAGGTCGCAGTAAGACTGAAACGCCGCATCACGCCTCTCCCGTTCGACTATCTAGCCGGGTCCGTTCCGCGTGCGTCAGCGGGTGGTACTTCTCCGCAGGTACACAACAGGTTCGTGTCCTACCTGATGTCGGAGCTGTCGCAGTGGATGGCACCCCGCGTGTATGACGTCACCATGGGCGAGCTGTGGGCCTCTGACAAGCGCCTGCTGGTGCCCTACGCCGACTGGAAGACCCGCAGGAGGAACGAATACCTCTGGCCCCCCATATTCCAGGTGATTTTGCCGGTCTAGTCTATAAAGAAACTGAATTGGTCACTGTCGAATCTCTAGTGTCGACCTCACCTTCTATTTCCTAAATTATGAGGAACTGTTGACGCACCCTTAGGGATGACCTTTTCTTCGACAATTTCTGAACAGGCTCGTTTAGAACCAGGCAAAAGTAAGGGTACATCCGACAGGAATATAGTGCCACTATTACGAAAGACAAACTCAGCACCATAGTTGACTGAGCATCACAGACATGGCTACGGGTAAACACACCACGTCTCCAGCGGTAGGCTTGACGCTTTACTGGAGATGACTCTGTCAAGGTGAAACATTACGAGTGCCTGCAAATTGCGATGATATTAACACGCGTACTTAAAGAGGGGTCTTTTTGTGCCTCCTCCCACCTGTTTTTTCTTTAATATCTCGAGAACGGATCGGAGATGGTTGCTGCTGCTTTGTGACATTTATGGCAATTGAATAACTCGTTGAATGACGCAAAAAAGATCGGAAATCGGCCGGAGATTTTCGAAGTTTCAAGCATGTAAAGTCAGGCAAACATGACGAAAGCGACGGTTGTCGCTGATCAATGAGAGCTTTGTGAAAGAACCAGCGTTCTGCTTAAGACTACCGTGTGAACATAATCAGGCGATGCCATTCAGGCATAAGTGATGGATGCACCAAGACCATAGCCAGGGCCAGTAAGGGTCAAGATCATCAAAGGTCAAGGGCAACTGTTTTGTGACCTGGTCCAGATTTACTTTGCAATATGTCTATTTGTATGAAATATGCATTCAAGGACCCTACTAAAACATGTTTGGCACATTGATACTCACATGTATATACATATACATACATACATAAATATAAACGCTGGAAGTGACCAAATGTACCGATGTTGGCTACCTTCACTGCAAATACTCCAAAAGATACATGTCGCATCCTCATTTACTCTCAAACTGTCCCGTGTTGTTCGAAATCTGATCTGCAAAAGATGGAAAGCGACGCTATAGTTCAATGACCTGATATGACCTCGACCCAAAATCCTCAGTCAAGCCGCCAAATGAATGGAAATTGTATTCCGCGTTTCAATGGCCAAACAAACACCCTTTTCCCGTTTCGCTCTAAAAGTTGTACGGAATGGCCTGTACGGCCAAGAAAGTGTCCAAGGTTGACCTTTTTGATCTCATTTGACCTTGAAGATATCGACCTAGGATCATGAAAATTGCGAACAATGTGAATAGTTATCGTCCCACCCTGTCCATAAAATTTCATGTCTCTAGCTCTCTCCGTTTCCGACATCGGAGGGGGGGACTTGCAGACACCCCCTTCCAGTGCGCGTTAGTGCGAAACCTCCTTCCACTGCAGGGGTTGACGATGTGGGAAAGAAAGCGCTCGCTTTGCTCTAAACACTTGGATTTCTACAACCGGAAACCAAAATGTTGTTTCCGTAATGTTCACTCTTGATTAACCTTCATCGGGCCGGTGGTCATGAGACCCGCTCCGACTTTCTGAGACTACCCAGAAAAGGAACAGGCACGAAAGCTACGGTACCTTTTCATGCATCATTTGTACGCCTTGCGTGAATTTTTAAACTTAGCGACATTTCAGGTCATTGACTTAGAACAATGGGAGGGAGACAATGTTCTCAAAAGAATGAAAGTAGCATAATATTTTTTGGAGTGCACTGATTGACATAAAACTTGCCATAATGATAGAACATGACAAATGGAACAATTCTGCTTTCTCGACTTCATCGGAAATTTCCGGTTCAACAACCCTACGTCAGATGAAAATTAGTCCTCTTTGCGTTTACTGTTAACGTTATAGGACTGGTTCGGTGGTTTTGAGGCTTGAATGTAGACCGTGGCGCTTCTCACGTTACTGGTGGCCTGGGTCAGTGTACGTTGCATGACGAGTTTTCAGACCCGTAAACGAGCAGATTTTTGGGGTTTATAGTCTTAAAATGTTAAATGGTAGTCATACGTGGTTAGGAAGCACTAAGACCTTTCTCGAAGACCTTTCTCGACACGGGTGACCTATTCCCGTTTGATTCACGCTAACCTGATGTGGCCTTTAGAAATATTATGTTCTTTTCCGAGGCAAACACACTGCATGGCCGCAGTTTATAAGAACTATGCCCATGTCTTCCTTCTGTATGGTTTGTACTGCCCAATCCTATTTTGGCTTCCAATTTTTTGGAAGCCAAAATAGAAACCCTTGACGTCTCAAAATAACTTCTCGCCAAATGTTAGGGTTTTGCACTACAGCCGTGACCGCCGCCCGGAATCTGAGTGACTTACGTTAAAAGGCTTTGGGGCACGGGTTTCATGATGTAGAAGGGATCCGACCATACCGGACCATTACATGACCCGATGTTATAAACCTTGTGTTGTATGGTGTCCAATCAGTAGTAATGTGACGGTTGTTACGACAGACACCAGAAACGCTCGACGTTTAGGCGTCAATACCTTGACCTAGGCTGACCTTGTTTGATTTAATATGATATTTGGAGGCGGCATATGCGTGCTATATTCATTTACGTCGTATTACAACCAAGACACTTACTTATAAATATGAAAAAAGGATTCCTGCCCTTACAAAAAGACTATTTTTCCCTTCGTCTTCCGCTTTCCTTGAAATGGTCAAATTTGGCCGCAAAGACTCTTTTCCGCCCCGCTTAGGTAGATCAGTTCTTCTTTTTATTATGCGACCCCTTTAGAGCCACGTAAACGCCTTGGTTATCAAGTTTTGCCGCCAAAAATGTTCATGGGATATTTGGCCTAAGATAACCCATAGTGACCGCACAATAGACCTTATTAAAAAAAAATGGATGCTTCCTTCCAGTTCTGTCACGGGCCTTCCAACGGCGTTTTTATGGGACTCATAATTCTCGAGATCTTAGGGATCTCATAAGCCTCCCCCCGGCCCGCGAAGGCGGAGCGAGAGGGCGGGCCAGCAGAGGTTAAATTTTGTTTAGCATTCGTCAGCGATAGCTCCCCGTGCCTCTCCGTCATGGTGACTCTGGCAAATGTTTTGTGGCTTGTGACTGAAATTCTCGTCCCTGTCGATATTTTCATTTTATATGTATTGCGGCTTTACCGATTTCCTGGAGACAAGTGTACCGGTTATTCAAACGGACGGCATCGAGTTGGATGGTGTCGCGAGACATATTTCCGTCTTAATCCATGAAATTAACAAAGTTAACGGAAAGAGTCGCCTCTGGTCAACTTTCCCTGATGAATCTTTCGCAGTTCGCGCTTTGGTGCACCGATCTGTTTGCGGTTCAAATATCTCACTGTTCATTTCTAGTTTCTATACAGTCGCTCTGCTTGCTGTGGTCAGGTTGTTGCCGAAAAGTAAATGCAGCCAAAACTAGAACAGGCTGAGCTTTAAGGCTGGACACGCTGCCACTTCGCGGGTCGAGGGTCTCGCTGTTCATTCAAAATTCCATTACGATCGCCCTGCTCGGTTCAGTCAGGCTGCGGCTGAACAATAACATCCAGGACTGTCCCACGGTCGCTCTGCGCGTTTCGCTGGGTTTCGCTCGCACCGATCTGCCCTATGTTCCTATTCGTTGCATTCGGGCGTGCCTCTTTGCTAACCCCGGGTCTTACTTGTCATTCCAAACTCCCTCCAGCGACAGCAGACGGCCCTGGGCTGTCTTGTCACGCCCGTGTGCACGTGCCTCTTGCTGGGGCTTGCGACGCTTTTGCGCGCCGTGTGTTTCGTTACTCGTTTAGACTTGTGAGCAGTCGTATTGCTGGCGCCGGTAATCCGCCAAACGGCGTCTTTGCTTGCTGAGATATCAAAAAATACGTTGGGCCACGTCAAGTAAGTTTGTGTCCTTTTGTTCTTTTCGCTTTTCTGAACATCTGCACCTGATTTCGGCTCAGTTTCGATTGTAAAGATGCATTTTGGAGTGAAACGAGTGTACCAGTTTTTTTTACCGTGTTTCAGCGATAATCTGAAGCTGAATCTGAATCTGAATCTGAATCTGAATCTGATAATAAGAATCAGCGAATCTGAAGCACGGGTGGTAACCCGTGCTCCAGATTTTGCATCCTGCTGTCCGCTGGTGGCGGTGCAGCCTCTGTCGTAAAACGCCTGCCCGAAGTGAGGCGGTGCTGTGCCAGTCACATTCTGTCCGCAGTCCGATGCTCAGGAGGATCGTGCCACAAGAAATGAACAGAGTTGACTCTAAACCCCTTTTTTAATAACATAACAACCCGTTGTTTAATAACGCAATCAGCGGACCCCTGAAACCCCAGCACGATCCATCACGTAATTTTTACACCACCTTCAACACCATCATCCGACGCAGAACCCTCTCACCGCAGGCCTGGGGCGACAAGCGGTCGGTGGCGGAGCTGTACGGCTACCTGCGCGCCCAGATGGCGTCACGCGCCGGCGGACCGCTGTGGGCCGCCATGGCCGAACTGACGCCGTCGCCCTGGGACATTCTGATCCCGAACCGTGGCCTGCGCGACCTCGCCCAGACGGCCAACCCCGAGGTGACCAAGTGGTTCCGCGGCGAGTGGTGGCACAGCGCCAGCATCGTCGCCACTGACTTCTTCCTCGGCAACGACATGGTCGACGTGGCGGTCGAGGCCAACATCAAGCGGCAGCGGTGCGTGGCCGGTCGGCCGCGGCGCTTCGGCCACGACCGCCGTGGCCTGCGGTTCGCCCAGCAGTTGTTCGCCGGCGGGAATGTCGTCTGAGGTCGTCGTGGGCGGCGGCGGCGGCGGCGGCGGCGGCACATGATCTTGTCGTCACGCTGCCTCCGAAGTTCTCCGTCGGTAACGACAAGCAAATACGAGACGCCGTCCGTCGGGACGACCCGCCGCCGCCTGTCCACCGCCTGGTGCTGGACGGCGTACTCTTTCGCGAGCGGCGCGCAGTTATCGAACGGTGGAACTGGGGTGAACTAAGGCATGCGTTGTGCAGTAGCTTTTCAATTAAGTAGTTCTATACGCCTGACGAATACGAGATTTTAAGGCTGGAATGGAGTATTTGCCTAGCTGTGGTGACATGGTAAGGCAATGCAGCCATTGCAACACTGAATACAGTATTGAATATTTACAAAGCAAGCAACCAAACAGGCTATCCATGGGAAGGACCAAACTTGCTATACATATGTGCCACCTTTCTGAATTGAGCACATGGTTGTTTTGTTTGGGATCTTACCCAAACTGTTGCACCATTGCTGTCCTTGACGTAAAAAGTTGGTAACTGGGTCAACGCCGTATCATGGGCTACTGATTTCGACCTAAGTGCCCGAAGCTGGTACATTGACTCCACAGAGCATGAACTGAAGAACTCGCAGCATTTCGCGAATGGCGGGACATTTGAATGGAAGCTGGCTTATATCTACTGCCACGTTCAGTTCCAAGTTGAGTTTCAACAGATTTTCGAGCATAGTGCTGTATGGATATTGAGTTTTCAACGGATTTTCGACCACAGTGATGTATGGATGGCGTCAAACGTCAGTACATTGCGAAAGGTCGTAATGTACATGCTGCTTTTGTACTACAGACTAATTAGGTTCAGCAGGTATAATGGCCCGGAGGCCATTCCAATGGTTTCCGCGGGTCCCAACGAGACCATCTAGAGTCTCTTTTCATCAACGGTCTGATTCAGCTTCTTTCAACACCACTCGGCGGTCTTCGTCCCAAAGAAAATGCGCGACGCAAGACCCCTGGAATCCACGAACGCCGCAGGCTCGATCTGTGAAAGACTCATCGACTTCGCAGTTAAAAAAAAAACAGGTGCTTGACATTTGATGAGTCAGAGAAGAGCAGTATTCTCCCCAGAGCGGTTCTGCCGCCTTTTTCATGACAGCAGACGGCAACTAGCGTAGCAACATTTAACTCTCCCATACTGAGTGGGTTTTTAGTGGTTTTTCGGTTTATCAAGATCTTGAACTTATATGTCGATTGGGCCCGATTTTTCGTAGTGTCTGAAGGCAGTCGTTTGGAGAAGTTCCGAGAGCAAAGGTGTGTTCTAAATTCGGATTCATCAAGATGTGACGTCATTGTTTTACCCATTCCGTGCCGATACAGAAATGTATTGATAACGAGAGATTTCCCGGGGACTAAAGTAAAGATTTCGTGATTTAAGTTACCAAATTTAACGCTATAATAAATTTTGCCTTTAACCCTATTCCCGGAGGGCTGGACGGTATGGCCGATTCCCGGCAGGGGGGGGGCGGATTCGGCCCCCCCCCTGAGATCTCGAGAACTACTTATCCGATTTCATCGCAACAAACGGCAATCGATTTGCCGTGACGTGAACTACATTTTTATAGAAAGAAATTTTCAAAATTTTGAAATTTGTGGATACAGGGGGCCAAAAATGTCAAAATGGGGGGTACTTTTTGACTTCTTATAACTCCGTTGTTTATGGACCGATTTCGATGAAACTGGCATGAAACGAGAGATTATGGATAGGGCTTTTACCATGGGTATGCAAATTTGAAATTGTGAGAAAATTCATGGGCGTTCACAGGGTTTCAAAAATAGGGGGATTAGTTTTCTAATAACGGAATGAACAAAAGAGGCCAAAACACTTTTTTAGCTTCTGCTAGTCATGTTATGCTAAAGAAGTACAAATCGCATTACAATGTTTGTATAATGTTAGCATAGGCGGTGCCAGGGACATAAAAAAGGGGGAACTGTCATGGTAACACGTTCTTCAGATCAACTTGTGACCTTTGACCTTAAATGACCTCCAGTGACCTTGGGGTCACCTGGAATGATGTCGTGTGCATTCAATATTATCTTTAAACGTTTTTAATCGATTGAATTCACTCTATTCCAAAAAAATCATTTTTTGGCTTTTGCGATATAGGGTACGCGCACTGACATTTTAGGTCATATCTCCGTGACCCGACCTGATATCAAGCTGAAACTTGGTACACAAGTAGAGGGCGCCTTTCTACGTCATATGTATTCCGGGTTTGGCATTTGAAAAAACGGCGCCGAAATTATTGCGAAAAAACAAATTTTGACTTTTGACCTTGACCTGACCTTGTAAAGTGACCTCAGATAAACAAAATTACATATGCACATTGCCCAACTATTTAGCTATACATTCATATAAAGTTTTAAGTTCTATCTTAAAAACTCTGTTTTTGGCAGACATTTTCCTTTTACCCTCAACATGGCCAAAAATGGCCTGAGGTGCCTCCCAAAAACGTTGCCTGGCTCCGCCCCTGAGCAAAATAAAATTTCGAAATTTTGTCACGGCGCGTAGAAGGAATAGCTAGGAAAAGTCACCAAGTTTCGTGAAGCTGCGTTAAAAAGCCTGGAATTGGCAAGCAAAAAACCCGAGGGGGGGCGGATTCCGCCCCCCCTGCCGGGAATAGGGTTAAAGCTCAAACAATAAATGCTGCAAATCTGAAGAGATTCCACTTCAGTTTTCATGTTTTCCTGAGATCAGGAGCTCCTCCTCGAGATTACGGTCAACGTTGGAATGTTAACTCTTCCGTCCCCAAATTCTGATTCATTGTTGAATCTAAGAACTGATATATCATTTTATGTCACCTTGTGATGCAGTGCTACGCCTGGATTCCAAGTACAATTCCAAAAACGATACCTGTGTCATAAAATGAGACACCAACGTCGTCAATTTCCGTTGATCGCTTTTTGGTGTAACGGCGCAGAGTTAAAAAAGCCTACGCCAGGAAAACTATGCCGGACCTGTGCTAGACAACAGGATCCGGTTTAAGGCTGGAAACGTTTTGTAAGTTCCAGAACGGACAAGATCGGGACCCAGTAAGCTGTTGGAAGGGTAGAGAATCGGCTCCTCCAACTTTGGACAGTTTGAACACGAGCCCGTCCTCTTAAATGGAAAGGAATTCCCTCGGAATGAGACTGTCCCCACCAACTTTTAAGTGTTCTTTCAGCTGTGGCCGAGATACTGTTTGTCTACTGGCTCTCAAGATGACGCAGGAGGAGTTGGCAGGCACACCAGCGGACTTGCAACGGAAGTCCGGGCCCCGAAAGTCACGGGCTTAGCATGTCATTGGCAGAACTGCAGTCGCTCATACCCCATTTAGGCTGTATTGTTGGCGATCACTATTCCACTTGCGACTTACGTTTGTCGTGTTAATTGAAGTAGACTTGGGCAACGCACGGTTTACAAGGCACAGTATCAAAGTGCAACGGCTTCTAATTATGGAACGCTGAAGGAGACGACGACATGTGCCGAGTCAGCAGCCGCGCCCAGCAGACTTGAAGCCCGCTGAAACGACCGCCGATATCCCGCCGTCGGCAGCGGAAGCCTCATTCGACGACCCACGGGCGTATCGCACCCTCCACATCAAACAGCGCCCGGAGGCGCCGCAACAGCGACGCGTCCACACAATGGCCGCCTCGATGATGAAGGCGCCGGGCCGAGCTAAGTCGTGAGGAGCGCGGCCGCCTGTGTACCGCCTGCCGGCCGCGGTCAGACCGGGGCTCGGCACGGCGGGAGCCGCGCCGTGCGGACCGGCCCGTTCGCCGGTCTATTCCGGGCATGGTACGGCACGGCCGCTCAGGCGGCGTTTTACGGCCGGTCACCGCGCTCGGCGCCGACGTCCGGTCCGGGCCGCAGGCTGAGGGACAGCGGTGTCAGTTTACCGCACGGATCGAGAGCTCCACTCGGCCAACGACCTGGAGATACATCATACGTGGCGGGTGGGCTTCCGTGGGGTTCTAAGGAATACGGCGCTAAATATCGAACTGTTTCGAACTGAACCACCAGTATTGGCATACCCCAAGTTTCACGCAATGTTACTGATTTAAGGCACAGCTCCCTCAGAGACAGATGACCGCCGTATGCAGAAACATAAGCATATGTGTAGAGGGTCAGTGGAAAAAACGAGAGTTCCTCAACCCCAAACCCCGTCAGACTTTGAGGCGATTCTTCCTGTGCCATACAACATGGCTCATGTTTCGCAAGCATCGTCTGTACCCTGTTCATATGTTGTATTGATGGACTACCGATACCTTATGTTCTTTTCACCTCCGCCGAAAGACAAGCGAAATACCACTATGAACTTTCAATCGTCTAATATCCTTTCGTCACTAATCAGCTCGGTATCCTTAAAATCAGCTCAGCTATGGTTGCACATGGTGACACGACAGCAGAAAAGGTGAAGAAGCGAATTCATGGAGCTCGATATCAGTATTCCGCACGGCAATCATACCAGTATTCTGCACGGCAATCATACCAGTATTCCGCATGACAATCATACCAGTATTCTGCACGGCAATCATACCAGTATTCCGCACGGCAATCATACCAGTATTCCGCACGGCAATCATACCAGTATTCTGCACGGCAATCATACCAGCATTCTGCACAGCAGTCATACCAGTATTCTGCACGGCAATCATACCAGTATTCCGCACGGCAATCATACCAATATTCCGCACGGCAATCATACCAGTATTCTGCAAGGCAATCATACCAGTATTCTGCACGGCAATCATAGTACTGGCATGCAAATCATTGGAACTGTCTGTCATGGCTCAGACTGAACACTATTTATTATTTCGATTTCTTGTCGAATTATTTATTTTTCTTTGCTATCACTTATTTTATTAGCCTAATTTGTTATGAAAAAGACAACTACTGATACATGTAGGCACTTCCGTACCATGAATCAGTATTGGGCTGAATGCACTGTCGGCTTCGGCCATACACTGTTTCATCTGAAAACATATGCAAGTGAAGTTTTTTGTCTATGTTGGACGAATGAGATGTTCATGAGACACTTCCGACCTATCAAAATGTCAATTTTTGTTATCTCCAGCTTAGATGAGTACACACCTTACGAGCCGGGTGCTAGAGCGGCGTATTTCTGAACAATTTAAAAAATAAGTGTAGCCGAGCAAAGTTTTTCCCATGATTTCGTCTATTGGAAGCACACAGCGAATCGTCAGAAAACTGAACTATATTTAACCCGCGTAGTGGAAGGGGATTTCGTGCTAACGCGGATTGGAAGGAGGGTCCAAAAGGACCCCCACACGATCTCGGAAACGGAAAGAGCTAGACACAGGAAATTTTGTGGACAGAATAGGGCAACAACGATTTACATTGTGTACAACTTTCATGATCTTAGATTAATATCTTCAAGGTCAAATGTAGTCAAAAAGATCAACTCTGGGCATTTCCTCTGCCCGTGCAGGCCATTCCGTGCAACTTTTCAAACGAAACGTGAAAAGGGTGTTTCTTTGAGCGCTAAAACGTGGAATACGACACCTTCCATTTATTTGACGTCTTGACGGAGGATTTCAGGTCAAGGCCATGTCAGGTCATTGGCCTAGGCCGTCATTTTTCCATGTTTTGCATATCAGGTTTCGAACAACACGTTGTTGTGCATATTTCATACGAACCAATATGTTGCACAGCAAATCTGGATCAGGTCACAAGCTGGTTGATCTTGACCTTTGTTGACCTTGACCCTTATTGACCCTGGCTTTGATCTTGGTACGTCCATCACTTATGTCCGAGTGACGTCGCCTGATAGAGTTCAGGCGGTAATCTTAGGTAGCACGCTAGTTCTTTCACAAACTTCCCATTTGTCAGTGACCACTGTTATTTTCATTATGTTTGCTTGTCTTCAAGTGCTTCGAACTTCAGAAATTCTGGGCGGATTTTCGATTTTTCCGCGTCAATCGACGATGTATTTAATCGCCATAAATTTATAAAGTAGCAGCAACCAGCTCCGATCCGTTCTCGAGATTTTCAGGAAAAACAGGTGGGTGGACACAAAAAGACCCCCTTCCAGTGCGCGTGTGGAGGACAGCGCACTTGAAAATGTTAGTTTTGGTCGCATTGGGCCCATTAGCACTTTCTTACCGAATCGATACAACTGATCTTTTAACCATATATTCGAAATCCTTTTGACGAAAAAAGTCCTCTCAGGTGCTTCTTAACTTTGTAGGACATGTGGTTTAGAAGTTACACCAACCCAGAACCTGACTTGTATTCGTCTCACGCACGACACGTACATAACGGTACCGAAAATGAGAATACATCCACCGGCGCAGGCAAAGGGGGCCTGGTGCACATCATCTTCCCAGCAGGCGGTTTTTGTATGATATCAGTTCACATTGAGTTCCGGGCTCCCCCCCCTTAAGGAAATCCTGGCTGCGCCCCTGAATGCATCTTTAGAAACGACCAGGTTTCGTGGTGTTGGTATTGCAACAGGAGCGTTAAGCATCTATTACTGAAATTATTTGTAAGTGTACCGCCCTCGTACCCCCGGAGCTGCACTCCCCTCGGTGCGCCTCGAGCGGATTGTGTTAGAGGAGCCGGCAGCGGCGGCAGCGTTGATCGGCCGGGGAGTCTGAGTGGGGGGGGGGGGGGGGGGCGGGGAAGGCCGGTAGAGACCGGTGGATCTCAGTAGAAGTGGGAAGGAGTAGTGTTGTAAGTAGGTAGGAAGGACCTCACGGTAAAAATGGGCAGAAGGGGATGATGTGAGGTGTGCCGCTCTCGTATCCCCCTGTTGAGGATTGCTGAGGATGGAGCCGATCGCGTGCCCGGCGAGGGCAGCCCGCGGCAACAGTTTTCTGCTTGCGTTAGAGTAGTTTTGCTACCTATTCGTGTCGGGTGAGGTCTGTTTGGGTCTGCGGAGTAACGAAGGTAATTGGTCCTTGTCTGATGAGTACAGCCTTTACAATAGATAAGCCCAAACATCCAGGAGTGAGAAGACTCTAAAGATTACCGATTCGGCGAAAGAGAGACGTATGAAAGCACCAATAACAGCATCACCTTCTCTAAGGTCAGCCGCGGACGTATTCTTACTTGGGCAGCCGTCTTTTCCTCGGTCAGTGGCACCAGATTGCCAACCACGCGCCAAATTCTCCAGTACTTCCTCCATGTCGATCAGGGACCTTCTGACAAGAGGGCCGCGTTCAAGGCTACGGCGGAAAATGTTCTGACGTTATGGAATATGGCGAGTGAAAAGTCGTTCAAGAGACAGAATTGCGAAAGAAAGCTGGAATTGCTGCAGGAAGAATGGTACTCCCTGCAGAAGAGCAGGAAGCCAATGGCGCAAGTAAAAGAAGAGAGAAATTTCCAGAAAGTCAAGGTAAGCTATGGACGAGCCTCCGATGCTACTGAAGAGATGAAAAGAAATCAACTGTTCCCAGGCGATACTAAGAAAACAAAAATTTTACGAGGATCAACGAGGGCCACGTCAAATATCGGTGAGTGGGAACGACAAAGTGTTCCTTGCTTAGAGAAAACGGCAACTCTCAAGACGACAGTCTGACGAGTCAACGACTTTCACATCACTCTTCTGCAAAGAGCACCATTCTTCCTACAGTCATTTCAGCTTTCTTTCGCAGTCTGTCTCTTGACCGTCTGTATACCCGCCATATTCTATGACGTCAGAACATTTCCGAAATGTGGCCTTGTCAGAAGTTTCCTGCTTGGTATGGAAGAAGTACTGGAAAACTTGGTGCGTGGTTGGCAATCTGGCGCCACAGGTCGAGGACGACGGCTGACCAGTTAGCAATGCATCCGTGGCCGACCTAAAAAAGGCGATGTTGTTGTTGGTGCTCTCGCTCATTGCGATTCTGCCGAATCGGTGGCCTTCAGTCTTCCCAGTCCTGGTTGTTGTCGGTTTATCCATTGTAAAGACCAATAGTCATCAGACAAGAGCCAATCACATTTGTTATTACATAGACCCATACAGACCTCATCACACGCAAACGGATCGCGAAACTAGATTGATCCGAACAGAAAACTATTGTCGCGGGCCGCCCCCGACGGATGCGCGTTCAGCTCCACGGGGATACAAGGGTGGCCCACCTCGCACTTTCCCCCTCTAACTATTATTATTGTGATCTCTTACCTACCTATTTATACCACTACTCTTACCCACTATTTCGAGGTCCAACGGTCTCCATCGGGGCTGGACGCGCACCGAGCTGTGTGCAGCCCCGGGGATACGAGGGCGGCGCATCTCACAAGCATTTGCGATAAATACGCGCCTAACGTTCCTGTTGTAACAGCAACACCATGCAACATCCTGGTCGTTTTTAGGGATGATATTCTTGTTTTCGGCACCAGGTCAGGCATGCACATGCGCATGAGTCAAATACAGGTCAACCTCCAGGTAGGTGTAACTTCTAAATAAACAATGCCTACGAAGCTGGAAAGCACCTAATACGACTGCTTCTGCCGAGAGGATTCCGAAAATATGGCTACATGATCAACTATCTCAATCTGGTAAGAAGCTACTAATGGGCCCAATTTGACCAAACACTAGCATTTTCAAGGTCGATGCGCGACCCATAAATACAGTTCAGTTTTCTCCAAAATCGTTCTGTGTGCTTTCAGTGAACCAAGTCACGGGCAAAGCTTTCGCCAGCTACTGCTTTCAAAATATAAATGAAAATATGCCATCCTACTGGGCATGAAGCTTTCTTCATGAGAGGATATCACATTCTGTCGATTTTTTTCTAGCCTCATAGCCCTCTTGTTAAAAGTATTGAAATAACACGAGCCAGCTGGCTGTCCACTTTAAAGGGAATGTTCCACGGTGGTCGACTTTCAGGAATGGATTTGTTTGGTCCAAAAAATGTCGCCTATCGCATTTCAGCTCCCTTTCTCTGAAAAATGCCTAGAAGCATGCAAAACGTGAGTAAACAAAGACTTTGTTCTAAAGTCAACCGCTGATATGGCGCAAAACGGATCTTCTGCCAACATTCAGTGGCCCACATCCATCCGTGACGTCGTGCAGCAGCTGGTACTATGTCACGGTTGAATAGGGCACAGGGGAAATTTGTGGGAGATTGCAAGATATAACCTGGCAATGCTAGCTCAATACACATATCAAACATGAAAGATCTCCTAAAAGATTCACTCCTGATCTATCTTCTAAAATATCTCCACCGTTGCGTGACACAAATGTACTGGCAGATCCAGGCGACAAATTTTCGGCTACCTTTCTCATCAGGCAACCTAACCTTCCCCTAACTTACAAATACTACACTGCCTTCAGAATCAATGTGCGCCAGGAGTCGGGACCTCACGGTCCGCCGAAATGACGAAGTTGCCCCTGGCGCCCCACCGATGGACTCGTCCATACTCGGTCGGACGAGTAATGGACACATAGCTGTCGGACTACGTGGTATGGTAACGTAGCGTCTGGCAACCACAAAACGCCCAGGTCATCCCAGGGTGGACAGAGCCTCGTCTAAGGAATATCCCAATAGCACATACCTACTGCGGCGGGATAAAAATGGAATCACGACATATCCGCATAATTTTAATGTAGCCCTTGTGAACAAGAATTTCGTATTTTAAAGTAGTTTGCTACTCGGAACGAGTCTTTCTCATTCCATGTATTTTCGCCTTGAAAACGATTCTTTTTTTATCGTTTTATCCCCATTGTTAGCCTTCTCAAGAGTCATAACCTCGTTTAAAGCAGACCAGCCCCATGTTTTGACCCTCGCTAGTTCAAAAGTGACCTTGCATTTTGTCCCAGATAGCCTCATTGTCGTTAAGGTGCGGTTTTCGAGCCACAGGTATACAAAGAAAAGCATTTTTATAGGAACGGAACCAAACCCGTTGGAGCATGTCGTTAATGCAATGTGTCTGGACAAAATGGCGAAATGTAAAAATTGCGAATGCCTTCTTGGCGAATTCTGAATGGCGACATGCAAAAAGGCGATACGTTAAAATGGCGACCGGCCAAATGGCGAACGACAAAATGGCGACATGTAAAAATGGCGACACGTTAAAATGGCGACTGGCGAGATGGCGAACGACGAAATGGCGACACGTTAAAATGGCGACATGCCAAAACAGTGAATGACCAAATGGCGAACGGCAAAATGCCGACGTGTAAAAAAGGCGACATCCCAAAATGGCAAATAGCAAAATGGTGACACCTAAAAAACGCAATATGCCAAAATGGCGGATAATATGGTGAATAATTAAATGCAAAGGGTAAAATTTCAACATGCAAAAGGACGACATGCCAAAATATCGAACATAAAAATGTGAATGACGAAATGACGATATTTCGAAGGACAAATTACACCCGAATGGCTAACCTAGGTGGGTTTAGGCTCAGATTGATGTTAAGCAAACCTTGCTGCAAGGGACGGCGGAAACAATTTCAGGATGGGGGGAGAACCGTTCGCGCATCCAGCCACCCCATTCGGCAGAACCTCAAGTACCCATAATTTCTAAATTCTGATTTCTCCTCGGATTTAGGTCGCTTTGTTTTGGATGTAGACCAGACACTACAAGAAGTCCATTTATCCATTTATCGGCCGTGTCGCCTTATATCCGTTCGGCATTTTACATGCCGGCATTTTACACCTTGTCATTCATCCGTTCGCCATTTAGGTATGTCGTCTTTTTTACACGTCACAATTTGGCCATTCGCCATTTAGCCGTTCGCCATTTTGGCGAACGGCTAAATGGCGAACGGCTAAACGACTTTTTTACATGCCGCCATTTGGCCATACGCCATTTGGCCGTTCGCCATTTTGGCATGTCGCCATTTTTACATGTCGCCGTTTAGCATTTGCCATCTAGCATTCGCCAAAAGGGCATTCACCATTTTTGCGTTCGCCATTTCACCCTAGTACCTTAATGCACAGTTCGGAAGACAAACGTGGACTAGATAGCATTGTGCTGCTACATAATGCGTATGATATCCGTATGCAACATGAAGCAAGGGATATTGCACAATGACTTCATTTAATATGATGTAGTTTGTCAACAAAACCAGCCCCAATGGGTAACAGCCGAGTTTATGCACATCTTTATCCAGTTTTGTTTCACCACGTCTTTTTTCATGCAGTACTATGGCCATGAAGTTAACTTGCGAAAAACTCGGAGGGAAATATTCCAGTATGGCTAACCCAACGACACATGTCACTACGTCACTCCAGTGCTTGTCTGTGTTTCTTGGACGCCAGAAACATCTAAATGATTCGTAAGTACGGTTTTAGTCTTTTCGGTGTCATTCCTACGGTACATGTGGGTTCATGCAGCCTTTCTTTGTTCCATTCTATGAACTTTGTGGCCTGTGTGGTATGGAGGGACTACGTTCCGAACAGGGGCTGAGGATCTCCGGACAGGATCGTCACCGACACTTCTCCTTCAATGTGTACTAAGAAGCCCACTACCTTTCCTATGGTAGATTTGTACTGATCGGCGGTTATCGAGACGAGACTAGTCTCCTATGGGTGTTCCTAGCTTTCCAAGTCGCCAGCGTTTGCAAAGTAACATGTGAATGGTTACCAGGGTGGAGACGGTTTCGTGAGAGATACGGATCTCTTGAAATGATGGCGTTGTGAGATGCGAAGGGGTACGAAACACTGCTATTTGAAAGTGGATGTAGAGTGTGTAGGCAACCACACTCCGTTTTAAGACCAATAAACTTACATATGCAGCAATGTGACAATTGCAGGGAAGAGCAATAATGGTAAGGATAAGACACTGAACGGTACTCGCAAAGAAAAAACTAAACGTCTACACTCCGCTTCATAACCAATACACTAAACTACGCAGCATCGGAACACTTACAGGAAAATAGGTGTTATTAAGAATCAGCCAAATGATCACATTTCATTCATGTCGCATGTGATTAATATATGCATTTTACCACGCAACACTGATTTCTATCCCGCGTTCGTCTTCAGACTAGGGGCAACATGGTTACCACACAATATATGCGGGAGAGTACAATTTGCTGCCCGGAGCTGCTGCCCAAACCATACTCTAAAACTAACAAGTATTTTGACTTTCTGATGACAGGAATCGATGAAGCTGTAAATGAGGACTGTCGCGTTTGGCTTTTGAAATGTTTTTTGCCGTAACGACTGAAAAAAGTGGACTTAAATGAGCGTTGCAGTCACAAATGACCAATCAGCTGTTGCTGCCCAAACCATTCTCGAAAACCATCATACAGATTTTCAGAAAACCACAAGCAGTCGACTCACAATGTCCAGAAATAGTTCGCGTTTGAGTTTTACTGGATTCCATAAGTTATTAACAAAGATATGGACGGAAACCAAAAATGGTCTTGCTGCCCAAACCATACTCAAAAACCACTCAACTAACGTCTATGAAACCACCACCAGTCGACTGGAAATGCTCTGAAATGGTTCGCGTTCAAGTTTCATTCAGAAATATGCACTCTAAGCAGAGAAAAGTGCATAAACGTGAAATTCGGAACTGCTGCGCGCTATCACTCACTAATAACGCAACGCCCATTTTGCTGCCGAAACCATACTCAAAAGGCACCCTATAGACTTTGATGAAACCAGCAGTAATCAATTGCTAGTGCCCAGGAATAGTTCGCGTTTGAATTTTATGAACTTCCATATGTTGCTAACAAAGACTGGATGGGAGCCAGAAATACATTGGTGTAGTGATTTTTGAGTATGGTTTGGGCAGCAGGAGTACCATTTCTGTCTCCCATCCAGTCTTTGTTTGCAACATATGGAAGTTCATAAAATTCAAACGCGAACTATTCTTGGGCACTAGCAATTGATTACTGCTGGTTTCATCAAAATCTATAGGGTGCCTTTTGAGTATGGTTTCGGCAGCAAAATGGGCGTTGCGTTATTAGTGAGTGATAGCGCGCAGCAGTTCCGAATTTCACGTTTATGCACTTTTCTCTGCTTAGAGTGCATATTTCTGAATGAAACTTGAACGCGAACCATTTCAGAGCATTTCCAGTCGACTGGTGGTGGTTTCATAGACGTTAGTTGAGTGGTTTTTGAGTATGGTTTGGGCAGCAAGACCATTTTTGGTTTCCGTCCATATCTTTGTTAATAACTTATGGAATCCAGTAAAACTCAAACGCGAACTATTTCTGGACATTGTGAGTCGACTGCTTGTGGTTTTCTGAAAATCTGTATGATGGTTTTTGAGAATGGTTTGGGCAGCAACAGCTGATTGGTCATTTGTGACTGCAACGCTCATTTAAGTCCACTTTTTTCAGTCGTTACGACATAAAACATTTCAAAAGCCAAACGCGACAGTCCTTATTTACAGCTTCATCGATTCCTGTCATCAGAAAGTCAAAATACTTGTTAGTTGTAGAGTATGGTTTGGGCAGCAGCTCCGGGCAGCAAATTGTACTCTCCCCAAAATGCCGCATGACGGAATATCGAAACCAAAAATATTGTGAACAAAACGTCAAAAGGTATACATTTAACAGGATAAATGGCAACAGAGATGAACATCAAACGAGAAAAACATCAAAGAAGAAAAAATCCATTATGAATTATTATCGAATAGTGATCTTTTTCCAAGTAAAAACATGTTGCGGGACTAACTGTTGGATGAACGAATAAACGAGGCAAGATATAGAGCTACAAGAATATGGACATCAATTAGTATCCAAAGGGTAAAATACCGAATGACAAAACATCGCAAGGTTATATTTGCATCATCGTATCGGGGATGGGCATCGTACATGGGCGGGTGTAGAATGGAGATCTTTCGCTTTACAGAATATGAATTTGGACAATATGCAACGGCCGAATATCTCAAAGGATGAAGATTATATCCGGACATGAGCCTGATGGTGGGGTGGTCAAGTTTCCATCTGTCAAAATCAGGGGTGGAGTTTTAGTCCAGGCTGTTCGAAATGTTCCCGTTCATTCTTCCCAAATTGTGACTTGTTGGCAGGTGCGGTAATCAGCGTGGGCCGTCGTCGGAGCCCGGCGGTATGTTCTACGGTCTCGTATCCGAGACGCTAGGGAAAGTTTTTTTAGCCTACTGCCATGCGTTTTTATCACATGGAAGATCCCTGGCGACCGAAATCACAGCTTGTCCTCGAAAGACCATTGGGGAAGAGGAAGAGAACTTTTAACGCCCATGGACTCGAATCCCGCATATTTTATGACGTAAAATGTCGATATTGTTGCAGCCACGCCATCAGGTTCTGATACCAGTGACACAGCAAGGATATTTACCTGGCTGGTTCAGTTTAGTAACCCCTTGAAACATCCGAAATATTCCTTTCAGTGAATTTCTAGCTAAACAGCGAAGACACTTCGGAGATCATGGAAACTTTTCACGATGTTCCTGCTGGGATGCCCCCGTAGTTTCCGGGAGAATTCAGAGCCCGTACCTACCGTGCTACGTTAGTAAGTGCCTTGAGACATTTGTCACTTAAGCATTCATCCAGTGCGTTATTGATTCGCGTTCCGGTATTTTGCCATTCAGTCATCAATCATTTGGTAAATAGCTGGTTGATATTTATGCTGGCTGCTCCGATGTTTCTGTCAAGCATTTTACATCCGATGTTTTTTTTCATTCTGTTTTAAGCTACGAAATAATTGTTTTTCCACATTAATTCCGTGATCGATGTCTGGCGTTCCATATTTTCCCGTTCGAGATTTATGACCCTCGGTATTTGACTTGCTCGATGTTTTTTTCGTTTCGCTTGGTTTCAACATTTTTCCATTTGATATCATACGGTGTTACGCCATGTAATCGAAAAATGCATGCCAATGAATTTGACTCCGGTACTAAGAAAATGTCTCATTTGGGAAACTTATGATTTAAAAAAATGCAACAAGAACAGCCATGGGCAGGTGGAGTTAAATATCAGATAGTTTTGCACTTCACTGGGCGATATATATATATATATATATATATATATATATATATATATAACGCTATATATACTGGATTTTGTATTTGGAAACCCACAGCAACAAAAAATACTTACCTAAACCAAATTTTCACTCTTTGGCTTGACCTTCCGAAGCGACCTCAGATCATGGAAAATACTTTCGCGTGATTGCGCAGTTAATTACCATATACTTACATTAGGTTCCAAGTTCTATCCAAAAACCCGTTTTTTTCACCATCCATTTTTGTTTAGCCTTTAAGAGTGTCAATGGCTGGAAATCCCCCCCCCTGCAAAAAAAAGCGTGGCCCGGCTCCGCTCCTGAGCAAAATAATGTTACGAAAAATTCGCGTGATACGTATGAATAACGTACAGGAAATTCACCAAGTTTCAAGAAGATGTAAAATCCTGGAAATGGCAGGCAAAAAAAAAACGGAGGGGCTTCTGACGCCACCTCTCCTACGGGAATAAGGTTATCATGTTAGACGAGCCCTTGATGGTGGGTCCGCTGATTATCTGTCCGCAAACACTTGGCAGTCACGAGAATGATCTGTATATACTCGCTGGCAGTCACTCCATACTGAAGCAAATAAAAACGGGATTTCTACTGACCGCTATATGTTAAGTTGGCGGCAACAGCATTCGCTGCTTGATCACTCCACCACACCAAACCAAACAAATTTTAGCAGATTTCCAACTGCCTGCTATAGTGATAGTTCACCGAGTGACGACCTCACTCGCGCCAGTCTTTCTCGCGAGTCAACCAAAGGGGAAACTTCTAAGTCCATCTTCTATTCACTTCAGTCATTCACCAAACTCCTACACCGTCACCCTCACTACACGGAGACCCTTCCATTATGCGCTCAAAATCACAAGAGCGTGCACGACGACGAGCGGTGCGCTATTTATACTCCCTACAAACGGGAATGATCCGGGCCTGCACGTGCAAAAATCACGTGATGTCAACCGATGAGAAACGGTAACGTTATCAACCGAGGAGCGTAAACCTGTGGCGTGAGGAGTTCAAGATCAATCAGAATTGGGGGTATCGCAAAGCAATTCCGAGGAACACCGGATACTAATCTGCATTGTTCGTCGCTTACACTGACTTTTCATGGGAAGCATCGAGCCGCATTACTGACAAAGATTGCAATTTAGTTTAACACTCCCATTGTTGAAAGTGAGACGACCTTGGGCATCCCAGACGTCTTTGTCTGAGGACGCCGAACTTGGTCGTGGCTGAACAATGTGGCCGTTCTATAGATGGAGATATTGATAGGAAGTGTTTATAATTTTACTTCAAGATATTTTAGAACCGAAGAATTTTTGGGTTATGAAAATAATTTTGTTACACAAACGCGGTACAATCGCGGAATGCGACCCATCACGTCTCGGTCCGGTTTGAAAGCCCTAGAGCATAAGGTGCATGCGGGGACAAGGACCAATTCACTACTTCATATTATACCGTTAAATGTGAAAACGATCTAAACAAGATGAACGATCTAAACAAGAAGATGAAATGATAACCTCATAAGGATTTAATGGAGTTTTGCAATGAAATCGCACGTGATGTGCGGACCATGTTTTGTCAATTAGAACAGGATGTATGGTTTTCCGCAAATACCGGAAGCAAGCGTGCACGTATTGGTGCGCGTGACGTTTCACTGAAAACATCGTTTCACGTTGCTAGTAAGGAATTCCCAAACAATCTGAGGTTGAAATCGTGACCATAATGACATTTACAAACCTCTGTCCACAATAATGCACTTAAATAACATCTAACAGACCTAGACCTCTGGAACAGTAGTCTCTTGCTTGAGAAGCCAGAACAGGAAAAGTTCAGCTCTAGACTTGTTTCAGTACTTCTTTGCGACGTTAGTCTAAACTACTCAGAAACCACACAGTTTTAGCAGCATGAAGTGAACCGTGTCACCCCGATACGGGCCTCAGACCTGAGCCAACCAGAGCAGTGTTAGAGACCGCTCTTCAGGGTGATTGCATTACCGGACTGGCGGGGCGCCTGGCGACACGGCGCATATTGAGCGGTCCTGGCGCAGGCTGGGCCCGCTGTCGCCGGGTAGTGGCCGCTGTTCAAACGTCCTCGGCGACCTCTCGCTGTCGGTAACAGCAGGCGGTCTGTTGACCTGCCACGTCTCAAATGCTGCCGAGTGCCTGTTCACCTCTCCGACCGGGTGTGCAGTACTTTTGGTCAGATTCCTTTCCGCAGGCGTTACATTACGCATGACCTAACGTGGCATGACATACATGACGTTAAAACATAGCCAAGAATCAGCCTTGTCGCCTCACGACGTTATGGTGGGGTGACAATGCCTACCTCCAGATCCAGCGCGCGGCAATCGACTGGTTATAAAGTCACTGATCCTGAACCCACTGAAATGTGATCATCGCCCGTCATTTTCCTCGCTTCAGTGGTCCCTGTTGCCATGTGGCATGAGGTCTAATGACTAAGTTACACTGTGGCGATCATAATCTATTTTCTCGCACCGCTTGGACCCTGGAGACGAAACATATAGTTTGACGGGAAGCAGAAACCCACCAAAGAAAAGGTGGGTTCAGCGGATGTTTTCGCAAGTCCTGGTGACACCGTTGGATTTGCATGCCGCTGAGCAGCTCCTGGGTTCGGTTCTTCTTGACCAACTGGTTTCGTAAATCTTTGAATATATTTCAGCATCGTTTCAGATACTCGAATCGAGCACCTGCCTCTCACCAGACAATGTTCCAGTGATACATACACTTAGCCACTTCGGCTACGGACGTTAGGCATAAAAACTCGACCCTCTTAAAAAAACAAATGTCACATTATACACCCGTCATGACCGGCAGCTCATTTCAGAGGGCTGGCCTCCATTTCCTGGCGAGACGGCTTGGAGACGCTTTGGCATTCGATATTTGGCACGCGAGTCGGATGGCAATTGGCCAAAAAATGGCCATGCTGATTACTGCAAGGTTTTATCGTAACCTTGGTGATACGTTTAAGTTTCGCCGCAAATTGAGCCACTAACAGGAACTGCGGAATCGAGTGTATAGGGATCGAGATATGTGCAACACACTGCTTAGAATGGACTCTGATCCTTCACCTAACACCAGCAAAACATTAGGATGCAATTAAACAGCATCACTTATACAGCCAAGAAAAAGCTGAAAACACGTAAACAAACAATATGTATTATGAGACATACGAGAAATGCAATGGTTCAACGTTGGGCACTCATGCCATTACCGGAGCAGCACGATGACCGGAACGACAGCGCCATAACAGCGCCACAACGGCCGCAAACGCAACAGACGGGGCACCCGATCCTTCTGATTTCAACAATTCACTGACCATCCGCGCGCAAAAGGCTCGTCCATCTCAAACAACCAAGGTGCCGAAGTTGCCCGAACGTGGAAGTCATCACGACCACAAAACCACTGAGTCACTGAAATAGGCGCATTCGTCCAGCAGATGTCACACACCCACCAGCGTTCCTTCTCCCGCCGAAAAACATCGCCCCACCCTCACCTAGCCTCGTTCCCACTGAGGGCACAGGGGCGCCGGCGCCGGCTACCTCCAGCGCAGGGGCGGCCGCCGGTGGAGCGGACAGCGGCGAGCAGATCACAGCGGTCACCGTCACGTCCTAGCCGCGGCCCGGTCACCGCCGCGTGAGCAGCCCGGACACACGTGCAGCGTCTCGTGGATGAACAGGTCACAGTCCACGCAGAACAGCTCGCTGCATTTCTCGCACTTGGAGATCTGAAACGGTGCGTGCCGGCGCGGTCAGTGCACGTGAGGGCCAGTCGCCAGGCCGACGAGGCCGGACGGAAGGAGCAACGGAACAGCCGACCGTCCGACAAACAGACACTTTTTCTGTGAACGTCTGTGGTGATGGCTGAGGCTGCAGCCTAGCGTGGGTTATTCTATGCTCATAAAAGCGTGTTTGTGTACCTATGGAGGGTGCGGAAAAGAACCACTGAACACGGCGAGAAGCAATTAGTGCCCGTTCAACAATATAAATGAGAGGACTTTTTACCACGAAAGGCGGGAGAAAAACAAGCCACTAGACTGGCCTGGATTGGCCCGACCAATACAAATAAAGCATGCCTGCGGAAAAAGCATAGCAATGCATAAAACCAAGTGGCGTGAAAAGTCAGCCAACCATGGTTTCTCGCACAAAGCCTGGTTCCTACTACAAAAATAGTCAACTTTTGCCACTTGAGAATTACACATTGAGAGATGAGAAGAGACACTGAACATCCCAGCAGTCTGCATGGTCCTTTGATCCATCAGAACTAAATGAACAATGCGACGTAAAGAATAAACAGCGGAGCACACATCGCTCCACTAAGCCCTGATGAGACCTATCTTTGGCTGTGCCAAGGCCGTACGGTGGCGCCACCTACCCAAAAAATCTTCCTGGCGCCAAAACACAGCGATATCTATCCGCTGACCACCCCACCAGCCCCACCGAAACCGCCGTTCGGCACCAATCCTGCCCCATCATCGTCCCAGCAATGGCCACGCGTGGAAGCGCCTGTACTTTTGCTGCTATCGATGCAAACCCACATTTCTATAATCTACTATAACATATTTAGTGTCGCGTGAAACGAACGGACCCCTGAAAGCATTCTTCACACCAATGCTTTCCGCAAGTCGCGACTCATGCTGTCAGACACCACCCGTAGGTTCATCACAACCTCAACGTCCCCCACCATCCCCCACCGTACCTCACCGTCCCTCACCGTACATCACCATCCCCAAACATCCACCACCGCGCCTCCCCGTCCCCTAACGTCCATCACTGTACCTCACCGTCCCTCTGTCCCCCATCGTTCGGACAGAACTTCGTATTGCATTTCTTCGTACGTAGAACTTCGTACGCAGATCTTCATATCGCATTTCTTCGTAAGCAAACCGTCGTACGCAAATATTCGTACGCGAATAATTTCGTGTATGCAAAACTTCGCATGCGCATTTTTTCGTATCCGCAAAACTTTGTAAACGCATTTCTTCGTACATGCATTTCTTCGTACCGCATTTCTTCGTATACGCAAAACCTCGTGCCTCGTATTTTTGGGGGGGAAGGGTACTCAAGATTTGCATATCGCGGCTTCCAACATAAGATGACTGTTCTGATGACGCAGTGACATCTGATGGCCGCCAGAGGACTCGGCAGCCGAAAAGCTATTTGAACAACATCGTCATTTTGTTGCATATTAGTCGGATTATTTACTGCATTTTTCATGACAAGATACCTTAGATGTCAGGAATTTATCCGCCGTCCTCGTTGCCGAGAGTATGGGCATTGACTCTGGTCCCAATGGCGCCGGGCTCGAGACCCGGACACAACGAACCGGGACTCGATTTGTTTGGCCCGACCATTCAAAGTGTAGTCAATGGTAACTGACCAGAGAGGGTGAACCCGGCTGGAGAGGCCGTGTCGCAACACTGTGCGGCACGAAAAAGATCCCTCCGCGGTCCCCTCTGGCTAAAAAGGCCCGAAGCAAAATTGTCCGTTGAACTGGAAATGCTTTACTAGGTAGGTTCCGAATACAGACAACAAGCTCTGCTTAGCATGTAGGTGCTCTGGGCCAAAAGCCGTCCATGCAAACCGTTCGGGTAAAATTTCTAAAAAAAAAGAGAATGAAGGTCATCTTAATCTTTCCGCAAAACGACGCAGAAAAACATATTTTTGTATCCACAAGAATCCGTACTCGGACATATTCGCATCACATGGGGGAAGGGGGGGGGGTGGCGGAGGCGTTTTTCCCCATACGACTTATGTTAAAAAGTGTGTGTTCCCAAAAAGTGTGGGCATGGCCTCTGCCCTCCCTGTTCCTACGCCCAATGTCTGGTGCATCACTGTCACGGAATCCAATCTACGTACACAAAAAGGTATCCTGCTGACCCGCAAAGCGAGCTCTTGCTGACGTGAAACGAGATCTCCGTGCAGGCATACAAATTTTAGGATTTGCTCCGTTTTACACATCTTCAATCTACCAAAGCATAACACTATGGTGATGCTTGGAAAGAATAGACTAAAAAGGATTTTGCTCATTCCTCAACATTCCGGGACATTCCTGGGCCTCCGTGCCTTACCTATGCTCACCGATCGAACGCGCTCCCTCATTCGCAATATACGCATGACCAGGCCAGTGAATATAATTTACCTTGCTAAAAGGAAGGAAAACATGCACGCGTCGCTGTGCACAAAAGTAGAAATGAAGCAGATGCGAAGAGCGCACAAGTACAGTACAATGCGATACGAATATTTGAGTATAAAAAGAAATGCGAAGACTTGCGTACACGAAGAAACGCAATACGAAGACCTGCGTATATGAAGAAACGCGATACGAAGAAAAACGTATACGAAGTTTCGCGGATACGAAGAAATGCGTGCACGAAGATAAGCGTGTACGAGTTTTGCGATACGAAGAATTGCATACATGAAATTCTGCGTTAACGAAGTTTTGCGATGCGAAGATCTGCATACGAAGAAACGTGACGTACGAAGACATACAATATGAATACGATACGAAGTTCTGTCATGGAACCTCCCACCGTACCTCATCGCCCCCAACCACACTTCACCGTCCCCCATCGCCCTCCAACCTCCCCCACCGTCCCCCGCTGGCCCCCACCTTCCCACCCCGCAACCCCACAACCTCCACCGCCCTCCACCATCCGCTGCCGTCCCTCACCATCCCCCGCCGTCCCTCACCAGGCGCTGAGCGTCGATGCGGACGCGGCAGGCGGCGCAGTGGAGCGGCCGCTCGCCGGGCGACGGGGTGCGCTCCAGTTCGGCGAACGGCTCCAGCGGGAACAGGTGGTGGTAGCTGCGTGCCAGGTGTGGCGCCGACATGAGCGTCAGGCCGCAGGTGGCGCAGTCGGCCGGCAGCTCGCACTGCTTGCTGAAGCACTGCGGGCACAGGTAGCCGCCCCGGTCTGGGCCGTCGGCCGCCTGCGGCGTGTTCAGATGGCTGCCGGCCGGCCGGAACACGGTCAGGTCACAGGGTCAGGTGAGGTTACACCGACCACATGCAAAAGGACAGCTTTAAGATAATAAGATAATACGAATGTAACTCAGACCACAAGCATCACGACAGATTTCAGACCACTTGGTCATGACGCACACCACACGCAGTGGGAGAGCTATCATCTAATGTAGGCGCAGCACTGACACACGCACTACAAGAAGATGTCGACGCAACACTGACAAGCGTACAGGAAGACCTACCAGACAAGATGGGCGCAACATCGACTCAACACAGCTCGTAAACGACCCGACGAGACGGCAGCAGCACTGACCACATGCAGAAGGAGAGTTTGCCCGGCGAGTCGGCGGTCGTGTTGTGTGACGGGAACCCGATCCGAATGAGGGCCGCCTCCATGTTGGCGACGGCCGCCGGCGGCTGCACGTGCGTCATCATGAGGTCGCGCAGGTGCGTGTCGTCCAGGCAGACGCCATACTCTCCGCCCGTTTCCTGTGCCAGGTGGCGGGCGATCCTCAGCTCCGCCGCCAGCCCGATCACCGAGCAGCGGATCTTCTCCCGGCAGAGCGTCTGCGGCAGAGCGGCGCGCCTCACACAAGAGCCGGCAGACGCCTCTGACAAAGGGCATAGTACTGGGTCTGCTGCGGAACGCCAGACGTGACGGCAGAATCAGCAGACACGGCAGACGCCTCTAACAAGGGACACGGCACAGCGTGTGCTGCAAAGCGATAGATTTGACAGAAAGGTAGCAGACACGGGTGATGCCACTAGTCAGAGGAGCAGTACAACATCTGCGGCACAGCGGCACGGGTCAGAGCAGAGCCAGCAGACGCCGGGGATAAAGGGGCCACAGCAAAGTCAAACTAAGCCTAGTTGAACAATGGCACAGCACGCGCCAGATCGACAAAGCTTAAACACAGCCGCCACATCAGACACAGCACAGCCGAGAAACAGCAGACATGGCACACACGACAGAGCCGAGAAACAGCAGACATGGCACGCACGGCAGAGCAAAAAAACGGCGGAAAACAGCACAACAGAGCGGCGAAGCAGAGACAAAGCACAGATCGTGCCGTATGCGCTGGATCCAACGTCGCTAAGGCACTGCAGGAAGGCACGACCGACGCAAAAAACAGCAGAGCAGGAAAACACGAGAGACAAGGAAGACGGCCGACCAGGATGTTGCAAGAGGCATGGAAGACAGCAAGGCGGGAAGACACAACAGACACGGAAGACAGCGGAGCAGGAAGACACAAAAGATGTGCAAGACAACTGAGCACAGGACAGCCTGCATGACATTCAGATGTGAACACCACATGGCCTCACACAATGCATCAGACAACACGTCAGATGACGACAGGCCCGACAGACCCCGGGAGACAGCAGCTTAATGGCTCTCTTGACGCTCCATTGCACTGCACGCATACAACATCCACTTTTGGATTACTCTAAGTGCGTTTTATTTAACGCTTCAGATATAGTACTATCCATTTTCAAAATTACACAGCGGCATTGCATTTCGATTACACTTAAGTTTGACAATAAACTATAATACACGTTCGCTCCTCGGTTCCCACACTTCCGCTATACATGTCACATCAGTTGGTTTTTTACGCAAGTTCTAATTTTTATATCAACATCCACTCCATTGCAAAAATATCTCATACAGACAACGACAAAATATCGCATACAGACATACAGACATTCAGACGTCAACATCAGATGGCCTCAAACAACACATCAGACGACACGTCAGATGACCACAGACGCGACAGAGCCATAGAGACACAGCAATTTAAAGGGTCTGTTGACGCTCCATTGCACTGCATACATACAATATCCACTCCATTGCAAAAATATCGCATACTGCCGGAGTATCTAATGGCATAATGTAACAATGTTCACATCATGGCTTTAAAGTTCCCGTATCAGAAAACCTCCAAATTTCAATGTTTGCTAAATTGTATTCTAAATCGTAAAGGTTTCCCTTCAAAACCTTTTGGTTTGGAAGACTCTCTAAGGCTACCGTATGCCTTCAGCTCTAGTTCCCAGAGTCGGCACCGAAGAGAACCAAAGACGTCTGAGAACGCATTAACGCCTCAGGTACATTAATCGTGCCGCAGTGCCGCTAGGTGAATCATATCCGTCATGTTAAACGATACTTCCTTCTTCTAATCTTAAAATACCTTACACCCGCGGAAACTTCTGAGCTCTTGCATCCGCCTTACAGCAGCCAGATATTTGAAATCCGTGCGTTCTTACGCTCGTTCATGGGCTAAAGAATAGTCTTTCCAGAATATTCGGACTACAACACGCCTCCTGATTGGCTGTATGTAATATCATAATTGCACCATCCCCTTTCACCATTTCCGTTCGTAAGTAGTATATAAGTAGCGCCGGTTTTCGCTCAGTATGTATCCATCTAGGTATCTATCGACTCAACATATGGTGGACCACGTGACGCTCGTGACGTAGTGCAGTGCTAGTGCTGTGAGTGGTCAGTATTTGACGTCAAGGTCAGTATTTGACGTCTGCTGGTGAAAGTGGAAACTCTGTGAGTGTGACGAATAAACGAGGAATTGGCAAGAAGAACTTGTGAAAAGTGAAGTACTGAAAAGGAGAAAAATTTGGCACAAACGAGGTCGCCAATAGTCAAACTATTACTCCAAGCAGAAAACTGCTACACATAATATGACTTCCGTTATGAACTTTCGAATGGCGGCAACTGGCTCAAAGACGACGTACATGACTCAACGAAGACGGCAGCAGTTTTAGACGCTGTTTTTTCTCGTGCACGACAACCGAGATCAAGACGGTACTAACACATCACTGTGACCAAAAGCCGCGAACACCTACACCGAAACATTTAAACCAGCAAGCCACCGCCAGCACTACCCCCTCCCACCAACAACACCGGGTGTCCGCGCCAAGGCAACGATCGCCGCCGCCAGCCCGACAGGCGCGGACGGCCGCCCCACCTGGATGGTGGCGTTGATGTTGCCCGGATCGCAGGTGGTCAGGCTGGCCAGAAGCACCACCACCTCTCGGCTGGCGTAGCTGGGCATGTTGCGCAGCGAGCTGGCGGCCAGCTCCAGCCCATTCATCAGCGACGGCTCTCCGACGCAGGGCGCTGTCGAGATCCGGCGCAGGTGCTGCCGACCGCCGCCGCCGCGGAGGCGCTCCGATCAACACAGCACGTGGCCGACAGAACACAGCGGGCCGTCGAACAGAGGACGGCGGCCCACGGCCATCGGCCAGCCGGCGGCGAATGTCGCAGGCAATGCCATACCTCTTTTTGACTTTATTTATTTATCAGTATATATATTGAAGTATATATACTTATAAATATACTACATATATATACAGTACATATAAATATATGATACGTACTATATATATAAAAGTATGTAAGTAAATTTCCCCAAGAGGGAAAATTTACCAAAGCCAAATTAATAAAATGCTTGTGGTCTTTACTGATAAGACTTTGACCCTTTCAGTGGGAGAAATACGGTTGTGGGGTAATAACCAGCAAACGTTACAGGTGAATTTGTTCGGGAAAGTTTGAGTTCTACGATAACGTCAATCATCGGATTGCCAAGCGGATTATTTCAACTCTCTACGCATAATCACACGAGAAATAGGTAACCTGTGAATGGTCATCGTAATCGTTCTCTACCGGCATTGCAGGTTGATTAACCCTGTTAATCAACCTGCAACATGAACTACCTTCGAATCCTGTCTTCTAACCTCGATAATTTTGATGGGATTTCCACCCAATTCGCAGACGACGTCGGCCCGTTTGTTTTTCGTGACGATAACCCCCAGCTGGCTGATGGGGTTCTGGTCGAAAAACTCCTGGATGTAGCCCTCTAGGATCTGCAGCCAAGGGCAAATGTTGAAGAGAAGCACAATGAGCAGAGGGTGTAATAAACAGTGGATACAGAGGTCTGTAGTACAACCAGCCTGAACAAATATCTGAGTCTGAATCGACATCGTCTGGTGGTGACCGATGAAATGTCCATTCAAAGACATGCGTAAAATTCATGCTTTTTTCTAAAATTCAATCGCATCAAAATCGACAGCGAACCAGCAAAAAACGCTCTTAAAAATGAATCTCGTATCAGATATTAAATGTAGGCTTGTTGCACCTTGGAATTTGGCACCAATTTCCGGTCGAAAGCATCACCATTCTATGTCTATACCAAAAACGGCACAACTGTCTTACAAACGATCCCAAAGAAGTCACTAGATCAACCACCTCCAATCCATGCACCCGGCCGCTGGTGGCTGCATCGCTTAAGACAGACTGTTACTGGACGACCACAACGGTCCTGACCTTGACACAGCACATAAGTCGCGTGGGCTTCAGGTCCTGCACGAACATGGCCTCCGAGGCGTCCAGCACCAGATAGAGGTGGCGCATGATGCCAAGTCGCACGTGCGGCCGTGCCTGGTGGAGGCGGGCACGCTTGGCACGCGCCACCAGGTCTGCCACAGAGCTGTCCAGCAGGCCAGCTTCATCCTCCTGGATTGCTTCCCTGAAGGCCAACAGTGGTCACTATATGGGATGTATAGGCTCCAGATAATGTGGTAAATGGAAAAATTAGACAAATGGTCAGTAAGGTGCATGCTGGCAATTACTAAAACACAACTTGCCAACACTGCATGCTAATAATGAAACCGCACGCTGATAATGTGAAACAGTTAACCGTATGATACAGGGACAATACAAACTTGCGGTACATAACGCAAACAGCACTACCTGCTGGCCTGTTTTAAAAGATTCGTTTTTTATCAGACAGAAGGGATCGCAATTTCTTTCCTCCAGATCCAAACAGAAACACTACAATAAAGGAACTGTGTGCCAATGGCTGAAATGTTTGTAGACAGATTGCAACCCACCAGGTTTTCTCATATCCTGACTCCCACCGATACCCTTCTTCATCTGCCTCATCTGCCATGTTGGTACCTGCACAGAAAGTAAAAAGTGAAACAAGCAATTAGTTCATAGCGTTACTTCTGTATGCTGCACAGAAGCTTAACCAACCATAACCAGTGCCTTATACAATCATCCAACGTCGAAGTATGTGGTAAAGGTTACCACACTCAGTGTAGGAAAAACTGCTGTTTCTTGTTCTAAAAGCAACAGGAAATTAAGTATGTACTCTAGAGCTGAGGATTCGGATCCACGGGATTCAAACGGATTCAAATAGATTCAAATCTTACAAGCCCTTGAATCATGGAAATAAGGATTCAAATCCTAAAGGCTGCAGTCAAATCCTGAAAGCAGTGGCGGCGGATCGTATTTGAACTTGGGGGCAAAGCAAAATTTCGACGCCCCTTGATCTTGAGAGGTTCCTTTTCCTACGAAGGGCCCTCATCTCCAAAAGTCCGTGTTTCACTTAATGAGAATCGTATTTCGCCCGACCGGGCGGGGTAGGTCCACGATACAGTCCTGCGTTGTGCGAACTCTGGCATTCAACCACTAAACTCGGCACGTGCGGCACAGCTTGGTCCCACCGTCAACTCCTGACGTCCACGGCTGGTCGGAAGCCGAGGCAACTGGCACGTTGGCAACGGAATCAAAGTCTTATTATCTTACGACTTGATACAAAAATTAAGACAACCCTTGCATCAACTAAACACATAACGCGATGTTGTTGCGTTAATATATAACGACATATAACATAATGTGTTTTTTACGCTAACACTGTACTGACTGGGCCCTAACAGCCACTGTGTGGAGAAGCCTTCACGAACCAATGCGATGTTAAAAATGCAGGAAAATGCAAATAAATCGGCTTCCGCTCTCGGATGGAAGCTGGGGGCCCCCTAACATGGTTCGAAGTCTGTCAGAGACCTGCCGGGTCCATTCCGTGAAGCCCCTGAAAAGCTTTAAGTTCTCGGTCTCTGGGTCACTTTTGAGCGTATTCGCGCAAGGCCCTCTTACGGACGGATGCTAGCCCCCCCCCCCCCCGAGACCCGGACTGGTTTAGCGAAGGCCCACTGGGTCCATTCCATGAGGCTTCTCGAAAAATTGTAGGTTACTCGACCCTGTTTTGCTTCTGAGTGATAATCGGTACAAGGCCCTCTTTCGGACCTAAGCCAGGGCCTCCTAACAGGGTTCGAATCTCGGTTTAGTGCAGGCCAACCCGGTTCATTAATTCTGTGAGGACCCCTGAAAATTGTGAGGTCCTGGTCACTGGACCACCTTTGAGTGTAATCGGTACGAGGGCCTCATTCGGACCTAACTCGCTGCCCCCTAGCAGGGTTCGAACCCTGGTTCAGCGCACGCCAGCCATGTCGATGAATTCTGTGAGGCCCCCTGAAAATTGTGAGGTCCTGGTCGCTGGACCATCTTTCATTGTAATCGGTAAGAGGCCCTCTTTCGGATCTAAGCCGGAGCCCCCTAACAGGGTTTGAACCCCAGTTCAGCGCGGCCACCCTGGCCCATTAATTCTGAGGCACTTGAAAACCGCACGTCCTGGTCGCTGGAACATCTCTGAATGTAATCAACACGACGCCCTCTATTGGATGGAAACCAGGCCCCTAAGCAGGGTCCCAACTGCGTGTCTAACTACGCCAGTCCATATGTCCATTCTGCTGGGCCCCTTAAAAATTGTAAGTTCGCATTCTCTGGTCAGCTTTGAGTCCAACCTGTTCGAGGCCCTTACCAGAAGAGAGCTGAGAGCACATCCATGCCATGTGCCTACTTCCTTGCCTGCATAGTTGCATTTTCCTTTCTTTTTTTTTGGTTTTTAGCGTGTTTGTCGCTTTTATCCCCATTTCCTTTTCTGTCCAATTTCTTATGAGGCCCCAAACACCATAAATGGGGGGGGGAGCAAAGCAGTCTTGCCCCAGGTCCATTGCAATTGGGGGCAGCTGTCCCCTTGCCCCCTCTTCCGCCACCATTGCCTGAAGGCCATCATTCAAATATGCAAAAACAATGAAATATGCTCAAGGCCCAACTTTCTTCAAACAACTAAACGTAACAAAATATTAGCAATGCATCAGAGCGAATCATCTGGTCTGTGTTTTATTACACTGTACTAGTCACTGCCAGACCGAAACGTTGTGGTTACAGGTTTCACTCTGCCACCACCCTTTTTTCATGGTTTGATGAAGGAGCAAAAGAAAGACAACCTTTCTGGTAACTCAAACAGTAACGAATACCATTTTGCTTAGCGCAGTGCCATGACACCTACAAAGAATGGTACCAAACACCCTCTCTCTTTTTTGGCAGATTCCAAAATGTGCAAATGGCAGAAGCACTGAGAAAAGTCAGCCATAAACCAATGAGATTGATTTAACCCTATTCTCGGCAGGGGGGGGGCTGAATCCGCCCCCTTCGGGTTTTTTCCTTGCCAATTCCAGGCTTTTTAACGCAGCTTCACGAAACCTGCTGACTTTTCCTAGCTATTCCTTCTACGTGCCGTCACAAAATTTCAAAATTCTTTTTTACTCAGGGGCGGAGCCAGGTAACGTTTTTGGAAGGCACCTCATGCCATTTTTGGCCTTGTTGAAGGTAAAAGGAAAATGTCTGCCAAAAACAGAGTTTTTAACATAGAACTTAAAACTTTATTAGATGTATAGCTAAATAGTTGGGCACTGTGCAGATGTAGTTTTGTTTATCTAAGGTCATCTTACAAGGTCAGGTCAAGGTCAAAAGTCAAAATTTGTTTTTTTGCAATAATTTCGGCGCCGTTTTTTCAAACGTCAAACCCGGAATATATATGACGTACAAGGGTGCCTTCTACTTGTGTACCAAGTTTCAGCTTGATATCAGGTCGGGTCACGGAGCTATGACCTAAAACGTCAGTGCGCGTACCCTTTATCGCAATAGCCATAAAATGAAATTTTTGAAACAGAGTGAATTCAAATGACTTGAAAACGTTTACAGATAATATTAAATGCATACGAGATCATTCCAAGTGACCCCAAGGTCGCTGTAGGTCATTTAAGGTCAAAGGTCACAAGTTGATCTGAGAAACGTGTGACCATGACAGTTCCCCCTTTTTCATGTCCCTGGCACTGCCTATGCTAAAATTATACAAACATTGTAATGCAATTTGTACTTCTTTAGTATAATATGACTAGCAGAAGCCAAAAAAGGGTGTTTGACTCTTTTGTTCATTCAATTGTTAGAAAACTAATCGTATTTTTGAAACCCTGTGAACGCTCATGAATTTTCTCAAAAGTTCAGATTTGTGTACCCATGGTAAAAGCCCTATCCATAATCTCTCGATTCATGCCAGTTTCATCGAAATCGGTCCATAAACAACGGAGTTATAAGAAGTCCAAAAGTACCCCCCATTTTGACATTTTTGCCCCCCTGTATCCAAATTTCAAAATTTTGAAATTTCTTTATTATAAAAATTTAGTTCACGTCACGGCAAATCGATTGCCGACTGTTGTGATGAAATCGGACGAGTAGTTCTCGAGATCTCAGGGGGGCCGAATCGGCCCCCCCCTGCCAGGAATCGACCATACCGTCTAGCCCTCCGGGAATAGGGTTAAAAGCAGAAGGGTACATTAAGAATATCAAGATGTTGATATCAAGATTCATATCTACTCAAATACATTTGAATCCTGGACCCAAATGTGGAACTGAATCATTCACCCTAAGATTTAAAAACCCAAAATGCATGTGAATACTCAGTTCTAATGTACTTCCCAACAATGCATAGTAAAAATGGATTATGTGCACTCCCCTTTTACATGCATGAAAAATTGTGCACCAAAAATGCAGAAACCAAGAGTTACAAAAAACGGCATACACAATTAAGGTAATATCCAACCACTTATAAATACAAATACAGGAATGTGTTTGCAACTCAGTGCAAGGCAGGACATTGCTATATGTACACATGAATGCATTTCTCATGTAATGGTGTGATTTATATGCCTTTTCTTCTCACGCCACTTCTCCCTGAAAAACTCGCTCTGGAGCAGGCAAAGAAGTCATTTTCCTGCAGGCCACGCATTCATGTGACTTTCTTGGAGAAAATGTTATGGCTTTAATGCTGTGTTGGAAAAATTCATTGCTTCCTGTTTCTCAGTAGCCAGTCTGCAAGCCACATCTCAGGGGTCAAAGAGACATTTGGGGCATCCTCAATTCCATCCCAGATCCCACTTGAGGAAGAATATATGAACCTTGTCTACTCCCACTATGTAGTTTCTTGCCAATTTAGGCCACTTTATCTTGCAATCAACAAAATGTTAACAACTGTTTAGCATGTTTCTAGTAGTAAAATGAGATATGGGGTGCATATGAGGTAAATGTGGTACAGTGGCACCACTGTTGCCATGCTGACTTAGTTCTTTGAAGTTCTCCATTTTTTCAGCTACCCTTAACCCAGTTTCTTGCCCTAACTCTATTCCAATGACATCTTGCCATGTTCAAATGAGACATCAAACTACTCTCAGCTATGCCATGGTAAACATTCCCTTTATGTATCCTTTTACCAAATGACAAAAACATTGAACAGGCCTAAATGGTGAGCAACATCTATATGGACATGTTCAGATATTTTCAATAATTAGTCTGGACTGCCATTTTCAAAACATCACTGTGGTGTCTAGGATTGGTAGCAGATTGATAATCCTGATGCATGGTATGCCATGCTATAAAAATCAATGATACGGAAATGGTATGAAATGGCATGGAAATCAGTGACAAGTATTATTACAATGGGGAGTTGTACAAATGAGCAGGCCAGAACTCTTTTTCTTTCTTTTGTTTCCTTGCAAACAAAAGAAACTGCAATTTCACTTCATAAATAAATTTGACAGAAAAATGTCTCAGCATTCTAGCAACTGGTCTTCCACTTTTCATAACTCCAGAAATCCACAGTTACTATGTCATACTGGCACCCAGATGCACCATTAAAAAATGGCCTGATTGAAAGTATTTAGTGCCTTGTTATCATCACAACTTCCTCAACATAATCCCCTGAAATAACCCAGTTACCCACCACCTCAACAACTAGCATGAGTTTGAAGCACATCACAATTCTGAGAGACAGGTCAACAATAACTTTTAAGCATTTACAGCTGATAAATATGTTGTGGAATATGATGTCACAACAGGACCTATCAAAACCTGGCCATCCTGACACATGAAACAACCTAAGATGATACTGGAAAGTGAAATGGAGGAGGACTGGGACTGAACAAGGATTGACATGAGATCCTGGGAGGGAACAAGGACAAAGATAAAAACTGGGTCAGTACAGAGATATGGATAGCCTGGATGGGGTACAAAGACAGATGAGGACTGTGACAGGATGGGTGTGAAAGGATTAAATGATTTACGAATGGTATCGTAAAAAGGGACCAGGAACAGAAGGGGGCTAGTATAGAGTTGGAGACAGGACAAGGACAAGTGAGGGGATTTGGGACAATATGGTAAAAGACTGGGATGGGAAAGAGACAAGTGAAGGGATGGAGACAGGACAGGGACAAGCAAGGTTAGAAAAGGTGCTGTTTTTTGGTGACAAGACATGTGCTCCAAAAACATTTTATACTTATAAAATTTGATATTGTACCTTTATCAAAAAGCCACATTATAACCATATCCACAAATTTCCGACTCTGCAAGGAAATGACTATTTTCCATTCAGTAAAAAGTGGGTATGATGTCAAAACTGGCTTAGACCAAGAATGCCAACTTTAAACACTATACTCTGACACCAAGAAGAAAAACCAAGTTTCCAACCCTGGGGACAAGTGAGGGGAGAGGAGTCAGATTGAGGCAGAGGAGTGTGAAAGGCAGGGGAGCAATAAGGAATAGGAACAAGAGGGACTGTAATGGGACAGGGACAAGCAGTAGACTGGGATGGGATGGAAATGGGAAAAGACAGAATGGGGACCAAGTATGGGAGCAAAGCACAAGGCTGGCACAATGATGGGATATTGGATGGGGCCATTAACCTGGCAATGATTGGGGTATTTCACCACCTTTCATGACTAGAGGAGCCTTTAACATCCTGGCCCTGTTATCTGGAAAACAAAGAGAACTTACCACATGATATGGCTAATTCAAATGGCAACAGATTGTCCATCTCCTTACCTGTCCCTGTCCCATCCCCATCACCTTGCTTGTCCTTTCCCAGCCCAGCCTCTTTCCATTGTTCCATCCTAATACCCTTCCAGGCCCATTCCCTTAGTCCTCATGTCTCGCCCATTCCCATCCACGTCCTACTGCATATCTCTGTTGTGTCCCAGGTCTGTCCCCATTCCCTCCCAAGCACTCTCATCTGTTCTTCTTCAGTAGTGCAGTTCAGTAGTTCAGGCAGCCTCCCTGTCCTCTTCCACTAGTGTCCCAACATTTTTTTTGGGTGCCAAAACAGCCTGTACTAGGTCTTTCACTGATGTTGATTTCATGGTACATTTGTCAACTGTCAACATTTAAAAGTAAGTGCTGATCTGTCTCTCAGAGATGCCCCATCCTTCAAACTAGTGCTAGTTGTTGAGGCTGTGGATAACTGTATCATTCCAGGGGATTACTTTGAGGAAGCTGTGGTGCTGAAGAGGCACTAAATGCCTTTGACCAGTCTATTTTTTAACTGCACATCTTTTGATACCAATATGGCATGGCAACAATTTATGGAGTTATGAGAAGTGGGAAGCCTGTGCCCAGAATACCGTTGTCCCAATGTCTGAAGACTTCCACAATCACAAAAGCTCAATTTTGAGGCAGCCTTTCTCCTGTTATCACTGCGTAACCTAGGTCAGCAGGGCAATCCTTTAGAAGCGCACGCCATAAACCAAGCACACTGGATGACACATATACGGCGCGCGTGGCAAAAGGAGACGTCAGCTGTTGCGAGAAACAACAACATTATGCACTCGAGCTCCAGGTCGTAGATCACCTACTATTCGCTCTTGTTTTACACAGAAGGTTAGGTTAGGTTAGGTTAGGTTACGTTAGGTTAGGTAAGGTAAGGTAAGGTTAGGTTAGGTTAGGTTAGGTTAGCGAATAGTAGGTGATCCACGACCTGGAGCTCCAGTGCATAATGTTGTTGTTTCTCGCAACAGCTGACGTCTCCTTTTGCCACGCGCGCCGTATATATGTCATCCAGTGTGCCTGGTTTATGGCGCACGCTTCTAAAGGATTACCGGTCAGCAGCGGCGCATCACGTGGTGGGTTAGAACATGACCCACAGCCTCTTGGGGTCAGGAGTCCAAGTGTTGTGTGAAGTCCCGTGTCTCGTCAGGCGTCAGTCAGTCATCTGTAGCGATTCACTGTGTGACTGACGGATCGAGAGCTAGCGCTGTCAAAATCCCAGCTTACCACGTTCAGCCCTCGGCCTATCCACTGAGCGTATGATTGTTTACGGTATCGCAGTTTTGTAAAACTCGTGTTTGTTACATGCGCCATAATTGTAAATAAGTAATTGGTAGCCCATTTGGCAGCCAATCCTTCAGAGAACAACAGATCCTTCTGAAAGCTTAGGACGTATCCACCGAAGAAAGGAAACGGAGTTTAGGTTGAATACGTCTTAAATTTAGCAAGCCATAGGACGTATTCGTCCTAAATCTATATACAGTTTGAGTATCGTGTGTCTGTGGTCAAATCTGTGCTCCGGTCCAGAGCCCAAACGGATTGACGGATCGGCACGTGCCATGCGTACGAAAGGTCTCGCGCGCCGCCAGAAAATCCGTTAATTTTCTTCCCGCTCCGACCCGCCGTTGGCGCGTGCCACGCGCTTCAAGGGCGCTTTTTAGCCCATGGGGCTGACACGTAAAATAGGAGACGCAAAAGGCATCAAATATCGTTTCGGTCCCGACGTGTTTTCTCGACAACCACGTGTCGGATCGTCTCGAAACGCATCAACTAGGAGTGGCAATTGAACGGGCAATGGCGTGACACATAGCACGTTTCAATGCGAGCGGCACGCGCCACGCGCAAGCGACGGCAATGTGAAAGGGCTGTTTCTGAACGTTTTTAAGGATTGGGCGTGGTGCTGGCGATCCAGAGATTGCAGTGACTCCAGAAAGCATCACGATGTAGCTCCATCTACCGTCACTCGTTCGCATCGCCTGCCTAAAGGCATCGACCCGTGGTTTGGGTGCCACGCCGCCTGGAAGCAAACGATGCAGTCATTGTCGAGCCCCTTATCGATTCCACTTCGATATCACGTCCGTGAAGTTAGCAACAGCGACTTACTGTTATTGTTGCTAACTTCACGGACGTCATTTGAGAGACGTTAGGTTGTCGGGTCCTCGGCTCGACATCCCGGTCATTTACAGAAATCGACGCCCCTGAAGTCACAGGACTTCTTTAGTACATTGATGTAATCTCTGCGGAGCTTCGGGAAGATGTTCCCCGCAGTTTTCCAAAAAGAGCAATTTGTCCCTCTCCTTAATATTTAAGGTATCGAATGATTACTTATCACAAGCGACGCAATTTCTTGAACTTTCAGATCTAACAAAATGAAAATCAATGGTAGTTTGTCGTGGATGTCAATTTATGCTCGTCGACTTCCGTTAAAAAATACTTCGTCATCGATCATGACAGTACAGCAGACGTGGATCCCGGGGGGACGGGGGCGATCCCCCGAGGTCTGAGAAGGGGCCCCTCTCAGATTCAAGAGCGGCCCCGAAGAGACCCCGTATAAGCTTCATGGGGTCTCTGTGCAAGGGGCCTCTGGGAGGGTTAGATGACCCCTGAGACGGATAGAAGGGCCCCTAAAGCTCCCAAAGGAACCGTCCGATCACAACAGGGCCACAACATGGCGGATTGTCACTGAGACCGCCAGAAGGGTCGCAGGCCCCTGAGACGGCCAACATGAGGACTGAGTCCCCAGGACAGTATATGCCCCCCTGAAATGTCACAGGGGCTCCGAGTAGGTTTACGGACCTATGTGAAAAGCTGGAGGTCCCTGAAGCAGTCAGGGGGCTTCCGGGAGGGTTAATGAGACCCTGAGACGGCAAGATGGCCCCTAAGAAGGATAAAAAGGTCTCAGAAACTATCCAAGGGTCCGTGGGACCACAAGAGTAGCCCCGACACGGCAATGGGTCCATGAGACCGCTTAAAGTGCCAGAGAGGCCCCAGAGACGCCAAGAACTTAAGAGTGTGCCTGACAAAGCTTAAGGAGACTCTGGGCTTAGAGCCAGAGAGGTCCTCTGAACACGGATTTACTTGTGACCTCCTCAACTTCGAGAGGGGCCCTAAATAAGCTACACTGGTCTTTTTGAAAACCTGAGGGGTTCTTCACGCAGTCAGTGGGCCCCGGAACGGTCAGGTGAGTCCTGAGACAGCAAGATGGGCCCGTACTCGGGAGATGGCTCCTGAGATCACCAAAAAGATCGGAGGACCCCTATGAGGCAAAGACGATAAGAGGACCCCTGAGACGGTATGGGGCCCTGAACGGCCAGAGGGCCCCAAGTAAGTCAGGCGGGCTCCTGGCACCGAAAAGGTCCCCTGACACTGCAAGTGAGGCCCCTGAAGCGCCAACCAAAGCCCCTGATACGGCTAGAGGTACTCTGAGACTGCTAGATATACCCGGGTAACAGAGAAAGACCCCTGATACAGCCATGGAAACTACCGGAAGCGTTCGGAGGGCCCATGACACTGCACAGGGGCCCTGAAATCACCAAAAGGTCTTTTGTAACCGCCAGAGGGCCCTGAGACGGCAAAAATGTCCCTCATAGACGACAAGAGGGGCATTTATGACAGCAGGGGGTCCACTGAGACTGCTAAAGGGGGACCTTCGAAACTGCTAACCAGCAGTCTCTAGCAACAGGGGCCATTGAGACAACCAGAGAGATCCCTCAAACTACTAAGCCTTGAGACCCCCGGACAGCTCCTGAACCGGCCAAATGACCTAGAGCATTGCCAGAGGCTCCTTTGTCACGGCAGAGAGAGAGAGAGAGACTTATGAAGGGTTCCTGTGACTGCCTGAGGGGCTTAGTCGGCGAAACTTCCCCAGAGATGACAGCGGGAATCCGAGATGGTTTATGTGTCCCTTGACCTGCTAGATGGGTTCATGATATTGCCCATGGCGTCCATGAAATTGTCAAAGGAGCGCCGAGACGTCTTGAGGGACACGTAAAACCGTAAAAGGAATCTGTGACCACTATAGAGCAGACACAACAGACGGCCCGAGATCACCAATTTGCTAGCAAAAAATTTCCGGAAGCTACGAGGGGACAGAGGGGCTCCTGGAACAGATACAGACACGACATTTGAATAGAGGGAGGAACGCAAGCGTCTAAAATCCTGCTGCTGTCTATTTCGGCAACGTTATAGGGAATGAAAATGCAAAGTTTTTCAAATGAGGTAACTCGTTTGATTTTTTCTGTTTTTATACGGCAAAAAAACGCAAAAGTACATTAAACATTTCAGCCTAGACCAGCGCAAATCATCGCTTTTTCATATCAGAACAGCAAAAAATGGGGATCCCGGCCCGGGAGGAGGCCCGGGCTGACCATTTGCCCCCCCCCCCGGGAAATCCTGGGTCCGCCTCCTGCGGTAGAGGACGTATGAATACGATCAACGCCCAGTTATGAAGCCTCACTCAAGTCAAACTAACAGCAATTCGCGCTCCTGCACACTGCACAGTATGTAGTGTGTAACGTTTGGTTCGCTGCACTCCCCATTGCTGGTTTACACAGTGCTTCGGTGTAAACCTGTAACTGGCGGAAAAAACGGAACTTTCCTGTATAAGTCATGGTCATCAAAATCGAAAACAAAAGCTGAGGAGTTGGTTAACAGGGCTAACCTTTGCCACACCAACTTTCCACACAATGCTCCGCCCATAGTCGATCACGTGACGGACCGGCCGGCTGGCGGGTGAACCCGGGCGGCCTTCACTGAACACAGTTAATCGAATGCTAGACCCCGCACTGTTTCAGTTAAATCCTTGTCCGGCGGGGCCATTTTTGCACCCTTACCCCGCGGGGGGTTCCTAAAACAACGCCCTACTAACTTTTGAACAACGATGGAAACATGGTCACTGCATCACGGAACTATTGAAACTTTAATGCCCACAGCACTAATTCAAATGAATTCTGGAGCTGTCGCGTTACCAAACGTTTTTAGGCAGACGTCAAGAGGTATATGAGACAAATCAGCGTGCTAGAGGAAAACCAAAACATAGACGCAAGGGGTGTAATGCTGGGCACAAATGTAGGTCTCATGGTAAATCACGCGCTTGTGGTGACGAAATGTATGGTAAATAAAGAGTGGAGCTTAAGTAAGGATGCATGTATTGACAAATTAAAGGCTGGTTGTAGGATGAAACACGTCTCGTCTTTTATGAATACTAAGCACAAATTCCACATGAAGTGGGAAAATGTTGTTCATCCGGCAGAGTAAATAAGGAAAAACCATGGGAAAAGGAGTTTCTTCTGTTTTGATCGAATGCGACTCATTTGGTAGTGATGTCTGGCAGACGGCAGACGGCAGATGGTGTTAAGCGAATGTGTGGTGTGGCAGATTTGGTACAGTCTAGCTCATGTTTCGATGTGCTGACGCCGATAATAACTAAGCCCTTCAGTGGAAACAACTGAAAAAACTTTCAACAAAGAGAGTTGGAGTAACGCGGTGAAATGAAGTGTTTTGCTCGTCATATGAGCAATTCAAAGATATCCATTTTCGGTTTCAGGTCAACAGGCAGCCTCCGAGGTCACAGCAATGATCTCAATGTGGTCATGTCAAAATATGTCGAGGTTTCGTTAGCAATATGATTTCCAAACTTATGAAAGTAAATTGATTCCATAAACACAAAAGTGTTGGTCATTGTCTTAGCTACTGGAAAACGTATGGGATTTTGCGCCTAGATCAATGGGTGGCCTCCCAGGTCACGAAAATGTTATCGTAGCCGAATTTTGCAATGTGAGGCAATGATAGTCTCAACACACTTTTATCGGTCGCGAGTCAAACGAGTGGCGACAAACGTATCAAACTTGGTACACCGATTCTCCTCGGGCTGGGAGGCGGTCCCCTATTTGGGGATCGCGATCATCTCAGTTTCCAAGGTCACCGCCGGGACTGCTCATGTCATTTTACGGAGATCGCACCTTGTCGAAAACCACTTGAGCTAGAGCCACCAATTTTGACGTGCAGGTAGATGAGCAAAGGGTCTATCGTAGCATATCATTAACCCTATTCCCGGAGGGCTAGACGGTATGGCCGATTCCCGGCAGGGGGGGCGGATTCAGCCCCCCCGAGATCTCGAGAACTACTCGTCCGATTTCATCGTAACAAACGGCAATCGATTTGCCGTGACGTGAACTAAATTTTTATAAAAAGAAATTTTCAAAATTTTGAAATTTGTGGATACAGAGGGGCAAAAATATCAAAATCGGGGGTACTTTTGGACTTCTTATAACTCCGTTGTTTATCGACCGATTTCGATGAAACTGGCATGAATCGAGAGATGATGGATAGGGCTTTTACCATGGGTCCCCAAATCTGAAATTTTGAGAAAATTCATGGGCGTTCACAGGTTTTCAAAAATAGGGGGATTAGTTTTCTAATAACGGAATGAACAAAAGAGGCCAAAACACTTTTAACTTCTGCTAGTCATGTTATGCTAAAGAAGTACAAATTGCATTACAATGTTTGTATAATGTTAACATAGGCGGTGCCAGGGACATAAAAAAGGGGGAACTGTCATGGTCACACGTTTTTCAGATCAACTTGTGACCTTTGACCTTAAATGACCTCCAGCGACCTTGGGGTCACCTGGAATGATGTCGTGTGCATTCAATATTATCTGTAAACGTTTTTAATCGATTAAATTTACTCTATTCCAAAAAAATTATTTTTTGGCTTTTGCGATATAGGGTACGCGCACTGACATTTTAGGTCATAGCTCCGTGACCCGACCTGATATCAAGCTGAAACTTCGTTCACAAGTAGAGGGCATTTTTCTACGTCACATATATTCTGGGTTTGGCATTTGAAAAAACGGTGCCGAAATTATTGCGAAAAAACAAATTTTAACTTTTGACCTTGACCTGACCTTGTAAAGTGACCTCAGATAAACAAAATTACATATGCACATTGCCCAACTATTTAGCTATACATTCATATAAAGTCTTAAGTTGTATCTTAAAAACTCTGTTTTTGGCAGACATTTTCCTTTTACCCTCAACATGGCCAAAAATGACCTGAGGTGCTTCCCAAAAACGTTGCCTGGCTCCGCCCCTGAGCAAAATAGAATTTCGAAATTTTGTCACGGCACGTAGAAGGAATAGCTAGGAAACGTCAGCAAGTTTCGTGAAGCTGCGTTAAAAAGCCTGGAATTGGCAAGCAAAAAACCCGAGGGGGCGGATTCCGCCCCCCCCTGCCGGGAATAGGGTTAAGGTGGCCGCGGAAGTGTCTCAAGGTGACCGCTAGGGACGCAATCGGATTTCGAATTTTCGAATCTTCGAATTTCTCCAAGGTCAAGCCAGCGTGGCTTCGACCAACAAAATGGCATTTCTTTATGTGAAGCAATGTTCGTCGAAATAATGTTGACGTGGTGAATTGTGATAACGCGTTCTGGTGAGCGAAGGTATCACTTATCCCGTACACCAAACTATAATGGCGTTTGACGTCAATGTTTTTGATATTCACGTCTTGCGCCCCTGCTGTCCATCTGGCCGTCTCTTGACCGTCTGGTATAGAAGCATGTCCGCCATAGAATTTGAAGATTTCAGCAGCGAATGAGGCCCACAGGGATTCCCGAACGAATATGGTAACTGAATCCACGTGAAATAGTTTTCGTTATGATTTGTTATGCTTTATTTGTTTGTCAGGTTATGTTATGATATTTTTTAAGCCATACAAGAAAAAAAAACTGCAGCATTTTAGCTGAGCATTTGGGTCACATTCGCTTATTTTCTTCGTTGCAGTTTACATGTTGATGTGTGTTTTTGTTTTGTTTTTGTTTTGATTTTTCTTCTTTCTACTGAAAAAATTAAGTAAAACTGAGTCACACGGGAGTAGGTGCATTTCCAAACTTACTTACGAAAAAGCTTCGGGCATACTTTTTCAAAGAACTTGGTAATTCGGAAACGACCGCTGATTAAGTGCACTTGCAGGTCCAGCAAGTTCCATTGATGTCCCTTCAGCATCGCGAAGGTGGAAGCAGTTTGTCATTCAAAAGACAACAGCAGTCCGCTTTATTTTCTGTGCCATAATTGGACAGTTACGAGGCGTCAAAGCACAGTGATGTAGGCCTGGGCGTGATTCCGCTGCACGCATGGAGGCTCGGGCACTCCGAGAAGCACCAGCTCCGATTCAGCTGAACACTGGCAGGATCGCAGATCAATGGTCTCGTGCTTGGGCATCATCCTGAAAGAAATAGTATGTGTCCAGGGTCGGACTGTGAACTGACGTCATGTCATTCCGCACAAAACAAGCCCAAAGCCCAAAAATGGATCGCATGTTATACGACCTTGGATCGCAAACGGCACGCCTAAGCCGACTCGTCTGTGTGCAGTTCTGCAAACGAATGCCACCATCAACGACCAAGGGAGAGAAGTGACTGAGGCACGTGGAGTGACTGACGAGACGCTGTTGTTCTGACCCGTACCGGCCTGGAATACACCTGTGAAGTTGTGGACTACCTCTAATGCGAGCTGCAGGGGCGTAGCCAGGATTACGACCAGAGGGGGGCCAAATCGGATCAAGGGGGCCCTCCTAACCAACGGAGGCCCTCGCAAAGGGCGGATCCAGGATTTTGCCACGGTGGGAGGGGTGGAGGCGAATGGTCAGCGCGGGCCCCCATTTTTGCCCTCCAGGCATGAAAGATGATGTAATTTTGCTTTTCTATCACATAAAATAGAATAAAAATATTCCAACGTATCACCTTACTTGGGAACTCTGCGTTTTATTCCCGAACAAAGTGGTCGACATATGAAAAAAACGACAAGATTTTAGGCAGTTCCGTCCCTCCCTCCATTTGAAATTTCCTGTCTGTATTTGGTCCAGGAACTCGTCTGTCCCCGCCCCCATACCATAGCTTCTGGGGATTTTTTTGTCAGCTTACTTTAAATTCCTTCTTACAGTTACAGGGAAACTTTTGGTGGCCTCGGGCCGTCTGCCGTGTCAGGATCCTCCAGTGGTCTCAGGTTCCTTTTACAGTTTCACGTGTCCCGCGGGACGTCTCAGGCGCTCCTTTGGCAGTTTCAGGGGCACCTCGGACAGTCTCAGGGGCCCATCTGGCAGTTTCAGGGACGCTTAAGCCATCTCGGGTTCCCCCTGTCGTCCCTGGGACGTTTTTGTCATCTAAGGAGCCCCTCAGGCAGTAAAAAAGGCCCTCTAGAAGTCTCTCTCTGCCGTGACAGAGGCGCCTCTGGCAGTTCTCTAGGTCCTTTGGCCATTTCAGGAACAGTCTGGACGTCTCAAGGTCTGGTAGTTTTAAGGGCCACTCTGGTCGTCTCAGGGGCCCCTGTTGCTAGAGACTTGAAGTTAGCAGCCTCCAAGTTTCCTCTAGCAGTCTCGATGGACCCACCGGAAGTCCTGTGTACTCCTCCTGTCATCTCTGGGAAACATTTTTGCCATCTCAGGGGCCCTCTGAAGTTACATAAGACCTTTTGGCAATTTCAGAGCCCATGTGCAGTGTCATAGGCTCTTTGAACGTCTCCGGTGGTCCCCATGGCTGTATCAGGGATTTTTCTCTGTTACATGAGGTATATCTGGCAGTCTTTTAGGGCCCAAGCAGCCGTAACACGGGGTAGTTGTTGGCACTTCAGGACCTCACTGGCAGTCTCAGGGAGACCTTGCCCGCGCCAGGAGCCGGCTTATTACACTCTGGGACTTTCTGGCCGTCTAGCACCCCCGTAAAACTCAAATACCGTCTCAGAAGTCCCCTTATCGTCTTTGCCTCGCAGGGGCTCTGCGACCTTTCTGGTGATCTCATCGGTCATCTACGGCGTACGGGCCCATCTTGTCGTCTCAGAAACCACCTGACCTTCCCGGGGGGCCCTGGCAACATCAAGAACCCCTCAAGATTTCAAAAAAGACCAATGAGCCCATTTGTGACTCCTCTCGAGGTTGAGAAGGCCACCGACGAATCCCCGTTCAGTGGGCCCCTCTGGCTGGCCAGAGGGGCCAGAGATGCCGTGCTCGGCATCCTCTTAAGTTCTTTCCGTTTGAGGTGCCTGTCTGGCAATTTTAGCGGTCTCATGAACCCTTTACCGTGTTGCGGTCCCAGGAATCCTTGAAGAGTTTCAAGGGCCCATCTTTCCATCTTAGGGGCTATCTTACCGCGTCAGGGTCGCATTAACCCTCCCGGAGGCCCTCTGACTACATCAAAAACCTTCAGCTTTTCCCTCACAGGGGTCTCCTAGGGACTCAGTCCTCATCTTGGTCGTCTCAGGGGCCCTATGAGCCATCTGCTGGTCTCGGGGACACTGCCTTGTTGGGGCCCTGTTGTAGTCTCAGGGACTTTTTGGGACCTTCAAGACCCTCTGTGCGTCTCAGAGGTTATCTGACCTTCCAGGAGGCCTCCTTGGCTGCATCAAGAGTCCGTCAGGTTCTTATAGAGACCCCGTGAAGGCCATATAGGGCGCCTTCGGGGCTCCTTTTAACCCGTCCACGACGGGGGGGCAGTTGACTGCCCCCCTGAGGTTTTTCTGAGATTGCGAGAGAACGAACAAACACAGAGCCACGAAACTTTGTGTACCTTTTGCTCCATTAATTTTACATCTCGTGTCAAAATTTTGACCTCAGGTCAGGTCAGGTCAAACAGACCTATGTCCAAAAAGTTTAGCGTCCTCTAACTTTTTCGCAAAACAAGATATCTCCATAATACTTTCAGGTAGATGATACCTGATAGATGCAACAAATCTGCTATCTCAGATTTTTCGGAGTTTTTCGGGTCATTGACCCAAGGTCAAACCCATTTTTAAGACATGTTGTCGTTTTTTCTTAAATTGACGAAATATTTCATCATTTTTTTAGTGTGGAGTGAAGCAGACATCCAGTTACCGCCACTGGGCAAAGTATCAATGACTTCCAGCCATTGACCTGAGGTCAGGTCACCAATAACTGTAGTGAGCCAAAATGTGCCACCGTCAAAATCGACGTTGAATTACTCAGAATGGGTAGAAAATGGCAGAACTAGTTTGCATAGACGGAAGTAATACCATCAACCTCAAAAAGTTTGAAAAAGTAGCATATTTTGGAAATACAGGCTCTCGCGAATAAAGCTCCGCCAATTGTGTAGATTGGTAACTAATGAATTTTCCCCAAATTTAAGCACGGAAAACCATGACAAGAACCAGTAAGATCAATAAAATTTACATGGATGGGCCTTTTTCGCCAAAAAAAGGAACGCTAAAATTAGTTCCCGTCAATTTGCTACTGCATACGGCTGCGGCGCACGGCGACAGGCGTCGGGGGAATTGCCGTGTCTGTTACTCGACGTTTCGGCGTACATATTGAACAAATCTGAGAAATAAGATGTGTATCGGCATTTGCGGACCTTACCTGTGCGCTGGTGCCTTTATTTATGCGTTTTTAGTCACAGCCCTTGAGATTCAGGCCATTTCTCGGTCTCATGCAGTCGGCTATGAGAAAACCTATATAAACATATATATTTATAATGTATCATCAATCATCATCAGTATTATATATATATCAGTATATTAGCGACATATGATCATCATCAGGAATATTATCAGTATTGCTGACATCAATACTGATAACCTTAGTATGGCTGACCTCAGTATGCCTGACCTCAGTATGGGTGACGGGCCGCCGTCGCCGACCGCAGCCATCCCGCTGAACCGGCGGCCGGAGGACAGCGTTTGTCGGGGTCGGAACCGACCCAGCGGCCAGCGAACCTGCGGCGGCAGGCTCCAACTGACACATCTGTGTACGTGGCGGGGAGCATCCCGACGTGTGCACGCTGCCGGTCGCAGGTGGGCGGAGGTTCCGGACCCCTCAGCCTCGAGGGTTCACAACGTGGTTAGCTGCATTGTGGAAGGCCTCATGTGTAGTGACAGCTGTGGTAGATCCAGGAGAATCATCCGGGAGAGAACAGCATCATAAAGCAAAAAAATCGTAAAGCATAAAGGTTGGCATTCTCCAGTTGCTGATTACCCTGGCTTCTCTCGACGTGCCACCTAACGCATGACTGTTGTCATCTGTGAGTCCCACCTTGTGGCTGTCGCTCGGCGTTCTTGGCCTCGGTTCGTTCAGGGTTTCCGGCAGCAGCAGGCAAGTCAGCGCGCCGACAAAGTGAAGGACAGCCAGCAGCGCGAACGACCACAACTTCGACTGAAAACAAGCCAAAACTCGGGACTGGGACTGGGGCTAGGAGGCAGCTTATAGGCTTGCATAGAAGCGACAATTTCTAATAATGATACTCTCTCCTTCCAGTTGAAAAAGAGGTCGTGTACCTTGAAAAGGGGTCTCAGTTGAATAAGAATGTGTGCATCCCTAAGCCAGTGAAGGAGATCAGGTATTTGGTAAACATATATTTCTTAAACTCTATCCCGTGCTGAAGGGGTGGGACAAGTTCTGCCCCCTCTGATTCCCCACTCGCCATCCTTGGTTTTTGGGAACTGTGCTGTGGAACTTAATGTCTTCCCTTTAATATGTTTTTTCATGTTGTGATGATGATGTGATGTGATGTTGTGACAAAATTCAAAACAATTATTTTTCCAAGAGGCAGTTCCGAGACACCTTTCAGGGAGGCATGTTTGAAGAACATCACGCTTTCTGGAGATCGCCCACGTCGACAGGGTTATGCACTATTTTGACGTCCTTTAGAATGTCGCGGACAGTTGAAATAATCGGAATTTTTGTAGTCTGCACACTTGCATGTATTTTTAGGAGAAATTTTGGCCAAGGACGGATACAGGAAAACGGAAAAAGGGGATATTTATATTTTCATGTTTCTAAGAATGTTTGACTTACTGTGTCAATAAAACAAATCCAACATGTGATAATGACACATTCATCCTACTTTACGCATATAATCCGCTTATACATGTCACCAGGGGCGTCTCCAGGCATAGGTTTTAGGGCACATCGTGGGTCTAACGATTAGAGGCGGCTGCAGAAAAATGTAAAAAGGGTTATTTTATTATTTCTCCTTATTCCTAAGAAACTATGACTCAGTTTAGCATGTTGGAAACTACCCTACTTGTTCTGGTAACTGGACCTGTCTAAGGACATATGCCATATGTATATAATACAGCACGTGACAAATAACGAAAGACTTTCTGAACGCCTATACGATTGCCAGATCTGGATATGTTATAGAATGAATTAACATTTCCCAAAAACGTCTACCTCCTATCATGTGCCCTGGATACGCCTATGAATTTTGAAAATCATCCTCTTCCTAACATTTGTAATGAAACCTGGCAGCTGTCGGCAGAATGACAGGAATTACAATAAACCGGTCATTAAATTTGGTAAGAAAGCTTGTATAAGTAAACCCTTATTTTTACGCACATCTGACTCCCCATTTCCTTTTTCAAAACTTTCAGCATTTCTTTTTTTAGAAATGTAGATCCCTTGGTATGCAAGGGAACATTGTTTTCCAGTAATAACACACGAAATCGGGCAAATATTTTTCGACATCGTGGGTGGGGGGGGAGACTTTGCCCCAGAATGGTACGTAGCGGGCAGAAGCATGGGAATGTGGTTAAGAGTGCATGTCATCCCACTGTCCCACCTGAAATGAGTTTCGAAACATGGGTCCTGCTATATGCAATCCAATAACATGCAATTCTTATCACCAGATTGATTAGAAATGAAACTGCGAAACCAGAATAACTAGAAGAACCAGAATGACAAGTGCTCACAGTCCAATACCGTAACAATGAAGATAGGAATGTCCCACCTTTCGAACCTTCTTAGTTTTCAAGCATTTTGTCTCAAAACTCTATATTTACGTAGCTCCAAAACGATTTCCCATGGGGAAGATAGGAAACGAAAATTCCGTGTGCTATTGAGAGGTGCTGAATGACGACAAGAGTGGACGGGTGTCGGGCACTGCCCCGTTTGCGGAACAATCGGCTAAGGAAATCATTCCCTTAAACACAGAGCAGACTAATGACACGATGGATCTGACCCCGCAATGCTGAAAGCCGCGAAGCATTGAAGCAACTTTGGCCAAGTGGGGAGTGCCATACCTCCAGCAGAGTGAGAACCGGCTGGGCACAGAAGCCGAGGGCGTGTGCCATCCTGACCAGCAGCAGGCCGTGCGCAGACAGTCGAGACGGCAACAGGCCGCAGGCGGTCAACAGCAGTGTCAGCAGGGTCAGCTCGCTGAGCAGGACCAGCAGGCAGTGCAGCGAATCCAGAGCCGGCCACGGCGCCGCCGCCGCCGCTGCAGAACATTACACGCACGCTCATCGTGGCAGCACTGAAGGCCGTTCTCGATCGGATGTCTTCACGACATCAAAATATTAATGAACAGCCAGGCAGGGCGAATAAATGCAACAGTTCGTTAGCTGTGAGTCCGATACCAAGGCATCAGCGCCGGCTGCGCTGGCGAAGCGCTGACACGAATGAACGGGCTTCCCATGGGGAGAAGTTCGACCTTGGAAACTGGGCCGGCCGGGACGGCGAGGTGCTCACCGCTTCCGAGCCAGGCGGTCAGACTGCAGGCGACCGCCGTCAGGCTGACGCTGCCCAGCAGCACGGCACGCCTGCCCAGCGTCTGCGTCAGCGCCCAGGCCAGCAGCACCGCCAGCGGCTGGGCCAGCGCGTGCAGCACCAGCGCCCGCTGCGGAGCTGGGGAGCGGGCCAGCGCTAGCGCCGCCACGCCGTGGTAGGTCACCGAGGTCAGGAATCTGCGGAACATGAGCGGCATTGCCACGGAACAGATCTCTCTCTCTCTCTCTCTCTCTCTCTCTCTCTCTCTCGTGGATGTTGTAGAAATGTGGTATAATCTCTACCTTCGGGATGGCGCAAGAGATTTCAATTTCAAGAATGCAGTACGACTCAGTTTATTTTTTCTGCACGACAGAAATAAGAGAAAAATGTCCGCGAAATGGTAACGGTGAATATGCCTCGTTTTAATTTTTCTGAGGGACGGTAAATATGCCTTGTTCCACAAAACCTAGAGCTCAACCAGAGTGGTCAATTAGAAGTTTGCAGGTGTAGTTGAAACAACACTATCATACATATGTTGCCTGAATGTTTTTTTTTTCGTCTCTGGTAGCTCCAGCAGTGCGCTGTCAGGGGAGTAGGTACCAGTAGGTCAGGTGTCATTTCAAGTGAGTCTCGGTCACCTGAGGGGGACTGCCGGCGGACGCTGTCAAACCCACCGACGGTCCGTGGGCTTATGAGGTCAACTAAGGTCAACAAAACATATGCCCAAAAAACAAATTGGGATCACTGGGGTAGATCGGGAGAAGAAGACGAACTGTTGTACCGTCACTAACTGACCTCGGATGACACAGTGCACCTGGCCTAGTTTGCCTGAGGTTTTAAGTATCTGCATTCATTATACAAACTGTCAACCAAATCCCTAAGAGCCATTCACAGAATAATACATTCCCAAGAATTGGGCTCAATTGACATTGACTGACATGACCTACTTCATTTGTGTTACTTAAGCACCGTGACCGACGAAATTTCCGTACTCTAGCGTTATTGCTACTTGTTGAAAAAAACGGGGGAATCCCCTCCACCAGTTTGAGTGTTATGACTGGTTTTCTCGGATTTTTTGGTCCGTCAGCATGGGAACCCCCTGGGCCTTCGGGCTCTTTAGCTTTGGGAAATCTACATTTTCTCTGTGGTAAAAAAAAGTCATTGCCAGGTCACCTGAACTGTCTGCGTCTTCTCTCCCCTCTTCCTTAACTAAACGCTGGGAGTATCCGTGCCCACCACGACCCGGAACACGTCAGTTAATTTTAAAAAGGTTAATGGGACGGGTTTATTTTATCAGTGTAAAAGGCATTCTCTTCTGTACTTTTTCACTGAAAATCAGCCAGTAAAGTCAGCTGAAGCAATAAGCACAGGTCAAATTGGCTCGTCCTTTACCAGCGTACTAACGGTTGAAGACAAGGGTATCTAACTGGCGTTAGGCTAGGTGGCAGGAAATGTAACATCATGTGTATTATTTTATCGTTGTAGGTGATTCATTACTTTGTGATTTTGGACCCGGTAGTCACCGGCAGGCTACTGTTCTGGCTAAGCCAATGTCTAAAGCTAATACCACTCTTGCGCTCTATTCCATCGGGATTAGAATCGATTCCGTAATCGAGTCCGATCCAGCCAGAGCCAGAATAGGAATCGATTTCACTGGTAAGTGCCGGAATCAAAGTCGCAGTGGAATTACATGGTTGTCTACGTGATCAAAACTGGAATCGATTCGAACTGCAAAGTCTGGCGACAAATTTTCAGCTTCTTAACCAGAAACATAACTTAGAATTTTTCATCAAAAATACCATCTAGACCTCTTCTCAACTCCACAGGGGAAAAAATTAGGCACACTAAATTACATGCAAATGAATTTAATAAAGCCCATGTAGTGCGCTGTAGCACTGCGTTCACCTTGTTTTGTCTGATTTCTACTTATTACTCCTGGAGCAGAAGTAAAATGCAGTCAAATACTTTGCATGGAATATTCCTACGTACGTTTGCAGAAATGTGAATGTTATGAATGACTTTAGAAAATGCAAAAAGATAAAAATGTACTTAAATGTAGGGTGGTATTTCGCCTGATGACAAACTTATACTGTACTATTGCTTTTTTGTTGTCTATTCTGGGTGCAAACACATGATACTTTTCAGAATGATTTTAGTAGAATTGATTACCGAATCGTTTCGTTTTATTTGAAGTCTGCATCGGAGCCGATTCGGTCTTGGAAAATCCGCAGTGAGTCAGAATCGCAATCGATTTAGCAAGCCACGAGTTGGATCTGTAATCGATTGACCTAAAGTGGTACCAAGCAGAGGCCTGGTTCTGCCTGTCGTCTTATTTTGTCTTTTCATTTTATTTTTTATGTTCATTTGTTTAAACTTGTCTTATTCATTTTCACCAAGCGGCCTTTACCAATTTGCGTGATCCATGTTCTCTTCTCTCCCACGCATTTCATTTTGTTTAAGATGTCTCTGAAAAGTATTCAAATTTCCAAAAGCTTTCAAAAACGGTCAAAAACGCTCATTGATCATTCCATCAGCAGCGACAAGTAAGTATTGCTCGTCAGTATTATTCGTCGTCAGGGTCTTGACATTACTGACGCTTATTGTGGTAATACTTACACAAGAAACAGGAGGCTGCCGATTCTTCGTTGCATTCTGTTGGAGAAAAGCAAGTCCTCCATAGTAAAAGATACATCATCCTCGGAATTCTGGAACACATTAGCGATGTATGTAACACCGATTGCATTACGCTTCTTAAACCGCGTTTATCAAAATCAGCCTTATTAAACGTCGTACATATTCTGCGTCTGTGTGGCTGACGTGTCTGTATGGTTCGTTTTTCAAGTAACATCCAGCTCCATCACATATGAAATTGGTAACAAAAACGAGTGATATGGTCGTTGCGATGGTGCTATTGCAGTAATAAAAACACATTGTGTTGTGTGTGTGTTTTTTTACAACCAACGGTAAGCCTCGACTCAAAAAGCTGCCTTTGTGACGACAAAGGCATTGCAGTGGCATGGTATGACAAACTGTTGCGCATGCCGGACAAAATTTTAGGATTTGCGGCAGTATGACTCGCTGTGGTGAAACGCCAGCAGTACCCTTATCTGGTCTATCAGGTACTCGGCGTCCACGGTTCTTCCGTTGACTCGCGCCATTCGTTGCAGGAGGCGGCACAGCTCCGGAAACCGGCCGCAGCGCCGCAGCCACGCCGGCGATTCCGGCATAGCGCTGCAGCGGGCGTCAAACGGCCATCAAACGATCGTGAAACCTTCGGCAAACCCGTCAAACCTCCGACACCGACGGCACCAGGCTCGAAAACCAACTATGAACTTGCGTGGCAAAGTGAAAGAGATAACCGCTGGAGAGTAGGAAAGCCAAAAAAGGAAAATGCTTAAGCATGAAATTTTCGATTTAATGTCACACGTATATGAGAAACCTTCACATACCACCAGTAGATCAGGAAAGTGGCAAACGGCAGGGTGGAGGCGTATAACAGGGTCTGCCACTGTCGGGTGAGCAGGGCGACCACCGCCAGCAGCAGCACGCCTCCTGATGTCACCAGGCGCTCGATCACGTGACAAAGATGGTGGTCGCACGCTATCGTGAGGTCCAGCACTGCACGTGAAGACTGGGTGTCACTGACTCCGACGAGTGTAGACGGGGAACTTCAAGCGGCTATCGGGCCCAGTGTGGTGACGTAGATGGTTACACGTTTCTACGTGCACTAATTGGTAAAATGAAGGGAGCCACCTCAGTTCAAGATTCATGATCAAGAAATTCGAACAGCTTTTACTGGACACAAGTCTGATAAATTGATAAAAAGGTGATACGTCAGTTACTAAACGCTTTCAATGTATAGGAAATGGTAGGTAACTTTGGATGACCATTCCTCACAACTGCCTGATTGAAGGGCAAAATATTTCAGAGTGGTGTGAAAGTACCACAGTCTACTGACAGTTCTGGACGGCCATTTCTCGTCCATATCATCGCTGTTTAGCCTTGCCAGCCTCATCGAGGCCAGGACAGCCAGTCAGTCCACCAAAGTTAAATTTCCACCGTGACCGCAGCACCACCAGAAGATGATACTAAACTCTGCCGAGATTTGACTAAACTATCTCTACGCCCTCTTTTGACTCCGAATCCTCCAATTCGTTGCAACGGATTGTCAAGAATGGGCATTCTGAACTTTCACGGTTTGTCCCAGCATATTTTCAGGACGGAGTGCTCTGGACGTCCAAGGTTTGCAGCAGCACATTATCCAGAGGCGATAATCTGAAAGTCTAGGGTTTGCTGCAGCAAATCTTTAAGAGGAAGAGCTTTGATGTCCAGGGACCTCTTCAGCACACTTTCTGGAATAAATGCTTCGAGTGTCTGCTGTCTGTGTGACTGGCTGCCTGTCCGACGTTCTCGCTGACCCAGGTTGATCTGGTTGAAGCCGAGCGCTGCGGCGGCGGCCGTGGCGCCGCCGCCGGTCAGCAGCAAACACAGTGGCTGCCGGCAGCCGACCGAGCCGGCGCCCAGCCCCAGGAACAGCAGCAGGAATAGCAGGAACGTCCAGCGCCGGCCCGCCCTGGAACGGCGGCCGAACGAAAGAACACAGCGGGCAGCACTCGGACAGCGGCTGGGGCGCCATCGAGAGAGGGCAGAAGACTACCTGCTTCCCTACGCACAGCTTCACAGCCTTAGAAAGTTCAGCGTTAGTTTTGTAGTGTTCCATCGAAAGGGACAGCATGAATGGCTTGTACCGCCAACCCACCACGATTCCAGTCTATGGAAACGTTCAACAGGCAGTGGGCGAGACCAACTCAGACGAACAATGAGAAAGATTTCGGTTGATAAATATTTTTCCCGCCAACCCAAAGAAATATGTGCGCTTGAACAACAGATTCACATCTGGGCGACTGGGGCATCGCCAGGAGGGAAGGCTGAGATATGAGACCTTGAGCAGTCCTGTGACCTCCCAGATGTACGAAGTGCAGTTTGCAGACCGGTGGACGGATTCATCTTATACTACCTGTATCTTGCAAAAACGTGTCAGGTCCATGACGAGTCTTAACATCGTGGAAGTGACCATGCTAATTAATACTTGATATGGAAAAGGAATGATATGACCAGGTGATAATTTTGAAAACCGTATTTGCTATAATTTCCGGAAACAACGAAATGAAATGGCTGAGGTAAGGACCCACCTTTAAGTACACCCGACGGCCACAAAAGACCCCGTCGTGGAAATGTAAGAAACACTGCACGTGGAGTATATGATGACCACATAATGAAGTGAATTATGTCTCCCATGAACTGACTGGATTATGGCTGTAGTTGCAAAAAAACAAGCATATTTTTGTGCACATAATCGAACACGGCCACAGAATCACTTCGCGAAAAAATTCTAACCTGTTGGTGCAGGAGAATGCCACGAGCTGGCCCACCGCGGCTCCAGTCCCCACGGCTGCCACGAGCGCGGAGGCCAATCGACTCTGCTCACAGACCAGACCGTACTGAAACACGGCACGCTGTCTTCGTGAGGAGCATCAGCCTCGTGACGACTGCATGACAGGTAGGCAAGCGAATTATGACTCCTGTGAGTTGTCTCGATTACACAGTTATAGCCGACTCTGATGCGAAAAATAGATAAATGATATATGCATACATCAAAAACATAACAAACACAGCCGTTTCTCGTATACCACATAGATTTGCTCGAAATTTTGCTGTTTGGATTCACGTCATAAATGCAATCACTGAGGAACGGGCTTTTTGATGTTAATGTGAGTTTTTGAGTATTTGAGTATTTGAGTTTGAGTATTTACTTTGAGGCCCCATTGTCATACAGTTAATATGCTGTATTGTTCTGCTGAGTTTAACCACCGCCCGCCCTTGCAATTCCGCCATCCTAGAATGTACCTGGGGGGATGGTTGCCATCCTCCAAGCCATTCACCTCCTCATTAAGATAGAACTTCGCGACAAAAAACAGCGTGACTTTCCAGGTCATGTCAATAAAAAAATACTTTTTTTGCGCTGCAAACGGAACGCCTAGCCCGTCAGTCCCCATTTAGCAACGGTACAGCAATAAGTGGTGCTAAATCAGATAAAGTAGCTTCTGATCGTTCTTGTAACGTGCAGCTTTACTACTTCAGGTCAATTGGTCACATTCCAGGTCAGGTCAGCCCTTTTCAGCAGAATCCGCTCCCGACGCTACTTTGAACGTTATTTGCTACGTATCGATGTCTGTTTGTAAACCCAAAGAGCTTGAAATGATTTATTACACAACGTTCACGTTGTGTAATAAATGTGCAGAACAGAAAACCAACAGATCAGCCGAGGCCATCCGGGGTCAGAGACCTCCTTTCTCCCTGAACAATGCGGATGGGATATTATGCACACTGCATATTTCCAACAAAAAGCGAATAAATAAAAAATGACAAATAACAAATGATATCTGCCTGCGTCTCTAGCGTCGAAACACCTTGTGGAAAGTCAGGTCATGATCTAACATGACCTAATAGCATGTCATATAAAGTAATGACCTAATACCAACATAGGTAAGACAGCACTACGAAAGATAATTCTAAATGACTACTTCTGAGAGATTTCAGGAAAAGTCCAGGATGAAAGGAATATATCGCTTCGTATTCGTAACTTTGTGTGTGTGTGTGTGTGTTTATGTTTATGTGTTTGGTTGTGTGTAGCAGACAGCATCAAATTATGCACTCAAAAACCCAAGTTCCAGATAACTATCATCCTCTTCCTGAAAACGCTTTCGATTTTCCACAAAATATAATGTTATTCGTGACCTAGTAAGTACATGTTTCCGACGCTTGCGGGGTGCACATTGCAAAGAAGACGTGTTCCTCTTACATTTTACAGTACACTGCGCTTTCGGGTTGTGTCTTGCCCGGGAACAAGGCCATATCTAAGAAACGAAAGATCTAAGAAACTTCAGGTTTTCAAGGAACCTGCAGGTTTGTGACCTATGGCTAAGCCTATGATGCCCATGGCTAAGCCTATGGGTTACGTTATGAATCAGACCAACGGTTATTAGCTAGACTATGGGCTACGGCTTAGACCAATGAGCCTAGTTCAGGACATCTATAGACTATTTGAGCAACGTGTGTCTATCTTTCTGTCTTTCTGTCTTTCGGTTCGTCTGTCTGTCTTTCTGCCGTCATATCTTCGCTCCGGTCCAGAGACCAAACGGATTGACGGATCGGCACGTGACGCGCACCGTTCGAAAGGTCTCGCGCACCACCAGAAAATCCACTAATATTCGTCCCGCTGCGACCCGCCGTTGGCGCGTGCCACGCGTTTCAAGGGCGCTTTTTTAACCATAGGGATAACACGTAAAACAGGAAACGCAAACAGCGCCAAACATCGTTTCGTTTCCGGTGAGTTTTCTCAGCAGCCACGGGTCGGATCGGCTCGAAACGCACCAACCTGAAAACAGCATTGCAAGGGCAATCGTGTGGCACACAGCACGTTTCCGTGCAAGCGGCACGCGCCACGCGCAAGTGACGGCAATGTGAAAAAGCTGTTTCAGGACGTTTTCCTGGATTGGATGTGGTGCTGGCGATCCAGAGATCGCAGCGACTCGGAAAAAGTATCACGGTGTATCTCCGTGTACCATCTTTCATTCGTACCGGAAGCCCAAAGGTTTCGACCCACGCCGCCTGGAAACATACGATGCAGTCATTGTCGAACTCCTAATCGATTCCACTTCAATACCGCTTCGAGACTTTTGGCTTTTTGCAAAGAAAATCACATTAGCATGTAGCCTATTCCTTTGCGCCACATATCAACCCCAAAAATAATCGTATTTTGTTGTGGTATGTCTGTAATAGCTCATTTGGTGAAGTCCTGCATATCTTCACGCGGATATATGGCAAAAAAGGAATTCATGCCGGCTGCAGCCAAAGGCTCATGTTACAGCCAAATAAAATGAATAGCGCATGCGCTCCTCAAACCCTGGGAACCGCATAGTTAAGAATTCGACACGCTTCATCGTTAAAGGAGTTTCGGTTTCAGAAGGCTGTCTCGGTCTCCCAAAGACAGTGGCTCAAAAAGGGTATCCTCTCAAAAGAAACTGGACAGCGCATCGGATAGCGTTCTGAGTGCGTTGAAGAATGGTCATAGGCAAGGAGGAAGATGGCTGTTCTCCATGTTTTTCATCTTTTGTGTCGGACGTAGAGACCATCACCAAAATTAGATCATAAAAGCGAAATGCAAAATAAAGTCAAGAACATTTAGAAACGGGGTTTGTCATGCACAGGAGCGTCCAGCAAGAAGCACGTTACCGTCATTTACGATCATCCGCGCTTCAAAGCCAAAAATCAAGCAGTGATCCCAAAGTTTCGACTGCTTTGAAACCTAAATTCTCGGAAACCGTGCAGCTCATTGTTTATGAGCCTTTCTTTAACGAAGTAAGCGGCAAGCCCTTGTATCTATACCTATATACTATTTGAGTAACGTTTGCCTGTGTGTCTGTCTGTCTGTCTGTCGACAAATCTTTGCTCCGGTCCAGGGCCAAACGGATTGACGGATCGGCACGTGCCGTGCACCGTCGGAAAGATCTCGCGCGCGCCACCAGAAAATTCGCTCATTATCGTCGCACTGCGATCCGCTGTTGGCGCGTGCCGCACGCTTGAGATGTTTGAACAGATGTTTAGCCCATAGGGATAACACGTAAAACGGGGAACTTGAACGGCGTCAAACATCGTTTCGGTTCCGACGAGTTTTCCCAGTAACCACGGGTCGGATCGGCTCGAAAAACGCCAGCTGGAAACGATAATTGAACGGGCAATCGTGTGGCACACAGCACGTTCTTTTGCACGCGGCATGTGTCACGAGCAAGCGATGTCAGTGTGAAAAAGCTGCTTCGGGGCGTTTTTCAGGATTGAGTGTGGTACTGGCGATCCAGAGATCGAAGCGACTCGGAAAAAGCATCACGATGGAGCTCCGTGTACCATTTTTCGTTCCTATCGGGAATCCAAAGGCTTCGGCCCTCTATTCGGGTGCCAAGAAGCCTGGAAGCAGACGATGCACGCATTCTCGAACCCCTTATCGATTTCATTTCATTACCAAATAAAGGCTTTTGACGTTTTGCAATGAAAATCACATTAGTGTGTATCCCATTTTTTTGTGTTTCATATCCACCCCAAAAACACCTTATGTTATTGCGGTATGTCTGTAGTAGATCATTTGGTAAAGTTTTGATATCCCAATGCGGATTTATCGCGAAAAACAACTCATGCCGGCTGCTGTCACTGGCTCAGGTCATAGCCAAATAAAATGAACAGCACACGCGCGGCTCGAAACCTAGGATCTCCGCAATAAAAAAGCTCGGCACATTTCGTTGTCAAAGTGGTTTTGGATTAAGAAGGGTCTTGACCACCCAGGAACAATAAATCGAAATAGATGTCCTCTCAAACAAAACTGAATAGCGCGTCGGAAGCGTCCCGTGTGCGCTTCAGAAAAAAATGTGTGCCTTTCATGGGCAAAGAGCAAAAAAGTTATTTCTCATGTTTTCAACGTTTTGTGCCGGACGAGGACACCATCACGAAGATCAGATTATCAAAGCAAAATGTAAAATAAAATCACGTTTATTTAGACATGGGGTCCGTCATGCACAGGAGCGTCCAGCAAGGAGCACGTGCCCGTCATTTATAATAACATATGCCCAAAAGCAGAAAACAGCTATTAAAGGTCAAAAATACTAGATTTCTTCTAAGATGATTCTCCTGGAAACCGGATATTTCAATGTTCATAGGCCTCGCTTAACAAAGTAAGCGGCAATCCCTAGTTTATACATATTTCTGCGTTGATTTCTGGGTCTGCTTTTACCATGAATAATATTTTTCTTCGGTTTAAGATCCGAAGTTAGGTCTGAAGAAAGACATTGGTGGTCTCTAAAATATCATATCCCTACATTACTTTTTCCATAAAGGTAACAGACACAATCAAAGCGAAACTTCTTGTGTACCTAATCACGTTGCTGTTCTCTTCAGCTACAGCTTACAATAAATGATACAGATGAAAGACCACTCAGAGGAATGTCAGAGGTGCAAAACATTAGCTTCCTGGGTCACAAAGGTCACTCGACGAAATATTGGAACATTTCAACAATATACATGAAAAATGTGTCATGGCTGAGACTGATGTTGATGAAATGGAGGAAAAAGATCGCTATCATCTCATTGACCATAATCAACTGCTGAAACTAGGAGCATTGCAAGACGAAGCGATTTTGCGCTTTCTCGCCTTTTTGAGAATTTTGAACCTTTGAGCACTAGCTTGTATCGCTCACCTGTGCCATCAGAGAAGCCACTTTGCTCGTATCGTGTTTCAACACGTGACGACACGGGGTCATAGGCCACTTGGCTACGACGGGACCCACATCAGATGTCATCCAGGTTGACAGGCCCATCTGGCGGTGGTGACCTTGGCGAGTGTAGTTGTTGTCATACATGAGGCAGGAGCTGAACACCAGAGTCCCATTCTTGTCCCTCAGCAGTGGTATGCTGCCAGGCAGGAACCGTCTACGTTGACGTGCTGCATGACCCACTCTCAGTGAGCAGGCATCACGCGTTATGATCCATCAAACAGATGGGGATAGTGACTACAGGATAATATGTTTTTTACCGAACGTGTTTGAGTGGGTACAGTTAGGACCACAGCCAATGTTAAGTTGAGCTTGCTGCACGACCTTGACTCCGCCACCATAGCGTTCCCAAATGTCCTTTAAAGAATAATACGAAATAAACAATAATTATCAAAATAAAAATTCAACACCAGACATCGAGCCACAGGGCGCTGGAAGGGCTGTGTGTCGTTCCTGGATTTCGTTGAAGAATGCAGGAACGTCGTTCCTGCATTTCTTCGTCGTTTCTGCAGTTCTTTGACCAGCCTACCGTCGCCCCGCAGCCCGTTTTTTTTTTTGCTTTTTACTTTTGTAGATATGATCCGAATAGTTGCTGGGGTGTTGCTACAGATTAGAGCCTGATCTAAACATTGCTTGCTGCTTGACTCTGACACCTACACGCGATCGCATAGCTCCAGGCAACGGCGATTTTGGCGAACGTTTATCACTCGTCCCGTGAACACCACGGTTTAAAATGGCTCGGCATGACCATATATTGACCAGTTACCATTTCACCCGCAGGCCAAACAATGAACGTCAAAGCAACTTAACCCCGGAGCGATAACGTAAGGTCCCTGTGACCGCTGCGTGTCCTAGAAATTTGCAAATCTCCACGGCTTTTGCAGCGCCAATCAAGCTACACCACCTTATCCTCCAACTCAATGATCCGATGCCATCCGACCAGCATCGTCCAGCCGCGGAAACGGAAACGCTTGTTCTCACAATTTTAGGCTCGGTGTGACTCCACGTTAGCACTAACGCAGTCTTTCTGCATAAGCTCGCTTTTTCTTTTCTTGCTGCTTTTGCATGGACGACCGTCACTTTTTATCTGATGCAGTGGCAGGTTAATTGCTGATGCGCAGCTACATGAATCACTAAAGACCAATATTGCGTGCAAGCACACAAGTGGTCCGTACGACCTTACTGGGGAAAGTCGTCAGTAGCGTAACTTGCTGACGTGGTCCGTGGTCACTTGCTTTCTCCGAGCCGCTAAATGCTTCCTTGATCAACGGACATGTCATCGAGACCCTGAACTTGCATGAAACGAGTCGCCCAAAAAATAAAACGATAAAATCTGTACTGGCACTGGGAGCGGCCCTGAAACGTGCACTGATTAAACAGAGCCTGGCTATGACTAACTTGCAGACGTCACTATGGGAACAACTGAGGGAGAGGGTGTGAACGGTCAAGGCACAAGTGACACAAATACACAAGTGGGACTGGTCGAAGCGAAGGGAAGCGTAGTCGTTGCAAGTTATGTGATCGGTCCAATGACAAACAAGACGTCGGAGGTGCAAACATGCGTCTAGTGCAAACAGTACGGTTGAACACATTGCTCTCACAGCATATTTATATATATGTTGTGAGAGCAATGTGGGAAACATATTTATATACACACACACACACACACATATATATATATATATATATATATATATATATATATATATAACACAACATTAGGCGGTGCCTCGCCTAAAGGCTGATGGTGCGGGATATGTGCACCAAATGATTGTTGGGCCTTATGAGGACAAATGTTGTGATACTGGAATAAAGTTTTTTTCGTTCGTTATTTTCTGCAGTTTTCTTCCCTTGTGGTCAGAGTGACCCTGCGTAAGACTAGCATGACTTGAGATTCGCGTTGTTACTAAAAAATTAAATCCGCCTTACCAGGACCGCGGAACTAACGCTGTACGAATGAGATATACCGATCATGGTTTATTCACTACAGCTTACGAGAAATGACATGGGCAAGAGATCACTCGCAGGACCACTGAAGCCTGCATTGGTGGTTGTTGTCTTTTATCGTTGTGTTGTGGAAGTGAACAGTTGCATCGCTCGGAAATAAAGCCTAGTCTGTAAAGGAATAAAATGGCTGTACCATGCAAACTAGTTAAGTTCAATTTTATTTCTACATAATTTCAGAAAGTTCTAGCACGTAGTTTGTTTTGTTTCCCGTGAATGAAAACAATAACAAGGTCACTTGATTAGAAATTCCTAGAAGAATCAGCTGCGGTACCTGATGCGATTCGCAACCGTTTCGTTGATTACAGAGTCCTCCAGCTCGGGAATGATGCACCAGTGGTCCCCTCTGTCGGTGACTTGCAGAAGTATTGCCAGCATGTACACGCCAACAGGGAGCGCGCCAGGCAAGAGCAGCAGCCAGCCCATCAAGCGTTGATAATTGCCGAAACCACCAACATGGCGAAGAGCTTCGTCCATGTCAATCACTGCTGGAGCAAGGTCAGATGCGGCATGAATACGCCTGTTTCAAGAATCGTTGTTACGAGACATTCGGTAAAAGCTCTCAACAACCAGAGGGCAGCAAAGCTACGTCTGTTAGACAAATGAACACAATAAGTAAAGGCATATAATGAATAAACTAAGCAAAGAAAGTACTTTCGTCAGCAAAGTAAAGGCATCGCTGACAAGTTAAGCTGACTACCTTACCTGGCCACAGACTTGCTTTTCCGCCCTGGAGTGGGCGGAATAATGAATGCCTCCAACACCGTGACTGCTTCTGCCCTGGTCAGATAATGTCGACAGCACTTTCTCACAGATTCTCTCCAGGTTCTCTTCGCTCGGCCCTCGTCACCCACCAGGAGGCGGAGGCACCTCTGGCCGACTACTGGACCGCCCCCGGCGTCTCGTCTCGGCCCACCCTGCCGCGACCGGGCGGTGATGGCACGTCCAACGACCGTCAGATAGTCGTCCTCCGCCGGGGCGCGACGGAAATGGCGCGAATCCGCGCCTTTTTGTATGCACTTCCGGGGTGCGGCGATCGACTAATGCACAGCCGATGGCGACGGCCGCGCGTGACCGACGTCCGGGCCCCGTAAGGTCGACACTCGACGGCTCGTTAACGTCGGCGATGTAGTCGGTCATTCACAGCCGCACGACGGCTCATCGAGCGGCCAGCCATCTGCAAGGCGACCTTATCTTTCCGAACAACCGGATGAAAGTATCTTTGAACACAAAATAAATTTCTGCTGGTGATGAAGATTAGGTGAAATCTAGCAAACCATGACGTAAAAAAATTCCTTAAGTCAATACAGGTAAGGTGCTGACATGCTCCCACCAGAATCGTTCCTCTGATTACATGTATATTTCATTCACGTTTTCTCACAATGCGTGTTCTCACACACCGTGCGATAGCAGATGCAAGGTGGCTGTAAGCTGCATCATTCTGGGGGCGGTCCCTGTTGTGATTCTGGTTGAGACAGCTGACAAAAACTGGCTTCTGAGTGGCCGGTGGGCTGGTCTCCTGCCCTGCTGGCTCCTGCACGAGTGCGGCTTAGGAACAGATTGGCAGCACGAAGGTCGATCTCATTTGGAATAGTATGACGAAAATTTCCCGCAAATGTTCGCAATGACGATGACGTTCGTAATGACGAGCGGAACCTGCGTTTCATTGAAATATACAGCAAACCAGAAATGTGATGTCAGATTTCGAAAGTTTAACATATGTCTTGTGATCCGTAGGTATCCAAAGCCAGATATGGATTGTGAACTCCAGATAATTGTTCCCTCGTAAAGCATAGTCATCGCTGTCATGTACCAGATTCAGCTGCAAATCGGGAAAAATAAACGTCTAAGCGTTATGTTCCGAGATGTTGCGTTCTGAACAAGTATTCCATAAATGCCAGGTTTCCTTTTCACATTCGTTGGAATCACAGTCTATGCTAAGTCAAGCTTGTTGCCGGTCCTGGTGCTGGAAGTTATTTGTAGAGTCGTACGGCTCCGCGTCTCGTCGCCCTGTGACTGGCTAACTCTTCAGTCTCCAGCCAGATACAGGTGCCTGTCCAGGGGCTCTCAGTGCCTTCCTCATACCGCACTGTGTTGCCCGACTCCTTATCCACTGGGCTGCGGCGGAACTCCACCAAGTGGCGGCGGCTGCAGTAATGTCATTGCACTAGGCACCATAGAAAACAAGAACGCCGCAAGAAAACAACAGGGAACAGCAGCAAAGTCAATGTTTGTGATGTTTACCTTGACATTTTTTCAAAGAAGACACCCTATTACATGAGAAAGTTATTGCCAATGGGTGACAAACAATGGTTCACTGATAGTCATTAACACAGGGCTACTCGAAGGTAAGGTACCCTCACAATCTACTAAAACTCCACCACACATATCAGATCAGTTTGCTTAAAGCTAGTGGTCAATCGCCCTTTAAAAAGAAATGAGATGTTCAGAAATTATTTTCGGAAATAAGCCGAAGAAGCTTGAGGGACTTAGTTCACATTGGTCCAGGTAAAATACAGCTGACGTGCAGCACAAATGTGTTTATACGAAACCACAGTACCAAAAAATGTCCTTATCACTGCTGGGTGATATGGGGACGGGGTGCTTAATTCACCAGATGTTTCTCCCTAATAAGATGGGTTATACCATCAATAGGAATTAAAATCAACTTCATTAGCTTGGCCCATAGCTTACCACGAGCCATCCTAGCCGAAGCTCAGTTCAGAAGTCCAGAGGTTCGGTTATACGCGCGTACTTTTCATTGCTCAAGACTTAACTGTATGCTTTAATAAAGTACATGCACTTCTTGATATCTACGCTGTGCAAAAGGGACCAGTCATTGTTTACGACGTTGGCAAAAAATCGAGAAAACGGTCAAGAGATGTTAAAATATTCCAGGTATGTTTGTAATAGCACTCGGTACATCATTTTTCAATAACACAGCACCGGGAATCATAACAAGAAAAACGTTTCTGGACCGATCTCACCAATCGGAAACTAAAGCAATTTTTGCTATGAGTCATTTAAAACCTTATTCTTCACAGCATTTCCAGGTATGGATCGGTACTGAATCCATGATGAATTATAACATGAATAATGTTTCTGGTCCAATCCCATCTATCTGGAAATATTACGTGAATTTTGCTATGATTTATTCAAAACATAGTATACTTCTCATTACAATCTGCAGCCATGTTTTCCGCTGCGTTCTGTTCAGCCATGTCCTATTTTCAGATGTTCTGTTGCGCCACGTGCGCTCGTCAATCAATGCACGTTTGAAGAAGACGAGCGTTTATTAGCTTACATTACATCGTGTCGGGGAATGACTACAGATACGTTTTATTAAGCACATCTTGAAGCTTTTAGACGTGTATAAGAAAAAATGGGTGCTCAAGGGCTCTTTCCCTGGCTAGTCCGTATCATCCAAGAGTGTTTATGAAAAGTCGACCAAGGCAACATTCGTTCGTGTTGCGTGAGCTGATGCCCTTGGCTTCCATTAAGTGGCATTACATTCATGTCTTTACAGGTTAATGCAATGTTGACTACTAGTCGCCGTTCGTTTACGTAGCAACTCATTCAATGAACTCATTGAGTAAACCAAAAAGTAAAAGTAATAAAGTAAATCTGTGATATTACGCAGAGTATCAGATACCACTTGGTCGTCTGTGATGTTTGTGTGCTTGGGTGGTGAATATATATGAATAATATATAAAATGAATAACATATATATATATATATATATATATATATATATATATATATATATGTACATCTCAAGCAAAAAGCTGCAAGGTAATGTTTCCATGGTCTAGAATGTTTACATCGTCATGCATAACATGTCATTTGGCACTTAAGTAACTCATGGCTGATGATTTGTTGGGAGGTCTTTTGGCTGATTTCACACTGCGCATTTCCGAGAGAATGATAGGCCCGAAACTGCGTCCGAATTCACTGGAAAAGTTGCACAATCCGGGCACCTGTCTTTGATCCGATTTACAAAATGTTCTGTGTACAGAGCTTGCAAGACATCCGAGCACCAAAACCAGTGTCTAATTTTTAAAGACTATGAAAAACTGACTTGTCTGTAACACAATTTTTATACTGAGCCTTTATGAGGACCACGAAATTGTTTTAGCCCTAAGACAGCCATGAAATCCCTTACAGCACTCTGAATTTCTTCTGCAGACTTTCATGTGGGTTCCTTCAGGTTACGGCGTTATTATGAAGGCCACGATAATTTCAGATTATTCCTTAGAATATCAGAGAAATTCATGACACTTTTATGACCTTCCCTTAGATTTTCGTAATGCCCTTTCTGAGCCTTGAAAATGACATTGATGACTTTTCCAGAGGCCCTTTAGAGCACCGTCTTTCTTCTTTGAACATGTGCCAATGTACAGCGTATGGCAACCCTCGACAGGGCTGGTTGGTACGAACCCCCATTTTCATTTCCAGGCCTATTTCCTTCCAAACTTATTCCCCTAACCCCATTTCCAGACCTAAATGGCAAAGGAATGAAACAAAAGCGAACGTGTAGTTTGGTCCGGTGTGCAGCGATGAATTCAGATTTGACTATTTTGCGCCACGCAGTGGCTTTGCAGGCAACCTCAAAAGAGAACATGTCGACATGTCGATGGATTGTGGTTTTCAAACCGTCTTATCAGTCGTAACCTATCAGGCGCTTTTGAGCGGTTCAAGAATACTTCTGGCAATGGTTAAAGACTGGAACCTTTGCTTGGTAAATAAGCTTTTCCGATGACATCATGACCCCTCCAAGGTTAACATCAGGTCAAAAAAGGTCATTGGCCCTAGTGGATTTGGCTCAAAACAGCTTTAACTCAAGCAAGGACTCAAGTGTGGAGAACACTGATATCATGGATGATACCGATGCATGAGCTTTAGTAAGGCGGATGGCCGTAAAACTCTTGAAACGTCTGTTGTCCGATGGCGGTCGTCGCCGTAACGCGATCTCTCAATGACATGCCGTCGAGAAAGACGTAGGCCAGTGAATCGCCAAGCCTACGAAAAATCTCACGGGTTGACCCTTCCCCCTCTCTCTACTTGGCGAGTGTTAAAAGGGCCCCCAGGCTGTCGGAAGTCTCTGTTTGGCAAGGAGCATTTCTTGTTAAAAACGGACTCCATTTCCTTAAAATTAAACTGTTATCCGAAAGTGGGCTGTTTTCGCCTCGAAGGCAAGTTTTGTTCTGAGTGCGGGCCTTCTTCTCCGAAAAAACGGACCTCTATGCCCAAATGTAGACTCTTATTGTCCGAAAAGGTTGATCTCTTGCCCGCAAAAATCTCTCAAAACGAGATTTTTACGCAAAAAAACGAAATGGATTCTTTTCACCCTTCTAACTTTCATCTTCAAAGTCCTCACCACACTCCTGTGCATTTTTAATGTTTTTCTCGCAAATGAAAGCAGTAAATTAAATATAATCTTCCAGGGTCATCTGAGTTCCTGGCTGACCGAAATCCTTAAATCCCGGCGAGGGGGGCTTCAGCTCCCTGAGCCCCTGCCTTCTTAACTTTCCATTCCTGCCCTAGGTCTTGCTTCTGCAGTACCTAAAAAGGTGTGAAATAGATCTATTTGCAGAATAAACGTGGCTTTGTTTCGGTCCTCAGATGGCGACAAGTGATGGGGGAGGGTAGACTTCACTGAATCTGCTACTGATCGCCCGCCCACTGGGTGAGCTGACTTCAGAGTCGCGGGACGTTGCGTTATACCCGGGCCTGATCATCACCACCGGCCGATATCGGAGGCGGAGTGACGCTGTAAGCCCCGCCCGCCAGCTCCGGTATAAGAGCGTGCCGATGGTGGGTAACCAGCACAGACCGTCTGACGATCAGCAAAAATGAAGTGTGCGGTGAGTTCTCACAACCTAATGGATTACGGCGAACTCCCAAACGGTACCTTCTGGCTTTTCCAGCCCAGCAATCAACATCTTACTTGCGCCGGACATGTCTTGTGTTCGCCTCGTCTTGTCTTGACTTGTCTTTTCACTGTTCTGATTCAAGCAAAACAACGTACTCAGCATCTACCTAGCTGATGTGCGGAAACATTGTTCAACGAGGCTTTTGTGACTCATCAAGAAAGACGCCATACCAAACTGTGAATTAAGAAAGGAATTTTCCGAACGCATGTTGCCAACTCGCGCCTCATGCAGTTCAACATCTGAAGAACAATAGTTTGTTTCAGTATTTTCGAGTGCATCATGACTGTATGACACGTTTTGGGCTCTTCATTTCAGATGATTTTGATGTTGGTGGCCGCGGCTAGCGGCCTGACCATCATGCCGATGTATTCTTCAGGCCTCGGCCACACGGTGTTTTCCCTTAACACGGGACTTCCGCTCAGTGTAAGTGCTCAAGACGACCTATTTTAGCAGACGCGTATAATGCTCGCACATACGTCGTCGTTGATTGTTCTGTTCACTGCGGTTCCAGCGTGGTAAGAAAATGCATGTTATGCGAAGTTTCCCTGGTTGCTTTTCGTGATCACGATTCGTCCGAACTAGATAGTATTATGCCGCATCGAGTTTGGAGCTTGTTCAGCTCGGATATATATTTGCACGTTTCTGTTCGCAGTTCTTGCGTAAGAAGCGTGACGCAGATTCTCAGGACCTGCATGCCGACAACTCTATGCTTCTGTATTCTGCCCCCGCCACCGTCGGCGTCAACAACCTTGCAGTCAGCCCCCTGATCAGCAATCTGGGTTTGTCCACCGTCCACTCCCCGTGGATCCTCCGCAAGAAGAGGGACACGACTACTCAGGACCAGCAGGCCGACAACTCCATGCTGCTGTACTCTGTGCCTGCCACCGTCGGCATCAGCAACCTTGCTGTCAGCCCCCTGATCAGCAATCTGGGTTTGTCCACCGTCCACTCCCCGTTGATCCTCCGCAAGAAGAGGGACACGACTACTCAGGACCAGCAGGCCGACAACTCCATGCTGCTGTACTCTGCGCCTGCCACCGTCGGCATCAGCAACCTTGCTGTCAGCCCCCTGATCAACAATCTGGGTTTGTCCACCGTCCACTCCCCGTGGATCCTCCGCAAGAAGAGGGACACGACTACTCAGGACCAGCAGGCCGACAACTCCATGCTGCTGTACTCTGCGCCTGCCACCGTTGGCATCGGCAGCCTTGCCGTCAACCCCATGATCAGTGACTTGCATCTGTCTGCCGTTCACTCCCCGTGGATCTTCCGCAAGTGAAGGATGTCCGGGCCGGCAGGGGAACAGTTCCATGCTGGTGTTCTCCTAAACGACTTCCATCAGCTCCAGCAAGCGTGACAACAGCAGCGTAAACAGCACTAACTCGCGTTCATTGGGATGCAGTTCGGGAAGTAGCTTATGCATGGATCAGAAGATGGACGGAACAATGACGTTGACGTTTCCCAGGACTTGAAGTTCAATAGCAGGAGGTTATGCTTTCCTATCCTGTTTGTAGCAACATTGTGGAAAGGTGTTCGATGTGAATATATTTCAATGCATATACCAATAAGTTTACGCAGTGGCCTGGGCCGATACCGGCAACCTTAATTTTTTGCGGCTGACTGCTTTAAAAAGAACAAAATAAATGCTGTGGAATGAAATAACAGAACATTCCAATATATATCAGCTAAGCCGAAACGCCATTTCAAAGCAAACTTGTTGACCTTCAGTCAGAGAAAGTTATGGCGGCACCAATCCCCCTAAGCTCGGCCCTTTTTTGTTTTGCGAAAATGCAGGGATTTGTGCACCATATAGTAGGGTACACTTGGGTAAAACGACCTTGTGGGTAAGAAGCCTTTTGGCCCTAGCGATAAAATACGCAGTCTTCATTATTTTGAAATGTTCGGAGACCAAGCAAAAGAATACTTCAAGCTGCGGATGACATCCCAATGAGAAAAACGAAGCTGTTGGCTGTACGCATGTGTTCCTCCGATTCTGACAAAGTTGTTGTGAGATACCTATCAAAATTCTTCTGCTAGTGCGTGTGAGCATGTTTGCCGCTGTCAGGCATTGTTTTATAAACATATTAGGCCTTAATTTCCCCCTTCATGATGTGTCAGTTTACGCCGCCTTTGTACGTTTTATGCCTTGTTGCCAAATCTCTGACTTAGCACCGGAGGTAAGATAACTACAGGAAAAGGAGGTAGGGGGCCCTCTACAACGTGTTACTCCGCGTTACCGCACAGTCAACTGGTACGTGGGTAACCTGATAAGTGTAGTCTTGTATACTTGCATTTTTTTGTTTTCTGGAGGCACTGTCGGGTCGGGAGGGGGCCGGGGGCATCGGGGCCATTTTCCTTTTCATTGTAAGGTATAGCAACATGACTTTTAGTCCCCTTTTTGAGATAAAAAATTGCAAATATTTTGTTTTCACATTAATTTTTGAAAATGGCGGGATCAAGTGGCAGAAACTCCCGGCGAGAGATCAACATTTCAGGGTAAGTAGGCTATACGGATTAGGATTTGGCTTCTCCCCTAGTACAATGTCGGGATCCGCCCTTGTCTGAACGCCTGTAGAACTCACACTGTTTCCTGTGGTTGGTTCCTGTACAAACTGAATGACTGTATCCAAAATGTTTTTGGCTTCGTCGAGTTCTCTGAGAATATTGCACCCAAATATCATTGCTGTAACTGCGCAGTTTTAAAAAAATGTAGACAAAACAATGTTGCTGGTAAAAAATGATGTGATGAAATATGACAATCAAGCAGTGTATTACAAATGAAAAGTAAACAGCAATAATGCAATGACAATGGCACGTAATAACGTAATATCTCTAACAATGCCATCCAACATATCCTTATCGTAACGATCAAACAAGCACCCACCACCCGAAAAAATGCGCAAAGCCCAGCTAACAACCTCGCCCCACAAAACATCCATGCATCACTTATTTTGGTTTACTAACGTCAATAAACAGAAGCCAGAGTTAAAAGATTTGCTACAGAGAATTTTTTGGCCTTTTTAGGCTATTAGTGTCTTTCCTCTTTGACGTGGCAGCGCTGCGGGACGAATGTTCTTCCAAATCTCTTCCCCCGCCACTGAAACAATTTGCCACGCATTGGCTAACTCTTCCCTCACCGCCCTCTCTCAGTGATACATAATTTCTGACCGACCCCTAATTGTGCCTTGGAAGGTGACCACAGGGTTCTCTTCAACTGGAAGGGCCGTTTTTTGTTCGATGACGTCGCTAGGATAAATCCATACACAAAGGGAGCCTTACCCCTGTATGGAAGGCGTCTTACCCTTGGCTAAAGGTAAGACGCCAGTTTTGCAATCACTCGCCAAAACACGATTTTCATATGTGTAAAGTAATGACAATGAATCGAGAAATTGGCTATCTTGAGAGAAATGAGCCGCCTTTCGCATCAAAGCTGCATGAAACTTGAACAATGGGCTCCGTTAAGGGGCGTTCTAGTGCGCTAAAACAGCTCCCAAACAGCACTGTGTTGGTTGTTGATCGCAATGAGGTTGAAGATCACGTTAGCATTAGGGATGTAAGGTTGGGAGTAGGACCAACGAAATATCGATCTGGGTATTGTCTTCTACTAATGCGCGGCAAGAAACACCGAGCTCAGGTGGTGAATGGAAGGGTGGCTAAAGGTGTGGCAGTCTCTGTCGGCATGTGTCCGTGTGAAAATCACGAGGACGTACAACTCCATCCGATGAGGACAGTGCTGTCATCTGTGATGGGCAATAGCATCCAGCAGTTAGAACGTTCTCAACGAGAACGGCGGCTCCGTGTTCTTTCCCTGATTTGGCGGCGTCTTTTTCAGAGAACCCAGTCCCTGTACCCTGTATCATATTGTTGAAACTCTTACTGAACGTTTGGTGACCAGCTCACTGGTTACGACAAACAGATCACCTCTCCGTTCATTGCGAGAGAGACGCGGTATTCGGGGTCCGTGTACCGCCCGGTACAGTTGGTATAGGTGGCGTCACCTGCGCGCGTCTACGCGTGGCTAGTGACGCCACCTGCGATGTGTGTACGCGTGGCTAGTGACGTCACCTTGTCCGCGTCAGATCCATGGATCCGACGCGGACGGGCGCCGGCTGGGACGCCACTTTGGGCCACGGACTCAGGGAGTCACAGAGCAGCCCTGGAACACTGGTATGTCCAACCAGCAATAGCCACCAATTACAGCTAGGAATAATCACGTGGTAGCCAGTGACTCGAATCATTTGGAATAGTCGGCGAAGCTCGGCCGTACAGACATCTGCTCGCTGCCGCCGACATTGGAGGAGATCTGCCCTGTTTATCCGTCCATCTGGCTTCGGTCTAGAATAAACAGTCGTCTTTCCCTGTAGTGGAAAGTTGTTATTCCCAAACCCTCGCTAAGGACGGATGCCTATCCTAACGCGACGGGTTGTGATTAGACAATCCGTTGTGCGTCTTTGGTTCATTACCGCTTTCCATGTGGTATGAAACATTTCCTTGCAGCAAGGTACCTGTTTTCGGAATGGCCCTTACCTGGCCTGATCTAGAATCTACTACTATGACAACATCTCGAGACGGTTAGCATGGACAAAGAGCGCGGCAGTCCAACAGCGATGCGAGGGTTCCGCGCTGGCACGCGCCCCGACACATGGACAGTCGCCCAGCCATCTGGAATTCACTTATTGGTCCCCTTACACCTAACACTGCGACCGATCACCTTCGCAGAAACTCCGCCCATGTTCACATAATATAGGAGTCTGAAAACAGCGTGCAAACATTCCAAGCCAGGAAGCACGAGCTCCGGCACACAACAAACAGAGATAGATTTCTTCATATAAATTATGCCCTCTTCACATGGGTAAAACAGACTCTGATCCACGTTGTAACACAATAATACAATCTACAGCCAAATTCAGTAACTGTCATTCACTGCGATAACAAACCCACTCGAGCAGCGAGGTTCGTGGCGGGTTCGGTGAAGACTCAAGCGGTCAACATTTTCTCCCATTGCAAGGTATGATGCACAACAAGACCTTCCTCTCATGTCTTCTTGGTCCAGTCATTGTCATTATACGATCCAGACGCGAAGACGGCGCGAACCACCAAGTGGGAAGTACATGCTGGGAGAGTGAACACGAAAATGTTCGAGAACATTCGTTTTCCGTATCTCCACGCCAGATAGACAGATAGATAGACAGACCACACTAAGTTCGATAAATGCATAGCGCATATTGTCAGCAGGCTCCTGAGCGAACCGCGAATCGCTTTGTGTTCTGGCAGTCTCAGAAACATTTTTTTTTGCGGTTTAGTCCACATAGCATGGACCGCAGCATGGTGCTGCTTGAGGTGGACCTGTTGCGGACTTGAACCGCAGACTGGTATCCACGTGACGCAGTGCCCGCGGCTGTTCACGTGGAACGAACAGGCCTCATCCGTCCCCTTGCTGCCACGGCCATGCAACGGAAACGGCGGGCTCTCGTGCGACTGCCCCAGGCGCCTGTGTGGAGCTGCAGCGGCTGCGGTCACAGTCAGCCGCCGCGTGCTGTCCGGGTAACGGCCGGTCATCCGTCATCGGCAGAGGCCGGCCGGCCGCCGTTGTCGGCTCGCCCCGCGGCGGGCCGGCTCGGTCCCGGCCGATTGGACCGGCCCCTCCCCTCCCCCCTACCCCGCCGCCGCCAGCCTGCCCCGTCTCGGGCGCATCTGCTGCCGGCCGATCCGCTGCCGACCTGGAGCTAGAAAACAGCAAGGTATGGTGTGAATCGGGCAAGATTTGCGTTTGATTCCAGAGCCAGCTAGTCAGTGGGCGGATGACAATGATCATAATGTGTCCGCTTTCTCCGACGCTACGTGTTCTGCGCTGTTATTGATTGCCCATTGGCTCCGCGCCACAGTCACGAGCTCCACCCGACCGCTGCCTGCGCGAGGGGGTGCTGTGCTGGTCTGACGACCAGTCTGGTTTAGGCAGGACTCCTGGGTAGCAACTCTGTTTGGAAGGAATTCGTGTATGTATGGATAGGATATCAGAAACACAAAAACAACAAAACGAAACAAAACGTATAATCATCTATAAAAAAACGTATCAACATCCGGAGAAAAAAAGCTTAACGGCTTTTTTCAGACAGCGAACTCCATGTCACGAAAGTTGGCCTTAGTAGAACATTCGCCATTTTTAGAGGGCCACGAGCTCGCCTGAATCCTCGCCTTACGGAGCATTTTACAAACACTGCGTACGAGGAGGGTCTATTGGGCCCCCCCCCCCCCTTCTAGCCGTGAACAGAAATTGGTCGGTAGAGCGTCCGGTGAGTACAGTTCGTGACCTGCTCTTTTGCATACAACAAAATCGAAACCAATTTTAAATGCTTCTTACAGTGGATTCCGTACTCCCGGTACAACTACGCCAAAGTAGCCGGGACAGCCATTTTTTACTGTTAGGAACAAATAACATTTGATTATCACGAACATATGAATGTCATGCGATGTTTAATCGTACGTGTATCATGTCAGGACTTGTTCCAAAGTCCATCCTGACCCTAGATCAGGTCAGGTTTCAATTAACTCGAGCGGCTGGCAGAGCAGTAGAAAACTACAAAGGATGGGCAATATTTGTATCATTCTCATGTGACTAGAGCATAAGTGACTTCTTCGGAACTTTTGAGACCAAGCAGGCGGTATTTACACTTAACTGTCTCCATCGTTTTGAAATGTTCAGATTGCTATGTTTCCACTTGGCCTTCGCAAGATCTCAAGAGGTCATAAGTGCTCCAAGAACGTCTCTAGCCAGTATAGGTAATTATAACATTGACGTCTTGTTAAACAACAAACGATGCGTTGGTTTGAATGAAATGTTGCAAAATTACGAATCATACTTTTAGATATGACCATCATTCTTTGTGACCTGATCTGATCCATAGCTGATATCGGTCTCCAAATATCTGAAAATGAAAAGAAGTCAGCTACCCAGTCGCGAGCAAATACTTCGTATATAGCTTTAGAAATGCAGAGGGGAAATGGCATGATTACTTCTCTAGGGTCAACGCACCTCGATTTTCCTTCAGAGCTACACTCAATTTCTTGTCCGACCGCGTCAGGTTAAATCCATCATTGCGTCTCACTTATTTTGTCTCACCCGCGTTGCAGCCATAGCAGGAACGGGGGTAAAAACTATGCGGAATGGTCGTTCTTGACCGTCGTCGTGGCGAACAATATGTGCGACCGAATATCGGACCTCGACAGGCACTGGTAACCTAGAACCGATGTAGACGGCACACGGCCGGGTGTGGTGACACGGATTGATGGGTTCGCTCTCCCGATGGGAGGCACTGTTCCGTAATGTGACAAGTGACGTCCACAACAGCCGGCGACAGAAGGTTGGATATCGTGGGTTGTGTGCTATGGGTGGGCTTTGGCAGCTTTGTCTAGCTCTGTCAGCGGATTTGTGCGAGCGGGCGCCAGCAGCCGTGCCTTCAGAGGCTCGGAGCAAAGGTGGGAGGGAGTGAGAACATCGGAGGGGGGGAGCTTGTGGGACTCAGTGCTGTCGGCATCTGGTGAGACCCGGAGAGGATAACAATAGATCACCAGTGATTAAATACCATCGTGTGAGCTTACACTTGCGCCGGCAGAAGAATCCTGGCAGACGATTGAGATTTCGGCCACCACATAGTGAGAACGACAATGTGCAGGAACAGCAAATAACATGCATTGGCTGAGGAGGGGCACCAAACTGTTGACAAAACCGGCTCTGCAAGGTTCTGTATTGTATATAATGCCAAATAACTGTCGGGGCTGAGTCAGCATGCTGGAGCAACAACCTCCCTACCCAATACACGAAGAATGTATGGACGCGGTACCCGTGAAGTGGGATGAACTACGTGTTGGACTGACGTACTGTCTGGATATTTGACGAACTGTGCTCCGTTCCTTCTCGGAATATTACAGCCAGACCAGTTAATATGTTCTTCCGAGGCATTTCAAGGAATGGCAAAAACGAGGAGATGAAACGAGTAATTCATGGTTCTGGCTCTGATCCTGTGGAGTGTTCTGGAACAGCCTGTGTTTATAAAAAGCAAAGGAGTTCGTACACGTCCACTACGTCCATACTCAACCACCCTATTGCTGGGTGGTTGAGTATATCTACTCAACCACCCAGCAATAGCCAGAGATCTTCCGGGGTTGAGACAGAATCGTAAGGAGCATTGGAAAAGTGGGGTTTAAAAACGTTTTTTACTCTTGTAGATCTTGACATTCGAGCTGGACAGTGGCTGAAAAATAACGACCCGAAATCATATGACTCCTCCCCTCCTCTCTCAACAACTTTCGGAAATCTCCACTTATGCATCCAGCTACCTTGTCAAGTGTAGCATTCGCCCAGGGGAAGGTCCGTGGTTCGTTTTCATTCCGTGGTTACTACAAACTGTGAAGATGAGGCGACGGGGGATTCGACGGGAATGCTGTGTCAGGTAAGAATAGAGGTTATGAAAAAAATGAAAAAGGTTATGGTATGGTTAAAAAAGGTTATTGAAAAAAGGTCACTGGGACTGAGTAATAATGCATGGAAAGCGGCGCTCATTTCGTGGATCAGTGGCATGATTGTTGCTGATTACACGTAGAAGTTGATCAGGAATTTTGCCAAGGGGCGAAAAAAAATTAGGGGCGCCAAAATCGCACCGAAATCGCGCCAAATACTCTCGTAATACCCTTAAATCACGCGAAACTTTCGGCTGTATGTGATGGGCAGCCTCAAAACGATTCACTAGGGTGTTTTTACTCGTACCCGCTTGAAAGCGAGATGCCCATATTATTCCTCACCCATCAGCGCCCTGACGTGGGTGGCCAGAGACCGGACGGGGGAGACGTTTCGACACCCCCCATCTCGCGAACGGTATGTCGGAGAAACATTAAACTTATATTATCAGAAGGCTCGCCGTAAGTCCTTTCAAACGCACTCACAAATGCTAGCAGATGTTAAAAAATAGTGCATTTTTTCGTCTACGCATGTAAAAAAGGATTTTTTAGAAGGCTCTATCTCCGCCGTAATAAAGCTAGAGAAATTCTCAGTATGCCAATGAAAAGCTAATAGAGTGTAATAATCGCCCGGCGAGGCCATTTCTACACGTCGCCCGGCGGAGGACCTAAAATGACCCCCTTACTAACTTTTGAACCAAAAGAGTTGGACAGCGCGGTAAGAACCAGTGTGTTGCTCCTCGCGTATGCAACTCAACCATATCCGATTTTTTCGTTTCAGGTCAAAAGATGACCTTCCAGGTCAAGGTAAATACTAGTGTTGTTATTTCCGGAAAAAGTAAACCAATTCCCGACTAAGTTCCGAGGAGGAAGCCATGGAAGTGTTTAAGGTTGTCAAAAATCTAAGCCTGTCCAAGAAAATTCCGATTTTTGTTTTTTTTAATGTGAACGCCTGTTTTGATCCGCAAACAGCCAGGACTATATGTCTTGCCAAGGTCGCAGCTAGGGTTTCCTTTAGGAGGGAGAGCTCAGTGTGAACTGAAATCATCCAAAAACCGCCTGCTGGGAAGACCATGTGGAATGGTTTTCACAAAAATGCAGGTCTAAGGGGGCCAACCCCCTGACTGCGCCGGTGTGTATTGCTCTTTAACCCGTCCCCGACTGGGGGGCAGTTGACTGCCCCCCCCCCTGAGGTTTTTTTGGGATTGCGAGAGAACCAACAAACACAGAGTCACGAAACTTTGTGTGCCTTTTGCTCCATCAATTTTACATCTCGTGCCAAAATTTTGACCTCAGGTCAGATCAGGTGCCTGACCTAGGTGAGGTCAAACAGACCTATGTCCAAAAAAGTTTATCGCCCTCTAACCCGGAAAAACCTCGGGTGGGGGTCGGTCAACTGCCTCCCCAGTCGGGGGTGGGTTAATCGTGCAGGAAACTACCATGAATATAGTACAGCTGGGACTTTACGCCAATTTTTGAGAGCTGTCAGGGAACCTGAACACTTTTATGTTGTTGCCACTGACATTTTGTGTGCCTGTAATGGTTTCCATTTAACGCAGCCAGGAGAGGATCCAGGAATTTGGCAAGTGGTGGCCATGGTTCGAACGTGACATAAAGAGACACACAGCATCCTGAACAGACAAAGTTCCGGGAAACTGAGGAATTTTTTGAACAGCAAACAACGAACCAGTGTACCAACATATTTCCTGTCTCCAGCATCAGCGGATGTGTCCTAAATTCTCCTTCAAAGTTTCATCTCTGATTCTCATGCGGACAGGTTTCTTGGAGCGTTCTCCTGCAGCCCGCGGCCGCCACGTGCTCTCGTTCCCGGTCCCAGGGAAGACAGTGCCCTTGTCATGTTTCAACGCATATACACGGCGTGCTGCCTGCGACTTACCTGAGAGCAGCTGCTTGTCGCTCGCCCTCTGTGCACTAAACACCGTTCAGCCGATGTGCGTGCCCTGGGGCGTGGGCCAGATCAATGACCTTGCACGAAAGACATATATTGCGTCTTAGACGCACAGGTAGCACCGACGGCAAGGTCTATGCGACATCCACTAGTCAACACTTCTTTAAACACATCAAAGGATGTAGCGGGAAACATACACGCCATACATATATGGCGTGTCTACGGTATATATATATATATATATATATATATATATATATATATATATATATGTATATATATTGTTGCTACTGTCCATATATAACCCTCGCCAATCGGGGATTTCGACACCTCCCTAAGGACTTGGTGAAAGCAAAAAACAGCGGTGCGGCACGCTGAAATTTTCAGTACATTTTTCTACATCCTTGGTGTGTTAACGGCATCAGTTATATATACACACATATATATATATATATATATATATATATATATGCATAGATATATATATACCTATATATGTATATATATGTATATCTATAAACAAGTACAAAATATGCAAAGCGGGAAACAAATACACACATTTACTTTTCCAGACAGAACATCGGTATGCGGGCGAACGGTCAAGGGCAATGCCTGGTGGGTGCAGCATTTCCATCCCGAATGCCAGGTGGATGTGGCCTGCCTCATCCTCCTTGCTGCACTGCCTGGGGATTCAAGGAGTTTTTGTTTCACCCGCTCAGAAATCGTCATAACATGGCAATCGTCCCACCGTCGTACACGGAAGACATTACGTCGAGGCCTCTGTTGCCAGGCTATATCCTTCCGCGGAGCTTTGTTGAAACACGGATGGAATGACGTCTGCATTGTCGCCGTTGCCGACTGGCTCCTGATGGTGATTTGGCACGGCCTTTGAAGTCTGTTCCTCGGTGTTTTTTTCAATAGATGTTAATGTCGGGCCGGCACTGTGCGCCCTCTGCCGTGGTTTCGAACAGTTATCGAACCTTCCAATTGCATCATCACTCCACATCAGCTTACGGTTCGCTCCTGTATCAGCAGCACTCGCTCGTGTCTCACGTGCGCCACCACGGACGCCAGGGAGGTCTGCTGGCGCACGACCCCCACATTCTGAAATAGGAAAGGGCGTATGCTGGACACCACCTTCAGCAGCAACCGAGCCACTAAAGGTGCCCCTTGAATGCGTACGCACTTCATTGTCTCTACCAGTCATACCATCAGCACAAACATCACGACACATCGCGGCACCCTGGTCGTCACCGGGCCCGTGAAAACCACAATTGCGACCGTCACACGGCGTCCTCTCATCACCTCCCCCCGCTGAACGCCGCCCAACTTCACAAGGGGGGACCGGTTCCCGTCCACCGGCGTCGGCGTCGACGGGGCGGCGGACGGAGCGCGCTGCCGCCCGAACGGCCTCCTCGCCGTCCAGGAACGTGCACACGCAGTCGATGAACTGGACGCCGGCGTCGGCCGCCCAGGAGGAGGCGCCGCCCGTGTAGAAGCCGCAGTGGCCGCCGAGCGGGGCGCGCAGCAGGAACAGGTGCGGAAACGCGCGGAACACGGGCAGCGGCAGCCCGGCCGCCCCGTACACCGGGTCGTCGTCGCTGTGCACGGCCAGCAGCGGTGCCGCCACCTCGTCGATGTCGACGATCGGGTCGTGCCGCTCGTCGTCCGCGCCGTGCACGCGCCGGTGGAAGTCGGCGTACGTGGTGTCGCCGACAGCCGCCGCCGCCGCGTCGGCCACGCGCCGGCACAGCCGGTACTTCTCCCTCAGCGTGGCGAGCGCCGCGTACGGCCGGCACGCCTCGGTCAGGAGGTGCGCCGCCGCGCCCCACGCCGGCGAGACGACCGCGCACGCCGCCAGCTGGCTGGAGATGCCGTGCTCGCCCAGATAGGCAAGCAGCAAGCTGCCGCCGTTGCCGAACCCGATGGCGGCCAGCCGGCGGCCGGGGCAGGCCACCTGCAGGTAACGCACCACCCAGCGCAGGTCGGTCACGTCATAGAGCGCCGCCACACGCGCCGGCGTCAGGTTATTGCGCACCAGTTGCCGGAAGTTGATGACCACAGGCAGGCAGCCGGCGTCCAGCGCGCGCCGGCAGACGGGCGCGTACAGCCGGCTCTCGTCCAGCAGCAGGTCGGGCAGAACCAGCAGCAGGCGCGCGCCGGCCGCCGCCACGCCGCCGCCCAGCGGTTCTGCCCAGTCGAGCGGCACGCTGCAACGGTCGCGCAGCTGCAGATACTGGCGCCGGAAGAGCAGCGGCGGCGCGGCCGCGGCGGCCGCCGCCGCCAGCGGTCCCAGCAGCGTCTGCAGGTGGCGCTGCGCCAGCAGGCGCGGCACCGTGAACGGCCGCTCCAGCGCTGGCATGTGCCGCTGCAGATGGCGCGACAGTAACGACGGCTTGAAGTAGAGGCGCGGCCGCACCACGCGCCGGCCGGCCAGCCACAGACACAGCAGCGTGAACACGGAGAGCAGCAGCACGGCGGCGCCGCAGCAGCGCACGCCGTTGAACAACAATGCCAGCGCGGTGCGGACAGGCTCCATCGGCACGACGGCGTCGGCCGCCGCGGCACCACCGACGGCTCTTTGTTTCTCAATGTACCGGAGATCGGTCGTGCACGAAGCTGTTCTTTCCCCAGCTAACAGAAGTCTCTCACCAGCGTCCTGCCGTCTGCTTGTCGCGCGTGTCCGCTGGTTTCCGGCCGGGATTCGCGGCTCGGCGGTGTCCGAGCGCTGAACCCACGTCGCCGGTCCGTCAGAACGGTCGGCAAACACGCCTCCGAAATCCGATCACGAATTCGGTTGCGGGTTCGACCCACTCAGTCGAGATCGGTCCGACCGCCGCTCGAGCCGGTAGCCGGAGCGCTCCTGTATGGCCCTCTCGGGAGCCACCGGCCGCGGACGCGAAATCACGGCGTCAGATTTGGGCGCTCACCACCAATATTGCAAAGGCCGGCCGTCTCGACGCCAGGGCACGCCGGGGTCAGCGGACACGGCCAACTCCCGACAGCGTGCTCTGCACAGTTATCGCCGCAGTCTGCGACCAGCCGGCGGCGCGTGAGCCGGGAGAGTTCACGTGACGGCGGTCCGACCCACCGGCTGGCCAGTTGTCAAATTTCTTTTGCCGGACGGCCGGCGTGGAGTGAGGCCGTCACCGCGTCGCCCAGGGCAGGTCGTCCGTCGTCGGTCGCTGTCAGGCGCCCCCAGCCCGGCGCCGCCCTGCAGCAGAGCGGGACGCGGCTGTCAGAGCTCGGCAGAGGTCGGGAGAGCTGCGAGCTCGCGCCGCACGCGCCGGGACGCGGTCCGCCGCGGACTGGCGCCGCCGATCGATACCGGTAATAGCCGAGTCGCGTCTCCCTGGCCGACGCCGGCCAGCTGCCGCAGGCGAAAGTATCACAGTCCAAATCGACGTCAGACAGTAAACAGGTTGTTGTGCTCGGGGGATCTGAGCGGAGGCTCCACCCGGGGACGGTCGGCGCAGCACAAAGGACATCGGAGCCCGCCATGAGGCGTGCTGAAACCATGTAAACTCATCAGAGAGTCAACACAAACGCTCAAACATTCACAACAGGAAAAGTGGTAGGAGCGAACGACAACCGGCCTCTCTGATCATGGGTCTTCCGCAAATATTTAACTACCGCCTGATCCACGACTAAATTTTTAAACGTCTGTAAGTTTATATACAGTTCCTATTTCGGCATATCCATGCACTTTAGTCTGATGTTGAACCAACCATAAGCTTCCTCAAATCACAATGATATCGTGTTACGCCACTAACAACGTCTTAGAACTGCGAGCCTATCAGCTTGCACCAGGCGCCGTATTCAAAGGAGCCGGAGCATGACCGTCATGCAGGACTGTCAGGCGACTAACAAACTGCACCCTTAGTTTTCATGTGTCTGACTATTGGGATTCAGACCCCGTCTCCGTCGAAATGAGTCCTTTCAGTCCCCTGAGAAATGAGCTCATATATCCCATGCATTCATGCCACTGGTGGCAGTTGAGAAAGACGACCGCGGCTGGAGTCTGGCCCTTTTCGTCGGGGCCAAAACGTTCCAACCGACGCCAGCGGATTCTGCGGCGGTGAAGAACGGCCGCCCGCGTCAGGTTCCCGATGACGGCACTGTTATCCGATCCGATAACACCCCGAGAAAACTGATTTAAGAAGGGTCATGTCCCATCTCTTGGACAATCGGAAGCAGTGCCGCCGCTGTCAAGCTGTGAATTTCAGCGCGTTGACGATACGTTCGAGACAGATCGACAAAACAACCAGCTCGCTATCCCGGTTGCAGAATGTCGTCTCCTAAGAAAGAAGACATTTTTTCACTTCAGGAAAATGCTTTTTGGCAATGATTCCTGACTCCGGAACCATGGGTGCTGGAACCGGGGAAGGGGCAGCTGCCCCCCCCCCGCTCCGGGCAAGATTTATCACTAACCTTATGGCGTTGCATGGAAGGAAACGGATTAAAAATTGACTATGCCCCCCTCCCATAACCACAGAGGTTCCACCGCTCATGTTCGGGACAAACAAGATTTAGTCAGATAATGTGTTCGAGTAATACAATTACGATTTACGATTACGTAAGTCCATGCCTGATTCTCAGTTCAGTGTTTTGTCAGCCTGGGAGTGTGAGACCAAGGTCAACACCTGGACATTTTTAGCTGATCCGCATGCGTGCAAGGCCAAAAAACCTGTGAGTTTGCACCAGCGTCTGAATCAACGCTACCTCATACCCAGAGCTGGCCGGTGAAGAAAGAATGGACTGCCCGATTCGTGGCCAAAAAGTTACGCTCATAATTCATAGCAGCTAACATATGGTCTTTTCAGCCGGCTGTGTCCAGTGAACGTGACGGGGTTATTTAAGTGATGAAAATGGACGTCTCTGATTTGATGAAAGGGCTGGGTATAATTCCAGACCACTCACACCAGTCCGCAATCCTGCATGTATTATGAAGAGCATTTCAGACATAGGATATGTCAAGGTCGTGTGGTGCAAAATTATGCCCCAAGACGTAAACTTGGCGTAGGTAACCTTTGTCTAGAATGCGCCGTAAAATTCGTGGAGGAAAATTGGCAATGTGTTGAATGCCAGATCCCGCAGCAAGATAAAACTCAATGAATAACTGAATGAATGACAGGCGTGCAGTTTCAGTTAATACTCACTGAGTTCCGGCAATACATATTAAGTAATATGTTGAAATTTTCACACAGGGCCACCAGCAGCAGGGAACGTCAATATCTCTGTAGTCTGGACTGTGCGTCGCGCGGTGGCGTTAAAGATCGCTGTGAAGAGAGTTCTTTTGCTCAAACGAACCTCAAGAAAACTGTAACGCGAGGACGAATAACAGCGATATCTCCAGTACATGACGAGAACACCCCATCGCTTCTCCTCCCCCCCAAAGAAAACGATCCACACGGATGGTCTTGATAAAAAAGCAGTCAGAAAAAAACTGTAGGTTCCTAAGAACAACAATAGCAGAGCAGCAGCCATCTGCTATAAAGTTCGCTCATTTGGTCATGTATCATATCGTCAAGCGTTTGGGCAACACAACGGAATGTGAATGCCCGACCGCGATGGCGCTGGGCCTCGTGACGGACGGCAATAATCTGACGTCGGAGTAGATGATAATTTCACTTGGCGCTTTGTGTCAATGATCTGACGTATTATGGACGACCACAACCTGACGTCCTACGGCCAGCAATGATCTGGTGTTATCCTAGACAGCAATAATCTGACGTTGTCCACATTGTCCACGTTGTCCAATAACCCACAGCCATCTAACGTCACACCAGGCGGAGATAATCGGGCCAAATCACCACGCGTCAGAAACTCGTCACAGCACGACAGCTCCGACGCCTCCCCGTCACCGACGATCCGCCCTCGTCACGATGTGAAGGATGGCGACGCCTCGTCACGGCGTGACAGATGGCGACGCCTCGTCACGATGTGAAGGATGGCGACGTCTCGTCACGGTGTGACGGATGGCGACGTCTCGTCACGACGTGACAGATGGCGACGTCTCGTCACGACGTGACAGATGGCGACGTCTCGTCACGACGTGACGGATGGCGACGCCTCGTCACGTCGTGACGGATGGCGACGCCTCGTCACGGTGTGACGGATGGCGATGCCTCGTCACGGTGTGACGGATGGCGACGCCTCGTCATGGCGTGACGGGTGGCGACGCCTCGTCACGGCGTGACGGATGGCGACGCCTCGTCATGGCGTGACGGGTGGCGACGCCTCGTCACGGCGTGACGGATGGCGACGCCTCGTCGCGGTGTGACGGGTGGCGACGCCTCGTCACGGTGTGACGGATGGCGACGCCTCGTCACGGTGTGACGGATGGCGACGCCTCGTCACGGCGTGACAGATGGCGACGCCTCGTCACGGCGTGACGGATGGTGACGCCTCGTCACGCCGCCCGGCCGAGCCGGCTTATCTCGTCCGAGGGCAATCTGGAGCGGACTCATTGGCGGCGCGGCCGTGCTCCCCAGGGGGCTTATCTGAGGTCGGCCGCCTACCCCCAAGCACATCGAGCCCTTCCGGCGGCCGCCCGGCCGGCCGCGGGCGGCGTGCCTCCCGTTCCAAAGGGGCGCATCCAGCGCTGGAGGGCAGACGGCCAAAAACACTGGACAAGGCAAGACACGATGGAAAGAAAATAACTCCCGGGGATCTGGAGAACGAGTACGGGGTGAAGCAGAGGAGGAAAGGACGAGTTACACAGAAACAGGGTAGACGAAAAACGCACGACAAAGAGACAGCGAGTGAGAGAGAGAGAGAGAGAGAGAGAGAGAGAGAGAGAGAGAGAGAGAGAGAGAGAGAGAGAGAGAGAGAGAGAGAGAGAGAGAGAGAGAGAGAGAGAGAGAGAGAGAGAGAGAGAGAGAGAGAGAGAGAGAGAGAGAGAGAGAGAGAGAGAGAGAGAGAGAGAGAGAGAGAGAGAACGTTGTAACCCCGCACAATTCTGCTCCATTATAATCTATTTCGCAAATGGTCTCCTTTTTTAAAAAGTTTATATAACACGTTTTCACAACGCCATATCGCTTTCCTTCAAAATGGAGGATCTGCTACAGTCTGTTTTCGAATTGTTCTTTTTGTAGTTTGGTAACTTTGCCTTCGTACAGAATCCGTAATTTCAGAATCCCAGAGTCTGTTCCAAGCTCGTGATTACAAACTCCACACAGAGAAAACTCAGGGGACAAAGTTTAGATGCTTATAGCAATGAAGTATTAAACAGAATATCCCACCTTAAAACGAGGTCTAAAGAAACAGAACACACAACAAGCAACTAAGAGGAATCTGATGGATACTATACATTCATGGATAGGGCAACGGCCCTAGGTGTGTATTAGTTTCATTGGAATGATTCAAGTGGTCTGAAGTAATCCAGGTGGCGTGACGAAGCTATAATGATTTTATAACAGGATTTCCGCGCTGTAAGTTAAGCACCTCAGGACAAGATCAAACCATGATTTGGTCTTTTGGAGAGACGATTGTAGATGTTTCACAAAAATTATGCGTATGGAAGGCCCAATGATTCTCATTGTTCCCGCATACGGACATTGCTTGCTCCGGACGTAGAATCAGGATTTCTCCCTGAATAAAAAAATGTTAGCTTACAGACAGATATAGCAGTTGACGAAAGATCATCAAAAGCAAAAACTGTCAAATGCGTGCGAGTAAAAACTGATAAGAAAACAAACGCAAAGAATTAATTAGGGTGGACGGAATGGTAGTCGTCAAAGTAACCCGAGGACATAAAAGCAACGTGAAAGCGTACGGCGGGACAACAGCCACCAGTGACGTCACACAGCCTGATGCGGTCGTCCGAAGCCGGCCGTCGTTGCAGCCCCAGGCCGTCGTTCAGCGAGGCCCAAAGCGCCCGGGCTGTCTGGAGCCGGCTATAAAATCCACGATTCTGGAGACGCGCTCAGACTGGCGATTGTTTGTATTAGGCGGGAGAGGTGTGCAGCTGGTGGACGGCAGATAGGGGCCGCCGGAAACGTCAGCGGAAAACGCGACCGGGTGGGGCGGAACTGCGAATTGCGGTTGCGAGGTATGTGCATTGGACGTTGTAGCAGATTTCTAACTGCTTGGCGTGACAGTTTGAATACTGGCGACCTCGTTTACGCCAGTCTTCTCTATCGCCACGGTTCTAGCAGTCTTTACCGTTAGTCAGTCACTCGGCACCGGATCAGAGACGAATATACGCTCCTCACTAACACTATTTTATCTTCTTTCACACACTGGCACTAGATGCACGGCCACTTTCGCACGAACGCTATGTGCACCGTCACTCCTCACACTAACACCACGAATACCACCACAGTCTTCCATGCAGAATATCACTGAGCCCGTGTTTGAGCCTTAACATACTGAGCAAAAACCGACGCTGCTTATATACTACATACAAACGGAAATGATGAGAGGATGGAGCAATTATGATATCATATACAGCAAGTCAGGAGGAGTTTTGCAATCCGAATATTTTGGAAAGACTGGGCTTTAGCCAATGAATAAGCGTGAGAACGCAAGGAATTCAAAGAACTAGCTGCTGTAAGGCGGATGCAAGATTTTAGAAGTTTCCGCTGGTGTAAGCTATTTTAAGATTAGAGGAAGGAAGTATCGTTTACCATTACGGATATCATTCAGCTAGCGGCACTGCAGCACGACTGACGTGCTTAAGGCGTTAATACGTTCTCAGACGTCTTTGTCTGATTCTCGTCGGTGCCGACTCTGGGAACTAGAGCTGAAGCCATCTGGTAGCCTTAGACGGTCTTCACAAACCAAAGGCTTTTGAAGGGAACCTTTACTATTTAGAAAAATTTAGAAAACATTGAATTTTGAAGGTTTCCTGATACGGGAGCTTTAAAGCCATGACGTGAGCTTTGTTACAGATGTCGTCTGTTCGGGTCGAATACATCACTGCTTCGCTGTTTCGGCGGTCTTGTTGTCAGTTTTACTGGAATCCTGTTAGGTTTCTGTGCGTTTAACCTTATATTTATTCACACTAAAACAAAACAAATGTTGTAATAATATATGTCTATACGTATAACTATTTAGCACTTGTATTTTTGCCGACTACCGTGATTTCCCTGTCGTATTTTCCCATATTCTGAACGTCGCTGTAGATAAAATGAGCTCACATTCATTCATTAATCATTACGAAAAACTTTGTGAATTAGGCACGCATACAATGCAACTTGCTGTGGCGGCGCCCTTGTGCTGTGGCACCCAGAACTCACCGGTCTCCCTTGACAGGTAATAAATAGGTCTCATGACGACGAAGAACCAGTTGGCAACGGGCTCGTATCGAGTTCCATCGCCGTTGCGAAGTATAATCTACCCTAAATTATAATGTAGTTTGAAACCGACGGACGATTCATTGGGCCTGTTCCTATGTTTACATCCAAAAAGCATGAGGACGTTAACGGAGGTTGGATGAGGCACCGGATCTCCGCCCACCGGTACGATTGGATGAGTTTGGATGAGGTATCTATCAGCTGTCTGCTGTATTGTGACATGCTGATTGAGTTCAGATTCAGAGAAACAAACCTCATGTACGGAATCAGCATAAAAATAGCAAGAAACTGCGTACAACGAATGAATTGTGCGCCACAATTGTCGACTGCTAAACCTCCTTCAAACTCCTCCCAAAATCCATGTTTCATTTTGGAGCAGGTGGTAGGAGAAAAGGCAATGTCTCCAACGATTTTTTCGCGTTCAGAAGAAGTCAGTACTCGGTAGCTGTTCCACGAAAAGGATTATCATGCAAGTGGATAGCAAGAGGTAACTAAAGTCCTAAAACTCTACCACCCTATTTCGGTAAGCTCTTTACGAACTGACAAGGTCAGTGACAACATTTTTCACCTTCACAATGTCTAGACCCGCCTGCAAAAGAAGTAAAACAGATTCCGCGACAGAGCAAGGGAAAATAAGGCGAACTGAAGAAGGCCTGGACAAGCTGTGTGACATGACAACAACAACTGCGGTACAAGACAGCAAAGAAGACGAGATGAGAAATTCGGAAGTCAAGAAAACCGCCATAAAATTTCTGAGCGACCAAAGAAAAGAATGCCAAATGCACATGGGTGCCCCTGGTATCTCTTACCAGAGAAGCGTCCCGAAACAGAAACTGAGCACACCTGCGTCAATCGCCTAATACACGTCAGCCGAAGAGTCGACGACTCCAGACCATGACAAGGCCACTGCCAGTGAAGTGGAAAAGGATGAATTCGGCAGCACAGATCACGACGATCCCGACTTTCCACCACACTGGATTACAGTGGAGAAAAAGGTCAGTGTAACACTAGAATTACAGAGAATAATCGTGGACGCAAGTGCCGCTAGTGCGCTGGATCGCGTCAAAGTTAGTGATGGTATCGCCATATATGTCCTTGCCTCTGTTATACAGTCCAGTGGTGCCGACTTCAAAGAGTTCAAGCTAAATTCGTCGACACTTCGCCGCCACCCATCTACCAGTCGTAAAACCCAATCCGATCAAATCAAGCACAACTTCATTCCTCTCAACGACACCACTATACACTGGGACGGTAAAGTGCCTGACGAAGATGACGGCAAAACTGGCCGACTGGCCGTTATTGTGTCGAGAAATACTCCACAGTGCGTGAAAGACAAACCTCTGTTAGTGCGAACGATCAGAGATGGCAGTGGACAAAAGCAAGCCGATGAGGCCTTCCGATGCATCCAAGAGCGCAGGCTGGATAAGACCGCAAGAGCGATGTTTTTCGACACAACATCATCTTATACTGGCTAGTTGAAAGGGGCGGCGATAAGACTAGAAAAAAGAATGAGGAAAAGTTGCTGTACCTGGCATGTCATCATCATGCCAGAGCTGTCTGCGAAGACTGTCTGGTTACGACTCTTTGGTAATGCTCAATCCCCGGAGACTACGATCTTCAAGATCTTTAAATCGGCCTGGTGGCGCGTCAAGAAGAATGAATATAAAACGCTGAAACTCGAAGACGAGAAACTGCAGCAGCGGAAATCAGAGGTCCTGACTACACTGAAAGAGATCCTGGCTACGTCAATGGACATGCGAGCCGACTACAAGGACTCTGCTGTTCTGTCCATTAAGATGCTTGCTGGAAGGGCGATGCTGGAAAGGCGACGGGCGTCATCGAACACGAGTTAAAACCTGGTGCTTGTCACAAAGCGCGTTGGATGGCCACATCACCTATGGAATCAAACTGTTTATATACTGAGCCCAGCAGCTGGCAATTTTTGTTATCTCGCAGGAGACAAATGACAAGCTAATGGAGTTTGCGACAAACATCTGTCTCTTTTACGCGTCTGAGTGGCTCACTTGCATGGTGGCACAAGATGCAGCCGTAAACGATATCTAGCACAAGATGTTGAACATCTTCAGAACGATGGAGGCCGCAGTCGCCGATGCAGCCATGAACACCACAGAAAGGCCCACATGGTACCCTACACACAAGCTGAGATCGATGACATTAATGAGTAACAAGATGACAGATGCAACCAAAAAACAACTGGCAAATAACATCTACCAGTATGCAACAGCAGCCGTGTAATCGGCTGCGAAAACCTCAACTCCCAATGCTGCCTTCTTACGCACGTGACATCAAGAACATCCAAGTGGGCGACTTCGCACGACTTGCCTCTGTCTTCGAAAGCATGGGAATCAGCACAGCGCTCCTCGACAGGCCTGTCTCGTGAGACAGAGAACCTAGTTACGAGACCCTGGTGACGTTCGTGACCAGCGTCCGCGTCACGAACGACACAGTTGAGCGCGGCATCAAACTCATCTCCGACTATGCTGCACATCTCACAAAAGATGATAGACACGACAGCAGCTTCTGTATGTGGTGGAAGCCCACCGAAAGCGATACCCAGACTGGGCATACCCGATACCCAACAGGAGTATCGGAACACTGACACCCAACAGGGATATCGGGATACTGACACCCAACAGGAGTATTGGGATACTGACACCCAACAGGAGTATCGGGATACTGACACCCAACAGGAGTACCGGGATACTGACACCCAACAGGAGTATCGGGATACTGACACCCAACAGGGGAGCTAACATACCGAACATTCCACTTTTTTCAACTCGTCGAATATCACACGTTATGACTGTTTTATCGATGAAATGAGTCGTAACTTCTTAGGAATGAGGAAATATAAACACCCCGATTGACATCCCTCTGGATCCGTCAATGATTTGCATTTTTCCTAAAAATAATAGAAAGTGTGCAGATTACAAACATTTCGACCATTTGAACCGACCGTGACATCATAAATAACACCAAAGTCGTACATGATCACGTGGTAGTGCGCGATCTCTGGACAAGGGATGTTCTTCAGCATGCCTCCCTAAACGAGTCCTGAAGCCGCCTCTGCAAGAGGTATTTTTTAAATCCATCACAGCATATCAAAAAACATATTCAAGAAAAGTCACCCAGTTTCGTGAAACAGCTCCCAAAAGCCCGCCAATAGCGAGCGAAAAACCGAAAGGGGAGACAGAGTCTGGGACCCTCTACCCCCGCCCCAGCACGGAATAGGGTTACCCCTTTCAAATACCCGCGATTTGGCCACTTTCCACAGTACAGGGTCCAAACAAGCCCCAGCCATTTCCAGACAAATTAGGGAAATGAAACGAAAACGGTGTAAACCTTGGTCTTTTGGCTATACCATGACATCCAGTTCGACCCTTTCAATTCACACAGTGATCCCAGAGGGCGACCTCAAAGAAGGTCATGTCATCCTATTCCTGGTTTACAGTGGTTTCTACCGGACCTAACTTTAGACTTAAAGAACGCTTTGGAGGGGAACAGAACGATTTCTCGCGATGGGTAGGGACAAAAACTACTGCTCCTATGCACATCATCGTTTCCAATTACTTTTTATGGATAACTTAATAACTCCAGTTACTTTGCCTGTGATTGGCTTACAAGGACAATCACAGAAAGAGGTCAGTAAAATTCATTTGTCATTTTCGCCTAATATGGCCTCGACCCAAGTAATGTTTCCAGGTTGCGAGGTCACATTGACAATGGGGGCAGTGAATGAGCAAAATAAGTATCATAAATGAAATGAGTAGCGTGATAAGAGTACCCAAGAACGAGTAAAACTTACTACCATGGAGCACTTAAAACGTCTACTGCGCGATGATGAATGCCACAACGTATCATTATTTCTTCCTCACATGCCCCTGAGAGAAATCAAAGGTAAATGACGCGGCAGGCTGTTGGAAGCCGATCTGTAAGGAGGAAGTAACAAGGTTTCAAACTCGCGATGCAAAGGGTCACAACGATCAAAGCATTTGTTATGCGCTAACTTGCGAAAAAAACACTCAGGCTGCACCAACTTGAACTGATGCGGGCTAAGAAGTGACTTAATTTTGGGCCACGATGTTTAACTAAAACTTCGCAACATCATATATGCCTGAGTATATGCTGTCATTTTATAAGCAAATAGTGAAATCGAGGTTGTCTGCGGAACTCACCAGCGCCTATCCTAGGGCAAGCTAGATGCGCAATGTCATTGCACAGACAAGATAATCAGACAGACAGACAAAATAATCGGATTATCTTGTCTCGACTGGACTCCACGCAGAAGATGGCTTCTGTAACTCCATAACCTCTATTCGCACTCATTCTTCTCTTTCTGTGCGTGCGTGTGCGTGTGCGCGTGTGCGTGCGTGTGTGTGTGTGTGTGTCAGCCTTTATGCATAACAAAACTCCCAACCTCATTGCTCTGGCATTTGCTATTCCCTGTGCGAGAGCGTCAGCTGATGTATTGACTAACGGCGGCATAATATGATCAGCGTCGGCCAGAAAAAAACACACCCCAGGACGACCTGCAGAAGAAAGGTTTGTGGAGGGTGGAACTGGCCCACAGGCTCCAGGCACTCATTTGGAGTTCGAAACTGTGACCATTTGTCATTTGTTATATTATCGCTGTCTTCCCATGAAACTGAATGATTGTATTGTAATCCTCAATTATTTGGTTTGCTCCAGCTACAAACCATTGGGTTTAGAGTTGGTTGATCTTAACGAAGCAATGAAAATATCCTAACTTAAGGTAGAGTTCGATTTCCAATCGACTGGAAAATATCACAGCCGCTCGGGGTGGTTATCTAATGTAGTTATCCAACTTTCTCAATGAACACTGACATATGCGCGAGAATGAACAAACTTGGGACGTGCACGTACATCGACAAACTCGATGACATTCTTAAATATCGCAACAGACATAAAACTTTCGGAAAGAACCAACTATGCGGCAATTAAGTTGATCGTTAAACTCCTCGCTTATTGTGACTTCATATCTGCGTTTCATCACTGATGTTTTTTTTTCGCTTAACTGAATGTTAAATGAGGTGGTTCGTTGTCTCCATTCTAAGGTCAAAATGGCACACCATGGTGTGCAATTACTTCGTACGCACCAGTGAGATGCAGTGTGCAGGACGCTGTCTGAAGAAAGGACGTCATTCTTGCGACATGTCATCTTCGTTTCGTATCTCATATCGTCTCATATATTTTGCCCCCCCCCCCAAAAAAAAACGAAGTGACGAGCATAATCATTCATTCAAATGAATGTGCCTGTTTCAACATGCCGCATCAATAATGAATCCATGTATAATGCAGCATTCCATTTCCAATTCCGACACCTCTTCAAACTTACTAACGCAAAAATGCACACCTTCTATTTGCAATATCAAAGAACCGATGAATATTTCGAACATTTCGACCCTTGCATAACGCGGTGTATCATTTCAACCTCTGTCGCCCCTTAAAGTTTCGGATACAAAACTGTACATCTCCAGTTGGCGAAAACGGTGTACGAAACCCCCACCGGCAAACGACAATTCCAGCAGCCGTCTCCAGTCTTCCGGGCAGAGGAGGGGGGGGGAGCAGCTGCCGGACAAGTCCCGGAGACAGGGTCCGCCGTCCATCGCCGTCAGCCGCCGCTGCCGGCCCGCGGGAGACAGCGGCCGGGAAATACTGTTCCACCGGTGCTGCCGCCGTCTCGGCTACAGCAGTACACCATCATGGCCCGTGGATCGGCTGCCGCCTCGGCCGAGGATGAGTCCCTGAGGTAATTTTACCAGTCCTTCTGAGCTGCTGTTTAGGGATGGCGCTTTCCATTTTCGTCGCGGAGCTTATCCTGGGGTCCTGCTGTCGTGGCCTGAAAACACTGCCGGGCAGGCCGATCTCAATGGAGAACTCTCCGCGCCGCTGACAGCCTTAAAGGCCGCTGCGTTCAACCGTTGAGAACACATTTGCAGGTCCAGTCTTTACTCTTGTCTTTCGGGGCATCCAAAGAGCGCTTCAGTGGAAGCCGCAGCAGCATTCAAAAAGCACCGAGACTGACCGGGTGCGGTGACTTACAAGCGTGCAAGGCACAACCAGATCATCGACTGAGCCCTGGTAATGCAAACCTGTATGCACAACACGTTGCGCATTACTGTGGGGACGTTCCCATGGCTCATCTAACTTGATCAGAAATCATCTAAGCTTATACGCCAATACTTCTCCAAACTCCCAAAGTTCATCGAAGGTCTGCACGGGCCGACTCTAAATTCCTACAACCTCCTTCAAGTCGCGGAAAGGGTATTTGTTTCGACGAGCGTGGATGCTGGCGAGGAACGGAGCATGGAGGTGGTTCGCGGAGCGAGGAACCACGGAGGTGGTTCGCAAGGCGTCGCTGACGCTGTAGTGTGAGTATGCTAGGCGTATGTATGTATGTGTAGTATTAGTATGTGTAAGTATGTGTTATATATGTATGTGTACGTATGTATATAAGTATGTGTAAGTGTGAGTAATGCAGGGGAAGGTGGCTCTGCAGAATACGCGAGCATCATTAGGCACACAGTTCATTTCTCATCCAAACTTCTGATCATTCCAGAACTCCGAAAAATCTGAGATGGCTGATTTGTTGCATCTATCACGATCACTAATCCCTGAAAGTATTATTGAGATATCTTGTTTTCCGACAAAGTTACAGGTCGCCAAACTTTTTTGGACATAGGTCTGTTTGACCTAACCTAGGTCAGGCACCTGACCTGACCTGAGGTCAAAATTTTGACACGAGATGTAAAATTGATGAAACAAAAGGTATACAAAGTTCCGTGGCTCTGTTTTTGTTCGTTCTCTCGCAATCCCGGAAAAACCTCAGGGGGGCGGTCAACTGTCCCCCCCAGTCGGGGACGGGTTAAAAACGGGAGCTGGCCCTTTGTCTGTGTCTGACAGTCTCGCCATGCGGTTTCGACGTAGAGGACAGAGCCTCTACTCCCCCAGTCACCAATGGTTCCCGGCCGATTCAGTTCCACTCGATACGAACACTTCTGGCGAGGAGTTGCATTTGGAGCGCTTCTGTCCGATGTGATGCTACCCGGACGGCATACCATACAATTAAATAATGTGCGGCGCGTATTACTAAGGAGCAGTAAGCCATGACATACCGCTCCCACCTGCCGCGGGCAACGCAAACGTGTGAAAATTAAACCTCGGTAAATGCCAACGGCGTCTTAGTATTGCCAGTAACTAGAGCCGAGGCATTTGGACGACTTACTTCTATATGGTTGATACTAAGAAACATCTGAGTCAGAACGTGTATCTCGCACTTCGGGGTCACCAGTGCCTTCTTATTGCCTCTAGAAAAGCACGCATTTGGTCCGAGGCGCTCAATTTGTTCCAGCTAAATGCAACTGTGCATGCTGAAAGTGATTTGGCAAGCAACATTAAAGTAAGCTGTAAAGGGCTACGCTGTCATATCTGTGTTTAGCAATGTCGGCAAAAAAAAGGATTTTGTAAGAGCATTGCGTGCTGCCACAACCTTAACCTCCATCAGATCGACCGACAATTTATTGACAAGTCCAGATCCACCATCAGAATAGGGAGCACTGCCCCAGGTAAGCTGTTTGGGCTGGAACCAAATGGCTGCCTCGTTAACCATATTCCCGTGAGAGGAATAAGGTTCTGAAGCCTTCAGCTTCAGCCCTTATTGGAAATAAGCCTCACATGCTTCCCTTTGTTTTTTTCTCGCCAATTCGAGTGCTTTTAGAGCAGCTTCACGAAACCTGATGACTTTTTTCTTTCTTCTCGTTATGCTAAATGCCCAGGGACGGAACCAGGCGCCGTTTTTGGGAGGCACCTCAATCTCTTTTTGGTTATGTTAAACGTACCAGAAAAATGTCTGCAAATATAAAGTGCTTAAAACAGAACTTCAAACTTTACAAGACTGCTCAAGTACACAGCTGGACAAACAGGTGAGAATATTTTACCGATCTGACATGATTTCATGAGGTCAGGTCAAGGTCATGTCAAAATTTGGTTTTATGGGCGTTTTTGGCGGTATTTTTCAACATGACCAAACCGGAATATTCGGACGACTTAACCTTGTTCCCGGAGGGCTAAGCGGTATAGCTGGTTCATAGATGGGGGGGACCGGATTCACAGCCCCCAGATCCCGTTACAGTGCAACAGGCGGCAATCGATTTTTGACATGGCGTAAACTACATTTCGGTAAAATAAAAATCCAAATCTTGAAAGAGGATGACATAGGAGGCACAGAATCAAACTGATGGATATTTCTCGATTCGTTATAACTCCGCTGCTTATGTAGCGCTTTTGATGTAACTGGCATAAATCGAAAGTTTATGAATAGGACTTTCATCACTGTCCCATACGTTTAAGTTTTGAGATGATCCATAGGCGTTCGCAATGTTCCGAAAAAGGGAGGACTATTAATTCAAAAACTGGATAGCAAAAAAGTTAAAAACCTCTTTTTGGCTTTTACTACACATGTTACACTGAAGCAGCAAAATCGTATTACCATGTTTGTATAATGTCAGTACAGGCGGCGCCAGGGACACGAAAAAGGGGAAATGTCAAGGTCACATGTTCATCAGAAGCTTACGACATCTGACCTTAAATGACCCTCCAGTCACCTCAGGGTCACATGGAATGACAAATCGTGATATAGTGTACACACACTGACATTTTAGATCAAAGCTCTGTGACCCGACCAGATATCAACCTGATGCTTGGTAAACAAGTAGAGGGTAGTTGTTAACGCATACATATCTCGAGTTTCGTATTTTAAAAATAAGCATCAAAATTATTCGCATAAAACAAAACTTTGCCGTTTGACTTTAACCTGATCTGATGGATTCGTCTGAGATAAGCAAAATCATTTTTGCATGCTTGTCCATTTATTTACTTACACATCCGTATCAAATTTTAAGTTCTATCCCAAAAACCCTGTTTTTGACAGCGATTTTTATGAACTTGAACAGAGCCAGAAATTGTCTGAGGTGTCTCCAAAAACTCTGGCCTGGCCCCTCCCCTGAGCAAAAAAAAACGCAAAACTTTGGCACAGTACGTAGAAAGAATAGATAAAAAAGTGACTAGATTTTGTAAAGCTAAGTCAGAAACCTTGAAACTGGCAGGCAAAAAACCGGGGGCGGGGCGGATTCAGCCCCCTGCCAGAAATAGGGTTACGACACTCCCCTCTACATTTGCATCGTGTTTCAAGTCGATATCAGCTCAGGTCAGGGAGCTGTGACTTGAAATGACCGCGCACGCACCCTATATGATGATGGTCATAAACATGGCACTGGGGAATATAAATTAATTCAAATTTTTCGAGTCGTTTTATGATACTACGGAATGAACGCAAGGATATTTGCATAAATTTGAGGTAATCTGAGTTTTGAATTATTATATTACAAAAAATATATGAAATATTTTAAATTAATATACTGCAAAACAATGAAGTCATGTGAGGTCAAATGTCACACTTTGTTCTGATGAAAATGCGACCATGACAATCCTTTTTCGTGTCCCTGATACCGCCTATGGCAATATTACACAAACAGTGTAACATAATTTGCATTTCCTAAATACATAGTGATCAGTGCAAGGATAAAAGACATCTTAAATTTATGTCATTCCCGTTAAAAAGAAACATCTCTCATTTTCCAAGTCCTGTAAATGACCATAAATTTCGTGAGAATTCTAAGCGTATGAGAGGAAAAGTCATTGTTTAGTTCTCGATTCATGCCATTTGCATGAAAAAGGTAAGAAAGAAATCGGAGTTGATAGCAAGTCAAAATACCTCCCTTACTGACTTTTTTCCCTTGTACCTACCCTTTGCAAGATTTCGTTTTTTTTAATGTGATGTACGTCATGGCAAAGATCGACTGCTATTTTTCGCCATCAAATAGGGCGGGTAGTTTCGAGATCTCGGGGAACGAACAAACCCCGTCCCCCCATACGGGAATGTGTTCATGTGTTAAGGGTAGGGAAATAGGGTTAGTGACCACCTTAAGTTGGAGAAAGCGGTATTCCCAATGACGTCAGCGTCACGCACTGCAAGGCCCAACACAAAAACGGCGCCCTCTTTCCACGCATGTTCTTAAATTGGTGACAATAAATTAACCTGTTTCCCGAACAACGCTTACTGACGGAAGCTTAGGGTGACACACTCACAAGCCCCTTCACAAGGTGCCGGGATACTCTGTGTGAAATTACTCACTACCGTTCATACAGTAACTCGGTTTAGCCCAGACGTCGTTTCAATAGGTTAATGGGGTCAGGATTTTGGGCTCGGTACACTTACAAAAATACGTCGGGTGCAGTTGAGCTGACTCGGCCCGAGTCATCGTGGCGGCGACCATAACATTGTAAACATACCTTTTGAACCACAGACACAAATGCCTGCGTTGTGTCATCCTATGTCACGGCATGTTGATGGATCGCGAATTAGTTCTGTGGTGAAACAGAATGTTTTTTCTTAATAAATGTCTACCCACCGGACAGATATGCCCGGCAGGTGACTTCCTGCAGTGGTCGTGAATGTGCCTAGAGCATGTGTTCTCATTTCTTCTCCAGAGTGGAACGACTTCTCACTCATCTCTGACAGGCGTCCATTGGCCTAATAGCGCCACTCTGTCGTGGGTCATCCGTCCACAAAGTAACAGTGCACAGTCGCCGCATTCCGGCTTTCTGCGCGGGACGGCGTCACTTGGGCGCACTGGTTTCAGTGGCGATTCCACGGCGCGTCACGGGAACGGTCTCAACGGGGTACGAAGAAAGTTTGGTCGCAGGAAATGATAGATGCAAAGTAATGGCTGTCAGAATTCACGAAACAGCGACTTAGTTACAAAAAGAAGCGTATATTTTTCTTTTTAATTTTCGCAGGATGATTTTCCCGTACGCGCTGGCCAGGGCGCGGGTCGGTCCCCACACTGAGACAAATTTTAACGTTGAATTTCGGTGTAGCGTTTGAAGATTCCGTAATTATCCGGATCTCTAGTATTTTACAACTCGGACTCAACGCTGTGGTTAGAGTTTTGCACTATAAATACGCCCCGTTTCCTCTCCTGCCGCGTCGTTTGCGTGTGACTGGATAAGGTGCCTTACGCGCACCTTAGCACCTGATGACTCACCTGATTTGCGAGGGCGAGTGTTGCTATGATCATCTCTGTGTTTCAGCCGTGTAAAAGGCGTGTTTAGAGAACGTCTGTTTACATCAATTTCAAGGCCGTGCAATGAACATGTTGCCACATTGTTTTCTCCGCGTTTTAGCGCGTGAATTTACTGGAAACTGGCGCCATTTTTCTTTGAGCTTAGAGTATATCTAGCCTAGTCTCCTTCCCTAGTTGTCATTGCCTCTTTATTTTAAGTTCTTGAATTGCTGCATTTTAGTGAAAGTCTTCGAGTGCCATCATATTTCTGACCTGGCAGCATGTGTCCGGCTGAGGTGCTCCATGCTGTGAACTCGTGGAAGCTGTGTTGTGGAGGCGCTGGGTATTGCACCACTTCGGAAGGCTATTTTGGGGAATTTCTGATGTTGATGAGGTATTGGATACCTTTGAGCTGACTGTTCTTTTTTCATTGCACATCTTTTGGTACCATTATGAGTTGTCATTGTGCTGGACTTCTGGAGTTATGAGAAGTTAAGAGTCATGAGAAGCCTGATGTATCAACCAAATCTTTTAGGTCTTCCGTAAGATCATTCAGTTGCTTAAATTATTGTACATGAACAGCATAACATAACCTGTTATTCAGTAAAATTGCATGATGTATGGACAATGTAGCTACCTTTCAAACAAACCTGTTTTTGGACAGCAGACCATACCTTCTGATTTGTACTTTTTGCTCATAAATTTCGCTTTCCCAGACAGGAATTATAATAAAGGAAGTATCATGTTGAATGAGCAACTCCAGTACTCTTGGACTACCAATATCTGCGTAATGATTGAGCAGGCCTCCCACTTCTCGTAACTCCAGAAATTCATGTAGATGCCTAGTCATCTTGGCAACAAAAGACGCGCAGTGAAAAAATAGCCCCGTCGAAAGTATTTGACACCTTGTCAATGCCACAACTTCCCCAAAGTAATCCTTAGAAGTGGTCCATTTACCCAATGCCTCCACAACCAGCACGAGTACAGATCACAGAGCACCTCAGCGAGACGGATCAACGCTAATTGACAAGGTTTGCAATTCATAAGTGGCGTGAAATATGACGTCATCGAAAAACTCTCGTAAAAATTCAACAGTCTAGAAATCCGAAATAAGAGACAGTAACATTGCAACGGTTCGTATAGAATAGGGGCGTTGGAACCGGGGGCGGGGGGAGGGCGCAGCTGTCCCACAACTTTGGGTAGCATTTAACTTCCTATGGCGTTGCACGGAAAGAAACGAGGCAAAAATCGCGTTTGCCCCCATCTCTATCGAGGTTCCACCACTCCTGGTATGGAAGTTTGGTAGAGAAAGGTTTGTGAGGGAAAAGGTTTTTAAGGAACAAGGTTTGTAGCTAAAGGTTCGTAAACATAAGGTTCGTATCGGAAAAGGTTCTGGTTTTGCGCTGAAGGTGCGGTACAGGATACCAGAGGCCGCAGCCGGACAAAGGGTGCGATCGGACTTGACCTGGTCCAATAGTCAGTTCAAAGGCCGGGTTAGGTCAGGTTAGGTTAGGCTAGGTTAGTCGAGGTTACTATTATAGGTCCGTTCCATTTCCACAACGAACCGTTTCCTATATGTACCATAAGTTGACGAGCTTTCTGTTACGAGCCTTTTTCTTAACGGACCTTTTCCCTTACGAACCTTTTTCTCACTAACCTGTTCCATACGACCTTTGCAGTATGGACCTTTTCCATTACGAACCTTTTCCGATACGAACCTTTTCCGATACTGACTTTATGCATATGAACCTTTGGCTAGGAACCTTTTCCCATGAAACGTGGTCTCCCGACTTTATACCCGTCCATGCCTGTCCCATTACAGTCATCTCTATACGTATCCCATCCAGGTCCCCCATCGTACCCCAGTACTATCCCGGTTTTCCTTCTCTGTCCTTCCCTCCTTGGCACTCATGCCTGTCCTTGTCCGGTGTCAGTCGACCTCTCTGTCCCGTTCCAGAAGTCTTTTATCTCGAATTTCGAGACTTGTTTTTGTGGAAGTCTTTCAGTGGCGTCATATTCATGACACTTGTAAACTGCTGCCCCCCGTCTGTTCGTGTTGATCTATTTCGCGGAGATGCTTCGCACTCGTGCTAATTGCGAGCGCAGTGGGTGACTGGACCATGCCTAGAGGGTATTTTTAGGAAATTATGATGTTTGCAAGGTAGAAAATACTTTCAATTTGGCGGCATTTTTATTGTGCGTCTTTTGGTACCAATATGACAAGGTAATTGCCTGGATTTCTGGAATTAACAGAAGTGGGAGGCCTGCTCAACCAATACCAATATCCCTACCTGAATAAAATTGAATTGTATTGTTGCACCATGGAGAAATATGATTGTACACTGCCGCTGTCCTGTACTGACGTCATTGGAAATGGAAAAATGCTCTTCTTGAACCAGTAACCTCGGTAACTGAAGAGAAATCTATTAGATCAGAATAAGTGTCATTTAGAGGAGTTGACTTCATGACAGAATTTGGTAACTTCATGACTTAGCATCACCGCATGGTATGTCACATTTGCACACTGTTTGTCCTAACCAGGGACGTAGCCAAGGGGCATGGGGTCTATGGCCCCCCGGAGCCAAGTGGTCTACATTAGATCTTTAGCGATTTCACGGGAATACGGAGTTGTGATCACATATATGCTACAAAAGCAAACCTTGTATGTGTTCCTGTGCATTAAGTATGAGGCCAGCGACATAAAATTGTTGCTTTTTCTTATAAATTTTGTCATATGCGAGTGGCATCTCACAAAATTTGACATTTACCCCCCCCCCCGAGGAAAATCCTGGCTATGTGCCAGGTCCTAACATTGCATTGCTTGCCATTCTTGCATTTTTGATCTCAATTTTCTGACTGAAATCTCTATAAGGGGATCATTTTTGTGCTGCTGAACAGAACTCTAAAGGTTGCCTAGCAAAATGAAAACGGGGACCTCGGTAATGATTTTGGTCATGGGAAAGTAAATAACTTGCACGCACATGAATAATTTGTGTGAAGCCATGTGCAAGCCTGTAGCCCTTCAAGAATTCTGGTGGCATTGCTCTATAGGATGAACATTTTCTTGGGCTTACCGCTGAAGCATCAACTTTCTTCTAGTCTGTGATGAGTGTGTGGGTGGGGATCAGTCTGCTGGATATGTTGTAATATTTTGTGTTTAGTACCTTTGGTTTGGTGCACACGAGTTGTTAGAAATATGTGAAGACCATATTCTGCCAGAAACTGAAGAAATCATGACACTTATCCATGACATCATTTGTTCATTTATGACGGCTGGTAAAACCGTTTAGGTCTGATTACATTAGCCTGATTTCCATAAATTGCCCCTGGAGCAAGCATTCCACTGAAATTTTAAGGAGGAATAACTTGCTTAGTCAACAGAACGTCAAGCATTAAAGGTAATGCAAGTGTTATGTAGCTATGATTTTAGGGCAAAATTTCGCATCGCAGAAGTTCGCCAGACAAGAGTTCGTCTGGCTTAAGTTCGTCGCACAGAAGTTCTTTGTGCTGAAATTCGTCGTGTAAAAGTTCGTCTAGGGCAGAAGTTCGTCGAGGACAAAAGTTCGTCCAGGACAAAAATCGTCTACGATAAAGGTTCGTCTTGGACAAAAGTTCCAAAAGTGCGTCATGCCAAATTTTGTTCTAGAACAAGAGTTTGTCAAAGTGAAAGTTCGTCTAGGACAAGTTCGTCTCGCTAATGGAAAAGGTTCTGCTGCAAAAGGTTCGTATGGAAAAGGTTCATAGGGAAAAGGTTCTTAAAGGACAACGTTCGTAAGGAAAAAAGGTTCGTAACCAAAGGTTTGTAAAATTAAGGTTCCTGTCGAAAGAGAAACGGATCTAAAGTAGTAACCTAACGTAACCTAACCTAACTTCTTTGTTGGACTGAACCAAGTCCGATCGCACCCTTTATCGGCCTGCGGGCTGTAGTATCCTATACCGCGCCTTCGGCGCAACCCCGGAACGAACCTTATCCGACACGAACCCATGTTTACGAGCGTTTGGCTACGAATGTTTTTCCTTACGAACCTTTACTCTTACGAACCTTTTTCTACGAGCCTTTTTCCATGCGAACCTTTTGCAGTTCAATTTTTTTGCGTCACGAACCTTCTCCGATGCGAGCCTTTTACCATACGAACCTTATGCACACGAGCCTTTGGTCATGAACCTTTTCCCATACGAACCCTTGACTTACGAACCTTGGTCCTGTTACCCACTCGCCTGCGACTCGGGCAGGTCGATACGGTGCATAGTGGCTAAAGTTGGATATGCACGGGTTGGAATGAGATCAGTTCCGGATCTGGCCATGGGGAATCAGAGTCTCATTCACTAGCATGATTTCACCAACTGTTCTCTGACGTTTGGCAGTTTTTCATGACTACGCATATATTGTCCTTACGGACTTACGGAGGAAGAGGGAAAGAGAGAGAGGGCGAGTGAAAGAGAGAGAGGGGGGAAGAGAGGAAGAGTGAAAGAGAGAGAAAGAGTGAGAGTGAGGGAGGAAGAGGGAAGAGTGAGGGAGGAAGAGGGAAAGAGTGAGGGAGGAAGAGGTAAAGAGAGGGGGAGGGAAAGGAGGAGAAAAAGAGAGGAAGAGAAGGAAGAGGAAAAGGGAGAGGGAAAAAGAAAGCGGGCAGAGAGGGAGAGGAAATGGGAGGGATGAGGGAGAGAGAGGGGAGAGAAAGGGATAGGGAGGGGGAGAGAGAGAGAGAGAGAGGGGGGGGCAGGGAGTACAGTACTTTTTTATTTTCAACATATCACTGGTGACAAGACCCAGTTTCTCGAAACCGATGGTCATGGGGTGGGGCATTTGGCTCTTCTGATTCCCTGTGGATATGCTCTTGAGAACAGCAGGGATAACTTGTGCATTTTGTTATAGTATACTGGTTTTTAATGACCTGAATTGTGAGGCTCATGGTGAATGTCGTGTTTCGTCATTTCAACGCGTCATAATGAAATTTCGTAAGCTTAAGTGTGCATACCCGGTGTTCTTTTTAGCCAAGGCTACCTCCACGTTAACGTGGCTCCTTGGCAATGGCGAGAAGGTCTTCGTCGAAGAGGCAGTCCCGTGGGCGGCCATACAAAACGCGACAACGGTGGTTTTGGAGGGAGTGCTGTTGGTAACGACGAGGAAGGAGAAGGAAGCCCTCCTTCTGTGGAGTGTTGCGGTGTACGTGTTCGTACAATGGTATGGCTGTACGAGAGACACTGCGATCTTCATGGGCGTAACTGTGCTCAAAACAGAGGACCTCAAGTGCCGCCAGTCAAAGCGGTGCCGGAACGTGACAAGCAAGCTCAGCAAGCCAGTGGTGGTGCCATCAGCATCGATTTGGAGCCGCCCTAGTGCTTCATCCCAGGACTACTCGAGGCTGGCTGGCGCACGTGATGTTTTGTTCACGTGAGGTGTGGTTCTGGCTCCCCGCCGGATAGGCGCGAGTGATCTTGACCTTACGTTTCACAGTTGTCGTTATGGTTTGCTACGCGCCAAGAAGGCGCCAGTGATTGTCTGCGCCAGCTAGGCGCTTTTGATTTAAACACTGCGCCTGGCGCATGTCTGTGATTTTTGCTTTGCGCGGACTAGGAGCCTGATCTTTGGCTCCGCACTGGGCAGGTACCCTTGATGTTTGACTCCGCGCCGGGCAGGCGCGTGCGATGCTGGCTGGCTCCGCGCCAGGCTGATGTTGAAGGGTTAAACGTCTGAATAAAAATGTTTTGTGAAATGCTTTCCTCGTTTTTACATCTGTGTACAGAACTAGTTATCGAACGTGGCGAAAACGCGTGCAGTGCAAAGGCGGTATTTTATGCTAGTAAATCCGGAACGAAGCTAGTTGACTAGTTGACTGAGTGTGAAGGGCGTGCGTTGGAACACCAAGGGCAACCTGTAGTAGTCATTTCAGTTTTGAAAACGGATCATACCCGCGCCATCGAGAGCTAAAAGGACGTTACTGGGGTGTAAAGGCAAGGCAGTCTAAAGTCAACCGGGAGTCCAGACAGTGTTTCTACAATGCATGAACCGTGCAGCCGTGTTCCATAATTCGTTGTCTCTGTGTTTTGAGGTTGGGCATTTGAGACATGAGGCTTTTTGGTGCTTTTGGAGTGTAAATTTTTCTTTGAGTGTAGGCGCCGAACCAGACAGCGCTGGGGAGGGGTCTTTATAGTGTCATGCAACTCCACGATACGGCTTCCCCGTGATCGGCTGACTCTTGTGGTCTCGAGTCAAATACAGGTGCCCATTCCGGGACTCCAACCCAGTGCTTGCCACGCGCCGGACTACGTCGTCCGGCTCGTTAGTCACCACGCCACGGCGGCGGCAACGAACATTCCCATTTCGGCAAACATTAATTCAACCGGCAGCAAACGGAAATCTCGGATCAGTGCCCCCTGTCCCCTTGGTTGCATCGCTGGTCATTTTGCTCGCAAGCTATTTGGCTTTCTGTCGTCCGGCATAACGGCAACGTTAGACGCGAGCTCATTAATGAAGTCGCTCCCTTGACGGGAGCTTAGGAGAACAGTGGTCGATGTAAGAGGCACATTGTGCAATATGACAATGTCCCCTTCTTTCAATGACCAAAATAAATCATATTTTTCAAACAGTTCTTAGAGCAACAGCGTACTGACGGGGAAAACTTTTTTTTGGACAGCAGTGTATCAAAAGCTGGAACAATGCCAATGTATGAAAAATTGTCATTCATCCAACTGATACAGATGATTTCCTGCACTTCAAATGGCCTCAGAGATCCACCTCTGCCGGAAGCTGCAGACTTCACGAAACGACCAAATTTGTTGAAAATGCTGACCATATAGAAGTGCTAACTTGTCTCCAGAAAATGTCCTAGCGAAATGCTTCACCTCCGGTGGCTGCAATCCCTCCCCATGGTGTTAGTCGCGGAAGGCCATATGGTCCGTTCAGAGTGTCGGGCGCAGCGCTGCGAGCAGTCCGCGACCCTGCGATTCCGGAAACGGTGTCCAACGATGCACGTGCGCTCCTCCCAATCATTTTTCCCGCCGAGAGTGGAGTATAGGGCGGCAAGGACTGGCAAGCGCTTGGGAAAGGTCTTCTTTGGGTGGCCAGTGCACGCCTCAGAAAACAGTGGCCTGATTGGCAGCCTCTCTTATTTGATGCCCCCTCCTCAGCCCGAGCTACGGGGCCCGCCAATCCAATTAGGTCGTCAGAACCTGCCAGACCGTGACTTTGAGGGTACGTGGGATCCAATTAGTGCCAAAATGGAATTTCCAAGCATAACACCTAATTAAGGTAAACTGGAAAGTATGTAATGAACTAATCTTATTTCATTATAACGCTCGCGCAAATAAAAAGCGATTTGCCCGTCAATGGGAAATCCCGCCGTGTTTTCGTGGAGGGCTGTTTGCGCCTCCGAGCCTCGTAATCACCGCTCTGAACGGGCCGACAGCTCCGTCAGTTCGGCAATCACCCGGCGCAGACGAGGGTACCGTCTCGAGCGTGGACCGGCCCGGACCCTGCGCTGTCCGGGCGGGGGCGCGGTGACAGCCGCACGCTCCGACCGCCTGTTTATGCTGCGGCGCGCCAGGCAGCTCGGCTCGCTTTCCTCTCGCCCCGGGCGCTCTCCACTCCCAGCCGCGCTGACACGGCACGCAGCCGCCAGTCGAGACGATGAAGGCCAGAGAATGACGGACAGGAAGCAGTGGATGCCAAGATGAATGCATGGGAGGGAGAAATGGCGACGACGAACAGTGTATGGAGGAATGGGGGCGAGACAGATGCCATAGTAACAGGTGGTCAACAGCTGTTAATACGTTGTACACAAATGATGCGTTATGTAGAAATACGTAAATACGTTATGTATAGCAAAGGTGATATATAGATATAAAGAAAATGTCTAAAACACGTCATATATATATATAAATATATATATATATAAGCACATACCATCAAAGTCTGCCGTGAGTGATAATATCCTATGCCAAAGAGATCGTCCGCGTAAAAAAAAACATCTGACCTAATCCTTTTTCTTCTTCAAAATATCCATGAAAAACATGGCCAAAATGCCAATCACAAACTCCCTTTGCCTCCGAAGTCCCAAAGGCACCAGCCCTGCCCAAAAATCATAGTTTATTTGAGAACTTGTTATCCGTGCGATTCATATGTGACTGCACGAAGCAAACGCAAAAGAGCAGTTCTTTAAGTTCTTTTTGAACACTTCGACGAAAAGAGCAATGACACGTTATTTTGTCATCCAAATCTTTCAGAAACTGGTTTCCGTTACTGAAGTCATGCATATGCAACAAATTGCGCCAAAAACACTTTCTTAAAACTGATTTCCCAGAGACCGCTGGTGTTAAAGGCTCACTCGACGAACACCGATGCGCGGAGAGTGACTGCCCTTACACAGTTTTGCACACATTTGTGTTTACTAAGATACATTCATAGCGCTGCAGTGGTAAGTCGTAACGGCAGAACTGACCTGGCTGCCAGCTGAACTCAGGCCGCCGTGCGGGAGCGTCGAATTGATCCATTTCACGAAAGCAAGCGACCATTTTTGAAGGCCAGCAGCCGCGGCCAGCGCTGTGCGACCATCACCACTCGCCGAGCCGGCACCCTCATACCGGACGCAGCGCTCCCCCACGGCCCGCCGTCGACTGGCCGCCCTCAGCGCCGCACTGACTGCGTCTCCGACTGCCGCCACTCCAGACGCACCAACCCCCGCGGGGTCACGTGACCTCTGTCCGGGACGCGCAGGCTGGCGGTCTCGGCGGGCCGCTGGCCTCGCACCAGCGGCGGTCACGCACCATCAATACGGAGCCCAGACGGCGCTGTTTGCGCTATCGTCGTCAGGGTATTGAGCCAGCGGTGGTCCGTCGCGTGACGGTTTAAACGGCACCCTGCGCCGCCGCCGGATTTCTGCGTGGCGGTTTGAACGTTTCGTGTGGAAGTCTTATCTCACTGTATCGTATGGAGAACGGAGAAGGAGAGTACCTCGACGATTTCCGTCTCCTGCTGAAGACACACAGACACAGAAAGGGGCGTACCATGCGCGTCGATTTCTGTAAATGATTGAGGGGGAGCGGAGTTGAGGGCCCGACAGCCTAACCTCCCCCACATGAGGGTTTCTCAATGAATTTAGGCCACTTTATTTCGGCCAACGGAAATTTACCATTTTTTGTTACTATCTACCAAATAACAAATGCACTTATTCCCGCATATATATATATATATATATATATATATATATATATATATATATATATAAGAAAAAGATAGACACATACTTCATACTTTGTCCTTTACTTTCTACCTATTTCTTATCTGCAGTGGCCGTCCTTTTTGTTATTTCAGAGGGTGTGTGTCTTATCTTTTCGTCTTTCCAAAACCACATTCCAGCGGATACTCGACCCTAGCTATGATTTCTGACAGCAATGAAAAGCGCATCTGAGGCTTCGAGCAATGATAATTCACTCGTATGATTTTGATTTTTCAAACGCGCGATATCGATAGATGGACAGGTGCGAATACAGCACTAAGGGGCGGCAGCAAAAGCAACCAATAAGGGGGCTGGAAACGATCAGTACATGTTACAAAAAAATGGTGCACCCGAGACGAAACAAGATCACAGAATGCCCACATGTTCATGTAGCCAGACGACTGACTGACGCCCGACGAGAGACAAGACTTGACCCAAGACTTTGGACACCTGAGCCCAAGAGGCCGTGTGTCGAGACTCACAAAGAAACAAACAAACAAGCTCATGTAGTCACCTTGGGTTACGAATGGTTATGGGCAATCTCGGCCAATGGTAACTTTGCATACCTTTGGTATGGAGCTTTCCATACCGAAGAAAATTATTGGTATGGGACCCAATACCAATATCTTGATCCATTCATGCGTTTTCTTGCTTTATAAAATAAAGCATTGTAGATACGTTATAAATGCTTAATGTCAGAACCTGATGAAGTAGTTTTTCCACGCCAAAATTTGCTCCAGTTCTACATCCATGGTCTCAACGATGCTTACTTGAGCCAACTCCAATTCCTTCTCATTTCTTTGCTCTAAGCGGGACATAGTTTTGCGAAATACGTTGGGGGGGGGGGCGGAGGCTGAGGAAGGAAAATGGCCTAACTTACCCGCAAACAAACAGACAGAATTCTTCCCGGACTTGACCCACTTTCTTTCCAATGTTGGGGGGCCCGAGCCAAATTTTGGGGATCAATCACCCTCCAACTGAAACGCAAACTACACCCTTGGCTCTAGGCGTTACCTGCGCTTGATATCATTTGCAATGTAAACTGATTGCAGATGGTAGAGCCACGTTCAAGACGAAAAGTATGACTGCCATGTCGGCTTCAGTTTGGCAGTTTCACACCTGCGTGGGATTGGTTATTCCTTTCTCCGAGACAATTCAGTCCTTTGTTTATGAACATATTTTTGTTTACAGCAGCCAGCAAGGTAGATATGTCTGGATTTTGTACACCAGTCCGTATATATCAAACAACAATAAGTATAGTTGTTCGTACTCATTTTCATAGACGACATCAAAATGCAACATGCTCACATAGTCAAACATCTGAAAACTCATTCATTTAATTTTTGCCATCTTTCTCGGGATACATGGTAAACCAAGCAATGCCAAGCGCAGCCGAGACGAGAAATGCCAGATAACATGCAAAAAAACAACACCCTATTTCAGGGGGGTAACTCGGCCAGGATATTCGACGACCAGTACCATCCTGCGTTGTGTGGGCCATCCGCCGACGATCCCCAGGACCTAATTATGCGGGGTGCAACGGCTTTCGGAACGTGCTCCAGGAGCTTCGAGCTATCCACAGCCCCCCTCCCTCCAGTGCCAACTGCTCGGCGCGTTGCGGCGGCGCCAGACGCACCGGATGTGCAAACTCCTCGGCGAGCCCGGCGGCAGCGCCTGCCGTGCCGGATATACTGATCCCTCAGCGAGCTCGGCGGCGGCGCCGGCCGCTGCAGGTGCTCAGACTCCTCGGCGACTCGACGGCGACAGCGACCGCCTCAGTGATCCGCAGATGGGTTTCGCGTTGCTCTCTGAACGAGCTGATGTCCTCCGTCGATGTTCAGGCACCAAGTTTTATATAGGAATGCATGCGTCGTGGGCCGGAGATGGAGCCTCTTTCCTGAAAGCCACCATCAGCCGGAGCATCTCCGCAACGTTCGGGTAGCCCTTTGGAGCTCTTTCTTGTCGCATGGCGACCTATCCCTCTGCTCGGCTGTGCACAGGGACTAACCTGTAAACAGTAATTGGTATTAGGCATGTGTGATGACTGACCAGCTTATATTTGGGCAATGCACCGCCTGTTAGAACGACAGCGTTTAAAGAACATGGTACAACATGTGAGTTATCAGCTGGCTTGTAGATGGTCCTGTTAGAATTACTTGTCAGTGTGTGTGTCACTTGTTAACCCGCGCACAACCGTCGGTCCGTTTCGAACATGGGCGACTGGGGGACAGTTGGCTGCCCCCCTCTAACTCACGAACGGTTGGTCGCACGATAAAAATAAGCATACCGTTGGAAAGCTTGTGACGAGTAGAGCTCGAAACTGGTCTCATTTTAGTTTTAGATAATATGTAAGCCAATTTACGCCCTATATATGTTTTCTCATAGCCGACTGCATGAGACCGAGAAATGGCCTGAATCTCAAGGACTGTGACTAATAACGCATAGGTAAAGGCACTAGCGCACAAGTAAATGTCCGCGGATGCCGATACACGTCTAATTTCCCAGATTTGTTCAATATATACGACGAAACGTTGAGTTAAAGACACGGCAATTCTCCCGCCAGCTGTCGGTGTGCGCCGCTACCGTATGCGGTACTAAATTGACGGGAACTAATTTAAGCGTCCATTTATTTTTGCGAAAAAACCTATCTATGTCAATTTTATTGATCTTCGTGGTTCTTGTGATGGTTTTTCATGCTTAAATTTTGGAAAAATTTACTAGTTACCAATCTACAAAATTGGCGGAGCTTTATTCGCGAGAGCCTGTTTATTTCCAACATATGCAATTTTTCAAACTTTTTGAGGTTACTGGTATCACTTACGTCTGCGCAAGGTAGTTCTGCCATTTTCTACCCATTCTAAGTAATTCATCGTCGATTTTGACGGTGGTACATTTTGGCTGACTACAGTTATTGGTGACCTGACCTCAGGTCAATGGCTGGAAGTCATTGATACTCTGCCCAATGACGGTAACGAGATGTCTGCTTGCCTCCACGGTAAAAATGTTATGAAATATTCCGCCAATTTCCGAAAAACGGCGACATATGTTAAAAATTTAGGTCAATGACCCGGAAAATTCCGAAAAATCTGAGATAGCAGATTTGTTGCATCTGTCACATTCACTTATCCCTGAAAATATTACTGAGATGTCTTGTTTTGTGAAAAAGTTACAGGGCGCTAAACTTTTTTGAACATAGGTCTATCTGACCTGACTTAGGTCAGGCACCGGACTTGACCTGAGGTCAAAATTTTGACACGAGATGTAGAATTGATGGAGCAAAAGTACACAAAGTTTCGTGACTCTGTGTTTGTTGGTTCTCTCACAATCCCAGAAAAACCTCAGGGGGGACAGTCGACTGCCCACCCCCCCCAGTCGGGGACGGGTTAATAGGCACACCCACAAGTTGATTTCATTTTTGAACTATTCTGATGGCATCAACAGTTAGCCAATAGGCTTATCTGCACTTTGGCAGTTGCCACCAAAAATTGCCACTAAAAGCATTTCTGATAATCTCTGAACTGGCATCACACTTGTGCCACATACCTACAAGGTTTGCAACAGGTCTGCAGTAACCGCTGATAGTGCCAGTAGAATAATATTGTGCAAATGATATTATTTTAGACGCCATTTATATTGAAATGTAGCCGTCATTCATGTATTACAGTCTCTGATAGGTCTATTGGGAACAGTTTTTTCTGTTAGTGCCTGGGAGGCCAAATGCCATTTGATAAAATCAGTAATCTCTGACCTCATGATAGTGTCACCTAGTCTAACGACAACATTAGTCATCCCGTAAAGCCAAATTAATTTTTGTGATGCACACTTAATAATTTATGAATAGATCTGCACAATTATGCTTTGTTGCAGCAGGGTCAATGATATGGATAGCAATGTTCAAATGTTCAACAAGCAAACAGCCACCATCTTTTAATGATGCTAGTGTCCCATGTAAATACCTATTATCTGCCCACCATTGACTGGTATGTATGACTGCATCATTGCTGTCTGTTTGCTTGAATAGTTTTTATCTATACATCAGTCAAGTTCTAGGACAAAAAATCAACATACAATTTGGTACATGCCCTGTTGTCAGCTGCTTTAGTGATTACTGAGAGGTTGGCATACCAAAATGGCACATGGGCTGTTGTCAATTTTGCATTTGTCAAGTAGTAGTCAACACAATGGCAGCCACTACTCTGCATGTCAACTTTTTGTTCAGACGCCCATCAGGCAGGCTTGACTATTTGCATTGCTTTCAAAACCAGATTCAAATATTCACCACAAAACAACAGAACAACAGAGCTAATGCCAATGTAGTGATTTACAAAAATGAACCAGAAGGAATAGTCTCATTGTTGAGGAACATAAGTGTGGTGCCAGGGCAGAGAACACAAACATTAACAATATAACTGTCCATATAATTCCAAACAACAGTTTCCAGTAGCCAAAGAAAAAAGAACTTACAACCTATCACAGAATATTGATGAAAACTCTCTATCCGTGCTCTGCGTATCCCATGAAACCTTAGACTAAGAATATTACTACGTCAGCTGCAAACTTTTGTACCCACAAAGATTTATTTTTCAACTAGTTTTGTCCTGTCATACAAAATTCTGCATCTGGCCCAGTCACATCCTGAAACACAAAATCTCCTAACAAACACATAAACAGACGTCAGTTTTTCAGACCCAGCATGCGAGTATCCGCTGCTGTCCAAGATCCAGTTCTGAGAGATTTCCAATATATTCCTCACGTTGGGGTGGGGCAAGTTTAACCAACCATGGTCCTGAATGATAGCATCAAAATTTTACTTGTGTATGTTGCATGGAGCGAAGTCTACATTAAGAATATTAAAAAAAGCATTCATCTATTGCATTCTTGGTAGTTGACTTGCAACAAACTATGCAATTTTTACCGGAAAACACATACTGTATCGAAACAACTCCAACTTGGAACTTGGAAAATCCTGATATTCCGAATCTGAATTCCGATAACAGGCTAATTATGATTGCCGTTGGATATCTGAAGTTACTGGATATCTATCACGTAACAAAATACTTACGAGGTTAGGTAGACAATTATATAGCCTCATTATGTGGCAGGGGTGTCTACACAGGGTGGAGAATGTCGGCAAAAAAACATTCAACAAAGCCCTCACAACAGGCAGTCAAAACCCCGTGAAATATATAGGTTTCTACCGACATACCTCTGTAATGCCTCGGCCGCCAGGCTGCTGAGATTGATGTTTCTCAGTCTGCTGTCGTCACCGATCAGCTCGCAACTCGAAAGGTGATTCGCTGGGCACAGTCTGCTGTCATTGCTGACGAGCTCGCAACTAGAAAAATTATTCGCTGAGGCTAACGATATGTTATCGGTGCTATCGGTCCCACTTAGGGGCGAAAAAGGGGCTGGAGTAAAATCGATAAATCTGTGCTGGCAGGAGGATGCAGGAATAGTAGGCAGTACCGGAAAATATTTGGTCGTCGTAGATCAACGAAGGCGATTTGGGAAAAACAAATGATACGTGACGATTCAGGCCCGTGTCCTCTTTGACTGCACATATACAACTAAAATTCGAGATTTGACTACCCACACTCTCTTTAGCTCATTTTCCTTTGAAACCGGTAAAAAATATTGGGGGTGCAAATCAACATTGGGGAAGTGGGCAAATCAACATTGGGTGGGCCAGGGCCCTCTCAAAAGAATAGAAAATCGACACCCCTAGGGCGTACAGTACGTTTCTGTCATATTCCATTTGTGTTTGACTGACCCTTTGATGTCAGGTCGCCTGGTAATCTCTTAGATCAAGATGAAAGAGCATCCAATCATTTGCTGTCTTTGTTTTCATGATAAAAGTGCGATAACGTGTGTCAGGGAGTCTGCGTTTTTTTTTTGCGACCTAGTTTTAAAACTGTTCAAAATTTGTTGTCATTGCCTCTTGAGTGGGAGGTCAGGTCAATGAACAGTGAATATCACTTTCATCACATGTTACGCTGCAAAACTGAACGTTGTGTGTTTGCCATACGGAGTTACTATCAACGGGAACTGTGAAGTATTGTTGTCAGTACTGAAAGCGGTGACACAAATTTACCAAAGACCAGTTCAGGGTCATGTTTAATTCTGCAAGGTTAGTGATTTTACATGACCTTGGAGAGGTCATTCACCAATGAATCCCCGATATGTTGCCATCCATGGATGGAGATTTCCCAAACATTTCTGAGGCGGGGATTTATGTATGTATGTGTGTAGTGCATCTGACGTCCATCTTTTGTATGGCTGTTACTGAACTGCGTCATTAACATACGAATCACTGATGAGACACTGCAAGCTATAAGACACTGAAATAAGCAGGACACCGATAAAACATTACAAGCTATCTAGGTAGCAATCGACGATAAAAGATGAAAACGGGATGTATAAGAATATACATGTAAAAAACGGAATGTGTAAGCGATGAACATGCTACTGCTCGTTTCGAGCACCTAGTTCATTAACCCGTTCCCGACGGGGGAGGAGTGGTTGACCATCCCCCCTGAGGTTTTGCCAAGACTGCGAGAGAGCCAATGAATGCAGCGCCACGGACCTCTGTGTGCCTTTTGCTTAATAATTTTTACACTTTGTGTCAAAGTTTTAACCTCAGTGCGAGTCAGGTGTGTCACCTAGGTCAGGTCAATGGACTTATGTCCAAAAAAGTTTAGCGCCCTGTAACTTTTCGGAACACATGGTATCACAATAAATCCTTCAGGGGTTGGAGATCTTCATAATTGTAACAAATCTTCTATCTCAGATTTTCGGATTTTTTGGGCTATTGACCCAAGGTCAGACCTATTTTCAAGACATGTCGTTTTTCGGAATATGACGGGACCTTTTATAACATTTTTAGTGTGGGGTGATGCAGACATCCAGTTATCGTCAATAGACAATGGGTTTTATTTGATTTGCAGCCATTGACCTGAGGTCAGGTGACCAATTCTCAGCTTTTACTAGTCATGTTACGCTGAAGCAGTACAAAGCGCTGTAACCTGCATGATATTAGCATAGGCGTTACCAGGGACATGAAAAAGGGGGACTGTCATGGTCACATGTTGACCAGGCCATCTTACGACTTTTGACCTTAAATTGCTTCCAGCCAGCTCAGAGTCACATGGAATGATCTTGAGTGCATTTCATATTGTCTGGAGATGTTTCCAGTGATGTGAATATACTCTGTTTCTAAAATTCCATTTTACGGTTGTCGTGATATAAGGCAAGCGCACTGACATTTCAGATCACAGCTCCGTGACCCGACCTGATATCAGCCTGAAACTTGGTACACAAGGAGAGGGGCGTCCTTCTGTGTTGCATATGCTCCGAGTTTCGTATTTGGAAAGATGGCGCCAAAATTATTACTTCAAGACAAAATGTTGGCTTTTGACGTTAACCTAACCTTTTGAAGTGACCATAAATCAGTAAAATTATATTTATGTGTTTGCCGAACTATTTACGCATACATTTATACGAAGTTCTTAGTTCTATCTTAAAAACACTAATTTGGCAGCCATTTTCCTTTTACCTTCAGCGCTAAAAATGGCCTGAGGTGCCCCATAAACGTTGCCTGGCCCGCTCCTGAGCAAAATACAGTTGCAAAATTGTGTTGAAATGCGTAGAAAGGAGAGGTAGGAAAAGTGAGCAAGTTCCGTGAAACTACCCCGAAAACCCTGGAATTGGCAGGTGAAAAGCCCGGGAGGCGGATTCGCACCCCTTCTCACCCCACCCATCCCCCTCGCCGGGAATAGGATTAAATCACCAAGCTATTCTAGACAACACTTGGCCAGCTATTTCTGTCAGTGCTTTCTCCGTCCTGCAGGCCCAGCAGTCTTAGCATAAACTGTTCGGAATTTCATCTTGAAGTTGATAACGGCTTTGGTTATGTCTGTGTATGTATCAGACTATGTCACTGCTTTTGCTCTAGCGATAGTCCGAACCTCCCCAATTTTCCATATCTTTACATGACGTTCAAAGCAACTTCTTTGTAACACGCAGTGGTTACGGTGGCTGCCAAACTGAGGAAAAAAAGAATATCCAGATCCTCGACGTCAGGAGCTACCACTAAGATCATGTTTTGAGAACGTTACGATAACAACAGTCTTGTAGATAAGCACGCGCCGCGTAAGAAGGTTTCACGCTAACGCGCACTCGTCCAGTCTCGGAAAGGGAAATAGCAGAAGACATGAAATTTGATGGAGAGGTTAGTGTCATAACGATTTACATTGGATGCAATTCTCACGATCCTAGGTCAATATCTTCAAGGTCAAATGGAGTCGAAAAGGTCAACGTTGAACACTTACTCGGCCCGCACAGGCCATTCCGTACGGCTTTTCGAACGAAACGGGAAAAGTGTGTTTCTTTGAGCGTTAAAACGTGGAATACGGCAATTTCCGCTCATCTGGCGTCTTCACGTAGGATTTTGGGTTGAGGTCATGTCAGGTCATTAACTTTTGGCGTCATTTTTCATCTTTTGCAGGTCAGGTTTCCAGTAACACGGGATGCTGATGTACTTGAGGGCAAATAAGGGCGCTAAACGCATCTTTTGGCGCATTTTCAGTGAAGATAGCCAACATCAGTATGTTTGGTCACTTCTAGCGTTTACTGACCTCCGCAAGGTAAAAGGAAATGAAGCGAGGCATTGACCTTGGATGAAGTTTTTTACCCATAGTAAGTTTTATATGAACTATTTGCGCTAAACTCGTTTCGTTATAATGAACCAAATTACACGATTTGACTGCTATAAAACGTAAAAGTTATATATGTATATATGCATGTATGCACACACGCACCTATATATATATATATATATATATATATATATATATATATATATATATATATATATATATATATATATGCGGGTCAGTGTGCTAAACGTGTTTTTATTAGTGTCTTTGCATGGCCATTTAATACAAATCGACATGCTGCACAGCAAATCTGGACCAGGTTGCAAAATAGTTAACCTTGACCTGTGATGACCTTGCCCTTCCCTGACCCTGGAATATATACTCGTAAGCTTATCAATGTGCGCATCCGTGTTTTCATTAGGGTCTTTGAATGCATATTGCGATGTCGGCTGATTATGTTCAAACAGCAATCCTACGTAAAACGGCAGTCCTTTCGTAAAGTTCCCATTTGTCAACGACAGCCGTTATGTTCGTGATGTTTGACTTCAAATGCTGCAGAATTCAAAGCTTTCCGGCCGATTTTCGAGTTTTTTGCGTCAATCGACCAGTTATTCTATTGCCATAAATGTCGCAAAGTAGCAGTGATTAGTGTCGATCAGTTCTCGAGATTTTCAAGAAAAACGGGTGGAGGGCGTAAAAGTGCCCCCTCCAGTGCGCGTGTTCCCGCGTCGCCGTTGGCTAGGTTATCATAGACGACTAGTGTCTAGTCACGCTGCCATACTACTGTTTTTTCGTCTTTTTCACAGTTGATGGAACTGAAGACTAATTAAACGTTTCGTGGATGCCGGGGTACTTCCTTGATTCATTTTCTTGCCTTCCTCTTGTCTTCTTTTCCGGAGTGGTGCATGATGGCTGATGGAAATGTGCACGGCAGTGTGAATTGAGCGATTGACGGACGGTTCTGGTATTTCTGGCTAAAACACACTACGCACAAGGTTTTGTGATTTTCCCAGCGCATAAAGCTTGTTGAGGGTTGAATAAAGCCAACCAGCATTTGGGGCCAAAAGTGAGCAGATGGTTAGATAGCTATTCTTTTACGAATTTGAAAGATAGGATAGATCGAAAAGGGTGACAGTTTTCAGCTGACAGAATTTATTCTTTCCACCGCTTTTAGTAAATGTCTGACCGCTCCGTCGAAATCTGACTGCTTTTCTGGTAACCTCACCAAAAATGCCCATTCCTGACCTTTTTGGTTCAGCTGACCGTGCTAAAGCATGTTTCAACCACCTTAGCTTTATTTGTAGCATATTTGCAAATCATGGTATAAATTATGGCATATTTCATATAATAACGCATAAAACTGATCTGTTAACTGTGTCTCTGGTGTGCAGCAGTGACGACGTTGGTAAATGAAGGGAGATAACAAGAAGGGAAAGCTTCCTCCTGTCTCAGAAAAGCTTGATTCACATCAGTCATTTTGTATCGTCTGTATTTAATTCTTATCACACAGCGTTTAAACTAGTTTCCAATGATTGCCAGCCGTGGCGGCGTCAGGCCAGCGGGAGACAACAACCGTTTTTAGTCCCTTCTTTCCCTTCATTAACATTGGGGTAATGTTAGAATTGTGTTGTTTGTTTTGTTTTGGCCAGCTAAGCCCTAGTTGTTCACAAAAGCTAGGCGATAAGACAAAGATGAAAAGACTGACCGCAGAGCACTGCAGACTGCAGTAAGACAAAGCATCACGAAGGGAAGAGACATTCACAATTTTTTTGGCTCTAAGCCACCTTCAGGTGTTACGGCGAGGGTGAGAAGGAAAGCTAGGTGCGATGAACAGTCATCTCCGGAGCAAACTGGTTCGTTTTCAAAATGTTTTAGTCGTTCTACGCTAGGAGGCCGTTTGGTCGCTGTCCAGTCAGAGCTCGCTGGTGGACTTGTTTGGCAATGTTGTTGTCGTGCGGGCCAGGAAGATGTCTGTATGTTGGATCCTTGCGTGCGGTCTCTGATGTCAACAGATTATGCCAACTTCCGACCAGCACCGTTTTCGTTGGTTTTTATTTGGGAATCCTGAATGTTCTAGGAAGCTCCATCAATGTAGTTCCTGGAAGTTCCTAATGTGGTCCCCAAGAGGCGTGTTCCGGGTACGGTGTGGGGCGTCCAGGAGACCTTCTTAGATGCAACAGTCACCGTAAATCCCGACAAATCGTAACAGATTGGACCCTGCTATCAGCCAATGACGGCACGCATTTTAATGGCTTATCAAGTCGGCTCACGCCATGCACGTGAAGAGGTCGGTTTGGGATGCCCAGATCAAACGGATCATAAAATTGTTCTCTGACCTTGGCATTCGGAGCCACAGCACACCAAGGACATTCAAACGTTTCCTCTGCAATGACTTTCCAGGACACGTTACTCCAGCAACCGTATACATCATCCTAAAACAATAACGCGATTTTACACAGCATTCCTACCGCCAGGATTTCTTGAGATCAAATCTAGGTTCGGTTATCGTCAGGACGGTTTAAATGCGTCCACCCAGCAGACCATGGACGTCGGCAAGGAGTCAAAGAGGCCAGGCGCTCCTTTGGGATTATAAATTTTACGCTGCTTTAGGCAGGAAAATGAACTAGGCAGAATATTGGGACCTACAAAAGCGGGGCAGAAATTCGAAACGTTTTCAGTTTAAGGGGAGAGGGCGCAGACTTTTCTGGACCCATCGTTGGAGAAACTGTTGTTGCGCCTATGATTTGACGTATCATATATGCGATATATTATCTCATTCATATGCCTCCCTGGGTATAGAACAGGGACAAATTTCATAAGAAAAAATAAATTCATGAAACTTAAAATGCAACAGTGGTAACGTATTTATACAGTACTTTATTTTATAAACAAGAAAACACATGAACGGATCAAAATCATGGTTTGGAATTCCACACTAATGATTTTATTTGTCATGGAAACATTAAAACCAAAGATATACGTAATTACGCCCCTACATGCATGGCACTCAAGCACTGCTTATGCTTCCTTACTTAGTCCTTTTCTTGGGAAGCAGCTTCAAGAGAAGGCCGACGGGAATGACTTAAGACCTCGTTGAAGGTTAACTGATTCATTCTTTGCGCTGAACCGATCCCTGCACCGGCGACACTCGGGATAGCCTGGCCGAATCAGACCTGTGATCGTTACTGAATACCAGACGACCCCTTCACCGGAGACGCTCGGGATAGCCTGGCCGAATCAGACCTGTGACTGTTACTAAATAACAGGCGACCCCTTCACCGGAGACGCTCGGGATAGTCTGAGAGGATCAAGCTTGTGGTCATTGCTGGATACCAGGTGGCTACGTCCAGTGGCGTAGCCAAGGGGAGCCAAAGAGGCCATGCCCCCTCCCCTTCTGGAGGCCAAGCGGACCCCCCTGGGGCCGAAGGCTCAGTTCTTTAGATAACGTGTTTAGATAGTTAGATAGTTAAATTCTTTAGATAACGTGAGACGCCCGTAAGGCGTCTTACACTATCCGAAACACACAATTAAAGTAAAATAAGAATATTTTAATCATTAAGGAAGGCTTACGAATCTAAAGAACACGTACTCCGAATATAAAAGAAGGTTTTGTGTGTTATGAAGAGAGGACCGTGGTCTGAATGAGCGTTTAAGGGCCCTGCTAGCTTGTAGGAGAGTTCACTGCTTCTCTGGGGAGGGCAGTGATGGCTCTGGATCTTATGGCCCTCTGCCGGCCCATAAAGGGCCCCGGTCAGCCTCTGGAGGTACCTCCTTTCGATCTGGAAGAATGCCCCTGTCCTTGCTTCCAGAGGTCGACAGGGGCCGTTTACAGGTGGACAGGGTGCCCTCTACAGAAGGCAGTCTGTAGAGGGTACCTTAGGCACCTTCCTGGCCAGCAGGGGCTCCTAAACGATCATTCAGGGGCCCCTGTTTTCCTGTAAAAATATCCCTGTCAACCTGTAAGAGGCACCCACCAGGTCGGCAGGGACCTCTTTACAGGCGAGCATGGGCTCCCTTCACACGTTAGCGGGGTCCCTTTACAAACCGACAGTAGTTTTAGCCATGGGGCCCCAATGATTACGAGGGCCAAGCGCGTACCCAAAGGGGAACAATTGGGGCGATCGCCCCCTCCCCCTGAGGCCTGAGAAGGGGCGCCTGTCAGATTTAAAAGGAGTCCCGAAGGAGCCCTGTATGAGCTTCACGCTCTGTAAGAACCTGGCAGGCTCTTGATGCAGTCAGGAAGGCCTCCTGGAGGGTTACATGACCTCTGAGACACATAGAGGGCCCCTGAAGCTCCCAAAAGGCCCCTGAGGCCACAACAGGGCCCCGACATGGCAGAGTGTCCCTGAGACGGCCAGATGGCTCATATGACTCCTGAGACGGCCAAGATGAGGACTGTGTCCCTCGGGGGCCCCTATGAGCAAAAAGCTGAAGGTTCTTGATATAGTCAGAGGGCCTCCGGGAGGGTTAATGAGTCCCTGACACAGTAATATGGCCGCTAATCTGGGAAGAAGGGTCCTTGAAACTCTTGACGGGCCCCTGGGACCGCAAGAGGCCCGAATACGGCAAAGGGTCCATGACACCGCTAAAACTGCAAAAGAGGCACCCGAGACGGAAAGAACTGAAGAAGGTGCCTAGCACGGCATAAGGAGACACCCTGGTCAGCCAGAGCGGCCCCCTGAACGGGAATTCGTCGGTGACCTACTTAACCTCGTGAGAAGCCACAAATGGGCTACACTGGTCTTTTTGAAACCTTGAGGGGTTTTTGATGCTGTCGTGGGCTTCCGAGAACGTCAGGTGGTTTCTGAGACGGCAAGATGGGTCCGTACACCGCAGATGACCCCTGAGACAGCAAAAAAGGTCGCAGGGCCCCTGCGGGGAAAAGACGATAAGAGGACCTCTGAGACGGTATTTGGGTTTTAGGGGGGCGCTTGACGGCCAGAGGGTCTCCGAGTGTTATAATCGGGCTTCCGGCACGGACAAGGTCCCCCTGAGACTGCCAGTGAGGCCCCTGAAGCGCCAACAAATGAACTTTGTTGCGGCTAAAGGGGCCCTAGTAGACTGCCAGATATACGTCATGAGAATAACAGAGTAAAACCCCTGATACAGCCATGGGGACCACCAGAGACGTTCAGGGGGTCTATGACACTGCACAGGGGCCCTGAAATTGCCAAAAGGTCTTTTGGTAACTGCCAGGGGACCCCTGAGATGGCACAAATGTTTCCCAGAGACGATAAGCTGGGTACCCAGGACCACCGGGGTCCACTGAGACTGCTAGAGAGGGGTCTTTGAGACCGCTAACTAAAAATCCCTAGCAACAGGGCCTCCTGGGACGACAAGAGAGACCCCTGAAACTACTAGACCTTGAGACGTCCAGACTGCTCTTGAAACGGCAGAAGGACCTGGAGGACTGCCAGAGGCGCCTTTGTTGCGACAGGGAGAGACTTACAGAGGACCTTTTTTAGAACTTGAGGGCTCCTTCGACGGCAAAAATGTCCCAGGGACGACAGGAAGGAACCCGAGATGGCTTAGGCGTCCCTGAAACTGCCACAGGAGTTCCTGAGACTGTCCGAGGTGCCTCTAAAACTGCGACAGGAACGTCTGAGACGTCCTGCGGGACACACGAAACTGTAAAAGGAGCCTGAGACCACTAGAGGATCCTGGCACGGCAGACGGCCCGAGGCCACCAAAGTGCTCTGTAACTGCAAGAGAGAACCTAAACTAAGCTGAAAAAATCCCCAGAAGCTACTGGATGGGGGCGGGGACGGACGGGCTCCTGGACCAGATACAGACAGGACATTTGAAATGGAGCGCGGGACGGGGCTGCCTCAAATCTTGCCGTGTTTATCATATTTCGGCCATTTTGTTCGGTACCAATACTCAGAATTTTCCCAAATAAGGTGATGCGTTTGAATTTTGTCTGTCATCTTATATGGTAAAAGACAAAACTACATCATTTTCCACATCTGAAGGTCAAAAAATGTGGGCCCCGCGCTGACCATTCGCACCCACACCCCTCCGCCTTGGTGAAATCCTTGATCCGCCCTTGGCGAGGACCCCCATTGGTTACGAAGGCTTCCTTGGTCCGATTTGCCCCCCCCCCCCGGCGGAATCCTGGCTACGTCCTTGGCTATGTCCATTTTTTCTCGGCAGTAGCATAGCCGTGGGGAGGAGGAGGGAGCGGGAGAACGAGGGGTGTTTGACCCTCGTCCCTTTAGGGCAAATTTTTCTGAGAAGTGGCTTTTATCATGGCCAGTTCATTTGGAAGATAAAAATGCATAAAGAATTAAAAAGAAATGCTCTTCTATTTTCAGAACATCCAGATGCGTGATTAATGGGTCATTTTTCATGTTTGCAGTGAAATGCAAGAATAACACGAAGTCTTATGATTTAGCCTTGGCCAGTCCCACTTATCAAAATCCCGGCTACCGTACTGCTTCTTGGACTTGCTCCCGGGAAAGCTCAAACGTTTTCATAATCTCCTTGCTTTATCTACATACATAATCCTTGACGGTCCGCCGCGTCTTGTGTGGCATGTGCTCTGTTGCTTCATCAGACTTCATCTGCTCCTTAGAAAACCAGAAAATTCCCCCTCCTCGGCGTAGCGTATCCGCCTTTGAACATATGGCGGCTCGGACCGGCCCGCCCCGCTGTAGAAGGTGACGTCATTGTGACGTCACCTCCGGCCGGCCTCGGCGGAGGCGTATATCTAGCCCGTACGGAACCCAGTGCCAGCGGAGAAAGCTTGTGGAGCGCATGCGTCCGCTGATCGACCGCCACAGCTCGCAGGCGCGCGTCTCAGTGGATCTGGACTCTTGCATGGGTAAGTGTATGACGCTCGGTGCTCCCTGGTGTCACGCGGTCTTGACAGGTCGGTCACTAAGAAAGCCCAGGGACTGCGCAGTGGTTGCGAGTGAAGGTGTGTTTGTGGTGTTTTTGTTGAGGGTGTGTTGTGGTAGCGGCTCTTGAGAGGCTTACATTCCGTCTGGCCGTGGAGCACTTGCGTTAAGCAAAGCCACGTTTATAATGATGAAGCTCAGGCAATACAAAAGCTCGGGAAGTGTACTGCAGCAAACATATATATATATATATATATATATATATATATATATATATATCGTTTCGTTTTCTGTCTAGGAAGTAGGGTGTGGCTCATTTTTCAGTGCTGCGAGCTGATTTCTACTGACGTCCTTAAATTCGATGCTGCTGGCGCGCGTATTGATTACGTGGTTGTGCCACGTGTGGTCTGTGCCCAGCTGTTTTGCGTTTCCTTCGGCGCGAATACCTTATTGCGCAACAATAGGAAATCCGGCGAGAAGGACTTGCATATGGCATGTCGCTCCATTGTGCATACATGAAGGCTCCATCACACTACAAAGCAGGGTTGTGTTTCCTATCTCTCTGTGGGTTCCTCGGCACCCATTAAGTGGAAATGGGCACCCACAATACGACTAGGGCACCCATAACTAAAAGTCTGTTTAAATATTGAAATATAGCTACATTCTCAGGTTATGATATTAACCACCTAAAATCAGCTTTACCAGCAATAATCGGAACTTATTTACTCTACTGTCACTCACCAATGCTTTTCCTTCCACTCCCCAAGTAACATTATGTCAAGCCAGGTCCTGGAGCGAGGTCCTCCATAAACACGCACACTGGAACGAGGTCTTCTTGTGCCCCCAACACTTTTTCTTGAAAATCTCGAGAACGGATCGGAGCTGGTTGCTGCTACCTTGTGATATTTATGGCAATTGAATAGCTCGTCGATTGATGTAGAAAAATCGAAAATTGGCCGGAAATTTTTGAAGCTTCAGGCATTTGAAGTCAAGCAAACATAGCTAAAATAACGGTTGTCGCTGGCAAATGGGAACTTTTGAAAGGACAAGCGTTCTAACTAAGATTACCGTTTAAACACAATCAGGCAACGTCATTCGGGCATAAGTGATGTATGTACCAAAACCAAAGTGGGTTTCAATAAGAGTCAAGGTCATCAAAGGCCAAGGTCAGTCAGCTTGTGACCTGGTCCAGATTTGCTTCGCACCACGTCGGTTTGTATGAAATATGCGTTCAGAGACCTTAATAAAAACACGTGTGCGCACACTGATACACTTACATATACCAGGGTCAGTGAAGGCCAAGGTCATCAAAGGTCAAAGTCAAATATCTTGTCACCTGGTCCAGATTTGTCTTGTGACATGTCGATTTGTATGAAACTCGCATTCAGAGATGAAATGAAATCACGTATGCGCACATTGATAAGCTTCTGTATACCAGGGTCAGTGCAGGTGACGGTCAAAGTTCAGAAGTAACTGTTTTACGACCTGGCCCAGATTTGCTTTGTAATATGTCGATTTGTATGAAATACGCATTCAAAGATCCTACTATAAACACGTTTGACACATTCATACTCATATGTATATAAATATATATATATATATATATATATATATATATATATGCATACATAAATATAAAAGCTGGAAGTAACCAAATGTACCGATGTTGGTTACTTTCACTGAAATTATGCGGAAAGACGCGTGTAGCGCCCTCATTTACAGTCAACCTATCCCGTGGTGATCGAAATCTGATCTGCAAAAGACGAAAAAATGACGCCACAGGTCAATGATATGGCATGACCTCGGCTCGAAGTCCGCAATCAAGACGCCAAATGAATGGAAGTTGTCGTATTCCACGCTTTAACGCCCAAACAAGCACCCTTTTCCCCTTTTGCTTGAGAAGTCGTAAGGAGTGGCCTGTACGGGGCGAGAAAGTGCCCAAAGTTGACCTTTACGATCCTATTTGACATTAAAGATATTGACTTGGGTTATGAGAATCACACATAATGTAAATTGTTATGGCCAAACTTTGTCCATAAAACTTCATGTCTGTACCTCTTTCCGTTTCCGAGATCGGAGGGGGAACTTTTGTGCCCCCCTTTTCAGTGCGCGTTTTTGCGAAATATCTTCCACTGCGCGGGTTAACCCGACAACACCTACCATGTTATGGTACCCACGACCCCCTGGGTAGTATCAAAAGGACACCCCCATGCTATCTCGAGAACTAATCGTCGGATCTGAACCGGTCTGCCACCAATCGATAGCCCTGAGTCTTACGATTCAGAAAATACTATGTTGTCCTTGGTCACATGACTGATGTCGTCACAGGTCACGTACAAGGCATGACGCGTCGTTGGAAAAACTGGCGTCGGTTTGTACATCATATCGTCGGCAATATTGGCCCTAGAGCCTTCAGATGGTTATCAAAGGAAAGGTTACGTTCTTCTGCACCAGAATCATGCCAAAATGTCCAAAAATGTCGGGTCAAGGCCAACCTAGGTCCGGTGAAACATTGTTTTTAACTTACTTGCCGAGGATCGATACTTACTCAGAACCGTTTTTATCCACGTGACAAAAAGGGCTGAAGTGAAACCTTCTGATAATCAGTTTTGCATTACTTGCTTTTTATCCAGTCAAGGTCAGTCTAGGTCAGGTCAGATAAGTTTCCGTTACTCTTTCTGAGAAAGAGCAATAACTACTCGCTGGGACTCTTGACTGCGTCAAGTGTGGAACTGAAATAATATCTCATGATAATAAATCTGCGCTTTTTGCTCGTTACCGAGCCAAAGTCCAGCCAGGTCAGGATAGATAGTCATTTTTTTTACTAGGAACAATAATTCCTTTTTGCTGCTGCTGAACGATCTTCCACAGACAATGTTTTTTCACTTCGTTTTAACATCCACCTATGACGTGACCTTACATGACCTTGCGTTGATTTGATAAACCTTACTAAGAGACGCATATAGATTTGCTTCTCTGGCTTGAACGATAGGGAAAATCATCGGCAACCACTTCTATCACCCACCATGCAGACCAGTCTAATTGTCATCATGCGTGTGACCGAGCATGACCTCTAATGCTGACGTTTCGCGGCTGCAAATCCTGTTGGGGACCGTGTCCCATGTAAATCGAAACAATCCATGCATTATATTCGTGAATATTGTACAAAAACGGCCCACGTTCGCGCCACCGCCCGAAGACGCGAAACATGCCTGCAACGGTTCACATATGTCATGTTTCCATGACCTGATCTAGTATGGGAAGGATTTTGACGTTAAAATATGTGCAAGGCATTGATAAATACGCACTGAAAATTTAGTTGGGCTGGCTCTAACGGTTTAGAAGTTTTTTCAGGAAAAAACCGAGGGGGCTGCCCTATGTGACACCTCCTCAAGCGGTGCCGGGGTAAAGAGCGTGGATCTAATGAAATCGTGCTTTTTAACCGTATACGTACAACTGAAGGGGATATTTTTACGAATCAAAGCTGCCAACTCGCTCTCGTTTGTTCATATCTTACTGGGGTAAGTACGCTGGCTGTCAGCTCAAGTTTCGTGTATTTACCCCATTTTTTTCAACACTAAAATCACCGATAAAACGTTAGCGTATCGTTAGCCCCCGAATTTCCCCGAAGTACGCATTACGTTAATAGGTCGAAATACGTTAGTGTTGCTTGCCAAAACAATCGTCGCTGCCGTTTATAATTGCGTCTGGTACAGTACGGCAGAGTGATGGGTAAGCATCGGGCGCGTCCAAAGTTTGCCTATGTATTTTCCACTCGCTGATTCGTTCCTGTCTCTAGTACTGTGTTACTGTATTTCGTGCACCGATAGCACTGTCGATGAATGCAATGACTAAAATACGTGAAATATTGGTCTATGATGACCGAAATGCACCTTTCATTCACATGATATTTGATAACCAATCCTCAGTATGCCCGCATAATGTTTTGGGGATACTCAAAACACAGATATATTCCGTTTAAGGATGTCTCCGCCATAAATCCATCCATGATTTACGTAACATATCCTTCTGCAAGTGATTTCCTATAATGCCTTTTTTAAATTCATTCCTCTAAACTTTGGGCATAAACACTTGTTACGACCTTCCCCCCCCCCCGTATGTATGTCTGAATGTCCTCATATGCGTTTTGGGCACCCACAATCACTTTTCAAAAAACACACTCATGCTACAAAGGAAATTTGCAGACGACATCGACACTGTTTACGCGAGTACGCATCCCCCGAGGAATGCCCATTCTAATCAGCCCTGACGAGGTTTCGGTGTTTTGCAGTGAAACAAAAAATGGTGGTTATGAGCTCCCGAAAATTTTGCTCATGATAATGGGAAACAACCTTCTTTAGGCTAGCGAAAGCTGGGAGCTACAGGAGAGCCTAAGAGATATGTAATAATATTTGACGCAACGTTTCGACTCCTGACATCTTCATTAGTGGAGATAATTTAATATTTCATTGTTTTCCGAAGCCTGACGCACAATGCCTCTCTTGAAACTTGCACTGGTAAGTTCAAAGCATACATATCTGATGTGTCTCAGTTCAGATGGAAACGGAAGTGGCATTCAGGTTGTGCCGAGGCCCACACCTGAGCCAAGCAATACCCAATGTTGAAACAAAGCGTTGCAGCGATGCCATATTGCGTAACAGTTCCCGGTGACCCTGGCTTGGCGCCAGCACGCCCCGATGACGACATACACTTCCGACAAACAAAGCCCTTCGCCACGAACAAAGCCCTTCGCCACGAACAAACGCCTGCCATTCAACCGGTTTTATCCGGTTTGGACAAGTGGAGGCGGCCGCCCGGGACAGCCCGCTGATGTCAGCTGCGAGTAGACCGCAAGCTGAGCGTGCCAGGCGAGGCCGAAAATACCGCTGTCAAAGGACGTAACCACTGTCGCATGACGTCATATCCATGACGCAACGTTACGTCACTCCAAGGTCGGTGCCTTCCACGAAGCAGGCAAGCCAGTTCCGAAGTCTACTGTTGCAGGATCCTTACGCAGTCATTGGATGCTGTGGTGGTCCGGGCTAAGATACTGACAGTTTGTAACCATGGGGGTTCTCAGTTTACCAGCATTAATGTGTCTGTCCGTAATGCTGCAGGAACTTTTTGTATTTGTTGGACAACTCTGCGCCAGTTCCGTATCACACTCGTTGAGGTAGTTGCTAATAAATGTAACCAGTCGAGAACAGCGCATTTACATAATACGACTGCCGCCACCTTTGGGATGGCTGATATTTTCATAGGGGTCCTAGGAGTCAAGTGGCCGAAAAATGATAATGCAAGAATTAAAACATGTTGTTGCCCAAGCCCAGTTTAACCTAACATATGGCAAAAGGTAATCAGTTTTTGTTTTATTGAGTTTTATCGTTGTTGTTGGGCCCGCTGAACAGTGTGGCTAAGCTACTGGCGACTGCCGCCATTTGCCGTTACCCAGTCCCCTGTTCTCAGTGCGTCTGACTCGTGGTGACCATGCTGTGGGAACGTGTTGGTCTAACCGCGCCGGCGCGTTTCAGAGCGTCACAAAGTCGTCGCCAGCACAGCATGCACGAGGGAACGGGAAGGCGTGGTGGCCGAGCCCGGCTGGGGCCAGGAGGAGACGGAGGCGCTCGAGTCGGCCTCCAACCCCGGCCGCTGGGGTGCCGAGTGGCCCAGCTGACTCACTGGGGCGCCTTCTGAACCCGGTCACGCCCCTGCCGGGGCGTCGGACGGTCCGGCCAAGCTCTGGCCCGACTCTGACTACTTCTCGGCGTCGTCCGAGGATGACAGGTGAGCCGCACGCACGCTCCGGAGTCGGACAGGCAGGGCTGTGGTCCCCGTGGTGACGGGTCTGGCGCAACGTCAAGAGGTGATAGTCAGTGTTTTCGCAAAAGACATCTCTAGAAAACACCAGCTTGCGTGGATCGTGTTAGTTCGGCCGTTGTCTTGTCTTCATTAACCGTGGTTCTGACTTTGAGAAGAAAAATTACACGTCGTCTTGATAAAGGACTCGCGATTACAGAAAACACGTGACAAATGGATGAAAAGCTGTTAATCAGGGATCTGCCTATTAAGGTTTACCGACGATTTTTGTTGCCAAAATCCATCGTTTTTGAGCCGAACCGAATATCTCCGTGCACCGGGGCGCGGAGCGTTGGGCGCGGCGCTTGATAAGTTCGCCCGTGTCGCCAGTGACGCCGAGCCCTGGCCGGGCCCGGCGCCGGGTGGCTGGCCGGCCGGCTGGCCGCTGCCAGCGCCGCGCTGGTCGCTGCCGCCGCCGCCGCTCCACTTCGGCAGTACGGCCTCGCTGGAGGCGTTCGCCGACGAGCTGGGCCCACTTCTTGCCGACAACCTGGCACGGCACCGCTACGACGGCCTGGACGTGTTCCTGCGTTTCCACCGCGCGCACCGGCGCTGGGCGGAGTCAAGCGGCGGCGACGCGGCGTTCGAGCGCTGGCGACGCCGCTTCGTTGTGCTGCCGACGCCGGACCACCTGACTTGCGTTGGCCTGTCGTACGACGTGCTGGAGCGAGTGGCGGCCCGGCCCGACACGGTCGCTGACCACTTCTACCTGGCCTCGGCGGAGGAGGTGAGTGTGGGCCGCGCCCGGGAAGCCTGCCTGGTTTCGATTGGCTCGTGATATATCTCTCGGCGATCTGTCGTTTGACGCATTTCTAGCAGGCAGCTTTGCGCGACGGTATCCCGAGATCCACGTATGTCGTACTTCGTAGACCCGGTGTTAGTACCGGCGACTGAACGGCGCGAGACGCAGCAAAGCTGGCGGTAGTGCTCCCCCATGGTAGCCATCTCCAGGCCGCTCCCCGCCCCTCCTCGTCCGCTCCTTCTACCAGTGACAACAGCTCCTAGTGTGACCCTGTCTGCCCCGCAGGAGGTGGACGAGGTGGAGGAGTACGTGTCTCAAAGCCGGCCGCCGGACAGGAACGAGAACGACCACTGTCTGGTGGCCTGCCAGTTGACGGTGGCCGGCCGGCACGGCCTGCTGCTGCTCGATCCTGGCTGTCACGTGCCGCGGGTCGTCGTTGTCATGGCCGACGGCCTGGCACCCCACACGGGTGAGATCAACCAGCACTGCGCCTCCTGGAGATAATGGTGTAACCTTTATGGGGTGTTGATAGTCGCCGTCTCTATGAAGGAAGATTGCGTAGCCAGGGTGAAATATCTCGTGGTGTTTTTTCTGCAAAAACACCATGGTGGGAATGCAGATTGTCAGCGCTTTCTTTTCTATCGTGGCTGCCTCGGTTGACCTCCGTGCTTGGGCTACAGCGCCATGAACAATCTGAACTAAATAGCAGTGAACGTTTGGATTCGCCTGCGCACAACTATCTCATCGTCTTGCAGGACCGTTTGAAATGGACTGTCTGTCTGGCTACTTGACACACGACTACAACCTGTCCACCAACGGCAAATTCGTCATCAACACAGCTCGCAAGACGACGCCGGCCGGCGTGCGGAGCGTGGAGCGCAGCTGCATCTTCACCGGCGGCCGCTTCGAGAACCCGTACGACTTCGCCGAGTACCGCAACATCTTCCACACGCTGCGCTCGCTGGTACGGCGCTCGCGCGACGGCCGCCTCCTCTGCGGCCTGTACTTCCCGCTGCGGCGGGCCGAGGAGGCGGCCGTCACCGTGTTCTGGCACGCAGAGGCCGGCGGCCGGCTGCGGCTGCGGTTGCCGCTACCGGCGCTGGCCGAAGGCCAACTCAACGAGCAGCAGCGTCACGCCCTGCAGGAGACTGGCCGCCAGTTGCTGCTGCCGCCGCAGCAGTGGCAGAGCCTGCTGAACGACGTGGTGGACGCCATCAGCGATCGCGTCTTCATCCGGCGCGTGCTGAGGGTGAACGAGGATATCCTGCAGCTCTCCATCGACAACTAGACGACGCTGGCGGCGCCATCTTTATGGGAAATCGGCAACTCGCCGTGGTGTGGCTTCTGATCGGTTGGCCACCGCTCTCATAGCCATATGGTATTATGAAGAGCGCGTATTTTTTGCCTTCTGTTTGCGGTTGAGGTCTGCTTCTCTCGTCTAACTATTATTGCTTTACGTTGTCGTATAAATTACAAACTTAATTAAACGGTGTGCTGTGACCAACAAATACAATCGGTGTTTTTCTTTGACAACATCACGAAAAATGTGCCGTCCAAATACACCAGTACGGCCTTCCTCGCTGTGTTCACTGAGTAACTCGGAGTGACTGTGTGACGACCACCAGGAGCGGCTCCGTCAGCTCGGGTGCTTCACTTTTTTCGTTCCGAAGGTACACTGACGACAAACATCAGACAGTTATCTGCTGCAGAGGTGCACAAAACGTCAAAATCGTCACCTACCAAAGCTAAACTCCGAAGTTTGTCACATTTCCAACGCAGCCAAATTTGGTCCCACCAGTCGAAACTGTTCATTAACCCGTCTCGTACCAGTGGCCATCTTCCCTGCACCGAGGTGGGGGTTTGGACACCCCCCTCTAACTCGCGAACCATGTACTGGAGGAAAATGAAAGATACATCATTGGAAAGCACTTGAAGGGTACAGCTCAGAATCGGTATCATTTTTGAGAAATGCCCGAAACTGTGAGGAAATATAACCGAAAAATTCCAAAATTTGTTTTTTTTTCTTTCTTAATACCTCAGCAACTAATTCACATTTTGTCCCAAATTATAACTTACACGATGGCTTATAATACGCCAAACAATCTTTTTAAGCAAATTTGCCTCTTTTTGACCTTCAGCGCGAGTTGAGTCAGGTCACGCCATCGTTCCAAACTGGCACATTTGTAAAATGTACGGCCTCTTTTTCATCTTATTCATAAGCATCTTTTTATGACTTATTTGTTTTTAAGAGGGTCCTCGTGGGATACCCAAGCAACCTGAGATACCCGAACACGATTTCAGGTTGAACCAAAGATCAGCTGAGGTCAACTAAGATCATATTGTCAAATGAAAGGAATCGAAAACTTTACAATCTTAGCGAGGTCTATGTGGTAAATGAAATATTTCTCAGGGTTCAGGAATGGTCAGTGGAGACCAAGAGAGATCATATGAGGTCACCAGCTGACGGCCTCCGATGCCATTCGATGCGCCTGACGTGGGGAGGAATAAGTAAGGTACACATTGCGATACAGAAATCTCCTTTTTCTGGAACCTTCTTGTCGCAATTTACCTCCAGCATTGTTTTTACACATCGCAAATACCCATTCAAGGCCAAAACAACCTCTTTAGTATATTGCTCAGGTCAAAAAGGGTCAGTGACCTCAAATGACTTCTAGCGACGTCGTTGTGCCCTTCACTGTGAGATAAGATTATTTTGGGTGCTAAATTCGAATCCAGCATCTATTGTAACCCTATACAGCTGCAAATTACTAATGCTGGGCAAAAAATTTGAGTTGTATGCAACTATATTGGTGGGTCATGACCTTAGCCAAGGCCATGGGTGCTCTGGTGACATGATGGTATGATATGTGAGGGGTCATGCTTGTGATAATATCTGAGCATCACAATTCCGTTAGAATCCGTTAAAAATTGGACAGCATCAGAAAAGGGATAAAATTGGCCTGAACACTGACACTGAATTTTCCGAAAAATTTGCGGTGTGCAAATGGTACCTTTTATCATATGCTAGAGCTGCTCTAGGTTTAAGCAAACTCAGTCCAACCCTGAAAAGGTGTAGGGGGCCGAAGTTTTTTGGAGGTAGATCTCTTTAAACTGGCCTAGGTCAGTGAACTGACCTGATCCAAGGCTGAGCTTCTGGTAGGATATGTGTAATGAATGGTAGAAAAGGTGCTGCGAATTTGTCAATTTTTTTCCGCTATGGCGGAAAAACCTGAGGGATTCAAATACCCCCTGGAGTGGGTAGGGTTAGTCGCCTCCTTCCAGACTCTGTGCTTGGAGCGGCCAGCGTACTTACAGCGATTCTCATACTGCGTACCTGACATATGTATTTCCCTCGAATTATGACTGTTTGTCACACGTCTCCTATGATTTTAGCCAATATCATCCACTCTAGTAGGCAAGCTGGCAGATTTGTACATCTCATATCTACTGGATCTCATTCCAATCCTCGTCCAGGCACTCCTGATTGGAACTACAACGCGTTTGAGAGCGATGGGGGGGGGGCAGGCGAGGGCGAGTGTCGTCCCGGTTCATCTTGATGGAGACGAGTGCTCTACATGGCGCATTTAGAAGCAGTGAAACAAGTAGAAATCAATATAAATAAACATGAATCGATAAAAACGCGTCGAAGTCACGTCAGAGTTTCAAAAAGAAAACGGCACGGCACGGCAGGCGCAGATCTATGGTACCGCTCAGTTCTGGCAAGATGAGCTGTCCTTTGTGCCCCAGCAAAAGAGCACAGTGACCTTTCTGGGACTGCCGTCGGAGGGAGCAGTGCTCCACCTCCTTTCCCCTGACCTGACGTTACAGCGAAACGCTCAAAGGCCTGACGACAAGGCGTATCCAAGGGGGTGCGTAATTGGCCCCCAGGATTATCCTTCCTGCGCTGCTCTGTACGTGCTCTGTCTCATCGGAGAGGTTCTAAGAGAGCGGTGTACAAAAAAAAAAACAGGGGCGGTACATTCAAGAATAAGTCTTATAAAACTTCGGTAAACATGCAGCAAGTCACTCCTCGAAGCAAACATCCATTGGCCTGGATCTCGATGGAATGCATGAATGCATGCATGAATATCCCGTGATGTATTCAGCCCCTCGTTGACCAGGACGGATCACTGCGTCACCCGGAAAGGCCGTTTCCCTCCGGAGCGAAGCGGTGCCAAAATGACGCAACACTCAACATGGTCAGCTTCAAATGCGACGCAAAACGAAGACAATTTGCATTCCATCGGGGTCCCGGCACATGTCTGCCTCGAAGCACCAGACTACCTTTGCTCTTTAAGCATGAATAGTCCCTGTGATGCTTCCCTTACACAATCGCTGATATGACCGAACCATTTTAGGCCGAATGAAATCTGGACTCCTGAATTTTCTACTCGGATTTATCGCACAAAGTTTTCCCGTTGTATGTCATGATTGATGATGTTGGGCTGTTTCTAGCAAAACACACATGCAAAATATGAGCGCATTTTAACTGATCATTTTAATCCCAAACAGCAGGGACTGTGAGGTCATCAATATATTTTGAAGTGTTACCCTGGCCCCGAAGGAAATCGTCAATCGCTTATAAATATATATTTATTTATACGTATATAACTCAGTTTCGCTTCTGATGCCGTGTCAGACTAAAACTTTGATAAGAAACCGAGATCACTCGAAACTGTTAGTTTCAATACACATTTTGCGCCTCAGAAGTGGGGTATTTCTTTAACCCTATTTCCAGAGGGCTAAAATAGATACAGCCGATTCCCGGCAGGGGGCACGTTCGTCCTCCCCCTGAGATCTCTAGAACTACACATTCGCTTTCATCAGAACAAAACGCAATCGATTTTACATGACGTAAACTACATTTTTATAAAAAGAAGTTTTCAAAATCCTCAAAGGAGTGGATGCGAGACAAAAAATCAAAATGGAATATATTTTTGGGCATTATATAGCTCTGCTGTTTACGGACCGATTTTGATGAAAGTGACATGAATCGCTAGCTTATAAATGAAACTTTTACCATTGGTCCACAAACAGAAATTTTCAGAAATTTCATAGGCGTTCAGGGGTTTCAAAAATGGAAGGATTATTTTTTTAAGAACCCAATTAAGAAAAAAAAACTTAAAAACAATATTTTAACATTCAGTAGTCATGTTATGCTGAAGAAATATGAGTCGTCTTAAACTGTTTGTATAATGTTAGCACAGGTCGTACCAGGGACATGAAAAAGGGGGTACTGTCATGTCATCTTTATTAGGTCAACATACGATCTCCGACCTTAAACGACCTACAGTGACCTTAGAGTCACATGAAATGATCTTGAGTGCATTCATATTGTTTGAAAACGTTTCCGGTCATTTAAATTTGCTCTTTTTTTAATCCTATTTACGGCTGTCGCGATATGGAGTACGTGCATTTCATCGTGCATTGGAGTACATTTCAGATCATAGCTCCGTGACCGGACCTGATATAAACCTGAAACTTGGTACACAAATAAAAAGCGCCAAATTGCGTGACAGGTATTCAGGGTTTGGCGTTTGGAAAAACAGCGCCGGAATTAGTACTTTAAAACCAAATTTTGAATTTTTGTCTTGACCTGACCTTGTGAAGTGATCCCAAGTCAACAAAATTAGGTTTGTAGAACTGCCCAATTATTTGCCTTTACACCTATACAAGCTTTTAAGTTCTATCTTAAAAGCTCTTTTTTGGCAGCCATTTCCTTTCATCTTCAACAGGGCCAAGAATGGACTAAGGTGCCTCCTAAAAAAGTTGCTTGGCTCTGTCCACGAGCCAAATAGAATTACGAAATTATGTTACAATACATAAAAAGAATGGGTATGAAAAGTATATGAAAAGAGACCAAGTATGAAAAGTGACCAAGTTTCGTAAAGCTGCGCCAAAAATCTTGGGATTGGAAAGCAGAATACTTGAGGGGCGGATTCAGCCCCCCTTACCTGGAATAGGGCTAAGTCTTAATGTAAGACTAAGTCGATTTGTTTTCAGTATACAGTTCAAAATCGGAAACCGGTTATATATATATATATATATATATATATATATATATATATATATACGGACATTTATAATATATAAATGCAGCCTTACAGACCAAGATTATCAATCGTGACAATCAACGGGAAGATTTCGGGCAATAAATCTGCGTATTAAATTTTAGGGTCCTAGGTTTCATTCGGCCTGAAATGGTCCGGTCATATACGCGATTGTGTAAGAGATGCATCACAGAGACTAATGATGCTGAGACTAATGATGATAATGATGGGAGTGTGTCTAGTCAAATATCGAATTTTAGCAGTATACGTGTGATCAAAGAGGACACTGGCTTGAATAGACACGTATCATTCGTTTTCTCCAAATAGCCTTCGTTAACCTACGATGGCCAAATATTTATCGATATTTGCCATTACTCCAGCACCGTGCTGCCAGCAGAGATTTATCTATCGGTTTTACTCCAGCTCCTTATCGCCACTAAGTGGGACCGATAGCACGGATAAGGTATCGTTAGCCCCAGAGAATCATTTTTTGAGCTGCGAGCTCGTCAGCAATGACAGCAGACTGTGCCCAGCGAATCATTTTTCGAGTTGCGACCTGATCGGCGACGACAGCAGACTGTGAACACATCCATCTCAGCATCCTGGCGGCCGAGGCCTTACAGAGGTATGTTGATAAAAACTTGTGCGCTGAACGGGGTTTTAACTGATTGCGAAGGTTGTGTTGGACGATTTTTTGCCGACATTCTTCGCCCCTGTGTACATGTCCCTAATGAGGTTATCTAATTGTTCATCTAACCTCGTAAGTATTTTGCTACATGATAGGTATCCAGGAACTTCAGATAGCTAAGGACGGTCATAATTAGTGATATCGGAATCCAAATTCGGGTTTCCAAAATTTTCCAAGTTCCAGATTGGAAGCTGGTTGGATAAAGAATGTATTTTTCTGTAAAAGTTGGAGAACTTATTGCATGTCAGCTGCCAAAAATGTGATAGTTAAAGGTTTTCTAATATTCTAAATGTTAACTTGCTTCATGCAACATACACAAGCGACATTTTGATACTGTTGTTCAGTACCATGGCTGGCTAAGCTTGCACCACCCCAAACTGAGGAATATATTGGAATTTCTTGAGACTTGGATCTTGGGCAGTTGTGGATACTCGCATGCAGGATCTGAAAAACTGATGCTTGTTTGTGCACTTGTGCTCCAGGAAATTTTGTGTTTCAGGATGTGAGTGGGCCATATGGAAAGTTTTGCATGTCAGCACAAACCTAGTTGAAAAACAAATCTTTTTGAGTATTAGTTGACTAAGTAATAGTTCTAGTGAAAGATTTCTTGGATACCGAAAGCACGGATGGAGAATTCTCATCATTATTCTGTGATAGGTTGTAAGTTTTATTCTTTGGCTACTGCAAACTGTTATTTGGGATAATATGGATAGCTGCATTGTTAATGTTTGCGTTCTCTGCTCTGTCACCACACTTATGTAGCTGAACAGTGAAGCTATTCCTTTTTGTTCATTCTTGTATGTCACTTGGGTATTAGCTCTGTTGTTCTTTCATAGTGAATATTTGAATTTGGTTTTGGGACCAACGAAAATAGTCAAGCCTGGCTGATGGGTGTCTGAACAAAAAGTTGACATGCAGTGTAGTGGCTGCCATTTTGTTGACTGCTGGTTGGTGAACGTAAAATTGATAACAACCCATTTGCCATTTTGGCATATCAACCTCCCAGTCATCACTCAACATCTAACAAAAAGGCATGCACCAAATTGATTGTTGATTTTTTGTCCCAGAACTAGAAATAAAAGAAACATTAAAACTCGACTGATATCTAGATTAAACCTATTCAAGCAAAAAACAGCAATGACGCAGTCACACATACCATTGTTTGTAGGTTAACGTTGTTGTGTGTATATATAAATAATGCCCACCAGTTAATGGTAGAAAAACAATAGGTATTTACATGCGGTATTAGCATCATTAAAATAATGGTGGCTATTTGCTTGTTGAACATTTGGACATTGCTACCCATATCATTGACCCTGCTGCAAAAAATACATAACTGTGCAGATCTAACCATAAATGGTAAAGTGTTCGTCAGAAGAATTAACTTGGCTTGAGGGGATGGTTAATGTTGTCCTTAGGTTAAATGACACGATCATGAAGTCAGAGGTTACTGGATTTATCAACTGGCACTTGGCCCCTCAGGCATTACCATAATAAACTGCTTGCAGTAGCCCTATCAGAGGCTTTAATACACGCATGTTATATTTATATTACATATGGTTATGTTTCAATATAGCGAACATCAAAAATTATATTGTTTACACAGTATTATTCTGCTGACACCATCAGTAGTTATCGCAAACCTGTTGCAAACCTTGTGGGTGTGTTGCACAAGTGTGATGCTTGTTCAGAGATTAGCAAAAATGTTTCAGTTTACTTTTGGTGGCAAGGTGCAGATAAGCCTATTGGCTACCTGCCAATAGGCCATCATAATAGTTCAAATCTGAAGTCAGCTTGTGGATGTGCCTACTAACAAGTGACAGTAGTTTTAACAGGGTTATCTAGAACCCAGCTGATAACTCACATGTTGTATCATGTTCACTGTACAATTACATGCTGAGCATGTGAGAGCAATACCTGCTGGAATCAACAGTTGGTTGCGCTTGGTCGCTTACAGACTATACTCTGTCATTCTGACAGGCGGTGCATTGTTCAGATATAAACTAGTCAGCCATCGCACTTGCCTACAACCAATTACTGTTTATAGGTTAGTCCCTGTGCACAGCCGAGCAAAGGAAAGGTCGCCCTGTGACAAGAACGAGCTCCAAAGGGCTACCCGGACGTTGCAGAGATGCTCCGGCTGATGGTGGCTTTCAGGAAAGATGCTTCATCTCTGGCCCACGTCCGAAATTCTCCGATTGCTCATGACGCATGCATTCCTATGTAAACCCTGGTGCCCGACCATCGGCGGAGGACATCAGCTCATTCGGGGAGCAACGTGAAGCCCAACGGCGGTATCACTGAGGCGGCCGCCGTCGCCATCGAGTCGCCGAGGAGTCTACACACCCGGAGCGACCGGCGCCGCCGCCGAGCTCGCTGAGGGATCGGTACATCCGGCGCGGCAGGCACCGCCGTCGAGCTCGCCGAGGAGTTTGCACATCCGGAGTGGCTAGCGCCGCCGCAGCGCGCCGAGCAGTTGGCACTGGGGGGGGGGGGGCTGTGGGTGGCTCAAAGCTCCTGGAGCACGTTCCGGAAGCCGTTGAATCGCATAGTGAGGCTCCGGGAATCGTCAGTGGATGGCCCACACAACGCAAGATGGTATTGGTCGTCGAACATCCTGGCCGAGTTACCCCCACCTGAAAAAGGGTATTGTTTTTTGCATGTTATTTAGTGTTTTTCCGCCTCGTCTGCACCTGGCATTGCCTGGTTTACCATGTACCCTGAGGTGGATGATGAAAATTTTCTTAAGTGAATCAAATTTTCAAATGTTTGATTATGTAATGGAGATTTATTTTGATATGCTCTATGAAAATAACTGATGGTCATCTCACTAAATGTTGTTTGATTCTACAGACTGGTGTAAAAATCCATACATGGCTACCTTGCTGGCTCCTGTAAGCAAAAATATGTTTATAAAACGAATGAACTCTCTCAGAGAAAGGAATAACCAATCTCACCTAAGCGTGGAACTGCCAAACTGAAGATGACTTGGCAGTCACACATTTCGTCTTGAATCTGGCTCTACCATCTGCATTCAGTTTACATTGCAAGTGATATAAAGCGCAGGTAACGCCTAGAGTCAAGGGTGTAGTTTGCTATTCAGTTGGGGGGTGAAGGCTTGAGCCCGCAACTTTGGTTCAAGCCCCCTCCCAACTTTGGAAAGAAAGTGAGTCAAGTCCGGGAAGAATTCTGTCTGTTTTATGGGTGGGATTAGCCATTTTCCTTGCTCGACCCCCCCCCCCCAACATATTTTGCAAAACTACGACTCGCCTAGAACAAGGAAATGAGGAAGAATCAGTTTGTTCTAACAAGTACCGTTGAGACCATGGGTGTAGAATTGGAACAAATTTTGGTTTGAAAAAATTAATTTATCAGGCCCCAGAAGTTGGCATAACGTATCTGCAGTACATTATTTTATAGAGCAAGAAAATTCATGAATGGATGGCGATAGTGGTATGGGGTCTCATACCAATAATTTCCTTTAGTATGGAGGACTCCATACCTGAAGTAAAGAAAGTTACCATTGGTTGAGACTGCCGGTAACCATTCGGAGCCCAAGATGACTACATGAACATTAGTTTGTTTGTGAGTTAAGACACACAGCCTCTTGGGCTCAGGTGTCCAAAGTCTTGGGTCAAGTCTTGTGTCTCGTCGGGCGTCAGTCAGTCGTCTGACTACATGAACATGTGAGCATTTTGCGATTTTGTTTTGTCTCGAGTGCGCCATTTTTCGTATCACGTACTGATGGCTTCCAGCCCGCTAAGTGGTTGTTTTTGCCACCGCCCCTAAGTGCTGTATTTACACCCGTACAGCTATCGATATCGCGGACTTGAAAAAATAAAAATCATGCGAGTGAAGTATCCTTGTTCGAAGTCCCAGATGCGCCTTTCATTGCTGTCGTAAAGCATAGCTAGGGTCGAGTATCCTCTGTAATGCCTTTTTTGAAAACCGAAAAGATTAGACACACTCCCTTTATACAGCAAAAACCATCTGGTGCTTTGCGGCGGACATGTGCCGGGGCCCCGATGGAATGCAGGTTGTCCATTTTGCGTCGCTTTCTAAGCTGACCACGGTACGTGTTGCGTCACCTTGGCACCGCTTTGCTCCGGAGGGACAAGCCTTTTCCGAGATGACGCAATGATCTGCCTAGGTCAAACATATATATATATATATATATAAATACCAACAGGGCCGGACTTCGTGTCCTGTGAGACAACGCAGATAACAGATGCCAGCCGAATGATGATAAATTCATAGCAATGCATTGTTTTCGACCAGATAAAAGATCGCGCATCCAGTGAACTACGTAACCTTATACATTAATAAATCGAAAGCTTTAGAAAAATTGATCATTCATACCGGGCTCCGGGCTCCTGGTACGCCCGCGCTTTTTTTTACAAAATCTAACAGACTCATGACATACTGAGAAGTTGATTTGTTGCGCGTGTGACCCAACTCAGTGAGTTTAGAAGTCTTCTTTAGAGTCCTAGAGTCTTGAGTCTTGCAAGAATCCCCAAGGTTTTTTCCGGAGGTTATGTTTGTTTACTGGGCAAAAGCATGCTTTCATCATCGTCATTGCAGTGGTGATCGTAATTGGCCAGTACAAAACGGCTGATTATGGTTAATCTGTTGATAGCATGTACCGATCTCGGCTCGAATGTCTTCGTTTTCAGAGATAAGTGTCATTGGAATGGGTCATCGCTGACCGGCGAGCGAATCAAAGTCCTTCGACAAGACGGTCATGCTGTACCGCACGAGCACCACTTCACCCGTGCTCCGAGTGCTGTCCCTCATAGTCCCGACCGGCTCCGTTGCCGCGCTCGATATATGGGCGGCGCCGGCCGCTGCTAGGAATGCATAGTCACGCCCGGTAGCAAGGTCTCAGCTGTCCGGGGCTGATCTATGGCCATATTGTTGCTACGCGTGCAGACCCGCGCGCGGGGCTTCGTGCACAGTAACAGCCGGATTCTAGCGGTCACCATGGTAGCCAGAGACAGAGTGCAGCCCAGCAGGGAGGAGGTGCGGCGCTTACGTGACGTAAGCGGAGGTGCAGCCAGAGCCTTCGTAAGGGGGAGGGATAGTACAGTCTTGTCCTTGAGACCTGGCTGATCGGCGGCAGGTGGTGAGAGGTGGTCCTCTCTCCCTTCCTCTCTCCCACGGTGTTCCGCAGGGGTCCATTGTCGGTCCTATCCTCTTCACGAACGACCTTCCATCCTGTCTGCCTCGCGGACGTCAGTGTCCTATGCTGATGTCTCCGCTGCTAGACTCCGCACATCCTGATCATTTATCCATCCGAAAATTCCGGCAAGAAGAGACTCTCCTTGGCGTCAGATCCCAGTTTACATCCAACACCTTGAAAACGAATCCATCCGAAACAACCCTGCTCCTTGTCGGCACAGCCAATAACCTGAAGACCACATCCTTCCATCTTAACTTTGCCGGCCACATAGTAACCCCCTCTCCGTCCGTCAAGGTGTTGGGGTCACTATCGACAATTCCTTGTCCTGGGAGGAGCACATATCCAAGGTTACCAAACAGTGCAACTCCATCCTGCTCTGTTTGTATACGATACGTCATCACCTTACGCCATAGGTCCTCACACTCCTAATCCAGTCACATGTTTTCCCCCACATCCTTTATTGTCTTTCGGTCTGGGGCGGGGCCACGTCGTGCCACCTTATCAGAGTTCAGAGGGTGGTGAACTTTGGAGGCAGGATCGTCTCCAGGGCTCGTAAGCGAGATTCGGTGTCGGCGACCTTGAGGGCGTTAGGCTGGCGCGCCGTACGTGACATAGTTGCGAGGCGCGACAGGATTGGTGTCTTCCGAGCCCTGAACGACTCGCGTGCTCCGTTGGCGGTCCGGTCCCTGTTCATTCCATGTACCATTGTGTCCCAGCGTGCCGCCCGGGCGTCGGTGGCCGACGCCCTGGAGCCGCCCACTTCTCGTTTGTCTGTGGCCCGCAGGGCTTTTTCGTATCGCGCGGCCTCGTCCTGGAACCGCTTGCCGCCGGACATCACCGCCTCTCGAACCCGTGTAGAGCTTGTACGCAAACTTGTCGAACTTTCTCCTATAACTTAACATGACTGACTGCCTAGCTTTACCTCTACGACCATTGCGCATGTGCTGCACAGAAATGACTAGAATCAAACAGTAATCCACGCGGTGGAAACATTTGCAAATAAAGTGAACTGAACCTCCTCTGAGACGAAGAGCCCCTGAGCCCAACAAATGGAACATTAAAAATGTGATCTTGTTTGTAATGCAAACTGTAAATGTTTTACATAATAACAAACGAAACTTGGTTATTAGCTTAGAAGAAAATTAGCGATTAACTTAGAAAGTTTGTCGCTTTTTATCATACGGACGCGCTGACTTTTCTGTTCAATGGGAGGGGCCTGAGCTCCGTGACCCCCTCCACTCCCGCGGCTGCTCTTTGGACGCAGACGGCCAGATCTGTTTTGTTTTGTTGTGTTTTGTCGTGAACGACTTTGACCTCCCAGTGAACGACAGTCAACTTCGGACCGGATACAGCTGGCTGGTTCACAGGTCTCATTCTCAACTCGTGACAGATGAAGCCGCTGTGGTGGCATTCTGTCCTCCTTCTTTCTGGGTCCCGTTTCTTACGCTTCACTCGAGCAAAAAGGGCTTAGCAAGGATCTGAGAGATGGCATAGTTTGCCTTTTGTCATTTACCCTTTCGTGGGTTTCTTATCTGACCAAAGGGATCGTTTGCAGGGATTCACGACGTCAGGTAAAAAAGAAACAGCCTAGCAACAAATTCACCAAGGTGAATTGTTATTTTATTAGCAGTAACGAGTGCACGATTCCTAACGCTTGGTGAGCATTTGTGGTAAAAGGAACTACAACAAACAGCAACCGCACTCGTTTTCGACCACGAAAGTAATACATTGAATGAACAGAACATATTAGAAGTAGTGAGCGCCGTGGAACGTAGCCAGCAGCATTGAGAAACCGGCTCTGGAAAGCAACACGCGCATGAAAACCACACACAATGCTACGCGTAGAGGCAAAGCGGGGATAAATGACAACGGCGTCCATGAAGGCCTGTTGGACACGTGAAACTTAAACTAAAACGCTGGTTAGAAATAATGCGGGAGTCAGATTCATTATGTACAAAGCTGAAGCCAAAGACTCATTCAAATAGCAAGCATTCCGATTGTATACTGCACCCAACAAAAACTCAAAACAAAAAAAATGCCAGCTAGATTCTGGGTACCGTAGACGATAACTTATGGAGCATTATGGAGTAGGCCACAAGTTTTCGTGTGCGCATGAAGTTAGACCTAAACGGCCAGATCTTTCCGCTTCTTGCTGGAAACTGGTAACACAGATTTAACGGATTGAGTGTGGAGTAACAGTCTTTTTAACGGTGCGGTCAAAGAGTCATCTGAATTTAAAGCGAGGAATCGACATCTTTGCTTCTGTTTTACTCGACTTCCAAGAGTTCAGGAAAAAGGGCGAGTCTGGAAACGTAATTAGCCAACATGACAGCAGCCAACAGCGTCACTCAGTTTCAATGCAGTTTAAATGTGGTACTCAGAATAACAACGCAACTAAAGCAGCCTTTGCGTTGAATGGCTCTCACAAAACCACTCATCTTTGGATGAAGGACAAGCAGAATCTGGTCAGATTAGAGCGTAGGTCGTCAGGCATCAAACAATCAGCTTCGTCAGAATCCGGCGTTCATGGGCGCTTATACGTCGTCCAGCTCCATCTGGTACTGGTTCATGTTGCTGCGGTCGCTGGCGTCAGCTCTGGGCTTCTTCTTGGTCGCCTGTTCGCCGCCGTACTGCTGATAGCGTTCGCGGTCCTGCTGCTGCTGCAGCGTCTTCATCAGGAATTCCTTGTTGTTGAGGTGTAGCTGGCCGTCGAAGTAGATGTCGTTGACCTGCTTCAGGAACTGGTCCATCTTGTCGGGCAGCTGGTCGATCGTGCTCTGCTGGTTTTGCTGACGCCGCTGCTCCTCTTGATACTCTTTCATCTGAACGCGTAGCGGAACGATTCGTCGTTGGCCCAGGCCCACAAAGCGCAGGAGCCGAGCGCTAATGAACTCCACTATTTCGAAATCGTTCGGCTGGCTGAGCACGTCGTCCTTCACCTGCTGGAACGCCCGTATGATGATCGTCAGAAGGACGTTCACGAAGAAGATGGTCATAGTGATGGCGAAGCACAGGAACAAGACCACCGCAAACACACTAGTGCGGTACATGGCATGGAAATCGAACTTGTTCAGGAGCATGGCGAAAGAAGACTCAACCGCAGAAACAATATCCTTGAAGTCATCCATGGTCGTGACGAGAAGCAGGTTAAAGACCATCGCAAAGGTTCCAAGAGCAATGAAGAAGATACAGAAAAACCCGGTCAGATCTCCCCAGCATTGTTTCAGAGTTGCAGAGAGCATGCCAATCCGTCTGTTGAAGCGGAGAAGCTTGCTGAACTTGATAGTGGCAACAAAAACCAGAAGACCAATCAGGTAGCCAAACAGATCATCCAGAGATTGGGCATACTGCATCTTCACATAGCCGTTCCCGTACGTCTTCTTGAATGTCTCCAGGATCGAGTTGGTTTCTATGAATCGCATGATGTAAACGACAAGTCCAGCCCATGAGATCAAGATGATCCACCATTCTGCGTACACCCAGTAGCTCTTAAAATAGGCCTTCTTTAGCTTGACGATGTCTCGAATCTCCCTCACCATGAAGTAGATGATGAAAAGTAAGTAAGTGACCTCGCAGATAAACACGAACAGCTGAAAGCCTGCTTGATGACGGATCAAGCGTACGCCATCGAAACGCCAGTTAGGCAGGAGCCCGCCTCCCGGCACTGCCTCGACGAAGATGGTAGCGATGCCGAACAAGTTCACCTGGCTGTTGTAAACTGAGAACTCGACCAGCACGGCGCGGGTCAGGTGGTCGATCCACTGCTCGTCGCGCAGCACTTGCATATTTTTCGCAATGGAGGTTTGGCGGCCGGTCAGCTTGAACACATAGCCACCACCGCCATATATGTCCTGGGACCCGATGTAGGGGAGACCGTCCAGGTCGCCGGCCGACATGTAGCGATATTCCGGCCTAGAGCAGTCCTTAGCTGAGCCGCTAGTGGTCCAGTTGGCACAAAAGTGCCCGTCCTCTTCATTCACAATGCTGGAAAAGGCAGAGCAGTGGTCGAACATCGGCTTGAAGCTGTCATGGATGCGACAGGTGTCCGGCTTGGCCCGTATTTGCCTGATCATGCCATAGCCCATTATCCGGTTGACTCGGTCATCCAGGAAACCACGCAGTCCATAGGGAGGGGACACTCCGTCGTACCATTTCTGCGCCCGCAGCTCCTGCATCAAGACATTCTCACACCACTTCCAGAATGTTCCTGTATCATGGACTTTGGAAAAATCAAGATCGGACTTCCAGTCAGTCATGTCCCCTTGTTTGATGAAAGCTGCTTCTAGATTGTATCTCATGAAGAACGAGTTGGGGTCCCGGTTGTCAAAACTCAGAATGATCAGAATCCAGAGGAAGAAGCCGTAGCTCACAATTTCCCTTATAATGCGCCACATCTGTACCTCGTTCAGCCTACCCTTCCGCATCTTCTCCAATGTGGCTTGGTCGTACATGTCTGTTCCCTTTCCGTAGTCGGGCTTCTTCTTTTTCGGTTTGCTATAAATCCATTCCTCATCTGAGGCCAGAGTGGGCTCCAGTTCGTCTTCATCTGCATCATCGCCGTCCAGGTCAACGGATTTAAAGATTGCAGACAGCACCATTGCAATAAGGAATACTTTAAGCGGCTGGATCAGCAGAATGGACGAGAAGAAGGACATGAGTAGCGAAGTCAACCACTTTGTAGTTTTTTCATTTCCAAACTGGACTCCATAAGACCAGACGATGAAGGCTGATCCGAACAGGCAGATGACGCAGAGAACCCACGCTATGATGTTGCACCACCATGGCAGCAGGATTTTTTTCTTTTTCTTCTTGCCTCCGTCGTTGGTCTTGGAGGCATGGCTCGCTGTAGACTGTCGCCGGTCGGATTTCGAGACATGATTGCCAAATGACTGTTTCTCCAGGGCGTCGTCGATACGAGACTTTCTCAGGGTCCTTGCACGCGCGTTTCTGAAGAGGAACACGATTAGGAAGGAGGGCGGAAATACGATTAGGTTCGACATGATCCCGACGGAGATCTGCTCAGGCGACAGTGACATCGGGCCGAAATTGATGGCACCAGCAGATGGGGTGGATGGCACAACGCCGTACCACATGGCGTTGACCATCATCGAGAGGAACAGTAGTGCGAAGCACGCGGACACTCGTTGGACGCGTGTAAAGCGTGAGCGCGGCGGCCGCAGGAACACGGAGAACCACAGATGACCGTCGGACAAGTTCTTTTGCGAGGTGTGCGAAAAGAGGTGTGAGAACTGGCCCAGCTGCTCCTTGCCGGCCACGGCGATCAGCCGGTCGATCTGGCCGTCGTCCTCTTCCAACGCCAGCCACCGGTCGCCGACGAAGTCATAGTGCTTGCCGGTCTGCACGTCGCGGATGTGGATGTATTGCAGATACCAGGAAGCGTAGCGGCCGCGACCCGAGTTGTCGTGCCAGATACGCAGGTACTGTAGGTCACCCAGCGGACGCGGGCAGGCCATTACAAACGCGTCCTGGCCACCTTTCCGGAAGAACCTGCGATTCGGCGTACCAAAGGTGCGGATCGGCGTTTCGTCCTTGTCGCCGGAGAGGATTAGTGAGACTGTGGAGTCTGTGGCGGCGCTGCTTTTGTGTCCCGTGAAGACCATGATTTCGTACAGGTACTTGTCTTGCGGTGAGTTGTCGGGCATCGGCCTGGCGCCGAGCTTCTCCACGTCCTTTTTGTCTTGTCCGCGAGCCCAGATAACCAGTAAGAAGTAGAGCACAAGCGAGATGATCATGGTCATGTAGATAGTCATGTTGTCGGTGAAAGAAGCGTTGGCGAACACATATGCAAAGTCGATAGTGTTTGGCTCCACGACAAAACCCGAACCGAACATGGTCAGATGAGTGCTCTCACAGGTCACCGATCGATCGTCAGCACCCACGCAGCGCATGCCGTCTGAGGTCCACATGTTCCAGTCTTTCTTGAAGTAGTAGCAGCCAGATGTGAAAGTACGTATCAGATAGTTGGTAGAGAAATTGGACTTTAAGAAGTCCTTGGCACGCGCGCCCTCCACAGTTTCGTTGGTGTCAAGTTTCTGCTTGGTGAGCTCCAGGTCCAATGAGTCTTTGAGTTCTCCGACGGCTACAAATGCCCGGCCCGTGCGGTTGTTGACGACGTCGCTGCTGATGAACCAGTCGTACTTGCCGGGCGCCTCCACCCCGTCCGGCGCAGGTGCCTGCACGGGAAAGTCGTCGACCATCTTAAAGAAGTCATGTTGTTTCATTGTGGGCTGCCGTCCTATGCCGACCATTACAAACAATCTGTGCAAGGCCGTGGTCACGGGGTAAATTTCAATGTTGAAAGCGCTGTCCGGCTTCGGAATGGAAAACTGCGAGTAGATAAGAGGTACAAGTTTCTTCTGCAGGGCTGTCTGAGTGTTGATCGCAGTCGGACCTGGTTGACACTCCGTACAGTTTGCGTCGTTCGACATATTCTTGACAGCCTTTGGAAGTGTTATCCTCAGGGGCTCGGTGAGGTTACTGACCTCAACATTCGAAAGCTCCCGCGACTTCACCTCCATCGCAATCACCCTGGCATCTTTGGACAGTCGAGAGGCACCCTCGGCGCTAGACTTGGCGTTGGTCGGATAGTCGGTCATTGCTAGGGCGACGGGTTCGTCGCAGTTGCCAGTGGGGCAGAAATTGCTTCCAGTCTCCACGCCACCACCGGCATCACCGATCCCCAGCATAGTGCCCGTCATGTTCTCCATCATCTTCGTCTTCAAGACCATACCGCTGGGAGAGTCAATGACGAGCTCTTCTCCCAGGACTTGCTTCTTCAGCGCCGTCTTCTGCATCGTCTCCACAGTCGTGTCGAACGTTTTAGAAGTTTCTCCAAAGCTCACCATGGACTGCGTTTTGACGTTGCAGGCGAGCTGCTTGGCTTCATCCGGGATGACAGTCTTTTCTCCGTAGTCTCCGATGAGGCCGTCGTAATCTAGCGTGCCAGCCTTCTTCAGGTCGAATACCGGCACAGCGTTGCACTCCTCGTCGGCGGCGATCGTGGCCGAATTCACGGTCGCCACGCCAACGACGCTGTTAATGCCCTTGAAGGCGGTCACCAGGCCCTCCGGCGACGCAATGTCGCTGTCATCCAGCGAGTCCACCATGGCCCCCACCACTTGCAGAGAAGCGCTCAGTGTGGCCGAGTCAACCTGCAGAGAGTTCTCTGGTGAGCCCATGGACGTCCCTAACGTCGACTCCAAGGTACTGGCGCCCACGTCCAGCGAGCCCTTTCCGTCAAATGGCATGTTCAAGAGACCAGACATGGCGGCGTTGTTCTGCATGGAGATGAGCTCTGCGTTGCTGACGCCCTCCATGCCAGGCGGATTATAGTCCGGACTCAGCCAATAGGCTGACTCACGAATCGTCTCAGAGGCCTGCATGATCATGGCCAGGTCTTTCACGTTGCCGGAGTCTGACGCCTCTTTGAACACGGGTCCCATCATGATCTCGTTGTACTCGTCTTGCGTCGGCATCAGGGTAGAAATCGTTGTTACCTCCTTGGTGGTAGTGCCTCCTAAGATGTCCGATGCGTCGTAGTAGACGGTAACAGTGCCGTAAGGCATCCTGAGACTAATCTCCGGCTTCTTGACAGTGGCCACGGTCTTCCATCGCTCCTTGCCAGTCGTGGGACTAACAGTTTTTGTTCGGAACTCGAATTTCTTGATTGGGTGGTTTTCCGGATCAGACGGCTTTTGGCAAGAAATAATCATTTTGTGAAGCAAAGCATAATTTCCAGTCGTTACGGTTCGGCAGTTGCTATCCTTTACGACCGGTGGCTTGTTGATGATTACGTAGAACGTTGAAGATCCAGTCTTTTGCGATGGATGGGTGTTGTTTGACGTCAGACTGACGTGGAACTTCTCGACGGTGGAGTAGTTTCCAAAAAGATCTGCTGACAGCCCGAGCTCCTTGGTGCCAGGAGCGGACATGATGTAGTCCTCCACGCCGTCAATGGGAACGGGCTCGCCGTTTTCGACCTTCGAGACTTTCCATCGATAGGTGAGCGGTGGGAAACAGTCGTCCAGGCACTCTCCACGCAGCCCGAGACGTACCTTCGGATTCACGAACACGCCACCGTCAGTTGGATAGCAGAGCAGGCTGTCCGCGCATACGATGGACATCATGGGAGGCTTGCCAGATACCATCTCCAAGTGCAAGAACGCCTGCGCCATCCGGCCGTTCTTCCGAATGACAACCAGCAGCTCGAAAGTAACCGGCGCACCCCGCGGGTGCAGCACGGATGAGTCGATCTCCCAGGTGCCGTTCGAGTAGTCGATCGGGCCGGGCCCCAGTCCGAAACAGCCGCCGGCGGACGTGCTCGGTGCGGGATCCCCAGGCGTAGGTACTCTCTGTTTGGGCTCGTCGACAAGCTCCGTGCCGTTCATTGTGAAGTTCTCCGTCAGCAGTCGGCAATGCCATTCAAACTCGAAGCTTTTGTCTTCTGGCATGTCCGGATCGATCGAGTTGACTCCCGGGTCGAGGAAAAGCTTTTGCCCCCAACCACGCACCACGCGTGAGACCGAGCCCTTGACCATAATCGCTATCAACGGCGAGCGGATCACTTTGATGTAGAACGTGGAGACCACCTGGTATGGCAGTTCAGGCTTCTCTGTACCCTCCTTCCACATCGTTAGCGAATAGAGCAGTTTGTACAAGCCAAAGTCCAAAAATTTGGATTTAAAAAACAGACTGGATTTGTTCCACGACGGTAAAATGTTTTCGATTTGCACTTCGTCCAGCGTTTCTCCGGTCATCTCGTCTATCTCGAGCACCTGCCATCGTTTGATTGACGTGAAGAGCACATCGCACGCCAAGGCCGTTTCCGTGGAGATCGTTATTTTCGCCGCCCGGAAGTACTCGTTGGCCGTTTCCTTCAAAAGGGCAGCGCCTTCGACGGAAACCACCGGTTTGGGACAGGGAAAGTTCGTGACCAGAAACGTCAGGTCGCTCTTGCTGACAGAGACGGGATTGAAAATGACCACGGACAGGTTGTAGGCGCCATCCGCCCAGTAGGTGTGCTGCAGCTGCATCGGCGTGGTCAGGTCGTTGGGCTGGTAGGCCGCCTTGGAGTAGTTCTTGTCGCACTCCTCCTTGTCGCCGTAGGCAGCCAGCGGCGCACCGTCCCCGTAGTCGACCACCATGCACATCTTCATGAGGGAAGCCGCCATGAAAGTGATGTTGATGGGCTTTTCCATGCCCCGGGAGGTGACATCCGGGCCCTCCACTATCGACACGCCTTCAATCTCAGTGATCGGATCCTTGATCCAGATAGTTGTCTCCACGCGGTTCGGAGACCTCGTAGTCGTTTTCAGCGGTGAACGTCAGGTTCAGGTTTTGGTTCTCAAAAAAGTAATAGAAGAAGTTTCCTTCTGTGGGCTTGTACTTGTCGTCGACTGGAAATGTTGCCAGCAGCTCGGTTTTATCGTAAGACGTGTTGTATAACTTGTACTCAGTAACGGTGCCCTGAGCCATGGACATGACAAAGGTGATATTCTTGTCGTTATGGAACTCGTTCATGGCGTCTCCCAGGCCATCTTCGAGTTCCTCAGTGGTTTCCACGAGCTGGAACTTCATTTGGACTTGGAAATCGACAATTTTTTCTTCGACCTCAACTGTGGTTGTCAGATTAACATGCGAAATTGCATTCTTCATTTCCACAACTACGTCATAAAGCCCGGCAGCGGCATACGGGTGCCTCAATTCGATCACGTAGAATTCGTCCACAGGCTGCGTGGTTTCGTCTATGCTGAAAAAGAAATAGTTTATCGTTAATCAAAGTAAACGACACAAAGTAATAGCGAACATAACATCTTTAAATCATTTCACTGGAGCTACAGATTTCTAGCATACTTTTACCGAATTCAGACGAGTTTTGGATTCGTGAATGGTACAAGCCGTATCATGACCGTGGTTTGCAGCCCTTTTGTAGACAAACATCAGGTCCAAAAAAGCCATGCAGTGCGGACACGAATGCACCTGACCGTTGTCTTTCTGTCTCATTTCTTAAAAGTAGTCAACCCACGCCCAGCTAGCGGACGGCGCCATGCACACCCAACTGAGGGGTGGTTGACAGTTTCCCCCTCCAGCTCGCGAACGTTTGGTTGCACGAGACAGACAAGCTTGCCTTTGGGAATTCCGTGACAAATAATGCTCGAAACTGGTGACATTTTCATGTTGCAGAATAGACGGGTCATTTACATCCTATGTATGTTTCGTCATTGCAGACGACGTGGACCCGAGAAACGTCCCGGAGCTGTGTTGAATAAAGACAAAGTAAAGGCACCAACGGACATATAAACGTTCGCCGATAACGATGCATGTTTAGTTTCTTTGTTGTCTTAAATATTTACACCGGGACATCGAATTAAACACTTGCACTTATTTTTGCGCCACAGAGCCGTGACCACTGACACCCAACGCAGGATGAAATAGACGGGCACTAATTTTAGCGTTCCTCTATTTTGGTGAGATGAGCCTGAACGAGCTATGTTTCATAATGATATGGGCTCGTTTTATGGTTTAACATGTTCGGTGTTGCAACTGGTGGAGCTCTATTCGCGCGAACCCTTTTATGGCAAACCGTTCGAAATTTTTTAGTCTTTTTTAGTTTTGCGGTATTATTAGTAATTTTGAGAGCCAGCAGTGCCATTTTTTATTCGCCCTAAGTCATTCATTGACCATTTTGATGGTGTTGCACTTTCGTTAATTCCAGTTACTGCTGACCTGACCTTAGGTCAATGAATGGAGGCCAGTGATACGTTGCCAACTGACAGTCATTGGAAGTCTTCATCACATCACAACCCAAACATTGGAACAAATCCATCGATCCCCGGGAAATAAAACAACGACGAGTGTTGAAAATACGTTTGAACTTAGGCAGGGATGGGTTACTCCGGAATTGACACTCCCGGGTTTTCCATTGTTTTCGGCGACAGCGCACGGACCTCCTGCCATCTAGCGGGAGGATTGTCATACACAGGAAGGCGCTGCACGCGGCCGCCGATCATCATGGGATTCTACGGCGGGTGACTGGTGACAGTCACGAGAATAAATCGTGGTGAAACATCAGTGCTTAAGGATCTTCACTGCAGGGACAATCATGCCTTTCTTTGTTTCACAACTTCTCAAACGGGCATTTTACGTGAGACTGACCAGGGGGTCACAAACCATAGTCTTACACTGTAACGAAAATTTGTTCAGGAGGCTGTCTGTGGCTGGGATGTCAGGTTCCCATTTCTCAGCTTCGTCTAATGAACGATTTTTGCGCTACAGTAATTTGAAATTTTTAAATTTGATGATTTTTGGTCAAACCCTTGGTGGGATAATGTGTATTATTTCAGTAACCGATGACCACATTCTCAAAAAACTGGATATCATTATGATAAGGACGAATTGCTGTGGTGTTCCGATATTTGCAGTTTCTAAAATTTCTTTGGTTTTACTTGACCTTCAAACGTATTTTACGGTCGAATTTTCAGGGTGTGGCTAGTAATTCTGATTGAAACTTTGAACAGGTAAAATGTTCTCCAAAGAGTTTTGATACGTTTCAGATCGAGAAGAGTTGCCAATTTTCATGTTTAACACTATACATGCACGCATAATTTACGGCATATTGGCTGAAAATATCTCCTTTGGGCATTTCCTCGTGCGTTACCGGCGCAAAATGGCATAAAAATTACAGGTAAAAATGGTTTCTAGTATGCATGTCAACTTGTCGTGCTGATGTTGTTATGAACAACAATTGATGTTGCTATGAACCAACAATGAATAGAAATGCAGGTACAAGAAACACTCGGTGCCATCTGCGACGGAACCGACCGCAAACCTGAAAAAATCGTCTTGGGTGTCAAAATGGACAAAGAAGTACGGAAATAAGAGTAGTTGGTATGCTCGTCACCATATAATCATTAAAATACTCTTCATAGACTAATATGACGATTGTGTTTGGCACAGTACCTTGAAACCGGTGGCCATCTGTTTCGAAAATACTGTGAGCAACACAGATTAAGCTGTGGGTGGGCAACTTTTCACTCAGTATGGTATTCAATGTTCTTCGCGGCATGCAGAAATACTTGAAGTGATCTTCTGGGTCATTTCTTAGATTTCTTACCAGGAAGGCCAATTTCCTATCCTATTCCCGGCGGCCGAGAACGGTGTCTATGACGCTGCTGATGTACTTGGACACACCCCTTGGGTTTTTGAGAAAAGGAAAAACGACCGCGCGTGGTGCTGCCAAATTTTTAGTACCTTTTCCATATCTACTGCGCACATTCTGGACAAATGTTAATTCTGAGTAGGGTCAAATCAATGAGCTAGGTCTGGTTAAACGGACCAATATCAAAAATAGCTTACACTGCAAAAGCATTAGCAAATTCAAAGATATCAAGTTGTGTCTTCGTACATTGCTTTATATTGCCAATGACATTAAAACGGTTATCCTGGGTTTTCTCGAAATGTTAGGTCAGTAACCCTAGGTCAAGGAAAGGTTTAGCCATTTACGACAAATTCCATTTTCTGCATTTTTGTCCTTTCAAAACTGCGTTTGGGGAGTAAATAGTTATATCACGGTAGTAGAGAGTTATAGCACAACACCATAAGCATAAGTGAAAAAGATGACTAATCTCAGTCAACGCACTGGAGGTTAGGCCGAGATCAGAGTTATTTTCCATTTTTTCATCTCACGTCTGAGTTAACTGCAAGCATTTTGGGACGACATTTTTTTTAGTTTTACGACAGGAAATGCCTTTTCACCTCAAATAGCCCTTGTGTACCACTTGTTGCACTTTAGGGGGTCAAGGTCACTTGAAGACATTGAAGGCCATCTCAATTCAAGGACCTGTTTTAGCCTAAACAGTTTGGTTAGGAGGTTGAAATGAAAAAAGCAAAGCACGTAAAATGTTTTTCATTCAATACTTCCGTATATTTCGGCATATAAATACACATATTAGGTAGTGGTGGTGTGCTTTCCAACCCCCGCCCATTACAAAGGATACGTGTCAAATACCGCGCCATCGTGCCTGCTTGCAAGTTATATTTATAGCCATGTTCTGTGGAACAAAGAAGGCAATATGCTGCTTGTCTCATCCTTTGCTAGCACGGCTGGGCTGACAGGATGGGACAGCAGGCCGGCTTTGCTTGCTACTGCATGGCACGGGCGAAAGAGCGCGTTGTAACAACAACAAACTTTTATTTGCGAATGACAATGAAATCTTTCCGGTTTAATTTATTTGTTTTGCATGATGTAAGCTCTACTTTTAAGACGTTTCTCCTATTGTTACGGTTCGCGAGTCGGAAGGGGACTGGTGTTCAGACACCCCTGGTACGGGAAAGGTGGGTCTGACGACTGGTACGGGGCGGGTTAAAAGCAGCACAGAATGTTCCCAACCGACCCAATCGACAGTCATTGCAAATCTCGCACCTCAGAACAGAAATTAACTGACGAAACTAAGGGATATGATTAGCTTAACGCAGTTAGCTGACTGCATGTCGGACCGAGTCCGTCGAGGTGTTGCGTCATCGGAATTCGGGTGGAGTCATTTCGTTCACCCGTCGAGTTCGCGTTGGTCAAGTCCATGGCGCGTGAACTGAGGTTTAACGCTTTACCGCCCCCGTCACGCTTGTCCCTGTGGCTTGTTATGTTGGCCAAGGTCATGCGGCACGGCCATCTCACGTGGCAAAAATATAACTACATCTTTGTAGCGGGCGACAAATGACAATATTTGTAACGTGATTACGGAAACCTTGAACTTGAAAGAAAACAATTTCCTTCGGGGTTCACAACTGCTTCCGCCGGTCGTTCATGCCACTATTTGCCGGTCTGGGCCGGAAGTTTCCGACAAGGAGGTTTCCGTTGAGAGCATTGCGAATTTGGAGTACAATTTTTAACATTAAAGACCAAAATGGGGAACTTTTCTCGACTTAAAGCAAAGGAAAATTCTTTTGAGGACTTTTTACCTGCGGAAGGTTTCAGTCAGAACCACTGTCCTCACCTTCAAAATCTGACCCTAAAAAAAGGTATCAAGGTGAGATAAAAAAGTATTTTGAAAATGTGAAAGTAAAAAGATGCAGCATTTTGGTCCTAATCACAACGATATTTAACTTTTGAAAATGTGTTCATTGGTTACTGAAATAATTCACATGATTTCACCAAGGGTTTGGCCAAAAATCGTGAAATCTAAAGATTTCAAGTTGCTCTAGCACAAAAACCGCTCGTCCGACCAAGCTAAGAAGCGAAAATATGGAATCGCGTTCACAAATTACTCCGTGGAGTAAATTACATCAAAGTTTGAAACAACGGTGTGTTAATTTTGCTCGGTGCCTGGTCGATTTGTCCTGGAACACCCCCATAAGTAAATCTCCGTACTGCACTTATTCAATGAAATGTGCAATATGTAGTGCACCAGGTTTACCCTGCAATCCAAGGAGCGGGGTTCTAGGGGAGTAGCATGTGCAGACACCAAGTCAGGACAGCAGTAGGTCAAGCAGCTAAGCTGTAGTAGCAGTGCGGAAAAATTCATTTTGCGCGGGGTGTCAAGATGTAGGAAAAAATCAAGAGGCGCAAATATCCCCATGGGCGTGGCAAAGCTAAAGGTCACCAACGGCAACAATGTTTCAAAATTATTTTTGCTTAGGTTCATAGATGTAAAAATTTCCAAAGGACGCATAATCCGGAGCAAAGGGAAAATCCATTATGACTGAATCCTGCACTGCAAAGAGGCAACATTAGGATCTGGGCACATGCAATTTGTTGCCAAGATCATGTTCCCATGAAGTTATTCCCACATTGCAGATATATCTTTTTTCGTGATAAGCTGTCATTTTCCACCCAAAATTGCAAGGTTGCCCATATTATATAGCGCACATTCTGAATGTACAGATAGAGATTATGAGTTGCTGTTGCCTAAAGAAAAATGCGTTTTAAAGAAATGCATACATGAAGGAATTTCCATACAAAGATTTTTTCCACAAATATTTCAGTAAGACGTTAAACAAGTAGCCTTTCATGTACAAAAAAATGCGGTGCATAAAACTGCTCATACAAAAATCAGAACATACTAATATTCGCGCATAAGGATTTGTGATACAAAATTTGTGCAAGAAGATTTGCATACAAAGACCTGTTGTACAAAGATTTGCGTACAAAAACTGTGATAGACGAAAAAACGAACAAAAAATGTGATGCAAAGGTTGGAATATGAAAAAACTGTGATACAAAGATCTGAATGAGCAGAATTGTGATAAGGAGATTTGCGTACAAATATTTTTACATGGAGAAAGGCCATACAAAGGTATGTGGTATGACACTCTGTCAATGAGTCTGACTAAAACATACTAATCCGAAGTGGTGCAATGCCAGTGTATCATGAGCATGTTGTTGGGTACGCTGATGACATGCTAAAAACTTAAGTGCTTGGGATGGGGCTCGAGGCTTGGGTACATACCTTGTTACCAAGTGACATCTATCTAATTACCCACTTCAATATCCACCAATTAAAAGTTATCTCAACTCTAGTACGTTTTATAAGTCATTACGAGGGGTCATTCCCGCCACTGCCTTGTAAGAGAATGTTGCGCCTATTAAATCCCACTCAAATATGGCAAAACCAAAGAAAATCCAAAGCAACAATGAAACAAAACCGTCAGTTTCCATCTTTTGACTAAAAAAAAAACTACCATCTTCGAAATCGACGGTATGCAGCTACAGATCACGTTACGCAGGGGTGCAACTTTAATACCTTTTTGTGGGTGCACATGCGCCCACAAAGTAGATTTGTACTCCCACAAGCATGGCCTGTGCATCCACAAACCAAAAAACAGGTTATAACCCCAAACACAATGCTAGGACTCTTTTGTGAAACAAAGGCGTGAGCAGTAAAACCTCTCTGCAGATGGGGGAACGTGTTCTACTTCCTTTCTTTCCATGAAGCGCCATAGGATTAATGTTAAATCCCGCCCAAAGCTGGGGGGCAAAGGTTGGCTGCTTCCCCTTCTTCCCCGGTTCCAATGCCCTTTGCACAAAGGGACCCGTATATTTAAAAATAAAAAAAAACAGCGGGCATGCAGATATATGTGGTTTTCCACCCTATCATTAAAAGAAACGCACCTCAGAAATGTACCCATAGGCGTTCCCAACAAAGCACCGATTGTCCTTATGTCTATAATTTTCTGCATTTCTTTTTAACAAAAAAAAAAAACAAACAAACAAAAATGCGGGTGTTTGGAATCTGACAATGACGTGGCCAGAATGTTTGACATTTTTGGTGTTCCAGGAAAATGGGTTGGTCGAGGTCCGTTCCATGCAAAAATCCTGGCGCCTGAGTGCACCCGTAAAGGATTTGGAAAAACTTCGCCCTTGGTGTTCCACACGCAGCAATCCCCGAGCGTCTATGCACTCCATGCATGGCCGGCCACCTGCCGCTCCTATCTTCCCCACTCCCATCGCTAGATGGCAGGGCGCGCCGTCGCTAAATAGCGACGATTGCCCAACCCCGTAGTAAATGCTCCCTGCCTCAGGTCAATGACCGGGAAGTTTCCGAAAATCTGCTGTAGCGGAACTGGTAAATCTGCAAGATTTGGTAAATCTGTGAAGGTCTCTAATTCGATAAATTTTCGCTTTTACAGTTTTGGACATAAGTTCATTCGAGCTGACCTACGTCAGCGACTGGACCTAAACTTAAGTCGAAATTTTGACGCGAGGTGTAGCATAGCCCTAGAAGACGCTACACAAATTTCGTGGCACTGCGTTTGTTCGCTCTCCCGAAATGTTTGAAGAACCTCGGGGGTTGTTAACAGCACCTTTCCCCTCTTCCAATCGGGGCCGGGTTAAACTATGCGAGACGCGTTCGTAAAATAGCACTGTGTATTATTGGGTGTCGTATATTATATCATATTATACATATATATATATGTATATATATATATAATACATATATCATATATAACACATTATGCTTTATAAATAATCATCTTACCCGTGTTCTGCCAATGGCTCAAATCCAGCCATGGGGTACTGGTCGCCAAAATCGGCGAAGATGTAGGCGTCGGTGGGGAGCAGCAGGTTCGACGGCAGCTTGATGTTGAAATCGACCATCACCTCCACCGGAGGGTTGGCGGTCGGTATCCACCAGGATGCTGGGGGAGGCCACCTCCAGCGCCCAGTCTGGCAACACCGGGTTTTCCAGCACCACCTCAAGAGTTCCCCAGGTGGCGCCCAGCTCCTCCGAGTGTGAGTTGGTGGCCGAGCCGTTGACTACGAACGTGCCGGCGGCCGGAAACGTCACCGTCTGGTTGTAGTACTCGGTCGGCGACACGCGCTCCAGCAGCACCTGGTTGCTGGGCGGCAGGCCCGACTCGCCGTAGTCCCAGGTCATGTTGGCAGGCGCGCCGTCGGCCATCTGCAGCATGACCGTGGCCGGCAGCGAGGTGTCCAGGTACGCAGAGCCGTTCATCATCCGGCCGGCCTGCAGCACCCACACAGTCAGATTGCGAATGATGTACTCGCACTTGGTCTCGTTGGCCAGGGGCTCGCCGCTCGGCCAGCGCGGCCGTGAAGCTGACGGTGGTGACGGGCCTGGTGCACTGGTGCGAGACCGTGATCGGTGTTACCTCGGCGCCGATAACCTGCACCATATGGCTGAGTTGAAGTCGAGACGACGTCTCGTCCAGGTCTCCGACTCCGACCGCTTCCGTGGCGGCGATGTTCGCGCCGGGGCAAGTCACCTGCAGAGCAGAGGCAGGAGGGCGGTGTAACACGGGCGGGCCGCTGGACCAGGTGATCGTGCAGACCGGACAGGTGACCAGATGACAATGGACCGGTCACCTGGTGCGACACAGGCAGTGGGATGGTGTACCACAGACGGGAGTGGCCTGATGTACTCGTAATGCAGGAGGTTACTCGGGTTAACGCAGAGCAGGTCGCGTGGTGCGATACAGACAGTGACCTGGTGTTGCACGGACGATAGTTACCAGTTGGTCAGGAGTCCACATAGTACAACATAGACTGGAGGTCAACTGGTGCATCATGGGCAGGTCGCTCGATAATCACAGATAGGCCAACCGGTGTAACACAGACAAGAGGTCACCTTGTGCGACAGGGAGTAACTGCAAGAAGGCAGTTGAAGTCCTCTCTGGTACCTGGCTTTCTCGACAAATCGGCCGGGGGCGCGGGAATTCCTCCACAGTTGGGGGAGGGGGAAGACGAACATTTTGGGTCAATTCTTTCCAGCCAACGCCCATAGGGTTAACTGGAATGTTAAATTCCAGAAAAGTGTGAAGGCGCCCCTTCCCCCTGTTTCCCGCGCCCTAGAACTCCACTTAAGGACAGAACGGCCTCAAGTCGAGGCCTCAAATCAAAGGGGGGAGTGGAGGGGTAAGAAACGGTGAGCTCACAGACTAGCAGATGAGCTTCCCCGCAACTGAGTTTGGTTAAGACATGCTCTAAAAACCAAAATGCAGTCAGAATGAAGGAACAATTACGTTGCTAATGCAACAATGATGGGTCTCCACCAAATATCCTTTTTATGAAGCCGATACTTTGTGTTCTTTGTGTTCCTTTGTGTTCTTGGTGGCATAGACACCAGGCGAAACTTGAAAGCGCAGTAAAAACTGACTGATAGGGTCAGCCAAAGGATGACTGACATGGTCGTACCTCAGTCCATGCCCACCACGCTTGTGATAGGTCTCAAAGGAGCAGCCTTGGTCAATGATTTATCTTCATTAAAAAACGCGTAACTGCGTTTGCACACAATGTAGAGCGAGCACTCGTTGGTCTTATAAAGCATCACCTAATGTAGTTTTTCGATATTTCTGTCATTTACTGTACAGCTTCTTTTTGGTTTAGTGAAATTACGAAAATATATATCACTCAGGCAATCGCCTGAGTATTTCAAAAATCGACCCCATACGATTTTTTATGAATATGATCCGAACCTTTATGAAGAAAATAACGTTGGGATCAGAGCTCTTACCAAGAACTTACTACTGCAGTTTTGTTACAAGAAATGGAAATGGAAAAAGCAGTTCGTATCTAGGACTTATATGGAGCAAAACCAAACACACCAAAGTATGGCATATGGATCAATCGTTAGTATCAAATAAGCAAAGTATCACAGCACAATAGGTTTTCAGTCTCGTGACAGCTCATGAATGCGCGACACTGAAGCCATAGATGGGCTGCAAGCCTACCTGAACCAGATCACCGGGCTGGGCGACTACCTCGGCGTCGATCGCGGTGGCCACGTGCTTGTCTTGCGTGACGGGGAACGGGAACGTGTCGCCGGTGGCGAAAGAGACCGGCGCCGAGGACAGGCCGCAGTCGCCGGTGGCAATGTCACCCGAGACGCACTGAAACCCCGACACCGATCACGCGACATAATCCAGTAGACTTGGCTTAGCTTCTATGAAAATTGCGTATTTGGGGCAAATGTGAGAGCGGCAGCTGGCCACATAAAAACTGTTTCCTCTCTGCTACTAGGGTGAGCACCGATGAAACATACAGTCCTCTATTTTGACGAATTTGAATTTCCTTTTTACTCTGTGTCAATTGATATTTATTGTTTCCTGTGCTTTAAGTGTACATCTGTGAACTATGACTATCATACGAAATGGAACATCGCTCGCGGTTTTTTTCGAAATCGGCACTGTTCCGGATGGCGGACATGTCAGGAGCATTCGTGCCGTCCCACTGGCCGACTCGTCACCGTCGCTGTCGAGGTAGGACTCACCATTCCGGACAGTGGACAGAAGGTGCCTGCCGAGCACTGGGCCTGGTTCTCGGGCATCAGGGCGCACGAGCTGGTGCAGACGCCGGCAGCCGGGCAGAACACGTCCGGAGACGTGCAGACCGGGGTCACCACCTGCCCGACAGTCGGACCGGCTCGCCAAAATCGCCCCGGCTGAGATGTCGTTGAGCCGAGAGCGGAAACCGCGTGTTTCCGGGGTCAATGGCGTGTCTCGCGGCAAAGGCCGACCATCATGTTTGCAGCACAGTTGTTCTGCGTGCCAGATCTGAGTTTCCAGTGCCAAACAGCGACTTCTCTGCTAGGATTCAGCACCAGTTTACCTTGAGGTCAACAAAAGGGCAATTTTTCGGGAGCATTGGGTCGAGTGCATCCCTACCCTTAACCCGCCCGCCACTGGGGGGGTGGTTGACCGCTCCCCTGAGGTTTTTCTAGGATTGCGAGAGAACGAACAAACACAGATCCACGAAACTTCGTGTACCTTTTGCTTTATCCTTTTTACACCTTGTGTCAAAGTTTTGATCTCAGGTCAAGTCAGGTATCCGACCTAGGTCAGGTCAAACGGACCTATGTCTAAAAAAGTTAAGCGTCCTGTAACTTTTTTTGCAAAATAAGACATCACAATACTACTTTCAGGGATGAGTGATCTTGATAGATGCAACAAATCCGCTATCTCAGATTTTTCGGAATTTTCCGGGCCATTGACCTAAAGTCAAGCCCGTTTTTAAGACATGTTGTCTTTTTTCGGAAATAAGCGGAATTTTTCATAACACTTTTAGTGTGGAGTGAAGCAGACATCTACTTACCGTCAACGGACAAAGAATCAATGACTTCCAGCCATTGACCTGAGCTCATGTCACGAATAACTGTTGTGAGCCAAAATGTACCACCATCAAAATCAGCGATGAATTACTCAGAATGCGTAGAAAACAGCAAAACTGGCTTGCACGGACGTAAGTAATACCAAGAACCTCAAAAAGTTTTAAGAAATGGCATATTTTGGAAATAAACAAGCTCTCGCGAATAACGCTCAGCCAGTTGTGTAGATTGGTAGTCGATAAATCTTTTCAACACTTAAGCATGAGAAACCATCACCAGAACCACTAAGATCAATAAAATTGACATGGATAGGTTCATGTCGCGAAAATAAAGGAACGCTGAAATTGGCTCCGTTAATTTCTTACTCCGTACGTTTGCGGCGCCCGCCAACAACTGGCGTGAAAATTGCTGTGTTTTTAACTCAACATTTCGGCGTATATATTAAACAAATGTGAACATTGGACTTGTATCGGCATCTGTGGACCTTTACTTGTGCGTTGGTGTCTTTACCTATCCGTTATTAACCACAGCCCTTGAGATTCAGGCCGTTTCTCGGTCCCATGCAGTCGGCTTTGAGAAAACATATATAAGGCGTAAATTGCTTACATATTATCTAAAACTAAAAATGAGACCAGTTTCGAGCTCTACTCGTCACAAGCTTTCCAGCGGTGTGCTTATTTTATCGTGCCACCAACCGTTCGTGAGTTAGAGGGGGACGGTCAACCGCCCCCCCCCCCCTCCCCCAGTCGGGCGTGATCGCCGCCGACCCACGGTCTTGCGCGGGTTAAACAATCTTTGAGCTGAACTGTAGTCGCTTTTGGTACAAAGTTTTAGACAAAATATCAGGGGATATACGGCAGTCTCATTTTTCCGTCCGATATGCTAGTGAGGGAGCAATCTCCTGGTTGATATTAAATTAAAAAAGTGTTCGCTTCAACATTCTTACTTGATTTTACTGTTGCATGGTCAACACAAATGCGACCGTTAGATCCAGAGAGGACACGTCAGCTGAAATTTACAGTTGACTTTCCCAATCGAGAAACTTAAAAAGTTGTCACACAGCTCAGTAACTCGCAGGCGGAGAGGTAGCCAGGCATGGAGAGCCAAACGACCGGAAATTACAGGGATGAAGGCAGCAAGTGCTCACACGAATAACTATTAGGAAGACGCAGCGTACCACCTGATGTGTACATTACGTTTCGCCAGCTTAAAAAAGTCGGCACTTAAGTGCATCTGGCAAGTATTCTTTGGAGCTCATCGCTGTGTAAAGTGGGCCATTGCCATAAAGGACACGTGGACGCTTTGTTGAAGATGCGGCTGCTTTACCGTAATGGTGCATTCTCCTTTGGATGCTCCAAAAGCTCGGATTTGCGTCAGGCGCGTGACTGTGGAGAACGGAGTCGACAGAATGAAGGTGTCCGCTCCCTGTCGCAGAGTCGTGGTGTTGGACATTCCCTGCGGTAAAAGGGAAACACCACTGAAGCATTTCAGGCTGCTGTCGCCAGTTCTTCAGCTGACAGCGGATTTCTGATGTAGCCAGAGACGCATGTTACCGCTCGTGTCACCAGAATTTTGATCTCTGTTATCCGTGGTAGTTGGCAATGGACCTATTGCTAGCAAATCAAGGAGCACCTTCAACAAAAGTGAGGCCCACACCTCTGCACTGTCTGGACCACGTCACCGCTTATCGAAAGAGAAAGACCCGAGGCAAGAACCGAGTCGAGTCTCAGCGTTTCGACTTCAGGCCGGAGAAAATCAACTGGGGTCGGCAGCCCGACTTCGGCCGCACTTATCCCGTACCACTGACCTGGGGCGGTGGGAGGCCCGCCTGGGGCCACGCAGAGTCGGGCGCTTCCAAAACCCGGGGGCTGTCTTCGTCACTGTACGTCACTGACGCCTGCACGACAATTGAGACAAACGGCTACATGGCTGATGGTGCAGCACGACTTTTGTCATTCTGGCACTCAGTCATTGGGAAAATCTTCATGCGAAGTAAATAACCAAAAAGCTTATCCGCAAGAACGCAAGACCGCATATGAGCAAACGAAATACACAAATAAGCAATATGCGACCGCGATGGGGAAAGTGACAGACGTGTGTATCAGGATGGATGCACTATACCAGTCACAGCCCAATGGCCGAGAAAAATCATGTATCTTTGATAGTTGCAGCTCATGAAATGGCACAAGGAAGACACCTTGTGAGTCGCATGACGAGTGAGGCTTACTTCATTTCTCTCTGAGATTCGAATTTTTTTTAAGATTGACACATTACTTCCCCTATGTACATTGCCCAACATAATCAGATCTTTTTCAACGTATTACAGTAATATGCATGTGAGGCAATGCAAGTTATCGTCACGCACGCCCATGGCATTATACGCTGTCATTGCTGATCGCTTCAAAAACATCCGTGGCAAAATCGGTCTTACATAAGAAACGCTATTTTCGGAATAGTTTGTGAGCTACAAATCTTGCAAGTTAAAGCTAAGCGAATGCAAATGGATGATATCAATAAGCCTTAAAAAAAATTAGTGAAAACTATGTGATTCTGTGACCAGTCGTTGCGAATTAATTGGCTTGCAGAAGGCGTACCGGCCGTCCCTGGTCGGGTCGCTCAGTTTGTTTTTTCTCATTAGATGAAGTACGAGGTACTCGGGTCAGGCAGAATTAACCTGGTCAGTATCTTCGAAAAATCTTGAAATTTTATGCAATATCTTCCGAAATAGCATATTTTGCATACTTGTCTGACTCACGTGATTAAACAATACATCTTTTATTGATTTATTGCCGAAATACTTTGTTCTTTTTGCAAATTCCACGCATACCATCCTCTTTTTATAAGTTTGCCAAATACCCGCTAGTGGTGCTGCTCATCATATTCACTAGGCTTCCTACTATTTGGGCATCACACCTCTTCATGGCGCGTTTAATGCACAGGTGGAGACCACTGGGAAATATAGTAACCATTCACCTAGCAGTCGCTCGACGACAGGCTGACCTGGACTCCAGAGCCACTGAGAGCGGCACCGCAGTAGTAGGTTGTGAACGGTTCCACCACAGGTGGACAGGTGACCTCCAGCAGGTCGCCGGCGGCCTCCACGGTCACGTTCACGGAGGCTGCCTCCACCGCCCGGCCGCCCCTCTTCGTGGCCGTTACCACGATGACGTAGGATCCCGGCACCCAGTATGCGGGAGACGCCACCATGTAGCCCATTCCGGTCACAGGATCTGTTCGGCGCAGCGAGAGAGAGGAAGTCAGACACGGCTGGCCCCCGAGGCTCCGTTCATCTCCGGTGCGAACGCACAAGGCTCCTTTGGCGACAGATCCCTTGTGATTCGGGCACAGTACAGGTTGCCTTCGGTTTCCATTCGCCTTGAGTACGGTCATTATAGTGAACAAACATTGGTAGACTCATGACTGAACATTACAATATCCATTGTTGCGACCACAACATCAGTTTCGCGTTTCTCGGAAAGGGCGATAACGGGCTCCAGCTACTCTTTGAGTTGGCTGATTTCAAGTACCGTTTACGATGCATCAGCCACGCTGCACTGTGCGCTGATCGAGAATGGCGACAGCAACTGGCAATGGGCGGCTAAAGCCTGCCGGAAATCAGGCCGCTGTCCTGTCTGATTCCCGCCTCACGTCCTCCAGAACACCGGCAGCGAAGCGGTTACAGCGTCGAGCGGCCCACCAGTTTTTATTATCAGTTGTCTCAGTCTCACCGTTTGTTCCTGCGACAGTGACTGGCGGCGAACCATCGCCGATGGACATCTCGAAGTCGACGTTCGACGTGTCCGTGACGGCTGCGGTGACGTCACGGTCAGTCAAAGCTCAGACCCAGCGACGTCGCAGACTCAGACACAGAGGAACAGAGAGCGTTAGACTCAGACACCGAGGAACAGAGAGCGTTAGACTCAGACACAGAGGACCAGAGAGCGTTAGACTCAGACACTGAGGAACAGAGAGCGTTAGACTCAGACACCGAGGAACAGAGAGCGTTAGACTCAGACACAGAGGAACAGAGAGCGTTAGACTCAGACACAAAGGAACAGAGAGCATCAGACTCAGACACAGAGGAACAGAGAGCGTTAGACTGAGACACAGAGGAACAGAGAGCGTTAGACTCAGACACAGAGGAACAGAAAGCGTTAGACTCAGACACAGAGGAACAGAGAGCGTTAGACTCAGACACAGAGGAACAGAGAGCATCAGACTCAGACACAGAGGAACAGAGAGCATCAGACTCAGACACCGAAGAACAGAGAGCGTTAGACTCAGACACAGAGGAACAGAGAGCGTCAAACTGAGACACAGAGGAACAGAGAGCGTTAGACTCAGACACAGAGGAACAGAGAGCGTTAGACTGAGACACAGAGGAACAGAGAGCGTTAGACTGAGACACAGAGGAACAGAGAGCGTTAGACTGAGACACAGAGGAACAGAGAGCATCAGACTCAGACACAGAGGAACAGAGAGCGTTAGACTCAGACACAAAGGAACAGAGAGCGTTAGACTCAGACACCGAGGAACAGAGACCGTTAGACTCAGACACAGAGGAACAGAGAGCGTTAGACTGAGACACAGAGGAACAGAGAGCATCAGACTCAGACACAGAGGAACAGAGAGCGTCAGACTCAGACACAGAGGAACAAAGAGCGTTAGACTCAGACACGGAGGAAAAGAAGGCCGCCAAATTCAAAATAACGCCATCTTCCGAGCACCACAGAACCAGTGCTCCGATGAGGCGTGTGTTCTGAAGTGGCGTGTGCCCGTTGTACCAGAATAGGAACAGCACTAGTTCGAATCCACATTGCTCATGCGAAAGGAAATTTGCGTCTTTTCATGACTGTTTCAGACCTACGTAGAAATGTTAGGATTAGCGTCACGCACTACGTTCTCTTATTTGATGTTACCTCATGTTTTAATTTCTTCATATGTGCCCCACAGTTATGGTAAAAGCGCTAACACTTCCTCGGTACCTTTCAGGGTTTTCAAACCATATTGGCTTCAAGAACTAAGAACGTATGCCGGCAACCCGAGTTTCCAAGAAGCCGGCGTGGCATTTTGGTCTTCGAAGAAGATGAGTCATCCCAAAAATATCCCTTATTCCTATTTCCATGAATATGTCCGTAATGCCACAAGTCGCCCGTTCATATGGTTAGGAACGGATGATTCAAGCTTTCCGACCAGCAATGATCGTGTCAGGGCTTTGGGACTAAGGAGAAAGATTTTAGTGGCACGACCCGAGGACCCGAGGATCCCGGTAGACCGAAGCTGGTCGATGTCGCTTGAGTTGTGGCTCTGCTATGCCCGTGGAACAAGCGGCTTACAGTAGTTGGCAAGTTGTCATCTGAAAGAAGAACATCAGACTTTCCCGAACGCAGCGTTCGCGTTTCGCGTGGCGCCAGCGGTTGGCTTTTTTCTCGGCGGGGCTCGGACTCGGAGCGGCGCCCGCTGACCGACAGGCCGACCAGCGGGGACCACAGCGCCCACCTGTCAGCGATATTCCCTGTCCGGTGCGTGTCGGCACGGCGCTGTCCAGCGTCAGAGTCAGCTGGCTGATGTCCTCGGTGGCCGGGCCGAGCCAGACGTGGCCGTCCAGACCGCCGCACGTGCCGCCCTCGCAGCTCGTGCAGCCGGACGTCTCAGCCGTGCCGTCCAGCTGCTGACCCTCGGCCGAGGCGGCGCACAGGCAGGCCATCTCCAGGCTGTCGTCGCCCATCGTCTCCACGGCAGAGAAATCCGTGGAGAGCAGGCCGCAGAAGGTGGCGCACTCCTGCCCGACAGATGGTAGCACGTGAGCGCTGACCAGCGGGGCGCCACCGCAGGGGCGCCGCCAGTCGGGACAGCGAAGGCCACGGCCTTCTCCTGTTTGGCTTTACAGCTCCGTAGGACGTTTTCGCGTTGATGCGTATGGACCAGTTACGTGTTGGACCAGTCCTTCCAAACCATTTTGGGTTACGCGTTTGCCAACTAACGCAGCAAACCTACTAGAGTTCAAATTACGATGCCTTGAAAGTCACGGCCACGATGAACGATGTTTAACCAGTTTTGGATAGAAACTAGGGAAACATATCTGCATTTCGTAACTAAATGTCTTAAAAGACGATACATTCGTCTCGCAGTACTAGATGTTCTCATAATCAGCGCAATCGGTTGAGAGATGCTCCGTGCTGGCCTTACTCATCAGCATACCCCGCTGTGTAGGGCCCTCCTCCGTGGTCAGGCCACGAGCGGCTGCTCACCTCCGCCGTAGAGGCCATTATCGGGTCGAAGCCGCCTGCAGTAGTCGTCAGCTCGCCGGCGAACCCGTCGGCCACGTTGGTCTGTCGACAGCCCGGCGTGGCCGCCGCGCTGCCGCTCAGCGCCAGCACCGCCAGCACCACCAGCGGCGACGGAACGCGCCGCCGTCGCGGCAAGTCCATGGTCTGGTAGGACTGCCTGAGAGCAGGCCAAAACACGAAATCCTGACCCTGTTCTGGTTCGGTTCTGGTTCTGGACCTGTTCTGGTTCGGCCGGAGTCTGCTGAAGCTCCTTCGGTCACTGGCCACTTGTGGTCATTTCGGAGCTACGGGATCAAGGAGACGGGTTTGAGCGACATGCTGCAGGAACAGTAAAGGCAGTTTGTGGAGGTGTGGATCGGTCAACGCGGGCGACAGCGTGGAGGGCAGGCTTCGCAGACGGTTGGGACGCTCCCCTCAGTCGCTTGGCCGTCAGTCGGCGTTCGATAGTGGTGCTGCCCACCACACGGCCGGCCAGTTCAGGCAGCGCCAGTCGCTGAGTGGTGCCGTTTGTCGCGGGAATACGGGTGGTGCCGAGCCGGTCTTTTGCCGTCGTTACTGGTCATTGTGCAAGACAGCTCGCTCCTGGAACTCCTGACGTTCCCGAGCGTTCCGACGTTCCGAATAATTCGTGATCGGTTTTAATACGGCATGGTTGTGTCTTGCAATGTTTTCATTAATCATAACCACATATTTTTCGACCACTTCATATCCAAAGCGCAAGGTGTGATCACCTAACGCGTGAGGTCATCTGATACATGGGGCAAAGGAGGGGAAAAGACACATCGATAAACCAGAAACTGCACGCTTCTCATGAGTCATGGCCGTTCCCCAAAGCCACGATATCGATTCTGTCAAAGGGGACTATGGAACGTACCTATATCTAATCGAACCAAAAGGAAACGAATAGCATTTCGCTGGAATAGTAAAGGGGATGTTTCCATTGCTTCCTTGTTATGTATATGTCGGTGCTGTATATGTTACTCATGCATGTTTCTTGCTCTTGTTACCATGACTGACATGTTTGAAAAAAAAATATAAAAACGGGTGTTTTTTTAGCGAGGTCAGTTCGTGCTTAGCGATCTCTGTTGTCCTCCAGAAATAAAATGTATGAAACCAAACATCACATTCCACGCGATAAAGTGTTTAAATGCGGCTTCCAAGGAGAAGACTGAATTGGGAACTGCTTTATCCGGACAAAACCTCAAACGTAGTTCAGAACGATTTTTTTTATTTGGCCTCTTTATCCGGCAAATGGCGTAATTCATGCCCTCTGGCCATTTCCAGGCAATTGGCAAATGGCAAATGGCAATTGCGTCATTCCAAAAATCTGTTCTGCAGTGATAGTTCGTCGTCCTGAGGCCTCTAACGTGAGCAAACTGTTAACCTGAAGGTTACTATGACGTCACAGGTCAGATGAAATCCTCAAAACTGACGACCCATCTCATAGATGTATCTATGAGAAGGACAAGAATGAAAAAATGAAAATATGCGGCATAAGATGAACCTTTTTGCCAAAAAAACACGTGTCATGGTTAAACCAACTCGAGTTCATTGCAGTTAACGAAGTCGTATGAAGTATTGTCATATAAGGCCGAACCGACGGCTGTTTGTATGTTGTTGGTGTACAGTTCTACTCAAAACACAATAACGTTCTTTGGTTCTCTGTATTTGTTCTCTATATTTACAACAGTTCGGTCGCAAGGTCGCAAAAGCCAGGTTTCTCTCAGGAAAGAAGTTAAATCAGCATCGTGCGCAAAGCTAGAAAATGAAAGCTGATGACGTCGCGCAAAGTGAAGTATAACTTGCACGTTCTGTTACTCGGTGCTGTGTCGTTCCTGATGAGATTCTCGCAATCAGTTCCAAGCAAAAGGCATATCCTCACAGCAACTGAAAATTACGTCTAAGATTCAGCTCGTAAAGTCATACGGCCTGACTTGTGATGAACTGGTCAGCTTTTTTTCTAAATGTACCTTATTGTTCAGGCATGGCTATTAAAAATTGGGCTGTTTGCTTTTGTCGTTCGGTAATTGTGCCGAAAAACAAGAAATGGACAAAGAAACATTTCCGGGCAGTTTGTGGGTCAACTGTTTTCTTTGAGCCTTCCCTCCCAAATAATACATGAAATTACAGGTATCACTTTTTTTACTGATAGCTTCACCAAGCTGTAAGGTATCATTTCTTACTGACAGCTTCACCAAGCTGTATACGTGTCTCGTCTAAATTTAATCGCCTCATTACTTTGTTCTGTCGTATTGTTTTACTCAAAAATGTACAGAAAGTCCTCATTTCCAAAGTCAATATTTAAAATGGTCTTGTTAAGACATATTCAAGATATTTTAGGTATGCACATTTAGTATGCATCCCAGTTTTGTGCTTCACTTACAGGTGAGTCAGAATCGTCTCATAAGTCGACTCACGTTTCATGTATTGTTTCTGACTCATGAGTTGAGTTGACACGTCGGAAAAATGTTTGAGTCAAGTCATGAGTCGAGTGACATGCACTCATTTCAGCCAAAAATTAGCCGACTCGATTTTGTCGACGTCTGGATAGCTGCCAACCCACATTAAAATACAATGAGAAACATGTCGCTTTTGTCTCATTACGTAGAACGACTAATCTGATTTGGTCAATGATACGTCGTACCCTTGTCTACTAATAATACCCTACCATTTACTAAACATAAAAGGAATGTTTAAAGTGATATAATGAAAGCAACTTTCATTATACCACTAAGGCACTTTAGGGCTCCTTTGGAGCCCATGGCGTTTTTCTGCGTACAAATGGAATACTACAGATATCCTAAATTAGAAATACACGAAAAGATAGACACAGGATGCCAGCAAATGTTTATTTGAGGAAAATGGTTACAAAGGTCACCCTAGGTTATACGTTACTCAGGAGTCAATGGCATGCTGGCATCAATCTCTGCCTTACTTGTGACATAGCCTAAGCCAGGGACCCTAGGGGTCTTATCCCAATTTCAGAAATTGTCAACTCTCAGCTAACTAAATCCTCAGCCAATAACACAAATGCATAAAAATATATTTTGAACCTTCCTTTACATGGGCGTGGATATGGTGCGCACAAAGGGGATTTCTCGATGAGAAGAAGGCACATGTGTCTGGCTGCAGTCGCACCCAAATGGTAAGCCCTCGAAACTTGAACATGGTGATAGTGCGCCTGCCGCCCTCTACAGCTACTTGCTGTGGAACGATCCAGTCAAGCTATGAATGTCGCCGTAATGCCGGTACGCTGCGCCGCCACCTTCTTCTGCAAATCCACTAGTTATCACATTATATCGGCGTGGAGAGTCAGTAGCTCTGCCGACACTTCGCACCACAAATCGGGCCTGGGCGCGGTTATCTCCCGAGATGGGAATATGTATCAAAAATATGTGTTATTTCCAAGACGTTTATTATCGTTTTATTTCTTTTTGCACTACGGAAAACTGGATGAAACCGATGCATCATCCAAATGTGCCAAAGTATAAGAGGATTTCGCCCTCTTCGTTATTTATGCGCAGTTTTAACATTGGCATAGCATTAACTCAATGTCGGCGCATGATCGGGCGCACGCCTGTCGGGCCGTAGGACTCTGTGTTTTGTAAGGAATAGTTGTTGCCGGGCAACCAGCTACAAGACACTGTGGATAGTTAGCCTGTACGACCAAATAACAATGTTACAGCACAGATGGCCTAGATTAGGTGAATCGAGGTTAATCCACCCCCGACTGGGGAGGCGGTTCACCGCCCTTCCTCCCAAAGGTTTCCAAGACTGCGAGAGAACGAACGAACGCAGCGTCACAAAACTTTGTGTACCTTTTGCTTGGTCATTTTTACATCTCCCGTCAAGGTCTTGATCTTAGGTCAAGTTACGTTCTGACCTCGGTCAGGACAAGTGGGTCTATGCCCAAAAAAGTTTATCGCCTTGTAATTTTTTCGGAAAACATGATATCACAATGAAACCTGAAGGGATTAAAGAGCTGGATTCATCAAATCTGGTATGCCAGATTTTTCGGATTTTTTTTTCGGGTCATTGACCTAAGGTAAACCCTATTTTTAATATATGTATTTTCGGAATTGAACGGGATCTTCTATAGCATTTTTAGTGCGTGGTGATGCAGACATTCATTTACCATCAACTGACCTCAGGTCAAGTCACGAATAACTGATGAGCCAAAATGCACCGCAATCAAGATCGACGATGCATTACTCAGAACGAGTAGAAAATGACAGACATGGCTCGCACAGTTGCGAGTAATTCCAAGAAGTTCAGAAAGGTTCGAGAAAAATTGCATATCTTGGAAATAAACATACACTTGCGAATAAAGCTCCTCCAATTACGTAAACGGATAACTACTCAATTTTTCAACGACTTAAGCGTGAGAAACCGTCACAAGAACCACTAGGATAAAGAAATATTACATGGAAAGGCTTATGTCACGAAAATAGAGGAACTCTTAAATTAGCTTCCGTTAATTTCGTACAACGTTCAGCTACGGCGCCCGCCGGCAGTCGGCACGAAAATCGCCGTGTCTTTAACTTATCGTTCCCGTGTATATCGTACGCAAATCAGGGAAATTACGCGCGTATCGGCATCTGCAGGCTTTTACCCGTTCATTGGTGCCTTTAACTAGACTTTATGAATCACAGCCCTTGAGATCCAGGCCTCCTCTCAGTTTCATGATTTCGGCTGTGAGAAAATATCTATGGGGCGTAAGTGGCTTGCATATTATCCAAAATTAAAAATAGCACCAGTTTCAAACTCCAGTTCTCACGAGCTTTCCAGCAGTATGCTTATTTTTATCGTGCGACCAGCCTTTCGCGAGTCAGAGTCGAGCGTGACCGGCGCCGACCTCCAGTCGGGCGCAAGTAAATCAATATAAAACGAGCAGAATACCGCATGCTTTGTTTTTCCTTCATGTTTATTTATCCGCCTTCTACACATCTTTGGGGAAACTATTTCACAGGACGCATGTGCTTACCCGGAATCATAAGCAATCTAAGTCAGGTCAATCAATGTGAACCGTGTTCAGTAATATAGTTTTATGTATTCGTGACTACTGAGTCAGTTTACGAACAAGGCGAAGGCGAATTTGTAAACGGAATATATAAGGTCACGAATACCTGAAACGCTTTAGTGCATAACCGTTCCGCGAGCAAACTTTTTTCAGAGTATATGGTGATGATGCATTCTGTCTTAGAATCTGTTCTTTATGACTAACAGTTACCCCAAAGATGTGTCATGGTCAACGCACGTGACTATCTAGACAAAAAGAAAATTTCAAAAGTTTAGCGATAGATTACATGTATGACCTCTGACATATTCAACAAATTTCATTTATGGTAGGGCATTAACTGGTATGTTTAAACATTGCTCAATTTAAGCACGTGGTCAGTGGCAAAACAAGCCTGGGTCATGCACTGACACAGATTTCACAAAACGGATACCAGGGATTTTGGTCGTGACATTCACTGCATGATGAATGCAGACGTCGCCAAGCATAGGCAAACTATGTCAGGCCAAATGAGGCCTTGAGGGGTTAGTTAAAGAAGGTGCAACAGCATGCTTTCTTCTCCCGATCTACTCAGATGTTCTCAGTTTCGTTTTTTTATGAGCTTTTTTTTACTTCGGCTGACCTCAAATCATTTCAAGAACCCCAGCCATTTAACTGACGAATATATCAGTTTATCCCCCTCCCCCTTAAGAAAATCGTGGCTGCGCCCCTGTGCACGATTACAAGACGGACTATCTCTCCATAAGATTCCGTTACAATCAGTTGAAAGATCAGAGACAGACAGAGGAGGGCAAAATAAAGAACAGTGAGCCATAATGATAAATAACAAAAAATACAACAGCGCAGCAGATCCTCATAGGGCCATCAGCGCGCATAAGCCACTTTTTCATAAAAATACCCAACGCTAAAGTTTCAGAGTTGTTGTACCCCTGGTGTCCACCGTGGGGGGGTCTGGACCTGAACTGTAACCAGCGAGGGGGGCCTGGACCTGAACTGTAACCAGCGGCTGTGGTGTAACACACAAAAGAGCCGCGATCGCGCCGGAAGCACCAGGGCGGCTGTGGAGGGCAGCTGAACTGTAGCCTACCGCATAGTTAAGACTACACCGAAAGTATGGCACGCAAGGGGCAATGCCTCGCAAACGAAGCAGAGAGCTGTCTACAACAGGGAAGCCGCCGGCAAAGGAGCTGTCGCTTCCTTCGTAGGGAAGAACCTCAAAACAGCTGTTGCTTACGACGGAGCTGTGACCTGCACCCAAGCCCACCACTGACCTGTGACGGTGTAAACTGAGGCTGCGAGAGGTAGACGACAGGCCAGTGGGCGGCGCTGACCGGCTTGCGGTGTGGCCGGGGCGGGCTCGGGGACGCCTCTGACCTGCCAGGGCCTCGGGACGGCCGCGACAGCCGTTGCCTAGTGCTGACGGCAAGTAACATGACCAAGGCACGTTTGGGCAGCCTGCTACTGGCCGCCACACCGATGACTGACGTGACACGACACATACCCTGGCTAGGTGGCCTGCCAGTCCTGTCGCGTCACCACACGGTACCTCGGCTAGGTGGCTTGAAATGTTTCCACGGCATCCTGGCGCCACAGCAGGCTACCCAAATTAAGTCCACCGACATGAGGTGGACCTACGACCCGGAGAATCGTAGGGATTGGCCTAGCCCTGGTGGACGCCGGAGCCACATTCGCATTGGTGGTGGTTCTGTAACCCCTCGTTACTTTCAATCCGCTGATTGAAATTGCATGATAGCGAGTAAAAATAATTATCATCGTACCTGATTAGTCTCAAAATTTGAAGCGGATTCTTAAAATAAAACATTGCTTTTTGGGGTTAATTTCTCCGCCATCGGACACCCTCGTACGAAATGCAGCTAGGCGCCGCGACAACTGACAGCGTTTTCGGGCGCTGTGATCCACTTATCACATAAACAATATATACATATATATATACATATATATACAATATATACACAAAAACGCTTTTCTCTCAGTTGCTTTGATATTGGTGGTTAATACCATTGGTCGTGCAATGACACAGCGATTGCTCAAACGTTGTCGGACCCTCGGCTCGGCCCCCTTCCAGTCGTTTGCAGACACCGAAACCCTGGTAAGTACTGATGAACATATAGCTGGAATCGCTACTTTTTTTCCTATCCTCACTTAGGTCTGTTCTCAGTGCTGAGAGACCTCATGGTTATTCTTATAAATATTGGCAATAAATGACCTCATTTATTAGGTAAGGAGAGCGTGCATTAGGATGAATAAAATTTTGTGATTGATTTAGCGGATCGATTCCTAACAACTCTTGGAATCGATTCGATTCTGATTCTTGAGCCAAAAGGCGATTCTGATTCTGATTCACAACTGTCAAATAAGGAATCGATTCTGATTCGATACCTAATCGCTTACAAGTCTGGCCGCATTCACGCTAAATGAAGTGCATTTCCCACACCAGTGCAGGTTCTTCAGAGGCTAATATGTGCATATTTTAATGAGCCATTTGCTACTTAAGTTATTTGTCAAGGGTGACTCAGTCCCTTGGGTCACCAAACATGTAACCCAGGCTGACCTGATTTGAACTTTAGGTATATTACACCTGATTTCAACACGAACACACCTTGTATGACCAAAATAATACCCATGCCTCTCTCCTAAAAAGTTTGTATGGCCCCAGTCCTCTTATGTTCGGTCGTTCAAAGAAAACCTTTGACGTCACGGGAATAACTTCCCGTTAGATATTAGGCTTTTCCACTGCGGAAGTACTCGCTGTCAATATCTGGGTAGTTCACATGAAAAATGCTTTGGGGCAGGAGTTTCAGGATGTAGAAGGGGTATTGCATGATCCGATGTTATAGAACTGTATGCTATACCGTGACTGATCAATATAACAGATGATACGGCAGAAACGGCGTATGTGGCAGATGATACGAGAGACACCTGATATGTCCGACTTGCATGCGCTGTTATCTTGACCTAGGTTGGCCTTGTTTGACTTTAATATTATAGTTACAGACGTCATGTTCGTGGCAGGTAGATGTGCGGCGAATCCAGCAAAAACACATACTTGTACGTTCAGAAAATGTAAGAATTTTGCTGTTCCAATAAACAAAATAGTTTTTGTCTTCATTTCCAGCGTTTCCTAAAATGTTTCCTAAGATGTCAAGCTTGCCCTCCTGTACCCGTTTTACGTTCCACAGAGTTAAAGAAGGCCTTGCTTTTACTGTTAAACTCTTTTTGAGCCACGTTGAAGTTTTGGTTATCAAAATGTTCTGTGAAAAAATGTCAACAGGGCAATTTGGCCTAAGATAACTTCTGGTGACCTTAATATTGACTTGATCTGGAAATCTAGGTGCTTTCTTCTAGCATCGCCAACGGCTTTTTATCGGTGTTTCTACTTTTTGAGACTTAAAGTTCTGAGATTTTAAGGGATTATCATGAATCATCCCCCCCCCGCGAATGCGATAACGAATCCCGAGGACCGCCAGTGGAAGGTTAACTTTGCTTATAGTGGGGGCGATAATATTTGGATAGTGTGTCTTTCTAGCGTATGCAGTACGAAAATGTGCGGTCTTCGTTAATGTTGCAAATTCATAATTTTGCCCGCTCAGTCGCAGGAACATGTTTAAGCACTGGTGACGGGCCCCTGAAGCCAATATCAAGCTGTCGTGGAAAAATGCAATGGTATTTCGATGGCAGAAAGACAAATGGGTGTTCAGGACGCGAAGGTTTCAAATAAAATCTAAGATGGCACAGTACAGCAAACCACTGATGCGCAGCATTTATTACCATAGCTTTAAGGCATCCTTTAATATGAAATGACATCCTTGAAGAAACATTCATAAGAATGTGGAAGTAGTGTGCAAAATCACCAATAAATAACAATTTTTACGGCCTAAATCGTGCAAAATACTGACCACACTAGACGCACTCCTAAGGATCTCACATAAATTAAATCATATTTCACCTTCCCTATACCCATGCAAAGTTTTGCTTTTTTATAGGCGAAGTGCATAACTCTTAATCATATCGTAAGGCTGATCTCGATCGCTCACGACAGTTGCGATACCGAATGACAGACAACTATTCGTCGGGGGATTGGCAATGAATTCGCAGAATGATAGAACATCCGAAGCGCTTGGTTATAAATGACAACCCGGGGCAGACTAGCACGGAATGCAAGATAAAGATGACAAGCTTGAACAGCTGTGGCGGTTCCCAGTAGACTAAACCATTTATGCCGGGAATTCTGTGACTCTTCTTAACGAGAAACCCGGAATGTCTCTTTGATGGACTTATGAAAATCTCGAACTCATCACAGCCATTCCAGTATTCAGCATTCCCATTAATTTCGGGTTCTTTTATGATAGAGGCAGCCTAAATTTACTATGGTATGCACGAGCCCGTTGCAAGTGCTGTGGCCACGTTTTTTCAGGCAACGAAGATGTATAATAGTTTCATTCATTGTCTTTCATCAATAGCAGAACGCCATGCTCAGTTCAGGTCCGATGTCAGACCTCCAAAAGGATGAGATGAGTGACTGAAACGTAGGGATTATTGAAATCAAGGAAAGTCCGATGCGGGCTGCGCTGACAGGCTGGGACATTTTGCTTGCAATGCCGTGACCCAGTTGAAACAAAGGGAGAGGGCATGACCGACTTGTTCCTCGTTTGTAACTCGAAGTGATATCACGTGCCGTATCATCACAGCTCGACACAAAGTTGTTTGCGGGAGAGTCCACCAGGCCACGTGACTGTCGTAACGAGTAGCGTGACTGTCGGGGGAAGAGGAATGCTATATATTAGATAATCCCGCAATGATCCAAACGTTGGGCATTTTCAACCGCTACCTCACCGGTAGCTCCGTATGAATTAGCAAACATGTATTGACTTTGCCTACGTTTAAAATGTTACCTGTTGTGATTTGCGCTGATTCTGTAAGCTAGCTTCTGCCCTCTTTAGAATTTGCCTCTTCAGTCAAGAGTCTTTTTTCGCTCAGCATTTCGCTGCGTTTAAGTCTCTGCACAGTTTCCATAACGAAGTCACCAGGGCGGTTCCGCTGAGTGGACGGAGAAGATGCGTCTCTTGGTATCTCCAGAGCGCAGGGCCTGTCCCTTCCTGTCCCTACGGATATACGCGGTTTGTCTGTGCCATCAGTGAAAACGCCGCCTAAAATGAACACCGCCTTAAACTCACTTTGTGCAAGTGTTACCTGTCTAGCAGCACGAAAATTTATTTTCAGTATCAGGAACTTCGAGAGGATAGCCAGTAATTCACGCATCTCGGATCTGATGCACTGAGGGTTTTGGGGACGCCACCTTCAGACAATCTGTCAACGACGTTTTTCGAATTCGAGCATACTGTTTACTGTTTGGTTACACAATGAAATCCATAAATATGAGTTCCCTCCGACCTTAGCACGTGGCTTCCCGTCAACTGACAATGATTTGGCGACCGACTAGCTGGGATGAAGACTTGAACTCACATTGTTTGATATTTCCAGGTGCCTTCTAAGTCGGACAGCGAGCAGATCTAACTCGATGTCAAAACTGCATTGCTCCTTGTGCTCATTTCTTGGAGCTCTCATTGTCAGTATATAAAACATACGCTTAGAACATACGTGAAACGTAGCACTATATTGGCCGGTCAGCCTTACAGGCCGCTGCGCAAAGCTCTTCTTAACTGTCGCTGCCTTTGAACAATTGGCCAGAAAAGCTCAGGTGAACCGTGGGGTGCCATGCATTGATTGCAGCGCCTGTACAGCTCGCCAAGTTCCGTGTTTGTAGTCATTGACGTGTGCCTTACGTTACCTAGCGAGCCGACAGGTTTGCTGGCAACCGCCTGGAAACGGCGAGGGGTGGAGGTACGGCTTCGTACGCCGGCGCCGGGCAGCACTTCCCTGGCGGGGGACAAAAGCGCCGCTGGATTCGACAGAACCCATCGGTTTTGAGGGAGCGTGTGTTTATGAGGATGTAGAAAAGTTGTTCAGTATGGATCTGAGCAGTATGAGCTGTGTTTTCCGGTGAATGTCCCAAGCAGCGTGCGTTTGTCAGGTCAACGCAACATCGCCATCCGGCACCTCCGGGGGCGCGTCAAATAGTGTACCCCTCGATTTTTTCGTCAGTTAGTTATCAGGCGTTAGAGCCAGCCTAACCCAACTTTCACAACCTGTCCACCTATAAATGTTACATATTCTGACAACAAAACCATTCCCATGCTAGCTCAAGTGGTGGAGATATGATGTCATAAGTCAGCCCTTGCATGCATGTTTTCGCCTATTTTGAAGGTGACGCTAATATGCTTTATTTTTGATAACATCCGCGAAAATAATGCATGAATTATTTGGATTTATATAGGACACGGTTTCCAAATGATATACAACCGTTTCACGTCAACATTAGAGGCCATGCTAAGTCGCATGCATGATGACAGTTTGACGTGATTTGCATTGTGGATGGTAGAAATGGGTTGAGAGACATTTAAGACAAGTGCCAGGGAGCGTATAACACCCCCTCACTGTAATCAGTGGAACATTAACCCACGTCCGACTGTAGGTCAGAACCATGCACACCCGACTGGGGGATGGAACGGTTGACCGCCCCCCTCTGACTCCCGAATGATTGGTCGCACGATAAAAATAAACACACCGTTGGAAAGCTCGTAACGAATACAGTTCGAAACTGATCTAATTTTTGGTTTTGGATAACATATAAGCCATTTACGTCCAGTATATGTTTTCTCATAGCCGCCTGTATGAGACCGAGAAACTTCCTGGATCTCAAGGGCTCGAATAATAAAGTCTAGACATAGGCACCAGCGGACAGGTAAAAGCCCGCCGATGCCGATACACGTCTAATTTCTCTGATTTGTTCAACAAATACCCGGAAACGTTAAGTGAAAGACACGGCGATCTCCGCAACGTTGCGCAGTGGACGCCGCAGACGAACGCAGTTGAAATTCATGTAAACTTATTTTAGCGCTGTTTTATTTTCGCGAAATATGTCTTTTAAAGTGTTGCTTCTTGATCCCCGTGGCTCTTGCGACGGTTTCTCGTGCTTTAATGTTGGAAAATTCAGTAGTTATCAGTCTACACAGTTGGTGGAGCCTTATTCGCGAGGGCTTATTCATTTCCAAAATATGCAGTTTTTTTAAGCTTTTTTAACTCTTTGGCTTTTTTCGCTACTGTGCGAGCCAGTTGCCATTTTCCATCCGATATGAGTCATCCATCGCCGATTCTGATAGCAGCGCATTTTGACTCATCGGAGTTATTCGTGACCTGACCTCGGGTCAGTTGTCGGGGGTCATTGAAACTTTGCCCATTGACGGCGAACGGGTACCTTGATATCCCGACAGTCAAACTGTTACAAAAAAAGCCGTCAGTTTTCGAAAAACCGACGACATGTGTTGAAAACGGACTTGAGCTTAGGTCAATGACCCGGACATTTCCGAAAAATTCGAGATAGCAGATTTGCTGCATTTAGCAAAATCTCTGATCTTTCAAAATTTGTTTTTGTGATATCATGTTTGCAAAAAAGTTACAGGGCACTTAACTTTTTTCAACATAGGTCCACTTGACCTAGGTCAGACACATTACTTGACCTGAGGTGAAAAATTTGGTAAAAGGTGTAAAAATGATCAAGCAAAAAATACTCGAAGTTTTGTGGCGCTGCGTTTATTCGTTCTATCGCAGTCTTGGAAAGACCATGGGGGGAGCGGTCAACCGTCCCTTCAGTCGGGGCGGGTTAAGGGAACCGGAACCTCTCCCCTTCCCTTTGGAGCGTCTGTCGCTGCACAGACAGTTGGCCCTGCTGCGAACACCTGATCGGTGCGAGGACACTGATTCCCAAACACCACGGTAGTTAGACAAATGGATCCGACACTGACTCTTGCCAGGAGCACCGGGGTTCTTGAGCCTCAAACGCCCTCCTGGCACAAGCACCGGACCCCTGAAAAGAACACCGCGCTCCTGAGGCGGGACCCCGACCCCTAACACCACGGACGCGTCGACCTAGGAACGAGCAACGAGCCTCTGGCACAACGAGCTCCATGATCCCTGACACGTCCATTGGGCACTTGACACAAATATGGGGTTCAGCTAGCACAGGGTCTTGTTCCTGGCATGAACATTTCCCCTTGGAATAGACACCGGCCCCATGACGCAAGCGACAAACGCATCACGGACGCTACGACACTGACACGAATACCAAGCCCCTGGCACCATGCACATCTGGTCCCTGGCAGGGTTTTGGGCCCCGACATGGACAACAGGGCCTATCACCATTGCTCTCGGGCCCTGACAAGAACACCCGGCCCCTAGCACGAGCATCAGGCCATGCAATGAGCACCGGGCCCCACCACCACAAACACCGAACCCATGGAACAAACACAGGATCCCTCACGAGGGACTTGCAGACAGCCCGTCATCGGCATGTCGCTAAGCAAATCTGGACCAGGTCACAAGATATTTGACCTTGATCTTTGGTGACCTTGATCTTCACTGACCCTGGTATATGTAAGCGTATTAGTGTGCGCACACCTGTTTTTATTACGGTCTTTGAATGCATATTTCATACAAACCGACATGTTGCAAAACAAATCTGGATCAGGACACAAGCTGGTTGACCTTGGCCTGTGGTGACCTTGGCCGTTATTGACCCTGGCTTTGGCCTGGGTACATCCATCACTTATGCCCGAATGACGTTGTCTGACTGTGTTTAAGCGGTAATCTTAGGTAGAACGTTCATTCTTTCACAAAGTTCCCATATGTCAGCGACAACCGTTATTTTCGTTGTTTGCTTGACTTCAGATATTTCAAACTTCAAAAATTTCGGGCTGATTTTCGATTTTTCTACGTCAGTTGACGAGTGATCCAATTGACATAAATTTCACAAAATAGCAGCGACCAGCTCTCATCTGTTCTCGAGATTTTCAAGAAAAACGGGTGGGGAGAGGGGCACAAAAAAAACTCATTCCAGTGCACGTGTTAAGACAACGTATGATAACTGAAAACACTGCTACGTTGCAAACCGGCGTTTCCGAATGCAATATACGAAAAAGGGAGCAAAAAATAATAAAAATGAAAATACCTCTTTTTATGAAACTGAATCAAGAATAAATACCGGAAAAACGCGGTGATTACCGCGTTTAGTAACCTGAAGTTCACCCAAACAAATGACCATTTCTGAAAACCATGACCTGACATTGACCCGCTCTCACCTGGTGATACTGAAAGACCTTGAAAATTTTTAACGCCTATTTTTAACGCCTACGTTGTTACATTTTATGTTAGTTTTCAGTATTTGACGGATGATTTTTTCGTCTGTCTTATGGGCTGATGACATTTGGTTCCAGTAAAACACTTGGTGGGTCTTCGTTTCCTTGTCTTCGTTCGGTATGTTGTCAAGGTTTCTTTCGAGGAAGTCTTGATTTCTTGGTCACTGATCTTGTTGGAGTAGCCGTTGTTCCCCAGGACCTGTTTCACTTGTTGAAGTTCTTGATTTACTAGTCTCCAGTTTGAGCAGGTCTTAATTGCTCTTCGGATCTAGGATCTGACGACGGGTAGTTTGTATCGTTGAGGGCATTCGCTGGTTGCGTTGAGGCACCGACCCGCGTCCGTTGGTTTTCGGAAGGCGTTTGTTGTGAAGGTCTCATTAGAGGCATCAACGTCAATGTCCATGAACGGAATCTTATTTGTGATGCTCATTACCGTAGTGAAGCTGAGGACAGAGTTGTCTTGTAACCCTATTCCCGGCAGGGGGAGGGCTGAATCCGCCCCCCCTCGGGTTTTTTGCTTGCCAATTCCAGGCTTTTTAACACAGCTTCACGAAACTTGGTGAATTTTCCTAGCTATTCTTTCTACGTGCTGTGACAAAATTTCAAAATTCCATTTTGCTCAGGGGCGGAGCCAGGCAACGTTTTTGGGAGGCACCTCATGCCATTTTTGGCCATGTTGAGGGTAAAAGGAAAATGTCTGCCAAAAACAGGGTTTTTAAGATAGAACTTAAGACTTTATTATGGATGTATAGCTAAGCATTCGGATTTTTGCAGTGCAGATGTAATTTTGTTTATCTGAGATCACTTCACAAGGTCAGGTCAAGGTCAAAAGTCAATTTTTTTTTTTTACAATAATGTCGGTGCCGTTTTTTTAAATGCCAAACCCGGACTACATGTGATGTAGAAGGGTGCCCTCTACTTGTGTACCAAGTTTCAGCTTGAAATCAGGTCGGGTCACGGAGCTATGACCTAAAATGTTAGTGCGCGTACCCCATATCGCAATAGCCGTAAAATGAGTTTTTTGAAATAGAGTGAATTCAAATGATTGAAAACGTTCACAGATAATATGAAATGCACACGAAATCATTCCAAGTGACCCCAAAGTCACTGGAGGTCATTTAAGGGCAAAGGTCACAAGTTGATCTGAAAGAACGCGTGACCTTGACAGTTTCCCCTTTTTCATGTTCCTGGCACCGCCCATGCTAACATTATACGAACATTGTAATGCGATTTGTACTTTTTTAGCATAACATGACTAGCAGAAGCCAAAAAAGTGTTTTTGCGTCTATTGTTCATTCGGTTGTTAGGAAAGTAATTTTCCTATTTTTGAAACCATGTGAACGCCCATGAATTTTCTCAAAATTTTAGATTTGTGTACCCATGATAAAAGCCCTATCCATAATCTCTCGACTTATGCCAGTTTCATTGAAATCGGTCGATAAACAACGTAGTTATAAGAAGTTCAAAAGTGCCCCTAATTTCGATATTTTTGCCCCCCTGTATCCACAGATTTCAAGATTTTGATTTTTTTTTATAAAAATGTAGTTCACGTCACGGCAAATCGATTGCCGTTTGTTGCGATGAAATCGGACGAGTAGTTCTCGAGATCTCGGGGGTGCCGAATCCGCCCCATGCCGGGAACCGACCATACCGTCTAGCCCTCCAGGAATAGGGTTAAAGTTGTTTGAAGTAGCAGGAGGTGTTGTTCATCTGCTACATCGACAAATATGTCATCGACATATCTGCAGTATATCGCTGGTCGCAGTGAGGTGTCTTCTAAAACTGCGTTTTCCAGGTGACTGATGTAGATGTTGGCGAACAGCAGTCCGCGAGGCGAGCTCGGATGTACCGTTGATCTGGCGGTACAGGTACCTATCAGGACCGGTGAACAATGCTCCACTGGTATATGCCTTCAGCATCTTCTCTAGCAGTGGTTTCGACATCTGAGGCGATGGAAGCGTAGGATGATGGCTGATGTCGATGACGCTGGTGGTTTCTTGCATAGGAACGCTCGTAAATAAGGTTTCCACGTCTAGTGACATCAACAGCCCCTGGCCAAATGAAGATTGCATACTTCATAACAACTCAGCCTACGTTGTTGCGACTACAACAATACTCTCAAGACGTCTCACCATGCATTTGCAAGACAAAGCATCGAAGACACATATGCAAGACACTCACGACAGCATCAGAACCAGACAGCAGCTCACAGGCAACACAGAAATCATCACATGTACAACTGACCGACTCCATATCCTAGAAACATTATACATCAAACAATTCAGCCCAGCATTAAACAAATTGGCCGTTTTCACGATGGCTAATGTCGGAAAGTACCGCCCGTAAATTCCTCGGGGACCTAATTGGAAACGCATGGAAAGTCCGCTAAACTGGGGATAAATCCGTGTTAAGTTCTCGGAATCATCAAAATATTCGACAGGTTTAACACCAGAGGACCGTTGCTTGCTGCGATGTCCATATTCTACATTCGAAGTTCGCATGTACCGAATGTTTGGTCCCACTCGCCGGGTTGGACCAAGTCTGATCTGGCAGCTTGCTTCCAATAGCATGCGGCCGGGACCAACTGCAAGGACTATCTAAAATCCTGTGCCAGCCAATCAGCGCCCCGGTTATGAAGCCGCTGATCGTTCGTTGGGTTCACCTTAGAGCCTGTTAGTATTCTTGTCGCCGCCGAATTTCGACCAATCAGAGCTTAGATTTATGAGGATTCCGGAACCCTGATCGGTGAAGAGCTATGTGCTTTGGGCTTCCGTGCTTTGAGCTAGAGTCAGCCCCAGTTTTCGCAGGCTGGTTTCGTGAAGAGGTTCATAGAAGATCGTGGGAAATATGGCTGGTAAGTATTGGTATGGAATGCTTCATTTTGTGCGAGTGGCTTGATTTTATCCGCCGCTGACACTGGTTAATATCAGATTGATATAGTAGGTCATAATTGCTTGTGTTCTAGTCGTATATATTCGACTAATTTACGGCCTCGAATATACCAGGAGACGTATTGTTATATAGATCAGTTGCAGATCAGAAGTACACAGAATTCATGTTTATCTCACATATACCAATATCCAGGGGCATTGGAACCCAGGCAGGGGGAAGGCAGCTGCCCCCCCCCCCCCAACTTTGGACAAGATTAAGCAAAAGCCCTATGGTGGTGCATGGAAAGAAATGAGATAAAAGGCATGTTTGTCCCCTCCTTCCCCCATCTCCACGGAGGTTTCACTGCTTCTGCCAATACAGTTATGTATATGGTTAAATGCAAAACATATTGTTTCATATATACCAAAATATCTCATATATCATGTCTAAAAACCAGAAGTATGTCAAAGTTATTCTTGAAGATGTTGGATGCGTTCTCATCTTTCAGTCTTCTGCATTAGCATACTGGTATAAAGCAAGGGGTCAAAAGTACCCACAGGTCGAATGTCTTGAACATTTTCATGCTGTGATGTAAATTGGACTGAATTTTACGATTATTTACACCTCATTTCGAAGCATTCTGCGCACACTGCATCATGATGTGCAAATCAAATTTCGCGGCACGGTTGCCTGGATTCACCCTCGATCTTTCCTTCGGTTTTCATGTCGCTTCGCCAGAATCTCTGGCGCTGTAATGGCAGCTGCAAGTGTACTTGCAGTTGCCAGCTTACAAACGTCTAGTAGGATACCAAATATGGTTTCGTGCAACAGACAGACAAATATAGCTCCAAAATCCACATGCTAGTGCTTTATTGGGCCTAAAGCTTAATTTCGGCAATGTTAAGTTGTAACATGTAACATGTGTCGAGTAATCCATAAAAGACTACCAGTAAACTAAAAAATAGCCTACGTTTGCTTCCTGTGGAATTTTGGTAGCTTTCGGAGAGTATCAACGCAAAATTAGCCATCGTGAAAACGGCTATTAACTCCGGAGTATCTCTGAAGCTCTTCGGATAATTTTACAGAACGCGTGGGCAAAAGCAGGTATGGGGTTTTTTGGCCTTACAGAACTGTGTTGATGTTACGTGTATAGCAAAAGTGTGGCAACCAAGGAGCGAACGTGTATTATGATTTACTTTCAAGCTTAAGTGTAATCGAAATGCAGTGTCGTTGTGCAATTTTGAAAATGGATATTGCTATATCCAAAACGTTAAAGAAATCACTTAGAGTAATGTCGCACTCCCTAGTGTTCAATAAAACCGGTGTCAAAGAAAATATTCCGCCCAAGTATACCCAAATACATATATGTGTGTAGTTTTTACGTTTCACAGCAATCAAATCGTGCAGTTGGGTTCATAACGTCTTTAGCGCAAACAGTTGAAATCAAACTTACTTTGGGTCAAAAACTTCATTCAAGGCAAATGAGCTCGCTTCACTTCTGTTGACCTTGCAAGGGTTAGTAAACGCTAAAAGTGATGATCAAATGTACCGATGTTGGCTATATTCACTGAAAATACGCCAAAAGGTACGTTTAGAGCCATTATTTACACTCAAGCTACGCCAATTTCCCGTGTTGCTCGAAATCTTGTCCGCAAAAAATAGAAAATAGCGCTATTGGTCAGTGACCTGCCATGACCTTGACCCGAAAATCCCCAGTCGAAGCCAATGAATGGAAATTGCCGTATTCCACGTTTTAATGCTCCACACGCCCTTTCTCGTTTCGTTCGAAAAGCCGTACGGTGACCTTATCGATCTCATTTGACCTTGAAGGTATTGACCTAGTGCCATGAAAATTGCACACGATGTAAAACTTTATGTCCCTACCCTACCCATCACATTTCATGTCTCTAGCCCTTTCCGTTTCCGAGATCGGAGTGTGCGTTAAGCAAAGGAAAAAAGGAAGGAAAGGTTATGCAAAGGAGGGAACAGTAGAAGATACCGAAAGGAAAGAAAAGGCAATTCTTGGATTATCGAAAAATAACGATTTTCCTTAGACAGAAAGCAAGTGTTTAGTTACAATACAATGATGACGATACAGAGGCATAGACAAACAATTCAGTTCACACTACATCCCCACAGGACTTTCCCTGCCCCTCAAAACAAAACATGGACCCTTAATCCAGCAATAAGAACAGTGGGGCACGATCATTAATTTACCGTGCTTACGCGTGACGTGAAACTATAAATATTAGGAAGACTGAGAACCAAACGGATGAAGTATATATGGGGAATGCACAGGAGAGGATACAAAAAAACTTGCAGGAGATAAAGAAACGTGATTTATGTATTGTCGGAAAAAACGGTTCTGTCAACCCAGAAAGATAAAGTTTGGTTATAATACAATAATGACGAGTCGGGTACAACGTGAACCGCAATCACTTTGCACTAGGTCACCAAAGACGTACTAAGAAAAACATTTTTTTTAAGGAAGCGGAGTTAACCCTATTCCTACCTCCATTCCTTCCTCCAATGGAAGGAGGCGATATACCCCAGGCAATGCCAGATTAACCCTATTCCCAGCGGGAGGGGGCGGAATCCGCCCCCCTCGGGTTTTTTGCTTGCCAATTCCAGGCTTTTTAACACAGCTTTACGAAACTTGGTCACTTTTCCTAGCTATTCTTTCTACGTGCTGTGACAAAATTTCACAATTCCATTTTGCTCAGGGGCGGAGCCAGGCAACGTTTTGGGAGGCACCTCATGCCATTTTCGGTCACGTTGAGGGTAAAAGGAAAATGTCTGCCAAAACCAGAGTTTTTAAGATAGAACTTAAAACTTTACATGGATGTATAGTTCAACAGTTGGGCAATGTGCAGATGTAATTTTGTTTATCTGAGATTACTTCACAAGGTCAGGTCAAGGTCAAAAGTCAAAATTTGTTTTTTTTGCAGTAATGTCGGCGCCGTTTCTTCAAATGCCAAACCCGGACTACATGTGATGTAGAAGGGTGCCCTCTACTTGTGTACCAAGTTTCAGCTTGATATCAGGTTGGGTCACGGAGCTATAACCTACAATGTCAGTGCACGTACCCTATATCGCAATAGCCATTAAATGAAATTTTTGAAATAGAGTGAATTCGAATGATTGAAAACGTTTACAGATAATATTAAATGCACACGACATCATTCCAAGTGACCCCAAAGTCACTGGAGGTCATTTAAGGGCAAAGGTCACAAGTTGATCTGAGAAACGTGTGACCATGACAGTTCCCCCTTTTTCATGTCCCTGGCACCGCCTATGCTAGCATTATACAAACATTGTAATGCTGTTTTTACTCTTTCAGTATAACATGACTAGCAGAAGCCAAAAAAGGGTGTTTGCCTCTTTTGTTCATTCAGTTGTTAGAAAACTAGTCCTCCTATTTTTGAAACCCTGTGAACGCCCATGAATTTTCTCAAAATTTCAGATTTGAGGACCCATGGTAAAAGCCCTATCCATAATCTCTCGATTCATGTCAGTTTCATCAAAATCGGTCCATAAACAACGGAGTTATAACGAGTCCAAAAGTACCCCCCATTTTGACATTTTTGCCCCCTGTATCCACAAATTTTAAAATTTTGAAAACTTCTTTTCATAAAAATGTAGTTCACGTCACGGCAAATCGATTGCCGTTTGTTGCGATGAAATCGGACGAGTAGTTCTCGAGATCTCAGGGGGGCCGAATCCGCCCCCCTGCCGGGAATACCTTCTAGCCCTCCGTCTACCTTCGGAATACCCCATACCGTCTAGCCCTCCGGGAATAGGGTTAAGTCCGTTGGGGCACTTCGCTAATGCACAGCTCGGAGCACAAACGTGGACTAGATAACAATGTGCTGCTATGTAATGCATATGATAACCGCACGCTACATGAAGTAAGGGATATTGCACAACAATATGATACAATAATACGTTGCAGTTCGTTCACCAAACCGACCTTAGTAACTATGCATGATCTTATCGAATTTTGTTTTATCACGCTTTTCCATGCGGCATTATTGCCATCAAGTTAACTTCTGCAAAGTTCGGAAGGATGCGTCCCGGTTAGCAAATACCACGTTCCACTACTTTGCTGCAGTGCTTCATTGGCTGTGTTGGTCATGAGAAATATCTGAATGATTCGCAGTTGTATTTTCTTAGATTTCATTTTTTAATTGTTAGATCTTTGTAGATCGTAATTTTAGATGATCTGGTGCCATTCTTACGGTACATGTGGGCTCATAAAGTCCTATTTTTCTCCATTCTGTGAATCCTGTGACCTCTGCAGTGCGTAGCGACCACACGCCGACCAGGAGCTGAGAATTTCTGGGCAGGATCGTCACCGACCCTTTCATTCAGTATGCAACAAGAAGCCATTACCTTTCCTGTGGTAGATTTCAATTCGTCGGCGGGTATCGAAATGAGTCTAAGCTCCTGTGGGTGTGCTTAGCTTTCCAAGTCACTAGCTTCTGCTAAGTGATTTGGTAATGGTTACAAGGGTAGAGGCAGTTTCGTGAGAGATAGGGATCTCTTAAAATGACTGTAGACATCAACACGCTGCGTCATGACCAAAAAACCTGCATGTACAGCTTTATAATGATTACAGGGAAAATAAATTATGAAATGATGGTTAGGAGAACACACTGAACGAACGAACGGTCCTTGCAAGGAAAAGACTGTAGACACTTACACACACACCATCGGAACAATTACAGGAGAAATCAGTAATGGTAGGGTAAGACATTGTGCAAACTGATCACCTTTCTTTTAAGCCGCATGTGATTAATGTATGTATTTTACCACTCATGACTGGTTTCTAACCTCCGTTTGTCTTCGGAACTAGGAACGACAAAGTCAACCCACGAATTGCCGTATGGCGGGATATCGAATGCAAAAATATTGGGAACAAAATGCCAGAAGTATAATACCGAAAAAGATAAATTTTGACAGGGCTTTTAACATCAGACGGGAAAAATATCGAAGGAGAAAATATCGAATATGGATAAGTATGAAACAGTGCTAGTTATCGAAATGGAAAAGTGCTGTTGAACAAAAAACTGCATAAACAAATAACCGACCCAAGATACAGCACTGGAAAAATATGGGCCTCGATTAATATCAAAACGGTAGAACTATGAACGGCAAAATCTCGCGAGGTTATACTCTGCATCATCGTAACAGGGATGGGCGCAGTGCATGGACAGGTATAGGATGGCCAATATGGTTACAAAATATGGAGTGTTACAAAATATGAAGTGGGACAGTGTGTAACACCTAAATATCTCAAAGGATGAAGATTATACCTGAACATAAATCTGATGGTTTATGTTCTGGTGGTCAAGGTGGTCGAGCCTTCCATCTGTCAAGATCACGGTCAAAATTAAAGTCCCGGCTGTTGGAAATTTTCCCAATACCTCTTACCAAGTCGTGACTGTCGCTGGCAGGTGCGGTAATCGGCGCAGGCCGTCGCCGGAGGCCGGAGGTATGTTCTGTGATTCTCGCATCCGAGACGTTCGGGAAAAACGTTTTGTAGCCCATTGTCATGCTTTGTTGCCAGGTGGAAGATCTATGGCAATAGCAAACATAGCTGGACGTCAAAATGCCACTGGAAAATACGACGGTAATTTTTTGACGTCCAGGATTCCAACCCTGCATAATATAGGGCCTAAAATACCGGCGTTTTGCAGCCACATCACCAACTCCAGTGCCGCAACCAAGATATCTGCCTGGTCGGTTTAGTCCAGCGAACCCTTGAAACAACGAGAATATGCATGTCAGGAAATTCTATGGATAAATAGCTAAGACGCTTGGGAGGTTACGTGTAAGCTTTGGACAACTTTCACGACCTTCCTGCTGGAATTCCCCCGTGCAAATTTCGAGAGCAGTTAGTGCCTCTGTCCGACGTGTTTTACTACTAATTTTACTGCGACATTTCTGACTTAAATATTTGCCCTGTGCGTTATCCGTCCGTGCTCGATATTGTGTCATGCAATGGTCTATCATTTGGTATGCAACCGGTTCATGTTTATGTTGCTCCGATGTTTCTATTGAACATTGGGCATTCGATGCCTTTTCAGTCCATGTTTTCAGTCCATGTCTACTCGAGGAAACAGTCACGTTTCCACGTTAATCCCCCGATCGTTATCTGAGTTCTGTCTTTTAGCGTTCAAGATCTACGTCTATCGTTGTTTATCTTGTTCGATGTTTTATGTTCATCGGCATCCTTCCAATACTTTTCCATTGTATACGATATGGTACTACGTCCTGTAATCAAACGATTCATACCAACGAATTTGGCTCCACTTCTAATACAGTGACTGATTTGGGACCAATGTGACCTAAAAAATGCACTAAGACGTGTTTCAGGTCATTTTGCATTTCAGTGAGCTCTTGGTATATTGGGATGATAGATTTTATACTTTCGAACATTCAAACTGCTCCCCCCCCCCTCTTCCAGTTAGCATGTTAAACGAGGCCCTGTATGGTGGTGCTGTGGGAGACATGGCTGAAGCCCGTCACCCCCGACCGTCTGCTGGTGATGCTCGGATATCGCTGGCATCGGGCAGACATGCTGGACAGCAGTGGTTTCGGGGGCGTGGCAGTGCTGACTGTAGCCCCCTCCATTTTCACACCTGTCAAGTTGCAAACGGAATCTCAAGACGACGCTGGTATAGAGACTCTGTGGAGTCTGTACACGGAACATGGACAAGAGACGAATAGTGTTAGCGGCAGTGTACCGGCCCCCTCGTCGTTCTGTCTCTGTCCTTGAGGCAGAATTCGACCTGCTGGAGAGCCAGGTAGAATCGGTACTTCTTTGCCACCCTGGCCCATCTGTTTTTCTTTTCGGTGACTTTAATTGTAACCTTCCGAAAGATTCACTTTCTTCTGCTAAATTTGTTGAGTTTGCCTCGCACTTTAATCTTTCTCAACATGTCAAGGACACTACTTTTACCAGCGGCTCACTACTCGATGCGGTACTGAGTGGAGGTTACTCCTCTGTTTTTATCCGTAGTACTTTGAACTGCGATTTCAGTCCTCACAGCTTCATTCGTTTTAACATTGCCGTGTCTCGACCTCGCGACACGCCAACGTGCGTTTTTCAGTTCCCTGTGTATAGTATTGATTCTACCCTCTTTCACCGTGGTCTCCGCTATGTTGACTCTTCCGGTGTATCTTCGTCGACATCTGTTACAGACAGAGTCTGCCTTCCTTTCTATCTTCTTTCCAGCGCTCGATCAGTGTGTTCCCCTCATCTCCAAGAAAATCCGCAACTCAACCTCACCACCAAACTCCTAACAAGCCCTGTCCCTGATGGATTGGGGCCGAGAGGTCCTTCGCACCCATGGCTACGGTTCCACCCTTCATAAAGATTTAAACAAGTATGTCTGTACCGTTATTTGCCGCGATGCTTTAACTGACATTGGCCGGAAACTATCCGAGCCTGGCTCTGTTTGATGCTCTGTTCAAACAGTGATCGACAGCAAAAAATGCGGTACGCGCATTGTTCCAGGTACTTCCGTGGATACGCTAAACAGCTATTTCGTCGGAATTGGCCCGGCGGTGGCCTCCGACGTCGCCGTCCTAAATTGCCCTGGACTGCCATGCCGCTGCCCACGAGAGAGAACTAGTGCCTTCACCGTGTCACCTGTCTCCTGCGACCAGCTACGCAAGGTGATTTTTGGCATGCGGAGTTCGTCTGCAGGGCATGACGGACATGGCATTGGTACTTTCAAGGCCTCATTTAATGAAATCAGCGGCAGCATTCCCCATATCATTAGTTCATTTTTGACTTTTATTGAGTTTCCCGATGTCTGGAAACATTCTATCGCCAACCCCATTCTCCAGTCTGTCCTTTTGTTTGACTCATCTCCTTTCGGGTCGACATCAGTTATACCAGCTTTCGTCTAAATTGTCGAGAAAGTAGTCCAAATTCAACCGTATGGAGAGATACATCGGTGAACTACCTTTTCCTCAAGCCCCGAACGTGTTTTTCGGCCTGTCCACTCTACTGAAACAGCACTCATTTCGGTCGCTCATCGCATCTCACTAGCCACTGGCGGTGGCAAAATTTCTCTGCTGTACATCTTGTACCTCAGCAAATGCTTCGATGTTATCAGTCACGCAAAGCTACTTCTGAAACTGGCTCATTATGACGCTGATGCTTCTTGGTTTTCTGGCACCTCCGCGGTCACACCCCGAGTGTCAGCGTCACTGATTTTTCGGGAAGGAAGCACACCTCGGGAAAGTTGTCTAACAGCATGGATGGGTTTCAGGGCTCATCTCAGGGCCCGTTTTTGAGCAGTATATTTACGAATGATGTTAGCCTTTTCACAGAAAATCATTCGGTAGGTACGCGGACAAGAAAGAAATGTTCATCAGCGGCAAAAATTTTCTATTCCGGACAGCGATGGCTGGAAAGGGAGAGGGACAGGAGGTGCGGTCGCCCCCCAGCCGTCAGTCTATGTTTTTGCCCCCCCCCCCAGAAATTTCGGTCACTGCACTAAGCAAAATCATAAAAAATCAGCCTTAGCTTTAAAAAAAAACATTGTAGGAGCATCGACGACTGGCGTTAGCTGTTTCCGCGGAATTTAGTACAAATTCAAAGGTTTTTTCAGATATGTTAGTCATTAAATCTGATGGCACTTGGCGCCCACTACAAGAGAGACGATTCTGGCGATGATTTCAGGAGTAATCAGCACAAGCGTAAGCGGCAGCCTTTTGCATCAAACGTGACGTCAATAGAGAGAAATATTACTGTTTTTGTAGACATTAGCCCGCCCCCGACTGGGGGGAGTGGGCATTTGACCGCCCTCCCCCCCGAGGTTTTTCCGGGATTGCGAGAGAACGAAGGAACGCATCACCACGAAACTTCGTGTACCTTTTGCATGATCATCTTTAAGCCTTGTGTCAAGGTTTTGACCTCAGGTCAAGTAAGGTGTTTGACCTAAGTCAGGTCAAGAGGGCCTATGTCCAAAAAAGTTAAACGCGCTGTAATTTTTTTCGGAACACATGATATTACAATAAAACCTTCAGGGATTAGAGATCACGATAGGTTCAAGAAACCTGCTGTTTCAGATTTTTCGGAGTTTTCCGGGTCATTGATCTTAGGTCAAACCCATTTTAAGACATGTCGTTTTTTCGGAAAATGTCGGAATTTTTCATAACATTTTTAGTATGGGGTGACGCGGACAGCTAGTTACTGTTAATGGGTAAATTAACAATGACTTCCAGGCATTGATCTGAGGCCAGGTCAAGAATAACTGTTATGAGCCAAAGTGTACCACCGTCAACATCAGCGATGAATTACTCAGTACGGATGGAAAATGGAAGGACTGGTTCGCAAGTAATGCAAGTTGCAAGTAATGCCAGGAAGCTTAAAAAGTTTAAAAAGACTGCATATTTTAGAAAGATGTAGATTCTCGCGAATAAAGCTCCGGCAATTCAGTAAATTGCTAACTAATGCATTCTTCCAAAATTTAAGCATGAGAAACTATCAAATAAACCACTAGTATCAATAAAGTTTACATGGATAGGCTTATGTCGCGAAAATAAAGAGACGCTAAAATTGGTTCCTGTTAATCTACAGCGCCAGCCGACAACCGGTGCGAAAACTGTCATGTCCTTAAATCAACGTTTCGGCGTATATATCGAACAGATCAGAGAAATTAAACGTGTATTGGCATCTGCGGACCTTCACCTGTGCGTTGGCGCCTTTACCTAGACGTTATTAGTCACAACCCTTGAGATCCAGGCCGTTTCTCGGTCTCATGTAGTCGGTTATGAGAAAACATATACGGCGTAAATGGCTTACATATTATCCGAAACTAAAAACGAGACCAGTTTTGAGCTCTACTTTTCTTAGATCTTCTACCAGCTTTCCCACTGTGTTCTTATTTTTATCGTGCGACCAACCGTGTTCGTGAGTTAGGGGGCGGTCAACCGCCCCCCCCCCCGTCGAGCGTGATCGGTGCCGACCGCCAGTTGGGCGCGAGTTAATGCATGGGCGTAGGAATAGGGGAAAAGAAGGGGGGCATGGCCCCCACTTTTGGAAATTTAACATTAGCCCTATGGGGAAAATTACGCTGTATTTATTACATATCAGCCCTATGTGTTTTTAGCGTCCCTCAGCTTGACGTATATGTTAAGATTTTTTTGTATGCTGTTTTGTTCTATCACAGAGTCGTTACTAACGTATGATATGTTAGCGGACTGGTAAGGTGCTTGCTACTCATGCAGGTGAGAGGGGTTCCATTCCTGGCTACAGATGTGGTATTTTCTTTGCTCGCGTGCGCTTTTGCTTCCCGCGCTTGTCCCTCTCCCTCATTGGCCGGCTGTCCCCTGACCACGAGATCCTAACCTGACCTCAGTAGCGGGTCGGCAAACGATGGGCAGTCGGCCTCCCGACTCGGTCCCGTGCGTTCTGGCTCAGGGCTACTCTCTGAGGCGCACTCCTTGTCCTCCCATCCTTCCTGTCCGCGCTAGCTCAGGGCTACTCCCTGAGGAGCACTCCTTCTCGTTTCATGACGTCTCCTCGCACACTCCTTTCTCATTTTGTCTCCTTGCTGGTGGAGACATGTAGCCATAGATCTGTTTGTGGCAAGCCGGGTTGCTCCGTCGTTATCTGTATTTCTGTTGGTCTGGTCGATTGAGGACAATTAATAGAAGGCTCGTTTCCGAGATTCAGAAGGTGTTTTCGGCTGGCTTCTTGATGAGGTCCTGAGGCGCACGGCGACGGTGGAGCGTAACAATACCATGCATAGTGGTGTTGGGCATGGTACTGATTGTTAGCCCTTTGGGCACTTTGGCAAGATGGTTTCGTCCATTGCGTCATAGGTTTGGTGCTGGCATCATTACATTATGTGTGTGTGGGGGACAGCCAAAGCCGCTTTGGCGAGTGCTTGAGATGATGATGGCGTTCTCGTTTGTCTGTGATAGTCTGTAAGAGGTATGTTACTGAGCTTCGAGTTATAGTTAAATGTTGTGCCAGGAAAATGTCTTCCAAACTTTTATAAACATACGTTATAATAATGTTAAATTCGTGTTGTAAATGCGAACAGCATAAGAGCAGATGAAGATGAATGCCCATACAGATGAATGCCCAAGGGCAAAGACCTCAAAATGTGAGTGGGTACAGACCTGAATAAAAAACCATGCATTTTAGAGAACACAAGTGTACACCAGCGCCAAAACCTGGGAAAACAGTTGGTTTATTTAACGAAAAACTGGGCGATAGCAAAAAAGGACGAAGTTCAGTTATTTTTTACGGGGGGAGAAGGTAACCTAAATGAGGTCGGCCGTTGATCCGATAGAGCTTGCCCCTCCAGCCGAAAATGCAATCCGCCGTCCCTGCTTCCGGATCTTGGTCTGCTCATGCAAAGCATCCTTTGCTCGCTCGACTTCTGGCTTCGTGCGAATTCCTTACAAGTGGACGCGAGCAAATTCAGCTGGTGTTCTTTGACAGCCAACCGGCAGCCAACAAAATCTTCGCAATGTCCCTGTTCGGTGAGGTTCAGAGACGCACTGCTGTCTCTTGCGCCCTCTGTGAAAAATCCCGGCGTGATTTTCTAACGTTCTCTCTCTCTTGGCACCCACGTGTCTCGGCAATCGTTAGCCGCTGTACGAGCTTACTGCTGGACTTTGCACGGAAGTTGAATCACTTTCCGAACCGGGCGCTGCGCATTGTCGTCCCAGTCCTGTTACTCCCCCACATTCGGCACTGCCTTGCCGTTTATGGCAGTGGCTCAAAAGCGGACTTGCCTCGGTTTTAACAGGTAATACAGTTTGCTGTAAATGATATTTTTGGACGCTAGAAAAAAATGATCACGTATCCGACATACTGCAGCGCCTTGGTTGGCTCATCGCCGGCAACATGGTGTCATTTACAACTCTAACACTGGGCCCTCGGGTGCTGTCCAGAGGCGAACCCTCGGACATGGCTTCATTGTTCGTTGGAAATAAGTGTGCGAGCGGTGCGACGTGTCCTTGCTCGCCATACCCTATGAGACGACCGTTCCCGTCCTGTGTTTGGCTCGGAGACTTCATGGCCACATGTATTTTATCACTGTTTGCATCCCCACGTGCAATACAGTGCAATACAATACGCGCCTAGGGTGCGAGCAAGCAGAATCCCGTCACGCCAATCGTCCAACGGAGGCGAGTCCCATGGGTTCCAGTTGGAGGAACTGTGGTTTCGAGACCACCGTGGTTCACCAGTACTCAGTTTCGAAGAAGTGCAGCGCGACGCACGAGCATTGCGGCGAAGGGCACTTCCCCTTTCGAAGTACAAAAGGGCCAGGTGTCCTGAACTCAGTAGCCAGTGCCAGAGCCAGTGCGGGGGCAGGGCCTGAACAGCGTCACAGTTCCAGACCACCTGCCGCCACTCTGTACCGCAATGTAAATTAGACGGGACAGAAGCAGGAGCGAAGCTCTCGTCCTCATGGTCATACTCCTGGGCAGGCCTTATCCTGGGTATACTGTCTAATTTTCGCGTTTCCCGGATCTTATTTCAGATATGGTGACAACGGTGCGACGTGTAGTGAATTTGTGGGCGCCTTTACAGACATCGAACGCCGGCTGCTGTCTCCTCCCTAGGTGCAGTGCTATCCGGCAAATTGTCCTGTATCAGCTGACATGTGCTTAGGCTTGCCCCGAAGCACCGTGCTTGCGAATTACGTGATTTGGATGAATGATTTGCTGCGAATTGATGAACTGCATGGATGGCATCTCTTCTCGTAATCTGGTTTGTACTTGTGAGCTTCTGAGTGCGTCAGGCCTTTATCTGCAGTGCATCTGCTTAATGGTTTCTTGTCAAGTTGTTTTACAACCTATTAAATGCATGTCGTAGTGAACACAAGAGCCTTTGTTGTCTGTCTGAAGGAGCTTTTGCGACCAAGGATGAGCCATGGCAAGGCCCTGTACTTTTCCGAGCGGGGAGCCCTCAGAGGATCTTCCCGTGAGCTGTGAGTCACCCGAGGTTACTGGTGATGAGAGGCCCAAATATTTCACTTGTCTTTCTGTTCGTTTCGTGTTCGACATCTTGCCATGCCATATTTTGTTCAGCGCTATTTTGGTATTAGGATGGTACTTGTTGTTTTATATTCACCCATGACTGATGTTTTCTCCTTGAATATTTCTTTGTGTTCGATAGTTATCTTCACCGATATTCATGTTGCTTCACAACTGATTAGTGGCAACCTTCCGCCTTGCACGGCCAGATTAAAATCATTAATCATGTATTTTATCCGTTACTTAAGTAACAAAAGCGTGAAGTGCGCTCAGCTGTCATTTGTCGGGAACTGGTGTCCCCACTTTTAAAACATTGCTGACTGCGCTGCCTAAGGGCATTGCAATGATTTACAAACCCCTAGGAGAATGGAGAATGACGTCATAATTCGGTGACCTGACATCACTTTTGTACTTTTTTGCGAAATTTGGATGGTATATCAGGGAATCTCTTGTAAAGGTCAGACTCGCGATGCGGGCCGTTTGAAACAGGCCGTCCATTTCGGAAAAGTCACATCGGATGGCGGCATCTACCCAGTGTGGTAGAACTAGCACTACATATTTTGGGAATACGGTGATACAGAATTTGTTGGAGACTGACGGAATGATGAGTGCACATGCCTCAAAATATTCGTACTGAAAATACTGACTCGTACCTAGGTCAGGTCAAACCAGCTCATGCCAGGTTAATTAGCGAAGATGTGCTATTCTTTCTCCGGATCTAACCAAATGACTTCGTCACAGCTTCGCCTGAGGATGTGGTCTGTTGATCTACCTTGACGCTAGATGACCCCAACTGACTTGAACAAGGTCACCTTCACTTTGGGATGCATTATTTATCTTGCCGACTACCAACCCACCAGTGACCTGGATCGAAGTAATCTCCATCAACCATGTTCTAAGATGTGTCACTTCATCATTCATGATAAGTCTCCGCAGAGTTTGGTTATAATAGATTGAAGAGGCCCAGGGAAAAAAATCAGTGCCTCCCGTGAAATCGTTAACCTCTTTTGCCCTCTATTGACCCAACCTTGGTCACGACGTAACAAAATCGTGTTGCAGACTAACTCTTTTAAAAACATGGCTGTTTTTATCGGTTAAATAGGCATGAAGATAAGGTTTTCAGAAAAATATGCCACAGCCAGTGTGTGTTGTTTTTAGATGGCTGCAACTGCAAGAGTTTGAAAAGGAGAAGAAATAGGTTATATTTACTCAACGTGATTGATTCAACATTTCATACTTATCCAGGCCAGCTGACAGCTGGCATTTCGATGGCTGAACAGTTCCCATGAAAGATGCCACGCGGCCAGTGTTGTACGTTTGACGGCACGTTTAACTTGAGCCATAAAACTTGTCACTCTGTAATGAATTGCACGGTCAGAGGTGAATTCCAGTGTCGATGCGAAATAGTCCACCCAGCACAGGTTTCAATTCTAAACACTATTTGAACAAATGATTTGGGTACAGACTCATTCCTCATCGAAGGAACGATGGCGCTGAAGGATGAAATGCGCTAAAGGCGCTGAAGGCCTGGTCCCCTGAGCCGGCTCAGCATAGCCGACATAGCAGAGGCGGTGTTGACCTGTCCCCATGACGTTCGCAATCGAGCGGCCTCAGCACCGGCCGTCCTAACGCGAATGAACTGTCGTTTTGCACGTTATTTCAGGGTAACGCGTGCGCCGGGCGCCGTCGGCAGGTTTCATTTATCGCCACCGGCGGAGGCCGCCGCCCTGACCTTCCGGAAACCGTGACAAGAAACCATGCTGACAGTGGTCAGAATTTCGCCCCGGCTTCCTTCACGGCCGCGCTTGACGTTCGCCCCCGTTCATCAGGCGAGGAGTCATGGCCGTCCGCTATTGATTCAGCAGCGCCAGCCAGTCGTCGCATAGGGTAAGGAACATAGACGTTGGGCCATTGGGAGCAGAGGCGGTGATGTCTCCAAAGCATAACAAAATAAGGAAATCTGCAAGGAGGGGTGGCTACGGTGCACGTAGCCACCCTTGTTCTATGCAGCATAGCACTATTGTCCTATGCCATTGGGCTCGTTGAATCTTTATTACAAAGAATTCACATGATAACGCGATTCGCGCTTCAACACAAGCTGGGACAGACCTTCTGTTAATCCAGCAGTTCCTGGGGTACGTCACCGTCTTCCACTTTCTGGGATGGGGCGTCGGACATCCCACTCAATTGGCTTACATCCGACAGGCCGATTCGGCTGGTTCAAATGGTAATAGACTGCCGATGATACGACCCAGAGTGTGCCACATTTCTGAACCTTAACCCTATTCCCGCATGGGAACTAAATCCGCCCCCCTCGGGTTTTTGGCTTCCCGATACCAGATTTCTTGTCTCAGCTTCACGAAACTTGGTGACTTTTCCTAGCTATTCTTTCTACGTACTGTGACAAAACTTTGAAATTCCGTTTTGCTCGTAGGCGGAGCCAGGCAACGTTTTTGAGAGGCATCCGGGGCCATTTCTGAGGAAGCACGGCACATGGAGCAGAGCGATGATAAAGGCGATTTTTGTCTTCTCTGCTTCGTCTTTTGAGAGTTGCACCTGTAATTTTAGCAAACCCATGTTAGCCCTCGTCGAAGAGGGAATGTTTTGAAGTCCCCCTTCTCCAATGACTTTGGTGACAGCAAAAAAAAACATCGGACGCAGGGGGCTGAAACTTCCAGTACTTTTTCTGACATCATTTGCGCATGCCCTGTAGAATTTTGTACTTCTGGTCGTGTCAGGTCATTAACTTTGGTCACGTAAAAGATGTCAGCCTCCCATTTTTAAGTATTCTACAAAACACGCCGTGCTATCGATCGACGTAAAATTTTCAGGGATAGTGATCGAGGACATTGAAAAGAATTATGCTATCTCGACTTTGCTGTCGACATCAAGTTCAATGACCTGCGGTCAGCTCAATTTCCGCCGTATTTCCCTATTTCTAATGACTTTGAGTCGTTTCTCCGGCTTGTTGGTGCCTGAAATGCATACCTGAGCCAAGGAAGTCACTTAACACGACAAATAGTGTTGACCCACACAGATGGTCATGAGGTCAGGTCACGTCACATAAGATAGCAAAAAGGAGTCGAAAACCCCGTTTTGATAATCTCTGAGGTAAAAATAGGCACTAAACTCGATTTTGCGGTCAAAAATTGAAACAAGACGCTTTCAAGCTGGGAAGTGACCTTAATCATCTGAGATCACGCGAGATTACCGTGGTAGAAGCCGGATCTATGCCTAGATGTCCAGCTTTATATCTCTGGTTTATTTCATGAGTCAATGGCATATCTAGGTATAAAATGGTGAAACCCAAACGTGCTTCAAATCAAGCCATGGTCCTAAGTCAGGTCAGGTCATATGATCCACCATAAATAGCACCCTATTGATGACGGTTGTGCAACCTGAGGAGTTTCATCCAAAGGTAGTCCTTGCACTTTTGTTTGCATTCTTGTTGGTCCTCGACAGAAAACGAAATAAGCAAAGAAAACAGCTGAATGTTAAATCACGTCACAGGCTATGTCGGTATCTATAACTGTTCGCGCAAATCATGTCTGCCGTCGTGGAAACATACATGGACAACTGCTTGCCAGCAATGTTCAAAAACCCTACAAATATGGCGAAATGAAAAATGGCATTATATCAGGTCACTTCATGCAATATTTAGTTATATGCATATTGTAAACTATGTATCACCGTAATCTACATTCTACTTGCTTTCATGATCAGAATTGCTGTGCTGTAATTAGGGGCGTAGTTCTTAAAAAGTAGTTTTTCACATATAGACTAAAAAGTTGCGTTATTTTTAAAAAGATTTCAATGATTTTTGGTGTTTTAGAACAAAGTTATGGCGGGCTTTCCGATAATATAAGCCTATTTTGCTCTAGCGTTTCGTTCGCGAGATAGTGAGGAGGCGTTGAAGCGCCCTCCCCCCAGCTCCGGGTGCCCACTTCAGGGTGCCAGTTGGGCTCGGGCTAAGGATGTCAGTCGCGTCTGCCATGAAGAGTGCGCGTCGCTCACTGCACCAGGTCGACGCATTTGGTGCTTCTCGGGCAGTTGCCAGTGAGTTACGTGACAATCAAAGAGCAAAACTCTCCGTAGAAATCTTTAGGAAAGATAGCTGACCTGCGGTGCTTTCACGCCCAACACGCTGTCAACCTTCTGAAGTCGAAACCCGTTAAAGGAGGACAAGTCGAATCCGGTAAAGTGACTGCTTGCATCGAGAGTCGACCACTTCTTTTTGAGTTCTTTGTTCAGGGCTCTTGTTGGGCCTTTCGTTTCTCCGCAGACGATTCACGTGACACGTGAAGTGCTTGCATGAAGTATTTGTGGATGTGCTTCCTACACTCCAACCGAAGCACGGCGTGACCAATGTCCTTTTCCGGGCTCCAGGTAGCGCCCGAGTTCCAGCTGATATTTGGCGCAGTCTTGTCGTAAACGATGCCGGTCACTTTAGCCAGGTCAACCCAGTACACTTCGAGCTGTTCTACTGCAGTGGCAGTTACACCGGCTCCTTTGCTGCTGTGAAACCTGGGAATCCCAAGATTTGGTCGGGGAAGTTGGTCACCGCCACTGATCTGAACCGACCTTCTTTCTGCGGAATCTTTTCCCTAGGGCATGACTACCTTCATACCAAAGTACACTACCGGATGAGAAGGAAGAGTAAAGTCTCACTTGACAGCATTTGCCGTTTCTATCTGCACTCTCTTCACTTGCCGGTGTAGCGCGTTCTTTGATTTAGTCGTGTTGGAAATATCGTTACCTGCTACGGTAAGCATGTGAGTTGCAGCCATGGGCCGCTGCCTGTTACTAAGCTGCGGTCTGTCGAGCGTGTCTGACAACTCTGCTGACAGTTTTTTAAGGGGAGCAATGCTCGTTTGTACCCTTTATTTTTCTTGTCTTCTGTCATTTTCTGAGTTTGCAACCGATTCCAGAGTTGCTTGGCCGCGACTGCTTTTTTTCTTCCGTTTTGGCGCCCACTTTCTTTTTTTCCTCGCGCTTTGAGCCTTCGCTCCATGACCTTGTCTTTTCTAGCCAGGAGTCCTGGTTGATGTTCTGAGCGCATCTGCATGTACCACTTCCACTCTTCCTTCGGCTCTGTCTGAATGCGGCTGCGCCGTCTGAGCCTTTCCAGTAAATCATCTAGGCTCAGGTCACAAAACTGAGAAAGAAAGCTTTGAAATTCCTGCGTGTTCTCCGCTGTCTTTGCCGTTGCTTTCATGTTCTGGTACTCTGCGTATGTCTGAAGCACTCTGAGAACTCTGCCCCTAAAGGACTGTGTGATGCAACTGGAGAGCCGCAGGTTCGGTCCTCGGAGCAGATTCGCCAACTCTGTGCCTATGTTGTGGGCTATCGTTTTCCTTCACATAAACTTACTCTGCCCCTGTACCAAAGGTACCTTTGGTAACATTCCTGGTCTTTGGGAGTTTCGTGCACGAAAAGAATGAGAAGGTAGTACCATCCCCTCTTTTTTCTGCGGTGAAGCGTTCCTGTGGTCTTTGATTTAAAATTCTTACTTCGAGCAGATGCTTCCCTCGTAGTAGCCGTTGTAGTAGCCTTAGTTGCAGTCGGTCAGACATTGGTGACCACAGTGCTTGAAGATGCCACGTGGGCTCCTCGTACCAGCCTACTGTGGCCTTGGGTTTAATTCGCGCTCGAAACTTACATAGTCAAATACCTTTAGGACTTGAAAAAGGCTAATGTGGATACAGGAACACGATGTCGACCACGTTCCTCGGTCCGGGCCAAGATCTCTCCCGCGCTCCCGACGCTGTCCTTCAATAATTCTTCTTAGAGAATAACCGGGAAGGCTCATGAAAGATCCCGGCGCGGCTGGAGTTCGACTACAAGCCAATAAGCGCGCGCTCTCGCGGTTTGTCCCACTCACGGCGGTTGCGCTCTGAGGCTTTCGGACGCCGCGCTACGGCGGAGACTGCAGTGCGGCAATACGTGCAACACCAAGAAAATTGGTCCAGATAGATCCACCGTAGTGAGGAACGGGATGCAACAATAGCGAGCCGTCTTTGAAAACCTCCGCAAAAAGTGGGACACCTTACACTGCATGCGTTACAGGTGGGCCGCGTTCATAGATTGACGAGCATCGCTTACAAGGTTACCATTTGTTTTTAAACTGCGCTTTGCGGCAAGGTTGCATTTCTGTTTACTGCTGTCTAAAAATCAACTTTGTTACCTAGTCATGTTTTGAGGCAGTAAACTTGATAAGCGGCCAAGTTAGGTTCTGAACGTGGCTATAATGGTTCCTTTGAGGGAAGAAGGCCATTACGGCGATTCCCCCCGTGTATTTCTTTCAGTCGCATTTATCGCGCTTGATACCAACTGATTGCACCTCTGTGGTACAAGTGGAACGGGGTCGAATGCAACCCTGCCCTGCTTGTGATGCTGGAATTCCGTAATTTTCATATCATTTTTGGAAGTATCCGGTAAGCTGTAAAACATGTTTGCTTGGCCCAAAACTTTGCGTTTGGGCAACGATAGTACATTTCTCGGAGATCCGGCGAACCTCAAGTGGTACTGGTTAGCTGTCACCTGCATTGCACGGCGAAAGAAGGCGTCATGTGCAGGTGCCTTCTGTCTGGGCGAGCCGCGACACGTTCGAACAAACTTCTGTATTTTCCGAGGTCATGAATTAAATTTTCCGGCACTAGTATGGCATGACATTCAGCTAAAGCCGAGGCCTACAAGTCTGAAACCTATGAATATACCACGGTGCTTTTCTCGTCTATGCAGCGCCGTAGCCGAGGGGGCCAAAGGGGCCATGGCCCCCCTGGAGGCCAAGCGAGACCCCCTGGCGGCCGAGCGGGCCTCCTTGGAGCAGAAGGCCCCAGTTCTTTGGATAGCGTGAGGCACCCGCAGGGCGTCTTACACTGTTCAAAACAGACAATTGAAGGAAGATAAGAATATTTTAAGCATTAAAGGATTACGAAACTAAAAAAATAAACCAAAAACTAAAAGAAGCGTATTCCGAATATACAAAAAGGCTTTGTGTGTTATGAAGAGAAGACCGTAGTCTGAATGAGCGTTCAGCGGGGTCCCTTTCGGCATAAGGAGAACCTGGCCAGCCAGACTGGCCCCCTGAACGGCGATTCGTCGGTGACCTCAATCTCGAGAGGAGCCACAAATGGGCTACACTGGTCTTTTTGAAACCTTGAGGGGCTCTTGATGCCGTCAGGGCCCCCCGGAAATGTCAGGTGGTTTTTGAGACGACAAGATGGGCCCGTGCACCGCAGATGACCCCTGGGACCGCTAAAAAGGTCGCAGGGCCCCTGCGAGGCAAAGACGATAAAAGGCCTCTGAGACGATATTTGGGTATTATGAGGCACTGAACGGCCAGAGGGTCCCCGAGTATAATAAGCGGGCTCCTGGCACGGGCAAGGTCCCCCTGAGACTGCCAGAGAGGCCCCTGAAGCGCCAACAAAAGCCACTTGTTACAACTAGAGGGGCGCTAAAAGACTGCCAGATATACCTCATGTAACAGAGTAAGAACCCTTGATACAGCCATGGGGACCACCAGAGACATTCAGAGGGCCTATGACACTACACAGAGGCCCATAAATTGCCAAATGGTCTCTTGTAACTGCCAGAGGGTCCCTGAGATAGCCAAAATTTTCCCAGAGACTATAAGAGGGGTATCCAGGACCACAGGGGGTCCACTGAGACCTCTAGAGAGGCACATTTGGGACTGCTAACTAGAAGTCTCTAGCAATAGGGTCCTCTGAGAAGACTAGAGTGGCCCCTAAAACTACTGGACCTTGAGACGTCCAGACTACTCCTGAAACGGCCATGGGACCTGGAGGATTGCCAAAGGCGCCACTATGACGGCAAAGAGAGACTTATAGAGTGAGTTTTTTCAGTGCCTCAGGGGCTTCTTAGAAGGCAAAAACGTCCCAGGGACAACAGGAGGGAACCCGAAATGGCTTAATCGTCCCTGAAACTGCCAGATGGGTCCCTGAGACTGTCCGATGTGCTCCTGAAACTGCCAAAGGAGCGCCTGAGACGTCCCGCGGGACACGTGAAACTTTAAAAGGAACCTGAGACCACTAGAGGGTCCTGGCACGACAGGCGGCCCGAGACCACCAAAAGTGTCCTTGTAACTGCAAGAGGGAACTTAAACTAAGCTGACAAAAAAATCCCCAGAAGCTACAGAATGGGGGGGGAGGAGACAGACGGACCCCTGGACCAGATACAGACAGGACATTTCAAATGGGGGGACAAAACCGTCTAAAATCGCGCCGTTTTTGTCATATTTTGGCCGCTTTGTTCTGGAACAAATCGCCGAATTTTCTCAAATGAGGTCACGCGTTTGATTTTTTTGGTTATTTTATATGGTAAAAAGCATAATACATCATTTTTCACATCTGAAGGGCAAAAATGGGGCCCTGCACCGACCATTCGCCTCCATCCCTCCCCCTCCCGCCGCAGCCTTGGCGAAATGCTGGATCCACCCTTGGCGAGGGCCCCCATTGGTTACGAGGGCCCCCTTGATCCGCTTTGGCTCCCCTTGGCGGAATCCTGGCTACGCCCCTGAAAGTACGTGTAATGGCGAGCAATGCCAAACTGTTGACATTTAAGTCAGACCACCTCAGTGCAGTGGCGTGTGATATTGAGGGTGGAGCAACGGCGTACCGATGTCAGGTTTCAGCACCGGGGATTAGAAGCAAAACCTGGGCAGTTAGGGAGTGGCTGCGGAACCAGGGATCAGAGGTGGTCAATGGAATCCTGATAATGCGCGAACTTTTCATGTGGTGGACAATTTCTGTCGCTTTTCTCCGTCCATTTTTAAGTCTAATAAGGTGTACTTTGTTTCACCCGAATTTACATGAGCTGACTCGATTACAGCGGAAGGCTCACCATTCCTGATTGCGAAATGGAGTCCAAGCGAAATTTCGCAAATTTGGACCAACTCGATTTTAGCTCCAGGCAGGGGTGTCCATTCGTATTCTTTCGAGGGGGCCCTGGCCCATCCCATGTTGATTACGCCCCTCTATTGTTGGTTTTGGGCCCCTCCAATACGTTCTGCCAGTTTTAAAGGGAAACGGGCAGAAATAATGAAAGAGACGGCAGCAGTAGATAAAAGATAGGCAGAGAGCATAGAATAAGGCATATAGTGATGTATCTGTCTATCTTTCTATCTTTTATATATCTGTACATATACCTATATACTTGGAATATACCCAATCTTTTATTTGAAAAATAGTGAGAAAAACTGAAAAATTTCCGTTGATCAAAATAAAGTGCGCTAAATCCATTGAGAAACCCACATTTGGGAGAGGTTAGGTTGTCGGGAACACGGCTCGGCCCACCTAATCATTTACAGAAACTGAAGCCCCCGGCTCCAGGTTTACCGATTCCGATTCGGCTCACGACTCAAAACAGCTTCTTTCTTTTACTGTACCAAGATAGAGACTTCCATGAAATCTAGACAGGATATCATCTTTTAATTTGGTTTCGATAATTTTCATCCAGATGGTCTGTTAGTTGTTACGACATAGTCAGTGTGCCACTAAAATGGCTAGTTGCCAGATGACCTGCAGACCAAATTTCGGGCGCCGAGACTACTCGAACCTTCCTTGCCAGGACGGGAGACCAGATCTTGACTCTCTGACCTACGACCACGGTAAACAGAAAACCATTCAAACAGCCTTTTTTGTTGCCAGTATAAATACAAACTAGTGCGTATGTGAGCGCATGACATCCTCCCTCAAGCAGGAACCAGGGGTTGCGTTCGCACACCTATGATAGTATGCCTGTAACCAATGAGTTTTACAATTCACGATCGACACCAGTCCGCAGGAGCGTAGGAGCATTGAGAAAAAATGGGGGCAAAGACGTTTTCTCCCATAGAGCTAGTGCTAAACGCCCCCAAAAGTGGGAGGTATTCCTCCCCCTCCCGTTCCTACGCCGATGCCAGTCAGCCTTCACTGTCGCTGTCAAACCTCCGTTCCGAGGATAATGGACCTTAACGGGAAACCTTTGCCGTGAAGGGAAGTTCAAGATTTGGACGCTTTTCATTTTATACATGTTCAGCGCCTTTGCGGCCACTTCTTGAACCCAAAATCGCAGCGATCATCGTTCGCGCGGACGCTTGAGCCCGAGCGGCCGTGCGCCCTAACCCTACAAGAACAAGAACAAGATCATCGTTCGCCGCTCGTCTGCCATGTCGTGACGCGAGGTGGCGTCCGATCTGCCATGATTTTATAAAAGTAGGTACGAGGCAGATTTTTCTGTCCTATTTGCCTGTGCTTGTTTATATAATACAGCCTGCATTTTGCAGGAAATCTGTTTCCTCGGCACCCATCATCCTAAAGTAACATGAAATTTATGTAGGCATCATCATCCTCAGGACAAGACATTTCAGTCATATTCATGGTTGTGATGTTATAAAATTCAGGCATAAATAAGCATGAGTGGCCTGTGTGAAATTGATGATGCTTTCTCCTGTATTCATGAAAACATTTTTACAGTTTTTGCAATGCATTGTTTATTAAAATGTATTACGAGGGAACAAAATTCATTATTTTTTGTCATGAAATGCCACAGAAGTGGGGTTTATTGTTTTTGGATTCAACCAGGTGAAATGGCTTTCACCATTCCATTTATGGGCCATTTGTTTCATTCTCATGATGATCTTTCAACAATGTGCGGATTTGTCACACATTTGAGAAATTGTGGTGATAATGTGAATGTTATTGAATGCAGTCCTGAAAGGTACTACACTTTTACTAGATTCAGTGCCCATTTTTGTTGTATGCATTATATGGAGATAGCAATGGAATGTTTGTAAGATGTAATATGCAATGCTTGGTTAAAAGGTATAATGTAAATAATGTTCAAAAAGCAAGATGGAAATACAGTTCTTCCAACCAGCAGACAATTTACTCAGAAACTAAGGTGGTTTGGAGGCAGAGGGTGGGATTGATACGAGTAATTGTTTCATATGGCATGAAAAATCCTTGCCTGGTTTTACATCTAGCCTGCATGGCCTGTCCCTAAGTCTTTGAACTGTACCTTCTTGAATTTGCCCTACCTTACAAGATACCCAATAAAGTGCATCAGTGGCTTAGCCATCAGTTATGCCATTCACCAGAAAGCCTAGACTTGAATTTGTTCCATCAGATGGGCATAGTTAAACAATATATTCATAAAAACAGCATGTTGTATTCATCATTCCAGTTCATAATTCTAGTTTTAGGCACAAAATTAGTCCAGAGTCTAGACATTAATGCCAGTGACAGCACCAGTCTCTTTTTTATAGGGTAGTGGGATTCATTGCCATCCATGTTGTTTTTGTCTATTTTTCCCAGCATTCCATATGGAAGCCTTCCTGTGTTACAGGTACTGTTACATTTCTTTTCATGTCATGGTAATGCCTGGTAAACTTGTCATATGAACATATATGAAGTTTATGTTTCATGAAAAAGTGCTTATCATTGCATGTTCATAGCATGACTTGCACCAGAACCTATAATTTCAGTGCAAAAAAACAAATATATAATATGATGCCAGATGTAATATTGCTGTAAGTGGTCTAATGCAGCAGGTTGAAGATAGGAAGGTTTGACAGGACCAGAAAGATCCCAATATGTGGTGCCCTAAGGGATATCCTAGTCATGGTCATCCACGGGCATTTGCTGAATTATGGTAATGTTCTGGTATATCATGATGTGCATGCTGATTTGCATTATGAGCTGTGTTTTTCCAGCCAGCTACTGAAAAGGCTGTGTGTCTTGATTTCCTCATCTGGCAACCATGCCACTTTATGACATTTGGATGACACTGGAGAATTTGGGTAGCACAGGACTGCCTAAAATGCAAGCTTTGTGTCAGAGAGTATCTCATTCTTGAAGAGGTGGGACACTGGAGTTTCTCAGTGAATGACTGGAGGCTCTTGCAGCTGATTGATGTCAGATGAACAGGTCATTGTTTGCCTGGGTTTGCTCTGTGCCCATTCCTGAAGAAGCAAACTACATTCGATTCTCACCAGTTTGCAGTCAGGGTCCTGTGCTCAGGCAACTTTAAAGGACAGTGGCAAGTTAACTGCTTAGGTCCAGTGCCAGTTCATTTAAATTCCTGCTTTGAAAGCTGTCTGGGTCTGGGGACTCCTATAAATGTAACCTCTCCAACTTCACCCTCATTGCTTCCTCTCAGACCTGTGCTTTGAGAGGGTATAGCTGCAGAAAACAAAACCTGCACACTGAAAGTTTTGTTCAGGAGATCGGCTTACTCTCTTGTGTGAGCTAAAATAAAAAAAAAACGGTCTACTCTTTGTTGTGTGGGCACTGTATCACAGAAGTTGCATCCCTAAGCCCCAGTTATTAACCAGCCATCCAGTCTTTGTAGCTCCTCCACCCACCCACACTGGTATATGCAGTTATTTAGCAGAGAGGGCCTTCTGGTTCAGTTCTGCCTGTCTCACGAACCTCCCCTCGCAGCCCTTGCACTGGTGCCAGGGCCACTTGCTAAGCCCTTTTTTGTCTTTTGAATGAGCTTCATTGTCATTTTCATCAACAGGACTTCGACTGTGGAATTGTCTGCAGAAGACATGGCAGGAAAGCCAAGACATGGTGCAAGGCTTAAAAGTAAGATTCCCATGTTTTCAAGTGCTGCTGCTTGGTAAACAACAGCAACATGTAAAAACTGAATGTGGTTGGTTAGAAATGCTGCTTGTAAACTGCTCATTTTGCTTCACATTTTTTAGGTGAGTGGGCATACTAAGCACACTTATGCAGGGGCTTACCATTGATTAAACAAAATGTCAGAACATCTGCCGATACAGTGTGCGATGTCCGATGTTGTAGTTTCTGTTAAAGGTATTTTCCTTGTGTTTTCGCTGCTGACATATTGCTTGTATTTTGCCGCCCCCACGTAGATCCGATGCGTAGAGCACCAGACGCGCACCGCCATGTCTTGACTCCCGTCCCAGCCGTGTCCGGCACGGCAGTATTGCGAGCTGCCGCCGACCCTCCAGCGTACGCCGTCGCTGACAGGGAGTCGGCCAGTGGCGGGCGGCTGGCGGCAGGCCGGCTCTGCTGGCGGCGGCGGCGGCGGCGGCCGTCGCGGCCCTGCTGCTGGCGCGGCGGCCGGCGGCGGACGCTGAGTTCCCTCAGCTGGCGTTGATCGAGCCGTCGGCCGGCGATGGCGGCCAGCCGGTGGCGCTGTCGGCCGCCGAGCAGCACCGCGCCGAACTCCTCCACCGGCAGCATGGCTTCAACGTGGTGGCCAGCGACAAGGTGCCGTACGTGCGCCGGCTGCCCGACGTCCGGCCCGCCACGTGAGTGCCCGATCTGCCACGCGAGTGTCCGGCCCGCCACATGAGTGTCTAGCTTGCCACGTGAGCGTCCGGCCCCCTACGTGAGTTTCTAGTCCTCCACGTGAGTGCCCAACCCGCCACCGGAGTGCTCGGCCCGGTACGTGAGTGTCTGATCAGCTGCGAGTGCCGTGCCCGTCAATTGAGTGTTTAGCGTGCCATGTGAGCGTCTTTTCCCCCACGTTTCTGTCTAGTCCGCCACGTGTATGTCCGGCTCGCGACGTGCCGGGCCCACCATCTGAGTGTTCAGCCCACCACCTTGTCTGTCCAATCTCTGATATGAGCGTCCAATCGACCACGTGAGTTTCTGTTTCCCTGCGCAATTGTCTGTCATCCACGTAAGTGACCAGTTCATCATGAAACCGTGTAGTCTGCCATACGAATGACTGCTCCACCGCCCAGCGACTTAGTCCGCCGCGCGAGTATCTGAACCACCCTATGGGTTGTAGCTGACCATACGAGTGTGTAGTTCACCAAACGGGACTATAGTTTGCAGTAGGAATGTCGAATCCTCCTTGCGAATGTGTAGTCTGCCATTCGACTGCGGTGCGCGCCTTCGTCAGCAGGCCGGGCTCAGCCGCTCCTGCCGTGTATGATGTATACTGGGCCAGTGTGCTGGGGCATAAAGGAACAGCGAAGCCGGTGCAGGCTGAACCGGTGTTTCCAATGCACAGTGAGCTGGTGAACGCCTGTGCGGACGGAGCGTATCCGTCCCAGTGCAGCCTGAACCAGCAGCGTCCCAGTGCAGTCTGCTGTGACCCGCGTGGGCTTGCTGTGACCTACTCTGGGTCCTGTGATCCACCTCGAGTACAGTCATCACGGGGCGGCATGTGTCTGTTGTCTGAAATGCCGCACGTCAGCTCGTACCTAGCAGCGTAACATTGTGGTTATGAATTATTTTGATGGCTGGCTTGTACACGTGTTTGATCTACTGCATCGTTGTTCGTAATTCTGTAGTGCCAAGGCGAAGGCCTTGTTCTGGTTACGCTGATTATAGGCGTGATATCTGGAGTTCCACCTCCCATTGCTTGTGAAATAGCCTTTTACTCTCCCCGAGGGATGCCTCATCTCGGAATGTCCTAATAAATGAATTGACACTTTCTATATGGTATTGTCATTGGGTGCGTCTTAGAGTGTATTGATTTGAAATCCGTTTTATCACGCATCCAGTGTCCGCTGACCCGGTCGGTCGCCATGGCGGCAGGTGCCGAGAGCTGCGGTACGACGCCCAGCTACCCAACGCCAGCGTGATCATCAACTTCCACAACGAGGTGTGGTCGGCGCTGCTGCGCACCGTGCACTCGGTGCTGGCGCGCACGCCGGCCCGCCTGCTGCACGAGATCCTGCTGGTGGACGACGCCAGCACCAAAGGTGAGGCCGGAAACACCAAAGGTGTTCCCACTGAGAGCGCAGGGACAGGGTGAGGGCCGGGTGTCCCCATTCGAAGGGCCGGGCGCAGCGTGGAACGTCCGCTGCCCGTGGGTGAGGGGTCGTGGTAGAGGCAGGATCGAAGGCAGTTGCCGCGGCTGGTACGGGACGGTGGGGCGATGCTTTTATGCCCCCTGGGTGTAGTTACGGTATTCGGCGATGAGTGGCGTGTAAAGAAATGAGGTCGGGCTGGCGCCAGCGGAACAAGGAGGCGCCGGCTGCTGGTCACTGCAATAGCGGAAAGCTGTTGTACAGGGAGGGGGGGCACAGCTGCATTGCAGCCCTGCAGAGTGGAAACGCTGTGGCGGGGTCCAGCAGCCGCCTCCTTGTTCGGGTCCGCCCTGCTTATTCCATGCCGGCGCCCCGCCCAGCGCTGAGGGAGACATCCGAGGAGCGTTTCAGGCTCTGACCTCCGCATCGTGCCGCGCCGGGCCGCCAGCCGGTGCAGGTAACGCGCCGCCTCCGACCGTACCACGCCGTCTCCACCAGATGAGCTGGGTGCCCAGCTGGAGCGCTTACCTGGCCGCCCGGCTGCCGGACAAGGTGCGCCTGCTGCGGCTGCCGGAGCGGCATGGTCTGATCAAGGGCCGCCACTGGGGCGCCAGCCGCGCCACCGGCGAGGTGCTCATCTTCCTAGACTCTCACGTGGAGCCGTGCGAGCTGTGGTGAGTGCGCGCCGTCCCCTCCAGCGATTGACCTGTGGTGTTTGCTTGCACGCGGGGGTGGGGGTGATTTGCCTCTGTCAAGGTCGTTCCGAGACGTTGATGTCTGGTGTTAACCTGTCACCTTGTGCCGACTTCCAGTACCCGATCGTTTGCTCGAGCTGCCTGTTCCGCTGCGACCGGCGATCGTCCGACACGGACGCAGAGACGCCGCCGCCCTCACGCCCCCCCCCCCCCCCCGCCGTCAGGGCTGAGCCGCTGCTGCAGCGCATTAAGGAGGAGCCGCGCGTTCTGGTCTGCCCGGCCATCGACAACATCCGCGACTCGGACCTGGCCTACCAGCGAGCGGAGCGAGTGGCCGGCGGGTTCGCCTGGTCCGGACACTTCGAGTGGATCGCAGCCGGCGACGCCGATGGCCGGAAGCCGGCCAGCCAGGCGGCGCCAGTCAGGTTGGTGGTGCGCAGGACGGCCGCCGCGCCGCGGCCGGTGCTGGGACGGAGGCACGGTGGGCTGCGGGCTCGAGTGCCCACGCCCGGGGTGTAAGCCGTGGTCACGCCGGGCGGCCATGGTGTGGGGAACGAGCCGGCTGTCCGCGCTCCAAGTCGCCGGGCGTGGGCCTGGCTGTGGCCGGAATCTGTGCACGTTTGGGAAAAGCCTCACCGCCATCATACTCTGGGAGACGTGGACGAGGTCTTGTTCAATGTAGGCACCTGGGAAGGTTCCTGCCGTCACGTGATCATGGAATCAGGGCGTTCTTACATAGATACCCTAACCCAGACAGATTCGCATTCTCAGTTGCCTCCGGTTTTGAGTAAGGCACAGGCTTCGTAGGCTCAGGTCATGTTCCCGAGTGTGCGCTGTTTTTTTTTTCATGGAAAAGTCAATTGTGACGTGGGCTATAGGGTCTTCAGTGATCCAGAAACAATGCTGGAAAAGATCTGTTTTCTGGTGTTGAGGTCCATCAGAAAATCTGTGCCCCAGAACATTTTATTATCCAAAAAATCTGGTACTCTGGCCTCCATCAAAAAGGTACATTATAACCGTGTTCAAAAATTTCTAACTCTGGAAGCAAATGACTGTCTCCATTCAGTAAGGAGCAGGTACTGATTCACACTGACTAACACAATGAACGCTAACCTGAATCAGTGTTACTCTTTGCAAAACAAGAATTATACTCCAACACCATAAACAAAAACGAAATTTCCAACCCTGCCCAGAAGGCCATAGAATTTACTGACTGGCTGGGTTTGTCTCGGTGGCTACTATGTACTAAGCCGACTGCTATGGCGATATCGTGGAATTAACTTTCTGCATTCTAGTTAAAAATACACAAACGTGTCTTAGTTTTTATCTTTACGAAACATGAAATCCCGAAGAAAAAATATCGCGGCAGTGGATATTTCCATTATCATACGGCAAAAAGTGTCGTTCACACAAGCTGTGTGATATTAAACGTCGTGTTGTGGTGATCAATCCTTATTATGAGTGCCTCCCATGAGAAAAAAAATGGTGCAGCTCTGGGTCACAACAGTTGATGACCGCGTACTTTTGGCAACGTCCCCTCTGATTTATTTCCATCATACGCCGAATGCAAACGGTATTTGTGAATACATAGGAAATGGAAAGGATGCTTGCCCATAAATCACAATGCTAGCGACAGACTATGATTCTTGCGTCACTTCCGCTTATGCCTGTGTCCTGCAAGTTGTTTGTTGTTGATTGGCTATTCGTTATTAAGGAATGCGAGCAGTACCATTTCGGGTGGCCATGTGTACCTCGTTTCTTACTAGTCACTTGTAGAATGTATGCTGTGTAGTCTTTGTGTCGATTGGTGCGTTTTGGACATTTACTAGAGTTATCTGCTGAACGACCAGCTTTCTTGTTTTCTGTTGATTGGCCATTCGTCATTAAGGAATGCGAGCCATGTTTACCTCGTTCCTTACCAGTCATTTGTGGAATGTATGCTGTGTCGCCTTCGTGTCGATTAGTACGCTCTTTGGGCATCCGCTGGACTCATTTGCTGAGGGACCAGCCCTGTGGTGCTTTCACCGTAATCATGCATGTCAAGGTGGTGCTCGTTATTGACGACTTCTTTGTTCGGTGCTTTTCCGCGATGGAAGGTCTTCAGCGATCACATAAAGCGACATAGCCTATTCACTTTTGCAAAAAGGTTCGTCTGTGTACGTCTGTAAAGAGATCCGTGACATGAAATTGCCGCTCCTTTGCCAGCCGCAGCACTTCTGTCCGGTGGCAGCACCCTCAATCCGCAATCGATCTTCGACGATGAATTAGAACGACTGCACCCGTTCAACCCTGGGATATTTCTTACAAGCAAAAAGATTATCATCCTCCTCGAGCCTTGTTCATGCTTTGTGCGCCTCAGGCGCCACAAGTGGTACGGCCGGCGCCGGCCGTCTCGCGGATCACCTTGTCACTCTGAGCGGCCCGGGCCGGACCCCGCGAGCCGTAGGGACGGCGACTCGCCGCGCGCCGGGCGCAGCTGCGGCCGGCGCCGACAAAGGGCCCCGTCGCCTCGGCGCCCGAGCTGACGGGACGGCCGGTCGGGGACCGGGCGGCGGTCTCGCTGGCCGTCTGTCGCCTCTGAGCGGACCGCTGGAGCGCCGGACCGTCGGACCCCTGCCGCTGGGGGACCGCCCGGCTGCTGCCGGCCCTGACCGGCGTGACGCGGCCGGCTGACATTTGCGGGTTTGCGGGGCCGGGCGGCGAGAGCGGCGGCGACAGCGGCGGCCGCCGGTTGACGGCGGCCTGACGGCGGCCCCGGCCGCCGGCCCCGCAGTATGCACGGTGAGCGGCGTCTCTCTGTCCACTGCGCTGGCTCGGAGACCGTCGGCTCTGCGGGCGTTCACGCGGCCATTTCCTGCGCGCGGTAGGGCTCAGCCGGTGCTGGAATTGGCCTGTGTTTCGCCTGCTGCCTGGCGATCCGAGTTCCAGCGTCCGCCAGTCATCCGGCCGCGTGGCTCCACCTCGCTCACTGCCGCCATGAGCCTGCTCTCGGCCCAGGTGGGCGGCTTCCTGGTGCTGCTGATCACCTCGCTGCTGATGGGCCTGCTGCCGTTCAGGCTGGCCGCCTGCCTGAAGCGGCGCTCGACGCACAAGGATCGCGCCGCCCTGGCGCTGTCCTGCCTGCAGTGTCTCGGCGGCGGCGTTCTGCTGGCCACCGGTGTTCGCGCACATGCTGCCCGAGGTGCGCGAGAAGGTGCAAAAGGCGCTGGGCAAGTCGGACTTTCCGCTACCAGAGGTGCTGCTCTGTTGCGGTCTGTTCGCTGTCTACCTGCTGGAGGAGGTGGGCGTGCTGTGCGCGAGCCGCCGGCCGCCGCCTTCCGATTACGGCCCGTTGGCCGAGCCGGGCCACGACGAGCGCGTGCTGTACGACGCCCGTCAGGGCAGCGCCCTGCTCGGCCGGGAGGAGGACGGCGAGGAGCCGGAGTACGGCGCCGTGCCGGGCGCCCGCCGCGGCGAGCGCGGGCAGCCGCCGGACCTGGCCGAGCCGCCCACTCTCGGCGCCTTCCGCGTGCTGATCGTGGCCGCCGCGCTGTCTGTGCACTCGGTGTTCGAGGGCATGGCCATCGGCCTGGAGAACACGGAGGCGAGCGCCTGGCTGCTGACCGCCGCCATCGCCACGCACAAGTCGGTGATCGCCTTCTGTCTGGGCGAGCAGCTGGCCACCTCGGTGGCGAGCACGCGGCGCGCGCTGGCCACGCTGGCCCTGTTCGTGCTGGCCTCGCCGCTGGGCCTGCTGATGGGCGCGCTGCTGACGGCCGGCGGCGGCGGGGGCCATGCTATGCTGGCCGCCGTGTTGCAGGCGCTGGCCGCCGGTACCATCCTCTACGTCGTCTGCTTCGAGATCATCGGCGGCGAGCGCGCCAAGCCGGGCAGCGGGCTGGCCAAGCTGGCCGCCATCCTGGTCGGCTTCGGCTTCATGCTGCTGGTCACGTGCATCGTGCAGGAGCCGGAGCCGGAGCCGGCGCCGGCGCCGGTGCCGGTGGCCGCGGCCGAGCCCACCGGTGGGGGGTTGACGGGTTTCGTGGCGGCGGTCGATGCGCCGGGGCTTGCGTGCTCGGGCATTGCGGCCGTCGTACGAAGATTGGGGCGATACCGGGACCGGCGCGGCCGCACTAACGATCGGCTGGCGATGTCGTAAACATATGTGGCGAAGCCTCATCGGCTGCGAGGGAGCGCGACTGGCCTGTGTGATATGAAAGCGTTTTTGCGCCTGGCTGAGTAATACAGTCGTAAGTGTTGCTCGACCGTTCCTCGACGAATACTGGGATTTCGGTGCCGGTTTTGATGTCGTACCGGTTTTGACCTTTGGTACCAGGTGGGGCTGCGACTTCGATGCACGCGAATCAACCGTAGGCTGAAAATCTGAGGAGCTTTGCTTGCGCCGTGGTCTGTGGAGGGCAGACTTCGGATTTGCTTGCATGCGATGCTTGCTTCATCATTTATGATTTGGGCAAGGAAACGTAGCATAGCATAACGACACCACGTTGAGTCGTTAAACATTTGTGCTCTGATGATTGCGGGCGCAGCTTACAAGCTTATGGCTGTTTCGAGGCAGTTTTCTACAATTGCCGCCCCTTACATGATGCACATTGCAGTTTATACAACAAAATGCTTAACGTGAAAAGGTCGCTTGGAGTCCTGTTGCAGCAAAGGCCTGCAGTGGCCCTGGGTGTCACTACGTGGCGTTATACTCCCGCTGCGCGGACGCGGTGCAGTTGGGGTGCCGTTATTAAAGGTCACCATGCTGCCACCTCGCGTGGTGCTGCAGGTGTCGCGTGCAAGGGTTGGTTTAGTTGTGTTTCGTAACCAGTTCCAGTAAGCGACGAAGCCAATTTGTTTTCGCGGCGGTTCGGGGTCGGCTAGTCTGTGAAGGAGTTTGCGTTATTCAGTTGGGGAAATAAGTGTGCTGTTTTTTTAAGCGCTTCGTCGCCGGAAAACCTCGGACCGGGATGGAAAGGGACCATCACGGTGTGCTAGAGTTCGTGTCCACCTCGTCTCCTTAAACATAATGTATCGGTATTCTTCACACACGTAACTGGGACCATTTGGGTCTCCCTCCTGGGTACACGACAGAGCCCAACCAGCCGTGATATCGAGTAACCCGAGCGGGGACGAGAGGGCTGAGCGTTCTCCATTGACCTCGCCTGGTGTGCGAATATGCCTTCTGGCGCCCCTGTGTCACCGTCACCTCTCTCCGCCCCTCCCCCCCCCCCTGGTAGTGACTTTTCTACTGATGTTTTTCTTGACGTCTGAATTGCAAATCCTTAAAAAGGATGCTGGAGTGGGTTATGTTGTGGCCAGGACTGATTTCAGCACCCTTTCAGACTTGTAAAATCTCTGTTTCGCCTTTTGTAAACATTCTGTTGCATTCAGGGACGTAGCCAGGGGGAGCCATCGGGGCATGCCACCCCTCCCCCCCCTAAGCCAAGCGGTCTCCACTGGATAAATAGCGGTTTCACATGAATACGGAGTGGTTATCATATATATGTTGCAAAAACAAACATTACATGTATTCCTGTGGGTTAAAAATGAGATCAGTTACGTAAAATTCTTGCTTTTTCCTATAAATTTCGTCATATCCCAGTGGTATATTACAAAATCTGACATTTGACCTTCCCCGAGGGAAATCCTGGCTACGTGCCTGATTGTATTGTTTAATTGGTTTCGTACGATATTATTGTATTTCATAAGTATCATATTTCCCTTCACTCTCAAGGACTGTTGTCACTTCGCTCGTTAAGTATACGTCACCATAGTTATGATCCTACGCTGATGGACGCCAGTAGGAGTGTAGCGACGGCCACGTCCTGTTGTTGGTACGTTGTTGACCGAGGCCCATGTTCCTCAAGTGGCTCAGGTTCCGGTATGGGATTGATCAGTTGCGGATGGGAGGGCCACTTGGAAATAAGCCAGCCTCACTAATGGCTCTTTGTGTTTTTTATGCCTCGCGTTGGAGGGCAATTGTACGATACGGTATAGGTGGTAAACGAGCTCTGTATACACTAGTGGACAGATCGGATGCACAGAGCAGGACTGGGAGTTCGGATTGCCTTGGCAAATAGCTAAACGCCATTGTTCGAAGACGAATACACAGAGATATTTGTATTCTCCGGGTTCAATTCTTCTGGTTGTTATGTTTGTTCAACATGGGGAAAAAGTCGTCGGGAAGGAAGACTTTGAGTTGGATATTGGTTTACGATTTTGGGGTTTCAAATACGTGTGAAATCAAATTATCTAAGTTTGACTTTGGATTTTAAATCCTTTTTCATCGGGTTTTGTAATGACGGATGGATTATATGAAAAGCGACGGAATTTATCAAACAAGAACTCTGGAACTATTTGGAATAACGCTGTGAAATTTTGTGTGTAGTTACTACCTGCGTTTGTTGTGAGTTTTGCCAATAAAGTGAAGAATGTCAGATTTTATTCGCGTTCATGACTTGGAATTTTAAACAAGATGCCCGCGACATTGTCGCGAAGGTCCTGCAGGAAAATCCGGGATGCACAAAACGTTTGTATGGGGAACCTGCAAGCCATTTGGGCTACCAATATCCACTGTGTATCGTGTGCTCGCGTCTTTGCAAGCAAGAGGACACATGCGCCATGCCGGGAAAGGGTCGGCAGGCGAGAATGGGCTGGACTGCCCGATGTCAGTTTATTCGCGCCGCCTCGGGAGAACTGGGTGTCAGAGGGCGTGTCTCAACGCCTGCTGGCCCGCAAGTTCAGGATATCCCGACCATACGTCAGCTTTATCCTCCAGAACGCTAAGGCGGATGGCAGGACGCGTAAGAAAGTACCACAGGTCACCCCGAGTCAAGAAGCCGGCCAGGAGTCAAGCAGCGGATTTACAGGGAGGCTGGTACGCAACCTCGGACGACGGCTTGAATCGCCGGATCCGGCAGGTTGTCTCACGGCTGAACCCCGAGGCAAGCACGTAGCCAGGATTTTCTTCAGGGGAAGGCCGAATGTCCAATTTTGTCATATGCCACTGCCATATGACGAAATTTATAGGAAAAAAGCAACAATTTTACGTAATTTACCTCATATTTCGCGCACAGGAAAACATATAATGTTTGCTTTTGCAATATGTATACCATGACTATTCCGTATTCCTGCAAAATCGCCACAAGTCGTGTAGCCTGTTTTGCTCGAGGGGAGGGGGCATGGCACCCATGGTCCCCCCCCTTGGCCACGTCCCTGCCCCGAGGTACCGCGGAAACTTTGCGGCACGTGTCTGCGCACCTAAGCGCTATTGACATGTGGGGAGTGACAGCGTTTGTTCACCAGAAAACCGACTAGAATGAGAACTGACCAGGCTGTGTGAGAAGTTTCATTCGGATGTGTTATTAAACATCGATGGTATGAAGCTGCATATTTTGTCTCATTCCATAATGCTCACCCGCCATGTTGCTGTTGGCGCTGATAATGACAGTTCGTTACTGTGGGCCTTGTATTGACGTTGCCTGCTGTGGACCCTGCAGTTACGTTCCTCCTGTACTGACGTCCCCGCTGCCAGTCCCATACTGATGCCCCCCCCCGTGTGGCCGTTACACAGATCTCCTGTGATGTCGGGCGGCCTGTACGCCATGAACCGGGAGTACTTCTGGCACCTGGGCGGCTACGACACGGGCATGGACGTCTACGGCGGCGAGAACCTGGAGCTGTCCTTCAGGGTGAGCTGAGCGGCAGGCTGTCCCATGAGAACCGTTGGAGGGGATTTGACTCTCTGCGCAGGTTTATGCAGGCTTCGTTGCAGCAAGCAAGAGGAGGTATCAAAGGGAACAGTCCACCTTCATGCGTGGTTTGAACCCAGACACCAAGTTGTGGCCTGCAATCTTACAAGGCAATGCATGATAGGCGTCGGCCGTCTACGTAACTACGGAAAAAAAGACTACGAAAAAACGTAATCTGCGAAACTAAGAGGTTCGAGAATGTCTCCCTGGGTTTTTTTCCCGTGTGTCCTTTTTCAGTTTCCCTATCCTTATTGTTTTTTTTTCATTTCTTCCAACCCTATCTTCCCCTGTTTGTATTCATTCATGTCCCATTTTCAACCGTTGTGTGGCATCACGACTTGGCGCAGACCAGTACACGCTTTCGTTCACTGACCTGCGATGTCCCGTTTTGCATCATATCGGAGAATGGCTTCATAACCTAGCGTTTTTAATTAACAACATTTTATGAGGTTTATGCACGCGTTTCAGAAAGATGGATGCTGAAATCGGCAATATTTTTTTACACAAACCAGACATGTTCACGAAAACCCGGCCTAGATGCAACAGGTGCCTGATCGTGTGGAAGACAGTTCTTTAGCTTGCTGTGGAAATTAGGCAACGAGAACAACTGGATAATAGTCGCTGATGTCTGGCATTCAGTAGGGGTGAAACATGCCCGGTTAACGGCTGTCTACGGCCCAGAGCACAGGCATGTTTTCTCTACAACAGATGACAACAGATTGACAATTGGTGACGTAGCGCGTTAACAACAGATCTCTCTGTTGCTCGCGGTCTCACCAGGCGCCAGCCAGGCTTATCATAGCGGTTAGGGGCCCTCAGAGTGATTGAGGAATGCTAACCGAAGATCAAGTATAAATGCAAGCAGTGTATCTTGTCTTACACGGAAATCTCCCGAATGGAGGTATGCAAAATTTTGTAGGAAAAGGGGCAGCTTGGGCTATGGCCCCTTGTTGACCAAAGCGGCAGCTTGGGCTATGGCCCCTTGTTGACCATGCCGCTGTTACCATCGGATTTTGAACAACCTCTCGACGTGACTGTCTTGCGTGGTTCAGGGTTTGGTGGAAGTTTTTATCATGCATTGCTGTGAAATTGCGGAGTTATTCCTGTCAGAGTAAGTGTTCTGGTCAAGGTCCATGCGTTTGTGTCTAACGTTGGTTGGCTGTGTCGGTTTTGGTACTTGGTATTTTAGGTAGTGGTGTAGGACGATGACTTATTTTCCATGTTGGCTGAAAGTTATGTATTGTATGGATCATCTAGGGGCTCAGATGTAGGAAACATTCGAGAATCTTACAAATGTTCCGTGAGGTTAATCATGTGATCATGTTCACCTCTTGTCGTCATCGCCCTGTCGAAGGTTAAACTTAACCTCTACTAGATGATGGTGCTTTAGTCACTTTGAAAGGCCATGTCACAAAATGCGTATGTCGTAGTGTGCAGTTTTGTGTTTTGATTAGGTCTGTGCATGCCGATTTATCCAAGAAGTAAAAGGAATCCGCTAATTTCAGTTTTTATACTTTGCAGCCATTATTTTAACAACGGCACATAAGACGCTGTGATGGGTTTGTGTCATTAAGGAGCAATTTTCGTAAAGAATAAATACCGTAGCTGCACACTGCCATCTAGCGTCTAGGTAATGTACTTATGGAAGGCGTCATCTTGTAGCGGAGTAGTGTACCTGTAGTATGCTTTGTAGAAAAAAGGCGGCCGTGATTCTCTTGCAATCAGATACGTTTAGAGCATTTTCATAGATGGTAGGTACATGTAGTATCGGATACCTGTTTCATGCGGCCCATGATATTGTGTAATCTGCCGCGCAATGAAGCGGCACTTTTCCTAACTGGGAACGCAAAAATACCTCATGTGAAGGCAAACACGACGGATGCGATAAGCCCCGTATGCAGGATTTGCTTGTTGACCCGTGTCCTTGGCACTATAGCCTTGAAGCTAATGTGTAAGGCATTTGTGGCCCAAACCTAGACGCAGAAGTTTTAACGGGTTTCCCACCATTTTCCTTGTGTCCTATTCGGTCATGTTCTATTTGCAGATGTTGTGTGCCGCCACCAACTGACGCTGGCCAAACAAAAGCTTGCGCGCATTGGCCCTCGTAAGCCATTACTTGGTCACGTCGGCGGGTGATTATAAAGTGAAGTTTTTAACCCGCGCACGACCGTCGGTCGGCGACGATCACGCCCGACTGGGGGGGGTGGTTGACCCCCCTCTAACTCACGAACGGTTGGTTGCACGATAAAAATAAGCACATCGTTGGAAAGCGTGTGACGAGTAGAGCTGGAAACTGGTCGTATTTTTAGTTTTAGATAATATGTAAGCAATTTACGTCCTATATATGTTTTCTCAAAGCCGGCTGCATGAGATCGAGAAACGGCCTGAATCTCAAGGACTATGACTAACAACGCTTAGGTAAAGGCACTAACGCACAGGTAAAGGCCATCAGATGCCGATACAGGTCTAATTTGTCAGATTTGTTCAATATACACGCCGGAAACATTGAGCTAAAGACACGGCAGTTTTCACGCCGGTTGTCGGCGGGCGCCGCAGCCGTACGCAGTAGGAAATTAACGGGAACTAATTTTAGCGTTCCTTTATTTTCGCGACATAAGCCCATCCATGCAAATTTTATTGATTTTAATGGTTTTTGTGATGGCTTTTCGTGCTTAAATTTTGAAAAAAAAATATATTAGTTGCCAATTCTGTACAATTGGCGGAGCTTTATTCTCGAGAGCCTGCTTATTTCCAAAACATGCAATTTTTTAAACTTTTTTGAGGTTCTTGGTATTAATTGAGTCTGTGCAAGCCAGTTCTGCCATCTTCTACCCATTCTGAGTAATTCATCGCCGATTTTGACGGTGGTAAATTTTGGCTTGCAGCAGTTATTCGTGACCTGACCTCAGGTCAATGGCTTGAAGTCATTGATACTTTGTCCAATGATGGTAACTAGATGTCTGCTTCACCCCACACTAAAAATGTTATGAAAAATCCCGCCAGTTTCCGAAAAAACGACGACATGTCTTAAAAATGGACTTGACCTTAGCTCAGTTACCCAGAAAATTCCGAGGAAAAAAACAGATAGCAGCTTTGTTGCATCTATTAAGGTGACTAATCCCTGAAAGTTTTATTGTGGTATCTTGTTTTGCGAAAAAGTTACAGGGCGCCAAACTTTTTTGGGCTTAGGTCCGTTTGACCTGACCTAGGTCAGACACCTGACTTGACCCGAGATCAAAATTGTGTTACAAGATGCAAAAATGATCAAGCAAAAGGTACACGAAGTTTTGTGGCGCTGTGTTCATTCGTTCTCTCGCAATCCCAGAAAAACCTCAGGGGGGCGGTCAACCGCCCCCTCCCCCCAGTCGGCGACGGGTTAATGCACTGCGTTCTCTTTAAACCCTAGACATATTTTTCTGGGAAAAGTTAGGACTGAAAACATTTATTAAATTATTATTAAACAATTATCAGTGACATTTTTAGACCAACCAAGCCCCTTATAAAAAGGCGGCCCAGGTGGAACATTGGGTATGAATGAGACTACTCAAAATGGTGTAAACCTCCTGTATTCTGCTCCATTTTCCATTTTTGAGTCGTTCAGAAAGTGTGGAAATGCATGTATTGAAATGCGCAAACTGTTCCTTAAATGAAATGAACTGGGGATAGTATCATGCTGCACTTGTTCGGTGTTAAAAACAGGCGATATGCCGTTTTGTTCTTATCGTGTATGGAATAGGCATAAAGTTCGGTGTTGTTTGGACCAAATCAGTGTAACTGTGCCCGAAGTTTTGCTAGGTTTTAACTGCGTATGGTCCGCAGATCATGCATCACGACAGTGTGTTTACCGCCTGTCGTTAGCAGATCTGGCGGTGCGGCGGTGTGTTGACTGCATGTGCTTCGTGTGTCTGGCGGTCCGGCAGTGTGTGTTTTACCGCCTGTGTTTCGCAGACCTGGCAGTGCGGCGGTGTGGTCGAGACGCTGCCCTGTTCGCGGGTGGGCCACATCTTCCGCGACTTCCACCCGTACTCGTTCCCTTGGAGCAAGAACCCGTTGGCGGCCAACATGGCGCGAATCGCTGCCGTCTGGATGGACGAGTACAGCCGGTACTTTTACCTCCACTATCGCCACACCGAGGTGAGTACCGCCAGCACTGGACGTGCACTGTCTTAACCTGTCTGTTTTAACCGCGGAGTGTGTTGTTGGTGCAGAGAAATAGTGCAGTAAAACTGCATTTTTTGCCTTGTCATTTTAGCACATATGGTTTTCATGTTGTCTTTCGTGTTGGAGTCAAACCCCATGTGTTGAACAATGTGTTCTAACTTAGGTTGCTGCACGAGCCTGTTGTGACGTTTTTAACTCCTGCACAGTTGTCTGCCAAGACCGTCTGCCGTCCTTTGCCGACCTACGTCATTCATCGCTGTGACTTATGCTTTGAGTGGGCTTGCAGCATGCTTTGTTGACCTGTATAGATCTGCATTTCATCCTGTGCCATCCAGTGATACCCCGTGCCACCTTTGTGCTAATCCGTGCCGTTCAGTACGTTGCACTGTGCTGACCTGTGCTGATGTGTGTTGACTTATGCTGGCCCATGCCGGCTTATGCTGACCTGTGCCGCAGCTGCCGCCGGCCGGTGCCGGCCTGTGCTGACCTTTGCTGATCTGTTCCGGCCTGCGCTGCAGCTGCCGCCGGCCGGTGCCGGCCTGTGCTGACCTTTGCTGATCTGTTCCGGCCTGTGCCGCAGCTGCCGCCGGCCGGTGACGTGTCGGCCCGCCGCGAGCTGCGGCGGCGGCTCGGCTGTCGGCCGTTCCGCTGGTACCTGGACACAGTCTACCCGAACAAGCTTCGCCTGGACGAGGACGTCACGGCCAGCGGCCAGCTGCGCTCGCGCGGCCGGCCCGACCTCTGTCTCGACACGCTGGTCATCCAGCCGGACGTGTACCTGGGCCTCAACACGTGCACAGAGCCGCCCGTCTCAGGACAGGTGCGCGGCCGCGCCGCTAGGTGGCACCACCGGGCCGCCTTCTGGAGTATCCAGCTCGTCGGTGTCTGTCGTTTCGCGCGGGATGTCGCGCTATGGATGGCGCGTTTTCGGTATCTGTGGTGGTGGCTGTTCGCAGGGACCGGTGGAGGGAGCGAAGGGATGGCGGCTGGCTTGCTTGTGACGTGGGTCGGTCGGTGGTTCTCTCGCCGGCGAAAGTACGTCGCCGGGTGCGTGCTATCTTGGTAAGATATCGCCCATCTGATGCGGAGACTTCGCGATGCGGTTAAATCCGCCAGCGAGCGATGAATGTCTCGCTGCCGTCTTCCCTGCCTGGTGCGCTGACCTCTGCGGGCCAGCGCCCTGCGGTGCGCCGCCGTGCCTGACCGTGCTGTCGCGCTCTGTTTCAGTACATTACGTACAGCCGGCGTCAGGAGGTGCGTCGGGAAGATCTGTGCGCCGCCGTGTCGGCGGGCACGGCAGAGGAGGCCAGCTACGCGCCCATGCTCGCCTGCAAGGTGCAGACGCCGGAGGCGCATCGCTGGGCGTATGATCCGCAGGTAGGTGACGTGTGGGACGGGAAAGGAGTCGACTGGTACCAGCGGGGTGGGATTCAGAAGGGCTATACTGGCCCGGGAGGAAATATGTTCACCCTTGTAGCACGTCAGGTCGGGCATGTTTCCTGGACAATGAAGAGGGCTTATTGAAATGATGCTTTAATTCCGATGTAACGAAAGGTGAAAAAATGAACCGGGTAACTATCGACCTAAGTGCGTTGGCAAGCCTTGTGTCAGCAGTTACATACACATGGTAATCCGGGGGGAAGAATGTGTTAAGAGACCGCGGCGAAGGCAGAAGGCCATGCTAGGAGCCCCTGTTTATTGTTGTTATCCGTCTCAGCCTGCTCTGGACTGACAGTGGCCTTGTCGGGCCCCACACGTCTCTCCCGCTCATACGGTCGTATCAGGGTGAAGTGGCTGGCCCCTCTTGTGCAGCGACGGCTGGTGCATAACAATAGCGTGCTGATGCCGAGCGCTGGAACAGCGGTCGCCTTGCAGTGTCGGGGGCCTTCCTTGGATTGTAGCGTCCGCTGAGTGGCTTCCAAGTCGACAAAGTCCGACGGGGTCTAAGTTGGATTAACGTTAACGCTGCGTCCTTGACGTGGCTGTCTCTGCGCTTGGTGTGGACGGCGGTGTTTCATGTTCGCCAGTGTTGACAGGCCGGCTGTGCTCGCTTTGGGTGAGATATGACTCCATGATAGGTTCGAAGGTCGAAACGCCGCGGCCATGGAGTCGTTTTTGTTGCTGGTGGTCCACCTAAGAGATTGTGAAACGGAGGAAAATCTCAAGGCCGATGATTGTCAAGAGCTCATTGATACTTATATTCATGATTGAGCTAAATGTGCTACGTGGCAGAAGTGAGCGATGCGTTGTCTATAGATCGCCACTTTTTCTAAAACCCTTGTACTGGGAGATATTTGTATTTCGGCTTGAGTGACGCATAGGTAGCTTTTGTTTTGTTCAGTAGAAGTAAAGAATCCTTTTCAGAAGCACGCTCTCAGTTTGTGAACGCCGTCTATTGCTGCCTTTGTTGTCAGTGATATCTGTTGGAGAATATCATGCGTTTATTGATCAGCTGACACGCTGGCGGCAAGTGCTTGGATGGGTGCACGCACGTTTTTCTGCCGTCTTGGCAACCCGTTTTGATCCCAGAGGAATATTTTTCGCACATGTATATGTTTTATAATGCTGGTAAGAGTTAAATGCAACACGATACCGTTCAAACTGAACATTTGAGCCATGAGGACATGAGAAGGTTGTCAGTAGCAATCGTTTTGTTGGGGGAAGGAACAAAAACAGCTGAGTTTTACAACAGCTGAGCTTAGTACATCATTTTACCGTTCACATGTGAGACGTGAATGTTTGGCATATTGCTGAGTTTGCTTTAAACCACGTAGCGTAAAATCTAGCCATGTCAGTCAGCGCACCGATACATTGGGAATTTGTCCGTCTTGAATTGGGACGTATTTGATTGGGAAGTGTTGCTGAGTGGTGGTCTTATCAGAAAGGCGCTGCGTGTTTTTTGTTGCGTTTATCACGACGCACAAAAACATTGGCAGACATTTCACATTTGACATGGCTGCGCAAACGCACCAGACCCTTGCGGCTTATCACAAACATACGAGGCTGCCTCGCCAAAGATGCCGGCTGTCCCGTGAGATGCAGCTTTGCTCAGTGGTCTGGTGATGTGTGACGTCACACGTGTGGTGAGCTCACGTGTGGCGAGCGGCAGCCGGCGGCGGGGTCGGTCCGCGGTGTCCGGCTCGGCCCCCCACTGCCGGTCCCTCTCCGAGGTCTGCCTGTCTTGGCCGACGTGCGGCCGCTGCGGGTGGACCGGCGCGAGCGGCAGGGACGCAGCGCGTGTGTGTGCGAGAGCGCAGCTGCGTCACGCAGACACGCAGCAGTGCGTTTTCGGGTGCCGGGCGCCGGCTGTACCGCAGCAGCCGTCGCCGAGGCAGTTGATTCGGCGCGTTATGACGCACAGACGGCAGTCGCTGGACCTGTAGGACGTGCTCCGCTCCCAGCGTGGAGCGTGCTCCGCTGTTGAAACACTCCTTCGGCGTTATTTTCTCCGTCTTCCGGTGGTCGGATGTAGGAACAGGGTGTAGTCGTGTCAGCGTGTGCTGCGGTTTTTGTTCCTCTGACGACTGGGGGTGCACCACTTGTGGTGTCAGGCGCGGCCGTCTTGTGGCTGACGGAACCACGACTCGGTTTCGCGGAGATGACCGTTTGTGAGCGCAGCAGTTGAGTGCAGCTTCACGTGGCATTATAGCAAGGGGTTGTGTTTCGGACGCAGACTAAAGCAGTTTCCTGTCACTTCCCGGTTCAGGCCGCCTTAAAATGCAAAAAAATGACATTGTCTGCTGTATGTTGTTTGTGAGCACCCATGCGTAAGTTATCAATGGGCAATGAATAACAGTGCAAAATGGCTGACATGTCATGTAATGGGCATTCGGTTCATATCTCCTAGGCTCATGGTCTAATTCATTATTGTATTGGATTCTTGGTAGGTCCAAAGCATGGGGTCGACTACCTCAGTATTGGTATTAGACTAACTAGGTATAAGTCATTTTATCCCGCTATTCGTGCATTGTCCGGTTATGTGGAATCAAAGAAATATGAAGCTGTAAGAGTTGCAAGTCTCTTAAATTTGACCGTTCGCATTGCTCCCCTAATTACAGTCCGTGAATGGTTCAGTACATTATGGGCCGAACATTGAATCGGGGACATATCTGCTGGATATCATCTGTTGCATGATATTTGTTGTTTACCAGGTACATGACTCGTCTTTTTGCACCGGAAAACCATGCAGTCATTTTTCGAAAACTAAGTTGGTAATAATTTGACATAGAGTTGTGTTGTCGTCGTCATATGAGCCTAACAAACCAATAGCAGTTCTCGATAATCGCTAAATGGCCTTCAAGTCACTGTGTCCTCCCAACTAAATTGGCTTCCGTAGCGCAAAGGTGGTATTCAGCCGATACGTGATGTTTTAAAGTATGTAATAACAAAACAAATATCAGACGGTAGTTTTATCCTGTCCGTTCCATTTTGTGGCGTACTTCATGTCCACGATGTCCCATTTTCCCCTTTTACCATAGTATCTACATGTGTCTCAATGTTGGAAGGTTGCTGTGTGTTGGTTTGAAATGTATTGTAATTGCAAGGAAGTTTTGTGCTTGACCGTCAAGAAAAAAAAACAGTTATTAAAGGAGTCGTGGTTGAATTTCAGTATCTTTGACATCGATGTGCCCCTTTCTCTCATTTTTTATTTCCTCTAAAAATTGCTTTCCCATGCTGTTCGCAGCGTGCGACGCGAAATGACCCTGGCTGTCGAGAGCGTCGTGAAATAACGCAAGAACCACTACTGTTCCCAGGCATGCATTCAGCCGCATGACAAACAAGACATTCGTTGAGGGCCGCCCTGTCGCATTTTCAGACATCATCAAGACAGAATTTTATACCCGGACGTTTTTCGTGCAGCACGGAGTTGGCTGGGTTACAAACGTATATAGAACAGAGTCCGCGTACCTGTACGGCATATTGGACTGGGATATAGAGAGGAATGTAAAAGATGCAACATGGAAAGAATCGGACTTGATCCTACACATAGGACAGGACGGAATAGTGGCTCTGAAAATCAGCCAGCTATTGAGCAATAATCATACTGCTTAACCCGTCCCCGACAGGGGGGCAGCAGTTGACTGCCCCCCCCCTGAGGTTTTTCTGGGTTTGCGAGAGAACGAACAAACACAGAGTCACGAAACTCTGCGTACCTTTTGCTTCATCATTTTTACATCTGTGTCAAAATTTTGACCTCAGGTCAGGTCAGGTGCCTGACCTAGGTCAGGTCAAACAGACCTATGTGGTTAAAAGTTTAGCGCCCTGTAACTTTTTCGGAAAACAAGATATCTCAATGATACTGTGAGGGATTAGTGATCGTGATAGATGCAACAAATCTGGCATCTCAGATTTTTCGGAATTTTCCGGGTCATTGACCTACGGTCAAGACCATTTTTAGGACATGTCGTCGTTTTTTCGGAAATTGACGGAATATTTCATAACATTTTTAGTGTGGAGTGAAGCAGACATCTAGTTACCATCATTGCGCAAAGTATCAATGACTTCCAGCCATTGACCTGAGGTCAGGTCACGGATAACTGTAGTGAGCCAAAATGTACCACCGTCAAAATCGGCGATGAATTACTCAGAATGGGTAGAAAATGGCAGAACTAGCTTGCACAGACGGAAGTAATACCAGGAACCTCAAAAAGTTTGAAAAATAGCATATTTTGGAAATAAACAGGCTCTCGCGAATATAGCTCCGCCAGTTGTGTAGATTGGTAACTAATCAATTTTTCCAAAATTTAAGCATGAGAAACCAACACAAGAATCGCTTATCAATGACTTCCAGCCATTGACCTGAGGTCAGGTCACGGATAACTGTAGTGAGCCAAAATGTACCACCGTCAAAATCGGCGATGAATTACTCAGAATGGGTAGAAAATGGCAGAACTAGCTTGCACAGACGGAAGTAATACCAGGAACCTCAAAAAGTTTGAAAAATAGCATATTTTGGAAATAAACAGGCTCTCGCGAATATAGCTCCGCCAGTTGTGTAGATTGGTAACTAATCATTTTTTCCAAAATTTAAGCATGAGAAACCAACACAAGAATCGCTAAGATCAATAAAATTTACATAGATCGTCTTTTTTCGCGAAAATAAAGGAACGCTAAAGTTAGTTCCCGTCAATTTGTTACTGCATACGGCAGCGGCGCACGCCTACAGCCGGCGCCAGAATTGCCGTGTTCTTTACTCGGCGTTTCGGCGTATATATTGAACAAATCTGTGAAATTAGACGTGTATCGGCATCCGCGGACATTTACTTGTGCGCTAGTGCCTTTACCTATGCGTTATTAGTCACAGCCCTTGAGATCCAGGTCATTTCTCGGTCTCATGCAGTCGGCTATGAGAAAACACATAGGGCGTAAGTTGTTTACATATTATTTAAAACTAAAAATGAGACCAGTTTCGAGCTCTACTCGTCTACAAGTACTCGTCTGTAGTACTCGTCACAAGCCTTCCAACGGTGTGCTTATTTTTCATCGTGCAACCAACCGTTCGTGAGTTAGAGGGGGGCGGCCAAATGCCCCCCCCCCCTAGTCTCGCATGTTCGAAACCGACCGACGGTCGTGCGCGGGTTAACAATCAAAAGTGCCTGTCGCCATGGCAAACCATGCCTCATGGATGGTTCTGCTGTATTGACAAACATTACAAACAGGGGTCGATATATGTATCAGGTATGTCTAAAAGACCCTGGCCTCCTCCCTAAGCTCAAAGAAAGCTAGCGAAAGATCATTGGCTGACCTGAGTCGTCAAGGCAGTCGGAGCATTCTTTCGCTGGATGGAAATGACACGTTCTGGGCTAAAAATTGCACGATGCTGTCACCGCATCCGACAGTCTGCGCGTAAAACAGTGCCGTCCGATGGATCGGCGCGGTGGGCCGGAAAAGTCTTGAGACGGCCGTTCGCCGGGCGAGGCGTCCCCGTCGGCCGTTCGCTGCTCACCCGTCGCTCACGTTGGCCGGCGCCGGACTCAGCCCGTCGGTCAAGCCGGCCGCCTTGCCGCTGGCCGGCTCCGGTTCGTGGATCACGTTCGTCACCAGCAGCATGAAGCCGAAGCCGACCAGGATGGCGGCCAGCTTGGCCAGCCCGCTGCCCGGCTTGGCGCGCTCGCCGCCGATGATCTCGAAGAGCACGACGTAGAGGATGGTACCGGCGGCCAGCGCCTGCAGCACGTCCGTCATGAGCGCCTGTGAGGCCAGGTCGCCGCCGGCCGAGGAGACCAGCATGCCGATCAGGATGCCGGCAGGCGAGGCGGCCACGAACAGGGCCAGCGTGGCCAGCGCCGTGCGCAGCGGCTGCGTGGAGGCGGCCAGCTGCTCGCCCAGGCAGAAGGCGATCACCGACTTGTGCGTGGCGATGGCGGCGGTCAGCAGCCAGGCGCTCGTCTCCGTGCTCTCCAGGCCGATGGCCATGCCCTCGAACACCGAGTGCACAGACAGCGCGGCGGCCACGATCAGCACGCGGAAGGCGCCGAGTGTGGCCGGCGGCGCCAAGTGTGCGTGCCCGTGGCCGCCGCCCTCGGCCGTGGCGCCGTAGCTGGGCCGGGCCGGCGCCGGCGGCACGCCGTTCTCGGCCTCAGCCGGCGCCGGCTTGCCCAGCATAGGCGTCGTGTCGCCGGCAGCCGACGGCCGGCTGCGCGCGCACAGCATGCCTAGCTCCTCCACCAGGTAGATGCCGAACATGCCGGCGCAGAGGAGCACCTCGGCCAGCGGGAAGGTGACGCCTGGCCCGGCCGCCGCCGCCAGGCCCTCGCGGATCTCGGGCAGCATGTGCGCGAACACGGTGGCCAGCAGGATGCCGCCGCCGAAGCACTGCAGGCAGGAGAGCGCCAGCGCCACGCGGCCGCGCTGCGTGTCGGCGTGCCGGCGCAGCAGCGGAGTCAGCTTGAACGGCAGCAGGCCCAGCGCCAGCGAGGTCAGCAGCAGCAGCGCGAAGCCACCGAGCTTGGCGCCTGCCACGCTCATGGCGACGCCGCACCGGCCGGAGGCGCTGGTGTCCGGCTCGTCGGGTGGCGCGCCGCGTGTCGGCCGACCGCGCCGGGCTCTGCTGATGGACGGCCGCCGGGGCCGTGCGCACTCTGTGCCGTGTGCACCGTGACTGGCGTTTGTGTCGGGTGCAGCGCCTGCCGGCCGGCCGGCCAGGCAGGGGCGCACTCAGGCACGTAGGGCGGAGCGGCGTAGGCTCCGGGCCGGAACTGTCGGACGTGTGGTCACGTGACGTCGTCTGGCTCTGGTTCACTGTCCGACATTCATTGGCTGAGCTCGCTCTGTGGCTCGAGGCCAGGACGCTGTCAGGGTAACGTGGCCGGGCGGGACCGTCTGTTCCTGGCGTGCGCTTGGAGAACCCGCTTCTGCGTCTGCAGCCATTATCTCGAGTGACGCTCCGGCCCACTCGGAGACCGGGGCACGTACCCTCGGACCGTCGGCGCCGAGACGGTCTCATCTAGGTCTGCCCATGGCTGCTGACGGGAGGGCCGCGGCCCGGCCGCGCCGCGGCCCAGCCGTTCACCTTGACGGCGTTGCCCGGGGCCGAGCTGGCCAAAAACTGCGGCCGCCGGCGCGCCACCGGCAGTCATTGTAGAAGGCGGCGCGGGGACCTTGTTAGTGACCGCGGCTGAACGGGCCGTCTGGTGCTAGGTGTGGATCTCCAACAAAGGCTGACGGGATATGTGTTGGGCAGGTGAGGATGCCCGATAATGCGATTCTGTTGCAACCTCGCGTTGAATGGAACGCAAACCAAGCATGCGATGGAATGGCCAACTTGTTGCATTATGCCGTTTTTTTCAGTGGCGTCTTGGTCGATGAAAATTCTGTGACGGTTGGTTCTACCTTTCTCGGCATTTCTCCGGGCTATCGTGCAACGTTCTGAGCCACTCAGTGTGTCACGTAACATATGACACAAGAAACTGAGGAGATGTAGGCGTGTTGTTAACGCAGCTGTTCATAGCGACCCGGCGGCGAGGGTTAAAATTTGTCGCAGCTGCGCCTGAAGGTGCCTTGAACTCGCTCGCCTTTTGCGTGTTCGTGAGCTCGTGAACGATAAAATCTGTCGAACACACGAAGCAACATAGGTCAAAGTCCAGGTCGCGTTAGTCAAGTATACTCAAGCCCTGAAACATTTCATAAGCTATCTGTTCGTCATTCTGGACTCGATGAACTGGTCATAGTTCGCATTCGTCGCTTGTTTGTGTGTCACGTGTTACATAAATGGGCGACCAACCTCTTATGCGTAGTGTCTCAGTGTTGATGGGTGGCTTCGTTTTGGCTCACCATAACGCTGAACAGTTGTTTTCACAGAAACCGTATGCAGTTCGCCTGTTGGGCACGGTTCGTCGGTGCGAGACGTTGCCGCTGACTTGTCTTAACAGTCGACGGGGCGGACTAGTGAAGATGTTGCCGCCAGCCCGATGTAGACGGCCGGGCGCTCTCGGCGGACGAACGCTACATAATGCCGGCTCAGGGCTGGAGGGGACTGTGCCGGGGACGGCGTCCGACCACGGACGGCCGCCGACACGGCCAGCCGGACGGCGGTCGGAGCGTGCCGCAAATCTGTCAGCGATGAACGCAGCGAACGGGCAAGGCAGCGATTATGTAACGCCGGCCCGACCGCGACGCCTTCCCTTCTCCCCGCCATGGAAAGGCGGCGAAACTGGTTCCCTACACGTCTGTTCACGGTTTTCTGGATATTGAATGGGATGAGTGCCGGTCGTGTCGGCCTGTAGGTGTCAGTGTCTCGCGCCGGGTGCTGTTAGACCCAGCGGCGAGTATCGTCATCAGGGGTTGCAGACGACCAGTCTTCGTCCGTGTGCCGCGCCGGCAGGATTCGTTGCGTGGTCAGAGCTTCATCCGCAGAGTCGCAATTCTCGCGTTCTTCCAATCGGCGTCGACCGAATGCTGTCAGATCACGAGGGCCGCTGATATTCTTTGAACAGTGCTTGTTGTGTCGAGAGAAATGCTTTCACAGTATGGCGGGCGTTGAAAGACCTGTTGGTAACCTTGCTGCTCGATTTGCTTAGTTTTCTCTACTGATCGGGTTGATGCGTGCCGGAAACGGCATCGTCGTGCGGAGATAGGAGTACGAGAGACGTGAATTTTGTACCTCCGCGGAATGTTAACAAAACTCCATTGTGGGTGCTCCATGGAAAGTTGAGCCTTGGAACACACACACACACACACTCTAACACACACCTGTTAACCATGGTGACACTGATGCACATCGGTGGCCGGTGAGGGCCAGGGGCGTAGCCAGAATTCCGCCCAGGGGGGGCCAAATGGGATCAAGGGGGCCCTCGTAACCAATGGGTGCCCTCGCCAAGGGCGAATCCAGCATTTCGCCAAGGCGAGGGGGAGTGGAGGCGAATGGTCAATGCGGCACCCCCATTTTTTGGCCGTTAGATATAAAAAATGGAGTTATTTCGCTTTTATCGTATAAAATAAGCGAAAATTCAAACGCGTCACCTTATTTGAGAAAATTCTGCGTTTTGTTCCCGAGCAAAGTGGCCGTAGTAGGACAAAAACGGCGAGATTTTAGGCAGTTCCGTCCCTTCCTCCATTTGAAATGTGTCTGCATCTGGTCCAGGAGCCCGTCTGCCCCCCCCCCCCAGCTTGTGGGGATTTTTTGTCGGCTTAGTTTAGGTTCCCTGTTGCAGTTACCGGGGCACTTGTGGTGGTCTCGGGCCGTCTGCCGTGCCAGGACCCTCTAGTGGTCTCGGGTTCCTTTTTCACGTGTCCCGCGGGACGTCTCAGGCGCTTCTTTGGCAGTTTCAGGGGCACCCCGGACAGTCTCAGGGACCCATCTGGCAGTTTCAGTGACGCTTGAACCATCTCGGGTTGCCTTCCTGTCGTCCCTGGGACGTTTTTGCCGTCGAGGGAGCCCCTCAGGCACTGAAAAGGCCCTCTTTAAATCTCTCTCTGCCGTGACAGAGGCGCCTCCGGTAGTCCTCTAGGTCCTGCGGCCGTTTCAGGAGCAGTCTGGACGTCTCAAGGTCTGGTAGTTTTAGGGGCCACTCTGGTCGCCTCAGGGGCCCCCATTGCTAGAGACTTAGCAGTCTTAAAGGTCCCTCTCTAGCAGTCTCGTTGGACCCTGTGGTCTTTGTTGGTGAGCGGGGACGGCCTGCCGTCGCAACGCGTGCCGACCATGAATTCAGGCAGAGCCGTTCCCGCCATCACAGCGTTATTGTAACGTCAGGGCTGAGGAGCCGACCCCGGGCGCAGATCGGATTTCAGGCCGACATGTGCGGTGGCGTCGGGGGCAGTCGGAAATAAAGCGTGGAGACGTCGGGATGTGTGTGTGAGCCTGGCGGGCGAAGGATCGTCGAGACGCAGTCAGACTAGGCGGATGTCCTGTCTTACCACAGACCCCATGTGATCCTGAGTACTCAGCTTATTGTCTCTGGGAAACATTTTTGACATCTCAGGGGCCCCCTGGCAGTTACAAAAGACCTTTTGGCAATTTCAGGGCCCCTGTGGAGTGTCATAGGCCCTCTGAGCGTCTCCGTTGGCTCCCATGATTGTATCAGGGGTCTTCTGCTGTTACATGAGTTATATTTGGCAGTCTTTTAGGACCCCTGTACCCGTAGCAAGGGACTTTTGTAGGCGCTTCAGGGGCCTCACTGGCAGTCTTAGGGAGACCTTGCCCGTGCCAGGAGCCCGCCTATTACACTCGAGGGCCCTCGGGCCGTCCAGCGCCCCCTCCCCCCTATAAAACCCAAATACCGTCTCAAAGGCCCTCTGATCGTCTTTGCCTCGCAGGGACCCCTGCAACCTTTTTGGCGGTCCCAGGGGTTATCTGCGGTGCACGGGCCCATCTTGCCGTCTCAGAAACCACCTGACTTTCCTGGGGGCCCATGACAGCATGAAGAACTCCACAAGGTTTCCAAAACGCCAGTGTAGCTCGTTTGTGGCTCCTCTCGAGGTTGAGGTCACCGACGAATCCTCTTTTAGGGGGCCCGTCTTGCTGGCCAGGATCTCCTTATGCCGTGGTAGGCACATTCTTAAGTTCTTTCCGTCTCAGGTGCCTCGCTGGCAACTTTAGCGGTGTCATGGACCCTTTGCCGTGTTGTGGCCTTTCAAGGGCCCTTCTTTCCATCTTAGGGGGCATCTTACCGTGTCAGGGTAACCCTCTCTCACTGGGGTTAACCTCCTGAATTAACCCTCCCTTAACCCTCGTTAACTCGTTAACCCTCCCGGAGGCCCCCTGACTATACCAAGAACCTTCAGCTTTTCATTCACAGGGGCCCCCGAGGGACTCAGCCCTCATCTTGGCCATCTCAGGGGCCCTATGAGCCATCTGGCCGTCTCAGGGGCACTGCCGTGTTGGGGCCCTGTTGTGGTCTCAGGGCCCTTGGGGAGCTTCAGGGGCCCTCGATGCGTCTCAGAGGTCGTATAACCTTCCAGGAGGCCTCCCTGACTGTATCAGGAGCCCGTCAGGTTCTTATAGAGACCCCGTGAAGCTTATACTTCGGGGCTTCTTTTAAGTCTCACAGGGGCCCCTTCTCATGTTTCAGGGGGAGGGGTCGATCGCCCCAGTTGCTCCCCTTTGGATTCGCACCTGGCCTTCGTAATCATTGGGGCTCCATGTGGTTAAAATTACTATCGGTTTGTAAACGGGCCCCGTTGAAGTGTCACGGGGGTCCATGCTCGCCTGTAAAGACGTTCCTGCCGACCTGGCGGGTGCCTCTTGCAGGTCGGCAAGGGCATCTTTACAGGAAAGCAGGGACCCCTGAATGATCGTTTAGGGGCCCCTGTTGGCCAGGGGGGGGGGGTCGCTACCTATCCGTAGGGGACACACTTTCCGCCTGTAAAGGGCCCGTGTCGACCTCTGGAGGCAGGGACAGGGGTCGTCTTCCAGACCGAAAGGGCGTCCTTTCAGAGACTGACAGGAGCCCTTTATGGGCCCACAGGGGCCCTTCCTAGACAAGCATTGAACTCCCCCACAAGCTAGCAAGGGGTCCTAATGTTCGTTGAGACCATGGGCCTCTCTTCATAGCACACAAAACCTTCTTGGATATTTGGAGTACGTTTTGTTTAGGTTCGTAAGCCTTCTTTATTGCCTAAAATGTTCTTATTTTTCTTTAATTCTCTGTTTCGGAGAGTGCGCCTGCGGTTGCCTCACGCTGTCCAAAGAAGTGGGGCCTTCGGCCCCAGGGGGCCCGTTCGCTTCGGCCCCAGAAGCCCCGCTTAGCCTCCAGGGGGCCATGGCCCCTTTGCCCCCCCCCCCCCCCCGGCTACGTCACTGGTGAGGGCTGGTGATTATTCGAGTGATCGCGCGCTGTATTTTGTCGTATAAGTATTTGCTGTATAGGTATTTTGTCGATTCGTGACGATCGTGGTCCACGAGGCCCACGGTCTACAAGGCCCACATCATTCTCACTGTCACGATATTGTGTAGTTTGTTGGTTTGAGATTTGTTCTGTAGTTGACATAGAAGGCTGATCTTTGAAATTTCGATATGGACGGCACTGTTGTGAAACGTCTTATCCTCCGTCTCCTGAAATGCAACATTCCAGAACGTGTATTATACCAAATTTTTCTTTCAAACGTGTTTCTTTTAACAGCTGCGGGTTTATATTCTCCGTGTAGAAGTAGGCTAACCACTGCACCGCAGTCAGTCGGGATGTGGGTTACCCGTTTTGCAGATATGTTTACTCACGATGCTTGCGTAAGAGTAGGGCGATGACTGCCGCGCAGTGTTTGTGTTTAAAATCTGTCTGCAGTTAGAGGTGGATACTAGAAACTGATTGCTTATCTTCTCCGTTTGCTTTTTCGTTGGAGTCGCCCCATCATCACGCGTTTTGACTACGCTCTTGCCCGCACTTATCATCACCACTTTATCCTCACTTTCTGTCTAGAAAGCAGCTACGCAGTGCTGTGCCAATTTTGCATCTCTTCCCCGCCAAGTGTCTTCCGTCCATCTGGTGGCCACACAGCATGACGCCTGAATCGCAGCTGGCTTCCGTTGGTCTGAGGACGCTGTCCAGCTGGTGTTCGTTTTGCCCCCAGACTGAGCAGTTTCGTCACCGGGTGTCGGGCCTTTGTCTGGACGCCGAAGACGTTGAGGCCATGCACCTGCTGGCCGTGGCGTCGTGTTCAGACAGCCCGCTGCAGAAGTTCACTTTCGTCAACTCGGAGCTGTGAGGCGGCCGGCCGGCCGGCCGGCGGCGGCGGCGGCGCACTGCCTCCCTGCCGTCCGAGCGGGTCCCGTTCGTCGGAGAGGCCGCCGGGTCGGCCCCAGGCGGGCCGAGCTCGTCCCCAGGCCAGGCGGGTCACCCCCCAGGCTCGGGACTCGGCCGGCGTGGGAGAAAGGGCGCTGGGGCGGCGGCGGCGGCGGCAGGGCTGGCTCTGCGGGACTTTGTCCGCCCGTCGGTTGTGCTGTGCGGTCGTCCGGCTGCCGATGAGCCCGGTACGGTGCGCGGCGGCCGGCGGCCTGCCCAGCCGGCCTGTGATCCTGTGGTGATACGCGCCGCTCGGCCGGCGGCGGCGCGGCGTCGGGCGCAGTTCGACCGCAGGGAAGCGTCGGGCGCTGCAGTGCGATTCTGAGAATCGCGTGTTGTGTTTAGCTCTCCTTAACTGACGTCATGCGATGCACCCCGGAGACGTGGTTGCAAGGGTCTCCGTGGTGTTTGAGCTAGGTTTGGTTGTTTAACCGGAAAGTTACACATGGATTGCACACTTTCCATATTTTCACGTCTTTGAATTGTTGTTTTTACCACATTGTTTTCATTTTTATTCCGCACTGAGCACCCTCATGCATTTTCTCGGTTCCAACAAAAGGATGCGGATTTGTCACCTGACATGCTCTGCGACCTGCTTTCTGTGTGGAGCCTGTACCCGTCTCTTCATGGATTGGCCAATGGCCAGCTTGTGCCTTTCTCGCCACAAAATTGCCAAGTTGTTTTGATGAGATTTTCCATGATCGCGTCATGTTATCGTTCTGCGATTAATCTGTTGATCTCGCATGATTAATTGTAACGTTTGTGTTACTTTGAAGAAACCCTAGCCATTTGACAGTCGCCCTGAGAACGTTTCATGTCGTCTGTGGAGTTGGTAATTGCGCTCGTTATCCATTCAGGTGCCTTTTGAAAGCGAGTGAGCAATGCATCAGGTGTTCGTACCGGTGAATGATGCGACTGAGTGCCAGCTGCGCCAGCTGACATGTTTGCCGTGAATCGCGTCCTGTGCATGGTGTTGGGACTGGGGCTGGATCACGTGGGTGTTAAGCGCGTGTCATGTTTGAAGATAAGTTTAATGTGGGCTCATCTGTGCAGTAATTTATCGAGGTCTCAGCGTTGTCCCCGCGCATCTGTGGATCTCTTGCGAGTACGAGCTAGTGCCTTACTGCCTCACGGAGGGTTAGGGTATTGCAGTGGTTCAGGAACTCAGACGTACGCAAGAACATTTTTGAAGTAAAACTGTTATGTTCCTTAAGCTGTCCAGTTTGCACCTTTGATCAGTTCCGTTGTGCACTACGCTGCCGCTTTGATTGCCTGGTGCAGTTTTAGTTTTTACTTGTTCTGGAAAATGGTGTGGTGTCAAAAGCTGTTACGTTTTGACGACTTGATTAAGAAGATAGTTTCTTTGTTCTTCCATCACCATTGCGTGGGACTGAATGAATATTTCCAATACAGTTATGACATTCCATTTAAAAGCGAGATTCTCATGTTGTGTTCAGTCGTGTTTGGAAATGGGCTTCTGTTTCTTTGCTATTTGGGCGTGGGGTTTTTGACAAATTCGTGATGCATGCTTTATCTTCAGCTAGATAACATGGACTGTTATCCTGTTTGTAGTTGAAACTACTTTGAAATGCAAATAAACATGGCGTGGAACAATGCCAAGGGCACGTCATTCGATGTCGCATGATGTTCCTGTCGAGTATGCACCTCGGTAGTGCCTCTGCGCCGCCGCCTCCGCACTCCGCGCCACCTGTCGTCACGCCGCGACTGCCGCACTCACGCGACACTCGGCGGCCCTGAACACGCAGTCCGCGCGGGCAGTCCGCGCCGCACTGGCCGCCAGCAGGTCGCACTGTGATCGCCGCCGCTGACTGCCCACGCAGCGCGCGTACTTTGAAATGTAAATCAACTATACCACAAGCGTGCTGTATCTGAGATGTGCAGTATGTATGGCATCATGTGGCGGTCAATCGGGCAGTTGAGAAACGGCGGTAACGGGGGTAACAGCACGATGTTTCGCAAAATTAATGGCGAGTTTGTAAAACCCGCAGTTATGTATTCATCCACCAGATTTCTTGGCATGTCGGAGTGGTGTGCAGTTTGGTATGCACATGTAAACACTGGTGTAGGAGCGCGACGAAAAAATGGGGGACCATCCGTTCTTCAGACGCCGCCACCCTCACAGTCCGACGATCTCTAGGAGGGTGCCATCTGCTAACAACGGGACTGGTAGTATGGTACTTGCATTTATCGTCAAACAATCGCCGTGCAAGCTACCTGCCCATAAAAGCATCTGCATCCGCGCCGGCCGGTCGGCACCAGCCTCGCCGCCCACTCGCGTGCGGCAAGTTCGGCTCTGCCTCCGGATCTGGCCCCCGGATGTGGTCCCGACCGACGTCGTTTCCTCCCATCCCGGGCAGATCTAACGGGAAATGCAGCAGCGGGCGGGCCGGTCGGTCCACTGGCACGTGATGATTATAGACGGACGCGGTGGCCACATGCTGTACATGTGCACGTGGTCATTTCAGTGCAAGGATGGTGCAGTGTTCGGGAGGCAAGTAGGCTGATGGGTTGGAGTGGAGCTCGGAAGAGTCAAAATAAGCCGAGTAGCTCGGAGCAGCCCCGCGAACCATCCCGCACTGGCCCGGCCAACGGCCGCGCTGCGCCGACCTGGTGTCCGACCAGCGACGCAGCGCGGCGGCCGTGAATGAAGTGCAGTACGGTCGCTGGCTTTCTTGCAGGTCAGATACAATGGCGACCGCTCAGCAGAAAACATTCACGGGGCCCAAGAAGTGCACTGTTCGAAGACGATCATGTTTAGCGCAAAAAACGACCACATGTCTCATTTATCCAACGGTCACTCTTGGCTACCGTCATTTCATCTACGTCACAGCTGACGATGCTACGTGGGCTCAGCACAGTATGGGCTCTGACAGGGTCCCATGCAGGCCCGGAATGGATTCCGAATGGGTTCTAAAACCCATTGCGGACTCACATGAAGTCCATACGTAGCCCACGCAGACATTCAGAACCCATGAGGAGCCCACAAAGAGCCAGTCAGACCCCATGCTGAGCCCACATAGCACCCTCATAAAACCCGCACGCAGCCCAGATGGGGTCTATACGATGTCCATATACGGCCTACATTGAATTCATACAGATAAACTCGTTCCGCGCCTACACAGGACCCAGGGCCCAGCTGATAAAACATTTCGTGCGTAAGCTCATCCTGGTCCTACGTAGGTCCCACTTTCAGAGTTGTTCAAAAATGCACCTGCATGACACACTCCTCTTGTCTTTCAAACGGCGGCCAATTAAAAAAAAAAGTGAAACCAAAAGTTTAATTTTCCGGCATCATTTTTCGCGCCTCTCCTAGGCTGGTCTACATAGCACCCATATGGGCCCTATCAAAAAGCCCAGTAAGAGCCCATGTCCACATAAGCCCGTCAAGCCCACCCAGTGGCGGCGGATCGTATGTGCTCATGGGAGGCGAAGCAAAAGTTCGAGGCCCCTTGATTTTGAGAGACCCCCTTTCCTATGAAAGGCACTCGTCCCAAAAAAGTCCATGTTCCACTTGAAGGGAGTCGTATTTCGCCCGACCGGGCGGGGTAAGTCCACGATCCAGTCGTGCGTTGTGCGAACTCTGGCATTCAACCGCTGAACTCAGCAGGTGCGGCTCAGTCTGGTCCCAACGTGAACTCCTGACGTCCACAGCCAGACAGCTGGCCGGAAGCCGAGGCAACTGGTGCGGTGGCAACGGAATCCAAGTCTAATTATTTTACGACTTGACAAGGAAATTAAGAAGACCCTTACATGAACTGCGCACATAACGCAGTGTTCTTGCGTATACAATGACATATAACACAACGATGTGTTTTGTACGCTGCTTACAGCCACGGCGCATGCATGGCAGCGTGCCCTGTCGCACTCTGTTTCGTAGCTTATGAATGGGAACCTGGCATACCAGTCATACTGGAAACGACGGCCATAGGTGACTGGATTGTGGATCTCGGGCTGGTTGACTTCGCAGACACGGCCTCCGTAGATGCGTCTAAAAGGACAAAAAACAATGATGACGACGAATCATGACATGGAGCAGCACCACCTACTTTCGACAGCGTTTCTGTAGTATCTGTATCCATTTTTACCAGCGTAGGCCCAGTGAATTTTACTTCAACAAACATAAAACTGACAATCCGCCACCACTCAGTTCCGACCCGGTCGTAACGACCCAAATTCGAAAGCAAGCTGGTAGAGAAATGGAAAGAAAGAAATTGAAACTGCTGTGTGTAAATTGTTTCAATATCGTCGCCACAAGAACTCATGGACCCGCTCAGAAGGGTAAAGCGAAAATACGCTGCATTCATTTTGTGGAAACTGGGTTAGATTTAAAGGTCCGACTCGAAACCGACACCACTGGAAACTGGGGGTGAGCAGGGCTTAGAAATATCGCAGGTCATCAGCTAATTTGATCTCGTGACTTGCGTTGGCCAGGGCGTTTTTTTGGCAGCGTGTTTCTAAACTTTATACGACATGTACAGTATTAGACACTTTTGCTTTTGAAAATGCTGTTCGTCGTGCAAACAAAATAATTTCCTAATACATATTGCCAGTTCTGCCCCAATAAATCTGCTACTAAAGCGAACGATATATTATTTGAAACGTAGGGCATTGGCCCGACCTGCAACGTTATCAGCGACAAATAAGTTGGTCAACAAATGAGTGGATTTCTGAGTTTTGAAATACGACTCCCCGCTCCCCCATTATGAAACATGATCCGTAGCCACGATGCCCATTACAGCGCAGCGGTAAGGTACTATGCAGCTTCCCACCACGGGGCGTGAGATCCGGCGACATGTCCTGAAGGGATGCGGAGACGGCCGAACTGGAACCGGGAATGGATGATAGAGGAGGCGCTTTGTAACTGGAAACGAGGACGCCGAATCATAAGTTAAACCATTTACATCACTTTCAATGATTCAAGCTTAGTGATGTGTCATACATCACGAAACTATCGACAGCTTGCTCAACAGGTCCACAGATAATATTTTCAGTTAACCTTCGCATGTTTATGTATGCATGTATGCATTAACCTTCGCCTATATGGCCATCTTCGACAATTCAGTGAGCGGGCTACGACCGTGTGCCAGCCATTTTCAAAGCCGACGTGACAGCGCGACGAAACAACAAGTAGCGCCTAGCTTGTCTTTAAGCTGCACGACGATACACTATTAAGTCATTCAGTGACCTAAGAGGCAACGGCAAGAGGTCATAAGGGCGAATTCTGGTTTTCGTAGGTTCGTATGAGACGTTCCCTATACGGCGAACGCTATTTCTCCATGACACGCCCTCGAGACAGAGGCCACAGATCAGTGACCTGTGATGATGTTGACTCGAAATTTTCGGGGAATACGCAAGGCAGTAGCGCAGCCAGGAGGATTCTAGGGATCCCGGGACCCCAGAAAATTTTCGAGGGGCTCCCTGGCATTGACCTAAAGGGGCCCCCTGGCCGGGAAAGACAAATCCACTCCTCCGCAAAAGGCCCCGAGACCCCAGACAAAGGCCCCTCTGGCAGATAGCGGGATGCCCTCTGGACGGGAACGGTAAGTGGGTACCCCGGCATGTACTTATCAAAAAGCAGGTACCGGAAAGGATGCTCCTCTGCAAAGGAGCCGCCAGCCAGAAAAGGTTCTCCTGCCATGGGATGGTGTCGGTGTGTCGGGAAGGACCCACGAAGGGCCCCCTGGCATTTGCCTAAAGGGGAATACTCGCTGGGAAAGGTAAATCCACTCCACCGCAAAGGGCCCCCAGACCACAGGCAAAGACCCCTCTGGCAGGTAGCAGAATGCTCCCTGAAAGGCGTCCCTGGGAAAAGTAAGGGAGCCCCCGGCATATACCTGCCAAAAGGCATATGCGAGGCCCTGGCCGGCGGCTCTGTAAAAGAGCCGCCGGCCAGCAAAGGTCCTGCTGTGGATGGTGTAGGTGTGTCGGGAACGGGGCCCCAGTGACGTACCATAAGCCAAAGGACCTAGGAGTCTTATCACCCGAACTCCAGAAATTCTTAGGGGTGGAGGGAGTCCCTGAGCCGGGTCCCTGGCACGACCTAAAGGTCTTTCCAAGATACCTTTCCTGCCGGGTAGCTCCTGGCAGGAAAGGTATCTGCCCTGGCATGGCTGCCGGACGCCAGAGCCGGGCTTCGTAGTGGCGTAACTAGGCGACCATCAGAGCAATTCATTGAAAACAGGGGTGTCGATCTGCATTCCTTTGAGAGGGCCCTGGCCCACCCAGTGTTGGTTTAGGCCCACCCAATGTTGGTTTGGGCTCCCCGATACTTTCTGCCGATTTTAAAGGGAAATGAATAATAATGACAAAAAGAACGGACGCAATAAACAAGAGATAGGCAGAAAGCGAGGAATGGAGTCTAAAGCGATGTATCTGCCTATTTTCTATCCTCTCTCTCTCTCTCTCTCTCTTTCTCTCTCTCTCTCTCTCTCTCTCTCTCTCTCTCTCTCTCTCTCTCTCTCTCTCTCTCTCTCTCTCTCTCTCCCTCTCTCTCTCTATATATATAATATATATAAATATATATGTATATGATATATATACCTGTATACGGCAGAATAAATGCAGTTTTTTATTCCATAAAAAGTAACGAAGAAACTTACAACTTTCCGTTCGTTAAAATAAAATGGGCTAAATCCGTTGAGAATCCTGAATTTGAGGAAGGTTAGGTTGTCGGGTCCTCGACTTGCGCCCCCCCCCCCCAATCATTTACAGAAATCGACATCGCTGAATGGAAATGTAGGCAGGTTGGCGCCTGACAGGCTGCCTGACCATTTAGATCCAGAAAAAGTGGGAGTTCCACCGTTAATCGGGCCCCAGTGCCAAGAACAGTGAATATAGATAATCCAGGCCAGCTTTCTCAACAGAAAGCTTGTTTATTATGGGAAGGAAACCGGTTCTTACCAAGCATCCCTAGTGTTCTAACCATGGACAGGGACTTTATTTTCAGTCCTTTTGAGAGGATGCGCGCACCTCCCCTCAATGTTCATTTCAGCCCCCCAGAGGTGATTTCATCCCCCTCCCCCAATCTTGACGTGGGGCCCACAATGGTACCTCGGGGCCCATGATTGAAATGACATTTAACTCTGGTGAAATATTCTGTAACTGCAACAAAACTAAGAGTAACCAAATCAAATTCACAGGGATTTCCTCGTCTGGTTAAGAGAACCCTCTCCTGGGAGTCTGGGGGCTCTCTTAAAATAGTAAGGGCACTTTCAAAAGCTCGAGAGCCCAACAGCATACCCCATGAACCCTCTACATGAATTCAAAGGGATCCTCTAGAAGCATCCAGTGGGCTCTACCCGGTCTTCGGGGCCCTCCTTAAACATTCCTAGAGACCCCCTCGACCAATCAGAAGAGGATTTTTAAATCAACGAGGAAATGATTGAGGGACCCTAAGAAAATGTTTCAGAGGCCCTCTGAAAATACCAAGAACTCGCTCGAAAACTCCAGGGATCTAAAACTCTCCTGGTGTAAAATGTTTCGCCCACCACGGCGCGGGGTCGCTCTGCAGTCGGCATTGTGCGGGCCACGCGGTGGGAAGCGGGCGCCACCTTTTGCGCATGACCAGCATCAAGGGTGCTATTATTCCCCCGCTTGGGCGACCGGCCAAAATCCCTTTTCTCTGGGGTGAACACTTCGACGGATAATTCGCAACAGACTAAACACACGATCACTCTCCCGGCTACACGCGTTTTCCAGTCACGCCGACTCACATGTCCACACTGATTTAAACGTTCAGTAATCGCGCAGCGACAGTCCCGAAGGCAATCTGGCACATTTCGGCCCTCGGGCGTATCACCGTGGGATCCAGTCGGCCGCCAGCGACCATATCTCCTCCACGGCTGCCCGTCCGAGGACGTCTGTGCGCCAGATGCAGGAGCACGGCGCTCCCGCCACGTGCGAGACGAGCGTCGGTGCCTGCTCATCCGCTCATGTGCCCTGACTGCTTCTACTGCGACTCGTCCGTGCTGCTGCAAGTTCTTGCTGCTCAGCAACAGCCACGGGCGTCGCATAGCGTATCTACTCGCGCGGCGGCACCTCAATCGCGCAGCGGCAGTGCTTTAGGGCGACCCCTGGTTTGACCTATGGCGGGCTACGGAACGTGGGATCTGGTTGCCGGCGCCGATTCAATCTTGCTCCCCCACGTCCTTGACCGCGGCTACCGGTCACAGGAGGCCTTTCACCATTGGTGTCTACGGCTACTTTGGGCAGGCGGTGCTGCTCGCCTCGGCTGACTGACGTCTTGTGGCCTGCCCGTTTTGCCGCGCCCCATCAGCACCGCAATTCTGCGGGACTCCCGAGCTGCTGATGCACTCAGCTGCAGCCACGGTCGTCCCATCGCTGTGGCCCAAAGTCACGCGCAGCGGCACTTAACACTCCGAAGCACATCGCGGAGTAGTAAATTTACCACGGGACAAATTTTTCACATATCCTTTCCATACTGAACAATGCCTCTAACGTGCCGGCCGCCCATTGATCGGAATTAGAGTTAGTACGCTACATAGTTACTACAGCGCATGCTCTTCTATATTACACCTTCACCATTTACCTTCACCATCGCACTTTCCCCAGATACCTCCACCATTACACCTTCACCATTTACCTTCACCATCGCACTTTCCCCAGATACCTTCACCATTACACCTTCACCAAGGGCCTACTCCATTATATCTTTTCCCCGTGCCCTGACCGTTAAACCTTCGCCCTAAACCTTTACTCTCACACCTTTACCACGTGCATTTACCATTTCACATTTTCCGACATCTCCCATGCACAGATTCCCCTTTAGATTATACTAAGACCTCCTCTCACTCCTGCATCGACCTTACACCGTACTCCCTCGCACGCATCTTCCATTTTATCATGCACTGTTTCTTTCTTTCTTTATGTTCTTTATTTATTTTTATTTTTTTATTTATTTATTTATTTCTTTCTTTATTCTTTATGCACTCCCCTCACCATGTACACATTTTCCCTTTTCCAAGCATGCATAAACTCCTCCCTAGCACAGACCCTTACTTCAGTGCCACACCATGTACTGGGACCAGCCCCTGCACATGGCATATCTTGTCCGCACAAATACAAATAACCGCAATACCTTCGAATGAACGGACACGCATATCAACTTCCTTCTAACGGCACAGAACGCTTCAACTCTGACGTCTTGAACACAACACACAATAGTACAGCACACAGCATTCACATATATTTCCGACAGCACAAGACACTTGAATCTTACAAACCGTACAATACACACACTGGCACTGCTCAAAACAGTTATATCTGCGACGACACGAGACATTTGAATTCTTTCAATCCGTACAATTCACACAATGTCATTGCTCAAAACAAACATATATATCTCTGACAGCACAGGACACTTGAATCTTACAAACCGTACAAAACACACACTGACACTGCTCAAAACAAACAGATATATCTGCGACGACACGAGACACTTGAATTCTCAAAATCCGTACAATACACACAATGTCACTGTTAAAAACAAACAGATATATATATATATATATATATATATATATATATATATATATATATATATATGCGACGGCACAAGACACTTGAATTCTTACAATCCGTTTAATACACACAATGGCACTGCTCAAAACAAACAGATATATCTGTAACGGCACGAGACACTTGAATTCTTAAAATCCGTACAATACACACGTCACTGCTCAAAGAAAACAGATATATCTGCGACGGCACAAGACATTTGAATTCTCCCCTCAGTTCAAATTATACATACATTGTGTGCATGAAACTTCATTAACACCGGACACTTAATCCTCCAACTCCTAATTACACACGAAATGAGACAGCACAAACTTCCACATTAGGACAAGACAGTTACAGTCGCCTATGTCTTAAACATGACATCTCCTGCCTTCTTTTCCTCCGTCTCGCGTGGTCCTGAAATTCCTCCGTTCACGACCCTCTCTCTGACCCGACTCGTTCACCTGCGAACGGACTATAAACTACTTCTTCTCCTCACCTTTCCGCCCCTTTCTGCTGTCCGCCTTTTCCGTCCCATCTCGTTCTCCGCGCTCGGACTATAAACTACCACGATCCTCTCCTTTCCGCTTCTTACCGCTCTCTGCACTTTCCGTCCCGTCTCGTTCTCCGCCTTGAAGCGGGCGCCACCTTTTGCGCATGACCAGCATCAAGGGTGCCTGATGCAGCGCCCACTGCCGTCTAGCGGCCATGCGCGGCTCCACCGCCAGGGTACAACCCGACGGCCGAGGCGACCACTGCCTGGCGGCGGGCGCTTGAATCAGGCACCCTTGATGCTGGTCATGCGCAAAAGGTGGCGCCCGCTTCCCACCGCGTGGCCCACACAATGCCGACTGCAGAGCGACCCCGCGCCGTGGTGGGCGAAACATTTTACACTGGGTCCTTTGGACGAACTGAAGGAATGACCCTCTCCTTGGCCTGAGCGTTCCCTTTTGAATTCATTTCGAGGACATGTTGATTTTTTGCGACGCCTCAAATTTTTTAGATGCCCCGAACATTCAGAAAGAGGGCTTTGAACTGAAAGAGACATTGTTTGAGAGCCCTCTGAAAATATCAAGGAAACTGTCGAAACGCTTGGGGGTCCACCAAATTCCAAAGGGCCCTTTAAACTAGTTCAAGGAGGGGCCCCTTCCTAAGGCCTAAAAAATTCCTTTGAAATAAAATTCCTTCCAATTCCTTGCAACGAAATCATTGAATTCATTTGTTGGGTCTTGATATTTTAAGAGGGCACCTCAGGCATAGAAAGGATACACTGGACGAGGAAATGCTTGAGGCCCGTTTGAAAATATCAAGGACTCCCTGAAAAGATCGACAGTCCACAAAAAAACTCTAAGGACCCTTTAGATAAATCCAAGGAGTGGCCCCCAAAAAACTAAGAGACCCAGGGATTCCTCTCCAGGGCTTATTGGAGTTCTTGTGCGGTCCTCAAACATTTGAGAGGCCCATTGATACTTCGAAGAGTCTCAGAGCCATTCAGGATAGAAGTTTTTAATCGGATGAGGAAATGTCTGAGGCGCCCTCCGAAAACACCAATGGGCTTCTCACAGGGACGTAGCCAAGGAGGGGCCATGGGGCCATGCCCCCCCCCCCCCTGAGCCAAGCGGTCTACACTAGATATATGGCGATTTTGTAGGAATACGTAATAATGGTCATTGATATGCTGCAAGGGTAAACATTACATGTTTTTCTGTGCGTTAAGTATGAGGTGAATTACATAAAGTTGGTGCTTTTTCCTTATAAATTCCGCCATATGCCAGTGGCATATGACAAAATATGACATTTGCCCTCCCCCCATGACCAAAATGCTGGTTACGTGCCTGGCTTCTCAAAGGCTTGACGTTCAACACAAACTCGATGGATCCTTAACCCTATTCCCGGAGGGCTAGCGGTATGGCCGATTCCCGGCGGGCGGGCGGATTCGCCCCTCCCCCCCCCCGAGGTCCCGAGAACTACTCGACCGATTTCATTGCAACAAACGGCAATCGATTTCCCATGACGTAAACTACATTTCTGTCAAAAGAAATTTTCAAAATCTGAAAGGGGCGGGTACGGGGGGGGCAAAAACGCCAAAATGGGGGATGTTTTTGGACTTCTTATAACTCCCTTGTTTAGGGTCGACTTTGATGAAACTGGCATAAATCGAGAGATTATGAATGGCACTTTTATCTTTGAAATTTTTGAGGCATTTGTACAAAATAGACAAAAATGCATTTGAGATTTTTGAGAAAATTCATAGGCGTTCACAGGGTTTTGAAAATAGGAGGACTAGTTTTTTTTCAAAAGCCAATTTAACAAGAAAAGTTGCAAGCACTTTTTTGGCTTCTTCCAGTCATATTATGCTGAAGAAGTACAAATCGTATTACAATGTTTGTATAATGTTAGTATAGGCGGTGCCAGGGACATGAAAGAGGGGGGACTGTCATGGTCACATGTGCTTCAGATCAACTTATGACTTTTGGCCTTAAATGACCCCCAATAACCTTAGAATTACTTGAAATGATCTCGTGTGCATTTAATGTTATCTGAAAACGTTTCCAATTATTTGAATTTACTCCATTTCCGAAATTTAATTTCACAGCTGTTGTGATATAGGGTACGTGCACTGACATTTTAGGCCATAGTCTGTGACCCGACCTGATATCAAGCTAAAATTGGCACACAAGTAGAGAGCACCCTTCTACGTCATATATATTCGGGGTTTGGCATCTGAAAAAACAGCACCAAAATACTGGCCATAAAACCAAATTTTAATTTTTGACGTTGACCTGACCTTGTAAAGTGACCTAAGATGAACAAAATTGTACTTGCATGTTGCCCAACCATTTACCTATACATCCATATAAAGGTTTAAGTTTTATCTTAAAAACGCTTCTTTGACAGTCATTTTCCCTTTAACCTTCAACAGGGCCAAAATGGCTTCAGGTGCCTCCCAAAAAAGTTGCCTGGCTCCGCCCCTGAGCAAAATACAATCGCAAGATTTTGTCATAGTACGTAGAAAGAATAGCTAGGACAAGTGGCCCAGTTTCGTGAAGCTGCGTCAAAAACCTTGGAACTGGCAAGCAAAAAAACCCGAAGGGGGTCGGGTTCATCCCTCCCTGCCGGGAATAGGGTTAAAGAAAGGAAGGGACCTCCGTGGCGTCCGAGGGCCCCTCCTTAAATTTATTCGAAATGCCCTTGATATTTTCAGAGGCACCTCATATATTCTAGAAAGGCCGAACTGGGTCAGTCAATGTTTCGTGGGTTTTAAGCCGGACAAGTAAATGTTTGTAGGCCCCCTGAAGACACCAAAGGCCCTCTCAAAAAGCTTGAGGGTACCACGGAAAATTCCAATGAGCCCTCGAGATGAATTCAACGAGGACCCTGAAGCCACGGGGAAGGCCCTGTCTTGAACTTATCTAGAGGATCCATTAGAGTTTTTGTGGACCTTTAACTCTGTGAATGGGCCCTTGATCATCGTATTTTTAGTGATTCTTAACAGTGCTCCAGCGTGGTTTAACAGTTCTTCCTTAATGTTTTAAGGGTTTTCTGAAAATAACAAGGGCCTTCTCCTTGGTGGCACCACAACAACTCTAATGACGCTTTTGATAAATTACATACATATATATATATATAAACACACACATACGTATTCACACAGAACCACCCCACCATGAACACTTGACTCGGGGCACCATCATCTCGAACATAAAGATCCTGGTGGAGACAAAGGATAAACGACACCTAACGGCTTTCGAAGCCATATTCATTGGGGATGTGGACGCACTAATTAACGGCCAGCTTAATGCGTGTGGGATCTCGCAGTTGTTTGAAGGGCCACCACTAGGGCCTAAACTAGGAATCTGTGAATAGGTGCTGTACTGATCTTTCGTGCATTGTTTCAGCGCTACTTGTCCATATTCAATTATGTGTGCAACCAGAGAATCCATGTCTTTACGAACCGGGTGCTATATTTTTCAATTTAAACCAAATGACCTTGGCCCCGTGCTTATGTCTGAAGATGTCTCATGTATAGACGAAGCGTTAGACCAGTATTAACCTTATTCCCGGAGGGCTAGACGGTATGGTCAATTCCCGGCAGGGGAGCCGGATTCGGCCCCCTGAGATCTCGAGAACTACACATCTGATTTCATTGCAACAAACGGCAATCGATTGGCCATGACGTGAACTACATTTTTATAAAAATAAATTTTCACAATTTTGAAGTCTGGATACAGGGGGGCAAAATGTCAAAATGGAGGGTATTTTTGGACTTCTTATAACTCCGTTGTTTATTCACCGATTTCGATGAAACTGGCATGAATCGAGAGATCATGGATACGACTTTTACCATTGGTACACACATCTAAACTTTCGGGAAAATTCATGGGCGTTCACAGAGTTTCAAAAGTAGGAGGATTAGTTTTTTAACAACCGAATGAACAAAAAATGCAAAAACGCTTTTTTGGCTTCTGCTAGTCATGTTATGCTAAAGAAGTACAAATCGCATTACAATGTTTGCATAATATTAGCATAGGCGGTGCCAGGGACATGAAAAATGGGGAAGTGTCATGGCCACACGTTCTTCAGATCAACTTGCGACTTTTGACCTTAAATGACACCCAGTGACTTGGGGTGTCTTGTGACTCCAAGTGACTTGGAGTCACTTGGAATGATCTCGTGTACATTTAATATTATCTGTAAACGTTTTCAATCATTTTAATTCACACTATTTCAAAAATTTCATTTTATGGCTATTGCGATACAGGGTACGCGCATTGACTTTTAGGTCATACCTCCGTGACCCGTCCCGATATCAAGCTGAAACTTCATACACAAGTAGAGGACACCTTTTTACGTCATATGTATTCCGGGTTTGGCATTTGAAAAAAAACAGCGCCAAAATTATTGAAAAAAAATTGGCTTTTGATCTTGACCTGACTTTGTAAAGTGACCTCAGACGAACAAAATTATATCTGCACATTCCCAACTATTTAGCTATTCATCCATATAAAGTTTTAAGTTCTATCTTAAAAACGCTGTTTTTGGCAGATATTTTTCTTTTCCCCTCAACATGGCCAAAATGGCCTGAGGTGGCTCCCAAAAACGTTGCCTGGCTCCGCCCCTGAGCAAAACAGAATTTCGAAATCTTGTCACGGCACGTTGAAAGAATAGCTAGGAAAAGTCACCAAGTTTCGTGAGGCTGCGTCAAAAAGCCTGGAATTGGCAAGCAAAAAACCCGAGGGAGGGCGAATTCAGCCCCCCCCCGCCGGGAATAGGGTTAAACTATGGTTTTCGCTTGTTCTTTATATTATAATGAACACTGGCAACGTACTTAATGAACATTTATTGGGCACGAACGACTGACGCGCACAATCGAAGCAGCATCAAAGAAGACCATCCTGTTATCCTGTTATATATAAATGCAAGTTTGGCTGAATGTGACAGCGAGGTTTCATGTCATTATTTTCTTCCGTAAGTTTTCTATTCTTCGTACAAGCTTCCGCTCTTTTTCCTCCAGGCAAAAAAGCAATCCTGCAAAATCATGCAACGTTTCGTCCATTTCTTATGGACATCGTCAGGCAAACACTAACACATTACAATTACACATACATCTGACATATCCGGCTAACAACATCATGAAAAACCACCTCTCCAAGGATAAGTCACCTGTAAAGGAACCCAATGTAATGTACCAATTTCAATGCACAAGAAGCTACGAGGCGGCAGAGGGGCTTCTGGACAACAGAAATGACATTTCAAGTAGAGGGAGGGGCGCAGCAGCCTAAAATCTCACCGTTGTTGTGACAATGCGGGCACTTTGTAGGAGAACAAAACGCTTTTTTTAATGAAATGACGTGATTGCGGATTCTGTCGCCTTCTTTATGCAACAAAGAACACCAAATTACATCAAATGCTTCAGCCAGCTCCCTAGCAGATCAACGTTTATTTCATATCTGAAGAGCAAAAAAATGGGGCCAAGGCCGGGAGGGCAGCCCCGCGCTGACCATTCCCCCCCCCCCCCTGGCGAAATCCTGGATCCGCCCTTGCCCCTCCCAGACACTCATGCCTGTCCTTGTTCGGTCCCAGTCCACCTCCCTGTTCCGTTCCCTTGTCATTGTTAACCTATTTCCAGTTTCAAGACTGCTGAGTTTTAGTTGACCTTTCGGTGACGTCATATTTCACGAGACGTTCTGAACGGTCGACCCTTAACGGCTGACGTTGATCTGAAGATGTTCCGTGCTTGGGGATCGTGCTAGTTGCGGAGGCGGTGGGTAACTCTATCGCTTTCGGTGATTGTTTTAGGAAGTTGTTATGTTTAAAAGGCACACAACGTCTTGGATCGGGCTATTTTTTCATTGCGCATCTGTTGGTGCCGCTATTGTTCGGCAACTACGCGGATTTCTGGAGTTATGAGAAGTGGGAAGCCTGCGCCTAAATGACAGATAGTTATCTACACTTAAATAACAAAGCTCGTTCTCACGTTTCTTTCGTCATTTCTGGGCACCGGATAACTAGCGTTCCATTTTTCACTCTGCACTTCGTTCTTACGGAAACCAGGCCATATTCAGTGAAATAGTTTGCTCCCCTTCACAAATCGCAGACCACACCCAAGATAAACCGCACATCAGATGCGAGAACGCAGCACAACAGTTCCAAACTACGCATCACTACGAAGCAGCGCCGCATGTCCTACCTGCAAACAAGGCTGCTCAACAGACTCGGCAGCCAAATAACCATTCGCAGGGTAGGTGGGCATATTTTGCCAAGTATGTTTCTCAGAGACCACTGAGCGGCGTGTCTCGTTCCAATCACTAGCAGTACTATAACAATATCGGTAATGCTAAGGGTAATACGAGTAAGAATAATGTTAAAAATGGCAATAATAAAATAGCAATAATTATAGCCATAAAAAGACGGCCTCAGAGAGTTCAATTGGACATTTTAGTTCATTAGTCGAAAGTCGATTAGACTTTAGACACAAGTCGATTCATCGACTAGACCACCCAAAAGCATATGCTAAATCTTAACATCATTGGGAGGGGGACTGCGGCCCCCGTAGGAGATGCCAATTTCCACTTGGTTCAGAACGCCGTTAACTAACCTAGCAACCAACCAGACACTTCCGGACGGAAGCCGAGGCCCCGAGGCAGGGTCGAGGCAACGATTTAGTGAGAGAAGGGACCCAGGACATCTAGAACCATTCTGTCAGACCCCTAACAATATTAGATTTCCGGTCTCTAGGCTACTTTTAGGTGTAATCGGTATGAGGCCCCCTCACGAACGGAAGCCGAGACCCTTTAGCAGGGCGGGGCTGATTCCGGTTCAGCGCAGGTCACCCGGTTTTATTCTGCGGGGCTCCCTAAAAATTTAAATATCCGCCAGTTTCATAGTCACTTTTGAGTAATATTGGCACAAGGCCCTCTTACGGAAGGGAGCTGGGATACCCTCCAAGATCCGAACCTAGCTTCAGCGCAGGCAACCCAAGTCCATTCTGTGAGGTTCTCTAAAGACTGTCAATTCCTGGTCTCTTGGCCACTTTTGAGTATAATCGACAAGAGGCCCTATCCCGGATGGAAGCCGTGGCTCCCCTAACATGGTCTGAACTCTGGCAGAGGCCTGCCGGGTCCATTCCGCAAGACTCCTTAAAAGCTGCAAGTTCCCAGTCTCTGGGTCGCCTTTTAGATAATTCGCACAAGGCCTTCTAACGGACGGATGCTGCCCCCCCCCCCCCGGGACCCGGACTGGTTCAGCGAAAGCCCCCTGGGTCCATTCTATGAGGCCTCTCGAAACACTGTAGGTTCCCGGGCCCTGTTTTGCTTTTGAGTGATAATCGGTACGAGGCCCTCTTTCGGACGTAAGCCGGGGCCCATTGGCAGGGTTCAGACCCCGGTTTAGCGCAGGCCACTCCGCTTCATTAATTCTGTGAGGCCCCGTGAAAATTGTGAGGTCCTGGTCACTGGACCACCTTTGAGTGTAATCGGTGCGAGGCCCTCATTCGAACCTAAGTCGGGTCCCCCTAGCAGGGTTCGAACCCTGGTTCAGCGCAGGCCAGTCCTGTCGATGAATTCTGTCAGGCCTCCTGAAAATTGTTAGGTCCTGGTCGCTGGACCACCTTTGAATGTAATTGGTACGAGACCCTCTCTCAGACCTAAGCCGGGGCCCCTTAACCCTATTCCCGGAGGGCTAGACGGTATGGTCGATTCCCGGCAGGGGGGCGGATTCGGCCCCCCTGAGATCTCCAGAACTACTCGTCCGATGTCATCGCAACAAACGGCAATCGATTTGCCGTGACGTGAACTACATTTTCATAAAAAGAGATTTTCAAAATTCTGAAATTTGTAGATACAGGGGGCAAAAATGTCAAAATGGGGGTGCTTTTGGACTTCTTATAACTCCGTTGTTTATACACCGATTTCAATGAAACTGGCATGAATCGAGAGATTATGGATAGGGCTTTTACCATGGGTCCGCAAATCCATTTTGAGAAAATTCGTGGGCGTTCAGAGGGTTTCAAAAATAGGAGGATTAGTTTTCTAACAACTGAATGAATAAAAGAGGCAAAAACACTTTTTTGGCTTCTGCTAGTCATGTTATACTAAAGAAGTACAAATCGCATTACAATGTTCGTATAATGTTAGCATAGACGGTGCCAGGGACATGAGAAAGGGGAACTGTCATGGTCACACGTTCTTCAGATTAACTTGTGACCTTGGACCTTAAATGACCGCCAGTTACCTTGGGGTCACTCGGAATGATGTCGTATGCATTGAATATTATCTGTAAACGTTTTCAATCATTTGAATTCACTCTATTTCAAAAATTCATTTTATGACTATTGCGATATAGTGTACGCGCACTGACATTTTAGGTCATAGCTCCGTGACCCGACCTGATATCAAGCTGAAACTTGATACACAGGTAGAAGGCACACTTCTACGTCATATATGTTCCGGGTTTGGCATTTGAAAGAACGGCGCCGAAATTATTGTGAAAAAACAAATTTTGGCTTTTGACCTTGACCTGACCTTTTAAAATAACCTCAGATAAACAAAAATACATCTGCCCGTTTCTCAAGTATTCAGCTATACATCCATATAAGGTTTTAAGTTCTATCTTCAAAACACTGTTTTTGGCAGACGTTTTCCTTTTACCCTCAACATGGCCAAAATGGCATGAGGTGCCTCCGAAAAACGTTGCCTGGCTCCGTCCCTGAGCAAAATAGAATTTTGAAATTTTGTCACGGCGCGTAGAAAGAATAGCTAGGAAAAGTCACGAAGTTTCGTGAAGCTGCGTTAGAAAGCCTGGAATTGGCAAGCAAAAAGCCCGAGGGGGGTGGATTCAGCCCCCCCTGCCGGGAATAGGGTTAGCAGGATTCGAGCCCCGTTTCAGCACTGACAGGCTACCCCGGTCCATTAATTCTGGGGCCCCTGAGAATTATGAATCCTGGTCGCTGGACCTCCCATGAGTGTAATGAACACGAGGCCCTCTGTTGGATGGAATCCGGACCTCCTAGCAGGGTCCAAACTGTGAGTCGGGGCAGGCCGGCCGGGTCCATTCCGCGAAACCCCTCGAAAAATATAGGTTCGCGGTCTCTGGCCAGTTTTGGGTCCAACCTGTTCGAGGCCCCTACCGGAGGAAAGCCGAGGTCCCTAACAAAGCAAGATTCGAAAAAAACACTCATGCGATGTGCCTACTTTCTTGCCTGCATAGTTGCATTTTCCTTTTTGGGGATTTTTAGCGTGTTCGTCGTTTTTATCCCCACTTTCTTTTACATTCAGTTTCTTACGAAGCCCCCTAGGATGGGGGGGGGCAGGAACACAGCCGTGCCCCAGACGCATTCCAATTGGGGGAGGCAGCTGTTCCTCCTGCCTCCCCCCACTTCCGCCGTCCTTGAGCCCATTCATAAGCCATCTGCTGGTCCATGGGCATGTAAGGGGCGTTGCAGGGTGTCGATTTGCATTTGTATAGGGCCCTGACCCACCCAGTGTTGATTTGGGCCCCTCTTATGTTATTTTGGGCCGCTGTACTTTCTGCAGGCTTTAATGGGAAATGAGTAATAATAAAGAAAAGAACGGTCGCAGTAGATAAGAGACAGGCAAAAAGTAGAGAATATAAAGTCTAAAGCGATGTATCTATCCACCTTTCTGTCTTTTATATATACATATATATATATATATATATATATATATATATATATATATATATATACATAGATAGAGAGAGAGAGGGGGGGAGGGAGAGGAAATGTTGTTTTTATTTGATGAATAATAACAAAAAATTATAAATTTCCGTTTGTCGAAATAAAGTGGGCAAATCCGTTGCAAAATTCACATTTGGGGGATTGGTTTGTTTGTTGTGGGTTAGGACGCACAGCCTCTTGGGCTCAAGCGTCCTTGTCTTGCGTCAAGTCTTGTGTCTCGTCGGGCGTCAGTCAATCTGCACATTTGGGGTAGGTTAGGTTGTCGGGACCTCGGCTCGCCCCCCGCCCCTCCAGTCATTTATAGAAATCAACATCCCTGGGCGTTGGACCGGGGCGGGGGCAGAGGGGGCAGCTGCCCGCTCCTCCACTCTAGGCAACATTTAACATTAACCTTATGGCCGTGCATTGGAAGAAACAAGGTAAAAATCACGTTTGCCAACCCACCTCCACAGAAGTTCCGCCGCTATTGCGCACGTTGACTGCCAACATCCACCATTCCTATATTTGGTAGCATTTGGGGTAAAAACCTTGTATGGTAGCAAAAGTTATACATACACGACGCACATCTGGCAAATAGTGGCGCAGGCCGATCAATAACTGAGTGCGGTTCACAGGTCTTTGACAGTTGGGCGCAGGGGGTTGTCACCAGTGTTATCGGGCATTGGAAAGCCCTTTTTGCTAGCAACGACCCTGCCGTGACGTCACTGGGTGTGAGTCACCGGGAGTCGAACGTAAACAATCCAGCGGCCACTGGCAAAGGTTGATTGTGCTGTGAAGCGGCGAGTCCGGGCGCGTCGCGGTTTCTATGCTCTCAAAGTGCTTTTTGCTAATGTATTGTTAAAAAAGAGCTATTGCCACAAATGATAGGAGATATTTAGGCTAATATTGTTATCAAATCACACCGGAAATTGATTCTGACAGCACTAATTTGTGAGGCAGTTTGGGATGCTCAAAAAAACAAATGCCCATATGAAAGGATTGGATTTTGCAGTGTTGACCCTTATGTTGATGTTTCTAATACCTTGTGTACCAAGATATTGCCACTTACTAGTCTGGCTGAGACCTGGCAGTGGCAGCGGCCTTAAATTGAGATTGGCAGCACAGGGCAGACATGATCATTATCTGTGAATGTTGTGATATTTCCATGGCATTTTATAACAACACTGTGATTGTGGTCAAACCTATTGCATCTAAGTGTTGGTGCCTTATGTATTGTTGTATCCTTCATTTCATATTTGATCTGACTAGCAAAGATACCAACTAATTGTGCTGTGTCCACCTGCTGCTTCAGGGCTGGTGGTAAATGTAAATGTCAAGATCTTAGCTTGTCCTTGCTTTGATTCCCACAAGAAGAAGGCATTAGGGTACCATAGGTGCGTGAGTGTGTTAAAGGAGACAAATTTATGACAGCTAATGCAGCAGTTTACTTGGAATACTTTGTTGAGGCAGATTGTGACCCATTATGTCTTGTGAAGAAGACTGGTTGCCAATACAAAACCTGTGCTGAGAAGTGGTGCAGTGTCATCCAAAAATCCGCCATTATGCATGTCAAAATATTAGATTTGTGGCCAAAAATGGATCCAGAGCACTGGTTTTTGCTTGTCTGAAGGGACAGATTCCAAAACTGTGTACTGATTTTAAAAAGCTCATTGCATTCTCCTTCATTTTACTTCAAGGACTGTTTTAAAGCAAACTTTTCTTCATAAAGGTCGCTTAGATTTTCTTCAGGTTCCAGAACTGTGTCAACTTGCCCACTTTTTCCGTTTGAGGGGCATTGCCCTGTTGGCTCTCTTAGATGCATTATTGTTTGTGGCACTACTTGGGTAACAAATGATGTAATTGTTTGGATGTGTCAGTGCTAGTTTAGCCATTAGTTTATTGCTTTATTGGGAAAGGTTTGCTTTTCTCTTGGTATGATCAGCTTTGGGTGTTAATTTGCAAGTAGATATCAATTACCAGTCCCAGTAGGTAAAGCACACTAAGACCAACAATTAATTGCATAGATATTCCGTAAAGAATAATAACGCCACGGTGCCGTGCGCGGCTCCGGCCGCACACACAACCGTCTCGGAGCGCTGCCGCTAGGGGCAGGTTGAGCCGCGGCCTGTGCGGCCGCCAGGAGACGGCAAGGGCTGTGCCCCGGCGTTGCGGCCGCCAGGTGGTCTGAGTGCGTAGCCCGCCCATCGGGGCAGTTCGCACCGTGGCTTCCTTGGGGTAGGTCCTGCGGGTATTGGGCTAAAGAGGGTAGCGGAATTTAGGGGCCGGGATTTTCCCTATGCTGCGCATTGAGTTTGGTGTAAACCATAGTTCATCATGTGTTCGTCCGCGTCACTTTGATGTAAATGTTCGCTTCTTAATATAACCTTTGAGAATTAACTGTAAGCGTTTCCTCTCCTTCGTACGATCTGCCGAGGCCGCTCTACGGTAAACGCTAATCAGCCAACCGGGTTGCACGTAACGACCGTGTGGCAGGCGGTGCAGTAGCGGTAGCCTTGTTGTGTCTGTTGAGAGGAGACCTCGCCAGTGGATCGAGTCATGAACGGGAAGCTGGGAGGTCTGGCGTTGCTGGCTGGCGCAAAGCGCGGGTCGGTGGTGTGTGAAAAACTCGTGTCTGGCACGAAGTGCGCGCGCGAGTCTACAATTCAAGAGGCCTGTACCAAAAAGCAAAAGTGGTCAAAATAATGCATCAGTGATGCAAGTCAAAATGCATTTTAGTTTGATAAGCCTCTGAGTGTCCTGCAGCTTTTCATTCTGCAAACAACAGTTTTCTGTCACTCAAGTCAGTCAGTCGAGCTTTCAGTCAATAGTCTTGATAGTATTTGTTTTTTGCTGTTTCTCAACAACATATATTTCTACCAGTGCTTGCTAAGTGGTCATGATGCCAAATAATGTTTTCTTTTATATATGGTAATATGGTTTACTTCTTGTTGGGTATTTTGTTCATGCTGTTCTTTTATCAGTTTCTTCATTTACTTATATTTTATGTACATCATTGGAAGGTCACTAGTCTCAGTGCTGATTGTGCATAGTCTTTTGCTACATCTGGGCCATGTAATGCTAGACTGGTGAATACGAAGCAAAGTAATTGTAATTACAAATAATATCTAGTAAATTTATCGTATGCGGAAGAGCATAATGAAAACAGTAAAGCATAGAAGGCGCAGTGTGACTCAATGTTGCCTCCTTTCATGCCACCTGTTTTGTTTTCATGTTACTTTGTGTGGTTGGATTGTGTATAATGACATCTGGTTTGCACAGTTGCCATTGACATGCCACACAGATTCAGTGCAAAAAGTTTGAAGTTGGTTGCAGCCTGCATTAGAGGTATCATAAGGCAATGGGCAGAAAACTGATGCATGTCATTAGCATGCAAAAAATGCCATTGAGATTTGCAAATAGAACAACACATAGTAATAACGTGTAGTTTTGTACATGTACCTACATATATCTCGTCTCGGACGCTTGCAACTGCATTTATAACTACATGTGCGCCCCCCGCTCCGGCCTCTCCGTACCGGACAGCACGTCCTCATACAGAACCCCAAAACGGGTCTGTGGGACCGTTCTGAGCGTTGGCTGGCGACGAAATTACCTGGTACGTATCCCCAGCGAGCGCATATACTGGCGCAACAGCCGGTATCTCCGGCCCCTGCGACCGTTCGTGACGATCTCGCAAGGTGGCGGCAGAGATTGAGACACCGGCGACGGCAGCTGCCTCGAATCCGGCGGCCGCCACGGCGGCGACGGCAGCGTTAAGGCAGCCAATTGCATTCCGGATTGCCTTAACCCTTGGCTGCGTCTATGCAACTGAGCCACCGACACGACAATCGCATAACATATTCACGTTTCCTACGGATTATTACTTTGCTTTCATGGTTACATATCATACCGCATGATATTGCGGCATGATATCATGCGGATATTGCGTCCGTTAAAATCGGGGTGAAGATGAAGCACAAGCGTCTGACGGCCGAGCTCTGGGCTGCGTGTTCTGTGCCCATGGTGGGCGCCGACGGAGTCGTTCCCAGTGACGTCACGCAGTAGCCTGCGCAGAGTGTCAACAAAGCGCTTGGCGACCATACCTCCTATTGTTGAGCTATATTCATCTTGAATTTGTTTACATCACAAAACTAAAGGTGAGAGGGGGCGAATGGCGTAAGTTAGACACCTGTAAAATTCAGGTCATCAGTGTGGGCAGCGAAAAGAAAAACTGTGTAAGAACTCGTAGTTCCGTTGTCTGGTAGTCGACGGACCTCGGATCAAGATCAGACCGCTGCTGACTGCACAGCTTCAGAGAGCTCCAAGCAAGTTCAGTTATTTGAAGTTCAGTTATTATATTTGGAAGGATTCCCTAAATTACTGCTTGCCTGTCGAACCCGTGGAGAGTTTGTATGGAAACTTGAGGAACTACTATGCCTTGACGTGTCCGGCTGCCTAACTGAACTGTATTGACTGGAATCAGACAGTAATCCATGCAGTGGAAAGATTCACAAATAAACTGAACATGAACATGGTTATGCCCAGGCAGGCATGATTTGTATGCATTCCTTTATTTTGTTCACATGGTGTATTTTCACTTAAAGCATTGAGGTTACATTATTAAATGAATATTGTCAAAGCAAATCCTTAAGATTGTGGGATATTTCAAACCAGCACATACTGCTTTGGCAATGAAGCTAGCTATTTGCTCACAGATTTTGATTTATGTACAGATTACACTTTTGTGCAGTGCATATATGAGCAATACAGAAATGTACAATACTTGTAGTGGTATCCCATTCTTGTGTGTTAAGATAATAATTTCTACCAAAAGTATATAATATGTTGTCACTCAGTGTCAGTTGCACATTCCCAACTGTTATTGTGATGATACAACAATCCCTGCTTAGCCTGCCAAGGTGCTTCTAGTTGAAATCCAGAAATATATGTTTTATATGTGAGAAAGTCAGGGTCATGTGTTGATTACATGCAGCATCATTCTTTTTTTATTTTCAAGGCATTTACTTCCCTGCCTGTGTTTTTAATATCAAATGTCACCAAGTAAATTGTGTGTATGATGGCATGTGCTTATATAGACCAGTAGAAGCAAAAACCATGAGTAAGGTTATACCTGAGGGATGCTCTTTTTCCAGCAATGCTGCCTTTATTTGATAAGGATCACCCTTATGGTTATTGTTAGAAGTTTCTGGGCACAAAAAACACAGAAATAGGTTTAAGGCTGTCTGGACTGGATAATAGTCCTTGAGCTTTATGTTTAGTTTGGCTTTGGAGCAGCCAGATTCACACCTTTGGTCCATGATAAAACTTGGAAAGGAATACTAGGAATATATGTAACTTTGAGCCATGAAAGAAGCTGAAATCTTAACCTTGAAATATAATGCTTTTTAGCTTCTTTCATAACATGTCAATATAATTAGCACTGGTGTAACATCCCACAGAGCAGGAAGTGTAGAAATTTACCAACAGCAAAGAAGGTAAGGATAAGTCATATGGTGGTGTTGTCACAAAAATGGCACAAAATTTCTGACTGTGCCATCTTCTTAAACTATCCTACACCAAGGTCAGCTAGACTCTGTGAAGTGCTAGAAGTGCTAAGTGTCACACAGTAATGCAGTAGAAACTAGTACCAATAATATCCATGTTTTGTTACTTTTATAGGTTGATATTGCTGGGTCAACATGTCAAGCAAAAAGGAAGAAGCACTTGCCCATATCAAGGAAGCTGAAAAACAGTAAGAATGCTTTTGTAGTAACTGAATTTTGGGGCACATGCTAAGTTCAGTTAAAATGAAAGACCATTGGCCCATCATTTATAAAGTTTTTATCATCTTGGCTTTCATCACTTTGATTCAGTGCAGTGCAAAACCACATGAACACTTTTGGTTTCACTTCATTACTTCATTTTTTCAGCCTAAAAACATCTTTTCTGAAGTGGAAGCCTGACCTGGATTCAGCTGCAGATGAATATAACAAAGCAGGTATTGTGTGCTTGGTGTATTTTGGATTGAAGAATGATATTTGTTGTTTTGAAGTCCAGTAGTTTGTGCTTGTGTAAGTGTTTGCTGGCAAAATATTGCTATATTTGGCACAAAATTTTTTGCTTTTGTTTTTCCATCAGAATACACCTTCTGAAGACTGGCATGCTCTGGACATGCCTAAAGTTACTCAGAAAAGTCTTACTCTTTGGTCATCATAGCTGACAAACATATAGGTGCAATGTAAACATAACTGCAGCTTGTAGAAATAGCCTTTCAACTGTAGATTGTAGATTCAATGGTCTTTGTCATTTTGGTGATGTCAGTGCAAACCCAAATTTAAATGTCATGTCATGTCATGTCTCTCTCTCTGCAGCAGCTGTTTTGATGGGGAAACAGAGGAGTGCACACCATCTGTGAAGTACAGTGCTGTCCTTGATAGGTGTCGCTGGAGTGTGACTCTGAACCGTGCTGCAGCCACGTGCTACAAGACGGTGCGCGCGCACGCCGAGTGCCGCGACTGTCTGTCGAAGGCTGCCAACTGTTACCAGCAGAACGGCTCCCTGTTCGCCGCCGCCAAGTGCTACGAGCAGGGCGTGCTCATGAGCAAGGAGCTCTCTGACTTGCCCACGGTCATCACGCTCTGCGAGCGGGCCGCGCGGCTCTACCAGGTCGGTCCGGGTCGGAGCGAGCGTCACCCAGTGCCCGGTTCCCGCTGTACGGAATCGCAGAATGCTTGGATTCCTTACATCTCCTGCAAGGTATCCTGGAATACGTATCCTGGATCTCGTATCCTGGAAGGTGTCTGGTCGCTCAGTGTGATAGGTTACCAGTCCGCTAGGCCATAGCTGAGCAGGCTACCAGTCTGCTAGGCCATAGCTGATCAGGCTACCAGTCCGCTAGGCCATAACTGATTAGGTTACCAGACCGCTAGGCCATAGCTGAGCATGCAGAGTTAAGAGGCATCGATAGTGTCTCAACCCGACTTTCACAGTTTCCATTTAACGTGACCACTGGCGGTCTCGACGGCGTGGAAAGCTGTAGCTGTGTTGTGCAGTGCTCCTTTGGCGTGGTTCGGCGCAGATGTGTGTCATGGCAAACTGACAGTCCTGCTTAGTGTGTCTAGACCGGATACACTGGTGCCGTAAATTGATGTGCGTATCCTCAGCGTTATCCGTGACACCACGTTTTAGCATGTGTTGGCCGTGGCACTTTCTGATGTAAGACTCAGAGGCAGACTAAGACTAAGACTCAGTGGCACGCCACCTGTGGCATCCCTGACTGCTCACTGGCATGTGGCGCCATGTCCCCTATGGCGCTGCCGACTTCTGACTTCTGACCTTCCAGACTTCTCACCGTAACCAGTGCCCCCGCTGATTGCCAAATGTAGCTTGCGACGCCATGTCACATGTGTCGGCGCTGACCGCTGACCGTGACCTGTGACGCCGCAGCAACACGGCAGCCCGGAATCGGCCGCCCAGTGTCTGGAGAAGTCAGCCAAGATCCTGGAGACGGCGCGACCGGCCGACGCGATCCCGCTGTACCAGCGCGCCGCGGACGTGGTGATGCTGGAGGACCGGCAGCGGACCGCCGGTGGGTGGAGGCTCTCTCCTTAGGCGGCTGGGTCAGCGAGAGGGGGGAGAGAGACAGAGAGGGGTAGGGGAGAATGGGGAGAGGTTGGGATTGTTAGAGGCTTTATTATTCCTTCCACAGTGTTATGCCAGTCATTTGCCCGTTTTCCATAGTCCGTAGATTAAAGTTCGTAGATCCGTGTATCAAAACGCTATTTGACGGAGTTTACTGAGCTCCATTTTAATTTATTTACTATTGCTAGCTGTACGTAGAAACTCAAATGAATGGTGATACTGAATGAATAAAGTAATATGAATGAAGGAATGAAGAAATGAAGAAAAAATGAATCATGTAACAGTGGTATGTGGTATTGGCATCTGTCCATTTCATTGTGGTCATAAGCTTCCAGTTGCCCAGAGGCCGGTCTGTGATGTCACGGGTCTGTGATGTCACGCCCTGCGGCTGTGTCCGGCAGCCAACTACGTGTCCAAGACGTCCCGTCTGCTGGTTCGCCTGGGCCGCTACGATGAGGCCGTGGTATCGGTCCGGCGCGAAATGGGCTACCAGCAGGTGGGGCCGAGACCTGTTGAACTACAGTGCACATGAAGCGGGTCACGCAGTCTGTGCTACATGCTCGTCTTATAAACATTGAAACATTGCGTGAAAGTGCTGGTCTCCCCTGGCGTGACAGTTTGTTGAGCAGCTCATGTCGCGTGCTCTAAAATCAGATAACTTCGTGTCTTGTTTTAACGAGTTGTTTGCAACGCGTTACTTGGGACTTTTCACCGTTAGATGTGTGTTTTTAATGCCTCTGCATTCCTTGGCTCGAAGGTGAATTTCACGTGGGTGGATGTGCCTACTGTGCAGAAGGCCCTTTACCTCCCTGTGATGATATCCCTATTCCCGGCAGGGGGCTGAATCCGCCCCTTTCGGATTTTTTGCTTTGCCAGCTCCAGGGTTTTTGACGCAGCTTCACGAAACTTGGTGACTTATCCTAGCTAATTTTTTCTACTCTTTTAAACAAATTCTCGTAATTCTGTTTTCCTCGGGCGGAGCCAGGCAACCTTTTTGGGAGGCACCTCAGGCCGGTTTTGGTCCTGTTGAGTGCAAAACGAAAATGCCTGCCAAAAATAGCGTTGTGAAGATCAAACTCAAAGCTTTACGTGGGTGGATAGGTAAATAGTCGGACAAGCACAAAAATACGGTTTTATTAATCTGAGGTAACATCAGTAGGTCAGGTCTACCAGCAGCAAACTCAAGCATCAAAATTTAGTTTTATGGTAATAAATTTGGCGCTATTTTTCAAGATGCCAAACCCGGAATGTATTTCACGTAGAAAAATGTCCTCTACTTGTGTACCAAGTTTCAGCGTGATATCAGGTCGGGTCACGGAGTTATGACCTAAAATGTTATTTCGCATCCACAACACATCATACATATCACAACAGCCGGAAAATGGAATTTTAGAAATAGAGTGGATTCGAGTGATTGGAAACGTTTCCAAATAATATGAAATCTACTCAAGATCAATCCGAGTGAACCTAATGTCATTGGAAGTCATTTAAGGTCAGAGATCATAAGTTGAAGTGAAGAACATGTGACCATGGCAGTCCCCCCTTTTCCATGCCCCTGCCACCGCCTGTGCTAACATTATAGGAACAGTTTCATATAGTTTGTACTTCTTCAGCATTGCATGACTAGTAGAAGCTATAAAAGTGTTTTTAACTTTTTTGTTTATTCAGTTTTTGGAGAACTAATCCTCTCATTCTTGAAACCCTGAGAATGCGTATGAATTTCTCATAATTTCAAATGTATGGACGAACGGTAAAAGTCCCGTTTATAATATCTCGATTCATGCCAATTCCATCAAAATCGGTCAATAAACAACAGAGTTATAACATGTCCAATAACATCACCCATTGTGACTTTTGCCCCTGAATCCGCGCTTGTCAGAACTGTGAAAACTTCGTTCTATAAAAGTACAGTTTACGTCATGGTAAATAGATTGCCGTTTGTTGCGATAAAATCGGATGATTCTCGAGATCTTTGGGGAGCCGAATCCGTCTCCCCCCTTGCCGGGAATCGGCCATACCGTCTAGCCCTTTGGGAATAGGCTTAAAAGGTTCTGCTATTGCCACGCTTTGTTATTGGACCACTCTGTTATTGTCGCTGTGTGTTGTTAGGCCTCTCATCATTATTGCCATGTATCTTTGATGGACTGCTATTGTTGTCATGTGTTATTAGATCGTCATTGCTATTGTTGTCATGTGTTATTAGATCGTTATTTCATTGTGGCTCTCTGTCGTGCCGTCTGACCGTTTTGCCATTTTTCTACTGTTTTTTTTTCATCTTTGAATGCTGCTGGGCATTGTTATATAGTGTGTCTGGTGTCCCTGATGTCCCCGTTTTGCACCGCACTTTAGGGTGCATGCCATCGGTTGGTCTGTGTTTGAGGAGAGACTGGCTTCCGTTGTTGCCCCCGGCTCCCCCGCCTCGTGGTATGACGGAATAACGCGTGCGGCCGGGCTGACGTCGGCCTGCCTCCGCTGCGCTCGCCAGGAGATGGAGGACTCTGCCCAGCTGGGCCGGCTCACCGTCGTCCTGGTGCTGCTTCACCTGGCCAGGGAGGACGTGGTCGCCGCCAGGAAGGCCTTCGACGAGTGGGGCAGCTACTGCGAGGTCGAGGAGGTGCGTGGCCCTGGCCCAGCAGCACCGTTTCCGCGGCGGGGGATGCCCGGGGTGGAATTATCGCACGCCGCTTGCAACGGCCAGGACATTTTAGCCGCATTTGTCATTTTCCAGAGCACGTGTAACGGTAGAATGACGACGGGTGTCGGGATGTCATCGTGAGAGTAAGCCATCCAGGGTTAGAAATTTTGTTTTTATTCTCAGTGTCGGAGTATAATTTTTGTTTGGAGTGCAAAATTTTGCAGAGTAGTACTGGTTTACATTGGCCTTCTTGGTGTAAGCGAGGTGTAGGCTTCATACCTGCACTTACTGAGTGGAGACATAGTCCTTTGCTGGCAGAGTTAAAGATCTGCCAACATGGTTATGATGTAGCTTTTTGATAGAAGCACGAGATCAGACGTTTGGATTATAAAATTTTCTGGGAGCACATATTTTCTGGTATTCTTCAACACCAGGAGATAACACCTTTTCAAACCTTGATGCCATCAGATGTGATCCCAAGTGTATATTAACAAATGTGACTCCAGGTCAGGTTACATCAGATGTGGCTGTGATCTCTATGGACGCTGTGCCGCAGGTGGCGACGCTCAGTCAGCTGCTGGAGGGGTACGAGGATGAGGACCCGGAGTTGGCGCGACGCGCCCTCGGTTCCTCCTTCATCAAGCACATGGACATCGACTACGCCAAGCTGGCCGCCAGTTTGAAGCTACCGGAGGTCACGGTACGTGAGGCACGGCCCGTGCCGGAGCTGGCGTCAGCCGGCCGCGGCCAATGGTGGCAGGATGGGTGCGCGGGACGACAGAGGTGGAGCTGGCGGTCCGACTCGGCTGGGGCTCTGGAGCTGTGGTGGTGTTTGACGTGTGCTTATGTTCCACCCTCGGGTGCCATTGTGCGTTATTTTCCCATCTGCAGACAGCTGATGGAAAAATAACCTGGCCTGTTGGTCTTCCTGGAACGCATTTTTGTGTGTTATAGTCCAAACCCAAATTTAGGAAGGTGGATTTCAGTTGGATGTAGTGACGTTTCGTAGTTTTCATGTTGAAACTAATTTTGCCTCGAATGAGGAATTAAATGTGTTTTTATAGCTTCTGGAAGATGGATTTTAGGATTTCTTAACCAGTCAAACGAAAAAGTGGGCATGACTAGAAAGTGCCAGTTGAATCTAGAAGCCTATCTAGTTTCTTGTTCTCACCAGTAAATGTTAGTTATATGAGAGATGTTTGTAGATTCAGTTTTTTTTTTGGTGACTACTAGTTTTTACTCGAGTAAGCACTTGCATTGTAAAAACAAGACGTAACGTTCAGTATGAAGTGGTGTGGACTTTTTTTAGGAGTAAAACCATGATCATAGACTCTCCATCTTGTGGCAAATAATTTGAGTAAATCGTAGAACGCTGCCGTTTTTTTATCGCGTAGGGTACGTCAACAGAAATAAGGTGGCCCACGCTGAAGATCGTTTCAGTGTTCACTCGTTTACAGATGTTTCACACTCCACGTTAAACGGAGTCCGGCCCATACACAACGTGCGCGTTGTCGACTGAACGGATTTTAAAAATAGCAGAATGTTTGTGTTATTTAATAGGCACTTAAAGTAAGGGTCGTGACTTACTCCTTTAAAGTAACAATTACGTCATTATCTACGATCAGTCGGTGAGACTGTCGAGTGAAGGGTCGCAGTGAACCATTGTTGTACGACATTGTGCGTGATTAAAATAGCACTGTCGAAAGCAATAATACGACGAAAAAGCGTGTGTTAGACCACGCTGTAAGATTTTTTTTTGTATGAATGGTAAAGGTGCATGAGAACAGTCACACAATTTCAGCGCGATAACGTTAACGATTAATGTGGCTTGAGTGCTGGGAAAAACGTCTTGTGGGGTTGGTTGATCACCCAACCTCGCATGGAAATGGGGTTAGGTCGTTTGTAGATTAGCTGAAACAAAAGAAATACGATGCTTTATGTTGATCATGCATCCTGATAAAAAATGAGCGACGTGCAACTTTAGTAATTAGTATTTACGTCATGTGTTAACGGGAAAATTTTTACGGATCTCAAAATACTCTGATCTCATCAGACCTCATAGGATTCAGTGTGATTAAAGATGTTATCTGTTGTGTTTGATGACAACCAGCAGTAAGTAGCACGTTCCGATTACGGATTCTTTTGTTGTTGGTAGAACGAGTTACATCATCTCGTCAAGAATCAGTGACAGAAGAACTGGCAAGGCTTAAGAGTAGATGAGAGTGTCACTAAAAAAATTGGAAAAGTACGTCCCACGGGCGTTAAATTTCAACCCAGTATTGCAGTCGGTAAGAAGTGTGTAAAACATTCCCAGTTGCGTCGAATGAGGCTTTTCCGTGAAGCGTAGGCGGACACTTAATGCCCTAGAGACAAAAACATGTCCCCCAGATGCTGGAGTAAAGATCGAAAGATCCGGGCAGCATTCTAGATCCGCTGCTTTGCACTGGGGGCCAAGCACACCACGAACATTGGTGGTGGGAGTATAATGATAATGGTAATAATAGTAATAATAATAATAATAATAATAATAATAATAATAATAATAATAATAATAATAATAATAATAATGGGGGATAGTTTCAATCGAGTAATTTCCGAAGTAGCATGTGGAAGAGCGTGTTGCGTACCCATTAATGTGAAGGGGATCTAAATGGTGCTGAAAATGCCATAGCGAGCGGTAATGTACAGCGACTTCAGATGTAAAAATTCACTCAATTTGTGCAGTGAGTACAATGAATCCGGCTTCACTGCGATAAAACGAATCTACAAAGACACTGTCTCCGTTTAATTCGTTTTCATATTCGGCGTTTCCATCTCAAACATCGATAGGGGAGACCGGGGTCAAATGTTGCATTTTTTACCTTTTCGATCGTGGAACGAAAATATTTCGGGTTGGAGAACATTTTCTCGGGTTTTCACAAACTCTGATATTTTGCCTTTGTAGTGGATTTGAAAAGATCCCGAAATAACGACTTTAAGGTATCGAAATTACTGTTTCAAAAAGTCACTTCAGCTGTTACAATTAACCCCAGGTACGGGGTAAATTGTAACAGCACCTAGGGTCAAATGTAACATGTTAGCGAATGGTGTAGTGGTGTAGTGAAAGCCACTTTTGTCGAAAACAGCCTTTATTGAACAACATTGTCTCTTACATCCTGAGCCTTTCCTGGATTAAAATCACAGCTCCAATACAAAAATGCGATTTCGCAACGGCGTAAAGCTCAAGTACTCCAGCAGCTTTTCCTGAATTAAATAACAGCTCTACCTTTATCAGGCCAAAAACCGACGCTTCATCAAAAGCAGAAAACTTCTTCATCATCACTGCAATTTTCCCTGCGTGCTGTCTTCCAAGCCCTCTTCCCACCAGCCGTCGTCTTCTTCTCTTCATGCTTGTCCTTGTCAAGATTGAGCTTTTTCGATGCTTGTTTGCAATCCTTTCGACTCTCTTTTAGCTCTATCGCTCTCTTTTCTGGAATGTCAGTCAGAATTGCAGCCTTTCGCTTTCGACCTGCACGGCTGTTTTTTCTTGGACCTGCCTTGGGTAGCGGCCGAATCGCTTCAGGGGTGAGCTGCTTCGAGACGATCCCCAGTGGGCGAGATTGTCCGGTCCCCGATGGACCAGGCTTGTCGATCCCCAATGTATCAGCCTCTGCAGGAATGATGCATGATATATATCATCCATGATGCATGGATATAATAATGTATTTTCAATGTAACATTCAGAGGAAGATAAATTAAACTATATACAAATGTCCCGTACTTCCCCCAGAAATATCCAAATGAAGTCAAACTAGAATTATTTAATCAATAAAGTAACCAATAAATAAAATAATAAAGTATCTTAATAAATCCGCTGTGAAGGTGAAACATCTACGGTAAGACGCGGTGACTAGCCACCAAGAACGTAACCACGTCTTAAAATTAAAACTGACAAAACAGCACCTAGGAGATAAATCAGGGACTGGTGACAATAATACCGTAAGTATGATTTTTGGATGATATTGATATTGAATTTGGGGACAAAATTGCATGTTGGTTAATTCGACGGGGCATGTTTTCATAGCCTCCGCCCCCAGTGGTTACATTTATGCCAAGTGCATTGATATTTTACATAAATGTAGGTTTAATGGTCTGGCCATAGGGGTCAGTTGTAACACTGTTACAATTGATCCCAGCAAAAATGTTACAATTGTCCCCGACACGCCACGCCATCTTTCAGACAAAAATGACGCAAAACAAGTCGGCGTGGGCGGCAACTGATGCACTTATTTTTTGACCAGGTACCCCCACCCACCCCACTCAAACTCTTAAACCCGTGTCTAGTAAGATACGTGAATGAGCTGATCATATTAAAAAATAAACAAAGTTACAATACACAGTAAAAAGCACAATTGTGAACAGTACAATCGACTCACCCGCCGCACCGGCCTGAAACCCCGTGAGGAAAAGGAACAGCTTACTGCGCATGTCCAGTAGTGCCTCCAGCGTCATCCATTTGTAAGTTTCGAAGTTAAAGCGTCTGTTACAATTGCCCCGTGTTACATTTGACCCCGGTCTCCCCTACTGTTGCAATGAAAAAACAAAACTGTATTGCTAGTAAAATCGAGGTACGTGTTTTATCGGGCATTGGTTATGTAGCCGTTTACGTCTTGTTTCGCAAGTTCCCGGCGCAACGCCTGCTCCCTGTGTTAGGGAAAACACCTCAACCGCAACGAATCGATGGGTTGGAGAGATGCGACACCGACTGGCCAGAGTGGTGGAGCATTAGTTATCTCGGCGGCCGGGGCGTTTGCCGTCCTAATGAAACGGTGACGTCACCGGGCTTCGCCGTATCCTGCCCGTATGGTCGCACTCTAATACTCCTATTAGCATCTGCCGTGGGGTTCTTCATGCATCGGCGGCTTGACCAGACATGGGCTTATAGAAGCAGCTGTCCCGTTGTGGCCGCGCGGTCGTGAACGCCGTGCTACGACTGTCGTGAGCGGTTTCCGCCCGTTACAGGTAAACCCGCAGGCGTCACCAGCAGTCGCAGCGCCGGCCGTGTCCGCCCTCGCCGCCGACTTCCAGCAGGGCGTCGCAGTGTCCGAGGTGAGAACTGAGCAAACGGCATGCATGGGGATGTGGCTGGTCGTGTGACTCCTTCACAGATTGATGGGTATTCCCGGAGGGTGATGTCGTTCTGTCAAACCAGAAGTGCCTTGCAAAAAGGCCCGTGCATTGGCTAGTCGCCATGGCGCCGCATCCGTCTGGTTAATTGAAGAGGTGGGCATGTTCACGTGTCATTGAGAAAAGACCGAAGACAATGCGCTTGGGTGCTCATTACAGAGACGGCCAGTATTCCTGCTTCATGGGTGACTGGCGCGGTGCCAGAGCCAGCCCAGACCACAGGGAAGCATCCCCCCCCCCTCTGAGCTCTGGGCGTGCCGCCAAACAGGCGGTTTGCAGCTGTGGACGCCGCGCCGCAGGTGTAACCGCCGCCGCCCTGTGGCCGCAGGACCCGGCCCGGCCGGCAGCCGCCGCCGGCACCGCTGCCGCCGCCGCGGCCGGTGACGGCGACGACGACGACGAGGATGACGAATACGGCGGCGGCCTGTGCTAGAGGCCGCCCCGGCCGGTCCAGGGCGGAGGCCGGAGGGCCGCTCCTGGCAGTCGAGCGGTGCAGGTCCGTGTGCGGGCGGCGGTGGCGAGCTGCGAATGATCTCGCTCTGGAGGCGTGTTGGCCAGGTCGGCAGGGGTTTCCCGCTGGATCGGCGTGAGGATCGGCGGGTGTTCCCTGTTCCTTCGGTGAGAGAGCTAGGTCTCGCGTACCACCGTTCGTGGCAGTGCGGCTTGTTGAGAATCTTTTACCGGGCTTGAGCTCCGGCGGCTAGTGTGAGCGAACTGCGCGCGGACCCGTAGGGGATTCGTTAGCGCAGCCAGTGGTCAGAAACTGCGCTCCTCTTGGGAGGGACGGTATCGAGTTGCCGCGTCGGGCACTGGGCACGGCTGGACGGGTCCGCGCACAGCTGCTGTTAGCGATGGCGAGTGGACGCTGTGCAGCGTCGCAGTTTTGTTGAGGCAATCATACGCAGACTGGCCCCAAATGCGTTACTTCCGTTATTGCCGATAGAGGGCACCTGTTGTCGGAGCTTGCTGCCGTGATATCATCATCCTCTGAACCGTGAGGTCTTTTGGGATGATTTGTTCCCTGCTGTGCCGTGTGCGGTTCCCGTCGTCCTAACTGGTGGCTTCACCCCACACCCCCTCCACCCTGTCAGGAGACTGGCGGCGACAGCGGCCCGCCCCGGGAGTGGGGGGGAGGGAGAGAGCGGCTTGTCTGGCGCGCGGTACGGACCTCATTCCAGTCGTTTCGCCCGTCGTTGTTCATATGCTTCAGCGTCACATCTTCCGTTCTGCAGTGTAACGCTTCGGCAGGTTAAAAATGCATATGTTCCAGACGCGTCTCGCCTTGTTAGTCTCGTGATCCGTCACGCTTCAGTAGTGAAAGAATACTGAACAACATGGGGACGTGAAGTCCTCGTCTGCCACGGCAGGTTGCTTTCGTTTGGCGAATCTGGACCGTCAGTACACTGCTGCACTGAAAACAGGCGCTTGAGCGACGGAACAAGTCTTCGGTCAGAGACCTGACTATTCGCCGCAACGTTCATCTCAGACTGCATTCTACGCCGTCCTCGCGAAGAAGGGTAAACGCCCAGCTGTCACCGACAGAGAGCTGCGCTTATCACGTTCTCCCGTGCGGACGTCACCGCTGCGACAGATGTCGGCAGTTATTTGTGAGCCGGGGCCGATATCGATTTCTACGGCGGGCAGCAAACGGAACCCGGACCGCTATTGTCGGCTGATTTCATGCGGTCGAAACGATCCGTACTGTTTACATTCACGGCAGCCTGGTAAAGCCAGTGGGAACATGCAGCTGGTTCGGCCTTGAGCCGATGCCGGGTGGCCCAAACGGCTGCGATCGGTGGGATACCACGAGAGGGAGGTCGGACAAGAGCGCCGTCTGCGTGGTCGAACCCTGATTAGTGGTCATCATCCGACGACGCAGGCAATGGGTCTCAAAACAATTCAGTACCATGGCACTGAGCCTACTATTCGCGATAATGAGGATGAAGCTTGGCGCCTATCATTTGAGGTAGTGACCAGAAACCGGTGCCTTAGGTTGTGTGGCGAATGCAGTGCCGTCACTTTTATCTGGCATTCATGCGTAAACGGACTCACATACGACAAACAATATTTGTTTATCAAAAGATAATACTGCAGAGTTTAACCCTATTACCGGCAGGGGGCTGAATTTGCCCCCCTCGGGTTTTTTGCTTGCCAATTCCAGGATTTTTTAGGGCTTCACGAAACTTGGTGACTTATGCTAGCTATTCTTTCTACGCATTTTGACAAAATTTCGAAATTCTATTCTGCTCAGGGACGTAGCCAGGCAACGTTTTTGGGAGGCACCTCAGGCCATTTTTGGCCCTGTTGAGGGTAAAAGGAGAATGCCTGCCAAAAAGTGTTTTTAATATAGAACTTAAAACTTTATATGGATGTATAACTAAATAGTTGGACAGCATACAAATACAATTTTGTTTGTCGGAGGTCATTACAAAGTCAGGTCAAGGTCAAAAGTCAAAATTTAGTTTTATAATTTCAGTATTTTTAAATGCCAAACCCGGAATATATATGACGTAGGTTGCCCTGTACCTGTGTACCAAGTTTCAGCTGGATATCAGGTCGGGTCACGGAGCTATGACCTAAAATGTCAGTGCGCGTACGCTATATCACAATAGCCGTAACACGGAATTTTTTAAATAGAGTGAATCCAAATGATCGAAAACGTTTACGGATAATACTAAATGCACACGAAACCATTCCAAGTGACCCCAAGGTCACTGGAGGTCATTTAAGGTCAAAGGTCACAAGTTGATCTGAAGAGCATGTGACCATGACATTTCCCCTTTTTCATGTCCCTGGCACCGCCTATGCTAACATTATACAAACATTGTAATACGGTTTGCACTTGTTTAACATATGACTGGCGGAAGCCGAGAAAAATGTTTTTACCTTTTTTGTTCCTGCAGTTTTTGAAAAACTAATCCTCCTATTTTCGAAACCCTATGAACTTTCTCATTGAATTTTCTCAAAATCTCAAATGATTCATGCCAATTTCATCGAAATTGGTCCATAAACAGTTATTAAAAGTCCAAAGGTACTACCATTTCGATATTTTTGCCCCCCTGTATCCACCCCTTTGAAAATTTTGAAAACCTCCAGTGTAGTTTACGTCATGGCAAATCGATTGCCGTTTGTTGCAATGAAATCGGATGAGTAGTTCTCGAGATCTGGGGGGGCCGAATCCGCCCCCGCCCCCCTGCCGGGAATCGGCCACACCGTGTAGCCCTCCGGGAATAGGGTTAAGGGGATGAATTACCGACCGCAGCTTACAACACATTGCGCATTTCGAGACAGGTGTGAAAGCCCACATACTGGGAAAACTCACGAGTCGGGACGTCCACCTCTCGTCTGACGCCACCTGCCACGTGGCGGCGTGGCCGTTTCAGCCCAGGGCCGGGACTCGACATTCGGATGGGCATCGGCAGTGCGGATCGGGGACCGTCAGCCGGCCCGAGCAGCAGAAACCGGCTCAGACTGCGAACAGGGCGGAATGTGGGGGGGGGGCAGAGGGAGCAGGGGATATGGTAACGGGAGGGGATGGCGATGTCGGTGGACGAGACGGTGCGGGGGAACAGCGCAAAATGGAAAGTGGGTGGAACTGTCAATCTGAGCCGGAATTGGTAACGCTTCTACGGTAAGTAGTACGAACATAGTCAAAAATGCAATTCGTGGTTTACCGTCAATTGTAAGGTCAAAGCATCATACAAGACACAATTACGGTTAGAAAAGGTGTATTCGATAGCACCAAAAATGACGTCAATGGCACCAAATATATTTCCCTTCAAACGACATAAAATCTCAACCACGGCACCATTAACAACACTGTCCTACTCCTCCATCTAACAAGAAAAAGTCGACCCCTCCAAAAACGACACTGCATTCTCCGACTGGAATGATTAAGATCGATGACGGCAGCGGCGATCGCCGCCCGTGAGCCGGGACAAATGCGCCGCTCACAGACTCGATAATCATTTATCACAGGTTAGTGGTGACCACGGCGCAGCGGGGCCTCATCGGGCGCGGCGCCGGAGCCGGGACCCGTTCGGCCTCTTCCGCTTCCCAGCGACCCCTCGGCGCTCCCTCTCCCGTTCCTGCGGCCAGCATCCCTCCGCGCCGCCGGCCGCTACCGGCTCTCGAACAGCACGTCCTCGTCATCGTCGTCGTCGTCGCCGCCGAGCAGGGGCAGCTCGGTGCCAAGCGGTGGCGGCGGCGGCCGGCCGGCCGGCGGCCCGGCGGCGGCTAAGTGGCGGGCCTTGAGCGTCGCGTGCAGTGCGATGCCGGCCACGCAGGCCGCCAGCCCGGCCGCCTTCAGGCCTCCCAGCTCGTCGCCGTTGACCAGGATGGCCAGCGCCAGCGTGCAGACCTCCTGCGGACGGCAGAGGCGTGAGGCGGCGGCCTCCGGCGCGCGGACGAGGGAGACGTGGACTCGTCCTCCACGCAGCGGCGCTCAGGTGGGGCGGGGTCACAGTGGATACGCTGACAGCGCGCCTGATCCGTCGGCTGAGATAACTGACAATGGCTCGCAACGCTGGATAACTGATGGTTCTTGACAATGAAAGACACCGAGACAAGGTTAAAATTTCACTTTCGCAACCAGAGGTTCGTGGGAACAAAATGATAACAAAACCGGGGTAACGCGAACACTTTTGCCACGCGTATAGGCTAAAAATGGGAGCGAAGCTTACATGGTATACATTCATATCTATTTGTATAAACACAATCTGAACTGAGACTCCAGGAGCATCGCACTAATATCCAGGAATGGGCAACCGATTGGTATTAATGATGAATAATGTAACATATATAATGGCCAGGATGTAACAGATGTAATGATGTAACATAAGAATCGTTAATATGCACTATTATAATGATACAGCTGGACGATTGTGCGTACCAGTACCCTTTCTGTTCATGCGCGAAACAAACTTGGGCACTGCACCTTGCCAAAAAGTGCCGACACCAAAACGTGTAAATGTCTCAAAACTTGGAAAACTACCAAAATTCTGACCTTGCACCTATCCTACAAGCCAATGTGTTTTTTTTTTTTTTTTGACAAAACGTGGGAAGGGTCCGTTTGTCTGCAGGCCGGGCGGGGCGAGCCGCGCGTGCTGCGAAAGGGCGCGAAAAACCCACCTTGAGCACGCCGGCCACGCAAAGCGTCACGCTGGACGTGACGCGCAGCGCCAGAAACTCGGACGTGTCCATCAGGAAGGCCAGCACGCAACCGAGCAGGATACGGCCGGCCGAGCGAGCCAGCTGGCGCGGCTCGGCGTACATGAACAGGTCGGGCGAGGTGGCCACCGGCACGCCTGGGAACGGCGGCGTCGGGACGTCAGCGGCTCCCGGCCGGCCGGCCACGGAAGCAGAGCGGCCGCCCGGACAGGGCCGGATGGCCGGCAGACGGCAGAAAGACGGCAGACCGGCTGACAGACGGCAGACTGACTGACAGACGGCAGACAGACGGCAAACCGGCTGGCACATGACGGCAGGGAGACAGCAGACTGGCAGACAGACAGTATACAGACAGCATACAGACGGCAGACAGACGGCGGACAGACAGCCAACGGACGGAGTACAGACGACAGACAGACATCAGACAGGCGGCAGGCAGACGAGAGCAGATGCGCGGTAGACAGGCGTACAGACGGCAGGCAGACAGCAGACAGACGGCGGACGGACGGCAAACAGATGGCAGACAGGCGGTAGGCACACGCCTGACAGACAGACGGCAGACAGATTACAGGTTGGCAGACACAGAATACAACCAGCCGACAGGCGGACACGGGCGGCAGACACACGGCAGACAGGCAGACAGACGACAGACGGGCGGCGGGCGGACGGCAGACCGGCAGAAAGAGAGCAGACAGACGGCAGGCAGACGGAAGACAAACGTCAGACAGGCAGGCGGACGGTAGGCAGCCGGCCTACGGACGGAAGACAGACGGAAGACACATGACAGACACAAGGCAAACAGGCAGACATGCAGGAGACACACGTCGGACAGACCACAGATGACTAACAAATGGCAGCCATACGGCAGACGAGCGATAGACAGCCAGCAGACATAGCGCAGCCGAGACAGTAAACGCAAGGTGTAAATAGCACGGAGTCGTTCCCGGCCCAAGAAGGCAGCTCTAACCAGAGACACCGGCCCGAAATAGCCTTTTGACCCACGGGAAAGGCTTGGTCGCGCCGAAAACCGCTCAAACGGCGCGAGCCGATCAGGACACAAAAGATGACATTCTACGGGTCATCCAATGGCAATGTCTGCTTGCAAGGGTCATCCAATGGCAATGTCTCCTTGCCAAATGCAAACATTGAGGAGCGAGGTCCCCATTCCAATTTGCGGTTGCCGTCTTCAGCGTCACGTAACTACGCGTTCCCTCCATCTTCACGGGCCATTTTCGTGGGCCCGACAGACGGTCCAATCCCGGGAAGATCGCCAGTCCCGGACGCCGGGCGAAATCGCGGGATTAAGCAGGCGGCTAGCTCGCCTCCCGTCGGCGCTGGCTAGTGTCCACGCTCACCTTCAAAAAAGACGGCGAACGGCAGCAAGGTGACAATCATCCACGGCTGGATGTGGTAGATCATGTCGATCGGATTGGACAGGCCCAGCTCGGCCTTCTGCATCACCAGCTGGGACAGCGTCCAGCGCAGGCCGCTGTGGACGCAGCGCGGTCCCGTTACACGGACTAGCTCCGCCCAGACCGTGCGAGATTAGCCGCAGAGCTCACTCGGCATGGAATTTGCCAGGTAGTTCACTCACTGCGAGACCGCGCGGGATTGGCCGGAGAGCTCACTCCGTGCGAGATCGTGCGAGATTAACCGGGGAGTTCACTCGGTGAGGGATTAACCACGGAGCTCACTCCGTGTAAGATTTATCCAGAACATGTGATGCAGCGCCTCGGGGAAGGAACACATCAACAGTCCTACGACAAAACCAATATACGCAGTTCTGTGAACTGAAATGTGAACAACTACCTACAATTTCCAAGTACTTGACACCGGTTCCACATAGATGCCTGCATCATATATGCAAAAACATCAGCTGGCGCTGAATACATGGTTTAAATCGAGAACAGTTCCCAATTTTAGTTTTTTTATGCTAAAAATAGCACTTCAAATTCGCGATGCTTTCACCGAAAACGTCCTTGTCAGGACATTCCGACCTGGACCGGCAAAAAGTAGTATAAACGATCAACGAAAGCATTTCTTAACACCAAAGGTCACTGTCTTCTTTTATGTATATGCTACAAATTCCGTAATATCATATTTCTTGTCATCTGTCGCCCGCTGCGAAAATGCAGTAATGTTTTTCTCCACGGTAACTGGCCGTGCCGCATGGCCTTGCCTCACATTACACGCCGCAGGACAGTGCGTGGCGGGGGCGGTAAAGCATTCAAGTTTAGCTTTCACGAGCGGTAGTCCGTCGTGGACTCGACGGACGAACGGAATGACGCCACCCAGATTTCGATGAAGTGGCACCTCGACGGACTCGACTGAAACTGCAGTCAGCTAACTGCGTCCAGCTGATCATATCCCGCAGTTTTGCTTGTTGACTCCTGCTTTGAGGTGCGAGATTCAAGACCATCGAATGGGACGGTGGGGAAGCTTTTGTGCTGCTTTTAACCCGTCCCGTGCCAGTCGTCAGATCGACCTTTCCCTTACCAGGGTGTGTCTGTAGAAGACCAATCCCCTTTCCAACTCACGAACCGTAACAATAGGAAAAAACGCCGCAAAAGTAGAGCTTTTATCATAAAGCAAATCAATTAAACAAAAGAATTCCGATGTCATTCGCAAATAAAAGTTTGTGCTTTTACAACGCGCTCCTCCACCCGCGCCATGCAGTAGCAGGCGAGGCCTGCCTGCCGTTTCACCCCGTCAGCCCAGCCGTAATAGCAGAGGAGACAAGCAGCACACTGCCTTCTTTGTTCCACAGAGCACAGTTATAGACATAATTTGCAAAAAGACACGACGGCGCAGTATTTGACACATATCCTTTGTAATGGGCGGGGTTTGGAGCACACACCACCACCTAATTTATATATTTATGCGCCAAAATATGCCGAAATATTTCCTAACCAAACTTTCTAGGCTCAAACAGGTCCCTGAATCGGCACGACTTTCAATGACGTCAGGTGACTTTGACCCCTTAATGCGATAAGTGGTGCACATCAGGGTTATTTCGTGTAAAAAAAGGCAATTCATGTCATAAAACTTAAAAAGTTGTTCCCCAAATCTGATTGCAGTTAAGTCAGAAACGAGATGAAAAAAGACGGGAAATAATTGATTTTGGCCTGACCTCCGGTGCACTGACTGAGGACAACCATCTTTTTTCACTGATGTTCATGATACTGTGCTATAACTCTCTATTCCCCAGATGCAGTTTTAACGAAAAGAAAAAATGCTGAAAACAGAATTTTTTCAGTTGTTCCAACTAAAGAGTTAATTTACTATCGGCGTGCGGACATCGAAGTATGAACTAGACGCTATCAAATCTGCCACAACATTCGCCAAACATCATCAACAAACACTATCTACCATCTGCCATCTGCCAAACATCATTACCAAATGAGTCAAATTCGATCAAAATAGACAAAACTCCGTTTCCTATCGTTTTTGCCGTATTTACTGTGCTGGATGAATAACATTTCTCGACGTCAAGTAAAACTTGTGCTCAGTATTCTTCATAATAGACAAGACGTGTTCCATCCTACGATCAGCCTTTAATTTGTTAATGAATGCATCCTTACTTAGGCACCACCCTTTACTAATCATATATTTTGCCACCGCAAGTGCATGATTTACCATGAGATCTACATTTGTGCTCAACATTACATCCCTTGCGCTTATGTTTTGGTTTTCTTCTAGCACGTTAATTTGTCTCAGCCACCTCTCGATGTCTGCTCAAAAATGTTTAGTAATGCGACAACTCCGGAATTTATACATTAAAATTCCACTTTCCAAGTTGCAACGCTTACATGCACTCGTCTGTTCTTTTCCAGTTTTATGCAGCAGAACTTGTGACCTGAATCCTAGCTAGTACCTTAAAGTGTACAGATCTGTGCCTCCTAGACGATGTCGAGTAATTCATATCGCAGTATACTTCGCTCCAGTAAGTGTTCAGGAACAAGCCTTCCCATTTACGTTCCCAGGTATTTTTCACTTCTCTGGTCTTCCACTCCGCAAGCACATCATAGATGTATCTTGCTCTCGTATCCTTCGCCAGTATATATTTCACAACTGGATGTATAATCGGCCGCATTAATATTTGCCTTGACTGCCTCCAGCGTAACGGAAAGCTCTCCACAAGTCCCAGGTAATCACGATAGATTGTGCTAAGTCTAAATTTAACTCGAAAGTTATTAAAGCCCATACGCGTCCAATCTCTTCCCAGCAAATCATTCAAACACCGAATCCCGCACGCATGCCACCCTCGTATTCCCGTCCTGGCAAATTTGCTGTGATCTGAGCACCAGACTGAACATGAGTCCATGTCCTCGTCCTGAATTTTGTAGGCCTCATTAGGTCATTAGGTTAGGTCAAGAGTAACTGTTATGAGTCAAAATACAATGCCATATAAATCGGCGAGAAATCGCTCAGATCGGAAAGGAAATGTCAAAATTGGCTTGCACAGTTGTGAATAATACCAAGAAGCTCAAAAAACTAACAAAAAACAGCGAAATTTGGAATTAAACAGGCCCTCGCGAATAAAGCTTCACGAACTGTGTAGACTGATAACAGCTATTTTTTTAAGATTTAGGCACGAGAAAGCATCACAAGAACCACTAGGATAAAAAAGGCACATTAAAAAGGCATATTTATAATAGAAAATAAAACGCCTTCCCTTTAATTTCATACCGCGTGCGTCTACGGCGCCCTCCGTGCAGCGGTGCGAAATCGTCGTGTCTTTAGCTCAACGTCGCCGCGTATACACTAAACAAATCAGAGAAACTAGACGTGTACTGGCATCTACGGACTTTTACCTGGCCCCCGGTGCCTTTAGCTAGATTCACTGGACAGATCACCAACAGTGTGTGATGCGGACAGACAGAGCCGGAGAGTTCGTGGTAGACGGGGCAAGATGAGACGAATGTCACCGGCCACGTATAGCACTGCAGCCAGTGTTGCACCAACGCGCGGCAGTGCAAGCGTGCATGCACTTGCCCATACCGAAGCCAACGTGAGTCAGATTTCGTGTTACCTATTGAGACAGTAGTGCGGTTGGACCATTCCACCAAAAGCGCTGATAACGTCTCACTGGACCTGTCTTCCGAGTCCGGGCGACAGGAGGACATCAAGTCTGTGACATCTGCCTGTGACATCTGCGACCGCTGGAGAAAATCGGCGTTGAACAGTCTCCCTGGAGGCTGCCAAGAGAGGACGGCGAGGGCCAGAGGGACCAAGGAAGAACGACGGAAACGACGTGTCGCGCACTGCCGCCACCCGACGGCGGAAGCGTCGCCACAGCGTCAGCAGCGGCTGCCACTGCACATTGCATGCACTGCCGCTGCCCGGCAAGAGAGCAGAAACACGACGCCCAGCGTGCCGCTGACGCCGATCACCACCGCGATGAGCGCGTGGAGCTGCGCCGGGCGGCACAGCAAGACGCAGTGCTGCACTAAGCCATACGCACCTCCGTGGCGCTGCCTGAGCTGCAGATGAGCCGACTGGCAGGAACACTGGACAGATCAACAACAGTGCGTGATGTGAAAAGACCGATGCGGAGAGTTCGTGGAAGACGCGGGCAACATAAGACCAATTTCACTGGCCACGTACAGCACTGCCATCGGTACTGAACTAGCGCGCAGCGCAGCAAGCACGCACACGCTTGTCTACCATACTAAAGCAAGACCTGTGTGTGTGTGTGTGTGTGTGTGTGTGTGTGTGTGTGTGTGTGTGTGTGTGTTCGGCCGAAAACATTTGTCACGCCCCAAGGCCAAAACGTACGGAGTTGGAGGCTGAAATTCGGGCACGACCCAGGCACGGACCCGAAGTAGTGCAGTGTAACGTGACGACTCAGCACGGTACACCGCGAGCACGTGGCGCGCAAGACAAGTTTTCGTGAACACAGAAGCCTATGGCACATTTCGTCAGGTCTCGAAAAATTGTATAGCAATAGTTCAGACAGCGATGGATTCAGGATCCTCCATTTCAGGACATGCATCATTAACGCCAATATCTGGGCGAAGCCATTTAATCAAAACAATTTTAGTCATACAACTTGCAACGAAACCGAGTCCGAGCGATGCACAAGTGTAAAGAAGAACGCACATTTGAGGTACAAATTATCATCCCGCCCAGCCCACACATTTACCTGTAGATGACTGGCGTGCTCTTTCCCCTTCCCTCCATGTACATCAAATGTGGGCGGTTTTCACAAGCAAAAAACGTTGTTTACCCCCAGCACCTAAATTCCGAGTATGTCTGCGGGCCCTACAGGCCTGCAGGGGGCACCCTGTCAAACTGTAGGGCCCCTACCAGCCTGTAGGACCCCTACCGACATGTACAGGGGCCTCTGTTGGCCTGCAGAGGGTCCCTTACCGGCGTGCAAGGGCCATTGCGGGCTTTTTGGCCACCCTACCGGCCTATAGGGACCACCTGCCGGTCTGTGGGGCCTCCTGCCCGCCTGTGGGACTCCTGTCAGCCTTCGAAGGCCCCTGCCGGCCTATGGAGGAATCCCTGCTGCTCTGTGGCCCCTGGCGCCAGCAGGATCCCTTGCCGGCCAGTAGGAGCCTCTGCCTGGTTGTAGATGGCCTCCTATCAGCATGCACGGGCCCCTGCTGGCCTGTAGGGGGCCATCTACGGGCAGGCAGGAGGCCCCTACCAGCTTATAGGGTTCTCCTTCCGGTTTGTAGGACCCCCTGCCGACCTGTGGGCTCCTGCCAACCTTTGGACGGCCCCTGCTGTCCAGGAGGTCCATATGATGTGTGGGGGCGCGCCGCTCGGCGAGGACTCCGAAATTTTTGGCTGGCTGCACCCCTGGCGGCGAGGGCCGATGAGACCAAAGAAGAGCGATGGAGATGGCTCTTCCTGAACAGGGCGCGCGTTGTCGCCGCCTGGCAGGAAAGGCGTCGACAGACTGGACGACTGGCAGGATTTTTCAGAAGCAAAAACACGACAAAGCACGCAAAGTCCAAGTACATTCTGGGGGTCCAGGTCAACATGGTGGCATGCCGGGTTTTGGTGGAATGGACGATGTTTGGATCATTCCCTCAAAACCACCGGAACCGTCTCACTGGACCCGTGTCTCCCGAGTCCGGACAACGCATCTGTGGCGTCTGCCTGTGACATCTGCGACCTCTGGAGCAAAGCGGCGTCGAGAGGTCTCCACAGAAGCTGCCAGAAAGATGGTGGCTACGGCCAGGGGGACCGACGAAGAACGACGAAGACGGCTCCTCCTGAGCACGACGCGCATGGCCGCCGCCCGGCGCCAGAGGCGTCACCGCAGCGACAGCAGCGGATGTCGCAGCATCCCGCTCACATGGTGACTGACCGGCAGGAGGAAGGGTAGCAACGCGATGCCCAGCGTTGATGACGTCGGACGCCACCGCGAGGAGCACGGGGAAAAGGCACCTTTGTGGTGCCGCCTGAGCTGCAGACGAGTCGACTGGACTGGACAGATCACCAACAGGATTTGATGCGAACAGACAGCGAACAGACGAAGGGTTCGAGGTAGCGGCGGAGCAACATGAGACCGGTGCAGGGGCACGGGACCTCCTCCGCAGCTGGGGAAGGGTAGGTCAAAGAAGCATTTTGCTTCAGTTCTTTGCAGTTAACGCCGACAGGATCAATGTTCAATTTCAAATCGTGGGAGAGGTAGCTGCCATTCATGTCCCCCCCGCTTCCCGCGCCATGGGACCATTGTCACGGCTGCGTATTGCATTGCAGCCCGTATTGCACCAGCGCGCGCGGAGCAAGCGAGCAAGCGTTTGTGTTATGCTAAAGAAGTACAAATCGCATCACAATGTTCGTTTAATGTCAGCATAGACGGTGCCAGGGACATGAAAAAGGAGAACCTGACATGATCACATGCTCTTCAGATCAACTTGTGATCTATGACCTTAAATGACATCCAGTGACCTTGGAGTCACTTAGAATGATCTCGTGTGCATTTCATATTATCTGTAAACGTTTTCGATCGTTTGAATTCACTCTTTCAAAAATTCCATTTTACGGCTATTGTGATACAGGGTACGCGCACCTACATTTTAGGTCATAGTTCCGTGACCCGACCTGACACCAAGCTGAAACTTGACACACAAGTAGAGGGCACCCTTCTACGCCACTTATATTCTGGGTTTCACGTTAAAAAAAAACAGCTCCAAAATTATTACTATCAGACCAAATTTTGGATTCTGACCTTGGCCTGATCTTGTAAAGTGACCTCAGACGAACAAAACTGTATATGCATGTTGCCCAACTATTTAGCTATACACTCATATAAAGTTCTAAGTTTTACCTTAAAAACGCTATTTTGGCAGTCATTTTCCTTTTACCCTCAACAGGGCCAAAAACGGCCTGAGGTGCCTCCCAAAAACGCTGCCTGGCTCCGCCCCTGAGCAAAAGAGTTTTGAAATTTTGTCACAGTACGTAGAAACAATAGCTAGGAAAAGTCACTAAGTTTAGTGACGCTGCGTCAAAAACCCTGGAACTGGCACGCAAAAAACCCGAGGGGGGGCCGATTCAGCGCCCCCCTGCCAGGAATAGGGTTAAACTTGTTAACGAAACCCTGACTGGAAAAAAGGGGCATTATGGAATGCGAAACCCAGGAAGAACATGCTCTACGTGGGTGCCGCTGCACTTGATGACCAGTGGCAGGCGAATCGTCTTGTGGTTTTCAATGGCATCCCAGCAAGTCCCGAGTGCGATCATACGAGCGAACTTCGCGGGCGTCTTGAGGTCTGCGGTCGTCCTGGGCTTGATCACGTACACCCCATCTTTCAGATAACCCCACATAAAGAAGTCCAAGGGAAAAGGTCAGGGGAGTTCGGTGCCCATGAAATCCCGGTCTTGTTGCTGACAAGCTGATTCCCAAAGTGGCTATGCAGCCAGCCCAAGGTAAGTGTACGGCGTCACGCCGTCATGCTGAAACCACTGATTTCCTCTCTGGATTCTTGGTCGTCGTTCAAGTTCCTTCCAAAATGGTCCATGCACCGTCTCAATATAACGTTCACTGGTCATCGTCACAGTCTCCCCATCTTCGCCTTCGCAGAACAATGGTCCGACTATTCCTTAACGAGTCATGACAACCCATACGGTGACCTTCGTGGGGAGCCGGAGTCTAGCTTAAACCTCATCTGAGGACTTTCTCCCCAGTGCAGTGTTATTACTGTTGATGTAACCAATGAGCCAGAAGTGGGCCTCGCCAATGAACCACAGTTTTTTCAAATAAGTTAAGGTGCTGGTTGAACTAACTAGCCAGCCAAACATCGCTGATTGTCAACTGGAGTCAACCTCTGGCAATTCCGCAGTCGATGTGAGTAGAATCTGGCATCTTTTCTCAGCAGCATGCCAAGAGACGACTTGCCAATGCGAAGTTCTTGCGACCGACGGCGGACGGTCGCAGAACAGAGGGGGCTTCGCAGAACAGAGGTTTCCGCTCTCAGAATGTTCTCATCTGTGCGAGCAGATCTAGGTTTGCCAGAACGCCGGAGATGTTGAAGTGCACCTCTTTCTCCGAAATTCTCTACTGCTTCGCCACGCTTAATTTTGGAGCAGCCTTATCAAGTACGCGGTGGTTCATGCTGTAATGCTGCAAGTAAAGACGTCATGTTTTGAGAAGGAATTTGGTGGAGAGGTAAGCCTCAACACAAAATGACTTCTGCTGAACTGTATACATAATGCATCGCCAATCATTTGGTTTTCTGCTATCCCACATGGCAGCCAGTAATCACGTGCAAGAAATGGTTAAAATTCGTGATTAAAGTATGTGGGTAATCTCTCCCCTGGACGCAAAATATCTATATGTATATCGGAGCTACTATGCGCATGACGATGTCTATGCGCACGGTGATGTCAATACATGTTATTTATGGTGACAAATCAATTTCTGCTTGTACTCTTGCCAAATGTGGTGAGGAAATGAAATAAGAATCAGAAATGCCATTGCGTTCCGTGGAAAAAATAATCTGGATTACATTCCTACCAATGATTTTTTTCTCAATTCATTCCTAATACACTAATAAATGGCCAGCATCTGGGTGGTATGGATTTCCTGGTTGTGGATTTCATTTTCACAACCTTCTCATCCTCAAAGTCTTTCGTGATTACTGCAGCACTGTTGTAATAAAGGCATTTTGCTATTTACCTGATGTCTAACACAAGCATAATGGTCTTCGAGCCCTTTACTGACCAAATAACAACAATAATAGCATCCCTACGACGATGCTCAACAGCACATGATAGCAATGAGTACACATCTGGGCTAAAATCATGAAACAAAAAGGTACCACGAAGCATCTTCGTTCATCAGATGAATTCAGCATTCGTCTGAGTCTGCATCCAGGCCGACAATACAACGGTGCATCTCACAACGCATTAACCATTTAAGTTAAAATCTGGGCACAAATAACAAAATAGTGCTGCACAACACCCACGGTTACTGAAGACAACACCTCTATTCGTCAGATGAAGTCATAATGCCTTTGGGTTTGGGAACATGCTAGCAGTGCAACTGTGCATCTCACAAAGCACGTACCTATTCAGATAGTAGGAATCCGCAAAAAAAATCGTGAAAACTGTCACATGGTGGGGAAAAACAGCAAAAACCGTTTTTGTCAGCCGGGATAATACCACTGGTTTTCACCCCAACGCCGGGTACAAAATGTCCTTCCCGAACAGCCAATGTACTGCGTGGTGTCAGTTGCCCCATGTCATGATTTTCCCAACGCATTTTCCAACAGCTCTTGTAATTCTAACCGCCCGAGACAAATCCCCTGCGTCAAAATAGAGCTCACGCCTGGATAGTATGACCGGATGTATTAGCCAGCTCAGTCTCGTTTTCACACCAAAAACTACCCTTGACGTTTAGGATACACATTACCACGGCGACGCCCCCGAGGAAACGCGATCCACAAGCAAGCGGCGACCGTCAGCAATCCTTCCCCAGAGCATAATCGGAACAGCGAAACTAAAGAGGCGCTGAGTGGCTTTTCTGCCGGGAACACTCACCCCCTGCATAGTCCGTACATCTCTGAGACTGGTCGTCACAGGCAACAAACGACTCAGCAACGCAAACAAGAAGAAAAAGTCCCCTGGAAACAATGTATCTGCAGACGCCACCACGGACTGCACCACGGGCCACCACGGGGAACTGGCTCTAGTTCATCTGATTTCTTTACAAGGGTCCCTGGCGACCACGGCACCGCAGAACGCAACTCCTGGGCTGCTCCGGCCGGCAAGTCGCGGTTTGACGTAGTTCGGACTTCGGCGCTCGGCCGGCCAGTCCGCCGCTCCCTCCCCATGCCCTGGAGCGGAGTCACCACCCACCTCGTGAGCGCCGCACTCAGCGCCATCAGGAAACCGAGCAGGTGGAACGTGGTCGACTCGTAGGTGAAGATGACCAGCCCGCCGGATATCAGCGTCACCACCACGGCCATCGACCATTGCTGCCGGCAGAGGCGTGCGCCGCTGAGACGGGCGGCAGCGCACACCGGCAGTGATCCTGCGCCGGCCGACGACGTCCGGCGCGGAAGATTTACTTGATGATATAAGATGCCTAAACCAGCCGGGGATCTTACGTGGCGACTGACGGTTGGCGCTCCACCCGTATCGTCAGCCCATGCGTTAGCAGAGGCAGGGACTTGAGACTCAGAAAACACCATACCGTTCCCACCGCAGACACGACATAGCCACAATAGGTCATAATTATGATTTACAACACACACCTAGGGTCCTGAAAATCAAATGGTACACCAAACTGAATATGTCCGGACACAAGCTGCCACCCGGGCCCAAAACCCGCGTCTCGAGCAAGCCACTTAAGACTTCCACCCTGCACTCCTCTCACCAGCCTCTCAATGCGCAGGAACAGGGCGCAGAGGTAGATAAAGATCACCGAAGTGGACTTGGTCATGGTGTACAGCGTGACGGTGATGAACTCGAAGCTCCACTGCGACAGGCCAATATCCAGCGCGCTACAGATGCCCGGCGCCGCCATCTTGCGCCAGTACAGCCGCCATGACAGCGTGATGCGTTGCTTGTTGTATGTGCACTCTAGGTAGTTGCGCACTATGGCCGCCAGCAGGAACTTGATGGTCAGATGCGACAGCACGATGGAGAGTGGAAATCGCAGGTCCTGTCAGGCACAAAAACAGTTGGGAAAGGATGGCCAGATGAGGAAGGATGGGGCAGAAAAATACTATATGAATGGCAGCACATACTTACCATTTTCCTCCCTGTTTTGGCAATGAAAATGTGACTGTGTCATGGCCACTGACCTACAAAAAAATAATGACAAATCCACATTACAATTCTTCCAGCATGACAATGCAGACATTCCAAAAAATAACCTGGCAAGAAATCATTTCACCTGTTGCCCATAAACACAGACATTGTATTTTGTGGAAATCCATTGAGTTCTACTGGTCTGTACGACTGTGACGTACTTTGGTAATTCCAAGAGACGAGAACTTGATTTCATATACAAAACAAAACACATGCAAAAAATCACTCACCTGAAGTAGAGATTTTTGGTAAAAAGTAAGAGATATTGAGAAGACGAAGTATGTCAGAAGACAGGCAATGCTTTTAAGAGCATATTTCAAAGCTTCAGTAGTCATCCTCATTTTCTATCATACTATGGAAGACTTCCTGGAATAGGAACTGTTTGTACATTATCTGCCTTGGGTCAGATTTGTGCACAATGGAACAGTAAGCCCCATGAGCCATTATTTTCAGACAGCCTATTTCAGCAAAACTTAATACTGCGCTAGCAACAGAGCCAAGTTCCACCCTCCTAGGGGCCTGCCGACTCTAGTATCCAAAACCTCCAGTGCCAGGTTTTGAGCCAGGTTGAGCCTTGAGTGAAACATTAGCAAACGATCCCTTTTCAGATGTAGCCTAACACCTGCTTTGCACAACCTAACCTCTTTACTGGACAGAGCCAAGTCTGACTGTACCCTTTATCGACCTACAACCTCAAGTACCACACCTTCCACACAACTTTCCTGCTCATTATTTTGATGTTTGTCATTCAATCTTTTGCCTTGACCTTTTGCTTACCATCTTTCATCATGCAGTATTTTGCCCATTTACCCAATGATGACATCCTTACACTGCAGAGAAAAATAATTCCAGAGGACCCACAGAACCTGTACTTTGACTTCTATGCCACCAGCATTTGTGCTTGCACATGCATGAAGTCTTTCTAGAAAACAATGATTCTGGCTGTGGTGGTACACTTAATGAAGATCACTGGGTTATGCTAGGCCAAGCAACTAGTTTGGGTTAGATAATTTTTATTTGTCATTTCATCTTGTTTGTTAATTTCTTACAATTTTGTCAGGATCCATTTCCCACATATTGTATTTTACTCTTTTTTAATGGTTCTATTTACATTGGCAACTATTTCTTGACGCCAAATGTTAACGTATGAATATTTTTTGGTACAGATGAAAATATTATCAAATATTCTCTCTCAAACATAATTTATATTACATATTACTTCTTCACCTTTTTTTCATTCTTGAGCAGTACATCCCAATATTACATTTCAAATATCACACAACCACCTTCAGAACTGTTTTCTCCCAATATAACCACTACAGCAAAATCTTACCATTGACCTACTTTGTTTTTAATTGCCATGATATTCATATTAGAGCATACTGAATGGAGTGCAGGAAAAAAATACAAATTAGAATGTCTACCATGTAGGAATGGGTAGTTATGCAAACACAATGTGTTGCCACAGTTTTGGCACAAGCAATCTTCTCTGAGTGTAGAACAGTAATACTATAGAATGACACTTAACAATAAGTTACTGGAAAAAACAGATAAGTCAAATGTGATAGCCATACCCTTGAGTCCCAATTAAACCTAATGGTATAGTGTCATTCCAACATGCATATTCTTGTTAGAACCACACACCTTGACCTATCAGCCGATTAAAGCAAACGTTTATATCAAAGGCTGAACAAACCAGCTTGTCCTTTTGGTAGCACCAGAGCTGATTCTATTCCGACTGGTTGGTTTGGGTGACACACAGACAACTGGGCTCAAGAAGTGTCAGTTGTCCACTCCACATCGCACACGTCACCGACCGCGAGCTAGCGGCGTTACGACTCGGACTTTAGATTATGAGTCCGAATCCCTGTCCGTTCAGTTCATCACAAGGGCGATGTCTGTTCCAAATCGTAACATTCATTCATGTTAGTCGCCCAGCGACATCTCGGCGACCAACAGCTGATTGACAACACGACGGATAAATGCATCGTTACCGTCGTATATGTCTTCGTCTTCAAACAAACGTGCCATGTCTGGCCATATCTAAGAAAAGATTGCTTATTATTTTTCCTTTGCACTGATTCCTTTCCTTTATACTGACGTCCTCTACACTTTCCTTTGCACTGACGTCCTCTCGTCGGCTGGGGCCGCGGACCCAGAAACAGCGACGGCGGAAAAGGGAGGGGGGGGCGGGCAAAAAGGGTAGTCGCCCCCTAGCCGCCAGGCTGAAGGGGCAAAACTATGCTTTTGCCCCCCGCCCCAGAAATTTCGGTCACTGCACGAAGCAAACTCGTTAACAAATAACTTTTTGCTATTTAAGAGATTAAGAATCATTGTGGAAGCAAGGGCGACAGACGACAGCTGTTTTTTTACGAAACTTATTACAAATCCGAAGGTTTTTCAGATACGGCAGTCATTCAATTTGATGGCACTCGGCGCCCATTCCAAGACGCGACATTCTGGTGATGACTTCAGGAGTAATCAGCACAAGTGTACACGGCAGCGTTTTCTAAAACGGGGCGTCAATGGAGAGAAAAGTAACCATTTTTGTGGGCATTAATACATGGGCGTAGGAACGGGGGAATGGGGAATGCGGGGCCATGGTCCACTTATTGGAAATTTAACATTAGCCCTGCGGGGAAAACTATATTGTACTTATTATACATTACCCCTATGTGCTTTTAGCGTCACTCGGCTTGATGTATGTTGAGGTTCTTTTTTGTATACCATGCGTAGTGGTGCTGGGTACGGTTCTAACTGTTAATCCTTCGGGCACTGGCAAGACGGTTCCCTCCTACATGTCAGAACTTTGGTGTTGGCATCATTACATTATGTGTGTGGGGGAAAGCCAAAACCAGGGCCTCGTTTAAGGAATCTTGACTGGGGAGTGAGGTTTGGGAACTTGGTATACCAATAACACCTGCCTACTACGTTGTGTAAAAACGAAATCACGGAAAATTCGCATATACGATAATGAAGCGTGGCCTTTTGAAACCAAGCGTTTTTTCCCCGCGAAAGATACTTTTTTCTTCTGTAGATTTTGCTATGAGCCATAACTTCGTTTAACCTCATAACCTCGGCCTCGTTCCGGGCCATTGGCCTAAGGTCAAGCCCATTTTTAAGACATGTCATTTTTTTCGGAAATTGGCGAGATTTTTCATAACATTTTTAGTGTGGAGTGAAGCAGACATCTAGTTGCCGTCATTAGGCACAGTATCAATGACTTCCAGCCTTTGACCTGCGGTCAGGTCACAAATAACTGTTGTGAGCCAAAATGTACTACAGTCAAAATCAGCGGTAATTTACTCAGAATGGGTAGAAAATGGCAGAACTGACTTGCACAGACGTAAGTAATACCCAAAAAGTCAAAACGTCTTTAAAAATTGCATATTGCAAACCCTGATATTTGGGCTTTGTAGCGTATATGAAAAGATCCCGAAATAACGACTTTAAAGTATCGAAATCACTGTTTCAAAAAGTCACTTCAGCTGTTACAATTAACCCCAGGTACGGGGTAAATTGTAACAGCACCTAGGGTCAAATGTAACATGTTAGCGAATGGTGTAGTGGTGTAGTGAAAGCCACTTTTTTCGAAAACAGCCTTTAACCCTATTCCCGGCAGGGGGGCGGAATCCGCCCCCCCTCGGGTTTTTTGCTTGCCAATTCCAGGTTTTTTAACGCAGCTTCACGAAACTTGGTCACTTTTCCTAGCTATTCTTTCTACGTGCCGTGACAAAACTTCAAAATTCTACTTTGCTCAGGGGCGGAGTCAGGCAACGTTTTTGGGGGGCACCTCATGCCATTTTTGGCCATGTTTAGGGTAAAAGGAAAATGGCTGCCAAAAACAGAGTTTTTAAGATAAAGCTAAAAACTTTATATGGATGTATAGCTAAATACTTGGGCCATGTGCAGATAAAATTTTGTTCACCTGAAGTTATTTTACAAGGTCAGGTCAAGGTCAAAAGTCAAAATTTGTTTTTTGGCAACAATTTCGGCGCCGTTTTTCCAAATGCCAAACTCGGAACATATATGACGTAGAAGGGTGCCGTCTACTCGTGTACCAAGTTTCAGCTTGATATCAGGTCGGGTCACGGAGCTATGACCTAAAATGTCAGTGCGCGTACCGTATATCGCAATAGCCATAAAATGAAATTTTTGAAATAGAGTGAATTCAAATGATTGAAAACGTTTAAAAATAATATTAAATGCACATGAGATCATTCCAAGTGACCCCAAGGTCACTGCAGGTCATTTAAGGTCAAAGGTCACAAGTTGATCTGAGAAACGTGTGACCATGACAGTTCCTCCTTTTTCATGTCTCTGGCACCGCCTATGCTAACATTATACACACATTGCAATGCGATTTGTACTTCTTTAGTATACCATGACTAGCAGAAGCCAAAAAAGGGTGTTCGCCTGTTTTGTTCATTCAGTTGTTAAAAAATTAATCCTCCTGTTTTTGAAACCCTGTGAACGCCCATGAATTTTCTCAAAATTTCAGATTTGGGGACCCATGGTAAAAGCCCTATCCATAATCTCTCGATTCATGCCAGTTTCATCGAAATCGGTCGATAAACAACGGAGTTATAAGAAGTCCAAAAGTACCCCCCATTTTGACATTTTTGCCCCCCTGTATCCACAAATTTCAAAATTTTGAAAATTTATTTTTGTAAAAATGCAGTTCACGTCACGGCAAATCGATTGCCGTTTGTTGCGATGAAATCGGACGAGTAGTTCTCGAGATCTCAGGGGAGGGGGGGGGGCGAATCCGCCCCTCCTGCCGGGAATCGGCCATACCGTCTAGCCCTCCGGGAATAGGGTTAATGTACAACATTGTCTCTTACATCTTGAGCCTTTCCTGGAATGAAATCACAGCTCCAATACAAAAAAATACGATTTCGCAACGGTGTAAAGCTTAAGTACTCCAGCAGCTTTTCCTGAATTCGATAACAGCTCTACCTTTCTCAGGCCAAGAACCGACGCTTCATCAAAAGCAGAAGACATCTTCTTCATCATTGCTGCTGATTTCCCTGCGTGCTGTCTTCCCAGCCCTCTTCCCACCAGCCTTCGTCTTCTTCTCTTCATGCTTGCCCTTGTCAAGACTGAGCTGCTTCGATGCTTGTTTGCAGTCCTTTCGACTCTCTTCTAGCTCTATCGCTCTCTTTTCTAGAGTGTCAGTCAGAATTGCGGCCTTTCGATTTCGACCCGCGCGGCTGTTTTTTCTTGGACCTGCCATGGGTAGCGGCCGAATCGCTTCAGGGGTGAGCTGCTTCGAGGCGATCCCCGATAGACGAGACTGTTCGATCTCCGATGGACCAGGCTTGTCGGTCCCCAATGTATCAGCCTCTGCAGGAATGATGCATGATATATATCATCCATGATGCATGGATATAATGATGTATTTTCAATGTAACATTCAGAGAAAGACAAATTAAACTATATATAGTTGTCCCATACTTCCCCCGGAAATATCCAAATGAAGTCAAACTAGAATTATTTAATCAATAAAATAATCAATAAATGAAGTAATAAAACATCTTAATAAATCCGCTGTGAAGGTGAAACATCTACGGTAAGACCACGGTGACTAGCCGCCAAGAATGTAACCACATATTAAAATTAAAATTACAAAGCAGTACCTAAAAGATAAATCAGGGACTGGTGACAATAATACCGTAAGTATGATTTTTGAATGGTATTGATACTGAATTTGGGAACAAAATTGCATGTTGATTAATTGGACGGGGTATGTTTCCATAGCCTCCGCTCTCAGTGGTTACATTTATGCCAAGTGCATTAATATTTTACATAAATGTAGGTTTAATGGTCTGGCCATAGGGGTCAATTGTAACACTGTTACATTTGATCCCAGCAAAAATGTTACAATTGTCCCCGTCACGCCACGCCATCTTTGAGACAAAAATGACGCAAAACAAGGCGGCGTGGGCGGCAACTGATGCACTCATTGTTTGACCAGGTACCCCCACCCACCCCACACAAATTCTTCAACCCGTGTCTAGTAAGAATCGTGAATGAGCTGATCATATTAAAAAATAAACAAAGTTACACTACAAATACACTACAAATACACTCTAAAAAACACAATTGTGAACAGCACAATCCACTCACCCGCCGCATCGGCCTGAAACCCCGTGAGGAAAAGGAACAGCTTACAGCGCATGTCCAGTAGCGACTCCAGCGTCTTCCATCTGCGAGTTTCGAAGTAAAAGCTTCTGTTACAATTGCCCCGTGTTACATTTGACCCCGGTCTCCCCTACCTAATGAATTTCTCCAAAATTTAAGCATGAGAAACCGTCACAAGAACCACTAAGACCGACAAAATTTACATGGATGGGCGTATGTCGCGAAAATGAAGAAACCCTAAAATTAGTTCCCGTTAATTTCTTTCTGCGTACGGCAGCGGCGCCCGTCGACAGCCTCATGCAGTGGGCTATGATAAAACATACATAGGATGTAAATTTATTACATATTACCTAAAACTAAAAATGAGAACAGTTTCGAGCTCTAGTCGTCACAAGCTTTCCAACGGTCTGCTTATTTTTATCGTGCGACCAACCGTTCGTGAGTTATAGGGGTAGGCGGTGAACCGCACCCCCCAGTCGGGCGTGATCGTCGCCGACCGACGGTCGTTCGCGGGTTAAACCACACTAGCCCTATGTTTTGACCCCCACCAGTACAAAAAAGGGCCCTGTACTTTGCCCCAGATGGCATCATTGACCTCAGTGTGCGGTTTTCGGGTCTCATATGTACCAAGAACATTCTTACAGAAGCGGAGCCAAATCTGTTGGAGGATGTCGTAGATGCACAGCTCGGAAGACGAACGTGGGCTAGGTAACAATGTACTGCTACATAATGCATATGATAACCGCATGCGACGCAAAGGAAAGGGTATCGCACAATAACATCATTTAACATAGTGTAATTTCTTCACAAACGGGCCCCAGTAACTATGCACGAATTTATCGAGATTTGTTTTACCACGTCTTTTTAATGGAATACGTTAGTCATGAAGTCAACTCCCGCAAAACTCGGAGGGACGATCCCAGTCTGGCTAACCCAATGACACATGTCACTACGTTGCTGCATTTCTTAACTGGCTGTATTCTTTGCGACGCTAGGAACACCTGAATGATTCACAAGTGCCCTTTTAGATGTTTTGGTGTCATTCCTGTGGTACATGTAGGTTAACCCGCGCAGTGGAAGGGGGTTTCGCACTAACGCGCACTGGAAAAGGGGGGGGGGGCACAAAAGTGCCGCTCCTCCGATCTCGAAAATGTAAAGAGCTCCCTCCGATCTCAAAAACGGAAAGAGCTAGAAACATGAAATTTTGAGGACAGGGTGGGACTATAACGATTTGCATTGTGCGCAGTTTTCATGATCCTAGGTTAATATCTTCAAGGCCAAATGGGGTTGAAAATGTCAACTCTGGACATTCTCTCGACTCGTACAGGCCATAGTGTACGACTTTTCGAATGAAACGGGAAAGGTGTTTGTTTGGACGTTAAAACGTGGAATACGACAATTTCCATTCATTTGGCGTCTTTGCTGAGGGTTCCGGGTTGAGATCATGTTAGGTTATTGACCTATGGCGTCATTTTTCATCTTTTGCAGATCAGATTTCGAGCAACACGGCATAGTTTGAGTGTAAATAGGGCGCTACACTTATCTTTTGGCGTATTTCCAGTATATATATATATATATATATATATATATATATATATATATATATATATATATATATATATATATATATATATATGTGTGTGTGTGTGTGTGTGTGTGTGTGTGTGTGTGTGTGTGTGTGTGTGTGTGTGTGAGCATCATTGTGCAAGATGTGTTTTAAGTAGCGTCTTTGAATGCATATTTCATACAAATAGGCATTTAGCAAAGCAAATCTGGGCCAGGTCTCAAGATATTTGGCTTTGACGTTTAATGACCTTGGCTTTAGCTGATCTTTGTTTATGTAAGTGTATCAGTGTGCGCACACGTGTTTTTATTAGGGTCTTTGAATGCATATTTCATACAAATCGACATGTTGCAAAGCAAATCTGGATCAGGTCACAAGCTGCTTTACCTTGACCTTGTATGACCTTGATCTTTATTGACCCTGACTCTTGGTATATCCATCACTTATGCCCAAATGACGTCACGTGATTGTGTTCAAACGGTAATCTTAGACTGAACGCTGGTTCTTTCACAAGGTTCCCATTTGTCAGCGACAACCGTCGTTTTCGTTATGTTTGCCTGACTTCAAATGCTTAAAATTTCAAAAATGTCCGGCCGATTTCCGATTTTTCTGCGTCAATCCACCAGTTATTCAACTGCCGTAAACGTCGCCAAGTAGCAGCAACCAGCTCCGATCCGTTCTCGAGATATTGAAGAAAAACAGGTGGGGGGAGCGCCCACCAGTGCGCGTGTTAACCCGCGCACGACCGTCGGTCCGTCCCGAACACCGGCGACTGGGGGGGGCAGTTGACTGCCCCCCCCTCTAACTCACGAACGGTTGGTCGCACGATAAAAATAAGCATACCGTTGGAAAGCCTGTGACGAGGAGAGCTCGAAACTGGTCTCATTTTTAGTTTTATATAATATGTAAGCAATTTACGCCCTATATATGTTTTCTCATAGCCGACTGCATGAGACCGAGAAATGACCTGAATCTCAATGGCTGTGACTAATAACGCATAGGTAAAGGTACCAGCGCACAAGTAGAGGTCCGCGGATGCCGATACACGTCTAATTTTTCTAGATTTGTTCAATATTTACGCCGAAACGTAGAGTTAAAGACACCGTAATTCTCCCGTCAGCAGTCAGTGTGCGCCGCTGCCGTATGCGGTACCAAATTGACGGGGACTAATTTTAGCGTTCCTTTATTTTCGCGAAAAAAGACGATCTGTGTCAATTTTATTGATCTTTGTGGTTCTTGTGATGGTTTCTCATGCTTAAATGTCGAAGAAATTCATCAGTTACCATTCTACACAATTGGCGGAGCTTTATTCGCGAGAGCCTGTTTATTTCCAAAAAATGCACTTTTTTAACTTTTTGAGGTTCATGGTATTACTTACGTGTGTGCAAGCCAGTTCTGCCGTTTTCTACCCATTCTGAGTAATTCATCGCTGATTTTGACGGTGGTACATTTTGGCTCACAACAGTAATTCGTGGCCTGACCTCAGGTCAACGGCCGGAAGTCATTGATACTTTTCCCAATGGCGGTAACCAGCTGTCTGCTTCACTCCACACTAAAAATGTTATGGAATATTCCGTCAATTCCCGAAAAAAAACGGCGATATGCCGTAAAAATGGACTTGACCTTAGGTCAATGACCTGGAAAATTCCGAAAATTCTGAGATAGCAGATTTGTTGCATCTATCACGATCACTAATCCCTGAAAGTATTATTGAGATATCTTGCTTTGCGAAAAAGTTAGAGGGCGCAAAACTTTTTTTGACATAGGTCTGTTTGACCTGACCTAGGTCAGGCACCTGACGTGACCTGAGGTCAAAATTTTGACACGAGGCGTAGCATTGATGAAGCAAAAGGTACACAAAGTTTCGTGGCTCTGTGTTTGTTGGTTCTCCCGCAATCCCAGAAAAACCTTAGGGGGGGCAGTCAACTGCCCCCCCAGTCGGGGACGGGTTAATACAGTCTTTCTTTACTCCCTGTTACGAATTCTGTGACCTGTGCAGTGTGTAGCGACCACGTCCCGAACAGGAACTGAGAATTTCCGAACAGGAGTGTCATCGGCACTTCTCCCTCGGTATGTAGCAAGAGGCGCACTGTCTTTCCTAACGTAAATTTGTTTTCATCGGCGGGTATCTAGACGAGGCTGTGCTCTTATAGGTGTTCCTGGCTTCACAAATCGTTAGCATCTGCAAAGTAATATGTGAGTGGTTACGAGGTTGGAGGCGGTTTCGTGAGATACAGGGACCTCTTCAAATGATGGCATTGTGAGATGTAAAGGGATACGAAACACTGCTATTCGCAGTTACAAGAGTATATATCTACATGCCCCGCCAAGACCAATGAACTTACATATGAAGCATTAAAACAACTGCATGAAAAATCAGTAACGATAAGAATAAGACAATGAACGAACGTACGGAATTGGCAAAGAATGGGCTGTAGACATATAGACTCCGCGTAATGACCAATATACTTAGTTATACAGTATTAGAACATTTGCAGGAAAAATCAGCAGTGGTTGAAATAAGAAACTGCCAAAACTGATCACATTTCTTTCATGTCCCATGTGATATATACATGCCTTTTACCACACATCTTTGGTTTCTAACCCGTGTTTATCTTCGGATCTAGGGATGGCACAGTTACCCCCCAGAATACCGTATGGTGGAATATCGAGTGCACAAATCTTGTAAACAAAGTGTCAGAAGTCAAAGCAGCGGCTGAATCTGTAGTGTTTAAGGAGACGTTCATGTTGGCTGGGTGCGCCGAGCTCCGAAAGGGGGAAGACGTGTAACATAGTCTGTGCACAAACATGGCTTGTGAACCCTCAAACCAAAAAAACAGTGTGCGACTCCGAAAGCAAAACCCGGATACTCACAGCTCGGAAAGGAACCTTACCTATATGTGTATACAAAGAAAGCAAGTATGCATATATGTGGGCATTCACTGTTCATGACTTAAGAACGCCGCACAGAAATTCACCCTGGGCGCACCCAAGGACACCAACTGTCTTTAGGTATTCAAATATTACTTTTTTATATCCCAGAAAAACAAGAAATCTCGGATTTCTGGTCCACGTTACCCTAACATTATCTACAAGAGATGATCTGATGACTAAATTTATGTGCATGCAAAGCTTATCGTCTACGAAGGGCAGTCGAATATAACAGTGCCGTTTTTTTTTATTTATCTTCCCTATCATATCATTTAATGTCATATCATAAAATGCATGGTTTCTTGGTGGCAGGACCGGCGTTGGGACTACTGGAGTCGAGCAGTTTATGTCGTACGCCTCACCCGATTTAACGGATATCCGTTTGCCACAAACAAACTCGCCATTTTGGAAAGACACCTTTCGCGCGACTGCAGGTCCGAGGAGACAAGAACCACACGTTTCATTGGCGCGACAACCACAGCCTTCTTTGCAGACATTGGGTGGGCCGAATCGTACAGTAAAATTATGGCGGCACAAACCATTTGACTCAAGTACATTTCCAACACTGATCTACCCAAGAAGCTACACCGAAAGATAAAGCAAAAAAACGATATTGTTATATTCGACCGCCCTTTGTAGATGATGACCCCTGCAGGCAGGTAAATCCAGTCATCAGGTCATCTCATGTAGATAATGTTAAGATAGCGTGGACCATTGGCCCGACCGAAATCTCTTCTGGTACGTTCGGCGCTGGAAATTCCACTCTAGCAGGCAGCAGACATGCCACACCTGTGTAAACGGTCTGTCGCGGAAAAAACGTGGCAAATAAAATCTCTCTGGATCGTGGATCCACGCGAACTGCGATCTCGCTGCGCCGCATAAACATCGCTGGATGAGCTCTGGGAACATGTTCGTTTTGGATGGCTTTGAAAATTCTCCGGCAATCTCTGTGATGCGATCATGTCTGCGGAGGCCGGTTACAGTTCTAGCTGTAAAATGTATGACCTGTATGCGATCGCGCTGTGTTTTAGTCGCCAAGCCCACACAGAAACACAGCATGATATATGCGAGAAGACATCGCCTAAATGATGAGATCGAGTGCCTCAGGGATGAAGTGGTGCAGAAACCTGCATGATGTTATGAATGATGCAAAACACTTCTTGACCACCCCCGAAATCTGGTGTTTCCATCTCAGGGCATGACCTAGGGCCACACCCAGAATTCTGATGGTCGCAGGAGGATGAATTTCCGTGCAGGAAATGTGGAAAGTGATGAGATAGCTCTTCTTTAACTCGCCCTTGGCAGTCCACCGCCCCCCCCCCCCCAGATCCTTCCAACATTGCGAAAGAATAAACAAATACAGCACCACGAAACTTTGGGTATCTTTTACTTAATCGTTTTTACATATTGTGTCAAAGTTTTGACTTCAGGTCGAGTCAGGTGTCTGGCCCAGGTCAGGTCAAGTGGACCTATGTCAAAAAGTCAAACGCTCTGTAACTTTTTCGGAAAACATGACATCACAATGCAATTTTCACGGATTAGAGGCCGTGACAGATGCAACAAATCTGCCATCACAGATTTTTCGAAATTTTCATCGTTCTTGACCTAAGGTCAAGACCATTTGCAAGACATGCCGTCGTTTTTTTCGGGAGCTGACTGGATTTTTCAAAACATTTTTAATGTGAGGTGATGCAAACAACAAGTTGCCGTCAATGGGCAAAGTATCACTGGCTTCCAGCCATTGACCTGAGGCGAGGTCACGAATAGCTGTTATGAGCCACAATGCACCGCGGTCAAAATTGACGATGAAGTAGTCAGAGGGGCTAAAAAAATGGCGGAAGTGGCTCGCACAGTTGTGATACCAGGAGCTTCAAAAAAATCCAAAAATTGCATATTTCGGAAATAAACAGACTGTCGTGAACAAAGCTCCGCCAATTCCGTACATTAATAACTGATGATTTTTTTCCAAAATTTTGGCACTAGAATCCATCACAAGGACCACTAGGAGCAATAAATATGACGTGGTAAGGCTTACGTTGCGGAAGTAAAGAAATGTTAAAATCAGTTCTCGTTAACTTCGCACCGCGTTCGCAAACAGTCGGCGCGAAAATTGCCGTGTCTGACTCAACGTTTCGGCGTATATATTTACCAAATTAGAGGAATTAGAATTGTGTCGGCATCTGTGAACTTTTACTTGCTCGTTGTTGCTTTTACTTAGACTTTATTAATTACAGCTCTTGACATCCAGGCCGTTTCTCGGTTTCATGCAGTCGGCTGCGAGTAATTATACATTGGACGTAAATAGTTTATATTTTTCCAAAAATAAAAATGAAACCAGTTTAGAGCTCTACTTGTCACGAGCTTTCCAACTGTGTGCTTATTTTTATCGTGCGACCAACCGTTCGTGAGTTACAAGGGAGCGGCCAACCGTCCCCCCCAATCGGGCGTGCTTGGTGCCCATTGCCAGTCGGGTGCGGGTTAATGCTGTTTTTTAGCCGATAATGATGATCTCTGTTTCACTGGCGTTCGTATTCAACGAGTTTAATTTATACCATTTCTGAAGAGCCTAAAGTGACTTCTTGTGACGAATCTTCAGGTTGGCCAGACTGTCATCAGTGGGGAGAGAGGAATCTACAATGTGAGTATCGTCAACAAGTGAAATCAGACGACCATGTGGAAGAAAGTTAGCTAAATCGTTTGTAAATAAACTGAACAGAACCAGACCGACAAGCGACCCTAAGGCAGTCCGTTTGAAACATCCAAAATTTTGTCTCCGTCTTTGAGCAGCTGCTTTGTTTGGTTTAAATAGCCCGCGAACCAATGTAGTGCAGTGCCGTGCCAGGAGACCTTGTTGAGGAGGACCTTATGATTGACACTGTCGAACGTCTTACTCAGATCAATCGCCGTTATCGACGAGACGAGACCACGATCTGTGTTGTTTGAAACCAAGGCGATGGCATCCAGCAAAGCGTCTTTCGTGGAATGAAAGGGGCGGCAGGCATACTGAGTGTCGGAAAGAACGTGATTTTGTCGTAGATATCTGATCAGCGTAGTGAAAATAATTTTCTCGGCGATTTTAGACGGAACTGGCAGAGGTGAGATTGTTCGAAAACTGCTAGGGTGGTTGCAGTCGCTGGACTTAAAGAAAGGATGGATAAAGATGGAAAACGCAAGCTGTTTTCCATCGCGTGGAAAATACGCCGGAGACCAGAGAGGCATTCACAATAAGCAACAAAATCGGACCCGACACTGGGAAGCATCGCCGCACAGCGATCACAAGTACACCGTCAAGTCCCACGGCCTTAGGACTAATCGTGCTGTGGATGGCCGATTACAGTTGTGGAAGTGTGACGGACAGCAAATGAAAACTGGCCGCACGCATTTTCGGGGGCCGCGCAGGCAACTGGTCAGTGACATCAACTGATTTGTCAGCAGCTATGCGGGATTCAGCACTAGAAAAGTATGCATTAGGTACGTTTGGCTCTGGAGAGCAATCACACCTACTGTGGCTGTCACAGGACGAGTTGAAGTACTTCATGGTCTCCCAGAAACAGTGGTAGTTTAAACAGTAGTTCGACGGCAGCTGCTGGCAGCTGAAGTTCTTGTGTTCTGATGAGGACGCTCCTGACACAATTCCGCCGCCGCCGGCAGATGGCGCGGTCAGCTTCAGCGCGGCACGCCAGCCAGTCGCCGCGAGCTGTACCCCTGGCGGCCATTAGCTGGTGTGGCTCAGGCACATCCTGTAACCACGGACAGCGCAGCCAGAGCGAGAGCGCACCTTACGATCGGGGCAGTGACGATCAACGAGCCCGTTCCTGAAGACGTCCCGGGTCGGAGCACGGAATAGGATTAAGGAAATCTTGCTTGCGCCCCTGCCATTACTCTTAACTTCGTTTCTCCTTCTCTGTCCCTTGGGGACAGAGGATAGAAACCACCCACAGAGAAGCATGGTTTCAAAATACAACGCGGCTTTTCCCTGTCATTCGAAACCGACGTCTTAAAAAGAAAAAAAATGCACTCGGTTTCCAGTTTCCCTCATGTGATCCGGGTATTGTCTCGTGGTTCCATAATTGGCGGCTGAGAGTCTCTTGGAAACCAATTACCCTCGCCAACAGCCAAGGAAAGTATCGCCTTGGAGTCCTTGGAGCAAAGGAGAGAGCATTGGCCAGAGAGCATTTCAACCTGGAGCCAAGACGAGGGAAAGGATGAGAATGCTGCGGCGAAACCCAACGAAGATCTGGCTACAGGGGCAGCCCTCTGCATCACGAAATACAAAACATGGTGACATTTGAGTTGGTAATGCGCCGTACAGATGGGCTGAAAATGTTCATTGTAGGAAATAGGTTATGAAAAGATGATGCCGATAGGATTTCGTCCATTCAGACAATATCTATGGATCTGTTGACGCCCGAGGCAGCCCTTGTGATAATTATTGGAGAACCATTGACAACATAAAAAAACGTCAAAGACTGAAGACGCTTAAGTTTTCAAAATGTACGTATCGTCCTAATTACAAAGCACAGGTGTGGCAAACCGAGATCTTTGCAGATAAAAGACATTTCCTTTTCTCCTTTCCCGTCATTTTTTTGTTTTGTTTTTGTTTTTGGGTGAATGTCGACAGACAAAACATAGCCCAACGCCTAGATTCCATCAGATTATTTATAGAACTGGTCGGCAATGTTTAAGCTGCCTGCACAGGAGGGCTTCCTCTGCTTGACAGCCTTGCGAGATCTAGCTTTAATCATCTATTGATGCAAATCGTGCACGTAGGCAGATGATCGTTCCTGAAGTGATACTGGTAGGATCAGAGTTCAAGTACGGGCGCCAAAAACTGCCGCATTATTACTTTGACGACTACTAATCACCGCTGCCCAGGATTTATGAGTGGCCGCCGAGTTGAGATGTGGCCAATAAACAGCTCAAGTGGCTCAGGTGACGGCGTGGGTGGCACTGGCATTGACCCCAGCGTTCGCTGATCGCCATGCTATTAGCGGCGCGCTGATTTTCGACATACAGTAGCTCCCCAGATTGCATTACTAGCGCCGCCAAGAGCACTACCCAGCCTAAATGTGTGAGAACGTCGTTCTGATCGTGTGAGTCATGAAGCACGATCAGTTCGCTCGCATGGGCAAGGTCAAGTGAGTGAGTCAGTAGCAACGAGATACACCCAAAACTGCATGAGAAAATACGTTGAAAGTTTGTGCTGGGTTCTCGTTTTTCAAAGCTACCCTAGCTCGGACCAAAATGATGTTTTGAGGAGTGGTGGGGCCTGCTACCCTACTGTATGCGTGTCTACAGCAAACGTCTCTTACTGTGTTTACCCCGTACAGTTGCCTTAGGATCACGCTGCATACTTGCCTGGCTCACGGGACATTGCGATCACGAGCGGACCATATTGTGCTGGACAAAGTATATCGAGAAAGCGCGACGCTTCTGATGATCGAAGGCATAGACAGCCATGACAAGACGCTTGGACAGCATACTGTCTGGGACATGCTTAAAAGGCTAAAGAAACGGCAACTTCTAGTTGGACACCCTCCCCCCCCCTCAAAACACACTACGCGCAGCACGACTCAGAAGCGTTGGATGAGTAAGACGTCATTGCGAGACTGACTTTTAATCCTGACGATACTAGCCTCATCGTTCGGCTTTGTCCTCGGGTCGAGCTGTTGGAAGTTCCGTCTGTCATTATTCGCAAATTTGATGTCTGAAGCATCCTCCGGTAACAAACCAATACATCACTGACGATGGCACCCTGCGCTTTACATCACCGTCCGGAGCGCAAAGTCGGGTCGTTGCAGTTCATTGGCGCGTTCACAAATAGGTATGGTATCGCTGATAGGCGAGCGTGGCGACGGGCGGAGGCCTCGGCGGCGCACGAGGGAGCCTTGAATGCCCCGACGTCAGTCTTTCAATCAGGCCGCCAGCGCCCAGTGACGTCAATGGGCACCCGTATGCGTGGTGAGCTCGCGACCTACGCTGCGAAGTGTGCTACCGAACGATCCCGAAGTGGTGAACCAGCATGCCGAATAGGTCCGACCGATTGCCATTTTGGCATAGGTTGATATACCAACAGTGGCGGACCAAACACACGTGTGCCGATTTATTGCAAGCGGGTTGTCACATCCTTCGTGCTGAAGTTATGCCATTTGCATCATTCCTTGTGAGTTGCCGTCTATGTCCGATGTTAAGATTATCCTTGATTTTCCGTAACGGTTGTTGGTTTTTGCTGATGGATGTAAGAGGCATCTAGAGCCCTCCTGGAGCATGCTTGTTTGTCGTGATGAAAGTCATTTAAGACGGGTTCCAAAGAACATACCTACTCATGTCGCACCTTGATGCGTTTCTCAATGACTGGCAATGGCTTATGGGAAAACGTCTCCCACTGAAGCTGTTTATCTGTTCTGTGTGAATGCTGCATTTGATAACGAGAATGTTATACGTCATTGATGATGGTCCATGACCATGTCTGCTTTCGGAGATACAGAAAGAAAAGGAAGTACAGTTTGGGTAGACAGAGACAAAATTGTTGGTATTTTTATTGTTTCTCAAGTGCACTTTCCCATGTCGACACGGATAAAAACCCAACAAACTTGCATTTTATCAAAGTTTTGGTGATAACGCCGTCAGAGAACACTTAAAAGGATAACGATTCATAATGTTGACATCGTAACAATGCCTTGCACCGCAAAAAAAGCTGCCTTGGAAACTATTGACCAGAATCACCTGCCGAGGACACAGAAGAAAATGTTTGTTGGCCATTTTCAACAGTCGTCAAAACTTAAGCGGATGTCCATTTTCCGGCCTTCGCAATTTCTAGGGACAGCGTCCTGCCATGTTTGACGCTTCTTACCAGCAACCTTTATAGCCGCTTGACTCAGACATGGCAAGGCCACTGAAGATTCAGGAAATTGTTTCCATGCAACGCCGCGTGAAATCATCGTATGAGAGAGGCAGGTAAGGGGCCGCACAGTATGATGCCGGCGTGGCAGGCGTTGAACTCGAGAGCGTACCCAAATCGCATGAGGTCCGCTGTAGTCACACTCCAGCGCGATTTCTGGCTCACAGTAGTTAACCAAGCGAACGAGTTCTGGGCGGGACGACCGCGAGTTTGCACTTCGGCTCGCAAAACGGATTAGAGCATTCCGTGAGCGTGGTGGCGAAGGTGACAGATGACTTCAATCGCTGCTACGTCTCTGCTTGTCCCCCACCAAGACCTACCAGTGTGGCGACCTCCGCCTGCAGAACGTTCCCGAGTTTTCAGTGGGTGTGGACGACATGCCACTAACTTCATGGGATCCCGAAAGTTCGTTCTTGGCGGCACACGTACGCGAATCAAAGAAGAGCAATGTTTACGCCGGACACACATTCACGTTCCGACGTTTGTGTGTCCTTTCATATCAGACATTCTGAAACGTTTTCCTGCAAGCCGGCATCAAGATCGTTCAACGTAGATAAATGGGAAATGTTTATCCATAAAAGCTTAACTCTCGCCAGTTTGTTATATACCCGTATATACATTATATATATATATATATATATATATATATATATATGAAATTTGGCCACCTTCAACAGTACAGCTGGGTACCCATGTACATCCCCAACCATTTCCTCACCTGACGTGATACGGCAATGAAACAAAAAAAATGAGCGTATAGCCTGGTTCTTAGTCAATACGATTATATCCCGTTAAATCCTTTTAAGGTTGTACCAGACTTCCAGCTGTTTGCGCGATAGTTAAACTAGTGATGACCTCGCTCGTGTCAGGCCTTATCGCAAGTTCCATTTTACCTAACTCTAATCTAACTTGAAGAAATATTCTAAGTCCACAATTGTCACTCAATCACCGACCAGCCACAACCATCACCACTCACAGCACACCGTAAACCTTCAATCACAAGTGCAAAAGTAGAGATAGCTCTGGGCTTGCAATCTGTTCACGTTTTATATCTCTTACAAACGGAAACAGCCAAGATCCAGGCCAGAATGGCGTGACGGAGAGCCAATGAGAAGTGACTATGCACTCTATCAGGGGACGTGAAGCGATGGCGTGAGAGGCGGAAATCATCGGTCGGACTAATCAGAAAACGTGACAGTTTCGCAATCGCGGAAAACGTTTCGTCTGAAAGTCCGATGGCTGCTACTCTGGATGAGTTTTTTTACGGAAAACGTCGTTCGACATTGCCAGAACGAAGTGCCAAAAAACTAAACAATTCCATTGTTTAAGGTGGGGACAAAACAGAAGTCTTTATCCGGAGCAACGAACTCAGCCTTAGACAGCTGAACGACATGACGGCTTCAGTGGTAAAGATACTGTTAGAAGCTATCAAGAGCTTGGTTTGAAACCATTTTAGAACTGAAAATATTTCAGGGCTATGATATGAATTTTGTTATAAAGGCATGGAACAGTCTTACAGCCGCCATCAAAGGTCATGTTAATGGATTCCGGTTTCCTTCTGTTCCTTTGCGCCGCAGAAGACAGTAATTCGTCTCTAACACACCCAGGCTGACTTCCAATAATCTGACTAGGGTATTTTGTACCCTGAGGTTTATAAGATCATACTAGAGACTAAATCTCCGCAAAACTGCGTTGAAACTTCGTGCTGTGATCTGGCGACCCAGTTCGCCGATAAAATCCAAAAACGCCGCTCCTAGTGCGCCGGTGGTCTCGACGGCCAGGGGCTCGAATCGGTATTGTGAACTGATCTCCACGTAATGACGGCGTTTTCGAGCCTCGGCCGAGCGGGCTGCGGCACCGGGCTCAAGTGCCGACGCACTGACTGTCGTTCCAGCAAAGGTATCTACACAGGTAGTGTCCCACGTAAGACATTTTCCTCTGCTGTGCGGAAACAGCGTCAGCCCATCTCGCCGTTTACCGTCGCCATGGTCAAGACCAGCCGGCTCCAGGATGGCAGGAATGCCGGCACTCGCCGGACCGCGCCTCACTACGTCACTGAGGTGAGCGTGACGTGGGCGACGGCATGCGCTCTCGACATTTGACAGTCCATGGTGTCCGAGCCGATCAACGGCGTGATGGAAGAAGCAGCAGCGATGGGGTTCGCAAATGGCAACGCCCAGGCGAAGAGCCAGTGCCACACGGACCACGTCGTCGTCTAGGTGCAGTCCGAGGCTGTGGACTGGGACAGTGTTCAGCCAGGCGGCGGTGTGCGGCTGAGCGGCGGCGGGGAGACGTGCCTGGTGCACCTGGTTGACAGTATTCGACAGACGATGATAGGTGGCAGTGGTGCTTATAGTGTCCCACGCGCGCTGGCTGCTAGAAAAAGCTGGATCTGGCAACTTAGTCACTCCCGGCAGCTCCGAAAAGCGCCTGACTGCCAACTGCAGCGAGGACGGCGGGCCACTCTCCGCGAGGCCAGGGAAAATGGCATGGACCAAAGGGAGGGCTGCGTGCATAGAGGCCACAATGCACGGTAACGCGAGCTGTTCCACAGAACGCACTTCTACACCTCCAAGTCGGAGTGGCAGCGTTGCCTGCTCCCACGCCTGACCGCTGACATCCACGTTTGAGTTCACCACCAGTACCTTACGGGTCATCTTGTCGATAGCTCGAAGGGATCCAGGCTCCTTATATAGGGGTGCTGAGCGAAGGATGTATGACAGATGTGAGGCAGCCACGTGGTGCGTGAGGAAGAAAATGCAGTGTGGATATTCAGCTCTTGGAGGCGGCTGCAGAGGCGCGAGACGGTCTCAGAAGCATGCTCGGCAGCGGTGGCCAGTCCATGGTCACGCAAAGGTGAGCCAAGTAGCGTCAAGGCATCTAGCTGTGTCTCCACCCCGTCAGGCATGGCAGCACGTATTGCCTGAAGAGCTGAATCGCGCAGAGTCGATGACGGGGGGCCGATGAAAGCCATCTCGCACTTCGCAACATTCACCTCGAGGCCGAGTCTGGGAATGGCTACTGCGAGCGAACGAAGGTCAGCGATATCCACAGGACCAGCAATCGTGGAATCACCAAGATACTAGACATTTAGTTCTGACCGGATTGTCCGGGCACAGGAATCCACAACTACCGCAAACGCGGCAGGACCAAGAGGATAACCTTGCTGCACGTCGCTACTGGACATGATCGTCTGGCCACCAATATGAAGCGGAGACGGCGCGCAGTAGGCCTGCCTCGCCATGGCATACAACTCTGGACAGCGCCTTTGGAGCTCTGAAAGCATGAAATCTCGGCGGATGGTGTTAAAGACATTTTTCATATCCATCTTCAGTAACACGTCTGGGCAAGAAGAGTTGATCAGAGTGGAAGCGAAGTATTCGCGGGTGACATGAATTGCGGCCTCGCAGCCCAGCGATGTACCAACCCCAAGTTTGAAAGGGCGGAGTTCAGCTCCAAAAACGTTTGCAATGTGACGCACGCCTATGCACTCAGGCAAACGGCGGTAGACGTTGCCGACCGCGACTGGACGCAAGCCAGTCTTTTTTCCTCAGCGCACACAGCGACGCGCCGTAGATGGTGTCTCGGGCACACTCAGGGGCGCGACCAGTCAGGACCGTGTTTGCCAGAGCCGTGAGAGAGGAGAGGAGGAGGCGGCCGGACTCAGCAGCCTCTCTGGACAGCAGCTGGCGGGGATGAATGGGCCAAATTCCGTCCAAACCAGCGGCCGAGCCCGGAGGCATCGCAAAAGTGGCGTTCAATACTTGGTCTTCGGAAACGGTCTGTGATGGCGGGTCCCAATCCCTGGGCGGCAGTGGGAGCTCTTCGTCAGTTGATGTAGGTGGATGCTTTGATTGCAGGGTGGCAATCACCTCTTTTTCAGGGTCGGCTAATGGGTCATTTGATGTTAAAATCTGAAGGGCCGCGCGGATGTCGCCATCCGCACACTTAGCGCGCACTCGGCGAGCAATCGAGTTGTTGGTGTTGGTGTGTGAGGAGGCGGCATCACCAGGTGGTTTCTGAGAGACCTGGGCCTTTGCGTCACGCCCTGGCCATTCACACTGCTCGCATTGCGACTGCGAGTCTGGTCCCTCTGAGTGAGCGATTTGCCGCCGGCTATGTGCGGCAGCGGAAAGGCAGAGACGCTCGCCCCCTGACGTGTCTGGGGCACACAAGGCGGCGAAGGCAAAAGTCATAAACTTCCACCATGTGTGTGGCGTCAGGTGGAAAAGAGCTTCATCCAGCTGTCGCTCCAGAGAGTCGGCGACTAAGGCGCGCAATGATTTCGGGGTCCGGGCGAGCACTGGTCCTAGATCGGAGCCTGGCCAGGCCCGCGGCGATGTCCGACATGGGGACGTCCGATTGGTTGGTGCCGGCCGGCGTGGAGACGTCCCATTGGTTGGTGCTGGACAGCAAAGGGGCGGCAGGGACATGGTCTAGACAGGCGGGCAGTGCCAAATAGGGATGGTAAGGGCCTGTGCAAGAGTGAGCTTGGCGCAGGAGGTGTGCCAACGGTAGCCGCACGAGCTGCAGACGATGGCAGTCTTTCGGGCGCTCAAGCTGTCGCAGGCGGCACATGTCAGTGAATCATCTGCCACGTGCGCTCGAAACTCGGCGTCCCCCCGCCGCCACGACACGTGAAACTTGTGGGGCACTGTCCCGCGGTCGGCCCCTGGGACGAACGTTCATTCCTCTTTATGCATGTGCCCTTGCATAAATGTTTTTTTTTCACCTGGACTGAGAGCTGAGGCAAGGATATCAATTTCAGCAGAGCCGCAATCACTTCGTCACGGGTTTTTCAGGATATTTTTTGGCATGTTTCTTGAAACAATCATCTTTTGGAATTCACGCAGGGATATCAATTTCAGCAGAGCTGCTATCACTTCGTCACAAGTTTCCCAGGATATTTTTTTGCGTATTCCTTAAAACAATTATCCTTTGGAATTCACGCAGACAACACTGGTTTACCTGTCGTCCAGTTTACGGAGGACCGTCACTTAATCTCAAGGCAAACAATATCTAATTTCAGCAGAACAATTTTCAAACTTATTCACAACATTTACAAACACTACAAACCCCAAGATTCAAAACTGCGGCCAAACAAATCGGGAGCTCCTCAAAACACGTCCGCTCCAGTCAGCTGCTCAATAGCTGACCTTTAACTATTGATTACTGACTACTAACATTCACCACTGACTATTCATACATCAAGCGCACGCGCGGCTCGGAGCCTAGGATCCACCTAGTAAAAAACCTGGCATATTTCTTAGTCGAAGCAGCCGTGATTTCAGATTGCCTTGGCCACCCTGGGACAGTGACTCGAAATGGGTATTCTCTCAGAAGAAAATGAACAGAACATCGCATAGCGTTCTTTGTGTGCTTAAGAAGAACATGGGTGTACCGTTCATGGACAAAAAGCAAAACGGCTATTCTCCATGTTTTTCATCTTTTGTGTCGAACGTAAAAACAAACAAACAAACCAGATGCCCAAAGCAAAATGCGAAATAAAATCAACTGCATTTCGAAACGGGGTCTGTCGTGCACAGTAACGTTCAGCACGTTACCGTCATTTACGGCGATCCGCGCCCGAGAGTCCAAAACTAACCAAAGATTCAAAACTTCAGACTGCGTCAAAGCCAATACTACTGGAAACCGGACAGTTCAGTGTTCATAAACCTTGCTTAACGAAATAAGCGGCAAGCGCTAGTCTCGTGTGCAAGCCCTAGTCTTAGCCCTAAATAGTGTATAAATCTGACTAGTGTCTTTCTATCGGGAAATCTTCGCCCTACCCTGTGCCCAGACGGATTAACGGATCGGCACGTGCCGCATAACGTTAGAAAGTTATCACCCGCCAATTTTCGTCGTGCTGCGACCCGTCGTTGGCGCGTACTGCGCGCTTCAAGGGCGAATTTTAGCCCATAGGGATAACACGTAAAACGGAAACACAGACAGAGACAGCGTTAGAGACCGTTCCGGTTCCGACGAGTTTTCTCGGCAACCACGGGTCAGATCACCTCGGGAGGGGCCAGAAACGGGAACAGAGTAGTGACCTCCGGGAACGAATTTTGATATTTTCGTGTTGTGTAGTCGATGCCGACCACCGATTCCAAATCCGTTGCCAGAACTACAACCATTTCAAAGGAAATTGCTCTATTCAGTCCTCAACGTGGCGTCCGACTGAAATGGCCTGTGATTGGTTGTGACGTCACTAAACCCCCAGCGGCCGGCCGGTCCGGCGGGGACACGACGTTTCACACGGCGGGAAGTCTCCCTGGGTTTTTGGTCTGCAGTTCCTGAGCCCTTTACGATAAAGCTATGATACCTGATGTTTGTTCTCAATGCCCTTTTAATATACGTTGGCATAAAAATACGATCCCAATGCATTAAGTGGCGTCACTAGAAAGAGGTGTGGACGGCAGTACGCGGGTGGGTCAAGCCAGGATCCTCTTTCACGTCATCCTGCACTGTAGGCTGCACCACGAGTGAGCGATCTGACCGACCCAGAAGTTCACCGGGCGCCCAATATTACGACCCCAAAGGTCAGACTGCTTGGAAACCGATGTGATGGGAAACCGGGCAGTTCAGTAGTGTTTATGCACCTTGCTTGACGAAGTAAGCGATGAGCCCTGGTCTTTGTGCTGTCTGAGTAATATGTGTCTATTTGTCTTTCTGTGTTTCTGTTGACAAAAAAGTACTCCGACAAGGGCCCAAACGTGTTGACGGCTCGGCACGTGCTGGACACCGTTCGGAAGGTCTCGTGCTCTGCCTTTCGTCGCGCTGCGGTCTGCGGTTGGGGTGTGGTGTACACTTCAAGGAGGACTTGTTGCCCACAGGGGTAAGAAGTTAAAGGGAGTGTGTCTGATTTGTTCGCTTTTTAAAAAAAAGACATTCCAGCGGATTCTCGATCCTAGCTGTGATTTGTGACAGCAATGAAAAGTTCATTTGGGGCTTCGAACAACGAAAATTCACTCACATAGTTTTAATTTTTCAGTCTGCGATATCGATACTTGTACGGGTGCGAATACAGCACAAGAGGCGGCAGCACAAGCAACCAATTAGCGGGCTGGAAACTATTAGTACGTGTTACAAAGATATGTGCATTCGAGAAAAAACAAGATCGCAGAATGCCCACAGGCTAATATAGTAATCTTGGGTTACAAATGGTTCCTGGCGCTCTCAACCAGGAGCGTAGCTTTGTGTACCTTTGGTATGGAGCTTTCCGTATCAAATGGAATTAGTGGTATGGAATTCCATAACAATTTCTTGACTCGTTCATGTGTTTTTATTATTTATAAAATGAAGTACTGCAGATGCGTGATCAATGCCAAATTCCAGGGTTTGAGTAATTCACTTTCCCATACCGAAATTTGTTCCAGTTCTATACCCATGTTCTCCATGGCCTTGTTTGCGGGAAATCTGATTCCTTCTCATTTCTTCACTTTAGGCAGGGGCGTAATTTTGCATAATACGATGTAGAATGGGGCTGAGAAAGGAAAAATGGTTAAACGAGCCACAAAATACACAAACGCATTACACACAAAAGTGGATTCTGCCCGGATCTGACCCACTTTCTTTTCCAAGTGGGGCTTGAGCCAAAGCCAGGAGGCTCGAACCCTCCCCAAACTGAATATGAAGCTACACCCTGGGCTCTAGGCGTTACTTGGGTGTGATATTTTCAATGCAAGTTGATCCAAATTTGAGTTGATTGTTGAATTTGCAAGTTGAATCCAAGTTGATTCAAAGCATGGCAGATCCACGTTCAAGACAAGATGTGCGACTGCCGTGTCGGCTTCAGTGTGGCAGTTCCTCACCTGAGTGAGATTGGTTATTCCTTTCTCCGATACAGTTAACTCCTTTATTGAACATATTTTTTTCTTACACCAGTCAACTAGATAGATATGTACTGATTTTTTACACCAGTCTGTACAATCAAATAATAATTAGTGTAATGTTTGTGAGTAGAGGCGGCAGATCGTATTTAATCATGGAGGAGCAAAGCGAAATTTAAAGGCCCCTTGATCTTGAGAGTCCCCCTTTCCTACGAAGGGCCCTCATCCCCCCAAAAAAGTCCGTGTTTCACTTAATGAGAGTCGTGTTTCGCCCGACCGGGCGGGAGAAGTCCATGATCCAGTCGTGCGTTGTGTGAACTGGCATTCAACCGCTAAACCCGGTAGGTGCGGCACAGCTTGGTCCCACCGTGAACTTCTGACGTCCACAGCTGGTCGGAAGCCGAGGCAACTGGCGCGGTGGCAACGGAATCAAAGTCTTATTATCTTACGACTTGATACAAAAATTAAGACAACCCTTGCATCAACTAAACACGTAACGCGATGTTCTTGCGTTAATATATAGCGACATATAACATAATGATGTGTTTTTATGCCAACACTGTACTGACTGGGCCCTAAGAGCCACTGTGTGGAGGAGCCTTCACGAACCAATACAATGTTAAACATGAAGGATAACGCAAACAAATCAGTTTCCGCACAACACGACAATAACTTTACTATCTCTAGCCCGAAAGCACCCTTCATCTTACTCTCAACTGTCTGCTTCCAGCTCTGAGCGAGAGTTCTCCCTTGTGGATGCGTCAGGATGCTCTCGGCACAGGGTCGCCAGACGGCCGTCAGAGGAGTGCAGTTCGGCTAGGCGTAGTCCCAGGTGAAGCCCGCCGGTCGGCGTCGCGTCCTTGGTCAGGAACGCAGCCGTCCCTCCCCCAGAGTCGTGTACTGATGAGGTGGGGCCGAGGTCATTGCTGTGATGAGAACATATAGCAGGGAGAGCGAACGTGGCGGACCGTTTCTGATGAGTTAGCGTCTGAAAATGGAAATAATGCACTGCTGAACGGAAACGATGATTCGATGACACAAACGGCTAAGGACGACGAGAAGCATCTTATACGGCGTATATATACATATATATGTATATATATATATATATTATACATTATATTATATTATGTATATACACGTCTGCATTATATATATATTTGTCCATATACTGTATGTATAACATATATATATATATATATATATATATATATATATATATATATAATGCAGACGTGGCAAATATAAATATAGTTCAACCATGCTCAGTACAGCTTTCGTAGTAAACAAAAAGAACAAAGGTCGCTATTCTCATTTTTTATTAGGTTACATTAATTCAGACGATTTGGGATTAAGTCTGTCATATGACGATGCAAACTCACCTTACGGGAGGTGGAAGACAGGTGCCGTTTTTGGCCGGATGCCGTTGGATAAACTCCCGTATTATGGTACGCGGATTCAGGCCGAGAGCCCGCTTCTGGTGCACGCTGAAAAGCATCAAATGCGAAAGGCGCTTCTGCGACACGGTGGACAGCAGATAGGTCCTGACGCGTCACAGCGCCGAGAACGTCCGTTCAACAGCTGCAACAGAGACTGGCACCGTGAGAATCAGCCGACAAAGTTGGCATAACTCGCTCAATATGTTCCTGACAATATCTCCCTGGGCGTGCAGAATGCTATACAGCTCAGCCACGGTTGCCACACCAGGTGATACGATGCCACTCTTTTTATGACTTTGACCAGGACAGAGGTCATGACAGGTTCTATATCGACCAAGTCTGGGCTAGAGATGCCCTGTTTCGCATGCATACCAAACTGGTCTTCCAGACTGTCTGCTGATGGTGTGTCCCCTGTGTCGGCGTGTTCCCCACTCAACAAAATCTGCTCAAAAGCACTGAGACGCTTGAGCCTAGGCTGGTCGAAACGTCGTTTCAGTTCACCTGACACCAAATCCACCACATCGAACAACTGCTTTTGAAGCAACGACTCAGGGTCAGGGTCTGCATCAAGCACCCCAGCATCAGGATGGGTGAAGTCCTCTATCTTCTTTGGAGGCCGCCTCACTCTCGGTGCTTTGGCGTGTACAGACGCCGCACTGGAGTCTGGTAGTTCATACATGCCCATAAAGCTTTCGTGTGGCTTCAGCTCCTCATCCAGATATCTCAGACAGAGAGCTGCTCGGTCGTGGAGATGTTGGTGGTATCATCGGCTATGATGGAGAAAAATCTGCTCTTTCGGACTTCTTCCATAAGGTCCTTTTGCACCATGTGGGCCATGATCTCAAGTATCTCATCTTGGCAGTCATGTGACAAGTTTGTTTTCTCGGAGTTCAGCGGCTGCAGTCAGCGTGACCGGTCGTGCGTCCGATCGCTTCGCGCCCCGGACGCCTACACGGCACCAGACGCGCGCGGGCGGGCGACCGCGAGCGGCAAGTGCGGGGAGAGCACTTTCTCGCGCTCTGAATGATATGTAAACATTTGTCTATAGACCCGATGTCCAGGGTCTAGTGACTGTGGTGGTGAGGTGCCTGCAGTCGCTCTACCATAAGAAGCGACTGGCTTCAGCCACTCCATCTACTATGCCGGCGTCTCATGAAAAAAAAACTCCAGTGGACCGGCGACAGCGCGACCATCCCTACAGAAGAAAAGTCAGTATCGGACATCGTCCGAAACAATGATGGAGGTAAGCCGCCACATGACCGAGACGGAAGCCGAGAAAAACGTGACCGCTCCGAATCAGGGGAGTCTGTACCGGTAAGCAAACGGGACGCTGCGAGCCGTGAGGACGTGTCTCCGCGGCTGCCGGCTCAGATAAACCGCGATTTAAAGAGCTTTATGGCACGGGCCATGGAGCACCTTGAGGAAAATATCTCCAAAAGCATCTTAAAGATTTGCATGAGTTCAAGGTAGCCATCGAAACGAAACTTGAGACCCTGTCCCGTCGAATCCGAGACCACGAAGAACACGTCGAAAATAGGGACCTTCAGTTAGAAGAAATGCTAAAAAAAAACCTCCAGGATGCAAAAGACGAAGTAAAGCAACTGAAAGATAGGGTTGAGGACGCAGAAATGAATACGCGACTCCCCTGTATCATCCTCTCCGGGAAAGCCATGGCGCCACGCCGTGCCGCCCAGTCGCCGCCGGCCCCGCCCAGAGGTGGTCGTCGGAGTCCGGCCCAGGGCGGCTCGGACCGAGAGGACATCCTAGAACTAGAACCTAGAACTCGTGACCTCGACTCTGAACCAGTGTCTCGACGGCCTCAAGCTGGAGGCCAGTGACGTTGATAGAGCGCACCGTTTTCCAGGACCCAACAACAAGGTAATGGTCAGATTCGTCAGGTCAGGACAAGGGAGCTCTCGAGACCATATTATGTGGAGAAGGATGGAGCTGAGAGGCAAAGATCTTTTCGCTAATGAAAGCCTGACACGTCGCCGAGGTCAGATTTTTCGCAGTCTTCTGCAGTAAAAGAAGGCTGGGAAAATTTACACAGTTTTTTCTCGCGGCGGGCATGTCTTCTTTAAGCCAGAGCAGCATGCGGTCAGTGTCCGAGTACACTCGATGTGTAAACTGCGGGAACTGGGAATCGCGATGACCCGTTAATCTTCTTCCTGAGAGACGTGTAAATGATATGTTACATACGGCGATGTTGTTTCCCATGTGTGTGTTCTTTTCGATTTTGTCGTGCTTTACCCCACTATGTATGTACTGGATGCGCCCTTGTTGATGGCTCGTTTCAGCCGAGCGGGGACAGGTGTACTCGGGTGCAGGTCGGTGAACTTTGGCAGATTGTTGTGGTCCCGTGTTTCTTTTCTTGTCGTTTTTGGCCTGCAGGTCCGAATAACGCTATCATACTTGGTTGGGCAATCTATTTGGCCATCCATACTCTCCCGGCTGTTTTCCCTAGACAGATCTGGAAATGGATGATGTGATGTCTGGCGTGAAAATATGTTGTACGAACTGCCGAGGGCTGGCCGATCTTAAAAAGACGAGATGTGTTCCATTTTTTGCGAGAGGCCAATCTTCACCTTTGCTTTACACAAGAATTAAACTGTCGAAAGGGGAAAAAAACTCGTTTAGGAATAGCTGGGAAAATTATATTATCATTGCACCATGCACAGGGAACACAAGGGGTGTAGCAATTTTGATCAATAAGATACAGGCGGATTTCTCTGACACAATACTGGACGAGGAAAACGGTAGATACATTATAACAAAAGTGAGCTTGGAAAGGAAGCTTAAATTGTGATTGGTTAATATATATGGTCCAGACAGAGACAACCCGCATTTCTTCGCTGATATTAACAGACTGATTGGTGAATGTCAGAACAGAGAGCTGCTCCCAACAATGGTGGCAGGTGACCTTTGCTTGGTGCTTCCTCAAAGCAGGGTTACATTCAATTATGCCAAGGAAAATAATGTCAGGGCTAGACAGGAGGTTGCTAGGTTGATGGAAGACCAGGACCTAGTCGACATATATAGATCGAGAAACGAATGTGCGAAAAGATTCACCTGGCGAATTCAAAACCCTGTTGTTAAAAAGTCCGTCTGGATTTCTTCCTTACCTCGAACAGCTTAGAAGGTCGGATACTAGCTGCAGGCATTCGCGTTGGATACCGAACAGATCACTCGATGGTGACATTGGCCCTAAATGTAACAGACCAACCCCGAGGAAGGGGACTTTCAAATTTAACATCTCACTGTTTCGAGACACCCGGTATCTTGAGCAAATTAAGGCCACGATAGCTAAGACGGTAGCCCAGTATGTCATACCCCTGTACACGGAGACATTCTTAGCAGAAAGTAAACACGAAGTCCAGTTCACGATAATTGACTCCCTTTTTTCGAAGTTCTTATCATGAACTTGAGATCCGAAACCATCTCGTACGCTATTCATAGAAAACGATTACGACAGAGAAAAGAGCAATCCCTTGTGAAGGATGTAAATGAGATAGTCAACTTGATAAAAATTCTAACACGGCTTTGGCGGAGAAATTGAGAGAAAAGGAACAGGAGCTGGATGAATTAAGACAAGACAAAATAGATGGCATTTTGGTGAGGTCACGTGCACTATGGCATGAATTCGGCGAGAAGCTCAGTAAATATTTCTTGTCGCTAGAAAACGTCAAAATACCAGTTAAATAATACCGTGCTTGCAAACATCCTCGGGCCTAGTTTCAGACCATGGAGCCATAATGTGCAATTTGCAGGCCCATTTCAGAAGATTGTTCGAAAACCACGATGTTACAGGACAATACCAAACCTTTTTTGAGGGTCTGAGACTGAAAACGCTCAGTGACACAGATGTCACGGAGATGGAAAAACCTATAAAATTAGAGGAACCAAGCCAGGCTCTTAAAGCCATGAAGAATGGGAAAACACCGGACAGTGATGGATTACCTGCTGAATTCCTTAAAATGTTTTGGAATGACCTGAAGCACTTCCTCTTGCGGGCGTTTGCGGAATGTTTTGTAAGTAGAAACTTGCCACTAACCCTGAGAGATGGAATATTAATTCTGATTCCTAAACCAAACAAGCCTAGAGACCAAATTAACTCGTACCGCCCGACAACGTTGTTAAATGTCATATACAAGATAATGTCAGAAGTGTTAGCCAACCGATACAAGAAAGTGCTGCCAGGTCCGATAGTTCCTGCGCAGACAGGTTTTTTTGAGAAACCGGTTTATTGGCCACAACATTAGAATTAGGGTTGACATAATGCATAAGTTAAAAGAAGTAAAACGCCACGGACAGTTCATCAGTTTAGATATCGAAAGTGCCTTCAACTCTATATCGTGGCCATTTATTCCAGAGGTTTTGAGAAGGCGTCGTTTTCCATCCAGTTGTATTTTTTGGTTTAATAGTTTGTATGTGCAGTCTTTCTCAAGGATCCTATATAACGGGCACCTTTCCGAAAAAAACTGGGCTGCAGAGACCATGCCGCCAAGGGCATCAGCTCAGCTGTTACTTATTTTGTTGGCAATTGAATATTTTGCCCAGAAAATTCGTGATAACTGTGACATACAAGGCATTAAGATAGACGGAGAGGAGTATAAGATATCGCTATATGCCGATGACACGCTTTGTCTTCTGGACGGAGACGTTAACAGCATACGAGCCCTTTTCCATGAGCTTGGCGTGTTTGTCAAGTTCTCTGGCGTCAGACCAAATATAGAAAAAACGCAAGCAATGTGGTTAGGACACATAGAAAATAGTGATGTAAACGTGTGTCCTGAACTGCAGCTGGAGTGGGTGACAAAGATGAAAATATTAGGCCTCGTCTTCCAGAACGACTGTGGTAACATGTGCCACGACAATTATCACGACAGGCTAGAGGCCATTAAAAGCACCATCCGAGCATGGAATGTACGTAATTTGACTCTAGATGGAAAATGATTGTTAAGTCTCTTCTGTTGTCAAAACTGACTCCCTTGTTCACGTCACTGCTCTCGCCTCCTTCAAGTTATCTTCAGAAGTCCGCAGATGCCTATACACGGTGAATGTCTCTGATTTGTTTAATAAATACGCAGAAACGTCGAATTAGAGACAAGGTGATTTTTGCACCACTGCACGGCGAGCGCCATAGACGAACGAGGAATGAAATTAACGGAAACTAACTTTAATGTTCTTTTACTTTCGCCAGATATGCATTCCTAAGTGTTGTTTCTTGATCCTTATGGTTTCTGTGATGGTTCCCAGTGTTTAAGTGTTGCAAAGTTTAATAGTTACCACGCATTTAGTGTAACTCTATTCGCAAGAGCCTGTTTATTTCGAAAATTTTCAGTTTACTAAAAGTGTCTGAACTTTCTGGTATTATTCACAACTGCGTGAGCCGGTTTTGCCATTTTCCACCCGATTTGAGTCATTCATCGCCGATTTGAATGGCAGTACACTTCAACTCATAACAGTTATTTGTGACCTGACCTTGGGTCAGTGGTCGGAGGTCATTGAAACTTTGCTCATTGAGAGAAACTGGATGTCTGGAGCTCCACACACTCAAAATGTTACGAAAAATTCCGCTGATATTCGAAAAAAATGATGACATGTGCTGAAAACGGGCTTGACTTTAGGCCAATGACCCGGACATTTTCGAAAAATCCGAGATAGCACATTTTTGGCACGTACCACAATTCCTAACCCTTGAAAGTTTTGCTGTGATATCATGTTTTGCGAAAAACTTACAGGGCGCTAGACTGTTCTGGACATAGGCCCACTTGACCTGACTTAGGTCAGACACCTGACTTGATCTGAGGTCAAAAATTTGATACGAGGTGTAAAAATGATCAAACGAAAAGTATAGAAGATTTCGTGGCGCTGCGTTTGTTCATTCTCTCCCAATCTCAGAAAGACCTCGGGGGGGGGGCGTTTAACCCCCAATCGGGGACGGGTTAAGAATGTCCCTTTCAGCTAGCTGCATGATGCCATGGTCATAGCCGGTAAGCGAGCTATGTGCGGTTTGTTAAAATGAATGGTTTGAGAAAAAAGTTTGATGCGTGATGCTATGGGAAGACCAGTTCGCCTCTCCGTTAGTCCGACATAGTTGTGATGGATCCGAGTACTATCCGATGTTGGTCCTACCATAGAGTCGACGGGACTGCCCTTTCTCTGGACATTTTAACTGCTGACTGGGAATATTTTTACTCGACCATCGACGTAAACACCAAGCTTTTGATTTTCATGAAAATTTGGAACCTCGTCGCTGACGCCCTCTGCATTACTGCTTGTAGACGTGTGCGGAGGTCTGCCTGCTCCTGGCTGCGTGACAGAGCGGTCAGAGCGCTGATGGCGGAGCGTGACGCCGCGCGGCGGGTGTGGACCGTCACACACTCTACGGGTGCGTGACGTGATGAAGAAGCACATCGGCGGCTGCGCAATATAGCAAAAGTGTTACGAATTTGGGCGGGAAGGTCCTTCTTGTCCGAGCTGCTTCAGCGAGACGTGGAGAGATTTTGCGGCGGTTCTTAACCCTATTCCCGGAGGGCTAGACGGTATGGCCGATTCCCGGCAGGGGGGGCGGATTCGGCCCCCCCTGAGATCTCAAGAACTAATTATCCAATTTCATCGCAACAAACGGCAATCGATTTGCCGTGACGTGAACTACATTTTTATAAAAAGAAATTTTCAAAATTATGAAATTTGTGGATACAGGGGGCAAAAATGTTAAAATGGGGGGTACTTTTTGACTTCTTATAACTCCGTTGTTTATGGACCGATTTCGATGAAACTGGCATCAATCGAGAGATTATGGATAGGGCTTTTACCATGGGTATGCAAATTTGAAATTTTGAGAAAATTCATGGGCGTTCACAGGGTTTCAAAAATAGGAGGATTAGTTTTCTAATAATGGAATGAACAAAAGAGGCCAAAACACTTTTTTAGCTTCTGCTAGTCATGTTATGCTAAAGAAGTACAAATCGCATTACAATGTTTGTATAATGTTAGCATAGGCGGTGCCAGGGACATAAAAAAGGGGGAACTGTCATGGTCACACGTTCTTCAGATCAACTTGTGACCTTTGACCTTAAATAACCTCCAGTGACCTTGGGGTCACCTGGAATGATGTCGTGTGCATTCAATATTATCTGTAAACGTTTTTAATCGATTGAATTCACTCTATTCCAAAAAATTCATTTTTTGGCTTTTGCGATATAGGGTACGCGCACTGACATTTTAGGTCATAGCTCCGTGACCCGACCTGATATCAAGTTGAAACTTGGTACACAAGTAGAGGGCATCTTTCTACGTCATATATATTCCGGGTTTGGCATTTGAAAAAACGGCGCCGAAATTATTGCGAAAAAACAAATTTTGAATTTTGACCTTGACCTGACCTTGTAAAGTGACCTCAGATAAACAAAATTAGATATGCACATTGCCCAACTATTTAGCTATATATTCATATAAAGTTTTAAGTTCTATCTTAAAAACTCTGTTTTTGGCAGACATTTTCCTTTTACCCTCAACATGGCCAAAAATGACCTGAGGTGCCTCCCAAAAACGTTGCTTGGCTCCGCCCCTGAGCAAAATAGAATTTCGAAATCTTGTCACGGCGCGTAGAAGGAATAGCTAGGAAAAGTCACCAAGTTTCGTGGGGCTGCGTTAAAAAGCCTGGAATTGGCAAACAAAAAACCCGAGGGGGGGCGGATTCCGCCCCCGCCTGCCGGGAATAGGGTTAAGCGGTTTGGCGTGAATTATTCTGCTCGCAACTCGGCGGAGGAACCCGATATGAATTCCGAGAAGGCCGACCGGTTCATCACACACTTTGCTGGTGTCGGCGCCCGAGTTGCTGCTGATGCTGTGCATCAAGCAAGTGCTTCGGGTGCCCCTCCTTCCGACTTGCGACCGTAGAGAGGGTGTGCTTCCGCCTTTGCCCCGTGCGAGTCACCTTACCTGAGCTGTCGCGTGCCATCAGCCAGCTGAGCTCCCCAGGGCCGCCCGCCGGTGTCGACGGACTGCCCATTTTCGCAATGAGGAGCTGCCTTCCTGCCATCCCCCCTCCCCCACACATCCCTCATCTCGTCAACTTCTCCATTCTTCTCCTTACTTTCCCAGATCCATGGAAAGTTGCCATTATATGTTGACGCAATGCCATTTCGTTTCGTTTATCTCCAGGCTGGTTTATGTGACTCCGACTTTTCCGGACCACACTGAACCAAGGCCGATCTCCATAAAAATTGGACTGTAAATTTTAGACGATTTCGCTTGTCCTTGAACACTGGTCGAGATTCCTTCGGCTCACTGCAAAGCATTGAAAATCCTATTTGCTATTGTTCGCTCCCTCGCAGCTCCTCATTGCGAAAATGGGCAGTTCGTTGACCCCAGCGGCCCCGGAGCAGCTCAGCTGACTGATGGTGCCTCCGACGAAGTCGAGAAACACTCGGCCAGTGCTCAAGGGAGAGCAAAATCGTCAGAAATGTATGGTCTGATTTTTATGGAGAACGACCTTGCTTCAGTGTTGTCCGAAAAAGTCCAAATCACAGAAGATGTCATTGCTGCCTCTATTCACAAGTCTGGAGACACCTCTAACCGCGGCAGCTTTCGGCGTGTCTCGATCCTCCCTGCCGTCTCCAAAATGCTAGACAAAATCGTTTGTTCTCAGCTCAGTTCCTAGCTTATCAATAACCATATCCTTTCCCCTGTCCCATGTGCCTATCGCTCATCGCACTCAACTGAAGACGCTCTCATCGACATTGTCGAATGGGCGGCTCGGAAGACCGACGTCGGTCACTTAGCGCCACTGCCTTCGATCGACCTGAGCAAGACGTCCGACAGCGTCGACCACACGATGCTGCTGGACAAGCTCGGCTGGTACGGCACCTCTTCCAGCCGGTTCAGCAGCTACCTATCTGTCCGCTCCCAGTTTGTCCGTGGCGGCACTTCCAGACTTCCTCTATCCCACGGTCTCCCTCAGGGATCTATCGTGGGCCCAATCCTTTTCCTCATCTTTGTTAACGACATACCCTGCTTTTTAACCCATGGTCGGCTTCTATCATATGCCGGCACTATTCAAATCCTGGACTCAGCACCTTCTAACCCCGATAAACTCCAAATGCTGAAGTCCCGAACAGAGGAGAATATCCAGTGCTTACAACAATGGTTCAGCACAAATAGCCTAGAAATGAACGCAAGAAAAACTTGTGTCACTCTTCTCGAAATTTAAAATGTTATCCCAAAACCTCACGATTCAATGTCCGGGTTAATTATGCCGATATTCGGCCTCAAAACGCGTTAAAGAACTGGGTGTTTCCTCGACCAGACCCTGTGCTGGGAGCAACATATATCTTCCGTGGTCCGGCGATCCAATGCAACTCTCATGTCCTTTTTCAAACTTCGCCCTCACCTGGCCCCAGACATCCTAAAAATCCTTGTCCAGACCCATGTCTTCCCCTCAGCTGCCTACAGCAGGTCATCCACTTTGCGGCCAGGTTGGTCGTCGGTCTGCGCCGCCACGAACACGTCGCTCCCACCCTCACCGCTCTTGGCTGACACAGCATAACGCAGTTGAATGGGCACCGCGATGCAGCAAACGTGTACTGTATGTCTCCGCCGCCCCTGCTTCACTGCGGTGCATGTTTCGCCCGCGTGGCGCTGTGCCTGAACGCGAACACGCGCTGCCGCCACTGGCACCGCCTTCCTTCATCTGCCGCGCGTCCTTGTGAGCATCATAGGGCAGTATCATCTGGAAATGCGATACGTTTCATGGGATTTGAATAAAGATATCGTTGACAGTGATGTTAAAAAGTACCGGTGAAAGGCAACTACTCTGAGGAAGACCGTTCTCTAAAGTAGAATTGGCGGAGTGACCGGCGCGACAATCCAAATAGCTTGTCATGTGTCTTTTTACGCTTTTACGGTGTATCTTTTTGACTGAGGTGGGTTTATAAACCATGTTGTATGCACGACGTATGTCAAGAAAAACTGCAGTTGTGTGTTGTTTGCTTTTAAATATTTTGCGAATGTCCGTTTCTAAGCGTATCATGTTATCTATGGCACTGTGGTTTTCCTGAATACCGTACTGGAACTGTGACGAAACGTATTCCTTTTCTAAAAACCAGGCCAACCTCTTCACAACTATTCGTTCGAAAACCTCTCCCAGGCAGCTAATCAAGACGATGCGTTTATAATTGTCAGGGTTGCTCATATCTTTTCCAGGTTTTGGCGATGGAATTACAACGGATGTTTTCAATGGATCTGGGAATGTATGTGATGTTCAAAGGCCGTTGAATGTTTGTAGAATAAGCTAGAACATAGTGTCGGGTAAGTGCTTGAAGAAAGCATAATGCAGTTTGTAGGGACCAACTGACGTGTTTCCAGTACGTGTCATGGCGACTTTAAGTCCCGAAGAAGAGAAAAGCATGTGGCAAACTTTTTGGTGATCCGATAAAAAGGTGTCAGGTTGCAAATTAAATGAGTAGCGTGCAGATATGCAGAACTCGTGGTCGTGGTTCTCGGAGGAACTACTGTGGGCGATACTTTGACCTATTGCGTTTATGACCTTCGGTGTTTCAGATGTAATAGTGCCGTTGATGCGTAAAACCGGAATAGAAAGAGACGTCCATTGCCCTGAAAGTGTTCAGACTAAGTTCCAGATTTGTCCTTATGGGGTTTCGTGTGTAAAATGCGAGATGAAAGCACGCCATGAGTCCCTTTTTGCTGTGCGAATGGTTAAACGAGTTCTAGCACGCTCGCCATTGCGTTCAATGCGGTGTACCTCGTCTCTGTGTCTAAGAAAGGCGCGAAAAGCTCGTTTCCTTCGTGCCACTGCTTGGGTGACAGCGAGGGACCACCATGGCACTTGACGTTTGGATGATGATGACGTGAGAGGAGCTGTCGAAGATGTTTGTAAAATGTGTTGGTGATAGAATCGATGCCTTCAGCCGGGGAGTTGAACTCAGCTGGTTCGGCGTCGCACAACTGGGTAAAAATGTCCCAGTTGCCTCTTTTTAAATTCCATCTTGGTAAAGCCCGTGGTAAAGTATCGTTGGTGGTCGGAAAAGTCGTGGATATTTTAATTGGACACCGTCTACTGATCATCCAGGCCATGTTCCTAACTTTGGCGAACACAGCGTTAGGTCAATGGCAGATTCCATGTTGCGGCAAGATGAGAAATGATTCCATTGTTCAGTAAAAGGAGGCCTTTCATATCAATAAAATCTGCTATGATAAGGCCCCTGTTGTCAACAGGTTTGGTGTTGCTATTCCAATCCGGATGGAAAACTGCGTTAAAATCTCCCATGATAACGTAAGGATATGCAAAATGCGCTACTAGTTGGCCGAGATCATTTAAAAGTTCCCCGTCACCACCGTCGGGAAGTAGATATGCACTGCAAATATCAATGTTCCTTACGTCCAGTCGTACTGCGCAAGCTACAGCTTGTATGTCACAGTTAAGTGCGATATGTGAATGGAAAAAGTCATTTGAAATGTACAGCGCCACTCCACGGTGGCGTCCCAGTCCACATAAAACGTCAAATTGATGTAAGTTGTAATTGAGAAGTGACAAATTGTAACTGTCGAGTGGTTTAAACCACGTTTTTGTACGATGATGACAGATGCTAAAAACAGCAAAAACTGTTTGGTCTCAGCCCACTTTGATAAGTCCTCGACAGTTCCACGGAAGTAAAAGGGACATAAAATGTGTTTAAGAGCGACCGTCACCAGCACCTGTTGGTGTTGATGGTCGGCCGAGGGAGCGCGCCCGAGCTCTGACCACCTACTGATCAGGCCTCGTCCGCAGTCTACACTCGCCGTGACTGTCCGCCGACCGCCCTCCGCCGTCCTGTACCCGGGCCGGTGCCGGGCGGCCGCCCCGAGTGGGGCCGGCTGGGTCCGCCCGTGTAGACGGTACCGCCCGGGGGCTGGGTGACCGACCGGCCGGAGGTCGGCCGGCTGATCCTGCCCTCGGGCGGGTGACGGCCGTCGGGCCGTCGGGCCAGAAACCCTGTGACAGGGCCGTCAGCTGCGGTTGTGTTTGTGAATGGGTTACTGTTGTTGCGGAGGTCGAAGCTGTGCGTGGAAAAAATTAAATAGTGCCAGTTCAGGAAGGTTGTTAGTCTGAGTGCTGACTGACGTTTTTGTTTTGGCTGCCTGAGCGCAAGTTTTGCTAGATGATGTTTTGTTCGCCAGGACAGCTTTTCGTGCTTCGTAAAAAGACACTCTTGTTTTTGCTTTTGCCTCATAAATTTCCTTTTCTCTTTTCCAGATGGGGCACTGAGTGGAGCTGATGGTGTGGTCAGTGCTCACACAGCTGAGACACCTTTGATGTGAGGTGCAGATGGCCCCCTCGTGCGGAGCCTCTCCGCACTTGGGGCATCTGGCTTCTTGCCGGCGGTTTCTGGAACCATGGCCGAACCGCTGACATTTGAAACACCTCAGGGGATTGGGGATAAAGACGCGCACGTCATAGCGGAGGTATCCAGCGACAAGAGTAGAGGGGAGTTTCTGGGTGTTGAACGTCAGCATCAAGAGTGTCACGTTGCTAGCCGTCTTTGAATTTGGTCAGTCGACGGACGTGTATCACACCTCGTGGTTGCATCTCTTCCTGGATTTCAGCATCTGGCATAAACCTCAAATCAGGAACGAACACAGTGCCTTGAATGGTGGTCCGCAAGTCATGGCATTTCACAGTGACTCCGGCCACAGAATGTGGGTATTTTGAAGAGTGCTTTTGCTTGCGTCCTGTTCGAGGTTTTGATGAGAGAGCCGTTTGCTGGTGCTTCAGCTTTCAGATTGGCAGCTGAGGATCCGCCGATGGTTGCCAGCTGTTCTGCAGGCCAGAACACATTGATTTTGCGGAAGGAGATATCTGCTGATTTTGGCTGAATAATGACGTATGATCCGAGCGGATCCATATCAGCTCAGAGGATGTCGAACTATTGTTGGTCGGGTTCGTGCGGCGGTCAGTGGCGGGAACAGAGACAGAGGTCGGGCGAGAGTCAGCAGCGGGTGTGTTCTGCGTAGTATCCATGTCGCGAGCAGGGGCGTGATCAGGTGGCAAGCGACAGTCAGCAGCGTTGTTGGTGGTGATAGTATCGGTCCGTGCGTGATCAGATTCTTCTGTACCGTGCGCAGCGAGCGGCAAAGCCGGGCGATGGCATCCTCGAGCGGTACAGTGTCGGAGCGTGAGTTAGCATCGGCAGGCAATCAAGGCGTCGCGCGAGGCGGAATCCAGGTTTGTGGTCGAGTTCATGTCCAGGTTACCGTCCGTCTTCATCCTTTTTTCGTTTTCCCCTTCTTCCCCATCGTAGGGGAGAGAATAGCAGCGGAAAGAGGAACGAAGAATGGAGGGAAGGAAGATGTGAACGAAAGAAACCTTCTGTCTGAACGGTGGAACAGGAGAAAACACTAGACGATAACAGTGGCAAATAGAACACGAAGCGAAGAAGCAAACGACAAAGTATGGAGCGGAAGTGCGCGATGGGGTCGCAGGATAAGCTTGAGTAGCACGACCACGAGAGCGAGGCGGAATCCCCCCTAACACTTGGCGTGCAACCATATACCAACATACCTTTATACGGCCTCGGCCGCCATGCTGCTGAGATTGATGTGTCCACAGCCTGCTGTCGTCGCCGAACAGTTCGCAACTGAAAAGACGATTCGCTAGGCACAGCCTGCTGTCATCGCTGACGATGACAGCAGGCTGTCGCAACTCAAAAGATGATTAGCTGGGGCTAGCGATATGTTATAGGGGCTATCGGTCCCGCTTAGTGGTGAAAAGGAGCTGGAATAAAACCGGTAAATCTGTGCCGGCAGCATGATGCTAGAGTAATGGGAAATATCGGGAAATATTTGGCTGCCGTAGGTCAACAAAGGCGATTTTGCGAAAACGAATGATACGTGACGATTTAGGCCAGTGTGCTCTTTGATCGCAGGTATACGGCAAAATTCGAGATTGGATCAGACACACTCCCTTTAAACGAGAGTCACCACCAGCGTCAAACATCGCCTCGGTTTCAGCGAGTTTTCTCGGTAACCACGGGTCAGATCGACTCGAAACACATCAAGTCACCTCGGAAATTGAATGGGCAATCGAGTACAACACACCACGTTTCAGTGCCCGCGGCACGTGCCACGCACAGATGCGGGGAGCCAGGATTTTCTTAAAGGGGGGGGGGCGGAGCTCAGTGTGAACCGAAATCACACGAAAACCGCCTCTTGGGAAGACAATGTGCAATGGTTTTAAACAAATGCGGGGTTAAGGGGGCCGGAACCCCGTGCCCCCCCCCCTTTGGTTGCGCTTTTGCGCAGATGGCAATGTGAAAAGGCCGTTTCTGAACGTCATTCAGGATTGAGTGTCGTGCCGGCAATCCAGAGATGGCAGCGACCTGGAAAAAAACATCATGGTATAACTCTGTATACCGTCTTTTGTTTGTACGAGCCGAACGTCTCCGGCCCACGGCTTGGACGCCACACCGTCTAGAAGGAGCCCATGCTCTCATTCTCGAATTGCTTATCGATTCCTCTTCAATATCGTATAGCGTCCGTGGAATTTTTCAATGGAAATTGCACTGACTTACAGTCTGTTCTTTGTTTCCCGATATTCACTCAAATATGGTTGTTTTAGTGCGGTTTGGTTACATTCCGTCTTTTCGCGAGGTCCTGCGAGGTGAAATGCAGATTTTGTCGCAAGAAAGAAGTCGTTTACTGCCTGCAGTCTTTGGCTACACCTACAGTCAAATAAGCTTACTGACGCACGCATGACCCAACACCTTTGATACGCTACGTAGAAAAAAATGGCCACATTTCCTTATCAAAGCGATCATTGTTCCAGCAGCTGTAATGACAGCCCAAGGTCAGGATGTCTCGTCATGGATGTCGCCTCGATGGAAAAAGAGTGCCCAATCGTAAGGCACTATGCACTTGGGACTGCAGAGAGCAAGAGTCACGTTCATAGGATTACAGACCAAAGGAGAAGTTTGTTACGCTTTCATTTGCATTTTCAGCATGCAATCTAGAGGCCAACTGCGTCTATTGTCGACAAGTAAATTGTACCGGCAATGCGTTACAGTATAGATTGTGCACTGCACGTGGTATATTTATAAACTCTCGCAGGAGTTTATAAAGGAATACAGGTTGCTTTTGTTTCTGAAAACTTACGATAAAATCCCGAAATCTGAGTGATTCGAAATAGGCATCAGTGCTCGCTATGTAGTGCAGAGGGGCGCAGCAACCTTGTTTAATGAAATAAGCGGTGAGCCCTAGTTTAACACTTATTATGATTCTGAAGCACAGTGTAAAAGGCCGAGTGTGTAAAAAACCGCGCATTACGTGGTTCTAGAGACAACTAACACCAAGAATTTTTAAACACCATGCCTTGAAATGGTCCGGGATATAGCTCCGCTTGTCTGGGCTATAAAAATGTGAAAAGCTTAGGGCAAGATCTCGTCACCTGGTGAGCAAAATCTGACTGATGGGGAAATTTGCCCACCCAGTTAACATGCTTAAATGATCCCTGTTCTCACCCTCCCCGTCCCCTGATGCTGGCGAGGGTTAAGCCGCTTTGCAATTTGTTCGAGTCCCGCACAGGAGTCTGCTCCGTCGGGCTGCTGCTTGATCTCCCATTGGTTGAAGGGGGCAAATATTAAAGCTCCCTCCCCATGCGGCATTGACGTAATATTTCAAGCAGGAGCAAAGGCATCGGGTTGAAATTTTCAGTACATTCTATGATTGTTTCCACCTTATTGGAATTCACCTCTTCTTTGAGCATAGAAATGAGCTGCAAGATGCAGGTATGTTGCGATAGGTTTAGTTATGTCGTGAGAGGTCAGTATGTAGCACCCTTTATCCCGTATTAGGTTGTCAGAGGTCAAATAAATTTTGACCTCAGAGGTATGGTTGCACGATATTGACGTTTAACTTCCATCTGTGATCTCATTCTTGACAAAACGCGTCAATTTGGGAGACTGCACAATACAGGGTTGCTTAATGACGTCCGATATGATTAAATGATTCAGTAATTCCTGACACTATAACTCACGGACCTGATCTCACCTCGGCATGTTACCTGAACCTACTAAATGTTTGCAGCGTCAGTGAACGTGGTATGCTCGAAATATTAAAATGGCTTTTTGATTATGTGTGTGAATGAAAGGCGTTGACATTCCCAAAGCTTTTGAATGCCTACTTAATGCCGATCTTCCAAAAACTTCCCATTAATTTTTGGCAAATCTCCGGAGATGCCTAACTGATTGTATTTTATTCTACCATTGTGCTTTGTATTCCTTACCCAAGTAAATAACTGGAATCAATTATCAGTTCATGCTTCTGCATATGTGTCAACATGATATTTGTCGCTTTAGAGCGAAAGTCAGTGTCTGATCCGAGGTTACAAAGATTCGGTCGGTCACGGGCAGCCGTGTGATGGTGACAAATCGAAGAACCGTATGCTGTTTGTTTTAATTAGAAAAGTACTTTCAGCCCTGCCAGCATAACGACAACGAAACTTGCACTCAGCTGTGGGATAGGACGGGTAATGTTTACAGGATCTGCTTTACCCTTACGTTTAGCAATATCGCATCAGAATACAAGCGACCTTTTGGCGGCCAGTTCTGACCGGTCGCCTCATCAGAACTGACTGGAACGGGGCGTATTCGCCTCACGTTTCTGCCTCTGCACTTAGCCAGAGCCACTGAGTATGGCTGTCTGCAGGCCAATAGAAAGAAGTCAGCATGCATGTTTCAGGTGTCCATGAATTCTGAACCGGCCCGCCTCAGTCGTAGGCGGCCCAGCTAACAAAGAGTTCCGCGAGGTGAATTACTAACGTCACTCGGCTCCACGCCGCTCTGTCTAAATTTATCACTCATGTGAATCGAACAGGGAGGGGAGGCGTCTCTGCCGAGAGCTTTGCTAGCCGCGCCCCATGCTACGTCAGCGTCAGCGCTACGTAAGAAGCTAGAGCCGAAGGACCGTAAAAGAGCCGTCAGGGCATCGCCTTAACCCGGCATTGCCTGGGGTATTTCGCCTCCTTCCATTGACTGAGTGGGGGGGGGGGGCGTTTAACGTTCCCCCTCGTCTGTCTCGAGAACCGATCGTCCTATTTGGCTGATTCAGACCACAGTCGATAACCTCTAACGTTGCGGCCCTGTGAATAAACATTTTATACTTTTGGGTCACTGATGATGTCACAGTTCAGTGAAACATGAAAAGGTTATGATTTTCTCCGGATTCGCCTAATTACAATAATTAGCAGGCTGAGACTGAGGTTTGTTTGGTAATGTGTTCTTGGCCGCGTAATCACATATTTGAAGTGCCACCTGACTCAAGGCCATGAATGTTTATGGTCACAGGTAGGATCAAATTTGATCTCCGTTGTAAAGTGTAATGCAATACGTGTTTCCTGGTCCACTTCACACAGAGATTCTAAAAAAGAGATTTTCAAAGAGCCTTGGGCACAAATAAGCCTTGCAATAGCCCAAATTGTCATGCATATGCAACATCACATTTTTTGCTTCAAACTCGGAGTAACTCGAGCGCGCTAGTGACCTCCACCTGATGTCGTTGGATGATCTTACAAACCAGTTTGTCCCATGTTTCACATCTCCACGAAATGTTGCACAACATTGCAAAGGTCTATATCTCCACACCGGTCATCCAGAACGTCAAACAGACATCACCGCATTACTCACTAAGCTGAAGTCTGCATGCAACCACCGAAGGCCAAACACGAAAAATAATGCAATGTTGCAAGATGCAGCTGTGCAAGTTGCGCGTGCAGTTTGTTGCAAGAAAATTCGATAATCTATCTGGCCGTACCAAAAAATTAATTTACTCCTTTCTTTTTCTAAAATGTTTTCTAACTGGACCTAGAAAATGAAAAACGCATATTTCACCTAGCATGACCTAGCATTAGGTCACACGCGCCCCATATTGACCTCTCAGGTCATGCTGGTATGCAATGCAAGCCACATTCGCTATGCATTGCAAGGATGCAGACAATACGGCAGTGAAGTAAGATTGAACGCCGAATCCCAAAGCATAGTCGTCTTGATGACGTCATTAAGAGGTGGCCTAAGATGACCTCGTTTCCGAATGTTTGTCCGTATGTGCATAATCGATGAAGGAAAATGTGCTGAAAGTTTCAGGACCCTGCGTTGACTTGTTTGGAAGACATCTAAGAAAGACGCCAATGGAGCGTTAAAAGCCCCCCCCCTCTTCGTTTAATGGCGGGTTAAAGGCCATCCAGGTGGACGTTGCCACCCTGCACGGCCGGCGACATAGCCTCCCTGAAATGAATCGTCGCTCACCTCCATCTGGCTGCCATCGTGCGTGGTCTACTCTAGAGCTGGCTCGCTATGCATTTGACAACCGGCTCGACAGATGCGACTGAGCGGGATTTGTATGGGGCTGAGATGGTGGTGATGATTTAGGGCGCATTCGCAGACGTTAGCTGACAGGTGAAGTACTGGTGCACTTCGCAGCTTTATAGAAGCGGGATACTTGCTGAACACTATAAAAGGCATTGACCCTTTACTCAGGCTGTATGGCCACCACGCACCATGGTGGGCTAGTAATCATGATGATCTTAGTTGTCCGTAGAAAAAATTGCGTCAGCCACTGTCTTTACTGGTCACCTTCAGCGCGCGATTCTTGTTCTTGCTATATTTCTATAATTCCCTTAACACATATATCACACTGCCGAAGTGATCTCTGGGAAACAGGGAAATAACCCTCATCTCGGTAACCAACCTACCAGCGTCTTGGCCCAATGACGCTGGTAGCTGTTTAAAGAAAAGTTGTAAGAGTTGTGATGATTGTTTTTCATTACGTCCATTCGTTTTATTTACCAACCGACAAACAAGCCAACACGTGCTTCTTAGCTTGTTTTGCTTTGCTTTGTTTTCTGTTGCTTCGACATTATGATACCGCCAGATGTGTACAAGACCCAGGCCTTTACAGGCAGATAAAAAATGTTCACCTCCAATAAATTTCAAACTTTCTTCTAACAAAGAAACTTGGCGACTTGGTTGGGTAGAGTTCAACGGTATCTCCGCACGAGCATTGCATGACATCATCCTAATACTTCAGGGTGAAATAAATGAGTGGCAGCAGCTAATTTATCGTCGCTACTTGTCTAAGCTATTTGGGTTGAATAATACATTCGCGGTCTTTTCACCGGACTTTGGAGGGCTGCAACTGACATAGTACACCCTTCAAGCACTGACGGACCCAGATCTTGCGCTGAAGGGGGAGTACATCTGAGTCACTGCGTCACATCTTTGTAACCTGGGCTATCTTCAAATGCTGGATTTCGGTCTCTTTCTTCGCCGTTTTTGTAAAGGAGCAGTTATATCATACTGTTTTTCTATTTTTAGTTACAAATGCACATTTTTTTTTATTTCGCTGGAGTGTTTATTTCCAGAAGAAATTCGCATGGTTTCCATCGGAAAACGGGCCAAAAGATAACTTCACCATCAGAGTTTTCCAACGAAAGGGCCCGATGGCCCCTCCCTGGATGCGCCAGTGCCCTCAAATAGTGTGGAGTTTTTCAGGATTTTTTCCGATCAAGTCATATCTTTTCAACTGTGGTTCCGGAATTGAAGCCGGCAAACTCTGCTAATACTATCCTTGTAACGTGGCATGCATATAACGTTCTCTGAAGTTTCTACGAAATATGAAAGTTATGCGTGGATGAGGAGTGTAGGTTTCTGAAATTGCTATCAGCCGCACAAGGCTTCCAGAGACACAAGAAGCTCCACTCATTTCTTACAGCTGTTAAGTTGTCCAGAGCCTTTATTTTGTTGTGGTTGGAAATGGCACTGGCAGGTCAGTGCCACCAATGAGCCAGCGCCGCTCATAGATCATGCCAGATTATGGCGGACGTAACTCGGCATGGTGATGCCGCAAAACAAATTCGCTGGAACATTCATCAGGTTATGAATCAAGTAATGCCTGTCCGGAACACAAACATTCTGATGTTGAGAGAGGCCATGTATACCTTTGGTCTTGCGTATGAGACAGTTAAATGACTTCCGGCCAGGAATGCAGCTTTGGTGAATGGTTTGGGGTTCTCGCTCATGCAATGTCTTGGGAACTCCAAATCATTGTGAGTACGCACTCTATATACTTCCATGTCGCTTCAAAGCAACCAATGTTTCCTGCAACCCTGCCTTAACCTGTCCCCGACTAAGGGGGCGGTTGGCGGCCCGCTGAGGTTTTCCAAGATCGTGAGAGAACGAACGAACACAGCGCCACGAAACTTCGTGCACGTTTTGCTTAGTTATTTTTGCACCCTGTGTCAGAGTTTTGACCTCAGGTTGGGTCAGTTGTCTGGCCTAGGTCAAGTCAAGTGGACATATGTCGAAAAAGGCTTAGCGCCCTGCAACGTTTTTTCGGAATACGTGATATCACAATAAAACTTTCAGAGATTATAGATCTTCATAGATTCAATAAATCTGCTATCTCAGATTTTTCGGAATTCTCCGTGTCATTGACCTAAGAACGACGTCGGAAAAACTGACATCGGTTCGTATATCATATCATCGGCAATCCTGGTCTGGTAGCCTTCAGTTGGGTATCAAACGGATCTCCTACATTAGAAGCATGCCAAAATGTAACAAAAATGCTGGGCCAAGGTCAGCCTAGGTCAGGTGAAATATTGGTCTTACTTGAAATGCCAAAAATCAGTATTAACTCGCAACCGCTGTGATCCAAGTGACAAAAAGGACACAAGTAAAACCTTACGACGATCATTTTCGCATTACCTGCTTTCCATCCAGCCAAAGGCATTATAGGTCAGGTCAGGTAAAGTTGCATCACTCTTTCATACCAAGAGCAATAATTACTCGCTGGGATTCTGAACTGCGTAAATACAGAACTGAAATGACACCTCGTGTTAATGAAATCTGCCCTATCTGCTCCTTCCCGGGTCAAGGTCAAACCAGGTCATGTCAAAAAGTCATTTTCCTTTTTCTGACTAGGAGCAATAGTTGTTCACTGCTACCACTGAACAATCTTCCACAGTCTTGAAGTATTTCATTCGTTTTGACATCAGCCTATGACGTAACCTGGCATGACCTCATGTTTCATTTAGTAAGCCTTGCTAAGAGGCGCATAATATTTGCTTGCCTGGCTTGAACGATGGGGAAGGTCAGCAGCAACCGCTTTTATCACCGACAATGCAAATCAGTGCAATGTCATCATGCATGTGAACAAGGATGACCTTTAACTTTGACGTTTCACGGTTATATATCCTTTCAGGGACCATATCCTATGTAAATCTGAATAGCCCATACAACATACTCCCGAATATTATCAAAAATGCAAAGCATGTTCGCACCACCGCCCGGATAGGCCAAAACATGCATACAAGGATTCAGTTATGATTTATCTCTTTCACCTAACCTAACCTGGAAATGGGTTTGACGTCAAAATATGTAATTTGATTGATATTGATTGATAAGCAGCTACTGAAAGTTTTGTTGGGCTGCCTTTACTGGTTCAGAAGTTATTCACGAAAACCGAAGCGGTTACCTATTTGACAACCCCCCCCAGATGGCGCCGAGTTAAGCATGGTAAGCCATCACGAGAACCACTAGGATCAACAAATATGACATGGAAAAGCTTATGTCGCAAAAATAAAGAAACGCTAAAATTAGTTCCCGTTAATTTCATACCGCGTTCGGCTACGGCACCCGCTGGTAGTCGGAGCAAAAATCGCCGTGTCTCTAACTTAACGTTTCGGCATATATATTAGACAGTGCAAAGAAATTAGACATGTATCGGCATCTGCGGACTTTAAGCTGTTCGTCGGTGCCTTTACCTAGACTTTATTAATCACAGCCCTTGAAATCCAGGCCGTTTTTCGGTTTCATGCAGTCGGTTGCGAGAAAACATATATAGGTCTTGAATGGCTTACATATTATCTAGAACTAAAAATGAGGCTAGTTTCGAGCTCTACTTGGTATGAACTTCCCAGCGGTGTGCTTATTGTTATCGTGCGACCAGCCGTTCGTGACTTAGAGAGGGTGGTCAACCGCCCCCCCCCCCCTTCCCAGTCGGGCGTGCATGGCGCCAACTGCCAGTCGGGCGCAGGTTAAGCATGGTTATGAAAGTTAGCATGGAATTGGCTATGCACTGTGGGTGTTTACGCATATGCATAAGAGGTTGTTCCTTAGTTATAACCGAACCGACCTCCTTATTCAAGTCATACCAGGCACTGAACCATCCGCTGTCTTGCCTTTAAGTTGAACCAGCCACCATCAGTATAACTACGAGCAGTGCCGGCCCGGCCGCCGCCGGCGCCGGGCGGCTGCGTGCGCGCCGTCAGGCGAGGGGTGGCTATAGCTCGTGCCTAGAGTTGACGCCTGTGGATCGGCCGTGCTGGGGTCATGCCAGGGTGGACTGTCGCGACTGTGTAATATTCAACTGCAAAATGGCAAGTTCGTCGGCCGCCGATGCAGCCGACGACGTGTTTGAGGAGGCTGTCGGCACGCCGAGCGTCCCCAGGCAGCCGCCGGTGCAGGCGTCAGTGGCAGACATGCTCCGTAAAATCGAGCGGACCAGCGCGACGCCGCAGCGACCAAAGCGGACCAGGGGATCTGATGGTTCCAGAAGTCAAGGTGGGCTTTCCGGGCTGTTTTATGAACTGAAAGACTTGACGAGGGGAGAAAATGAGAACCTAAAAGCCGAAATCAGAAGTGAATTTGCTAATGTGGTAAAAGGCTTCGAAGAAAAGTTCGTCGACTTCAAATTCCGCACGGAGACAAGGATTGCCGAGCTCGAGACGCACGCATCAGACCAAGATGACTGTGGAGAAGCTGGAGAGGGAGTTGGCTGAATCAAGAGCCGTCATCCAGCAGCTGCAGGACGATGCAGGACAACGGGAAATGCTCTACAGGGCGCCAGGAGCTGATCCTGTCCGGCTCAGCGGTGTCCCCGGCCCCGCGGCCTGTTTGCGGTTCTTATGAGTACCGCTTGGAGGATACCAGAGCCCTGTTCATAAGCACTTTTGCGACCACTTAGCTCGGTAGTTTACCGACTTACCGAGCTAACGCAGTGATTACGATACACCTCAGACATTTATGCTGCAGCGTTATGCGCGAAGCTCAAAGAATGTATTCGTGGTTCTTTAGCAAAACTGAAGGGTTTGCTTTGATCTTCCAATCCATTTATAAATGCAAACTCACGTTACTTCCGACATTTCTTAAACGTTTTTAAATGGTAAGAACGTTGTAATATTGTCTGCTGGAGATGTGTCAGCGCACAGCCCACATTGCGTGGTAAATACTCGAATGAACTGTTTCCATTTTAACACAGGTATGCAGAATACTTAACCGTGAAGACAATGTGTATCTCTCGCTCTTCTGCTCACATATGGATTCACGTGCAATGCTCCCAAAGTCATGTAATCTTTTGGTGCGCTTGATTTTCCCTCAGCTTGTCAGTTGTGCTGTTTATAAGTGTGCTTGTGGTTGTGCAGGTGCAGATGTACTGAGTGTAGTGTTGTAAGATTCCTTGACTGGTTCATGGAAGATTCTGAATGGTCAGCAACATTATTTTGCATACGTGTTCAAAAACGTAATGAAAAATGGGGAGTTTTTGTTGCTATCCATTGTTATTGGACAGTGGCCATTGAGTAGTGACAGTTGTAACGAAGTGAAAGTTCATTGTTACTGAATTGTCATTATATAAACGATATTCAAATCTCTAATGTGCCTCCAGCATGGTAATTCATGCTTGAGGATTATAAGTAGGATAGCTGATAAATATGCATCTGACGTACAGAAAACTGTGATTGGAAGAGTACTGACTATTGGCCAATTACATTATAATTTATGTAAGTTCTTGATGACTTTCCGAATACAGTCCTAATGTGCAGAAGTATTGCATTTGATGTCACCCTTGGCTTTTAATTTTTTAGTTTGTTCTTGCTCTTTTTTGTTTCTGTTCATTTTTCTTTCTTTAGGTTAATCTTCAACTGGAGTTCTTATAAACTGAAAATGAAAACACTAGAGTATGTGATAAAATTTAAGATTTCATTTGATGTAATATCATGGTGGTATAATCCAAGATGTTTTTGAATGATGGCATTTCTATTGTCTTGAATGTTTCACCTTTTTTGTAATGACTGTGGCTTTTTTGTCACGGGCATGGCTGGATAACTTTGCAGTCTTCACCCCTTCTTTTCAGAGGTTTTAACATTTCCCCTTTGACAATGAAAGGAAGGAAATAACCTACAGTCATATCTGACAGCTCCATTGCTTTTTGGCATTTTCCAGCCATGGTTCTAAGAAGCAGTGATGTGTGTGCTGGGATGCACACCCTCTTGGGCCAGAATGTTGTGTCTTGAATCACACAACACCTGCAAGTGCTGGCATGCGCTGCACCTGACAGTGGTGTGCAACCATGGCAGTAAACTCACAGATGTGTTTTTGGTGTTCCTAGGGTCCTCACATGGCTGTCTTGATTTCCTACAGAGCCCACTCTACAAGGACCTTCAGAACTGCTAAGAAGATCTGCTGGAGAACACATGTGATCGCCGATTGGATTCCTGTTGAACACATCTGTAATCATCTACACAAAGATGATGGCTGCCTTACGAATGACAGCCAGCACTTCATTGCCACTCCCTGGGAGACTCAAGTGAAAACTGAGGATGCAGTCCACATAGATAACCCTTACCCCACGAAGGGGTGGGGAATTCGCTCGCATGTGACTTTTGTGCAGCTGCGGAATGGCATCAAGCAGCTGGATGAGAGAATGTTGTAGGTAGGATGCCTGGAATGCCCAAAATGCCTGGAACGTTATTACGTTCCAGGCATTTTGGTGTCTGCATCGGTCCTGGCTGTTGGGTTAGACACGGTTACAAAGATATCAGGCCATTCTCAAAAGTTGTGTGATTTGGGATTTGGTAGGTTATTGGGGCTTAGGGGCGCATCGACTCCAAGGTCATTCGGCGCCCAGATTTAGGATTTGGCATTACGCTGTAGGAAGTAATACATTGCGTGCCCAAGGAACATAAACTGTCATGATTTTGATAATGTTAGTCTTAGAACAGTCGTACTTTCAAAACCTTGTTTGTTGTTCCTTGACTCAAAAATCTTGTTCAAAACCTTACTCCTGCACTGTAATTGTTAGAGGAGGCTGTGTGTGTTCCGGGTGTTTTAGATATGAACTTTTCTTTCTGTGTGTTGTTCACCTGTGAGTGCTTGATAGCTTTTTCTGCTTAATGGAAATGGGGATGCTGCTAGTTATTTGGGTTAGCATAAGGCAGTGGTCGCTGAACACACAGAAAAAAAGTTTATACTGTCATTACGGAACACGGACGGTTTGCGACGCCGACAAATGGACAAGCGCAATCTTAGGAGATGAAAAACACGTGGAATTGGAGGTTGGCATAATTGCGATAACATGACAAAGAGCTTAGTAGTATATAAATGTATTTACAGACATGCATTTATGTGCACGGTTGATGTTGACACAGTAAATGAAGATGGAAAATGGATTGAGACTGTTTGGTAATCAGCTGCACTAACTATTTCGTAACAACTGAAATCCTTTTTCTAACCCCAAAGACTGACAGAAATGAGAACAATGTCGGTGATTACCGAGCGAAATAACGTCCCGGTAAATGCTGGGCTTGAAAAACACCGCGCCGAAAACCCCTTTCGTTTCACGATACATAATTTTTAATTATGTAATTACATAAAAAAAAGTTTATTTCATCCCGATAGATGGCAGTCCGCAGTGGGTAGGAGAGGTCTCATACATGCCTACTCTCATCTCATTCATGCCATCTCATCAAGTCGTTTACATGCCTGCCCAACCACAACAGCCATGCTCTGAGTTTTGAATGCTTCTGGGCGTCGCCATGGTAATGCGGCCGAGTTTCCTCGGCTACACCATATTCTGAAAGATATGGGCGCCGTCATGGTGATTCGGCCGAGTTACCTCGGCGCCGGCAAATTATCTCGGCTCCGGCCGAGGTAGGTTTGCAGACTTACCGAGCTAAGAAGCGTGGCGTCAACTTACCTCAGAAGCGACGACCACTTACCTCAGGAATGACGGCTTAGCTCGGTACTGCTTGATGGACCTGGTCGTTGGTCGCGGTGAGACTAAAAGACTGGTATTATCGGCAATGCTATGCTCCAAGTCAAGTGAACTGATAAGCTCCAAACCCTTACCATCGACGTGGCTATCTCAATTTACTATCCTTGTGAAAACCTAGTGGTCGTGGGTCAGGCTGGCAAAGGCCATCGAGAGTAATCGGCGATGCCATAATCCGAGATGCAGGCAGAACTCTGGGATTTTGGGGCTAATCGCCACCATTAGACCTCCAGCAGTAGACACATCGTGTGTGAATTGATTGTGCGAATGTTAATAACCTTCCGTCAGGTCAGTATACCCTTTCAAAACGCCGAGAAGTGCCATGTTTACCCGCAGGCAGTTCCATGCTCCGAGCTAATGGGATGCATATTCTACCACAGTCATGGATGCAATTTGCGATTTCTGTAGGTACTCGGCATCCTAAATGTTGACTAGGTACCTAAGGATTTTGCGATGTTATAGTGGGGCCGCATTGGGTGGACGCTTCTAATGATTTGTATTTCCTAAGATAATCCATGCACGGACATCCCCGGAGCATTGAGAACGTTGTATTCCTGACCAGAATTCCACCAATCATCGCAGAGTAGCTCTTATTTTCAGGATTTTTGACCCTGAGCCAGGTCTATGACCCTAATAATGCGACGGATCCGTATCAAATAAGGACGTCTGTGGATTTCGAGGGCCACTGGCCTTACCCCATGTCACTCTGCCCTTGAAAACATTGTTAACTGATTACGTTGTGCTAATTAAAGCAGGTTTAATGTTGTCATTATGAATAAGTTTGAAGCTTGGCATCACCTTGCGCTTTTAGCTGTTGTTTAGTTTCACCGTTTACCGAGCTATTCATCGTTGCGTCATTTTCCGTTGAAAGTCGATCGCAGCGTATAGACCTTGGAGAAACAACAGCTGAGCTACATTAAACTTACCATTAAAACGACGATAAGGTAGCTTGACGGGTTACCTCTTGGCTACAAAAGTGCTTCTGAATAGGGCTCAGGGTGACCGTCTGTGACATCATCCGCCAGGCGTTCCCTCCCTGCGGAACGAGCTCCGACCACGAGGTGCGTCGAATCGGGCCAAGGGTCTTGTTGTGCCGCTCCGCACACAATGGGCCAGGGTCACTGCGACAGGAACTTTACACCAAACGGTTAGAGCTACAAGGTGCTCTACGCCAATTCCGAGCTCTTCATTAGCGAATCACTGACTGAAAAAACAAGCGATTCTAAAAGAACTTTTGGTTCTGAAGAAATACGAAAAAAATCCACTGCGCGTTTACTGCAAATGGTTACGTGTACCGTAAGTTGGAGAAGACATCGCAGAAAATCGCTGTGAAACATCTGGACTCGATTCGTGACATCATACCGCGGTGACAGAACGCAGGCGGCGAGATGTAATTACCGTGCATTGGGAACCGTCGTCCCGCCTGGCGGTGGCTTGTGATGCGTGACAAGTGCTAATCCTTGGTCATTCGTCCTCTTGCTCCTGATTTCTGGCAGTTGATGGCTGCTGCTTTACCTCAGAATAACTCAAATGTATTCCGAAATTTGCTGTTAATGGTCGTTCATGATTCTGCATTGGACCACACAAGTCGCGCTGGATTACGTCTCCTGTGAGTCATGCTCGTCTGTACAATGGAGCGTACATATGCTTGATTGCTATCTGTGAACTCCGTGAATCTTAACAGCGATAGCAGTTAGTAACTGGGTGATTTCGGTGTCAAGAACGGCTTATTTGTTTCCATCTCGGCCGGCAGTAGGTCGGCAGTGGTGAACCGCCGTCGGGGGACGTAACGGACCTCGCCACCAGGCGGCGGTCGTGGCGTGTCGCCGCCAGATGGCTATAGTGAGTCACGGCCGCGGGGCGGCGCGCTGCTCTGCCGGCGATCTCCGAGGATAAACGGCTCCGACGCGGCGGTCCGACGGGCGTCAACCATTTCTGTTGGTCAGTATGTGTTTATGTTGTATATATGCTCCTGTTGTCTTTCCCCTTGTCGCCGCACACAGGTGATGTCATCCTCGGAGTCAGCCGGTCAGCCGGGTCCGCAGCAAATTTGAATGAAATGACACTGCTAGGAAAAGTATATATAGAGGAGTGCAGAGGAAAAGACATAGTCCCCAACGTGCGTCGCTTTGTCAATAAGGTACTGCAATATTTCAAAATCGAGAGATACATTAGTACTATTTAAGGAAGTAATGAAAAATGCCGTAGTACATGGGAAAATATCGAAGCACAACTCGAAGGGGAACTGTCGGGACAGGGTATAGGTATCGATCAGTGATGTCCATTGCCATATCGGTGCGTCACGCAGCGCTTTGCGCGTATGGATGTTGTCTATGAGATGTCTATATTTATCCCTTCGATGACTATGAGTGTCTGGAGTATTAGGTGGCGCCATTCTTGTGGTTGCCGGTGGCGTTGGGTGTCTGTGTGTGGCAGTGTGCTATGAGATGGAAAATAAATGGCCATGGTATAAAAAATATAGCGACGAGTGTCGTTGGAAGTCGCAGTCATTGACACGCCTTGAATGGTTTTCGGAATAATGTAAGAAACAGCTAAGTTCTGGAGTAAGAAGAACACTCCTTCCGCGTGCGATCGACCGCGCAGCAGTCAGTCCATGCCACCAGCACGACATCAGCAGCTGACATCACTGGAAAACGATGGTGCTGAAGTCGACAGCAGCACCCCGACGGATGTTTTCGGCTTTTCGGTTGTGAGGCTGAACAGCAGAGCGTCCTGTTCAAAAGCATCGGCAGTATTCTCCAGTTCGGCGTTGTCGTCAGAGAGGTTCTTGAACAGCAAAGCAGAGCTGGCCGTCCGGTTTCCATCACAAATGTGGTTCTTAGAAAGTAAAAAAAAAAATGTCTCCTCTAGTCAGCCGTCTCGTCCCTTGGGCGTAGTCAATGTGAGCACAACTGAACACAATCTTAAAAATTTCTGAAAGAAAGTTCCCACTTTTATTGTTTTGCTCTCCTGTTGTGATTACATGGTTATCTAAGACGATAAAAACACCAGTACATCTGGTTAAACTTGTTCATGGTTTGAAAAACACCATAATGTAATTCTGATGCTACTAAAAATACACAGGTCGTTCTTTAATGGTTGCGTGTTTCGTTTCCTAACTCTAGGAAACGATTTCATGTACTTTCACGGGTGCAGAGGCATCAGACGTTTATATCTATCCACGCCGTCTATCGCTGTGATGACTCGCCTATTTTGTATTTTACCGTTTTAGGTATATGTCAATCATTCAGTCATGTATTATATTTCGGAAACACATGCATGATATGGGTTTCCGGTTTTCCAAGTCGGTAACAATAGAGGAAATCGATATCATGCTCAGAAACGATCTATGCAAGCCACATAGGTACCAAACTCGTAAAAATGCCAAGTCGTAAAAATGCGACAGCCAAAGTTGTACAGCGCGTCGTTCAGCGCCAGCTCTACAACTGCTTCTCCAACAATCACATCCGCTTCCCCGCACAACACGGTTTCCGTCCCGTCACTCGCCGGGAATCGCGCTGGTGTCCGCCTTTGATCGCATCCTGACAGCTGCCGACCGCGGGAAATCTCCGCTCCACTTCCTGGATCTAAGTACATGTTTTGATGTCACTGGTCAATCAAAACAATTTACTTAATTTGCATTGAAAGGTGTCGAGACCTCCTGGTTCTCGTCCACCCTCCGCGGCCGTACTCAGAGCGTCAGCTTCACTGACTTTTCTGGAAAGAGGAATACCTCGGGAAAGCTGCCTTACGGCACGAGGCTGTTTCAGGGATCCGCTTTGGGCCCACTTTTGTACTGTATTTTGTCAAACGACCTCAGCCTCTTCAGTGAACGGGCACACTCATCACCGGAGAAAGTCTGCTCTTTCGACGCTCATTTGGCGAATGGAACACGCCTTTTCACCTTTAAAGGCGTGGTTGCCAGAATTCATGCAATATTCCAAATTTGTCTGTTAAGTTCCGAGACGCGGCGCTGACCCCCCCTCCCCCCGCCACCATGGAGCAAACAATCTGGGTGTCACATTTGATAGTATTCTCCGTTGGGATTTCCCGGCCGTATTCAGGTGCTGTTTCGGTATGCTGACCGGCCTTTTGCACCTGCGGGGTCGCCTGCCGCGGCGCGCTGTCGAGACCATCTCGTCAGCCCTGTTTCTCTCGCAGGTCAGATACTGTATTTCACTCTACGGTAATGTTACCAAGAAAAGCTTATTGCAGACTCAAAAAACCGTAACTTGCTGGCGGACTTGGGTTGGTTGTTGGCGGAGGGCCTGGTCACTACCGGTACCTTGAGTCTTGTGAACAGAGTGTTTTCTGGCGGCGAGCCGAACTCCATTGCTGAAAGGTTTGTGCGCAACCGAGACAAACGCAGCCCAGTACGCGCCAGGACGAGCTCTTCCACCTGGTCCACTCGAGATCAGAGTCCGACAAACGGCGCTTTGCTCACCGTGCAGTGTCAGGCCTCAACCATTTACCTCGTGGTATGACTGGCCTTTCACCTAGACGTTTCATGGCTGCTCTGAAGCGTCTCTTAATAGAAAGGAACGTATTGCACTGATTATCGCGTGGCTAGTGCTCGTCGTTTTTATTTTTATGATATTATTTGCGTTTCCCGTACTGTTTCTTCTTATCGATTGATTGTGTATGTGCGCGTGTGACTGCATCACCTAGTATCTCACGACTTTTTTGCAGCTTTTTGCCTTGGGAATATAATACCAGCATGTTTTCGTGTGCAGGAGTGGAATACCCGGTACCTTACGGAACAATGCAATACAATACAATGCCTATATCGCTAGGCAGCTAAAATACACCTATTGACGCGCACACCACAGTTCCCCTACCAGCCTTGTTTTAAAAACAGCAAAACGGGACGAAGCTATCTTTGTGTTCGCTGGAAAAACGTTTCACGTTTGAGGTGCTCGGCTCAAGAACTTGCGTCGAGCCGCTCGCTAGGCATGCTCGGAGGCTGGGCTGGCCGTCGCAGGTCTCTCTCGTACTACGGCAGTTCACCTCGGAGCGGCCGGCGACCTGTTCACAACACAGCTCCATTGTATTTGTGACAGACATTGGGTGGTAAAGCATGTGGAGGTCTCGTTTGGTGATAAGTTCGTTCACTCTAAGCCACCCAAGCTCCATCAATGTCGCAAATGCTCGCGATATGCGATATCGAAAGCCGGTAACAATGCGAGCACCGAAGCTGGTACATTTTTCCACACGTTTTTGAACGATTTTGTAGCCGCCCCAAGCAGACATGTAGCATCGTATGTGGGGAAATACCAGCACGTCCATCAGCAGCTGCTTGGTTTCGCGCGGCATGCTGCGCCGTATCCTGGCCAGCCCGATCGAAGTGCTTCTTTTCATGGCAGCTGATATACGCTTCTCCCGTGTCAAATTCGTATCTAGGTTCACACCCAGCATCTTGAAAGACTGTGACAGGATAACTTCCGTATTTCCAAAGCAAACGCGGTGGCGAACGGAGCCCGAGTTTTGTGGCCGAAACTTCAATAATGTCATTTCTGTCTTATACGGAGTAATCTTATGTTTGTTCTGGTTGAGCCAATTCAATGCAACGGACAATTTTTTTTCGACGCACTGTTTTAAGTCCAGGAAGTCTGGTGGCTAGTGGCGTCCAGAAAATGGATGCCATCCGCGCATATCACGATTTTCCCGTGCTTCATAGGCTGTGGCATACCGTTCATAAACATGGGGAAGAGAACTGGGCCCGAAATGGAGGCCTGGACTGTGGATGGATGACTTGGAGTGGATGGTTTCAAGCACGCTAGAACCACTTCTAACAGACTGGGTGCGACCACATTAGAGCCAAGCGCCGGACCACGCGTCGCCGATCCCATACCAACCCGGCTTTTCCGGGAGACGGCCGTGCTCAACGCTGTCAAAGTCAAACGCGTCACGTGGCCACTGTCGATGTTGTTGGCTGCATAACTGACAGCGTCGAGCGGTCCCCCCCCCCCCCCCGAGAGACCGGGGGAAATTAGTACCGCTGAGGACATAGATGTGATGACTGATTACGTATTCCATCAGCTGAGTACACACCACGCGTTTACAGAGCTTTGCACTGATGGGCAGTTCAGAGATGGGCCTGTCATTGCTGGGGTCACCATCTTCACCACTGTTATGACGGGGGACAACGCTCGCAGCTTGCCAGGTCGAGGGCAGGTCAGTTTACGATGCTGCTGCTTATGTAAGAGATGTGATGCTGGTACGCGAAAAGTCATTCTTACCGCAGCAATGGTGATGCCGTCATCTCCGCACGCCTTTGACGTGCCCACGCGCTGCCAGGCCGCAGAAGGCTTCGGCAGTGTCGCTGGTCGACGGGTGAATGTTTCGCTGCCGACTCGTGACGGGCGGGACCAGAGGTCCCCCGACGTCCGACGCAGCCAGGCTTTCTGCGACAGTCGCCAACCGACGCCGGCCAAATGCCGGTTTGGTTTCTCAAACCATCCAGACCTCTGGCTTCCTGGGGTGTCAAGTCGTGGCTCCGGCTTCTTAGAGGAGACAAGGAATCGGCGAATATTCTTCCAGGAGGTGGATGTTGACTTTCTGTAGGATGGCATGAAGCATTCAAGCAGGCGTCGTGCTGTACAGTCTTCACAGCGTTTCAACGAACACCAAATACATTTCGTCTCCTTGCTTGGAGTCAGATCTTTTTCTTCGCGTGCTTTGTCACGGGTTTTCCTTGCATTAACATGGTATTTGAAGGCTGTCACGCTGGTTGCATGCATTCCCCATTGTTTAGAATCGTCTCCTCTTATTTCAAAGAGAAAAACTGCATGCACGAGACCGGACTAATGTAACGGATTTCTGTTTTTTATCTTTATGGCGAAATATTCACGTTGATAATGCCATCCGCGCCTTGGTCTTCCCATCGTACGCAAATCTGTATAAACTAGGCAACCATTCGCGGCGACGATTCGCTGGCAACGCGTACGTTGACGTTGCAGCGTTGACCATGTAACCAGTGAGCACGAGTCTGTCAGTCACAGTGTTTACTGCGCTGACGGAAGCAGCACGCGCCGCCGTCCTCCCGCCCTCGATCTGAACCCCGTTCATGGCGGTGTTTCCGTGTTTGCCGTCAGCAGTGCACGCCGTCCGCTCGGCTCTGGGATGAAAACCCAAATATCCCTCAGACACCATTGAATGTACAGCGTTCAGAAATCTTTGGCATGGTCTGGCCGGCCCTCGTCCTATCGAGACACGCACAAAAGCGCGCGCCGCGCGCGCCGACTCTTCACTTAGGCCCGGTCGACCCGACCTCTTCCGTGCCGCCGCCGGCCCCGCGGTATCGAGAAGATAAGGCAGGCGGCCGAATGTTCGTAAAGCCTCCAGCTGGCGAAGCAGTAAATCGAGCACCGGGCGCGGAATTGTTGCAGCCGGGTATGGTCAACTGCGAAGACTGCTACACACTGATTATCCTATTTGGCGGGCCCATTTGGCTGGTGCGGTCTTGAATTTGAATTCTTCATCATTGCTTATGTTTCTATCTGCTGCAAAGGTGAAAAGAGCGAACTCCTATCCCCCACCGCCACCATCACCAATGCGATGAAAAATATTCTACTGAACCGATATGATTCCAACAACCGCGGATGATGTCTGTTAACAAATGAAATATACGACTGTTCATATTTTTTGTTTGCTAGGCGTGAGATTGCGGGAAACACGCAACATACGCCATATTTCAATCCTTAGCATTAAAATATTGCTTCAGTGACCAACCACGTTTAGGAGACATAGGTTTTCACATAGGTAAAACTGCAAGTGTTAGTCCATATGTGACTAAAATGAACGCCTCAAGTTTTAAAATGTTTTAGTCTGAAGGATTTTAAGCGTAATGCAATTTGTTGTCAGCCACAGTAACAGTGCCATGGTATGACAGAAAAATGTCCTCGTTGTCGAGTAAAAATTTGACTGGGCCATATCAGGTTACATTTGCCGTATTCATACGGTAAGTGTAACCTGATCAAGTTATAACTTAACTGTTGTGAAATTGGATAGGATTGGCAGTTAAATATACCACGCCATCAGGATATGTCTGCTTGTTTATCACAAAAGGAGGCAAAGTTTAAATTTTTGCACTATTCTAGCAGACTGGGCTGCTGACACTACTGTGGATTAGTACGTTCAAAACGGTTAGCACGGTGCAAAAATTTTTGCTTCCTAGATAAAAAGACTACCTCCTGTTCTTTTGGATGGGTTAATGTGCAATGATTTTATCTTGCTTCAAAAATACACGCACTTTTTTCGAACCCCATTATGTTCTTAGATCAGGTCAAATGGACGTCTTAGGTCAGGTTTTGAATCGGCTTTCCATGGTATGGTAGATCGATTGCAAATCGAGAAGAAAGAGTAATTAATATTTTGCTTCGAATTTATCACACTTGACATTTTGTGACCTCTCGTGACTTTCAAGACCACAGAACCGTTTGTGTTATCTTGGCAAACCGTTTGAAATGCTCGGAATATACAAAAAGGTCAAATCAGATCTCTGACCCTACTTGACCTTCCCCACTTCACCAGCAGCTATGAGATTTTCGAGAACACTTTTCAGCATGCTGCGTACAGACTTTGACTTCTACTTGAACAAGCAATGCGTTTGTTTGCACGCAAAAAACAAAGCCACAGAACGTGTCTTTGAAATGACTGCATTGCAGTGACCTGACATGACCGAAGACCAGGATGCGTCTCAAAATATGCGGGATGACATGAACTAAACTGCACAAACTATGACATTATACAAGACTGGGATGGGTCATGCAATGTGTAGAAATGAATAGCACTCAGCTACAGAAAGCCTCATGCGTCTGCTTTGTGCCGCTCCGGAACTGCGGAGGGAAATGGTGTGGGCTTGAGGTCCTTGATACAGCAAAACTGTAATTGCGAACCGTAGCAACCGAGTATATGTGACGAACGAAATGTGCCTCACCCTTCTGGCTGTTCCTGAACGCCATTAACAAGTAGCTTCCTTCTGGACAGACATAATTGGCTGTCGCTGTGTCATATGCAAAGAAAGCTCCATTCCAGATACCATTTCTAGTGCAAAGCTTTGAAGACGTCATGGATTTGCAGCATAAAATATCGGAGACGCTCTAAATCCTTTTACATGGAAATCAATAAATGCATGAATGAAAACCACAAGAAGAAAATGACGGATATGTTAACCTGCAATGCAGAATATTACGAACGCCGATTTTCTTTTCATCTAATGATATAGGCGAAACCCCAAGGCATTTTTGTCAGCACTTTGCCTTGCGATCTTAATGCCGTCCGTGGCTGTAGCGGAACGGAAAGCGCCACAAAAGTTTCACAACGCAAAAAAATTCACAACTTTATTTCCCACAGAAACCGCAGCATACCCATTACGAGACCGGTGGCCAAGTCACTCTTACGTCGACAAGCATTCCAAGAACAAATTGAGCGTTCCTGGTAACCTTTGCCGGCCAATGCCTCACAATCATTTGAAACTGAACAGAGTAGTTTTCATCTGACGACAGATGAAAGCTTATTGAATCCCCCTTGCTCTTTGTACGCGAATGACGAAGTCCCACAGCGAAATCGATAAAATATCGCAATACGGGCCGCGGAGCGGCGCCGAACCAAACTTTTCTGCAGAGGCCACAAATCATACGGATCTACGGACGCTGTCGGTGACAAAAATAACTCAGGAAACTTATCATTTGGTGACATTATCATTGACGACAAACCATTCGCCAATTACCGGGAAAGAAATTTGGCCGACAATGTACGAAGAATTTCCGTTAGAGTTATCGGTAAGGCATTTCTTCTAGCTTGGTGACTTTAGTTAATCACGGTCGCCCACCCAATTTCTTGCTCGCTTTTTCTGGCGGGGGCCCGGCCTTGATCCAGGGAAAGTGACTTTGGCTGGAATTATGCGATGCGGTCACCAGCGATTACTCGGCGGTCCGAAGCCGTCCGGTGGCATTCGTCCGTGGAGACGTATGAACAAACAGCATAACCAGGTCTGGCCGTCCGTACATTGGCCGCAAACCCAACTCGACCCTGTCAATATTGCCGTATACTTCTTGTAGACCGGACAATTGTCGATTTTGTCGCTCTGGCGCATTGCTGTTTGCCTCGGCAACGTGCAGGGGATGAATGCAATGCAACGGTATTAGTGGTATTAGCTAATATGAGTGGTATTATTAGCGATATTAGTGGTATAGTGTGTGGAACATTAATTGTCTGTTTAGTTAACTGATAAGGTTCTTGCTACTTTGTTATGCAGTATGAACTGATCTCGTTATGCTTGGATCGGTAATTAAAGCAAAACAACGCGTGTAAGTTTAAACTCCGTGGCCTCAGTTTTTCGACTGCATTGCAAATAGGCTACGAGAACCCTCAGTCAAGCACGGTTCGTAATACGATGCAAGATATTCGCTCCGGTGGTTGGCAGTGCGTATCCAGGTGGTGGTTCAGAAGTCGCTCCTGCCTTTGAATCCACCCGAGCTGGTTGCGTTCGGGAGGAAGAGTTCAAGGAGCGCGGCCAGCGCGACCAGCGCCGCCGGTGGACGGTGGCCCCTCGCCCCTGCCTCTGGATCCGCCCCTGCGCTCGGGTGGTACGGTTCAAGGAGCGCAACCAGCGGTGCTTGAGACAAACGACTTCTCCCAGACTTGAGACGAACGATTTCTCCCACAAACATGAGCGCTTGCGGGTGGGAGAAAGGCGTTTGCGGGAAGGCGACCGAAACTTGTTTAGTGCCGGTGTCGCTAGGAGAGCCAGAGGCAACGTCGCGGCGCCGGCAATCAATTTCGCGGCAGACGGACGGGCGTCGGCCCTCTTGGCTAACGGGGTTAGGGGGCAGGAAGGGCGAATACTTAGCGGCGGCCTTCCGTGGTAATCAAAGCTGTCAGACAATAACACGCACTACGAGTACGGGCGATGTCTCGCAACTTTAATAACTCACATAAAGCAACATCGGTCAGGTCACGATCACATTACGGCGCGGCCTAGCCCCTCACTATAGTAAGTAATCCATTGCCCTCTATGCAAGTGTCATGGTACTTGTCTGAAACCTTTTCGTAATTCTACTTGTTCTGGTACCTTCTGTCTGAGATGTCATGGACGGCCACGAACTTTGAAAGAAACTGTAAAAGAGCTCTTAACTTAACTACTCTGCATCACTGAGTGCGTCTCACATAGAGCAGAGCAGTCTCAGGGAGCTTTTCCCAGGATGATAAAAATAGTTCGCATGGCTCCTCGAGACTGGAAAAACTTTATTCCGATGAAGGTTATTCTAAACTGAATGGATGTTGATTGATTTTGTTGTTTTTTGTTGGATGTTGATGGAAATTGATCTGCGTCATTTTGTTCTTAAAGCTTATTCATCTGCGAGAGTTGGCCGGTCACGACGGCTCTGCTGAGTTATTAGGCAGCCGGCCGGGCACAATGTCAGCTGTGACAGAGAGCAAATACGAAAAAAATTCACCTCTACCTGCCTTAAATCTTCTTTCTAGGCGGCCATAGTCCATCTCCCTCTCTCTCCCTCCCCCTCTCTCTCTCTCTCGCCTTCCATCCTCTCACTCTTCCTTTTCAGCCTTTCACCTCTCCTTCTTTTTGGACATTTACTGGTCTCGCCATGGGGGAGAGTATAAGCTTATGCCCAGTGAATGGGCCTTAGTTGTCCTGCGGTCTCGTGAACGATCTATGTAGCACAACAAGAATATCTGTTATGCAGTGTTTCATCCCAGATGTCAAGACCGGTGTCGGCTCATGAAACATTCTCTTCATGAGGTTTTCGCTGAAAATCAAAAACTCTGTTTAAATTAGGTAAAATCACCACGAGGACGACTCTTTCATATATTTTACAGCACAAGCACAGGAGCACAATGTAATAACACGAGCGATCCAAGGATAAACAACCCGCTTATGGAACAGTGCGGAAAAGGAGCCAGCGACGGGCAAACGATAACGTCACTGTCTCCTTCTCCGGCGAGTGCATTCCTCCTTGGTTGCACTCCGCCTACGCGGTCACGGCGCGGGCCGCCGGCTCCCGCGCGGCCCGCCGTCAACTGTCGCCGCTCATTTTCGCCTCCGGAAGCAGGAGATGGGGTTGAAGTAGCACTGGTGGTAGCGGATCTGGCGCTTGGTAGCCGCCAGCCGGCCGGCAGCCGCCGACCGGGCGCCGATGGTGTCGGCCTGTCCGCCGCGGGCGGCCGCCTCCAGGCCGCCCAGCAGCCGGTCCAGCAGGATTGCGGCCCCCTGCGGCGCAGACGCAGAGTCGCCATCAGCGGCGGTCGCCGACGGTCAGTTGAGGTCACGGCGCGGTCACGGCTCGGCGGGCGACGGTCCGCCGCCGCCACCGAGCCGGACACGCGCTCCAGGCACGGCAATTAAGCCGGCTGGACGGAACGTGAAACCACGACTATCTGCCATTCGATGACACAGTCGAAGAAAACAAACAGCCAAACAAAACGAAAGCAAACAAAAAAAGAAACAAGCAAAAGAACTGTGTCGTAAATTAGAAACGCGTCATAGTCCCAATAGAAGTTTCGCGTGAATGTCATATTCCCCGCCCAAGAGCTGATTCACTAGTGACTATTTAACCGTTAGCGTTCATCATACGATAAGCATGTTGTCAGTGTCGAGCTACCTGTTTATGATGTTTCAGATTGATTCTTATCTTGCTCCAACAATTTTGCAGCTTTTCAGGTTGTTTACCGTCAAGCGTTTACTATGCAGAGTCAAAAACAAGTTTTCCACCAGAAGAGTTTTGTATTTAAAAATTAAGAACGTCATGTTCATGAGAATCTTTTGCTACGATATTCTAATCCTTCACTACCTGACGCCATCCGAAACTTAACGTTAGAAGCAGCAGAGGCAGTGCAAGTCGTTACCTCCCAGATTATCTCCAAACGTCCGGATGTGTCCCGATAAAACTAAACTTAACTAACTTAACTAACCTAACTAAAACTTAACTAAACTCAATGCAGTTCTAACGTAAAACAAAGCAAAATTGGTTTATGCGGCAAATTGCAGCACTTTTCATACCAGAAAGCTGTACTTTTTGAACGGTTTGGCTAATGGTCTAACATGTCTTTATTTTGCCCTTAGTTCCGTCCAGTTCTTCCCAGTACGGTAAAAATATCCCATTTTCAGAAGCACTGATTTCATGTGAAATACCACACGTGGCATTTCGTAAACATTGCATGTGATCTCACACCCAAATGCAATTGTGCGGCTTTATTTGGCAGAGCATCACGAAAAGAGTAAAGCTATAAACAAGCCAGGCCAGGCCCTAACACCAGAAACTGCAAAACTCTTGCAAATTACTTGTCACATTTTTACGACAACCAAACACGTTTAAATCTATCTGGGCATTTCATAGTGTTTCGGCTTTTGCGCGCTAGATGTCAGCGGCAAAAACCAAAGATAGAAATGTTAACATGGCATGAAAATAACACAACACGAAATAAAGTCTGACATGCCAAGAAATGGTTTCATAGGTATAAAAACACGGCAAATTTAAATTGTACATATTCAGTGGTCGGCTAATCTGGTTGGGGCTTTGGTCTCAACCCCGGCAAGATGGTTTTGTGTCACTCCGGCGCTCACTTTTTGCACCAAGGGTCAGCTGGCAATGGGTCACACCGAAAAGACAAGCCCGGAACCCTGACTGACAGGCTTACTCGCAAACCCCTGTGTATAATTGTAGTTTAAGATTAAAATCCATGAAAAGACAAACCTTCAGGAGAGCGGCACACGGACAATCCCAACCCGGTGTCATATTCAACGCCTATTTCGTAAGCGTGATGGGTCTCTAAATGTTCGGCATCAAATCAACCATTGGCCTGGAACCCTGGAACTGCGTCCATATGTGGAGAATCCGGAGTGCAAACGACCAGCCTTGCTTGGTACGGGCCCTCACAAACATCACTCCAACATACTGTTCAGATTTGACTTCCTTCTTGTGGAAGTAAGATGACCTAAGCTGTTTGTTGGCCATTCCACAGAAAATTGCATTGGATAGGTCGCTGCATTGTATCGCAATAGTACTACAAACAGTATTCCTACTTGCTCAGTGTCAAAAGGGACCTTTACGCAAATGTCCAATAACCCGAGAAAAGGCAGTCGACTCGAAATGTTTACGGAAAACGAAATGGGAACACACTTTTTTACCATTTGTTTCTCATTACGTATTGTTAGTGTATGCCTCTGCTGACACCCATGCACTTTTTGACTTGGCATGACCATTGACCAAACAATTCCAGGATGCTTCTGATGTGCCGGCATTGCGTTGATTGTTTATAGTTAGTTTCGTCTGCATGCCTCAATACGATCATGAGCAATACACGATTGGTGACATGACCTACGATCATGTTATATGGCTGCAACTAGAATGAAGCATTCTTCATTACGTGAAGATCATTTGTGATAGAGTTCAGACTTTGGAGACTGAATTTTGAGACAGTCAGTTTAAGAAGAGTTTCGAGGCTGTTCTATGATGCATGAGCAACTGAGTAGTAATTATATGCATTTGATTGCGATTCTTTATATAAATTCCATACATGGCCTAGCCTTAACTGAGTATGAATTACTTGGACGTCGTTTTTTCATTCCAGACGGTTTTTTTGCATACGACCTCATGTGACCTGATCCGACCTAAGAGTTCTACATGTTTGGTCATCTCATTATTTAGCCATGTTTTGACGAAGTATCATTGATAATAAACCAAACCTTATGAAATAGTTTAGGCCCATGGAACTCGCCTGGAATCCTGCTATTTGCCTCCATTTCCGAAATGGCTCGGAAGTCATGGTATTACCTTGTCTGAGCCTGCAACTTTCAGAAATACCATGTTGGTCATTGGAAGCATTTTCAGACTTCCAAAAAAACGTGACGAACTTTCTATGGGCGTTTATTTCATCTTTCCATCTCTTTTAGTTCACAAGACCATTGTGGTTTCTCGAAAACCCTCGGAGCGGCGAAGGACAAGCTATAGCACCGGTTGTGTGCGGGTTAAATCAGCCGTAAGAGAACACATCACCAACGGTAAATGTGAATCCATTCCCCTCGAACGGCCAACCGCGTCCTCGCTTTGCGATAAATCAAACGCGATGGAATTGCGTAGTCGTAGCGTGGGGAGTGATCCGCGTCAGTATCCTGTCCATTCAACGGGCCTTCATCTTGGTCGACAGACGCTATCTGCCATACCTAAGAGTGGAGAACCCCACTTTGCATTCTACAATCCCACCAAAAGGAAGTTAATTGCGATCGGGGAACAGGATCGAATGGCTCCCGAAACGACCAAACGCCAATGGTTCTTATGTAAACGGCAGTTTCGGATTCTGCCGTTTTCTGCGTTGCCTGCCCGGAACGCCTTCGAATGTTAGTGGTTGAGTGGCTCCAGTAAAATGTTCCGGACCAGGGCCATCACAAGCTCAGTCCAAACCCCGTTACTGCGGATATTCAGGGCGAAGTACGTGCCGGCGGAGGCAGAACCAGCCGAGCGGTGAGCCGTCGCGTGCTCTGCCACGTGCCACTTCCTCGGGGGTGTCAGCTGAACGATGAACGCACTAGCGACATGTGGCAATGCATTTCAAGCAGGGTGAAGGCTGCCGCTAGGTCATGTTCTGTTGATGAGTGGAAAGAAAAGACAAAATCGTTGGCCCTGGGTCACGACAAAATCCAAGCTGTCTCATTAGAATGAAATGCATATCCAGTCAATGAACATTATCATTCCGCATTTGTGATTATTTAAGTTCAAGCCAACATTTCATGGTAATGTTTTAGCTACGTCTTAGCTACAGTGTCTGTTTTATATGGTACTTGTCAAAAATCTAATAAATAATTGGAATGGTGGCAAGAAAGGACCATAGTATGAAAAAGACCAGATAAAGAACGGCTTGGAAAAGAAATGGTTTATTGTACCACTTGAAAAAATAACATGCTGTGCGACAGTTACGCCAGACATTCAGTCGCCTTAAAAGTACTGCTGGTTCTCCTTGGAAACGTCGTGCTGCTCTCGTAGTGCCATTTTCTTTGGCAGCCGAAGGAACGGACAGGACTGTCAACTGCATCAAGTTCACCGATCTACGGGACTTCGCAGTCGCCCATGCCAGCCTGAGGCTGAGTTATGGTTAAGGCTTCAACGTCTTGTACCTGCAGGCACTGGACAGCACGAGAGACTCTGGACCGGGAAAAGACCTCCTCGTCTGCGATTGGTCCGATGTTAGCTATGAGAGGGAGTCTCGTCACCCGCATTGCAGCGTATGCTGTACCGATCTTCCCAGTGATGGGTTCAGACCTTGACCATGGTTGTCTGCGCCCTTTGTCTTAGACTAATCGCCTGTGGACTGGAGGCAAATTTTGATGATTAACCCACGTACTGGTTAACACCCGAGCCATTTCTACATTAGTGTGTGTGGGGGAGGACTTCGTCCTCTGCCTTAAGATCAATAGATCGCAACTACATCAAATTTGGCATACGTCATCCCTATCATCACGAATGCGGTAAATGCAGTCTTGCAGTTTTAATTCGTCCGCGACTGTGGAGCGGTTCAAAGTAACCCCCCCCTTGACGCTTTTCGAAGGCTGCAGAAGAACGAACGAACGCAGCGTCTAGATGTCGGACCCAGGTCAGGTCAAACGGACCTATGTCCAAAAAAGTTTAACGCCCTGTAACTTTCCGGAAAGCAAAATATTACAATAAAACTTTCCCGGATCAAAGTTTTTGATAGATGCAACACATCTATTTTCTCATATTCTTCGGAATTTTTCGGGTCGCCGACCTGATATCAAGCCTGTTTTCAAGACATGCATTTCTTTCGAAATCTGATGAATTTTTTAAAAACATTCTTCGTGTGGGGCGATGCAGACATTTAGTTACCGTGAAAGGGCAAAGTATCAATGACTTTCAGCCGTTGACCCCAGGCCAGGTCACGGAAAACTGTTACGGGCCAAAATGCATCGCCGTCGAGATCGGAGATGAATTACTCGGGACGGGTGGAAAGTGGCAGAACTGGCTCGCAAAGTTGCAGGTAGCCGTGAAAAGTTCAGAAAGTTTCAAAACTTGCATTTTTGAGATATCAGCAGGCTCTCGCAAAGCTCCACCAATTGTTTAAATTGATAACTTCCGAATGTTCTCCAAATTTTGGTATGAGCAACCATCACAAGAATCACTAGGATCACGAAATATCTCATGGAAAGCCTTAATCGTCGCTAAATAAAGAAATAATCGTAAATAAATAAAAATGAAAAATAAAGAAATAAAGTCGGAAAATAAAGAAACGCTGAAACTAGTGCCCGTTAATACCATACCGCCTGCCGGCAGTCGGCGAGAAAATAGCCGTGTCTTTGACTTAACTTTTCGGCGCATGTATTACTCAAATCAGATAAATTAGACGTGTATCGGATTCTGCACACTTTGGCCTGTTTGTTGATGCCTTTACCAATACTTTGTTAATCACAGTCCTTGAGATCCAGGCCGCTTCTCGGTTTCATGCAGTCCGCTGTGAGAAGTCATACATAGGGTGTAAATCGCTTACATATTATACAAAACTAGAAATAGGACCAGTCTCGAACTCTACTTGTCACGGGCTTTCCAGCAGTGTGCTTATTTTTATCGTGCGACCAATCGTTCATGAGTTAGAGGGGCGGTCAACCGCCCCCCCCCCCCCCAGTCGGGCGCGGTCGGCGCCGACTGCCAGTCAGGTGAGGGTTAAGACGAGAATTCGAAGAGAATTTGAGTAACTGAGCTTTCCGTTTCACCATTTGATGTCGAGTACAAAACGCAGCCGGGCGCCGCGGCGCCCACCAGCGTATTCCCTTGCCGTGACCCTCATATCATACCACACAAAACACGCTTACATCTCAACTGCTTTTATTTACATACCGCTAGACACGCAGGGAAGTAGTAATTGCTCAAGGAAGAGGTGGTGATAATTACTTTTCTAGTTCGGGCACAGTGAAGTAAAACTGGTGTGTTTTGTCAGTACCGATGAACACAGCTCCGGTATTGCAGGCTCGTTATTGATGAGCATGAAGCAGGAAACGTTACTAAAGCCTACACATCATTCGATTTTTCATTTCCCTAGCATAGCATAATATATATCATTGTGTTAGCATATTACATATGCACCGGGGCCACGCCACGCCATTTTGATTGGGGGTATAGCTAGCAAAAGTGGTCCCAGACATGGGCGGATCCAGCGGCATAGTTTGGGGGAGCCAGACCGAAATTTGCTGGGTATGGATGATAGGTCAGCGAGTCAACAATCGGAACGGGGGATGGAAGACGCTTGCCGTTTCTGCCACAAACCAGATCTGCTGTTCGACTCCTCAGCCATCAGGCTGACACGGCGCTTGACCCAACCCGACTCCAAAGGATAACTGGATTCAGAGGTTACTCCGACACGTTATACCCTCTCCTAATCGATTTCGGAAATAACAGATTAAACAAGTTTGTTAATGTCATGCATGCATTCGTCCTGCATCATCTCTACAACGGGAACGATAGGACATAGCACAATTCCATTTCATCACAAAATGCCGAGAACTGTACCCAGATCTTGAACGTCCGTTCCAAGCTGCTGACCCTTTCCGCCATTGTCCTAACCAGATGTCACCCACATCTGCCTTAGTCGGAGTTTGGGGGTGATGAAACAAACGCTAATTTTTAAGTCATTACTCACTATGCAATGTCGTACAGGGCTAATGTCAAAATTTTTCAACTGCTGGGAGACAAGATCACCGGAACCAGCCTCATACGAGTCGGCTTCACCTCACAAAAGGAAATCGTCACCTGGCGGTGGCGCCACTAGCGACAGCTGAGAAAGCTACCACTCGCTACCCAGAGTATGTACAGTCTATGTTTGTTGGCAGCTTTCAAATGCATATCCAAACCTAAGCATGCCTTACCTGACCAACCTAACCTGCCCTACACCTGCCACTACACCTACTCCTGTCCTTACGCTTACGTTTTCGGATAGCTATGCTTGTTTTGTTAAGTTTTGGAAGATGAGGAAGGCTTAACCGCAAAAACGAGTTTAATGTAGTTCTGTGCAAGTCTGGCTGCGACGTCGCTACTTGCGGAGCCACTGTCATGGACAATGATCTTAAATGATGAGGTGATGCCAATTCGTAGATTCCCCCGAAACCTACCTCTTGGCTCTGTCAGTGCCTTCCTGTTCCATTTTAAGTGAACGACATAAAAGTCAGACCACAAGCTCCCGTATTTCACGGCATTTTAATTCATCATTATCGGATAACATACAAAATACGAATACGTTCTTACTGTAGACATCTCTTACATCCGTTTTGATCCTGTAGCCGTCGTACACGAGCGAATATGCAGGTGCCCATGCTTAGTCTTGCCTCGTATTGCACCATTTTTGAATATCAATATTCATTTTATACACATCCAGATAAAAATATCCTATGTCCTAGCATAGCAACAGAATGGTATGTGACTTATTACCGTACAAGGGATTCTGTGCCTCCCAGAATGAGGAAAATGCAACAGTGCGCCGGCCGGCGGGTGCGGCCATTGTGTGCTATAGGTTCACACGTCTGTACTTTCCCTCAGCGCGTCGCTCCACAGCCATGGCACCCTAGACGCAGCCAGCCGCAGCCTTACCCATGATTCCGATTGCCAGCCGTTGGCCACCCATGTCATTTTTTTCCAAGTTTCATTAAAAAAAAAAACATTTGCTTACGGTACGGCGATGTTTGAAAATGAATCATGTGAAAAAAACAACACAGATGCAAGACCACAGAAACTAATAAATGACTGCATCGTACCACTCTAGTTGGTTACCTATCTTTCATTTCTAATCATCATTTTTCTGACATGCCTGTGTGCATAAATGTAACTCAGCCTACTAATCCTATCCTTATCCTAGGCAAGTTGGTTGGGCTGTTTGAGTTTGAGGAACCAGTCAAAGGTACTTGTATGGATTACCCACTTTATACGTATCTGTTAACTGACCAAAACTTGAAAACAATAACAGCAAGGTGGCCTAACATCAGTAAGACCCTGTTGGCTTACCAGATGGACTACCTTTCCTGGAAATGGCTTGCTAAACTGATTGGGCTGGTAAGTAGGTAAGTAGGCAAGTAGATACACAGTCCCAACTAAAATGCATGCATCGTTACCTACCTACCACCCTAACTGAGTCCGTGGTGACTGCATCAGAGCACTCTAGCCATAACTTAATAGGAGAATGAGCCGCTCAAAATGTAGTATATGTCGTATTCATGAGCACGCAGCTATTGTTACGTTCATAATTGAATAACCTTTGCAAGCAACAAAAAAGTCTGCAGCAATAAACAAGCGCAGCAAACACAAGGTTCTGAACAGCATCAACCATCACAGCTAAGGTAGAGCATCCTTGGAGATGATAAAATATGGCGTCACTTTGAGATTTCGCAGGAAGTCATTACATAGTTCATGGCGGAATGACACAAAAATCACCGATCTTTGACGTTATCTGCTTATGTTCCTATTGCAAAATTTTCCAAGTGCCCGTAAATGCCGCTGGTGCGGTTCAAATGTCTGCTGAAACATATGGAAACTCTGTGAAAAGACCAGACGTGGCTTGCATTTTATCGCACTTTATATCCGAATCATTTGCTAGTATAATTATAGAAATGAATACGAACTTGTGTTATATAACTGGGGAACTGTTTCCTTCTGTTGCTGCATATTCCATAAATGTTAAGGATTAATTGAACTCAGCTACCTATCCAAACACTTTTGTACTTTTAGAACTGATACTTTCGAAAGCTGGAAGCAAAAATTCAGATAAGGCGTATTTGTTACAAACGTAACGCAAAACAGAACTACGTCGCATTCCTAGGCATAAAGCATGTATAAGGCTTGGGAAAATCACGTGGTTTAGGTAGGTAGGTAGGTCAGGCAGAAAAGCTAGATGTTTACCCGGGTAGTTGGAACAGTAATTTATCTGCCCTATGGGACTGAGATCCTGATGTTTTGCCAAGTAAGTAGTTGGCAGGCACTAGGCAAGTTGGATCAAGGCCATCCTTCTCGTCTGCAACGTGATGCACTGCCATGTGGAGATACCTATGTAGATGGAGCCTGGAGTATGTTTAACTTCACAGAATTAAATACCTAGGTAGCTGGGTATCTACCCAAATCTTCGCCATAGGACTGAAGTTTGAAGGTACTTCCTTCAGGATCTGGTGAGAATGCAGCTTGGTCATAAGTGTTCATAGCTGATTGCTTACCCTCGTGCAGCAGCTGCATTACAGCTTTCCCATTCTTTAGATAAGTTGTGAAAGTTACAAGTTATAGCATATGTGGTGTTTGTGTTTGCTGTATTATTCGACGGAATGTTGTAATTACATACTAGGTATGGTAGACGATGTCAAATAAAGTTAAGAATGGAGAATTATGTGTGTTATACTTATCCAGACAACAGCCGTGGCCTCAGCCGCAGCCATGCTTTGCCAGGTCTGAGCAGCCGCCCCATCCCGTTGGCCATGGGCTAGAGCAGGCCGTACGGCTGGCCGCCCCCTGTAAACCTCTGCTCCGTTTCGTCGAGTGGGCCGATATCATGGGACAATGTATGGCATAATTACGGCAATTCTCGACGTGTCAACAACTTTTTGACGTCATGTGACGTCAGAGTCTTTGGGCAGTTGGTAACAAAGGTGTGGTGCGCCTGGCCCACGTCATTGTTCGTAGCTAGTGAACCATTGAGGGGGACGGGTACCTGGAACCAGTCACAAATGCGAGGGTTAGAATAACACGGGCAACGACGGGAAACAACGGGCCCCGTATTCAGCAAACGAATTACAGCATAACTCTCCGGTTGGGTGAAAGGCTCCGGAAGTTGCGAGCAGTTGCGGGAACTGAAAACATGAATGATTGGGTAATGGCCTTTGAAAACCAGTTTAAATAAACAAGCGCGCCACTCAATGTAAGTCGCGGACTCCACCGAGTACCGCTACGTCAATCGCACCGTCCGCTCCGCCATAAGCTGAGATATTCGGCCTGTATACAATGGATAGTCATTGAGCGAGCCAAACGTCCAAAAGAATATGCGGTCAGTAGTGGGTAATAACAGCACAGATCAGGTCCTATCTGCTGACGATTTGAACAGCTTGTTCGTCTCCGTCGGGACGAAAGCATCTGGCGCGATAGGGTTACTTTGGCATAACCCTGTAAAGAACTGGCGCGATAGGGTTAAGTTTTTTTATTTTCCAGCCTTTTGGAAACATTGCCTGATCGATGTCATTGGCAAACCAGCAGTCTGTCTTGCGCTTTTAATTTCAGGCTTGTTTCAATTGTACCAATTATTATGAAACTAGTTCAGCACATTGTACAATCGTTCATCCGGTACTTTCGTAACAATCATCTTTTCTCTCGACATCGCAGCACGGCTTTCGTCCTCCACGTTCGACAGAAACCGCCTTTGTTACTGTTGCATCGCATATCCTGTCCTCTATCGATGAAGAAACCTTATTCGTTCTGTGCCTGATGGAATTGAATGAATATTCCGATGCTGCTGATCATGACAATATTTTATGAAAACTGCCCATAACAACATCGGTATCGCGTGGTTTTTGGTAATATCTGCGGGGCCGCCACCAGTAACGTCAGTAATCGCCACGCTTCGCGTGGCGGTTACTGATGTTGCCGAGCAGGTCTTCACCTCTCAACTGCTGCCAGTCAGCATGGCAGTTTTCAAGGTATTTGCCCTCGGTCTTTGCCGTTTACTGTGTTTCCGAAAAATGTGCCTTTTTCAAGGCGAGTGCTGGAACTGTGCAGCACGCGGACGTTATGCACGTTCTTACGTCAAGAAAGAAGGCGATGTCTCCCACGCTGCAGCACCCATAAAGACTTAGCCGTCCTAACCCGCTTGTTTGTTTTGAGAAAATGTCTTGAAAGCCAAAGCTAGCAGGCATTATCATCAAATTTACAGAGCAATTACGTAGCTTTACTGATTCAGAACCGAATGGGATTTAAGTGGCCTCACACATTCTCCCTGTCATATCCTACATGTTGTTATGGAAACTCTTGTGCCATCTCTGATCCTCTTGTAGATCAACTTTGTTTGCAGGTGTATAGAAACTGTGCCAAGAACTTGAACAAAATCCAGAAAGTCTTAAACTTTAGCGCAAAGATTATCTATAATAGTGGCAAAAGTTCGCTGACGTATCGGGGTGCTCGAGAAACTCGGGTGGTTATCTGTTGATGAACGTAAACCACAGCGCCCTATTCATGTTCGGAAAAATATTGCAAAACATCGAACCAGAGACCGATTCGTAGTATGCGACCCGCCAGACTCTTCGGTCGCGATGCTGCCGACAAGATGGCACTTGAGTCATCCGCCGTTCGCAAACAGTGGTTGGTCATCCGCCTTTTAACCGCAGACTGTCTTTTCGCGTCCAAGAATTGCCTCCTCATGCCAAACAGCTGAAGCGAACTGAGTTTTTCTAGAGAAATGAGGAAACGGCCACGCGACTTTAAGATGTCTCGGGAACGCGTTCGGGAGACTGGGCGAGGCGCGCCAGAGGGATTGGGCGAGGGGCGGATTTTTTCAGGGGCGCCCAAACGTTATTATTGGGGCAGCAAAATCGCATCGCAGGAGCCCCAAAACTGCGTCGTAGGGGCGCCGATTCTTACCGTAATAACGCTGAAACCACGCGAAGCATTCAGGTGTATGTGATGCGCGCCTTCATTAGTATGCACTTGAAAGCAGAGAGTCCATACCATATATACGGATGGTATATAATACATACGCACTATATTATGGCCGCTTCCTTGATGTTACAAGGGAGCCTTTTTAACAGAAGGGTGCCAACATCATATCAAAAGAGCGCTCGATGTCACATGTGCCCTCTTTACCGATAGGATGTCTTTGTATCCACGGATAAAATTTGTCTGTGAAAAATTCAAACACCAATTGTAACGTAAGGTTCGGCTCGGTACCTACAACGGGGCCCTTCTAACAAAAGGTCCGTTATTACTAAAACGTTAGTGCCATTTCGATGTTACTAGGGCGCTATTTTGAACAGTAAGATGTCGTCGTCATCCACCGGGATGACTTTGTGTCTTTGGAATGACAGGGAGCCACTACTTTTTACAAAAAGCGTCTCCTCAGTGTCAAGCGGCACCTTTTCAGCGACACCCAGACTCGGACACAGAGGAGCCTCCTTGGTGCCAGTGATGCCACAGGGACGCTTTTAACAGGGCGCCCAAACACCATCGCAGAGGCATCTCCTTGGTGCCACATCTCCTTGGACGCCTTATGAACGAAAGGGCTCCCAGCACCATCTCACATGTGTTTCTTCGGCGTCACATGATGGAGCATTTTAAATAATGGGCGCGCATACTCCTTGGCAGGGGCCTGTGATTCCCATGGAAGCTGGGGAGGAAGAAGTATGGGGTTCCGTCAGCGCGCATTGCTCCGCGTTTAAATGCTTTACATGTCACTAACCCTTATCACTCGTATCGATTGTATACCACTTGCTTCATATCAATCTTTAACGTGTCAATCACCTTGACTCGGAGTGAAATAGCCATTCATATGATGGGAACTCCACGATGGCAACACAGTAAAAGACAGTGCAATAAATTTGAATTAATGGACTCAAGTAAAGAGCTGACCGCAGATCTGTCAAGCGCGTTTCGTCGGAGGGTATCAGGTATCGGAGCATTAAATCACTGTGATTTGTGCTGCCCTATTTGCACTTCGCATTATGATATGGAGGACCAGGAGCCGGACGTCCGAGACGGGGTGCGCTAGATTTGGGTTTGGGTCCCAGAACGGTTCAGAATTTCCCGCGGGGAAGAAAGGGTCGTCCATCTCCCTGCGTTTGTCTTTGGAGTTGCGCAGTCGTGTCGTGGAGTAGCGCGACGTGGTACGAATCCTCCAACGACCGCCATCTGCAGCAAAATTACGTCATATTTTGAAACGCTTGTGTAGCAGTTACTACGATAAAACCAAATGTTTTGATAACTTCATAGACCTTTGTGGGTGTTAACACAAAGCCTTGAACCATGCCACGCAATTTTCCAAACTCTGAAAGCTTCGCATTTGACCGAGGTATGTTGGTAAATGCCCTACTGCGGGGCAGGACGCATTTTACTGCTGATTCCATGAGTTGTGGAGCCAGACGACACCGTCATGCGAAATATGAATAAAGCATGAGTTTGGTTCACAGAGGGTTGGTAAGCAAACAAACGTGTGCAGTGGTCGCAGATTCCTACTTTAATGTCCTACATAACACCTAAATATCATATTTTCATCACCTCCCAGAAAAATTTCATCATCCTATTTCCATGATACCTCTTGATACCGGATACTTTGAATCGACAGGTTCATTTCATCGTTATCACTGCCAAAGCCTCTCACTACAATGCTGACTAATTATGCCTGGAAACTATGCTTCTAAATCCATGGCTACTTTCCATTGACTATGGTTGTGTGATATGTTTGCATTTCATTTTCGTATTTCATTCGCTTTACTTTCCGTCGTATCAGTTGTGTCGTATATGTCTTGTTTACGTTTCATACTCTTTCGCGGAAAGAGCAATGCTAATTCTTCCCGCTCAGTGGTTGCATCAATGTGGTGCACGACAATAGACGCACCCGAGGTTGACATTTTTTGCGGCGAAAGCTTGACTGCGAAGAGAACGGAAGCACACGCAATTACATAGCGACAGGACATTTCGGCGACGAGGTAAACTTTCATTGTTTCTCTTGTTTTCCCCAAATGGATTCTCTTATGTAGTTGGTCCCTGCGCCGTATTTGCCGTCGTCCGGGGAACCAGCCGTTCAGTGGTTGGTGTAGATCGCCCAGTTCGATAATTGCTTGCAATCGAGGGCGGCGCTTTCCCCCAAGCGAGGCAGAGAGCCATCCTGCTACATTGTTTCGGCAGCGAGGGCAGGCGTGTCTTCCAGACGCTGCCCCTTTGCTCAGACTGGAAAAGGAGACCGCTTTGGCGCACACGGAGCGGTTCTCCAAGGTTTTTTCGGACCCAAGACCAGTGTTGTGGAGGACGCTACCGGTTTCAAAGTCGGGGCAGCAGGCCCACGAGGTTACTGCTCATTGGGTCAGCGTGCTCCGGCAGCCCGCCGCAACGTCTGATTGCGGCGACCGCTGCGAGGAGTTCATCAGGGACCAGTTCGTTGAGAAGACTGCCTCAGCCCCACTGCGGCAGCCCCTGCTGGTGGGAGCGGACCTCACCCTAGGAAAGGCTCTGCTACTGGCCCAGTCAGTGGAGACCGCCTCCGGGGAAGCTTTGGCCACGCAGCATGCGCCAGCGCCAAGAACTGATGTCAGCGCGGTGTCAATGCAGTTCCAGCGCGCTAGACCCAGGAGGCGGACGCCGACGGGCTCTATGCGGGGTCAACGTCCCTAGGCTACCCTAAGCCCGCAGGCAGCTTCTGGGTCACAGGTTGCTGTTGGCCAGCGTACCTCCTACTGCTGTGGCCAGAGCCACCATGTTAAGGACCCCGCATGTCCTGCTCGTGATGCTCAGTGTCACAACTGCGGCAAGATAAGGACACTTTGCCGTTATATGTAAAGGTCGGCGCTCAGTCTCTGATGCCCCTGTTGTTTGTTCCGCGCAGATCCTGTCTGCGGGCCAGGGACAGTTACGTACCCCAGTCTCTGTGTGTGGGAGGAGGGTTGAGATGGATGGACACTGGCTCCCCAGTGCCCCTGACCTGACCCTGCCGTGTGCTCCATGTTGACCTTCAGCCACCGACAGACGTGCTGCAGGTGTACGGTGGAGCCCAGCTCCGGCTCTTGGGGACCTGTGGTGTCTCGCTTACATTCCAGGGACGTATGCGGTCAGTTGAGGTGTATGTGGTGCCACACGGTTTCCCCAGCATAGGATTTCATGCGATGCAAGCGCCTGGAGTCAACTTTGTTAAAAACAGTATGTGCCTCGTGTCCGCAAATGACGTCAGTGCCTATTGACCGAGCATGGGACTTGATGTGATGCAAGCGTTTGGAGTCAACATTGTTAGTAATACCGTGTGCCTGGTGTCCCCGAACTCAAGTCCCTGCCGTTCTTGCCCGGCCGTCCCGTGGACCGTCTCCGACCATAGTGCTCGAGAACAAGGTGACCACCAACCGTGCTACCCCTCCTGTCCGTCAGCCTGTCCGCTGGCTTCCTTTGGCCATCCGAACCTAGGAGAGCGAGCGTTTGACATAGCTCGAGCAGGCGGGGGTGATCGAACCGGCCACCGCCTCTGCGTTATTGTCCCCCTGCTAGTGGGCAGAAAGCGTAACGGGGGCGTGCGGCTGTCTGTTGACTTTTGCCAGGTGGACCGGACAGTCGTCGTAGACGGCTGCTCGTTCCCACACAAGGAGGACATGCTGTATAATTCTATATGACCTCCGTGGGTCCAAGTGGTGCATTAAGTTTGAAGGCATACCCAGGTCGTGCCCCAGCCGGACAGCCGGGACCTGACAACCTTCGCCACTCCGTCTAACCCCAGGCGATTTACGCGAGTTCCTTTCGGGCTCTCCAGTGGGACCCGTGCTTGCAGCAGGTGATGAAGGCCATCCTCCGAGACATTGATGGCGTCGTCGTCTATTTAGATGACGTGGTAGTGCATGCAGCGTCCCGTGCCGAGCACGACCGCCGAGTTGCCGCGGTCGAGACTGCTTTCGGACGGCACAGCGTGCAGGTTAACTCCGCCAGGTGTGTGCGGAGCAGAACCTCTCTCCCGCTCCTTGGATACGTGGTATTCCAAGCGGGATCCGTATCGATTTAGAGCGGATCTCCCCGCTCGTGCCGGGTCCTGACCCGCCCAACGTCCGCGAGCTGCAGGTGTTTCTCGGAGAGGTGAATTATCACGTCCGGTTCGTGCTGGGGTTCGCCGCGCTGGTGGAGCCCCTTTGGGCGGCGCTCAAGGCGGATCCTTTGGTATGGTTGACGGACTTTCCCTGTTAGTGCGATAGGTCAAGGACGCGATTTCTGCTGCGCCTGCCCTGAGTGCGTTCAGCCCTGCCAAGCGCACTATCCTGATGTGCGATGCCAGTGACGTCGGTGTGGAGCCCGCCGCAGTCAGATGACGGCTGGTGGCGGCGAACAGATTGCTCCCTTCTCCTCCTAAGCCTTCTCTCGTGCTCACTGTCGAGGAGGAAGCCTTGTCCTTCCGTCAGAAGCTTTCGTGAAGGCATGGACGGTGGGGTGCAGTCCGTACTGCAGGACTGTGCTCACTGCTCTGTCCATGAGGCCCACGTGAAATGGCGAAAGGTCGTGGTTGACCTGATTGGACCGCTGCCGGGTCCTCCGCAGGAGTGATTCGGATCTTGTGGACTTGTGCAGTCGGAGGCCGGAGGTGGTGTTCTGCGATACGCCGGCCCGATGGTTCTTTTCCCGGACAGTCTGCTTGCGCGGGAGGGAGAACTGGAGGAGTTCCTGTCGGAAACGGGCCCCAGTGCCAGGCCGCGGAGCTGGCAGGCTACTTGCGCGCGGTGGGCGTCCGGCACCTCTTCAGTCCCCCGTACCCGCCACAAACATGCGGCATGGTGGAGCGGTTGGATAAGACAGTCAGGTGGAGCCAACCTGTCGGGAGGCATGCTGCACTGGTCCAGGGCAGCTCATGTGCAGACATTCCTGAGAACTAACCGGGCCATGGTGCACCTGGCGACGGACCTCTCCCCGTTCCGCGCAATGTGGAGACGGAGGATGAGGACGGCCTGGACGTGTTGTCTCTTCCAGAGGCGCAGGAAGACCGGTTTGTGACTTCCGTCCAGGCGTACCAGGATGGGTACAAGAGCCTCTACAACGTCCGTCGAAATGGGAGGCCTCCGGCGTGGGAGGCTGTGACACGGGGGAGTCCAATGATCTGTGTTCATCATCATAACCTTAACTTCGTCGCAGTTATCTCTTGCGATGTCTCGTCTCAACCCAAAACGAAGTACCAAAAATCCGAGGAGAAATCGGAATTTAGAGGTAGTTTAGGTTTTCGCCGGACGGGGCAGGACCCTTGAACGGTTTTCCCCTCCCCCATCCCGGAATGGCTTCCGCAGACCATGCTTAAAGTTCCGCTTATTCAGTCTTTTGAGAAAGGAGTTATATTTAAATGTGTAAAAGTGTCATTTTTGGAGGTAAAATTACAAATATATGACTTTCATGCGTCTGCATGTATTTTTGTTTCCCAGCTTCCCACACCATGCGCTTGGAAAAATCATGGTTTTGCCTCAATGCTGTTTTCAAGGAAACAAACAGACGCACAATTACGAAACAACTGGCGTGGTCTTAAAATATGTTGTGCTGATGTATTCTGTACTCACATGTTTCAACAGGGATCAACACACAACACACAAACTCATCTCCTGACACCACAGATGCCAAAGGCATCTAAATGTTTAATACGAAGGAATTATAACTTGCTATGTTTTGCAGCAAAGTGACTAATTTTCTGATTATTCAAAGAATTTTCAACAATGAAAAAACTCAACACACAAATATCTACTGTTTGTGGAGAAAATTGTTTCTTTTTCCTCTATGTTTCGCTGATCAATTCGCTTTTACTCTAAGGCAAATTCAGATTAGTAGCCTGACTTTAGCCCGAAATCCCCGTGGAAGGGCAAATCATGCGTAATATACAGTTTATGCCTTACGTAAATCCTCATCATTTGTGTGTGTGAAGTTGTGAATGAAATGCGGCTTGGTATCGATGTAATACACAAATGCTGCCTGGGATATATCAGTACGCGTGTTGGTAGTTGGTTTCCGTCGGCACCTTCGGCACATAATGAACCTAAGGAGTTACGTTGGTGATAAATGTTTTGGAATGCCGTTTAACCTTCGCGGGCCTGAGAGGCCTCATCAGAACCTCCCCCGTCCAGTTTTCTGGGGCTGGCCGAAAAACACTAACGCATAAAGATACGAGGCTCAGAGTACCTTTGTATACATCTTTCTTACACCTTGAGCCAATTTTCAACGTCCAGATCACCTCAGGTCATTGACCTAGGACAGATGAAGTAAAACCATATTCCGAAAAACAAAGAATGTGGCAGGCATTTTGTAAAACTTGTAAAAAAAATATTTAGATTGATATGGAACTTTGCATAATGATGAAGCATGACAAATGAAACAATTCTGCTATTTCGAATTTTAGGAAATTCCCAGGCCATTGACTTCAATTCAGCTGTACTTTTGACCTTTTTACGTTTTCCATAACGATTGCGGAATTTGTTTGGCGGTTTTGAAGCTTAAATATATACCCTGATGCTTTTCACGTCATTTGCACACGTAACTGCACAATTTCACCCGTAAGTTTGTGCGAGATGCCGGATGACGGATGCCGGACGTTTCGTGCCGGATTTCCAGACCCACAGCCGTATACAATTCTTTGGTTTACAGTGTTGGGACGTTATTGGTAGTCATATGTGTTCCGGAAGCACTAGTATATGCTGAGGACTTATTTTCCAAGGGTGACCCGATCCCATATGACCCAAGCAGACCCGATTTGAGCTTTTATAATACTATGTTTATTTTCGGTGCGAACAAACTTTATACAGCCACAGATGATAAGCACTATGCCCATGGCTTCCTTCAGTCAGTTTGTACTGCTCCAATCCTCGTGCTTTTGATCCCCAACATAGAAACCCTTGACGTCGCTAATAAAGTTTGTCGCCAAATATTCGGCTTTTGCATTGCAGCCGTGCCCGCCTCCCGGCATCTGAATTACTTACTGAAAAAATCCTTCCGGATGCGGGGTTCATGACGCAGAAGGGATATTGCATGATCCGATATTAACGAAGTTTATCCTGTACCGTACTTCATCAATGACGCCAATGACAATGTGACGACATTCCGGCGATATTCCGTCGGCGTTACTTGAGGGATGTCTTTAGCCAGGGCCTCTTGGACGCATATTGTTGAAAGTTTGAATTTTGTAGAAGCATATGTCTGAGTTTCTAAGGGCCTCTTCCGTTGCTATAGCGCTGACGTCTTGGGCAGAAATAAAAACGAACGGATGTCATTTAAACAAACCTAAAATTGTCATCACGTTCCGAAAATTTCACGTGCCTATGACCACTGTGTCGAGAGCTGGAACAGTGTAAGCTGTGTGCAGAATTTTAATTGTAGACCTCTCGTCATGTACTTGCCCCGAATGACACACCCCGCTTAGCTTACGCTTGTTGCTGGGTGTGCTTTAAGAACCAGCAGGCCATTAACTGGATCAATTTCAGTTGATATGTCATGACGGTTGCGTCTGGTGGTGAACACACTGGTGCAACGACCGCAGTACAGCTATGTCTCCATTTCTTTTCTTGTATTGTCATGAACAAGTTTTGAAGAAATATGTTCTCAGGTATGCATTTAGTTTGTTTTTGGACTGCGATTATACCATTTTCTGTGGAACTCATCGCTGTTATTGTATGCTGCAATGTATGACTTCGACAGGATATTGTGAAAAGTATGTGCAAGTTTTTTGTCAAGAAATTGCTTTCAAAGTGATTGGTAAATCTAATTTAATGGTAGGTGTGTAGACGTTCCTGCAAAAAGTACATTCATACAAAGTGGCAACTCGTTTGTTGAGTTAATGTATCATTGGGAGCATTTGCAGTTTTGTGATGCCTTCAACTTATAGGACTTAAAAGACAGGGTTTTCACTGACAGGTGGAAAAATGTTCGATGGTGTAAGCATTGCTCTCCTTTGTAACAGTAAAAGCTCGTTAGTTTTATTTTCGTGGTTTGTATCCCCGTACAAAGCAGTAATAATGGATGCGCGTGAGAATGAGTATATTGTGTAATTTGACTACATGTCTATGAGATATTAGACATTTTATTCTGCCTATTATCCCTAGGTCTTGACAAAATGCAGCACTGTTAATATGTGGTGTAAATTGTGAGTAAATCCTCGTGGTGTAAAAAATGTGGTGTAAATCCTCGTCTATGAACATGCCAAGATATTTTGCTGCACGTTTTCGTTCAGTGCTGGCTCCAGCAAAGGTATCTGCTATATTCATACTGACATTATGATTGTTATGTATCCGGTGCGCAGTTATTGATGTCTCCAATGACCGACAGTTTGTCTGATACCATTCAGATATTTGTGGCTATGCACAATTTGTTCTTTTCCGGAGCGTTATGCTTTCACTGTGTTTGAAGAATATTGAAGTATCATCTGCATAGAGTATTAATTCTAAATCCACATCTAGGTTTCCTAAGTCATTGACACATATGATGAACACAAGTGGTCCCAAAAATGAACCTTTAGTCACCTCAACGTTGACATTTCTTTACCCGCCCCCGACTGCGGGGAGGGGCGGTTGCCAGCCCTCCCTGAGGTTTTCCAAGACTGCGAGAGAACAAACAGGCTCAGCGCCACGAAACTTTGTGTACTTTTTCTAGATCATTTTTACATCTTGAGTCTAATTTTTGACGTCAGGTCAAGTCAGGTGTCTCACCTACGTCAGGCCAAACGGACCTATGTCCAAAGAAGCATAGCGCCCTGCAACTTTTTCGGAAAACATGATATTACAATAAAATTTTCAGAGATTACAAATCTTGATAGATGCAACAAATCTGCTATCTCCGATTTTTTTAATTTTCCGGGTCATTGGCCTAAGGTAACAATTTTAGTGTGGGGTCATGCAAACACACATCCATTTGCCGTCAATGGACAAAGTATTAATGACTACCAGCCATAGACCTGAGTTCAGGTTAGGAATAACTGTTATAAGACGAAATGCACCGCCGCCGAAATCGGTAATGAATTGTTCAGAACGAGTTGAAAATGGCAGAACTGGCTCGCACAGCTGTGAGTAATACCAAGATGTTCAAAAAGTTTCAAAAAATTCCATATTTTGGAAATAAACAGATTCTAGCGAATAAAGCTCCGCAACTTGTGTAGACTGATAACTACTGAGTTTTTCCAGACTTAAGCCATGAAAAACCATGACAAGAATCCATAGGATTAAGAAATACTAAATGGAAAGTCTTGTGTCGCGAAAGTAAAAGAACACTAAAACCATTTCCCGTTAATTGCATACCGCATTCAGCTATGGCGCCCGCCGGCAGTCGGAGCGAAAATCGCCGTGTCATTAACGCAATGTTTCGGCGTATATATTAAGCACATCAGAGAAATTAGACCTGTATCTGCAACTGCGGACCTTTACCTGTTCATTCATACTTTTACCTAGACTTTTGTTCGTCACAGCCCTTGAGATCTAGGCTGCTTCTCGATTTCATGTAGTCAGCTGTGAGAAAGCATATATAGGTCGCAAATGGCTTTCATATCATCCAGAACTAAAAATAAGGTCAGTGTCTATCCCTACTTGTCACGAGTTTCCCAATGGTGTGTTCGTTTTCATTGCACAACCAACCGTTCGTGAGTTAGAGGGGGCGGTCAAACGCCCCCCCCCCGTCGAGAGTGGTCAGCGCTGACCGCCAGTCGGACTCGGGTTAAATCACACTGTAGATTATTAAATGCCATCCCCTGTGCACTGTCAACGACATAAAATCAGAGGATTTTCATCGCCTTTCCTGTGACACCATATTTTTCATTTTTTTGTAGAAGATATTATGCTCATCGGTGTCAAAAGCCTTCCGTGAGTCTATGTATACTCCACCGACATATTCATGATCTTCAAAGGCCTTTGCTATCAGGCTCCGTGTCAAAAGTATGGGCACATCTGTAATACGGTTTTCGAAAAAAAAACTAGCTGCTGTATAACGGCAGTTACAGCTCTACTGGTGTGCGGCTTGGCGTTGTCCTGCTGCAGGATTGCCTTACGGGGGTTTCCCTTGTCCTCTTGATATGGTTTTTCAGTTTTCCTAGTTTTCGTACAGACTGCTTAGCGCTCGAAATTCATTGTGCCCCCCTTTACCAAGAAATCCGCGAGGACAATTCCTTGGCAATTCCAAAATGCCATCAGCACAACCCTCAGGAGTCAGGACAACCCTTCCAGCTAGACAACAGGACAAGCGTCCCCGCTGAAGCTTGGGATCTGAACTTTTTCGCATTTGGCGAATCCTTGTGACGGTATTCCATGGATTGTCTGTTGCTTTCGGGGTCATAATGGTGTATCCATATTTCGTTACCGGCTCTACGTTCATCCGTAGAGCTCTCAAGTACTGCGCTGACCGACCTCAGACGGACCTCCACACACCAAGAACTGCAACGATGCAAGCGAATTCTCATGAACAACGGCTGCACCAACACCGATGTAGACTTGGAAGTCAAAAACCAGACCTGTCAACATCAACGCCTCCACCGAGGACGAGAGCAACACAACGCTGTATCTCCCTATTACAAAAATCAAATGTCACCATCCTACAGAGTCGACGACAGAGTACTGCGCCAGATCATCACTATCAATGTCCACTGCACGGAGACCAGCGCCAAGCTTACCCTGAGTATCTATTACCAAAATGCCAAGGTGAGCGATCTCATCATGGGAAACAACATCTCTCAAGACTCAAACCCCCTGAAGAGTACTAGTGTAATCTACCAGTTCCAATGCCCATACGAAGACTGCCAGTTTCGTCGCACTGGAGACTACATTGGTGTGACAACCACGAGCCTGTCACATCGCCTCACGATGCATCTGGACGAGGGAGCACTCAGCCAACACATGCTCCAAATACACCACCAACAACTGACCTGCGAGGATCTGACGCAGAACACCAAGGTACCAAACGAGGCAATGACAAAAGAAGACCTCTTATCATCAAAGCGCTCTTCATACGTGAGAAGCAGCCTGCTCTAAACAAGCAACTTCGCTCATGAGTCTCTGGAACTCCGGAACTGTTCCAGGTGACCGGGACATGAACACGAGCAGTTATGACACACGGTGAACAATGTCATCCTAATAATGTGTCACATTAATAGTGTAACTTTGGAAATATCTTTTGAGTGGTAGTGTTTTATTTGTCACTGCATGCGATATTTTTATATTTGTATTTTAGTCCAGACAGACATGATAAAAAAGGTATTTTTTGAAAGTGGATCAAATAGATCCAAAACGCAATATGTAATACTATGATGTAATACTACAATGTAATACTACGAATATTGGAACATTCATATTCTTTCTACAAGAGACGGAAACAAACATAATACGGAACATCGAACAGGCAAGAAAGAAGGTTATTAAACACGTCATGCCCTTGCTTTCAATAAGACTTGCATAAAAGAAAAACTCCTGCCAAAATTTCCAAAGGTATATACATGTACACACACACACACACACATATATATATATATATATATATATATATCACATCATTGTATTTATACGACATCATATGCAGTTACGAAAATCATTATACAAGCATGAACATTTCTACGAAGAATCAAAAATTTCTTTAACAGAAATGAGCTTGAAATCTGGCTATGCATTCCGTTACCCATAATGTCAGTGGCCTCCGCTATTGGGTTCTCGCTTGGATCAAGATTATCTTAGGTAAAAATGGTGAACTGAGGCACTGAGTTTTTTTATTTGTTTGCTTCTGAGGGGCTGTGAAGCAGTTGTAAACGCTATTTTCCGCATTAACAATAGTCTCTGCCCCTCTACATCGTCAGGAGTCGTTCCGAGCCTCTCAAAAGTATTCTATGCATTACGTCCCACAGGATCTGATGGAAACCACACTCCATTGACAGGACCGCTTTGAGGTCGCCTTTAAGGTCACTGTATGACTTAAACGAGTCAAACGCATGCATGCAACTATTAAGTTATCTTACCGTATCGGTCCAGTGATCCAAGGGGTGAAATCGAGGCACAGCTAGTTTGCCGCTGCGGAGCACTAACAGCAAAGCGAAAATTGCAATTGGTTATCAGTTTCCCCGTCTCTGTCATCGTCTACCGCTCGCCCCAGCCACACCGGCTGAATCAAGACGACCGAGAACATTCGGCGACAACCTGTTTATCACCAGCCGTTACGTCTTCTCCACGTATGAGTGCGGACGTTTGAGATGGTTGGGGTCTGACGTACAGTTACATCAGAGTGTTCGTCTCTTCGTCTGAGTTTCTTTTCAATGAAGCTATCGATTTTACTCTTTTTCGTAAGTCTGCCCCATTTTATGATGACAAGGCTGATCTAGGGAAGCACTAATGGGCGTTCACTAAGCCGAGGTAAGAAAATTGTTCTTCTGAATTACTGTTTCAAAGGGGCGGGTGTGTTTGTTTTTCCAATGAATTCCACTTAGCATAAAGAACAAAACAAAAAAACAAATATCAGAGGGGTGCGTCTGCGTGAGGAAACGGGGCGCACCGTGCGCGACGACCATGTTTAGAAAAGCCTCCATATGACTCCACGCCCGGCACGCCAGCGCGTAGATTATTCTGCGGCCCGTGTGTTCTGACTGTTTTTGAACCGTAAACCATAGAACATATAATAAGCGGATCAAAAGTGCCATTTGGGACCTATAAAACATAAAACGTGCTTAGCACTTCCGTAACATGTACGCATAGTACGCATTGCGCATTACCTAAGTATCCATCTGTAATGGTGATGTACCAGCGTCTTTCTTTTGCAAAGAAAAGTAATTTCTCAGGCTACTGCATCAGGTGCTTGCTACTTCAAAGGCGCCAATAGAAATTAGTCCACAGGGATTCCTTTGAGATACCAGTTGACCACTGCGATTTGTGAACGGCACATTTCATACAATATGCAGTGTCTACATGCTTTTGTGGATCCCGGTCCCCTCAACACTATCTCCACTTAGTGCCCGTTGTTATTTATTTCATCTCCTGAACAGGCTGCAGCACTTTAACCTGGGCCATGCCATACGATTGCCCGACCCAAGGCTGATCCCGTGGTAAGTGTCACTCTGCTGGCGCTAAACCTGGCTGTTTCGCTGGCCTGCGGACGAAGCGACGTTGCACACCCCTGTGTTTCTAATGGGCCGATTGCTGGGACGTAAACGGTGCAGTTTTGTGCAATGATGGCGTGGGAAGGCGGACGGGCAACTGGACGATCAGTTTTAAGGGTTTTGGGCCGAAACGGGGAAGCAGCTTGTACGTGAAGCACGAAGTGCCTAAGCGATTAACATCCCTCCTTCATTGTCACAAGACTAATACCGCTGGACTGCTGAAAACTGGCGGGCAGAAGCACGTGATAGAGTTTTATATTTGCGGCTGTTTTGCATGTCTTTAGTGTCAGCCTGGTGTGTGCCGGATGCACGCGCTGAAGTGTACCCGTTGGCTATTCCTGACTGTGGTTTGGAAACCGCTGATGCTGGAGGCGCCAAATTTTGTGGGGAAACTGCAAAATCACAAACGCCAGCAAGGACAGGCAAGGTTTAGGGCATCAGTGGAAGATGCCTTCCATGTGAACGTGCAGCTTGCTGGACTTGAGATCCTCCGTTTGTGGGAAGGTGGATTCATTTCCATCTGCATGACGAGGAAGCGGTGTAGTAGGCGAAGTCCCGTCGTGCCATTCGCGTACAAAGGTATAACCAGAAGGGTTATGCGTACAGTTTGCATCTTTTGCGATGCCATCGATTGTGCACATGTCACTACACCTGCTGTCTCAGCGATGTACCAGACAACAGAAAAAAATGCGTTTTTCATAAAATGTGATGCAAAAAATAATAGTTATCATAATGACCTGATTTTGGTCAGACTGTTATCGTAGCACAGCAAAATGGGGGTAATGCTGACACTAATCGGGTGCACAGGTCTGTGTATGATGCAGAGCCTCGATTCTTACCCAAAACCAACCGTGTGACGGGTTGGTTTGCCTCTAGTTATATCCACTCAATCAATCCAGCCAGCAAAGCTCTTACCTTGATCGATTGTTTGGCTAAGCCCATTCATTCCGCCTGATCACTCCGTCGAAACTACTCACGAGTTTTCCACACATAATCATGAGTGTCAAGTTCATATATACTACTTTTGCAAGCATAATGCTAAATTTCGCACTTAATTGCTTTCATAATCCAGAGTAAGCGAGCACAGCGAGCGACCACAGCCGCAATGGATGAAAACCATGGTTTTGAACGCTTGCTAGCCTGCTTCCTGCAATGTAATTGACAGATATGTCTTAAAGCACGCTACCGTGATCAACAAGCTGGACAAGTTCTCGAAACTATTCAGTACTTATGTTTAAACAAGAAACATTGTTTAAAAAAGCAAAAAACAATGCATTTAGGTAAGAATTATAATCATGTAGGATGCAACTAGAAAAACAGCACTAGGAACGGAAAAAAACGATCAGCGCAGTTCTCACATGGAACTGGAAATCGTCCGTATTTTCATTTACTTTGCTGTCAGGCCTAACGTAAGTTTTCCCCTGTCATGGTACGAGCTAATGCTTTGACAGCTGGCTGATTTTGTGCGGCAGCCTGTCATTAGGCGGCCTGGCTAGCAGAGACTCAATGACTGGATTAAAACAAATTTTCTGGGAAACAAAGCAATTTAGATATCGAAGCGTACATGACATTTAACCCTCGCCGGGCCGGCCTCCGGATCCACCTTCGCCAGGCCGCCGGGACTTCCAAGACTTGCGAGCTATAAGTCCTATAGTGAAAGGAAAAACATCGTTGGAAAGTACTTGGCGAAGCTATAACAAAGCACCTATTTTTTCAAATGCTGTCGTTATTGATGTCATCAGAGGTAATCAGAGGTCAAATTACCTTGCTGACACTTGCAGGGAACTTTGGTAACCACGCTTCTACGTGCCTTCAAGGGGGTTTAAAAGCAAAAAGAAGGTCGACTTGCCTATGAGGGGAAAATACCTATGAGGGGAAATAGGCGCTTGAGGCCAAACTTGACCATTCCAAGGAAAGCGGGAAATGTAGGCAAAAAATCGTCTTTTTGCATGGGAAAAAGTCTTGTTTTTTTTTAATCTGTTCGTATGTGCTTTGGGTGGAAGACGCCGCAGATGTGTCTGGCACGCATATGAAGCCTGCGTTTATCATATTAAAGGCAAACAAGGTCAAGCTAGGTCAAGGTAATGACCCTGATACAAGGCATAACGACAAGGTAATGACGTTAACTGACGTCGGGCGTTCCTGATGCCTCACATATCATACTTGACCTGTTCCAGGTCAATGATCTGAAATGACCCTGAGTTTAGAAATTTATATTAGGCGCAAAAATGATACATAAAAAGATGCTTCAAGTTTGGCATCTCTGCGCCTTTTCGTTTCTAGCCACCGTCAGAAAAGCTGAGTTGGGTGCCAATCGACCTCTCCTCCCCCGGCCCGGCGAAGGTTAAAAAGCTTACCGATTCGAGTTCAGGTACTGTTCATACCTGCATCATGCAGCTATCAACAGCTTGCTCACCACGTCTGATTCATGCTACCAACACGTCTTGCTCTAGATGTAGTCATATGATATAAATGTAGCTCACGCGGTGAGTGATTTATATTTCAAGTACGAACAGACGTATGAATGTTTACCCAACTCTAGACGGTTGATGCACCAATGTACTTCATTCAGACGCTTAAAAAATATTCTGGATCCGGCCAGCCGATCTAAGATCATGCCAGTCTATGTCAGGCCATGTCAGGTGAAAAAGCACATGAGTAATGAGTAAATGATAAACATACCGCGACTGGTAATATACTTCAACAGAATTCATATAGCCAGCACCGTCTCTTAGCGGACAACGATGCATTTTTTGCACATCGCCGCTGGCTGTTGCCAGAAAATTAAAATTTTTACTTCAAAACGTCATTCAGTTTGCAAATACAAATGAGTTCAAATGCGAATTCGCGATTTTGAAATAGGAACTAGAAGTTTGAACTTGCTTATATCATAAAAACGTATTTCCTTAACCCTATAGTGCCCCCCCCCCATCAAATATGATACCGCCAATTTAAAACTACGCAGTAAATCTCCAGTTTCGAGTAAATTTCCAGTTAAACTCGTGGCAAACACGTCGATTGTAATTATTTCTTACCGCTTTGATTTCATCTCGTGGGTTTATAATCAATTAGGTTTTCTGAAGCTTCCGCATTGCTACGCAAAGCGACGCGGGGTTTGCTGCGATCGGACTTGTGCAGCAAGCGTTGGTGGAGTATTTGTTCTGAACGTTTCAAATTTGGTTTTTAAGCGTGTTTTTGTGCTGTACTTTGAAGCAATCAGCTTGATCTTTCTTCTAAAAGCCTCATGTTGTGTGCTTGACTGTTGACTATGACATACCATTGCCATTTTCGCGCGTGTTGCAAATATGATATAATGAGCATATAAATATATTATATGCTTATAAATATATAATGTTATTATACATAATATAATATAATATAAGTATAATATAATATATATAATATAATATACAATATAATATAAGTATAATATAATATATAATATTATATATATTATTATATAATATATTATATTATATAATTCATATAAAACATAGAAGTTTTTAAGTAAACCACACGCAGGCGGCACACCTTTTTCATAAGCCTCCTGCGATTCAGAGGATTACACTGATGAGGCAAACAAAAACGGTAGAAGACTAATGCAACTGAATTGAAAGTGAATGGTGTAAAGATATTATATCTTAGACACCTGTACTCTGTCCTTTGGCTCCAACAAGAAACAAAAAAGCGCTGATGGTCTTTTCATACACGTTGAGGACGATGCCCAACCCAGCATATCCCAACCTTTTTCTTTGGCTTAGACTCTCATTTTGGACCTTCCATCCTGCCAGCTGAGGGCTCTGACACCACTCTCCTGCTCCGGACTCCCTGCCTCCCTCAAGGAGAAACTGAGAAATACGAGGACGGCACTTTATCCCCAATTCTTTCCTGAACGGTGGCAAAACAATTCAAACCGGTATCTCAGCATGTTTTGGGGTAGGTTGCTTGTGCCGAAAAACATGACGGTACCACTGCCGCTTCTCCTGCCACTTTGGAACATACAAACCTAATCCCTCTTTTCCAGATGCCTCGCCTACAGCCCATGGACGTTGGTAACATTCTAACCTTACTTGACGGTGACGCTGGCGATCTCGATAGACTATCGTCCGGGGATGAATTCGGTCCCTCGGATAAAAAAATACATATCTTCTGTGCACGGAACCAGCTGAAGAAATAAGCAGTCATTTCCAAGGGCCAGTGTCTCCAGATGGTGACCGCAGTGATGACCTACCTGTTGATGCCATCTCTCCTGGCCCATCTCGGCAGCTGGAGCCTGAACATACGTCCTCGCCAGCTGCGGCACGCTCGTACGTTTGGAGGAAAAGGGCTTCGGGCCCCCATCAGACGTAGAATTCGAAGGAAGCCTGGATCCGCCTCCTGAAGATGCCTTAGACCAATCACCTTTCCAGTATTTCAATAGTTCATCACCGACGAAATGATGAGACTACTCTCTGTCCAGACAAACAGTTACAGTGTGGAGAAGGCTGGACATTGCATCAACACCATGAAGGTGGAGATCAGACAGGTCATCGGCATCTACTTGCTGATGGGTCTTGCTGAGATGCCAAACGTGCGCTGCTATTGGGAAAATGATACCAGGTACCCAGCAGCGGCAGACGTGATACTCAGAAACAGGTTCGAAAAGATCTTGACCTTACTTCACTTTCAGGAAAACAGCACTGCCACGGAAAAAACAAAAAGGCAAGCTTTGGAAAATAAGGCCCTGGTTGAATCTTTTCAGGGAACGCTGCCTGGCGGTAAAACCCGAAAAGTGCCTCTCAGTAGACGAAATGATGGTAGCGTACAAGGGCAAGTCCCATCTCCGTGTGTGCATGCCGGGCAAGCCTCACAAATGGATAATGAAAATCTGGGGCCGAACTGGAGCCAGCGGATTTCTCTACGACTTCGACGTGCATCAAGGCACCGCGGATAAGTCCGCAACTTCAGGCCTGGGAGTCTCTGCGGATGTCGTTGCAAAGCTCGCAGATACACTATAAGCTAGACAAAACCATAAGGTCCACGTGGACATTTTTTCCACGTCTTTCCCATTCGTGATGAACCTGAATGAAAGGGGTATCCAGGTTGTTGGTACCATACGGAGCAATGGACTCAAAGGATGCTGCATGAAGGAGGAAAAGTCCCTGAAGAAGGATGGACGACGATCATTTGATTACAGAGTGGAGCAGAACACAGGCATCATCGCGGTCAGATGGCTAGACAGCAAGTGTGTAAACCTGTTGTCCTCCTACCTTGCCGTAGAACATCTGGCCACTGCACGTCGATGAGACAGGAAAGCCAAGAGTCAAGTATCATCCGGCAATAGTCCGGCAATAGTCCCTCATCCGGCAGTAGTCCGATCATGCAATAAATTTATGGGAGGCATCGACCTCCTTGACACGTTGCTGTCTCTGTATTGCTTCAGCATTAGGTCTCATCGGTGGTACCTATACATCTTTTGGCATTCCGTCACGATCGCCAGCGTCAACTCCTGGCTGCTGTACAGACGGCACCAGATGCAGATGGGATCAATGAAGTGATAGAAATGCCTCTCAGACAATTCCAGGGACAGGTCGGAGGCACCGTCACAAAAACCGGAGCCACCAAGGGTCGGGGTAGACCATCTAGTGAAAGCCCGGAGCAGCCGAAAAGAAGAAAGTTGTCTGCACCGTACACGTCGAAGGACGTGCGGTTCGACTCAGTCGATCACCTTCCTGTGGGATTCCTCGAGGCAGAGGTGCAAGCTTTGTCCTGCCACCATTCCTCGATTCACCCACGTGAAATGTGTAAAGTGCTGCGTGCACCTGTGTTTCAACAAAGACAGAAACTGTTTCGTCGCGTTCCAGCAGAAATAAAAGTCCGTGACCTGAAGGGATTTTCCGGAGGTCATTACATAACTGACGACGGAAATTTGGTCAGGTTACAGAGAACGCAGTTAAAATTTAGCACCCCTGATACTCATTATATCAAATATTTTGGGTATCAGTGTCATATATGGGTATATAAGGGTCAAAAGCGAGGTCACTGCCCAAAAGTGATAGTTTTTCCAACAGATATGCAAAGTGGGAATGAAATTATACCAATTCGCTAATTTCTTTAATTTTCGGGAGGGTGGAACTGGGTCTAAGCATTTGAAGGTTAACGTCTGAAAACGGCTTAAGGCATGTTTCTGGCATTTTTATCTTTATTTTGTGCCAAGGTAAGCACCGAATTACACGGGCGAATATCTAGACTGATGGCATTTCCTTGCCGTTTAACGAAACATTTGACATGATGTATCAGTACGACAGATGCTCAATTTCGGGGGAATTTGACAGCTAAATAATGTAATTATTTTCACATCTTTGATTTGCTTGTGGTATTTAGTGTTATGAAATGATGGAGATAATACACATGTTTGCGCATACGAGTACAAATCAGTACCGCAGTCATTTCCAGTGACATAAAAAAGGATCCACGCTTCTCGGCTGGTGCAACTCAGTTTGATTTTTGAACACATGGATGACAGGAGACGTTTAGAACCAACTCTTCTCGTTGCATGTTGATATCATTTGACTGGACTTTGACAGTAAGTCCAGTCAAATGATATCCATTTGAAGAGGATGCGTCGTCCGGTCCCAGTCACTGCCAAATCCGGAATGATTCTGTGATCTTCCTGAATGCTAAACGCAATGTTAAATCTCGGAAATTCCATCACAGTCTGAGACGTCACAGCTCATGTGGGGCTTAAGAGCAAAACGGGACGTGCGGAAATTCTGCCATGCTATTGCGTCATATCAGGCTGAATGTGTTCTGGTTTGGTTTCCACTCTCTTTATCCGGTAGACAATACAAACACAATATAATACAAACTAAGATTGTTCCAAACCATTCCATCTTTTAATCGTTACTTTACTCAGAAAAGTTTGTTTTCCAGTTGACGAGATTTATCCAAGATTTACACGAGATGAATGAGGCAGCGCTGTTTTTACAAAGGACAGATTCCAAGTGTCTGGGAGGGAGTTTGTTTTACACGAACGTTCATCCAGAAAAAAATTAGTCGACTCAACTAATTTGCAAGCCAGCGATGGGACTTAACAGTACCAGTCCTCTGCTGCTTCAGCTCTCTGCTGTTCTTGGACGCGTCATTGACACGGAAGGATAAAGATATTGCCCTAAAGAATTCGAGAGGAAAACCTTTGCTGGCACGCCAACTACATCTTGTTCAAAGTTTCTTCCATCGCTTCCGGACGAACGCTGTCGCAAATATGCTGACGATGAAGATTTTGTCCCCTCCGTTATTTTGGTGACGATTAAACAAATTGCGAGGACATTTCCTTGGAAGCAATTAGCTTGATGCGGTGAACAATTTGCTTCGTGTGCTGTCTTAATGGTAATATCGTGGCAAGGTAATTGACATGTTGACACTGGAGCTAGCACAGCTATGTCACTCAATAATTTGCCATTGTTTACTGACGTGGATCACACTCAGGAGCTCATCATTATTGGGCAAGGGCAGTGCACGATACGTTAACTAGCGCACAATGTTGTTCCTGAAGTTCCCTGGTGGCTTTTGAGCCGGACTTCGGTCGCTGCAGTAAGCCATGTCCTAAAAACCTAGGCCTCCATTGGCGACTGCCTGATGATGGAAATAAAAAACAAAAACTCTTCTCGGAATTAACAATACTTTCCGTGCAAGGCTGAACTTTTATCATTATCTAGAACCTGAACATCTGCCTAAACCAAACAGTCGTGGGATCAATGATTCGATTCTAGAAACCACGCGGAGTTGATTAATTATTTGTCTTGTTTGTCAGAACTGTCAGAGTTGAGAGCTGTGGTACAGACGCTGCTACTTGCTGCATATGTCAGGCCATGTAGTCCGGAGGATGTACAGTAGAGGATACAGTTCCTTGCTCAAGGGTAGACCATATGGTTGAAATGTTTACGATGAATAAAATAAATGTAAAACGTTATTGTGTCTGTGAAATGATTAGTTCGCCATGAACTGGGAATGAGAAGTCCGTGATGCGCTTATGAAGGGTCAGATGAACTGGAGAGTTCAAATGTTTTCAAATCCGAATGAAAATATGCGTGAATGTAAAACCAATGCCACCTCTGGTCACGTACACCGAACCACTGAGCCTCTTAGATGTGGTGTGCATGCTGAAATCGAAATGAGTTAATTTTTGCCGTAAAGATGCTTTCATCCATAATAAGGCGGCCCCGTGGCCTTTCCAGCTATGATACCATATTGGCTAGCTATTAAATCATCGGCTCAGTGCTAGCAGGAGCATACCCTCGCAAAGCAAGTGCTGCATAATTTGTTTGCAAATCAAAAAGTCATGATTAAGTCCCAATCCTTTTAGAGTGTATCAGAATTTGGCCAATATAATCTACGGCTTCGTCTTCAGGAACGGAGACAGTATACACGTGAATACGTTTCCTATAATTTCCTGAGCAATATTACTGTTCTAAACCTTCTGAAAATATGCCTAGTTTTATTAATATTTCTGTGTATCAAGGCTGTTTGCCATCTCACCATAACTAAACAGATATCTGTGAATTACAAGGAAGCAAGTATGCAAGCAAGCAGCCAACCAGTCAGTCGAAAATCCGGTTTGCATCGGTTGCATTGTTTGCTCGTTCGCTTATATCGTTATTTCGACACGCCTGTTAACTTCGTTTCAATGTCTTTTGAAAAGCTAGGCACGGTAGGCGTGAATTCATCGCCGATTTTTTCTTGTCAGTTTTTTCTCTTAATTCCGTGCAGTCAGTGTAAAACAAAAAGAACGAAAGAGGGAGCTGGATTGAGAGGTAACGGCCTCGTGCCGTACTTCCGTCCGTGCTTACTTTTTTATTTTACTTCATGGCGTTTTTCTTAGTGTTTATCTTTTACGAATTTTGACAATCACGTCACACAAAAATAGAAACTTTTGATACAACAGTAGTAATGACTATTCAATTTTCCGTCAGTTGGCATGGAAAACTGTTAATATCTTTGTTCCTTAATTTCTGCGTTTTTCTACACACCCTTCATTAGCTTGAAAAGTCGCGGAAGGTAACGTCACTATGACGTCACTCATGTCCGACTCATGGTGATCTAGAATGCTGTTTTTGGTCACAAACTGTGGAATTGATGCGCAAGCATATACGGCAAGTTTAAAACTGATATCTCTTCGCGTTTTTGAATTATTAAAAAATATCGCCAGGGAGGCAAATTCTGCCCACCCCCGCCAGTGGGACGCGGGGGACACATCTGACTCCCGCTATCTCATGATCTGTTGAAACGATTGCAACCAAATTTTGTTCTTCCTGAAAATGATCTTTCAACATCCAGAGTGCGAATGACCTAGGTTAAGTGCATCGAGGTCAAACGAGATAAAACTTGGAATCAGTAGTACCATTTTCTTTCCGCAGGTTTAATTAACCATTGCAAGTAAACTTTACAGAGGTTTAGTCCGTGGACGACCCTATACATCACGATGTTGGGCATACTTAGGTCAGGCCAATCGTGGTCAATACAAGTCAACATTTGGAAACGCTGTATTTTGTCAAAATGGAGCATAACACAATGTGATTGGTTCTTAGTAAGTAGGATAAAGCCAGACATATACCCGTAAGTTAAGTAAACGGTTTGGTCATCTGAGGTTATCCAAGGTCAACCAAGGACCAAAAAATGTATCCGCACAAAATCAAGTTCGGATCTGGAGACGCGAAAAGATGTTGACCTAGAGAAGAAGACAGAATGCTGAATATTCACCAGCTGACCTTGGAGGACCTCGCTTGCTTGACCTAGCTTGCTTGCGCTTCTCGACGTATCGATTTTTTCTCCAGGGAAACTTTTCACCAGATCCATTTAAAGCATGATGCACTTCCCATACATGACCACGGTTGATCTAGACTGGCTTGACGTAGGTCATTTGCATGACGAGTTGAGTACTCTTATACTCTAGATTAATTCCCCACAAACCTTCGCCGAGATCCGATGAACGTATCCGAAAGAAAAAGACAGAGTTAGGTATGTTCAACATTTGATGTTGGCTGGGTTTGATCATCCTGGCCCAGGCTGTGTGTGGCTTTTGATTGTAAGCTCATTGCACATCTTACTTAAACACAGGCAGCTTATTCCAGAAAGTTACTGGTCCACAGCTGCTGATCAAACAGCATTTACGCACTAGATAATGGTGCCTGTTATTTCAAGCGTCAATGAGACAGGAATTACGACGCCAGTGATGCAAAATATGTGTGGTATCCATGCCGTGTGAAGCAGAGCATAGTCTGATTGGTAAAAGCAAAGCACACTTCGTTGATCAATGCATACCTCAAATATCCATCTGCCTGAGGGTGTGAATTTGGACTTTCAGAGCACGTCATGTGGCAGTCGGCACACGCATGTAATCTTATTACCCGAAGGACTGTGACTGTGTAAAAGAAATGGCTGGAACATGACTAATACGAGTTCTGGCGAATATCGCACATGATAAAAATTATTCCCCTTTGGAGCCGCATTTGCAGCCTCATGCCTACATACACGAGCTCTTTTCTTATACGTGGGCTACCTGTGCCGGAAAGGATGTTCCAAAAGGTTCAGTTTTTTCCCCTGGACCGAGAGAGCCAACTATCGGCGGGTCAGGAGCCTGCTCCCTTCAGCAGAGGTGCTGTAAGCGTCTATGGTTTCCCGTCCTGGGACAGGGTTACACACCGAGGGGAAGTTTCGATCCCATGTCAGACCAGACGCGGAGGGGATGTCAGCCCCCCCCCCCCCCATCGTCGCTCGCTGTGGGCTCACCGGTGGTAGCGGTTTGCCTTCGTCCGGAGGACTTGGCTCGGGCCAGCGTAGCGGCGGCCCGGCGGCCGGCAGCGCCCGACTCGTGGCCAGTAGCACGGCCAGCGCGGCCAGCGACCAGCGCAGCGAGACAGCGGTGGCCATCTCCGGTCCGGACCTGGCCAGCGGCGCAGCGCACTGGGCCGACGGCCGGCAGCCGGCGGCTTTTCTACGCGGCGCCGTGCAGCCGCGCCGGCCACCGCGCCGACCGCCGACCGCCGACCGCCGGACTCCTGCCCAGTCCGGCCCGACCCGGACTTCGCCAGTCAGCTGACCTCGCCTGACGCGACCTGAACCGGGGCTCACGGGTAGGTGAACTGACCTGACGCCGCCGTGCGTTTATTTTTATCGGCTGACTTCGACTTGGATAGGTAGCAGTCCGTCGACGATAACGGTAAATAATTGAAACTGAAAATGAAGGATTTGCTAACGTGACCAGGGAATCGACTTTTTAGGTATCTACCAAAGTGAAAAGTAACCTTTAAAACTCGTGCATTTTAAAAAGGGGCATACCGTTGTCAGCAAGAAGCATACACATATATTCGCAAATTAGGACTTGTACATAAGTATATCAGATCCCGTAAGGCCAACCAAGGTCAGCAAACGCATCTTCATAAAATTTAATTGATATCGTTTGGATTGATCTGGACGAAAAAAGAAAAAAACTTCTGCATGTTCAATGATTACCCTTGGATGACGTCTGCTTACCTGAACTAGCTTGCCTATGCCCTGAGCCACCCTCATATATCATGCAGTCCAAACCCCTACCCGAGTCCCCGTATCTTCTTCAAAATACCACGTTTTCAATATCTGACATCGGTTAGCCTCGATTGACCTGAACTGGGTCACCTGTGCTTCGGAGTAAGTGCATTTACCTTGAAGGCTAACTTACCATAAAGTTTCACTGAGGTTGGATGAATAGATCTGCATGGAAAACAAAATTCTGCATGTTCACCATTTGATTTTGTTCGGCGTCTACTGACCTCGGTCAAGCTACCTGTGCCTTTGGACTGTAAGTTTACCATACAGAGTGACTTCCCACAATGCTCTGCAGCTGGCTGCTCGGCAGCAGTTGCTCCACAGGCAACAGAGTGTCCGTCCTACCCGCGACTCGACACGCCTGAAGCCGTCCGCCGCTGATAATGGATCGTCTACGCAACCGATCTCCCAGCTTTACCGGGCCGTGGTGGAAAACGCTGCAAACGAATTTTAGAATTTCAGAAGCAAAAAATGCGCTAGAAGTGCGGTAAACGATACACAAAGTTTTAGTGCTCCGGTTCTATGGCCGCAAAAGTTGTGCACGAACAAAGGAAAGGGGCGGACAATCTTGCCCCTCCTCCACAATCACCACTAGTGCGCGTGTTAATGAAAAACACGAGAGCAATGGACTGGGCAAAGTCCTTTGTTTTGAGTTTCGTTCCTAGAGGTTGCAGCCTTCTCGTGCTGACCAGAGTTATGAGAGAGGACGGAGGCTGGGGACAGCAGCTTCCGGCCGTTGTGGAATCGCTTGCTTATAGGCTCTTAAGAAGGCGACGCAAGTGAAACCCCCAATGACCTCACGGCGTTCTGCCATCCAGAGGCCAAAAAGTTTCAAGGTTTTACGATTAGTCTTATTATTATGTAACATTAGTATTAGGTAGTTAGTAAAAAAAGTCGTTTGCAAGATGTTGCAAGAGCCCAAGATCTCTGACGGCAGACCTTCGGCGGGAGCAGTGCTAAAGTTTTGACCATCGTCTGCTGAGATTCGGCCGGATGTTGCGTCACAGGTCTGTGTTCTTGATATCATTCAGGTGGCCTTTTCATGGGCGGGTGGCGGGTGGGCCTGATGGCCGAGACCGCATATTCGGAGGTGATTCTGCTCTTAAAATGCGTGCGCGAGATGCTGTTTCATCTAGAACATTTTGAAGGCTCTATCTTGAAGAGCTTCAACTATTCAGTTTTATTCCCTTCTGTGAAACACAAAGCATTAACGTTAAATCTTGCTGGGGAGGATAGACCTACAGTTCAGATGTCTCGCCAACGTGGAGAAAGCTCGCTCTAGTCTTTGGGCGAAATGGTGGTGGTTACTGAAACTGACTGCAATGTTCACAAGCCACGGCCACTGCGAGCAGTACTTCTGTTCTCAACTACAAAACGTGGCCTTTGAAAACCAAATCCCCAGACTCTTGCAGCATTTTCTGTGGCCTGAGAATACTGCCTAGCCCGCTTGCCTGTTTTACTACGCAGACAAGCATTATGGCTGACTTTATGCAAAGTTCGAGGAGGTATTCGTCTATGCCCCCTGGGTTGAAGGTATATTGGTGAGGTTAAAACGAGGCGATTGATGACTGACGTTATTGGAAAGGGCGCACTGACTTCACGATCATTCGGGCACCCATTCAAAACGAGCCAGAGACGTCGTCTGCTACCAGTAATGTAGCCAGGATTTTCGCAGGGGAGCGGCCAAGACTACAAAAAAGTTTCATGTTTATCTTACCGCTGCATTGCAAACAATGGGTAAATTGGTCGTATCAAATAGCGCACCTAGAGCCTTTTAAAATAGAAGTGCACTACTTTTCGTTTTTTCCTCTTAAAACTAATAGTGTATGACAACAACCAATTCTCGGAATCCTCTGACCATGCGGGGGGGAACAGTTAACCTCCTCTCACATCTCTATGGCTACGCTACTGGTTACCGGCACTGCGGCAAGCTTGGATCTTTCCCAAAAACACGACTGACAGCAGGGGTGATGAAAACAATTGGATGTCTTGATAGCAGACTTGGGCTCGATTCCAACGGAATCAGAGCCGAATCTGGATTCGGTTCCATTTGGACCGGAATTGGATTCGGAAAAGATTCAGTTAGAGGTTGTGCTGAGTCGGATTCAGAATTGATTCAGCTAGTCCGCGGAAACACTGGAATCGGAAGCGAATCCAAAGGCCAAAAGTCTGATTCCGCTCCTTGTCACAGCTGAACCCACCACTACTTTGGTATTAAAGAAATGTGTCTACAACCACTTAGTTATGCATGAATAGGAACTAAAGGCTTCAATTTGAAAGCAGCTTTGAGAAGTTACATGTCTCATGGTCTATTTCTTTATGGTTGCGTGGGCCGGACATTGCCTGTTAGGTAGGTTGGTAAGCCGTTGAGGTTGTGTTCCAAGATTTAGAACAGTCAACATCACGTCAAAGGATCTCCGACTCAAGACAAGATAAACAAGGAAGAAAAGGATGAGCGAATATCACTTTTTTCCAGTTTATTGGAGCTTTGGTGAGAAGGTAGTGTTACCATTTAATTACCTCCTTCACTGTCTTGTAGGTACTTTACTAGTGCCGAATATTGATTGTTCCTGACTTTAGGCAGTTTGCAAGAGCGCCAGAACTGCACATCGTAAATGGTGTGGAATCGCCGTGCTAATATTAATGCAGCTCACACGGCATGCTTATTATCCTGGTTCGATTTCTTTAAAAAATAGTTATTATCGAAAGATGAAAATTCACTTTTTTATAAAACCATCTGTAATCAGAATTTCACATCGCGTCTGATCCTCATCCTTCCTACGCCATAGGCAGGATGGGGCAGAGATAGTCCATAGATAGTCCATGGCAAAGTCCATAGGCAAAGACGGCGCAGAACGTTCTGTGGCTGCTACTTTTTTCACCGAGGCCAAAAATGCGCGCCATAATAAAAAATGTTCACCCACTACAGCAGGTGGAGGCACTGCCTTCTTATAGTAAATACGTCTCCAATCACAAGATCCAACCTCAATCGATATATGACGATGCATTTTTTTATTCAACCGAATGCTTTTCACGGCGTGATTTCGAATGGAAACCTTTCCTGAGCAAAGACTGTTATAAAGCCCATGGCGTAGTATTGCAATTCCTGTTCAACTGATAACAGAATAATTTTCCACCTTACTTAAGTCCACTGATGTTAAGATTGTTCCATTTGTTCCTTTTCTCGATGCGCACCACCAGAAAATACATGTTTGAAAGCATTAAAATATGTTTTCAGGATGGGTTAACATTCACTGCAGAATTAAGTGGAACAATATAGAGCTTTGTATGGAAATATGGCTATAGTCAAAATGCCATGTTCAAGGAGGATAACTTAATAAACCATAGCATTTGCCATGAAACATTGCAACTAGGAAAACTATGTCATCCCGAGTCTATTTTCATCAGTACTCTAGTACTGGTGCTGTGTGACAAAAGGCATGGTTATCAGTACCTAATGTTAGTTAATGCATGAGTATAATGCAGTTGTTACATTGGAATCGGATTCAGACTCGGAATGAGACATTTTCAACCACGCTTGAATTGGATTTGGAATCGATTCCGCTTCTTATTTGTCGCTTGGAATTCGATTCGGATTCGGAGCCATCTGCATGGGTCTGGAATTGGAAATGATTCCGGTCAAGCGGAATCAAGCACAAGTCTACTTGATTGTAAGGTCTTTGTAACTGCTGCCCAATACAATCCTCGTGTGTGTGGTATTAGGCATTAGATACAATCAATGTTCTTGCTGCCAATTGAAAACCAAAAAAATGAAAACAGAAAGGAAAAAAAACGAGAAAAATGGAGATCGGCGTCATGTCTGTACCCAGGGACGGCGGGCTGCATTTTCGGCTCGGGGGGCAAGCTCTATCGGATCAACAGCCGACCTTATTTAGGTTACTTTCTTCCCCTTCCCGAGAAAATAACTGACTATCGTTCTTTTTGCTATGGCCCAGTTTTTTGTTAAATAAACAATTTTCCCCAGGTTTTGGCGTTAGTGTACACTTGTGTTCTCTAAAATGCGTGGATTTTTCTATTCAGGTCTGTACCTATTGCCATTTTGAGGTCTTTGTCCTCGGGCATCCATCTACATGGCGGTGAATGATGCAAACTTCTGCTTCTTATGTTGTTTGTGTTTACATCGCGAATTCAGCATTATAAAGTACATTGGTAAACGGCTGAAAGACAGTTTCCTCCCACAACATTAAATTATAACTCGACGCTGAGTAATAAAGCTCTTACAGACTATCACACGAGAGCGAAATCATTTTCTCAAGCACTTGCCAACGCAGTTTTGCCTGTCCCCCACACACATAATGTAATAATGCCAGCACCAGACCTCTCACATAATGGACCAGGGGCGTAGCCAGGATTCCGCTCAGGAGGGGTCAGATCGGATCAAGGGAGCCTTCGTAACCAATGGGAGCCCTCGCCAAGGGCGGATCCAAGATTTCGCCGAGGCGGGAGGAGGGAGGTGGAGGCGAATGGTAAGCTCCTGGCCCCCGTTTTTTGCCCTTCGGATATGAAAAATGATGTAATTTTGCTTTTTTACGATGTAAAACAATCAACAAAACTCAAACGCGTCATCTTATTTGAGAAAATTCTGCGTTTTGTTTCCGAACAAAGTGGCCGGAATATGACAAAAACGGCGAGATTCTAGGCGGTTCCGTCCCTCCCTTCATTTGAAATGTCTTGTCTGCATCTGGTCCAGGAGCCCGTCAGTCCCCCCATCCCGTAGCTTGTGATTTTTGTTTTTTTTTTTAATTTAGGTTGGTTTAGTTTAGTTTAGTTTAGTTCAGCTTAATTTTGGCTCCCTTTTGCAGTTACATGGGCACATTTGGTGGTCTCGGGCCCTCTGCCGTGCCAGGATCGTCTAGTGGTCTCAGGTTCCTTTTACAATTTCACGTGGCCCGCGGGACGTCTCAGGCCCTCCTTTGGCAGTTTCAGGGGCATCTCGGACAATCTCAGGGACCCATCTGGCAGTTTCAGGGACACTTAAGCCATCTCGGGTTCCCTCCTGTCGTCCCTGAAACGTTTCTGCCGTCTAAGGAGCCCGTCAGGCACTAACAAAGGCCCTCTATAAGTCTCTCTCTGCCGTGACAGAGGCGTCGCTGGCAATCCTCTACGTCCTTTGGCATTTCAAGAGCAGTCTGGACGTCTCAAGGTCTAGTAGTTCCGGAGGCCCCTCTTGTCGTCCCAGGGGTCCCTATTGCTAGAGACTTCTAGTTAGCAGTCTCAAAGGTCCCTCTCTAGCAGTCTCAGTGGAACCCTGTGGTCCTGGGCACCCCTCTTATCATCTTTGGGAAACATTTCTGCCATCTCAGGGGCCCTCTGGCATTTACATAAGACTGTTTGGCAATTTCAGGGCCCCTGTGCAGTGTCATAGACCCTGTGAACGTCCCCAGTGATCCCCATGGCTGTATCAGGGGTCTTACTCTGTCACATGATGTATATCTGGCAGTCTTTCAGGGCCCTTCTAGCTGTAACAACTCTAGACGTTTTCTTGGCGCTTCAGGGGCCTCACTGGCAGTCTCAGGGTGACCGTGCCCTTGCCAGGAGCCCGCTTATTACACTCGGGGACCCTCTGGCCGTCCAGCGTCCCCATAAAATCCAAATACCGTCTCAGAGGCCCTCTTATCGTCATTGTCTCGCAGGGGCCCTGCGACCTTTTTGGCGGTCTCAGGGGTCATTTGCGGTGAACAGGTCCATCTTACCGTCTCAGAAACTACCTGACCTTCCCGGGGGCCCCTGACAGCATCAAAACCCCCCTAAGATATCAAAAAGACCGGTGTAGCCCATTTGTGGCTCCTCTCGAGGTTGAGTAGGTCACCGACGAATCCCCGTTCAGGAGGCCACTCTGGCTGGCCAGGGTCTCCTTATGCTGTGCCAACCACCCTCTAAAGTTCTTTCCGTCTCAGGTGCCTCTGTGGCAATGTTGATGGTCTAATGGACGCTTTACGTGTTGGGGCCCCTTGCGGTCCCAGAGGCCCTCGAAGAGTTTCAATGACCCTTCTTTCTATCTCAGGGGCCATTTTACCATGACAGGATCTCATTAACCCTCCCGGAGGCCCTCTGACTACATCAAGAACCTTCAGCTTTTCACTCACAGGGACCCCCTGGGGACTCAGTCCTCATCTTGACCGTCTCAGGGGCCCTATGAGCCATCTGGCGATCTCGGGAACACTCTGCCGTGTTGGGACCCTGTTGTGGTCTCAGAGACCCTTTGAGAGCTTCAGGGGCCCTCTATGCGTCTCAGAGGTCATCTAACCCTCCAGGAGGCCTCTCTGACTGCACCAAGAGCCCGTCAGGTTCTTAGAGAGACCCCGTGAAGCTCATACGGGGCCCTTTAGGGACTCCTTGTAAGTCTGACAGGGGCTCCTTCTCAGACATCAGGGGGAGGGGCAATCACCCCAATTGCTCCCCTTTGGATCCGTGTCTGGCCTTCGTAAACAGTGGGGCCCCATGTGGTTAAAATTACTGTCGGTTTGCAAAGGTGCCTCGCTGAAGTGTAAACGGGGCCCATGCTGACCTGTAAAGACGTTCCTGCCGACCTGGCGGGTGCCTCTTACAGGTCGGCAAGGGCATCTTTACAGGAAAGCAGGGACTCTTGAATGATCGTTTAGGGGCCCCTGTTGGCCAAGGGGTCACTGTCTGTCTGTAGAGGGCACCCTATCTGTCTGTAAATGGCCCCTGTCGACCTCTGGAAGCAGGGGCAGGGGCCTTCTTCCAGACCGAAAGGAGGTCCCTTCAGAGGCTGACAAGGGCCCTTTATTGGTCGACAGGGTTCCCCCAGACAAGCAGTGAACTCCCCTACAAACTAGCAGGGCCCCTAAACGCTCATTTAGACCACGGGCCTCTCTTCCTAGCACAAAGCCTTCTTTTATATTCGGAGTACGTTTTCTTTCGGTTCGTAAGTCTTCTTTAATGGCTAAAATATTCTTATTTTGCTTTAATTGTCTGTTTCGGACAGTGTAAGACGCCCAGCGTGTGCCTCGCGCTGTCATCTCACGCCTAACGTCTCACACAAAGAACTGGGGCCTTCGGCGCCCGGGGGGCCCCCTCGGCCGCTAGGTGGTCCCGTTTGGCCTCCAACGGGGGGGGAGGAATGGCTCCTTTTCCCCTTGGCTACGCGACTGTAATGGACGGAACCATCTTGCCAGAGTGCCCAGGAGATTAACAACCAGTTCCATGTCCAACATTACTACGTATAGTATACAAAAAAAGAATATCAACATACATCAAGCGGAGTGACGCTAAAATCAGTAAGGGTAGCAAATAATAAACATGACATAATTTTCTCCATAGGACTAATGTTAAATTTCCAAATGTGGGGGCCATGGCCCCGCCTTCCGCCCTTCCCCCTGTTCCTACGCACATGTATTAATGTCCACAGAAACGATTATGTTTCTCCCAATTGACGTCACGTTTGGTACAAAAGACTGCCGCGTACACTTGTGCTGATTACTACTGAAATCGTCGCCAGAATCGTCGCGTCTTGTAATGGGCGCTGAGTGCCATGAAATTTTATGACTGCCATATATGAAAAACCTTCGGATTTGTATTAAATTTCGCGAAGAGTGTTATCGTCTGTCGCCGATGCTCCCACAATGATTTTTGCCTTTTTTTAATTGCGTAAGGTTGATTTTTTGCGATTTTGCTTGGTACAGCGACCGAAATTTCTGGGGGAGGGCAAAAACAAAGTTTTGCCCCCCAGCGTGACGGCTGGGGGACCACCACCCCGTCTGCCCCTCCCCTTTCCGCCGTCGCTGTCTGTGCCTCAAGCCGGCCTTCTTTTGCGTAGTCATTGAGTGGTCAATGTTCAATGGTCCAGGGGTATACATCGCAGCTGTGCTGCAATTTACCGTAATTCAACGCAAAGGCGGATACTAATGCCAGTAGTACCTAGACTAATATGGCTACCTAGAGACGAAGCTGCTGTGTCGTAAAGTTGCGTGGCATGGCAAGAGTTCTTAAGGGCTCTTTAGATTTTGGGGAAAAATGCTTCATATTCTGAAATTTCTTAGTTGCATGTTTTTGTCTGCCTTATCCCTCCATTAACATTGATATTTGGTTGTTTATTATCATCAGTGGCATTCGTGAATTTCGTCCATTGTTGAGTTGTCATCAGAGTCAATAGTGACAATGCCAGGGCATCAAGACTCTACAAATGATTTGTTCCCGGCATGAAGGCGTAAAATTAGATTGTTATGGAGAAATGGTATTTAACGCCACTCTAGCGCAAGCTTTTTAACATCTTGCAAACGACTGACTGCAAAATCTTGAAAAATTGTCTGGCTTCTGGATGGCAGAACCACATAAGCTCATTGAAGTTTTCGTTTGCGTCGCCTATTAAAGCATCTACTTTTGACAGTTGTAGAGAGTGCACAAAATAAAATGTCCTGTGGTTATGCAAAGCGCAAAACGGTAACAAGTAAGACCGTACTATTAAGCACCACAGTCAGCGAGGCATGTTGGTTCGTTTCGAATGACGGTACCAATTTGTGTTTGCTGTGTATATTGTTTCCCGAACCTTCGTCCGATTACCAGTTTCGACCTGTTTGCATTATGAAATTCAATTAGACTGCCGCGACCGTCCTGGTGCTCTGAAGGTTTGCGGCAATCAGCCGCCGACCTTTAGAGCGCAGGGTTCATTACTGGCCTGATCTTCCCACTACACGTGGCCTACTGTCCACATAATTAAACCGCCCACAACCGTATCGGTCGAAAACGGGATGCATCAAACCTTCTTTGCCGTCCTGGGGCTCTTTTTGACCCTGAAAACCACAGACGAGCGAACTTGACCCCGATTAGCTCTCGCCGGGCCGGAAATGTTCATAAGAGCCCACTCTTTTTCGGATGTTACTAAAAACTGGAAGGCGCAGATATCTGAAACTTTGGTCGCCTTTTCATACATCTTTTTACACCTTGCGTAATCGTGTGAGTTCGGGATCCTCCAAAGTCACGGACCCAAGACATGTCAAAGCGAACCATATTCCAAAAAAGGAGTGTGGCATAACATTCTACAAAACACATAGACTGGCATGAGTCTTGCCTTGAGGGATTAAGAGCACAGATGCAATTATTCTGTCATTTCATATTTTTTCGGATATTTTGCAGTCATTGGTCGCAGGTCCGTTTATTTCTTGTTTTTTTTTACGTTCGTCGTTGAGATTCTGGGCCTGTGTCGGTGGTTTCGAAGCTTGAACATGAACTTTTGATGATTAATATGTCCTGGGACTTGGTAATTTTGCTTGGTGACCAGTGGCCGGAGGTAAAGGCGCATGCTGCATCGAGTTTCTGACCGCGCAAACGAATATAATTGCCTGTTTTACAGTCCTGAAGCTGTTTATCTATGGCATATATACATACGTATATATATGTATATATATATATATATATATATATATATATGCAAGGACTGTATATGTAAACGGCGACTCAACCTTTTTCGCTCAGGGTGGTCTGCTTTGACCTTTTCAAATACTCTGCTTGTTCTATATGGGAGCATACCATGTGCAGCTGGAACAGATGAGAAGTATACGCATACATTTCCTCTCCACATTTGGTTTGTACTAATTTAGTTCTCCTTTTCTGGTCGCGAGAGCATAAACTCTTCTCATCGCGAAAATATCTCCGCTTTTACCATATTCCCGAAAGGCTAAACGGTATAGCTGAGTACCGTCGGGGGGATTCGCTCCCCCCCCCCCCCGAGATCTCGGAGGACAATGCATCCTATTTCGTCGCAACACAGGACAATCGATTTTCATGGCATAAACTACATTCCTACAAAAAAAGGCTTTGAAAATCCTGAAAATTTTTACTCGTTATAACTTTGCTGCTTATGGACTGATTTTGATGCAACTGGCACTAATCAAAAGTCTATCGATGGGACTTCCCCTCGGCCAAAACATTTGGGAACAAGAAGTCATATGTGTTCACAGAGTCTCAACAATGGGAGGAGTATTCCCTTTAAAACTGAATTCACACAAAGTTTAAAACATCTTTAGCTTTCACCAGTCAGCTGTGATGAAGGAGTACAAATCGCATCCCAATGCTTGTACAGTGATGGCATAGTCAGCGCCAGAGACATGACAAAGGGGAATCGTCATGGTCACATGTTCATCAGGTCGTCTGGCCACCTGTGACCTTAAATGACCTCAGATGACTTTATATTTATTTATATTACACGGAATGACCAAAGTATCCAATCTACAACCAGATTTTGATATGTGACGTTGACCTGACCATGTGAAGTGGCCTCAGATTAATAAAATTACTTTTTGTGCTTGTCCACCTGTTTACCTATACACCCATATTAAGCTTTAAGTTTTGTCCCAAAAAACTCTATATTTGGCAGCTATTATTCGGTTACCTTCAACCGTGCCAGGCCTGAGGTGCCTCCCAAAAGCTTGGCCTGAATCTGTCCGTAAGCAAAATAAGGTTATGAAATTTCGGCGCAGTATGTGGAACTAATCGGTAGGAAAAGTGATCAAGTTTCGTGAGGCTGTTTCAAAAATCCTGGAATTGGCAAACAAAAATAAAACAGAGGGAGGCGGATTCCCTCCTCCTGCCAGGAAAAGGGTTAAATATTTAGTTTTTATGTTGGGGCTGTATCCGTCGCGCAATGCCTAAGTGACCCACATCAAAAAGGCCTCGGGAAATGGGTTGCTTAGGATGGGCGTTCCTTGTAATAATTTTGTAGGACTTTGTGCCGTTACCTGTCTGATCAATGTTAATGTAGCAGATGATATAACAGGCACCAGAAACGCAGGATTTAGGGGTGCTAGAATTCTAACTTGATCTTAACTGCCCTTCATGTGATGAATGCAAACTTTTTGTGCGTTCCAGACACAATTACAATGTGTTTCAACCGAAATATTTTTATGCCAGCCCAGTTGTTTACCTACACTCATATAAAGTTTAAGTTCAGTCTTTTGCTAAGTTCAGGATTCAAAACTACATACGTGGCAGCCGCTTTTTTCACCTTTAACAGTACCAGAAATGATCTGAGCAGGGGTGAAGAAGTTGTGAATTGACTGGGGATCCACCTGTTTACAAGAAGGGGGCGCTTTTGAAAAAAACAGTCCAAATTTAAGACTGCACCTGTTGTTAACCCTCGCCAGGCCGAGAGGGGAGGGCGGAAATCTGTCTCCTAAGGTTTTCCGAGCGCAGCGAAAAACGACGACGCGCAGCGTCGCAAAACTTTCAGTGGCTTTTCTCTCATCCATTTCGCACCTCGAGTGCATGTAGGTCAGGTTACTGACCAAAGTTAGGTCAAGGACGTCAACTTCCAAAAATTTGAAATCATCTTAACTTTTTTAGGGTTGGACAGATTGGTATGAAACTTGCAGGAGTAACAGAATCTAATAAACGTAACACTTTGCATCTTTCGGATTTTTCAGAAAATCGAAGATCAATGACCTGAGGTTAGGTTACTCTTGGGCACCATTCGAGATCTGGCCTAAATTTCGGCGGATTTTTGTGGGGTTTTTAGGCTCAGATATTGCTAAAAACATGGTCAATGACTTATGCTACTATCATATATTGCCATACCACGCATGACCTTGGCTCAGGTCATGACTCCCGATATGTGTACCTATTGCCCACAGCACATGATTTCCATATTATTATAGCTGTCTGCCTAGAAATAATAATTTGTCCTTTTCCAGGCTAGAAAAAGACTAGGAAATCAAATTTGGCTCCAAAACAGGCCGATCTCACACATTCATGGGTTGAAATAAGGTCTACTAAGGTCACCAAAGGTAAATGAGCTCTGATGACCTCACTTCGCCTACGTTGACTTTCAGGGCATTGACAAAAGTTTATCAAGTATTTTACTTTGCTATGGGAATCATCTGCAATCGAACTCGTTACCAAACCATCGGGTAAGTCGAGGCGCGATGCATCATAATAGCACCACAGACATGCATGAAATTAGGCTAGGGTTTGAGCTATCCTAGTTGGTTCATTGGTTCATTTGTGGTGCTAATGTGTTGACAGATTAATAATCATTTTAGTATTCCGTCAAAAGGAAAATCACACCGACATTTTTCCCTTTATGTCACTTGGACCCCAGCTCAGTCTGCCTTATCATGACCTCTGATTACCTCAATATTGGCCCAAATTTTGAAAAGTTTTGCTCATTCGTCTCACCTTGATAAATGCTCTTTGTGGGTACTTTCTTTTTTCTTTGCAACGCAAAAAACCTGAGATTCTGGGGGTGGATGGATGGGGGCGGACATCCGCAGCCCCTCTCCCCGGCCAGGCGAAGAGCATTTTAACCCGTCCCCGACTGGGGGGGAGCAGTTGGCTGCCCCCCTGAGGTTTTTCTGGGATTGCGAGAGAACAAACAAACACAGAGTCACGAAGCTTTGTGTACCTTTTGCTCCATCAATTTTACGTCTCGTGTCAAAATTTTCACCTCAGGTTAGGTCCGGTGCCTGACCTAAGTCAGGTCAAACAGACCTATGTCCAAAAAAGTTTAGCGTCCTCTAATTTTTTCGCAAAGCGAGATATCTCAATAATACTTTCGGGATTAGTGATCGTGATAGATGCAACAAATCTACTATCTCAGATTTTTCGGAATTTGCCGTGTCATTGACCTAAGGTTAAGCCCATTTTTAAGACATGTCGTCCTTTTATCGGAAATTGACGGAATATTTCATAACATTTTTAGTGTGGAATCCAGCAGACATCTAGTTACCGTCATCGGGCAAAGTATCAATGACTTCCAGCCATTGACCTGAGGTCAGGTCACTAATAACTGTAGTCAGCCAAAATGTACCACCGTCAAAATCGACGATGAATTACTCAGAATGGGTAGAAAATGGCACAACTAGCTTGCACAGACGTACGTAATACCAGGAACCTCAAAAAGTTTGAAAAAGTAGCATATATTAGAAATAAACAGGCTCTCGCGAATAAAGCTCCGCCAATTTTGTAGACTGGTAACTAATCAATTTTTCCAAAATTGAAGCATGAGAAACCAGCACAAGAACCACAAAGATCAATAAAATTGATATAGATCGTCTTTTTTCGCGAAAATAAAGGAACGCTAAAATTAGTTCCCGTCAATTTAGTACCGCATACGGCAGCGGCGCACACCGACAGCTGGCGGGAGAATTGCCGTGTCTTTAACTCAACGTTTCGGCGTATATATTGAACAAATCTGGGGAAATTAGACGTGTATCGGCATTGGCGGACCTTTACTTGTGCGCTAGTGCCTTTACCTATGCGTTATTAGTCACAGCCCTTGAGATTCAGGCCATTTCTCGGTCTCATGCACTCGGCTATGAGAAAATATATATAGGGCGTAAATTGGCTTACATATTATCTAAAACTAAAAATGAGACCAGTTTCGAGCTCTACTCGTCACAAGCTTTCGAACGATGTGCTTATTTTTATCACGCAACCAACCGTTCGTGAGTTAGAGGGGGGCAGCCAACTGCCCCCCTCCCCAGTCGCCGATGTTCGAAACCGACCAACGGTCGTGCGCGGGTTAAGGCCCGGTCGGGGGCGGGTTGAAGCATCCAATGGCGTGGCTTCACTATGTCATGTAAATATAAGCATCTGAAAAGCGAACTGAAAAACTGGGGAATTCCAGCCGTCTGTATAATGCCACTGAATGCTGATGTAGGCTGTGATATCAAATCATATGTCTATCAAATATGCGTCTATCAGATTTCTATATCTGCATGATGGTGGATTATCAAACTTTGGCGCTCCCAATGACACCAATGATTATTAAATGCCAATTTAGGAATAGGCTAAGTAGGTAAGGCCTGGCAAGTAATTAATGTATGTATAACTGAACAAATAGGTAACGAGGGAAAACGCAGTTTGTGTTTTGTCCGTACTGCGTAGCCATGAAGACGTTTTCGCTTAATATGGATATAACTTGGAAGGCGTCGTTAATGCATGAGAAAAATAGTCCAGGGCACGTTTGGTGGCCCCAATGGTTTTCCAAGTTCCTCGCCATGGCGCTAACGCCTCATTGCGAGGGGACAGTGTGGGAGGGCCTGATCCCCTTCGCACCCGAAAATGTGTGCATTTTATCATCCGAACTGGGAAAACCTGGCAAACTGTATGACGAACTTATGAAAAATTATCCCTCTCAACCTGGGTACGCTAGGCGCCATTGTGCCGATATCATTACTTAGAAAACAAGCCGGCGTAGCCAAGATTCAAAAGCAGTTCCCAGATGCCGTTCACTGGAACATCCGTTAACTTGGCACATATATTCATATTCGTATTCAGCATACACCACAAATTATGCCCCAGTTACGCTGTTTGGTCAATCTGCCCAAGCCACTCCCGAATCTGAAGCTCTTCCTGCTCTAAGTTTGACCTTTTCACCTCCTGAGTTCAAATAACGCAAATTTAAAGTCAACGACGGGAACAAGTTTAACCGTCGACGTATGACATAAAACTGTACGAACAAGGTACCGACCGAAGACAGGGACCGTTCGCCACTTTCGCAATTTGTCCATCGTCATGGCCCTAATCAAGGCCAAAGGATGGGGACAAGCACCCCGCTTTGGTTTGACACCTTATTTTTGAAGTCTGGTGCCATAGGTCGGCGGCTATGCTTGTCTCCGTTCTTTAACCTTGCTTAGGGCAATGACCTTTTGGGCCGTCAAAGTCATGGGCAGTTCTCCTCTTTGGTCTGATGCCGAGCTTGTACAGTTTGGTGCCATAGGTCGGTGGCTGTGCGTGTGCTTTTCCTTCCACCTCGATTATGGCCTTGAGACGACTGACCTTGACTCTGGTCTAATGGGGCGTCAAAGTAACGGACGGTTCCCCTCTGGTCTGAGATCTGATGTATACAGTTTGGTAACATAGGCCAGCGGCTATGCTTATCCCCGTCCTTTGACCTTGATTGGGATCTTTACGACAGACCTGCACCTTGACCTTTTGGGTCGTCAAAGTTGCTGACGATTCCCCCTCTGGGGTGTGGTAGCTCATTTGTGCATTTTTTGCCATAGATCGACGGCTATGCTTGTCCCCATCATTGGCCTTGAATTTGCGGCATTTGACCTCCAGAGTCCAGATGGTCAGACTAGGGCTAGAATGAACGTCATATTTGGAAATGGCATAGGCAGGTATGGACGTCTACATTCCTACTGTAGCCAAGTTTTTTATGCATGATTGCTAAGCATGCAGCGAGGCTGAAAAGTTTCCATCTCGGCCATGCGCTGAAAATTATAAAAAATAGCACATTGAAAAAATGCCCCACCACAGGTAATTTGCCATGAAAACATGTTGTGTTGCCCAGCAGTGCCGGAAAAGATTTGGACGAACCTCCTATTATTCTAGATAAATATTCAAAATTATTGGGCAATCGGATGCAGCGGCCCTATGTGATTTTCCATAAGCGATCATTCTGCTAAAATGACTGCAAAAGTTCCGGTCGCATTCAGTTCGCCAAAAAAAAAAACAAGAACGTCAGGCTGTTTTCAGTTTGCCAGCGATTTTGGGTAATACCATGCATTGCGGAGCATTATCTGGAAGCACGTTATGCAACGAATTAACCCACAAAACTATCAACATGAGTGTGAGATAAAATCTCAGATAAGTTTCAAAACATAGTTGTGGATAGCAGACATGTGCGGGATTCATGTTTCTGTGAGCCGACACATGATTGACTTATTTTTGTGAGGAAACTCATGAACGACTCGAATATCTTTTGATTTGATTCAGCCATGACTTAAAGCGTTTTCTTTTTTACTAATTTTGAGCCCATTCGACTCGGATTCAATCAAGTCAAAACAACATAAAAAACAAACAACAAAACAAAACAACAAAAAACAAAAAACAAAATCAAAGTCGCAAAATATGATTTACCTTATGACTCAAAATGATGACAACAGAATGATGAATCCAGCTCGACTGTGATGAAATGTGAACCGACTCATGAGCCATGATTCAGCTTATACACACACACACACACACACACACACACACACACACATATATATATATATATATATATATATATATATATATATATATATTTGTTTACTGTGGTAGTACACTTTCTTTCAGACATATCTTATTGAAAGCGACTGCAGTATTTGCTTTTACCAACTTTTTATCGTTTCTTCGATGGAGCAAAGTGTCGTCTTGAGATCGTTTGTTATTCGTGAAGTCAGGGCCACAAACACACTCACTTATTAACGTCTCGAAAAATTCATTTTTCATCCTCCGGATGCAGACAGTTATCGCGACGTTGCATTTTGCTGTTGAGCAAGTACATACAAGGCCATGCGTATTAAATATAAAAGTATTGTCATTCTTGACATTTCCTAACAGCGAAAAATCAGTGCAAAGTTTCACCAGCAGGCTAGTTAAAAGTCAAAGCTATTCCTAGATGGCATGTCACTGGTAATTCCGATGTCCCAGTGTCATGCACGGCGTAATCTTGACGTTCAGTTTCGGTTTACATTTTTGTATAAAAAGTGCCTCATGTACGTAAATACGTCTGTGTTTACCACAGAAACGTCATGAGGATCGTCGTGTTGTCAGTCAGTGTCTGTCTTGTCAGAGTCTCGTCGTGCACCTGTCGTGAGTGCTGGGCAGGAGCACCATCACGAAGGTGCATTGTAAGTCGTCTAGATAGAGAAGTCGTTTTAGCACCAATGTATTACGATTTACGAAGCCTGCAATCTTGTCATGAAAAGCCATCTGACTAGAAGACACAGCACTTTGAAAAGCACCAATGTAGTGTATCAGTACACATGCCTGTCTAGACAAGTTACCATGAACTTTCGTGATGGTGCTCCTGTCCAGAACTCACCACAGATGCACGACGAGACTAAAAAGACAGACACTATCTGACAACACGATTTGCATGACTTGTGGTGATCACAGAAGTCCACGTACATGAGGCACTTTTTATACAAAAATGCGAATCGCCAATGCACGTCCAGATTAAGCCGTGCATGACACTGGGACTTTGGAATAACCAGTGACATGCCATCTAGGAATAGCTTTGACTTTGATCTAGCCTGCTGATGGAACTTTGCACTGATTTTTCACTGTAAGGAAATATCAAGAACTGAAGCACTTTTATGTTTAATGCGCATGGCCTTGTATCTAGCTGCTCAAACGCAAAGCTCAAATGCAAAACGGTAGCGTCGCCATAACTGTCTGCACCCTGAGGATGAAAAATGAATTTTTAGAAACATTAATAAATGAGTGTGTTTGTGGCCCTGATTTCACGATTAACAAACGATCTCAAGATGACAGCTCGCTCCATCGGAAAAACGATAAGGAAGCTGGTAAAAGCAAATGCTGCAGTCGCCTTGAACAAGATTTATATATATATATATATATATATATATATATATATAATGTGTGTTTCATTAAAAATGACCGTATGTTTCGCATTTGGTAGTCTCTTATTGCATCGTTGAAGTTCTCGGGCGTTTCGTTTAGCAAAGTCGTCTAGATTGCACATCAGATGTACAGAATTACTTATTTGTTGACATACTAACGTTTCGAGATGCGGAACATGCGGTCGTTTTAAATGAAACATGTATAAAAAAACACACTGCCAGACTTTGCGAAAAGTATATATATATATATATATATATATATATATATATATATATATATATATATATATACATACGCGGCGCTGACAAGTGCGCCATCTACGTCATCTTGGACAAGGAGGATTACCTGCAGAAAGTGCGTACTCTTCTAGGCGACCAGAAACAGTTCAGGCCCATCTCCTGGGACCCAACAACAACACTCAAGAACAGAGTCACCGATCTCATTTCGGCCGTCAGCGGCGAAATTGGTGCTGTGCATTTTCAAAAGGTGACAGGCGGGTACCGGCCCAGCTACTTGTACGGCAATGTTAAAACGCACAATGACTGGAAACCCATTTGGCCCATCATTTTCCAAATACCATCGCCGACGCACCATTTAGCTAAGTAGTTAAACGCTCTGATCGCGCACTTTAACCTCATGGATCACATTCTGCGTTCCTCTGTGGATTTTGTGAATATTCTGAAAGCTAATAGGCCATAAGGTCTCCTAGCCTCACTGGATATCGTTAAGTTGTTTACAAACGCGCCAGTTCGATGAACTATCGACATAGTCATAACGCATAATCATTGATTAAGCGTACCTGACCCCTGGCCGTAAACCAACGTGACTGTCCAAAATAGTCTTACGCGAAAAAAAATCGTTCTCGTTTTAGCTTTTCCAAGAGACCACATCGCGTAACAGTTGCGTTCAACTCGGATGAGTAAGTATGGTCGTACCGATGCTTTTAATTATGATAATTCTGATTTTTGTCGGATTAGTGTTGATTCAGCTGACAATGACGCTACAATAACGCTACATCGTGAGAAAGAGTCTGGAACAGCTCTATCATAGAGCCTTCCATCGTGCACTGCCATCTGCCATGTAGTATTTGTAGTATCCATGACAACACCAAAGAGACATTCTTCGCCGGATATATCTATATGTAGATGGACAATATTTTGCTCAGTTACCAATTTTTTTTGTCTGAAAGCTCATAAGTGTGCATCTGCTTATGACTGCATTGTTAACCATTTTCATTAGTTGGCGTCATAATGGGATTCTTGATTGCAGCTTGTTTATCCCCATTTCCCTCGAGAGGGAAAAGTTGTTTAGAGAAATGGGCTATTCTTATGCACAGTGGTGATCTGTTGCACCGGCTCTTCACGGTGTGCCGTTCTCCCGTGTGTAGGGACTTTATGACGTGCCGGCTTCATGACGTGGGGACCGGCACGCTTTAGAAGGTGTGCGGTCGCCCGTATGTAGGGACTGAGATGCTTTACATGGTGTGCATGGTTACATGATTTAAGTGGTTACGTGGCTGTTCTTTTGTAGGGACCAAGGACCCAGCCATGATTTTGCTAAGGAGGGGGCCAGGACAAATCTAACCGCTCAAAACTGAAAACACCCCTGAATTCGTTGGATTTATTTTCGAATTTCTCAAAAGTTCACTTACTTTCATTTTTTGTGCGTAAAGAAACGCTGACTTTTCAACCACAAAGGGGTCATGGCCCCTTTGTCCCTCTCCTTTGGCTGCGTCCCTGGTAGGGGCTGAGACGCTTTACAAGGTGTGCCGGCCACTCGTGTGTGGGGCCTGAGACGTTCTTCATGGTGTGTCAGTCCTCATCTGCTGCCCGTGTGCGCTGGCTGAAACGTTTGTGTTTCCGATGCACTGCGTATGCAGGAGACTCATCATCTGCATTGATCCAAATCATATTATCTATTGTATTTAGCTGATATCCGGAATTACAAGTACTTAAAGCCGCAGCCATTCGCTTCGTATTCTTAAACAAACAAATCCTTTAACCCGCCGCGACTGGGGGGGCAGATGACCGCCTCCCCCGAGATTTTTCCAAGATTGCCAGAGAAAGAACAATCGCAGCGCCACGAAACTTTGTGTACCTTTTCCTTGATCATCTTTACACCTTGTGTCAAAGTCCTGACCTCATTTTGGGTCAGGTGTCTGAACTAGGTCAGGTCAAGTGGGCCTGTGCCCAAAACATTTTAGCGCTTTGTAACTTTTTTCAGAAAACATGATATCACTGTAAAACTTTCAGGAATCGGAAATCTTAATATATCCAAGAAATATGCTATTTCAGATTTTTCGGAATTTTGCGGGTCATTGGCCTAAGGTTAAGCCCATTTACAAGACACGTTATTTCTTTTGGAAATTGACGGAATTTTTATAACATTTTTGGTGTGGGGTGATGCAGATACCCAGTTACCGTCAATGGGCAAAGTATCAATAACTTCCAGCCATTGATCTGAGATCAGGTAACAAATAACTGTTATGGGCTTAAATTCACCGCCGTCAAAATCGGCGATGTATTGCTCAGAACAGGTAGAAAATGGCAGAGTTGGTTCGCACAGTTGCGAATGATACCAAGAACTCCGAAAAACTAAGAAAATTGCATATTTTGGAAACAATCAAGTTCTCGCAAATAAAGCTCCGTTAATTAAGCAGATTGATAACTACTGATTTTTTTCAACAATTTAGGTATGAGAAACCACCACAAAGACCACTAGGGTTAAGAAATACTACATGAAAAGGCTTATGTCGCAAAAATAAAGGAACGTTAAAATAAATTCTTGTTAATTTCATACCGTATTATATGTACCGTATCATAATCGTACCGCATTAGGCTACAGCGCCCGCCGGCAGACAGCGCGAAAATCACCGTGTTTTTAATTCAACGTTTCGGCGCATATATTAAACAAATCGGCAAAATTAGACGAATATCGGCATCTGCGGATTTTGACCTGTTCATGGGTGCCTTATCAAGACGTTATTAATCGCCTGGATCTCAAGGATCCAGACCGCTTCTCGGTTTCAGGCAGTCGGCTGTCAGAAAACATATTTAGGGTGCGCATGGTTGACATAGTATCCAAAACTAAAAATGAGACTAGTTCCGAACTCTGCTCGTCACGAACTTTTTAACGGTGTGCTTATCTTTATCGTGGACCAACCATTCGTGAGTCGAAGGGGCTGTCAACCGCCCCCCCCCCCCAGTCGGGCGTGGTTGATGCCAACCGCCAGTCGAGCGCGGGTTAAACAATGTTTTGATACCCAGTTTTTGATGTTTTAGCCAAACCAATGACAGTCACCGAAATAAACATGAAATAGATAGACTAAATAGTCCATCGCACTCTTCACGTGCCTTAACTAATACGCCGCTGGCGAAACTACCGATGTACCACAAATATGGTGAATAATGGTACAGAAGCAAGGGTATGTTTTCATTGTCATGTCTTATGCAAATCTCATGGGCCTGTGATACCCATTCCCTTTTTTGGAACACACCCAGTTCCTTTCAAGCCACAGAGATGGGTGCCAATTAAAAAACCAGCGCCCATCCCGTGTGCGCATGGGCACTACATCTATGCAGCGAAAAGGGTCAATGCTTTACCACCTCAACAATTGTTAGGGCGGGACCCTATCACTTTTTACAGGCAGGAAGAATGTGCTTCGGGTGGATTCTGATAGGCGTCGTTTCGCACTTCTTGATAACAGTTCGTTTGCCCTAATAACAAAGTTTCTCCTGTTATGTCGATGCTTATTCCACCGTTTGCCGACAAAGCAGTTTATCCCCATTCCACGAGGCTGGCTAGATTAACCCCTCCCCCTTCCAGAAGATAAGTATAGCAGTTGGCTGTTGTCGCTTAAGGACATTATCGTCCTTTTCCATCCCAAGGAAGCTCCTCAACCTCTTCTCTCTCCTGTCATGTTATTGCATTCTCTCTCATTCTCTTCCTTGAGCCCTTCCTCTCTTTTCCTTCTCTCTATATCTCCCATCGCTGGCGTCCATGGCTGGTGATCCCGGAGAATGGAGGGCCCCCCCCCAAATATTCAGAGAATTTAACATTTGGCCTATGGCAATGCCAGGAAAGATACGGCCCTTAGTCCTATGTCGACCCCCCCCCCCCCACCTAATCATTTTCGGAAATTCTCGGCCATGCTGGCGTCTCTCCCTCTTCCCGTCGCCACTCGCGCGCGCCATGAAGGCGGCGAATGCGCCTTTCCAGGCCGTTAATGGGCCTGATTGTCGAGACCTGCCAGGTTGGAACCGGCCGCTGATGAATTGGTCATCGCGTGACGCAGCCGCCTCGGCTTCAGCTCGGCTCCCAGCTCCGCCAGGAAGGATTGCGGCCCCAGTTTTGGCCTCAGACATCGATTTACCCGCTTTTTGTGTAGCATGGGGCTCTTTTCCGAAGGGGTTTTTCTGGCCCGGGATGGGGTAATCATAAAACATGGATCTCTGAACCACTGGCCATCAACTGGGGGTATCTAGCTAAGCCCGCTACATGACGGCAGTCCTGCTGCGGACCACACCTGTTGCAGGAGATGTTTCTTTAGTTCCGCCTTAAAATGGTTCAGGTTAAGATTGCCTGTGTTGTGCAAGACTTTTATCCGATTCTAAGAGTATCAGAAACGGCTTTGGGTGATGCATCTTTTTTCCTTCATCATGATTGTTAGCTCGTGGGAGGCAAAACGACTGTTTTTGAACGGTGGCGACTGTGCTGTGACGCTGACGTTTAGCTGGACCAGGTCCTGTTCAAAAGTACTCAACAGCCAATTGCCGGAGAGAAGAACTCAAAGTGCAGTTTCGTACTATGAACCAACGGCAACTGGCCGTCCATGGTAAGCGACACGGCCATTGTTCGAGGACAAAAACATTATTGTCTGACGTCAAGCGCCAGGATGCACATTAAAGCGCGTCATCGCGTCGAGTCGCATGAAGGGAAGACAGTCTGGTGTCGAAGGCCAGATTGTCTTCCGGTTTCGTCCTTCCCTGCAAACAGGATGTGTAATTGTGTAATGGCAGATGTAATGGTGCGTCCCTTTGCTTCCCTTGGGACGTTCGCCCTGGTTCCTTCCGTACGTATGTGTGCATCTTCGGCTGTATGTCATACCCGTTGTCCTGAGCTTGCTGGGATCCTTCTGAGTGCTGGATCCGTTGTGCTGTGCTTGCTGTGGATCCTTCTGTGAACGCTGGATCCGTTGTGCTGTGCTTGCTGTGGATCCTTCTGTGAATGCTGGATCCGTTGTGCTGCGCTTGCTGTGGATCCTTCTGTGAACGCTGGTGCATAACGCAGATGTAGCATGTATCTGTACCATAGCTCTGCAAGCTAAATCTGTATTGCTCACTTCGGTATGCTTTGTGACGTTAGCAGTGATCAAGCCTTCTTAATTCTGCGCTCACCTTTTCAACTGATCCCCAGTGAACTGCGTTTCATTATGTGCCTGTAAAATGGGCTATTTCTGTGTACCGGGCACCCAGCCAAACGTACTTGAAACAGCCGAAAAACACGCAAAATGGACATACCGAGAAACGAATAAGTCTGCGTAGGCCAGGCAAGCAGGACGACGACGCAACATTGAATGGAAGGACGCTAGTGATGTCGTTCCGTATTATTTTGGGTGCCATGGTCCATATCTTCCTGGACCAGGTGTTTTCGTGTTTTTATTGCCTGTTTTGTCCTGCTTTCTGCTCTTGATATGGTCGTACATTCGCTTTCCCGTTTTTGCTGCTTCCCAACCACGGCATATGTTCGTCTCCGCTTCCCGTTCTTGACAGTGATATCCATGAGAGGAAGATAGACACCTGCAGACAGGCAAATGGGCATACTCACACCCTACCACTGCCTATGCTATGAAGATGGGCGCCGAATGTCCCTGCAGTCGGTGCGCCCCTAAGCCCCAATAACCAACCTATGCTATGAAGAGGCAATGGCCCTGTGTAATTGCCAATGATTTGCACCGCAGTGATAAGTTTTCTTTTCGACGCCAAGTCATTTCCGTAATGTTTCGAACACATCCAGGCAACGTCCGTTTTGTTGAGTTCATACATAGGTACATCCACACGTACATAATGCATACAGGCCAGCATTTCATAAAAGTACAAAATTAGATAAATATCTATCTTTGAATAAATATCGTTCCGTTTACGACAAGCATTTCCCTATTACGGTGCTACTTCGTTTACAGGCAGGTCAACTGGAAATGCGAAGGAGCCTGAAAAGACGACTAACTGCAACATAAGCTCGTAGTGTTCCCAACAACAGCAACGAAGTCGATGCTTGAAACGTGATATTTGGCACTTCCAGGGCGCAGATTACTCCCCCTGCGTCTGCTCGCCGGCCGCCCTCGGCGTGAGCAGCGCCGCCTCTACAAGCACCACAGGAGCCGCTCGACTCCCCTGTGAACCGCCCGCCGCTGCAGGCTCGAGCGACTTCAGGCCGGCGCCGTGACGTCACACCAGACGGAAGCCGGCGGCGGCCGCCAGTCAGCTGGCGTACGTGGCGGCCGGCGGCGCGTCCGCCTCGAGCGCCTCCTGCTTGAAGCCGGGCCCGGGCCGCTTGTATCCGACGCCGAAGTCGCAGCGCTGGATGACAGGCGAACAGAGGCCGCCGACGGTGACCGCCGGCGGTGGCGGGGAGCCCACCAGCTGTGACGTCACCGGCGGCGGCGGCTCCGGCAGCTGGTAGCCGGGCATGTGGGAGTGAGGCGGCGCTGGCGGCAGCAGCAGGGCGCCGGCCGGCGGCGGCGGCGGCGGCGGCGGCGGCTGGTACTGGCTCGGGGTCGCCATTGGGCCGGCGGAGGACGGTGGCGAATCGTCCCCAGAACTGCCTGCGACGTCAGAAGGAGCACCGTTACCAAGCGAGAGTAGGCAGAGCGAGGGAGGAGGCGACCGCATGCTGGCGGTCCAGTGTCCTGAGACCTATCACAGCTCCTAGATAACCTTTTCCTCTGTTAACGTCGGTTGTCTTTTTCGTAATCGCGCGCAGTTTAATCATCATGCGCAAACGCTAGTCGCTTCTCCTTCACAGAAACGTGCAACCACTATCGCATGTCGCGTGAAGTGAAAAAGGCCGTTGTTCTGACCTCCGAGAAGCATCTCAACAAGCAGGTTGTCCACTCGGGTCCCTCCAAGCAGTTTCATTAGCTGGATCTGTTCCACCATCTCCCGCGCTATTGACTGCAGACTGCAAACAGCACCATGGCCGTGAGCAGGTGTCCGATTGGCGGCAGTCATCAACGACAAGACGTGATGACGGCTAACTGGGGGTGACGTGGGCCACACGGCACACTGACTGCGAACGCCACCGGTGCGAATCTCCTGCACGACCGGGCAACTGCACACGGGCACTGTGAGAAACATCAGCACATTTCGTTTACAAAGCCCTCACAACGCCATGGACATGCGTAAGAAAACGAACACTGTTAAAAAAAAAAAAATGTAAGCCGTAGATAATCGACCTTGTTGCAACGAAACGACTCCAATGACAAACTCCTAAAAAAACAGCTTCATGTAAACTTGCGATGTTGATATGTCGTCCTCCCAGCAATGGAACGCTATTCAGAACAATGTACGGCCAGTACTGTGTTCAACCCGCTTTGCTGACGTTAACTGCAGAACGGCGTGGTGTACCTGAGCAGCACTGGCAACATCACGCCGGACCAGCCCGCCTTCTGCTGCAGCATTGCGGACTGCGGGCCAGTCTACCTGGGCAGGATGAGAAGCATGGCGCCGAAGCGTCCCCGCTGGCTGTACTGCAGGTCGGTGATGTAGTCCTCCAGGTTCAGCTGGATCTGGTAGCGGTACTGGGCGATGCGCGCCATGTCGCCCGAACTGCCGCGACACGCCGCTGCCCGTCACAGACCGGGGAGAAAAGGGTCACTTCACAGACCGAGGGATGGCTCACACCGAGGTACTGGGGTCACAGAGCTTTACAGCACGACACTGAGGTTACTGGGCAGTGCTATGGTCACAACGCGGTACTGAAGTCACAGACCATTACTGACTGCACAGAGGATTGGTGATGCCATAACGCAGCACTAAGACTTCTGGTAAGTTATGAGGCCTAAGCGAGGTACTGAGGTCACAGGACAGTACTGCCGACACAGAACAGTGCAGGTATCACTGAATAGCACGTATGTCACGGAATCAGTAATCTGGTCACAGCGCCGTACTGGTGTCATAAAACATTACTGACGTCACGCAGCAGTAGGTGTATCATACAGCAGTACCGAGATCACAAACCAATAGTGTGAGACTGGAATAAATAAAATGCAGAATGAATAAACATCGCAGAAATAATTATAAATATCGCAGGAGAACTGTAGCAATACTGTCAATGCCGATACTTTTACTGGAATACCACGCATGTCACGACAATGCTAGATTATTGACGACGAGAACTAGAGACCAAACTTATCGGCCACCATCCACCAACGCACCGTAGTTTCATCTCAACTGCATTCGCCTATTCCAGGGGGCGTACTTTCAAAAAGTCAGAATCAAATCCCACGCCCCTTCCACGGTGTTTATTGCTTTGCCAAATTATGCACATATTGTACCTGGGTCGAAAAACACGATCGCCTTCAGAGCGGCGTACTCTGTTTCGTCCACCTGCATCTCGCGGAGAGGTCGGATAATTTCGTCCATTAACCGACCGCCAATCTTGTTCATCGCCATATCTGCCAACAAAATGCGATAGTGGAAGTCGATGCGGTCGATTTTTGCGTCATTCATACACGGCTTAACCCTACTCCCGGAGGGCTAGACGGTATGGCCGATTCCGGCAGGGAGGGGGGGGGCGGATTCGACCCTCCTGAGATCTCGAGAAGTACACATCCGATTTCATCGCAACAAACGGTAATCGATTTTCCATGACGTAAACTACATTTTTATAAAAAGAAGTTTTCCAAATTTTGAAAGGGGTGGGTACAGGAGGCAAAAAGTCAAAATGGGGGATATTGGACTTCTTATAACGCTGTTATTTATAGACAGATTTTGATGAAATTAGCATGGATCGAGAGATTATGAATGGGATTTTTACCATCGGTCGATACGTTTCAAATTCTAAGAAAATGCATAGGCGTTCACAGGATTTCAAAAACAGGAGGAATAATTTTTCAAAAACTGGATTAATAGGAAAGTTAAAAACACCCTTTTTCGCGTTCACGAGTCATGTTATGCTAAATACATACAAATCGTGTTACAATGTTCGTGTAATGTTAGCATAGGCGGCGCCAGGAACATGGAAAAACGGAAACTGTCATGGTCACATGTTCTTCAGGTCGACTTACGACCTTTGACCTTAAATGAACTCCAGTAACCTTAGTGTCATTTGGAATGATCGTGTGTGCATTTCAAGTTATTTGAAAACGTTTCCAATCATTTGAATTCACAAATTCTAAAATTCCATTTTACGGCTGTTGTGATATAAGATGCGCGCAATGACATTTTAGGTCAAAGCTCCGTGACCCAACCTGATATGAAGCTGAAACTTGGTACACAAGTAGAAGGCGCCCTTCTATTTATATATATTCCGGGTTTGGCACTTAAAAAATAGCACCAAAATTGTTACTATGAATCCAAATAAGAATGAAGAGATAGGCGCCCGCCCCCCCGAGGCTGGCATCCCTGGACGAATGGGTCCCCACTTTCCGTCGCATTCCTACATCCCTGAGGACAAGATTTTATGCCTCGAGATGATCTGGCGAGATTGGGATAAAAGCTGTGTATTTGTTTAACGGACGTAAATTAAAGTTTTCGTCAAAAACCTGCATAAAACGAACTGAAAGGTCGGCATCTATGTAACAAGCTCTGCTTAGCACGAGCTCCGGCCCTGAACATCGCACTAACGAGTTATTCGAATAACGTTGATGAAAAAGATACTGATCGTTTCTAGTTCCAAAAGCGAAACAAAACTCATTTGAATAAAACATGAAAAACACATCACTTGTATTCCAGTAAATTCCACAGCATTACAGAAATTGTGGCCTAAGGCATTCATTGTCTGGTTGGACAATGAATGAATGAATGAATGAATGACAATAAACGTTTGAGGTCTATAGTGACCGCAACAGCACCCCGGCCAGTCCTTTAGCATCGTGTACTGCCCTCTAGTGAATAAATTCGTAACTTTTGAATGCAGAAAGGCCTGAGGTTGGTCGCCACGGGATGCAAATCATGCTACGGACCAGACTGAGATGGGCATGCCTCTACAAATTTCCTAAATGCATAAAGGAGGTCGGGACTCTAGAAGACCTATGGCTTAGTTGTCCCAAAGCCAATATCTCTCTCTGTACTGGTTTGAGCTCGTTCCGGCCGGCTGTTGCCAGGCCGATGTCGGCGCTTGGGCGGCCGGATCACGTGACCAGGGTCAGGGTCTGTCGACATCTTGGTGAGGGCACACGGAGCAATTGGATTTAAGGCAAACGACTGAATGCCGCCGGAACAGACACAAGACTTGACGCAAGGCACAGACGCTTGTACCCTCGAAGTTGTGTGTCCTAACTCACAAACAAGCATATTTCAGGCTGAGTACGATGCGCTACTTGTATTCGTATCGCATACGAATGCATCATAGAGTATCGTATACGATACTCGCTCGTATTTAAACGTAAAGCCACATGAAGACACTTCCTCATCAGCATACAGTCACAGCTAGAGAACGTACGGAACATTTGATGAGGCATAGCTGACGACATGCGCATCTTTCAGCTGCAAAATGTTAAAACTACGCAAATGTCAGTGAGAGTTAGTGTGGCAGTTACCACACCTGCCATACCGTATTTTCCACCACGCATGCAGTTCTGCTATCAAACAGCAGTTCATGCCGTTATCAGCTCACTATCTTATTTATTTTTTTCGCAGCTATATGCGGACAAGGCTGGACGGAAGCATTAGTTTCATGTTCAGTGTAGCCTTTTTATGTTCAATTCATTTTAGTTTAATGTTCAGTTCAACCTTTTTAACTTTGTTTTTCATAATCCGCTCCGTTAGGTATTATCTGTTTTGTCAGAATTGTTGCTTCATTGCATATATGCACAGTATATTGGTGCTTGGCGATTAGAAATTTCGAAGTCTTGTGTATTGTTATCTACAGGTGAGCAACGAACTTCTGAAATATGATCGGGTACGTTGTCACAAAATGGTTGTGGGCACGTCAGAATGTAACAACGTTCTGAAGCATGTCGTAGGAGATAACAACGCACCCAGAAACGTGTCACAAGCCCTGTCATATTTTGGCCTGCCGACCCAACCACAGCAGGGCACGGTGTTGGCACGATTTAACCAACATTTTACAGGGTGGATGGGCTTAAAATCGCAAATTAACTTAAGCAATTCATGAACGGACCAATGACACGATGGATGGTGTATTCCATATCTATGAAACAAACAGAATCAGGAGCACCGTTTCCAGTCAGATTTCTCCCTTCACTCCCGAGAGTCACGTGCACGTAACCATGTGCCTCGTGCGGCCTGCCGGAGCCGCCAGGTGCCGACCGCGCCAAGCCGAGCCGAGCCGAGCCAGACCGAGCCCAGACGGCCCTCCTGCGTCAGCTGTCGTGCGAGGGCCATGGTATCTGGTCAGCAAGAGTTTATTTTGCCAGACGCCTGGCGTCGCCAGGCCCCGCCGGGTCCGTCTCCATCCCCGCCGGCCCCGCGCGGCCTCCGACGGTCCGCTCGTCGTCACGAGCACGACTGGAGACCTCCGAATGGCACTAGGGGTCGGACTCCGGCTCCAGACAGATTCCTTCCAGTCATTGCCAGAGGCCTAATATTCACATCTCTGCGGAGTGTGGCGGTCTGCATCCTCCCATGCCCCCCTCCCATCCAGGATTTCCGGCCATGATCACGAGGCCAATATGACGTGGGCACCGGCCAGGCTTACCTCTTCCCCTACCCAGCTCAGAACCACTGCTGTCCGGCGAGGCCTCACAGTGGACGATTTGCATGCTCTCAATGGCCAGTGCAGTGGGATGCGCACATCCGCAAAGCATCGCGTCCAAAGTTTGTCTCCGACCAAGGGAGAACCGATTGGCGCGGGGACGTGGGCGATTCGACTCTGCCTACTTCCCGTCGACGCCTGCTTGTCATGCAGCTTCCGACAGCCATGACTGACGCCGGACTATGCTGACCAGCATAGTCTAGCATTGTTGTGCGCTGCTCTCTGAGCGGCCGCACAACAATGCCATTACTCAACAAGCCGCATACCATGAACCATCGAACGGGAGGGGGAGGAGGGGCGGCCAGGGAATTGGAAAACCCCCTCCTCGACGTTCGAGTGGCCATCTGGCCTTCTACGTGGCGCAGCATCTTGCACTGGACCGACGGACAGACGGACACCCGGCACATGCTATCAGGCACTATCGGCCCTGTGACGTCATTGGCCCGGGAAGCCGGCCTCCCGCCGGCGCGAGCTCACGTGGTGAAGCTGCGGCGGCCTGGCAGGCCCGGCCCGTGTGACATCACTGACAGGCACGGCCCCACGCTGAACATAAGCAGAGCAGATCGGCGCGTCATGATGATAGTTCAAAGAATGGCAGTGATGTTAACATCGTTAAAGTTACGGCATTCCCTCGAAGCGCACAGCACGGAAGCTGCAGTTCACGCAGCGAAAATCCTCCGATTACGGATCAGTTCGTGCTCCACATCGATCGACCCATGAAATGATGAAAGGAGTGAATGAAACGTAGGGTTACTGTGCCACATCGCTCAATGAGTAAAGACTTACCGAGGCATTACCTTCGGTGGCCGTTCTGTGTTTGTCCAATAGTGCAAGTACGAGGGAGATCAGAAAACTCTCTACTTCACCCGGAAGTAATGCGAGAAAAGCAGTCATATGAGCAAGACATCAAGTTGGATCCATTATGAATTTGCAGGCCATTTTGGAAACATGTAGCCCTAACACATTTTGTTTTACAGGCATAAGTATAGTCCAAGTTTTCTAAAAATGAAAAACAGAAGAATGTAGTACAAGCGGTCGTGAAATTTGTTTGCCCTAAACGTGTAATCTCAACGTTATATATATATATATATATATATATATATATTTATATATATATATATATATATATATATCGGACATATTGAGTAATTTAACTTCATCATACCCAGAAATAAAAAAAGTGGCGTGCCGAGTTTAACCCTATTCCCGGCAGGGGGCTGAATCCGCCCCCTTCGGGTTTTTTGTGAAGCAGCTTCACGAAACTTGGTCACTTTTCCTAGCTATTTGTTCTACGTACTGTGACGACATTTCAAAATTCTATTTGGCTCAGGGGTGGAGCCAGGCAACGTTTCTGAGAGGCACCTCAAGCCATTTTTCGCCCTAATGAGGGTAAGAGGAAAACGACCGCAAAAAAAATAGCGTTTTTAAGATGGAACTTAAAACTTTATATGGATGTATAGCTAAATAGTTGGGCAGCCTGCAAATACAATTTTGTTCATCTGAGGTCATTTTACAAGGTCAGGTCAAGGTCAAAAATCAAAATCTGCTTTTATAGTAATAATTTCGGTGCTTTTTTTGAAATGCCCAACCCGGAATACATATGACGTAGAAGGGTGCCCTCTACTTGTGTATCAAGTTTCAGGTCGATATCAGGTTGGATCACGGAGCTATGACCTAAAATGTTAGTGGGCGTACCTTATATCGCAATAGCCGTAAAACGAAACTTCAGGAATAGAGTGAATTCAGATTATTGAAAACGTTTTCAGACAACATTCAATGCACACGAGATCATTCCAGTGGCTCCAAGGTCACTGGAGGCCATTTCAGGTCAAAGGTCACAAGATGATCTGAAGAAAATGTAACCAAACAGTTTCCCCTTTTTATGTCCCTGGCACTGCCTATGCCAACATTATACAAATATTGTAATGCAATTTGTATTTCTTTAGCATAACATGATAGCAGAAGTCAAAAAAGTGCTTTTCCCTTTTTTGTCCATTCAGTTGTTGGAAAATAAATCCTCCTATTTTTGAAACCCTGTGAACGCCCATTAATTTTCTCAGAATTTCAAATAAGTGTACCAATGGTAAAAGTCCCATCCACCATCCCTCGATTCATGCCAATTTCATCAAAATCGGCCCATAAACAACGAAGTTATAAGAGGTCCTAAAATACCCACATTTTGATATTTTTTGTCCCCTAGTATCCACCTTTTTCAAAATTTTGAAAACTTTTTTGATCGTTAAAAGTGTAGTTTACGTCATGGCAAATCGATTTCCGTTTTTTGCGGTGAAATCGGATCTGTAGTTCTAGAGATCTCGGGGGTGGGCCGAATCCGCCCCCCTGCTGGGAATCGGCCATGCCGTCTAGCCCTCCGGGAATAGGGTTAAGCGGGGAAACACGTCCTCTCGAGACGTGAAGGGTCAGAGTGACCTTCAGCATCCGTAAAGAAAGACAATGTTGGATCTTGTGTAAACCGCGATCTGGCATCAAATGGGTGCTGTCATATGAAATTCACACTTGTCTGCCTATAATGCGACAATGAGATGACTATCGTTCATTACAAGATCGTGAATTTTTTCAACACTTTCTTCGTTTGTGGATGTTGAGAGTCGCCCTGGCCGTTTAGCATCTTTAACCCGCGCACGACCGTCGGTCCGTCCCGAACACCGGCGACTGGGGGGGGGGGCAGTTGGCTGCCCCCCTCTAACTCACGAACGGTTAGTCGCACGATAAAAATAAGCATACCGTTGGAAAGCCTGTGACGAGTAGAGCTCGAAACTGGTCTCATTTTTAGTTTTAGATAATATGTAAGCCAATTTACGCCCTATATATGTTTTCTCATAGTCGACTGCATGAGACCGAGAAATGCCCTGAATCTCAAGGGCTGTGACTAATAACGCATAGGTAAAGGCACCAGCGCACAAGTAAATGTCCGCGGATGCCGATACACGTCTAATTTCCTCAGATTTGTTCAATATATACGCCGAAACGTTGAGTTAAAGACACCGTAATTCTCCCGTCAGGCGTCATTGTGCGCCGCTGCCGCATGCGGTACCAAATTGACGGGAACTAATTTTAGCGTTCCTTTATTTTCGCGAAAAAAGATGATCTATGCAAATTTTATTGATCTTTGTGGTTCTTGTGATGGTTTCTCATGCTTAAATTTTGGAAAAATTGATTAGTTACCAATCTACAAAGTTGGCGGAGCTTTATTCGCGAGAGCCTGTTTATTTGCAAAATATGCTACTTTTTCAACCTTTTTGAGGTTCCTGGTATTAATTACGTCTGTGTAAGCTAGTTCTGCCATTTTCTACCCATTCTGAGTAATTCATCGTCGATTTTGACGGTGGAACATTTTGGCCCACTACAGTTATTCGTGACCTGACCTCAGGTCAATGGCTGGAAGTCACTGATATTTTGCTCAATGACGGTAACTAGATGTCTGCTTCACTCCACACTAAAAATGTTATGGAATATTCCGTCAATTTCAGAAAAAAACGGCGATGTGTCTTAAAAATGGGCTTGACCTTAGGTCAATGACCCGGAAAATTCCGAAAAATCTGGGATAGCAGATTTGTTGCATCTATCACGATCACTAATCCCTGAAAGTACTATTGAGATATCTTGTTTTGCGAAAAAGTTAGAGGGCGCTAAACTTTTTTTGACATAGGTCTGTTTGACCTGACCTAGGTGAGGCACCTGGCCTGACCTGAGGTTAGAATTTTGACACGAGATGTAAAATTGATGGAGCAAAAGGTACACAAAGTTTCGTGACTCTGTGTTTGTTGGTTCTCTCGCAATCCCAGAAAAACCTCAGGGGGGGCAGTCAACTGCCCCCCCCCAGTCGGGGACGGGTTAATGGACGTGCCGCCCGTTTTAACTCAGCACACCACAGTTGTACTGTTGAGCATGACTGAGCCGAATGAATAAATGTGTTGCACATCCTCGGTCAACATTTTTTTATGAAAAAATGTTTTAAGCAAATATATTGTATGCCTGCACGCATTTAATCTTTCTTCATTTTTATACGTTACCCAAACCTACCCCAAATTTAAACCCTACCAATACCTACAAAAGAAAACACATCGGGAGTGTTTGCAAACTTACATTTGAATTCATAATGGACCTAAGTGGTAATATGATTGCTTTTCTCGCCCCGTTTCCGGGTTAAGCCGAAAACGCTTGTATCATCTCTCGTACAGTGGCGACCCCGCCAAATTACAAAATCCGAACATTAGCCCTCGCCCTCGTCCCTAAAAGCAGGGCGGGGCATTGGACTCCCCATGCCATTTGGATCTGTATTTTAGGAAGGGCACGGAGCAGGTGCATGGCACTTTGCATAACGGAACTGTATTTCATTCCGCATATCATGAGACCTATTCTAGTTTTAGGTCATGTGCGGTCAGGAAAATACCTGAAATACAGGAAAACACAAAAAATTTAAAATAAAAAAGAGGTCATAGTCAAAAGCATATTCCATGATTTTGCAATTTTTTGCACAAAATAGCGCCATGCTTCTTCAATGACAAGCCAGAATTTATTTCCAGCCTGTCTAGACATGTTCTTGAAGGTATCGTGATACTTTATGACCTTTCAAAGGTCACCCAGGTCATTGACCTGGTTCGGCATTGCTGGTGACTCCCTGAATACTGGTGCTGGTGACCCCAATATTCAGGGATTCTAACATAAGACCCATGGCAATGACTGGAAAGAAACGGTCTAAAATCCTATGTGTCCTTCCCCTAATATTTTTTTTTGAAATCTCCAGCCATGCCTGAAGAGGTCACCGGCGGTCAGTTCACGTCAGCTGCAAACAAAACATAATGCTTCCTTAACCCTATTCCCGGAGGGCTAGACGGTATGGTCGATTATCGGTTGGGGGAGGGGCGGATTCGCCCCCCCTCCCCGAGATCTCGAGAAGCACTTGTCCGATTTCATTGCAACAAACGGCAATCGATTTGCCGTGGCGTGAACTACATTTTTATAAAAAGAAATTTTCAAAATTTTGAAATTTGTGGATACAGGGGGGCAAAAATGTCAAAATCAGGGGTACTTTTGGACTTCTTACAACTCCGTTGTTTATCGGCCGATGAACAACGAACAACGAAATGCCGATTTCGATGAAACTGGCGTGAATCGAGAGATTATGGATAGGGCTTTTAGCACTGGTACACACATTTGAAATTTTGAGAAAACTCATGGGCGTTCACAGGGTTTAAAAAGTAGGAGGATTGGTTTTCTAACAAGTGAATGAACAAAAAAGGCAAAAACACGCTTTTTGGCTTCTGCTAGTCATGCTATGCTAAAGAAGTACAAATCGCATAGGCGGTGCCAGGGACATGAAAAAGGGGAACTGTCATGGTCACACGTTCTTCAGATTAACTTGTGACCTTTGACCTTAAATGACCGCCAGTTACCTTGGAGTCACTCGGAATGATGTCGTATGCATTGAATATTATCTATAAACGTTTTCAATCATTTGAATTCACTCTATTTCAAAAATTTCATTTTATGGCTATTGCGATATAGGGTAGGCGCACTGACATTTTAGGTCATAGCTCCGTGACCCAACCTAATATCAAGCTGAAACTTGATACACATATTACAGCGCCGAAATTATTGCAAAAAAACAAATTTTGACTTTTGACCTTGACCTGGCCTTGTAAAGTCAAACCTCAGATAAACAAAATTATGACTGCACACTGCCCAACTATTTAGCTATACACCCATATAACGTTTTAAGTTCTATTTTAAAAACGCTGTTTTTTTTGGCCGACATTTTCCTTTTACCCTCAACATGGCCAAAAATGGCCTGAGGTGCCTCCCAAAAACGTTGCTTGGCTCCGTCCCTGAGCAAAATAGAATTCTGAAATTTTGTCATGGCACGCAGAAAGAATAGCTAGGAAAAGTCACCAAGTTTCGTGAAGCTGCTTAAAAAGCCTTGAATTGGGAAGCAAAAAACCCGAGGGGGCGGATTCAGCTCCCTGCCGGGAATAGGGTTGAACCGCCCGAACTAATTCAACTGGTTTGCAGAGGCAGCGTAAGAGGCGCTTTAAGAGGTGCTCTAAAAGTTCTTAAATCAATGATGTACCGGACGGAAAGGGCGTGGCGGAAGTTGTGCTACCAGTTAAACGATAGGCACTTCGCCTAAAAAAAGATTTTGTAGGGAATGAATACAAAATCGGGGAAACACGCATTGCGCAATTTATACGAAAATCATAACCCAGTTTCCTAACCCTATTCCCGGCAGGGAGGAGGACTGAATCCGCCCCCCCCCCCCTCGGGTTTTTTATTGCCAGTTTCAGGGTTTTCGGCGCAGCTTCACAAATCTTGGTGACGTTTCCTCGCTATTCTTCCTACGTACTGCGACAAAATTCCGTAATTCTATTTTGATCAGGGGCGGAGTCAGGCAACGTTTTTGGGGAGGCATCTCAGGCCATTTTTGGACATCTTGAGGGTAAAAGGAAAATGTATGCCGAAAATAGCGTTCTTAAGATAGAACTTAAAACTTTACATGGATGTATAGGTAAATGGTTGAGCAACATACGAAGATAATTTCGTTTCTCTGAGGTGACTTTATACGGTCAGGTCAAGGTCAACGTCAAAATTTGGTTTCATAACAAAACTTTTGGCGCTGTTTTTACAAATACCACACCCGGAACATATATGAGGTAGAAGGATGTCCTCTACATAAGCACTAAATATCAGCTTGATATCAGGCCGGGTCTGGGAGCTATGACTTAAAATGTCAGTGCGCGCACCACATATCACAACAGCCATAAAACGAAATTTTAGAAATAGACAGAATTCAAATTGTTGTACACGTCTCCAGATAATCCCAAATGCGCACGAGATTATTCCAAGTGACTCTATGGTCACTGGAGGTCATTTAAGGCCAAAGGTCGTAAGTTGGTCTGAAGAACATGTGACGATGACAGTTCCCCCTCTTTAATGTGCCTGGCACCGCCTATGCTAACATCATGCAAACATTGTAATACGATTTGTACTTCTTTAGCATAACATGACTAGCAGAAGCCAAAAAAGTGCTTTGAACTTTTTCTTAATTCAGTTTTTGAAGAACTAATCCTCCTCTTTTCGAAACTCTGTGAACGCCTATGAATTCTCTCAAAATTTCAAATCCATGGGTCAAACATAAAAGTCTCATTCATAATCTCCCCCTTCATACTAATTTCACCAAAATTGGTCCATAAACAATGGAGTTATAACAAGTTGAAAATGTCCCCATTTCCATTTTTCTACCCCCTGTATCCATCCCTTTCAAAATTTTGAAAACTTCTTTTATAAAAATGTAGTTTACGTCATGGCAAATCGCTTGCAGTTTGTTGCGATGAAATCGGATATGTAGTTCTCGAAATCTCAGGAGGGCCAAATCCGCTCCCCCCTCCCGCCGGGAATCAGCCACACCGTCCAGCCCTCCGGGAATAGGGTTTAACTACCTCACTGCAGCAAAGACGGCAAACAGGATTATGGTACGCTGAAGATAGAGAAAGAGAGGACAGAAGAAGTTTTAAGCCACTTTCGACATTGTTAGCCAGATTCCTTTAGCCAGACACTGATGTTCACTAAACAATGGTGGAATCAAAAAAATATTATCCCGAATCCTCTCACTGACTCCAAACTACCTGGACTTATACCTTCAGTTTTAAGAAAGAATGAGCAGCACCCAACAAGCATCACCATCGATTACTTGGAAACCGATTCCCGCTTGCTCTGTAGGTCACTACTAACTAGATACTACTATTACGACTACTACTACTACCAGGAACTACTACTAACTGGACTGATTCAGGGGTGAGAAGAAAGAAGCCGCGCACTTTTTATGCATGATTTGCGCAGTCATTTCTCCTTTCGAGTAGGCAACTGAAAAACGCACCCCGACCAACATCCCCTTCTCAGACACGGCTTGAGTGTTCCCAGAATCCGCAGCCATAGCCCAATCTTATCGGCGGGGCGCCTAAATAACAGGGGGTAGAGGCGGCGTCGGTGCACGGCGCCCGATAAGATAGCCTTCAGAGGTGGCCGGACGGATAGATGGACTGTCTTCACTGTCGACTCACTGCTACAGCCGCCAGCGACGGCAAGTCGGTCTAACACGCAGTGATCACTAATACGTAATAACTAATTGGGGACCCCGGTAAGTGAGTCAAAACAACTTCGCTCAATGGTTCACGTTCGGTAAGGTTTGCAACGACATAAAACCTACCGAGGTTAGAACGCAGCCATCTAGTATTTTGTTGGCGATCTCGATACCATCACGTTGTATTCTGCTCTAAAGACAAAGTAAAACTTGGAGCAGGAAATAAACAAAGATAACGACAGGCTATGAACCTACTCCGGAGCATTTCGCAAACCTCACAGCTACCTTCGAGTCAGAAGTTTCTTTCAGACTAACAGTTTCGGTTCAGTACCCCATTAGTTTTTGTAATCTATTCAATGGCCACTACTGTTCATGATCTAAAACGAGGGAAAGTGATACCAATTTGCAAATGTAAACAGGAAAGTGAAGGCGTCGCCTCGTCTGAACTCGTAAATTTCCACCCCTGACCCGATGCGGGCCGCTGATTTGTCAGTGCAGAGTGTTGCAGCGGATGCCTGTGTACACTCTCGCCGCCGTAGACCAGCTAAGACCGCCGCCGCCGCGGCGTGTTCGTCCCGGGCTGGCCACGGCAGGCCAGCGCGGCCACGCGGCGCCGGCCTGCTCATGTCACGCGCCCTCAGGTGACTGTGCAACGGGAGGAGTCACGCCAGGCCCCTGAATTGTGCCGGATGTGGCCCGGAGACGGTCTGCGGCCGCGGCCCGAGCAGAACACGCCGAGCCGGGCCAGAAATGCGCCCGCAGAACAGACCGCAGCATGGCGCTGACACAGCCACAGGCTGAGTGGAGCGGAGAACCCGCTAGCTCGTGACACGGAGATGTGCCTCAACCAGGGTCGGACTCTGGAACCATCGCCAGTGCTCCGTGAAGGTCGGTCGTGATGATGGACGAACCGGCCGCGCTAAAAACCATAACAGCATGGCTAAAGATCTGCGAAAATTTTTCATGGGAGGGATGTACACATAGCATTTCGGACCGTTTCCTTCCAGTCACTGTCATAGGTCTAACGTTAAAATTCCTGAATATTGGGAACAGTGGCGTAGCCAAGGGGGGCCAAAGGGGCCATGGCTCCCCTGGAGGCCAAGCGGGACCCCCTGACGGCCGAGTGGCCCCAGTTCTTTGGATAGCGTGAGGTACCCGCAAGGCGTCTTAAACTGTCCGAAACAGACAATTAAAGCAAAATAAGAATATTTTAAGCATTAAAAAAGGCTTGCGAGCCTAAAGAAAACGTACTCCGAATATACAAGGCTTTGTGTGCTATGAAGAGAGACCCGTGGTCTAAATGAGCGTTTAGGGGCCCCTGCTAGCTTGTAGGGGAGTACACTGCTTGTCTGGGGAGGGCCCCCTGTTGGCCCATAAAGGGCCCCTGCCAGCCTCTGAAGGGACGTCCTTCCAGCCTGGAAGAAGGCTCCCGCCCCTGCTTCCAGAGGTCGACAGGGGCCCTTTACAGGTGGATAGGATGCCCTCTACAGACAGACAGTGATCCCCATGGCCAACAGATACTCTCAACAATCATTCAGGGGTCCCTGCTTTCCTGTAAAGATGTCCCTGCCGACCTGTAAGAGGCACCCGCCATGTCGGCAGGAACGTCTTTACAGGCGAGCATAAGCTCCCTTTACATTTCAGCGGGGCCCCTTTACAAACCGACAGTAATTTTAACCACATGGGGCCCCAGTGATTACGAGGGCCAAGTGCGGATTCAAAAGGGGAGCAATTGGGGCGATCGCCCCTTCTCCCTGAGGCCTGAGAAGGCCTTCAGGGGGAAGAAGTATGAGCTTCACGGGGTCTCTATTAAGAACCTGACGGGCTCTTGACGCAGTCAGGGAGGCCTCCTGGAGGGTAAGATGACCTTTGAGACGTATAAAGGGCCCCTGAAACTTCCAAAGGACCCCTGAGGCCACAGCGGAGCCCTACCACGGCAGAGCGTCCATGAGACCGCCAGATGGCTCATAGGGCCCCTGAGACGGCCAAGATAAGGACTGAGTCCCTAGGGGGCCCCTGTGAGTGAAAAGCTGAATGCTCTTGATGTAATCAGAGGGCCTCCGGGAGGATTAAAAAGACCCTGACACGGTAAAATGACCCCTAAGATGGAAAGAAGGGCCCTTAAAATTCTCCAAGGGCCCCTGGGACCGCAAGGGGCCCCCACACGGCAAAGCGCTTATGGGCTTTGCTAAAATTGTCTAGGTAAAATTAGAAAAATGACTAAAAATAGTTAAAAAAATGCCCGCTAAAATTGCCACAGAGGCACCTGGGACGGAAAGAACTTAGAGGGTGCCTAGCATGGCATAAGGAGACCCTTGTCAGCAAGATGGACACCTGAACGGGGATTCGTCGGTGACCTTCTCAACCTCGAGAGGACCCACACATGGGCCACACTGGCCTTCTTGAAACCTTAAGGGGTTCTTGATGCTGTCAGGGGCCCCCGGGAAGGTCAGGTGGTTTCTGAGACGGCAAGATGGGTCCGTACACCGCAGATGACCCCTGAGACCGTCAAAAAGGTCGCAGAGGCCCCTGCGAGGTAGACGATAAGAGGGCCTCTGAGATGATATTTGGGTTTTATGTGGGCGCTGGACGGCCAGAGGGCCCCCGAATGCAATAAGCGGTCTCCTGGCACGTGCAAGGTCCCCTTGAGACTGTCAGTGAAGCCCCTGAAGTGCCAACAAAAACCCCTTGTTACGGCTAGAGGGGTCCTACGAGACTGCCAGATATACCTCATGTAACAGAGGAAGACCTTTGATACAGCCATGGGGACCAACGGAGACGTTGAGAGGGCCTATGACACTGCACAGGGGCCCTAAAATTGCCAAACAGTCTTATGTAAATGCCAGAGGGCCCCTGAGATGGCAGAAATGTTTCCCAAAGATGATAAGAGGGGCGCCCAGGACCACAGGGGTCCACTGAGACTGCTAGAGAGGGACCTTCGAGACTGCTGACTAGAAGTCTCTAGCAATAGGGACCCCTGGGACGACAAGAGGAGTCTTCGAAACTACTAGACCTTGAGACCTCCAGACTGCTCTTGAAATGCCAAAGGACGTAGAGGATTGCCAGCGGCGCCTCTGTCACAGCAGAGACAGACTTATAGAGGGCCTTTGTTAGTGCCTGACGGGCTCCTTAGACGGAAAAACGTCCCAGGGACGACAGGAGGGAACCCGAGATGGCTTAAGCGCCCTTGAAACTGCCAGATGGGTCCCTGAGACTGTCCGAGGCGCCCCTGAAACTGCCAAAGGAGCGCCTGAGACGTCCCGCGGACACGTGCATCTGTAAAAGGAACTTGAGACCACTCGAGGGTCTTGGCACGGCAGACGGCCTGAGACCACCAAAAGTGCCCCTGTAACTGCAAAAGGGAACCTAAACTAAGCTGACAAAAAATTCTCCAGAAGCTAAGGAACTGGGGGGGGGGACAGACGGGCTCCTGGACCAGATACAGACGTGACATTTCAAATGGAGGAGGCGACGAAACCTCCTAAAATTTCGCTGTTTTTGTCATATTTCGGCCACTTTGTTCGGAAACAAAGCACAAAATTTGCTCAAATAAGGTGGGGCGTTTGAATGTTTTCCAATCATTTTGTGTGGTAAAAAAAGCAAAATTACATCATTTCTCATATTTGAAGGGAAAAAATGGGGGCCCCGCGCTGATCATTCGCCTCTACCCTCCTCCCCCTGCCTCGGCGAAATCCTGGATCCGCCCTTGGCGGGCCCCCTTTTGGTAACGAGGGGCCCCTTGGTCTGATCTGGCCTCCCTGGGCGGAATCCTGGCTACGCCCCTCACTGGGAAGAGATACTGACCCCCCCCCCCCCCACCAATCGCAAGCCATGCATAACAGCATTTGATTATGAAGCAACAAGTATAAAACGTAAAAAGAAAGAAAAATGTCGAAGAAAACAAAAGGGAAGACAGCGAGGGAGAAAAAGAAACATGGGACAAAAGGAAGAGAGCAGGGAGGGAGAGAGGGTAGGGGTCCTGTTCTAAAAAAGGAAAAACCACTTATCTCGTGAAATCTGTCATATTCATAAGCACCAAAGGTGTGACAGAGAGCTCAGACACTGCGCAACAAGAATGGGTGCATTTCGATCCCATGTAAATCGTATTCCACTGAACGTTACGCACACACGCATACTCTTGCAGTGATAACGAAAGTAATCATGCACCGATAAATGCTTGCAAGTGCCATCAGCAATACCACCAGCGATTCCGAAACCTGCATCTCAACTGATGCGTAGCCCTCTCATTTCATTCCTTGTCTGGTTCACCGCAAAAAAATCCGGCGCGTACTCCACCTACATACAGATGCCTGGCACGTTGTCATGGTCTCTCGCTTGGATCGTCCGGCGCGGCGACGGCCAATCAGAGCTCTTCAAGTGGCCGGCGGCTGCCGCAGCCTCCGGGCCGAGGGGCTCGACTGCATGGCCGGTGAGTCACTCTCCCTTTCCGCAACCTTGTCACTTTGGACCAAAGGACCAAAACAGCGCGTCGGCGACCTTTGGTGGGCGCCGCGCCCGGCGGACCTTGCTCCCAGCCCTTCCAAAGGTCGCGGCTGACGGCGGCACGCCGGTCGCGGTGACTCAGCCGCAGGAGCCGTCAGGAGGTATACTGACGCCGAGGCGGCGGGAGGGGTCTACAGCCGCTGAGACTGCAGGTCTTCAAATGCCGAGACGGCGGGTCTTCAAACGTCGAGACGGCAGGAGGTCTACAGACGCCGAGACGGCGGGAAGTCTACAGACGCCGAGACGGCAGGAAGTCTACAGACGCCGAGACGGCGGGAAGTCTACAGACGCCGAGACGGCAGGAGGTCTACAGACGCCGAGACGGCAGGAGGTCTACAGACGCCGAGACGGCGGGAAGTCTACAGACGCTGAGATGGCAAGAAGTCTACAGACGCCGAGACGGCGGGAAGTCTACAGACGCCGAGACGACGGGAACTCTACAGACGCCGAGACGGCGGGAAGTCTACAGACGCCGAGACGGCAAGAGGACTACCGACGCTGAGACGGCAGGAGGTCTACAGGCATACCAGCCGGTCGGGGCTCTGACGGCAGCGTCCGGCGACGGAGCGCCGTCCAACTCGCTGCCGCCGCCGCCGCTTCAGCACGTTCCACGGGCCGGGCACCGCACGTCCTCGGCGATCGGACGCTGGAGAGGTACGCTGTGCTCTCTCGGTTTTTTTGCCGACAAGACGCGCTCTCGACAGGCCGTGTGGTCTTTATCGACAGGTGACGTAGACTTAAAAAGTTGTACGCGTTGTGAGAGAGGCTCAGGTAACTCCCCAGCATTGCGTCCTACAACATCAAGGTCTTTCTCGAATTAGGTCATACTGCTGGCTCAGATAACACGAGAGTAAAAAAGGGGAGAGGGAGTGATAAATTTGGAGTAGACGCATGAGCGTATGTGAGGAGGGATATAGAAATGAAAAAGTCACATTTCAGTTTTCTTAACAGCAATACAGGACATTATGTTTAAGCTCATAAGAACTGTCATAGAGTCCTACCATTGTGAGACTAGGCAATGAAGCAATCACGACGGATAATCTTTAAAGTATCTATCCTATGGCACTAACTGGCAACTATTTAACTGAATGGGGTTATGTAATAAAAGATCCCATCGAGAACGGTAAACCAGAGAAGGAAAAAGGTTCCCGTTCTAAAGCTATGTAAAACTATCCACAAAAAGGAAACGAAAGCATTGCAAAATAACTGGAATCCCTAGGCCAAGACATCAAACCCCAGGAAACGAGAAACACCGTCCGTTCACTTGCAAGGTGAAGTTCGACTCGGACGTACATGCAAAACGCCCCGTTAGACGGCGAATCGAGGTCATTAGTAACGAGCAGGCCTCCGCTGTACTCCAGAAGACCTTGGAACTGCGTGATGGACACTCCGGGAGATTGCAGGAGGCGCCTGTGGCAAGGCGGAGCTAGACCGCATGACCGCCTAAGCCTAAGTAAAGAGAGAATGCCCGCCAAATAGCACGATATCTCTCTGTACAGTCGTACACCGTGCACCTCAACCTCACTCACAATCCCCACACTGCAGACAGTCTGGAACTTGGTTGGTTGGTTATTGGGGCTTAGGGGCGCACCGACTGCAGGGTCATTCGGCGCCCAGACAGTCTGGAACTTGACCGGAGTAGTTTCGCCAGCCCGTATGTTCGTGTTCGTATCGAGCCCTGGCCCGGCCGAGCGACAGAAATCTCCCCTCCCCCATTCCCCTCCAACTGCCATATTAGTCCTTCGTCCAAAAAGTACTGGATGTGAAAAGGTTGCAAAGGAAACAGGGGTAACCTTTGAAAGTTCTTGTCGTTGCGCTTAGAGCACAAATACATTTTTTGCTTTTCCTCCAAGAGTCAAACCATTCGAACTCAGATCAGGTCACAGCCGATACCAAAAGTTAGACCTTCAGAATAACAAGAGACTCACCTTTTTATGTCCCAGTGTGGTCTACGTATTTCCTCGTTAGAGAACCACAAAATAAACAACTTTCATCAAAGCATTCCAGCATCATATCCGGTCCGGGTAGGCCGGTTCCGCAGTACCAAAGACGACTGTATGAAGCCGTAGGCGTGGTGTTTGACATATTTTTAACAAGTTTTGATCCAGGCGTCATAATGGGCTTTTCGAATTCATGAAAACATCTAACTAATACGTATAGAAAAAATGCCACAAGCGAGATTGGCACAAAGGAAAGAAACCTGTCATTCTTTTGTGGAAGTAAAACCACATGGATACTTAAGCATTTTAAGCAAGCATCTAGTCACGCCAGGTCAAATCATCTACAGGCAGCGACACATCGGGAACGTTTAATGACCGCGAAAGGGGACTGAGGCGAACAGATAATTTTTTCTTGGAATTTTATTCCAGGCCACGTCAGACAAAAAAATGTAAAAGTCGTTTTTCGAGTAATTTACTTGTATAACGAGAAAAATAGCGTTCAGTCAAATCCATTGTCACATCAGGCCAGGCCTGGTCGAGGTACTCCGCGCAAGTGCAGTATTCTTGAAATGCGTTGGACGAATTTGTCTAGCCCAATATGTAGAACCACCCAATGAATGCTAATTGTGCTTGAGATGGCAGTTACAAAATCAATCTGTTGACTGACACGGCGTCACGTCATTTACCTGGAAAATTGTTAACGGCAATGTTTCAGTGCGAAATAATTTTTATGCTATTGAGAATTTAAAAGTCCACTTCTAGTGTACTACAATCTAACAGCCTGGCGACGTTGAATCGGTTTCAAATATTAAAAATTGCTTGAACTGAGATTAATGACGTAGGCCGACGCAACCAGACCGAGATATCATGTGTAACTGTTGCAATGATTTAAGTGCATCGCCTTGTGTGCTTGGCATGAATCGAATGTAAATGAATTGATTCGCTAAAGTGAATGTTTTTCACAGTTACTTTAAGATGATTTCTAAGGGGGTATTTTTACCTGAACTCCTCAGGAGTTATAGCCAGAGGAGCCAAAGTCCGCAAAACAACCGAATTTGATAAGCTGTTTAATTATTAGCATTTTGTATACTTTACTATTTTTTTTATATTTAATGTTTACCTGGGATATTCAATACTCCAGGTAAATAACCTGGGTGACCAAAAGTCGAAAATCTGAAAGCATTTGACCAACAGTGAGGAACGCCTTGCAACAGTTCGTTGTGCATCTGCCTTTCTTCGTTTTCCTACTAATTCTGAAGATCACAGGGTTCAAGAGCATTTTGCTGGACGCCGTTAACACCAACATAACCAACAGAAGCCAACTTCCAGATGCCAACCAACACTGTTCAGAAGCATGAGGACGTCTGTCTGATGAATTCTGAAAAGTTTTGTGTTACAAACGAATATTTTGTATCGTGAAAACCTGTACCATCACGCCAACAACCATTAGCAATAACAAGTTTGCCAGGCTCACGAGGTCACCCTCAGCTGCGCCGAGCAAGTGCTGGATGAAGGCCGAGGATGACTGTCGCGCCTGTCAGCGCCGCCAGTCGGCTGCAGCGGCCGCCGCTTTGAACTGGAGCGCCGCGGCTGGACAGCGCGCGCTGCGCTCTGGCGACTCGTAGCCCGGTCAGCGGCGGAACGCGGCCACCGCTCGCCGGCGTAAATATTTGGCCCCATCTGCAGACACCGTGACCGATTCCGTGCAACGCTAGCATTTCCCGCGCACTGTCCGCACCACGCAGGCTCTGCTTTGTCCGCGAGCGGGACGCGTGGACGACCAGGATGGGGGGGGAGAGGGGACATAAGAGAGGCCTGGCGCGGGGCTGTCCGACCGCAGCAAAACGGCAGCAGAAGTGTGCGCGGCAGAGATGAACTGTTAGTGAAGTTCCGTAGTACGACGTCTTGGTCAAGCCTGGTGAAGGCGCAGATGCTCCATTACTGGAAACTGCAAAGAATGGAAGGAAGGAAATAGGCAAGCAAGGAACTGGAAGTTTCTCGGGCATGAAAGGACCTCAGAGAATGAAAACCCTGCGTGTTTTGCCAGATGCCAGGTTGTCTGGACATGTTTACCGGCTTGAAAGGGGGAAACTCTCATCGGGCACTGGCCACTGTAAGCTGCATTTTCCGCCGTCATCAGACAGTCGTTACTGTTCGAAATTCTACTATTACCAGACAATCGTCATTGTCAGCTATTTCCGTTACTGGACGGCCATCATTCATGCACTTGCATTCCCATTCTCAGTTCCCATTCCCATTCGTCTTTTTAGGATGTTCATATGTTAACAGACAGCCGCCTCAGACAGCTGCTCACCTGTTGCCGGATAGTCATCATTGTCAGCTGTTCATGTGTTCCGGACAGCCGCCACTGGCAACTGTTCAGTTGCTACCGGACAACAGTGGCGACTTGTCATTAGAGGCAACCGACGAAGTGCCTCAAAAAATATCGGGAAACGTGGAATTGAAATCATGCATTATCTGCGTGTAACAACACCGGTTATAAAATTAAATGCATTATTAAACCGGAATAACGTGCTCATTTTGTTTCGCATCAATCAAGATAGCAGTGAACATGCCAGCAAAGACCTCCACGCCGCGCTGCATCCTTAGTCCCGCTGCCCCCTGAAGCGTGCGGCGCAAGGCGGCCGTAGAGGCAGCCAGCTCACCCGCCTCAGCCAACGCTAAAATCTCATGTTATATAGCGCCAATGTTGAGCGTCCGCGAAACTGCAGGTCGGCCGCCGCCAACGCAGCTGACAGAGTTAGAGACGTAGTACAGTACTGCCCCTGACCGCCGCCGTCGCGGCGCCACCGTCGGACTCGCCGACTAAGGATGCTTAACTGAGCGGCAAGCATCAGTGGAGGAAAATGGAATGTGTTTGTAGGGTAACTGTTGATTGAAATATCATATATCTATATAGTTACAAATAGTTCTGTGACGATCATTCATTCGACCTTGAACCGGGAGAGAACTTTCCGCCTGGGGCGCTAGACGCGAGCGTTTTCTGATCATTTTCTTTGAGAGGATTCCAGTGGATGCTCCGTTTGCTATAGCTTCCTTTGTAGATACAGAGAAAACACCCGACAGTGATGCGCCACGTAAGATTCCGTACATTTTGCAGGTGTCCGTCTGAACAGGGTAGAATATCATTAACGGCACCATTATCACACCCGGCACCGCCTGACGTGTTTTTGTACCCGCGATCACCTGGAGGGGTGTCAAAAAGCGTGTCTCCTGTTATCTCGGGATCTAAGCGTCGGATCCGAACCGGTCTACCACCTATCGATAGCCCGGAGTCTTGCGATTCAGAGAATATTATGCTAGCCCTGGTCACGCGACTGATGACGTCACAGATCACGTAAAACGTATGACAAGACGTGGGAAGAACCCACATCGGTTTGTACATCATATCATCGGCAATACTGGTCCTAGAGCCTTCAACTGGGTATCAAACGAAAGGTTACGATTTTCTGCAACAGAAGCATGCCAGAATGTTAAAAAAGATATCGGGTCAAGGTCAATCTAGGTCAGGTGAAATACTAATCTTACTTGACATGTCAAAGATCGATGCTTAATCGCAGCCGTTTTCATCCACGTAACGAAAAGGACGGAAGTAAAGCCTTCTGATGATTAGTTTTACATTAGCTGGTTTTCATCAGGTCCACGTCAGTCTAGGACAGGTCAGACAAGGTTGCATTACTCTTCCTGACGAGCAGCAATTACTAGCTGCGATTCTTAACTGCGTCAAGTGCAGAACTGAGATGACATCTCGTGATAATTACTTCCGCGCTGTCTGCTTTTGTCGGGTCAAGGTCAAGCCAGGTCATGGCAGATAGTCATTTTTCTTTTTCTGACTAGGGACAATGATTGCACTCTGCTGCTACTGAAGGATCTTCCATAGACAATGCTGTGTTTCATTTCGTTTTGACATCTACCTATGACGTGACCTGACATAACCTCACGTAGTATTTGGTGCACCTTTCTAAGACGCGGTTATAGATTTGGTTGTCTGGCATGAACGATGGGGAAGGTCAGCGGCAACCGCTTTTATCGCCCACGATACAAATCAGTCCAGTTGTGATCATGCGTGTGACCTAGCATGACCTCTAATGTTGACTTTTCACGGTAGTTTATCCTTTTGAGGACCGTGTACTATGTAACTTCAGATAATCAATGCATTATATTCGCGGATATTACAAAAAAAGAACGAAGCATGTTCGCGCCACCGCCCGAAGAAGCGAAAAGATGAATGCAAGGGTTCACTTATGACGTCATACCCGCATGACCTGACCTTGCATGGAAATAGTTTTGATGTCAAAATATCTGAAATGGATTGATGAACAGCTAATGAAAACATCTAATGGTTGGACGATTTAGAAATTATTCAAGGAAAACGGAGGGGTTTCCCTATTTGACACCTCCAGGCGGTGCCGGATTAATAGGCGACATATGTAAGACAGAGCCATATATAAGACAGTTTGGTGCTACACATATGCTGTGTCTCATGTGTTTGTGAGAACACGAGCCCCACTGCCGGAGAGTCGTTATTCGGCAGTTCATATGTTACCGGACAATCGCTACTGTCATTTGTTCATCTACTACCGGACAGTTGTCATTGTCAGCTGTTCATATGCCACCGGACCGGCGTCATGGTGACCATGACACAGCGCAACCCGCAGCAGTTTCTTGGAACACCGACTGAACCGTGCTAGCACGACGACGCAGAAAAACACCGTGCCGATGGCGCGTGACAGGCAGCATGTCGCACATGACATGTGGTGGCCACCCACGTGACAAGGTCGCGTACTCGTGGTTCAGTCGGGCTGGACCGCGCCCGACAATGTGCTGTCTTCACGGCTGGGCGTGGCATTAAGCGGACTGTGGCTATTCCCGTCGTGTTTGTAATTCGCGGAACCCGTCTCGGATCACCCCGCCTTGATCGCCGCAAATAAAATGCAGAAAATCATATTTGCATAATTTAGTCACTAAAAGAGGAGATAATGGCCCCTGATGGACTACGCGGCGGTGTTTCTTTATTTTCTTCACCATTGACGTAGGATCGGGGGGCAGAAGGGCCATGTCCCCCACTTTCTGAGAAATTTAGCATTAGCCCTATGGGAAAAACGTCTTTGGCCCTTCCCCCACTTTTTCTGGATGTTCCTATGCCTGCTGTTCACCTGTTAACTGATCATTGACGCTTGCCGAACCATTAACTATCTGCGAATCTCTCTCCCAGAGGGTATTACGGCCTCCGAGATGAAGCCGTTATTCCGTCTTTTCAACACAACGGTAACTTATATAAGTAAAGTGTTGATGAAGAACAGTAAAAGGAGTTTTAAGGAAAGACCGCACTTGCACAATGTTAAACTGAGCACAAGTTATCGACAGAATAATCTGATGTATGAATGAAATCACCTGGTGACGAATAAGTAAATATCTGAATGTAAATTGGTACAGAATATATAAAAAAAACGTGAAAAATGAAGTGTTTAACTTCACGGCCTCGATCCGCACAACGATGGTACTGTCGCATGTGCGTGTGCTTCTGTATCTCTGGCGGTGGTATCCGTGAGTGTAAGCGGCTATTCTGAAAACAGCGACTTTTGGGCGTAACCCGGTTGTGAATCCCACTGAAGTGATGCGCTCAAGACGTCACCATGTTCGCGGGTGGCCCATGTCGCACGCTGCGACATGGCCCACGCTGCGACTCCTCCTGCCCGGACATCCCTCGCGCTGGCCGCCGCACGCCGCAAAAACAACCGTCTGTTGCTAGGTCAGAACGCCACTATCTGGGCGCCATGACTAATTACCCCCGGCGTCTCGTGATCTGCAGCATCTGACGTGGGCCGCATATCGTCACTCGTCTCGCTGTCTCCGTGGCAACAGCGAGGGAGGGGGGGGGACGGTGCGGAATTTCAGCCGAGGCCCAGCGGTAGGCGCGGCGAGCCAGGTGGCCAGGGAGAGTGGGGATTTCGTGTCCTCCTCGACAAACAGCTTGCACCGGCACCGTGCCGGGCATCCGGTGTAAGTCAAGGTTCTTGTGCGGAGTCGCTGTTTCATGGCAGAGAGGAATTCGCCTCGGTTCCTGGCGATCGGCGAGCCCCCCTCCCTGGAAGCCCCCCCCCCCCCACGGTCACCATGGTGTCAGCGTCCATTCGTGTTTATCGCGGTCGCCTCTGTTTAGACGACCAGGCGGCGGCCGGTGGGCGCCCGAGGGGCGGCCAGGGAGCGCCACGCCGGTTCACAAACAGGGAACAGCCAGCGGCCCGGTGGCCGGCCGGCGGAAACGGCGTCCAACAGGCCGAACCCCTGCCGATTATCTCGATGAACGTCGGGTACCGACGCCTTTGGAGCGTGCGGCTGGATTCGCTCGGGTCAGACTGCAGCTCTCTCTCGCGGTCGCCACAGTGCTGCATGCAACAGTTGCCTCACCAAACCAATCACGCCGTCTGCGGCGCTAACGGCAGCTGAACGTGGCCCTCCGGATGACTTGCAGTGCCACGACCCACTCCACAGGACCCCAGCGGCACGAGAGAGGGCTGCCGTTGATGCAGAGGTCTAGTCCACTCGCGGCACTATCAGGTCTCTAATCGCGCCCAGCAGTGAGCTTTCGAGGGCCGTCTTGACGCCCGCCAAGCAGCTGACAGCCCAGGCTCTTACTACTATCTGCACGCGCCCATTCAAAAGGTGACCCCGCACTATCGCCGGATTAAGAAAGAGCAGGCTCGATAAGCAAAAGAAAATCTTCGTGTAAAAAAGGCAGTACTCCCGTCTCTGTCAAGGTCAACGCACTGCTTTTACTAGGCTGCGTATTTTTTCTACTGCGGACAAAAAAGGCCGCTTGGCATCGAGGCATCGCGTGACTCAACATGAAACTGGATTTGTCATGGGCGTATTGCGTCGTATCACAAATAGTTTCTAGCATTGCGGATTGTGATTGGATAGATATTGGGTTGGTGATTGGACTAATAATCATCGCTCCCGACAGCCAGCGTCATCTCGCGTCATAACCTCTCACGCCGATTGTCGCGGGAGACGGCAAAATTTTGCGATTACCCGGATTCGAACTGAGGGCCTTCCAGTCGCAAGGCGAGCACAGTAGCCTGCAGACTGTTATTGCTTCGTTCACAATTCCGACTCGGCCAGACCCGTACACTCGAGAAAGACGTGGTCCGATGGAACACCAGCCAAGAATCCAGGAGCCGCATTATTCACCACACGAAATCATACATAGAGGTCAGCCTTCGTGCTCGGGGCCACAATGCGTTCTCGGTATCATTCTTTCCTCCTGTCACAAAGATCTCAGTTCAAATCCGGCCAGTAGCGAAGCTTTCCCAACTCCGCCACAACTGGTGTCGGAGAATGCGAAGTGAAAGGACTCGGACTGTCTGGAAATGTTGATGCAAGGACCAACCGAGTCCTTCGCAGATTGTTAGCTGTGGTTTCATATTGACAGGGACACTTGGTCTCCTCCTCACCAACTGCAAACTCTCCAGGGGGCCATTGCGATACGGGCCACCATGGATCGAGATAAGCAAAAGCAAATAATTGTATAAGCGTCGAAAACAGGGCAAAATCGTCACACAAACCTGATATGACGTGCATCAATAAAAATGCTGTAAGCTAGTCATGTCCTTTTTGGACGTCCATGCTCTTTATGGCGAATTATAAGATTTCTGTTTGACATGGTTGAAAAATATCGTGTATCTTTACAACGAACAGCCTCTGAGCTTTCTTTCACGGCAGATTAGTGGTACTATAATATCGTTTTTGCCATGCATACAGGAAGACGTAAAAGGGATAAGAAATTCGAGTAGGGGAATGTGTGTGGATGAAGGAGAGCACTACCATGAAGGACGGCTATCCTACTCATATTTCCCTGCCACGACGCAGAAGGTATTCGGTAAAGGAATTTTGAGTTCATGAATACGGCAGATGCTCATAACAGTCTTCTACAATGTGAAAAGCGCTAGAGATACGGGATGGTATTCGGGACATCCAAAAGCCATGCCGTTTCCTTGTTGCGCAATTCTTATTGACGAACCAAGAATGTCATGATGTTCTGACTGACACAGCAGAGCCTGTTGTGACCAAGACTCCAAAGCAGGCAGCTAATTTTTGAGAGGTTTGGCAGCTGAACGATCTGCCTGAATTCATCCTCCCTCGACGCGGTAAGACCAGCGCCTTCCCTCTCAGGCAAAAAGAAACATCACCACAGACCACACGTCCCCGGTGGCTATGGTCGGCAGAGCGGCGAGCGAGCCGCCCAGTCAGGAGCCGCTTATGACGGTCGGCAGTCGCACGGTGACCGGGCGACAGCTCCCCGGCCTCTGACCTTGCGAGCCGCGGGTGACGACGCTCCTGTTGCCCAGCAGGACGTAGCCGTTAAGGTGGAGCGACCTCCAGGAGGCGCCCAGCAGCAGGTGCTCGCCGGCGTGCGCCCGCAGCAGTGCAATCTGCCGACAGAGGTGGGCTGATGATCACGTTTGATCTGATGACCGTACACAGATCTGATGATGTACACAGATTTGATCTGATGTCCGACAGAGGTGGGATTGAGTATCACATATGATCTGATGACCGACAGAGGCAGGATTTGACGATCATGTATGGTCTGATTACCGTGCGTAATCTGTCCGACTGAGGCGGGATTTGACAATCACGAATGGAATGATGATTATGGGCAATATGACCGACAGAGACAGGATTTAACAATAATGTTTGGTGTGATGACCGAGCACAATCAGCACCACCGAGGGAGGACCTGACGATCACGTCTGGTTTGATAGCTATTCACTATCTGTCCGGCCGAGGCAGGATGTGGCGAGCACGTGCAGTTCGATGAACGCACATTATTCTAGGATTAACTCGGCGCTGGAAATGTCCAACACGCTCAGATCTGTTGGGAATCAGACATACCACACCTTGTGAGATATGCTGAATGCCGCAGCCGCTGAATCCGGCTTTTATTCCCTCCTAAGTTTGATTCATTCCAACCCTATTTTGAGACAGTCTCATATGTGACGATATTTTTATCCATGTGACGATTTTACGCACATAGTTTGCTGGGCGCAGAACATCCACAATAAGAACCGCTTGTACTAGGAAATGAACTGGCGGAATTTCCGCTGTGCGTATGACGCCGGACGACGGTTGGTTACCCATATTAACCCGCGCAGTGGAAGGGGGCTTCGCACTAACGCGCACGGGAAGGGGGATCTAAAAGTACCCCCCCCCCGATCTCGGCAACTGAGAGAGCTAGAGACATGAAATTTTGTGAACAGTGTGGGGCTATAACGATGTACATTTTGTGCAGTTTTCATGATCCTAGGTCGACATCTTCAAGGTCAAATGGGTGGGAAAGGTCAACTTTGGACGCTTTCTCGGCCCGTGCAGGCCATTCCGTACAACTTTTCGAACGAAACGGGAAAAGGGTGTTTGTTTAGCCGTTAAAACGTGGAATACGACAACATCCATTCATCTGGCGTCTCGACTGAGGATTCTGAGTCCAGGTCATGTCAGGTCACTGACCTATGGCGTCATTTTTTTCATCTTTTGCAGATTAGATTTCAAACAACACGGGACAGTTGGAGAGTAAATGAGGGCGCAATATGTATCTTTTGGCGTAATTTCAGTGAAGGTAGCTAACATTGGTACATCTGGTCACTTCCAGCGTTTATATCTATGTATGTATGTATGTATATTTATATACGTATATACATGTGAGTATCAATGTACCAAATGACGTGTTTTAGTAGCGTCTTTGAATGCATATTTCATACAAATCCACATGTCGCAGATTTCATACAAATCTGGGACAGGTGACAAGATATTTGACCTTCCTTTACTGACCTTGACCTTGACTGACCCTGGTATATGTAACTGTATCAGTATGCGCATACGTGTCTTATTAGGGTCTTTGAATGCATAATTCATACACACTGACATGTTGCAAAGCAAATCTGGATCTGGTCACAAGCTGACTGAGCTTGACCTTTGATGACCTTGACCCTTATTGACCCTGTCTGTGGTCTTGGTACATCCATCACATATGGATGACATCGTCATCACTTATGATGACGACACTTATGACATGACACCGAATGACATCGCCTGATTGTGTTCAAACGGTAGTTTTAAGTAGAATGCTAGTTCTTTCACAAAGTTCCTATTTGTCAGTGACAACCGTCGTCTTCGTCACGTCTACCTGACTTCAAATGTTTGAAACTTCAGTAGCAGCAACCAGCTCCGATCCGTTCTCGAGATGTTCGAGAAAAACAGGTAAGGGGGCACAAAAAGATCCCCCTTCTAGTGCGCGTGTTAAAGCGTACTAACAAGGGGGAGGCGGGGGTCCTGGTGGATCTTCGTTTGTTTGCGGATACCTTCAGCGGTGCGAACAACCTAACCTAACTCAAATAAAACTTTGCATCGCGGCCTGGAACCGGATATGGTCTGCTGTAGTGAAGATAAGCAGTTAATATGCATTTGATGTATAGTGGTATATCGTGTAGTATAGTAGCAAACAGTACACGAGTAACTTCCGTCATTCGTTTCTAGCAACGTGGACGAATCATCGAGCCGCTACCCACCCTTACCACCGGGCCCCACCCTATCTGGGGCCGAATCCGACCCTCTCCAAAAGCCTCTTATCAACAGATGCCGGCCGCCAGGGACGGTGGAGAGGGCGGGGGGAGGTGAAGGGGGATGTGTCGGCCGGCAATCGTCAGCGACACGCGCCAGTACCGAGCCCGCTCGTGGAGTACGGCGGTCACGTGACCCCGCCCGCCCGTCCAGCGCCCGGTCACGTGGGCCGCCGGTCGGCACGACTCTGTGAACATAGCGCGACTGAGGCGAGAACGTCACAGGCACGTGCTGACCGGGGGTGGCCAATGTCAGCCGGCTGTCCGGTGCGCGGCTTCAGCAGCCAGACTCGAGTCTTGTGCGGTCCGGAAAGGGACCGCCCGTGGTCGGCCTATCGCGCGCCTCCGGTGGGCGGGGTGGGGGTCGGTGGTCGCCGGCTGAACGTACAATGGTCAGACAGACCGGCCGGTCAGGCAACCACAGTGGATCAGTAGCGGTCTGGCGCCTCAGCTGGTGAGCAAACCAGCCGATCAGCAGACTTGTGCTGTGATTGCGTTTGGCCCGTTTTGTACTGAACCCTCGGCAGACCGAGACCGTAGGGTCGGGTAGCTCAGTGAAGATGCTACTTTCTCAAGGTCATCGGGTATCTACTGACGTGGCTAACTAGGTATACATCATTTTATGGCAATATGCATTTACTGTCCTAAAAAGAACCATATCAACGCCAGCTCAAAACAGACGAGTTTCAAGCCTCCCTACAAAGCCGTCAGTAAACGAACATGCGCCTGGATGTCGATGGAATGCAGGCTGTTTGCGTTCTGTGTTAACCCTCTCTCTGACCTGGGTATGTTACTGCGTCATCTCGGAAACGTCGTGTCCAGTCAGACGACTGGGAGACACAAGCCATGACAAAGGACTACGACACTAATAGTGCAGCGTGATTGATGCGTCCATAAAGAAGACAGGAAACAAACAAACAGCAGAAAGCGGTATCCACGTGACGCAACACTTGTCCCGCTCATCTAAGAATCGGACCAGGAGCTAGGCCGTAACCTGCATTCCAATGGAATCCACGCACATGTATGCATACAGCTTTCGACTCTGAAAGATCGCATATCTTTCGACCCGGCCTTGGTCATTCATATTCCTCCCCCAACGATTCATGACGGGATCGGTACAAAATGGGCCTAGAACATGATCAGACAACCAGTCTCCTTGCCATGCTGCCAGTCAGTCGGGCAACCATAGTTAGTTGGTCACGGTCTGGCGCGTCAGCTGGTCACGCGGGCCAGCTGACTGAGCCCTCCCCAAGCCGTCGAGTGCTACTCACCTGGTCCTCCAGCGTGAGCTCAAGGAAGGCGGGGATGCACTTGGCCCACTCCACCAGGATGAGCAGCTGCTGCCGCATCGAGTCGCACACGTCGGCGTGCGTCGCGATTTGCTTGTCGCTGATGTCCGTGTCCCGGCTGCCGACCTGCAACCGAGCCGGCCTCCTGACGCGAGCTGACACCCGACTCGGCGCGTCTGACCTGACGCCACCCGGTAAACGAGTCACGGAAGTGACTTCGTAATCACGGTGTCTACGAGAGTGACTCTGGACAAACGGACTTACGGGGACGACTTCGCAGCAAGCAGAGCCGCGGGAGCGACACTGGAAAAGAACAGCCCTCCGCAGAGCTCTCGTGGTAGAACTGAAACAGATCCTGTATTCCAAACACCATCAATCGAGTCGTCGGGCGCCACACACAGCTGGAACCTCCGCCAAAGTCCAGGCCCCCAAACGAAGCTTATTTTAATCACAGGACAGGGCAGGTCTGGCCGGACTCACCCAGGTGGAGTCGATCTGGCGCGAGATGACCTCAGCATTGAGCAGCACTTGCACTGAGAGCGAGCTGTGAGAGCTCTCTTCGAAGCTCGGCCGCCGCACGCTGATCCGGTCCCTCTCGTTCTGCACGGCTGCCGACAGAGCAGAGCGTCAGAGCAGACGCCGCAGAGCCAGCCAGGCTAGCTGCTCAGACAGCCGCACAGTCTGCCGAGATAGCTGCGGGGACGGCCACAGAGGTCGCAGCTTCTGTCACGGCTTAGAGGCAGTAGCATGGGAGGTTTGTAAACAAAAGGAGCATGCCACCTCTGTTGTATATTTCCATGATTTGCTTGCACAGGGCTATTTTGCGACTAATTATTTCCAGATAGATACTTTCAAATTATGTTTTGGAAATGTTTAGGATATTCATAGCATGTTAACAGATCACCTCCAAATTATAAATTTTCCCCGGATTTTTAACTTTCGCTCACCCGGGAGCAGGATTCTCGAGAACTCTCTCAAACCCTCTCAGATTTTCCAAAAATAGCGCAAAAACGAGGAAATGTACAAACGTGAAATTTTCTACTGACTTACTGCCAGGCTCCACTGCGTGGTTTTTCAATTTTCCACTTCCATTTTGCGATTTTTCATCTCAGTTTTGCGTTTTTCCGTCACCAGAAAATGTCAGGTCCATAATAATACATGCGGCCGGCTCCACTACGCCGCACTCCACTACACTCCACTACGCAGCACCGAGATGGAAAACGCAAATTCAGGAAGAGAAATCGTAAAAGCGAATTGAAAAAGCGGAAATTCGAGACGAAAAAATGAAAAATCGAAAAACGGGAAATCGCAGCAATGCTTAAATATTTAAACTTTATTGCGGTTTTCCATCACAATCGCGTCGATCGCTTTGTGATTTATCACCCTGAAGATACCTTCACTTTGAATTGATTTTGAGGACAGGAGCGCGGGTGCCAAGTTTAGCCGGCCTTGGCATTAAGCATTTAGAGTTTGTAGGCTGGCTTGTTCTGCGGAGATGAAGGGAGAAGGTGGACAAGTACCGGGAGAAGAGGGATCCATTGGAATGGAGGAAAGTCATGGTAAGCTCGAAAGACATTTTGATCAAAGCAGTGATGGTAGCTACATGTGTGTATTCACTATTCAGGAACCTTGGCACCTCTGATTTGCATGCGTGCCTTCCTAGAATGGAAACATTTACATGAAGGACAGACAACACTTGCAGGAAGTTAGGCACACTGGCGGATCCAGACGGGGGGCGGAACAAGGCCACCAAGATCAGCAAAGGGAAGGTTGCCTTAAAACAGTCTGGGAGGTGAAATCGAGCAAAATCCAACAAGTTTTTGAAAACCAGTATACCTTTTTGGGACTCCCCCAACCAGCATAAACCAATATTTTGGGTCCACCCCTGAGTCAGTAGGTTATTTTCCTGAATGGACAATGGTAAGACACATGTTACATTAGTTTTGTTAATGTAAAAGCATCACATGGATAATTCTGTTATCACTAGACTACCCAGCTCCTGTCTAGCATGGATATTGCAATTTCTCTTGCTGCACATCCAACCTGCGGCATGCGTGTCAGCGAGATGTAGGTACGGGGTGCCCTCAAACCCGTCCCAGATCGGGCAGAGGCAGTGTTGGAAAAACTGTCGTTTTCTCGTGTCAAGGAGCACCAAAAAATTTATACTCCAAGAAAAATTTTGTACTTCAAAATGATCACTGCCCCCGCCCCCCACCACCAAAAGACATGGGTATTCCTACTCAACCAGAGTTTGAAGTTGCCCATCCCCTCCCCCAGTTGATGGTTTGCTATCCATACTCGGCCACTGAAGTACACTCCGAAAACACACGGCCAGCCACCTTCCCCCGGTCAACAACTCTGCTGACCTACCATGTAGACTCAGGAAACTGGTTTGCCCCCCCCCCCCCAACGGAGCTCCTGGATCCGTCCCTGCTGGCCACATATGCTTGCAATCTATCCCGTTAATCCATGTTTCTCACATAGATGCATGACATTTTATACTCGAATGTATTTATCTTTATGCTTTCTGCCTACACACACACACACACACACACACACACACACATATATATATATATATATATATATATATATATATATATATATATATATATATATATATATATATATATGTGTGTGTGTACATATATGTCATCATACATGGGGATAAACGCAATTTTTATTTGATAAGTGGTGACAAAAAACTTGAAATTTCCGTTAGTCAAATTAAAGTGAACTAAATACGTTGAGAAGCCCACATTTGGGGGAAGATTAGGCTGTCGGGCCCTCGGCTCGGCCCCCCCCCCCCAATCATTTACAGAAATCGACAACCCTGCCTCTGGGGATCAAACGGTGACTTGGATCAAAATCTGACTTGAGTAATTTCATCGTGATTCCTTTGGAGCTTTCGAATGCCGTTCGTCCGAGCTTTCTTGCTCTATTGGTTGCATTGATAATAAGGGGTTTTTTCTTTTCTCCACACTGATCGCGACGCAGGAGTATCGGACGAACCCAGCAGGATCGCTGGTTGCGCTGCGGCTGCCGCTCCCGCTGCCGAAGCCGCCACAGCAGCAGCAGGCGCAAGAGGCGCCTTATACATTGCTGCGATTTCTCTTTTTCGATTTTTCATTTATTGCCTGGAATTTCCGCTTTTTCAATTCGTTTTTACGATTTCTCGTCCTGAATTTGCGTTTTCCATCTCGGTGTTTCGTAGTGGAGCCGGCCCCGTGTATTCCTATGGACCTGACATTTTCCGGTGACGGAAAAGCGCAAAACTGAGATGAAAAATCGCAAAATGGAAGCGGAAAGTTGGAAAACCGCGCAATGGAGCCTGGCAGTTTGTACATCATTTTTATATCTTATAAAATTTCAAGACCATGTCTTGTCAGGTCACTGACCTTTTTCAGCTTTAAGCAAGGCATGCAGAAACGCTGAAGAGTGTGTCAATGATCGCCAAAAGAGATACTGACAAAAGAAAACGTCGTTCCAATCCTGTCTTATTCACTACGAAACGTTTATCCCAAATTCTTTGGGAAACCGTTTGATGTGGCCTATGGTTAGCCACACGGAGATGCCATTTTTAGTCTTTCTGCCAGAGATTACCCTGCACAGGAAAATTCTTTGGATAAGAAAGAGTAAAAAATTATCTAATACGCTTTCTGAGTGATGCAGCATACCATTTATAAGGGGTCAATGACCGTAGGTCAGTTCAGTGAGCTACAAAATGGAATGTGCAACAAAATGGGTATGAAATGCGTTTGTCATTCCCTTCTGGTCAAGAATGATAGGAGTACATTTCAGTTAATGCTGGTGTCACTATTTTAAAATGTCATGACCTCATGTGACCTGACATGACTTGACATCATTTCAAAAGGTCACTTGTCACTTGGAACGACGTAGCATATCGTGAAATGTGTGAAGACAACGCATATGTTTACTTTTATTTGTTTCCGAGATACAAACGACTATCCACTTGGCCTAAGCTGACCTTGAATGATTGTAGTGAACGTAAGGAGCCCTTTTTGGTGACTTTATACCGTTTTTATTATTTATGTTGTGTTTCAGTTTTGTTCTGACGCACCGATGCCTACTATTGTACTTGACCTGAACTGACAAGGTCTGACCTGTCCTTGACTTCCATGACATTCAAAAACACATTAGCTTGAATCAAATGGCGCTTGTTTGACATTCGTAGCCTCACCCAGTCACGAGAGAAGGATGTTATAAGATCTGACCTTAGCTTACATAGCATGACCTTACATGACTTAAATCAACCTTTTTTCTGGTAAAAGTTGCATACCTGACCAAAGGTTTGCAACGATGATTTGAAAGTGCACGCTTGAAGCAACTTAACTTCAATGCCACATTCGACAAAAATCAGTTTTGCATCCCATTGGCTACCGACATGACTTGACATGACCTAACGAATAGAAAATTACTTTTGGGCAATGAGAGAAAGTAATTTCTGCCGCTTTTTAACCTTTTTTATTCTGAAGATCAGTCCATAGAAACGGGATATTTTCTTTTCTTGTCCACAGATTTTGGATGTCATGGCATGGCCTTGTTTGACCTCTTGACGCTTAAATGCCACTTAAGAGCCAATAAGCATGGGTCCATTCTCCATAAAATCTGACGGTCTTTCCACTGGTGCAACTCTCATCTCCGTAGCATTCTTAGTTCTCGAGATCATGGAGGCTCTCGAGATCCCGGGTAAGCGAAGGGCGATACGGACACCCGGGAGAGGGCGGGTTAAACACGAAGAACTTTCGAGTTTTTCAGCAACCCTGTCATGGGGCGTCTCTTTCGTCACGCCGGATGTCGCAATGCGCCCAGTCAGCCAGGAAACATGACGTCACAGGCCCCGGTATCAGGAGCTGTGCGCCGAGGCACGTCTGGACGGACCATCTGCACGCGGCCGAGAGATAAGCGCCGGTTTGGACCCAGTGGTAATCCAACCGCCAGCGACTGGCAAGTTTCAGCACGGCCTGTTAACTGAATGAGAAATATCGACACGAGCGCTGTGCTTATGTTCGTGTTGACTGTCAGTAACCTAACATGCAGAAGAGCATTGAGCCGACAGCAGGCGAAGGGTTTCACGTTTTCGCGACGTTTTGGATCGTTCCTGGTTGTCATCCCTCATGCGGACTGTGGTACCAGTACAAGTGTATTTGCAGAAATAATAATGCTGAAGATACTGTTATGTTTTTGCTTATTGTGGTGAAATTACCATCATCAAATTACAGATGTCACTAACGGATTAATGTATACGGTATTAAAAAGAAAGGGGATCCGGTAGTTTCCGTTACATGATTACTTTCAGTCATTTGCTGTCACCTAAATGTAACTGCTCTCTACGTTTCCCGTTTGCTTACATCAGATGCTTCCAAACATCGCCTATGCAAGAAACGTTTACGCCTGATTGAGTGTTTAGAATGCCGCCGGCGTGCACACACCAGCCTTCTGGCTGCTACACCAAACAGCGTTCTCTGCAGCCCCGCGGTGTTTTCACAAAGAGAACCGGGCTATTGACTCAGCGTTTGCGACTGCAAAGGATCGTTCGTTTTGCCGACTCGGCAACAACGTTGTTTGACGTCTCCGAGACTGACAAGATCGAACGAAATGGCCATCTGCGCCGAAACTGAGCCGCTCTGGCGATCTCAGACGAGCCGGCGGTGCGCACACAAAACACGTGCCTGATGGAACGTGCCGGAGGCCGGTTAAAATCTCAAATGCACGTGCGTGCCACGTGGAAGAAGATTTTATGCATGTATTAACCCGGACCCGACTGGTAGTCGGCGCCGATCACGCTTGACTGGGGGGGGGGACGGTTGATATTTATCTAACTCACGATCGGCTGGTCGCAATGCAAAAATGAACACACTGTTGGAAGGCTCGTGACACGCAGAGTTCGAAATCGTTATCATTTTTAGTTTTTTTTTTAAATATGTAAGCCATTTACGCCCTACATACGTTTCTCATAGCCGACTGTATGAAACGGAGAAGCGGCCTGGATCTCAAAGGTTGTGGTTAATAAAGTCTAGGTAAAGGCACCAATGAACATGTTAAAGTTCGCGGACGCTGATACATGCCTGATTGATTTGTGTAATATAAACGCCGAAACGAGTTGACACGGCAATTTTTGGGCCGACTGCCGGCGGGCGCCGTAGTCCAACGCCGTATGAAATTAACGGAAACTAATTTTACCGTATCTTTATTTCCGCGACATAGGTCCTTTATGCAACATTTCGTAATCCTCGTGGTCGTTGTGATGGTTTCTTGTGCTTAAATTTTGGAAAAATTCAGTAATTATGAGTCTACTGAATTGGCGGAGTTGTATTCGCGAGAGCCTGTTTATTTCCAAAACATGCAATTTTTCGAAACTTTTTGAGCTTCATGATATTACTCGCAACTGTGCGAGCCAGTTATACCATTTTCTACCCGTTCTGAGTAATTCATCGCCAATTTTGACGGCGGTGCATTTCGGCTCACGATAGTTAATAGTGACCTGTACTCAGGTCAATGGCTAGAAGTTATTGATACTTTGTCCATCGACGGCAAAGGGATATCTGCATCACCTCACACAAAAAATGTTATAACAGATCCCGTTAAATTCCGAAAAAACGACGACATTTCTTAAAAACTGGGTTGACCTTAGGCCAATGATCGGGAAAATTCCAAACAAAATCTGAGACGGCGTATTTATTGCATTCATCAAGACCTCTGATCCCTAAAATTTTTATTACGATATCTTGTTTTCCAGAAAAGTTACAGGGAGTTAAACTTTCTTGGACATACGTCCAGTTGATTTCACCTTGAGGTCAGACACCTGACTTGACCTGAGTTCAAAACTTGAACATAAGGTGTAAAAATGGTCAAGCAAAAGGCGCACGACGTTGCGTGGCACCGCGTTCGTTCATTCTCTTGCAATCTTGGAAAAACCTCATAGGGCGGTCCCCTCCTGCACCCTCCCCTGCATTGGGGGGGGGGGCGGGTTAATTGGGTGGTAGTCATGAATATTGGGAGGAGCATTGCAAATGGGTAGCAGATGTGCATTTAGATAGAATAAAAGATTTCGTAGTTCCGGTCCAACATAGACACAAATGGCACACGCGTCATCAGAATATCGGGAACGGAGTTCAGCGTACCTTCTTTTCGCATGCCTGCTCGGAAGCATTTCTTCAGTCGGCAGTAACGACAGTGGTTTCGTTTTTCTTTGTCAACCACGCAATTCCGACTATATCTGAAAAGCAGCACGAAAGGAGCATGTAAATCCGAGATAACTCAATGATGCTATTTAGAAGTGGTTTTCGTGCGAATAGCCACGTGAATAGCCAACTTTGGATATGATCCCCTATGAAACTAATAAGACTTTGGACAATGTCTTCAATTTCAGAATATATGTGTATGGTTCTAACGTCAAAATATGTTAATAAAACACTGCCTGTTTCCGTGATAACTAGGAACTGTGTCACGGGTGCCATAGTGTCCTTTATCGCACGCAGAACGAAGGATTACGTTACGAATGTACGATGTTCAACATCAAACTGCGTCTCGAACAAGTCTCGATTTCTGCCGCAGCGTAATTACGCGAATTCGATCGACCGTTGAGCACTGACCTGCATGTGTACTTCTGGTTCTTCCTGACTGATCGCCGGAAGAAGCCCTTGCAGCCGTCGCAGGAGATGGCGTTGTAGTGTTTGCCGGTGGCCTTGTCGTTGCAGATGGCGCAGAGGTGGCCAAGCACGGACGAGTCGACCGGCGACACGGCCGACGTCTGGTGCAGATCCGGCTCTGCTGAAACACAGTCGCAGTGGCTGTCAAGCGCTGACGGTCTTTCAATAGCAAAACTTGCGACGGCTACCTGCGTGCTCGTGTCTCAGCCGTGGCAAAGAGCAGGTCTTACGATATGTCTCGTCAGGTTATGTCAGGTTATGTCAGTTCAACGAGACATCAGCGTTATATCAGGTAATCCGTTGTGTCTCGATCGTCAGATAACATAGGAGATGCAGTCCCCCGATCAGAACATTACGAATGTCACGTTATGTTTCGCTCGTCACAGTACGCGGGTCTCGCATTACCACGGTACGCAGGTCACGATATGCCTTGATCATCACAGTACGCATAGCACATTGTCTTGACCGCCACAATGCAAAGGTCACGATATGTCTTGATTGTCACGATACGCAGTTGACATATGTCTCGACCATCAAAGTACTCAAACGGCACTATGTCGCGAACACTATAACTGGACCAGAAGCAAACGCATATCTTGACATCATCATTACATGGAGAATACGATGGTTGCAGCATGGTTGAATGTATTTGTGTCATGTCTTCTCAAACAACAGTGTCGCCTTTTAAAAATGATCTCCCTCTCAGAAGATGCCGAGGCTGTTGAGCTCTTATCGTGAGTTCGATGAAGGTATCACCTGGTTCCAAATTTGGTCATCAGCGTTTGTCATGAACGTTTGTCGTTCAGAACAAGAGCGTTGGCGATTTCAACGTTATAGCTTTGGTACACTCCGCCTTTCACATGAATAAACCAAGGGTGCAAAAACCGCTCCGAAGCCTGCATTGCGCGGCGTCCTCGCTTATCGTTACCCGGCAGTGCCCAGCTGCGACGTATTGAGATACCTCGGAACTTAAACGCCTGCTATTTGAGGCCAACGTCGCAGGGGGTGCGGCGGTCCGGTCTCGATGCCACTCTCACGGGTGTAGTCCGAGATATCGCAAGGTGGAATCGAGGCAACCAATATCTGCGACCGCTCCACGTCGCATTAAAATATTAAACGCCGAGGCGCAATTCGACTAGACATCCGCACGAAGAGGGTTTCAAAGGTTTTCAAGAAAGCGACCTTCAAGAGGGATGGTGAGACGAAGCATGGAACAGCGGAGGGGTCTTCTGCCCCAGTCGGAGGGCTCAAGGAGACGTCAGTGCCGTTCTCGAAGTTGAAAATGTTCTATCGAGTCTCCCTGCACGCATCAGAGCGTTTCTCTCTCCTCCGTTTTGCAGCGAACTGAAAGAATTTGATACGCGAGTGGTGTAGACGTTAACTGGGCCATAGACAGCCTGGCCAGTGGCGAGATCGTTGGTTCCGTCTAGGATTGGTATCGTGATTTCAAACAGATGGTGAACCCCTTTGACATGGATCATGTCCCGGCCACTAACGAGCTCAAATTCAAGACACGATTAACTAATCTGGTCAGCGTAAACCCGTCAAAATAGAAGCTGACCACAGAGCGGAGGTGCAAAAAGTGTCCATTTCGTTATGTAACCCGACCCCGAATGAGGGAGGCGATGACCGCCCCCACTGACGTTTTTTCAAGGCTGAGAGAACGAACCAACGCACCACCACGAAACTTCGTGTGCTTTTGCTTGGTCATTTTTACACCTTGTGTCCAAGTCTTGACCTCAGGTCGAGTCAGGTGTCTGACCTAGGTAAGCTCAAGCGGACCTATGTCAAAAAGAGTTTATCGCCCTGTAACTTATTGGAAAACAAGATATCATAATAGAAATTTTAGGGATTAGGGATTTTGATAACTGCAACAAATCTGCTGCCCCAGATTTTTTGGAATTTTCCGAGTCATTAACCTATAGTCAACCCAATTTTCAAGATATTTCGTCTTTTTTTCGGAAACTGACGGAATTTTTCAAAGCATTTTTAGTGCGGGATGATGCAGACATCTCGTTATCGTCAATGGACAAAGTATCAATGACTTCCACCCAGTGACCTGAGGTCAGGTCACGAATAATTGTTGTGAGCCTAAATGCACCGCCATCAAAATCAGCGATAAATTAATCAGAACCGGTAGAAAATGGCAGAACTGGCTTGCACAGTTGCAATTAATACCAGGAACCCTAAAAAGTTTCCAGAAATTGCATATTCTGGAAATAAACAGACTCTCGCGAATAAAACTCCCCCAACTGTGTAGATTCATAACTAACGATTTCGTTCGAAATTTAAGCATGAAGAACCATCAAAAGAACCATTGTGATTAATAAATATTACATGAAAAAGTTTATATCGCCAAAATAAAGAAACGTTAAAATTAGTTCCTGTTAATATCATACGGCATTACGCTACGGTGCTTACCGGCAGTCGGCCCAAAAATCGCCGTGTTTTTAATTCAGCGTTTCGGCGTTGATATTGAACAAATCTGAGAAATAAGACGTGTATCGGATTCTGCGGACTTTGACCTGTTCGTTGGTGCCTTTGCCTACACTCTATGGATCTCAGCCCTGAGATCCAGGCCGCTTCTCGGTTTCATGCAGTCAGCTGTGAGAAAGCATAGATAAAAATGGTTTACATATAACCCAAAACTGAAAATGAGACAAGTTTCGATTTCTTCTTGTCACGAGCTTTCCAACGGTGTGCCTATTTTTATTCTGCGACTAGCCGATCGTGAGCTAGCGGGGGGCGGTCAACCGCCGCCCCTAGTCGGACGTGATCGGCGCCGAGTGCCAGTTGCGCGCGGGATGTTCAGTTATTTACGAATCTTTGCAGCGCATGGATTACTGTTTGATTCGAGTCGTGTCAGTACAGCACATGCGCAATAGTCATACAGGTAAAATTAGGCAGTCAGAAACATCAAGGTATAGGAGATTGCTCGTCAAGTTTGTGTACAAGCTCTCCACGGATTGGAGAGACGTGGCGGCAGCAGGTGGCAGGCAGTTCCAGGACGAGGCCGCACGGATACAAAAAAACCCTCCGGGCCACAGACAGACGGAAAGTCGGGGGCTCTAAGGCGCCGGCCGCCGACGTCCGAGTGACACGCTGGGACACAGCGGTAGGTGGAGTGAACAGGGACGGAACCGCCACAGGAGCACGCCAGTCGTTCAGGGTTCGGAAGACACCAATGCTGTCGCGCCTCGCAACTATGTCACGTACGGCGCGTCAGCTCAGTGCCCTCAAGGCCGCAGACACCGAAACTCGCTTATGAGCTCCGGAGACGATCCTGGCCCCAAAGTTCACCACCCTCCGAACTCTGCTAAGGTGGCACGACGTGGCCCTGCTCCAGACCGAAAGGCAGTAAAGGATGTGGGATAAAGCATGTGACTGGATTAGGAGTGTCCGGACGTAAGGCGGTGACGTATCTTATACAGACAGGGCAGGATGGAATTGTACTTTTTTGGTAACCTTGGGTATGTGTTCCTCCCGGGACAAGGATTTGTCGATATTGACCCTCAGCATCTTCACGGACGGAGAAGAGTAAGTGCGTGGCCTACAAAGTTAAGAAGGAAGGATGTGGTCTTGTGGTTATGGACTGTGCCGACAAGGAGCAGGGTTGCTTTGGATGGATTCGTTTTCAAGGAGTTGGATGTGACGTAGGATTTGGCGGCAAGGAGAGCCTTTTCTTGCCGGGATTTTAGGATGGATAAATGGTCAGGATGTGCGACGTCTAGCGGCTGAGTGTCATCGGCATAGAATATTAGACGTCCGTGAAGCAGATAGGATGGGAGGTCGTTCCTGAAAATGCTTAAGAGGATGGGACCGACAATGGACCCCAGCAAAACACCGTGGGAGAGAGGAAGGGAGAGAGTACCACCTCTCACCACCTGCCGCCCATCAGCCAGGTAGTTCTCGAACCACCTGGGATCGCTGCCATGCAACTGGAGGGTGGTCAGGAGGACGTCATGGATAATCATGCTGGAGTGTTAGAACCACTGCACAGGTACTACCCTCTCAGAAGACAGTACGAAGAAAACCCTTCCGTCCCCAACAGCGCGTAGAATGATGACGTGTTACGTCAAACTATATATATATATATATATATATATATATATATATATATATACATACCGGACTGGCTAAATGGTGACCAAGGCGTCAAATCTAGAGTCAGTTTTGCGGATAACTGTATTATTCTCTGTAATAATCATTTGCGTCGTTGAGGCTGTATGCTCCTATACGGCACGTCATCCATGCTAATCTTCGAAGCTTGGGAACATTTGGCGAGAATATCGCATTTCAGACTGAGACAGCAAAAAAGGCAGCTATGTAGTTTTGATACTGACGATATGAAAACAAAAAACCAAGATCGCCGTAAACACAGGTTGGAAAGTGGGCGGCTATCACGTGGCTCCTAACGCTTCCTCGGAAGTTACCATGTCTGACTTCATCTGCCCGCAGCAGAACAATTGGAAATCCATTGTGGAGCCCATGCTACCCACATTGACACGCAGACATGTAGCTTTAACGTAACTAATATGATAACATGCTATGTAATGCTAAATTCACGCTAAACATTTTATCGTGCACAAACTTAACTTTGAATTGGTGGCCTTTACTGTACACAGCAGTCCGCCACGGACAGATCGCCATAACAGGACTACGCGTCAGTTTTTACAGCATAACAAGACTCGGCTCAAAACGTTGGTCTCAAGAACGTATTGACAGCTCTTTGGCTACGTAAGATTGGCCTTTTATCTGCCATAAATCTTAAAGTATTAAGCACAGAACTGCCGTCGAAATTTATCGACTCATATTTCTTTGTTTTCCCATACGTTGCCTGTACGCTCGCCATACACGACAAATTGTGAAATTTACCACATGTACCAGCTTTGCGTGCAGTTTCGCATAATATTCAGGCAGCGGTCGTTATGACGGGAAGGTCAAGGACCTTTCTGAATCCATTCCAGCCCTAAACGATCGCCAAACCGATGCGGAAACAAAGACAGCGTAATTTGTTTTCCAAACAAGCACCATAGGTAGTCATAAGAATGTTCAAATTCTCCACAACAGTTCGCGGTGCACAGTGATACGCGCAAGAAACCATCGAGAATATACACCAAAGAGCAGTAGTATCGCGCATCGCGCTTTGCGAGAAGGGATGCGGCAGCTGGATACAATTATAGTTGTGTTCTTGTGATGCCATTATCTTATGATGTTCCGTGGTAATGAATTTTCATGCCTTTAGAGAATGCACCTTCGTGATTCTGGCCTTGATTAATTTGCCAAAAAAACGATGGAATGGTCCCACGCGAGCCTTACAATTGTCCGAACATTGCTGTGTTAGATTTTAGGCCCCGAACTGTTTTTCGTTTGTGCTACATATTATGTATGGTGGTGAAGATGTGACTTTTTGCACCTCCGCCGCACAGGACTCCGATAGAGGATTCCAGAAGAGGAGTCCGCCAGGGGACTCCAGAGAACTCCGGCACGTCGCTGCATCCCTGTACGGCGCCCCAGCGGGCCGTGTCCAGCCTGTCCCACACGGCGACGGGCCCGTGGCCCGCGGCCCGCGGCGCCGCTAAACACACAGTCGCGACGCGGCGGCCTCTGCCGACCTGTTCAAACATGGCGGCGCCGGCGCGGTCACGTGACGCCTCTGACCTTGCCGGCGGCGTGGCGGCCGCGGCTCGCCGGAGGGCCGATAGCAGAGTGGCTTCCGACAGCTCCTGGCGGTGGCGGCGGACGCCAGGGGAACGTGGCGTGAGGGGGGGGGAGGAGCGTCTGTGGTCTCTCCCGGTGGTCAGGTGACCGCGGGCGCGTCGGACGTCCCCGTATTTAACGAATAAGCCATGACGACGGTCAAGTTCAGCCGAGTGGTAATGCTCACACATTGATAGCGCTCAGCGTGGGGAGTACGGGCCGTAGCTCTGTGAGCGGATCTGCCGCTGTCAGCTGAGCAGTCGCGGCAGAGAGAGTCTCAGCACTGGCGTTGGGATCTGGTTTATTGGGTGGGCAATAAATGGGGTTTCAGATATAGCAGGAATACACCTATTACCAAGGGCAATGCCATGAATTTTTGCGTCGAAGTACTCCAAGTATGACGGACTAAGTTTTATATTTACCAGAATTTCTGTCCGATTGCGCATTTTCCGTGTGCCACATTCATTTCGTCAGCTTCCGAGCTAGACACCGGCCGCTGCAGGACAATGCACGTAACAGAGACGACCAGTGTTGCGTCATTATCAGTGGGTGACATCAAAATACAGCGTTTCATTGATTACACGTGTAGTAGCAGGTGCTGTTAAAAAATGGGGTCTGAAAATACGTTTAGCCATGTTTTAGGACCGTCTGAATCTCATTCTGAAAATGCCGAACATTCCTTTTGACGATGAGAATGTAAGGACCACAGCGGGGGCACGTTATCGTATCCCTTAATATGGATGCTTGCTGACGCCATTAAGAACTCACTAATTATTAAAAACAGTGCTGATATTAGCAGACCTGGTAACAAGAAAGAGATCCGCGCCCCAGGTCGTTGCGAAAGAGGTGCTCTCTCCGGTGGCCTGCAGTGGAGACCCTCAAAATGGAACAAAACTGTGATGGACGCATGTTGCGTATACTTTTGCACAAAAAACTCCGAACAACACAATGCCACGTTTGAAAAGCATGTTGAAGATGCAGTTTTTTGGGAGGACGTGGTCAGTGGAAGCATAGTGACAATGGAGATATCCTACGCGCAAATTGCGAACATTTCACTTGTTAAACCCTTGGTATTCCAATGGTCACTACCACAAGAGCGCGTGTCGTCTTACGGTAGGGGTTTACCGGTCCTGCACGAGACACACCGTTTCGACTCGAAGTTTAGAAACTTCTCTGGTGGCCCAATGGCAAAAGGTACACTCAGACCAGGAAACATTGCTGCAGCAAATCCCCGACGTTCCGCCTGTGGCCGGGAAACCCTCAGCAGCGATACAATGAATTCATAGCACACTAAAACGCGTCACTAACGCTGCTTGATAACACTGTTTATTGAACATTCGAGTTTCTAGTTGTTTTTACTAGGGCTTGCAATGTTTTTTATTATTCATCTCCTCGGCTTGGCGTACCCTAATAAGGCCTTACTGTGATTTTAAAATGGTGCAGATGTTTCTGATATACGCGAATTGATCTGGCTGCTCTCAAGAAGTGTCCGAAATAGTCTTCCTTTGACAAACATTGCCCATGATCGTATTCCACATATGTGGAGGGATAGGACATAGGACGGGGAGGGTGGCGGCTATACAAATTTGGTGGTGGCCCTACCAATTCGAATAATTTTAGCACTAGCTTTATGCTGTAGCATGAAACGGAATTGCCCCAAAAATCCCCTCTGGCCCTACCAAGTTTGAGGACACTCTTACACTAATGGCATTCCCATACGTGTGAGCTTTTGCCCTCAGGGAACAGTGTCCTTCACATTCACAATATTCTTGATTCAGCAATTCGGAGGTCCAAACCTGCCTCAAACGACCTTGCCCTTCCCCCCCCCCATCCCTTGTCCCGTAGACAGAGCATGGACGACATGCTGCATGGTAACCAAGGCTAATAACTACGCTCACCGTTCATCATTACAAACGACATCAGTAATTCGAAGACGACGCTCGTGTATTTGTCGTATGACTAGTGCAACGCCAGTCATTCTGTGAGTCCCAGAACGCATATATTTCACTAGCGAAGGCTGAAACAATGTCAAAGCAACTGGCGAAGTTAAGAGTCTAGCACTAAGCATTTGCTTCCAATGGAGAACGTCAGCACAGAAACAGAGGTGAATTTAGCGAGCCCGTCGCGAACAAAGCAAGGAGTGTTGTTATTGCACGTAAACAGCTCAACCTGTCGGGTTTGTCAATGGCTACATCACATTGGTTCTTAAACAAAAGTTTGACTGCAGGAGAAGTGACACCGATGGGTTATGAAACAGGCTACCCATTGAAGTCGTTTCCGGCTCTACGCGTATCGAGCGTTAAACTACATTGTCTTCCAGATTATTCGACTGTGAATCATAAAGCTGTCTAAAGCAGGAGTTGACAAATGTTTCAGACCAATAGGGCCCGGTGGCGTCTGGACAGGATAGTTGGTGGAAAGGTCCCTGGTTCATGCTTCTTTTGTTGTAGCCCGTCCCTCGGGATCCAACATCTGCAGAGGTCTGATGAAAGTGATTATTCATTTCGCTAGTTGTCCAGGAGGCAGATTCCATGGAATTCAACGAAAATATTTGGTACGACACGCAGCGGAACACCCAGGACTTTTCTAATGGATACGCCTTCCGTCGGGGGTCTCCGATTTCAGGAGTCTCCTCGTTCGGCAGCATGTATTGCATTTGCTTCGCTACCAGCGGTGAGCCCAAGATTTTCCTAATAGGGAGGAGCTAGGTTTTCGGAGGAGGAGGGATTCCGGTTTGGCTCCTCGTGCGGCATCCTGTATTGCCTTTGTTTCGTAACCGCGAGCTACAAAGAGAGATTCGAATACGTGAGACTCGACGCCGCAAGGTTCCTTTACAGATGTGCAGGGGACTCTTTACAGCGCCACCTCTAGACCCGCAGGAGCCCCTCTACAGGCCGGCAGAGGGTCCCTTTACAGTCCAGCGGAGAGTCCCTTTACGGGCTGACAAGTTGGTCTGCTACAAGCCAACGGGGTATCCTGCTGGTCTATAGAGCCAGCAACAGACAGCTCTTTTAAAATACGGTAACAGGCCATCTAAGAGCCCGCAGGCATACCCTTGACGGCTAGCACGGCGCCTTAAAAAGCCATCAGGCCACCCTTTACAGGCGTGCAGGGGCCCTCCATAGGTGGGCAGGTGGCCATCCGCACGTCCGTTTGCGGGCTTTTTTTACAGGTCGGGAAGGGGCCCCTTTATAGCGCCCTTCTACAGACCCGCAAGGGGCCATCTGCAGGGCGACATAGAACTCTTTTACAGGCTGACAGCGGCTCCTTAACATGTTAGCAGACAGGCCCATCATATGCCGGTAGCGGCTTCCGTCAAGCCAGCAGGGACTAGCGTTACAGGCTAGAGGGAGGCTCCTTAGCATACTAGCAGGGGCCCTTTAGCTAGTGGAGTAGCTCTGCCTAGTAATTAGTCTCTTAGTCAGCAGAACTCCTAATAATTAGCCCCTTGCCAGAGAAGCCCCAGTACAGATACCCAAAAAAACACCTCCACGCTACGCGCGGAAGGTCACCTTTTAGACCAGAGTCGGGGACCCTCCGCGCAGCGCTCGGAGTGTCAGAACTGGAACTGTTCCGACCATGGCGCGGCAGCTCGCGCCACACCAAGGTCAGCTGAGCGTGCTCGGCGGCCGGCCGCGGCGGCCGTTCCTCCGTCAGACACCACTTACCGACGGTGGACGTTGGCTGCTGGGGAGACGTGATGACGTTCTGAGCGCCGGCCAGGCTGTGGCCGCGCACGATGACCGAGGCAGAGCCGAGCATCGGGACGGAGGCCATGTTCACAGTCGCCGTTCGCGGAGAGAAACGCCGCCAACAGGCCGCCTGCCACGCACGCGCCGTGCCCCTCGCTGCGTATACCTCCTACCGCGCCGCGTCGCGGTCGGCTGGCTCCCAGGCCAGCCGACCGCCGGCCTGCGGGGCGGGGCTCCGTCGTGACGTCACGACGCCGGAAGCCAACCGGACGCCCCGATAGCACTGGCCCCGCCCAACGTAACGGTGCACACCGTAGGTCCTAGTACCTACCGTAAAAGAACTCATCCGTCTTTAAAACAGGCTTCCCCTCAAGACCTGAAAAAGCGTTCCGCGTAGTGACAGCCTGCCGACAGCAGGAATCACAGGCAACCTGTCCTGTTTTTTTCAAGTTGAATTGACCAGGAAGTTCATGTGGACCTTCCTGTTACTAGTTAGGAGAGGCACCGGCGCGGCACAAGGGGAGCCTGGGGCCCGGTCCGCCCCCCTCCCCTCCCCTTCCATTAGGCCCGCATTTTTGTGAAAACCATCGCAGATCGTCTTCCCAACAGGCACGTTTCGTATAACTTCAGTTAAGACTGGGCTCCGGCCCTTCCCTCCCCCCTTTAAGAAAACCCTGGCTGCCATGAGGAGAGGTGCTCGTTCCCAAAACAACCCGCCTGGAATCAGGAAACATAGGCAAAGTCTGACACAGAGCAGGTCTGTTTTTTACACAAAATTGTACATAAACCAAAGATTCAACGTTTCGGCGGCAGGACATCTTCGGATGTGAAGATGGCCTGCGCCGAATAGCCGAGTCATTGATTGACATTCTTTTTTATACTTTGCGGAAGTAGGCTGCCTTAATTTCCTAATCACTTCAAAAGCCCAGGAGCTAATGAGGATCATTTTTTGCTTAATTAAATCCCCTTCCTGGAATACTTATTCCTTGCCTTGGTGGTGCTGACCTCGCAACGGTCCAGACAATGCTCAGGGCATCGTCTTGATAGATGTCATCATGCACTTATGAATTACGGGTGTTTGGCGTTGGCAAAAGGGCAGAGGTATAAGGAGACCGTCTCAGCGGTTAATTTAAACCCACAAGATGAAGTAATTTGATTTCGTGAAGACGCCGATTTCGCTCCAACCTTTGCTTTTTCCCACGTCAAAGCCCAACCGCTTACGTTATCGCGTCGAAATTTTGCAATTTTCTCAGTTATTGTTTTTCACATATCTTCTTCAAATAAATTAGGAATGGTCAGAAAAGAACGTTTCTGGGAGGCATGCCGGCCCGTTCTGTGCTCGTGCGCGAAGAAATCGCATGCTCTCTTCTTTACTGGCCTTCCTCTCATGTCATTAACTGTTTTATTACCGTTAAGGGTGAATGTTATTACTTACCTACTTATTAATTACCGTTAAGGGAACACCGAAAGGGGGTAATGCAGCGCCATCGGCACTGCATAATTTTCAAGGACAGAGGCAGAAGAAATTTGGGAAGCGTTGACTTCGAGCCAAACGTACCAAACGTACCAAAAGTACAATATTAAAGTACTTTCAACCAGATAATGACATTTACGCAATATTTAAATGCGACAGATTTTCACTAATGTACCAGCAAGATCGGAGAGAAAAAAGACAAAGGATAGAGACCAGAAAATAAATATAAAGACTTCGTTTTCAGCATACATCTTTAGCACATCCATTTCACTACAGTGACCCCAAATCAGGTTTTCTGGACCGGCCGTCGACGTTTCCAACAAAACGTAGGTACTGGCGTAGCCAAGGGCGCCCAAAAAGCTACTGAAATTTTCTAGTGAATGAGGCAAACCCAAACAAAAAATAGCCAAGTGCCTGCAGACAAATGTCCCATCCCTATGTTTGCCTCCCAGAATACGTATACAATAAAAGCAAATCAGATGATCCATGACATGGCCTGAGTACTGATCAGTTTAAAAAGCATTGGAGATGTTTTCCATTGCCAAGAGTAAGTTATGCGCCTCGGGCAATGTCGGAACAGGTCAGCAGACCATGAAAAGCAACACTGACTGACATTCAGGTAAAGAGACTTCAAGCATACATTTTGGTAGTACCGTTATTTATGTATCGTGGAATGTGGTAACTTACATCTGAAAAAATAACAAGGTTCATGTAAGGTCATATCACGTCAATTATAGTCAAACTCGTGTAGTGAATTAGTGGAGATACGAACGTCACACCAACTTAAACTAATCGTTACAGAATAAAATGAGTAACTAAAACACTTTTGAGTTATTCAAAACAGCTAGAAGACACTCAAAGAAGTGTACTTTGCCATTAATACAGTCATGCAAGGCCAGCTAGAGTTAGATGATTATTGTTTGCATTTCACAAACGAAAACATGCGAAACCAGCTGCATATATGTTACAACAAATATCAAATTTCTTGCAACATTTTATGAAATTCCGTGGCATCACAAGGGGTGGGAAACCCTTAAGATGTTTTCGGGTCATGTCAAACCACATTCATGCATGTAAGGTCAAGGTTTTCAATAGAATATACTGGAATGTGCACTTATCGTTCATCACTAGAGGTGAATGGCAAATCCAGTCGTATATGTCATTTTGTCATTTTGTATGTCATTTTGTCGTATATGTCATTTTGTAACTAAATGTCTTGAATTCAGATCATTAACCACTCACGAAAGGGTTGTTCCATTCTTTGAAAAAAGCAAAAAGCAGTTTTCATTCCTCTCCCCATCCAAAAAAAGTATCTGTTTAAAGCAATTCCTGGCTGAAAGGGCAAAAACATTACACTCGTATCAGTACGGTTCACCTGAGGTTAGCCGAAATGTTCTTCACCCCAAAGTTGAAAATACATTTTTTATTGAAACTGAATTGAGAATTTTGATTCTGCTTCCCGTTTGTCCGAAACGTTTTTTTTTGTAATTGCTAACGCACGCTTAAAGGCTTCTATATGCCTTCCTTAACCCGGCACCGCCTGGAGGGTGTCAAATAGGACACCCCTCGGTTTTTTCCTGAAAAACTTCTGTACCCTTACAGTCATTCCAACCAAGTTGTCAGTACCTGTTCAACAACCAGTTCTTCATATTTTGACACCAAAACCATTTTCATGCTAGCTCACATCATAGAGATATGGCGTCATAAATGAACCTTTGCCTGCTTGTTTTCAAGTTCAGGCGGTGACGCAACCATGCTTCTTTTTTATGACATTTGAGAGTATAATCCATGAATTATTTAGATTTGTATAGGAAACGGTCCCCAAAAGGATATACAACCGTGACATGTCAACAGTAGAAATCATGCTAGGTCACATTGATGATGGCAATTGGACTGATTCGCATTGTGGTTGATAAAAGTTGTTGCCACTGACTTTCCCCATCGTTCAAGTCAAACAAGCAAATTCATATGCACTTCTTAGGAAAGTGCACCAAATGCAACGTGAGGTCATGCCAGGTCAGGTCAGTCAAAGATAGTGGTCAAAGCGAAATGAAATACAACAATGCCTGTGGAAGATCGTTCAGTAGCAGCAGACAGCAGTTATTGTTCGTAGTTAGAAAAGGAGAAATGACTATTTGCCCTGACCTGGCTTGACCTTAACCCGTTAAAGAACAGACGGAGCATATTTAATTATCATGAAATGTCATTTCGGTTCTGCACTTGACGCAGTTAATAATAGCAGTGAGTAATGATTGCTCTTTGTTAGAAAGGGTAATGAAGCCTTATCTGACCTGACCTGACTAAAAAGCAGGTATTGCAAAAGTGATCATCAGAAATTTTCACTTCATTCTTTTTGTCACGTAGATCCAAACGTTTGCGAGTAAGTGTCGATCTTTGGCATATAAACTAAGACCAATATTTTGCCTGACCTAGGTTGACCTTGACCTGGCATTTTTAACATTTTGGCGTATATTTGATGCAGAAGATCGTGACCTTTCGCTGGATGCCTAATTGAAGGCTCTATGACCAGTATTGCCGATGATATGATGTACAAACCGATGTCAGTTTTTCCGACGTCGTGTTAAGCGTTTTACGTGACCTGTGGCGTCAGCAGCCAGGTGACCAGGGCTAACGTTATATTTTCTGGATCGCAAGATTCAGGGTTATCAATTGGTGGTAGACCGGTTCAGACCCGAAAGTTAGATCATGAGATAGCAGGGGGTGTCCTTTTTGGCGGTCCAGGCGGTCGGGGTAAAAAACACGCCAGGCGTTGCCGAGTTAACCCGGAGCCCCCTGGCGTGTTTTCACATCCGAGACCGTCTGGGGTCCGCACAAAGGGTAGCCCATGTTAGTACAGGTTCTAACAGTCGGATCCGAACCGGTCTACCACCAGTCGATAGCCGAGTCTTGAGATTCAGAAAATTTTATGGTAGTCCTGGTCACCTGACTGATGATGTCATAAGTTACGTGAAACGCATAACTCGACGTCGGAAAAAACTGACACCGGTTCGTACGTCATATCGTCGGCAATAGTGATATATGAACCTTCAGCTGGATGTCAAACGAACGGCTTCCTCTTCTTCTGCGTCAGAAGCTTGCCTTAATGCTAAAAAAATGTCGGATCAAGCTCAGCCTGGATCAGGTGAAATGTCGGCCGTGCTTTACCTGCCAGAGATCGATTGTTAATCGCAGCCGTTTTCATCCACGTCACAAAAAGGAATGAAGTAAGACATTCGTATGATCAGTTTTGCATTACCTGCTTTTCATCTAGCCAAGGTCAGTCTAGATGAGGTCAAATAACGTTGTATTACTCTTCCTGCCAAAGAACAATAATTACTGTCTAGGATTCTTCACTGCGTCGAAGTACAAAACTGAAATGACATCTCGTGATAATCCAGTCTGCTCTGTTTGCCTGTTATGTGGTCAAGGTCAAGCCAGGCCAGGACAGGGAGTCATTTTCCTTTTTCTGACTAAGAACAATAATTGCTCTCTGCTACTACTGAACGGTCTTCCACAGGCAATGTTCTATTCATTTCTCCTTGCCAACTACCTATGACGTGACCTGACATAACCTTCCGATGCATTTGGTGAACTTTGCTAAAAGGCGAATATAGATTTGCTTGTCTGGCTTGAACGATGGGCCAGGTCAGCGGCAACCGCTTCTATCGCCCATAATGCAATGCATGTCCAAGTGTCATCATGTGACGCAACGTGACCTCCAGTGTTGACGTGGCAAGGTCGTATATCGTTTTAGGGATTGTACCCTTTGTAAACCCAAATAATCCATGTATTATGTTCGAGAACAGCACCAAAAAACGAGGCATGTTTGCACAACCACCCGAAGGGGCGAAAACATGCATGCCCGGGTTCACTTATAATGCCAGATCTCCATGACCTGAACCAGCATGGAACTGGATTGATGTCAAAATATACAAAATTGATTGATGAACAGGTCCTGGAAGCTTGGTTGGGTTCAGTTTAATGGTTGAGGGGTTATTTACAAAAAAACTGAGGCGTTGTCCCGTTCGACACCGCCCCAGGCGGTGCAGGGTTAACCGTCCCCCCTGAGGTTTCCAGTCACTGCGAGGGAACGAACGAACGCAGCGCCGCGAAACTTTCTGTGCCTTTTGCCTTTTTTCTGTGCCATTTTACATCTTGTGTCAAATTTTTAACCTCAGGTCAAGTTAAGTGTTTGACTTAGATCAGGTCAAGTGGACCTATGTCTAAAAAAGTTTAGCGCCCTGCAACTTCTTCGCAAAACATGATATCACAATAAAATTTTCAGGGTTTATAGATTTTCATAAATTGAACAAATCTACTATCTTGGACTTTTCTGGAAATTTCTGTGTCACTGACCTTAGTTCAAGCCAGCCTTCACCACATGTCGTCGTTTTTTTTCGGAAATCGACGAAATTTTTTGATAACAATTTGAGTGTGGGGCAAGGGCGCAGCCAGGAGTTTCTTCCAGGAGTAAGGTGGGAAGGGTCCGGAGCTTAGTGTGAACTGAAATGATACGAAAACCGCCTGCCGGGAAGACGATGTGTAATGGTTTTCGCAAAAACTGCGAACCTAAGGGGAGGTCCGGGCCCCCCGGGCCCCCCTTGGCTGCGTCTGTGGTGTTGGGAGACGCAGACATCTAGTTTCCTTCAACTAATTAAGTTTTAATGACCTTGAACCACTGATCTGAGGTCAGGTCACGAATAACTGTTATGAGCCAAAATGCATTTTCATCAAAATCAGCGATAAATGACTCAGATCGGGTAGAAAATGGCAGAACCGGCTCGCACAGTTGCGCATAATACCAAGAGGTTCAAAAAGTTAAGAAATGACATGTTTTTGAAATAAACAGGCACTCGCGAATAAATTGTGTAGATAGATTACCACTGAATTTTTTAATATTCACGCACGAGAAACCATTAGAAGAACCACTAAGGTCAAGAAAAAACCTTGAAAAGTTTAATTCCGCAAAAGTAAAATAACGCTAAAATTAACTTCCGTTAATTTCATACCGCGGTCGTTTACGGCGCCCGCCGTGCAGCGGTGCGAAAATTGCCGTGTCCTTAACTCAACGTTTCCGCGTGTATATTAAACAAATCAGAGAAATTATACGTGAATCGGCATCTGCGGACTTTATCTGTCCGTTGGTGCTTTCACCTAGACTTTATTAGTCACAGCCCTTGAGTCCAGTCCGTTTCTCGGTTCCATGTAGTCGGCTATGAGAAAACATATATTTGGCGTAAATGACTTAGATGTTATCCAAAACCAAAATATGGTCAGTTTCGAGCTCTAGTTGTCACGAGCTTTCCAAAGGTGTGCTTGTTTTTATCGTGCGACCAGTCGTTCGTAAGTTAGAGGGAGGGCCGGTTGACCGCCTCCCCCGCAGTCGGGCGTGCACGCAATCGGGTGCGGGTTAAAGGTCAGATAGGCCAGTTGCCCAACATGACCTAGTTTTCAAGTTTGTTATCAGTTATTAACACAATGCCACCAGTAGTAATTCCCACATAAAAGTGTTCACCAATTATTTGAAAATTGTGGGTTGAACCCTAGTCTCAGTACTGAGCAGTTTTGGGGGAATTTACCTGGGAACCAAGAGAGTTCATCAAGGAAACGCAATTCAAGAGATAGCTGTGAACAAGAAGCATGCAGAACTCTGGTTTTCAGCCGGCTGTCTGACTGCGTTCAATCGCTGCGTTCGCGCAATCCGTCTGGACAGTTCCCACACAAGTGCATTGTTGCCACGTTTTTTTAGAATCTTAAGCGAGCGAAACGAGGCAACGCAGCCATGCAGTCCCTAGCAAATGGAGTTCTAAATGTCTGATTCAATGTATATATCACGTATATCTTTTGAACTGCGCTTCCTCGATCAACAGTATTGATACACAGGGAAATGTCGTGGGAAATACCACAGACTTCACCTGCTCGGTGCTTGGACTATATTCAAACCTGTGACTTGTATATCGTGTATCGTAAAAATTGCATAAGACTAAGTATCGAATACCTTATCATCTGAGGAGTTTTAATGAGAAGATAAAGCTAGACGACTCTGGACACCAAAGTGTCAAACTATTATTGCAGTGAAGTTTCAAATGAGACGCACTAACCACTGGCAGAGGTCTGCACCCCTTTAGGGGGCTGCAGCTCCGCCCCAGTCATAAAAATACCTCCCGCAATGTTTAAAATAGTCCTCTTCCCCAACTACCTTCATGTAATTTGTGAAGTATGTTTTTGTAAAGCATGCGTTTTGTACAGAGAAATCACAAAATCATGCACTTTAAGGAAGAGAAAGTATGATCAATATAGATCACGTACCTTCCAGGGCATCATGCATTCAGCCATGTATTTATCCACTGTATTACAAATACGTGGTGTGTCTTCCCATCTATGACATGAGACCTGCATTAGATTATATATGCAGCAGCCATCTGCGGCTAGAATGGTTTCTGACGTTGAAACTACCATTACAGATTTCTAATGGCGTATACAAATCTGGGCGGAACTGGAAAATCACAGCAATGGCTGGCATAGTCACATGTTGGGACAGGATTTGGCAGGGTCTTCAATGCTGGACTCTCTACCCGTAGATGTTATTCCATAACAGTTTTTACTGCATTCCATTACGGTAACCTAAATGCCTAATGTTTTTGCTATCTCACCCAGAGAGCTAGACGTAAACCAATGCAACAGAATACAGCAACAGAATTTTAGCTTAAACCATAGTTATAGGCAAGACTTCTAAGTCGGTGAGATCAGATCTATTTCGAAGACATCCATGTAAAACATTAAAAGTATAACACAGAATTTCTGTTATTATTAATTTTTAACTTTAATAATTTTTACATAATTTTCTTCGCTAAACTTCATCTAGAAAATACAAAGCTGCAGTCGGAGAGCAACAGCCGCAGGCGCAAGGCATCATGGCTTTCCAAGGCGGATGAGTACAGAGGTGGCGACAATTAAGGAAATGAGGTCCATCACATTGGAGGGGCAAAGTAAAGGCTGTCAACTATGATCGAAGGAACCGTGTGCGTCAGACGCACCGTGAATGAACGTGTGAAACACAAAAGACGGTTTGCATGTTGAAAAGAACGCTCGAAAACCCGAGACTTAGATTTATGATTTGCAGCCTCATTCCACGGAGTGTGAGCTGATAATTCATTGTATATGCGGAGGCGGCGTGGATGCCTGAAGCCGTAGTCGGAACGTGTGTGACGTGGCAGTCACAGAGCATCCAGCCAACGCGACTTGACGATCTGTTCTGAATTAGCGGACAAGAACAGTCGATAGATGGCAGCAGGGAGCAGCCAGCAGGGTGCGCTGTCCAAGAGGATAGTTGAGGAACAGTTAACCCACCCTCGACTGGGGGGCTGTTGACAGCCCCCCATGACGCTTTTCTGGCATTGCGAGAGAACGAACAAACACAGAGTCACGAAACTTCGTGTACCTTTTTGATCAATTTTATTAAGCTTATTGTACAATTATAATTAAGCTTGATCAATTTTACATCTCGTGTCAAAATTTTGACCTTAGGTCAGGTCAAACAGACTTATGTCAAAAAAGTTAAGCGTCCTCTAACGTTTTCGCAAAACAAGATATCTCAGTAATACTTTCAGGGATTGGTGATCCTGATAGATGCAACAAGTCTCTTATCTCAGATTTTTTGGAATTTTCCGGTTCATTGACCTAAGGTCAAGCCCATTTTTAAGACATGTCGTCGTTTTTTCGGAAATTGACGCAATATTTCATGGCATTTTTAGTGTGGAGTGAAGCAGATATCTAGTTACCGTCATTGGGCAGAGTATCAATGACTTCCAGCCATTGACCTGAGGTCAGGTCACCAATAACTGTAGTGAGTCAAAATGTACCACCGTCAAAATCGGCGATGAATTGCTCAAAATGGGTAGAAAATGGCACAACTAGCTTGCACAGACGGAAGTAACACCAGGAACCTCAAAAGTTTGAAAAATAGCATATTTTGGAAATAAACAGGCTCTCGCGAATAAAGCCCAGCCAGTTGTGTAGATTGGTAACTAATGAGTTTTCCAAAATTTATGCATGGACAACCATCACAAGAACCACTAAGATCAATTAAATTTACATGGGTTGGCTTTTTTCGCAACAATAAAGGAACGCTAAAATTAATTCCCGTCAATTTGCTACTGCATACGGCAGCAGCGCACGCCGACAGCTGGCAAAAGAATTGCCGTGTCTCTAACTCAACGTTTCGGCGTATACATTGAACAAATCTGAGAAATAAGATGTGTATCGGCATTGGCGGACCTTTACTTGTGCCCTGGTGCCTTTATTTATGCGTTATTGGTCACAGCCCTTGAGATTCAGGCCATTTCTCGGTCTCATGCACTCGGCTATGAGAAAACATATATAGGGCGTAAATTGCTTACATATTATCTAAAACTATAAATGAGACCAGTTTCGAGCTCTACTCGTCACAAGCTTCCCAACAGTGTGTTTATTTTTATTGTGCGACCAACCGTTCGCGAGTTAGAGGGGGGCGGCCAATTGCCCCCCCCCCCTAGTCGCGTATGATCGTAACGGACCGACAGTCGTGCGCGGGTTAATTGAGAAAGAAAACAGCAAACGAGCTACTTTGAGTGCCCTGAAGTATCTCTACCTGTTTTTTTTTTTTTTACACTGTGTGGCTCACTTATTTTGCATGCTGCCGTAGTAAGTGGTACAACAAATTCTTACCTGTCCCGTAGTCTGACAGAGATTGACGATATCCACTGGCGACATCCTGGTGGTCATCCTCCAAATCTACGTCCTTTGTCTCTTTCTGTGTTATCTCTCCATGCTTGGAGCTGTAGTCTACAGCCCAATGTATCAATACAAAAAATGTTTCCAACGTTAGCACAGTAATGACGACGGAGCTTGTAATGGAAGCGCCACGTCAGCTCTCACATTGCTTGGCCGACGAGCATATCATCGTCCGCCAAAAAGGCTGTCACACAGTTTCAGCTTAGGTGACGCCAACCTGAAGGAGTCACCGGTATCACTTCGTATACTCTCTGGTCCCCACACAGGGTAAGTAAGTTTCGTCGACAGATGCGAGACATCCTCTTGAATAATAGTTTGCCGCGATGCCCGCAGACCCGCCTAGCCGAGAGTAGGTGGCACTTTGCATGCTGTGCGCCCTGTCGCCGGTTTGCGCTCAGCGGCCTTTTATTGGTGTCTGTTTTGAAATTTTATCACCGCATACAGGCGTAAAAGAAAAGGAATCTTAGTAAAAGTGGCTGGGGGGACACTGATATATTTTGAGGTAATTCTTTCCGTTGGGTGAGGAGACTGACAGGTGATCCCTTCCCCTGTGCGAAGTCTGAGTTTGTTAACCCACGCCCGACTGTCGATCGGCGCCATGCACGTCCAACTGGGGGCAGGCTGACCACCCCCTTTAACTCATGAACGACTGGTCGCACGATGAAAATAAGCACACCGTTGGAAAGCTCGTGACGAGTAGGGTTCCAAACCGACATCATTTTTTACTTTGGATAATATGTATATGTATTCCTGTATACCACGGATAATATGTAAGACATATGCGCCCCATTTACATTTTCTCAAAGCCGCATGTATGAGACCGAGAAACGGCATGGGTCTCAAGAACTGTGACTAATAAAGTCTAGATAAAGGGACCAGAGGACAGGTAAAAGTCCGCAGATGCCGATTCAGTTTCTCTATCTATCTATGCCAATCTAATTTCTCTGATTTGTTTAATATAAACGCAGAAACGTTGAGTTTAAGACACGGCGATTTTCGCAGCGCTGTACGGCGGATGCCGCAGACGAACGCGGAATGAAATTAACGGAAAATAATTTTAGCGTTCCTTGATTTTATGAAAGAAATGAGCCTTTCAAAATATTGTTTCTTGATCCTAGTGGTTCTTGTGATGTTTTCCCTTGCTTAAATGTTGAAAAAAATCATTTGTTATCAATTTACTCAACTGGTGGAGCTTTATTCACGAAAGCCTGTTTATTTCCAAAATTTGAGATTTTTTTAAAATTTTTGAGCTTCTTGGTATTATTTGCAACTGGGTGAGCCAGTTCTATCATAACTTACCCGATCTGAGTCATTCATGGGCGATTTTGATGGCAGTGCGTTTTGACTGATAACAGTTTTTGTGACCTGACTTCAGGTCAGTGGTCGGAGATCACTGAAATTTTGCCCGTTGACGGTAAATGGATGCCTGGATCTCCGACACTCATTTTGTTTAAAAAAATCCGCCAATTTAAAAAAAAAACGGCATACGTTGAAAACGGGTTTGACCTAGGTCGGTGACCTGGACATCTCCAAATAATTCGAGAGAGCAGATTTGTTGCATTTATCAATATCTCTAACCCTTGAAAATTTGAGTGTGATATCATGTTTTGCAAAAAGGTTACAGGGAGCTTAACTTTTTTGGACGTAAGTCCACTTGACCTTACCTAGGTCAGACATCTTACTTGACTTGAGGTCAAAACTTTGACACAAGGTGTTAAAGTGATCAAGCAAAAGATGCACAAAGTTTCGGGGCACTGCATTTGTTCGTTCCCTCGCAATCTCGGAAAACCTCAGGAGAGGCCGTCAACCGTCCCCCCAGTCGGGGGCGGGTTAACCGTATTTGGTTTGAAGAAGCAGCCACAAAGACAGGGGCAAAGCTTTTTGGTAACGATGGTGGAAACATTGAAGGGACCGAGACGGAATCCTGGCCTTGTCATGACAAACAACACTATTATCCTGATGTTGTATCTCCAACATGGATTGGAAGGGCGGATTATTTTTTGGGGGCGCTTGGACCCTTTAGAACAAGGCAAAACAGTTTGCATCCGGTCACTTGTGAACAGCTGGGGCACCGGAGATTGAGTTGCACGCAAAAATTGGACTTGTTTCAGTATTAATCAGCTGTCGCTCCCAATCGCTTTGCCACGCACTTGGTGATTCACCGAGTTCAAATGCCCTTCCTAATTATTGTCCATGTAGTTTCCCTGCGACAAAGTCCGTGGGCCTCACCGAAGAGGATGGGGACGAAACGTACGTGCTTTCTTATTTCTTTATATTTACTCTGCAGCATTTTAAGCTGGATCGTTAAATGCATTCAGCCCGAAGGTGTCGATCTGCGTTCTTTTCAGAGGGCTGAGGTCCACCCAACGTCCATTTGGCCCCCCTCCATGTTGGTTTGGCCTCCCATATTTTCCTCCGGTTTTAAAGGGAAATGAGTAATAATAACGAAAAGAGCGGCCGCAAGAGATTCTATCTTGCTATCTCCTGGCTCTATGTATATGCCTATACACATGGGGATAAGTACAAATTTTTATTTGATAAATAGCAACAAAAAACTTTTAAGTTTCCGTTCGTCAAAATAAAGTGGGCTAAATCTGTTCAGAAACCGACATTTAGGGGAGGTTAGGGTGTCGGGCACTCGACTCGTCCCCCCCCCCTTCCCCCTAATCATGCACAGAAATCGACTCCACTGGTTCAGCCCATTAGGATTTTGCAGAAATTCCAATAATCACATCACCTTTTGCAAAGAGTGAAAAGTTTGTTCTGGATCAATTTCACTAGGTTAGAGAATTAGTATAGCTATACAAAAACAGCGTATTTATACGAAACAGCTATGTAATCAGCAGTATGATGATACAACATAATTAACTGTTCTTATAGTATGGGTTTGTTGTAAGCATGACAACCACCTGTCTGCGCAGATGACGAAGACATGGAGGCTTCCAGTTATAGAGAGCGCATTGCCCCCTGGCATAGATGTAGCTTCTTTATCATGACATTCTTTCTTTTGGAAATATAACAGCGACTCAAAGCACAGCTGTAAAACAAGAGAGGACGTAATCCTGTTGTCCTGAATGGCGCGTTTAGCATAGCCGCTGCTGCCACCTGGCGGCCGCCGCGCCATCGCCGGCGTCACGTATCGATTGTCGGTGACGTAACGGCGCGCGCGCCGCCGCGCCGGCTAGCGTTCACCATGGCGACCGGCCGCGGCGGGTGGGGGGCGCGCCTCGGCAGCCGTTCCGACGCGGCGCGGGAGGGAGGGCGCGCCGGGCGGGCTCGCGCGCGTTCTATGGGCTGGAAGATCGCCGCCCCACAGCCGCCGCCGCCACCGCGCCAGTGATCCTCCCGCGAGAAGCGCCACGCGTGCCGCAGCCGCCGCCGCCGTCATGGGCTGCGCGATCTCGGCAGAGGAGCGCGCCGCCATGGCGCGCAGCAAGCAGATCGAGAAAAACCTCAAGGAGGACGGCATGCAGGCCGCCAAGGACATCAAGCTGCTGCTGCTCGGTGAGTGCGCGGGCCGCCGCCCGTCGCGCGTCAGCGGTTGGCCGTCGCCCCTACTCCTGATGGGCGGTAAACAGACAGAGTCGGCCGCCGGTGATGGAGTGTCAACAGCGGAGGCTCCGTGTCGGATGTTTCCTGGACCGGAGATGCCGGGCTCGCGGCGCGGGATCGACGTACGCCGGTAACGCCGAGTCAGCGTCGCTGGAAACGGCCGAACGGCACCGCGAGACGCTGTCTCGGCAGAGGTTGTCGATATCCGCGGCCGTCAGTGAATGATGCACCTTCTACCGGGGTTATTGCCGGGGTTATTCACTGTTCGGATGAATCATTCTGCCGAGGATAAATGTCGGTGTTCGGCCCATCTCGCGCCAACTTGAGCTGTATTCGCAGCGCGCGTAGAATATTCTTTTCTGCGTGATGTCACGCGGAATCTTTCCCGGACGTCCATAGCGTGCCAGTTTTGAAACGTGGATAACAATAATTGTGCATGCAGGACGGCACTGTGTCTGTCAGTAACTGAAACCGGACAACCAACATCGTGAATCAGCAATAAATCGCTTACGAACGTGTTGTATTTCACGAGTTCGGATAGACAAAGAGCTCAAAGAGCTTACATTGATTAAATGCAGTTACTGGCTGCCGGGTGAGGTAATATTATAATTCGTGTCCTCTTCGGTCCCGTTTTCCCTAGCATGTGCCTTTAGACATTAGCAGCGTCAACGTCACAATAACCAATGAACTACCCGCCACAGCATGATTCGCACGATTATTTAATAACCTTGGTCACCTCGTACTCTGCATGCGCCGTAACCATAGGAAATGAGCGTAACTCAACCAATGTGTAAATGAACCCGTTGCGCCCTTTCTGTCTAACTTTGACCAAGTGCGAAAAAATATTCTGCGCGTCCGACAAAGATTCTACGTGACGTCAGGTAGAATCTTTGTCGTCCGGGTCGCTGCGAACACCAAAACTCGCAGAATCTTCAGAGTATGACGTCATGGATGACGCCGACGACATAGGGTGTATTCGCAACGACCCGGACGACGTAGAATTTACGTGGCGTCGTCGTCGTCAGCGTCATTGATGACATACCCGGAGATTCTGCGCCTTTTGCTGTTCGCAGCGACCCGGACGACAAAGATTCTACGTGACGTCACGTAGAATGTTTGCCGGACGCGCAGAATATTCTTCCGTTACTTGGTCAAAGTTAAACAGAAATGGCGCATCAGGTTCATTTCCAAACTGGTTTGTTTAGTTCCAAGGGGTTATGGCGCATGCCGAGTGCAAGCGAACCAACTGTTAAATAATAATGCGGATCAGGCAGTGACAGTGACTAATGGGTTAATCTGTTATTGTGAGGACGACGTTGCCAGTGTCTGAAGGGACCTGTCAGGGATAACAGGAACCGAAGGGGACACAAAGTATAAAATTGCCTCACCCGGTAGCCAGTAACTGCATTTGAACAATCTGAGCTCTTTGAACTCTTTTTCTACCCGAACTTGTGAAATACAGTGGGTTCGTAGGCGATTCACTGCTGATTCACGATGTTCGCTGTCCGTAGTCAGTTATTGACAGACATGGTGATGTCTTGCATGCGAAATTATTGTCATCCGCGTAACGCAATCGTAAACACACAAAAAAACTGACACGCTGCGAACACGCCCGGAAAAGAGTCTACGTAACGTCACACAGAACAGAATGTTCTGCCCGCGTTGCGAATACACCCATTGATTCTGTGCCGTTCGGGTCGCTGCGAATACACCCTTGGTAACTGAAAAATATGGTAACACATCAAAGCGCGGTATGTGTGCTGGTATTCTGTCGTAGCCTCCCACGTGGGACCAAGCCACGTCTTCCCGTCGGTCGCCAAAACCAAAGTCGTCCTCCCTCCTTAACCCCTCTTCTCGTACAACTTCCTTTCCCCGACGTCACATGGCGAACCGGCGCCGCCGCTTGTGCAGCACCGTCCCGGCCAGCGGCGGCCGGCGGCTTCTGGCCGGACCTGGCCCGGCGCCTCCTCGGAAGCTCAGCGCCCTGCCGTCCTCCGCGGCTGCCGAGCTCTGCGGCCCGCTCGGCCTGCGTAGGCGTCAGGCGGCCGACCGCGGCCTCCGGCCAGCGCAGCACTGCTGTCAGCGTCAGCGTCAAGCTGCCGCTGCTGACCTTCTGCGCTGGCCGTAGCGTAGCGTAGCGGCGGCGACGCTGAAGATGTGGCAGACTGAGTTCAGCGCCGATCCCGGTGTGGCTGAACGCAGAGGGACGCCGGCGGGGTCAAACCGCGACCTCCAGCGCCGGACGGCAGGCCGCCGACATCGGCCGAAAGGCAGCGGCTACTGTCACTCGCGGCCGACTGGCGTTGACCGGACGCGCGGCTCCCACGCCGGCCGGCAACGGCGCCCAGAATAGCCCGGTCCGGCCGTGACCGTCGCTGGCGGCCGTCAGCCGCGACGGTGACGTCACAGTGACGGAGGCGCCGACGGACGACGCCTGGGCCGGGCGGCCGGTCGTGGGTGGAGGTCCGGCTCCCTGTGGCCGACGAACGGAGGGCCGACGGCGGCGACCCGCCGGCGGCCGACGGCGCCATCGATTGAGTCGAGCCCTCCGCCGACTTGTTGATGCAGATCGGGCACGCAGAGAAGCACCGGGTCGGCCGAACCGCACCCGGTTGTCAGCACGCACGCAGACAGGTGTCGCCGGCTGACGCAGTCCGGCAGCGTGCTGTCAACCGCCCGACAAATCGACAGTCGCTCGCTGCCTCCGCCGGTGACGTGACCTGCTTTCTCCGGCGGGCGGGTGACCCTGCGGCTCGCCTCAGGCCGTGCCTCTGGCGGCCGACCCCGCCAGGTGGCGACGGAGCGCCGAAACCTCGGTCATTAGCGGCCAACACACAGGGACAGCCTCGGACGGACTCCGCCCGACGCCAACCGCGAGACGGACGGGCGCTGCAGGCGTGAGAGCCGCCCACTTTTTTGACGAGAAGAATATGAGCATTGACAGAAAACAATGTGTCGGCGTTGAGCTACGCAGATTAAGATGCCTGTCGGCGCGGGAGCGTGTGACGTCATTCGCCACCGACGTGACTGCGGGGCGTGATTACGTCCGACGCTCTCGGTTCGCCGCCTGCTGTTGACGCTGTCTTCTCTGCCGTATCCGTTTATGTATCCGATAATGGAGCCCACAATGAGTCCGTACTGACGAACGCAGCTCGTTAGGAATGGTCTTTCGGAACGTCGAATGTTGCGATGAATTGGGTTTTCTGAACCGCATTGTGCCCTGCCACCAACGATTTTCTGCACAGTGTGACGCTCTGCTGCCAGATGGTCCCCGCTCGGCCGAGTTTCGTGGCACAGATGGTTCCTTGCTCCACCGACTGTTTTGTCGTAAACGACGTGAGTGCGGCCTGCTCCGAGTCAAACGCCATCGCAAAACCACTTTTTTCAGTAGCCGTCGCAGGCTAGAGGAAAGGATGGAAGCCGGGAACCTGAACTTCCTGGGGATATTAGGTTAGTAAAGAAGGAATAAAATATGTCCCGCAACAAGTTTTCGAAGCTTTTCTTTCATGGTCATGGAAGAAGATTCTCGAGTGCATTTAGCAACTTCACAACAGTGAAGTTACAAATCCGATCCAATATCCGAAATCGGATTTTTAGTGTTTTTTTTTTGGAAGCAAAAAGAAGAATGTTTCTTAACACCGAGGTCTCAAAGTGTTGTTGCACTTGTGACTTCTAAATTCGTTAGACGTTTGTTCAAGGACGGGTTTAAAATTGGACAAGTCCTTCTGGATGACACGTTTGGAAACTCCGGTAAATTCGCCGTTTTGAAAACTGCTCTTAAGCTTGCCATAATATGCGGGCCTGCGTTTGGTTCTGAAAGATCTGTCTCCAAGGGAATGCAGCTGTCAGACAACCTGTGTAAAAGAACAAGATTCGAATGTTAATTTATGCTTCGTTTCGAGGCGCATCAGGCTACAACACACTAGCACCAGCGCTGCACACGCTTTTCCTCTCGGTCCGACCCTGGCAAGGGACGGCCGAGGGACTGCATCTGACTGTCCCTGTGTGTGCGTTCGGCCGGCCGGGGCTGTCTGCGCGCGGTGCCGGGACCGGACACGGAAGCTCTGCTATCTGCGCGGCTTCCGGTCGGCGGGGTCAGCCGCCGGTCGGCGGAACCGAAAGATGAGGCCGGTCAGAGCGGCCGAGCGCGCAGCGAGCCCGGCAGAAATGGCGGGGAGAGCGCGGGAGGAAGTGGCAGACGGTGGACTGTCTGGCAGATAGGGCGCAGAGGAAATGGACGAATATCTGGGAGAGAGGAACATGCGGAGCGTAAACGTCACTGGTGGGGTACGTGAAAGAAGAGACAGATAACGGCAGAGGGCAGAGAGAGAGAGAGAGAGAGAGAGAGAGAGGTGTGTGTGTGTCAGAAAGAGACAGGGGGTTTAAGAAAGGTATGAAGCATGGTTGGAACTTTGACTTTTGTTCTTGGTGTGGGAGTATAATGCTTGTTTTGGAGTGCGAAATTTTGCAAATAGTAATGCTGGTTTAAGTTGGCATTTTTGGTGTAAGTTAGTTATGACATCACACCCGCTTCTTACTGAATGGGATCAGAATCATTTGCTTGCAGAGTTAGAAATTTGTCAACGTGGTTATAATGTAGCTCTTTGGTGGAGGCAGAAGATCAGACTTGTGGAGTATAAAATGTGTTTGGAACACATATTTTCTGGTGTTCTTCAGCACCAAAAACAGAACCTCTTCAGCCATGGTATGAAGTGATGGCGAGAGAGAAAGGGGATCCGGCTGTTATGCTCCCACCAAGAATTAAACTCCGAACTGGAATTAGATGTAGATTTAGATTTAGATAAATTAGAATCCGACCAAGAATGTAACGAGTGTTAAGTATCTGCACACAGTGTCAGGGGAAACGCTGATATATTTCGTGCGATAAACGTACGTTATAGTATGCATATAAAATGCGCGGTGATTTGCAACCAAATGACAACGTCTGCTCAGGAAGGAAAGAGAAGCAAAGTTTGTTCAGTTTTTGCCTGAAAATAGATTTGACTTGTAAAAGTTAATTTGATTAATTTAGTAAGCATCCATAGCCGAGAAGTTTCCCCAGTTTTCGACCTATATCCCTGGATCCCAAGATCCGGGCCCATTTCCCTAGAAAAGGGAAATTTTCTTAGATGTTGTCACAATGGCGCGGATAATGCCATGAATTTAGGGGTCTTGTTAGTTAATGTGGAACGTGGAACAGAGACAAACAGATTTAGACTACCGTTGATCCTAAAGCATTTTAACCCGCGCCCGACTGGTGGTCGGCGCCAACCACGGCCGACTGGGGGGGGGCGGTTGACCGCCCTCCCCCTCTTACTCACGAACGGCTGGTCGCATGATAAAAACAAGCACACCGTTAGAACGTTTGTGACAAGTAGGGCTCGAAAGTGGTCTCATTTTCAGTTTTGGATAATATGTAGGCCATATATGTTCTGTCAATGTTTTTTCACAGCCAACTACATGAATCTAAGAAGCGTCCTGGATCTCGAGGGTTGTTGATCAATAAGGTCTAGGTAAAGGCACCATTGGACAGGTAAAAGTCCGCAGATACCGATATACGCTTGATGTCTGTGATTTCTGTAATATATTTTCCGAAACGTTGAGCTAAAGACACGGCGATTTTCGCACGGACTGCCGGCGGGGACCGTAGCCGAACGCCATATGAAATTAAAGGAAAGTAATTTTACCATATCTTTTTTCGCGACAAAGGTTTTCCCGTTTAACATTGCATTGTCCTAGTGGTTCTTGTGATGGTTTCTCATGCTTAAATTTTGGAAAAGTTTAGTGGTTATCAGTCTACACAACTGGCGGAGCTTTATTCGCGAGAGTCTGTTTATTTCCAAAATATGCAATTTTCTGGAACTTTTTGAGCTTCTTGGTATTAACTGCAAATGTCCGAGCCACTTTGTCATTTCCTAGCAATGCATCGCCGACTTTGACGGCGGTGCATTTCGGCCCATTACAGTTATTCGTGACCTGACCTCAGGTCAGTGGCTTGAAGTCATTGGCACTTTGTCCATTGACGGTAGGTGGATGTGTGCAGCATCCCACACTAAAACTATTATGAAAATAATCCGTCAGATTCCGAAAATCGACATGTCTTAAAAATGAGGTTCACCGTAGGTCAATGACCAGGAAAATTCCGAAAAGCTCAGATCGCAAATTTGTTGCATCCATGGAGATTTTCATCCCCAAAAGTTTTATCGTGATGTCATGTTTTCCGGAAAAGCTTTTGACATAGGTCCACTTGATCTGACCAGGGTCAGACACCTGACCTGCCCTGAGGTCAGAATTTGACACCCGTTGTGAAAATGACCAAGCAAAAGGTGCACGAAATTTCGTGGTGCTGCGTGTGTTCTTTCTCTCGCAGTTTTGGTAAACCTCGGGGGCGGTCAATTCTCCCTGAGACAGAGGCGGGTTAATCGCTGCGCAGTACCGCTGGGAATAAGGAAAGGTTTAGCCGTTCAGTTAAGGAATCGGCTAGACTTGTTCCCCTCAGATTTCATACTGTGTTTTCCCTATGATCTACAAAGAACGCATCACTTTTCTGGTAGGGTTAATGAGGCAACATGTGTGCAATATGCATGAATTTGAAGTCACTTATATGCCACGAGGAAGTGTCAACTTGGCAACCATATCATCTACGGTGAACTCGATTTATAGATGACGTCTCGTCTTTTAACTGCAGACCATGTAAGTCCCAAAATGATACAGTGATTTGATAAGTCCTTGCATTGTATCCCATAACAGCTTTCCTCGCCGTGCATTTTCCTTGCTGAAGTCTAACTTAAGAGGATAGGACCGACAATGGACCACTGCAGAACACCGTGGGAGAGAGGAAGGGAGAGAGAACCACCTCTCATCACCTGCCGCCGATCAGCCGGGTAGTTCTCGAATCACCTGGGTCGATGCCATACCGTTGGAGCTTGGTCAGGAGGGCGCCGTGATTGATACTGTCAAAAGTTCGACTGAGGTCAGTCGAGATGATGGCGACGACGTGGCCACCTCAGTGCGACGTGCCATCCACTCAACAACGTCAACCAAGTACCTATATGATTAGCCTGATGTCAGAGGAATCCCGCTACGTATTGGCCTTACGCAAACAGCTCGACAAACATAGTACTAGTAGGTACGAGTATTTGGAAACGACGTGGGCGCTTGCATCAGTGAAGTTAGGCAGGCGCCCACGGGGCTAAAGGGGCTGTCAAAGTTTGAATAATTAAACCAAAGCTCATACAACTTGATGAATGCTTCTGTCACATTTTGGCAACGTAATTCTTGGCATTGATCTGAAACGCATTAATTCAGACTAACTCAGAACAACTTTACTTTCACCGCGATAGGCAGAGGGAATAAAATGTTTTGTGGCCATATCAGTGTCTCGTTCTTCACTGTCCTCATGTCGCAGTTTTCACTGAGCCAACGTGGAAGATTTCGTATACCTGATCATCTTTTGCTTTTCTGCATTCGTGGATTATCGTGGATCGTGGATTATCTGCATATCGTGGATTAATTAATCGATGGTGATTTCCTGATCAGGCATCGTGTTTTTCAGGTGCGGGAGAATCTGGAAAAAGCACAATCGTCAAGCAGATGAGGTAAGAAATCATTCCCTGACAGTTTTGCTCGTATTTTTGTAGATTTGGATTCGTTCAGTTTAGTTTGATGCATTCCACCAATGTTTAAACAGTTAAGCATAATAACAACATTTGTCGAGTATGTCCCGCTTCAAAATGATAGAAATTCCCCATCCATTATAATTTGCATGTGCCTAATTCCCAGCCTGATTTCCATGTCAGATGGGCACTCACAGAACGGTTTTGAACCGGAAAACTGGGATAACGAACAGTACAAAAATGAGCCCTTTTCTGACGGCAGTCGAACCGGTTTATTGGTGTTACCTGAACCAGAAAAAAACGTTCACAAGAACTACTTGTTGCTCACCTCACACCCCAAGTATGGCGCTTCGTGTAGGAAAATCGCTCAGCTTACCCCAAAAAAAAACAAAATGTGCTCATCTGACACCACAACATTTGCTCAATTTACACCTGAAAGCTGGGTCACCTAAACCATGGCCTAAAAGTGCAAAAATGAGCCTTTTTCCCAGGTATTTTGAACCCTATAAAATAGGCTCAAGTTAGACACTTTTCTTTACACATATGGTTGGTAACGCTACCCCGAGTGGGCTCACCTGACGCTTGTGAAACATCCCGTTCCAGTGAAGCATTGAATGTTCTGCAAAACATGTGTATGCAGATATTGTCGGAACAATGCTTTCTATACCGTACAAGCTGCACATGCCACCGCAGTGGTTTGAGACTAAATCCAGATTTTTGGCGATTTGAGTCCGTCGTTCCTATCATTCCACTAATTCCGGTCACGTTCATGGGCAAAAGGCACGACTATGAGGCCCCCACTTTATTCATACATAATACGTATATACACACACACACACACACACACACACTCACACACACACACACACACACACACACACACACACACACACACACACACACACACACACACACACACACACACACACACACACACACGCACGCACGCACGCACGCACGCACGCACGCACGCACGCACACATCTTTATTCCCTCAAGCTGCAGTTTCGTCGACACGGACTCCCCTTTCCTGCGCCTCCGTTATAGCTCGAGACGGCACATTAAGCTCACTGCCTTAGCGGTAATCTTTGTCTCGTCTATACCAAGGTTCGCTTTGTGAACAAAGACCTCAAACACAACCTGCAGCTTACTGAACTTAACATACAGAAAGCTGAGTGTCATGACATACGCTACAGTGGTACTGACTTTATCGTCCACTCTAGAGCCTCGCATAACAGGTGGACTGGGGAGGCTCAGCCCACGCATTGGCGTCGCCAGCCAAGGCAGAACTCAGTGACTGGGGGGAGGGGCAGTTGGAATAGTTGGAATGCTGGAAATCATAAAGCCTAATAATAAGGAATAATAATAATAATAACAATAATGCAATCTTGTACTCTGTAGTACAACAGATACATAGAATGCAGGGGGTATTTCTATAGAGACGCAACATTTTGTTTGTTTTGTTTTTTAATACGAAGTCACAGCAAAAATTCCTTCTCCGTCCATTTTTAGCGACACGTATATCACCAGTAGTGGTGTGTACAAATGAAGGGTTACATATGTATGCTAGTAAAATAAAGATGTAAATTGAGTGCCTACGTTCGTACAGTAAATACAGGGGGCTCTGTAGAGATGCAAGATTTTTCCAGTTGCACACAGTCACTTGCAAAATGCTTCGTCTTCAATTTTTTGTACGTTTGAGTCACCAGTGGTATGCATTGTATGAATATGAAGTATGCTGATAACACTTTTATGCTGCGATAACACCGAAGAGGGAAAAACCCAAAACAGTGCGGTCAAAATATGAGGAGAGAGTATGGTGTAGAGTGCAGAAATATGGCAGAGCAGACAGTAGGCCAGAGGCAACAAAAATACGATGTCTAGAAAAACGTAATTATCTTTTATGCAGCGAAATTATCTTTTATATCCCCGGAAACCAGGATTGCCGTATTTGTAAGCTGTCTGTTTCCGAGAAATTTACTTTTTTATGCTAAGATTTTTGCCCTGAAAATGGCAATCTTTCGCAGCTGCTCGCCTTTTCATGGGGCATAAACTCGTTTTAACCACACCGACCCAATAACCACACCGACCTTGGAGTTACCTGAAATGCAAAATGACCTGATATGTTACCCCACATGACCTATGGCACCTATTAGTGCAATATGAGAACCATATTGGTCCCAAATCAGCCATTTTCTCAGAATTTGAACTAAATTCGTTGGCATTCGTCGTTCAAATATAAAACTTTAAAACCGTATGACATCGAATGGGAAGGTGTTTGAGCAAGTCAGCGAACACAAAACATCTAACAATATAAATGAGGATGGGCGTAAATCTTGAACGGAATGCCAGATACTCAACTGGGGATAAATGTGACAAAGCAGCTATTTCGTCGAACAAACACGGAATGAGATAAACATCGAAAGCGACATGCTCAGCAGAAATATCGAAGCAGTATGAATATCAACCGGCTATCTGGCAAATGATAGGTGACGGAGTGATAAAATATCGGGGCAGGGATCAGTAACGCACCGGATAAATATCAAGGCAACACAGTGGGCACGGGCGCGTCCAGGAAGCTTTCCACGGCGTACACATTGTCTCCCAAGCGCGTTCGCAATTTAGAATAGCTAGAATTCTTTGGAATCAATGTTCCAGTGGTTTCAAGGCGTCGTTTTATGTTAGGTTATATTAAGTCAAATACGAAATATTATAAGGCCAAGTAAAGGTCATATTAGGACAAATTTTTCTTTTTCCGGGTCTAGTGAGAATACATTTTAGCAAAGTAACTGAAGAAACTGATTTTTGTATGCGTCCAGATAGGTTATCGAGTTTCCGCGCAACAGACTTCACGTACAACTGATACAGTAGTTTCGTTCAAAATTACAGTATGTTTTTGCAGTTTGACCTCTGGCGGTTTTGTGCCAATTAGCTGAGGGAGTACACTGGCGGCGTATACTTGACGCTCTGGATGACCGATGTCGAAATATTTGCCTTTGCAATTTTGCGTGACATTCCGTGGAAACGTGCAACATGGAACAAACTAACTTGTAGGGTCGTCCAGAGTTGTCAGATGGATACCACTAGCGTGCTCGTGGCACTCCGAGCTTGGAGTTATTGAATGTTGTGATTTTGCATGTACAAGATAATTTGCATGAACAAGATTTCTTTGTGCTCAGTGCCCGTTAAAAAATGTCTTTTTTTGTTAGAATATCCGTGTCAAATGGGCCAGGAAAGATGCATGGAATCCGTATGACACATTTTAACGGAGGTCAAATTTGACCCGGCCTGTGACTTTGACATTTTATGACCCTAGGTCAGTTGGCACTTAGAATATGAGATTAAGCGTCCACGAACATATTGCCACGCAAATGTCAGTCTCAGTTATTTCCTCGCAAACGTCAGTTTGCATTGTTATTTAACGTCTATGGAGGAAATGGGCATTTTTTGTGTTTGACCTGGTCTGTGAAGTATCCATTGACCAAAAAGTTAAAAAACATGTATATGTCACGGGACCACAAGGTACGACGTTGTCGGTTGCCGTTTGAATCGGCGAAATCAGACAGTTCTGAAGATAGACAAGGGGCGTTGAACGCCCCCCCCCCTGTCAATGGAAGGTGGCGAAGTACCCCAGTCAATGCCGGGTTAATCACATTCGACATGAAAGAATCGTGATCAGTTGACACAGTGTCTTATCCTAATCATTACTGATTTTTCGTGGAATTGTTCTAGTGCTGCATAGTTAAGTCTGTTGGTCATGACGCGTGTACTGTACAGTACAATACAGTACCTACCTACCTACATACATACATTCATACATGCATACACACATACACATATACATACATACATACACACATACATACATACATACATACATACATACATACATACATACATACATACATACATACATACATACATGCTACAGTCTTCCCTTTTCCTTGCAAATACCGTATGCTGGTTTCATGTCTTATCTTTCTCATTACTGACTTTTGGTGTCATTGTTCTAATGCTGCATGTATAAGCTTATTGGTCGTGACGTGTTGCGTAGATGTCTACCGTCTACATTCTGCCCTAGGAATGACTCCAGAAGGCCTTAAATTGTACCTGTGAATCATTCCAGTAGTCCTAACGTCCCAAGAAACAGCCAGTCTAGCACTGCAGCAACGAAGTCCACAAGTGCGATTGGTCTAGGCAGACCGGGATGCATCCCTCCGAGTTTTGCGGAAGTTAACTTCATGACTGAGGATTGCATGAAAAAGACGTGCCAAAACAACGCTCGATTAAGTTGGGCATAGTTATTGGGGCCGGTTTCGTGAAGACATTACATCATGTTAAATGATGTTATTGTGTGATACCCCTTCCCTCATGTCGCATGAGGTACTCATGTACATCATATCGCAGCACATTGTTATATAGTCCACGTTTGTCTTCCAAACTATTCATTGACGACATTCGCCAACGAACCTGACTACGCTTCTACAAATATTTTTGTACATCTGTGACACACCTTAAGGTCAATGAGGCTATCTGGGGCAAAAAGCAAGGGCACCTTTGAACTGGAGGGGGCAAAACATGATGTTGGTGTGGTTTAAACGAGATTATGCTTCGAGTTGACAATCAGGGAAATACGACTTTCCTAGGTAAAAGTGCATTGTTTAAAAAACGCCAGTGCTGCCAGAAGTTATATTTATCCGCGCCCAACTGGCGCCTTGCACGCCCGACTAGGTGTGGGGGTTGACCGCGCCCCCACAAACCGAGAAACGGTCTGGATCTCAAGGACTGTGATTCATATAGGCTAGAAATAGGTATCAACAAAAAGATTAAAGTCCACAGATGCCGATTCACGTCTAACTTCTCGGATTCCTTCAAGATATACACGGAAACGTTGAGTTAAACAAGGCAGTTTTCGTACTGCCTGCACCGCGGGCACCGGTACCGAACTCGAAATGGAATTAGCGGGAATGAATTTTAGCGTTTCTTTATTTTGGCCGCACACGTTTTGCCAAGTGATATTTCTTCATTTTAGTGGTCGTTGTGATGGTTTCCGGTGGTTAATCGTGAAACAGTTTCGTAGTTGGAGCATTCCACGACAAATGGACGAGGGGGTGGCATCCTTACGTCTCAGATGGGGACTAAAATTGGTCTGTAGGGTTTTCTTGTGACCTGAATCCACCTGTGAAAATTATAGTCCTATCAGGTCAACGATTCAGGAGTTATAGCCCCCGGCATTTCGGCGAGGCCACGCTACAAGAATTTGTTGGGTGACCGATAACTATGCGGAATACTATTCGAAGTTTGAATATTCAGGCATTTCTGAACTTGCAAAGGGGCAAGAAAACCGTTAATTGTCATGCGTTTTAAATATAATAGATAATAAGCTAGTTACATTATGACCTCAGGTCGCGTGACCTTCGGTAACCTCGATGTCCGCAAAAATGCGGAAATTTGTTTAGGCAGAATAGAAGAGCATATTTTGACTTTATGTATAGCAAATAAAAGAAGTGGCGTTTTTGTTACAAAACCTCATTTTGAGAGCGCATGTTTTACCATATTTGAAGGTTTTGAGATCCGCCCCAATTTCTCGAGAACCAAGAGAGGTACGGAGGTGGGAGTGACACCAATGGAAACCCCATCAAAGTTGATGAAGAGTGAATTTATGCTTACTGACCTTGCGTTCATTTTACGGGGTCAGATGGTCAAACAAGAATATGTTATAACGTCTGAAATCCGTGGGCAATTAAAGCAAATATGACGGTTGTATGAATTCATCATGAATACTGAGCACTCTAGAAAGGGTCAGACACTTTTTCATTCTCAGAAAGATATTTTCTACTTCTCAGCTCATGCCACGTCAGGTGCACAGTTGTTGGAACACAGTACTAATTGGTGTCGAAACTGGGACTAAAAAAAATTTACTTCAATGATAGGTTTTGGAGTCATCTTTGCGAATGTCTGGATACAAATGGAAACGCCCGGAAAAAGATCAGTGTAAGTCATCTTAGGTCATATCAGGTCAACTAAGGTCGAATATGACAGCGTTATTTGGGAATGTCAAACAAACGCCAGTTGCTTGCTATAATCGTGCTGTTTTTTTTTTTTTTTTTAGTGACATGGAAGTCAGAGGCAGGTCAAGGCAGGTCAGATCAAGGACGAGAACAGGCAAAATGTGTCTGTCTCGTTCGGAAAATCACGGTGCCACGGTGTTCGATTCCGAACGAGACAGACACAGTATGCCTGCTATCGTCCTTGATCTGACCTGACCTGACCCGCCCTTGACGACTTCCATGCCATTCAAAAATACAGCATGATAACAGAGATCAAATGTGTGTTTGACATTCGCAGCGTTACCCTATCTCGAGATACGAATGCTGTTATACCTAATCTTAGTTGACCAGATATGGCCTTAGATGACCTATATCAGTGTTTTTTGTGATAGTTTTTTTCATGCATGATCAAACATTTGGAATGGTGATTCCAAAATGTATGCTTGAAGCATCTTTACTTGAGTGCCAGTTTCGACACAAAGCAGTGCTGTGTTTCAATGGTGCTGGGCTGGCCCAGCATGACCTGAGGAGTACAAAATATCCTTCTGACAAAGGAAAAATCGTTTCTGGCCCTTTTTGAACTGCTCGGTGTTCAAGATGAATGTATAGGACGTATAGGATTAATGTATAATTGCTTTAATTGCCCACAAATTTCGGACGTCGTGACATGACCTTTTTTGACCTTCTCTTATTTCTTGAGCATCTGTATTGGTGGTATTGGTATCACTCTCATCTCCGGAGCTCTCTTACTTCTTGAAGCCATGAAGCGGGATCTCGAAAACCTTCAAATATGGTAAAATTTGCGCTCTCAAAATAAACATTTATAGCGAAAACGCTGTTTCTTTTATTTGCCACATATCAAGCCGGTATTTAGGCCTTCCATTCTGGTTAAACAAAATTTGACATTTCTACCGGCATCGACGTTACAGGCACGTGGCCTGAGGACACGTCGTAACTTTTTCATTATTTATTATATCCAAAAAGTCTGGCCATTGACGGCTTTCTTGGACATTTGCGAGTTCGAAAATATCCGAATAGCTAGAGTTTGAATACCATTTCACATAGTTATCGGCGACCGAACAAATCCTGGCAGACCTGACCTTGCCGAAATGCCGTAGGCTGTAACTCCTGAACCATTAACCTGATCGAACTAAAATTTGCACAAGTAGATTCAGGGCACACGGAAACCCTATACACCAATGCCAGTCAAAATCTGAGACATGATGGTGAACAATCATCCGTTTCCCGCGTCGATTTGTCGTTGAATGCCCCAGTTTATCATCTACACAATTGGCTGAGATTTATTGGTGAATGCCATTGTCTTCACAGCACATGGGATTCTTAAACGTTTTGAGCTTTCCCGTATTATTTGCGACTGTGAGAACTAGTTCTGCCGTTTTCTAAGCGTTTTAAGCCATTCATGGCCAGTTTTGACGGCGGTGCATTTTAACTCAAGACAGTTGTTCGTGACCTATGGTGGGAGGTCACTGATGCTCGTACTTCGCCCATTGACGGTAAATGTGTGTCTGCATCACCCCACACTCAAGTTATCATAAAACAAACTTTGTAAATTTTCGAAAAAACAATATGTCTTGAAAATAGGCTTAGCCTCATGTCAGTGACCCGGAAATTTCCAAAAAATCCGAAATCGCAGATTTGTTGCATTTATCAAGATCTCCAATCCCTGAGAGTTTTATTGCGACTTCATGTTTTCCGAAAAAGTTGCAAGGCACTAAACGTTTTTGAACATCGGTCCACGCGACCTGACCTAGGCAAGACTGTGACCTGACCTGGGTTTAAAAGTGTGCAAGTAGGCGTAAACATGATTAAGCGAAAGGTACGCAAAATTTTATGGCGCTGCTTTCGTTCGTTCTCTCACAATCCTGAAAAAACTCCAGATGGGGGGGTCAACCGCACCTCCGGTTGGGGAGATTTAACCCTGTTCCCGGCAGGGGGGGCTGAATCCGCCCCCCTCGGGTTTCTTGCTTGCCAATTCCATGCTTTTTAACGCAACTTCACGAAACTTCGTAACTTTTCCTACCTATTGTTTCTACGCGCCGTGACAAAATTTCAAAATTCTGTTTTGCTCAGGAGCGGAGCCAGGCAACGTTTTTGGGAGGTACCTCAGGCCATTTTGGCCATGTTGAGGGTAAAAGGAAAATGACCTCCAAAACTAGCGTTTTTAAGATAGAACTTAAAACTTTATATGGATGTATAGCTCAATAGTTGGGCAACGTGCAGATACAAATTTGTTCATCTGAGGTCACTTTAGAAAGTCAGATCAAGGTCAGAAGTCAAAATTTGGTTGTGTAGTAATAATTTCGGCGCTGTTTTTTTGAAATGCTAAACCCGGAATATATATGACGCAAAATGGTGCCCTCTACATGTGTATCAAGCTTCAGCTTGATATCAGGTCGGGTCAAGGAGCTTTGACCTAAAATGCCAGTGCGCGTACCCTATATCACAATAGTCGTAAAATTGAATTTTTGAAATAGAGTAAAGTCAAATGATTGAAAACGTTTACAGATAATATCAAATGCACATGAGATCATTCCAAGTGACTCCAAGGTCAGTGGAGATTATTTAAGGTCAGGGGTCAAGAGTTGATCTGAAGAACGTTTGGCCATGACAGTTCTCCTTGTTCATGTCCCTGGCACCGCCTGTGCTAACATTATATAAACATTGTGATGCGACTTGTCCTTCTTTAGCATAACATGACTAGCAGAAGTCAAAAAAGTGTTTTTGCCTCTTTTGTTCATTCAGTTGTTAGAAAACTAATCCTCCTATTTTTGAAACCCTGTGAACGCCCATGAATTTTCTCAAAATTTGAGATTTGTGTACCCATAGTAAAAGCCCTATCCATCATCTCTTGATTCATACTAGTTTCATTGAAGTCGGTCGATAAACAACGTAGTTATAAGAAGTCCAAAAGTACCCCTGATTTTGACATTTTCGCCCCCCTGTATCCATACATTTCAAAATTTTGAAAATTTCTTTTTATAAAAATTGAGTTCACGTCATGGCAAATCGACTGCCGTTTGTTGCGATGAAATCGGACGAGTAGTTCTCGAGATCTCAGGGGGGGCCGAATCCGTCCCCCCCCCTGCCGGGAATCGACCATATTGTCTAGCCCTCCGGGAATAGGGTTAAGATATGCAGTCTTTATGATTTCATTTTTACACCATCGTATGTGCTCCTGGAATACGGCTGGAGGCCTGCCTCCCCCCCCCCCGCAAAAAAATTATTAGACGAGGCCCTGGTTCGTTCCGTGGAAACTCGTGGAGTCTTTCATGTGGATGGGGGTGCGTTTACCCTAAGCTGCCCCCCCCCCCTTAAGAAAATCCAGGGCGCGCCGCTCGATTCAGTGTTTAAATTTTGGCAACACAAGAAGCCGTTTTGACACAGTGCCAGATTCTTATCGCTCACGGTCATCAACGAGAGCTGTTGGGCAGGTTTCAACTCACCCTAATAACTCGTCACCTGCAACAGTGGCGTCACGGACGAAGGCCGTGAAACTATGGAACCTGTAGGCTTGCTTTGTTCACCAAGGATGGGATATTCTGCCACCTTTCATTGACTGCGGGAAAGGTTATGAGGCCCAGTGTTGCGCCGTATGCACAACGCCGCGCCGAAGGCGCAGTATAGGACACTAGAGGCCGCAGGCCGATAAAAGGAGGCGACCGGACTTGGTTCTGTTCGAGAGAGGTTAGATCGCTCGAAGCGCGGTATTAGGTTATATCTCAGTAGGGACCAGGTTCGTAAGAGAAAAGGTCCATGAGGAAAAAGGTGCTTAATCAGAGGTCCATAAATTTAATATTGGTATCGGAAAAGGTTGCCATCGGAATAGGAACAGACCTGAAATAATAACCCAGCCAAACCTAGCCTGACCTAACCTAACCTCTTTTTTGGACCGAGCCAAGACTTATCGCGCCCTTTATCGGCCTGCGACCTCTAGTACCCTTTACCGCGCCTTCGGCTCAAACCTGGAACCAACCTTTTCCGATACGAATCTTGTCCGATACCAACGTTTCCCAATACGAACTTTATGTTTACAAACCTTTGGCTACGAACCTTGTCCCATACGCACCCTTGACTTACAACCTTGATCCGTTTACCCTTCCTGGGTCGCTCGAGATAACGTATGGTCGCTCTGTTCCTTTCTTTACCCATCAATGGTGTGTGCCCAATGCACTAGCGAGCGGACCGTTTCCTGTTTTCACCAGTCGCTGTCCGAGGCGCCATTGTCGCGGGTGACGGGTGCTTTGGGTGTGCTGAGGAAGTCCGACCGTTACGCGTCAGTGCAGGAGCATTTTCAAAGTTGGCTAGCAAAAACTGGTACTGCTTGACTACTGCTTTAAGGATACGTCTTTCCATGGAACACCCTCTATGCATATTGTTAACATGATCCAACGATGGCGTAGTAGTCGCCATACCTGCCATATGGAATGCTTCGTCCACCAAGCCCAGTTTCGTGGCAGACCTTGTGATCCATGCACCTGTCAGGACTCAATGCGCATGACACCAAAATACCACAACACAAATTCCTTCATCTTGAGACATAAGTCACTGTCGCTGCTGCTGCAGTCGCTGCACGCACAAAATCCGGCGCCAGTTTCATGACAGACCTTGTCATCCATTCACCTGTCAAGATCAGTCTCCACGGCACCGAAGTACCAGTGCTCAAATTTTTTTTCACCAGAAGACAAAAATCACCGTCACTGCACTGCTGCTTCAGTCGCCATGCGCACAAAATCCAGCGCCCGCGTCGCTCACTCGGAGCTACCGCCCACACCACATATGCAAGATGGCTGCCAGTTAGCAAACACTTTGATACGCGTGTATGGTCTTGAATGTTCTCAACTTTTTGCTCAGCGGAACAGCTTTTTGAAAGAGATTAAACACTACCGGTGTAAGATGAGTTGACGGTGGTGTGACACGAGATGACTCGTTGAAAGACATGCTCGAGTGAGCCTGTGTTTTATGCCGTTTGGAGATAATGCATTCATATGAACCAGTCTGGCAGGAAGGAGCCAAGCCTGAAGACGTTCATCTAAGACACATAATTCTGCATTAGGTTCGGTTGGCCCATTCACGCTCTTTGGAGCTTAAAATGTATGTAAAGACGATTCCAGCAAACCGTTTTTGCTCAAGCAACCCGCATTAGCGGTGTTGCGTAACCCAGAAATACGCATGTTTAGGTCAGAAAACCCAAACCGGGGGAAAATTATTTATTGGTTCACATGCAGAAATATGCCAAAAATTTCCCCGTCCCCCAACGCTTTTCATCATATATATATATATATATATATATATATATATATATATATATATATATATGACCGTTTCTGTTCCTATTTTCTTCATAAGTGCTCTCCCAATGGTTGCTAGGTGATGACATGGGTTCCGACGACTACATCCGGTCGAGAAATTCCAGGTAACAGCTAATGTGGCGAAAGTTTGGAGTGCTGCCAAGGATGCGACACAGCCTTGTGGTAGTCAGCACGACCCAGTATTGGTCAGCTGCCGCATGGGACCCTTGGATTTGCATGTATTCCCGACGCCCTTCCACCGGACATGTTGGGTTCAAACGAGACCAGTAGGCATGTTACAGAAGAACGTTGTTTGTCTAGTTCCTGATACCGGCTTGGACGTTTGATTCGTTTTGTTAATGGCCGGTGAAAGATAGGGATTTAGTTTTTTAGCATTCAAAAATGTAGTTTAACTTCGGAGATCTCAGGAGTGCCCAAATAAGCCCTCTCCAGTAGGATTCATAATTAAAAAAGGACCGGTAAGAGTGCTTCGGGCTCCCTCCCTCCCCCCCGCAAACCCGAAAAGAAAAACAAAAACAAAAGAAAAAAATCCAAAAAGTTGTCAGGCGTCAACTGCCTGCCCACCGTCTTGCCTGCTTACCTGATTCATATTCGGCCTTAACCCTATTCCCGGCAGGGGGGCTGAACCCGCCCCCCCTTGGGTTTTTTGCTTGCCAATTCAAGGTTTTTCAACGCAGCTTCACGAAACTTGTTGACTTTTCCTACCTATTCCTTGTACGCGCTGTGGCAAAATTTCAAAATTCTATTTTGCTCAGAAGCGGAGCCAGGCAACGTTTTTGGAAGGTCATTTTTGGCTATGTTGAGGGTAACAGGGAAATGTCTGCCAAAAACAGAGTTTTTAAGATAGAACCTAAAATTTGGGTGGATGTGTAGCTACATAGTTGGGCAATGTGCAGATGTAATTTGGTTCATCCGAGGTCACCTTACAGGGTCAGGTCAAGGTCAAAAGTCAAACTTTGTTTTTTTGCAATAATTTCGGCGCCGTTTTTTCAAAGGCCAAACCCGGAATATATATGACGTAGAACTGTGCCCTTTACTTATGTATCAAGTTTCAACTTGATATCAGATCGGGTCACGGAGCTATGGCCTAAAATATCAGTGCGCCTACCCTATATCGCAATAGCCATAAAATGAAATTTTTGGAATAGAGTGAATTCGAATGATTGAAAACGTTTACAGATAACATTAAATGCACACGAGATCATTCCAAGTGACCCCAAGGTCACTGAAGGTCATTTAAGGTGAAAGGTCAGAAGTTGATCTGAAGAACGTGTGACCATGACAGTTCCCCCTTTTTCATGTCCCTGGCACCGCCTATGCTAACATTATACAAACATTGTGATGCGATTTGTACTTCTTTAGCATAACATGACTAGCAAAAGTCAAAAAAGTGTTTTGCCTCTTCTGTTCATTCATTTGTTAGAAAACTAATCGTCCTATTTTTGAAACCCTGTGAACGCCCATGAATTTTCTAAAAATTTGAGATTTGTGTACCCATGGTTAAAGCCCTATCCATCATCTCTCGATTCATACCAGTTTCATTGAAATCGGTCGATAAACAACGGAGTTATAAGAAGTCCAAAAGTACCCCTGATTTTGACATTTTTGCCCCCCTCTATCCACACATTTCAAAATTTTGAAAATTTCTTTTTATAAAAATGTAGTCCACGTCATGGCCAATCGATTGCCGTTTGTTGCGATGAAATCGGATGTGCAGTTCTCGAGATCTCAGGGAAGGCCGAATCCGTCCCCCCCCCCCCTGCCGGGAATCGACCATACCGTTTAGCCCTCCGAGAATAGGGTCAAACAACGCAGATATTCTGCTCTCTCCTGGGAGCTCATGGTTCAGGCGTGGTACGCCGCCAAAGGTATTGGCGACCCATTCAAAATCAAGGCCACCAGTAGCGCCGGTTCACAGTCGGTCCTGGGTGATAGACTGTGCCGCGCTTCTGCTGTGTGCTTGGACAGCCTACCAGTGCAGGTGCAGTGGCCAGGCTAATGCCGCTGTGGTATGGCATCGGGACTGGGACCTTTTCATTGGGAGCTAGTTCAGTGTTTTTACTGCTGAGTTGACTTAGGAATCGCATCACTGCATCGGGGCACGAAAAGGCACTAAAAGCTGTCCTGCTGCTGGCCTTTGAGCGCCAAAACGTAGAAAGGAAGCACAAACGCAGCTAATCTGTTGCCAAAACATCTTCGGAATAGTTATCTGTGCTGGAGCGATATGGCGGAGGACCTTGCTCCGTTCTTAAGATGCATACTCACCAGTTAGGTACCCAAAGTCTCGGAAAATTTTCCGTAGTTGAGAATCACCTTAATGTTATCTGGTCTTTCTCTGTTGTTACTCCGCTAAGATATATTTATCTTTGATATACTTACAGTACTCGCCACTGTTATCCAAAGTCAGTTTCTTACTATTCATTTTGGTGTGGCTTCTTGGGGACTGCATTTGTCGATTTAACGAAGAGAAAATATTACGATTTTTATGCTTTACAAGCCTAAAACAGAATGTTGGTGTCCTGGAGACATTCATTAATGGGCAGTTTCCTGATACATATGTATGTATATATACGTTTATATATATATATATATATATATATATATATATATATATATATATGCAGACCTTAGCAACTGGGAGAATGTCCTCTTTTGGCGTAGAAAAGAGGACATTCTCGACAAAAGAGAAAAGGCTCCTCTCCAGTTCTTTTAGAAATATTTTGATGCGGTCCTTCCGGATCCTTCCAGCAAGTCATGATAATCAAACCACGTACCAGAACGTCTTCCCAGAGTATCGCAGAGCGTCTGGACACTTGACATTGGACAAACACGCGGAGAGCGGGACGCCATTTTCCAGCCTTCAGACGAGCGTCGCCGTCGGAGCCGGCCTGTAGCGTCAGTCGGACGGACCGGGAACGTCGCTTTCTCTGCCGTTGGTTCAGAATTGGCGTGGAATAGTTAAACTGTCCAGCCGTGAGATGGATATTGGCTTGTCGGATCATTGTCTAAACCGACTGCGATATTCGCAGTACAGAGTGGTGTCGACGACGTTTGCATTTGACGAAAGATACGAAGAAATTGGATTCAGTACAGCACGGAACAAGCGTCACATTCGGCACTTGGTACTGACGATGAATTTCATGCAACACTTGAATGAAGAAAGCATTGACTGCCATGCATCTTTGGTCGGAAATGTTGGTCCAGAAATGGTGGTCATCACACCTGAAGAGCATTTAATAATGGTCTATTATCATGCACACTTCCGTAGAACAGGGTAAGACCTTCGTCTCATTCGACATATCTCTCTTCATGTTTAAATTATTAGCAAGAGTAGAGGAAAATATCGTAGCTTGAAATGTTTCATTGTTCAGTTCAGATATTTTAATGAAGGATACAATGCAACCATGTCGTCCTCCCCGTCCCCCCCCCAAGCTATTTTAAGATAGTGGGGAATCTCATTATTTCACTTCGAGTTCCATTAGCAGTGTGGTTTTCGTAAACATTCCTGTCTAGAGCAGACTTTTGTGGTTCGATTCCAAAACAGGATAGTAAGCGAAAAAAATGCCTCTGCATCGTCTCGGTATCGGTTTGAGTGATGCTGGTCTGCTGAAAGTGTGGCATCATTGATCCGCAGCGGAAAAATACATCGCGTAGAGCTACTTTGGTCAGTAAATTGGGTTTCTTGACTGAAGTTATTTCAGGAATTCCAGTTTTCTTGCGTGGAAAGGCCGTTGTTTTCAGCGTCCTTCCCACGGCTGCCGGCCTGCATCTAGGTAAACAAAGTATGAATCAGACAGCTTTGACTTCGTAGAAAGGAAAGTGAAACGCGAAATATGTTAAATATAGCTTGATGTTGCTGCTAAGCTAGGAATTAGTATTCTTGAACATTTCAGTCACAAAACAGTCAGTTACGCGCAGACATGCACAAAGAGACAATACTAGGTGGTGAAATCGGATAAGCCGAACAAATAGTACATATAAGTCTCACACGCCGACATTTTGTGTCGCTTTTTTGAGGATTGTGATGACAGTGAAATGTGATTTTCTTGTGTTGATTTTTTGTCGTTTTCTTATGTATATATTTGGTTTGCATGCCATTGCTTATAAAGGTGAAGCGATTGCATAAACATCATTATTTAGTTCACGAGAATCTGTGTTGGTATTCTCCATTTTCCACCCTGCATCAACCACGTAAATCAAGAACGATGTTACAACGCCAAGGGAATGTTTGTTTTAGCATGCATCCGACACCGCGCTGCGCTTTTCCAACATTTTCGAACCAGTATCTGATGTATTCATTGACTGGTACATTACCGTCTAGCCTGGATACGCCATTGCACGGCACATGGAACCCTTGGGGGCCGGCATTACTCTCGCAGGGCCCCTAAACTGGATTCTCGTAATCCTGCTTCGTTGAAAATGCACCTCGTTCATTTGGAACAAAGTCGGCTGGGCAAAAATGGCGTGGGAATCCTTCACTGCGTCCGAAATAATTTTGTTTTGTCTTTCGTACGGCTTCCGTACGTGGGGAACTTTGCCAGTGTGGAGCTTATGTCCTGGGTTTTTATCGCTGGGAGGCAATGTGCAGTTGGATGCTGATTATTTAAAAAGCAACATCGTAAAAGTATCTCTAGGATCGCGTTTGTTAAAGCAGCAATAAAACGGACGGTATGAGAAAGATGCGACATGTATAATTGTTTCTACTGAAAGAAAACAAAAACCGACCTTTTTGGCCTGACACGTAATCGCGCTTCTCTTTTCAGAATCATACACGAGAGCGGGTTCACGGCCGAAGATTTCAAACAGTACCGTCCCGTAGTGTACAGCAACACGATACAGTCACTGGTGGCCATCCTCCGGGCCATGCCCAACCTAGGCATCCAGTTCGCCAACAACGAGCGGGAGGTGAGCCCTCGTCTGTCTTATCTCGATGACCTCCGCACGTCCTCAGGGTCTCTGCACTGTTATTACATCAACCGCAGGGACCTTTGGCCACCTCCGGGCTGGCTGAGGCGTCATCCACGAATGTAAGCAATCCCAGTGGTTAATTCAGTATAAATGCTTCGACAGCTGCAAATTTTGGGTTTTGAGCATCCCCGGTCAACCTGTTGACTTCCGGGGTGATTTGTGTGCACTTTTCTGTCGGGTGTTGAACACTGGTGCGTCACTATGATTATGTGAAGGAAATATACCGGAGGTATTAAAAGCGCGTCTCTACATTTCCTTTCCTCTCACTTTTAACATGACATGACGGCAAAGTGTACCGTCCCATCACCCAGGCGCTCTCTGCTCACCCTTTCGCTCAGCTGGAACCAAAAAAGATTTCGCTCTGCGTTTTCCGGAGAGGAAATCCCGGGCCAGATGCGGCCTGACAGGAGTCGGCGCGTGACGGCCCAATATGGCCAGCTGTCGCAGGTCCCGGCCGGCCACAGCCGGACCCTCATCAGGTGCGCGCCGGGCCGCAATAACAGCGCGCCACGCGCGGCCGACGTGGCGGAGGTGGCGCGCGCGCGGCGGGGGTGGCGCGCCGCCGATGGCCCAATTTCGTGCGGCACATCGCTGCCCCAGTGGCCGCCGCTCGGTCTTATACTGGCCGCGGTGCGGGAGGCAGCACGGCCGGATCGCATCGATCTGCTTTGTCGCGGTAATCTCATGTCGCTACCGCGCCAATATGGCGGGCCAGTGTCGACGTCGACGAAACAGTCGCTGTCGATCGATGGTGGGCGTGGCCGCGCGGCCGGCGACGACGCGACGGCCACGGCGGCGACCCGTGGGGCGGGCCATGACCGGTCAACAGGGCCGGGCGCGGCGAGGACGGAGAGGAGGGCGCCAAGGACGAAGACAGGGACATCTGAGACGCCAGGGACAAAGACGGGGACGCCAGAGACGGAGACGGGGCATCAGGGTCAGCGGGGGTGAAGACGGGGGACGCTAGGGACAGAGACGGGAACGACAGAGACGAAGGCGGGGTGACCGTCAGGGGCAGCAGGATAGCAGGGAGCGCACGTCAGGGGCGATAATGGCGAAGACGGGGACGCCAAGAACAGCGGAAAAAAACAGACGGAAAGCGCAAGCGACGGTAAGGACGGGGACGGAAGCCGCCAGGGACGGAGATGAGGGACCCAAGGGGCGGCAGGAACAGGGACAGGCCTTGACTGGGAAACGTGTCTGTGACGCGGCGGTCGGCGCCAAGAGAGGAGGCTGAGTCCGGCGGAGGCGGAGACAGAAGGCGGCAGATGGAGATGAAAGCAGGAAATGGAAGTGGGATGGAGTAGGACAGGAGATTAGACGTTGACGGTGATGGAGACTGCGCTCGCGAAAGAGATGCTGGGCAGGGGGAGCGAAAGAGGCGCCGGGCAATGGGAGCGAAAGAGACGCCGGGCAGTGGTAGCGAGACGCCGGGCAGTGGTAGCGAGCCGCCGGGCAGTGGTAGCGAGACGCCGGGCAGTGGTAGCGAAAGAGACGCCGGGCAGTGGGAGCAAAACTGAGAGGTGGTGCGCTATTGTGCACGAGGCGTTGGCGGACGGAGATAACGGTCACGAGGCGCTGGCGGACGGAGATAGCGGTCACGAGGCGCTGGAATCCTCCTCACAGTAGTTGGGTCGTCATGGGCGCTTGGCGGACGATGTTGACCGCCGTGGCGACACGTCGCGACTACTAGTAATTTACTTCGGGCCGCAGCCGTAAATGACATACCTGTGCTCCGGCAGTGAGGACAATATTGATGAGCCGATTGCACGCAGTCTGCAAAGTTCCACTGCGCAAAACAAGCCGGTGGCGATAACATGAGGCGATCCGAACAACAACATTAAAAAAGTGGCAGACCGATGGATAGTGGATGACTGAATACCGGAACTGTTCATATTTCCTTGCCCCTTTCCCCGATTAAATCGCCTTTATCGCCTGCGCAATTTGTTGAGACCCGTCCAGCCTTCGGCAAGTGAACGAAGCATTGTCTAGCATGAAAGTGGTTTCTGAAAGGCGATTTTCCCGGTACCGTGGAGCCCATGACTGACTGCTCCCCGCCCGCGTCAAGTAACTGGCGTCCGGCAAATGAGGCCAGGCCGCGCCCATTAAGGTCAGCCCGACTGCGCCACTGTTGTGGGCTTTGTTCATCAGTAGCTGCCGCAGCTCGTCTGGTTGTGTGGCCGCCATCGCGTGACTCCGGTGATAGCGTTATCGATCGAAGGATCGGTGTGATGATGGATGAATGCGAAAATATCTGCGGAGAGAAAGGCTGAGGAAGGAGAGAGGGAAAGATGGAGAGATGGAGAGATGGAGAGGAGGAGGAAGGAAAACGCCTTCGTAATTTGATGGGTTCATTCAAACGCACATTCGACAGGGCTGAGAGCGGCGTGATTTGTGCTTCCAGTCTCTGGTAAGATATGCTGGACGGATCGAAACAGCCGAAATAATCACCGAAATGAAGACAAACAATTAAAAAGACGGCGGACGCTTTAGCATGAAAAAGCTGCTCTTATGCTGGAGCATTCCGCAGCCGTAGATTTCTAAAAAATGTGGCAAACAGAAATAAATAACACTAGCACGAGTCTAAAAAAATTACTCACACCACCCCAGATGAGATTCCCCCGACAAGCACTGCGGCGCCGCCTTCAGATGACGCATTTAGGATCTTTTCGTGGAAGAATAAATGTTGCTTTCTCTTGCAGAATAACATTTAAAAAATGCCTCTTTTGTTTCCACGTTTTCCATTTTTATCTGGGGATACATTGTCTTACCATCAGCATTTTGAACTTATTTCATTATTGTTCAATGGCCGATGTGTGTAAAAAAGTCATTATATCCTTATCAACATGCGACATTAAGGAGGATGCGTCCTTATAATTTTTAACGAAGTTAACGAATATTCGACTTGCAACATTTTTACCTCAATTATTTTTCCATTGCCGTTGTGGCAATGCTTTAAATGAACTGCATTATTATCGGCGCCACTTCCTTTCACCCGTTCAAATACGCTGAAAAGCTCAGACCGGAGGGGAGACGCGTGTCGTCCTCCACACCCCAACAGCTCAGAACGGAGGGGGACACATATTCTCAGGGAAGTTCGAACGGGGGGGCAGGAAACAGTCCCCCCCACCAACTTTGGGCAACATTTAACATTAACCCGATGGCGTTGCATGGGCGGAAACCAGATAAAAATCGCATTTGCTCCCCCATCTCCGCCGAGGTCCCACCGCTTCTGGTCGTCCGCCACGTCCCTACAGCTCAGAGTGGAGGGTAGACGTTTGGGTGGTTCGAAATGAACAAACTTGCTCAAATACAATGGGAACCGGTCTTTTTCTCATTACAGTTTGTAAGAGCTTTCCAAAATGGTGCGGTCCGACATATTTTGAGGAACTTTCACCTTGCCGCAAATCGACTGAAATTCCGCTAAAGTTTCAAGTTCCCGCAGGCGTTAAGTTTTCGCCCTTGCGCGCGCGCTTGCAACACCATACTTTGGTTGTTGCGCGCAAATGTTAGGTTTTGCCGCCAGGAGGTCGCCGCTGTAACTCGCGTCATCTGTACTAGAACTAGAGCCGTTAACGGAACAGGAGGGCGATGCTAACTCATTTCTCAGTTGTAGAATGCGCGGAACGGAGCCGTACATTATCATTGCAATTGCGGCAACTGGGACCGTACTACGGTGGGAAATGGATAAATGTTTTTACTTCTATCGGTGGACGACAGAATTTTACCCTGTTATTCGCTTATCGACAAATTTATCGATAAAGTGGGTTATATAACCGGCTGTACATCATATTTTAATGAGCAGGGATGGGAGGGTGGTAGAGCAAGGCACATGGAGGACTTATGAACTTGTAAAATGATTGCTTCAGCCGAATTCAGAAGACACCTTAAACGTACTGTAATGCTGTTTTAAGGAAAAGACGTATAACGTTACATGCTTTTTTTAAGTGGACTTTCAAGGAACACAGGCAGGGTCTGTCCAGACTTCGTCATCACAGAAGTGCCGTCAGTAGTCACAGAAATTATGTCGCTATCCACAGACAGTCTGAACTAAAACAGAAATCCTTCACGACTCCCACAGTTGTTTTGGTATCCATGCTACCCACGATTCTTGCCATACCAAACCCCATTGTTGGTTCGGTCGTGAACATGACGGTTTGTATTATCTTCTGTTCCTCTGACTAGCGTCTTCATCAGTGGACAAGGGAAGCCGCGTACCGGTCCTCAACTTCTCTTTTAACTCCTTGATAACGTCATCCTTCACTTAGGCAACATATTTCATATTATGTTTCTTGAAAGTTCACTTCAAATAGACCATGGAATCTCACATCCCTCTTCCATGAAATGCGTCTGACGTGTCTGCTGAATACTCCTGATTGAAAGGATGTAATTATTTTATGAGGTTATGAGTTTTCCACGTACCCCGCTGTATCCCCCGCCATTTCCACCAATTAATGTATGATTTTAAATCTATAACAAACCCCGCGTTATTGATGAATTTGCAAATAATTGATTGGCAGAGTAAAATTTCGTCGTTTACCAAAAGAAATAAAAACATTTATCGATTTCCAACCCTGTTGGGATACGATACCAACCCAATACGGCCCCTGTTGATGCAGCTACGGCGATAATGTACGGGCCCGTTCTGCATGGCCTACAGCTGAGAAGTGAGTTATCATCGTCCTCCTGCTCCGTTGGCGACTCTAGTGCTGATGGTGCGAGTCACAGCGGCGACCTGGCCAATCAGAGCATGGCGTTGCGAGCGCGCGCGAAAACGTGACGCCGGGGGTACTTTAAAATGTAGCATTTCAATCGAAAGGTGAAAGTTCCTTAAAGTATCTCGGACCGCACCATCTTGGAAAGTTCCTGCAAAGGGCACTGGGAAAACCCCGGTTCCCGTTTTGTTGGAGCAACTTCGTGCATTTGGGACCATCCTAAGAAGATACACGTTGCCCTCCACATCCTAACCGCTCAAACCGGAGGGAAGACACACGTCGTCCTCCACGTCCTTTCCGCCAAACAGTGACCATTATTGCTCCAGTAGTAGCACCATATCGACCGGTAGCGTCACTCCGTGGAGTTCAGCGCATCACACCATGTTCAACAGCCCGATGACGCCAATCGCTCCTGCGCTATCGCTCTGTCAATATTTGCCGCCGCCGTCACACGGCAGGACATGCCAAATGTGACGCAGCGGTCATATCGTGCGCACGATTTCCTATAGAAAACAACCGCAGCATGGGAAAGTGGCGAGGTACGCAGAAGCCAGGCCAGGTCCCTCACTCTTGGGCATGAGAACGTATTTAGGGTTTCAGCAGTCTTATTCAGATTGCAAGATTTTGGTAGGATTGCCGTTCTACCTGCTCTATTGGATGCAACAGCCATTTATAAGCTATGGACCTGAACACTTTCCAATGGCGCTAACGCTTTTTTCTGTTTTCTTACTATGCTTTTTGTTACGTCGCAAATAGAAGTGGTGAAACCAGACACCGGTGTCAAAATGAGACGCAAAACTAAGTTATTACTGTTACCTACCACTTACTCCGAAAGCTAACACCTGCTTTTTGCAAGTTTCACTGGGTAATTTTCAGACGCAATTTGCATGTGGTTGTCGTTAATCAAGGACGGGATAACGATGGAAAACCAACGCGAATGTCACTAAAACATATCGCATCGACATCAAAAAGCATGTCGCTACTGGAACCGTTGTAATCATGGAATTATAATGAAAAATGGAGGATGTGGTCCTATACGCCATTCAACTTGAAGCTTTCTTGCTAAATAGAGAAATGCTCATGGTAGCTTCGTTAAGCTCTGGAGCTGGCTATCATCAATCCCCTTCCCCGAAATTCCGATTTGTCCATGATCCAGCCATCTTTGGGAAAGGCGACCACGAGCTTTTGAAATGGGGCAAGAGTAGCACAGCGAATTGCATGTCTTTTTTTCTTTTTTAATGGTTATTTGATGCCTTTTTGGCGTAAATGGGGGAATATTTCCCTAGTAATGTCAATATTTTTTAACAGCTATGAATGCAGACCTGTCCACGAAGTCGGGAAAAAGTATCTGTTCGGATGAACGCTGGACATCATGGGGGAGCCAGCTTATTGGATCCGTCCCGGGGAGGGCCAAACATGGGTGACTACCGCCTTTGGTGGCGGCCCCCTCTCTCCCGGTCTGCTCCCTGTCCCCCGGGCCAGCCGTCCGCCGGCGCTGCCATTGTGCCGATAAACGACGCAGTTCGTCCGGCGCCGGTCCCGACGAGCGATGAGGCAGGCCGGCGGACGGCGGACGCGTAATGACGCGCCGGCCGTCGTTACCGCGAAACTGCAGCCACCTGCAGCCGGCGGTGTCGTCAGCCAGACCATCATCCCGCCGACGAGATCCGGTGCCCTTTCCGCAGGTCGGCTTAGCCGAAAACAGGTGCTGTGGGGAAATAAATCGGGAGAAGTGAGAATTTTTGGTTACGTAAAAGCTGCAGTTTGTCGCTTCGTTAGCTCTTTTAGTAGTTTGATCGGAACGGTGTTTATTTGTTTGGTAGCGAACAATATCATGGGCACGGATGATGTTAAAAGTTGCAATTCTTCGGACGCAAAATGCTAAATTAGGTGGTTAACTTTGTGTTTTATTACAGAATGCGGAAAGGAGAATTAACGTACCAAACAATGTTTCAAAAAATGTCGTTCCAACTTTGAAAACAAACGAAATACGTCCCGTTCGTCATGCGTTGCGCCAGGCGTCTTGCAGGGTACACAAGCTGAAAACTGTAGCTGAAGGAACATAAAAGCTGTGATAAGCGTTGGGCCCTTTTAAATATCTACTCTGTCTTCAGCGGATCGCTTGGCCGCCCACTGGCCCGGCCGAGAACCGGCACTGATCCGGCCTCAACTTGTCCGCCTGCCTGCCTGGTGTGGTCCGAATCACCTCCCCAGAGTGATGGGTTGGTCCAGCCCCCCTGACCGGATCAGGCCGGCTGACGTGCTCGATACGGCGGTCTCGGAGGACCTGGTCCGGTCCCCCTGACCGGACCACCAGGCCGGCTGACGTGCTCGATACGGCGGTCCCGGAGGACCTGATCCGGGCCTCCCCCTGACCGGACCACCTGGCCGGCTGACGGGCTCGGTACGGCGGTCCCGGAGCGCCTGGTCCAGCCTCCCTGACGGGACCACCAGACCGGCTGACGGGCTCGGTACGGCGGTCCCGGAGGACCTGGTCCGGGCCCCTCTGACCGGACCGCCAGACCGGCTGACGTGCTCGGTACGGCGGTCCCGGAGGACCTGGTCCAGCTTCCCCAGCCCGTCCAGCCGGCGTGAGCGGGCGGCACCAGTACTTGGCTCTGCTACCGGGCGCTGGGTTCCGCCTGGCTCCGCGGCCGTGCTAGGAGCCGCCGTCCGCTGCCGTTGGCCTGCCGCTGTTACGGCGTCAGTCGGCGACAGAGGTGGTGACTGGCGTCGCTTGGCTCCTCTCCCGTCGCGCCGCCGAACACAGTGGGTCTTGCAGGCAGCTCCGGGGGTAACCCGTCAGCACCGTTTTTAATACCCATTGTTTCAACTATATCGTGTTTGACTCGAGGCCAGAAATAGTCTTGTTTCGCGGACTGAATTTTCAAGGTAAATACCCTACAATCCAATCCAGCGCCATCTCTCACCGAGGGCATCTCCACAGGGCCGCCAGTTTCACTGAGGCACTCTAGTTTCATAATGTATATTAAAGAGCTTCTCTCTCGGTACTGTCCTGTTTCACATTGTTATTCAGTGACTTGAGGCTTTACGATGGTGGAGTGCGCGTGATAAAGTACACTAACGATACCGTAGTTTTGTTGCGTCTTAAAAAAGATGTCTTTTAGAAGATCATTTCCATTTTAGAGCAAGGTCTGTCTCTTCCGAATGTCTGTTTTATCACTGTGGTCTAAAAGTTAACTCCATGAGAACCAAGTTCCTCGCCTTTGGTTCTCATCAGAATTGTCGCGGCCTGGTTCCGACCTCCATTCGGTTCCACGATGTTGCAGGTCGTAATAGTCTTGTGGTGAGAAACATGGACACGTGCTCTTTAACAAGAATTTCACATGGAACCCTCAAATGTATGCAATCGTCAAAAAAATGCTACAGTACCCTCATTGCCCCGTCTGACCGATACTACTGTATTCCATCCAGCCTCTTGTCCTCTGTAGCCATTGTCTTGGTCGTCTCGACGATCCATTTTCGGGCCGTCTTTAATACTGACAGTCATAAGAAACTTTGCATCGTTTTCAAAAGTTTAAAGTTATCCGCATCATTTCCATTGTTTACCCAACAATGTGTCCGCATGGGCACTCGGTAAGATTTTTTTTTTTATATTGAAGGATGTCACGATGGTGTGATTAAATGATTTGATTAGTAAGTGAATGTTAGCGAAGGTATAATGATTCAAAATGCTCTCAGCATCCAGGTCTCCTTGAAACGTAATCGTCATATTGTTAAATGAATCACAAGGGATTTGTTCAAAAGAGCCATTTTTGCCATTGATGATAAGAAATATAAAATGTAAAAGTCAGTTTCATGGTGATTTGAACGTTTTCATTGGCCAAATCGGCAGTCCTCTACTAAATGGATACCTTTAGGACCGTGTTGTTTGTTCCAAATCATCCCGCCCTACGCACCGCAACTGCAGCCGCAGTCTGTTCGGATAGGTCCGCCACTGCACGCCGCGCAGATGAGAGAGTCAGCACGGCGTCCCCTGATGACGATTTGGCGGGAATGGCGCGGCCTGCTGATCGTCTTTGGCCGCGTTCGCGCGGTTTTCTTCTCTCATCATCGGCCGCGGCGCTGCGTCACGGCCCGGACCTGGACGGAGGCGGACGTGTGAAGGCGGATGTGGACCTGACGGCTCGGCGCCGCGTCGATGCCGACGCGTCAGCTGTCGGTGACGGCAGGTGACTGTCGCACGGCGAGTCGAAGCGTTCAGTTTGCGTTCTTAAATCGCAGTTAGTCACGAGGCCTTCGACGTGGCACTGCACCGAATGTGCTTAACGGGCGAGTTTGAGTGCCGGGCGACAGTTCACGTGATTTTTACGTGTCGATTGCCTTGGCGATCGTTTTGACAGAAACCTTACAACCGGCTTTGCAAGCTAGGACAGGAACAGCTTTTTATTGCAAGCAGCACAAGCACACGGGTAACAAATGCGTTGCGGCATAATTGGGCGCGTCACGCAGGCGTTGATATGTTATACAAAATTGTTCCAGGATCCACGCCCAGTCTTTATTGGCCATTGCTGGCGTGACGTAGCATATTCATGTCTCATGAAACGTTCCCAAACGAAATTGCCTTAGATTTCTAATGTTCGAGAGACAGTTTTCTTTGCTCTTATGCCTGTTTGCTTGTTTGTTGTTTTGTTAGCCATATTGTTACCAATTTTGGGAAACGCCTCCTTTCTTGTCTGCGGTTCACGAAGACATACATGGCAAATACATGAATAACTCCTAGTTGGAGAAAATCACATAATTACAGCCCTTTGATGATGATCTGAACGGGATTCAGCCTTGTGCAGCCCCCATGAATGATCGATTTTAATCCTTCCTGAAAGATATCGTAGAGTACAGTGTTGAACGGGGTCTGAGAAGTGAGTGTCACTCCGAGCAGAAAAAACTAACCTTACAGAGCATCGTTTTAGATGCAAGCTGTCGCCTGCAGTGGACGAAAATCGAGCCTCGGCTGTAAAAATACGTGTCCATTGTAAATACTTGTGCTTGTGTGGGTAACAGCGATATCCTGGAGCCTGCTGTTGCCAGTTTAGTTTACTTTGTTAGCAGTTTTAAAATCCAGATCGGATTTCGGTATTTTCCTGGATCAAATCATGTTCGGCCAGCTAATGTAAGTGTTACAAAGGAATAGGTAAGAGGGCGTAGTGAATGGCAATGCCGTAGTGAATTAATATATCAGATAGATTGTATTACAAATATCCGTAATATTACAGATAGGTTCAGTATATGCTACCGAGGGGAGAATTGTTCCATGTGATCTGCTTGTCAGTCGATATGTTACGGTGAAGATGAAGAGAAATCTTGAGCTACATCGTGAACCGAAACCTGGGCAAAATCACATTCGGTTAGGTTACCGAATTTTGGTTGTACTTACTACCAAGAACCTGAGAAATGCATCACATAGGGTTCTTAATATCAGCAGCTGCGCAGTATATTGTGGTAAGTGCACCTTTAACAGTAAACTTTTATTCGCAACCAAGCAGATTTTGCATCACGCTGACCTAATCCCACGAGTCCTCAGTCAGTCTTTTGGAATACTCGATCGCGAGACGACCTCGGCTACGCTATAGCCTGTAGCTCGGATACTGAAATCGCTGTTCGCCATATTTGTAATATGAAGCGGGGTTCCCATGTCCATGACCAAGATAGAAGAATGCTGTTTTCCGCGCCAAATGCTTCCCAGAAGATTTTTTTGTTTGGTTAGAAAATATCTCTGATATCTGCTGCTCTTAAACTCCGACGTCTCCCATTCGTCCATTCACCTAGCCTTGTAGAAGAACCGGATGATCACTTAAGTGGAAAAAGCTGACAGTGGCAAATCACAGGATTTGGAATCCAGAATTACTCAGAAACCCTTTCGTATCTGATGTGCAAAAATGGAACTTTTCTGTTCCGGAACATTAAAAATAATGGATGTTTTTATGTGCAGGGAAGATGTGCAATATTTCTAACAGTCGGATTTATAAGTGATCAAAACTATCAGTTCCCGGAGAACTTCAGACTTGTTAGTGATGAAAACTACCGGCTCCTGGAACACCCCGAGCCAGGAGAGCCGAAGTGCGTTACGTCCTCCGTAACGTCAAATCCGTCTCGTCCTGAGATGAGCGGTCCGCAGTAGAGCTTCAAGTGACGTTTAATCTTCTCTGCTCCTGAGCCTGGAGACCTACCTTCTTTTCCAGGAGTACGTCAGGCTACACTAGCTTTTTGTGTTTTGGTGTATTTGACGCTTGGAAACTTTGTTTTGTCGTTAGAACTCTTCACCATTGTTCTTCAGTCCATGTTTGATCTCTTGAACCAAGTTTGGCGTCACATTGTCTATTTTCTCTCTTATTTCCTATATTTGTATTGACTTGGTGGTGTTTGTATTAGTGGTGAAGGAAAGTATGTGTGAGATTTTAGGGGTACCGGTTATGTCATTTTTATTTGCGTCCACTTTGCACTTTCATGGTAATACGAGTGATGGAGATGAATGGCGTTGCGAATTTAATTACATCGTTTTGTGTGTGTATCGCAGCCGGATGCCAAGATGGTGATGGATGTGATCTCCCGGATGGAGGACACGGAACCTTTCAGTGATGAACTGCTCGCCTCCATGAGACGGCTGTGGGCGGACTCCGGCGTGCAGGAGTGCTTCGGCAGGTCCAATGAGTATCAGCTGAATGACTCGGCAAAATAGTAAGCAATGTACACATTCGCAAATAATTCCGTTTTTGAAAGAATGAATGTACACTTCCGCAACTAATTTTTGATTAGACCAAATCCGGTTGCGAACATTTCTTCACATTTTTAATTCGATCTAAGTTTCGTTTAAGAGGAAGTCTAAATCGCACACATTGCATCAAGTTAGGGATGATTTCAGTGGCTGCCTACTCATGGTTGGAATGTATCTACTTACATTTACTCTAACACAGTCATTGGCTGAAGGGATCATGCCTGTTAAAGCATGTTATCTGTGCCTACGCAGTGGACGTTTTACGCCAAGACGTTCTACGCACATCCGGAAACGCCCTTTTAGTTTTCCAAAATTGTCCGACAGGGAGAGGTGAAATGTGAGATTGTGGTCCGTATGATTACACCGTTTCATGACAACCTTTAAAACGCGAGTCCACTCGCTTTTGGTAAGCCTATAATGAGCATCACGAAGTGAAAAGACTATCCGGAGCTTACTCCCTGCATGCAGTGAAGCGCCATCAGGACTGGTGTTTTGAAACACCGAAGTCTGTCTTAGAATGGTACTGCGGAAATTATTCCACTGTAGAGATTTTGTTCCATCTACTGAACTATTGGAACGCTACATCTGCCAAATGGATATGTGATATTGCAAATGGTTCTTACGTAATGCAAGCTGGCGATGAGACAACATTTAGTTTCGGCGTGCTGGCATACCGGTTCTAGTTCTCTCAAAAATCTAAATCACCTCAGAAAATGTACAGAGACCAGTTGGGCCTGTTTCTTCCTGTTCAGCGCCAACCTTGCAACCCTTATCACGTACGATCTGCCATTGTCATACTTTTCCACTCGAATGAGAGGCACGAGAGCTCTTAGCTGCGGCTTGTGCGCATATGGCTTCCTAAAAATGACACTGCTCTTCGTTCTCAGTTTTCTGGACGACCTCGAGCGCCTGGGCGGCAAGGACTACCAGCCAACAGAGCAAGACATCCTCCGCACCAGGGTCAAAACTACTGGCATCGTCGAGGTCCATTTCTCTTTCAAAAACCTTAATTTCAAGTACGTTCAACGTTTGCTCAGAGGCATTGGTCGCTGACCACAGTGGTTATCGCGACCGTGGCATGACTGTACAGTGTCCGGTCATTGTTGTTCCCCGATTGTTCGTGTTTGACGGAGAGGGACGGAAACGTCTGAAGATCATTGGTGGGATCCGATCCGCTTTACTCGCTGCTTTCCAGCAAACTTCCGTTGGTCAGGTGTTTAAATCTCCATAAATTGGTGGTATCCAAGCCCTCGACCCCGAGTGATAACCAGCCTTTTCAAACAGAGCGGCGAAGATGTCTGAAAATGGGCTGATCTGAACCGAAGGCAGCGCCGCTTTCCAATTTTATTTACTTTTTTTATTGTTGGAAGAAGCGGAAGTAGATGTCAGATCCTTTTCGTGCGATTCGTGTTGCAATCAGCTGCATTTAGGTGCGCCGCTGGAGGGCTGTGAGGCGCAGCTGTACTAACGTTCAGTACATATATGTTGTTTTTGGGTTGATGGAACTCAGGACCGATTGACGGTCCTGTGCACATGCCATGGCCATTAGGATTTTGGTCCCAACGACCGGTCGGTGGAAAGCCAATAACAAAACTCATTGGCCGGTTACATTATTTTTCAGTAACTGTCCGTAGACTTTTATTCGGCAACAGAAAACGCGCTTATTAACGTAACTATTAACAGTGTATTATTATTATCGTATTATTACTTATTCATTTTATGCAGTTTTATAAAGTGAACGAACAAAACTTATCTGTAGGACCTCAAACGGACGAGCTATCGCCGTCACTCAGTTCCGAGACCCTGAACCTCGCAGCCTCAGCCTTAGTTCTAACAACACCACTCCGCATCCGTCCCGAGCAACGGTCAAGGTCACTCGGAGATCTCTTCCGCCCCCCCCCCCCGGCGTCCGGCACGGGCCGCGTGTCAGGTTCGATCCCGGGCTAGTGGTCGTTTTTCTCCGCTTAGCGGCCGTAAAACGACCATCATGACCGTGAGATTGATGACGGACCGACTACCGGACAGGCCGACGTCGGACGTCACCGTGCCCCTCCCCCCCCCCCGGAGCGGCGGCGCTGATGAGCCGAGGGGCTCCAGGCTGGAAGAGGGTGGCCTTGGTGCTTGCTGCGCATAACGGGCGCAGAGCCGAGGCGAGACGGCTGGCTACAATGGCTTGCCCACGACGGGGGATTTTGGGAGGGTTTTTGTGCTACCTTTCGGTGGATCTTGCGAGTAAAATCAATTGAAATGTTCGTTACGGGAAGAATGAAGATGTTGTTTTTTATTTATTTTATCTAATAACTTACGAAAAATTATGTATTCCGGAAGCATTCAAACCGCGGCTCGTAGGCGCATCTATGAAATATATTTTATGCCTGGTCTGAAACATTAGGACCAGGTAAACTTCTGCTCACTACCAGACCAGCTCATATTTTGTGGACGACTACACTGACAAGGGCACTGCTATTAAAGTCAAAATATGCGCATTTTCATCTCGCCAAAATAACTTAACCGTATTCCCGGAGGGCTGATACCCGGCAGGGGGGCGGATTCGGCCCCCCCCTGAAATCTCGAGAACTACTGTTCCGATTTCATCGCAACAAACGGTGTTCGATTTGCCATAACGTAAACTACATTTTTATGAAAAGAAATTCTCAAAATTTTGAACAGGGTGGATAAAGGGGGCAAAAAAGTCAAAATTGGGGATATTTTTGGACTTCCGATGACTCCGTTGTTTATGGACCGATCTTGATGGAACTGGCATGAGTCAAGAGGTCATGGATGGGACTTTTGCCACTGGTCCATACATTTCAAACTTTCAGAAAATCCATTGGCGTTCACAGGATTTCAAAAATAGGACTAGTTTTCCGACAACTGAATGAACAAAAAAGGACAAACGCATTTTTTGGCGTTTGCTAGTCATGTTATGCTAAAGAAGTACAAATCGCATCACAGTGTTTGTATACTGTTAGCATAGGCGGTGCCAGGGACTTGAAAAAGGGGGAACTGTCATGGTCACATGCTCTTCAGATCAACTTGTGACCTTAGACCTTAACCCTATTCCCGGCAGGGGGGGCGGAATCCGCCCCCCCTCGGGTTTTTTGCTTGCCAATTCCAGGCTTTTTAACGCAGCTTCACGAAACTTGGTGACTTTTCCTAGCTATTCCTTCTACGCGCCGTGACAAAATTTCGAAATTCTGTTTTGCTCAGGGGCGGAGTCAGGCAACGTTTTTGGGAGGCACCTCAGGTCATTTTTGGCCATGTTGAGGGTAAAAGGAAAATGTCTGCCAAAAACAGAGTTTTTAAGATAGAACTTAAAACTTTATATGAATGTATAGCTAAATAGTTGGGCAATGTGCATATGTAATTTTGTTTATCTGAGGTCACTTTACAAGGTCAGGTCAAGGTCAAAAGTCAAAATTTGTTTTTTTGCAATAATTTCGGCGCCATTTTTTCAAATGCCAAACCCGGAATAAATATGACGTAGAAAGGTGCCCTCTACTAGTGTACCAAGTTTCAGCTTGATATCAGGTCGGGTCACGGAGCTATGACCTAAAATGTCAGTGCGCGTACCCTATATCGCAAAAGCCAAAAAATGAATTTTTTGGAATAGAGTGAATTTAATCGATTAAAAATGTTTACAGATAATATTGAATGCACACGACATCATTCCAGGTGACCCCAAGGTCACTGGAGGTCATTTAAGGTGAAAGGTCAGAAGTTGATCTGAAGAACGTGTGACCATGACAGTTCCCCCTTTTTTATGTCCCTGGCACCGCCTATGCTAACATTATACAAACGCTGTAATGCGATTTGTACTTCATTAGCATAACATGACTAGCAGAAGCTAAAAAAGTGTTTTGGCCTCTTTTGTTCATTCCGTTATTAGAAAACCAATCCCTCTATTTTTGAAACCCTGTGGACGCCCATGAATTTTCTCAAAATGTCAAATTTGCATACCCATGGTAAAAGCCCTATCCATAATCTCTCGATTGATGCCAGTTTCATCGAAATCGGTCCATAAACAACGGAGTTATAAGAAGTCCAAAAGTATCCCCCATTTTGACATTTTTGCCCCCCTGTATCCACAAATTTCAAAATTTTGAAAATTTCTTTTCATAAAAATGTAGTTCACGTCACGGCAAATCGATTGCCATTTGTTGCGATGAAATCGGATAAGTAGTTCTCGATATCTCAGGGGGGCCGAATCCGCCCCCCCCCCTGCCGGGAATCGGCCATACCGTCTAGCCCTCCGGGAATAGGGTTAAATGGCCCCCAGTGACCTTGGAGCCACTTGGAATGATCTCGTGTGCATTTAATATTACAGTCAAATCTCGTTACTATGCCACCTCGCTACTATGCCACTCTCGCTATTATACCACTTTTGCTCGGGCCCGACAAAATTCAACACAAAATAAATTTACTATGCCACCCCTTAATCTCGCTACTATGTCACGATTGTGTGTGTTGTATTTTCGAATTCAATTTTTTTTTGAAATTCAGCTCATAATGTCAGCTCAGAAGCGCAAGCGAACCGACTTTACGCTGAAGGAGAAAACGGAGATCATCGATGCCGCGAAGAAGGACCCGAATCAGTCCAAGCTGGCCAGGGAGATGAGCAAGAAATCGGGCGTCGAAGTTAAGAGAACCACCGTGAAGGGCATTCTCAGCAAGAAGGATGCAATCGAGGCGGCCATCAAAGCTGGAGTTCCATCGAAGCGCATGAAGCTGACGCAGGCTCACGACCCGAAGCTCGATGAGGGGGTGCTCATGTGGCTGAAGCAAGCAGGAGGACAGAATCTGCCAGTCAGCGGCGATCTGATCAAGGAGAAGGCAATGAAACTGGCCGAGCTGATGCACATCCCGGACTTCATGGCGAGCGACGGTTGGTTGGACAATTTCAAGAAGCGCCACGGCATCACGTTCAAGACAGTGCAGGGCGAAGCTGGAGCGGTGGATTCGCAATCCCTTCTTGAGTGGCAACAACAAGTTCTCCGGCCCTTGTTCGGGCAGTTCTCCGCAGACGACGTCTTCAACCTGAACGAGACTGGACTCTTCTGGCAGCTGCTTCCGAACAAGACCATGGCTTTCAGGGGAAAGCGGTGCACTGGAGGAAAGAGAAGCAAGCAAAGGATCACTTTTCTGGTCGGGGCAAACATGAGCGGCAGCGAGAAGTTCCCTCTTCTGGCGATCGGCAATTCCAAGAGACCCCGTGCCTTCAAGAACAAGGAGATCCCGGTCAAGTACAAGGCGAACTCGAAGGCGTGGATGACGGCGGAGCTTTTCGAGGAGGTGTTGCGTGCGTGGGACGGACGACTCGGCCAGCAGGGACGCAGAGTGCTGCTCTGTCTCGATAACTTCTCTGGCCACCCTCCCGAGCTCCAGCTGGACAACATCCAGCTGGTCTTCTTCCCACCCAACACGACAGCCAATTCTCAACCAATGGATCAGAGAATCATAGAGAACCTCAAGCGCCACTACAAGAAGTTCCTGCTGTGCCGCCGGCTCGAGGCCATGGACGAGGGAAAGGAGTTCAGGTTCACATTGCTCGACGCTCTACACGTCGCCCGGCGTGCTTGGGAGCAGGTCAGCGAGTCGACGATCAGGAACTGTTTCGCGAAGGCCAAGTTCATCGAAGAGGAGATCCAAACTGAGCCAGAGGATGCTGAGCTGCTCGAGATCTGGGAAGCTCTGCCTGCCGAGGAAAAGATGCACGAGAACGAGGAGATCGAGCTGTCTGACTTTTTCGAAGCCGACGAGCGCCTCGCGACTGGCGGGTCTTTTACGCTGGAGGAGATTGCGGAGGAGATGCTGCGCAGCGAGGAGCCGGTGGAAAACGAAGACACGAGGTAACTGTTGAGGAGGAAATCGTTCCGTTCGAGGAAGCACAGCGCGCATGGAGCACCATCCGGAAGTTCATGCAGCAGAGAAGTGGGAAGCCCGGTGTGATGCAAGCGTGCGATCGGCTAGACAACGAGATGCACGAGATCCGCCGAAAGAAGATGCGCCAGCCGACGATTCTTGAGAGCTTTGGGTTAAGCTGATGGGTAACTTGAGAGAATAAAGCCGTTTTACAAACCCTCGTTACTATGCCACTCTCGCTACTATGCCACTTTCGCTCGGTCCCCACGGGTGGCATAGTAACGAGCTTTGACTGTATCTGTAAAAGTTTTCAATCATTTGAATTCACTATTTCGAAAACTTTATTTTACGACTATTGTGATATAGGGTACGCACACTGACATTTTAGGTCATAGCTCCATGACCCGACCTGATATCAAGCTGAAACGTGATCCACAAGAAGAGGGTGGCATTCTACGTCATATGCATTGCGAGTTTGGCATCTGAAAAAAATAGCGCCGGAATTATTACTATAAAACCAATTTTTGACTTTTCACCTCGGCCTGACCTTGTAAAGTGACCTCAGATGAACAAAATTGTATTTGCATGTTGCTCAGCTATTTAGCTATACATCCATATGAAAGTTTAAGTTCTGTCTTAAAAACGCTACTTTTGGCAATCATTTTCCTTTTACCCTCACCAGGGCCAAACATAATCTGAGGTGCCTCCCAAAAACGTTACCCGGCTCCTCCCCTGAGCAAAATAGAATTTTAAAAGTTTTCGCAGTGCATAGGAAAAATAGCTAGGAGAAGTCACCAAGTTTCGTGAAGCTGCGTCAAAAAGCCTGGAATTGGCAAGCAAAAAACCCCGAGGGGCGGGCGGATTCAGCCCCCTTCCTGCCGGGAATAGGGTTAAGGCGTGGTAACTCCGGAAAATACTTGGCACTTGACCGAGATATTTACTAACGACTTACAAAATTACTTAACGTTTACGATTCGCTCGGAGCGAGGCAGAGATTCCAAGCTGACAACAGAACGGTGCCGGCTCTGGCGTCGTGACGGCCATGACCTCTGGGGCGCCTGGCACTGGGCGGCGGCATCATGAGGACCGGGCGGGCCGGCGGCGCGCTGTCCTCCCCGCCGCTCCGGGACATCAGCACGCCGCCTCCCCCCTCCCCCCTCGCGGCTCCCCGGGCGCCATCATTGGTCCGCCTCTCAAGGCTTTGTCATCGATCGGGAGTGCGCTGGCGCGACTCCATCGTGCATCCGGTCGATCCCCCCTCCCCGTCTTACAGCCCTCGCCCCCGTCTTCTACAGGCGAGCGGTATGAAACGAGATAAGTCATGAGCCCAAGCTGCTGAGAGATCTTTGACAGAAGAATTAAGCTCGGCTGGGCGTTGAGTTCCGTTTTAGATAGTTTTCTTTACTTTGATTGCCTCTGTTTCTTTCATCGTGAGGCCCATCCGTAGGATGAGCCACGGCTTACCACTTATCCAGGGGCTTTTCAGACGTCTTAGAGCGGTGACGTGCTGTGCTATAAAGTGTACAGGCACGGCTGGCGCTGCTATTTTGTTTACACCTGGCAACGAGGTGCTTTAAGTATCAACTGATGGCACTCATAGTGATATTCTAGGGCATGCGGTTGTGTTGGGTTCGTCAGTTTAGTTGCGTCGCAAACACGGATGAGGAATGTCGTGACGATTATTGGTATCTCGGTCTTCCCAATGCCAATATGGCATTTCTCGCAGTTGATCCTACCACGTTGGGCCCTGTGATGACTGAGGTAGGTTGCGTGAGGGCCCTGAGATGTGCTTGTTTCATGAAATTCTCGATTTCTTTGGTTTCAGTCATTGCCTCATTGTAGTAAGGGCCTTTAGTAAGGGCCACAAAAAATGCACACAAAGGCACTGAGATGCCTGCAGAATGACAGTCTTTCCGTTCTTCAACCGATGGGTCCTCATAGACGACAGCCATTGGCTACGCCGAGGTATCGTGTTGTTCTGTTAGCCGCAACGCAACAGCCATGCCATACACAGATTTATTCGGCGATGCTTCGTGTTCCGGGCTGTTTGGATGGGATCCATGCCTCTTTAAAACTGCAGCTGTCCAAGCAAAGGCTGTGGTACCTACCTCAGTTTTGGAGCATTTAAATTTGCCGCCCAACCGAATGATAAACTTTTAGTTTGAGTTTGCCCTGCAGAGGTTTCGTGTCAGTGCACCTTTACTACGTCTCGTGAGCTTGCCGTCATGGCTCGCCGCCTAGGAAATCGGTTGCCTCTTGCTGCAAGTAGTTCCGTCCAAGGTTATGCGCCTCCGGCGCATGAACTAGGCTTTGAGCCAGTTGTACATGCTCCTTCACGCCAGCACTACGCACTTGTCCCTTACCGGTACTAGTTTCTTCTGACATTCGATCGCTCACACCACCTTTCTCCTGAGGGGACATGTGTTTCGCCGAGGACGCCTGCCCTCTCCCCCGGATCCGGAGCCGACGGCCATCGCTTAGCTTCAGCCGTGTCGTCTCATCAGGCCAGTCGGCCGGCGTGGGTCGCCGATCCCCTCACCGCCCATTGGGCGTCACACCTCATCTGCCGCGCCGCGCCGTATCTGTCTCTACAGCTCATTGAGCCGCGCCGGCCGTCAGGATGCCGCCGGCGCTGTGGCACGTGCATCGTTCAGACGGACCGGGAAAAGTCGGGGCTAGTCGCGGAACGTGGCGCTGTGATTATATCATTCAGGGGCAGCTGCGCGAAAGAGATGACGTTTTTGCATGCCCTCCATCTTGCCACCAAACCAGTCGGGTTGAAAGACGATATACGATGAAACTTCTTAGTTCTATATAAGATGAGGTTTCTTATTTGTTATTATTCTTATTTATAAGTATTCTTAGTTCTATATGTTCGTCTTGGTCCAGGATGCTGTGTACCATTCAGTAATCTTTCTAGCCCCACTGAATCATGTCAAAAATAGCCAATGACGGCGTCAGGACCAATGGAGGCCTCGGGGGATGGAGGTAAAGAAGCACGCGATGTCGGGCTGGGGCTAAATGCGAACCAGAGGGCAGATTTTCCGGTTCCAATAGCGCATTTCCAGCTGATCGTTGTTGTTCACTTCCAGCCTACGCTCCTCACTGAGAGTCATGCCTTTGATGCATTTTGTATGACGTCTGCTAACAGAACCGTGTGCCTTGTTTTCAGGCTGTTCGACGTCGGCGGACAGCGCTCAGAGCGGAAGAAGTGGATCCATTGTTTCGAGGATGTGACGGCCATCATTTTCTGTGTGGCCATGTCAGAGTACGACCAAGTATTGCACGAGGATGAAACCACGGTGAGAAGCTAACACTTCCTAATGTTTCCTTGGAATAAATAAAGTGTCGTCAAAACCAGTGAAGAAAATAACCGCATCGACCGGACGTTACCACGCTAGAAATTTTTACAATTCAACTGATCGAAGCATGCTGAAATTTTTTATGGACTCTGTGCCGGACTTGAAATCCTCTTTCCTTCATTTTCAGGTCCACAGACCCAGGAATTCTCCTCCTGGGGATGCTTTGCGAAATTCATTGTTCGTAGGAGTTATGAGAGTCATGTGAAATTCGGTTGCAAATGGAAAACCTGTCATCACGATCTCTTGCTGAAAGCTGAATTTGCTACAGAAGGGAGAAAGTAAATGCGCTGTATTGTTCTGGAATACCATACATGCTGCAGACACAAGAATAGATAAAAATGTTTGTATTAAGACTCACTACTGACAAGCTTTCTCTTGTAAGGAACTGTGATGCTGGCTACAGATGCGATATAGGCAATGAAAAAAGAGCCCTGGGTGTGTTAGTAGCGTTTTTGTTCTATCTGACAAATGCCTAGTTTCTCCTTTTGGCAGGTCATGCTAACGTCTCCTCCGGTTTGCTCTCGTTGAAACACGACAGCCGTTTTTCCGCGGGTTGGTCCGCTGATCTGTTAATCGACTTTGTTTACAGTCTTCAAGATAACATTCGTCCCCACAGCTCAGGATGAACGATGCATATCGAAGACGAATTATGAACGGTCTGCCGTTTTCTTACGTTACAGAATCGGATGCAAGAGAGTCTGAAACTGTTTGATTCCATTTGCAACAACAAGTGGTTCACGGACACCTCCATTATCCTGTTTCTGAATAAAAAGGACCTGTTCGAGGACAAGGTCAAGAAGTCCCCGCTGACCATTTGCTTTTCCGATTACCCGGGTGAGTGATGGCTGGTTGCCCTGTTCGGTGTCGTTCCTAATGTCACGGTTGGCTGCAGAGCGCTGTATGCCCGTTCCCCCCCCCCGCCCTCCGCCTCCTACGACAGTTATTCCGCCCGCCGCCTGGCCTGAAAGAACGCGTCACTGCGAGAGCCTGGAAAGAGAGAGAGAGAGGTGCTCTTGGACCGGTCGGCTGATGCGCCCGCTGCCCCACCGGCAGGTGCTCAGGAGTACGGCGAGGCGGCTGCGTACATCCAGGCCCAGTTCGAGGCTAAGAATAAGTCCACTAACAAGGAGATCTACTGCCACATGACCTGCGCCACTGACACCACCAACATTCAGTTCGTTTTCGACGCCGTCACGGACGTCATCATCGCTAACAACCTGCGGAGATGCGGTCTCTACTAGATCCGCACCGTCCGACCGGCCGGAACGCCGCCGGGCAGGAACTCACCGCACTCGTGCTTCGCGGCTCGCCGCCAGGGTCGCCAGTGTGTATGCGAGTACGCGCCGGACTCAGGACGGAGCGAGGACGCGCTGCGCTGTTCTGTACTAGTCACACACCTGTTTGTTGAGAGACTGATCTATTTATTTCCGGGTGTAGTGGGGCCGAGTCCGCGCCCCGTGTGACCGGCTCAGGGGCGTCGTGCTGCGGCAGGACTGCGTATGATTGTTTCGAGCCGATGGTGGGCCCGAGTCGACGGGCCAGCGCTGTGCCGCTTGGCCGACAACAGTCTCCAGCACGGCAGCGACCAGGTCAGCGCCGCATAAGAGGTCGAGCGGCCCGCGATCTCTAAACGGGGGGCAGAGAGACTTGATTGCGGGCCTTTGACTTTGACAGAGGTTTTGCGATGCGCTCGGTTGCGGCTCCGCCGGCCGACATCGCGGCCGTCGTCACGCGGCCGACATTTGACCGGCGGCGCCCAGGCGCGGCGAATCTGACGCGCGCCGCCGCCGCCGGGGCCGCCGCGCTTCGGGCACCGACTGACCTGAGGTCAGCGGGTGCGCGTCGCGACCTCCGGCAAGGGGCGGGGCCTAGTGTCGCCGCGGGCAGTGTTGGGCTCCGCTCCGATGTCCTCGGAGCCCGACACCGCCGGGCGCGCCACTTTTGTCGCCTGAGACGATCCCGCCGCGGCCGCCGGGATAGCGTGGCGGACTACGAACAGGAGCCACCCAGTCGGGCCGTGGTGAGCCACGTGCTCCCGATGTCCCACGCCGCCACACCCGGACACCCGGACAAAGCGGGAGACAGCGCTCGACTGGAGGCCCAAACGGGACGGGACGCCGCTCCAGCGATCAGGCCGGTCTCGACCGCAGAGATGCATCGTTTGGAGAAGCCATTTGCTCGTCTGTTTCTGCTTATTTTACATGGACTTTTTACTGCCTAGTCGGAGCGCCGACAGTTCGAAGCGAATGGTTGGACGTCCGTTCCTTTCTGAACCTTGTCCTGCCTGAGTGAGATGGGATTAGGTAAGGAATCTTGATGACGTTGGGTGCTTCTCTGGTGGTTGAGCAAAGTCGTATAATATGTATTTGTGCGTATGCAGTACATAATCTAGATACATTGTTACATGAAATCGTAGAGAGCAAACGTATTAAGTGTATCTACCGCATCGTTGTGCTATAGCTGGCCACATCGTCAGATCTGTGGCCATGGTTCGGTTGTTTTTTCCGTCTTTACGGTCAGTTCTGTCAACTATCTCGTCGCTACTACGCAGGAACACAAATGAACAACACAATTGTGAGCAATCGCATATATAGCGGTACAAAGTCGCAAAATTGATAGGGGATGTTCTGCTGGTTGACAAAGCCTCTGGGCTGCTCTGAAAGTCTGATATGTCTGACCGCACAATACAACCCCGAGTGCACAACATGCACAGGTCATGAACACATGGCGAATGTAAGCACGCGTCTGCTCGTGGGAAACCGTCCTTCGATATGAGCAGCCACGTGCCGGCCAGGCGCTGGGTCCATGGTCTCTGGTGGAATCCTGTAGCATATTTCCAGGTTCCCAGATCCCTCCTCTGCATGAAACGTTTTCCCTTCGTTTGACATGTGCTTTAAGCTACCGAAATGTTCTCTTTTCTTGTTCTTCTTTTTCATATGCTCATAAATAAACAGTACCTGTTTGTTAGATGACGCCCACGACTGCTGTCTAACCGCTAACCGCCGAATATGCGGCGCGATATGAAGGGCGAGCCTAGGAGAATACGCTTATCAGGCTTTGCGCTTCCAGAAAGCATGAGTGGATAATGTAGCGTCTTATCCGGTCCTATGGAGGGAAGCCCGCGATAGGGGCCGCAATGAACTACGTTGGCGTCGTCTAGATTCTGTGCTTTACGCTAAAGCTATATATTTTAGGATGGCACACTTCTCATGGTCTGTTGAGACAGATGACAGGAAAAACGTTTCATTGTCGTATTAACCCACTGAATTAGCTCGTTGAATGGGCAGCATTATCACTATTTCCGCGACGATGAATCCTGTCGTAGCCAGCCGGTAGTGCTCCAGCTCAAGCTCTAAGAACACCGTGATGGTGAACTAGGTCAGCGTCAGGTCGGGCCAGCACTAAGAAGAGCGTAACGGACAGAGGTGGTCCGCCTTTTGTAGACCACGGTCAGATTACACACACCGCAAGTGGGCCAAGATAGGGCCTAAAACACGGCATCAAGACGACTTAAATACGTTGACGTTGTGGCGTAACTCATGGGGTAGGGTTCGAGGAGCGGACATTATGCCGTGGGACGGACCATCTCACTCTCTCTCTCTTTCTCTCTCTCTCTCTCCCTCTGTCTCTCTCTCTCTCTCTCTCTCTCTCTCTCTCTCTCTCTCTCTCTCTCTCTCTCTCTCTCTCTCTCTCTCTCTCTCTCTCTCTCTCTCTCTCTCTCTCTCTCTCTCTCTCTCTCTCTCTCTCTCTCTCTCTCTCTCTCTCTCTTCTGTTTTCCACTACCCATCTCCGTGCAGGTTGGATGGAACTTTGGATGGCACGAATGCAGCAGCCATGGCAAGCACATAGGCCTCCCTAGCAGTTTTGGATAATTTTAACATGAGCCCCTTGACGTCTGAAAGCGATTCTGGCTCCACCTACCAAAAATGTTCCTTCTCTCAAGGAGAATGCCCAACGATGCTGTCCCACATCGCTTTTTAAATCAGAAGCCAAACAACACAATGATTTGGTAGTCTGGACAGGGCTTACTCTGTTCTGAAATGCTTCCAGTCGACAAAGCCACCGAAACCGTGCGCTGCTGACCGCAACCCACGGGGTCTGCGACCTCCTCGAGCCTTGCTCGGCGTGGGCGGTGGAAAGATTCGCTGCCGGTCAGCGCTGACGACAGCACGGTGATTCGGCGGCTGACTCGTCTCTGGACAGAGCGGACCGCTATCGGCAGCAGCCTGAGGACGCCGGCGGATCGGGGGGGGGGGGTGGCCGCCCAGGGTACAGTTGTTCGACTGAGGGATACAAACGCATAGCCAGAGCCTTCACAGAGGCCACGGTCATTTTCAGTAAAAGAATGTACGGGACGAAAAAGCCAGGTTTCAAAGAGCAACGGATCAGTCAAATACTGTTTCCAATATTAACAGAAAAAGCGAAACGTAACAATGTAGAAATCTTGTGTCAATCTTGTGTCAAACATACAAATGTAAGGACGTTGCTGCAGATCCGGGGAGTCGATCTCGAATTTTTATGAGATTTTGACATCATGCGTATGGGAATGACTGGGAAGACACGGCCCAAAAGTCCAATTCTAGTCCCTGAACAATTTTCGGAAATCTTCAGCCATGGAGATGGTATTTGTATGGCATAGTGGCGTGCAGGTGGAGGTTGTACCACGTGCTTTACCACCGTGTGCTTACACCCCCCCCCCCCCGACTCGGGGCTGCGAGACCTGCTTGCACACACAGTGAGAGGGCCTTTGAAATGCCGTCGAGGAGCGCCAGCTGCTCGTATCTCCGTCATCTCCAGCCTTGGTCCGAATTCAGATGAATGTATCGCTGTCTGCCCAGCAACAGGACTCAGCAGCCGCCCACTCCGCCGCCGTGGCGCAGTCACAGCCGCCCACTCCGCCGCCGTGGCGCGTCACAGCGGCTTTCCCCGGAATCGTCCGGGTTGACGCTGACGTCGTCGGGGGCTTAAACCGCAACCGTTGGGTCGGTAATTTCCGTGCGGGCGGAAAAAGCCTTTTCAGTTGGTCACTCATTACCGACTCTCATTACTTCTGCGGCTAAAAAGGGTAGAGACGTGCTCTGACTCCACAGGGATATTTATCCAGTGATCATTTAGACTGGCTGCCCTCGTCACCTAGAACAACAGGCAATAGCGTACCCAGAGGGTCCTAGGGGTCCCGGGGCCCCCGAAATTTTCGAGCGACCCCCTGGCCGGGAAAGACATCTATTTCTCTGCAAAGGGCCTCCAGACCCCGGGCAAAGACCCCTCTGGCAGATAGCGGGATGCCCTGTGACCGGGAAAGGTGAGTGCCCCTGCATGTATCTATTCAAAAGGTGAGTACCGGAAAGAATGTTCCCCTGCAAAGGAACCGCCAGCCAGGAAAAGTTCTCCTGTCATGGGATGGTGTCGGTGTGTCGGGAAGGGCCCACGAAAGTCCCCCTGGCATTTGCCTAAATGGTCCCCCTGGCTGGGAAAGGCAATTCCACTTCACCGCAAAGGACCCCTAAACCCCAGACATAGACCCCTCTGGCAGGTAGCGGGGTGCCCCTGAAAGGTGTCCTTGGGGAAGACAAGTGCCCCCCCCGGCGTAAACCTGCCAAAAGGCATGTACGAGGACGGGAAAGGATGCTCTGCAAAGGAGCCGCCAGCCAACAAGGTCCTCCTGCTATGGATGGTGTAGGTGTGTCGGGAAGGGAGCTCCAGTGGCGTAACGTAAACCAGAGTAGCCAGGGGTCTTATCGTCCCAGCTCTACAAATTCTTGAGAGGGGATGGGAATCCCCTGGGCCTGGCCCCTGGCATGTCCTAAAGGGACCCTATGTCCACTGACCTGGAAATGTCAATGGACATTGGGGCGTTTCCAAGATGCCATTCCTGCCGGGCAGCTCCTGGCAGGAAAGGTACCTCTGCCCTGGAATGGCTGCCGGATGCCAGAGCCGGGCATCGTAGCGGTGTAACTAGGCGATCATCAAAGCATTTCAATGGAAACTTGGGTAGTTTGGCGCCTGGAAGGCTGCCTGACCATTGAGATCCAGAAATTGTGGGAGCCCTACCGCTGGTGAGGCCCCAGTGGCCAAAGCAGTAAATATAGATAATCTAGGCCAGCTATCTCAATAGAAAGGTTGGTTATCATGGGAAAGAAAACAGGTCCTTACCAAGTATCCCCAGTGCTCTAATCATGGACAGGGACTTTATTTTCAGTCCTTTTGAAGGGGTGCGCGCACCTCCCCTCAATGTTCATGTAAGTCCCCCAATGATGATTTCAGCCCCCGCCCCGTATCTTGCAATGGGGCCCACAATGGTATGCCGGGGCCCATGATTGAAATAGAATCTAAATTTGATGAAATATTCTGCAATGTCTTCAAACGGCGGTACTAGTCAGTAGCCGAATCCAAGTTACAGAAAGATTTCCTCGTCTGGTTAAGGGAATCCTCTCCTGGAAGTCTGGGTTTTTTCTTAAAATAGTGAGGGCACCCTCAAAAGCTCGAGAGCGCATAAGCATACTCAATGAACCCTCTAGATGAATTCGAGGAGATCCTCTAGAACAGGGCCTATTTTAACATGTTAACTGGGGGACAATCCCACCAGTGACCGCCAAATCCCCCCCCGTACAAAGCGAAATCCCCCCCCCCAGTGAAAACGTTGTTTTGCCAGCAGCGCTCTCCCGACCAGGTCTTTGACGCGCTTCCGGCAGACTCTGCCTACCGTATATGCATGCTCAAGCAGCTATTCGTGAATAAAAAGATGGAAAAGGAAAATGAGTGCACAGGCGTTTTTCTTTTTTTGGAGAAAAACGTCGAGCAGGTTTCAAATCCCGTCCGCGGAATCTGGTTGCCGTAGATAAGTGCAGAGATTAGGGGAAGATAATATATAGCATATAATACAGAAGATAACCAGGAAGGGCTCTTCATGCCTGCTTAGTGCTCGTGTAGAGCACAGATAAGTGCAAAGATTAGGGAAGGATAATATATAGGATATAATATATACGTGAACTGCTGCGATCGCAAGCAAAGTAAACCTTATCGTGCAAAAATACGGCAGATCCAGTTTGTGGACCCATCATATATAGAAACGACAGCCGACGGCCTTTCTCCGGCTTACCCCCATCCATGACTCCCCCAAGACCAAGACTCCTCTTGGTCCCGATGCACACCACAAGGCGCACAAGCCTTTCTCGGACGCACCGGCCGCTTTTTTGGCCATATACCGCGCCGCGCATCTATAGCCCTTTGAGCGTACGAATTTTTCATTCGAATCAACTTTCGGGCGAAAAGCTGATCAAACTGACCCCGGGACCGCCCCAGGTCTGCATTGCACACTTCACTGCCAACAAATGGATTCTGTTTGTTGCACCAAATGTCGGCAGTCTTCGCAAAATTCCCTCGCCAGCACTCCAGCATTGATCGGCAATCGCCGTGTGCGCCTCAGTATGGTTACTGTTGAATGGTTCATCCAACTGTTCAGTGTCATTTTACAATCGCTCTGCGAGCTTCCATGGAAATAGACTGCTTCTGGCCGTTTGGTCTTCCCGTCTGTCCACACACTTCGCGATCGGACGCACGTTCGCTTAGAGAACACGCTGCGTCACGTTGTCTTTTTCAAATGTCATGTAAAAAAGCATATAGCGCTTTAGTCAGAATCTTTTTCTACAGATATTATCAATTAATATCCCTTCATGTAGCGCGGTGGGGTATGAAGCAGCCACTGCCACATCCCTGCTACCTTTTCGCTTTCCCGGTTTGGGCCGGTGCGGAGTGTTTTTTTTTTTTTATTCCACCTTCGTCAATTTTCACCGCCCCAGTTTCCATAAAGATCGCTCGCCTTCTGTGTGTTCCCCACGGTATCAGCAAGCCTTCCGCGGTGCCCCTGGAACTCCATCCGTTTCAGTCGATATCCTTCGATCTAGCTCGATCTCCATTAGGCTCTGTTCGTCTCATTTGGTTTCCATCAGCCCATCAGTCTTTCTGTCCCTTTAAATCTTGTTTGATGTCTGTCGATCCCTGTCGGTCTCAGCCGGTCTCCGTCGGTTCCTTTTGGTCTTTACCGGTTTCCACCGGTCTCCACCGATTTCCGTCGATCTCCGTCGGTCCGTCGATCTCTGTCATTCTCTGCCCGTCTCCTCGGTGTCCCTCAATCTCCCCCATATTGCCTAAGTCTTTCTTTGCTCCCCACAGACACTCGTTTCTATCTACCTTTGTGTCTGCTTTCTCTCTTCGTCTCATTCCCTGTATCTGTCTCCGTCTTTCAATATTTGTCCGTCTCTGTGTAGCCCTGTTTGTGTTGGTCTATGTGCTTCTGAATCTAACCGAACCTATATGTCTATTATTGCGGCATTTTTAGTCCTGTAAGGTTTTTTTAATCACGAAATTAGAGGTAGCGTCAAGGTCAAACCGAGCACGATGGAATCATACAAATTTTAGTTAAGAGCAAGAGATGCTGTTTTTCAATCGGGATCGGTAAAAAACAAACATGAAAAACGCGACATACAGGCCCTTTTCTGTACCACCTACAAGACACACCAGATGGCTTATAGTGTCATGTTCACCATTGATTGAGGAACAAAGTGGTAATATTTTTAACGGTATGTTCCTGATGGCGTCACCACAATCTTCAATCGAACACAAAGATCTCGGAAAAGGTCGAATTTGCGCAGAATCACGACTTGCAACGACTTACCTGATGCACCATAGCAGTAAAAGTTAGGTGAATAATAATTATGTATAGCAGCGTCAAAACGACGAAAATCCCGTCGTTTCACTGGTGTTAATTTTGCTAGTAATCCCACCCTCCATACCATTGCAATCACAGTCTAAACACAAAAAAAACGAAAACCAAAAATGCCACCACTTTGAGCGCGTGCCGCTGCTACCCTTTTTGGCGGGCGATGTCGGCCCTATGGAATGATACGTAGTCGGTACGTTGTGATGTGAGGCTACATAATCGCCGAGTTGTTATAACTGAAGGTAAAATTCCGCCTTACCATATTTTGTAAAGCTTGCAAAACACCCTTTGTAGTGCTCCTGTGGCAAGCACGAACCACGTGCTGGTCCCCGTGCGTGATGTTGTATATGCTGCTGTTCTCCAATCGATTCTCTGTTGAACGAACCAGATTTGGTCTCGGTGCGAACCACGACTGGCGATTAGGCACCGGGAAGGACGTCGTGTCGGCGGTTGGCAATGTTCCTCGAGCTCAACTGAAAATGGGCGAAATCGTTTTCTGCACTCGTTTGCATGGCGTCGCATGGTCGGAGCGGCAGCGGCACACCTAATTAGTATTTGGAATCATCGGAACGGCAAAAGAACGGGATTTTCGTTGGTTCCAATTTCGTGTCAATCATTGGCGCCTTTGCATTCGAAACAACAGTAAAGAACACTGACGCGGCTACCTCGTGCGGCGGATGAGGTCGACTCCGCTAAATGATTTCCTGTCGATACCTTGTTGTGGTTGGCCATAGTGTTCTCGGGTCCTTATCTTTAACGGTTTTCGAGATCACAACGCCATTTTGAAATCTTGCAAAACGATTTTTGTGTTCCCAAAGCCAGCACGTACCACGTGTTGGTACCGACTCCGCCTCTTCCATGCGATGCAATTCTCCAATCGATTCTTTGTCGAACTCACTCGGTTTTGTGTTGGTGTGAACCATCATGGAAGCACCATGGAAACGATGTTTCCAAGATCGAGCGCGCGGAAGCAGATTGCGTCTAAGTTTTTCGAAAATGCGTCGGATTTTGCCAACCTAACGTTCCGAAACCCAAAAATTTAACATAATGCATTGCACCAACAAATCCCTGACATGGCCAAGTTTCAGCCATTTGCGACCGCTAGTCTCTTCTCGCCAGCTCGTTCAAACTGATCTCCGGCGAGGTCAGACAAGAAAAAAAAACAAGGTGGCCGGAATACCCAGATTTTGTATTTATATTGCCTATAACTCGAATAAATCTTCTCCCCCCAGTGATTTGCTCTTAAAATAGGTCCTGCTCTAGAAGAATCCAGTGGGCTCTACTCCGGTCTTAGGGGCCCTCCTTAAACATTCTTAGGGGCCCCCTCGAACAATCAGAAGAGGATTTTTAAATCAACGAGGAAATGATTGAGGGGCCCTGAGAAAATGTTTGAGAGGCCCTCTAAAAATACCACGAGAATTGTAGCATTCTGCGCTGCTTACCCCGAATTTTCCCATCTGTTCCTCCTTCCTCTTTTTTCCTGGGCCGAGCGTAGCCCATTTAAGTGTAGCGACCTTCTAATATCCATAAAACATACAGACCACACCAGAGAGTCTTTAGACGGACGTTAGGCGGTAAGCGACACATGGACTCAACCCAATATGGCCAGCTGCATTCATCGTCCATTATAGATTTCTTCCAGGATGTCCAAGACAAAGCTAATGGGAAAGCGTCATGCATTGCTTCACTGATGCACTCATAATTCGTTGGACTCGTGGCAAAAATGCGCCCCGTGGCACGTCAATGATCGACACACTAAGGCAGCAATCGTGACCAGAACAAATGCGAACACTTCTACTGAGTTTTGTTTCTCGGCCAGTATCTGTCGGGTTATGAGGAAAAAAACGGACACTGGAGCGCGTGCCGATCTTTCACGCGCGATCTTTCCGAGTCGGAGGTGGAGGCAGGGTTGGAGCCGCCCGCCCATGGCTGTGCTGCTGAACATTTGGGAATGTGGCACAGCGTGCCTGTTCAGGCGTCGGAAAGACGTGAGACTTTTTCTGCGTCAACCCTGCCTCCATTTTCATTCACGGGGACAGTTCTTCACGTCACGTCCCCTGTCCGTCTTCGGTAGGCTGCGAGCAGGAACTTGGCTCGTGGACCGCCAAGAACGCAGGAACTCCTTGGCAGTTGGAGGGGGAGGGCAAAGAAACATTTCGGTTCAACTCTTTTCAGTGAATAGCCATAGCGTCAACGTTAAATTTCGAAAAAGCTGGAGGAGGGCAGCTGCCCCCCCCTCGCCCCTATCCTTCGCCGCTGGGAAACCGCACTAGCACCTTTAAAACATTGAGTCTCCCTTAGTTTTTGACCGCGCCGCTCCCGATCTGTCCGAACTGGTTCTCTGTGTCAAGTCCACCTGTTGGCAGAACAGAGAAGCCACGAAAAAAACGAAGGAGACATAGTCACATATTAGCGCTGTTGAGGGCGCCATATAACGAGATCGCGGGACAAGGCGCCGCGGCCAGGCCGGGCATTGGCTGAGAGCTCGTGCGGTGAGGTTTCCGGACGTCATCCCTGCACACTGATCGGCTCTGCAGGTGCTCGGGCGCACGTGCGTCCCACCTCGACGGTCATCGCGACCACGTTCCACCCACGGCCCCTGTTCAGGAACGTCGCCACTGGCGGACGACATGGGTGTTTATTTGACAGTTCCTTTCGTGCTACGCCAAAAACCATGGCTTGTTTTGCAATTTCCACTTTGTCTCACGCCATGGGCTCGGAACACTCCAGGCTATGTTTGACTATTCTATACTACACCAAGGCTGAACACCCACTCTGGTTCTCACCAAAACCCCTGGTCGCAGGCCAGGCCGCGGGTCAGGCCGCGGTGGCGTAACCTGGCTCCAGCCAATCAGGGACCGTCCGTTGCACAGGCGGCTCCAGCTCGGCGCCACGACAAGATCACAACGCGTAACACATGGAACCGCTCAGGAACTGGGCAAAATGTGTTTTTCACCGAGCTTGGTGCCGCTCATGTCTGGGCTGGTAATGTTCCAATGAACCGTTCCATGTTGCAGGACTGAGATGAGTAATGAACCGTTGTCAGTTTCGGGCATATCCTATGGCCGACAGGTGCGCGGGCCAGTTGAACCTTTCTTATTTCTGCTGTCAACATTTTTGGCTTCCTTTGGGCGGTTCTGAGTTCTGACCTGTTCCAGCTGTCGCACGGTCAGTCATGCTGTTCAGGCCGCGCATTTTTTGTGTCGAAGCCGCGTGCGACAGTGGGATTCTGAGGTTTGATCTGGGATAAGGAATCTTCTAAGTCATTTTTATACCGTAAAAGACAACGGTTCCATCCAAACACAAACGAGCAATTCCAGATAACGGCTATTTTGATGGCGAATGTTTAACTTGTCAAAAAATCGCGTTGGATCCCAAAAATCGTGTGCATCTTAGGCTAGCTGCCAGCTGACCCTCGGGTAAGGACGCGGGGAGTGAGGGACAGAGGCAGAGGGCAACTGCTCCCCCATCTTAACTGGATATCAACATTGCCCTTATGGGCGTTAACTGGAATCGACCCAAAATGCTGCTTCGCCCCCCCCCCCCCCACTGTGGAGACGTTGCTGCGCCCTTGCCTGTGGGCTAGCTAGCGAGATCCGAACCCCTTTTACAGGACAGTGCTCTCTCAGCTGATCTACCGATCATGGATTCTGTTCCTAAGTCATGAATTACACTTCTTCGTCAGCCAAACATGTTCACCTGGTTAACGGAATTCCTTCATAGAGACCCAAAAATTTATAGATGGACACCCAGTAAGGTCTGCTACTTTATGTGGCGCTTTTGTTCCACACTTACTTTTTGTAGGGAAGAGGGCAAGCACACCTCACTCGCGCTATAAGAGGGATCACGAGAGTTTCGTAGCGCGGTGGTAACCGAGAGCTCTGAGCGGCCCATAGAGGACACGTGGGGAGGCAAATATCGCAGGTTGCAGAAAGGTGAGGATTGACTGTCGGCGGCACGATAACTCCGACTGCTTGATTCTCGTATTCGGAAAAGGAACGCACTGTTGCAGGTAAGGTGCAGACAATTCACCACAGTCATTAAATCAAGAACCTTAATTGTGGGTTAGTGATTTGACACCTGGGGGCTGAGAAGATAAAACTGATGCCTTTGTAAAGTTTTTATGCAAATTTTATGGAATACTTCACCATGGTATCATTTCTGTATGCATTCTGATGCCATGAAAACTGAAAGGTTCAACAAATGTCTAGTTATATAACAGTAAGACATAGACATGCTTTCTGGCCTGTCTGAACTTCAAGTGGCTAAACTGAACTATTTTGGTGCTTCAGAGCCAGGTTTGGTGTGCCAGATGTGATTCATTTAGGTTTTCATGAGGCTTAATAGTATTATTTGATTTGTATTTGCAGCTCCAATGTGCTGGTATAAGATTGCAGTAAATAGATGCTTCCAGCATAGATAACAGGGTGTTCTGTAATCTTGCATGATAGACACCATCCTGACTTGATGTGTGAATTTGAATTGGGATTAAATTGTGAATTTCCAGAATTTGGGTGTGGTATGTCAATGCAAGTGCAGAAATTATGTAACTGAACAATACCAGCTAAGTGGGAATGTGTAGATAGTGAAAACCATTTTTGTATTTTGGGGACCAGTGCCAGAAACATGCATCTACATTTACGACAAGGAGAGCATGGGAATGTTATTTTACTCTATGCTGGAGTAAAACAAAAGGATTAACACCTGTAGTTTGGTAAATGTCTGGTGTAAATTTTTGGCCTGTGAACTGAATAATGCAGTGCCAGTCAAGTGTAACATTTTGGACCATGGGCATTTTTGTTTTGCCAGAATAGTTATATTTAGTGTCTCCAAAATGGCAGTGCCCTTCTCAAACATATCACAATGTGACTGAATAAATATTTGTACCTTTTGTTCAATGGATTTTATCATGGAGATTTTACCACTTCTTTTTTGGCATCCATTGTTGAACCCTAGACATTGTGAAAAATTGCATTTTACATGGTTTTTATATTTTTGTGACCTTGATCTAATAACCATATTACATCAGAGGCAAATTGAATGAATGCAAAGATAATCAACACCAAAAAACACTATGTATTTGGGCATGCAGTATTACACATTATCACTCCAGGGCATTAAAATAGTTTTATAGGACCAAGGACACTGTTGCAATTTCTGCACATGACCAAAAGCCAAGTGCACAACTTTAGTATCAATTAAGGCCCTAGAAGACTATTCTGCCCCAGGTGTGACATATTTGTTTACCACATTTACTGCCCTGTGCTGGAACATGGGGAAAAATAGAGCCATTCTTCCCAACATACTTGGGTTATGACATCAGGAAAGACAACCATGGAAAGAGAATTAAAAAATTTACTCAAACTAGCCATAGCCTGGAGACATTGTTGAGGGTTGGATTTTGGTGAACACATTGGGAAGCCCATATCCAGTCTAGTTGTAGGAAGAAGACCTCATTGTAGGTTGAATTTTGGTTCAAGCATTTGGAGGCCTGTGGAAAGACTATAAGTGTAAATGACTGTCTGTCAACCTTAAGGCCAAATGGAACTTGTTAATCTGTTTTTTCTGACTTGGCAGCAGCTCCAGTCTGGAGCAGTCCCAATTAATCCAGTCAAATTGTTGCCCAAATCTCCATTTGTGTGTAATTTAGCAAAGCACTGCAGCTGATGGCCAAAATGTTTTCCCGGACCAAAAAGCATTAAGGCGAAATGTTATACTGCATGCACAAGCCAATCCAGAGGGGATGTCTAGCATGTGGTAAAAATCATACCATGCTTGGGTTGGCATGGATGTTTACCACCGTCTCTTATTTATTTTGGCCCTCATTCTCCGGCCTCGTGCCAAAAATTAAAGAAGGACCTCAGTCCTGAAAGTTTATTTTATCAACCTTGTCTGGTATGCCAAAGTCTGGTCACCAAGCTTAATGCTGGTTTGAAGGTGGAAAAAAAACAAGCGATTGCCTTTTGTCATCTTTTTGGCCGTACCAAAACTGCGCCGATGAGCGAGAGGGCGTTCATTAATTACGCGGCGTTTTCCGCCAGACGTCCGGTTTTGCACCAGGTGCGGACAGCCGCGGCGTCTACGCAACACCGCGTAATTGACGGACGCCCTCCTGCCGCAGCCCGGCCATGTTCGCCACCGGCCTGCTGGTGCTTACGTCATCGCCGGGCCAGCTGGCGCCGCAACTGGGCCAGCTGCTGCGCAGCGCGGCGCGGCGCGTTAGCGGCCGGCTGTACGTGCAGCTGCTGCCGGGCCAGCAGCGGCTGACCGGCGCCGCCACGCTGCCGCCCTTCTCGCCGCTCGTTTACTGGGACACGGTGGGCCGCGTGTACGCCGAGTCGGAGCACGCTTGCCCGCAGCTGGACGTGCGCGTGCTGCTGACACACCTGAAGCGCCGCCGGCTGACGGCCGAGACGGCGGCCGCGGTCGACGTGCTGCTGCTGGAGCAGCCGTGCGGCGGCGAGCAGCTGGCCAGCTTCACCACCGGCCACGTGCCGAACCGCGCGGCGCGGCTGGAAACGGTGACGCTGCAGCCGCGCGAGCCGCTGCAGCGGGAGGCGACTGGCCTGTGCGCCGCCGCCGACGAGGAGCCCGAGCGCTGGCTGAGCCCTCACGCGGAGCCGGACAACGCGCTCACCGCTGACGCCGTGTTCGATAAGGTGGCGCTGGGCGGCACGTTCGACGGCATTCACAGCGGCCACAAGCTGCTGCTGTCGGCCGCGCTGCTGCGCTGCTCCGGCGAGCTGACGGTCGGCGTCACCGACGGCGAGATGAACGCGCGCAAGACGCTGCACGAGCTTATCGCACCCTGCCTGGAGCGCGTGCAGAATGTGGCCGACTTGGTGCAGGATCTGGACGCTACGGTGGTGCCGCGCGTCGTGCCCATCACGGACCCGTTCGGTCCGACAGCGACCGACCCGACGCTGGAGCTTCTGGTCGTGAGCCAGGAGACGGCGGGCGGTGCGCGGCTTGTGGCCGAGGAGCGGCGCCGCCGCCGCCTGCCGCCCATGCAGGTGTACACAGTACCGCTGCTGGCCAGCGCGCAGCGCGAGGAGCACGAGGAGAAGAAGGTGAGCTCGAGTTCGCTGCGCATGCGGCGGCTGGGCATGGCGCGCCGGCCGCGGCTTGCTGTACCGCGCCGCGCTGGCGGCCCGTACGTCGTTGGCCTCACCGGCGGTGCCGCCAGCGGGAAGACCTCCATCTGCCGACGCCTGGCCGCGCTTGGCGCGCACGTCATCGACTGCGACCAGCTCGGCCACGAGGCGTACGAGCCGGGCACGCCGACGCACGCCCGCCTGCGCCGGCTGTTCGGCGACGAGATTGTCGGCGCCGACGGCCGGATCGACCGGCGGCGGCTGGGCGCGCGCGTGTTCTCCGATCCGGCAGAGCTACGCCGACTGACCGACTGCGTGTGGCCGGAGATCGCCGCCCTAGCCGAACGCCGGCTGGCCGCCCTGGGGCCCGGCCAGGTGGCCGTCCTGGACGCCGCCGTGTTGCTCGAGGCCGGCTGGGACGCGCAGCTCTGCGACGAGGTCTGGGTGACAATCGTGCCGCGCGAGGAGGCGCTGCGCCGCGCCGTCGAACGCGATGGCGTTTCCGAGGAGTGGGCTGCGCACCGGCTCGACGCCCAGATGAGCAACGAACAGCGCGTGGCGGCCGCCACTGTGGTACTGAGCACCCTCTCTGGGAGCCTGAGTTCACGCAGCTCCAGGTGGAGCGGGCATGGCGGGAGCTGCAGGAGGACTTGTCCCACCGCAACTGAGCACCTGACCCGCCGCAGCTCACATCTGCAAGAGGATCTGGCCTGGCGCTATGGACGGCTGCGGGAGGGCCTGGTCTGGCAGCAATGATATCTGCAAGCGGACCTGACCTGGCACTTCTGACGGCTGCAGGAGGACCTAGCCTTGCACTACTGACCACCGCAGGAGAACCTGGTCTGGCACTTCTGACAACTGGAGGGGAGCTGACGCATCACCACTAATCTGGCGCTTATGACAAGCGTTTATTGGATGTCGTTTGTTGGCGATGGAGGGATCTTCATGACAAAGTCCGTCTGTTTGGAGATTGCCGTTAAGTAATCATATTCGCGGCGCTTCCGGGGCGATTTGGGAGCCGTTTGGTGAACGTTGGTCTGTTTAAAGATAGCATGAAGGACGTTTTGAGCCATTTTGATCGTTTGATTCTCCGCAATGTTAAACATGTATACCTGTGCGCGATTATGTTAACCCAAATGATGTCATACTGCTGGTATGTGATTTGAACGGGGTGCTTGTATTCAACTCGTCGTTTGATGAATGTACCACTAAATACAATGGCTACATTTTTCCGTTCGAACTGGTTTGTGTGGAGAAATGTGGCATATATAATGTAGTTCTTTTTGTGCGCAGAATATCACGCCAGTTCGATGCAGAAAGAGGGCTTAGTAGTTCACCCTAGCAGTGGATGAAAGCTGTTTCCAATAATATCATTTGGGTCTCGTAGTCGTTATTGCTTGTCACGGGTGACGCCGCCCGTGTAACGGATTCTGATCAATATACGAGATACATGTGGGGCTTTACTTGCATTCCGCAGTTCCCAGAAGTTCGGTGCGGCTCTGAAATAAGGCTCGCTTCTGAGACGAGGCACAAACTGTCTTCACATTTGACTGCCTCGAATCAGGCCTTCGTCGTTTATTGGTAGTAAAGTCACTCGTGTCCACTGCTGGCCAGGTCCCACGCACAGATATTGGCGTCCACCAGTACCTGTTTGCCCGTCTTCGAGGTTTCAAAGATACTAGTGTGTCCACAGCTGCGCTGTTCTTTGATGTCCATTTCTTGGCCTCCCTTGACCTTCGTTCACCCTCTCTTTCAAAACACAAGTCAGTTACGCCAGACCGTCGCGAGAATCGCCCGACTCTAACGTTTTGTCATTCCTTCCAGCTGAGGACCGATGGGGAACACCACGTCCACAGCGGCGATCCAGACGGTGGCCAGTCTCCGCAGCGAGGTGTTCCAGTCCCCTGCTGAGGAGAGCCAGCAGGAGCGGCCAGCAGGTGACGTGTTCTGTCTGGGAGTAAGCAGTCTTTTTGGCGTGGGATTCATAGGTATCGCAAATGGAATTTGCCGATCGCCACATTCCCATATTCAGTTAATTGTCGGATGGCCACATTTTACTACATTTGTTTGCATTTCTGTGCAAATGTGATGATATTGAATGATGATATACGATAAGATTTCGATATTGATTTTGATTGATTATACATGATTCATGATATGGATGAAATTGATGGTATTAATATTAATGATATTGATGAATTCGAATTTTATACAGTGCGAAAGATCATGGTGCACAATATTGATTCGGTATGGCGGTAGTTGGTCCCTCGAGCAGCGGATTGGCCTGTTCACTTGTGCAGTCGTCTGAGCGTTTGTGATTGTCCGGCTCTGGCGTGCGGGCCCGGACGCGGAGCAACCCGAGGCGGTGCGCGCGGGCCCCGGGTCACTCTCTGCGTTATATTGTAGTGCTGCCTCCTTCGCTCCGCCATTCCACCTGGCCTTGCTCCCGGCCCCGTCCTCAAGGCTCTCCATACCTCTGCCCTGTCCGCCAGGTGTGTCTCAGGGTCCGCCAGTCCCGGCGGCCGCTGCCGGCGCCGCTGGTCAGTACCGCTACCTACCGCCCGAGTGCCCGATGTCAGGCGGTGAGCCGAAGCACGCGCTGCCGACCGAGTGCCCCATGTCGGGCGGTGGCACCCTGCCCGCCCACCAGCACGGCATCGTGACCTCCGAGTCAGGTGCCGTGCTCGAGGTCGACCCCTCCAACATGGTGCGTCGACGCCGGCTCGTCACAGACGGGGAGTGGGAGGCTGTAGCCGGGGGCGAAGGGTGACGTAATGGCGCGGTGTCCCATTCTCGGTTGATTCAGTTACTTGTCAGACTGATTTTGAGCGTGCTTGGTGTTCGGAAAAGGTACTGCATCGTGTTGTTCAAGAAAAAGATAATGTTACTGAGTTGCTGCAAAGTTAGTCTCGTTTTGCTTCGAGCCCCAAGAAAATTGTTTTATTGCTGCTATTTTTTTTTCCTTTTTATGCGGTACATTTTGTAAGGTATCGAATCCCCTGTCGTGACCATGCTCACTGCCGGGTGCCTGATATTTTGTATTTGAACGCCAGGAGGCGCCACCGAACCAGAAGCCGGCGCCTGACCAGCCGTTCCCGCTGTCTACGGATCGACAAGTGTCTTCCATCCCACGAGCCACCGACGAGGCCTCCAACTGGGTGTACCCGTCCCCGCAGGTGGGTGTACCTATCCCGCAGCCGACAAGGCGTTAGGGTGTACCCGTCCTCGCAGGTGACATGCGACTTAGTGGTCTGCCGAGAACAGGACTTTGGACCAAGGACACAGGTTTTGGCGCCTCCCCGCGCTGGCGTAGATAAATATACAAAAGCATTGCATTTTTTTATACCGAACTGTTTGCTTGTTGCTTTTTACATTTGCCCCTCCCCATAAGGTGAGAGGTCAACCTGGAAGTGCGCCCTATTTCTTATCATAACATTAAACGTCCTAGTAGATCCACTTCCCATGTATGTACAGGTGTGGAACGTGTTCCGGTAAGGAGGCACCGGCTACTTTTCGAGCAGTTTCTTTCCATGTGACGCCATAGGGTTAATAATAAACTTCGCCAGTGAAAGGGGGCGCACGGCGCCCTGTGCACCCCTCATTCGCCACCTATGCATATATGCATAATATGCCCTAATGCAAACCAGTCTGTGATACTGTGTTATGCCTGTGGTCTTTTTTAGTTCTACCCCTGACTTACAATCTCATATTCTTCTGCATCAGTTACATACGACGTCGCTATGGATCACATTCAGTGGATTGTCCTGGAAAATAGTTATAAGTAAAAGCCACTGCCATTGTTTAGGCACAGTGCACCATAACTCATTGATGTCTTACTTTGATAGTTTTAAACAGGTGTGGATTTTCTGTTTTGGTCCGCTGCAGTGGTTTAATTCGTGCGCTGTCTGAACAATTCTGCAGATGTTCTGGAACGCCATGTTGAGGAAGGGCTGGCGCTGGAAACAGGACGACCTGTCACAGAAAGACATGGACAACATCATCAGAATCCATAACGTCAACAACGAGCTAGCCTGGCAAGAGGTCAGCATGCAGCGTAGTTCATTAGGGTGAAGTCCTCACGTTTGTAGCATGTTCTAACGTAGGAACGATTATTAATATGTGGAGGTTAACGCATGCAGCCGAATTATGCTTTCAGAGGGTCCAGAGGCTGTCACGTCATTGAATTGCACTTCATACGTGAATTATTGTGTAGTAATGAGGATCAATGCAGAGACTCTTCCTTTAATTGGGGCATTTTATTTCACGGAGTTTTTAAAGCGTGTTTTCCCAATCGAAACTCCCTCAAGCATGATTTGAAATTCCGCAGAAGTGTAGGGGCGGCTCCCGATTGTGCGGGTGGCTATGATTTGTGGTGTATAAATCATTGCCGTGTTCGATGGACGTAGTCCCATTTACCGCAGAAATGTACCTTTTGACGTGCGGTTGGATTACTACCGTTGAAAGCTGTTATTGATATTCGTGCTGAAATGCTGATGTTTCGTAGTTTCAGTCCTTCTCCCAGTATATACCGCTTCCGCGTTTTATGGTCGTTTTTGCAGATCCTCAAGTGGGAAGCGTTGCACGCTCACGAATGTGGTAATCCGAAACTGAAGCGGTTTGGCGGGAAAGCCACAGACTACTCGCCTCGCGCAAGGTTCAGGAGTTGGCTGGGGTAAGGATTGGAATATGCCATTATTTGACGTGGAGCTACTCGGCCTGCCTTTTTCGCGCAGTTATTGTGCCTGTGGTTTGAATATTTTCCTTGTCCTCCTGCGCATAGACTTTGTTTTTGAAAATGTAAATGACTCGTCAGGCCTGCAACTTTCGACATTCAAAAGTGTTGTGTACTTTTACATGTAATTCAGACTAGCGAGCTGTACTTGTTTTGGTGTCGGCGCAAAGCTCGAACCTCCAGTTCGTCTCGGACAAATAACGAGACCAACGCGCGCTGTGCTGGCAAGTGGATCAGATTGGCAAAATATCCCGAGCGTAGTTATCGTCTCCAAAGAGTTGTGAGCAAAGTGGAAAAAATGATGTTTTTTGGTGTTGAAGAACACCAGAAAATAAGTGCTCCAAAAACATTTTGTGCTCCAAAAGTTTGATCTTGCACCTCCGTCAAAAATTTCATTGTAACAATTTTTTTCAAATTTCTATTTTTTTCTACAGATTTCTAACCCTGCAAGGGAATGACTCTGTCTCCATTCAGTAAGCAGCAGGTATGATATCATAACTGACTTACACCAAGATCTTTTATGTACACATGTCATACATAAGATCAAGATGAATTGCACCAAGCAAAAAATATCGAAAACGTCAGCTGAAATGGTTATTATTCTTTGCAAAATATTGCACTCCAAAACAAAAATTGTACTCCGACACAGAAGAACAGAAATCAAAGTTCCAACCCTAGCTGCGAGCAACGTCCGGAGGCCGCTTGTTACGGGACTCGAGGGTTCGGACCTCGAGGGCTCGGAAAATATCCATGGACAGATATTTTCCAGGGAAAATATCTGTCCATGAAACCCCGTCGAATCACGGAGCCTGCTTGCGTGGCGCGTGTGGGATGCGGTTCACCGTCGCGCCCCGCCGCAGATACGAGCTGCCTTTCGACCGGCACGACTGGGTCGTCGACCGGTGCGGCAAGGAGGTGCGTTACGTCATCGACTACTACGACGGCGGCGAGGTCGACCCAAGCGACTACCGGTTCGCGCTGCTCGACGTTCGGCCGGCGCTTGACTCGTGGGAGAACGCCTGGGACCGCATGGTGGTGGCCTGGTACCGCTGGTTTTACGCTAACTAGGGCGACAGCCGGGGCGGCGTGCACGTGCAGCCACCGCCGGGCGCGCCGGTGGCCTGCGCGCTTGGCGTCGTGTAGAGAGATGTAGCGGCTGGTGACGTCAGCGTCCGTTGCGTTACTGTGGCATGTTGTGAGTCCTGGTAACGTCGGTGCCGGATCAAGTCGGCCCGGACTGTGGCGGGATGAGTTGTGAGCGCTGTGCGACCTGCAGTACTGATGAGTTACCGGCGGGGAAAATGCTTGGCAGATTTCAAACAGTATATATGTGAAGCCAGCATAGTCCGGAAGGGAAAAACCCAGAGACCACTTGTTGAACACCCCCGAGTGGGGCATACCACTCGGCGCTTCCGCTGGGGCGACCTCGTCCCCACGGCGTTCGACTTGTTCCTGCTGCTGCGGGCTCGGGTCGTGTTGATGCGAAGTTCGCTCAGCCACCCCGACCTGACGGTGCGTGGAACACAGTGGTTGTTTGGCCGATTGACAGTAGCTCCAGCCACTGCCTAGACTGGTCTTGGGGCGACGTGAAACCTGCCAACGTGTTTTTAATGTAATCAAGCCAGTGGCATTAGGGAGCTGGTCTCAGGAACCTAGGACGGTGATTTTGCGCCGTGCGTTGTCACAGCGCATCAGGCCATGCGCTTTTGTCGTTGCTCTTAGCTGTGTGTGCAGTCGCTTGGCATCATACCAATATAGACGAAATCTTATTTTTGTTTCAGTGAAACGCCGGAAACTGGATTAAGATGTGTCTGGTCTGCTTCACCAAACATGTGATGTTCCAAGCAGTCCCCGAACGGATTAATGATTCGAAGCCATGGCGTGACTTGTAACGAACCCTGCAACTTTTTCTTTTGCATCATGCCTGATATTTTTCAGAATTCTGGTAATTTTCAGGCCGCTGTTCATACATTGTCAACAAACTACTCTTCAGCAGTTCGCACAGCAACGACAACGATGTTCGTCTACCGCCCAGCAGCGTGTGTTTTAGGGCATGGATGACAACAATGGACGGTACTAGGAGACATATGTGCTATTTATCATGACCTGATTTAGAGAAACCCAGAGCCACGCTCCTCTACTTACATATGGTATAGTAACGCAGTCAGGAATTTCAGAAAAGTCTGAGGTGCTGGGATCACTTCCTCAAAAGTTGGATCTACGCATTTGGAGACTTGCTCGTACTAGTACTGGAAAAACTGTCGTTTTCTGGTGCCAAGGAGCACCAAAAAAATATACTCCAAGGAAAATTTTCCGCTTCAAAACGGTCATTCCCCCCTCCCCCAAAAGACATGAGTATTCCTACTCAACCATAGTTTGGAGTTGCGCGGTGCCCCCCCCCCCCCCGTTGATGGTTTACTATCGATACTCAGCTGCTGAAGCACACTCCGAATCCACGGCCAGCCGCCTCTCCCCCCCCCCCCTCTCCCCCGGTCAACGACTCCGCTGACCTACCATGTAGACCCAGGAAATTGGACTACCTCCCCTCCAAAACGGAGCCACTGGATCCGCCCTTGCTGGCTACGTATGCTTGCAAAGCACCTAGTTAGTCCATGTTTCTCACATAAATGCATGACATTTTATGCCCCAAAAGAGAATTTGTACTCCGACACCAGAAAGAAAAACCAGGTTTCCAACACTGGCGCGTACCGAACAGCATTTTCGCGAAAAGTTCTAATGTCCTGAATCCGATGAGAACCAGTAAAAAGAAGGGAAGTGGGGTGCACATTTTCATACGACGTCTTCCATCCCTGAACGGACAGATGCACAATACATTGTCGATTTTTGTTTCAAGGCTCCTTGAGAAGTGAACGCCAGTATCTGAGTTTTTGATGTGGAAGAAGATCTTTCCCAGGAGAAATTTGTCATTGTCACTAACTGAATGCACCAAGAAATGAGGAAGCAGTTGGAGTACGTTTGTTCCGATTCTTCGTGGGATCGAAGTGCCAATTTCAGGAATCAGGAATGCACTGAAATTTGGTAGACAAGATCGTAGAAATGGTACCAAATATAGTGGTGTATGCTATACATGTTTATCAGTATGCAACATCTACGTCGTATTGGTCACTTTTAAAGGTATCATTATTAAAATTCAGTTTTATGAACGCAAGAAATTGATGAATAATGCTTGCAAAGCTGGCATTTCAAGCCCAAAGTTTTGGTATGTGGTAAAACTGTTTCGTCACTTCCTAGTAAAATGGCCGGTGTTTTCCCGCCGCGGCGTAGGTGTCGTTTGCCGGTCGAGTAAATGTGACTTCAGGATAAGGTGAGTAGCTGTGCATGATTTATTAGCAACATGGATAAATATTAATACCATTGATCGTACTTGCTGCAAAATGTTTGATGGTATGTCGTAGTTCGCGCGCTTGTCCCTTGCGCAAAGTGCCGGTTGCCTCATGGACCGGTTTGGGCGGGAAAACGTGGAGGGCATTTTGGGGTAAGTGCACTGGACCTGGTGCTTAGGGGATGTGTCATTTGTGGTAGTCGTTCGTTTGTTATCATTGTTTACCAGAGTGAAAAGCGTTTTTTTAGGCACGGTATGCAACTTTGGAGATGGCTTCCAAATTTGTTCAAGGTCGCGACATCTTGGGCGATGGTACAATACCGTTTACCGAGACACTCATTGCATCCCATTAGCTGCCCAATATTGACATGTTTATTGGAATGATTTGCCACAGATGCACTTGTAATTCAAGGACATTCATGGTCATACATGTGGTTTTGGTGCATCTTGCAACAAATTTTGCCATGTTCAAGAATACCAGAAAATACATGCTCCGAAAACATTGTGTTCCAAAACCTTTAAAAGTTACATTCTTACTATGTTGACAAATTCCAAGCTCTAAGCAAACTACTTCCATTCAGTAAGAAGCTGGTATGATGTCATAACAGGCTTACATTAAGAATACTAGCTTAAACCAGTACTGCTGTTTGTAAAGTTTTGTATTCCAAAATTAAAATTACATTCCAATGCCAGGAACAAAAGCCAAATCTCCAACCCTGCATGGAAGTCTGGAGTATGTACTGACATAGCATTGCAGGCTTGCTCTGGCTTGAGTTTTTTATGTTTCGGTTTATAAATATCTTAGAATTGCTTCTTGATAAACCTGTATTATCAAAATTATCATGTTAGTACTTGCTAGTTAAAGTTATGCATGGTCTTGAGTTTATCTGTGATAATGTTTGTGGGTTTTGGTACAGTATGATGTTCTTGGCTTCCCATTTTTGCTGTCATCTGTGTTATTCTACAGTAAAAATTGTCCCAGTTTAGCATTTAGGTCTGCCACCAGAAATAATTCCCTTTATTGCAAGGATAACTTATCCATGGGTGTAACCACCAGAGGGGGCCTGGAGGGATAGGTCCCCTTCAGTATTGGCATATTGGGTCACTCCTCCCCTCCCCAAGTTTGGTCAGATAGTAATTGTTTATTTGCAGTTTCCTGCAGAAAAATGGGATTTCAGATCAGATTCTCCCTGCCCCAATTTCTGGCATCTGGCTACACCCATGAGTCAAGCAATAGATAAAAGTATAGGAATTTATAGAAGATTCAAATAAAAGTGTGTTCCAGGTGCTAATGCATTGCCATTTGCATCTGGTTTTAAATGTCATGTTTTGGTGTATGCTGTGGTTTGGCCTGAAAATTCTCAATAGGGGAGTATATCATTGGAAGCCAGTGGGGTTTGCAGCTGCTTTGAGAGTCAGGTTTGGAACATTTCTTTCTGCTACTTTATTTGTAGGTTTTGTGGCCTTTTATGTTCTGATGTTGGTGTTTGTTCCAACAGTAAATGGTCACACTGCAGTGCGTTCAGCATGTTCTTTGTACTGATGTTAGTGTTTGTCTTTCAGGCATGCAGTTTACTCCTCGAAATGGCGGAGGACAGTTTTGGAAGGGTGATTTCCAGTCACCGAGAAGAGTTGAGCGGCACCACCACAGCAGGGAGTGGTCTGCTTGGAACTCACCAAAGCCCTTCTTTAACAACAAGCCCAAGTATCAGTACAGAGGACCTAATGCACGTGGCTATTATAAGAACAATAACAGTGGATATTGGTAAGCTATGTGTGATTCTGACATTGTGAAATGCTGATATGTTGTAGACTGGTGGTATGTATGGGATGAAGACAAATCATGCAGGTGTTAACAAGAATTTTGTTTTTAGTCCTGAGTTGCACCATGTCATGGTGCTGTCATTTCATGTCAATTGTTGGTTGATTCACATTGCAGCCTCCTGTTGTGGTTAATACTGAGTGCTGTTGGATTCAGGTCTGGTTATGGAGGCAGACAAAACAGCTCCTTCAGGAATGACTATTCACATGGTGGCGGCAGGGGTCGGCCTGGCTGGAGGAAACCACCGTTGTCTTACAATAGCCGAGAGTGCCGGAGTGAAGAGAAGTAGGTGATCTGTGTGGATATACTTGTGCCTTAATTCTGTGAATGAGATGCTGAGAATGACCTGTTTTCCATGAATGTTTATTTGGCATATGAAGTGTCTTAGGTTTGGATTCACTGTGAATTGGCCAAGCTCCAAACATCAGAAATATTTTTCTAAATGATGTGCTGAACATGCAGTAGGGTGGCCTGTGATTGATCCTCGTTGCTTTCCGCGCAGCTCTCGGTGGCGGTCTCCGCCTGGACGGCGCGGTTCGCCGCTGCGGGCGCGCGAGAACGAGTCTCCGCGCCGGTCCAGCAAGTCCCCGCGCCGCGGTGACGGCTCGCCGCGTCCCTCCGACGCCAAACGGGCCCGGTTGGAACGGCCGGTTGAGCGCGCGCCGCGCCCCAGCGAGCGCGCCGGCAAGGAGAACGCCCAGCTGTCGGGCGCCGGGCCGCGCCGTTTCTACGGCGAGGCCGCCGGGAATCCCCAGCTGGGACACTTTGCCTCGAGCCAGCAGATGCGGCCGCCGCCGTCGCCGCGTAAGGCTGGCGAGGCTGGCAAGGCTCTGCAGCTGTATGGAGGGAAGGCGCATACCTCGCGGGACCTGAGTCTGGCGGCGTCCGTCCGCTCTGAGACAGACAAACATTTCAGAGATCCACTGTACATAGGGTGAGTGTCGAGGTCACCACTCATTGGTGGGAACTGTTATGTCACAGAGGACCTTGGTCAACACTGATGAGAACTTTTGATATAGTAATAGTTTCTGGCATTTAACCATTTTTAGATAGCCATTAGCAGCTAGTGTGGTCAGTAATTTCTGACTGATGATGTCCTTGTTCCAGGCTCCCCAATTATGGCAACTCCTGTTACCAGAATGCCACATTGCAATCTCTATTGGGCCTGAGGCCATTCCTGAATGAGATGGTGTCACTGACCTCGGGCCTGGACGGCGAATCGTGTCGCACGCTGCGGGCGGTCTCCAAGCTGATGGTGCTTCGACAAAAGGCACTGGGCAAGTCTGTCTCCAGTCACCTCAAGTAAGTCATCTCAGTTGTGTTCTGTGTGCAGGGTGGTAGATATCCATGGAGTGTATAAAGTTTTTGGGGTGTAAAAACTTAAATCTTGTCCATAGCAGTGGCCCAGATTTTTGGCCTTCCCATGCTGTCAGTATTATCTCGAGTGGTTTCGGCACTGGGTGTTTTGCTCGTAGGCTGGCTTGTAACTAGACAGGTACAGGTCATACATATTGTCATATGTTTGTATTCTGCCCTTAATGCATGGTAAACGTTTGATCCGTCATTTGTTATCGCAAATTGCATGACAAGATGCGGGGCTCATTGCTGGATGTTTGAGTACTTTCTGTAGATGTTCTACTGCTGATGCATGCCCAGTGGCATGCTGTTGGCCTGGCACATTGAGTAATCACTGACTGCTTGGCGTCTGTAGCGACCTCCGCGACGTGTTCGCCGGCATCGACCCGGCGTTCCGGGGCAACGAAATGCAAGATGCCAACGAGTTCCTGCTGCGCCTGCTGGACACGATGAAGGACGAGATTGATGCGCGCCGGCCGGCCGCCAACCCCGTCCGCGACAACTTCGAGTACCAGACTACTGAAAGCTATATGTGCACAAAGTGAGTTCGGCGGATGTGGTGGACAGCTGTAGTACTGCACTGCTTTTGCTTGAGGTAGTGGCTGATACGGCTAGAAGCAGATTTATTGGCCACTAGATCGATGCAACGCGAATCAGGAAGTATAATGTGGTGCTGGTGTAGCTACTGTCAGTTTTCACAGAATGGTTGTTGTATTGCCTGCAGATTATTTACCACAGAGTTATTGTCAGCATGCTTTTTTCTGCGGTGGTTTCGCGTCCGTTGCGCTGAGTTGATACGTGCCTCCCCACGCCTGCAGCTGCCATGAGTCTGTGCTGAAGCGTCAGGAGAACATCAGCTGGTTCGTGAGCGTGCCGCGCCGCCACGGTAGCGAGGCGCCCACGCTGCAGGATGCTCTGCGGCTCAGTATGCGGCCCGACCGGCGCGAGCTGCTCTGCCAGCACTGCAAACACAACGAGTGCCGCGTCACCACCAAAATCAGCAAACTGCCCAGGTGGGCGCACCACGAGCGAGATCGGCGTCAGTAACGTCTTTCGTTTGCGGTTGGGATTTTTGCTGTGGTTGTCTGGCGATCGTGTTGTGCGACTTAAAGATGCTTCTTTTTGTTTCATCTTGCTTTGATTCTGGTGCCGGACTGAGACAGTTTTTTCTCTTTATGGGTTGGTGCGATTCATTGACAAGGTGTCGATCTTTTAGGACGCTAATTCTGCAGCTGAATCGTTATGTGTTCCTGGGCGAGGAGTCAAAGAAAATCAGGGCCAATGTGGAGATTCCGAAGTTCCTGTCCCTGAACGAGTATGTGATGGATGACGTAACGCATCCTCCTGAGTGGAAATGTACAAAGTAAGTTTGTTGTATTGTTTGGAAACCAAGTATGCATTGGGGATTGTTGTTCAGTGCTGTGTGCACAACATTGTGAGATTGCCAGATGCCAAATTAGGTTTGTCATCTGGCATCGCTCATTTATTTAAAGTATTTTGTTTTTTATTTGATTTGGTAACGTTTATTTTTGCTCTGCAAATTTTCTCGGTTTTTTGTCAAGTAAGTTTCCTCATGTGGTATTTAGCGTATATATCTAATCGCAATTTTGAAACTTCAACTGTTATTGGACTGCTATGATTCACGTTCTTTTAGTTGCTTGGAAGCCTTGCGAGTCAGATATGCAGGGCACGTCCTTGCCCTGCATGTCTGGCTAGCAAGATCACGTATCTGAACATCGCGGACCTACGATTGGTTACCGTTTCGCCTGCCAGGCTGGCTCTCTCCTCGCTGACGGAGGAGAGCGAGGAGCTGGCCAGGCCGGAGCGGCCGGCGGCGCCATCACCTGCTGCGTCGGCCCCGGCCACAGCGGCGGCGACCCCGCGGCGGCCCAGCTCGCCGGCGGCGGCGGCCGACGCCGGCGCGGCGCCGACGCTGCCGCCGCCGCCGCTGCCGCCGCCGTCGCCGTCCCTGCCGCGGGCGGCGGCGTCAGCGACGTCCACCGAGCTGGTGGTGCTGGACGGCGAACCGGACGGCAAGCCGGCGCGCACCCGTGACGACGAGGACCGCGAGATCCAGGAGGCCATCCTGCGCTCCCTGGAGGAGGGCGAATCGGCCGACGCCGCCGCCGAGCAGGTCAGCCGCCCCGCCGGGCGGCCGTCCGGCCGGGTGCTGGCCTCCCCGCCCACACCGTCACTTGGCAGCCTGTTGTTGGGTTCTGACTGACCTGCTGGCTTCTGCTTGGTTGTGTTCTTTTTGTGTTTGTTGTGACCCGAAGCATGCGTTGTATTTTGTTGCGCGTCGTAGCTCCGTGCTTTAGTTATCATATCCCACGGACCTTGTGTCGCGGGACTTTTGGCGTCGTCCACGTGAACTGGCCCGTTGAGTGGGTTGGTGTCTAGTGCATGGTTCTGTTACACACATGACTAGATGCTTACTCATTCATCGTGTCGGTACCTTCGTCGCTGGATGTGCTCGTCATTTGCCATATACTTTTCTGTCCAATACAAGTTCTGTAAGGGCATGCTGTAACGATGTTATGCACACTCTTTGCAGCCAGTACGCGTTGTGCACGAGCCTGGTCACAGCACTGATGACAAGCCCCCTGCGTTGCGTGAACTTGTTGATATCTCCATGCCCACTGGAGCTCATACGAGTACAGCCGTGGACCAGCCGTACATAGGACCATGGAGACTGCCTAACGCGTGAACGCTCCGCCTCCCGGGACGCTGGATACGGGGGCTTTTTCGGCGCAGCGCGATGCGGTGTGCCCGGCTCAGCTTGGCGCCACCTGACGCTGTCCCGGACCGCCGGCAGGCGCGGCTCTCCGAGTTCTTTGTGGAAGACGACCAGTCGCTGTGCTCGGTTGACCTGGGCGGCGACAACACGTATCGGCTGGTGGGCGTGGTGAGCCACTACGGCGGCGCCACCCACTCTGGCCACTACGTGTCGGACGTGTACAGCGTTGGCCGCGACCACTGGTACCACTACGACGACCGTCGCGTCAGCTGCGTGCCCGAGGCCGACGTACTGGGCGACGGCCACCAGCGCAACGGCTACATCTTCTTCTATTTGCACAAGTAGGTGGCCGTAGGCGATGCTGAATGGCTGGGAGTTTTCTGTGTCCTGGTGTTTCGTTGAGTACCCTTGCTAGTATTGTTGAATGGAGCTTGGTTACCCTCGGATTTTCGTAGGTTCTTTGTTTCGAGTGAGGGACGTGATTTGGTGGTGCCGTGGTGCTGTTGCGTGCTTTAGTGGTGGTCATATCCGCTTCTGTACCTTGAAATTTCCGCTCTGAGCCAGCGAGAGGAATGTGTTCGTCTGGAGCGACTGCCGTGAGGGCCCCATCGCGAAAAGTGACTTGACATTCTAAAGCATCGGTAAGCGCATGACAGCAGTGTTCGTGTCCACATACTGCTGGTGCCAGCCGCGCCCCGTGTCCCCCCCCCCCGGCCAGCCACTGACGGCCCTCTCCTGTACCCGGCAGGGACCTGTGTAGTCAGCTGTTGAGCTTGGAGGCCGGCGGCGGTCCGTGAGGCCGCGCCGCCCGCAGCGGTGGAACGCCGGAGCGCGTCCAGCCGGCCGTGTACATAGTGTACAGACGGTGCCGAGAGCAACTGCAGTGCAGCTGGCACCGGCCCAGCCGCTCGACTGGCCGCACGTTGCCGGGCGGGCCGCCACTGTACAAAAGACAATCGCCGTGCATTCCTGGGGGCGCGCGCGGCCCGCCCCGACCCGACCCGACGCCGTCTCCGCCGCCCGATATCGAGACGCAGTACCTGACTGGCGGTCACGGTTGGCCGCCGCCCGCCGCCCGCCGCCACGTCGCCACACCCATCCGGAGCCGCCCGATTTATCTACATTTTTACCAGGCTTCAAACTGCCGCATACATGTCAAACGCCAGGGTACACGGGCACTAAAAATATACGTTTTTGTGTATGAGGGTAATCGTGGTCTGGGCTGGAGGGGTTTGGAAAACTACGTGACGTGTCCTTGCACGAGCCATGAAGAGCACAGAGGCTAAATGGAACGTTCGGGCAATCCCGATGGAGACGTCCCTCTTGAAATGGCTGGTAGCGTTGTGACCGTTGGTGTAGGCGGATTGAAAGGCGGCCTTACGACGTCTGGAAAAGAAAATATAAACCTTGTGTTCTTGGAAACGAGTGGTAGGGAAATGACACCCTACCAACTTGGACGTGCTATTTGGCAAATATGGACAGTGCCGTGTTGTGTGCTGCGTTCTCTAAATCGCGTATGGAGTTTGGACAAATGTCTGACAAGTGCGAACTGAAGCACGAATTGGAAGTGATGCTACGCACTAGAAAAAACGCGAAAATCAGACGGAGCTGGCGCAGTGGCTGATCATTTCGACCAACGATATCTCATTGGGCGTCCTCGTGGACCCATCAGACACCAGTGGTGCCGTTTCGAAAGGACGTGTGCAAGGAAGCAGGCAAGGGCTATCTGGCGAAGACTGCTACGGAACTTCATAGCCCGTGTCTCGACGGCGCGCCACGGTCAGTGGCGTGAATGCGCCAGCCTTTCGAAATGATGCTCGTGATCTGCGCTTGGTGCACACGTTGATCAGTGGCGGCAAGATGTATTCATAATGGGGCGTAAGAGGCGTGTTTAGTCGATCCTTTCCATCCGTCTTCTCGGAAAGCCGTGGCACTACCAACTTCGTCAACTTTTCGGGCCGCCGGACAGGCTGGAACTTCCCTCCACCCCAGCCGAAGTACGTTCAGCACGGACCGCAGAGGGTGCCTCGCTGCCGCCGCCCCTGCCTTAGGCATCAGTTGCAGTGCTGCGGGAACACGAGCCGGGCGGACCACGTTAGTTTATAGCTAAGGTCGCGTCAAGGGTGACAGACAAAGCCGGGCGGCCGGCGCCGTCTGGTGTTGCAATCCCGGCCGGGTACTCGTGCCGAGCACGTGCCGCCTGCTAGTGTGCCGCTGTCTGGGTCATCGTGAGCCGGCCTGTGTCACGAGGGATTCCAGAACGGTATGTATGCGGACTGTCTCGACCTGTTAAGGTTATTCTTGAATTTTCAAGATATGTTGGAAAATGGGTAATTGTTACTAAATGTACCACCACGGCTAGAATCCAAGGTTTCTAGAAAGACTTCGCGCGAAGGCAAATGTTCGTGACGTCATAGTCAAAAGTCGAAGTACAAGTTTCTTGGGTCCATTAAAACCATTTGTTCTCCTCAGTTTAGGGACGCCGTCGTTGGATAACTGGGCGAAAGATCTCATGACCAAAGATCGAAAGGCAAAAGATTGCATGATATAAACATTGAAATAAAAGACGGAAAACGCTGCGCCGAAGGCGCCATGCTCGAGGTCTCAGGCCGACACAGGGTGCAATCCGACTTGGCTCCGTCCAACAGAGAGGTTAGGTCACGCGAAGCGCGACATTAGGTTATTTCTGAAATGGGATCGTATGCTGAGCGTGTTGCAGCACCCTACGGCAAAAGATTGCATGAGGTAAATATGAAAGGGTAAATGTTGCGCCGAAGGGACAACTCCGCGCCGGAGCCGTGGTATTGGATACTAGGGGCCGCAGGCCAATGAGAGGGTGCGATCGGACTTGGCTCTGTCCAACAAAGAAGCTAGGTCTCGAGAAGCGCGGTATTAGGTTTATATAACCTAGTCAGATATCAGACATATTTGACTAGGCCCTGTTTAGACAACCTCATGATTAAGTCATATGGTTATAACCTAATTAGGCAATAAGTTATAATACTGATTACGTTATAAGGTTATAACCTGACTAGGTTATATCTAAATAGGGTCCATTTAGATATAACGCAGTTCGCGCGATCTAACCTCTTTAGTCGGCAAAGCCCAATCCGATCACACCCTTCATGCGGCCCGCGGCCTCTAGTAATATTCAACAATCGCGCGTCCGGCGCTGGGTTGCGCCTTGGGCGCAACGTTTCTGTCATACGATCTTTCACCGGTAATCCTTACCGATCGCACACCATGCGCAGAGTCGAGGGTAAGGTTAACGCGCGAGTGTAGTTTCCGATTTCGCCACCAGGGTGATATTCGTTCTTTTTCTCGCCGCTAGGAAGAGTACGTAAAAATACTGACATTCGCTAGGACGGTTCCGCTCAAGAACCAATGGTATGATAACCAATAGTTCGATTCGGCTGATTCGAACTAGTTGATAGCGCCGAACGTTTCGTTTCTGTGACTTACACACTTTTTTACTTTTGACCCGCTGATGACGTCACAGGTGAGGTCAATCACGCAAAAAGGACCACTTTCTCCAGAATCGCTGAAGCACAATGGAAAATAGATCGAGACTGAAGTATGCGTCTTAATATGTTCCTGGCAGCTTAATTTCTAATTTCAGGTGTCGCCTGGCCCAAGATCGCACAAGGCCAAGGTCAAATGCTGGGTCAAATTTGACTCCTGTTACAACGTGTCATGCGATACATCTCTCCTGGCCCATTTAACGCGGAAATTCCAAAAAGACACTTTAGAAGAGCGCAGGGCACAAGAAGCATTGCAATAGTACCAGCTGTGTAGTTCCAAACTCAAAGTACCACAGGAGCACGCTTATGACATCCACTTCACATTTCTAGATGACCCAACAAGCAGGGACGTCGATTTCTGTAAACGATTGGGGGCCGAGCCGAGGGCCCAACAACGTAACCTCCCCCTGAAAGTGGGTTTCTCAACAAATTTAGCCCGCCATTTCGACCAACGGAAATTTACAACTGTTTTTCTTACCATTTATCAAATGAAAAATTGTGTATATATATATATATATATATATATATATATATATATATATATATATATATATATATATATCTGTATATATGGAAAGATAGATGGATACATCGCTTCAGACTGCGGCTGTTTTTTCGTTATTATCACTCATTTCCCTTTAAAACCAGCAGAAAATATTGGGAAAGGGGGCAAACCAACATTGGGTGGGCCCAAATCAACATGGTGTGGGCCATGGCCCTCTTAGGGAAATACGAATCGACACCCCTGCCAGCAGGTCAGTTTGTCCCACGCTGCACATTTCCACGGAATGTTGCACAGCATTGTAAAGGCCGATAGCTGCGCACAGATCGGGTTTGCATATTAGTGTGCGCTAGGAATGAAGACGGTGCGGTGACTACGTGGGGATCATATGGTTAATCTTTAACATCGTGATCTTTAAGACATCGCAGTGTTAACGATGACGATAGAAAAAAACGCCACTTCCGCACAATGACATCAGCAGTGCTGACTTTTCACCATCACATTTTCTGTTCTTCATGAATAATCCGTACCAGTATCGTTTCCATATTGGTGTGTGATATGGTAAGCAGCCGGTGTGGTTGTTATTTCAGGACCGTATGGGTAACAGCATCGTAGTGTTCAAGATCACGATGAGCGAACAAACTCTTTATGCTCAATATAACGTCAGCAATAATGATGTACAACCATTACATTGCATATTCATGATTAATAATCTATACCAGTACTGTCTACATGTACTAGTCTGCATGCTGGGATGCGTTAGGTAAGTAGACGGTGCGCAGGCTACGTTGGGACTGTGTGGGTAATAGCATTGCAATGTGGAAGATCACGCTGAAGTAAAAACGTCGTTTCCACGCAATGTAACATCAGCAATGATGATGTAAGGCCACCACATTGCCTGTTCTTGGTCAATAATATGTACCAACAGCGTTTTCATCTTGGTGTGCGCTAGGTAAGTAGACGCTGCGTTGACTTCGTGGGAACCGTGTGGGCAATAACATTTAAATGTTGGAGATCATGTTGAATGAAAAACACTGGCTTTGCCCAGGAGAACGCCAGCAATGATGATGTTAGACCGTCACACTACCTATTCTTGATCAGTATTCCATACCAGAACTGTTTCCATATTGCTGTGCGCTAGATAAGGAGACGGTGTGGTGACTATATGCGGACTGTATGGGCAATAGCATTTCAGTGTTAAAGATCACGTTGAACAAAAAACACCGCATTTGCACAGAAGAACGGCACCAGCATGGGCGCGGGAGCCATGGAGCCGGGGGCTCCAGCCCCCCAGTTTTTTTTATTTAAAACTGGCTCTATGGGCGTTGGCTGGAAAGAACTGACCCTAAACGCTTCTCGCCTCCCTCCCCTCTTCCCAACTGAAGATGAGTTCTCGCGCCCCTGGCCACCAGTGATGATGTACGACCATTATGCTGCCTGTTCTTGATCGGTAATCCGTACCAGTACTGTTTGCATATTGGTATGCACTGTGTAAGTAGACGATGTGGGGGATAGGTTGGGACTGTGTGGGTAATAGCGTTGCAATGTGAAAGATCACGCTGAAGAAAAAGCGTCATTTTCCCACAGAGTACCATCAACAAAGATAATGTCCGGCCAAGACGTTGTCTGTTGTTGATGAATAATCCGTACCAGTACCGTGTGCATATTGGTGTGCGCTAGGTAAGTAGACGGTGCATGACTTCATGAGGACCGAATGGACAATAGCAATGCAATATTAAAGATCACATTGAAGAACAAACACCGTCTTTGCACACTATAACGTCAACAGTGCTGACGTTTGACCATCACATTGCCTGTTCTTGATAAATGATTCGACCAGCAGCGTTTCCATATTAGTGTGCGCGAGGTAAGTGGGCAGTGCGAAGACCACGTTGAACAAAAAGATCACCATTTGCACAGTATAACGCCAGTAATGATGTAAGACCATGACACTGCCTGTTCGTGATCAATAATTCATTCCAGTAATGCTTGCATATTGGTCAGCGCTAGGTAAATAGACCGTGCGGTGGCTTCCTTGGGACCGCATGGGCAACAGTACTGCAATGCTAAAGATCACGTTGAACAAAAAACCCTGCCTTTGCACAGGATAACGTTAGCAATGATGCATGGCCATCACACTGCCTTTTCTTGATCACAGTCCGTATCACCAGCAATTTCATATTGGTGTGAGCTTGGTATGTGGACGGTGCGGTAACTACGTTGGGACTGTGTGGGTAATAACATTGCATCGTCAAAGATCACGGTCAACACAACCGTTTTTGCAAGATTGAAATATCAGCGATGATAATGTAAGATCATCACACTGCCTGTCCTTAATAAATAGTGCCGTTTGCATATTGGTTTGCACTAGATAAGTAGACAGTGCGGTGACTACCTGGGGATCATATGGATAATAACATTGCAAGGTGAAAGATCACGCTGAAGAAAAAACGTCGTTTCCGCACAATATTACATAATACACAATATTACATTACCAGTAGCGGTACAGATTGTTCCTCAAGAACAGGCAATGTGATGGCCGTACATGATCACTGATGACGTCATATGGTGTGCTAACAATGCTTTTGTTCATTGTTAACATGTATTGCTACTACCCATACGGCCCCCATATAGCCAGCTCACGGTCCACCTTCCTGGCGTACACCAATATGAAAACAATGCAGGCATGAATTGCTAATGAATAATAAGTAATGTGATGGCAGTACATCAACATGGCTGTCGTTATATTGCTTGGTTACAACATTTTTGTTCATCATGATCTTTAATATTGTCATGCTATTGCCCATACGGTCGCCACGTAGCCACCGCCACGTCTTCTTACCTAGCGCACACCTGTGTGTAATCCCTGCTGGTACGGATTATTCCTGAAGAACAGGCAATGGGATGGCCGTACATTATCACTCCTGACGTCATATGGTGTGTCAACAATCTTTTTATTCGTTGTTAACATGTATTTCTATTACCCATACGGTCCCATGTAGCCACCGCAGCGTCCACTTGCTTAACGCACACCAACATGTAAACGTTGCTTCTGCGGGTTACTGATCAAGAACAGACAATGCGATGACTGTACATCATCATTGCTGACGATATATTTTACGGCAACAATGTTTTGCACGGTCTTTTCCCTAGTGTAAACCAAGATCTAAACGTCACTGATGCGAATTATTGATCGAGATCGGGGAATCTACTGGGCGTACATATTTACTGTTGACTATACGACTATACGTTGACTAGACGACCAAATTTAATGCATGGTTTGAACATCGGAGTGTTCGAACACCCAAGGGAACCCTCACCGGGAGTCGGCGATACCACTACAACATTACAAACCAGGGCGCGCAACAAAATCGACAGCGATGATGATCACTGATAATTCAGCGGCGTTAACGACTCTCAGACATCACGGTGCCCAAGAAAAATTGACGGCGCGTTTATTTCAAGGGAGTCACATTTGGAGCAGCATTGCAATATTTGAGGCCAGGAGGCATAACAGCACTGTTTTCACTCAGCACAAAGTCCATGATAAATATGTATGCCCGTTTGATTCCCCGATCTTGATCAATAATCCTCATCAGCAGCGTTCAGACATTGGTTTACGCTAAGAAAAAGACCGTGCAAAACATTGTTACCAGACAATATACCGTCAGCAATGATGATGTACGGTCATCATTGCAGAACCAGCGTTTACATAATGGTATGCGCTAGGTACGTAGACGTTGCGGTGGCTACATGGGGACCGTATGGGTAATGTTATACTGCATGCATGGCAATGTTAAATATCACGAAGAACCAAAACGTTGTTACCAAGCAATATTACGCCAGCCATGCTGATGTACGGCCATCACATTACCTATTATTCATTGGTAATTCATGCCTGCATTGTTTTCATATTGGTGTACGCCAGGAAACGTGAGATGGCTATATGGAGGCCGTATGGGTAGTAGCAATACATGTTAACAATGAACAAAAGCATTGTGAACACACCATATGACGTCATCAGTGATCATGTACGGCCATCACAATGCCAATTCTTGAGGAACAATCTGTACCAGTAGCGTCTGCATACTGGTGTACGCTAGGTAAGCAGACGATGCGGTGACTGCTTGGGGACCATATGGGTAATAACATCGCAATGTCAAAGATCATGATAAACAAAAAACGGCATTTCCGCACAATACTGCGCCAGCAATCATGATGCACGACCATCACATTGCATGTTCTTTACCAATAATCAACAGCAGCGTTTCCATACTGGTGTGCACTAGTTCAGCAAACGTTGCGGTGGCTATGCGGGGACCGTACTGGTAAAAGCATTGCAATATTAAAGATAACGATGAACAAAAACGATGTTACCAAGCAATGCTATGTCAGCATTGATGTTGGACGGCTATCACATTGCCTGTTCCTGATCAATAATGCGTGCCAGTGCCGTTTACATATCGGTATGCACTACGTCGGTAGACGGAGAGTTGACTGCATAGGAACCGTATAGACAATGGCATTGGAATGTTAAAAATCAAGTTGAACAGAAACAGTGTTTGCACAGTATAACGTCTGAAATGATGATGTACGACCATCACATTGCCTGTTCGTGATCAGCAATCCGTACCAGCAGCGTTTCCATATTGGCGCGCGCTAGGTAAATAGACAGTGTGGTGGCTTCGTTACGGTAGTAGCTTTGCAATTTGAAAAATGACACTGAAGAAAAAACACAATCACAAAAAAACACAAAGTAATCACAAAAACACAAAGTAATCGTTGTATATGAATATACAACCATTAATATATACAATGATATATGAAATTAACAATATATATCATGTATATTAATACATATAATCGTTACATGAACGCATCATATGACATCAACAGTGATGATACTGGACTATCAAATTCCCTGTTGTTGTTCAATAAGCCGTATCAGGAGCGTTTCCATATTGAGGGACGCTAGGTAAGAAGACGCTGTGTTGACTACATGAGGGCCGTAGGGGCAATAGCACTGTAATGTTAAAGATCACATTAAACAAAAAACCCTGTCTGCACCGAAGGACAGCAGTAATGCTAATGTACGACCATCACACTACTTCATCTAGATCAATAATTCGTAACACCACCGTTTATACATTGGTGTGCGCTAGGTAAGTAAACGATACGGTGGATTGTGACATATCATGCTGAAGAAAGAACGTCGTTTCCGCACAATGCAGCATCAGCACTGATGATCCACGGCCATCATATTGCGTGATGTTGATGAATAATCCGTACCATTACCGTTTGTATATTGGTGTGCGCTAGGTAAATAGACGGTGCGTTGACTACGTGAGGACCGCATGGGCAATAGCAATGCAGTGTTAAATATCACATTTAAGAAAAACGTTGTCTTTGTACAGTATAACGCCCAGTGCTGGTCTACGACCATCACATTGCCTGTTCTTGATGAATAATACGACCAACAGCGTTTCCATATTGCTGTGCGCTGAGTAAGCAGACGGTGCGGCTACTATCTGGGGACCGTATGAGTAACGACATTGCAATGTTGAAGATCACTTTGAACAAAAACACTGTCTTTGCACAGCAGAATGTCAGCACTGATGTATAACCATCACATTGCCTGTTCTTGATGAACAATTTGTATCAGACCGTTTGCATATTGGTGTGCGCTAGGCAAGAAGACGGTGCGTTGACTACGTGGGGACCGTAAGGGCAAAAGCATTGCAATGTTAAAAATCGCGTTGAACAGAAAGCACTGTCTTGGCACGTCGAACGTCAGCAGTTGTGATGTAGGGTCATCACACTGTCTTTTCTTAAACAACAATCCGTACCAGTACCGTTCGCATATTGGTGTGCGCTGGGAAAGGAGACGTTGCGGTGGCTGCGTTGGAAATGTGTCGGAAATAGCATTGCAATGTGAAAGATCGTGCTGAAGTAAAAATGTCGCTCCCGCACAATATGGCATGAAGAATGGTGATGTACGACCATCGTACTGCCTGTTCTCCATGAATTATACGTCCCAGCAACGTTTCCATGATGTTGTGCGCCAGGTAAGCAGACGGTGCGTTTGCTACGTGGGGACCGCATGAGCAATATCATTGCAATGTTTAAGATCATGCTGATCAAAAAGCACTGTCTTCGCGCAGGACAACGTCAGCAGTAATGATGTACGTTGGCTGTTCTTGATAAATTAACCGTACCAGTGCCATTTGTATATAGGTGTGCACTAGGTAAGCAGAAGGTGCGATGACGACGTATGGGACCGTATGGCCGATATTATTGCAGCGTTAAAGATCACGTTGAACAAATAACACTGTCCTTGCACAGTATAACGCCAGAAATAATGATGTATGACCATCACGTTGCCTGTTCTTGATCAACAAGCCGTACCAGTAGCGATTTGATATTGGTGTGAGCTAGGTAAGTAGACAGTGCGTTGACTACGTTGGGAGCGTGTGGGTAGTAACATTACGACGTCAAAGATCACGATGAACAGGAACGTTTTTACCAATTAAGATACTGACAGCAAAGATAATGCAAGGCCATCACTTTGTTCCTTCTTGATAAATAGTACCGTTTCCATATTGCTGTGCGCGAGGTAAGTAGACGGTGCGGTGGCTACGTTGGGACTGTGGGGTAATAGCATTGCAAGGTGAAAGATCACGTTGAAGAAAAACGTCGTTTCCGCACAATGCAACATCAACAATGATGATGTACGGTCACCGCCTGTTGATGATACCTGCTGTTGATGAATAATCTGTACCAGTACCGTTTGCATATTTGTGTGCGCTACGTGAGTAGCCGGTGCGTTGACTGTGTAGGGACAGCACGGTCTTTGCACAGAATAACGTCACCAATGATGTACGACCATCACATAGCCTGTTCGTGACCAAAAATCCGTTCCAGTACCGCTTGCATATTGCTGTGCGTCAGGTAAGTAGACGGTGCGGTGGCTACGTTGGGACTGTGGGGTAATAGCATTGCAAGGTGAAAGATCACGTTGAAGAAAAACGTCGTTTCCGCACAATGCAATATCAACAATGATGATGTACGGTCACCGCCTGTTGATGATACCTGCTGTTGATGAATAATCTGTACCAGTACCGTTTGCATATTTGTGTGCGCTACGTGAGTAGCCGGTGCGTTGACTGTGTAGGGACAGCACGGTCTTTGCACAGAATAACGTCACCAATGATGTACGACCATCACATAGCCTGTTCGTGACCAAAAATCCGTTCCAGTACCGCTTGCATATTGCTGTGCGTCAGGTAAGTAGACGGTGCGGTGGCTACGTTGGGACTGTGGGGTAATAGCATTGCAAGGTGAAAGATCACGTTGAAGAAAAACGTCGTTTCCGCACAATGCAACATCAACAATGATGATGTACGGTCACCGCCTGTTGATGATACCTGCTGTTGATGAATAATCTGTACCAGTACCGCTTGCATATTGCTATGCGTCAGGTAAGTAGACGGTGCGTTGGCTGCGTTGGGACAGTGTAGGTACAATACCATTGCGATGTGAAAGATCACACTGAAGTAAAAACGTCGTTTCAGCGCAATATGACATGGACATTGATAATGTGCGACCATCCCATTGCCTGTTCTTGGTCAATAATCCATACCAGCATCGTTTGCATATTGATGTGCGCCAGGCAAGTGGCCGATGCGGTAACTATGTGGGGACCGTTTGGGCAATACCATTTTAAGACTTTTAAATATTTAAGTTTTATTTTTTATTTCTTTTTTTTAAGTTTAAGACTATGTTGAACAAAAAACTTTGTCGTTGCACATTATAATGTCAGCAGTGATATTGTACGACATCACGTTGCCTATAAGATCGATAATCGGTACCAGCAGCGTTTCCACATTGGTGTGCGTTAGGTCAGTCGACAGTGTGGAAGTTAAAGAAAAAACACATTCTTTACACCCGAGAACGTCAGCAATGGTGTACCACCATCACATTGCCCGTTTTTCATCAATAATCCACACCAGTCCACCGCACCGTCTATTTACCAATATTGGCACACACCAATAAACAAACGGTACTGGTACGGATTACTCATCAAGAACAGACAATGTTACGGCCGTGCACCATCATTATTGATGTCATATTTCGAGGAAACGACGTTTTTTCTTCAGCGTGATCTTTCACCTAGCAATGATGTTACCTACACGGTCCCCACGTACTCACTGCACTGTCTACTTACCTACCGCACACCAATACGCAAACGGGAAGATTTATGAAGAACAGACAATGTGATGGTCTTACATTATCACTGCTGACATTTTATTCTTTGGTAAAAACGTTTGTGTTGACCGTGATCTTTGAAGATGCAATGTTATTACCCACACGGTCCCAGCGTAGTTATCGCACCGTCCACGTTCCAAGCTCACACCAATATGAAATCGCTTGTGATACGGATTGTGATCAAGAAAAGGCAATGTGATGGCCATACATCATTGCTAACGTTATACTGCGCAAAGGCAAGGTTTTTCGTTCAACGTGATCTTTAGCGTTACAATGCTGTTAACAATGCCCATGCGGACCCAGCGTAGTCACCGCACGGTCTACTTACCTAGTGCTCACCAATAAGCGAGCATTACTGGAATGAATTATTGATAACGAACAGGCAGTGTCATGGTCGTACATCACTGCTGAAGTCATACCGTGAAAATGCTGGTCTCTTTGTTCAATGTGATCTTCGCACCGTCTACTTACCGAGCACACACCAACATGGAAACGCTGCTAGTACGGATTATCGATCAAGAACAGGCAATGGTCGCACATCATCTTTGCTGAAGTTCTATTGTGCAAAGACAATGTTTTTTGTTCAAAGTGGCCATTGCAGTGCTATTACTCATACGGTTCCCACATAGCATCCGCACCATCTACATACCTAGAGTACACCAATATGGAAACGCTGCTTGTCGAATTATTAATCAAGAACAGGCAATTTGATGGTCAAACGTCAGCACTGCTGACTATACGGTCTCCACGTAGTCACCGCACCGTCTACTTGCCTAGCGGACACCAATATACAAATCTTGATCGGTGTGCAGATATCAGTCTTTGCAGTGCTGCGCAACATTCCGTGAAAATGTGCAACATGGGACAAACTAACTTGCTGGGTCGTCTAGAAATGTGAAACGGATGTCGCAAGCGTGCTCCTGTGGTACTCTGAATTTGAAACTACACAGCTGGGGCCATTGCAATACTTCTTGTGCCCTACGCTCTTTCAAAGTGTCCTTTTTTAGAATCTCCGCGTCAAATGGGCCAGGAAAGATGCATCGCATTACACGCTGTAACAGGAGTCAAATTTGACCCAGCATCTGACCTTAACTTTGTGTGACCTTGGGCCAGGTGGCACCTAGAATTAGAGATTAAGCTGCCAGGAACATATGAACTCACAAACTTCAATCTCGATCTGCTTTACATTGTGATTCGGCGATTCTAAAGAAAGTGGTCCCTTTTTCGTGACTGACCTGACCTGTGACGTCATCAGCGAGTCAAAAGAAAAAGTCCACATGTTACAGGACCGCAGGGTTCGGCGTTATCAATTGGCGTTTGAATCCGCCGAATCGAACGATTGGTTATCGTGCTATTGGTTCTTGGAGGGAGCAATATTAGCCAAAGTCAGTGTTTTTATACACTCCCCTCACGGCGACAAAAACAACCAATGTTATCCTAGTGGCGGCGCCAGGAACTGCAATGGCGCGTTAACCTTATTCTGGACGCTGCGCATGGTGTGCGATCGGTAAGGATTATCCAATATCCAATACACCTGACTAAGTAAGTGGCAAAGAACCTTGTCAGATTGAACGGATCTGGCAGTCAGGGTAGTTTAGGTTACGCATGGTAGTGGCGTACAGGCAAGCGTTAACTCACCGTAGATGCACGTCATCCGCCAATGCGGCGCTCGTAGTGGCCATTTTTAACACAGCAGGGTTCGTCTGCTAGTAAAGTTATCGGAAACACGATGGTAGAGTCGGGAACAATCATGTTCCCAAGTTCCTGCGATGCAGGGACGCAGCCGGGATTTTCGTGAGGGGGGAGGCGAAGCTCAGAGTGAATTGAAATTATATGAAAACCGCCTGCCGGGAAGACAATGTACAATGGTTTTCACTAAAAATGGGGGCCTAAGGGGGGCCCGGGGTCCCCCTTGGCTGCGCCTGTGCTGCGATGGCTGCCTTTCACGGATATGTCGTCAAGCATCAGCTCACAGCAAGTCGGGGATGAAGAAACCACTAAATATTCGCAATTCATTCAAAAATGTACAGTCTGTATATTCCTGTATCTTTTAAGACATTTTGTGAAGTCCTGGCACCTAGCCCATAATTTATGCGTTAGTAAGTGGTTGCATCAGATGACATCATATACTTGTTGGGAGTTGAAGGAATCATATGAAACTCAAACCAAACTAATTATCGCAAAATGCAGATGTCACCAACCAATCCGTAACTTCGAATCAAAATGATCGACTTGCATGATAATTCCAAATGAGTCTATACAAACTGGATTTTAGTTCAGAATCTACCACTGATGGCGCCACTAGCGTAGGTGGCTCGCATGGAAGACTGCTGACACTGGCACGTGCGATAGGTTTCGAATGACCGCGCCAATTTTGTTTCTGGTGAATGCAACTTGAATCCCCGAAAGCGCACAGCTCCTACTGAACGGTAAATTTTCTGCATTCTGTATTGTGCAAATGCATTATGCAACACCAAAACGTGCATTAGGTAAGGATTACCGGATATTGGAAAGTACCAAGATGTTCATTTTGATATGTGGATTATGTGTCCTTTTCCCCAGGACTGAGGAACACAAATCACACGCTGTACAGTTTTCCAGCCATTCAAAATGTCAAAACCAGTGGGTAAGTGACAGATGTCTTTTTCTCACCTTAACCGCTTCGTGGTTGGTGTTTGTAGTTTCCTCGTATATAATCTGACATGCCTTTTTCACATCTCTTTCTAAGCTTTCACCTCCTACAGCACCTAAGATGAGCTTTGATAATGGCACTGCCAGAGTAATAAGCAACATTTGTCGCTGTCAGCGATTCTCAGCGTGTCGGACAAGCGCGGCCTGGCGGACCTGGCCCGCGGCCTGTCAGAGGCCGGTCTCTCTCTGATCGCCTCTGGAGGTACAGCGGCCGCCCTCCGTGCCGCCGGCATCCCCGTCGAGGATGTGTCCACCGTGACGGGCGCCCCGGAGATGCTCGGAGGCCGCGTCAAGACTCTGCACCCGGCCATCCACGCCGGTGGGTGTCGCAGTGGCCGGCCCGGCACCCACAGCGAACGGCTTGTTACGAGAGTTGCTCTCGCTGAAACTCTATTTGCGACACAAAAACGTCGCAAAGGCGGGGTAGTTAGGCGTGATGTGCTACGCTATCAAGAATGGAAGTGTTTGAAGACTATGCGTGACATTCCATTCCCTTGTGCATTCATGGGCATTCATCCATATGGCAAGCCATCAATAGATTTGTGAGTAATGGTTAGCCTATGCACGTTGATTCCGACTATCTCAGTATTAGACTATACACGACTATTAGACTATCTCAGCAGCGGCGTACCATCTGCCGTTGCAGGCATCCTGTGCCGACTTGAGGCGGACGATCTGCGCGACATGGACGCCCAGGGCTACCGGCCCATCAGCGTGGTCGTCTGCAACCTCTACCCCTTCTCCGAAACGGTGGCCAAGCCGGACGTCACCGTCCCCGAGGCCGTCGAGCAGATCGACATCGGTGAGCACTGGAGGGGGAATGCTGGGGGTGTCGGAGGGCTGGGACGACGAAACGATAACACCAAAGGAACATGTTGCGGTTTTGGTACCTATAACGTGAGAGCCATTGCCGGTGTGTTTATTGTGAATTGAATGGCAGAAATGCTTGTGGTGTCTCGCAGTTGCCAGTCATGCTGACCAGATGGCAAGCCACTTATGTATAGATTTGGGAAGGCACGCGTAAACGTGTTCATCAGGGGCCACGTGGTTCGTGGTCCCTGGTGCGATCGTTGAAGTATGCCGAGCCCCGACCTGTTTACTTATGCTCTGCCTACGTCTTATTTCCATTTTGCTTCTCATACGCTTTGTCGCTGATCTCCGTTCTTGAACGTCCGGCCTGTAGCGCCAAAGCCGGCATGCGTCGCCGCGCACGTGACGGCGTGACGCTGACGGCCGTAACGCTGGCCGGCAGGCGGCGTGACGCTTCTGCGGGCCGCGGCCAAGAACCACGCGCGCGTCACGGCCGTGTGCGACCCGGACGACTACGCGGCCGTGTTGGCCGAGCTGCGGCAGTCGGCCGAGAACGACACCAGCCTACGGACCAGGTGTGTGTGCCGGCCGCCTGGTCCGTGGCCTGTGGTCACAGATCACTGAGGCAGCTTTGCCGCCGGCGCGATCTTGCGGTCCGTAATTACAGATGACCTGTGGGTTTGTCCTCTGCGCCGTCAAGGCTGAGCGAGCGCATGACGTGGACCGGCGACTGGGACTGGGGCAGAGGGCGCTCCGTTATGCTGGCTGGGTATTGTGGACTGGCCGGACGACGAGAATGCAGGGTTCCTTTTGGCGATTTGTGTGCTTTGGTACGTTGCCCGATATCATATGCAGATTGGCCCCGGAATGAATATGTGAGGGATAGCTGAGGGTCGGGTGAACTTAGTTGTCATCCATTCGTCGTTTTCCGCCGGGTGTGGTTGAGAGACGCGCTTAACATTCTCCGGCAAATGGACACGGACCTGAAGTATCCCTCAGGACGCCGCTTTTTTGTATCAATGCTCGCTTTCGTCCACTTCCACCGTCTTCCGCCTTTTACGTCGACCACCGCCGGTGAAGGCAGTAGACGTTGATATCGAGCTCACACGACTGTCATGTCGTTACGTCCTAGACTAACCTGAAGTGTTTCTCTTTATGCCCCCCCCCCCCTGCCCATCATGGGGACCATTTTTCGGTAGGCCCTTCGGCTAGGCTCTGTTGTGCTGCCACGGCATGGCGAATCCCGTGCTGTACATATCCACGACGTGTTCCTTTCTGTGTGGGTCTTTTAATACGATATTTCAGCCGTCTGAAGGTCATATTCACCGTCTTGGTCTCCAACAAACAATCAAGCCGAATATTCTGTTCTGCCTGTCATGGGCCTCTTCGCATAGAGCTTTCTGTGACGCTGACGCTCCGCACATGCACGCGTCGTAAGTGTCCTTCGTCCCGTTCATTCGCTGGAATCCGGGACGCAGTACTATCCAGCCACGTGTCGGCGTTATCCGAAACGACTGGCCGAGGCACCTGAGATGAGAGGGGCGTGTGGACGTGACCGCGTCGCAGTATAGGACATGCGATGACCGTCTGGCTGCGGCCAGCGCTCGGCTCAGCTTCCATCCCGGAAAGATCTGGTTTTGTCTGGCGCTCAAGATGCGCGACCTGAGCTGTTGCAGCCGTTTCGATAGTCGTCAGGGGGAGGGTAGGACGCCGCACCGGCCGCGGCGTCACGCACCGTCCTGTCGACATTTGCAGCGTCCCGCTGCCTCTCGTCAGTGTCTCAGTTCCTGTTAGTAGTGTGGAGTCGAGCGTTCTGGCTGAAATGGGGTGGTGCGCCCTGTGAAGGTCATAGGTGCGCGGAGGAAGGGGACATGGGCCTCGTTTTCTCCCTCAGGTCCTTCCTTGGGATAACAAAGCAGATGTTTGGAACATGTGCATAATGAATGGCGTATATACATGAGCGATGTAGTGCTGAAACTATTTTAATGACGTTGCTTTATTGTTTTGTGCATCGTGTCAGAGCAAATCTCAAAAGATATACGCATATCCTGATTGTAAATCCTTGGACTCCCCGCCGGCTTGACTGCCATGGACTGCGATCAGGTTTGCCACCAAGAGCCTGATGTCGATGCGTTTGTGCGGTGGTTGCGTGCTATTTGTTTCGGTCAATCACTGGACCGCCGTTGCTCCAGTGCCGTCACGGCCCGCCTGTTACTGGACCCGTGCAGCCAGTGTGTTGTGCGAACATCCCTTCCGGCGGAGAACGCTCCTTTCCCGTTCGCGCTGTCTCATGCTGTCTTCTCCGGTGTGCCACTTGTAGGCTGACGAGACCAGGTACGTTTACGTTGGTCGGATGAGTCCGGCTCCGCGCTCTTCCCACCCTGCCTCACGCTGCCCGCCTCCGTGCCGCAGGGAGCGGCTGGCTCTGAAGGCGTTCCTGCACACGGCCCGCTACGACGAGGCCATCGCCGGCTACATGTGCCAGCATCTGGGCGACCCGCAGCGGGCGCTGCCGCTCCGCTACGGCATGAACCCGCACCAGAAGCCGGCGTTCATCTTCAGTCAGGACGGCCGGCTGCCACTCGCCGGTCCGTGGCCCGACTGGCCCGCGCCGGTGGCCGGAAGTGCCTTTTGCCGGCTGGGGTGTCTGAAAGGGGAATTTAACGGCCGCGTTTCGTCCGACTGTAGAGGCCTTTATGCGATCGGATCGTTCGTTTCTTTACTTAAGGTCTAATGCAGCACTGTCTTGCGACGTTTATTTAGGTTTATCATTGCAGCACCGAGTGCATTTGTCATTGTGGCGTGGCGAAAACATCATGGCGGTTCATTCTTCAACCGGGACCGAGAATAGCAGCCTTCTGGCCGGATGACGTCACCGTGGCGTTGCCTCGGGGCGCCGATCAGCGAACAGCTCCCTCTCGCCGCAGTGCTGAACGGGTCGCCGGGTTTCATCAACCTGCTGGACGCGCTGAACGGGTTCCAGCTGGTGCGCGAGCTGTCTGCGGCGCTGTCGCTGCCAGCCGCCGCCTCGTTTAAGCACGTCAGCCCGGCCGGCGCCGCCGTCGGCCTGCCGCTCTCCGAGGTCGAGGTCAGTCGGGAGCCGTTGGTGGCGGCGACCGTCTCGCCTCTGGCCGGGGCCAAGACTGATGCGCTGCTGCTGGTGTGGGGACTGCGCTGGTAGGTGCTGTGAGGGCAGCGTGGTTGAGGTCTACTGGAAAATGAATGGGCTCGGAATAACGTTGACGTGCAGACCAGCTTCATGTCACACGCGGGCGTCGGTGTGGGGCGCGCGTTAGCTCGGTGCGGTGTGTTTGTGTAGGCGTGTTGCCACCCTGTCACGCGTGGCTTAACATGGGCTTTGTTCCAGATGCTCATCAAGTCGATTTAACAAATAAATAAATAAATAAATAAATAAGTAAAATCAAGTTAATCAGATCACATCAGATCTGAGTTAATTCCGCGATTTGAAAAAAATCGCTTGCTACGATGCATTGTGTCTCGGAGAGCCATGTGAAATGTGTATGTGATCCTGCTCCGACAGACATTTCTTAGTATCCAACGATGCGTTGGTTTTATTCCTGTATTGGAACCGTGCCGCGCAATCACCACTGTTAGTCCATGTTGAAAAATTAAATTACGTTATCGATATTTATAGGTCATTGTAACAAAGTTCACGTCATAGCTTTAGAATTCCAGTATCAGAAAACCTTCAAATTTTAATGTTTTCAAAATTTTTTAAATCTTAGAGTTTTTCCTTCAAAAGCTTTTCGTTTATGAAGACTGCCTAAGGCTACTAGATGCCTTCAACTGTGGTTGCCGGAGTCGGCACCGAAGAGAATCAAAGACGTCTGAGAACGCATTAACGCCTCAATTACATCAATCGTGCAACAGTGCCGCTAGGTGAATCATATCTGTAATGTTAAACGATACTTCCTTTCTGTAATCTGAAAACAGCCTACACCCGTGGAAACTTTTGAGCTCTTGCATCCGCCTTACATCAGCCGGTTCTCTGAATTTCGTGCGTTCTCACGCCTGTTCATTGGCTAAAGCCTCGTATTTCCAGAATATTCGGACTGCAAAACGTCTCCTGATTGGTTGTATATGATGTCATAATTGCACCATCCTTTTCATCATTTCCGTTCGTAGGTAGTATATAAGCAGGGCCAGTTTTGGCTCAGTATCTATCTATCTATCTATCTATCTGTCTGTCTATCTATTTATCTACCTAGATGTCTATCAGTTCAACATGTGGTGGACCTCGTGACGCTCGTGACGTAATGAAGTGCTAGTGCTGCGAGTGGTCATTGTTTGACGTCAAGAATATAGGTGGTGAAAGTGGAAGCTATGTGTGTCTGGCGAATAAACGAAGAATTGGCAAGGAGAAGTTGTGACATGAGAAGTACTGAAAAAGAAGAATATTGGCACAAACGAGGTCGCTAGTGGTCAAACTAGCACGCCAAGCAGAAAACTGCTACAGCTGTAAACCTACCCTTATCACCAAGCTGGCACGACCTCCTGGCTCCTCACCGCTGCTCTTGGTTAGGAGCCAGGTCTTCAGGCACGCTGTGTGCCTGAGGACCTCCTGGCACCTCACCAGACGCCGCCATCACTGCACGTCTGGACGTGCCTTCTCTAACTAGTTCTGTGTCCGTCCCATGCCCGGCCGGCCGGAGTCTTCCTGATGTCACGCCGTTGTTCGGCAGGCTGAGGTGAACATGGTGTCGGACCTGGCTGAGATCCTGACGCCTCTGGCGGCGGCGTACGCCCGCGCGCGCGGCGCCGACCGTATGTCGTCGTTCGGAGACTTCATCTCGCTATCAGAGACGTGCGACCTGGCCACGGCGCGCGTCATCAGCAGGGAGGTGGGTGGTGCAGGCGGACGGGGACGTATGGGCCTCTATGCAAGGTGCTTGCGCGATAGGCGACGTGCTCGAATTGTAATGCAGGTTTTGATGTAGCTGGAGCGCGACGACTAATGGGTGTACACTGGCGCTGTGATCATAGCGACAAAAAAAGCTGAGGTGCTTTATCTGTGGTGGCCGAGGACATTCTGAAGTGACTGGCGGTGCACAATGGTGAGAAGCGGCCCTCTGCGGTGTCCGATGACCCTCTGTAGTGCCTAACGACCCTCTGTAGTGACCTTGTAGTATAGTGACTCTGATGTAGTCTTCGGTGGTGACTAACAAGACCCTTTGTAGTAACCAGCGCCCCTCTGTGGTGGCCGTCCCCCCTCTGTGATGACTGACGACCCGCTGGGTGCCCGAGGACCCTCTTTGGTGACTGGCAACTCTCTGTGGTGACTTACAGGATCCTCTGCGGAGACTGACGACTTGTTGTGTAGACTGACAACGCTCTGCGAGTGGTGACTGGTGGCCCTCTGTTGACCCGTCTGATTCCATCGACCCTCTGCCAGGTTTCGGACGGCGTCATCGCTCCGGGCTACACGGACGAGGCCCTGGAAATTCTGAAGAAGAAGAAGGGCGGGAAATACTGCGTTCTTCAGGTGAGCTGGCTCTGCAGCGTGGACACCTGGCAGCCGGTTTGTCGAGTGCTTGTTCCGGCCTCCATAGAACTCGGTCTGGCTCAGTACCGGCATCTGTAGACCCCGGTCGGACGTTGCACGCTGGCACGGGGCCCTGTAGACCCCGGCCGGGCTCTGTGCCGGCCTGTATAGACCCCAGCCCGGCCCGGTACCGGCCCCTTTAGACCCCGGCCGGGCTCTGTACTGACCTCTATAGACCCCGGCCCGGCTCGGTACCGGCTTCAGCTGACCCCGGTCGGAAGTGGTACACTAGTACGGGGCCTCGTAGAACCCGGCCGGGCTCTGTACCGGCCTGTATATACCTCAGCCCTGCCCGGTACCGGCCCCTGTAGAACCCGACCGGGCTCTGTACCAGCCGCTTTAGACCCCGGTCCGGCCCGGTACCGGCCTCTGTAGACACCGGCGAGACTGTACGGGAACGTGACCTCCTCAGCCTTCCTTGGCTTTTCAGAAGAGTGGTACAAATGCGTGACGATTGCCGCTGCAGCATAAACATCGCGGACGTCTTTTCTAAAGTCTACAGGACACGATGTGAGGGTCTTACCACTGCTGATGCTGAGTTACAGAATTTGAAACTTCGGTGTGCGTTGTAGCAAGACAGAGGTGTTCGTTTTTTAATGCCTGCGCAAACAATGCGGAAAATGGAGTGACGGGCCAGTTTGTTGTGGTTGTTAACCTTCCGGTGCTTGAATTTAGCATCCAGTTTTGTTTTGACCTGAAATTCCCATGGGTCACGTACCAGTTCGTCATTGTCGATGATGTGACACGCTATGGGTAAGCCGTCTCTCAGAAAGTTCCGTAAAAGACGCAGCTCAGTCAAAATTTTATAACTACAGTGATCATCTTAGCGAAACGAACCTGCACATTCAGACGACGCCGTCGGTGAAGCTTCCGTGCTTACCAGTGCTTCTAGTCACTCGGGCATTCTTGTCCAGGACGTTCGCGGAGGTTGAGCTGGTTCCTGACGGTGGAGCCAGCGGTTTGCTTCTCGTTGGCTTACGCCGGAGGCCCACCGTGTTTGTCCAATGCCTAGTCTTCCGGCGAAACCTGATAACTGTTTCTTGGCAGGCCCAAGTTGTACATCAAGTGCAAATACGTAGCCTCGTATCACACGTGTGCAAACTAATTCAGCATGAGTCCTCTCCAGTGCATGGATTGCCGCAGCCTTTTGTGGTCGTTGTTTCGTTCCTGCCAAAGTGCGCGTCAAAACTCGGGCCGTTCGCGGCAGAGGAACCTCACTTCCTCACTCGCGCTTGCATACCTGTCGCCGGTGAAAACAAGCATGGCCAACTGTCCAGTTTGTCAGGGTTATCGTCGGAACGCGCCTGTACCCGCTCCATGCTGTCCGCAACGCTCCCTTATAGGAACGCAGGCTCATTGGGCGCACAGAGCGTTCACAGATTCAGCTGTGCATGCCTCTCGTCGCCCAGTCGGGCCTGTGGCGCCGACCGCCTCCCTTGTACCGGTCAGCTGACGCTTGCGGCCTGGCTGCCGTTAGCGGCAGAGGACGGTGCGCTTGACGCTGTCCTGCATGACGGATGCGCGGCAGGCGTGCGCCTGCGGGCTGAAGGCGCACGTCACCACCACGGCCACGGCGTAGGCCAGACTGAGCTGGTCGGCCAGCCGTGGCGCCAGGCCGAGCGCGACCAGCAGCGCCGCCGGCGGCCCGTACACCAGGCAGAAGAGCAGCGCCAGCGTCAGGCCGGCGCGGCGCACTGAGCGGCGCGTGGTGCCGCCCAGCGCGCCGCCGCCGCCGCCACCGCCGCCGACGCCGCCGCGCCGCGCGGCCGCCCCGCCGCCGGCCGGCCGCCGTCGGGGCCGCCGGGCCGCCGCCGGCGAGCGCGGCGAAGCGGGCGCCACCCGGCCGGTGCGCTGGTTGCGCCTGCGTCGCGAGCGCGGCTGCCGCTGCCGGCGCGGCGTGGTGCCGGCCGATGGCGGCGCCGATTGGTCGCCGAGGTAGCCGTCCTGCGGCAGCACGGCCGGACTGAGCAGCAGTGGCGCCGGCGGCGCGCCGTCCGAGAGCGCCCGGCGCCGGCCGGCCTGCGGTCCGGCCTGCGGTCCGGCCGGCGCCGGCGGCCGCCCGGAGGCGGGCCGCAGCCGGCCGGACGGCGTCAGCAGCGCGACCGGACCGCTCGGCCTGCGCTCTGGGCCCGCATCACCGCCCGCCGGCGATCGGTTGCCGGCCGGTCCGCCGACGCCGCCGGGACTCGCTCCGGGTGGCGCCTTCTTTCCCGAGGCGTCTGGGTCCGGTTTTGGCCGGTTTTCGTCGAAAGGTACCTCTGTCTCGGTCACATTGCTCGAGCCCGCTCTTTGTTGGGATTCTCCGCTCCACACCGTCCTGTTGCTGACGTCGTTTGGGGATGTGCTGATCCCGCTATCTTCACTGGCTGCTATTCCGTCTGCGAGTTTGTCGTTCGTCTGTACCTCGCGGTCGCCGCCAGACCTTATAATGTTCCCTTGTTCTCGACTAGGCAATGGCCCGCTCCCACCACCGTCCTCAGGCGCTGCTTCCTCTGCGTCACTACATGCCGTTTTCTCGCCTTCACTGCCGGGTCCGTAGGCCTCTGTCCCGTGCGCATGTCCACGGCCGTCGCTTTCAACCGCGACGTCGTCATGGCTACCGCTGCGGCCATCGCTGTCTCCCGCAGCGGGCGGCGGAGAGCCCTGCAGCGTTCGGTGGCACGACTCGGAGCCCGTGCTGGAGGCTGCGCGGACGCGGATGACGTAGACGGGCTGCGGCCGCGCCGCGCCGCCTGCCCCCCGCACGCCGAGCGCTGCCTCCGGCGCCCCGCCGGGGTCGTCGTCTGCGCCATGGTCGCGAAGCCTCTCCTCTGACGCGCGCCACGCGTCTGGCGGGGTGCCGCAGGGCTCGAGCTCCCTCCGTTCGCTCTCAGGTTGGCTCCGGTCTTCCGGTGTTTTACCGCTGAGCCCGTCGTCTGGCGCCGGGCGGTAGTTCAGCGGGGGACGGCGGGTCGCGGTTTCCGGAGACCTGGCCCGGCCGCCATCGGCAACCTCGGTCGGTGACGGCGTGCGGTACACCTGGACGGTGATACGCGGCCGGCGCCGGGTGCCGTGGCGCTGCCGCGCCTCGGCCAGGTGCCGCCAGACGAGCACGCCGCTGACGGCCACCGCCGCCAGCCCGGCTGCGTAGCAGGCCAGCAGCAGCGGCAGCAGGGTGACAACCGGCCGGCGCGGCCGCCCGGCCGGCGCCGCCAGCAGCAGGGTGCCGGCGCCAGCCGCCGCCCAGGTCAGTAGCAGGACGGCGGCGACGGCGCACCGCGTGCGCGCCGCGGCCGCCGCGCCCGGCCGGCAGTGGCGCCGCCAGCGCAGCACCGAGACCAGCGCCACGCTGGCCAGCGACGGCGCCGCGTGCAGCAGGCAGAGCGCCGCCAGACAGCCGGCCGGCAGTCGCCCGGCCAGCAGCAACGGCCCGGCGCCCAGCAGCGAGCCGGCCAGGTCGGCCGCGGCGTGGCTGAGGTGCACCGCCTGTGCGGCGGCATCCTGCCGCCGCCGGCGCGCCACCGACACCAGCAACGCCGTATTGCCGAACAGCGAGGCGGCAAGCGCGGGCAGCAGCACGATCAGCAGCGCCGCCGACAGCTCATCGCCCGGCGGCGGCGCCGCGCTGGCCGACGTGGCAGCCAGCTCTGTCCTCGGATTGGGTGAGTCACGTCCACGGGCGCTGTTACTGGCCCTGAATTGGCACGTCGCCCTCCGAAGTCCCCGAGATCGGTCGTCAGGCCAGCTAGGTCCTGTGTGGTGGACCAGGGCGTGGAGCAGCGGTCCGCGTTTCGTGCCCTGAACGCTCAGCGTCAGAAACGCCTGGCCGTAACTCACTATCGTATCAGTCGTCTGGCGTGTGTCCGTAGTCCCCGCGTCCGTGGTAGTCCTGCCAGACACGTTTGCTGCTCGCCTCTCTCGATATTCGACAGTCGTTGGATCAGCACGTTTCCGGAACGCCTACCTGCGGCCGGCGACGGCGAGCACTGGACCTCCGCCGACTTGTTGCTGTCGGTCGCCCGCCGAGACGCGCTGCCGCCTCCGTCGGATCACCGCCGTTGCTAGGCAACGCGCAGGCCGCTCGGCCCGCGGCGATCTTTACCATTCGACCTGCGCTTCAATATTAGTTTCCAACCGGGGTCACGTCGATGTGTGTGGCCGTGTGGCCGCGCCGTGGCCCAATGCCGGCGGGAGACTGTGATCCATGTTTTAGTCACATGACCGCTGATTATGGACCACGGTTCATGAAGTGGAACGAGGGCCGTGATGAGCGGCTTCCAGTTCTCGGGACGTGTAAATTAGCAGAGAAGGTCAATGCATGGATAGGCTAGCGGCGGAGAATGATCTGGTAACGTCCTCAAAACACGAGTTCGACGCCCCGTAAAGGGTGGGTATTTGTAGTGTCTCCGTCGGTGGGGTTATTTGCACTTATTAATGTCCGTCTCGAACAGAATTGCGTTCTTGTTCTGACCGTACCCGAACGTCTTGCGTCGTCTCAGGGCGCTGATGCGTTGGGCGTCTGTATGCTCGACGTCAGCTCCGCCGTTCGTGGCAGAAGCCCTGTACGCCCTGCCGCAGGGTACCCGGCGTCAGGACTGTCGGCGGCGGACGGCGGCCGGACGCCTGACCCTGGAGGCCTTCTCTGGCCCCGGCGGGCCGGGAGGCCATCTGACCCGACTGATCCGGGAGGCCATCCGCCGCCCCTGCGATTCGGTGTCTGACCTAGGAAGCCCGCTCTGCCACCCCGGTGGTCCGGTGGCTGGCCCTGGAGGTCCTTTCTGTTGCTCCGGTGGCCGAGCGGCTGACCAAGGAGGCCCTCTCTTGTCCCCAGATGGACCCGGCGTACGAGCCGTCGGCGCTGGAGACGCGCACTGTGTTCGGTCTGCGGCTGGTGCAAGCTCGGAACGGCGCCGCCATCGGTCCGGACATGCTCACCAACATTGTGTCGGCCAACAAAGAGGTACTGCCGAGATCGTTAGCGTTGTGCTTTGCGTCTGTGTTTCATGGCAGTTGCGGAATTTGCAGTGGAACAAAGTTCGGTAGTAGTTTTAGGCTAGAGTTTCATGCCTTTTATATTATTATATTCGTCAGCATTCCAGAATTGAATGTCAAAGCATTTTTCATCGCAGATTACGTGCATGAGGTATATTCCATGCCGTATGATCTGTCAGTCATTCTAAAGATAATTGTGGACTTCCGGGTTGTTAGTTGCGAAGTCAGCCGCTACTAGCAGCGGATAATTGTAATGGCCGCTGTATCTGACGGAAGATAGCTGTGATGTCCGCTAAAGATGATAGCTAAGTTGTCCGCAGTATCCTGTAGCCGATAGCTGTCATGCCCTCTGCGTATGACGGCCGACAGATGCATTATCCGCCGAATCTGACACACTTCTCGTTGATAGCTGCCGGAGTCGGCCGTGCGGGACCTGGTCGTGGCCACGGTGGCGCTCAAGTACACACAGTCCAACAGCGTGTGCTACGCGCGCGACGGCCAAGTGATCGGCATCGGCGCCGGCCAGCAGTCGCGCATCCACTGCACGCGGCTGGCCGGCGAGAAGGCTGACCACTGGTGGCTGCGCCGCCACCCGGCCGTGCTCGGCCTCCGCTTCGTGGCCGGCACCAAGCGCGCCGACAAGTCCAACGCCGTCGACAACTTCGTGGGCGGCACGGTCGGCGCCGACATGAGCCGAGCAGCGTTTCTGGGCCTGCTGGAGACGGAGCCGGCCGAGCTGACGCAGGCGCAGCGCCGCGACTGGATCGCACAGCTGCGCGGTGTTGCCGTCAGCTCGGACGCCTTCTTCCCTTTCGAGGACAACGTACACCGCGCTCACCAGGTGAGAGGACGGAGGTCATACGCTCACCAGGTGAGAGGGTAACGTGCACCGCGCTCGCCAGGTGAGAGGACAACGTGTTTGCGCTGATTTGGTTGGAGGATGTGCACCGGGGTCAGCAGGTGGGAGGGAAACGTGCACCGCACTCTCCGGGTGAGAGGACAACGTGTACTGCGCTTACCAGTCGAGACGACGGCGATATTGCGCTTCGCTGGGCTGGATGTTGCCAGATAGGGTCAAGCGAAAATGCATTGTTCACAGCGTCCATTGGATATAAGTGTTTCTTCCGTTTACCACGTCAGGGGGTTTTGGTAATTTTATTTTTAGGTAAGAATAAAATGTGCTCTACGTGTTTGGGAGTATAAAGATCACCGAGCTTGTCGTGTCGGATGTGAGGGCTCTTTTTGACGTTATTGCCCCCATTTGCCGGGCCTAAGTTTATGACGTCTAGTGTGCCCGTCAGTTGTATGCTGCATCAATGAATACATCCTGGTTTGTCAGGGATTGGGTTAGTTGGAAACTTGTCATCGTTGCTTGTGTTGTTTCTGTTTTAGTCCGGGGCCGACTACATCGCCGCTCCATCCGGTTCTCTGAACGATGCTGCTGTCACTGCTGCTGCCGACCAGCACGGCATCACCATGATCCACACTTCCATCCGGCTCTTCCACCACTGAAACGCCCTGCCACAGCTGGCCAGCACGGCATCACCACGATCCACATGTCCGAACGGCTCTTCCACCATTGAAGCGCCCTGTCATAGCCCGTCAGCACGGCATCATCGTGATCTACACTCCACCAGGCTCTTCACCCCACTACAGCTGGACGGCATCATCTTGACCCAAACGGCCATCCGTTCGTCCATCACTGAACTGCCAGCGGAACGTTCATGGAAGTTTCCTTCGTCGTCTTTATACACTGCTTCAAAAATCAGCCGTCAGAAGGCAAAAACGCGTATGTCGGGAATGGCGACTTTTCAGGAGAAACAGAAAACAGGTTTTGTCCCTGCTCGTTGCACCATACTAGCTTTTGCACTAAAATTTGTACCAAGGTGCTTGATTTTGCCAAGAGCAATCTTTGGCAGGGTCTAGAATGTATTTTGAATGCTCAGAATAAGCACCCAAAAATATGTTTTGTCTTTGGGCAATAGCCTCTGAATAGCTGGATATAGTGCTGGAAAAGCGCCGTGAACTCAGGAAGAACGCCGTAAATACCGTGTTTCATTCATTCTCCCGTGAGGAAAAACGCCGTACACCAAGAAAAAGGTCGTGCATTACTGCATTCTTTCATATTTTGGCCGAGACAAAACCATCACTATCAAAACATGAACAGAGCGTAGTTGTAGGAAATGTGTATTGCTATTTACACGTTTCAAAGAACTCCCGCGAACTTGAGTCAGCCTTTCGGGTTGTTCGCACTGTGCCCAGCTACTGTTTTGGCGCATGTTGCTGCTGCGCTTGCGTCAGCCACTCAGCTCCCGCACCGCCGATCCCTGCTGATCCTACCAGAGGGTACGCTTGTGTGGCTCCACGAGAGGGAGTAGTTGTTGCCTGATGCACTCCAGCCTTCCCCTGTTGATGCCTCTGGGCCGGGTCCTCCTCTTGGGCCGCTCCACTGGGCAAAATGAACTTTTTGTCAGGTGGAAGGCGCTCGATCACTCGCAACTGGGCAAGATATGGTCGCTCTTCGGTCTCACTGAGCAGCTTGAGTTTCTGAGCACTGATGCTGTTGACTACGTCTCTGAAGTCCTCCGGCTTCATCTCGATCACTTCTGATGACCTACTGATGGCCGACTTGAAGTCCGTCATGTCCAAGACATTTTTCGTTCTTTTCAAACCTTTGTTGCAGACGGGATGCACGGTGCCGGCAGACACTGACGTGTGCCCCTTCTGAAGGTACTTCATTGTCACCTTTTGTAGCTTTAGGTCCGAGCGGTGAACAGCCTGCAGCACCCCCGAGATCAGCACCCAGTTCTTGTTCTGGGACGAGCAATTGTCAGTCCAAAACGTGACCGTCTCCGCATCTCGTTCGGTTTCCAAGAACCTTAGAAATGCGGATGTAACGTCCGCAGCATCACGCCCTGCAGTCCCTTCCTGCCAGATGATGGAGATAGACGGTCGAGCTTTTCCTGTTTGTCGGACTCGTACGCCCACGGGCGAGAATGTTTCACTGTGCACAACAAGCCTTGGCGTGAACAAGCACACTTATGTGGAAGATGTGGGAGAAGGAAGATACGTATCATGTCTGGACACCACGACCTCCCCAGTTTTCCAGTCTCGTTCAGCTCCTGCTGGTAGGCTGCCCTGCCTTCATCCCGAAAGGCCACGTGGTTCCGGTGCTCCTGGCAATCCGGGCAGGCACGGGCGTCACCATTGCAAGTATGCAGTGCGTGTGACTTGCAGGCGGCACATTATTCTGCACCGAGTCTGGTAAATGATATCTTCACGTCATCCAGCACTCGACTGTATGTGCTCTCTGAACAGAAAAGTTTCCATGGTCTTCTTGGAAGTGCCTGAACATGATCGGTTTGTTCAGCTCAGCTGGAAGATACCTCCTGTTGGGAGCATGCAAATACTGGTAATGTGGAGTGACCGGTTTGTATGGCATGATGCGTCGCACGATTATCTCGCGGTCCAGCTTATTGGCGGGAGTGGCCTTTCCACGCTTGTCCGGAGGATCAGTGAGCCCCGAGCCGATCGCCGTTAGGACGGGCTTGTCGTTTTCCGGGGTGAACCCTAGCGTAGCGAGGAAAAAGAATTCACAGACGTTGACGTCCTTCCCGTCCACAGGGAGATGCCACTTGTACACCAACCTCCTCTTCTTTCTGTTTTCTCCAACTGGTGACGTCTCTTTGGCGGCGGTACCATTCTTTTCTTGCAGCTGATGTTAGCCCGTTGATGGTTCGATTTATCTCTTCTCTGACCACTTCCGGAACTCGTGCGGCACAGCCCAGTCTGCAGCCTCCCCGCAAACAAGCGTCAGGCACAGGTTGGAGCACATGTTTGGACCTGAAGTTCGCAGTTTGTTCGTGGGCTCTTCTAGCTCGTCGTTTCTTTGTCTGAACCTCTTCTCTGGCTTGGACCGCTGGCATGCCACAGACTTCTGCATCATCTTGCACGACTGGCGTTCCACCAGCTGGTGACTGCATGTGAATGGCACTGTCTTCAGTCTTTTCGGGCAGGTCTTCTGCGGACAGCGTGACGGGGACTGGACTCGACGTTAACGCAGGGGAGAAGTCTGGGCTGGTAGAAAATACTGGATTACTGGCAGAGTTCGAGGTGTCTCGCGTTGACCACCATGCTTTTCATGCCGAATTCTACGGAGTTATTCCTATTAAAAAGCACTGGCATTGAGTCCGTAAACCATGACATGTCTCCAACGTCGCATGTAGCAGGACAGTCATCGTGAGAAGACGTTATATGGCCAGCTGCGTTTTGACATATTGCATTGTTTAATGCCAATCTCTGAGGAGGGGGCAGAACGTGAGATTCTGTTGCCGCGTTGGATGCCTCATGAGGTTCCGTTGCCGTGAGTCCAGGTGCCGCAGGGTCCTCTGCCGTCGCGAGTCCAGGTTCCGCAGGGTCCTGTGCCGCCGCGAGTCCAGGTGCCGCGCGGTTCTGTGCCGCCGCGAGTCCAGATGCCGCACGGTCCTGTGCCGCCGCAAGTTCAGGTGCCGCCGCGATTCCAGGTGCCGCAGGGTCTTGTGCCGTCGCGAGTCCAGGTGCCGCGGCGAGTCCAGGTGCCGCGCGGTTCTGTGCCGCGGCGAGTCCAGGTGCCGCAGGGTCTTGTGCCGTCGCGAGTCCAGGTGCCGCAGGGTCCTGTGCCGCCGCGAGTCCAGGTGCCGCACGGTTCTGTGCCGCCATGAGTCCAGATGCCGCAGGGTCCTGTGCCGTCGTGAGTCCAGGTGCCGCAGGGTCGGATGCCGCCGCGGGGTCCTGTGCCGTCGCAGACCCGGTTGCCGCAAGACGCTGTGCCGCTGCAGGGCCAGGCACCGCCGCAGTCTCCGATACTGCAGGGCCGGGCTCGGCCGAAAAGACCGTTGCCGATGCAGGACTTGATGTGGGCACCGAATGAGCAGTAAACAAGCCTGGATACATGTTAGGAACGTCTGAAATGAAACTGAAGTTAATATAGATAACAATAAAAAACAGTTTTTATATGGAACAGGTGGGTTTGCAGTCTTCTATATCCTCTCAATTTTGTCCTGGCTACGGACAGGGGAAACTTTTTTATTTTGAGGGAACTTTGGTCCAACTTACCATGATTCCAAACCAGTGTGCAACTTTCTTGGTCATCCGAGATATAAAAGCTCATTGCGACAGTTATGTTGGTTTTAAGTTTAAAGCATGGCTTTAACCAGAAAATATGACCACTAGGCCAGTGTCATGAATAAGGAACCCGATATCAAAGTTTGGTGTGTTAGGCACTGCTGGAGTCTCGATCCGTCAGCAATGTTTGTCCCCAGATTGAAGAGTCAGGTCAGACAGGAGAAGGTGGTGTCGTAGATTCGCACAGCCAGATAGCACTCCTTCAGCGCTCCAGGACTCCATATTTGGGATCGCCGGGGTGGCAGGATCAGTGTCCTCGCCAACAACCTGGGCTCATACTGGGACGTAATCCCATTGCTACCCGCTTGAAAAGGCTAAGAGTCCATTCAGAAGCAATATTGTAGAGCCTTAACAACGTTGACTGAAATGTGTAGCAAACATTGGCGTGTTTTGGACATACTGGACGTATACTGTTTTCACCAAATCAACGCATGTATTTGTTCGATACCCGAAACAGCGATGACGGAATACAACAAATAAGATGTCTTAAATGCGTCAACGGTAAAACGTATATCCCTCCTTTTCGTACTCACCGAATGCTAATGTGTTCTTTTGCTTCTTGGCGGACCCCGCCACCTTCCCGACCAGTGTTTCCCGCCATATTTAACACTAACACGCGCTCCTGTTTGCAACGGAGAGCCTGACTTCACATTAACTCTGGACATCGGGACATAATGCCATGACCCGGCACTGTTGTCGTCCAATCTATTCTAACATGCCGCACTCTTTCGCTTTACGACGTCCATATCTAAAGAAAGACTGGGGCGAATGCTAGCTGAAAACGCAAATGACGCCGACGCTGGGGTTGCTGCTAGCACATGGTCTACTTTTGGTTGGATACGTCAGTTTCAGAAGGTTTCGAATGCTGCAGTGTTGATAAATACTACGCACTCCTTACCATGTTTTCAAGAGTTCCTTTTTGCAAGGTATATCTGCATCCTTCGTGATATTCACATTTTTTCTTTTTGCAGAAAATATAATGTTTAAGGTTCGCACACCCGCTGGTAGAAAACCGCATTTAGTCATTTTCACGACTCCCAAAGGATTTAGTAGCCGATGGGCTCTTTGAAAATTTAAAATACAGGCCGGAAAGAAGCCGTATGGCAAATCCGCTTTACATACGCCTTTTGTCTTGACAAACGAGCTGCATGATCTCGTGCGCAACGCTAGCAAAATACACTGGAAACTGTATTGTCGGCACTAACCGCGTTTTCCCAGACGAAGAATGCATTTGGGCGTGGATATACCGATCACGAAGAAGCATGAAGTACCTTTCCGAGTGTTTACGGCGTTTTTCCTGACGGATGCTGTAGTGAAGTTGATACGCAATCCTTTTTCCGATTTAAGAATGCCAAGAACTTATTCTTTTCTTAAAGTCGAGTACTGATTTTACCGTCATCAGACGCGTCTCTTTGAGAGCTATTCAGCGGTACCAAAAAACAAAAATCGTAGATCTTGCCTTACGTACTTCTCCCTTACGACGGCAGAAATGACTTCAAACGTTGAGTATAGCTGTTACTTCCTGCCATTGTCCAGCCGGACACACTTGGTTAAGATTTCAAGCGACCTTGTTTGACGGCTGTCTGTCCCGTCTGCGGTCTGCTGGACGGCGGCCCGCAGGTCGGCCCCAAAGCGTTGCGGGCGTTTCTACATGCTGGCCACTCCGCGGCTGAATTGACGTCTCTGGCAGTAGCAAATGTTCCGGTCGGACTTCGTCTTGGGTTCAGTGACCGATCTGCCCTGTACGTTAGACGATAAGCGCTGTTCTGCGCTGGATGTAAATATTAATTTCGAGGCGGTCGCTTTTTGTGTTATTACTGTTATTAGTCCACACACGCCCACGAGTTCATTGTCTATCCAAAGCTTGTAAACATTTGAGTTATTTAGTCCCATAGCAGAATGCGCTGGTGCGTTTTGACTTACACTGTGGTGGTAACCACGTTCCAGACTTGAGAAACTCGTGTCATATATGCAGTTTTCTAGGGATGGTTTTATTAAGTTTTCGAGTTCCCAACGTGTGCAATAATAAAATGGCAAAAGAAGGCCTAGTTTGCATACCTCGGCGGATTGCGACGCAAACTTGACTGGATCCTTCCCGCGAATCCATCGTTGCTTTGTTTCCAAGAACTAGCGCACGCCGTCAGTGTCAAGCATAACAGATATCAAATCAAACTCTAAGGTAAAAAAAAAACACTTAATGTTAATTAAATAGCAACTATCACAACCTTGCCATTGTGACCCTGATTCTTACTTCACTGGTACCCACACAGCCACGTCGCTCAAAGGTTGTCGTACTAAGTGAGGATGCATTGGCTGCGGAAGGAATATCAATTGATGTCGCTGATTGAATCGGGGACCCGGAAAAGTCCCGTTCTCTCGTGGATGCAGTTATTTAATTTTTGGGAGTGTTTCGGCACCCCCAGTGTTGACTGGGTGCCTCAGAGATTTTTGAATCGAACGTGGGACCTTTAGTGGGATCACGCAGCATGAAATTGAGTATCCAACATTATGCACGTTCCCATGCAATTCACGCACATGCGCCCCACACAATTCAAAAGATTACATTCCAACGAAGCCTTATTTTCGCATTAACCCTATTCCCGTAGGGCTAGACGGTATGGTCGATTCCCGGCAGGGGGGGCGGATTCGGCCCCCCCCCGAGATCTCGAGAACTACTCGTCCGATTTCATCGCAACAAACGGCAATCGATTTGCCATGACGTGAACTACATTTTTATAAAACGAAATTTTCGATATTTTGAAATCTGTGGATACAGGAGGGCAAAAATGTCAAAATGGGGGGTACTTTTGGACTTATTATAACTCCGTTGTTTATGGACCGATTTCGATGAAACTGGCATGAATCGAGAGATTATGGATAGGGCTTTTACCATGGGTCCGCAAATCTGAAATTTTGAGAAAATTCATGGGCGTTCACAGGGTTTCAAAAATAGGACGATTAGTTTTCTAACAACTGAATGAACAAAAGAGGCAAACACCCTTTTTTGCTTCTGCTAGTCATGCTATGCTAAAGAAGTAAAAATCGCATTACAATGTTTGTATAATGTTAGCATAGGCGGTGCCAGGGACATGAAAAAGGGGAACTGTCATGGTCACACGCTTCTCAGATCAACTTGTGACCTTTGACCTTAAATGACCTCCAGTGACCTTGGGGTCATTTGGAATGATCTTGTGTGCATTTAATATTATCTGTAAACGTTTTCAATCATTTGAATTCACTCTATTCCAAAAATTTCATTTTATGCTATTGCGATGTAGGGTACGCGCACTGACATTTTAAGTCATAGCTCTGTGACCCGTCCTGATATCAAGCTGAAACTTGGTATACAAGTAGAAGGCACCCTTCTACGTCACATATATACCGGGTTTGGCATTTGAAAAAACGGCGCCGAAATTATTGCGAAAAATCAAATTTTGACTTTTGACCTTGACCTGACCTTGTAAAATGACCTCAGATAAACAAAATTACATCTGCACATTGCCCAACTATTTAGTTATACATCCATATAAAGTTTTAAGTTCTATCTTAAAAACTCTGTTTTTGGCAGACATTTTCCTTTTACCCTCAACATGGCCAAAAATGGCATGAGGTGACTCCCAAAAACGTTGCCTGGCTCCGCCCCTGAGCAAAATGGAATTTTCAAATTTTGTCACGGCACGTAGAAAGAATAGCTAGGAAAAGTCACCAGGTTTCGTGAAGCTGCGTTAAAAAGCCTGGAATTGGCAAGCAAAAAACCCGAGGGAGGGGCGGATTCAGCCCCCCCTGCCGGGAATAGGGTTAAACCAGTATTACTCTGCGAAATGTTGTGCTCCAAAAAAAATTATATTCCGACACCAAGAACGAAAACGACATTTCCAGCCCTACTTCACGGCGTCAGAAAGAGGCGGCTGTCCCTCGGCTGCATTACTGGTTAAATCGAGGGCTCCGCTTATATAGCAGTCACCACCAGCGGCCGACTGGGCAGCTTTTAGCACTCCATGCAGGATATTCCGGCCCCTGGGGGATTTCCATAGACAAATATGCACCTCACATACCATCAGTTCTAGATTCAGTCACCTCAGCCATTACGCTAGCATTAATTACGCACTTTGACAGCCCTCCTTGGCTTAAAATCCTGGTAACTCCCCTGGTTCCACCGCCTTTCATGGCATACGAGCATGATGTGTGCAACTGCACTGTTTACGTGCAGTACCTGCTTCAACTTCGTGGTAAATTCCACAGTGCTTGGCAAGCGGTTTCCTCCACCTGGCGCAGCGCATGTTTTCTGCTCCAGAGGCCAGAAATGTGTTAATGCTAACTCAGGCTCCTTTCCACTGCTTCACTTCGGAAGCCGAATCACGCGGCTATCACGGATATGCCGTTCACATTCCACATCAGTTACCTGGAGTTTACAGGAGAAGATAAACGTGGAACAAAAATCCACCGAAACGCAGCCGTGTCCACCCAAGTAATGTATTTCGCGCAAGAAAAACAATGTGCAACATACATACGGAAAACGCCATTCGCGAGTCGTTAAAATGCAACCAAAAGACAAGTGAACTGCAAAACCACAGCGAAATTCCAAACCTCTGGCAGCGGTAATCAATAATTACGGCCAGCGTTCGCTAGTGCACAAGCAATGAAACTTACACATGGATAAGTTGAGGAAAAGTTGCATGATCACAGAAACGTGTCAATCTCAAACCTTGAGGATTTAAACTCAGAACATCATGAACGATAAATCCGAAGACATGAATACCTACGCATAGGTCTCTCAGTACAAACGGCATACATAAATTGTACTAAGTTCTAACATGCACCAAGACCTAAATGCATTTCTGAAGTGGTCCCAGTGTCCGAGGACGCAATTACACTTTGTTACATTTTACTCAACCACTCCTGCCCGATATTTGTATGTTACATCGTGCAAAATATCTGACACACATTTGTAAATGGTTGATGTGCCCCAGAATCCATTTGTATTTGACATACTTCACTTCACCACACTCATCCCACATTTCAATCGTTGTATGCCCGGCCTTATGACAGAGTTACGCTTCTGACGTTAACGTTTAGCACCACATAAGTGTTAACCAATGAATAACCATTTAAACATTTCGGAACGTTCACCGCGTGAGTTCTGGAATACATCATCGGACGACCAAATAAGGCACTTTTCGTAATCAAGAAAACCTGAATACAGTGTGTTGCACCACCTATAAACACACCTCCAATTTATTTCTGCCATGCTGGAATCGGAGTCCGTTCGAGAGATCCAAGAGGCGGCCAGCCTGCTGCCTACTTCGACAGCACGGCGTAGAAGAGCGCGTACACCGACACCACCATGACGAAAAGGCTCAAAACCATCGTACAGATATCCTGGAACAAAGATAAGCGGCTCAGCAAAATGTGGACTATGTGCCGGGTAAACTATGGGTAACGGTCGGAATGGTACAACCAAATTTTGTAACATAACCCGTAGAGTGGAATTACATGAGCCATACTTTTATTAAAAGTTATTAATGTGTATGTCAATGAGTGTCATGTGTGTCTCACAAACACAAAGGTACTTAACTTAAAAACACAGAAGTAATGTGTGTAACACAAGCAACGACTGAAGATCATAACCTTCCTAAACCGGCTTTCATGAGCTATGATGAAATGCAATAATGAGCTGGGCGTAAACACCATTACGTAATGTAATAATTTAAATTGCATAGGAGACTTCTCTAATTTATGCACCAACTCCCGAAAAAGTTTGGTCAAAATCAGACAACGTACAAGGCTTATGAACATCACGGGTACAGGCCACGGCGGCATGACGTCAACCATCAAGTACCAGGCTACGTCCACTACCTGCCTGACAGGGTGGCTTAGTGCCGATTGATTCCTACCTAGCAGCGCAGTCCAGCAGGGAGGGTGCCACCTTATGGCAAGCCCAGACTCCAACATTATGGAAGGCGCTGAACATGGACACACCAGTGTAGTCATAATGTGATTACTGTGGTGCGGTCGTGGACAATTAGGACAAATGGATGGGTAAACAAGTTTCTGGCAGTGATGACAGGCAGCCACAATGCCGTTTGTTTGCCTTACAGATGGCATGCCTGTTGCCCGGGCAGTAATGCAAGGCATAAGCCCCAATCATGCATGGATCCAAGATACCAGAAAATGAGATAACAATGGGGGGCACGGCGACTGGCGATTCCAGAAACAGTCAGCATCTGCCAAACAGGGCAATTTTGCAGGAATCAAATGAAAGAAAAACATAAGAGCCACATATAATGTAATGCCAGGAGCCACGTCTGATGACATGTACATTGCAATCAACATTTGATATACTATAATTGGTCTAAATTGTCTTAAAATGTTATGACTGGGACCAGGGACGTAGCCTCCCTGAGCCAAGCTGTGTATACTAGATATATGACGATTTACAGGAATACGTAACAGTTATCATACATGTGTTGCAAAAGCAAAGGCTATATGCTTTCCTGTGCATTAAACATGGGGTAAATTACATAAAGCTGCTGCCTTTTCCTCTAAATTTTGTCAAGTGACAGTACCATATAACAAAAGTTGACATTTGGCCTCCCCTGACGAAAATCCGGGCTACGTGCCTGACCGGGACGCCACAACATGCATGACGTGAAAGTATCCATAACCAATGGACTTGAGCAAACAAATGTTGTCTTCTCAGTTTTACCTCCAGTAAGTGGCACACCTGTTTGAATTTAGGCATGGAACATCATTTTATAATACAAACAGTAAATGTACCTGAGATTTATTTCACGATTTTTGCTTCAAAATATATTTCTTTCTGCAATGTTTTCAAATCATCTAACACAAACAGGAAAGTCCTCTAGTTTGTTCATCATGTTTCCAAACACAAACCTTGTAGTTTTGGGAGGCATTTTCTTTTTTCTGATGAGACAGCTTTGCACGCTTGATATCTTCCCTAGCATTTTTGGAGTTCTGCCTCCCTGAAGAAATCAAAATGATAAGAAAATGAGACCAAATTATTTTCACATGCCACTCTGTGGACCAGTGACAATGCAAAGCACTGATCAGCAGATGTTTGCAACACAATGACATTAACAACATGCTTGATATGTATTTCCTTAACAAAAGAACAAAAATGATGCATGTATGTATATAAGTATGTATGAATGTATATGTAGGAATGTAGGTGTGTATGCACTGCATCTAAAATCCATCCAATGAATGGCAGTTACAGATTTTTGTCATCAGCACACAAACTGAGATGTCACCTCATGCTAACCAATACACATGATTAAGTAATATATATATATATATGTATATATATATATATATATATATATATATATTTATATCTGCATGTGTGTGTGTGTAACTATAAACTATACCATAAACATACTGCTCCAGTATCAGCAATGGATATTAACATGCATCTAGCCTTAAAAACAATGCTTCTTTCACTGCTCATGGTCTATTTAAACAACAGCCTTGTTGCAATAAAAAACAAATACTTAAGACACAGCAGTAATGAAACTAAAACTGCATATATACCTGCCACCATCATCACAGCCCAAGTAAAGCCAAAGTTAAACACAATGAAACAGAGCATCATTGCTTGAAAATCACAATGGAGTAAAGGATTACTTTGACATGAACAGAATGGACTTTAGTGGGTAAAGTTTCATCCTCACCTATCTGTTTTCGATATGAGTCAATTGGAGTGTAGCTTGCTCGTCCACTTCCACTGGAGTCATTTCTGCTTCTGCCCATTACAGTCTGTTCTTTGCCCAGTAGCTATCTAAGAATGAAGAAATTTCTTGCCAATGATGTAAGGAAAACATGTTCATATTTAAAAGGCATTTTTGCTTGAGTATAGCCTATCCATAGGGTCCAGTCCCATAGTAGTTGCATCTTCCAAATGCAAATGACTTCCAAAGATAGTGTGTTTAAGATAAAACTTAAAACTTTACATGGGTGCATAGCAAAATAGTTGGGCAACGTGCAAGTACAATTTTGTTGACCTGAGGTCACTTTACAGGGTCAGGTTAAGGTCAAAAATCAAAATTTAGTTTTACAGTAATAATAACCAGGCGTCGCCGGCTGGTGCAAGCGCGGGTCGGTGGTGTGTGAAAACGCGTGTCTGGCACGAAGTGCGCGCGCGTGTCTACATAAATGCGACGCCAGACCTCCCAGCTTCCCGTTCATGACTCGGTCCACTGGCGAGATCTCCTCTAAACAGACACAACAAGGCTACCTCTATCGCACCGCCTGCCACACGGTCGTTACGTGCAACCCGGTTGGCTGATTAGCGTTCACTGTAGAGCAGCCTCGGCAGATCGCACGAAGGAGAGGAAACACTTACAGTTAATTCTCAAAGGTTATATTAAGAAGCGAACATTTACATCAAAGTGACGCGGACGAACACATATGATGAACTATGATTTACATCAAGCCGAATGCGCAACATAGGGAAATTCCCGGCCCCAAAATTCCGCTACCCTCTTTAGCCCAATACCCGCAGGGCCTACCCCAAGGAAGCCACGGTGCGAACTGCCCCGATGGGCGGGCTACACACGCAGACATCACCTGGCGGCCGCAACGCCGGGACACAGCCCTTGTCGCCTCCTGGCGGCCGCACAGGCCGCGGCTCAACCTGTCCCCCTAGCGGCGGCGCTCCGAGACGGTTGTTTGTGTGGCCGGAGCCGCGCACGGCACCGTGGCCAGTGAACTGAATTTGAATTGAATTAAATTTGAATTTGAGTTGAAAGAAGAATAATAATTCTTTACACAAACAGGTACTCAAAATGTTCGTCTTGTGCCGCTGAGTCCAAAAATAGCGCATTAATAACATTTTGGTGGTAACTTTTTTAGTTATAGGGAAACGAAACCGTTTTTTCTACCCTATGCTGAATGTCAACGGTAGCGAACTACCGAGCAAATGTGGCCTGTGGACCGACGACCAGACTGAGAGCAACCAGCAGCAGAAGCCGCTGTTCGAGGTGTTCGGCAACGGTCAGGTGTCGTTTTGTCCGGGCGGCTCGGTGGAGAACACCACTCGCCGGTACCGCCGGGTTCCGGAGAAGCTCGGATGGGTGGCCTTCATCGACGCTGTTGGCGTCAACAAGCTCCGTTAGAGGCTGGAGAAGCTGTTCAGCGCGGACGGCGTCGGCACCAGATACGTAGTGCACTTGGGCCAGCCCACGGGACGCTTAAAGAACCTTGTGTGTGGTGCGGACCGCTCTTTAGTGAACGGCATCGACGGTGTCAATTTCTGCTGACCTGAGCGCGCCTTCGTGCCGCACAGGCTTTGGTTGTGCCGCACAGGTTGCTGATTCGTTTTCTGTCATGGCTTGAGCCAGTTTGGAAGCAGATTACAAAGTGTGGTTTTCATCCATTTTCCTTGGAGCCCAGTTTCACCGTTTGGATATCAATGCGATGGAGTTCTGGTGATGGTTTCATGTGTATTGCGGTTCTGGTACCAGTACAGAAGAAATTGGCGAAATCGAAGGGGTCCGCCGAAATCACTTCCATAGGGTTCCATGTTAAATCCAATGGAAAATAAAGCATAGGGTAGAAAGACGCTTTGTTTCGCAATAACTCAAAAGGTGTCCACCGAAATGTTACTAATGCGCCATTTTTGGACTCAGCGGCACAAGACGAACATTTTGAGTACCTGTTTGTCTAGTTTTGGAATAACATTAAGAAAAATGTGTTTTTGACGTTTATTTTTGGGAGCCCGATTTGACCGTGTGAATGGAGTTCTGATGATGGTTTCGTGTGTATGACGGTTCTGGGTATTAGTGTAGAAGAAATGGGCGAAATCGAAGGGGTCTGCCAAAATCAGTTCCATAGGGTCTCATGTTAAATCCAAAGGAAAATAAAGCATAGGGTAGAAAGACGGTTTCGTTTCGCTATAACTCGAAAAATTTCCGCCCAAATGTTACTAATGCGCTATTTTTGGACTCCGCGGAACAAGACGAGCATTTTTAGTACCCGTTTGTTTAGGTTTGGAATAACATTAAAAAATGTATTTTTGACATATCTTTTGGAGTCCAATTTGACCATGTGGATATCAATGCGATGGAGTTCTCATGATGTATTACGGTTATCAATGCGATGGAGTTCTGATAATGGTCTCATGTGTATTGCGGTTCTGGGTACCAATATAGAAGAAATTGGCGAAATCGAGGGGGTCCGCCGAAATCAGTTCCATAGGGTCCCATGTCAAATCCAATGGGAAATTAAGCATAGGGTAAAAAAACGGTTATTTTTCGCAGTAACTCAAAATGTTTTGATTAAAGTGTGTTGTGTGCTGCATTTTTGGGCCCAGCGGTCCGAGACGAACATTTTGAGTACGTATTTGTTGGGGTTTTGGTGTACATTTGTCTCCACGGCATTTTTGTGGTGTTTTGTGTTTTGTGCTCTGGAGTGCAAAGTAACAGATGCGATGGACGTCTGACGGTGTCAGTGAGCTCAGCTAGTCAACATCTATCTCCTGACGCGTTCTGGGCGATTTTAAAGGGGTCTCGAGTTTGGGCTGACCGTGGGCTGACCGTGGGCCGAGCGTGGGCTGTTTTGACATTTCATTGGATGTGTTCATTGAGAGTCAGTGCGGTGCATAAACCTTGGAGAAACGACGGCTGAGGTACATTAAACTTAGCCTTGAAACGACGGTAAGGTGATTTGGCGAGTTACCTCGTGACCGCAGAAATGCTTCTGTTCGGAGCCCAGGTTTCCAGTCATCTTCACACATTTCCTATAGCGTACTAAACAGCGTTCCCACAGCGTTGGTTGTAGAGTAAATACATCCTAAACTTGGCCAAGTAAACCAGGCCAAATTTACGTCCCAACTTGGCCAAGGTTAGGACGTATTCGTTATTTCGTCCGTTTCATGGCTTCGGATGTATACGTCCTAAACTTTTAGGATGCATTGGTTTTGCGGCGTTCTAAAACGGTCAGCACGCGCCACTTTGGCGTGGCTTGAATTGTAACCCAGGTGGTTTGAAAACGAGCGTCGACGCATGGAGTTGAAGTTGCGCTAACGCGACTTAGCTACACTTCGGGCACATGAGCAGAAGACGCTGTGTGCTAGTGGGACGTTATGGTGCTGGAGTGATGGGCTCGCCTTGGACCTTTGTTAGAGGTTAAAGCAAAGAAATCGAGCTGTTGTGCTGGCGTGCCGTTGCTGCTGAGACGTCCGGGTTGATGTAGAGCAAGAATGAGTCGCAGCATTGAATTCATGGACGTATTTTCTGAGTGGTCCCGGACACATTCGGTTCAAGAGGAAATCACTCCGGATGATGTAAAGGAGTTGGGTGCTGAAGACAGTGATTATATTGAAGGCAGCCTGCATATGAAACCTCAAAGTGAAAAAGATGAAGCATTTGATTCTCATAACCCTGGAATGGATATTCTCTCATTGCCCAGTGAACTTTTGGAGTTAATATTCTGCTTCTTGGAGGTAGCAGACATTTGCGCCCTGTCCCAGACATGCAGGCACTTGCGAAATGTGCAGTCATGCAATGCCATTTGGAAGTGTGGCCTGTTCAACACGTAAGTGTTTCTGCCACCTTTATTGGATCTATGAAAACCTCATTGCCAAAGATGGCAATCCTTTAGAAGCGCACGCCATAAACCAAGCACACTGGATGACACATATGCGGCGCGTGTGGCAAAAGGAGACGTCAGCTGTTGCAAGAAACAACAACATTATGCACTGGAGCTCCAAGTCGTAGATCACCTACTATGCACTCTTGTTTTACACAGTAGGTTAGGTTAGGTAAGGTTAGGTTAGGTTAGGTTAGGTTAGGTTAGGTTAGGTTAGCGAATAGTAGGTGATCCACGACCTGGAGCTCCAGTGCATAATGTTGTTTCTTACAACAGCTGACGTCTCCTTTTGCCACTCGCGCCGTATATGTGTCATCCAGTGTGAATGGTTTATGGCGCGCGCTTCTAAAGGATTACCGCCAAAGATTGGGTTTACTGGAAATGAGGACATATGATGCATTCAAGGCAAATGTGACAGTGATGTATTGCTGCTTGTTGAATAATGTTCCTCAAGGAAGATTATTTTGGTGCTGGGCTGCAGCCTCCCTGTCAGTTGGGCCATATGTGACATTTTCACCAGCTGGTGAAAAACAGAGTGAATAGTATAAAAATCACAGGACTAATGGTTCTAAGTTAAATACTTGTGATTTGGTTGCTGCATGTCATTTCAGGATGAAGAAAGTGAAGAAAATCACTGAAAAACATTGCCACTCTATTTGTCACTAAGCACTTCACCACTTGTCTGACTTCTGCTGCAGTTCCATGGTGACAGTCAAAAAGGGCAGTTCTCAAGGTGAAGGTATTTTGGGCCTAATGACATCAGTATAACCTAACCTAATGAGGAATAAAAAAACATCCAACCCAACATAACCTAATCTAACCCTAACCCTAACCTAGCCTAACCTGCCTTACCCTGCCCCGCCCTACCCTAATGCAGCCTAACTTAACCTTACCTATTAGTCACATGACTTAACCTCTGTTGGACAGCACCAAGTCCGATTGCACCCGTCATCGGCCTATGGCCTCTAGTGGCCTATACCACACCTCCAGCATGGGTTTGCACCTTGGCAACATTATGATGTACATAGGGCATCTTTGGAGTCATTCCAGCTGCATTTGCTTAGATGAAATATAGTTCTATTTCCTTTGAAAACCATACCTTTAGTACCACTGTTTCGTACTTTCATAAGAAAGTTTATGAGTTCTTCTGTGTCATATATATAGCAAAAGTGATCAGTGAAAAGGTGAAAAAGTATAGTATTGCTGTCAGTTGAGTGTTGTCTGTTCAGTGCTGTAGACTGTCATTTGTTTCTCCATGAGCATCAGTACTCACTAATGTGCCAATCATGTCATAGATCAACAAAGTCTTTGGGAAAATTATGATTGTGCCCCTAAGTTGCTTCATTGGGAACAGAATGCTGTCTTAGTAGCATGGGGGGTGGGCAGGTTGGGAATTAAGTGTTTGTAGGCTGAATGTGTGAGCCTAACAAATACTTAATATGTGGTTTCTTAACAGATTTAGACCCTACTTTTTGGCAAGCCAACAGAAGTTAAATGATTTGCTCTAGTTTTGTCATAAGAATGATAAATATATGATTCTCTCAAGATAGATGTGATGCAGTGGTGTATTGCTCCTCATTCAGTGATGTTTCTTTGATTATTGTAGTGGTGTGTGACCCAGTCCTTGCTCTCCCCCAAAGTGCACTTACCTTCCCATCCCCCATGGGTAGTTGTGGTGATATAAAGGGTGGCAGCACTTCCACAATTTTGATACCTTGCCCCCCCCCCCCAAAAGATGGAAACTGCCACAGAACTCAGTTCCTGTGCCAACAGGATTTTTGAAAAACTGTCATATTTTGCAAGCTGGACTACTTTTGAGTTGGTCAAGTGTGACACCAGCAGTGACCCCATTGTTGGTTAATTTTTTGCCACTCTCAGTATTTATTGTGGCAACTGCATCAAGGTATGCATTCAGGGTCAGAGTGCTTGGTGCTTTTCAAAGTTTTCAGGCCATGAGACATTTTGTTTTTGAAATTTTTGAACTGAGTGAAATTAGTTCATTTCTTGTCAATGAAAGAAAAGAATACTGCCTTGTACCCTCATCTGGGTACCCCATTAAAATAATACTTCTTAAGGATTTTTGTAGTTAATGACATGCCAGAATTCACTATCATCATTTATTTGTGTGCCATCCACAAAACACGGCTTCTCAGAACAAGTGTCATTTTACATACATTGTAGTTACACATGTGGAAAATTAAAGGTGTATGTTGAAAAGAATATGCCATTAAAGTTGTGGTATTAAAAGAACATTTCAACATGAGACAGTCTCCTTGGTTATGTCTAGTGATTCATTCCCAACCACTCTCTCAAGTTCCCTCCACTCATTTTGACTACTGCCCATGTTTGGGTTGTAACTGTACAAATAAATCTGTATGTGCACTCTGCACACATTGTTTTTAACACTGGCCTATGTTTGCTTGCCACATCATCCACATAAAGGCACACTTTGTTTTGGTTTTGTTCTTGTTTTCTTATTTTGTTCCAAGAACCCCACATTACAAAGTAAAATTTGGACCTTGCATGCATTTGTGATATTCTGCATGCTGCCATTTTAGCCTAAACACCAATTCCCAGAATAGGCGTGATCAAAAGTGAAACTGAAACCATAGCAGCCTGTATTTCAACAACTTATGCTACTGGGCATGTCTGGGTAGAGGCTTCAGTTCAGGTCCCTCATCATGTCATGCTGTCCATCACACAAGCAGCCAGACTGTCATGAGGAGCTAGGTGTCATTTGTTGCTGGATGCATAGGCATGGCCAAGAGGGAAAAGGCATTGTGCCCAAGCCTCCCCCCCCCCCTCCTCCTCTTCACATGGCCATTGGTTAGAATTACAGAAATGCATGCTTGAGCGAAATTTACTAGGAAAATTATATACACATGCATCATTTACATTTGAACTAATTTTAAGTAAATATGACTGTTGGCACTTGGATGGCACTGGCATTGTGCATGTCAGCAGGCGCGGAGCCGGCGAGGGCCCAGTAGCGCAGGAATGCTGGGCTGTTTTTTCATTGTCACTTATGTTATTGAATATTCCTGGCTCTGGAGTTTTTGTGCTCCAGTTTTTGCAGCGGTGGCCCTGTTTCCGAATATCCTGAATCCTCGCCTGCACAGAGCTTGCACCTGGCATTATTGACCCAAGGGAAAACGTGGATTTATTAAAACGTACTTGCAGCGTGCGGGCTCCTGAACATCCCGACGGTGAAGCCTGCGATTCGTTTAATGTCATTCTCATTGTCCACGAACCTGTATCTTTGGGCCTGTTCAGTTGCTCAAAAGGAGTTTTGAGGAAGGCGGGACTGATGAGCATAGATCAGGTTTGAATGCGTTGGCCAGTGGAACGGCTGGAGTAGTTCAGAACAGCAGTCAGCAGTTTGCTGATGGGTGAAATGCAACAGCCGCGCCGCTTTCGGTGACACCTAAGCTCCCGAACTTAAACCTGCCTTTGATTTGGAGAAGTCGAGGAGTTTGGAGGAGCTTGGAGGAGATTGAAGTGCGAATGGAACAGACTTTGGGGAGCTTTGAGGAGGTTAGATTATGTTGGTTCGTAAACATATGTTAAGGAACAGGCCCTTGGTACATTTCTACAATCATCATTGTCTCTCAGCAGTATTTGTGTTACCTGACTTAGTCTTCGATTGTTTTCTAGTTTTACAGCATAGACATTGGTAGGTCACATATGCTCCAAACACATCAGTATTGTCAGTTCTGAAAAGCTTGCAATGCCTTCGTATTCCTGTAAACAAAAAACAATGGTATGGCCAAATTGCGTTATTGATAAATGCTCAATAAGTGCATCATGCGTCAGTGGTTCCCGAACTTTTTGTTACCATTACCCTTTTTTGATCATAATAGGAAGACCATTACCACACTCTAGGTGAAACTTGATGCCTATTTGTGGACGTGGTTTGTCTTACATGTGCATTTTGTCCGTTGTGTGTACGTCTTATTGAATGTCATTGTAGGTGTAGAGCGTTAAGTATATCATGAATTGAGATGAAAGACGTATAAATGGTCGGAACGCATTATCTCTACGATCGATAAATGCTCAGAACGCATATCACTCGCTCGTCGCCGCCGAATTTGTTGGAAGCAGATCTTTCCTGTGAAATTTCCTGCCACCTTTCTGTCTGAATGCAAACGGATTTAAATATGTTTGTATGCAAATATTCAAGCAATAATCGATTATCATGCAAATTCAACCATATTCCCGTAACAGACAGGGCTTCAGAACCTCCCTCCAGTTTTTTGCTCACAATGTCCAGAGCCTTTGAAGGAGCTTCATGAAACTTAGTGACGTTTCCTACCTATTCTTACGTATTATGCCAAATTTTCATAACTTGGTCTTGCCCATGGGCGGAGCGAAAGGCACTAGAGGCTTTTTTTGGCACTTGGAAAGTAAATGAAAACACTGGGAAAACATACAAAATACTGTTGTTGATCTGAGATCACTTACCAAGGTCAGGTCAAGGTTAGTAGTCGGACTCAGATTCATGTAAATATCTTGAAGCATATTTTCAAAATGCCAACCTCGGAATTTATATGACTAAGCACAGTGTCCTTTACTTGTATTTCAAGTTTCAGGTTGATATCTGGTGGGGTCACGGAGCTATGACCTCAACCGTACGTACGCGTACCCTATATCACGACGGCCATAAACAGGAGTTTTAAAAATAGTGTCAGTTTGAATTATTGGAAACTTTTCAAACATTATGAAATGAACTCAGGCTCATTCCACGTGACTGAGGTCATTTCAGGTCATTTGAGGCCAGGGGTCGCGAGTTGACCCAATGAACGTGCGTCCATGACACTTTCCCCTTTTTCTTGTCCCTGGCTCGCCTATGCCAACATGGTACAGTGTCGTACGATTTTTACTTGTAAAGTACAGTATGACGATTACAAGCAAAATGGTATTTTTTGTTTTTCATGTTAGTTCAGTACGACAGGAATGCGTCTACTTTTCCCAAGCTTTGTGAGCGCCCATGACTTTTCCCAAAATATTGAAGGCATGGACTGATGTGCAAAGTGCGGTCAATTAGCTCTCGATTCATGCCAGTGGCATCAAAATCGGTCAATAAACATCGGAGTAATAACAAGTAAAAACAATCCCATTTTGACGTTTTTGCTCCATGTTTACCCCTTTTAAGATGTTCAAAACTGTCTTTAAAAAACACAGTTAACGTCATGGCGAATCGATTTCCGTTTGTTCGATCGAGTCTGACGGGTGGTTCTCGAATCTCTGGGGCGGGGGGGGATAAGTCTCTCCCCCGCCTCTACAGAAGTGCGCCCTAACGTTATGGGTATGGGAAGAGCGTTAACACGCGCACCGTAAAGAATCAATATGCTTATAGCCGGAGAGTGGGAAGACTTCGCCCGCCTCCAGCTTGGCATGTTATGGGCCGATTTAAAGAAGATTTTGGAAGTAGGTAGCGCGTGTAAAGAGCTTTTTTGTGAACTGATGATACTGTCCCTGTAACTTGCAGACCAGTTAATGTCATATGTGCTAAAAAATTTGCGATTTCGCGGCTTAGATTCTCTGAAAAAGAGTCCTGTCTTTCGGGCGTCATATCTCCCAAATTGTTTCAAAACGTCGCATTCCGAAGGCTGCAATAGACTTGGTCCCAATGATGAAAACGTGTAACACTTATCCTTGGTATGACGAACTCGGACGGAAAATGTAAAGCGTGAAAACGTTTGCATTTCGCATGAGCTTATGTCGTGCTTGCACAAATAGGCAGCCATCGTTCTTTCATTTGTTCTGCGGTCCCTAATAGACAACATATATTTGCTTGCCCGTTGTTGTACATTTGACGCATGCTTCTGTAGAGATTCAGAGAGTAAAAAAAATGATCTTAAAAAACGTGTTTTGTCATAGACTTTCAAATTTTTCATTTTGAACTTGAAAACGTCTCGTACCAGCTGGTTACCCCATCGGAGAGGCCAGGCTACTTCAGTCAGGGTAATTACCCCTAAGCTGGAAACCACTGGTGTAGATACCGGGCACCGGTTGGCTGGACGGCCAGTGCTGCTGGTGCCCGTGTGGCGTCATAGGACGCCCTCTTTCGGCAGCTACCCCCGCCTGGCGGACCGGTCTTGCCAGTCGGATCTGATGCTGATGCTGCGCCGCGCCGGCGGCAGCTGGCGGCGGCTGGCCCGCCGCCGCGCTCGCGCCGGAAACGACGTCTGCCTGATGATCGATCGGGCCGCCGAACGCTACTACGCGCTGGACGGCGTGCCCGATCCGGCCATGGAGGACTTCCGCCAGCTGCTGCCGCGCTTCGGCCGCCTGCTCAGCCGCGACGCCCTGCTGGACGTCATCTACCCGCGCCACTTCCACCCGTGCGTGTTACACAGCGCGTGCCTGCTGCTCACGGACCATGTTTGTCCTTCCGAAGGCTTCTCCGAAATGTTACAAATTGCCCATAAGATGTTGGTTGAATGGCTAGGATTCAGTCCTGAATGAGTCTCAGGTAAATGAGTCATTGTAAATGGTTATGTGAAGGTTTTGGGCCATTGCGGTCCGGTAAATTGCTGAGATGTTTTGAAGGCTGCTCAGTTTGTGGGCTTTGAGACCTATGTGTAAAGGTGTTTGTGATATACGGTCGAAAAGATTGCGGAGACGTTTCGATCGTTTTTCAGTTGTGTGGCGATGAGTCCTATGTGCGAAGAGTCTAGGCCAAAGAGAGACTTTTTCCCATGGGCAGTACTATTGCCGCCGCGTCCCGGCCGCGGTGTCCGGCTCTGTCTCAGCGTCCGCGGAGAGCGTCGCGCGTCGTGGCCGCCGCCGACGTCACTGACCCGCCTTGACCCGGCCGGCAGGCAGGAGCAGCTGGCGCGGCGCCATTACGGCCGCATGCTCTTCCGCGAGATGGAGCGCGACTGGCGCCTGCTGCCGTTGTTCCGCGACCTGCAGGGCCGACCGGGCAGGATGGTGCTGCCCGAGGTGCTCCATCTGTTTGGCCTGTGGCTGGTGCCCGAGCTTCCGGAGAACACCGACTGGAAGCTCAGGAGGTCAGACGCGCTGGAGCGGTTCTGGTTTGAGCCAGAGGGCGTTGGTAAATAGATCGTGCTTTCGTTCGTTTCTTTTTTCGGGTGGGGATGAGAGGTATTGATTGCGTTGAGGATCAGTGACGGCATCAAGGCCGATCAGTACTTTGGAAGTTTCTGTACGACGGACGTCATAGCTTTTGCTACGACGCTTAACTTCTAAAACGTCTTTCCGAGTTTGTAAGACGGTCAGCTGGCTGCTCAACTCGCTCGCCTGTTCTGAGCGTCCTGATGTCAGCCGCTAGGGATGACGCGACGGCCGACGCCTGACGGCGCCCGCCTGCCGCCGGCAGCTATTACCACACCGTAGCCGGCATGGTACTGCGCGAGCTGCACAAAACCCAGCCGGACCATCCGATCCAGGCGTGGACCGAGCCCAAGCAGGACCCGTTCGGCGAGACGGTCTGGCACGAGGACGACGTGACGGCCGTGCTGGACGGCATCAACGCCGTGCTATATCGCGAGCTGGCGCTTCTTGACGGAGAGGCGCCCCGTCCGGTGCTGGCCGCCAGGATGCACGAAGTGAGAAGCGCCTCCGCCAGTGGATGGTTGGCGGGCGACGGGGATGGCCGGCTGGTGCCGACCTGGGACGGCGCTTCTGGCAGTATGGTTCGAGGGCGGTGGGTGGAGTGGACGGGTCGGAGGGTGGGACCCGTGTCCCCCGTCCCCGTTTGGTGTTGAATTTGGTTTAGTTGATGGCGGGAAGGGACGTCGTGTTGTGATGTGTTTTCTGGTAGGGCGTAGCCGCGCATTCGTAGAACTTGAGATCTTTAGAGATGGCCTCTTAGCACTGCAAGTGCTCGAGCCTCGAAAAATGTGAGAAAGCTGTGCTCGTGGCCTTACGCCAAGGTGGGATATGTTTGCTGAGCACCTCATCCCCCAGGTGTCGTCACTATGGCACGGATATGTTAACACTGTTTATCCTTCATTGTCAGTTTTTCTCGAGCAACAACTCGCACGGCGTGGCTCACATGATGCCTTGGTTGTACTCGTCCGTAGCCGGCATGCTGGGCGTGAACACCAACCTGGTGCGCATCACCGACCGCACCATGGTGTGCTGGGTCAAACCGTGAGTGTCATCGCGGACCAAGCCCTGTCGCCGTTGACGGACTGTTGGTGTCGCAGATTGCTTTCAGGAACTGCTGCTGTTCTGTGGTTTCGGCTCCCATTGTGGTGTGTTGCATTCCGAAGTACGCTATTTCTGTAAATGGAATTCTGTGTCCGTTGCAATCTTGACATAATTTTCTTTTGTCACCTTTGTTTTTATGTACGTTTTGCTTTATCGAGCAATTTTGTGAGGCATGAGACCAAGCCATGCCGTAAAACGTGCCTTACAAGACACCAGGAGAAAAAGTGTAGTCTAGTTCATCTACGGTCCTGACCAAAATGCCTGTTCTCTGGTGTGCGAATGTAATTTGGTACAGAGAAACTAGTTTTGTATACCATAGTTGGTTGCTACGTGCTACGTCCATATTACATGCAAACAGTTGATTTTCTTGGTCCTGACGGTTGTGTCGTTTTTGGACGTGTGGACGTGACGGACGTTTTGTCGGACTCCCAAGGGCCATTGATGCGACGGTTACCACAAACCGAGCCTCACCGGCCACGTTCAGACTAAACTCTCGGTCTTTCACACCCCCGCGCCCTCCGCGCCGCCTGGCGGCTGGTGATGAGGCTGCACCCCTGGCCGAGCTTTGCTGAGTGGCGTGCGCGCTCCGACAGGAGCACGGGCGACTACATAGTGGTGGACGTGTCCCGGCACGGCTTCCGTCTGAGCTTGGAGACGCTGCGCTACGAGCTGCGCCGCAGCCTGCCCAACATGGAGAGCGCCTGGCTCGACCTGGTCTCCCCGCACCAGGTGACGTCGGCCCGGCGGCCAGACTGCCGGCGGCGGGACGCCGGGGGACCCGGGAGAGGCCCCGGCCTGCCGCCGGGGACGCGGGCCCGGCAAGGGGAGAACGACATCAGGAGAGGAACTTGTCTGAAGTTATTGGGAACGCACATGCCGGTGTGACCTTAACTCTTGCAGCGCCGCAATATTCATAATGAACACCATTGGCGTAATGCTCGCCGTCCGTGAAGTTGGGATGTACCTGCATCTCCAGCATGTAGGTCTCCACAAAAGTAATGGTAGGTATTAAGGCTCTTGTGGTAAACCGGCCATAGCTCCGGTGTTTATGCTGCTAATGTAATGTAATTTTAGCAGCTATTTGTAGCTACGTAGGAGTACCCGTAATAACTTCAAACCTGTGTTTCATATTTTAATTTCATGCCGAAAAACGTGGAAAACCATATTTACGATCGGAAGGCGGGGACGTTGGGCAGGTTTCTTAGTTCCGCCTTTGCGCTAACACTCTCGGCTCTCAAGCTGATAGATCATTTGCGTTGAATGGGATACAAGGTAAAGGCTATGAGGAGGGATTGCGTCTTGATCACGTGACATGTTCTGCCGGAGGGCTGTGAAAGCGTCTTGGAGACTGATCAGGCCATGTCCGACCCAGGTGAACATTCGACCCGAGCAATGACGGCTCAACGATTTCTGAGCAGTAGCGTTGTAAATAACGTACACACGAGTGAACGGTTCATATTGTGCTCACAAGAAGCCTTAATGATAATTATATGGTGAATGCCATTGCCGGTGCAGATGAATGGTAATGACACGAGGTTAAACCGACATATATTTCGTTTATTTACACGAGTGCACTTAACTCGCCCGAATATATTTCGGCGTATATACACACACATTACCAAGGCTGGAACTTTGTACACTTGGGTGGGGCGAGCATCCCCTAATGTTCAGCTGACCTCCCAATGTTGAGCTTACCCTTCCCCCAATGCTGGACTGGGCCCCCTCACAGTGTGAAAGCTGGCCCCCAATATTTTATCAGTTCGCAATGATAACGACTTAACCGTCGCCGGACGAGGGGGTGAATGCCATCCCCAAACATTGTTTCCGGGACCACGGCAAAACGGTGTACGACAGCGCCGAGAAATGTGTGACGTAGCTGGCGACACGTTCATTGCACATATTTTGAAGAAAGAGCGACCCCATCTTGTCTCAGGGCACCGAGTCATGACGTCATTTTCGAAAGCTTGTAGCAGGGTTTTTGCGCCAAATGTCGGGTTCTTTTCTGTTTTGGAGCAATAGACATGCATAAACAGCAGATGACGGGCATGGAATCGGTTCAGAATGGTAGCACACTTGAGAGCAGGCCATTTTACATAGCCCAGTCACCTTTTAAAGGTGAAACGAGGTCAATGGCTTTAGGTTATCTTTTCTGGCATTAAAATGTGCCTACGCAGGTTTTTTTGGGGGGCGGGACGATTTTAGGCATATTTGGCTCTGAATGTGTCGTTTTTAATTGGGGAAAATCGATTTGTAGCTCCCGAACATAAAGTTTGACCTGACGTAGGAGATCACTGGCTGACCTGGTGGAGTTGACACGGTTACCATTGGATTCCTTGGGCATACGGCTATCGATTTCGTCTTGTCCCGAGGCGCTAGCTCAGTTAGGGCGAACTGGCGAGAAGGGTGCCTACCCCCCGGTCATCGGTGTGAGTGAAAATCCCTCCCGTCCGGCGAGGGTTAAACAAGCGTAGGCATTAGTGCTGTGAATGTTGCAAAACACGGATATGCATACCCTACCCATATCAGACATTTCAAGTTAATGCAAACAGAAAAGAACAAATGGTAAATCAGTTATCCGTTCCCGGTCCTACGAGCCCGGGATGACTAGTCGGAACGTAACGTTTGACACCATGGTGTCACTGGCACGGATCCACTCATGTCACCGATGTCTTCTATTGGATGGCTTTGCATAACTGCAATTTCTGTTTAACTTGGCTAGGTCTGAACCGTTCGCGCAAATTACCAATGGTGCATGATATGCATGCCTTTGTATACGCATCATTTCAAAGAAACGAATGAAGCGGGCGACCGTGTAGTACCGTCGTGAGATACCCATACAGTAGTAATATATGGTGTCACCGCAGAGGCGTAGGAACGTTTCATGAAGGGGCAGGGGACATTCCCAAATTATTTTTGCTTACCGAGTACCGAGGGGAGAAGGTGATAAAGTGCGACAAAAATGTCTCGTTTGATACAGTGTTAATACATATTTGGTATAGTGTAAAACATTAATCATTCCTTAGAATAGCGACAATGTAAAATGTTCTTGCAGGGGCTACTCTGAAATGAGACTTCGTTATGAAAGGGCCTCACGTCGGAAATCTCCGGCCGGAATCCAGTGGAGGGGGCGAAATCCGTCTCCGTCTCCGTCTCCGACCTCATGTTTGTCACGGATTGTCTGTTTTCGTACACTAAACTGATATCTAGTGCGTCGTCAAAACGAAAAAAATGAGATGGGCGTTTTTGGAGGTTTCGCCCCGTAACTCAACCGCAGAGCGGTAAAACCAGCCGATCGCCCCCCCCCCCCCGGCCATGCGTTACCAAGGGCGATATACGAGCGATCTGAAGTTAAATGCTGTAATATGTTTGCTAGCCATCGTGGATCTCCCTAGAAATGAGGATAAGTCTGATTTTTGCATACTTTCGGTCCGGGAAAAAGCCACAGAAGCTGCCAAATTGACGAAATTTTGAACATTTCACCCGATCTGACCTCGCAGGTATTGCCTTATGGTTACGAAATTTGGACAGATGTAGTTGCCCGCAGCTTTCCACTCACTCTGAAAGTTTCATGTCACCAGCTGGTTTCTGAGGGGGGAGAGGGAGGGGGTGGAGAATTTCGCGCCTCTCCTCCACTGCGTGTAATTTTCAGAGGCCCTCTACTGCGCGTGTCAAAAACATAACACAAGTGGTTTGTCAAGCATAATTACACATCAAGTAATGCCAAGATAGGTGTGGGGTGTGTCCAGCATTCTTAACTTTACGGACATTTCACAAGACAGGAGTTTAGTATTTTCCGCCGCCTGGTAGGAATTAGAGCTCTGTCTCCCCCGACTGAGCCTAAATGCCGTTTAATGACGTCTTAATTAAAGATATCGCTCGCTGCCGGTTTAGGTTAGGATGGACCTTATACCTTCCTCAAGGTAGACATCAGTATTTATAGCTGATGGGTTATTTCCAGTCGCTTGATATCATCACGTTGTGTCACGCATCTGTTCCTGACATAGTGTGCATCTCAATGTTCCCATGTAGCCTATGTGCTCAGAAATGAGAACAGAGAAGAAAGAAACAAAACGGTTATCCAGGGGCGCGAACTCGCGATTCCGCATCACCCATTTTAGGTTCAATGGTAATACCACGCGACCAATCAAGAACGCTGTGCAGTGCGCGACTGTGTTGGTCATGTTGCTCAGTACCTAGCCACTACGCCAATGAATGGGAAGCTGGTCCTGTCTTCCCTCTTACAGCGCACGAAACACATCTGCTCATGGGTCGGCGTGTTAAGAACTGTCCGATCTACTACGAAAGGCAGCCTCTTAACATGCCCCCGACACAATCCGCCACCTGTCAGCGAAGGGTCGTAACTGGCAGGGACGCACCCAGCAGGAGGCGGTGAAAACTCTGGCGAGTGAAGCAAAAAATATTTTGGAAAATTTAGCGATACTAAGACAATGCAGATGAGCGCATCTGTATAGAATGATGCGAAGCATTGTCACCTACCATGCTGTGTACTTGTGACGATGTATTACCTACGATTCGGGGAATACATTCCATATTGTCTAGCAGCCTAATACCTACCATTACTTTTGTGGAGAACCGTACGTCGAAGTTCCACCCGTGAGCGGCTCACCGAGCTGGGACGGGGCTGTCAACCTCTTGAAATGGGCTGGAGCCACGGCGGGTGTGCGATGCTTTGCCGTGTACGCGCGTTGTGGTGTAGGTTTGTTTTGAGCTGGACGCGGGCGGGCGGTCACGGCCGTTCTCTGGACCTGTCTGCGGGTCAGCGTGCGGGTCAGCGTGCTGGACCTCAGGATGATGTGGTCGTCTGCGCCGCTAGAGACGCTCCGCCTAGCCATTGGAGGCGTTCCGCCAGTCGTTCGTTTCCCCGGCCGATTGTGGCTGACTGACGTGCCGGCCTGTCTGTTATCTGACCCTTCTGACCCTCCACCGCCGTCGGCCGCAGCTGGTGGCGCGGATTGCGCTGGCGGCTGCCGTGCCGATGCAGGAGCCGTGCCTCAGCCCGGCCGACCTGCGCGCCATGCAGGCCATGGCCGTCTGGAGCCGAGGCAGGTTCGTGCTCGACTACGACACCATGAGCCGGCTGGCCGACTGGCTTAGCTCCGAGAGGCCCATGTACGCCCGCCGCCTGGTCAAGGTCAGAGCACCGCCGCCGCGATAGTCGCCCGTGCACTGGGCCTTTGGACTGGGGCAACCTCTTGCGAACGTCGTATTTATGGGCGTTCTTTGTGTTACTCAGTTGTCTTGGCCGTGTTTGCTGGGTTTAACGGACTGTTGCACATGGCTAAATTTTGTAAAAGTGTTAGTAGTAAACGTTTTGTCAGTTGCGACCAGAGATCATTAAACGGACCTTGGACGTTAAAACTTTGTCAAAAGTAATGTTGAATCCTTGAGCTTTACATGTGTTTTTTTTTATTCTCTCACTGCCTTTGTGAAACACTGTCGTATGCCATGAATTGTCATTTACTGTTGAGAACTATATGTTTAGTATTAACTCATAATATCTCGGAAAGATTTCATACGTCGACCACCATGAATTACTGCCAGCTGTGCTGGGGCAGGTTTCTGGCTTACCAGCCAATTTGGTTGATTGCCACCCTCTCGGCACTTTTTTCGGCAAATCGGCGGAGGCCCGGCCGGACCCCCCCCCCCCCTCCTTCCGCCGCTGCCGTGGCCCACATCGGCGATGGCGTGGTCGGCAGGAGTACATCCGCGTGCACCGAGCCGAGATGCCCGCGGCCGACCTAGACAGGATGACCGAGTTCGTCTCCAGTCTGCGGCGGCTCTACAGACACCTGCGGGCGTCGGCGGCCGCCCTGTGGCCGACCGCCTGGGACCTGGTGAGCACGTGGCTGCGCGTTCTGGGGGCTAGCCCCGTGTCGGACATCTGGGCAACTACCAGTGTTATCCAGTGCTTTTTCTGTTTATTTGGTACAGGGAAGGAGCATATTGCTATTCCATTTGTTGGTTGTCATCGGTACATTTGTTATACATAGACAAACAGGCTAGTGACTGATGTCATGCTGCTTGATGGTTGGTCATTTTTGGACGACAAGTGGCTTTGGTCCTTGTCTACTACCTTGTCAAGCATTCCACCTTTTTCGCGCGCACGTCTGCGTTATCACTTCGTTTGGCCGGTCGTGAGCCGTGATTGAGAACTGCCGAGCTGGTCCGTGACCCGACGATGCCTGGGCGGTCCTCACCACGGTGTCGGCGTGCCTTGACGTCCGGCCGGCCTCGCCGCTGTACTCCTGGCTGTCTGACCCCCTGCCGCAGCCGCCGGTGACCGAGCCGATGAAGATGTGCTGCCGGCCGCTCCGCCAGTTCCGCATCGGCGAAATCGTTATCCACAGGAACGGCTACCTGGCGGCCATCTACTTTTGCACGTCCAGTTGCCTGGCGCCCACGGTGAGCCTCCGCTGGCCCCGCCCGAACTCTCCAGTCCTCAGCTGCCGTGGCCGGCGCGGCCTCAGGCCGAATCGGAGGTCCGAATGGTCGCGGGGGCGGCTGGGTTTCATTTACCTCGCGTTTGTTTTCGTACGACGTAATTTAATTGGGCAGAATTCGTGCCCAGCTGATGGTGGTGCCGTTCGGTGGCTGACGGGGTGGTCATGAGGGCGGCTGGGCGCCAGCCTTGTGCTTGATTCCGCTTGACCGGGATTGATCCCAACTCCAGAACGAGGCAAATGACTCCGAATCCGAATCCAGGCCCTAACCACCAATTACAAGTGGAATCGATTCGGAATCTAGTTCCAGTGTAGTTAATTCTGTCTGATTCCGAATCCGAATCTGATTCAGCCGAATGCCAGTAAAATCAGGTTAGTAAACCTACTGCTACCAGGGGTCATTTTATGCACTTTGGCAGCAGCCATTGCCTCCCAATGCGGGTCTCCCCGCCCCCTCAGGTGATTTAGGCAGGTCCCTTCCCAGTATTTTCTATCAGTTTTAAGGAGGGGAAGAAAGCGTTGTAGATGGTAAATCATAACGAAATTTTAAAAATGGAAAATAATGTCGATCAAAAGAAAGCGGCTAAATCTGTTGACAAACTCATTCGGGGAAAGGTTACGTAGTCAGGCCGTTGCCTCTTCCCCCGCCCATTATTTACACAGAACGTTACCCCTGACTTCAGGTACCTAAACTATAAATTTCCACCACGACCATTCAGACTTCTCAGTTCCGTCATGTGCTTTGTCCGTCACTTGACTCACCTCACGCAGGATGTATATGTGTGTGTGTGTGTGTGTGTATATATATATATATATATATATATATATATATATATATATATATAAACAATCTCACTGATAGGCATGTACCCAGCAGTATTCACCTCTGGCTAATTAACCTAGACACAGCAGCTGTGCCAGTCTCTCGCGAGTCGTGTTCGTGCTCCGCATTATCAGCCGTTGCCTAGCGTCACTCATACACTGTCTGAAGCGAGAGCGAAAAACGTTGCTGCCAAAGATGGCTCTGCGCCGATTTTGCTCATGGAAAGGAGGTGGGCGAAGGATGATGACCAGGACTGGGGTGGCTGGATGAGAAATAGGATTTTAGGTGCGACTAAAGCTTCAGCCGGCCAGGGTTTTCTGGAGAGATTGATACAAAGAAAGAGAAGGATTAGGATCGAATCAGAGGAAAGGACGTGCTCGACACATACATTCCGCGTAGTGACACAAACGCGGTTCGAGTCGGCGCGAAGTTGTTTTGCAAAAATGGTATTGGTAATTGTATCTAGCAGCAATAGGAAATATTTCAGTGCAAATTGTTATCGTAAGGAAAAGATAATTTTCATCATTGTCATAATCTTCACTTGTTAAGAAATGGAGCTAAGAAAGTAAGCATGACGTGACACCTGAATATTAGCACGATGTTTCCGCACTATTTACAGGGTCAGCTGTCAAGTGTCAACTGTATTAACTGTTCTGGCGCTCTTGCGACATGCATGACGTCAATAACAACATTGGTCACCAAATACCGACAGACGACTGACTGACGCCCGACGAGACACAGGACTTGACCCAAGACTTTGGACACCTGAGCCTAAGAGGCTGTGTGTCCTAACTCACAAACAAGTCACCAAATACCGACGACTGACTGACGCTCAACGAGACACAAGTGGGCGCCGAATAACCTTGTAGTCTGTGTGCTCCTAAGCCCCGATAACCAATCAACCAACCGACGAGACACAAGACTTGACCCAAGACTGAACACCTGAGCCCAAGAGGCTGTGTGTCCCAAGTCACAAACAAATAAACACACGTCACCAAATACCTATGACTTGAGGCAGTAAGAGTACGTATTTACGCTCTATTTACACACTTTTTACGACATAGAGTTCTGGCGTTCTTACTACATGCTTGAAGTCATTAGCAATCGACATATACAGGCAAATACTTACGAGTTGGTACAAGTACGTGGAGGTATACCTACTACCATAGGTGGGCACTGGTCCGTTACTCCGTTACTCCGTTACTAACGAAGTTACTTTTTTTAGTAACGGAGTAACTGACCCGTTACTTTTAATTTACTGTAACGGACTGAGTAACGGAAGTTACTTTTGTGGTCCGTTACTCCGTTACTTTTTGGTCCGTTACTCCGTTACTTTTTAAACTCCTTACAGACACCGCCCGGCTTTATTTGCATCGGCGCACCCATTGGCTACTTGAATAGCCAACACCCCATAGCGTGCGGCGATACAAGCGCGGCTGGGCGCGCACTCAGCTGACAATCGCGGAGTAGACTTGTTGACAATATTCGTCAGCTGATGAACGTTGACGGCAAGCTGGCGGCAATGGTTCAGTATAAAGGCCAGCTGACTTTGGTCTCTTTTGGGACACAAGTATTGAATTATGCGTAAGTTTGATATGACTTAAAATTATAAATTAACCAGTCGTCATTTTTCAGGCTAAAAGATGTCAAAGTTATTGTCATTTATACTGGAACAGCCAGCTCACGGCAATTTTCAATGTTGTCTCAAGTCAGTCACGGATTGCTTACCACCGCCACACGGTTCCCCGCCAAGATCACTCAAGGCTGTTGAGCACATGATTACTGCCGCCATGGCCTTGGATCTGTGATGTCCATGGGGCGATGGAGTAGTGATTGATTCTTGACTGGCCTGAAATTTTAACTACCTGACACTAAAATGTCCCATCAAGGCGTCTTTACGCCGCCAATGGAGGTCGAAAACCTTGACTCCGAGTCCGACGGTGCCTCAGCTTCGGAGGCAGAGGACGAGCCCGGTCTGGGTCACCCATGGCCACATCTAGAAATGTACTTTGAGTTTAAGGAGGAGAGGAAAAACGTCATTTTTACGTATGTCTTGTGCCGACCGAAAGAGGTTATAATCAAGGGTCACAAGAGTAGCCTTTCAAACCTAAAGGCACATATCAAGAGGAAGCATTATTTACGGTATTTCCAGATGAGAACAGAATGTGCACAATAAGTTGTCAGTACTGAAGCATAATTATGAAGCTTGCCGACTATTACTTGGACTATTTGCCTTAACCATATTCTCTGCAGGCAGTGAGATTCACATTACCCTGGGGGGGGGGGGGCAGATCTGCGGTAATCTACCTCTCGGCCGACGCTTACGCATAATTTTTGGAGACGCGGAAGTGGCAACACAAGTTGTGTGAACAATTTAGCCCATTCAGGTACTTTTCTAAGCACTGGCCCCTACTGGATGTGTAAACTGACTTGGTTAGGTAACTCTTGAATTTTGATTCAGTTGACACATGTTTGCCTTCAGCCGATACGAGCTAACCAAACCAAAAAACAGGCAGATTGAACCTAACAAAAAATTAGTTTTACATGCCCATCTAGGGCAATCCCTGCAACCATACAGTAGGTTTTAGGTTAGATTAGGTTAAATCATTTTTAACTCGGAGGACAGGCTACATTGTCCGTGCGATTCGAGTTACCACTCCTGCGTTCCCGAAAAAAGATATCGACTGGCCGAAACACCTTTCGGCTGACACATTATTTTTTGTAGACGCAGAAGTGAGGACCCAAACTCAAACATGATATGAGCCGTTGCCACTTTTGCACCTTCGAAAAATATGCATTGGCCGAAAGGTGAAGATTACCAATTCTGCCCCCTCCCCTCCCCGCCCTTCCAGAGATCTCGAGGTGCATTCGTCCAATGTTGATGGGATGAATGCCATTTAATATGTTTCAACGAGATCTCCAATTCCAGACCCCAAAAATTCAAAAATTGCGAAAATAGGGCGTGGGGGCAAATAAACTCCAAAATTTGGGGATTTTTGAAAGGTCACTGCGGCCGTGTTTACCAACCAATTTCCATGGGAATAACACGGTTCAGCTTGGAATGTCCAAGTCTTTTATATACCGAAAGCTGAAATTTAAAATAGAAAAACATAGGCAGTTCCAGGGAGGGCAAGAAGGGTGATTTTTGAAATAAGAAATTTCCTTTGTTTTTGTTTGTTTTGGGTGATATAAACATCAGATGTACAACTAGCAAGCCAGTTTAAGTTTATATGTAGCGCAGAGGTGGATCCAGGTAAACAAAGTTGGGAGGGCACCATAAGCACAATAGTGTGCTCCCCCATTTTTTCAGTACCTGGGTGTGAGTTCGCCTGAAAATGTGTGTGCATATGCGTTGTGTAGGATGTGTATGACTATATAAATGAGTCAGTGATCTTTATTTCTACTCAGAATGTCACGATAGTGAACCGCACAACTTTGCAGCTTCACGCACAGCACATTACCGCCGAAAACGGGGGCTTGGAACCGCCTCTTCGGGACCGATTTTTTTTTAAATGTTGACAAAACACGTGTGTATCAATTCCATGAAATGCCAGAAAATCTTGTGGCGCTGCGGCAAACAGTGTGGGTGCGACAAGCAAAAAGACACGGGTAGCAGAATCTGCCCCCCCCCCCCCACAGGGAATAGGGTTAAATGAAGTGTTTTTAACCCGTCTCCGGCCGGGCTCAGAATGCCCTTTGCCCGGCCGGAGGGAGAGCGCGAATTTCCGCACCTCCCAGGATCTTGGCTCCCATATATCGCACGGAAAAAAGGAAAACACCGGCGGAAAAGTTTTGTCAAATCGAGACGAAAACATTCAAGAATTTGGCCTCAGGTCAACTTTGAGGCCACCAGACGCCATGAAAGGTCAAAACACGTCCTTGGAATTAGGTAAATAGACACAATACCTTGTCCCTGAAAAGCTGAACTTAAGCGACATATACTGAACCGTAAGACAATAGCGAGTTCATTGATATCAATTTTGGCTTTTCACAGGGGTCATGTCAGGTAACGTCATCGTTCCAAAATGTTCCACTTGTGAACGGCTAACATCCTCCGTTGCATCTTACTTATGACCATGTTTTTATAGCTAATTTATGTTTTCAAGGGTGCTGAAGAGGTACTAAAGCACCTTTTTTTAGTCTTTTATTTCACAATAATAAAGTCCACATCAGTCATGTTGTTTTGAGTCCTTCGTCGTTTGGTATTAAAAAACCGTCAGGGGTATCAGGAATCTTACCTCCACGCACGCACCCGTACACAAACTAATACACACACATAATTTCAAAACAAAACAAGAATTTCGCGAGACCGAAAACGAGCTCTGAACGGAGACCATTATGTTCAGGGCGGATACTTCGAGAGGCATTGTTGATCAAACCCAGTCGATAGATGTCCGCTGTTTGTCGCATTTTGCATGCGTGCGCTCCAGCGCCGGTTGTTCCCGCTCCGCCGGCGCCGCGGGCAATGAACAGGAATTCGTTGGTTTGAACATTGTGGCTAACACAGTGGTAGAATACCCGCCGCGGCTGTTGTCCCGGCGCCGCCGACTCTACAACGGCTGGTGAGGGCAGTGGACAGCTAGCAAAGTGTTTTGGGTAAGCGCTTTTTGTTTCTTCCCTTTGTATATGGATTGCGTTTTACAACCACAAAGCAGCATAAAAGACTTAAAACCCGCGTTCGCTTGGTTTTCACTGCATTTAAAAAAGTAACGGAATAACGGAGTAACGGTAACTTCCGTTACTTTTTAAGGCAGAGTAACGGAGTAACGAGTAACGGACTGGCTTTTTTTAGTAACGGAGTAACGAGTAACGGAGTTACATTTTTTAGTAACGATGCCCACCTATGCCTACTACCTAGTACCTACTCCCTGCTCCCCAGGAAACTGGTGTACCAGTGATATCTTTGTATCCGGTCCTTGCTTCTTTTTCTTGCCTTCAATTGAAGATCCTTTGATCTGATGTTAATTGTTGTGTATTTTGAAGCACAGCCTCATTCCCAGTTATGTACGTACCTACCTGACAGACATTGTCCAGCCCATGCCGCCATAAATATTGACCATTGACTTGAAGCTGCCCGAAACTGCTCTAAACGTCTTTATTGTATATACATGCATGGCTGTGAATGGTTATATATATATATATATATATATATATATATATATATATATATATATATATGTCTTTTTTGCACCAAAACAAAGTGGGTTACGCTGTGATAAAAAATGGAGTCAGGCATTTTGTTTTTCGACTCGTTTCCGATTCCATTGTTTCCCACAGACTAAACGAATCAATTCCGAATTCGACTGAACGCATCTCCCTGCTGAATCAATTCGAAATCCAGTTCTGGGCCAGATGGCAGCTTATCCGGATTCGGTTCTGATTCCGCTGGAATCGACCACAAGTCTGCTGGGCGCGCTGCGACCCAGCGCTCACTCAGCAGACCCGCCAGCGGACCGCTGGCTAGAGTCTGATGGGGTGGCATTGGCTGCATTTTGCGAAGGAATGAGTCACAGGCCTTCCGTGCGGTGTCGATAAGGTGTTCAGTCAGATGTGTAATTGGGTGTTCGGTACGCTGCCTGGGCTGAATAATGTGATACGGGAGCTTTTCAACCTGTGATGGAGTGTTCAGTTTGATGTCCGCACGATTTCCTTTTGCACGTCTGACAGGGTTCAGCCAAGTGTCGGACAGGGCGTTCGGTCTTATGCATGATGATATTTTCATTTCGGAGTCTTGTCAAGGTATTTTGTCAGATGCCCGACGCGGTATTCTGTATTTTGTCTGAATGGGCCCTTAGTTTAATGTGTGATGGGATGAACCATGCAACGTCTGGCGAGTGGCGTGCAGCGTGCGCCAGCGTTCTGTCTCATGTTGGACGGGCTGTTCAGTGTCTGAACCGACTCCCAGTGTTATGTTTGACGAGGTGATCAGTGCGTCTGACGTGTGAAGTACAGCCTGCCCCGACCGTGACGTGTGGTGTTTGACGGAACGCTCCTGTCCCGCTCCTCCCGTGCAGGAGTGGGTGCGGCAGAACCTGCGCCGCGACTCGCTGATGCGCGGCCTCCAGCAGCCGTTCTACTACCTACTACTGGACGGCGACATGTCGGCGCTGGCGCCGGAGGGTGAGTACCCGTCTGCCCGGGAGCGGGCGCTGTCCGCGTCCATCAGTCCCGCCGACTTGTTAGGCGGCATTAGCTGCACTTGGGGTGTTGGTGATGTCCTTGAGCGCGGTCACAAAGCATGCGATGACTTTGCCGCGTCATAACTGGTGAGACGGATTCGCGCGACACAGAGCTGCGCTGTTGGTGTGACAGTGCCATGTCAGAAACGTGTCTCACGCTGATCAATTGTTCATTTGAATTAGGCTCAGTAACTGTGTTAGTTGCACTGCCTAACGCGATAGACATCATTGGATATTCTTACACGCAGCTGTTCTCCAAAAAGACATGTTACACTGCAGCACGTGAAACGTTCACCAAGAAATCCTAGAAAGCCTACCCACATAATTGTACAGTGATTGTGAACCGAACCCGATTGCCGCATATGGAGCATACTTCGTAAACAATACGAAAATGGTATGGGTGCACTCTGACGTAGCTCGTCACGCTATGTTCTTTTTCCCGAACGGAAGACCACTTCGTTGGCTCTTAAAAATGCTCTTGCACTCCGCTTAACACCTCGCACCGGTTTTGGGACAGGGTCTTGTATGAGAAACCGTTGGGCTGGCGTTTAACTCTGCAACTGGCGGCACATAGCGGCCTGTCGATGGCCTTTTGTAGATGATCGGTCAGTACTCTCGCCCTCGAACGAAGATTCCTCGTTCGCGTCTGGCCGATAGCAGGAATTTCCGTCCCTTCCAGTAGCATGCGTGCGACGCCAATTGGCGTCATCAGCCGAAAGCGTCGACAACAATGCCAAACCTCGGTTGCCGTCCACAGAGGAGCTGTGGCTGGCGCCGGAGCCCTGCCCGATCAACCACACGGAGGTGGGCCGCTACTTCGTGCGCTTCGACGGGCGCCGCTACCACCCGGTGGCGTCGCTGTCGGACTGTTTCCCGGACCCGCGCAGCGGCGCTCCGGTGCAGTGCTGCCTGCGCGGCCCGGGAGAACCGTCCCGTGCCCGGCGCGGCCGCGTGCCCTGCGTCTGGGGCACCCGGCGGCCCGGCGCCTGGCCGCCTGAGGTGCCTGAGGCGGTGCCGGCCGCCGACAGTGATGAAGGCGGGCTCGGCCGCCGGGACGAACAGCGCTCCGAGGGCAGGCAGCGACATCGGCGGCGCCGGCGGCCGCCGGCTGCTGACGGCGAGCAGCACCAGCCGGACGTCGCAGACATAGCTGATAGTGTGGCCATTGCTGGTGCCGGCGGCGCCGCGAACGCCGCGCCCGCTGCTGAAGCGGCTGCAGGTGCCGCTGGGGCCGGGGACTCAAAGGCTGCCGATGAGGAATTCGACGTCGAGTTCGACTTCGACTTCGGCGCCGCCGCCGTCGCTGCCGCTGCTGAAGGTGTCGACGATGTCCTTGACGCCTTGATCGCAGAGGTCGCCGACGCTGACGCCGTATCCGTCGAGGAAGTCGTCGATGTCGTCGACGGCGTGGCTGCCGGCGCCGACGCCATCGCGGCCGTGGCTGCCGAAGACGTCGCGGACGCCGGCGCCGCCGCCGCCAATGCCTTTGCCGCGGAGGCTGCGGCAGAGGAGCTGGCCGCGGAAGCGGCGGCGGGCGCGCTGGCCGGCGCGCCGCCCGCCTGGCCGGCTCTGGAATTCGACCCGCTCCCGGAGGCCGACGGCAACGACGAGTGGCTGCACTTCCTGCTGGAGCGGCAGGCGACGGTGCGGCGGCCGCCGGGGCCCACCACGCAGGTGGGCTGGGAGATCCAGCAGGTGCAGCCGCCGCAGGCGAGCGTGGCGCCCACGCCGGCCGAGAGCCGGGCGCGCGCCGAGCAGTGGATGTTGCCGCGGCCGCAGCCGATCCTGTGGGAGGACGAGCCGGAGCCAGTGGTGGCGCCGCCCGGCCCGATGCTGCCGCCGCCAGAGCGGCGCGGCGACGACCCGCCGACGCTGGACGAGGTGGCCGAGGCGGCGCGCGCCGGTGCCTGGCGGCCGGCCGCCGACGAGCCGCTGGCCGGCGGCTGGGGCCGGGCAGCGGCGGCGGCGCCATTGCCGCTGCTCTGGGATGAAGAGGCGATGGCGACCGTGGCGGGCGCCGGACCGGCCCGGGCGGGGCTGGAGGGCGGCCGCCGTCCGGACAAGTCCGACGCCCCGGAGGACGTGCCAGAAGACGCCCCGGAGGACGCACTGGACGATACTTTGCAGGAGGTGCTGGAGGACCCTCTGGAGGACGTGCCGGAAGAAGCCCGAGAGGATCCGCCGGCCGCGCCGCCGCAAGAGGACTGGGAGCCGATGGAGGTGGACGAGGTGTCGGAGGTGGGCGAAGAATGGGAGATAGACGACACTCCGGCGAGAGAGGAGCGGCGGGAAGAAGCGGAGGGGGAAGAGTGGGGGTTGGAGGAGGAGGAGAGAGAGCAGGCGCGGGAGGAGGATGCGGAGGCGCCGCCGGTAATCGGTCATGGGCCTATCACCTGGGAGGAGCACCGCCGGGGCGTGATCGAGCGGCTGCGTCTGATGCGCGCGCTGGAGACGATCGACCAGCTGTCCAGGGGCCAGTCCGTGCCCGCTGTGGTAAGGCCGCCGCAGCGCTCCTCCTTTTGAGACGCCGAGACACCGAGACCATTACTAGGGGAGGTCAAGCGGCGGTGTGCAGGGTGACGGCGGCGGGGCTCCGTTGACGCAGGGTCACGGGAGGGCGCGGGTCGAGGTCAGATGGAGGTGCGGTCGGACGGAAGGCTACAGGGAGGAGCTGCTGAGTGTACAGTGCGGGACGCCCTGCGGCGGTGTGGGTGAGACACGGACGAATGCATTTAATGTAGGGGTGTTCGGTGGGTGAGGCGAGAGACGAACGGCGGGCCAATGCAACGTAGCGAGGCCGCTGGGTGGGCAGCATGAACGAGGCCCGGTATGTGGGGATTTGTGTCGGCGGTTGGCCGGTGTGGGAGAACCAGGCGCTCCGCTCACACGTCTGTTTATAGTGTTCGTGTGCCGTGATTTGAAGCAGCCGCGAGCTTTAATCACTGCCAAAGGGCGAGGGCCCAGGCCGGGGAGAGGAAGCCTGCCGTACACGGGTCCGGAGCGGGAGGCTGTCAGGGCGAGCTGTGAAGACGACGGAAACGTTTGACGCGGGTATTAACGCTGTGGACGCGGTTTCATTGATGTGGGACACGATTGGGAACAGGCCATTTTCCTAGGCGGTCCGATTCCGCGGATTTGGTGTGAGCGTCGATTGGTGGCGTCAGTGCAGGCGTTTAGGACATTGCTTGCAGATGGGATAAATGGGGTTTGCTTTAATAATCGAGCTTTCTATTGATGTACTGCCATTTTTACAGGCTTGGAGGGGCGGGGGGGCGGGTAGAGGTCTAGTAACACGAACCTTGAAACACTTCGAAGGTTGCGCTTCGCACATATACCCTTGCTTTCAGGCTTCTTACAAATCTGGAGTACAAACGTTCATGGAGTACAATTGCGCCACGCTTGCGAACATGTGTATTTTTATATTGTACATTTTTGTAGGGTAAGTGCTGTGTGGTGGCTGTTCCAGTATCCATTCTATTCTGCGGGGTATACTTATCTCCATTTATAGTCTTTTGACCAAATACAATGATGCGACCTGTGCAGTGGGACTCCATCAGCGATGGGTATTCTGTGCATATACGCTTTGAGTGTCGATTTTCTTTTTTAGCTAACACTAGCTCTCCATGATAGATGCACATTCGGTCGATGGTGTGTCGTTTATCATGCGTTCAACTAGACACAATCTCCCTCCGAACTGCGTAGAGGCAGTGTCTACATTTAACCAAGATAAATACATATCGGTGTCCTCAGGGTGAACTAATGCGTTCCGGGTATCTTTTTTCAATAAACCATACATAAAACACTTTCTGTTGATTTTTGTTAAAGTGAGGAGACGCGTACTGTCGGTGTTCCCGGAAGAGCAAAAGCCGACATAATGAAATACGCACTGCAGCCCACATGGCTATGGGAACGGCATGGTAAAAATCGTCATCGTAATAGGTACTTAGTACGTCCCTAACACGGACCTGGAGCTACAGGCTGGACAAATAATGCACGATGCCGTACACATGTACGGGCGCAAGTTCCCTTCATAGAACAGAAACTTCTAGGATTCTGAGAATTTCGGGGATCCGCTGCACAGCTTAACAGCCTCCCGGGGCACTGCAAGGTCGTTGCCCTCGACGCCGGCTGTCAGAAAAACAGGCGCACATACTCCTCTTTCAGCTCCGCGGTATGCCCATCAACTTTCAACGCCTTGTTCCAAAATCACGGATCCGATGCCGTCCCACTGGTATGCTGGGAACCAGGATGGAATTCTCGCGGAAGCCAAAGCCGTATGGAAGGGCTGAGTTTTTATGCAGCCTGCGTACGCCATGATCGGAACAGTTCAGGTCCTTCACATTGTCGCGCCGGATCGCAGCGACAGTTACCGTCTAAGTCACCAGACCCCTCAGCTCACCGGCGTCAACGCTAACACATCTAAACGACATCGGGCCTACACGTTCACAACGCTAATGATCGTCTCGCAGGACGGGGGCGGGGCGAGGGGTGGCCTGAAGCCACACTCCAGCGAGCGGCAGAAATCCTCCGCCTGGTTAGACGGGAGCGAGTCCGTCGGCGGCCGGCTCCAGGCCCGGCCTCCTAGCGCAGACGAGCCCCCACAGCTGGCAGCGTTTGGAGGCGCGGCCGATCTTCTGCTCCCAGCCGGCCACCATCGACTGGTAGTCGGCATCGGAGAACTCCTGCAACGCGACAGCCGGGTCAGGTATCAGAGAACTGGAGCACGACAACCGGGCTTGACCGATAGTCTGCCAAGGAGAACACTGACCAACCGGCAGACCTGCTCCTAAAGGGTGCAGGTCTGCCGGTTGACGACTGGGAATTTTCCACCTGATGTTTGATCCACGGGTGTAGCCACAGTTCAGAAAATGGGGAAACAAGCTGACTGCAGTCCACCAAGAATAGATAAGGCGGGGGCAAAAATTAATTTTTTGGAGGCGGTGCATGACTACGGCTTCGGCTGAAATCCTTGTTATTAGATTTCATTGCTCAAGAAAGAGTGTCACCAATGGGAGATACCTATTTGATACCTTAAAAACCGGACGTTACAAATCACCACTTCTGGAAAACTGCGGGAAACGTTACCCGCATCCCTCGCAGAGACTACACTAATGGTTTGATATCTCTTCAGGACATCTAATGGTGCCACGCTGCTATTCAAATGAGTGCTGGGCGTAAAAATCTGAAGTAGTGAGCTTTGGGTGGCGCGTGCTGTGACGGTCAATTTTGAGAGGATGTTCCTCACCGCCACGAAGCGTTCCCGCTGGCTGCGGAACTGCTCCAACTCGTGCTGCAGGATCGTGAGGAAGCTGTCCGTCTTGTCCTGCACCTGGACGTCGCTGAAGCCAACAGCTTGCATCAGCCGATCGTAATCGGACAGCGTCACCATGCTGTAGCCTGCAACCGAGGCCGGAAGTCTATGTCAGGCGTGTGGGCTTACTGTTCCAACATCGCACGTATGTGTAAGAGGGAGTACGTATAGTGGGTGGCGGGACGGGGGGCTCCTCGAATGGAACTGAAACACATGCTTGTAATATGGCGACGTCCGTGGCAGGCGGCTTCGTTATGCATGTTTGTCATAGAGAGGAGACGCACGTCTTGTCCTGCATGAGCGTCACCCACATCGAAGGCACGCTTGCGTCAAAGTTTTGTTGTACTGTACCAGCGCTCTACTCGTACCATGGAGTGATTGATCGCAGCTATCGTTCGCCGGACCGTGCGGTCGCTCAGCGACGGCCAGCGGCAAAACAAGCTGTCTTCGCTCACTGCCTGCCCACGCTCCCAGCTCTACTCCACAGACGCTGGACGTGACGACATAGCGCGCCCTCCGAACCCTCGCCGCTCTGCCTGCTACCGTCGCCCGCCAGCGCCCACCTCTGGTCGACTTGTACTCGAGGAACTCGTTGCGCAGCTGGCCGTCGCCTTGGCAGTAGTCGGTGATGAGCAGTCGGCCGCCGGGCCGCAGCCAGCGCCAGAACTTGGCCAGCACGGCCCGCTTGTCGTCGACGTGCAGGAGCATCTCACGGCTGTAGACGACGTCGTAGCTGCCGTCCTTGTACTCCCGCTCGGTGATGTCGCTGATCTCGAAGCGCAGCTGGTCCCGCACCTGGCGGCGGCGCGCTGGACGTCACCGGGACCTGGTCCCTCATCAGGTAGAGGACGTCACCGGGACTGGGTCCCTCATGATTTATGATGATGAGCAGATGGTGGCAGCGGGGCTGGGTCCCTCATCGTTGAACAGAGGGGTGGGCAACCGCAGCCTTGTCATATGAACATTAGGCATCAGGGTTCTTTACCTCGTCATGTGAACAGAGTGTCTCAGGGCCAGGCGTCACCGTTTCAGAAAGGTCAATCCTTAACTTTTTGTACAAAGCTTCTGGGTGCGCCATTACTCAGTCATTGTCTCAAAACGGAGCGCATGTCGATCATTTACGAAAGTGAAATAAGTTTACAATGTTCTCGTCCTTACTGCGAGATAGAACGACAACCGCTTTAATGCTAGCACCGGCTTCAAAACTACCATTTTCCAGGTGTTTCCCCCCTACGAGAGAAAACGTGATTTCGTGTACATACAATAACATCAAACGGCCATCCGCTGCACCCATCCAGCCTCGTCAAATACCTCTAACTCAACTCGTGAACGAATTTCCGATTGCTGCCAGCCGGGCCGCAGTCTCTCTAAGAAGCCTCGGCTCCGCCGTACTCACTGCGGCCGGGAGCGCCGACTGTCGCTGCAGCGCCACCGTCACCATGTTGGCTGACAGGTCGATGCCGGTCACGTGACAGCCGTACCGGCTGGCCATGTGGATGGCCGAGCCGCCCGGACCCGTGCCGACGTCCAGCACGCGGCTGGTCGTCCCCAGCCCCAGCTGCCGGCACAGGCTCTGCAAACGGGAGCATGTGTCAAGCGCGGCGCAGTGTCAGAAGCTGTCTGACTCGCGGTTCTGTCAGCTCAGCCACAGCCTACTCAGCCGGCGGCGGAGACTCTGTCACCAGGTCAACCCGCTGTGATCGAATGACAGGGACGTAGCCAAGGGGGGCAAGGAGGCCATAGCCGTTCCCATCGGTATGAAAGTTGAACGTTTCTTTACGTGTCAAGAATCAAAATACATGAAAATTGCCGGGGCTCGAAAATAAATTGGCCGAAATCCGACGAGCTTTCAGTTTCGAGAAGGGTTATGTTTGTTCTGGCCCCCTCCTTGAGGAAATCCTGGCTACGCCCCTAGAAAATGTTAAGACACGTCTGGTCCGGAGCGAGTCCAGCACATGTCCGGTTCGGACCGAGTCCAGCACCTGCTGGGAGCACGCGCTCGCAGCCAGGTCCTTAGAGAGTCGCGTTCAGATTGTATCTGCGTCATTTGACTCCTGACAGAAATTGAAACTGAAGAACCACTCTGAATTGAGCTAAATCAATTTTATCTCATGCTCTTCGATAACGGAAGCCACCCGCTTTCAGATCAGAAGTACCAGCAGCAGGACCAGGGAGGCGAAAAACATTTCAGGACCTTCTTTCTCATACATCACCATGGAGACAATGCCAAATGTTCCTGAGCGACGGAGTCAGCCTGCCCCTTCTGCCATTTTCCCCGGCACCGCTATGACTCACTGCAGGTGAAGGCGTCACATAACCGGTGGCTTCGTCACTGAAGACAGGCTCTGAGGCGAGACCTGGCTCCTCACCTCTGTGGTCTGCAGACCTCCTGTGCTGACGAATGAATCCCCGTACATCCTCTCGTACCGTCGGATGCTGTTCAGGGAGTACTGGTGCTCGTCCAGGAAGTTCTGGAAACTGCTGAAGTAGTCGCTGGTCGGAGTCTTTCGCAGAAGGTATAGCAACTGGTACGGATTGCCGTAGTACTGTGGAAGTGGACTGCTGTTTACATAATATTACGAAGAGGAAGCGCAGCGTTCGTCCCGCATTTCAAAGATTTGCCATACTGCTGTACAATGGATCTGCTCGCACCGCGTTTCAGTTCTTTTCCATTATGCTTACCAATGCATAAGGCAGCAAAATACTTGCGATACAATAGCAGAAAATACCACGTGGCTCCCCACGTGGTATTTTCTGCTATGCCGTCATGAGAAGCATTGCTCGAAATGTGCCTTCCTGGTCCCTTTCGGCTATGACAAGCGCATCGAGAGACGTGAAATGGCTGTGACCTTGACAAAGACGTCCACAGATGCGGCATAACGCAGGGTAAACCGGTGTTCCGATGTAGCCGTTTTTATGCTGGGCCCCTGCAGAAGGCTGCAGTACAGCGTCGGGCTCCGGTAGAAGGTCGGGTTCGTCTGACGCTTCTTGTTGCCTGGAACAGGGAGGACTTTCCGCCATGTGCGCAACAACGTGTTGTCAAGGAGTCCAGTGTTCCCCTCAACAAGCTTGTAATGATTTTCTGGCAATGCTTTGTGGAGGCTACGAACTACTTCACGGCATTGAAGACCTGAACAGATTTCAAAGAAATGTGTCCGTCCGTGTTATAGAAAGACGAGAAAAACAAATGGATAAAACCACAAGTCTAAGCAGTGATGAAACGGTCCAAAAATGCTGGTTTGCATGCAATGACGCGCGCTTGCAAGAATGCCTTCTCGAAATTACCCGACTGTTTGATGCACGACTCGCGAATAAAGAGATAGCCATTGGGCTTCAGCCACTTGAGCATGCCATTGACCAGCTTGTCGATCTCCTCGTCACAGAGATACATGAGCAGCCAGTTGCTGAAGATCATGTCGTACTGCCCACTCTCCACCTTCAGCTGCGTCACGTCCACGCAGAGAAACTCGATGTTGCCCATTTGGCCGTTAGTCTGCCGGTTCTTTTCGATGTATGTCTCCAGGAAGTCGACAGCAGTCACGTGCTTCGCGCGTTCGGCCAGCTTCCTGGTGAACCTGCCGATGCCGGCTCCCAGCTCCAGCACGCGCATACCGCTGACCTGGGGCCGGGAGTCACTGTCAGTGCCACGTCCGCTGACCTGGGGCCGGGAGTCACTGTCAGTGCCACGTCCGCTGACCTGGGGCCGGGAGTCACTGTCAGTGCCACGTCCGCTGACCTGGGGCCGGGAGTCACTGTCAGTGCCACGTCCGCTGACCCGGGGCTGGGAGTCACTCAGTGCCACGTCCGCTGACCTGGGGCCGGGAGTCACTGTCAGTGCCACGTCCGCTGACCTGGGGCCGGGAGTCACTGTCAGTGCCACGTCCGCTGACCTGGGGCCGGGAGTCACTGTCAGTGCCACGTCCGCTGACCTGGGGCCGGGAGTCACTGTCAGTGCCACGTCCGCTGACCTGGGGCCGGGAGTCACTGTCAGTGCCACGTCCGCTGACCTGGGGCCGGGAGTCACTGTCAGTGCCACGTCCCCGACCCGGGGCCGGGAGTCACTGTCAGTGCCACGTCCGCATGACCTGGGGCCGGGAGTCACTGTCAGTGCCACGTCCGCTGACCTGGGGCCGGGAGTCACTGTCAGTGCCACGTCCGCTGACCTGGGGCCGGGAGTCACTGTCAGTGCCACGTCCGCTGACCTGGGGCCGGGAGTCACTGTCAGTGCCACGTCCGCTGACCTGGGGCCGGGAGTCACTGTCAGTGCCACGTCCGCTGACCTGGGGCCGGGAGTCACTGTCAGTGCCACGTCCGCTGACCTGGGGCCGGGAGTCACTGTCAGTGCCACGTCCGCTGACCTGGGGCCGGGAGTCACTGTCAGTGCCACGTCCGCTGACCTGGGGCCGGGAGTCACTGTCAGTGCCACGTCCGCTGACCTGGGGCCGGGAGTCACTGTCAGTGCCACGTCCGCTGACCTGGGGCCGGGAGTCACTGTCGCTGACCGGGGGGAGTCACTGTCGCCACGTCCGCTGACCCGGGGCCGGGAGTCACTGTCAGTGCCACGTCCGCTGACCTGGGGCCGGGAGTCACTGTCAGTGCCACGTCCGCTGACCTGCGCCGCGACCTGGGGCCGGGAGTCACTGTCAGTGCCACGTCCGCTGACCTGGGGCCGGGGAGTCACTGTCAGTGCCACGTCCGCTGACCTGGGGCCGGGAGTCACTGTCAGTGCCACGTCCGCTGACCTGGGGCCGGGAGTCACTGTCAGTGCCACGTCCGCTGACCTGGGGCCGGGAGTCACTGTCAGTGCCACGTCCGCTGACCTGGGGCCGGGAGTCACTGTCAGTGCCACGTCCGCTGACCTGGGGCCGGGAGTCACTGTCAGTGCCACGTCCGCTGACCTGGGGCCGGCGGTCACTGTCAGTGCCACGTCCGCTGACCCGGGGCTGGGAGTCACTCAGTGCCACGTCCGCTGACCTGGGGCCGGGAGTCACTGTCAGTGCCACGTCCGCTGACCTGGGGCCGGGAGTCACTGTCAGTGCCACGTCCGCTGACCTGGGGCCGGCGGTCAATATCAGTGGCACGTCGGACTCACCGTGACAGACGGTGAATCCAACGCGTGTGAAGAGTTTGAGGAGCTGGATTTACGTCCAAATTAGCTATCGGAAGGCCGCTGGGCGACGTCGCAGCAGCAGAAACAGGGGGGAACTAAACAGATGACAAAAAAAAACACCTGCACTTCCTTGTGTTAATCTTAAGTGAGTCGAATCTTTCTCACCACTTTGAGCGATATAGCTTCAACCTGGTGCCACTGAACTTTAATACCGCTCCAGAACCTTGACCCTTGCCAGGATATACTTATCTGGGGCACCGAATCCAGGATATTGGTCCACCGTTACCTTACCTGATGCACCGTGAATAACATTTTAAACTCTGCTACCATTCACCTGCGGCACCGAGTCCAGGATCTCGGTCTCCTCCTGTTCGGCCAGCTGGCGGGCGTCTTCGTTGAGCATCATGTTCTCGATGGTGGGCTCGGCGAACTGAGCCCAGTAGTCGGCCATCTGCTGGCGCACGCTGGTTGCCATGCCGTCGGGGGTCGACAGCAGGCTGCTGCTCTGCGGGGGATGGTGGCGCCTCGTCACTGGACCGTCAGAGAGGGAGGCGTCTCCCCGGACGCCGATGTGACGGACCCCATAGACGGGTGAGGACTGCACGGGGGGACTGCAGGCAGAGAAGAACAGCTCTGGCAGGATCGAAGGCGTCGTTCGCTACCCTCATTCCCGGACGGAGATTTGAGGATGTAAGAAACGCCAGTCTTATGGGTCTGCCGGTTGACATGGGCAGCAAAACGTGCTAAGACCGTCAGAGCAAAGAAGTCAGGTTATCATGATACCACAAGACGACGAAAAGAGATTAACAAAATGGTCATGCCAAACAACTCGGTTAGCAAACAGCTGTGTGAAACGCTCCTTTGGACAACTTTAATCGATATGATCCCAGGCATCGCAGATGAATAGAGTGTGAAAGTGCGAAATAAGACGTTTCATTCAAAGTTACCAAACCAAATGAGCATGCGCCCATCGCGGGACGACATTGCCATTTCTGTCCTACTTATAAAATGAGACGTGTTTTACTGGTTTCCTGGCGATCAGCCAAATGGTAGAATGCCAGAGCCCAACTGACGCTACGTAACACTGCCACATGAGACAAACTGCTTCAAACGCATCTAGAAAAATGTTCCGAATTCAGGCATGATAGTGCTAAAACGAAACGGTGTCGCGATATCTGATGTGAACATGTTTCGGCTTCAGAGCATGCCGAAAACATTGTCTCAGACGTTTCGCCATCAACTGAGCATCACCTTTTAATCAGAACGTACATTAAGTAAATCCATGAACTAAAATTACTTTAGGCAAATTTTCTGTCAACAAATTTTCGACGTTGGGAAGATATTGGACAATGTCGCTCATCGTGAACAGATGAAAGATAATACTACTCGCAGTTACCACCATAAGCCAGAGAAATGAGCGCAAATTCTGCATCACTTTAATGCGCTTCTTGACGCTACCCAAGTAAACACCTAGTCCCTCAACCTCCACCAATTCAAAAGTAGTGAGTCAACTTACTACCACGATTGCTGGTCCTGTGGGTATCGTAGCCGCTGACCTTCGTTCGCTCGCAATGGCCCTTCCCAGACTCGGCCTCGAGGTGAACGTTGCCAAGTGCGAGATGGCTTTCATCGGCCCCCGTCATCGACTCTGCGCGATTCAGCTCTGGAGATGATACGTGCTGCCATGCCCGAGGTGGTGGAGACACAGCTAGATGCCTTGACGCTACTTGGCTCACCTTTGCGTGACCATGGACTGGTCACCGCTGCCGAACGTGCTTCTGAGACCGTTTCGCGCCTTTGCAGCCGCCTCCAGGAGCTGGATATTCACAATGCTGTTTTCCTCCTCACGCATCACGTGGCTGCCCCACGTCTGTCATACCTCTCTCGCTCAGCACCCCTATATAAGGAGCCTGAATCCCTTCGGGCTATCGACGATCTGGTCCGTAAGTCCCTGGTGGTGAGCTCAAACGTGGATGTCAGCGGTCAGGCGTGGGAGCAGGCAACGCTGCCACTCCGACTTGGCGGTGTAGAAGTGCGTTCTGTGGAACAGCTCGCGTTACCGTGCATTGTGACCTCTATGCACGCAGCCCTCCCTTTGGTCCATGCCATTTGCCCTGGCCTCGCGGAGAGTGGCCCGCCGTCCTCGCTGCAGTTGGCAGCCAGGCGCTTTTCGGAACTGCCGGGAGTGACTAAGTTGCCAGATCCAGCTTTTTCTAGCAGCCAGCGCGCGTGGGACACTGTAAGCACCACTGCCACCTATCATCGTCTGGCGAATACTGTCAACCAGGTGTACCGGGCACGTCTCCTCGACGCCGCTCAGCCGCACACCACCGCCTGGCTGAACGCTGCCCCAGTCCACAGCCTCGGACTGCACCTAGACGACGACGTGGTCCGTGTGGCACTGTCCTTCGGCCCTTCGCCTGGGCGTTGCCACTTGCGAGCCCCATCGCTGCCGCTTCTGCCATCACGCCGTTGACCGGCTCGGGCACCATGGACTGTCAAATGTCGAGAGCGCATGCCGTCTCCCACGTCACGCTGACCTCAATGACGTAGTGAGGCGCGGTCTGGCGAGTGCCGGCATTCCTGCAATCCTGGAGCCGGCTGGTCTTGACCATGGCGACGGTAAACGGCCAGATGGGCTGACGCTGTTTCCGCACAGCAGAGGAAAACGTCTTACGTGGGACGCTACCTCTGTAGATACCTTTGCTGGAACGACAGTCAGTGCGTCGGCACTTGAGCCCGGTGCTGCAGCCCGCTCGGCCGAGGCTCGAAAACGCCGTCATTACGTGGAGATCAGTTCACAATACCGATTCGAGCCCCTGGCCGTCGAGTCCACCGGCGCACTAGGAGCGGCGTTTTTGGTTTTTATCGTTGAAGTGGAGTCGGAGTGGCTGCGGCAACGCATCTCCATTGCCGTTCTGCGTGGTAACGCTGCTGCAGTGCTCTCCACAGTCCGGCCAGAAGCCGACTGTGTCAACAGCTCTGCTCCACCCAAAAGCGTGCGGGCGGCGGCGGCCGTCAGAGCACGGACCGGGCCCTACCGGCGGCGACTCGCAGGGGGACCGCGAGCTCAGCCACGCCTCCTCCGGGCGACCGTCTCAGCCGCCACCGACGCCGCCCGGCCCCGAGACCGCGCCGACGCGCCCCCGGCGGCCCACCGGCTGTCAGACGCTGCTTCCGCCGCCGCCGCCTCCGCCTCCGCCGCCTCCGTCGCCGCCACTGCTGCCGCCGGCCGAAAACGACCCTTCTACATCTGTGAGCCATCAGGACGGGCACCGGGCCACGATCGAATCGCTGCCGCCACCGTCGCCGCTGCCGCCGCTGTCGCTGCCTCCGCCTCCGCACGACGCGGTGGTGAATGAATCGCCGCCGTCACCACGACCGCCACCGCCGCCGCTCCGTCCCGGGCCCGAAGATTTTCAGCCGCCACTATCGCCGCTGCAGCCCTTTCGTCCGCGACCGCCGCCGCCACCGCCTCCACCGCCGCCGCCGGCACCAAACCTTGGACGTGGGCCACCAAACTTCACGCCCAAAGTGGCCATTGAAACGAAGAGAAATGCAGTTGTCACTGGGGACCCCGTCGCCGTGACCCATGCGGGCCCGGCCGCCTCGCCTGCCGCCAAGGCGCCGGCCGTGTCTGACAATCGCAGCGACCTGCTCCAGGCCATCAGAGACGGCATCCAGCTCCGTAAGGTGGAGATGGTGGAGGAGAGGGAGCGTGTGCAGACGCGGCCGCTGCATGATGTGGCGTCGATCCTGACGCCACGCGTCGCCATCGAGGTGCCGTCGGGCTCCGAGTCGGACTCTGACTCTGACTCAGAGAGCTGGGACGAAGAGAGATGCAAGCGACAAGACAAGACGAGCAAAAGACAGGACCTTCAAGAGCAGACCAGATCGAGCTGCGCTACGTCGTAGCTATGAAGTGGCTGGAGGCTTTCGCTCCCTTCTCCAGGTTCCTGTAAATGGAAAACCCGTTTGATGCGGGCTGCGACTGTGATTCCGGCGCAGATCCACGTTCATCTCACCGCTACATCTTCTTCTTCACCAGCATTGTTCTGCATTGTATTCTACTGGCTGATATCTTCTGTCAACCGATTGTTTTATTCATTCATGTACCTTCACAGCATCTACAGTAAAAAATATGGCATGGACCTTCTGAATTTTGTTTATTTGAAGGCTCAGTAATGGCCGAACTATCTAAGGGCCTTGGCAGTGGTGATATAAATTGTTCCGAAAAGCTGTCTTATTACAAAGAAGGACGGACCGGTAAAAAAGACTTGCTGATCAATCGTTTGAAATTAATGCTGAGAACGAAGTGTTTTAAGCAGCTTATCTTTGTATGAAAGAATGGCATACACACCCCTTGCACCCGCGTAACGCCTTTTACACCCGATAACCGTTTCAGAGTTCAGTGGTAATCATCATGTTTTACCTGTATAACGGTATAAATCTTACAAAACTGTTCAAGAACGCCCTAAACCGAGCCCTTTCACACAAGCAGTGATCCGTCGCAAATCACGTCGTTAACAATTGCCTGCAATTTGTTAGTTTTAGTATTTACTAAGTTCAGTGTTCACAATTTACTTTTAATATCAACAGAATAATCAGGGCGATTATTATAAGGGGGACGTCATATACACTTATGACGTCTGGGACGGCTGTTTCCAGTCACCGCGCGCAAGCACGGCGTTCCGCGCGGCTGAGCGAGGCGATTGACTTATGGGCTTGGTGAGTGGACTTCTCAAAGGCTGGCCGGGGATATATAAGGGGGATATATAAGGATATATAAGGGGGATATATAAGGATATATACGTCCCCCTTATATCATAAGGGGGACGTCATATACAGTGCAGGTCAGCACGTGACATGCATGATAGGCAAGTGACCCAACTAGCTTGAACCTTGTGTCGCATGACGAAGGAACGAAACTCGACTGAGTACCACCAGTTCCCTCACGCTTAAATAAGATATCGGGTAGCGTCGGCCATAGCCGATACTTGGGCTCTGATTCCTGTTGGCAGTGGGGGCTAAAAAAACTCTATTCACGTGTCCAGTCACGACGAGGGGCAACCTTTTAGCTATAAATGATCGGGAAATGGCTGCCAGGGTATAGGCAGCTGCCATTGCAAACGTTTGCACAACAGACTGTCTCTAACGCGGCGTATTTTATCGGTGATGTCCCACGCACGGTGACGTTACAGATGTCGTTAAAACGTGGGAGAGCTCGTCACGTCGAATGACAGGCGTCTGTTTCCCCTTCATCTCGCGCCTGCGCACCGTTTCATGGTGGAGACCAGCCGCCGGAATCGGCGGCCAGCCTTTGAGAAGTCCACTCACCAAGCCCATAAGTCAATCGCCTCGCTCAGCCGCGCGGAACGCCGTGCTTGCGCGCGGTGACTGGAAACAGCCGTCCCAGACGGCAACGCCACTGGCGCCCCGTCTCGGGGGACGGACTGCCGTGCACCCGCCCGGCTGGAGCTCACCGGCGTCGGCTCCGGTCACATCCCGGAAGCCGGCCAGCACAATGGTCAATAATCTTCGATAGGTAACGTGACGAGCCGGCCGGCGGCTCCATTCGGTGCGGCTCTGCTGCCGGCTGCGTGGCGACCTGACAGTTCACCGTTCCGACGAGCCGGAAAATCGGACACAGCGCGCCCTATTCGCGCAGGCTTTGTAAACATGGCCGCGACTGCGGTGGCAGCCGACGACGGAATTATCGCACCAGTCAGAACAAATAACTCATTCAGCGTGTATACGTACGTCGGATAAACGGGACGACCATTTTACAGCAGATTTCCACTCACTGCTAAGACGTCAAACAAATATGCCACCTTTTTTCCTCCTTTACGTTCATGCAGTCTTTCAGTCTTTGTTGTTAACAGAAACTTGGTAAAAATGGCCAAGCTTGGTTAAGTTGGGATATCATTTTTCGTAAATACGTTTTTATCGCTAAACTAGTCGATATTGTAAATTTTAAACTGCAGTTATGTTGCGTTAAGCTCTCAATGCACAAGCTAATGCCCACGATTGAAATGGAGTCTGCTGAATGCAAAGAAAATGAGTTGCCGCAAGGCAATAAATATTCGAAAAAGTTATCCGCGCAATGCTGATCAATTTAGCTTTAAATGCAAGGCAGAAAGTGGTCGGGAAATACCAAAACAACAATTAAGTTTTATGGCTGAAAATGTTATGGATCTGGATGTGAAGCGGTTAATTTATTGGACGCTTAAGATCGTGAATACAATTTCCCTTTACCGTTATCCGCGAACCTAAATGATTCGCAGACCTTGCCGTTATATCGTTATGAACGAGATCTCTCGTGGTATGTATGCTTTCCAGTGACCTGATGGATTTAATTTTAAAGGCTCGTTCCACCTTCGAAGGATGTTTTTAATGAGACAGACTAGTTAAGGATATTGAAAGCTGGCATTAATGTCAGACGCACAGTATGCTCCAAAATTATATAGTTATGGATTTTGAAGCCATTTCTCACAACCGTGATGTCGTACGATTTACAGTTACAGATCTGAGGGAGGTTTACGGCTGTTGTATGTTGAACAGCTTTCCCAGCGAGCGCAGAACAGCAAACCTCTGCCGAAAAGAGCAGTGTGAAATCAGGTGGGTCCTGATCACACGCCTTATTCGCCAACAGTTTTACCATGCATGCAATGCTCACCAATACCCAATGCCTAAACTCCGTCGTCCAGCACGACAAATATTTCGAATGCGCTGCAAGAACCCATTCAGTACCAAAACCCGTTACCGCTATAGGAAACTCGTGCTTTGACAGCATCCATGACCTCACCATATCAGTAGGCGTACCACGCGACAGATGAATCGAAATGTCAGTGGCGTCTTTCATAGCTCATTCAAATCAGCAATGTTCATCATACATTTCGAAGTCGCATTCCGTTCGTATGGAAATGAATAGTTATCATGACAACATTTGGAGAACTGCGGCAGAACCTACATTTGCATGGTCATGTCAGTCACATATTCACATGAGAGTTTGGTGGCTTGGCGGCGACAGTTGCATACCGTGGATGGGCACTTATATTTCCAGCTTGCGATGGCTGGGAAAGGGACATTTACGCTGTTCTATAACGTTGCTATTGATGCCGAGCTGTGCTGGTGGGCTCACAATTGACTCCGTCGCTTTTTCATGAACTGCCGTACTCCAGCGTCGCACTCCTGACTGCTCGAAAACTCCGCCTGCGTTTGTCTGGAGCAGATCTGTTTGTGATTTGTGATTGTGATTGTGATTGTGTGCGAATCACAATGTGACACATTGTGATTCGCCGCCGGGTTGCTCGTCATCTTATTTCCTCCTCGTATTGGCGGTCTTTTTGCGATCTCTGTGGGTGGAGTGGCCTGTCGCCGGTTGCTCGTCCGGAGATGGTCTCAGGTCGTCCCGCGGCTGGCCCAGGGAATTTTCCACACGCCCACACTTTCGGCGTAGGAAGATTTCCAGGAACGTTATTTCCGCTCTAGCTCCCGTGAGCGTCATCACGGCATCTCACAACGGCTTTAGTTCATGCTCAAAATAAGCCAGAATTAATAGTTCCAAACTGTCCAGGACACTTATTTCGTTTTTGTCCCACCTAGAGTGAAAGTCCTGAAAATGTTTTCTTCATCATGGTATTTTATGAACGCATTAAGATGGCCAGATATTCGAAAATAACAACATCCATTCTCACCATAGTACTTGTTTTCACATTTCGTTACAGTGGATAATAACCGTTAATAATTGCAGTTACAACTATACTTAGGGCGAACAGTTATCGCCGAGCAGTTACCTACATATCATCATAAATGGTACGTTTTCTGAAAAAAAATCCTGTCTTTTCAACGGGCGTGTCATTTTTCGATCAGGAAAGAAGACACAGGGTAAATAATCTTTGTCGCGACGCCCTATAAATACATAAATTATGCGATAACGATGCCGAAGAGTGGATTGGACGCATCGCCCCCATTCGTGACCGCAGAATATCGCTCAGAGGAGCATGGTAACACTCATTGGACCCCGACTGAGCCGATTTTTTTGCACTGTGTCGGCACACCTCGTGAAAAGTGCCTGCTGAGTGACCGTCTCTTTAGCAGACGGGTCGGGGTGGGCCATGTGGACAAGTGCGATCCTGTATCCCGTGTTGACGTGACCCACGGATGTTCGCATGTCCTGTTCTGGTGACCTACTGGCCTTAATCGGTGGTTTCCCAGGTTCCCTTTATGTCCCTCTCATGTTGGTTTTATCTCTCTCGACATAACCCTGCTAGACTGGTCAAGTTTTGGATCGCACGCGGTTTGTCTTCCTTAGTCACATTTACCGGGTATGCAATGCAAGTTGGTGCTGCTGCCCCCTTTACACCAACTTGCCCTGGGTCTCGGCCGCCTTCGACGGATGGCGCGAGCCACCAATACATAAACCTGTCAAGCCGGTGTCAGCACTGGGGTCGGAACTGATTTTGGATTGTTCTCTGTTACTGGGCTTGAAAAACAAAGTAGAGTCTGTAAGCATATAGCGCAGGAATCCATCGCGATACGGTCCACAGCCCGCTGAAGCGCGTACTTTGAATGTCCACGCGCCCAGGACGGGTTTGTTTACAGTTCCGGGGGCGTCCGGGTCCGTTTGCAGTGGCGGGTGGAGACATTGGAGTCGTTGGGCGGATACAGAAGTTCCAAAAATTTACGAAGCGAAAAAAGTAAGAAAAGTGTCTTAACCATAGCCAGCTTAATGCAGTGGGCAAGGTCCAATATAAATAATGTAAGCCGTATTCAGGTCCTCGATCCGCCCCTGGCATCTGGGAGGGGACTCTCCGGCTCCGCCCCGGGCCGACACGTCGAGATGGAGGAAGGAACGGAATACCAGCTCATCGCGACTGGAGTGAATGTTGTAATGTCGAAACCAATGTAACAAGGTCGTGTGCATCTTGGCGTCTCGGGTAATGAAATCTGATCATAAGTGTGTTCAGCGTGAGGCACTCAGTTAACACGTTTTATCCTATTTTTGCTGAACCTTCGCGAAAGTTGATGGCACATTGCTTTCAACCCCCGGACATTGCACCCAGAACTGCAGCAATACTCTGCCGGAGACATCACTGTATGCGCCATTGGTTGTAGCACCGGGAATAATGTAGCATTTTTTATGTATGATGTATTTTTGTGGGATTTGGATGCCTAAGACAAAATGGTTTGAAACTCAGACGATAATTTTTTGCATTATTTTTAACCCTTAAATGCTGCACCCAAAATTGCACCAAAACTGTTGTTGGAGACATCATTGTTCACACAGTTTTTTTTTCTGGTATCCGGTAGTCATGCAACATTTTGTCATGCAAGTATCATTTTTGTGATATTTGCATGCCTCTGAGAAAATGGTTCCAAAGCTTTTGACGATTGCATTATGTTTGACTCTGGAATGCCGTGCCCAAATTGGAAGATTAATCCTTGAGGAGTAGATATATGAACAAGAGAAGCTGTCAAGTAATTCATGTTTATGTGGCATCCCCCAAAAATCGCCGGTTTAACGTACAAGCAATTAATCTGACGTATATCATTAGCTTGTGTGTTTTGCCGAGAGGCAGTGCTAGTAGTAATAAATGGCCGCGACTGACGCATAACGGATACAGCGGCAGGCTGAATGTCATTAAGATGACGCAAGGCAGGCTGTCTCCATGATGCTTATTTTTACACGTGCTAAAAAGTTGGTTTAGCAAAATTGGTAGATCGAGGTTCTGGTGGTTCAGCCAGTGCCTTGTGGTCGTCGGTACCTGGCAACACATTTGGGATGTCAGAGGATCTAACTGCTCGTTTCAATAGTAGGAAAACCCGTAATATCTTAAAGCTGTTTTGGCACGGGTGGGCATTCATCTTCCCGAGAAGGAAACGAACAAGTCAGCATATGACATAAATATTGTCTTTTTCAACCGTAACAGGGGCAGCAGTGTGGGACATTAAATACTGTTTGTCATTTATGTGTGCCCTGACAAATAGATACGATCTTCTGTGTACGTATCTTAGTTTTGAAAATTTGACGCATAGGAAAATGATGAAAATGACACTGGAAGATTACAAGCGAATTTTATGACCCAACATTTGAAACAAAGTGACCAGACCACACCGCTTTTTTACGGCGCATAACGAGAGGTCAACTGGACACCGTGCCCCAGTTACATAGACAAAAGAGTGCGCCTATAGGTTAGTGCTCCCGCTTAGATTTGGCCTTTGTATATTGATCATAAACATTCTTGAAGATGCGCACAGTTGTATGCGCATCTTCAAGAGTAAACGGTGATCATGTGCGAGGCTAAAATATAACCGGTGATCTCTTGGACTAAAATGACAACCACGTATTCTAAACTTTTTAGTTACTACGTCGTTCTCCTTATGCTATTATGTGTTAACTTTTGTCGTCTTGAATTATGTCTAAACCTGGCCTTAAGCTCAACGCAATGGCGAAAGCATCGTTTAGCGAAATGACCCACAACACAATATTCAGCGACTGCAGCAGAAGTCAAGAGCACACGCAATGAGCACCAAACGGAGCTAATCAAGGTTGGAACCATTGTAGTGTGTTATTTCTATCAAGTGTGGCATGTATAATGACGGAATTTGCCCAATGAATGATCACTGTCAGGAAGTAAAACGTGATGATAACGTAAAATGTGACTCAGGGACGGGACTAGTTACAAGTACTTCTGGTGCTTCCAGGCGCACCATTAATCCTGAACTTTAACATTAGGCCTACATGATAATGCATGGACAGAGGGGACCTAAAATTCCTCCCGGCAATATCAGTAATATGGGCCTTTCCACCTTTGGTTTCACTCCGTATTTTCGTTAAGGTACTATAAATGGCATCTTTTCGTTCGTCTACTGTTCTGCCTCAGAACTGTGATATAACCCTCTGACTAAATATTTTCGAAATGTTGCTTTGTAATTTTACTGATTCTCTCGAAGGGTCTGAGCTAACTCCATTCGATATTTTTCGTGCGTAAATGTTTCCAAATGAATTGTATAAAGCTTATTAGTTTTTTACTTATGTATACTTAAACATATATATATATATATATTCGTGTATTGTGGCAGTATGTTTTTTATGCAAGCTTCGTTACAAACAACCGCGTGTTCCGCGTTTACTAGTTTCTTGGTGCATCGTTCAAGTCCTTGAACTTTTCCTTTAACAGATTTGTCGAGATTACATATTAAGTGTACAAAACCATTGATTTATTTATGTACTAACGTTTCGAGACACTTATCTCATCTTCAGAGTCCTTCAGAGACAAATAATTTCTCAAATCCCATCCCCTGACTACAAGCTAGCAAAACGCCTTAATGCGCTTCTCGCACCATATGCCCCAAGACCATATTTCTTGTCGACAGCTGACGAATTCATCGACGTCCTACAGTCAAGTCAACCTAAGGGTATCGTAGCTTCATTAGATGTAGAAAACCTATTCATGAACGTCGCTTCTGACCGCACTATTTCCGTTATTCTGAACTGCGTCTACCGCCACCCCAAAATGCCTTCCTAAAAATTCCTAAGCCTTTCCTAAAGCAGCTTCTACATTCATGCACCAAGGAAGTGCCTTTTCGTTGGCCGGATGGGCAACTCTACTGCCAAGTTGATGGCGTTGCAATAGGCTCTTCCCTCGGCCCCTCTTTGCGAATTTCTTCATGGGACATATAGAAACGGAAATACTAAAGAACAACTGTCTTAGACCTAATATCAGCTGTAGACACGTTGATGACATCTTCGTTGGCGTAAACGATACGGGCCACCTGGAACGACTGAGACAAACATTCCAGGACGAATCGAACTTAAAATTTATGTATATGTTAAGTGTTGGCAATGTCATTCCTTTCCTTGATATCTCTGTCAACGGACACGGACAAAATTTTGAGATAACTGTTCACTGAAAGATGACGGACAACGGACGGTGCTTAAATGCAGACAGCGAATGTCCCAAGCGCTATAAGACCAGTGTCTTTCGGGCTTTTGTGAGACGTGCATTTAAAGTGTTCAGACTGGACCAACTTGCCCTCTGAATTGATACAAGTTAGGCAAATTCTAGTGAGCAATGGCTTGTCTAATGCAGGCAATGAAACAGTAATACAAGGACACATGAACAAATACTTGACTGAACCCTCACAGCATGACCAGTCGGCCCAGATTACACTCTTCTATCGAAACCAAATGACAGCCTCCTACAAACAAGACGAAAAAGCGATAAGAGAAATCATATCCAGATATCTTCAGCCAAAACAGGACAGAAAACTGCAATTAATCATTCATCACGAAAATCAGAGGACTTCAGATTTTCTCGTCAAAAAACCATACACGACGAGACAAACTGAAAAACCACCAATGTAGTGTACCAGTTTACTTGTGAATACGAAGGCTGGAAACTTCTTCCAGTACACTATATTGGTGTTACGACGTTCTCCAGACGACTGACTATGCACTTACATGACGCCGCGCCACGACAACACATGAGACAAGAACACGAGACCGTAACGCGACGACTGACGGACCATACGACCACATTGCAAAGATGCTATGACGTGAGACGGCTTCACATACGAGGAAGTGTACATATTCATGAAAACTCGCCAGCCCTAAACAAACAATTTTCAGCGAGCAGGGCGTTAGCAGGGCCCTTGAATCCAACGCTTCGATTACTCATTTTATCCACTTTCTTATCTTCGTACCGACGGTATATGTTACATGTAAACTGGTGCACCGCAAATAATTCTGATAGCTACCTTTTTATGTACTACTGTTATATATTATTTTATGCCAACTTCTCGCCATTCCGAAAATGGCATAATTGTCTCGAAACGTTAATACATAAATCAATGAAAAATTATGTACACCTGATATGTAATCTCGACGAATTTGCTAAAAGAAAGGCCCGAGGACTTGAACGATGCATCAAGAAATCAGTGAATGTGGAACATCCGGTCGTTTTTAACGAAACATATATATGTATATATATTGCATTTTTAATAGACGGTAATGAATATATCGACATCAATATGGTTTCAAAATTGTGATGATATAAATCAGAAAAAAATCAGGAATGAAAATGTACAGTAACTATTTGCATATATGTAACGTTTTATTTTGTTTGATAATCCAAAGGAATACAGTGATATCTCAAGGCAACACGACAGACCAGAAGGTGTTTTATCACGCTGGATTTCAGGAACGCGTTTAATACGGCGGAACATGGATTTGTGTATGACTATGACGTATTCAGAGACTGTAAGTTTGATGATAATGTCATAAGTTGGGTACGGACATGGGTGAAGGAACGCCTCAGAAAGTGGGGGAGCCAAAGCCAATTCTGAAGTTGATTCCATCCATGCATCGTAATAGGGTTAATGTTCAGCATTCTTGGCAACCCACGCCCCCCCCCCCCTTCGTTCCTACGCCTATGGGTACGGTTATTGCACAACAGCACAGAGTTAACAATGATTAACAAAGGCTTTAAGTCGTGGCGGTTTCGACCCTCCCATGGCCTGCAGCAGGGCTGCCCGGCGTCAGCACATCTGTTCGTGTTAGTGATGGAAATTCTGACCATCAAAATAAAAGAAGCTTCAGAGCCTAACTTGCCTGATACTTCGTGAAGTATTAGGCAAGTTAGGGATGCATCGAATATCCGGTCCGGCCGGATATCCGGCCGGATATTCGATGCCGGATATCCGGCCGGATACCGGATACTCCCCTGGGGAGTATCCGGTATCCGGCATCCGGCTGGATATTTCTTTGATCCAGCCGGATATTGCCGGATATTTAGCGTTGCGGTGTACGATCAAGACGTCGTTCTAATGTCTGCGTACAAAACAGTTTCAGGCGAAATCTGCCTTGTTACATTAGATTTTCGATGCAACTGGCAGCTCCAAAGTCTGTCTGAAGTACTCCTTTTCCGTCTTAGTTCGGGAGGGTTGAGGCATATTTTGGAGGAATTGGACTCAAGCTGAAAGCTGCGAAGCAATAGCCATTATGTCCTCAGCAGCCCATTTTGTGGTGTATTATCTTTCTATTTTTTAGACATTTTTTTATCTTTCTCAAATTCTCTGATACAAATATACTTCAAAAGGCGTACGTTAGCGGGCGTAAAGAATGCTTATCGAGCCAGGTATTGTAGTTCTACGAAGGCGCTATGATGGCATTCTGCGTATTCTGGAGCCTTTGCCCATGGGTTTGATCTCTGCCTGCGGGCCGCGGAAGACATCTCCCCCGCGTTTTCCAGAAGTGGTGATCTATCCCTCTAATTTTTAAGGTATCGAATAGAATCGAAGGTAGATGTTCCCCATTGGTGACAAAATTCCTTGAACTCTGAAATCCAGCAAAAGGTCTTTCAACCCTACGTTGTCATGCAACGTCCGAAAAGTGATTTTCACCCTTCGCCCTACCTGTTCTTGGTGGATTGCAGTCAGCTTGTCCCCTTCTCCCCAATTTTTGAACCGTTGGTTCAAAAATTTGGGAAAGGCAAGTTTTTTCAAATCAAAAAAAAAAGGCAAAGGCTTCACCCATGCCTTTGCCTGCAGTGAGATATGGTGAGCTCCGCCATGACTGTTATCTTCTTTATCCATTTCTTTATTTTTTTACAAGGAAACCTATGGAACTTCACAGTATGTGTATGCAATAGGGGCGATTCATAAACTGCTAACATTTTGTAATATTTTTTTTCAGCATTGCATATTTTTATTTTCATTCAGTCTTTTTCGTTCCACTTTTCAGCAAAAATAGTAAATAAAAATAGATAAGCATAATATCTCGCAGCAGGCTGGATATCCGGCCGGGCATTCGGCATCCCGATCCAGCATATCCGGTATCCGGCCGATCGCAAAATTCCGATCCGGTGCATCCCTAAGGTAAATCATTTAGAATGTCACAGTATTGTGATGATATAACCCCGTTCGTCAACGACAGATCTACAGGAGAGAGAGGTATAGGAATAGTGGGAAAATTTGGAAACATTTCGGTGCAGGAGATTAAGGTGGAGAAATGCGATTTCATGTGACTCGGGCAAAAAAGAATGCAAATAGCTCTTATGAGGTCGAGCGCCTGTTGAGAAAATAAAAATTATTGCGATTTGGTTTAGAGCAACGTCAGGTTGTTATCAGGTTAACATGGAAGTGGCTGAGATGAAAAAAAACGTTGGTGCAATGGACTCATAGAGAACTGACAGAAGGAAGACAACCGTAGCTAAATCCCTGGCTGTGTACTCTCACTTGAAGACACCAACCTACATTGAAAAGGAATCGTTGGCCATGATTCAGTCACGAAATGAAATCTATTTAGCGGGGCCGCCCGGCAAAGTCACCATACGCACCATCAGTATGTCAGTGGACACCGGCGCAGCCAGAGGGGAAGGGAAAGCTGACAAGTAATCTTTGGATCTCCCGGTACCCTAAGGTTGTAAGATTGCTCCTTTTGGTCTCCAGGCAATTCATAGTTAATCAGCATTATCGAAGAGTGGTCAGTTTGTAGGCTTTTCGTCCAGTCCTGTCGAAAACTTTAAATCCGGACAAAAATGATTGCATGTAACTTCTCGAAGAAAGAGAAGCTCCAAGAAACGTGGCCACTGTTTGTTACGGATGGGAACGAATTAGGCGTCGTTGCTGTGTGATCACGGGTAGCATTGTGAAACTTCGTGGTGTTGAGAAGAGCCGTCTCACCAGTGTGTTGTGCTGTGTTTGTGTGTTTACGCTATACGTCACGTTTTATAGTTTGAAACTCCTTCGTCTGTGACTTATGATCCACAGGGATCGGGGAATGTGCTGAGTGGCGCATGGGTCGGACGGGATACATTCGGGAATCGGAGGCCTATTGTTTCCTGTTTTCTTCAAACATGTATACTTTGTTTGTTTCTGTTAGATTTTATCATGTATCGGAGAAGTCCATGACCCCCTGGTCCCTCTCGGTCCTAATTTCAATTTGCGCCTGGCGACCCGATGATTATTGGCAGGCTACTGATCTGACTTGCGTGTACTTTGTCTCTAAAACCAACCGCTCTTAGTGCTTCCCAGTTTTGTTATTTTATACATGCAGGTAAGGGCAAACTGAGCGTTTCAAGTACACATGCTCTAATTAGCTCCTGGATATATCAATGCAGTTTACCTTACCTCCATGATAAGTGCCGACATGCTGAGAGTAGACGAAAATTGCAGCTTTCGACAAATTTGATTGCGGGTTCCACAGCAACAAATGACTGGTCAGGGTGAACCACCTGCCTCCGGCCCTCGACTTGGAGAAACGGACATCGTTTTTGAGAGCGGTTAGTGTATAAAGATTGCCTCTAGCGTGTCCAGAGGCGGTAGCACGTCATCTCTGCCTGCAGCCAATCACCGACGCCCGAAGGAGGCACGGAAGTTTTCTGCTCCCGCCACCAGTTGACTCATGACCAACCAGGAACCGTCTGGGCGCAGCACGACCAAACTGTCCTCTTGCGCATGGCCGGGGATCCCGCGTTCAAAATCTGCCGCCGGCCGCGCCGGCGCCGAAAAGGCACGTGAACCCCCGGCCGGGGTTGTCCGATGAGGACAAGGTCAAGAGTCGGCTCATGAGAGGTCAGAGGTCGGGATGGAGCTGGTGCCGTCCGAGTACGTCACAGATACACACACGGTGATAAACAGCGGCCAAATGTGCGGAGTCATAGTATGGCAATGATGAGGCCTCGCACCACGTTATCAGGTTATCGGAGCGAACGCTACACATAAAAAATCACCCTTATTATGGCAGACCAAGACGACTACAGATGTAACTGAAGCAATCGTTTATCATATATACGTACAGTTATAAATCCGGATCCAAACTAGACATAATTAATCAGAGCACAGCTTGTGTGAAACTCAAAAATCACCTTTTATATCCTGCAGCCTGCATAAACTCATTCGATCAAATGGGGCAAATGTCTGCAAGTCAGTGACGTAATGACACGGCGACACGGACTAGTCAACGACACAGACTGCAGTGAAAGGCTCAGATATTTTTAATATGGTGTAGACGTACCACACATGAAATCCAGACAAAAAAGTGACCGATACAGCACGGCGGCAGCTGGTTCTATATTTTAAGGTTAGGTGCTGTTCAGCAGCGTAGCCAGAGGGTCCTAGGGGTCCTGGGACCCCCGAAATTTTTCAGCCCAGGACCCCCGTGACATTTGCCTAAAGGGACCCCTGGCTGGGAAAGGCCAAGTCCACTTCACCGCAAAGGGCCCCCAGACTCCAGGCAAAAGCCCCTCTGGCAAGAAGCGGGGTGCCCCTGAATGGTGCCCCTGAGAAATGCAAGTGGGCCCCCCGGCATGTACCTGCCAAAAGGTATATGCGAAGACAGGAAAGGATGCTCTTTTGCGAAGGCGCCGCCGGCCAGGAAAGGTCCTCATGCCATAGATGATGTAGGTGTGTCGGGAAGAGAGCGGGAAAGGCGGTGGGGCCCCCGGCATGTACCTGCCAAAGGGGCATATGCGAGGACCGGAAAGCATGTTCCTTGCAAAGGAGTCGTCGGCCAGCAAAGGTCCTCCTGCCATAGATGATGTAGGTGTGTCGGGAAGGGAGCTCCAGTGACGTAACGTAAACCAAGGGCGGCAGGGTCTTAGCATCCCAACTCTATAAATTCTTGGCATGGGAAGGGAATCCCCTGGGCCGGGCCCCTGGCATGTCCTAAAGGGCCCCAATGTCCATATAATGTTCGTTGACCTGGAAAAGTCAAGGATCCAGCTAAACAAAGGCAGCCTTTGGCAGGAAAGGTATCTGTACCCTGGAATGGCTGCCAGATGCCAGTGCCGAGCATGGTAGTGGCGTAATTAGGTGATCATCAGATCACTCCAATGGAAATGTAGGAAGGGTGGCGCCTGGTAGGATGCCTGACCATTCACATCCAGAAAACGTGGGAGCTCTACCGTTGATGGGGCCCCAGTGGCCAGACCAGTGAATATGGGTAATCCAGGCTTTAATCCAGCTTTCTCAATAGAAATATTGGTTATCATGGGAAATAAAGGAAATTCTTACAGAGTACCTCTAGTGCTTTAGCCATGGGCAGGGACTTCTTTTTGTATTATTTTGAGGGGGCGCGCGCCCCTCAAAGTTGATTTCAGTCCCCTCCCATGGTGATTTCAGCCCCCTCATTGTTGAAGTGGGGCTCACGATGCTATGCTGAGGCCCTTGGTTGAAATGACATTTCAGTCTGATGAAGCCTTTTGCAACTTATTCAAACGGCGGCACTAGTCAGTATGCAGATTCAAGCTGCAGAACGATTCCCTCGTCTGATGAATAAAATCCTCTCTTGAAAGTTTAAGGGTTCTAAAAACAGTGAAGGCACCTTCAAAAGTTTCAGGGCCCCGCAGCATACTTCAGTGGACCCTCTAGACGAATTCGAGGGGATCCCTAGAGGTTTCCAGTGGACTCTCCTCCGGTCTTAGGGGCTCTCCTCAAACATTCTTTAAGACGCCCTCAAACAATCAGAGGAAGATTTTTTAATCAACGAAGAAATGGTTGAGAGGCCCAGAGAAAATGTTTGATAGGCCCTCTGAAGATACCAAGGGCTCTCTCAAAAGTTCGAGGGGTCAAAAAAACCCTAGACCCTTTGGATGAACTGAAGGAACCCTCTCCTGGGCCTGAGAGTTCCTCCTTGAGTTCATTTCGAGGACTCATTGAATTCTGAGGACGTCCTCAAATTTTTGAGAGGTTCCGAACATTCAGAAAAGAAGTTTTGAACCAAACAAGGCTTTGCTTGAGAGGCCCTGTGGAAATATCAAAGGGCATGTCGAAACTGATATCAAATTTCTTCAGATTCCTTGGAAAGAAGTCCTTGAATTCATGTAGACCCTTGCCATTTTCAGATGGCATCTCAGACGTTCAGGAAAGGATACACCGAACGAGGAAATGCTTGAGGCCCCTTTGAAGATATCAAGCACTCTCTGAAAAGATCGATGGCCCCACAGAAAAACTCCAAGGGCTCTTTAGATGAATCTAAGGAGGGGTCCTCAAAGAGCTGAGGAGCCCTCACTGAATTCCTCTCGAGGGCTCATTGAATTTTTTGTGCGACCCTCAAACATTTGACAGGCCCACTGGTGTTTTGGAAGGTCTCTGAAACATTCGTGATAGGGGTTTTTAACCGGATGAGGAAATGTATGAGGCGCCCTCCGAAAACATTAAGGGGTTTCTCAAAAGGCTTGGAATTCCACACATACTCGATGGATCCTTAAAGAAGGAAAGCACCTCCGTGGCATTCGAGGGTCCACCCCCTTAGATTTATTTGAAACGCGCTTGATATTTAGCAGAGGCGCCTCATATATTCTGGAAAAGGAAAACTGGACGAGTAAATCTTTCAGGGGCCCTCTGAAAATATCAAGGGCATTCTTAATACGTTAAGGGCCCCACAAAAACTCTAATGAATACTTTGCATAAATCCAAGGAGAGACACTTTCGGAGGTCTACTTGAATACATCTAGAGGTCCCACTGAAATGTCTGCGGACCCCTTAAACCTTTCAGAGGGGCTTCGGTATTCAGGTTCATATTCATTTATTTATTCATCTATTCATTCAGGTTCGTATTCTACATTCAGGAACGTAGTTTTAAGCCGGACAAGGAAACGTTTGTGGGCCCTCGAAAGATACCAAAGGCCCTCTCAGAAAGCTTTAGGGTATCACAAGATGAATTCAAGGAGGGCCCCTAAGGCCACGGGGAGGGCCCCGTCTTGAATTTGTCCCGAGGGCCCATGGTAGTTTCTGTGGGCCCTCAGCTCTCTGAGTGGGTCTTGATCATCGTATTTTCAGAGTAACTCTTAACAATGCCCTAGTGTGGCTTAAAACTTTTTCCTTAATGTTTTAGGGATTTTCCGGAAACATCAGAGGCCCTCTCCTTAATGGCACCACAAAAACTCTAATGACACCTTGGATAAATGCGAGAAAGGGCTCCTTACGCCTTATGGAACAATCCGCCGTTAAGGTGGGTTGTAGGGGCACCTAATTTCGAGTTAGGGCTCCTTCACTTTTGCCCCCCCCCCCATCATTTCTACAAAACGACATCCATGCGAGTATGTATGTGTGTAAATATATACGTACGTGTATATCTATATCTACGTATATGAAAGCAAACCAAATTCTTCTATTAATCGTTTCTCAGAACAATTGCCGTCAGTCAAAACAAAGTGCCCTAAATCCGTTGAAAAACTCACATTGGGGGGAGTTTAGGTTGTGAGCCCCCTCGATATGCCCCCCCCCCCATATCATTTACACAAAACGACACCCCTAGCCATAGGGCCTCGGTGGTGTTCATGGGGCCCCCTCAGCGTTGGGGGCCCTCTTCTCTAGGACTCCCCCTTCCGAAAAAATCCCTGGCTTCCCTACTGGTGTTTTTTTCCTTATGCGCGTTATTAATAAAGCAAAAAGGACAAGGTGATTTTTTACCGGTACCCATAGGTATGTTACATGTTATATGTGAACTGCTCATTCTGATTTGGCACCCTAGTGAGCCTACTGACCTTTTTGGTTACGAGTTACCCATTTTGAACAATATTATATCCTTTTGGTGGCTTTTATGTCCTTTTGATCATCCGTTTAAGTATCCGGAGTGGGTAACGGCCATTTACAGAGGATCATTTCATTTTACCCCATTTAGAACTTCCCTGGTGTGGTGCCATGTTCTTACACAATCTTACATCCGCAGCATTGGTATTTTGTTGGTCAAAAGTTAAAGGGTTAAATAATGGGGTCTTGTCTGGCCATGGGATTTTAGTTGTTCCACTCATTATATGCCTCTGGGGCTTAATATTATTTTCTCGTGATGGTACTGCTATCTGCCTCGATGTGGAAAAATATCCATTGATACCGGCATGCTCCTCTAAATGTTCCCCATAATTTCTTGTCAGTTTTTTGCTCTGTCCGGGTATTTTTGCCGTGTGATACTTTATCTTATGAACGTAGTCATCATTTCCTTTCTCCGTACAAACCAACATCAATTAGCAGCGTACATTTATCACAGATGGGACCACCTCTAACCACAAAAGTGTACCAAGTCCACTATCACGTCATCGACACAGCTTTGCAAGGCAGCTAGGCGTTGTATTTCGGTTATTTCGAATTAGTGCACCTTTCCATGAACTGCACTGCCAACCAGTGAATGCGGCGTTGACCACCACCATGACAGCATACAACGGTTTCCAGAAGCACTGGGTAAAGATGCAGCCAGATCCACAATATTTTTCCGACTTCGGTCCTGTTTGCGCACGTAGCAGCTCCCGTACATTCGTTTCAGGGCAGGAGGCGTTGGGCAATGCGGGCATTGGCAACACAGAATCGGCACTGACCGCATGCAGCCGCCCATCCGCTCGCACACACTCGCCCCCGCGAAGTGACGTCGGGGAGGGGACAGCTCACGCTTCAGCGGATGTGGTCGCATGCAGGTCTCGTCCACAGACGCGGCGGCCGCGCGCCGTTCACGACACGAGCGGCCTGTTTACCCACACAGTCGAGATGTATCGTGACCACTTCTAACGATCGGTGCGCCGCGCACGTTACGTGACAGGGCACAATAAACCCGCTCCAGCGGGTTCGGCGGGCCCTACAGCATCTCGTCAGCCAGCGGCATCACAGGATTCTCGCTCACGCTGACCAGCAGAGTCTTTTGAACACGTGACAGGAAGAGCGCATGGCCAGTCAGGGACCGTAGCGACCATGTTCATAGTGAACACGGATGATCATTGGGTGATGGCGTCACATGGGTCCAGCCTCTTGAACAGTGCAATCAATTCATTTTACCTGAAAAGGTGTTCCACACACACACATCTTGATGGCTGCGAACATCTCCACACTCAAGTATACCTGACTTTCCATGTATACCAGAGGGCGCGGAGACATTCTGTTTGAAACTATAGCATCAAAAAAGTCCGTAATTAGGCCTCTTCAAAAGGTTTTTAAACCCATACATCTTTACATGTGCGTCACTGACTTGCACCGCATTTTCACTGCTATGCTTCCAAATCTCTTCCATCTTTCCAGCAAGCAGCTCAGCACACAATCGCACAACAACCTCTGCGTGCAGCACGACACGCTGACATGGAATGTCGCCACGACCGGCTCCCTGGCGACCGCAGCGCGACCGTCTGGCCGACCCTGCGACCCTGCGAGCTACGCAGGATGGGCCCGACTAGTCGGTCATGTTCGGGTTGGTGTAGTCGAAGCCGCTGAAGCGGTCCTGCTGGATCTGGCGCAGGGCGTCGGCCGAGGTCATCGTCAGCCGGGCCGGCAGCGTTGTGTAGTGGTCTTCGAAGTAGCGACAGTCGGCCATCGTGCGCTGGCAACACGCGGGGAGCGTCAGGCGGGCAACCCCGGCTGAGCACGGCCAGGAGAACACTGTCAGATAGCAGGGCGGTAACACCAAGCATGGGCGTGCAAACCGCCGGACTGCGAGCTCAGACAGCTAGCTATCTAGCCCAGACGGCACAGGGAGAGTACAGGGCAAATGGCCCACCGCAGACTGTCAGAGGGCGTCAGAGGACCCCACGAGACGGACAAAATCAGAGGCCGCGTGCGGCTATCCAAGAAACTCCGCTCTAGGCATAATGCTCTTGTTGGTGACATTTGCGAAACGGAAAGCCGTAAATTTTGGATAGTTCCGTCGCACTCTCCGAGGGAATAGCAGTGACGAAATATTGCCGACCTGTCATTTGCAGCTGTCAACCAAGCCGGGTTTTGCAATCGCGCAAACGTTCGTGAATGCTTCAGTTCACAGCGGCTTTCATGACTAAGTATTCTGTGTGCAATGCATAAATGAAGATTTTTGAAACAGCTTGTCTGAAGCGGGAACTTGCATTGGATCATAACGTTTGTATGATTATTTTAAGAAGAAAATTTATACCCTAGATATTAAGACACATTCTGCAGTTCCCAATAAACCCATAAAACAAAGTTTGTTTTCATCTTCTGATGAGTTCAGAACAAACGAGAGTGTGTTTGTGTACGTCTGTTTGAAAAAAAAAACCAGAGCAATGCCTTGCGTCACATTACTGAGGGTTTCAGAGTAACGTTTTCCGTTTCCGAATGAAAAAACAACGTACCAGAACGGGCTTAAATGGCGGGTCGACCTGTTTCCGCTCCACGGCTATCCAGTCGACGCGCCTGAAGAACGTCTGGCTACAGATCCCTCCGGCAGGACACTCGGCAGATCCCAGCCGAAGTGCCGGCTCCTTCACCAACAGCTGCGGCAGGCAGATGTTAATTCTGGTCAGGATCAGGTCAACAAGCGCTGGGCCCTTCACCAAGAGCTGCGGCGGGCAGAGGTCGAATCAGGTCAGCAAGCGCCGGCTTCTTCACCAATGACTGCAAAGGTCAGGTCAGGATTAGGGCAACAAACACCGGCTCCTGCACCAACGGCTGCGACGGGAAGCGATCAGATCTGGCTAGGGTTACGTCAGCAGGTGCTATGCGCACCGCAGAGGCCATGCGGGCAGAACATAATCACATAAAGCCAACGATGACTAGCAGCTGCAAACGTGGGCATCAAATCTACAGACACGCGTTATCCACATCTGTGCAGTACTGCTGTGATCGTGGTGGACAAGGACACCAACAGCTGCGCACAATAGAGGCGGCAAAATTCAAAATTCAGCAAAATCCTCCAAGCTAAAATTCAACAACCATCCATCTCGAAAGAAAGGTCAGAAAGACATCCCGGTAAAACAAACCGGCTGACATAAAAAGGGACAAAGCTAAACAAAACAAAACAAAAAAACACGAACATTCACAAAACGCAGGAAAAAAGATTACGCAAAGTGAAGTGACATTCGAGAACAACTGTCGTGATTTAATACATCGTCGAAACTCGCGTTCCCAGCCAGGTTACATTGTAAGACGCGCCCGCGGAGCGTCTGTTGGCCGGCTGAATAGTACGCGCAGCATAGTTCCGTCCCGGACCGGCCGCCGCCGCTGGCTGCGGCCCAGAACGCCGTCTGTCACTCACACGGCGCTGTATCACCTCAGCCGCGGGCCTAAACAGACACGGCCGCCAGCCAGCCACGGCCGCCACGGCCAGCCAGCCACGGCCGCCTGGCTCGCCTCCAGCAGCCGCAAGCCAGTGGGACGGTCTGTCCGCGGGAGACAGGGTCCAGGGACAATCCCGACCACCCCGCAGCCCCCCCCCCCCCGACACCCTCCGGACACCTCGGCAGTCCCCCCCCCCGGCGGTCCAGCGTTGCACCATTGCGGCTGGTGTCCAGCGGCGAAGCGATAACATTAGTGGCCTTGAGGATGTCCGTAAACGGGGTGTTCCAGAGACTTCGTGTGAAGTATCGGAACGGTTTCCTTTCATCTTCTCTTGGTAACGCTCTTCCAGACGTAGCGCCTCCTTTGTAAACCGTTACGGAACATGCTCCCGAATCCGCAGTCCCCCTCTCATTATGCAATCTAACATTTGACTTAGGAAAAACAGACTGACGCAGTCCGCACACATCGCCTAATGCTTCCAAAGGGAGATGGTTTCGAGGAAGAGGAGACGACGTCAACCGAGTAATGTGCTGCGACTGTACCCATTTGATGATTTCAGCGGCGTCGTCGTCCAGAAAGCGCGGATAGTAGGGCTCTTCAGTGCGAATCGCCCAGAACAGCTCGTCCTCATCCAGACCGATGAACGGCGTCAGACCCACCACCCTGCGGGAAACAGAAGCAGCAGCAAGGGTCAGCGAACCACGACTGTGGGCGATATTGGCGACAGCGTGCAGCAAACCACCGACGTGGACGTCCCCGGATCAGAGACATACTGTAGGAAATGGTGACATGGAGGCAATGGCCAGCCAACAATTACGTGGCGCCGTGGCGAAGACATCCAAGAAATGGGAAAAGATGGCGATGCCCGTGAATATTTGAGACGTTCCCTTTTAACTTTTGTACACATTACTTCATCATATCGTTCATCACGACGATTGTAGCCATCATCAGTCCACCGGTAAAATGATTTCCTCGTGGTTATATATCAGTCGACAAAATACAACTTCTGAGCTTCCGTATGTCTCATTTTGCTCTAGCCCGATGCACGTGAATTATTACATATATTTGTAACACCGCTAGTTATGCAATTTCCTTCAGGTCATTGGTCTCGCATATTCCCTAAAGCAGATTAATTCAGGAAAGTACTATTTTTTATTGAAAGCATTTGCTTACATTTCGTATAGCATAATTCCAAAGGACCACCAGTCAACCGATTGGTTGTAGCTCTTCCCGCAAACCACCTGAAATAGTGCCGTTTCTTTTCAGGAAAACATCACAGCAGCACGTAGTCTACAAGGGCAAGGTTGCACGCTAGGTTACGTAGCCGGCATGATGTAAATGACATGAAAATATTTTCACGATCCGCGACCAAAATATGTCAGCTCTGAGAAAGTGCGGTGCACCCGAACAAAACAAGCTTACCTCCGGAGCCATATAATCAACTGTGCCGCAGAAGGCATCAGCCGTCCGATCCAGGAAAATCTGCATCTTGCACATGCCAAAGTCGGCTATCCGGACGTGGCCTTGATGGTCCAGCAGAACGTTGTCTAGCTTCAAGTCTCTGTGGGCCATTAGTTATGTCGGAACTGAGAACAGCAGTGGTGCTTATTGGTCTCATGTCCAGTAATGATGGCGCCAGCACGGTGAGATGTGACTGACCAAGTCGGCGATGGATCCCGCTCACAGCGTAAAGGCCCGGGATTAACGCTGGGACCGCCTCCACCGGGCACCTACGCTCCGGCTGGCGCTAAAGGTCTGTACTGCAGCAAGCTTACGAAACGAAGTAACAATGCCCCCTAGCAGCCGAACGTGTGGCATAAGCCCGATGAATATGTGGCTCTGGCCCAGGGAGCACATGTTGCTCGCCAAATGAACTATTAGTACTGGCCAGGTGAACACGAAAGGTCGGCCCGATGAACACGTGGCGCTGACCAGCTGACCAGCCGACCGCGTGGTGCGGTATCGCCAGTCGCGAATGACGGCGGCTCTGAGCTCGACATCGCTGACCTGTAGATGATGCCCCGCTTGTGGAGGAACCGCAGACCGCACACCAGTTCGCTAGCGTAAAACCGGGTCAGCTCGGTGGAGAACCGACCCATCTGGGCGAGGTGGAAGTTCAGGTCGCCACCGTTCAGGAACTCCAGTACGAAAAACAGGTGCGTCTGAGGAACAGGATGTCTTATTGTGAGATGTAGCTGGATTGATCACACCTGCGTATAGTGCGTTACAACAGAGATGTTTCCGAACAAACCATACATATATTAACGTTCATCACTGCACTCCAGGCTTCAAGAGTACAGAACACAAATGCGTTTTCAGTAACTGTTATCAATAAGTGGGTCAACTTCCAGTTCCGATGTTAAGCAGCACTTACCGGAGTTTGAAACGTGCAGAACAAGTGACAGAGGTAGGGATGGTTGGTACCAAGGGCAAGAATCTTCCGTTCTGTGAGTGTATCTGCAACGTCCTCTTCGTCAATGATCTTATCCTTCCGTAAACATTTGACCGCAAAGTAGTTCTTGGTCCCTTTCATCCTTGCTAGCATGACCTAGGGAAGATGTTCATCGTGTCAGCTTTTTTTGGCCCATAGCTTTCCAGAGCCCACGCAAAAATCGGACCGTTGAAATATGAAACACTTTTCGCAACTAAACAAGAAAATTAAGCTCTACCGCAAATACTTACAACTAAAAAAGAAAAAGAAAAACGTCGGGCAGACAAGAGCAGCAGCAGACCAACGCAGCACAAGAAACTGTGCGTGTAAATTCTAACGTGTTTCCTTTGTCAGAGCTAAAATGGTAGCCTAGGCATTTTTATATGTGCGTTGCGTGACATCTTGGTACAAGGTTTCCAGCACGCACGTGTCAGTTTGGACAGTGTCCGGACAGAGACCGTAAGCGTCGCCGAGGCTTTCGAGGCGGTCCGACTGCCGAGGGCTGCCAGCGTCCAGCGGCGCCGGCCAGGCCGGGAGGGACCGTGTCTCGAGCAGCGGGCCATGGCCCACCGACAGTGGCGCCTGTTGTTATTGGCGGCTGCCGCATCACCGCTCCGCCGCGACCCAGATCCGAGACCACAACAGCGCGATCCAACGCAGGGCCCGCGAAGGGAAGCGACCCTCGGCCGAGCCCACCACAGCGCAACCGACAACAGACTTCAGGACGGCGTAACCCGGAGATAACCTGCGACAACAGAACTCAGAACGGCGCAACCCGGAGAGAATCTCCGACAGCAGACCTCAGAACGGCGTAACCTCGAAAGAACCTGCGACAGCAGATCTCAGAACGGCGTAACCCGGAGAGAACCCGAGACAGCAGACCTCAGAACGGCGTAGCCCGGAGAGAACCTCCGACAACAGACCTCAGAACGGCGTAACCTGGAGAGAACCCGCGACAGCAGACCTCAGAACGGCGTAACCCGGAGAGAACCTCCGACAACAGACCTCAGAACGGCGTAACCCGGAAAGAACCTGCGACGACGCGAACCTCAACGGAACCCGCAACACACGACCTGACACAGAACCCACGGCAGCGTGGCCCGCAGCAGAACCGGTGCCAGCGCGTCACCTGTCGTGGGACCCACCAGGACGCATCCCACAACAGACCGCACAACGGCATTGCCGCCGCAAGGGGACCTCACCACCGTGACACTCAAACCGGCTAAATATTGCACGAGGTCTGGCTAGTGATGTCTACAACACAGTTCATTCCGGCACAGTGACGTAAGCTGCAACATCAGATAGCGGAGAAATCCAACGAAACAAACCCCGTTCGTCAGACAGGCCACTCCCTCGGAACATTCCATGGCACAGCGGCTTGCCACCTTTGCGGCGGCAAGTGTGAACTAGGGGGCCAGGTGGCAGAGTTCTGCTCGCCAGAACACACACAGTTAGCGGAACTCGTTACAACAGGCAAGGAAACGGCATTAACAATGCGAAGGATACTGCCAATCGCGTGGGTGGACGACAGCCGCGGCTACGCCATCCATGGGTGGAACTTGAGACGATCGCGACATTATTATGTATCTTTAGCGGCCTGATGGTCAAGCGCAAACAGTCGTAAATAAAACCTGAGACAGTTTCAAAGGCAGACCGGTCCTCGCAATGCCACGCACTTTTACGCACCCACTTAATGAAAGAGCACATTTCTGAGTTGAACGGTGAGGAGATATGACCAGGCGATGCCCAACAACAAACAAATTTTCCCCGCGGTCTTTAAAAAGAACCGACGAGTGGAACATTCACTGGTTGCTTCGAATGGTTACTATTTAGGCTCCCAGGATGCACTAACAACAGGATTGCGGCTACCCCATGAACAATTTTTTATGCCGCGTGAACGAAGCTTAAGCACAGTGCACTGCTTCAATTGATAACCGATTTAAACATAAATCGAATTTATGTCGTTAACGTGCACTGGTCTGATAAAACACCCAAAAATATACAGGAACGACACCTGCAATCCTCCGTTTAAACTCGCAAGTAGAGGCACTTTCAATATCCTCAATAATGAGTCCACCTGAAGCCCTGACGCCCGGCACGGACTAGTGAGCCCGTCTGTTGGCTCCCACCTTTCCGAAGGCGCCCTTGCCGAGCACCCGGAGCATGTGGAAGTCGTCGGCGCCGTACAGCCGGAACTTGGGCGGCGGGCCGCCGAGCGGACCGCATCGCTGGTCGAACGGCGCGTCGTCCAGCTCGTCCGGCCGTGGTGGCGGCGGGCCTTCCGCCGCTGAAAGTCGTGACGTCACATACGGTCAGTAACGACAAACTGGTGACTGGCGCGCGAGAGGCCTGGCGGGTCTGACCGTCGTGTTGATGCTCGCAGATCAATGCGGCGCCACCGGTCGCGGCAGGTGGCCAGGGGACCGGCTCTTCCGGCGTCGGGAACAGCAGATCGTTGATCTCGGAAGCCCTTATGCTAACTGTATTGAGCTTTGGAGGCAAGAAAGCATGAATGTTCCGGATTAAAACAAATCACAGCGAGGAGCCCTATGGAAGACGAAAGATCCTCGCATAACAAGGCCAATTCGATTCGAGCCGTCCAACGTGAGAAGACTACTGATTAAGTTTTTCGGAATACGTGCGATTAAAATAGTTATTTTATGCCATAAAAAGTTTATCTGTTTTGACATTAATAGATATTGTTTGTGCCACACACCTTCGTCCGTGGGGCCACTAATTCATAAACATAAAAGCGGCCTAATACAAAACAGACTACATCGCTGACGAATACCAGTCGCGAGGTTATTTACATCATGATGATTCATAACCATCAGTCGCGTGCCTATTTCTTTTAAGGGGCACCTACTGTGCCTGTGAATCACTGACCCCACTGAGGACGGTATATCCATCAATGCTGGCACCAGACTATGTCAGTTTTTATCACGTTAAACGTGCCTTTTCTCATGTGCGTTCCAGACAACGTCATCAATAAGCTTCCCGGTAACATGCCTTTTTAAAATCGTGAGAAGACAACGTTACTAACAGCATTTAGCATAAATGGACAAAACTTACATCTGATTTTATCCTGAGGATCGCCTCCGTTTTTCTCGTTCTCCTGTTGTTGCTTTCGGAGAAGATCTTCTTGCTTCATCATGAAAGCAAATTTGTGGTTTGCGGGATTTTTCATGTATGTCATTGGATCATCTTCCATTCGCAAACGCTCCATTTTCAGTTTCGCTTTCTGTCCTCGGCGACGAAACCTTTCGATTTTTCGCGCTTCTTCTCTTTCTTTTTCCTCCCGTATTCTTCGTTTCGCCAGCTCGAGAGGCGAAACCTCTTCCTCAGAGTCTTCCTCGGTAGACGACTCGCGTTCTGAAGCGGTCCAACTTCCTGATTCGATGGCAATGTTCTGGTCGTCTTGCCGGGTGGAACGCTTTTTGGTCGCACTCTTACTTGTCCTCATTGACTTTGCTTTGGAAGCTACAGGGTTCGCGGTGGCAGCAGAAACCATTGTCTTATCAACGCGGTCCTTCATTGCGGAGCGTTTGGTACATTTATCCTGAACACTCAACTCATCGCGACATTGTGACGATTTCTTCAATTTTGCGCCCTTTGCTGCGCTTTTCTTCACTACTTTTGCCGCCTGTGAGGCATCATTATTGTCAATAGATGACTGAGGCTTTTTCCCGCCGTAGCTGTCTGCTGGTAACTGGGAGCTGTTTTCGGGTGATTTAACATTCTGAGCATTTTTCCTTTCAATGTCAGCTTGAAGAAATGGAGATAAACGTGACACATCCCTGATGGTTGCAGTATGTGTTTTGTTGTTTCGTATTGTCAGTTTGGTTTGTTTTATTTCTGCAGCAGGATCCATGTTTTTCCTCACCATTTTAACCCTTTTCAACACAGGCGCTTCACTATTTGGCGTCGTTTTTGAAAATAGCTGGCCAGTCCCCGTAGTAACCTTGCGATGAATGCCGCGGCATCCAAAACTTGATGCATTGCCATTTTGGACGGCTGCAGGAGTTTTTGGTGCTTTGCACACATCTTTCCGCTCAGATTTTCCTTCAGCTTCCTTTTTGTCGGATTTAACATTCTTTCGATGGCCCATTATCAGAGATTCTTCCGGTAAATGACCAGAAGAGGCTGTGAAAAGCTGGTGGTTGGCTTCAGATGATCCAAGAACACCGTTGCTAGTATGAGTATTTTTTGGAGCGCCGGTGACAGCTGAGGTGTTTTGGGGCGAATTTCTGCAGCCATTCCGCGAATCGCCTGTTTTATTCATTTCGTTCGAACGCACAAATCCTTCGGGAGTCCGAGCAGAAGTACAACCCAAGCCCAGCACTTCCTTTGTTTCTGAAGGTCGTAGGACATGATCTCGAATAACAGGAGCGGGCTTCAAAAGCTCTTCGTCTTTCTGTGTGTCACTCGTTTGCATCCTCGGCGTAGGCTGTGGATGCCGGGAATGCACGCGAGCGGAATTCGACGCATCCATGGCTTGGCAAGCACGCAAAACGGGGCCATCCAAAACATCCGTAGGTTTCGGCTCCGGCGTGTTTCCTTTCCCATGCCTCCGTTTCGTTTCCTTCTGCCTCTTTTCCGCACCAGAGGCCATCTCAGCTTGCGATGCGATTTGCGGAGCACTTCGTTTCGTCTCGTGCGCCCAGCTGGGTTGTCCTCGTGTCGGGTGGACTCCGGCCTCGAGACCCCTCGGGTCGGGCGGATTCGCTGCACCGGGAGGAGGCCTACCATCCGACGCGAGTCCTGTACCCGGACTCCGCTCGACCGACGCGGCCTCCGAATCCGGTGTCGTCGGGGTCCTTGTGATCCCCGATGACGGAGTCCCTGTGGCCAATAATGTTGGAGTTTCTTGGGCCGGTATTGTCGGAGTCTCGGTGGCCACTACTTTCGGAGTCCCTGAGGTCACTACTTTCAGAGTCGCTTTGGCTGACAATGTCGGAGTCCCTGTGGTTACGGCTGTCGGAGTCCTTGTGCCCAGTGCTTTCGAAGTTTCTGTGGCCGGTACTTTCGAAGTCCCTGTGCCCACTACTGTCGTAGTCCCTGTGGTAACTATTGTCAGAGTCCCTGTAGTCACTGCTGTCGGAGTCCATGTGCCCAGTGGTGTCGGAGCTCCCGTGACCGGTACTGCCGGAGTCCCTGTGGTCACTGCTGTCGAAGTGCCTGCGGTCACTATTGTCGGAGTCCCTGTGGTCACTCCCGTCGGAGTCTCTGTACGCGTTGGGGATCGTATCTCGGGGCCAAGGACTGCCACTGTCCTCGGATCTGGCCTTGTCAGTGTGGCGGCTGGCTGCGGGGCCGGTACTTTACTCGACACTACTGCCGGCGTTGAAGCTTCAGTCTCAGGAACTGTCACAGAAGGTGCGTTCGGCCTCGATTCGTTCTCCAACCGCTTCTGGCCGCTGGTTCTCGCAGACGTCATCCCCGATACCGTTGGAAGATTAGCTTTTCCGGGAATTTTTTTGACACAAACGTTGTTGTTGATGTCATCTGATGGTCCCAGGCCACCAACGTCCAACGCTGGAGTGAGGTCCTTTTGAAGTTGCAGGTGACCGATTCTGGCCACTGTTTGCTCAACCACAGTTTGCTCCTTGGAAGGAGCCCCGCTTTGATCATTTTCTGTATGCGGTGTTTTCGAAAAACAGTCATCTTTCATGTCTGTGGTCGTAGAGGGAGCGTTTGCATTCTGGTGCCGTGCGTCTGTTTTAGTCTTTTCCCTTTGCTTCCCCTCCCTTATTTCGCCAGTTCTCAAAGGGGGTTGTGTCGTGTTTCCTGCAGGCTGCAAAGCTTCTCGATAAGCTTCCGTATTACTATGACTGCCACGGTAGCTGCTTTCATCGTTCGTAGACTTTTTCATGACAGTGTTCCTAGGTACTTTGTCAGTTTTTCCTTTTGTACCAATTCCTTTCTGAATTACCACCTCAACATTCGCCATGTTACCCATCAGCTTCTCGCCATCTGAGTACGATGCGTGGCCGGAAGTTTTCACGGCGCCCGTTTTGATGGGATGATATTTGACACCGAGCCTCAATGATGCATCAGCTGAGCCTCCACGACCAAACGTTGCAATGGCAGCCGCGCCGGTCTCGACCTCGCCGCCGCCGCCGCCGGACGCTGCATGACCCGGTGCAGAGCTTCCAACCGCCGATATCGGCACTTGCTCGCGCGGCTCGGTCGGCCGACCGCAGGCCTCAGGACTCCCTTTGGATCGCACCCGCTCCACCGGCGCAGGCTCTCCTCCATCAGACTTCGCCGCCGCCTGTGTCCGCTGCGTCGTCGCAGGGACAGGATCCGCCATCGTCGAAGCGTTGCCATCGTCGAAGCGTTGCCTGCCTGCGGAATCGGTACCATTTCTGGCCGCCTCGCGCTCGTCCGAGGGCCTTGCCGTTGGCGAAACCGACTTCAGACCACCACCGCCGGAGTCGGTCTTGCCGCCAGCCGCCGGTGGCTTCCCCGCCGTGGTTGCGGCCGACAGAGGCGGTAAGGTGCGCTCCGTCGGTCCGCCTTTGACGACCTCGTCGGTGGACGACGCCCGGCCGCCGCCTTGGCGTGTCGACCCGTCCCCGGAGGACGACAGGACACCGCTCCCTCCCAGCGGCCGTCCGCCGTCGCTCTCGGCCCGCTGGACGCGTCGTCCGTCGTCGCTGCCGTCGCCGGCGGCGGAGCGTCTATTCTTGGCGCGTGCTGAGTCAGCGGCAGGCGAACGTCGCAGCGGCGGGACGGCGGTTGTCGCAGCCACGCTCGACTCGGCCAGGCCGGCGGCGGAGCTGCGACAGCGCGACAGGCGCGCCGCCCTTTCCGGCGGCCGGGAGCGAGCCCGCGGCGAGTCCCGACGGCAGGGCAGCGCCGCCGCGCCGGCGCCCGCGGATCCGCCGGCCGAGCCCAGCGCCGAGCCGAGCGCCGAGCCGCCGCCGCCGAACAGCCGCCGGCCATGCAGCACGCGCAGCACGCGGTCTCCGGGCGCCTCCAGCGAGGCGAGCGCGCGCGCCAGGCTGGGGTCGTAGTCGCGCCGCGGCGCCGGCGCCGGCGTTGCCAGCGCCGAGCGGCCGGTGGAGAGCACCACCAGGCTGGCGGGCCGCGGCAGCGCCGGCGCCGGCGTCGACACGCCCAGCGAGGTGGAGTGTCGGTAGAGGGCCGGGCGCGGCTCGCCGGTCGGTCGACTGCGCAGCGGCACCGACAGCATCCTGCTGCAAATGGGGAAGGGGTCAGACGAGGCTCGCCATCAGCGGGCTGCAATGGAGCGGGGACCACCGCCTCCACCGGGCTGGGACGGAGGACCGCCCCCACCCAACTGAAGCTGAGGACCGCCGCCACCGGGCTGGAGCGGAACGGGGGAGATCAGGAGACGCGAAGACATTAACAGTTACCACTGGCGGGGACGACATATACCGGAGTTCGACTACTGTGAGCAAAGAATCGCAGCTCATGGACTATTGTGAAACTACTACCAGACTACTGTGAACGAAGAATCGCAGGTCATGGGCGTCACTAACTGCTCTAAATCGATGCATGTTCTGAGTAGCTACATAACGCACATTAACTAGCACCGCGCGGGAAAATGTAAACGTCTCGCCCAGGCTGCAATGGGCTATGAAATACAAAAACGTAGTCCGTAAAGCCTTGTTTCAGAGAATTATCCCAATGGGCCACATTAGTGTTAACACGCGCGGTAAAATAGGGTTTTGCGCTAACGCCCACTGGAAAGGGAGCACAAAAGTGCGCCCCTCCGATCTTGGAAACGGAAAGAGCTAGAGACATGGAATTTTACGGGTAAGGTAGGGCTATAAAAAATTACACAGTGTGCAATTTCCATGATCCTACGTAAATACTTTCAAGGTAAAATGGGGCCGAAAAGGTCAACTTTGGACACTTTCTCGGCCCGTACAGGCCATTACGGACGACTTTTCGAACGAAACGGGAAAAGGGTGCGTGCTTGGGCGTTAAAACGTGGAATAAGACGATTTCCATTCATTTGGCGTCTTGACTGAGGATTTCGGGTTGAGGTCAGGCCAGGTCTATGGAGTTATTTTTAAATTTTTTTGCACATCAGATTTTGAGCATCACAGAATACTGGTGTAGCTTGAGTGTAAGTAAGGGCGCTAAACGCTACATATGGCGTATTTTCAGCGAAGATAGCGAACATCGACGCATTTAACCACTTCCAGCGTTCGCTGACATCCGCAAAACAAGTCAAGCGACGTCACTGACCTTGGGTAAAGTTTTTAACCCAAAGTAAGTTTAATGTCAACTGTTCGCGCCAAACCTATTTCGTTATGGTGAACCTAATTAAACGATTTGATTGTTGTAAAACGTTAAAATTATATATGCATATATATCCATATATGTGTATCAATGTGCCAAACGTGTTTTTATTACTGTCTTTGAATGCACATTTCATACAAATCGTTATGTAACAAAGCAACGTCACAAAATAGTTAACCTTGACCTTTGATGACCTTGACCTGTACTGATCCTGATATATATATATATATATATATATATATATATATATATATATATATATATATATATATGCGTGTGTGTATTAATGTGCGCAAACGTGTATTTATTAGGGCCTTTGAATGTTTATTTCATAAAGACCGACATGTTGCGAAGCAAATCTGGATCAGATCACAAGCTGGTTGACCTTGACCTTTGATGAGCTTGAACATTACTGACCCTTGCTTTGGTCTTGTTACATCATCAGTTATGCCCGAATGATTCGTCCGGTGATTATGTTCAGACGGTAATCTTACGCAGAACGCTTGTCCTTTTGGAAAGTTCCCGTTTGTCAGCGACAACCGTTACTTTCGTTACATTTGTTTGACTTCAAATGCTTGAAACTTCAAAAATTTCCGGCCAATTTTTGATTTCTTTGCGGCAATCGACGAGTTATTCAATGCCCATAAATGTCAGAAAGTAGCAGCTACCAGCTTTGATCTGTTCTCGAAATTTTCAAGATAAACAAGTGGGGGGGAGGCAAAAGGGCAAGACGAAGGAGCCCCATCCCAGTGTGCGTGTTAAGATTTTTCGCACATTGATGACGAGACCTTTTGTCTCTTCCTCATTCTTACTTTCCTTACAGCAGATGTCCCACGTCTGAGACTAGCGCCTTACCGAAAGCAGTGCTCGTCTCGGCACTTAATGTCTTACCCCTATGCTCTATCCCTAGGCCTGTCCTGACTCCACACACCACCTCCATCTGCTTAGCTGTTTGTTTATTTTTTTCGTCACGTTATGTGGCCGTGTGTGCACCAGCCCGGTTCTATGAGGATGCACATGTGTAATAAAAGGAATGGAATGAAAATGAAGGGTTTATAAAGCAGGGAAACCGTGGTTACATGAAGCACTGCCATTGTCAAAGGTGCCCTAACTGATAATGCACGTTTCGTTTGATTCAGGTGTCGATTTTCAGTCATCTCATAAGCACATCCAACGCATGAAAAGCATAGAATATCAAATGTGGTAGTCCATCTTCGAAAGTGAAGAAACTGGTAAGCTGGCATGCCCATGTTTTCGTTAGCTCTTAATGAAAGGATTGGCCATCATGCTTTCATGAATGGTTTTGTGTGCACTTGAGTTCAACGGACATTTACTAGAAACATTTCTATTCTTTCACGTCAGCTTTCAAGAGACAGCACACAGCCGATTTTACTGATAAACCGGACCAAACCTAGTGATCATATGAGTGTTTGGTTTTCATCGGAGGTGATGAGACGTTTCACTCAATGCCTTGTGTTCCAGGAAGAGTGACACCGAAGCGCTGCGCACCAATTTCGACAACCGTACAATCCCCAATGAACTGTGTCTCCTATCTACTTTGTGGAAAAAAACGATTTAGATCATCGAAATTGGCGTTATCCTAACAAATGTTATGCGTTGATATTAAATCGTTTACTCTTCTTGTACACATTCTTGTTCCATTTTTAGCCTTGTTTGCGTGACCAATTCAGCAATGGTGCCAATTCACACAATTACACGCTAAAAACGCAACTCAGGCAATACTGGCAGTGTTACGCAGTATGTAGTTAGACCTGTAACTTCTTCATATCACTACAACAAGTGACAGAAAGGAGACTTTCCAAAACCTTGACCTTCTCATTTCGACAAGAGTGGTACACAGTCCCATAAAACCTTTTTTCCTTCATGTGTAATGTGTAACAGGCAAGGATCTGGGGAGGATGTAGTCTCTCCGTCTATTCCTGTTCTGCTCCTCGAGTCTCCAAGAACATTACTCGACGTTACGAGAATTCGGGTGTTCATAGGGTTTGTGGAAGCCAGGAATGGAGATCCATTTCCGTCTATGGGGTTTGCATCGTATCCGGCAACATTCGTTGCTCATTCCAAACCCCGATATCTTCTTCCACGGTCCAAGGCCTTACGAAACTACTTCCAGAAAAGCATAGAAAAATAAAAATAAAAAACGCGTACATCTTCGAGAATGACTCTCACCAGCTGCGCACCTAAACATATACTACCGAAAAGTCGCTGTTAACCAAGCATCGACGAATCTTCTGCGACGGGGCAGCCCGGCGATGGCTGATGGTACGTTTGCTCGGGCCGGCGCTGTCGGCAGCGGGGATCGGTCGGCCAACAGACCGCTGTCACGACCACCGCACGTGTCTTGTCCGTTACCGGCCGGCTCTGGCCGGTGAGCCGGCGTGTGTGTAGCGCGTCGGATTCAGCTGGCTTTGCCCGGATTTTGCGGGCATGGGGGATGCTCCACGCCTATCCCCGTGGTGACAGTCAACAGACTGTTACCAAGCCAAATGAAATGAGCGGGTTATTTCGGCGCAGATCAATGTCATGAAGGACAACTCACGCCGGAAGGACTGGGCCAGCGCATTGCTCGAACCACGTGTGGCATGCAACAGATTCCTCCCAATGCAGTGACAAGTGTGCCCGGGCCGTCGGAGGACTTCATCTGCTCAGGCAAAAGGAGGAATACTTGCATGAACTTATATCATGCCAAGTGAACACTTCAGAGAGATGGCTAAACGTAATGTAAAGGCATGAAGACTATGTGTAATCTTAAAATATCAACGAACAAAAGTATGGTGCATATTTTTACAGACTACGAAAATGTACAACGAGACACGACATAAACAGAGTAATTGTTTCAAAATTTGCCGCATGTTTATTTCTTCGTATGTTTGTTGCCCTCCAGGGGATAAGCCTAGGGAAGACCCATAACTTTATTCTGTGGATTGCCGATGCGGTATAACCAGTATCCTTGTGATTAATAAAAGCATAAGCCGAAGCGCCATAAAAATGTTCGATCAATGTCGAGTGACTAATATGCAGAGTAATAAACAAGCAAAACCATAACCGACCTTATAGCCCAGTGAAATGATTTCCCATCCTTCAGGGCCTCGGGTTTTATACACTCATCTGACCATCCAGCTTGCAAGAGCAATCACACATGCTAAGAAATTCTTGTCCGTTTACTGCGCCGAGTGCCTCCCGCGAGACGCCAGACCTCGTGCAGTTGTTACAACCTGACACCGCCAGCCAGCCGAACCGCATCTGGCAGCCGATTAGAGGTTAAAATGAAGCATGTGCCGGCACGCGGTGTCTTACGACAACTCGGGCAGGAAGCCAGCGTAATTAGTCTGTCGGCGCCGAGCGCTAGTGTCGGGTATCCCCAGCCGGCGCCTCATCGAGCTGCCGGTGGAACACGGCCGACCGGGCTCGCTTGGAGCCGAAACCGGGTGCAATAGGTATGTCCTGGTCTGGAGTTCTGTTGCAGAGAAGAAACCGTGACGACACCACTGAATGCAGCAGATATGCTTCTGGGTGGTGACTAAAGTGAGTTTCCTTTTGAAGCGCGAGTCCGATACCGTTTCGGCCCGGCACGAATTCAGAGTCAGGATGGGGCGACCGCGCCCGTTTCCGATGCCAATGCTTACTCACCAGTCAACTAAACGACGGTCGAGAGGGTGGTTACAGCCTACCATGACACCAACCGGACCGGCATTTTGTAAAATTCTGAATCCACGCCGACAGCGTGGTAGGAAAGAGGGTGGGCTGCAACGGGACCCTTCCTTGCATTTGGGTATTTTGGCAAAGAAATTGCCGGTACCCGGTTTTCTCACCAGACTTTCGGACAGAAGACCGGAATTATGCTGACAGCTCTCAGAAGAGCCAAAGTATACTACAGAAATAACATTGGTCTATGCCATGCTAAATAGCAACCTGACAGGGGTTCGGCTGATATTTGACGTCAACCGAGAAACACCCAGATGCCTTAAGGAAGGGGCCCTAGATCCATCGGGACCATACCTGACGATCTAGCTGATATTTGGATCGATGTCAAATCGCAGCGTAGGCAACAATCCACTGGATCATGGCTGTAACACCAACAGACAGTTTACATTGTTCGCAATATTGAACGAATAACGATAAAAAAAAATGTGTTTGCATGAACCTGATGATGTCATAAGGGCCAGGCTAAACATCATCACTGTCAGATCCAGAAAGGCATGCCCACGAAACGTTCACGTTAAAAAAACGAACATTTGCGAACATCAATCTGGCTTTCAGTCACGTTTTAGGGGCCAGCAATGCACAGAGATAACTTAGAATGTTTGAATGCGTTATAATCACCGGCGCAGCCCAAGGGGACTGGGCCCGGGCCCTCTCCCCCTCTTAGGCCCGCATTTTTTTGAAAACCATTGCATACTGTCTTCTCAGCAGGCGGTTTCCATATGACATCAGTTCACAGTAAGCTCTGCCCCCCCCCCAAAGGAAATCCTGGCTGCGCCTCTGGTTACAATTTGGACATCGCTTCCCTTTTTACGACTCCTGAGTTTACCCCATCCCCAACTCATCGCCAAAAACCAACAACCGACCCTCAGTCGGGGCCAAGTAGATTTGTTTATGACCGTGAGCCTCGAAAGTTTGACATTGGTCCCCCGTATCGCCACCTGACCACAAGACTTCAAGCGCGAATCGACACAATAGCGTACCATGAACACACCGGGCGTACTCACTCGGCTTAGTCGGAGGCGCCACCGGTCTTCGCGCGACTAAAGCCCCATTGCGTCAGTTCACCACGTCAGGTCACGGCACGAACTCACGACCTGCCCTGCTCGCTAGCCCGACGGCAGACCGACGTCGGCAGGTTGAGGTCAACTGCGGCTCGGCGTCGGCCGCCGACACCCTTATTTTTACATCTTTCTGCGTCACCTGGTCGTACCACGTGACGCGGCTGGCAGCGAGCAGCGTCGTGTCGTCGGCTGGCGACGGCGCGCGGGCTCTGCTGTGACCTTTGCTCGGCGGTGCCCCCGGCGGTGGCTGGCTCCGGTGCCAGCGGCTGCCCGCGGCCGGACAAGGTCAGCCAACAAGCGGCCGCCCGGCACGCGGGGCCGCCATGAAGGCTAACGGATCAAGCTTACCGCCGGCTGCGGTCCCAGCCAGGGGCAGCGGAAGCTATTTCTGGATGGGGGAAGTAAACCGTTTGCGGACCCAGCCACGCCATTCGATGAAACCTAGGGTGTTCATAAATTCTTATTTGTTTTAGGTCCAGACCAGACATGACAAGAAACCTGTGTCGAAATTACGGTAATGATGATCAAAGAATCACTGGACTCCCCACTGTCCTCCGGTTGAGTACTTTTAGTTCATAATGACGTCTCATTAATTTACCACATGCTCCACACATTAACCAGACCAGCGCAAAAGTTATCGCTTCATTTGATAGACGTGGTTTAGTCTGGAGCGTCGAGAATGCGAAACGCGCCGTCGAAACCTTAGTGTTAACCGCGTTTTTTTTAACCCAATTTCCTGTCATTTAGACACAGCGCAAATACTTTGACAAAAAAATAAGGCTTCAGAAAGGTATCTTGAACATTGGTGAAGGCCTTTCAACTCAGTCGCGTACCCGGATTTTTTTTTTGGAGGGTGGGCTCCAGAGAATGAAAGGGCCTCAGCACTGAGGGGAACCTTTGAGAAATACGGGTGCCTGCATGGTTAGAACACTACGGGTACTTCGTACGTATATTTTAGTGTTTTTTAGATTGGGTGTTCCTGACAGCACTGAAACATATGGGGATTTCATGTGTATGAATTGGCCTTCACTGCGCGAGGCTTTAAACCGTCTCTGTTTTATCCATCGGTGTATCCCACATCTCAGACTCCGAAAACTGCAGAGATCAGTTATACGCTCAATGCTATTTAAATTACTTGTTTTACGGCGCCACGACCAAATTTGATTATGTTGACCAGGGGTTTGCTCAGGACCACACATCGTCCTTGGGCTTGACCCACAGGTAGGCAGGCTTCAATAGTTTATAACAACTGTAATAGATTGTTCAATGCGAATAATTATGTCAATGTAGAAACTGCACATAAATAATGACTATAGCGAAATTCCTTTATGCTTAGCTTACCACATTTTGACGATACATCGGTTTGATCCCGTTTCCACACTGTATCAAAAGAAATGTAATGAATGTCTTGAAAATATTACCCTTTATTATACCTATTCGTAGCCCGGGACCTACCAACGCCCAAGCCCGGTTTGTGATGCGAAATGTCGGCAGAGCTGCTGACCCCCACGCCGTGGTGATATCCAGTAGAGTTGCAGGATAAGGCGGCGGCACAGCGTGCCGACATTACAGCGACATTCATAGCGTGGCTATATTGTTCCACGGCAAGTAGCTGGGGAATACGGCAGGCGTACTATTGCCCTGTTCAAGTTTCGAGGACTTGTGTGGGTGCAACCGCAGTTGGACACAAGTGCCCTCCTCTCATCGAGAAATTCCCTTTGCTCTCATCCATATCTACGCCTATCTACAGGGATGTTTAAAATACCTTTTTTATGTATTTTAGGTGTTATTGGTTTAGAATTTCGTTCGTTGAGAATTGAGAATTTTTGAAACTGGGATGATAAGACCCCTAGGGCCCTTGGCTTAGGTCACGTCACTAGGCTCCCTTCCCGACACGCCGACACCATCCCATGGCAGGAGGATCTTTCCTGGTTGGAGGCTCCTTTGCGGCGGAGCATCCTTTCCGGTCCTCGCATATGCCTTTTGGTAGGTACATACATGTCGGGGGAGGGTTTACTTACTTTTCCCGGTCAGGGAGCACCCCACTTCCTGCCAGAGGGGTATTTGCCTGGGACTGGGGACCCTTTGCAGAGGAGTAGGTTTGCCTCAGTCAGGGGAGTCCCTTTAAGCTAATGCCGGGAGTCCCTTCGTGTGCCACAAAATTCAGGGGTCCTGGGATCCCTGGGACGTCCTCGGCCGCGCTACTGCTTCAAGCATTTGTGCATAAGGAGGCATACCGGTACTTTCAGTAACTAACGAAACCATTTTGTTCGGATTGTGTTCTGGTTCAGAGCCTGTCTTCTGGTCTCTGCCATACTTGATTTGTCTCTGTCATCTCCGTCTAGTCACGGTTTTTTGTAACGTTTTTGAAATCCCAAAATCGGAGGGTGCCTTAACGCTATTCCCGGAGGGTTAGACGATATGGTCGATTCCCGGCAGGGGGGGGGGGCGGATTTGGCCCCCATCTGAGATATCGAGAACTGCACATCCGATTTCATCGCAACAAACGGCAATCGATTGGCCATGACGTGAACTACATTTTTATTAGAAGAAATTTGAAAATTTTGAAATGTGTGGATACGGGGGGGGGGCAAAATGTCAAAATCAGGGGTATTTTTGGACTTCTTATAACACCGTTGTTTATGGACCGATTTCGATGAAACTGGCGTGAATCGAGAGATTATGGATAGGAGTTTTACCATTGGTACGCACATTTGAAATTTTGAGAAAATTCATAGGCGTCCGCAGGGTTTCCAAAAATAGGAGGATTAGTTTTCCAAAAACTGCATGAACAAAAAAGGTGAAAGCACTTTTTGGCTTCTGCTAGTCATGTTATGCTAAAGAAGTGCAAACTGCATTACAATGTTTGTATGATGTTATCATAGGCGGTGCCAGGGACATGAACAAGGAGAAACTGTTATGGTCACACGTTCTTCAGATCAACTTGTGACCTTTGACCTTAAATGACCTCCAGTGACCTTGAAGCCACTTGGAATGATCTCATGTGCATTTAATATTATCTATAAACGTTTTCAATAATTTGAATTCACTCTATTTCAAAAATGTCATTCTATGGCTATTACGATATAGGGTACGCGCACTGACATTTTAGGTCATGGCCCCGTGACCCGACCTGATATCAAGCTGAAACTTGGTACACAAGTAGAGGGCACTGTTCTACGTCACATAGATTCCGGGTTTGGCATTTAAAACACCGACGCCGAAATTATTGAAAAAAAAAAAATTTTGACTTCTGGCCTTGACCTGACGTTGTAAAATGATCTCAGGTAAACGAAACTACATCTGCTCATTGCCCAACTATTTAGCTATACATCCATATAAAGTTTTAAGTTCTATCTTAAAAACTCTGTTTTTGGCAGACATTTTCCTTTTACCCTCAACATGGCCAAAAATAGCCTGAGGTGCCTCCCAAAAACGTTGCCTGGCTCCGCCCCTGAGCAAAGCAGAGTTTTGGAATTTTGTCACGGCGCGTAGAAAGAGTAGCTAGGAAAAGTCACCAAGTTCCGTGAAGCTGCATTAAAAAGCCTGGAATTGGCAAGCAAAAAACCCGAGGGGGCGGATTCAGCCCCCCCTCCTTTGCCGGGAATCGGGTTAAACCCAGCATCGTCGAAGAATTTCATTTTCAGCTACAAACAAAACGAGCTGGTTTGGCTTGCGATTGGCAAAAGCACGCAAAACCCGAAATGCAAACTTTTTACATATCTTCATTTGAATTAACCTCAAAGGAACATGACGAAATATTTTCACAGACGTGTACAGAATTGATCGAGGAACTTAGTGGCGCAGCAGTAGAAGGGATGAAATTTTGAAACGCGTTACGCCATAACAAGCTCATATTTCAAGACTCGGCTCCCAAAAGCCTGCACATGGCACGCGGCCATTTTTGCGGGGCAAAAAGATATGTTTGCCCCGATGTCTTTGGATAGAGGGCACTGTGCCCCGTTGCCCCCGCGTTTCAGGCGCCATTGGTCTTCAGGCCGTGGTTTTGCTGCCGAAAAGGAAACACGCACCTGGTGACCACTTGGTCATTCCACGTCAAATCGTCCAGGAATTGACCCGACCCCTTTCGATTCTGATGAAACTTGGTACACTCATAGTACGTATCGAAAAATGGCTAGCCGTAAATTTTTATCCTTGCGTGACCTATGATGTCAAAGTTACAGTGCCATGTGGCGATCGAAAAATATGCCCTGAAGCTATATGACGAATATTAATTGGTTTCGTTCCTTACCTTTGTCCGATTGTTTTACAATTTGATGTGCACAATGTCCAGGGTGCCTGCTAAACATCAGCTTAGACTTAAATTGCCTGATGCGAAAGGCCAAAGGTCGTGATACCCCTCCACCAGTCGTCCCCTGCAGAGTGTTAAGCACAATGTTATTTGTGGGACAGAGACGTCCCTCTCGTCTAACCATAATGCGACGGGCGTCCGTCACACCGAACTCGGACAGTCCATCTACAGTCTCCTCGTCGGCAACGTCTCTCACATCATAACAGTTAATAATCCATCTAGACAAGTTTTTCGTCTTGTGGGGCTCGACAGTCATATTTAGTACGACATCTCGTGTTTGCTTACCGTTCCGCACACTGTACGCGAACGTTGTCGCTGTCATGACTTTTTCTGCTTGTTCGCTTTTCACAAATTCGACCTCTAGAAAGCCGTCTCTGAGTTTGTCACATCTCATGATTTTTCCGAAACGGTCGCAGCCGTTACGGCGATGGAAAGGCGACAGCGAAGCTAGGGCTTTCCTTCGGAATCCATCTTTCCTTCGGAAAATGACCACTCGAGGTGCACAGATTTCCGTTCCTCGGCAAAGGACATGGGGAGGATTGGTCCGCCCCCGCAGCGATGGGAGATGTCAGGGCGTTGGGTTTTGTTTGATTTTTCCATAAGTGGTGTTTTGTAATTTCGGCACCAGGGCTCCCCACCCACCTCGGAGCCCAACTGGGGGACGCCCGGCCCTACAAAAAACGGGACGCGGGACGCCAGGGCTACCCCGGTGCTATACGGGACAGGCGGCGCCTTCTGCCCGGCCAGATGCAACCGGCGAGACCCCTCCCCCTCCTAACCGGGTTTCAGCGCCGCCCACCCCTTGACCCCGGCCGGCCGGGCCGAACGAACCCGAGCAAAGCCGGGCTCGACGGCCCGAGGCGACCAGCCACTTGGACCGCATGGGGCCATACGGACCCGCCCGCCCCTCCGGGATATTAGGACCAAAGAAGTGTGTGGGCCCCCGCCATAACTAACACCGCGCGGCAAGAGGCCTCAACCTCCAGGACTCCGTCAACCCCTTGGGACGGGCCGAGGGAGCGCGGCCACTGCGATAAAACCGAGAGCTGGCGGCCTGGCAGGGTTACTAGGCCTGAGCAGCCAGGGGAAGCTGGGCTGCTTGCTACCAGAGATGAGATGAACAAGGGGACTGGATATAGGACAACCAGGGTTGGGGTGGGCAGGGAAGCTAGGATCGGTACAGGTCAGAGGAATTCCTTGGCTGGGACCCGGGGGGTCGCCACACTCCACACCAACAGTGGTGCTCCTGCGGGAGAAGCTGGGGGCCGAGGGGGCGCTGCTCCCCTACACTGACCGAAGCCAGTGTCCTTCGGTGAGGCACTCTTCGTCTGGCTCCTCCCCTTTGGCCGGAAGGGGAGCTCCACGAGCAACCCCGACCGCCCGCCGGATCACTGGAGCACACAATCCCCCCACCACGGAAAGGTGGTGCTCCATCGGGGGGAGCTTGTAGCCGAGTAAGCGGCCAAGTGCAGTCATAAACTGTTGATTCCAGCAGGCATTGCTGTCATCTGCTTCGCATGTGATTGTACAATGAACATGATACATGTGAGTTATCAGCTGGGTTCTAGATAGCACTGTTAAAACTACTGTCACTTGTTAGTAGGCACACCCACAGGCTGATTTCAGATTTGGACTATTCTGATGGCATCGACAGTTAGGAAATGGGCTTATCTCCACCTTGCCAGTTGCCACCAAGAATAAACTGGAGCATTTTCGCTTATCTCTGAATTGGCATCACACTTGTGCAACACACCTACAAGTCGTCTTACGCCGCGAAGGTGAAGACTGCTGTGCCGGCGAAGCAGTCTGAGCAGATGACGTTGCCACAACTGGTAAACCTTTTGAAGCATTACGGCCTTGCCGTCGTACCTGCGCTCCCTGCACCGGCCACGTCCTTGGGATCCCCCGACGCCTGCTGCGCCCGCCACCTCGGTGGTATCCACGGCCCCGGACGTTCCGTCGGCCGTGGACAGTGGGTGGACCGTGGTCCGGCGGGGTCGGGGCCCCCGCTCTCTTCCGGCGCGGAGCGGCTTCCCCACCGGGACCTGTTGCGTCCCCCGCGTCCGCGCCGCCCACGCCGCCTCGTGCCGCGGCGTCGAGACGCTCCCCGTTGACCGCTCCGTCGGGGACGCAGCTCTCGGGCGGGGCTTCCCGTCCTGGGGCGCCGCGGAGTGCGGGTGTCAACGTGCGCCCGGGTGCCCTGGATCTGGGGGCTGCGGGTCGCGCGGCCCGGGGCGTGGGGCCGGCGGTTGCGCCGGCCCGGGCCCATCGCCGCCGTCTTGCGACGGCGCGGGGTGGGGCGGCGTCTTCCTCCCCGGTCGCGGGCCGGACAACAAAGCGCCCGCCGCCATGGCCTGTGTCCCCGACGGATGGGGGCATGGCCAAGGTGCGCGGCAGCTCTGCGGAAGCTCGTCTACTCACGGCAGGAGGAAAAGGGCTGTGGAAAAGGGCTGACCACTACATTTCCACACTTTAACGTTCCATACAGTGAGTGTTTTAGAGTTCCTGCAGGTGCTGATGCTTCGTTTAAATTCCGGTACGCTGTGTTTTAACGCCCTTTTAACCCGACCTTATACGGGTCATTTTGCAGTGGAACTGTAGAGGTGTTGGTCAAGCGCCACTGATCAGGCAATTCTGAGACGGCATTGCCCATTTGCTGTTGGTCTCCAGGAGACAAAACTGGCACCGAACACTTGTTTTAGCCTCAAGGGATACAGCACACTTCATCGTGACGAGCCAATCGACACCGTTGCGCACGGTGGGGCCCTGCTAACAGTTCACCATGGCGTTCCCGCCCAGCGGCTCGACGTGCGCGCAGATTTGCAGGTTGTTGCAGTGAGGGTGCACTTGGGACACCGTGAAATAACATTGTGCTCAGTGTATTTGGCGTCTGGTTCTGTTTTTCCTTCGTTCGGGCTTCGGCGTCTGATTGCGGAGCTGCCTGCACCTCTCCTGCTTTTAGGTGACTTTAATGTTCACCATACTATTTGGGGTTGTGACAACACCGACACACGTGGTCGGCTTTTAGAACGCTTCTTGAACGACGAATCGCTATGCCTTTTAAACATTGGAGCCAAAACACATTTTACTTTGCCTACCGGACAAACATCGGCTCTAGACCTGAGCATCTGTAGCCCACAGATGATGCAGTACTTTACGTGGTCGGTGGATGACGACCCACGCGGAAGCGATCACTTCCCAGTATGGCTCCACTATAAGGACGGTGCCGTGCTTGGCTCAAGGCCACCACGGTGGTTGCTTCGACATGCTGGCTGGGGCCAGTTTGAGGAACTGGTTGAACTGGCCGTGCGTTCGCGTCAGCCGGAGGAGCGGCCGATGTCGGTGGACGAATTTACCGAGATGATCGTGCAGTCAGCCGGACAAAGTATCCCCAAGACATCTGGTGCTCCCCACCGCCCACCAGTGCCATGGTAGACGAAAGCGTGTAGAGATGCCATTCATACACGCAGACGAGCTTACAGGGCATTCGATCGTTGTAGTAGACTTGATAACCTGATCGTTTTTAGACAAGCGAGGGCCTCGGCACGTCGTGTTATCTTGGAGGCGAAACGGCGGTCATGGCGACAGTATGTGGGTGGCCTGAACCGCTCCACCCACACTTCGGAGGTCTGGGACCGCATCAACAGGACAGCGGGCCGACACTGCTCTACGCCGCTGCCCGTCCTGCGCGTGCACGGCCATGACGTGTTTCACCCTGCTCACGTTGCCAACGAGATCGGCCGCGCCCTCGCAGATCGCTGCCGGGATGGCGGCGCCGATCCTGAGTTTGTGCGCCACAAAACTCGCTGTGAGCGGTCGCCAGTGAACTTTTATACCTCTGAGCGGCACTCCTATAACGAAGCGTTCACCATGGCTGGACTCAGGTCAGCAATATCGTCTCTGCGCAGTGTGTCGGAGGGCCCAGGCGAAGTACATAACGATATGCTTCGACACCTTCCACATTGCGCGATGGAGACTTTGTTGACTATGTTCAACGCCATTTGGACCAATGGCGAGTTTCCGTTGGCTTGGCGAGAGGCCATCGTCATCCCACTGTGCAAGCCCGGCAAGAATGATTTAAACCCTCTTAATTATCGTCCCATATCTTTGACATCTTCCTTGTGCAAACTTTTGGAAAAAATGGTTAACCTTCGCCTGACCTGATTTTTATGGAAGAACAATGTGTTTGACAATGCTCAGTGCGGTCTCAGGAAAAACCGTAGTACTGTCGACCACCTTTTAGCCTTAGACACTGCAGTGCGTGTTGCTTTTCGGGAACGACGTCATGTGGGAGGTGTGTTTTTTGACATTGAGGGTGCATACGACACGACGTGGCGACACGGCGTTCTCTTAAAGGCTTTTGGGCAAGGTATTCGTGGTCGTATGGGCGTCTTTTTACAGAACTACTTAGACGATCGTTTTTTCCGTGTTCGTGTAGGAAACCACTTTTCTGACCGGTTTCTGCAGGTGAACGGCGTGTCTCAGGGTGGTGTGTTAAGTGTGACACTCTTTGCCATTATGATAAACGATGTGGTAGACAGACTGCCTCCCTCTGTAGGTGGGTCACTGTTCGTAGACGATCTCGCAATATGGTGTAAGGCGTCCAGTGCTATCTCGACGGAGAGACAGTTGCAGTTGGCTGTCGGCCGCTTGGAGAAGTGGAGCCTGGCAAATGGCTTCCGTTTTTCAACCTCAAAAACAGTTGCGTGCCACTTTTGCCGCTCTCGACGTGGCTGTCCTGCTTTATCTGTGCAACTGTACAGGACACTGATTCCGTCGGAGCCAGTAGTGCGGTTTTTTGGACTGCAGTTTGACAAGCGATTGACGTACAGGGAACATTTTAAATCGCTGCGTGAGAAGTGTTTTAAATCACTGAACGTTTTAAAGTGTGTCGCAGGTACATCTTACGGTGCGGACAGAGTGACGTTGCTTTGTCTATACAGATCCCTGATTCGTTCTAAGTTGGACTATGGTTGTTTTGTGCATGACTGCATGCGACTCCAGCAAGCGTACGTTGGACACAGTGCACAACTCTGCCTTGCGCATTGCTACGGGTGCCTTCAGAACGTCTCCCACCGCTAGTATCTTGGTGGAAGCTAACGAGCCACCTCTGGCTTTGCGACGGAAGGTGCTCAGGCTGCGGTATGCATGCAAGTTAGCTCAGTTCCCCGACCACCCGATGTATGAAGCGGTGTTTTCTTCCAGCACAATAGCCCTATTTCGCACCGGACGATCTCTGAAAGCCACTCCTTGCTGTGTGAGGGTTCATGACCTCTTAACTGAGAGCGGTGTGCGACTGAGGTCCGTGGTACGTTCTTGTCATCTAGACATACCTCCTTGGGAACTCGTGTCCCCTGCAGTCGACGTATCTTTGGCTCAGAACCGGAAACGCGACGTGGTCCCGGAGGAGTTACGATGCAGAACATTGGAGCACATGGCATCCTACGATGGTCATATGGCTGCTTTCACCGATAGGTCGAGGACGGAGGCTGGTGTGGGCTGTGCTTTCGTGTGTGGCCTTGACACTCGGTCATTTACTTTGCCACCCCATGCATCGGTTTATACGTCGGAACTTGTGGCTATTGGCAAGGTGCTCTGTTTTACTGAGGCTAGCGACGATGGTTTTTACGTACTTTTTACAGACTCGCCGAGCAGCCTTTTAGCGCTGAAGTGTTTTTATCCGCGTCATCCCCTTATACAGGATATTTTAAAGCGACTGACAGCGTTAGAACGACTTGGAAAGCGAGTGGCGTTCAGCTGGATCCCAAGCCACATGGGGATATCTGGCAACGAACGAGCTGATGCAGCCGCGAAGCGTGCGTCACGCATGTGTGTTACGCGACGAATGCCATTGCCTGCCAAGGACTTTTATCCTTTGTTTTCGTCGTATATGTATGACTTGTGGCAGCGTGAGTGGGATGCGTTCGGTCGGAATAAGCTTAAAACTATTAAACCCCGCCTAGGAACTTGGGCCTCAAGTTCACGCGAAAAGCGGCGAGAAGAGGTTATTCTCTCCCGTTTGCGTCTGGGCCACACACACATAACGCATCACCATCTCTTGAAGGGCGAAGAGAGAGGGATGTGCCCCCGCTGCAGTGAACCCCTCACTGTGCACCATGTGCTGATCACATGCAATGGTTTGGTTTCAGAGCGTTTGCGGCACTTTGGGCACAGCGCGACGCCTCGCACTTTGCTGGATTTGCTGAGCGATAAGTCCCGTTTTATACAGACGGGACAGTTCCGGTTTTTATCGGATGTCGGTTTTTCTGCGGTGTTTGCACCCTACTAGTTACATGTGTTTTGTTTTGTGTACGCTCTTGTAGGCAACTTTTTTGTCTTGACATAATTGCGCTATATTACGCCGTCGGAATATGTTAATCGTCGTGACTCTTGTTACTGGAGCTACTTAACCCGCGCACGACCGTCGGTCCGTCCCGAACATCGGCGACTGGGGGGGGGGGGGCAGTTGACTGCCCCCCTCTAACTCACGAACGGTTGGTCGCACGATAAAAATAAGCATACCGTTGGAAAGCCTGTGACGAGAAGAGCTCGAAACTGGTCTCATTTTTAGTTTTAGATAATATGTAAGCCAATTTACGCCCTATATATGTTTTCTCATAGCCGACTGCATGAGACCGAGAAATGGCTTGAATCTCAAGGGCTGTGACTAATAACGCATAGGTAAAGGCACCAGCACACAAGTAAATGTCCGCGGATGCCGATACACGTCTAATTTCCTCAGATTTGTTCAATATATACGCCGAAACTTTGAGTTAAAGACACCGTAATTCTCCCGGTCGGCCGTCAGTGTGCGCCGCTGCCGTATGCGGTACCAAATTGACGGGAACTAATTTTGGCGTTCCTTTATTTTCGCGAAAAAGGACAATCCGTGTCAATTTTATTGATCTTTGTGGTTCTTGTCATGGTTTCTCATGCTTAAATTTTGGGGAAATTGATTAGTTGCCAATCTACAAAGTTGGCGGAGCTTTATTCGCGAGAGCCTATTTATTTCCAAAATATGCTACTTTTTCAAACTTTTTGAGGTTCCTGGTATTAATTACGTCTGTGCAAGTTAGTTCTCCCATTTTCTACCCATTCTGAGTAGTTCATCGTCGATTTTGACGGTGGTACATTTTGGCCCACTACAGTTATTCGTGACCTGACCTCAGGTCAATGGCTGGAGGTCACTGATACTTTGCCCAATGACGGCAACTAGATGTCTGCTTCACTCCACGCTAAAAATGTTATGGAATATTCCGTCAATCTCCGAAAAAACGGCAATGTGTCTTAAAAATGGGCTGGACCTTAGGTCAATGACCCGGAAAATTCCGAAAAATCTGAGATAGCAGATTTGTTGCATCTATCACGATCACTAATCCCTGAAAGTATTGTTGAGATATCTTGTTTTGCGAAGAAGTTAGAGGGCGCTAAACTTTTTTCGACATAGGTCTGTTTGACCTGACCTAGATCAGGCACCTGACCTGACCTGAGGTCAAAATTTTGACACGAGACGTAAAATTGATGGAGCAAAAGGTACACAAAGTTTTGTGGCTTTGTGTTTGTTGGTTCTCTCGCAATGCCAGAAAAACCTCAGGGGGGGGGGCAGTCAACTGCCCCCCCCCCAGTCGGGGACGGGTTAAACAAGTTATGGGCGCCGAATGACCTTGTAGTCGGTGCACCCCTAGGCCCCAATAACCAACCAACCATCGACTACACGCTGTCATTCTGACAGGCGGGGCATTGTTGAAATATAATCTGGTAAGCCATCATTCATGCCTAATACCAGATACTATTTACAAGCTGGTCCCTGTGCACAGCCGGGCAAAGAGAAAGGTCGCCCTGCGACAAGAGCGAGCTCTAAAGGGCTACCCGAACGTTGCGGAGATGCTCCGGCTGACGGTGGCTTTCAGGAAAGAGGTTTCTTTCTCTGGCCCACGTCCGAAATTCTCCGATTGCTCACGACGCATGCATTCCTATGGAAACCCTGGTGCCCGACCATCGGCGGATGACATCAGCTCGTTCAGGGAAGCCCATCGGCGGTATCACTGAGGCAGTCGCCGTCGCCAGCGAGTCGCCGAAGAGTCTGCACATCCGGAGCGGCCGGCGCCGCCGCAACGCGCCGAGTGGTTGGCGCTGCCCGCGCCGCTGCCGAACTGGCCAAGGTTCTGCGCATCCGGCGTCGCCGGCGCCGCCGCGGGGCGCGAAGAGGGGTCGGCGCGACGGGAGAGGCCGGCGCCGTGAATGAATCGGTACATCCAGCGCCGCCAGCGCCGACGGCAACCTGGCCGAGGAGTTGGCACATCGGGAGCTGCCGGAGCCGCCGAGGAGTCTGCGCATCCGGAGCGGCCGGCGCCGCAGCGGCGCGCCGAACAATTGACGTTGGGGGGAGGCTGTGGGTGGCTCAAAGCTCCTGCAGCACACTTCGTAAGCCGTTGCGCCCCGCATAGTTAGGCTCTGGGAATCGTCAGTGGATGGCCCACACAACGCAGGATGGTACTAATCGTCGAACACCCCGGCCGAGTTATCCCCACCTGAAATAGGGTATTGTTTTTTGCATGTTATTTAGTATTTTTTCGCCTCGGCTGCACCTGGCATTGCCTGGTTTACCATGTACCCTGAGATGGATGATGAAAATTGTCACAAGTGAATCAAATTTTCAAATGTTTGATTATATAATGGAGTTGCGTTCTGATGTGATCTATAAAAACGACTGGAAGTTATTTTACTAAATGTTGTTTCATTCTATAGACTGGTGTAAAAAAATCCACACATGTCTACCTTGCTGGCTGCTGTAAGCAAAAATCTGTTCATAAACAAAGGAATGGACTGTCTCAGAGAAAGCAATAAACAATCTCACCCAAGCGTGGAACTGCCGAACTGACGTCGACTTGGCAGTCACACATTTCGTCTTGAACCAGGCTCTACTATCTGCAGTCAGTTTACATTGCAAATGATATCAAGCGCAGATAACGCCTAGAGCCAAGGGTGTAGCCTGCTTTTCAGTTAGGGGTGGAGGCTTGAGCCTTCCAACTTTGGTTCAAGCCTCTCCCTTAGCCATTAGCCACGGGGTGGAAGGTGGTCAATAAGTAGGTAGGTCAATAAAATGTTGGAAAATGTGTTTTCTGTTTTTGCTTTTTTAGTTAACCTGCCCTCAAATGAGTAAGCAGGAGTGTCCTTCAATGCCCATGTGATGCAATTACATGAGCATTCATTAAAGTTATTGGGTGGCCATTTAGTTTATGGGTGGCCCTTTGATTTTCTATGGGATAAAAAATCGCTTGTGCGATGCAGCACCATATGCCAAACCGAGAAGGAACTGGCATCCAGAGCAATAGGCACCTAACTTATATCACGATGTGACCAATGTCCGCGCATGTAACAATTTAGAACGCAAAACAGTTCGCCTGTATCCTGCGTGCAACAGATTGTTTTGCGTGCACAGGATCGGGAGGCAGGTTTGTAGTGTTGGCTGGGTCGTAACCGCCGCGCCGTAATCACTACCTCTGTAATAAAGGGGGACGTGAAAACAGGTGTAGAGAGTGCTCCTGGCAATTCTAGATTACACGGTCAGGAGAAACGGCCTTGGCGAGACGCGTGTGTTGGAGAGGAACGGATCTAACCGACTCGATAAACACTGCAAGGTTGATGCACTTTCTCGGTTCGAGGATGGGGGGGGGACAAAGATGCATTGCAGGTAAAACTTCTGCATGCCTTAGCTTTGGTCTGGTTTCCTAAATACATCCTGACAACTGTCCTGAGGTGCCCCCAATATTTTGGCAATGCACGTAAAAAGAATGTGTATAAAATGTCTTTGGAATCATTTGATATTTAGAGACTGCTCAGATTGATTCAAGTTGTGCATTCGTTTGTCGTTGGTGATGTACAGTTCAGCTGTACCACCATTAAGCTGTGCTTCTGCTCTTTTGTGTTTTTTTTTTGACGTCATCCCATATTTTGACCATTTCTTGTGCGGTATGTGGCATATTGTTCACCTGTGTCATGGAATCAAACTGGATATGTATGCCAAAATATGTAGCGTTAGTTATGGGCTTTAGCACGATATAGACTATGGTGCAAGCACTAGCCATATGTACTACAGACGTTAAAACTGCCGGAGGCTATTATTTCTGGCCTCGTGTCGTACGAACTAACCAGAAATGTTAATGTAAAATACGTACCGTGGATTACCCAGGAAAAGGTGTATATGTAAAAAATGTAAGTACAGCCAAACAGTGACTGCACCTGAAACTGAAATTGCAATGGCTCTGAGCGACCTTGAAAAACACCGACTTACTAAATGTTCCATAGATATTTTCAAACGTTTTGCCCGTATCTTGGTGAACCTCAATAAGAGTCCTAAGTTCATGTTTAAAGGGCCACTACACTATGTATTGTAAGTGAAGATAAGACCTTCGTGGCTTTGTCGGCATTTAGGAATTAGGAAGTAGGAAGTTTTGTTTGACCTTTGTATGGTTCTGTCAACATGGCCAGAATAAATGTGAAAATATCTCCGTTTTTTTTTAGCTTGGTGGTGTGGCTTCGGACGATCATTGCTCGGAAACATCAACATCGATTCCACGTTCGTACGAAACTTTGAAGCAACGTTTACACCAGGGTAAGCAAACTCTGGCGAAGCAACTTTTTCCTAGGTCAGAGATCAGTCGAATCAGTTGAAAAATTGGTGGCAAAGGCTGCCTACCCCGTGCAGGAGATCACCCTGCCCGCGATCCATGATGCAGTGGTTTCTCGAATCCCCGAGGTTTTTTGAGGCCCGTCTTGATCTCTCATGGGGTAGGCAGGTTTTGCCAGCATTTCTTTCCGATCAATACCACCGAAATCATAAAACGTAGTTTTTTCTGCCGACATTGTCGAATTGGCACTGGGTCATTCCACGCCAAATCCGACAAGAATTGATTCGAACTATTTCGATTTGGATGAAATTCGGTAGGCTTATAGAACCTGTCGAAGAATGGCCAGCCATGAATTTTTAACCCTCGGGAATCTCTGAAGTCAGAGTTACAGGTAACTTTTACAGACATTATATGATTCCAATGCGCACAACTCGGTGACAGATTGCCTCAGAAAGGTGCGATTAGCGCTATTCGAAAGAGAAATGCTCTGGCTTTCATAATTAAGTTCATCTTTGCCGGTGAACTCGGGCTAGCCTTTTGACGAAATGAGGTCGCATTGAACATTTCCGGTTTTAACCATGTTTGCCTACCGTGACTTTCGCGAACATGTAGCACAGTATATACCCAGGTATCTGCAATGTGTGGCAAAAACATTCCCGGGCAACCTGAAACTTTTTTAAGCATCTTGACTCAAGTACTGCCAAGCAGCGCGGCGAAATACACCCTGAGGCTATTTGGAGAATATTAATTGATTTCGTCGCCAGCAGATTTCGATGAATTCATGGAAACACAACGCGTCGGAGATTTTCTAGCGTTATGGAAGATACACGAAACGAGCAACTGACCTCATGTGGCAGTCTAACCGGTACACCACGGGAGCCGGCGGTACACTGGTTGCAGTGGCAGCGCCCACCCCAACGAAGAGACGATTTAATCCCCACAGTGGAAGGGGGTTTCGCACTAACGCGCAGTTGAACGGGAGTCTAAAAGTGCCCCCGCTCTGATCCCGGAAACAGAAAAAGCTAGAGGCATGAAATTTTATGGCCAGTGTGGGCTATAACGATTTACATTGTGTACAATTTTCATGACCCTAGATCGATACCTTCAAGATCAAATGAAGTCGAAAAAGTCAACCTCAGACACTTTCTAGGCCCGTACAGGCCATTCCGTACAACTTTTCTAACGAAACTGGAAAAGGATGTTCGTTTGGCCGTTGAAACGTGGAATACGACAACTTCCATTCATTTGGTGTCTTGATTGAGGATTTTGGGTCGAGGTCATGTCAGGTCATTGACCTACGGCGTCATTTTTCATCTTTTGCAGATCAGATTTCGAACAACACGGAACAATTTGAGATTAAATGAGGGCGCAACATGTATTTTTTTGGCTTATTTGCACTAAAGGTAGCCAATATCGGTACATTTGGTCACTTCCAGCGTTTGTATTTATGCATGTATGTACATATATATATATATATATATATATATATATATATATATATATATGTATATATGTATATGTATATGTATATATATATATGTATTTACATGTGAGTATCAGTGTGCCAAACGTGTTTTAGTAGGGTCTTTGAATGCATATTTCATACAAATCGACATATTGCAAACCAAATCTGCACCAGGTCACAAAAAAGTTGCCCTTGACCTTTGATGACCTTGACCTGAAATGAATTATATATATATATATATATATATATATATATATATATATATATATATATATATATATATATATATATATATATATATATATATATATATAGCATATCCATGTGCGCACACGTGATTTTATTAGGGTCTATTTCATACGAATCGACATGTCGCAGAACATATCTGGGCCAGGTCACAAGATATTTCACCTTGACCTTTAATGACCTTGACCTTTACTGATCTTGGTATTTGTAAGCGTATCAGCGTGCGCACGCATGTTTTTATTCGGGCCTCTGAATGCATATTCCATACATAATGACATGTTGCAAAGCAAATCTGAATCAGGTCACAAGCTGTTTGACCTTGACTTTTGATGACCTTGACCCTTATAGACCATGGCTATGGTCTTGGTACATCCATCACTTATGCTCGAATGACATCGCCTGATTGTGTTCACACGGGAGTCTTAAGTAGAACGCTGGTTCTTTAACAAAGCTCTCATTTGTCAGCGACAACCGTCGCTTTCGTCATGTTTGCCTGACTTCAAATGCTTGAAACTTCAACAATGTCCGGCCGATTTCCGATTTTTTTGCGTCATTCGACGAGTCACTCAATTTTCATAAATGTCACAAAGTAGCAGCAACCAGCTCCGATCCGTTCTCCAGATATTCAGGAAAAACAGGTGGGGGGCACAAAAAGACCCATTTCAGTGCGCGTTTTAATACATCAGGATGCACGTTAGGAGCGGCGGCTGTCGACTTCTTGCTACCTAAGATCGCTTTCAGGCAGCGCCACATACCAAGAGGGCCAGTCTCAGCGATCCGACGGCGGATGTTGTCTCTGCAGTCACGTCTAACAGCTGCGCACACCTGCCTGTTGAACGGTTTATAGCATGCTCGGTCGCCCTCGGCAAGAGCCGCACGGCGGCGAACCATGAGAGCGCGGGTCGCCTCTGGCATGGGAGGGGAGCAGAAACATTACGCAGATAGATCCATCTCATCGGCGCACCGGCGTCAAGGTGAAAAATGAAATGAGACGCAAACGTATCCCATTCATTTATCAGAAGTTGTAGGATGATAGAACACTGGTTCTCAGTTTGAAGCATACAGTGATTGGTTGAATATGTCAGAGTCTGATCTACTCAAACAGCGAGTAAAAATCACACGGGACTTCGATCTGGTTTTGCAAATCTTTGTAAGATCCCGACAGTAATCGTGGGGCTGTAGTGGCAAAGAGTAACTATATATAGTTACTAATTAAACTAAATTAAATTAAATTACAGTAACTATTATAATAGTCACTGCGCTGCACAACGTTAGAGTCGTTAACGGCAATCATGTCAGTCAATGAGTTAGTTGGTCTGTGCGTAAGAAGCACGGTGTTGCGGATGTAATCCATACGTTGCAAGCATGTGTTTCGGATGTTGAATTTGATCCCGGCATGCAGTTCAGCTAGTTAAAGTTGCGATCGTCGGCAAGAATAACAATACCAGCGCAATTTGCCATTACATGCTGGATTTGGTGCTCAAGATTGTCTAAATCAGTTCCGATAAGACCGGCAGTGTTTGCTAGATGTCTGTAGTATGATCCGAGTGTCGCATGACGCTTTGCACCACTGCAGATTTCCGTCCAGATTATCTCAAGATCTTGATGAGCCATTCATGCGAGTCACGTCAATGATCTTGGCCTCAAATGCCGTGCTGATGAGCACAGCAACACTTCCGCGTCCTCTTTGGAGGGGACTTGACGTTGGTTTAGCTCGGTGGTGAAGAGCATATCCGTCTATTGTCAAAAGTCTTTTGCCAAAAGTCGTTAAGACGTTAGGTGCCAGCAACGTTTCGCTGATTGCCAAAGCATCGTACTATTAAGCTCAGGAAGATCCAAGCAAAGATCAGGGGGTTTTGGCTTGAGCGAATGAATATTCATTTGGCCAATCAGCTGCTCTGATCTGCTCTGCTGCTGCTCGGATCCGTGGCCTCCTCCCGGTGTTTTCCACCCCGCGCCGCCCCTGCTGCAGCGGGCACGGGAGCGTTTCCCGCGGCGAGTGCCGCGCGGTGTTGGTGTGAATTTGGGCTGGACTGTGGAGGAAAGTCGCTCCCTCGACGCCGGCGGCGCACCAGGCGACCGGCAGGACGAGAGAGCCCAACAATCGTCGGATCTAGCTGCGGGCAGCCAGGCCGACGCCCACACAGCCCTGATCGCGCAACCCCGGATGCGGCCGAGAGCGTCATGGATTTCCGGAACCGCCGATCGCCGCAAATGAGGGCGTCCGCCGCAAATAAGAGCGTCGGCACATTCAGCCTGGCTGTTGACATCAGCCGACGGCCGTGCATAGAGGCTCATTACCACCATACGCAGTAGGTGCCCGGAACGTGTCGAGACGAGCGCGCGAATCCGGAACCGCGAGAGCAATATAAAAACTTCCGGCTGCCGGTAGAGGGGATCATTCAAGGCCATTCGAGGACTTGGACTCACCTGCGAGACGAGCGGAACACACATCTGAAACATGTAAGAGCACCGCCGAACTCCATTCTGGCTTGGCCAAAATGGAGAAACTCGGACTCGGTAGGAACTTAGGTAATCTGTGTATTTAATCCTGTAAGATGTAGTTAGTTGGAGCGAGGTGCATTTCGAGGTCTTATGTTAATCTCTGCACGTAACTGTCGGATGTAAATAGTGGAGCGAGGTTCCGTATCGTTTAGATCTGGCATCAGTGCTTGTGCCTTAAATTACCTTTGTTGCCGGCACGCTACCTTGTATATCATTAATTAGAACGGCTATGGTACCCAAAAAAATACTGTTATAAAATATAATGTTGTACCACTTCTTACTTTGACTAGTGACGGGGGCTGGAAACCCCCCAGTTCTTAAGCAGACGGTCCAGTTCGAGATAAATCGCAGAGGAAAAAAAGATATTCCAAAAGAATTAGGGTCAGCTTGGCGCGTGTGACCCGCTCCCGACCAATCACAGGTCACTTCGCCAGCGGGTCCTTGGCCAGGCCAGTCAAGACGAACACCACGGATGAAGGGCGGAAACGGCAATGGACGTAAAGCTTGTCTCAGTTGATTTAAAGGATTAGGAACACCCGATAGACTCATTTTCGTACAGATGTGAAGAACGGATATGTCCTATCTGGATGGCAGGGGTCGACTGGTGGTGGTGCGTCATGACCTTTGACCTTTCCCTTCAAGCAATTTAAAACTAAGCCGATGTGTAGTAGATGCGGAGGAAATTGTGTGCACCAAATTGTAAACCAATCGGACAAACGAAAAGCACGGAATCAAACAATATTCGCCAAATGGCCTCAGGGCCTATGTTTCAAGCGTCATTTGGCAACACTAATTTCAAGATGTCTGAAAAAAGTTTCACTTTTCCCAGAAACGTTTTTTGCCACGCTTATTGTAGATACTTGGGGAGGTATTGAGCTACATTTTTGCGAAGATCACGGTGGGCAAACATGGTTAAAACCGAAAATGTTCCATGTCACTCGGTGAAGTCAAAGGTCATCCCTACGTCACCGAACAAATGAACTTATGTATGAAAGCTGGAACATTTCTCTTCCGAATGGTGCTAATTGCACCTTTCTGTTACAATCTATCACCCACTTACGGACATTTGAATCATGCAATGTCTGTAAAAACCGGTCATCTTTCTGACCTGTCAGTTTGATCTCAGGCCACCTAGGGCAAAAAAATCTGGCTGGTTGTTCTTCGATAGGCACTTTAAGCGTATCAAATTTCATGAAAATCGAAAGGAGTCGGGTAAATTCTCGTGCAATTTGACGTGGAATGACCCCACTGCTTTTCAATGTCGAACCAGCATTTTTTTCGTTGTCGCTTAATTGTCGAATAGACATTGCGTTTCGACGTTGAATCAGCGTGGTGCTTCAACGTCGAGTAGACATTGCGTTTCGACGTGGAATCGATATTGTACTCCTAAGTAGAATCGACGTCGAATAAACTACGTTTCGACGTTGAATCGACATTGCTTTTCGACGTCGAATCGACACTGCATTTCGACGTCGAATCGACGTTGCGTTTCGATGTCGAATTGTTGAGGTAAGAGGCTAACAAAATCGATGTCGAATCAATATTTGTCGCGATGTTGATTCGATGTCGATTCTACGTTGATTTACTACTAGGGACCTTGGTTCAATGACCCGGAAAATCCCAGAAAATGTGAGATAGCAGATTTATGGCATCCATCAAGATCTCTAATCCCTGAAAGTTTTGTTGTGATATCATGTGCTCCGAAAAAGTTACAGGCCCCTAGATTTTTTTGGACATAGGCGCACTTAACCTGAGCTAGGTCAGATACCTTACTTGACCTGAGATAAAAATGACCAAGTAAAAGGTACACAAAGTTTCGTGACGCTGCGTTCGTTTGTTCCCTTGCAATGTTGGGAAAAACCTCAGGAGGACGGTCAATCCCCCAATCAGAGGGGTTAATAACTGGAATTAAGCCCATTACACGCCGCACCCGCCACACGCTTAAAGGTCCTAAGCAGCCACAAAACGGGCATGCGAGTAAAAACGGTAGGATGCAGGTAAAATACAATTCCCTGGCAATTTTCATCCAAATAATTTAACTGCGTCATTTGAACATGAGAAATGCAACGACACGATAGATGCTCAGCTGTTACGGTTTTGGTGGCCAATAAACGTTGGCATCGGTGCGTTGCAACGCATGTTGTGTGAAACCCTGGCTGTTTCCATGAACAATTTATCATCGTAGTTAGGTTAAAACTGTGGGGTAAGTACTCTGCGACTTGTTTTCTGCTGTACAACTCTTATCAGTTTGTGTGTGTGAATCGGCCATCAGGCCTGTGTCTGATTCTGTATGCAGTCGAATCCACTCTGCATCCATTCAGGGATTTATCACTTCCGTTGTGACGTAGATTCTGATTCAGTTCAGTTTAGACCTGGAGTGAATCAGAATTGAATCACATTCAGTCCAAAGAATCAGCTGTGCATTGATTCAGTAAAAGGTTCTCAAAGTGCCATGGCAAATTTAACAATTTCCTTTTTTTGTTTCCTACTTGTTCTGTAGTTTTTGGTTATTTGTTTTCTTAGTGATGAGAATAATGTTTGGTTATTATGCATATGTATATATGTATGTGTTACATGTATGGTACTGAACTAGTGACCATATGGTTCTGAAGTGTATCAAAACTGAAATCATTCACTTATGACTCAGAACCCAAGTGGAATTGATTCATCTTAAACAGATGCATTGAATCTGAATAGGAATCTGTTTCCTGCTTTAGGAATCTTAAAGTGAGTGAATTCATTTCAGGTGAATCAGGTACAAGTTTCCTGGCCACTGGAGTTTGGTCAGACACTTATTGCGGCAATGTATTAAGATCACTGGATATGGTTCCTATTAAAGTCATACACTTGAAAGACTGCCTTTTTAGCTGATTCAGTCAGATGTCAATAATCCAAGGATAGGACATGCCTAGGCTTGGCAGCAGAATATGTTTCTTTGCATCATGTAAATGTGAAAGAGAGATTAAAGGATTATTGTATGCATAGGTTATCCGCAGTTCTGTTGTGTGATGTTAAACCCAAGCTCTGATTTTATAATTGTCTTCTTTTTCAACCCAGTGGATTTAAGAAGAGAGACTCACTGACCTCACTAACTTTAGAACTGCAGAAGAGTCAAACTCAGTATATTTGCCCTTGTATTTCACTTATTTGCTCCTGCCTATGCTGTTTTTGATGCATACTATATCCACAAGTGGCTGATGGGATCCTGATCTGGATCACCCAACAAGCACTAGTCCCTATTCCCAGACCCCATGGATCTGCTAGGGTTCTGGTCTCTCAGAAAGTAGTCAGCTGTGTTCATTAATGTTAGATCTTTGTATAGCCAGTCTGGAACTGTATTACAGATCATGAACTGTTAGGTGGGTTGGTGGTAGGTGATGTCACTATGCAATAACCTGTACAGAACTTCAGCCACAAAATGCTGTTTATGACTACACCTTGTTATATGCTCTTGATGGTTAAGGAACACAAACTACAATCAACAGGGGCAAGATTTTGCCAGGATATATGAGGGTGCAGCTGCCATAAGTATGTATTTTTGTACCATGCATTCCTTTTAACATAATGGCAGTTTCTTTGCTGAGATGGGGATATTCATGCATCTCCTTTTGCATTGTAGGTCTTTCCATGGTTGTCAAGTAGTGCAACATTGTGCAATGTGCTGCTGATGGGAAGGAACTGATGCTTAACTAACTTAAACATGAGGCTAATTTGTCATGGTGTAATGTGCTAAATGGGTGGCAAAATGGGTTGAGAGAATAAATTTGAATTGTGTTGTCAGGTCATTACTTGATTTTTGAGTCCTGCTGAAAATGATGGTCCCCTTTGGTGTAAGTCTGTCATATTTGACTGATTTAGCTAATTGGGTGATTCCCTGTCTTTTTCTGGAATATTGCTTGTGTAATGCTTCTTTTGCTTACATGTTCCTATATTTCTGCAACTTTTCAGGTACATTGTCAGAATTTTTATTAGCTATTTTGTACTCAAAATGTAGTGTTACATTGAGACAAAATGGTCTATTTGGGTGTCACAATAGAATAGCCCATTTGTTGAACTGCTGAGCCAAACCGAAAATGCTGGGTTGGTATGTGCAGGGACTCACAAACATGTTTGCACTCACCAAACTAATCTGGAAGATGCGGATTGCCTGGATGTGAGGCAGCATTTGCCCACAGGCCCACAGACACGTCATCACCTGAACTGCTGACATCGAGTGGATCTGACCTGTGGCTCCTTTCCAGAGGCTGAGCCATGTGTGACTCTGACTCGGCAAGCATGGCCAAATCGCCAGCTGGGGCCGCCGCCGCCGCTCGTCATCGCCGATGCCTTCAAGAAGCCTCTGTCCGTGGCACCTAGGCGGAAGCGCTTCAAGAAGACAGTGCTGGACGAGGACAACTACATCCGCGAGCTCGAGGGCATCGTGGAGCGCGACTACTTCCCAGACCTGAAGCGGCTGCGTGTGCAGAACGACTATCTGTCAGCGGCGCAGGGCGGCGACGCACCTAAGCTGCATGAGCTGCGCACGCGCTACGGCTCCAACTCGCGGCCGGCCACGGCTGAGTCGTGGACGGCCGCCAGTCCGGACACGTTCAAGACGCCCCGCTCGAGTCGGCCCGACTCGCCGGAAGGCGCCAAGACTCGCCTCGCCGCCGCCTCCAGTGACGACGAGCGCGCACGACTGCTGTCACTCAACGAGTACTTGAGCACGCACACGAGCGAGGACAACGAGAGCTTCCGCGAGATGATGCTGGAGGCGCGCCGGCGACACCGCGCGCGCCACCCGTGGCTGTACATCGTCGAGGCGGCGCATAATAAACGCCAGAAGGCGCTGCTCGAGGCGGAGGTGCCGTCGGTGGAGGAGCAGGCCGGCGGTGCTTCGCGGCCCGGTCAGGTGGCTACCTGGCGGTACCGCACCGAAAACGATCTTATGTTCGCGCCCAAGGGCCTGCCCCTGACGGCTGCCGAGAAGATCGAGCGCGCCCGCCTCGCCCAGGAGATCCAGGTGAGCAACACGCGCTTCAAGGCGAACCCGTTCGACGAGGCCAAGCAGCGCGAGGCGGTGAGCCGCGCGGCACAAGCGCAGGCGCGCCGCCGCGAGAACAAGGTGGATGTGGATGGCCGGGAGCAAGCGGAGCCGGCGCACCGCCAGATGGTGCGCACGCCGTCGCCGGCGCCTGGCGTCGATGCGTCGCCGCTGATGACCTGGGGCGAGATCGACGGCACGCCGTTCCGGCTGGACGGCGGCGGCACACCGGCGCCGGTCGTTCCCGCCAGTCCGTTCCGGATCGCGGCTACATCGCGGCGCGAGCAACTGGCGCTGGAGCTGGCCGAGCGCGCCTCGTCGCGCCATCGCGACAAGAAGAGCCGCGCGCTGGAGGCGGCGCGCCGTCAGGCGACGGTCTCACCGGCGCGCGGCACGCTCGACCGGCTGGCGTCGGTGTCGCCGGCGGCGCGGCGGCTGGCGCGGCTCGGCCGCAGCACGGACCGCGCGCTGCGCGCTTCCTACACGCCGAGCCCGGCGCGGCGGCAGCCGGCGCCGGCGACGCCCAGCCCGGTGCCGGCGGCGCGCACGCCGATCGCCTCGCCCGGCCCGGCGGCCAGCATCACGGACGACCTGCTGCGGTTGCCGGCCCGCCAGAGGGCCGCCGACTTCTTCAGCTGAGTCGTCTTATGAGGGCAGGAGATATTCGGCAGTGATACACGTGAAGTGTAAATAAAATGGGGCTGATTGGGTCCTGTCTCGGGGTCAGGGCGGGTGACATTCGCAGAGAAGCTAGTGAATATTGCGAAGGAAGATGTGCTGGCAAAGTTTATTCGACACTGATGGCCTTGACGTTTTTTTAGGGGGCTGGGGGGATGAGGAGGAGCTGACGACTCGTAGTGACTCGCTTGTGCCAAATTTCTGAACGTACGCAAGGATGCCGCGACGTCCTGTACTAATGTTTCGTTGGCGTCTGATAGGTGGCGCAAACTTCCTCGTGGTTTTGCCAAGCGCCAGTTGTGCGGAAAACGACCCCTGAATTGTTTGGAAGTTTTGGTTTATCTTGCCCCAATCGTCCCCGAGGCCACAGTATCGATTCCATCTGTGTGACCTACATGTGCTTGCTGTGTTTGAAGAACGAGGCGTCGAATTTGTGTGGTTCTGCAAAGGAGTGTACATGTTGTCGGCTGATTGGAATCATCAGTATCACACCGGACTCACGTGTGCTCATTTATTAGTTAGTTTTCTGGCCGTCAGAAAATAACCATTGCGTGGAATGTGCCAGAAGCATTATCATCTCAGCCGTGTTTCACCTTGCGTGGGCTGAAATGCCACGAACGTTTGGATGTCGAAAATTTAATAAATTAGGGTAAAAGTTTGGTAAACCCTGATTGTTTCTGCTTAAACTTTAATAAAGCATAAAGTAAATATGTTCCTAGCCTTTGTGAAAGTTCTGAGACTAAAAGCTTAAAAGCTCCTTGTGTAGGTCGAAATGAATGCTGCGTGCTGTACGCTAAGTTGGAGTAAGAACAACAACCACAGCACTACGTACACTTGACCAAAAGCAGTTAATGTTCCACATCAGCTACACTCTCGCTATTTTCGGTTTTCTCTATGTGGTCATCGAATTTTGTCGTTACTAAATGTAGGATGCATAGCCCAGTGCTTAAGAAGTGAAAAGGAATGGAGGTGAGACAATCTGTTACCCCGCCAGTATTCGCCATTTGGCCACCTCCGGCAGTATGGGGCTTGATGCGACTCCCAGCCGTTTTCAGACCTGAGGTGAAGATGACAGAGCGACGAAACAAAAACCAACGTATGACTTGATGATATGGAGAGCAATGATACCTGCTCTGGGCTTTTAAGTTAGGCGTGACCACATCGCATAGGCAATCTTAAAAGAAGTCATGTCAGTGGATTTTCCATTGAATCCGTTGATGTCTCAGGGAATTCTCATCGAAAACTTATCGGTAACGTTGCCAGTGGGTGAAAGATGTTTGCACCGTTTTTACAGTGATCAAGGTGCAAAATGTGCAAGATTTAAGACATTTATACCAAGAGAGCCACTAAACGCTAGACGACTAGCAAGCGTTTTGGTAAAATTAAATTTCGTTTTGATTTGTTAGTCAAGTGCTTGGCAACCTATTTAAATACATTTGAGATTTAAACGTATTATAAACGTGAATTATGCATATATGTGAACACAGTATTCACTAAACCAGACTGGCCGGCGACGTGCCGTATTTGTGTAAATCAGGAGATAATAGTAAAACTGACTTCTCATTGATTGCATTTCATTAAACTTCTAAATGCTTTTTGCCATTATCAGAAAACTAAGAAGACACTTAAGGATGCGAACACGATATATGACACTGATTCTCAAGCTCCTGTCCTACCCAGCCGAATACCACTTTTTCATGTTATTCCATCATGTCCACCTGCTTACATGGTATATATCGCAGATACCGTGATGCAGCGAGGATTTTGACACTTATTTCGAAAAGGTATTTTGAGATGCACACCATTGCACTACCTAGAGCGCGGATTTCGTTTCGTTTCTTCCGTTTGGGTTTTTAAAGGGCATTTCGGCCCACTAGGACCATTTTACGCCCTGCAGATGTGTTATGTTATGCCATGGATTAAAATGTCTGCGTTTTGGATTAAAGCTGGTGCACCAGGTCAGTATTGCGTAATAAATTACATGAGTTGGATGGCGCTGGACGAGTTCTGGATGGTCGTCGCCAAGTAAAACCGCAAGCGAAAGGGTAACATTGTGTCTTTGGCAATAGCGAATGAGAGGACGGCGATGAACGTCGTACAGCGCACAATTGATGAGAAAATAGGGCGACTGTGAGATGTACATCACAATTTCGGCAGGTTAGGCGAGATTTATGGGAGAAAAGAAAACTATATGTGAGCCACGTATGACCAATGCGGAGGCGAGCTAAAACAACTTCTTCCTGTCCGTTCTTTCTGGAACCCACGTAATTATATCGTGCGTAATATTGTGCACTTGTGTGTGCCTAGTGGTCCTGACCCATTGTTGATGTCAGTATGCCATGCCAGTTCCGTGAATGAATGTCTTTATGGATGAAAAGTCTGGTGGAATGATAGTTATGTCTGTCAATGTTAGTGCATGCCATGCCGCTTGGTCTGCTTGTTTACTTCCTGTAATGCCGCTATGACCGGGAATCCACAAAAAAATCGCACTGTTACCCAACTTCTGTCAGCGTCTGGTGAAGTTGTAATATATAAATGTTTCAAAAGGATGATAGATAAGAGATGATGGATTGCACAGCGGAGACTGAGTCACTGCAGATGACTGCCTTCCGTACCTCGCTAAGCTTGATAAAATTTAGTGCGAAAAGAACGGCGTATAGCTCGGCTATAGAAATGGAAATGTCGTCCGATAATCTTTGAATGGTACATTCACCTCCATCGGTAAAATTTTTTTTTTTTTTTTTTGTTTTTTTTTTTCTTTAAAAATTAAGGTTTTTCTCCATGGCCATGGTCAAAGCCGGTAAGCGAGTTCTCCACAAATCATTGCGTTTGCCGTGCCATCATCGTCTTTGGATCCATCGGTAAAAACGAAATGATAATGCCGATGTTTGGCCTTAAAGCTCCTAAAGCGTTGTATTTTTTCTTGCGTATGGAGATCTTTGTTTTCCTCCACAAGCTTAAGAGCTCCGTTTCAGCTAGCTGCCATGGTGCCATGGTCATAGCCGGTAAGCGAGTTATGTGAGGTTTGTTAAAATGAATGGTTTGAGGAAAAAGCTTGATGCGTGATGCTATGGGAAGGCCAGTTCGCCTCTCCAATGGTCCGACATAGACGTGATGTATGTTAGGTTGTGCTTGAAAACAGATATTTACGGGATGGTTGATGAAATTCATCTTGCAGCAATACCTCAAAGTGAGCTCAGCTCTGCGTATGTGTAATGGTGGTATCGTGGTGTCCACTTGCAGGACAATGATAGGTGATGTTTTCATTGCTGCTACGGCCAGTCGTATGAAATTGTTTTGTATTGTGTCGAACTTGTTAAGTGTGGCTTCGCTGGCTCCTGCATATACTATGCATCCGAAATCGATGATAGGTAGAACAAGAGTTTTGTACAGATGTAGACATGTAGTGCGGTTGGCTTCAAAACGAGTGCTCTCAATGCATTTGAAAAGGTTGAGTCTTTTCCGGCATTCGATTTGTACGTGCTCGAGATGTCGTCGCATCGAGAGCAGTGGATCGAGTACGACGCCTAAAAATGCAAAAGACCTAACCAGAGGGATAGTATGGCCGTCCATTTGCAGTCCACGTCCATAATCTATGCGTCTTTTGTATTTGGAAAAGATCATGACTGCTGATTTTTGAGGTGGGAAAAATGAGCCGTTGATTTTGGGCCGAATTTCAGCTTGCTGCAGAGCTTCTCGGATCATAGCCAGGGCACGTCCGGGGCACCGTGTGTGCACCAGAGGGCAGTATCGTCTGCGTATAAGGGATGTGATATGTTTGATGGAATTTGGTTAAAGATATTGTTGACCATGATGTTAAAAAGTACCGGTGAAAGGCAGCTACCCTGAGGAAGACCATTTTCTAAAGTAAAATTGGCGTAATGACCGGAGTGGCAACGAACTCTAAAAGTATTGTTTTCCCGATAAAAATCCCAAGTGTCTTGCCGTGTGTCCTTTTATGCCTATACGGTGTATCTTTTCGATAAAAGCTGGTTTGCAAACCATGTCGTATACAAGAAGTATGTCAAGTAAAACTGCAGTTGTGTGTTGTTTGTTTTTAAATCCCTTGCAAACGTCCGTTTCTTAGCGTATCACGTTATCTATGGCATCCGTGGTTTTGCCGAAAGCCGCTTTGAAATTGTGATAAAACGTGTTGATTGTCGAAAAACCAGGCCAACCTCTTCACAACCATTCATTCGAAAATCTTATCTGCGAATGATTAAACGAGTTCTAGCACGCTCGCGATTGCGTTCATTGCGGTGTGTCTCGTCTCTGTGTCTAAGAAAGGCAAGAAGCTCACTTTCTTCGTGCCACTGCTTGGGCGTCAGTGAGGGACCACCATGGCACTTGACGTTTGGATGACGATGATGATGATGATGATGATGATGAGTGGAACTGTCGAAGATGCCGTTTGTAAAATATGTTCGGTGATAAAATCGATACCTTCAACCGGGGAGTCGAACTCAGCTGGTTGTGCGTAGCACAACTGAGTAAAAACGTTCCAGTTAGCTCTTTTTAAATCCCACCTTGGTAAACCCCGGGATAAAACATCGTTAGTGGTCGGGAAAGTTGTGTGTATTTTAATGGGATAATGGTCACTGTCATATACATCACTGTCTACTGAACATTCAAACCATGTTCCTAACGTTGGCGAACACAGCGTCAGGTCAATGGCAGATTCCATATTATGGCAAGATGAGAAAGGAGTATTAGCGCCATTGTTTAGTAAAAGGAGGCCTTTCATATCAATAAATTCTGCTGTGATACGGCCCGTGTTGTCAGAGGGACTAGTGTCGTTATTCCAATCCGGATAGTGAGCGTTAAAATTTCCCATGGTAATGTAAGGATTGGTGAAATGCGTTACTAGTTGGCCGAGATCATTTAGAAGTTCCCTGTCATCGCCGTCGGGAGGTCAGTATGTACTGCATACATCAATGTTCCCTTCGTTTAGTCGTACTGTGCAGGCTACAGCTTGTATGGCACAGTTAAGTGTGATAGGTGAATGGGAAAAGTCATTTGAAACGTACAGCACCACACTACCGTGGCGTCTCAGTCCACATAAAACGTCAAAACGACATAAATTGTAACTGAAAAGTGACATATTGTAACTGTCGAGTGGGTGGAACCACGTTTCTTGTGTGGCGATGATGGCAGGTGCTAAAAATAGTAAAAAAGATTTGATCTCAGCCCACTTTGATAAAAGTCCTCGTCAGTCCCACTGAAGTAAAAGACACATAAAATGTGTTTAAGAGCGACCACCACCAGCACCTGTTGGTGCTGATGGTCGGCCGTGGGAGCGCGCCCGAGCCCCGATCACCGACTGATCGGGTCTGGTCCGTGGGGTACGCTCGCCGGGACTGCCCGGCCTTCGGTCGTCCTGTACCCGGGCAGGTGCCGGGCGGTCGTCCCGGCTGGGGCCGGCTGTGTCCGCCCGTGTGGGCGGCCCTGCCCGGTGGCTGGGTGATCGGTAGGTCGGAGGCCGGCCGGGTGATTCCGCTTTTGGTTTTTGTTTTTGTTGTTTTCGTTTTTTGTTTTTGTTTTGGCTTCCTGAGAAAAAGTTTTGCCAGATGACGTTTTGTTCGCCAGGACAGGTTTTCGTGCCTCGGGGAAGGACACTCCTGTTTTTGATTTTACCTCGTAGATTTCCTTTTCTCTTTTCCTGGAGGGGGCACTGAGTGGAGCTGATGGTGTGGTCAGTGCTCCCACAGCCGAGACACTTTTGATGTGAGGTGCAGATGGCTCCCTCGTGCGGAGCCTCTCGGCACTTGGGGCATCTTGCTTCTTGCCGGCAGTTTTTGGAGCCGTGGCCGAACTGTTGACATTTAAAACACCTCAGAGGGGTGGGGATAAAGCTGTGCATATCGTAGCGGAGGTATCCAGCGGCATGAGTAGAGGAGAGTTTCTGGATGTTGAATGTCAGCACCAAGACGCTGGTGTCACGTCGCGGGGCGTCTTTGAATGTGGTCAGTCGACGGACGGCACCACCCCCTGAATTTCAGCCTCTAGCATAAACCTCAACTCAGGGGCGACACAATGCGTTGACTGGTGTTCCGGGAAGCATGAAGTTTCACAGTGACGCTTTGGCCACAAAATGTGGTTGTTTTGAGTAGTGATTTTGTTTGCGTCCTGTTCGAGGTTTTGATGATGAGAGAGCCGTTTGCCGGTGCTCCAACTGTCATGTTGGCAGGCCGAGGATCCAGGTAGCTGCCGGCTGTTTTGTGGGCCAGAACGCACCGATTTTTCGGAAGGATACGTCTGTTGACTTCGGCTGAATAATGACGCATGGTCCGAGCGGGTCCATGTCAGAGTCAGAGAGTGTCGAGCTATCGGTGGTCGGGTTCGTGTGGCGGTCAGTGGCGGCAGCAGAGATGGAGGTCGGGCGAGAGTCAGCAGCGGGCGTGTTCGGTGTAGTATCCATGTCGCGAGAAGGAGCGTGGTGAGATGACATGCGAGGGTCAACAGCGTGTTTGGTGGTGGTCGTATCGGTCCGTGAGAGGTCAGTTGCTTCTGTACCGTGCGCTGGCGAGGAGCAAAGTCGAACGATGGCATCCTCGAGCGGTACAGTGTCAGAGCATGGGTTGGCATCTGTGGTTGCAATCAAGACATCGTGCGAGGCGGAATCCAAATCCATCGTCGACTTCGTGTCCGGGTCAGTGTCTGAAACTTCGTCATTATTCGTCCTCCCCCCTCTTCTCCATCGTGGGAGAGAGGAGAGGAGTGGAATAATGACCGGAGAGTATAGTAAAAGAAAACGTGAACGAGAGCAATCGTTTGCCCGAACAGTAAACGGGGGATAATTTGAGAAGGCAACAGAAATGAACGAAACAAATATGAAGCGAAGACGTCAGCAACAAAGTGTGAAGAGGAAATGTGCGGTGCGTCGCAAGAAAATCTTAATTTCCACGATTATGCATGCATTGTGTACTGAATTTGATAGGAAGGGATTGGTGATTCACACATATGGGCCATACGCATCGATCAAGATGTTTAGTTTAATGACAAGATCCGCCGCGACATGAAAACAATTAGGCTTTAGTGGAATGAAATGTTGCAGTCGGTTGTGAAGAAAGTCTCTCCATTATTTGCCACACGATAGGTTGAGAATCACGTGAGCGTATTGACAAGAAGAGGCAAATAACGACTGAGATCAATATAGATAAGGATTACTAGCAACAGCGACATTTATCCGTCGAAATGGGAACTGGTTTTCCCATTACACTAAACCATCAGCAGCATTTTTCATTCCAACCAAGCTGATTTCTGAGAAGTTTGCCAAGGGAAATTATCCCTTGTAATACATGACTGTCTTCGTTTTTGTATGCATCTGTATTTGTATTTGTATTTATACAAATTATGTATGTATATATACATTTGTTTTTCTATACATGTATTTGACCCGTAACTGAGATTAGCCCGTAACGGGGGTCGCGTCGTGCATAAGCAGAGCAGAGGGAAGGTGAACCAGAGCCATGTGGCTCGGCGCTTTGACAAAATTCTCCGATTTTTGAAAACACGTGCGCCGCTCGGTCAGGGTCCACGCAGAAAACTAGGCTTAGCACCTCTAATCTCAGCGCCCGCTTCGGCACATTAAGACCAAATTTCCATAAAAAATAAAGGGCTGTTCTCTAGAGGCACTTCATTCCTTCACGAAAGAACCTTTTTTACCATAAGCCACGGTAGCAGGTATAACGAATGACCGTTGCTGATATCATTTGGTGTCAGCTGCGACTTCCAATATTCTGCGCTTGCAATGAACGCCAACCTCGATTGGCTTTTGCGAGCCGTGTCTGTCGGAAAGTACGGTCACGGGAATGAGGAATGCGTAGAATTCGTGTCTGAATAACATGTCCATGATTCAGGTTAAGTAATGATGACCGGATCGACAATGATCGGTCAGCCATGATGTGATGACAATAGCTGTTGTGCTCAGACGGTAGTGAGTTCGCCGACGTTGGCCGTCTTGGAGTCATAGCCACAGGCGCAGCCAAAGGGGGCCCGCCCCCCTTAGGCCCGGATTTTTTGTGAAAGCCATTACAGACCGTCGTCCCAGCAGGTGGTTTTCGCATGACTTCAGTTCACACTGAGCTCCGCCCCCTCCCTTAACCCGCCCCCGACTGGGGGGGACAGTTGACTGCCCCCCGTGGGGTATGTCTGAGATTGCGAGAGAACGAACTAACACAGAGTCACGAAATTTTGCGTATCTTTTGCTTCATTATTTTTACACCTTGTGTCAGAGTTTTGACCTCCGGTCAGGTCAGGTGCCTGACCTAGGTCAGGTCAAATGGACTTTTGTCCAAAAAAGTTTAGCGCCCTGTGACTTTTTCGCAAAACAAGATATCTCAATAATACTTTTAGGGATTAGTGATCTTGATAGATTCAATAAATCTGTTATTTCAGATTTTTCGGAATTTTTCGGGTCATTGGCCTAAGGTCAAGCCCATTTTTAAGATATGTTGTCGTTTTTTTCGGAAATTGACGGAATATTTCATAACATTTTTAGTGTGCAGTGAAGCAGACATCTAGTTACCGTCATTGGGCAAAGTATCAATGACTTCCAGCCATTGACCTGAGGTCAGGTCTCGAACAACTGTTGTGAGCCGAATTACTCAGAATGGGTAGGAAATGGCAGAACTGGCTTGCACAGACGTAAGTAATACCAGGAACCTCAAAAAGTTGTAAAAAAATTGCATAGTTTGGAATTAAACAGGCCCTCGCGAATAAAGCTCCGCCAGTTTTGTAGATTGGTAACTAATGAATTTTTCCAAAATTTAAGTATGAGAAACCATCACAAAAACCACTAAGATCAATGCTTTTTTCGCGAAAATAAAGGAACTCTAAAAGTAGTTCCCGTCAATTTGTTACTGCGTACTGCTGCGGCGCACGCCGACAACCGGCGCGAAAATTGCCGTGTCTTTAACTCAACGTTTCGGCGTACATATTGAACAAATCCGAGAAATTAGATGTGTATCGGCATTTGCGGACCTTTACTTGTGCGCTTGTGCTTTCACCTATGCGTTAGTAGTCACAGCCCTCGAGATTCAGGCCGTTTCTCAGTCTCATGCAGTCGGCTACGAGGAAACATATATAGGACGTAAATTGCTTACATATTATCTAAAACTAGAAGATAAGACCGGTTCCGAGCTCTACTCGTCACAAGCTTTCCAACAGTGTGCTTATTTTTATCGTGCGACCAACCGTTCGTGAGTTAGGGGGCGGCCAACTGCCCCCCCCCCCACCCCTCAGTCGAGCGTGATCGTGGCCGACCGACGATCGTGAGCGGGTTAAGAAAATCCTGGCTACGCCCCTGGTTATAGCCAGAGTGGAGAGCAACCGAGAAACTATAACTCGCAGGTTCTCGGGACGTTCGATCCAGCCAAATGATGGTAATTCGTTGCTCGATTCCCGGTCACGGTTACGACAATCTCTGCTACTGTTTATTCACACGCAGTTTGTTTGTTTTATTGCGAGCAAAGCGCAAAGTGGACTGGACATGCCGTGAGGCAGACGACTCCAGACATATTCGCGAAGAATTTATTAACGTGACATGCGAAGTGTCCATGGGGTTTTCGGGCAGAAGTTCGTCGAACTGAAGCTCGTAGGATTAGTTTATCGGGCAATAGTCCGAAAGGACAAAAGTTCGACGGACAAAAATTCGTCTAAGGCAAAAGTTCGCCTCACGAAAGTTCGTATGGACAAAGTTTGTCTGGGACAAAAATTTGTCTTGGACGAAAGTTCGTCTCGCTAAAGTTCGTATGGGCCAAAATTCGCGTAGGGAAAAAGTTCACCCAACAAAAGTTCGTATGGGACATAAGTCCGTCTAGGACAAGAGTTCGTCCAGGACAAAAGTTCGTCTGTCAGAAATTCGTTTAGGATAAAAGTTCGTCCGGGCCAAAAGTTCGTGTAGGGCAAAAGTTCGTCCAGGAAAAAAGGGCTGTCCGTGTCATGTGGTGCTCGCACAAAAGTCCTTCAAAGCAATACATGTGTAGTCAAGAAAAATTGCCAGTTGTCAGACGACAGTTAGCGGAATCATGCTGGTGAACGAGGCTATGCATGGCCGGATCCGGAATGGACCCCACTGCAAACCGTGCACATACAACCTTAGCCACTGTTCGCCGTATTGACCTGCCCGAGTCACAGGTAAGTGGGTAAACGGGCCAAGGCTCGTAAGTCAAGGGTCCGCGTGGGAAAAGGTTCCTAGCCAAGGGTTCGTATGCACGAGATTCGTATGGTAAAAGGTCGGTATGGTAAAAGTCTCTTATCGGAAAAGGTTCGTAACGTAAAAAGTTTGAACCGCAAAAGGTTCGTATGGAAAACGTTCTCAGGAAAACGATTCATAAGGGAAAAGGTTCGTAAAGAAAAATGTTAATAGTCGAAGGTTCGTAAACAAAGGTTCGTACCGGAAAAGAGTCGTTCCGGGTTTGCGCCGAAGACCGGGTGTAGGATACCAGAGGCCGCAGGCCGATAAAGGGTGCTATCGGGCTTGGTTTGGTCCAACAAAGAGGTTGGGTTAGGTTAGGATGGACTGGGTTAGGTTAGGTTAGGTTGGGCTAGGTTACTGTTTTAAGTCCGTTCATTTTCCGATACGAACCCTTTCCCACACGAACCTTACGTTTACGAACCTCTGGTTGCGAAACTTTTTCTTTATGAATCTTTCCGCTTACGAACCCTTTTCCTACGGACTTTCCTGCTTTTCCATACGAACCTTTTGCAGTACAAACCTTTTCCATTAGCGAGACGAACTTGTCCCTTGACGAACTTTTGCCCTTGACGAACTGTTGACCTAGACAAACTTCTGTGAAGATGATAATGTTGATTCGAAATAATAGGACTTTTGTCTTTTTTGACTTTTACCCTAGACAAACTTTTTCCCCATACAAGCTTTTGCCTTATACGAACTTTTGGCCTAGATGAACTTCTGTGAGAACTTTTGTTCCAGACGAACCTTTGTCCCAGACAAACTTTTGCCCTAGACGAATTTCCGTAAGACGAACCTTTGTCCCAGACAAACTTATGTCCTCGATGAACTTTTGCCCTTGGCGAACTTTTGCCGTAGACGAACCTTTTCACGACGAATTTTTGCAAGACGAACTTTTGGCGAACCCAGACGAACTTTTACCCCCAGACGACCTTTTCACGACGAACTTCTGCACGATGAACTTCTGTCCGACGAACCTGAGTCCAACGAACTTTGGTCCGACGACCTTCTTGCTATACGAACTTTTACCCTAAAATCGTTCCCGGCGATGGCAGCCGCCGCTATCTGCGATCATGACGAGGTGCTGCACCGTCAGTAACTCTAAGTCATTCAGGGAGGCCAACAACCACAGTGAAAGCATGCACCAAAAAAGAGAAACAGACACCATCGCATCAGCCTGGTACAGCAAATAGTGATATTCGAAGACAGCTTAAACTGATACGTGTTACTCTGTCCGACTGAAGGCTGCTTGTCACATAGCCTGGGACGACTGAAATGGTCATTCTGTTTGATGTGGCTTGTGTGTTGATGTCCTCTCAGATTGAACCCAAATGTTTATTTCGATAAAATAGACCTTGAACGTCGGTCTTTCAAGAACGTTAGTGCTGCTGGATGGGCACGGCGGAGACGAAACAGTAGATTTTTGTCTTGCTTAGATATTGTTCCTTGAATCACATTCGCCTCTTGGTTCAGTCAACAAAAGCATGGCGCATGACAGCAAACTCGATAGGCAATTATTACAGGAGTTCCAAGCTATTTTAAGGCTAAGTATCATACAAAAATCTTCTTTGCGTAGCTCCATAAACACCATGTTGTATAGTTCTTTGCAGTCTGTATAATTATCGAGAATGGAACTGTTGTAACAGCATGCCTTCATATAATGTGAGTTTACCTTGAGAGGAACGTTTATCTTTGTGTTCCGTCCTGAGATGCTATACATGTTGGAATTTACCGGAATCATTGACAGCTTCTTCAAAACGTATCTTCAAAATAGGAAACGATCAAACATCGCAAGCAGAGGCAATTCGATTCATCTCAGCCGGGCAATGCTAAACAGGATTGTCTCCATGCAGCGTATCAGAAATACCAGCCAACATTAACGTATAAAGCAATTCGGCTTGGCCAAGGCATCTTTTTGCCTTGGTTTCACGAAGCACTTCTCTCAAGCCCAGACTAGATGCATTCAAGATTGTCTCCTTTTCAGGCCCTTTCTTGTAACTATCCACCCTCTGCTTCAAGTCCGGTGAACTCCCGTTGCCAATTGTTCTCGTCGTTAAGCGCCCGGACTGAGCTCGTCCCCTGTATCCACTGTAGGTTCCAGGTCCAGTCAGCTCCCGTTTCCAGCCTCCCCTCATGTCTTCCGAATGTTTGTCGGCTTCGGCTTCACTGGCCGTTCACTGGCAGCACTGTCCGTCCCATCCGTCCCGCCACCGGCGCAGTCGCTGCCGGCGGCGGCGCGGGGAGGGGCAGCGCCCTGTCCCGGTCCACGGGGGCCGCCCGCCTGTAGGACGGAGGGGGGGAGCGGTGCACATCTGGGCGCCTCGCTCAGCTGTCGCCGGCTCTGCGGGGATGCTGAGCCGCGCCGGCCGCACTCACGCGCAGCGCGCGCCGGCGGCGGCCGGCCGTTGAAGAGACGTCCGCGCCGGTGCCTTTTCAGTGCTCCTGTCGAGGCGGGGTTGAGGAGGCTTGCCGCTCGACGCTCTTTCAGTTACAGTCGTGGGAGCGTGGCCTTCACGTGGTTTACCCAGGCGGCGTGAGGCGGTCCTGAGAGGAGTGTGACTTGTGGGCTGTAGCTGCGGCTGCTGGGAGCTGAAGGGAACTGTGCTGCGCAGGATCCGCCCGCGGCCGGCCGGGCGGCGCTGACGGCACGTCCGCCGTCGAACACGACGTCCGTCGGTGCCGTCGCCGCAGGCTCGCGGCGCACCTGCCCTCTGGCGCCGGGCTATTTATAATCGGCGTCTTCTGGCCGCGCGCCGCCGCCGCCATGGTAGTCCGAGACGTGCTCCCGGTGGCGCGCCAGATCTCGCTCGAGATGACGGGTAAGCTGCGACGGTTTCCCTGCCGCCCCCACCACTCTCTCGTCCTCCCCGCATCGTCCCACCAACGGGCCAGCGCCCGTCCTCTTCCGACCCAGGCCCGGGGACTCTCAGTCGCCTGCCGTGACCGCGCGCCTCGTGCGGGGCCACCCAATTTCCCTCCCCCCGGTCCGACCGGCCGCTTCCGGCCGCAGCGGAAGCGGCTCGTGTCCGGCACACCTGGGCTGATCAGCTGGGCGGTGCTGGCGGCGGCCTAGCGCCGCGCGGGCGCCCACCTGGCCCCCTCCCCTGTCCCCTGCCGGCGGTCCACAGACGATACCACCTGGCCGACCGGCCGGCCGCCCGCCCCTTTGTGATGCTCTCCCGGCAGCTGCCGCGCGCCGCGGACGGGAAAGATGCGGTGGGTGGGACGCGAGCGGACCCACAGCACGTGGTAGGGTAACGGCCCACAGACGAGAGTTGCCCGTCATGTGACGGTTCATATTCGTTCCTGTATGTGCGCCAAGCATCTTTGAAAAGAGTGGCATTTTTCAACATTCTCTCTTTTTTTCGGAAATATGATATAAAGGAACCTGGTGATAAATAAACCTTGCAGCGTACCAATCCAGTTGTAGTTATGAGGGTTACCCGGGTACCTAAGAAAAAGTCTCATTTGGCACCCTGGTTCTACTAATCTTTTGGTCACGTTAAACTTCAGCAAATTGGGGAAGTCCAGGGGGAGTTACGGATGGAGACGAGAGGCACTCTGCTTTCCCCAAGTACGCACAGCTGTGAACAGTCATCGACGCCGAAACCTCATGCGCAACCTAGATGTACCTAGCATCAGACACCCACATTATAGGTATTCTCATTATCGGTATATGCAAGGAATCCTCGATTTCTTTGTAACACTTATTTCAATAGAACGATGCAGGTTATCATTGTCGCCGCAGAATGTAGACAGTTTGTTGTTTTATATTTGGCGTACTGTTGATTTGGACATATATCTCGGCGCCATTTTGCGGTGCTGTTTCTGTCTGTTTTGTCGGCTACCGTTATTTTTGAACATTCTTCTTCGAGCTGTTTCAGTTCCATTGACACCTCTCTGTGGTATCTCAATTCCCAGACGGGTAGTGATCCTCTTGTTGTCTTAAACTCCATTCAACTCACAATGGCACGCTGTATTCACGGTGGCGTACCGTTCGTATCAGGAGGGCGTCTTGTTGATAGACTCACTTACTCTAGACGACACTGTAGCCTAGAAAAATTCGACGATTCATCGGACTCAAAGCGACTCATATGCCTGTGTACGAGTTACAATTGCCGAATCGATATGGTTTCCGCTTGCATTCAATGACGGCCGTCCATTTGCCGCCATCTTAAGTGATTCATGTTGCTGTCTTAAATCATGATTTAGCTGGGAAATAATGACGGTGATTTTGTAAACACTTCGCGTGAACAAACGAGACCATCAAAAAGTAATTCACGGGTTCGACGAGCCGTTACGAATTTGTCCACCCGACTATATAACACTAACGCAAATGACCAGCAGGCAGCGCGTGAATGCATCGATGTCGTCCTGAGCTCTTAACCGGTGACGGGCTTGGTCTGCATCACCCAATGGCTCCGCCGTAGTGCTTATGTAATCCCGATATAAGAGGATCCAGGCGCGAGGCATCGGTCCGTCACCCGCCCTTTCATCACGCTGCAGTTGATGAAACCAGTACAGTGGACCAAGATGCCGTTCAGTAAGCCCTCAAGCTCCTGCTCTGTTCTCTGTGCCGGAGATAATGGGTACAGACGATCGAGATACTGTTCAGTAAGCATTCACGGTCCTGGTCTCTCCTCTTTATCGGAAGATAACTGGCACACAGGGCCGGGGTACCGTTCAGTAAGCCTTCACGCGCCTGGTCTGTCGGCTGCACCACGTCGCATCGCTGCCAGCCGGTGGCGGTAAAAATAGACGGTCGTATACAGCGGCCCCGGCGGGTGGGAACAGCTTCTGCCTCCTCGGCACCTCGAGATCTCGGTGCATAAACACGTGCATACAGACGCACCGGCGCCTGAGGTATAGTACGCCATTCCTCCGGCCCTGTGAAGACAACAACCCCAGGACTTTCCGTTTGATCACAGAGTAGCCAACGGAGAGGATTTCTTTCAGACGTCGCTGGACATGGGTGAGGAAATGGTTTTTCTTTTGAGGGTACTTCGTCATCTTCAATGAGCAATGTTGTCTGTGCATTCCTTAAAAATGCGCAAATTCAACATGGAACCCTATGGAGTGAGCACTCACAATGATTTAAAGCCCCTGATATAACACATGTGTGGGCATTCCAGTCCATTCAAAAAGGTTAAATTCTTGTCGCTGGACGTATGTCTTGCAGTGTTGATTTAAGAGCACTTTACCAGTGAGGTCTTGATCTAGAGATGGGCGGCTAGTAAACCGGGTAAACCACCAATCTCTGTGCAGCTATAAGACCCATGTGAGATTGACTTACCGCTCAGGCGCTGTCGTCTCCTTGTTCAGTCTGCTCAAAACTACACCTCTTTATTATCTAAACTTACAATTGCAACCCCCTTTCGTTCAGTGCGGGAGAGGTTCGTCCGCAGCAGGAACCGTCCGCGCCGCGATTTTAGCGTAAGGTAAGACTGACTACCATAGCAGCCGGCGCGATATGCGAATGAAGTGAGCGAGACGAAACATGATATGCCAAAACAGATCACCAAGCGAGGTATTCCGTGTCCTGTACTGTGCATGCTCAGCTGTCGATCGCAAGAGAACATCGACCTCAGCCGCATCGCAGGGGACTCGAGAAGCTGTATCTGCGCCGCGCCAGCGCCGGCGCCGGCGGCCCCGTTTGACGCCGTCCTCCCCGCCGCAGAGGTGTCTTCCATCGGAGGCGAAGCGGCTGGTCACGCGTCCGGCGGCGCCCCGGGGCGTGGACATCGATGCGTCGCCGGCGGACCGGCCGGCGTCGCCGGAGCCGGAGCCGTCCGGTCGGACGACCGCCAAGGATCAGGAGACGACGCCGCAGAAACGTGAGCGCCGTCAGGCGTCCGGCCGCAGCCTGGGATAAGCTGGGGCCCGTACACCGTAAACGCATTTCGACAAGCGCTCGTCAGATTTACGACCATACGAGTTTACCGCAAAACTGCATACCCTTTGCCTTGTTCGAACACATCCTTTTGGGTCGTTGTATTACAAGTGTCTTGCATTTCTACGACCCAGTCGTTCGTCGTTTGTCGAGTGGTCTATGAAGGATGCCTTTGCCATCGTAATATCTACGACGATTTACCACGTGGTAGTAATGCCATTATCAGTGAGATCCATGTGCCTGTACAATCCTTACGACGTGGTTCTTTGTGCTTGTTTTTGAAAAGCAAGGAACACTCATGTAAGGGTAAGGCCGCTTACGACGTACATCCCATATATATATAAATATAAATATATATATATATATATATATATATATATATGTATATATATAGCTACAAGTTACAACATCGATGTGTGCTACAGCGAGTCCTCTTTGTATTGCAACTATTTACAGCTGTAGTGATTTTCGGCAGTCTGCTACTTCATGGGTCAAAACTACACCTAAAAAAACGGTCAAAAATGTATTCTGCAGAGCCAACATAGCATTGGACACCAACACTCCATTAATGATTTTTTTATTAATTAAGCGTATTCTCATAACAAAGTTCACGGTCCCCGTTATATTTGGCTGCTGAAGGAACGAGTATTGGCCGAACGCCTAACATGTCTAACAGTATGAACGATTTTTCAAAAATTAAGCGTATAACATAGCCAATGGTCCCACATATATTTCGTTCGGCTGCGACAAAGTCACCAGTGGTCAGTGCTAGCTCTGCTTAAGCCAAAATCTTGTCACCGACATAATACCTTTGATCCCGGGCGCAACCAAGTTGTTGCGTACTATTTGCGCCAAACTGAGCCCGTATCAGTAGAGTTAAACTGCTGCCCCACAGGTTGCCTGATCTTCGCCAAGTACTCAGTCAGTGGGAGACCACTGAACTGTGGAAGCCTGCCACAGAGGTGTCAGTCTTAGGAAATTTCTGGGACCGGTGCGGACCGGGGACCAACCATCCCACGGCAAGGTAACCGGTCCACGCCCGACTTTTTGAGGAGCGCCGGTGGGAAAATGAAGCGCTATGGGGAAATTTTCCACAAGCTGCCCGGTTTGGAGCCGCTCGGGCCCAAACCGGGCTTTTGGTTGGGCCTGCCAGGGCCCTGGTTTTGACACTACTGTCTCCCAACCAAACATAATTCTACGTATGATTGGATAAGGAAGGGAACGTAGTCACACCCTGAATTAAGTGGTCTACAGTCTACCATAGTGGTGCCAAATCCAGGGCCGGGCAGGGCCAGCCATAAGCCCGGTTTGGGGCCTGTCCGGGTCCAAACCAGGCGCTTGTAGGAAGTTTGCTCATTTTCCTTCAATTTCCCATCGGCAGCCCCTCAAAAAATTGAGCCTAGATCGGGCCTCGCCGTGGGACGGTTGGTCCCCGCTCCCGGACATTCTCTGAGATTGAAACCTATATATTTCTAATACACATACCTGTATGTTTGGCAATTTGCAAAAAAAACACGAGGTACGTTAGCTTATGGAAAATTGGCGCCATCCGAGGAAAATTTGGCGGATATTTTGTACGTAAATGAAGCAATGAAGTGTCAATAGTTGTCTGATTCTGACTCCCAGTACTTCTCAAAATTGGTTGCAATACAGTGGTGTCGATTTGTATTCTTTTGAGAGGGCCCCGGCCAAACCAATGTTGATTTGGGCCCACCCAATGCTGTTTCGCCACCCCCCCACCCCCAGTATTTTCTGTCGGTTTTAGAAAGAAATGAGTAATAATGACGAAAAGAACGGCCGCAATAGACAACAGATAGTCAGAAAGTACAGAATCAATTCAAAGATGATGTAGATATATTAATACATATTAATAAATATTATTTTTTTAATGTTTATTACATATATATTCATTTCATATATATATATATATATATATATATATATATATATATATATAATTTATATATAATGAATAACATATATTAATATATATATACATATATATATATATATATATATATATATATATATATATATATATATATATATATTTCACGCAACTGTATACATGGAGATAAATGCAATGTCTATTTGATAAATATCAACAAAAAATTCTTAATTTCCTTTGGCCAAAATAAAGTGGGCTATGTTCATTGAGAAACCTACATTTGGGGGAGGTCAGGTTGTCGGTCCCTCGGCTCGGCCCATCATTTACAGAAATCGACACCCCTGTTGAAATATATATATATATATATATATATATATATATATATATATATATATATAGACGGAAGAGGAGAAATTAGAGTGCGTGTGCGTTTGTCTGGTCTTTGCGGTTTTCTAACTTTCCAGCAAGATTAAAATATTTGAAGTCGAGCGTCTTTCGGAATAAGATATGATGCGTTTGACTTTAACAGTCGTGAGATGGGGATGGTAGAGCAGCGCAAAAGAGACAAAATTGAATTTCGTGTAATGCTGTGTATTGTTTTGTTACACGACTGACTGACATCTACAGACGACTGACGCCCGACGAGACACAGGACTTGACCCAAGACTTTGGACACCTGAGCCCAAGAGGCTGTGTGTCCTAACTCACAAACAAACAAACAAACAAATGACTGACATCAGACGAGACACAAGACTTGGTCCAAGACATTGGGCACCTGAGCCCAAGAGACTGTGTGTCCTAACTCACACACAAACAAACAAAAAGTGTTGTTTTGTTGTTTTGTTGTTTGTTTTGTTGCTGATGCCCTCCCGTTTTTTTGCTTAAAATGCGTGGAAAGTTGTACAGAAGGTTAATGTGGCCTAGTTATCACTGCACTAGCTGCCTGGCAATAGCCAATATCTATACTGCCAAGTAACAACTTGCCTAAATCCCAGTCTGCAACAATGGTTGAAGTATGACAAGCATCCTAAGCAGCATCCAAATCAGAATCTGCTCTCAAAACTTGAGAAAGGTAGGCCCAATTGTGCAGCATCTGTTCCAGCAGATATGCAGTCCTGGGAGACCTCAACTTTCCCAAGCTTTTGAAATATGCCCCTAAGTTTTTAGAGCCACCCTAAGATACACCAAACTTACTCGAATTTCATTCCATGGTAATCTTTTGGCCTGGCACTTACATTGCGGGGAAGTTATTGCAATAGTGGTTTTATGATGCCTGAAATGCAATGTTGACATGCACTGTGTAGTGTTTCAGCTGAGAAGAGATGACAGATACATAATTTGTGTTGCCAGTAAAAAAGTATACAATTATTTGCACCCAGTTACAAAGTGTCATGTTTGTGGTACATGGTGCTTTTTCTAGGCAGTGCTATTTTTTGCTGGGTGTTGCTGTTTATGTAAGGTGGTGCTGGAGCACCACCTGCGAGATGCAACACTCAGCACGCATGACTAATCCAGGTTAAATTTGTGGTATTGGGATGGATTTGTGGTATTTGGGATGGATCACACAATGTACTGAATTTATTCAGTCTGTTTTGTTCTTGCAACCCAGGTGACCAAAAAAATATTCAAAAAACTTTTCATGTGTGGAATCTGATTACATGAAATTACTGACATATAAAAGCAAATTTGCCATTCACAGGAAGTCAGAATATGCATTAAGAGGTTTGGATAAAAGGAATTTTGGCTATATGAAAGAAATTTTGTTAGTCCCCAGAAATCCTATGCAAGTAAAATCGCCTATAGGAAAGCATTGCACATTATATCACAAAGATGCCATAATTGCTCTATGCCATCAAACTGAATGTTTCAGGCAAAAATTTCAGCACAGCCCTGCCACAATCTGTGTATATAGTCCAACTGATGTTATTTGGTTGCAAAATCCCTGCTTCATGCAACAGAAAATGGAGAATGTGGACACTTTGAGTTTTGTCATTGTTTGTTCTGCAAAAACAGCATGGTAGGGCCTGCCATAGGCTGCTTATGGTGGGTGTTGGCATGCAGGATACTAGTGTTTGGCTTTGTTTCCCAGCCAAAAAGTGCATGGAGACAGATCAGTGCCCCTGCTGCACATCATCTTGATATTCCCTGGGTTAGGTTAGGTTAGGGTAAGTTAGATTTTGCAAGGATTTCCAAAAAATGGCATTAACCAGCAAACCAAAATTAAGGTGCATTTATGGGTGAGAGGTACACAACATACTGGATGAAGCTTTTCCACAGAGACCTTCATTTGTCAACCTATGTCAGACTGAATAGGTAGTTAACATATACACAAGCTACCTACTCCATATCACATGTAATTCTTGGGTGACAAACCCATGATCATTGTTGTGCATCATGTCTGTCACCTGCAGAGTCAGTGAATTTTGACTCATTTGTACTTGTCTTATTGGGGAGCAACAGTTAAGTGCGTCGCAAGCGCCGCGCGAAACCTTGATGTGAGATGATTTACAGTTGCATTTCACTCCCACTGACCATCAAATCCTAGCCATAATGCAATTTGACATTGGTAAAGTCCATCTGTATGTGCATCTCCGAACACATCCGAACACAAAAACATCACCAAATATGCCGAACAATTATCATATCCGGAACGCTGGCAACGTACTGGCAGAAACACTGCACATCTACTTGTTTGTAAAATGGCGTCTTAGAAAATCGCGTTTGAATTCTGGCCTGGGATGCGAACTCAACGTGGTCGTTGCTTTCGTCACCTGTCAACGAGCTCACGTAGTTTGTGTTAAAGACGAGCATCCAGGCGTCCCTTGTGCGCCAGCAAATGTTTAGCTCGTTGTACACTTATGATGAGGACCCTTGCTATTTTTACGATGGATTCCTTATTTCTTGTTCATTTTACTTACACAAAACAGGGCGATGGCGATTATGGCAAGTATCTGAGTTGTTTCTTTACTAGTTATTTGTATGCTGACAACCCATATGTTTGTATTTGTAACAATGGCTTGTGGTTAAAAAAACTTTAGCATGGTCGAAATGAGTTTACGTTGTAGGCGAAGACCATCATGCCACGAAAATGGGCCGTCATAGAGCCTGTATCATACCACCGGCTATGATCGTCGGGAATTTAACGGTCAGATGCCACGTTCATTTGGTGTCGCAAACCTCCACGTCGGCTTTGACGTTTCGATTTTTTTCTTTCTACTCGGGCGATGTCAGAACAACCTCAAAACACTGCACTAAGAATATGAACTGGTCTGAAGGATTACTTGACTTCGTTTTCTTTGCGAAAAGAATCGCCCTCCGGCTCAGTCCGCACTAATGAGCTAAGTGCATGTCTTGTGTGCGCCAAGCCAAGTTGCTTTCCCACCGCCCAACTCATGCCACTCCCAGCACAGCTACAGACACTCGCCATTCACGCGTGTGTTGTCGCCGCTTTCCCAGTGCGCTGATGACGGATTCCTGCGGGGAAAAGTGTTCCCAGTGCCCGGCTTCATCATTCGCCAGCGATCTGAACCGGCACCATACGCGGCGTTTCAGCGAGAGCTAATCACGCACTGATCAGAGGGGCGTCTGACATTAGTCACGTTGTAGCTGCCCTGCGCCAGCGGGACGTCCCGGTCAGACGGCAATCATCTGGAAATCGATCCCCCGCCACCGCCGGACGCTGCTCCTTGTGCTATCGGAGTGACGGTCGCGTTACGCCGCGTCCGTCACGACCACTGGCGTGACGGCCGTGTCGGAGCTGACGGAGGCACCTTGTGCCGGGGTGGACGCACCACAGTCTCACTGTAGACAGGCAGCGAACTGTAATGTGCCCTCGTATCTAACTAGCCATCCGAGATGCTGCGTGTTGCATGATCGAGCTGTCTGGTTGACGGTATACCGTATGTTGTGAACGTCTAAAACTTGCATTACATTTTGGTATCTTTTGCACGTAGATTTATGCGAGCGGAAGATCCATACAAGTTTCTTTACGAGAGAGGACGTAAAGATAGTTTGTCAGGTCACCTCATCCGTTTCAGAGCCCGTACCTCGCGGCTACATTCCGCCGGCACTGCAAAACTGTCTCAGGTGTGACGCCTGTTCCTGCATTTACATAGACGAGATCGACTACTACAAACATGTCCGAAACTATCACTCCGCCAGCGCACAGCGTCGCTACAGGTCAGCCAGTGTTAAAGTTGACCGAACCTTCATCGTTCTGTGGCACGCACACATGGCACACAAGATATTCCCGTCAAGCTCATTGTTCAGTGTGGAGCATTCATACGACAGTGATTCTTTCAAATGTTTCCATTAAGGCTGTTTTGCTGATTCGAACATTAACACTGTAATGTACATTTGGCATTGCCATAATGTGTCATTTGTTCGGATGTCACTGTTTGCAGTATGTTGAGCGACGCCATTTTCCTCTCCAGAAAGTCCACTCAGTGCCGGACATGTGTCTTCTCCAAGATCGGCCCTGAACAGGTGACCACGCTTAAGAGCATGCAGCAGCAGCAGCGCCAAGTCAGCCCCGTCAAGATCAACGTTTTGCAAAACAACGTGAAGGTAGGCAGCCAGCCCGGGGTACGTCACAGTAGCACATCGCTCCTTCTCAGTGCTTGGTTGGCGGCTTCGGTAACAGCGTAGATTCTGTCGACAGCTGATGGCTCGCGGGATTGCTTTGTTATCCCACGGTAACAACCGGGCTAATCAGTCTCTGCTCTGACCGGAGAAGCTCAGAGCTGTCTATTCTCTGACGGGGAATCTCGGGACAGTCATTGTTCTGGCAGGAGAAGCTCAGAACCGTCTCTGCTCTGACGGGGGAAGCTCGGAGCCTTCTCCTCTCTGACGGGAGAAGTTCGAGCTGGGCTGGGCTGTCTCCCTGTGACGGGAGAAGCTATGGCTGGGCTGGGCTGTCTCCCTCTGACGGGGGGAGTTCGGGCTGGCTTGGGCTGTCTCCCTGTGACGGGAGAAGACCACGTCGCGCCGCCTAGAAGACGGGACTCGGCCGGTGCCTGCTGCGCCGCAGAGGACCGCCAGCCGCGGCTCTCTGTAACGTAAACATCGCCAGGTGTGTCCGGGCCTGCGGTGACGTGCGGCTGCCGAGCTGACGCGTCCCGAGCGGCGGGAGGCGTCGCCGTCCCGAAAAGGAGACGGGTGGCTGCTACTGATGTGGGATCTGTGCCACTTGACTCACTGATGTTGAAGGGACATTGGGTATTTGCTCTTTGACTTAGTCGGCTGAAAATGTCAAGGAGTCACTTACAGATGTAAGAAACGGAACCTTTGAATAGGAGGATGTATACATGAGTTTTTGGGGGCATTAGATGAATTGTTTCTCACTGTAATAACTATTTTGGGCAATGAGATGCTCCCCCAGACTAAGATTTTGAGCAGGTGACTTGGAAATTAAGGATGACGTGGAGGTGATTTGAGCAGGATTTTGAGGAAGATAATCAGCACCCGAGTCTTGAGCGTTCTGACATGTCCAACGAAAATGACCACCGTGTGTGCATCAGCCGTCTTGAAGACCACTTCTGTCGTCGTTTCACGAACTGACCGCTCTCGCTGGCCGCCAGAGCCGCTGGAGTCGCATGTTCGGCAGCCGGCTGCGCGGCCAGATGACGCCACTCACCAGCGGCCTGCGCGCCATTGACCCCAGCCGCGTGCCGCTCAAGACCAAGGTGAAGATGCAGGCTGGCTTGCAGCCGTTCGTCGTCCAGGAGCTGGACGCCAAGATGCGCGCTATGAAACGGCAGCGGGCGGCCGGCGGCAACGCGGGCGACATCTGCGGGCGCGACGGTGGCGACATCTGCGCCGGCGCCGGCGACGCCGCGGCGCAGGTGAAGCAGGAGCCGCTGCAGCTGGCCGAGGCCGAGTGCGCGGCGCTGCTGCAGCAGGTCGAAGTGCGGATAAAAACAGAGCCGGCCGAGCCGGACACGTGAGGCGGCGCCGGCTGGCGCATCTCCTGGGAACCGGGTGTGACGCTCGAGGCGGAAGTGGTCAGCTCAGGTCAAGTCGCTGGCGACGCCGGACGGCGGAGGGATGTCGCCGACAGTCGCGTCGGACTCGACGTGTTCTAGTCAGATCTTTTGTGCCGTGCTCCTCGGCTGCCTGTGTTTTCAGGCGGTCTGAGCATTTGGGGGCCAGTGGCCCAGTCTTGTGACATCGTCTCTTCAGTTCGCCCCTCGTCCTTCAGTTTGCGACATGTTTCTTCAGCACCTTTTTCTCTGACTCTCCGCTTGGAATGCGAGGTTTACACATAGATTAATGGCAAACATCACGTACGATATATGTCGGACAATTTTGCTGATGTAGTCACAGGAACTTCTTATGGGCGTTGTACAAATAATATACGATGTACTCCTGGTGCACAGTTTTATCATTTCAATGCAGTTGTTCAAGTGTCCACCCACTGTTCGATGGCCGTGTAGCCACGTCCCAGAAACTGGGGACGCAATTTAGAATCGGGTATAATCTGACCCCAAATCTTATTCTTCGACGGGAAATTGCAAAAAACGTTCACTTTCCGACCAAAACTGGGGGAACAAAAGTCCATTTTGCCAGAACTAGAGGGTAATGACCCTCCAGCCCCCCCCCCCCGTACATCATTGGCGGCATGTATTGCCGTTTCTGTAGGCTGTACATAACTAGCCTGCAAGCGACAACATTCACGAAATCACGATGAGGTCCAGCGCAAGGCTTGCGGAAGCCGCCCGGCAAAAGTAATCCCTCGTCTGTGACACACGTCCTGGTGATACCGAGACGCTATAAATATAAAAGACCATACGTTCGGCTGTGCGCAGCAGCAGCCTTCAACAGTGGCCCAGCCACAGGGTTCTTCAGTCGGCCCGAGAACAGAGTAGCGCGAGTCTGCAGGACGTCCTGTCGTTAGTGGGTCCAGATTATCTGTGAAGTCAGTTCAGTTCAGTCCAGTTCAGTTCAGTTCAGTTTATTTACGAATATTTCCAAAGCGTGGATTACCGTTCGATTCGAGTCTTTTCAGTGCAGCACATGCGCAATAGCCATGCAGATTAAACTAAGCAGTCAGACACGTCAAGGTCTATACCATGACGTATCTGACTGCTTAGTTTAATATATAATAGTTTAAGGAGACAGGTCGTCAAGTTTGCCTTAAAGCTCTTAAACGGCTCCGAGAGGCGGTAATGTCTGGCGGCAGGCGGTTCCAGGACGAGGCTGCGCGATACGTAAAAGTCCTGCAAGCCACAGACGGACGGAAAGGCGGCGGCTCTAAGGCGCCGGCCGTCGGCGCCCGGGTGCCACGCTGGAACACAGCGGTACGTGCAGTGAACAGGACAACCGGACCGCCACCGGAGCACGCGAGTCGTTCAGGGCTTGGAAGACGCCAATGCTGTCGCGCCTCGCAACTAGGTCACGTACGTAGCTTCCTACCTAGCACCTTCAAGGTCACCGACACCGAGTACCGCTTACAAGCCGCGGAGACGATCACGGCCCCAAAGCTCATCACTCTCAACTCTAATGTGGCACGATGCGGCCCCGCCCCAGACCGAAAGACAGTAAATGATGTAGGGGAAAACATGTGAATGGATGCGACGTGTCTTATACAAACAGAGCAGGATGGAGTTGCACTTTTTGGTAACCTTGGATATGTGCTCCTCCCAGGACAAGGAATTGTCGGTAATGACCCCCAGCATCTTCACGGACGTAGAAGGGGTTAGCATGTGGCCGGCAAAGTTAAGATGGAAGGATGTGGTCTTCTTGAGGTTATGGGCTGTGCCACAAGACAAGGAGCAGGGTTGTTTAGGATGGACTTATTTTCAAGGAGCTGGATGTAAAGTAGGATTTGACGGCGAGGAGAGCCTTCTCTGGCCGGGATTTTAGGATGGATTAATGATCAGGATGTACGGAGTCTAGCAGCCGGGTGTCATCGGCGTCGGATACTGGACAGTGAGGCAGATAGGATGGAAGGTAGTTCGTAAAGATGCTGAAGAGGATAGGACCGACAATGGACCCCTGCGGAACAACGTGGGAGAGAGGAAGGGACAGAGAACCACCTCTCACCATCTGCCGCCGATCGGCCAGGTAGATCACTCTCGAACCACCTGGGATCGATGTCATACCATTGGAACGTGGTCAGGAGGGTGTCATGGTTGACACTGTCAAAAGTTCGACTGAGGTCATTCGAGGTGACGGCGACGACGTGGCCACCGTCAATCCGACGCACCATCCACTCAACAGCGCCAACCAGGGCATCCTCAGTCGAGTGACAGGGTCTGTATGCGTTGTGTGATGGAGCTAAAAGATTATCGGTAACGAGATAAGAAAACTGTGTGCACATGATCTTTTCACATATTTCCGACAGCGCAGGTAAGATAGATACGGGTCTAAAATTATGAAATAAATAGTAGAATGACGTCGCCTGCAGACACGCGACGTCACACGGGCCTGATCTGTGAAGAAGAACAGAGGCCATCTTCCAGGAGGAAGGGAAGCGCAAAGTGGCGATAGATCTGTTGATTACATGAAGTGAATTTGGCCCGAGAACGGGGAAACATTTTTGCAGCGCGCACAGCGGCACGCCCTCATGTCCTACCGCCCTCAATACTCACAACAAATCACTCATAGCTCTCGAGAGTTCAGGGACAGTCGAAGGACATAAACTTAGACTTGATGTGGTCACGCATGGTGGTCCAGGTGGAAACGGGGTGTCACCGTGGCTGCCCGCTGCCAGTTCGGCAGCAGTACGAGGGCCGGTGGATGCATGGTGGCAGTTCAAGTCATCAGCCTGTTCAGCGGACATTTCCCCGGCCGCGCCCCGTCTCCCCTTAGCGGGCTGCGAGGCGAAGCTTTTTATTCCCCTCCAAAAACTGGCACGGTCGGCAAGCATACTGTCACACAGGAAATCGCGCTTAACCCGAGCGAAAAGGCTCTTAACGCGGTTACAAATGCGCCGGTATGCGGCCAAATCGGTCTCGGTTCGGGACTGACGCCACTTCCGATAAGCGTCGTCCCGCTCCTGCATCAGTTGCCACAGGTCAGGGCTAGTCTCAAACCATGGGCATTGGGAGCGACGAGGGGTCACCATTCTGAAAGGACAATGCACATCAACCGCGCTCCACCACACAAGCATTAACTCCTCCAGCTTCCGGTTAGTCAATGTTTCACGGTAAACCTGGTCCCAGTCCGACTGCAGAAGCTGCAGATAGAGCGCGTCCCAATTCACCGTACGCCACGGACGAGCAACGAAGGACGTCGGACGATAGCGAGGGCGGCAGAAAGGTGCACTAACAATGATGGTCAAGTGGTCGGCGATCGGCTCCGACAGCACCTGAACGGCTGACTCCAAATGCAGTGCGTTCGTGATTATGTGATCCAAGGGCGACGTAGTCGGTGAAAGGTGCGTCGGTGTTTGGATGAGCTGAGACAGGCTGAGGTCATTTAAAACCGGCGCTCACCGGAGCCGTCCGGACGCAAAAGGTTAATGTTAAAATCGCCTAAGCAAAAAGTTGGTTTTTGGCTTTTTGGTTCATCAAGGCTCATGGCGGCAAACAGTTGGTCATACAGATCATCCAGGCCGGCTGACATCTGCTTGGATGGTGGACAACGACAACGACAACCGAGCGACGCCCACAGCCAGCAGTTGAGACCCACAGCGACTCACAGGATGACCCTGCACTGGTAATCTGTAGAACGTTCATGTTCGGGCCGTTCCGACAGAGGACGGCCACACCGCCGCCTCGGGCTGCGGCGGCGCGGCCACGGCCGGCCGCGGGTTGAGCCGGCCGGTCTCGGTGCCTCAACCCGGTTGAATGGTACAATGGCGAGTCGGGGCCAACACTCCGTCCGTGTAGCCTAATGTGCATCAAACATTGATTTCTCCTGGAATTTCGACCACTTTTCAGCCATTTTTTGAAACTGAACACTTGAGCAAACGCATTTTTAATTTGAAAATACAAACTGTTACCTCAGAGGGGTTGGAATATTTTTTCGTTACCTTGCATTACCTTTAATGCTTGTCTTTCTGTTGACTAAGCAAGTTATTATTTCTTAAAATGTCACTGTAATGCCTTGCTCCGGGGTAATTTATGGAAATCAGACTCATGTAATCAGACCTAAATGGTTTTACCAGCCAACATAAATAAATAAATAAATGAATGTCATGGGTTAATGACATGATTTTTTCACCATCTGACAGAATATGGTCCTCATATATTTCTCACAACTGGTGTGCACTAATAAACTAAAGGTTACTACCACCAAACTGAAGGTACTGTGACGTGCCGTTGCAACGGTGGTGATTTTGCAACATTGCAACATTTTTGCAACTTTCGACCCAAGGTGTTGTTTGGTCGATTGCTGGATTGCGAGCACGCTGACGGTGTCCGTTTGGCTCTCTGGCTGACCGTTGCGGAGATATAGGCCCTTGCAACTATTTGGTGTCACCGCGCAGAGTGAAATCATGGACCAAGAAAGTCGGTCGGTGGAAGTACAGCGTGGAAGTCCATGGAAGTCTGGTCTTTTTCATGTCCTTGGATGGTAGCGAAAATCTGCGTTGGACCACGTGGACCTGAACGCGTCCATGTAACACAAGTGTCCATGTAGACCCCAAAATTATCGCAAATTGTCCGTGCAATTAAGTCATTTCGGGGACAAACAGCCACCGAGACCATCTCGACAGTTTTAACAGTTTCCCTGGCATTTGAGAGCTGATTTCAATGAACCGTAATGACTTTAACACCTGTATGTCTGGATTTTAGCAGCCAGTAGTCACTAATCTTGAGCTAGGGCTTTTTGCCGCCGGGCGTTTGGTAGGCAGCGCAACGCATCACACTAAAACGCCTTAGTTACGGCTGTGAGAAATTCAGCCCCCCTCTCGACGGCTCGCCCTGGCGGGCGCGGCGGTCGGGGTGGCCGGCGCACCTTGGCGACCTTGGAGGTGGTGCTTCCTTAGAAATGTGATTTTTGTGGGCGTATTTAGTGTCCGTTTTTACTATTTTGCGTGCTCCTTGCCCAACGCGGAAAGTCGCCGGACGATTTCGCTGATTCAAATACCAGTCGATAGATCTGAACAAGGCATCTCCATATTTCTCTTATCTCATCTCCCATCTCCATCTCTAGATTCAATTGACTGGTCTAGGTGTAACCTGTGGCACGACGGATCACTTTAAATATAAACAACTGCATTAATGCAGATGTCCCATTCCAACAATGCGCCGTTTAAAGGCCTGTCATGAACAAATACCAACATGGGGCTGAAGTAAATATATTACGCTTTAGACGGCAGTCACACTCGACGTGACGCATGCCTTGCAGCACAGGTTCAGGCGTGTTAACTAATGCGCTAGCGTTGAAAACGTACCACGCTAAGCAAGGGGCGATCCCTCTGCCGCCACAGCCCCAGCATCGCCTCCTTTACCTTCTGGCTCACATTTTACTTATTCGCACATCTCGTCCAGCTTTGCCAAACAGTTTTGGCAGTCAATGCTATTCAAAATTATTTATAGTGTTTGACTACCTTTCACTGCCACAGACCTGGAGTACCATTCCTTCAGCCTATTCGGCTCCTTGTCTATAGACAAGGAAGGAACTATAGTTCCTTCTTATCCACAAAGATGAACTGAACAAATGCTGCAATTTTTCGGTGAGAAATTCGAACATTGCCGTGCAGTGAGGATCTTGCTGGCATATGGCATGGCCAAAATTTCGTTGGCCATAGCCCTCTTGACGGATCCTCCGATGCCATCGCAAGCACTTTTCCCATGCGATGTTGCATGTTGCAAAGAAATGCCAGTCGCACGGCTCACCAGAATCGTGGTTATGGTGGCAAATATTGGTAAAGTTGAACCCGTTTTTACATTGGACAGCACATCCGTCCAAAAAGTAATGGATCTTTGTCAGCCCTGGAATGCGAGCTCTGAGGACCGGAACCAACTGCGTGAAAAAGGCATGCACCATACTACTATTATGCTTGAAAGTGTTGGATGTGAAGCACTAGCTTTGGTGACATGTGTTGTCACCAGCCCACCAATATGCAACAAACGGATGCACAACACATTGCGTAGCGTCCCAGCGGAATCTCCAGGATTCATCTTGGACGACAAAAGAATAATTTTCAGAAAAATCGCCGACAATTTTTACCTCTCACGGACGCACAGAAGTTTTCAGTTCGCTGAAAACGCGGCTTTGATGCTGGGACACATAGTGGTGAGTGGTTAGAGTTACAATGTTCTTGCTTAATGTAAGCAGAAAGTTATCCCGGAATTCTATTACATCAGCAAGAGTGCAATCGGCCATTACTCACCCAGTTTCGTATTGGATGTCGTGATCAAAGCCCATTGCAACCCCATCCTCGTTTTGCACCAGTCCCAAAAAGGCCATTATTCTATCCTCCCCGGAGCAGTTTTGCATTGTAACAATATGCAGTTAGCGTTGTTCGTGTTGCAAACTGCGTATTCTATCAAATCGTCGTAAGTGAGGCCTGCAGTTTCGAGTGATTCGGTCATAAGTTTGGTGTTTGGTGGTACATGCACACACATGCGCCTTGCGTACCGCTGCTGCCAGCGAGCACGCAGTTTTTGGGCCGCAACGAGGAGAAAGTTGAAAGTCCTATGTGGGGATTTTCTGTATATTCCCTAAACAAATTATATGTTTCTCTGAGATTTCCGAGAATCCGCCGTTGCTGAACCTTCTCCTGGATGCCGTCTGCATTGCTCACGACTACGTAATCTTTCTCTTCGGAACACGTTCTGCTTAACTGGTCTGATTGATAGAGCTGTACAGCCTTTTGTTTCACTTCATCAATGATGTTTTAACCCTTGTGCATTCTTTCTATTTCTGGCAGAATTCCCATGCGCTCCTTCACGCTGCGGCTCTTTTTAGCCATACAGAGGTTTGTTTCAAAAAATGCTGCAGTGCAGTTAACGGAAAACGGCGGAAGGGTGAGCATATGAAGCCGACGGCGCTAATCATCGCTGCGATCACGTTCCGCCTTCAGTTCGTCCATGAGCTGCTCATGTCTGAAACAGACCCAGTGCATGCAGCTGTAAGAGATGAATAGCAAATGCCTCTATAAACGTCTTTAAAATTGACTTATTTATAACTGAAACCCTAAATATTAAACTACCATTCACAAAGCCTTAAAGCTATTCCCGGCAGCGGGGATGAATCCGCCTCCCCCTTCGGGTTTTTTGCTTCCCAATTTCAGGCTTTTTAACGCAGCTTCACGAGCCTTGGTGACTTTTCCTAGCTATTGTTTCTACGTGCCGTGACAAAATTTCAAAATTCTATTTTGCTCAGGGGCGGAGCCAGACAACGTTTTTGGGAGGCACCTCAGGCCATTTTTGGCCATGTTGAGGGTAAAAGGAAAATGTCTGCCAAAAACAGAGTTTTTAAGATAGAACTTAAAACTTTATATGGATGTATAGCTAAATAGTTGGGCAATGGGCAGATGTAAGTTTGTCCGTCTGAGGTCTCTTTACAAGGTCAGGTCAAGGTCAAAAGTCAAAATTTGTTTTTTTCGCAATAATTTCGGCGCCATTCTTTCAAATGCCAAACCTGGAATATATACGGGGTACAACGGTACCCTCTACTTGTGTATCGAGTTTCAGCTTGATATCAGGTCGGATCACGGAGCTATGACCTAAAATGTCAGTGCGCGTACCCTATATCGCAATAGCCATAAAATGAAATTTTTGAAATAGAATTAATTTAAATGATTGAAAACGTTTACAGATAATATTAAATGCACATGAGATCATTCCAAGTGACTCCAAGGTCACTGGAGGTCATTTAAAGTCAAAGGTCACAAGTTGATCTGAAGAACGTGTGACCATGACAGTTTCCCCTTTTTCATGTCCTTGGCACCGCCTATGCTAACATTATACAAATATTGTGATGCGATTTGTACTTCTTTAGCGTAACATGACTAGCAGAAGCCAAAAAAGTGTTTTTGCCTCTTTTGTTCATTCAGTTGTTAGAAAACTAATCCTCCTGTTTCTGAAACTCTGTGAACGCCCATGAATTTCCTCGGAATTTCAAATTTGTGTACCCATGGGAAAAGCCCTATCCAAAATCTCTCGATTCATGCCAGTTTCATCGAAATCGGTCCATAAACAACGGAGTTATAAGAAGTCCAAAAATGCCCCTGATTTTGACATTTTTGCTCCCCCCCTGTATCCACACATTTCAAAATTCCGAAAGTTTCTTTTTATAAGAATGTAGTTCACGTCATGGCAAATCGATTGCCGTTTGTTGCAATGAAATCGGATGTGTAGTTCTCGAGATTTCAGGGGGGCCGAATCCGCCCCCCTGCCGGGAATCTACCGTCTAGCCATCCGGGAACAGGGTTAAAGCGTTAGCCCAGAGGCTTTTTTTTTCTTTACTGGCTTAACTTGATTCGCATGTTTTGATTCGCTGATGCTTTCATAGGTAAACCAATACATAGGTTTAGCAACGTATCATGAGTGTTCAATTAATTGCACGAGCTGAATAACGCTCTACGTTGAAACGGTGACAATTCTCCTAAAAGACACATACTTTACATCAGTCTCGAATTATTGAAAAAACAAACCTTTTCAAATCTTCATCCTCTGCTTGTTTCTGCTTCTCAGCGGGTGTGGCGCCATGAGTTAGGATTTCGACACGAAACGTTTGAGACAGCATTCTTTTGAGTGACAGTGATGCTCTTTTCAGTTTTTTCCTTTCCCTTCGGACGTTTTTGAGACTTAGCCGCTCTGCGAAAAGAGTAAAAAAGGACTTCGAATACAATCCTATGGTCTCCAAATGCGATTAATGGGTAAGAACATCAGCATAATACAGGTAACACATTGGTTAGGCTTACATGGTTTTACAGGAGTTTCATCTAGACTTTTCAAAACATCTCGGACGGTTTTAGCCGAGCCGAGTTCATGGTCATGACTTGTTTTATCGTCGATGACATTTGGACTGGAACTCGTCACAGTGGTTTCCATGGACGTCTCAGCCCCTTGCGCGGTCGCGTCCTCTTCCGACAATCTCCCTGGTGCCTTTGTTCAGGCAATCCGACAAGCCTCATACAACGACGTAACCTTGCGTACCCGTGTGTCGTTCACTGTTTCGATCAACACTCTTGACGCTGATTGGACATTAGGCAAAATCTTGGTTTTATGACGTTTAAATGGGTCATCACAGTATATTCTACTACTCATTATTGCCGAATCACTTCCACAGCTAAAAGTCAGAATCAGCTCGTTGCTCACCGCCGCCAGCACCGACGCAGAACAAAGAATGGGCCGGCCCTGAGAGGTGTCGCTCGCCTTCTTCCCGCAGGCCTTCGCGCAGAGGATCTTATTGCCCCTGTCTGCACGGTGATTAACGGCGTCCTATTTTGACGTTCTGCAGCAAGAAGTCGTGCTAGTAAGTAATGGCATGAGAAGATGGGATGATAATGGAAGCACCTGGTACTCGAATGCTGGTTTTACACAACTGAGAACGCCTGATTTCGGAGCACAATCTGGAGCTTCACAATTCAGCCAATTTTGCTATTCAAAGCAATTTGCGACGACACAGATTGCACGTAGGCCAGTAGACAGCACCTGTATGGAATTGCCTTGTCCAGATATGTTCACTACCATTTGAATCAGCGAAATCGTCCGGTAACTTCCCAAGTTTGGCAAGGAGCGCCAAACCCCCACTAGTAAAATGGCAAAAACAGCCATTAACCATTAAACACAACCCCAAAAAATCATATTTCTAAAAATCGCCATCTCCCTCAATTTGCAAGCATAGCGTTTATGCATATGGCTTTATTTTGAGCACAAAAAGCCCTTATTTGTATTGCCTTCGTGTCACGCTAAGGTCATCTGACCTGAGGCCATGGGTCACAGGATTAAAAACCCAAAAAATCAAAACGCCGAGACATGGGGATTGTTCTTTAGATCATGGCGAGTTAAAAAATATATAGTTTTATGCCATCTGAATAACGCTGTTATGACTTATAGGCCAACAAGAACAGTCGTACAGCATGACCTCTCAAAAATGCCCGAAATTGTAACTTTTTGACCTTTGTTCGGATCGGCCTGAAAAGTGTAAAGCGTGATTCGGAACACCAAATAACCCTGTAACCGCAATGACGCCAAAATCTGAGAGATGAGGGTGCTATTTTTTTTATTTTACCGTTCAGTTTGTGGTGGAACGCCCCAGTTTCTTTCCTCGTCATACTCCAGGGTTTATATCAAAGGTCCTATGCCTCCAACAGGGCCGCCTGCCTATCTGTCCCCTGGTCTGCCGTGGAAATCTCCATCGAGACATCTGGGAATGAGCCATTCTGAAACATGACGGATGGGCGTTGGGGCCGCAACAATGGCATCATATAGGGACACTGAACAGACGACAAGGTGAAAAAATAATGTTGCATACCGCTTCAACTACGCGCAAGACAAGTGGGTGTCATGTAGTCTCAGGCTACTGTGTTGGCTCGGGTGCGCCGCTGCAGCTGCTGACGTTACAGGAATCAATCTAGGCGAGCGAAACGAAAGGTCGCAACGCAAGACCACAGAAACGAAAGCAAACAAAAAAACAAAACGTCACAGCGGCGTCATAGTTCGAACTACGTCATAGTTCGAACTACGCCTTGCCGGTTGCAAACTTCAGATCTGACAGCTTAAAAAAGCGATCTTCAGGCACAGTCCTTGCCTTGGTCGAGGGCATCAGTTTTGCCAACAAAGCATCCGACCAGGGCAGGAACAACGCAGCTTGTGGAGGTCCAACATGAAGCCCGTATGCTTAGTTTTTCTACTGAGCATTCTTGGAATAACAGAATAGTCACAGGTAACTATGGTCATGCTTATATGTATGTCTCGTGATCAGTGTTTTACAACTAACAGTTTGATGACAGCAAGATTAGCACATCCATGACTCCGTTAAGTGTTTCCCGATTGTTCGTGTTTGTTTGTGTTCGTTTTGGGGACGCGCGTGGGAAGCTTGCAAGAACGAGGGCGTCGAGCGCTTCCATTATCCAGCGTGACAGAATTCATTCCACAATCCAGCGTGATCATCACTGTGATACCGTCTCGTGTGGTCTGACTGTCAGCAAACGTGCCCACGGCCTCCTGCGGTCCGGTGATCGGCTGTCCGAGCTTCCTGCCTCACCGCTGCGCTGCGGATGGCGTTGCAGGATGCTACTGTTGCTCGCAGAAATGCACGAAGCCGTGCCAGTTAATATGATGATTTTCATTTAGCAGACACAGTGTGGATGGCAATACAGGAGAGTGCTGAATAAAAATTCAGCACGCATGGGGCTCGATTTTTTTTTACAATTTGTACTGATCATGAAAATTATGTGGCATTTTTTACGAGAGAATGTTTACCTTTGGCACCTATGGCACTGGGTTCTACGCTTGGACAGGAAAAGCGGAGAACATGATGAATATCGATCGAGACCGTTTTGACGGTTTTAACAATTCCTGTAACAATTGAGAACTGACATCAGTGAACGGTAACGACTATACCACCTGTATGTCTGGAAAACAGCAATCCTCAACAGTTTGTGATTTTGAGCCGGGCTTTTCCGCGGGATGCATGTGGTCGGCAACGCATCACACGAAGACGACTTTATTATGGTTATGACCGAATCCATTGCGGATCCTGCGCTGCTTGTGCCGCCACGCTTTATCAGTGGCGTTGCACAGTTCTGATATCATTCAGCCACTTCCCTGATTGGTTGGTGAAACGTTGTCTCTCGGTGCATCTAACCACAAATGAGATTATTATCCAGCACAATGTATGGCCCATAAGTTTTCCCAGTACATTATTCCCAAACTGATACGTTACGAATTAAGCCTTTAGTAATTCTTTTGCAAGTTTTACAAATGTATTTTGCGTTTGTGTACGTGTAGACGGTGGAAATGAAAGCTGCTGTTGCAAACTCAGGCTTCAACGAAAAATCCACAGAACAGGCTTACATCTGTTTCTCACTCATTTCTTGTGCAACCGAAATTCAGAAGTAAAACGTCTATAGCTTGGCATCGTGCACTTGACACTATTCTTTTTTATTTACGGCGAGGCATGGCTTATCACGACCTCTACGGGTATCTGGAGGGTCTATGTAGTCAATTAGAATTACACTGTCGTCTGCGAACGGAGGCAGAAGAGCAGCTGACCAAGTACGTTCCTGCCGCAATAAAACAAACCAACGCAACAATACATATGTCCGGCTGATGATGAGAGATGATGACAGATGACAGACAAATGACAGAAAAGAATGATGACAGCCCCGGGTTTTTCAGATAATGATATTGGATAGCCAACGGGGATGTTCCAAAACGGTTCGCCCAGGAAATACCATACATAATTCTGCAACATCGAATTTGCGCTCTTGTCTGGTATTTTCGGGATATTGCATATGTACCACACATTGCGTCAATAAAGAGCCCAACAGCCTCCGTGAATCCCTTCTTCCGATTACAGGTAGACAGAAAACTCTACTACAGTCTAGCCCAAAGAACAGCGTTGTTTTAAACGAAGAACAATCTATCCATCCGGAGTATCCCAGTTGCCATCGAATTAAGCACAGTTTCAATTACCACCGCAATACCCAGACGGTGCTTCAGCAAGACGTAATAAAGCTCTTACCCAACGTTAACAGCTCCTCTGAGTGTTTAAGACTGTTCCACGCATCTTCTGGCGATGCCCCAGCCAAAACATCCAGTGACGGTCAAAGTGCACAGTGTGACACTTATAATTATCGCGTTCTGGCATGCCACGGATTTTTTCTCTCGGCGCGCTCCTGCGTAATTCTGAACACACTCAACAATCGCTCCATGACGATTTATCCCTCGTTCGACACGGGGACCATACCAGTTACTGCAGTTCGGTTGACTGGAGACCCCACTGCGTCTGCCTGAAACGCCCTGGCAAATCCTGTCTCTGGAAAGCGTGACAGGCGTGCGCGCACGTTCCGAAAGACTGACAGTGAGCAGAGAACCACCGCATAGCTTGGTCCTACTCCACGATTGTCAGGCTAAGATGTTTCATGGTTGCATTGTGAAGGTGCTCTTAATGAAAACTGATGAAAAGCGTGCCTTAAAATAGGAGTTTCAGCCGCTTCCATGATTGCAATATACGCCCGGCCCCGCAACGAATACCGTTTCAAATACCGTAAAACTAATTTGTCCGCAATGTATTTATCCATCGGATTAAAAAAAACAACACACATCAAAACTTTCATTCGGAGGATGGGACGGCTGCCCGCATGATCGTCAAAATATCTATTGTTTTCTCAGACCACGTGACAGCCCCGAAAGCTTGGCATACCATCAACAAGTCTGAGACAACAAGAACGACCAATGACAGCTGACTTCCAAGACGTGGCGACAAACCGGCGCGAACCGTGACACTCCCGACAAGGGGGTGAAATCTGGCTGCTGACAATGAACGCATGAGTCATGAACTTGCTCGAAATGTTCTGATCTTCGCTTCGGATAGATGCTTACATACTTAAGTAGTCGTGCGTGATACGGGATCCACGCAAGGCTCACGACGGTCCTGAAATCTCCACGTGTTTATTATCACTTGCAGGCAGCCACAGACAGCCAGGAGCATCAGTAATCGCACGGTCACTCAGTCCCCGCTCAGGCAGCAACACATTCGCGGGTCACCGCGGGTCCCGCCACGAGCCCCAGCACTAGACGGTCGACCTCGGGACAGGCTCCGCAACAGCGCGCTGCACAAGGCTCAAACAACCAAATCAGGAATTCAACAGGGCCCCAGAGGAGACCATACGAAAAGGCCCTTCCATATGAGATCTTTCTCCGGTTATACGGCACATTACGACTGGGCCAGGAGTGCCGACCGAAACGGGGAGACGAAGGCGACATGACGACGCTGAACGGAACAAGCGAGGCAATGGCAATGACGCATATCAACCAGAGAAACTGGTAACAGGACCTGCTCAATGGCAGACGGTGCAACAGGGCCGCCGTGGTAGTACAGGAGCCACCGTCAGGCAATCATGAGGCTCGCCGTTTGATGCTGCACTTCCCCCGCTGCAGATGAGACAAGTAGATACGGGCTTTGCTGTTGTCGGCTGTTTTTCGCACCCAAACCTGCAGAGATAAAACGAGATTAGTTGAGGCTGGCACCAGTTGCTGGACTTGTTCGCATCGAGACCTGACATCCTTTTTCATGTACGTGTGCAACGATGCAGGGACTGAAATCACTTTTTTACCACGGGAATATATGACACATTAATTAAGGAACAATTATATAGATGGAGAAACATTTTCACATATTTTCATGGCAAGAAAATCTAAAATTTGGTGACCTGACATGCTCACAGATTGAGGCGCTCGAGGTGTCCAGTGACGAAGGAGCCGCAGGCAATGCAAATAAGCAAAGCCGAAACACAATCATCGCAGCACAAAGCAAAAACAAAAACATCGAGGCAACATAAACGCCCAATCGTGTCTCGACCTGCCCCCAGCGCCCCCCCCCCCCCGTTCCGCGCCACCCAGGGACCACTGGTCACCCAGCGGCACGCGTGGCAGGGCGCAACCCACCGTGTCCGACTGGATGGCCGAGATGACGGCGCTGTAGCGGCTGTTGTCACGCGACTCCACGTAGACCGGCTGGCCACGGTGGAACCATTTTCTCTCCAGGAACAGCTTGTTGTCCTCGATGCGCACTTCACTGTTGGCCGCCGCTGCAGCCGCCGCCGCCACCGCCGCCGCCGACGGCGAGGACACTGAGCCCTCCGGGAGGAAGCCTACCGTGGGGAGCGACGTTAGAAGACGCTGCCACGAGGACGGTGCACGGATGGCGTCAAAGCCGGCGAGAGGCGCCAGTGTCGCCCAAAAACGGCTACCCTTACCAGCGCTGGAAAGCAGTTCCACGGTCCCTGTGTAAGGGGTATAAATTTGTCTGTGGAGCATACAACTTTGCAGGCCATATACACACAAGGAAATTGGATACTCCTATCAATGGGAAACACAGGCAAAGGGAATCTTAAGCGTGCATGCACAATCCAGCACTTCAACGCCCACAGGTTATGCTTTTATTTTACCTGAAATGCACCGGACAAAACATTTCTTTGGATCTCATACACAAAGTGAAAATTTTTCGAGCCCCGGCCACAGAGAACACTAACGCGCGAAGGGCTGCAAAAAACGTGCAATTTAAACGAAATGGTCCGATATCCTGACATGACTTTGGGCACATCGAAAGAGAACAATGTCACGAACTGTCACGTGACCAATATAGGCGAGTTACGATTGTTAAGATTGTTACAAGCTGTTAACCTTTGGGGACTGGCCAACGACTCTCCTAATGACACCAACCATATAGCACGCGAAAAATGGCCCAAAAACATGAACATATACCCATAAAAAGGTACACTCAGGAACGGCCTCTTTCTCCGCAGTGCCGGCGTACTGTACGTCCCTGTCATTTCCCACCTCGCAAGAGCTGTGCGAACTCGTTCCATCCAAAACGCCACCACCACAGGACAACGGAAAAAAGGTGACGACTCTCCCGGCACGTACTGGACTTTTTGGCCGGCAGCTGCGGCGCCACCTTGCCCTTGGCGATGAGCCTCAGGTCGTCCTCCATCTGTTTCTCGTCCAGCTGGAAGTTGAGCTGGTTGGAGACGGGTTTGCGCCGTTTCTCCTGTGCCGGCACCGGGTCGTTGGGGCGGCGGCGCAGCTTGCGCGTGGGCAGCGGTTTCATCTATCGGGGGGGGGGGGGCAGGCCCGTCAGCAATGTGCCGATCTGATTCCATCCGGCACACACCGGAAACATATCAGATCGTGCAGACGCCTTCCGTAGGAGACGCCGGCAGCACGGCAAAATAACAGGGATGTCCGATATTCACAAACACTGACACAGCCGCTGAAATTGTGCAACACAATTGCACAGCAAACAGCCATCAGAACAGACGTAAGGCAATGACAGGCATAAGCAATACTTCCTACTGGAGATCACCTGCAGATGGCTTCACTTTGACCGTTTTCTGTTGATAAAAACATTACAATTCGTGATATGATGACCATTGGTCAAAATGGTGACGCTGATCGTTGACATAACAGCAAAGAATCATACTGTCACTTCAGTTATGGTACACAGGACCTCAGTAAAGCATGGCTTGGTCCCCCCAGCAGTCACCAGTCCTCCCATCCCGGCGCGGCGGCCGGCCCACTCACGTCCATTGAGTCGCCGGTGATCTCCATGCTGGCCTTCTCCATCTCGACCAGGCGGCGCTTGTCCTCGAGCTCGGCCAGCAGGCTCTCTCGCAGCTCGGAGCGGCGTTCCTCCAGCTCGCGGCTGAGCGCCCGCCGGTCCCGCTCGCACTCGCTCTCGATCAACCGCTTCTCGTACTGGTACCATAGCTCCGTCACGCGGATTCTGGCGGGGCGCACGCGCGTCAAAATTTCCTCACGGCAGCGCCAGGCCGGCACAGCTCGCGAGCTGGGCGAGGTCTGGGTTCGCGATGTTCTCGCGTGGGTTTTCATTGGCAGGTGCTTTTGGTCGCGATGATGGGCTGGCATTCAATGTTACCCAGACAATGTGCATACCGTCTATGGCAATACATGTTGCTAGTTCAATCTACAACTGGAATTCACCTGCCTGTTTAGTGCTCTCACGAATCAGTTTGTAAACATGACAGGCAATATGACAGACAGGCAATGTAAACCTTTGGTAGCAAACGCTGACAGTACCTTTCCTTATGTTGGAAGTCGAGCCGTTTCAGTTTTTTGTTGTACTCTGGGTGTGTGCCTTCTGCCAGCTGTTGCAGCTGGGCTTTTAGGTTGGCCAACTTGTCCAGGTAAACCCTGAGACAGCAGGGGCTGGTCAAAATCCAGCAAAAGGCGCCCTTCATTTGATCAAGCTGATGGCTGGTTGAGGAGACACATTTGCAAAACAGGCCTAATTATTGAACAACATCTGGTAATGCATGACAGAAAAAACTGAGGATGGAAAACAGTCATAATGATAGCAATATGTTGACATATGCTGCGACATGACATATGACAACATGACATGTACTGCAAACCTTTTTAGCTATGACAAACTGATTGATAATGAATACCACAACTGTCTGTATATAATGCTGCAAAAACACAAAGTTTTACACCAAGCATGTAATGCATCCAGACGAATTAGCCACGAAACGCCATCGCATCCAGCGTCCGCCGAACGACCGACGCCGTTTGCCCCCCGGAGGCATCTCACCTCTCCTTGATCTCCGTCACCTCGCCGTCACCACGATGCTGCGAGCCCGTCTCGCTGGCGTCGTCCGTGTCCTCGTCATTGGAGCCGGCCGCGCCCGGCTCGTCGTCGTCGGCGCTGGCGTCGTCGAACTCGTACTCGTCCACGTGCGAGGACACAAACGGCGAGCGAGGCGACGCCATCGCGGCCACGGCGTGCTCTGGAGAGATTGGCTTCCTGGCACAGGGCAAGTATGACAGAACAAACATGTCCATGATGTCCTGATTCCAACAAGACATGAGCAAAGATGCCACTGTAGTCTGGCCTCCTTCATCAGCAGAGGACAATCAGAGTAAAAGTCATTACAGACAATGGAATGTTGGCATACGTCCATGCTCAGGAAAGGCTTTCTGGAGTGATTGCGAAAGACTGGACACAGAAGAAGTCTTTAAACAGTCTTCTTCAAACTGCTCTGCTAAAAAGAACCACAATGTCCCAGTTCTACTTCCCATGAAGCTAGCTTTTCACACATGATGCAAATGTCTTTGGCAAAGCAAAAGCACCCAGAACTAAGAATAACCATTCAAAGATTCCACCCACCTAGCAGACCAATGGGTTCAAGGGGAAATGAATTCACCTGAACATACTGTTGTTTGAGTAAAATAAATTTACATTCATGACCTACACATAAGCCCGCACAGAATAGCATGTACTTTAAGATGGTGTGCAAGTGCTGGCCTGCCCAGTTCTAGTGAGCTAGATGTATTGCAGTAGCTATTCAGGAGCTGGGGGCTGAGCTATAGTTGGAGGCCAGGTCTAAGAAATGTCTGGTCTTGGACTGGCTAAATGGGGCCAAATGGAAGCACATTCCTCATGACATTTCATCTCTGACATGCCCAGATCTGGTCATTCTGGTCCCCTTGCATTCAGAAACTGGCAGCTTATCATTTGGGACAAATATCTAAAATACCTGGTATAATCCAGGGGATATGTTTTGGACTGGTCTAACCAAATGCTTTGTTCGGCAAGATGTGCATTATATGTTTGGATTTATGCATGGCCTAAAACCTAACCTTTTCTTTTCCCAATGAAAGGAGTCCACCAAAAGCTGCCATGCAGTGCATCTGGGTGGCAAAGGTATACATCTGATGTTCTGGCCTTCACTAAGGGTTTTGAAAAAGTTTTTTTTGTGACAGCAATGCACAATTAGATAATTCTGCAGTGACATGCTGTTTATGTAGTGGCAATACACATTCTAGCCAATGAAGCATTTACTAAGCCCAAAAATATTTGGTGCATATGAAAGAAAAATTGAAACTGAGGTCACTTTTTGTCTGAGAACTATGGCCATATGAGTCCAGGGCTCCTTTAGTAAACAAGAAAACAACTATGTATAACCTCTTAAAACTCTCTTAGATCTAATAGCAGGGTTGGAAATTTGGTTTTCGTTTTTGATGTCAGAGTATATTTTTTGTTTTGGAGTGCAAAATTATGCAAATAATAGTACTGATTTAAGCTGGCATTTTTGGTACAAGTCAGAAATAATACCACACCTGCTCCTTGCTGAATGGAGACAGAGTCATTTGCTTCCAAAGTTAATGTAGATGTAGTGAAGTTATAATGTATCTTTTTGATGGAGGCATAAGATTAAATTTCTGGGGTATGAAACGTTTTTGGAGCTGGTGTTCTTCAACAGCATCTTTTTCAACCTTGCCCAACAGTTGAGCCTATTGCCTCACTTTCTCCTCACAACTGAATGTTTGCAGCATGACTATGCCCCCTTACTAGCATATCAACCAATGTCCATTGATCCCAGGCTCAAGACTACCTGCATATCAGCATCTACTGCAAGTTTGGAAAATGTGCTGTTTGTTGATGTTGAAGAACAACAGAAAATGTGTGCTCCAAAAACATTTTATGGTCTAAAAGTGTGGCATTCTGCATCCATCAGAAAGCTACATTACAACCATCTAGGCAAAATTTCAAACTATGCAAGCAGATGACTGTCTCCATTTAATACGAAGCAGATGTAATGTCATAACTGACTTACACCAGGAACGCCAAATGAAAGCAGCATTACTGTTTGCAAAATTGTGTACTCCAAAACAAAAAACAACACTCTGACGCCAATCACAACAACTTACGACCCTCGCTGCCATCCTCCCAGACACTAGCTATCTACCACCGTCCTCACCGCACTCGCCGACGTCCTTCGCAGCTTTGGCAGTTAAATTTGCGGTGTTTGGATTTCGGTGGTAGACGCGAAAACTGCTCGACAGGACCTTGTAAAATTTCCCACTCACGCAAGCTCTGAGGATTATTTACCTATGGTATGGGTATGTTATTTACTGATACCATTTGTCAGAAAAACATGAAAGACATTTATTGCAAGAGGATCGCATAAATTCCTCTTTACGCTAACAAAGTACCGCTCTTGACTCATTACATCATTTATGTCATACCCCTAATGACGTCTAAAGCAGCATTGAGGCCCTTCCTTCCTTAGATGCATGAATATTTTTGGAGAGTAGCATGTCGCAACTAAAGACCATGAAGGAGCTAAAACACATGCTTCATGAGTATGAAATATCACTGTCGCAGTAACATTTTCTCACGGCCAAAAATATGAAAAGACGAAAAAATTGTTTCCCAGACATAACGATATGAAGAATATTGGTGTCTTTTACCAAACCAGAATCAAAACTGAGGAAAACAAATGAAAACAATTAATGTCGTTATTTATATTTTATATGGAAATCATATTCCTTGCGCAGCTATCCGCTTTTCAATTGCACACCCTTGGTTCCCTGTGTCCTATGGCAAACGCTTATTTGTCTTGCTGGGAACTTCGGGGTTTGAGTGCGCAGTATATCGCAATGGACGATGCGCCAGCATGAAATGATCTGATAATTTATATGGATATTTCCGCTCTCATGTGATATTTGTTATGTAGATGTAGCATGGCTAAGACATGTGAGACTTCGAATACGGAAAATAACCAAGAAAGGTGCATAGCTGTGAATGTGTTACAAGATGGAGAGGGCTACATTTTGGTATCCTACAGGAATGGATCCAAACATTTTCAAGGAGTGCTGGTTGATGTTAACAGAAGGTGAGTTCTTTTTTGATATATGAGGCAAATGGAGTTCCAAAGGCATTACAGCAAAATTACAAATATGGTGCCCTACATTGGATGCCCTAAAATTTGCACCATGAATGAAATTTCATCCACAATTATAACAGCCATATGAAATAAAAAATTAAATATTGCAGTTGTATTGTGTGCTTCTGCCTGATGCTTACAGTGCAATAGTTTTCACTGAAATGTCCACTTATAATTAATAACCAGACAATGGCAAAAAATGAATCATGAATGCTACAGTTTCATGTTGTGCAATGCCTTTTTATTATTTCCTCAGACTACACATGTCCAGGAAGGTTGCTTTATGTCACAAGAAACTCACATGTTTCAGTAGAGATAAAAATTCCTGTCAGGGGTTCATTGTAAATTGAACTCCTTACCTTACCTACCTTACCTCTGGCTGTCAGAAATTTTGAAGGCCACTAGGCCTTTGGTCCTGCTCATGTCAAACTCATCACATGGTACCAGCATTTCTTGTTAATGAATGGTGTGATACACAAGCTGTGGCCAATGCCTGTTGAGTCTATGTTTAAATGTTGCGACCATGTCCGCTGTCACCACATTGGCTGGCAGGGAGTTCCAGTCATTGACAAATCTGATGCTAAATGTCCTCTGATGGGTGAGGACTCCTATTAATACCTGTTTAGGTCTTTGTTTTATGATTTTCAGGAATGAATGAAGGCAATAACGTGGACCAGCCTCTGATAACCATCTTATGCAAGATGGGCAGAGGAACAGAGGCCAGTGACCATGACCCCCACTCTGATAAAATTTAATATTAGCCCTATAGGGAAAAACATCTCCTCTCTCCCACTTCTTTGGATGCTCCTATGCCTCTGTCATGTCATGTCAACATGACCTGACCAATTTTTTTTACTTAAGAACTCAAGTAAAGAACTAAAGCACAGGTGATATGCCTATGATAATGCTCATGCTTGCCTTGTTAAATCACATGATTGAGGTTTCTTACCTCATTGTAGTCAGTAAGGCAGATGGGAGAAGAAGGATAATGGGACCAAAAGGGAAAGATATGGCATGACACTGGATAGATTATGGGAGACAGCTGTGATGTGGTAACTGCATATTGTGTGTCATGTACAACAGTGAAAAGCAAGATGGATTTTACAATTACAGTGGCTTATTGCAATGAAATTTAGTCTTGACAGACCTTGGCTCAACATTTCTGTGGTTATCATAGCACCCACACCAGGCAGCAGTGGTCCTGCTCCCATGCAGAGGTGTTCAAAACATTGAAAATTGAGGGTTGGCCAGGGGTTGAAATTCAGAATAATTCATTTTATGATTCTGTTATTCCAGTGTCATTGCTATAAGACTAAGAAAAAAGTGGAGAAAGTGTATTTTATAACATTCTGACTCCTCTCATTACTGCAGTCATGCTCCATTTTCTGTAAATAAAATGTTTTGTAAATATTTTTAAAACAAAATTACGTGTGATGTATTTCTGTCATGTTGTATCATATCTCATGTCATCTCATAGCATTGTCATTAATGTTGCATTGTTATTAATGTTGTAAATCAACATTATCATTATTGACAGCTCAGCAGTCATTCAAAGCATCCTGAAATGTGGTTTTTCATAATTTTAAACAAACAGCTATGCAGGAAGGAATATGACGATATATTTGCATGAAAAATCATTTTACATACATCACATGGCTTTGTGTATATATGATTGCTGGTGGATGTGACTCCCTGTGTGATTGTGAGTCATCATGGTCTGCAAGGTTGTACAGCATGAAGCACATGTCCACAAGTTTTGTACTTCATTGTATAATGAAGTACTGGATTCACATAACTGGAAACTGGTTTTGGAGACAATTTCTCTAAATGTGATGTTGATAGCATACTAAGATTACTTGAATCTTCAGACTGGGATGAAAATGGTTTCATTACCTGTTCCAGAAAAATAGGGGTGTTGTAACAAGAAAGAGTAAAAGAAAAAAACACTGCAGTACCTGTCTCAGATATGTATAATGTTTTGCAAATACATGTGGTGGAATAGATGTCATTCATGAAAAGTTACTACAATTTACATGTTATTTTTGTAGCTTCTGGACTTCATAATTATCATTTCTTAAGCAGCCATCACATTTCCAAGAGGAATACATGATGGATGTGGTTTGTGGAGCTTTCCATTTTCATTTTTTGTAAGGCTGTGAAATGACACAACAAATTCAAGACTTAATGGCAAATTTATTAAATAGGAAAATGGTGAAAACAGACATTACATGACAGTCATTATCAGATCATTTTGTGAAGGTATATTTTGGGCAAGTGCTGTTTTCACCATGCCATTGAAGACAAGCAAGCATACCCACTACAGCAGATTCTTATGAAAAGTTCTGGAATGCTGACACATGATGATGGGAAGACACAACACACAAATTCAGAGCAGTGATCCACTGCGATGGATATGTTGCCCAGATTGTGTGCCTATGCCTTCCAGTTTGGAATGAGCACAGTCAGGAGCTGCAGTCATGCAGGCTATTGAGAACCGGACATCTGCTGCCATTATGTTCATTAGACACTAATAATGTCTTGCTCCTGATATTGACATTGGACTATAACAGTGTCCTCAACATTTGAAGTCTGGTGCATCCAGTTGCCATTTCCAACGAACGTTCTCAAAATTTTATATGAAACGGTGGTCTTATGCACTTTGTGCTTGATTCCGCTTGACCGGAATTGATTCCGACTCCATAACGAGGCAAATGACTCCGAATCCAAATCCAGTCCGTAACAACCAATTACAAGTGAAATCGATTCCGAATCCAATTCCAGTGCGGCTGAAACTGTCTGACTTCGAAACCGAATCTGATTCAACCAAATGCTGTGAATGGAACATAACCATAAAATTGTACAAATCTGTGTTGTCAGTAACAAATTATGTCTACACACACACACACACGCACACGCACACGCACACGCACACACATATATATATATATATATATGTGTGTGTACACACACGTATATATATATATATATATATATATATATATATATATATCACATTCATGTGCACATAAATATCAAAATTTCAGTAATCAGGTAGGTAAACCTGCTGCTACCAGGGGCCAATTTATACTCTTTGGCAGCAGCCATGGCCTCCCAGTGCGGATTCCCCCCCCCCCCCTGCCCCCCTCAGGTGATTAAGGCAGGCCTCTCCCCAGTATGTTCTCTCAGTTTTAAGCAGGGGGAAAGAGCTTTGTAGATGGTAAACAATAACCAAATATTAAAAAATGGAAATTAATGTCTGTCAAAATAAAGCGGCTAAATCTGTTGACAAACTCATTCGGGGAAAGGTTACGTAGTCAGGCCGTTGCCTTTTTCCCCGCCCATTATGTACACAGAACGTTACCCCTGACTTCAGGTACCTAAAGTACAAATTTCCACCACGACCATTCAGACTTCTCAGTTACGTCATGTGCTTTGTCCGTCACTTGACTCACCTCACGCGGGGCATATATATATGGGTTGTTTATCCGTGATATATATATATATATATATATATATATATATATATATATGTGTGTGTGTGTGTGTGTGTGTGTGTTTATTTGTTTATATATCCGTGATTCTACATATATTGTTGCCGCCGATGGCCGCCCGGGCGTCACGGCTGTGGCTCCGGCGGCGACCAGGCCCGGCTCGGTCGCTGACGTGACCAAACCGACCTTCTGGCAGCGGGGGCCGGCCGGCCACTCATTTTGACGTTGTCGGGGGAAGCGGGATGTCGTTGCGGTTTGTGCCCGTTCGGTCGGACAGACTTGTCTTCGTGCGGCGTAAAAGTGTCCATCGGGTATTTCAGATCACCATTCGGTAAGAAGTTTACGTTTTGTTGCTTTCTTTAGTCTGGTATCTCTTTGTTCTTTTATCGTCGCATTCATCATTTGTCATCATTTTTGGTCGCCTACGTCCGCTATGTTTAAGAATTATTCGCCTGCATGTGTTGCAATAACGTTTTTCAGGATGCCGTTGATTATCTTATGTCGGATATCTGCTGTTTTGTCGTTTATTTTTATGCTTTAAACGTTAGCTAAGTTTTTGGAGAATGCTTCTGCGATCGTTGTTGACTTCGCGTAAACCGTTTCCAAATACATCACTTGTACCGGAACGCATATCAACGGCCAGATAACGCTATATATATGTCACGGATAAACAGTCCAACACATAGGCATGTACCCAACAGTATTCACCTCTGGCTAATTAACCTAGACGCAGCAGCTCTGCCAGTCTCTCGCGAGTCGTGCTCGTGCTCCACGTTATCAGCCATTGCTTAGCGTCACTCATACACTCTGTGAAGCGAGAGTGAAAAACGTTGCTGCCAAAGATGGCTCTGCGCCGATTTTGCCCATGGAAAGGAGGTGGGCGAAGGATGATGACCAGGAGTGGGGTGGCTGGATGAGAAATAGGATTTTAGGTGCAACTAAAGCTTCAGCCGGCCAAGGAATTTTCCAGGACAGATTGATACAAAGAAAGAGAAGAAGGATTAGAGTCGAATCAGAGGAAAGGACGTGCTCGACACATACATTCCGCGTAGTGGCACAAACGTGGTTGGAGTCGGCGAGAAGTTGTTGGCAAAAATGGTATTGGTAATGGTATCAAGCAGCAGTAGTAAATATTTGAGTGCAAATTGTTATCATAAGGAAAAGAAAACTTTCATCATTGTCATAATCTTCACTTTTTATGAAATCGAGCCAAGAAAGTAAGCATGACGTGACACCTGAATATTACCACGGTGTTTCCGCACTAATTACATTGTCCAGTTCTGGCGCTGTTGTGACATGCCCGACGTCAGTAACAACATTCGTCATGAAATACCTGTGACTTAAGGCAGTAAGCTGGGATGTGGTTTTCTGTCTCTACGGGTGCCGTGGCACGCACAAAATGGAAATGGGCACCCATAATATGACTTAGGCACCCACACTTTCAGGTATGTTTAAATGTTCAAATACAGTATATTCTTAGGTTTATGACGATAGCCGCCTAAAATCAGCTTTATCGGCAATAATCGGAAGTTATTGACTTCATTGTCACCCACCAATTACTTTTCCCCATTACCCTCCAAGTAAAACTGGCAAGCTGGGTCCTGGAGCAAGGACCTCCATTAAAGGAGGTGTATCTACTCAGATCGTGATTTTTAACTGCACACGTGCGATTGAAGAGGACGTTTTTTGAATCGAGACAAAGGTACCGTTCATTCTTGCCAGCTCGTTTTCGTTAGCTCATGTTTCACTGGGGTAAGAACGCTAGCTGCCAGCCCAAGTTAAATCTATTTACCCCATTTTCTTTTCTCCACTTAAATCACCGATGAAACATGTTTGCGTATCGTTGGCCTCAGCGACGTCGAAGCTGACAGCAGCTGATAAACATCGAAATTATGAATGCGGCCATCATGTAGTCCGACAAATACCGGTGCAGTTCCACGAATTTCCCCGCAGGTATGCATTACGTGAAAGGTCGAAGTAATTTGGTGTTGATTGTCAAAACAATCGTCGCTGCCTGTTATAATAACCGTGTTTGGTACAGCAATGTAGTGTTGGGAAAGCATCGGATGCGTCCAAGGTTTACCTACTTATGTTTTTCTGGTCGCTGATTGGTTGCTTTCTCTAGTACTGTGTTACTGTAGTTCGCGCACTGATAGCACTGTCGATATATACAGGAACTAAAATTCGTGGAATGTCTGTCGGAAATGACCAAAATGCACTTTTCATTCCTATGGCAATTCATAATCAATCTTATATATTTCCCAGAGTGTTTTGTGGGGTAACAGAAAAAAACAGCTTTATTTCCTTAAGGATGTCGCCGCCATACAATCATCCATGACTTACGTAACACATACTTCTGCAGTTTACCTCCCGCAGTACCTTTTTAAATTTATTCCTGTGAACTTTAGGCATAAACGCCTGTCACGACCCCTCCCCCTCCCCGATGCGCAATGTATGGATGTCATCATATGCCTTTTGGCCACCCACAATCATTTTCCAAAAACCACACCTGTGGCAGTAAGAGTAAGTGTTTACGTTCTATTTACACACTGTTTACGACGTTCAGTTCTGGCGTTCTTGCTACATGCCTCAAGTCATAAGCAATCGACATTCGTCACCAGGCAAATACTTACGAGTTGGTAAAAGTAGGTGGAGGTATACTTACTACCTAGTACCTACTCCCTGCTTCCCAGAAAACTGGTGTACCAGTGATATGTAGGCATCCTTTTCGTTCTTTGTCTTGCCTTGAGTTGAAGATCCTTTGATCTGATGTTAATTGTTGTATGTTTTGGAGCACAACCTCATTCCCAGTTACTTGCATACCTACCTGACAAGCAGTGTCCAGCCCATTCCCCCATAAATAGACCATTGACATGAAGCTGCCCGAAACTGCTCTCAACGTCTTTATTGCGTATACATGCATGGCTGTTAGTGGCTATATATATGTATATATATATATATATATATATTTATATATATATATATATATCTATATCTTTTTTTTGGCACCAAAGCTAAAAAGGTTACACTGTGATAAAAAATAGAGCCAGACGTTTTGTCGTTTGACTCGCTTCCGATTCCATTGTTTCCACAGACTAAATGAATCAGTTCCGAATCCTACTCAACACATCTAACAACTGAATCGATTCCGAATCCAATTCCGGGCCAAATGGAAGGGAATCTGGATTCGGCTTTGATTCCGCTGGAATCGAGCACACGTCTGGTCTTATGTTGCCGAAGTGATCGCCGCGCTAAATTTACCGTCTGAACATCCTGGATAAGCTGGTTACTGGTTTGGTCAGTTCTGACTGCTTCGTCACTGGTCTGGCCAGTGACGCTGGACGGTATGGAATGTCCTGACCGGACTAGTAATTGTGCCACCATTTTTTATATGTCATGCACCTGTGCATTGGATAGCATTAAGTTTATTAAAACTTATGGGACTGTCGGATGGAATTAATGTGTAATCCGTCCATAACGTTGCGTATATTTTTCTCTGTTGGAGGACAAGTGCCATGTAAAAACCTCATTAGTTGTGGTAAGATTGTTATATTGTCACTGATGCTGATGTTTCCTTCAGGTGTGCTCCAGGTATGAGCATGTATTATGTTATGTCTTTGATGCCAATGTTTCTTTCACGTATACTCCAGGAATCAGTATAATTCTGTTAGTCGTAATTTTATAATACGTAATATATAATCGTAATATATAATACGAGGTTAATCGTAATTTTAGAGTTTTTGGAGTTTTTTCTTCCCATGTGTTTAGCGAAGACTGAAAGGTCACTTCAGTCATGACCTCGGTTTGAGGGGATGGTTCTTTTCGTGTGTCTTGCCATTGCGAGACTTTTGCTGGTCTTCATTCACTTTTAGAGTAAGACCATATTTAAGGGACTCCCATGGTCATGCCAATCATGTTTGTAGCGATGGAGCAAAGCCATGCTTTCACCTTGACCACTGAAGTCTGACAGTTTTCGTAACGTCGTACGGAGGCCGACTATAAACTAAACGGCCGTTTGAGGGTAGATCACAGACGAAGACACGCTGTCACGTACATAAACGGAAGGTCCCAGGGAGTCTCGTCACGCTCTGCCATGTTAGGCAGTGAGCTTCTCCGCCTGGCCGCGAGCCTTTCGCACTGGCTCGGAGTTGTCTGGCGGCTCCGGCTGTGACTCGGGCAGGACCGTTCTGACCGGCCGGAGTCGCGTGCGTCTGCGTGTAACCGTCACCCTTACCGGACGATTCTCCGTTGCAGCGGCCTGCCGTGCGGGGTGAAGCCGCCGGCCTGGTACGACGAACGGCAGCCGGGCAGTAGCGCGCCGGCGGCCGACAACCCGTACCACACCGTCAGCACCCGGATGACCTACTTCCAGTCGAGCCACGAGCTGAGCGCGGCGTGCCGGGCGGGCGCGCCGCCGCGCCGCCACAAGGCCGGCCGCACCACAGTCCGGCTCCGGCCGCGACAGGTGCTCTGCTCCAAGTGCAAAAGCATCTGCACGGAGAGCTCGGAGAACGTGCAGGCGCAGGGCCGGCGGCGGCGCGACGGCGACGAGAACGCGGACCCGGCGGCCGAGCGGGCCGGTGCCGCGGCGGCGGCCGGCCCGCAGGCGCAGCCGCAGCTGCAGCTGCAGCCGCAGCCACGGCCGCAGCCGCAGTCGCAGCCGCAGCCGCAGCCGCTGCCGCTCAAACTGCCTCGTATCCCGATCGTGCGGCTGAGCGCCCAGCAGTTGCGCGTCTCATGTCCGGCCGACGGCGATGGCGCCGGCTCCAGCTCGTCGTCGTCGTCGTCGTCGTCGTCGTCGTCGTCGTCGTCGCTGTCGTCAGTGTCGTCATCGTCATGTTCATCGTCTTCGCCGCCGCCGCCGCCATCGCCGCCGGCGTGTGCGGCCACGCGACCCACGGTCAGCCCCATCAAGATCGTCGGCAACAACGTGAAGAAGTGCGACGCGCCGCCGGCCGCCAAGCCCAAGCTGCAGAAGATCAAGATCAGCGGGGGCGCGATCGTGCCGGCGGCGCGCGACGAGCCGCCAGCCGACCGGCGCACCGGGCTGCGCAAGAGGCGGCTGGCCGTCGGCTCGATGGAGGACCTCTGGGACGAGTCCGTGCTGGTGGACGGCCACCGGACGGCGTCCAGCGAGCAGGAGGACGCTGCGCTTACGCCTGTGCTCAAGATCTCGTTCGGCGGTCGCGAGGGCGCCGGCACCGTGCTCAAGATCCCGGCCCGCTACAAGGTGCAGGCCGGCGCCGAGCCGGAGCCGGAGCGCGGCGCCCTGTTGCCGGCCGGGCCCACGGCCAGTGCCAAGGCCGCCAAGCGCGCGCTGAAAAAGGCGCGTAAGGACGTGCAGCGGAAGTTGGTGGGCTCGCCGCGCGCGTCGCCGGCGTACCCGTGGGGTGCGCGCTCGCCCGGCTACCCTCGGCTGTCGCCCAGCTACCCGCAGATGTCGCCGGCCTACTATCGCGTGGCGAGCGCGGCGCTAGCGCTGTCGCCGGCGCACCCGAGCTCACAGCCGCCGCCCGGCCCGCTGCGCAAGAAACGGCACAAGCATAAGCTGAAGCACAAGCGGCGCCGGCGCGAGGAGCGGCGCGGCCGTGACTCGCCGCCGCCGACAGACGGCGAGCCGGGCGCCTCGGAGGTGCGCCCGTCCATCGGTGTCAGTTGTTTTCATATTCTTTTTCGCTTGAGGGCGCCGGTCTAACACAGGGCGGCGCGGGCGGCGGGCTGGCGGAAGGTGGGCGCGGCGGCTCGGCGTGACCCGGTCCGGCCCGCCCGGCTCTCCGGCGGCCCGCGGCCGGCCAGCTGCAGCGCGGGCTGATGATGACCACGGTAGAGTCGACTGCATGATACTGAACAGCTAATGGGACCGCCGGTGTAACGGACGGTTCCAGAGGCATCGAGCTGCGAGGTTTTCTTTTTGGCCAGCATGATGCATCGTTCGTTAATCGCTGGCAATTGCTTCCGAATAGCTGGGAGTTGCACGTGGCTTATTAGGTTGTGCCCTTGACGATGCATTCAAATTGCTGCAACTGTTGTAAAGTGCGGTTTGCGACCAGGTAAGTGCATAGATATGTCGGTTTTATTCAAACCGGTTTCATAAGGCAAGTCAAAACATTAGCTTGTGTTGCAGAGGTAACCGCCAAGTACTCTCTAAAGTCTTTCACTTCCCCGTCGAACGTTGAAAGGATATGAAATGGAGCTAATGTAATATTGCGCTGCTACGTTGCTTTAATCATTAGGTAACTTGTCCGTAATCAGTGCTCAGAGGCCTGGTGGCGGGAATAATTTCACCGTGTCTGTACACGATATTCCGTGCCTTGTCTTACCTGACGGCGGGCCGAGCCTGTGTCTGTCACAAGCCCGGCGTCGGCCTCCCGCTGAGCCTACTCTGCCGACCGCAGGTGGAGATGAAGGAGCGCTGCCTCTCCCAGAAACTGTCCATCTCGCTGCGCCGGATCCGCGCCAGCGAGTACGCGGCGGACGGTGCAGCGGCGGCGGATGGCGCGTCCGCGGCCGATGCACCGCACCAGGTGCCGCCATTCCCGGAGGTGCCGCTGCCGGAGCCGGCCGCCGCCTCGACCGCCTCTTGCGCCCTGCAGGACGGCCGCGTGCTGCGCGTGCACGACGTCGTTTGGGGCAAGATCCACGGCTTCCCGTGGTGGCCTGGCAAGGTGGGTGTGACTGGGGGCAGGAGCGGCCGCCACGCTGGCTGCCGCTGGCGGCTGCTGCGGCCCATCAGTCGGAGTGACTGCGAGTAAGGGTCATCCAGATACATGGTTGTGTGATGTCGGGCCGGTCTGGATCTGGCCGACCGCTAGTTGCGTCGTGCCTCGCGATAACTAGTAAGAAGGCTGTTTAAGATAGTGCTGTGAATGATACAACTTCATCAGGCAGCGAGACAGAAAAGATAGATTAGTTTTGGGCGATTGGAGATGGGCCGTTGGGCTGGATAATCAACGATTTAGGTTTCACTTTGGACGATATGGGCTGGATTATTAGTGGTGTCTGGTAAATTTACGCGGGCCTCCCGTTAGCGTCAAGCCAGCGCTGGTAAGGCTGGAAGTCTCTGTTTGACCCTTGGTGGTCGTCTGATATGGCGCGTGATCCGCAGTCGTCTCTTCTCGCCTTGCGGCGGGCGGAGACACATCACGCTGACATAAGCGCCTCGTCCGCAGGTGATGTGCATCAACGACAGCTCTTCGTACCAGGAGGCGTATGTGTCGTGGTACGGCTCCACTACCTCGTCTCTGATGCCCTGCAGCCAACTGCTGCCATTCCTAGACACGTTCGAGGTGAGAGCTAGATCGTGACCGTGTGCCGCCGCCCGTGGTCTGTGGCGTGACGCAGGCCGTGGAGACTTCAGAGTTGTTCTGCTCATTATGCTCTGCTGAGACTTCAAAGCCGCCTGCTGTGGCGCCCACCGCGTTGTGTGCGCTGGTGCTTCAGACGGGGTGGAGGCTGCCGATCTCATGTTATTGTTACCGAGGCGAATCTTTGGTTCTCGTATTTCTGTTATTCCCCGTCATGTTTCTCTCGTGATTCCGTTTATGATTTCGTGATTTTCTCCTCTCATGAGCTCGTGGGATTTCTTCATGAAGTTACTCGTACGATCTCTTTACAGCAGAAACCATGATCTGGCGATTTCTCTCGCGATCATGATCATGAGCTTGTGGTCATTCTTTCGTCATTTCATGACACCTTCATCGTCATGTTTCTCACCACGAGGTCTCACGGATCTCATGTTTCTGTCACCGAAGAAACCGCGGCCGCCGCCACGCAGTTCCTGCCCGCATTCGGCTGATTGATCGGCTGGACCCGGTTTTCAGAGTCGCGTCAACCGCAAGCGGCGCGGCCCATACCGGGAGGCGATCCGGCAGGCGACGCTGGAGGCGCAGCGGCCGCGGCCGGCCGCGCCGCAGCCGCCGCTGGCGCTGGCCGGCTCGCCGCGCGAGGTGGACGTGGCCTCCTAGAGGTGGCCGGCGCCGAGCTGGCGGCCGCCGCGCGCTGCCAAAGACGGATTGCGCCGCCGCGGCAGCTCGGCTGGCCGACCCGATCTACCCGTATCAGACGAGGTGCTGCCGTGAAGTGGCGCGCCGGCGCTCGGCGCAGCCGGACGGCGCCCGCGGACAGTCGCAGCAGCCGCCCGCCGCCCGGAGCGCGTGCAGCCACGTGCGGACGACATCTCGTTCGGCCTGCGCCGCCCGGTCTGGATCGTCTCTAGTCTTGTCGGGCCTGCCGCCGGGCCGTCTCGCCCGCGACATTCCGTATGGCGGCTCCATGACGCCGCACTTGACGCGGCTCCGTGACGGATTCCGTGACTGGCTACCGTGTGGAGCGCGGCGCCCCGGCTGGAGCCGCCCAGTGAGGTGGTCCAATCTGTAACCGGAGCTCGGTCTCCGCGCCACCTTGCGTTCCTCTCGTTCTTCACTCCCTGTTGTCCTCTGCCCCTGTTTCTTTCTACTGCTCTGCTTTCTAACCCGCTGGCGCCCCCGCCAGACCGAGTGGCATGTGAGCCCACACGAACGAACGTCGCTCGTGGCAGGCTCGCCGGGACCCACTGCCGGACCGAAGGGTCTGAGGCAGGGCCCGGTGTCGCTGGCCTCACCAGCTGATGGATCTGACGTTGCTGCGCCCGGTAGGAGGCATTCCGCGCGGATTGTCGCATTCCGCGGCCCGAGGCAGTGTTTGGGTGCAATTTTCCTACTAGTGGATGATGCATAAATAAATTCATATGGCTGTCCACGTTTCTGTAATGCAGTCAGTTTTAATTTAAAGATTTTTTAGCGCAACTCTGGTACGTGAGTGTTCGGAAACTGCTGAAAAGGAGATCATAGGAAAAGTTGATGATGGCCAAAAATTCCCGCTGGGTACTGCAAACACTTCAACCGACTTTACACAAATCGTTCAGCTACGCAGTTTCAAATTCAGCCCACTCGATATACGTTCATTCTCTCATCCGCTGCAGTCTCACGGAACACCGTCGACATCATCCGAGGAAACCAGCGAAACGAAGACCGTGGGATCTCCGCGCCTGTCTAAAGTAGCCGATGACTTCAAACATCTGTTAAAAACCACTGCACGGTACTCTATTCCCACACTGGTGATCTTAGGGACTGCCAGACGCAACACCAGTCAGGCTCAGACAGCGCTAGGACCATCTCGTCTTTTGCGAACCGGCGTTGGCCGCCTTTTATGAGGCAGAGAATGCCTGGGGAAGACTGAGGTCAACGCTGTGATCATGGTGGTCACCCATGACCAGTTTCAACCGAAAACATCCGGGCAGCATACAATGCAAAATAGCTTATAGCTTGATAGCTTGATTTTACATCCTGTCGGTGCCAAAAGCATCTTGTTAAAATGTACCACACAGCACCACAAGGGTTCACAAAACCATGTCATATCACTGAATGGTCGCAGACAGAAAAGCGCTTTCAAACTGCATGCAGTCTCACAGGCGCAGCCAAGGGGGCCCCCCCCCCTTAGGCCCACAAACCATTACATATAGTATTCCCGGCAGGTGGTTTTCACATGATTTCAGTTCACATTTAGCTCTGCCCCCCCCCCCCCCCCCCGAAGAAAATCCTGGTTGCACTCCTGCACAGTCTCAAGGGTGTGGAAAGTAGGGACAGGGGGTAAGTGCCCCCCAACTCCTCTGAAATTTAACACTGACTCTGAGTGTTGACTGGAAAGAACTGACCCAAATTGTCTCTCGCTTTGAGACAGCATCATATTGCATGTGCCAGCTCGCAAATCACCACTTGCTTATGGCAACAAGCAAGGGAACAGAATGGTGGGTGATGTGATCCCGGCAGGTCGGCCTGTCCGACCAGCCGCTGGACGCGCCACCCGGCTCAGCGGTAATCGCGTCCTGCGTCTCGGGACCCGGTCGCACCAAGGTCACGGTAGGGGACAACGGGGCGCCGGGGCCTGCGTGTCGGGCGGACGGCCGGGTGGCGCGTCCAGCGGCTTGCAGGACGGAGCGGCTTGCCGGTGCCAGAACAGTGATGACAACACGCTGCCTCAAATCAAAGCAGCAACCGGAAAAGTGATGTCGTCACCCTCTTTTTGTCTCGTGCCAGAGGTGATAAATCTCTCATACTTTCATTCACTAGTATGTAGCAAGATCTAGGCGCGTAACTTTTAAATTGAAGCGGATTAAGGGTGTTTTGTTACATTGTCATACGAACTCCAAATAATTTTCTTTGGCTCCGCTGGCACGGCTGGCTTTGCCCTGCCGTACAGCCCATTGTCGGCGAATAACACCGCAGACGGTGCGCGTGAAATTATGGGTTTCGGCTGCAGCCTATTTCGACAAATCATCACTGCGTATCCAAATTTGCCGCTACCGAAGGTACTGGCAGAGGTTTTTCGGAAAATCGTACGTAAGGAAGTCCACTTTTGTGCAGGTTTTAACTCCATTTGCATAGTCGCAACATGCGACACGAGTAGCCGTGCGTGTGTCTTGCAGCTTATGCTTCAGACAGACGCCTGACGAAACCCAAGACTTGACTCGAGGAACGGACGCTTGGGCGCAAGAGGCTGTGCGTCCAGACTCATAACAACCAAACACCTTTTCGTTGATAACTATGTCTAGCCACTGCAGCTGTTTATGGCTGCAGTGGCTAGACAGTGGCTAAACGTGACTGTCGTCAGATGAAACAGCAATGGATACACAGCTCGGCCTGGGAAGGACTGAACGACAGACAGACAGACAAAGGGCTCGACTGCCACAAACATCGGCATGATGATTCGGCTGTTGTGATGATCTGCCGAAGACATAAGACGTAAGATATATATAGATATATGGAAGAAGATATAAGGCAATGTGAAAGGTTGCTGTTTACACCGATATTTTGCTATGTCGTGATATCATTTCATGCTATCAAGAGTTCCATTCAAACTAAAACTTCTTCGATCACTTAACTGACCAGTTTGGAATTAACTATAAATATTGTTCATATCATACGGATGATGTCGCTCGCCGTCTGCACAGATGGGTACGAAATAACGCTACAAATTAACGAGACGGTATAGCTACTTAAGCTACGCCTCACAATTTTGATTGGTGCACCAAACACTTGTTTTAACATGCATTTGGTAACAAACGTTCCACTGAGGGTGCGACATGACCGTGTGGTAGTCGGCTTGACCCCATGCTGGACAATTGCCGGCTGACCTGCGGGCCAAGTATCGAGCGATGGGGTGACCTTGAACCGGTCTTGCCAGCTCTACATGCATACATAATGCAAACATATATTCATATATGTAAACTGGCGAGCCATGAAACTTTCCAACCAGGTAACCGGGTTTCAAGGACCTTCGTTGGTGATATCGGTCAGGAATCAGCCAGCCACAATTATCCAGCCCGTCCATTTTATGCCACCTTTGTAAGCCAACTGTTATTATTAATTTGGCATTGATACAACGAAGGCATTGATATGTCATATTGGTAATCACATTCCTCGGTCCCTGCAAAAAAAACATAATACGGTGTCGTAGTGGACTTGCTTTGATATTGCGCTGATAAGACGGAAAACCATTGCCCTGTGGACGCCTGTTTTACTCATGCCTGTATGATTATATACTGCCGAGAACGTTACGCTTATGAGTGTTCAGGCAAGTGGCTCGTCATCATTGGAAAATGGAGATGCGGCAAAGAATAGATTTAAGCCCAGCACACAAATATGCGTTCAGACAAGGTTATGCAGCCCACTTCACCTCCCGGCCACCGGCACCGCCAGGACTGCGATTTCACAGGATGATGGGAACATGTCTGTGGTTGGCAATCGTACGTCAACCCCACACACCGCAACCAAGCGTACCACTTCCCTGGACAGGGGAAGGCCGTACTGGCAGAGACGCGCCCAACAGGAGTCGATGAAAACACCGGTGTGCCGGACCGAACTTCGCGTTTTTGTGAACTCGAACAATCTGGGGTAGTTTCCGAAGGTAACACTTTGGAGGATGGTGGAGAATGTTATCAACAAGCATGAGTTCACCATCGTTTACTTCTTTGGAGTTTTGGCATATTTCTCAGGAGTTTGGCCGGAAGGGTCGGGTTTTCTTTACACCGAGCCGTTTGGCATACTCCTGGCAACATATCGAGCTTCGAAAGTTAAGTGACTTTCTTAAGATCAAGTGGTAGAAGTCACTGATCTTATTTGACCTCAAAATACATTGAAAACGTTCTTACGACGAATTTTGGGGCTGATTTCAGTACTGCAAACTAATTTTGCCTCTCTCGGTAATCATAACGCTGTGGTAACGAAACATAGTTTCTTGGTACCAGCCACGTCATAAAAGATGATAAGGATATTTCACGTATCGATGACCTGTCCTTCACCAGTAAAAAGCAGTAACTTAATACAAGAACTGGTCAATTTCAAAACAATTTCGCTATAAAGGCATGGGTTTCAGCAAAGTTCTACAAAGGCATGGGTTTTTCTTGTACGGAACTACTACGGCGGCAGCGAAGCTGGCAAGTAATATTATCTTTCGCAATATTATCTGATAGGCACTCCCCCGCTCGTCAGACGCGGAGGTGAAAATCTGGAAGTCTGGAGGTACTTTTCGTTTTCTGTTAAGCGAAAACGAAGAACCCTTCACTTCTGCAATTTAACAGTTACACGATCTTATGCTCTGGAGCATGTAAGAACTAGTCCATTATTTCTGTAGCCACCTCTATGTAGCCACCTGTATGTTAATATATCATCATACAAGCAGAAGAGCATTGTTCCTAAGCTAAAGAGGGGCATACACAAAAACAGATAACGTTAGTTGTAATCGTAGCTGTGCGCCATTGTTAAGCTGTATTTCAGAATGATGTCACTGTAGTTGCGTTACTTGAACGAGAAACTGTAAGATGTTCAACATCTTACAGTTTCTCGAACATCTGTTCAGTGAACAGATGTTGATGGCATGGAACCATTACATACGCTCTTCTTGCGACGTAAGCGGCGTTTCTATTTGAAATACGAATTTAAATTTTTTTTTTTTTTTTTTAATAAAAAAAAAAAAATTTTGGTGTGGTTAAAGTTTTTGGGGGGAAAGTTTTTTTTTAGGGAAAAGGGGGGGGGGGGAAAAATTTTTTGGGATTGGGGCGGGTTTTTTTAAAAAAAAGGTTAACCCCCTTTTTTTTTTTTTTAAAAAAAATGGAAAAAAAAATTTTTTTTTTTTTTTTTAAAAAAAATTTTAAAAATTTGTTTTGTTAGAAAAGAAAGTTTTTTTATTTTTTTGAGTAATTATGGTGCACTCCTGTTCATTAGTAAATACACATTCACGTATCAATCCGCAGTAAATATGCTTGGCAACCGTAAGTCCCTAAATTGCTTCGTCAGCATGACTACAAAGTTTAGAAAGCCGAGCGCATCTTCAAATGGATGTAATTTAAAAGATTTTAGCCGGCCTCAAATGGTTTAAAAACTTGTTGGGGTCATGATTGGCAAATCGTTGTTAATATCTGCCTCCCGAGCCCCTTGTGAATGGGTGTCAATTTTGCGTTACTGGATGTCCATTTTGGTGCACTGAGTGTCCATTTGGACACGCCGTTAACATGCTAAAAGAGATCCTGGTTTCAGCCAGCAGAACAGCCCAGTTCCCTGCGAGCTTTTATGTCAATCAACGACACGTTAACATACAGGCTGCACACATTTCGTTGCCAGCTTGGCTGTATGCCGAGAGCCTTCACTTCGAAAAGCATGCTAATGAAACTGAGCGGTTCTGAGTTAAACTGAGTTAGACTGAGGGTAATTAAATGAGCGGTTACGCCACGGCCGTAACGCTCTTTGTTGGTAAATGGTGTTGCAGTGAGTTAGCGTACAATCATATGTTTCAGCTAGCACATAGGTCATTTCCATATTATTTTTTATGCCAATGAACTGCACATTAATATACAAGATGTGCTGTTCACATAGTAGATCTAGGTCAAAGTTTTCCACTTCGACGAATTATCTGCTACGCTTCTGTAAGGCTCGATAAACCATAGCGAACAATACCATGGCCAGTAGTGGCATTTCGGCTGACAATTCCTCAGGACGTTGAACGAATAACTAAGCCATACGCCCCACCATTTCATTGCGAGACACAATAGTACGGACTGCCTTGTAAGTTGCCTTGTTATCCATGATCAACATTACTTGTTTGGTCTGGGATGGTCCGACTTGTTTATGAAATGACCCATCCTCTGAATGAACAGGCTGGTGTTCATCCACCCATTATCACTCACTCCACCCTCCGTACCCAAAGGCGCCTCCCGAAAGTGGTCTGGTGACGTCCTCTTGCGCCCGCCGAACATCATCATCGGCGGGATCGCGACACCAGAAGCGCTGACGCATCCGATGATCGTCGTCAGTTTTCCTCGCTCAGCTGAGGTCACGTGGCCAACATGTTTGGAACCTTTTCTTGCGAGAACTTTCGGTGCTGGCGATGACTGACATCGAACCCGTTTCGTCCACATTGAACACGCTGAGGGGCGGATACGGCCCGTGAGTCCCGAAGACTTTTGCAATATTGTTGTAGAACTGCTTGAGACTGGCCTTGTTCATCCAAGATGCTTGCTTGAGAACAGCCTTGCCTCCAGCCTTGCCAGGCTATGTCCTTCGGCTTTCCGTAGTGAGATCTCAGGATGTCTCCGCAGAAAGTTCGTTACCCATTTAGGGCCTGCATGCCAGTCCGGTTCTTCTTATTGAAGTTGTGCGTAATACGTTGGGCTTTAGGGAGTTCAAATGGCACAGAGGCAAGTTTTCCCAGTGTTACCCCGTAAACATATCGGAGAGATGAAGTATCCTTTGCACGAGCTCATCTTCGAAGTCTGGCCAGAAAACCGGAGCTCGTCTTAGGCACGGTGGCGCATCGGCACCCAGGGGACAAGATTCCTTCAGGCGACCGCGGAGGGAAGATCTTGGGCTGGCGTATCGTTTACCGGCCATGTGTACGCTCATGCCGTTTTCTTTGACACTCCTGATCGCCTTGGCCATGTTCTCCGGACTCGTTTCCTCAGTGTGATATTGTTTCAAAATTTCTCACCATGGCTTTGCCTGAGGCAGGCATCTGAAATAACAGCGAAAAGGAAGAAGGAAGCGAACAGGGATCACAAATGCTAAGGAGCTTGCAAGGGCGGTTAGTCGTGGTAACCTTGAGTGGCGGATCTAGAGGGATGATGAGGGGGGTATGCTCCCCCTCCTCCAGCGGTCCACAAAAACGCGAAATCCTATGAGACACATGAAAATTGGACAGAAAGATCAAACAAGGCCATTTAACCTCATTGGAAAACCCATTCCTGCATTTGACCCTGTCCCTGTATGACACCAGTTAAAATGATGAACTTCACCGTCTCCAAACGTCTCCGAGACATGGTTAAGATTTCGAACAGAACTTTGCCGTTTAGGCACATAATGAAACCGTCATTCGAAAGACTGAGTTGAACTGCTCAATTTGATACCTCTTCATCCCCCTTCGAAGATTGATTGTTGATAGAAATATGCTAGTTCTGCTACGGTAAGTTTGAAGTTATTTTAAAAAGAAACCAACATTGGGGAATAGTTTGGCATATTTGAACCATATCACTATCAAAATATTTGATAGCATTTCCTGTATGGGAAGCACAGACCATCCATGGGGAGCACCGCCCGCCTCTGGCGGTGCTCCCCATAATCCAGCTGTTTGGTTGAAACCGTGTTGCGTCATGAAGTCAATCGCCCATCAAAAATAGGGCGAGTTTTTTTTTTAATGTCAGCACACTGAAGCTCCATTTTACGTTCAGATAAGTAATTGTCATAGTCCGGGTTAGCTACCACAAGTGATCAAAGTTGAAAAAAGCTTGGAAAACCACCCAAAAATGTCAATACCCGCTAATAACTTACGAAAGACAAGAAATATTCCCTTTTACCCTTTCCTCGTCTGCTTGTGGGAGAAAACAGACACGAAAAGGCAGTCAGCTAATTATCTACGGTTTAAAATTCGTCTGATATCGGCATGGGCGGTGCTCCCCGTTGGGCGGTGCTGCCCTGTCTTACCCTATATATATATATATATATATATATATATATATATATAAACACATATATAGAAAATACTTTAGATTCGGGCTTCATTATCTGCTCTCTGCCTATCTCTTATCTATTGCGGCCGATTTTTCGCTACTACTACTCATTTACCTTCAAAACCGGTAGAAAATATTGGGTGGACCAAAACCAACATTGGGTGGGCCAAAATCCCCTCAAAAGAATACAAACCGACACCCATGATATATACATAGGTGGGCATCGTTACTAAAAAATGTAACTTCGTTACTCGTTGCTCCGTTACTCAAAAAAGCCAGTCCGTTACTCGTTACTCCGTTACTCTGCCTTAAAAAGTAACGGAAGTTACCGTTACTCCGTTATTCCGTTACTTTTTTAAATGCAGTGAAAACCAAGCGAACGCGGGTTTTAAGTCTTTTATGCTGCTTTGTGGTTGTAAAACGCATTCCATATACAAAGGGAAGAAACAAGCGCTTACCCAAAACACTCCGCTAGCTGCCCACTGCCCTCACCAGCCGTTGTAGAGTCAGCGGCGCCGGGACAACAGCCGCGGCGGGTATTCTACCACTGTGTTAGCCACAATGTTCAAACCAACGAATTCCTGTTCATTGCCCGCGGCGCCGACGGAGCGGGAACAACCGGCGCTGGAGCGGACGCATGCAAAATGCGACAAACAGCGGACATCTATCGACTGGGTTTGATCAACAATGCCTCTCGAAGTATCCGCCCTGAACATAATGGTCTCCGTTCAGAGCTCGTTTCGGTCTCGCGAACTTCTTGTTTTGCTTTGAAATTATGTGTGTGTATTAGTTTGTGTACGAGCGCGTGCGTGGAGGTAAGATTCCTGATACCCCTGACGTTTTTTTAATACCAAACGACGAAGGACTCAAAAAAACATGACTGATATGGATTTTATTATTGTGAAATAAAAGACTAAAAAAAGGTGCTTTAGTACCTCTTCAGCACCCTTGAAAAGACAAATTAGCTATAAAAACATGGTCATAAGTAAGATGCAACTGAGGATGTTAGCCGTTCACAAGTGGAGCATTTTGGAACGATGACGTGGCCTGACCTGACCCCTGTGAAAGGCCAAAATTGATATCAATGAACTCGCTATTGTCTTACGGTTTAGTATATGTCGCTTAAGTTCAGCTTTTCAGGGACAAGGTATTGTGTCTATTTACCTAATTCCAAGGACGTGTTTTGACCTTTCATGGCGTCTGGTGGCCTCAAAACTGACCTGAGGTCAAAACTCTTGAGTGTTTTCGTCTCGGTTTGACAAAACCTTTCCGCCGGTGTTTTCCTTTTTTCCGTGCGATATATGGGAGCCGAGATCCCGGGAGGTGCGGAAATCCGCGCTCCCCCTCCGGCCGGGCAAAGGGCATTCTGAGCCCAGCCGGAGACGGGTTAAAAACACTTCATTTAACCCTATTCCCTGTGGGGGGGGGGGCAGATTCTGCTACCCGTGTCTTTTTGCTTGTCGCTCCCACACTGTTTGCCGCAGCGCCACAAGATTTTCTGGCATTTCATGGAATTGATACACACGTGTTTTGTCAACATTTAAAAAAAAATCGGTCCCGCAGAGGCGGTTCCAAGCCCCCGTTTTCGGCGTTAATGTGCTGTGCGTGAAGCTGCAAAGTTGTGCGGTTCACTATCGTGACATTCTGAGTAGAAATAAAGATCACTGACTCATTTATATAGTCATACACATCCTAAACAATGCGTATGCACACACATTTTCAGGCGAACGCACACCCAGGTACTGAAAAAATGGGGGAGCACACTATTGTGCTTATGGTGCCCTCCCCATTCTGTTTACCTGCATCTACCTCTGCGCTACATATAAACTTAAACTGGCTTGCTAGTTGTACATCTGATGTTTATATCACCCAAAACAAACAAAAACAAAGGAAATTTCTTATTTCAAAAATCACCCTTCTTGACCTCCCTGGAACTGCCTAAGGTTTTCTATTTTAAATTTCAGCCTTCGGTATATAAAAGACTTGGACATTCCAGGCTGAACCGTGTTATTCCCATGAAAATTGGTTGGTAATCACGGCCGCAGTGACCTTTCAGAAATCCCCAGATTTTGTAGTTTGTTTGCCCCCATGCCCTATTTTCGCAATTTTTGAATTTTTGGGGTCCGGAATTGGAGATCTCGTTGAAACATATTAAATGGCATTCATCCCATCAACATTGGACGAATGCATCTCGAGATCTCTGGAAGGGCGGGGAGGCGAGGGGGCAGAATTGGTAATCTTCACCTTTCGGCCAATGCATATTTTTCGAAGGTGCAAAAGTGGCAAAGGCTCATATCATGTTTGAGTTTGGGTCCTCACTTCTGCGTCTACAAAAAGTAATGTGTCAGCCGAAAGGTGTTTTGGCCAGTTGATATTTTTTTCGGGAACGCAGGAGTGGTAACTCGAATCGCATGGACAATGTAGCCTGTCCTCCAAGTTAAAAATGATTTAACCTAACCTAACCTAAAACCTACTGTATGGTTGCAGGGATTGCCCTAGAAGGGCATGTAAAACTAATTTTTTGTTAGGTTCAATCTGCCTGTTTTTTGGTTTGGTTAGCTCGTATCGGCTGAAGGCAAACATGTGTCAACTGAATCAAAATTCAAGAGTTACCTAACCAAGTCAGTTTACACATCCAGTAGGGGCCAGTGCTTAGAAAAATACCTGAATGGGCTAAATTGTTCACACAACTTGTGTTGCCACTTCCGCGTCTCCAAAAATTACGCGTAAGCGTCGGCCGAAAGGTAGATTACCGCAAATCTGCCCCCCCCCAGGGTAATGTGAATCTCACTGCCTGCAGAGAATATGGTTAAGGCAAATAGTCCAAGTAATAGTCGGCAAGCTTCATAATTATGCTTCAGTACTGACAACTTATTGTGCACATTCTGTTCTCATCTGGAAATACCGTAAATAATGCTTCCTCTTGATATGTGCCTTTAGGTTTGAAAGGCTACTCTTGTGACCCTTGATTATAACCTCTTTCGGTCGGCACAAGACATACGTAAAAATGACGTTTTTCCTCTCCTCCTTAAACTCAAAGTACATTTCTAGATGTGGCCATGGGTGACCCAGACCGGGCTCGTCCTCTGCCTCCGAAGCTGAGGCACCGTCGGACTCGGAGTCAAGGTTTTCGACCTCCATTGGCGGCGTAAAGACGCCTTGATGTTGATGTTGATGATTTTAGTGTCAGGTAGTTAAAATTTCAGGCCAGTCAAGAATCAATCACCACTCCATCACCCCATGGACATCACAGATCCAAGGCCATGGCGGCAGTAATCATGTGCTCAACAACCTTGAGTGATCTTGGCGGGGAACCGTGTGGCGGTGGTAAGCAATCCGTGACTGACTTGAGACGACATTGAAAACTGCCGTCAGCTGGCTGTTCCAGCATAAAAGACAATGACTTTGACATCTTTAGCCCGAAAAATGACGATTGATCAATTTATAATTTTAAGTCATATCAAACTTACGCATAATTCAATACTTTTGTCCCAAAAGAGACCAAAGTCAGCTGGCCTTTATACTGAACCATTGCCGCCAGCTTGCCGTCAACGTTTACCAGCTGACGAATATTGTCAACAAGTCGACTCCGCGATTGTCAGCTGAGTGCGCGCCCAGCCGCGCTTGTATCGCCGCACGCTATTGGGTGTTGGCTATTCAAGTAGCCAATGGCGTGTGCCGATGCAAATAAAGCCGGGCGGTGTCTGTAAGGAGTTTAAAAAGTAACGGAGTAACGGACCAAAAAGTAACGGAGTAACGGACCACAAAAGTAACTTCCGTTACTCAGTCCGTTACAGTAAAATAAAAGTAACGGGTCCGTTACTCCGTTACTCAAAAAAATAACTTCGTTAGTAACGGAGTAACGGAGTAACGGACCAGTGCCCACCTATGGATATATATATATATATATATATAGTAATTAGAGACATATAATCACTTCAGGATGAACACTAATTTCTTCCTATCTCTTATCTATTGCAGCCATCTTCTTCGTTATTATTGCCCATTTCCCTTCAAAACCAGAAGAAAATATTTGGGGGCCATAGCAACATTGAGAGGGCCCAAATCAACGTCAGGGGCCAGGACCCTCACAAAAGAATGCAATTGACACCCCTTGCTTGGGCTCATGTGTCCGGAGCCTTGAGTCAAGTCGTGTATCTCGTCTGTTTGCTTGTGGCGGTTCAGAATGCGCAGCCTCTGGGGCTCAAGCTTCCATGTCGAGTCATGTTTTGTGTCTTGTCGGGCGTCAGTCAGACTGTTTGTATGTTTGTGTCCTGGCTTCTTTTTCGACTCATTCGTCAGGCTTGACCATTAGCGTCGTCGCCGGAAGCCCACAAGTCTTGTGTAAAACCGTTTGTCTCCTCAAGGGTCAGTCCGTCGTCTGCGTCAATCAGTCGTCTGACTGACTGATAATGAGTTTTAAGGCGTGCCAGGACCTGCTGGTCATTATGCGTCGCCTGCAAAGTCCGTATGACTTACGTTACGTTAGTGTATGTGGCTATTTTAAACACAGCACAAATGAGTCATGTAGCCAGGATTTTCCTCGGGGGGGGGGAGCAAATGCCAAATTTTGCCATAAACCACAGGCATACGACAAAATGTATAGGAAAAAGCAGCAACTTTATGTTATTTGCCACATATTTAATACAAAAGGAAACATATGTTTGCTTCCGCAACATATGTATAATCATTATTCCATATTTGTGCAAAATCTATATCTAGTGAAGACCGCTTAGTTCAGTGAAGGTCCCCATGGCCCTCCCCTTTGGCTACACCCCTGGCACAAGCGTTCCATTTAACATTACAAGGGAAAGAATGGCGAGTGGAAGTGATTCTTTACGTTGTGTTTGCATGTGATAAGACTAAATTTAGAAGCCGCTTATGACATTGGCTAAGTGTGGTGCTTCCAGGCTAAGTGAAGGCATGGCAGGAGGGAGAGGAAGGAAGCCGTAGCCTCTATACTATCAGTGTCGTTACATTTAGCCCTCCTGAAATAAACTTACATTACGATTTACCTTGGATTTTGCCAAGGAGTCGGCACATGGTCTGCTCCTCATGAAGAGCACCGAGGGGTCTTTACCGTGCAGGCTAGGAGGAGTTCACCCACACCGCCTCTCACGTAGGCTAAACTTTAACCTCATCATGCTGGGTGTTGCGGAAGAAGAAAAGAAGGAAGAAGGACTTGGGGTGTTGTGCTGTAGTTATGCAGTGTCGTGGTGATGTTTGATCGATGCTGCCTGTTGGCTTGAGGTGGTAGGTCGCGCGTCCCACACGATGTTCAGCTGATCTGTTTGTGAGTGAGAACACAGTATCTTGGGCTTAGGTGTTCCAAAGTTCTGGGTAAAGTCTTGTGTCTCGTCGGGCGTCAAGGCGCTTTATATAACGTTTTGCCATCAGACACTTTCATTTGTACCTATGAGGACACTGGTCCACAACCTAAAATACTTCCATTCCGTGGACTACAGTGCTGCAATGAGCTGTTCATAAAATGTCCGGAGTTTAGCCCGCGATCTTCGCTACTGAAAATAGTTGAGGTGCATCCCTATCACGGCGTATTGCAAAATTTAAGCCCCGCCATACTTTTTTCTATGGTCTTCGACTTTTTATGCTTGTACTTTTTACCAAATCATGACTGTAACTTGCAAAAAGGTATGCTTCCACTCAAAACTTTTTTTCGGATGGTATTAGATAAACTTGGAAGAAATGTGGTTGGACAGAGTTTTCAAGCACACCAGGGAATTTCAAGTCGGAATTACCCTGACTGGCGTATTGCCCTGAGTTTGTCACGATCGCTGTATCATTCTGCATTTAGTTGCATTTATTAGTACGAAGTAATTGTAAACACGTAACTCAGACGACAGTCGACAACAGTCAGACGACAGTCGTTGATTAAGTTATAACAATTGTTTCAAGCCTTTGCGGTGTTTCCTACACGATGTTATGCAAGTGCATCAGTCACTTCCACACTTGGGTTCAACTTGGGCCACAGGCCACTGATCCATGAGCGGTGGAACGTGCTCCGGCAAGGGGGGAGGGCACCGGCCACTTTTCGAACCATTCCTTGCCATGCAACGCCAAAGGATTGATGTTGAATTTCGCCAGTTACGGGGCATTTTGCCCCCGCTCCCCCCCCTCCATGCCGCTTCTGTTGCTACCACACTTGCCTATACTGGTTTCACACGTTTCAAGTAGTTAGAGGCGCCGATCTCCAGCTAAAGCAGCTCTTTCCTATGTAATGCCAGACGTCACTCTGGGCTCCTCAGAAACACTACTAAAGGAAAGAGCCGGGAGAGCCATATCAGGTTTTAACTCTGAGCTCCCTCACGTGCTGTGTGTGGAAGATACGAAGATAAGTGCCTAAAGAAGACAGATATATCGTTGTTGTATGTATATATCGTTGTAGCTATACAGATAGCTATGTGCTCGACTCTTCAGCTGTAATTCTAGTGAAAAAGTTATGCAGAGCAAAGTTTAATCTCCATGCAAGTAACTGCAGAATTAACCCCTTTCCAATAATACAACCTGCCTTACCTATGGGGTGAACTGTGACAAATGGTGGGGTGAATTTTATCACAATGACTTTGCAAATTATCCTTATAATCAGGAGTAGGCTAAGATCATGAAGAGGATAAATTAAGCATTTCTGTTAAGAATTTCAGCAATTTTCAGTTAAGAATTCTAGTACTTAAGATTTGTTTATGTTTATTGTTCATTGCATTGTCTTGAGTGATTACATCCAATCAGTTCAGCTAACACGTGCATGTAAAACAATATAGCGGCCCAAACAACACCACTAACTACCCCAGGCCATGGCTGCAACTTGCAGTTCCACTTATAATGAACAGATGTAGTAAGTGCATCCACACCATGGACCAATGCCAAAAAGAATGACAACACTGCATTAAAACAGGACAGAATCTCCACTAACTCGCCAATTTCGAATATCCATCTTGCTGCAATGGTCCACATATGTCGCACAACTTGACACGGCCTAAATATCGCACAACTACATGAAATCGCCAACGACACCAGCGCAGACGCGGTCTGCCACCCACAGTCCACGGAAAAAAATATCTGGATCACCAACAATAGTTAAAACTTATCAAACTCCACCCAACAATGCGACAAGCGTCTTTCCACTGAGGTTCGTAAGGACGCCAGGGATCTGTATCGTCACTGGTTCACATTGAACACGCGGTTACTACAGCGTGTCACCCCCTGGCCAGGCGTCAGGCGTCTGACGGTGTTCTGCTGTTTGTTTGTGAGTTAGGACACATAGCCTCTTGGGCTCAGGTGTCCAGTCTTGGGACAACTCTGTCTCGTCGGACGTCAGTCAGTTGTCTGCGCCTCTGACGCTGACGACGCGACGCTTGTTTGTTTGTGAGTTAGGACACACAGCCTCTTGGGCTCAGGTGTCCAAAGTCTTGGGTCAAGTCCTGTGTCTCGTCGGGCGTCAGTCAGTCGTCTGACGACGCGACGCCTTGCGCTGAAAGGGCACAAGTAATGCAATGGATGCGCCATAATCACCCCAGTGCCATATCTTGACTTCCATATCTATGGTTGTATTTCTTTATCAATTTTTCTTAGTGTTCTGGACACATTCTGAATATTCCAAAGCAAACATCATCTACACCGCAAAAAAACTGGAAATAGGAGAAAATGTCAAAGATTGAATTTTAAAATGCATCGACTTACCCGGGTGCGATAAATAATAAGTATCGACAGGTTCATAATAATGACTATTTCCCTTTCCACTCAGCGTCTTTTACACTTGTTTTCATTCTCAGGCCTTTTTGTGCTCTGTCCTTGTGCCGAGTTACCGCTCCTCTGTCAGAGAACTCGTCAAAGGAAGAGGTCCGTTTCTTAGCGATAAACTAAGTAGGCTCTTCGTTCCATTCGTGTACATTTCGCAGTTAGCTGGCTTTTTGCCGTGTCGGGACTGGTAGGTGATGGCTTTTTCTGTGTGTTTGTAGGTGCATATTCATACCGCACACCGTGTAGACCAGCATGCTGTGGATGTTGTCCAAAGGATAAGGTGTTTCATTCACTGTCGGGATGTAGCCAGACGGTTTGCAGAGAGGGAGAATCATTCTGGAAGTGGCCAGATCAGGGGAAATAGCAGGGTTAACACATTAGTATTTAACCCTGCTGTTAGTATTACTGTCATGCAGGGGCATGGCCAAGGTAGATCAAGGGGCCATGGCCATCCCCTGCAGTTTGAGAGCTTCATATTCCATTATACATGAAAAATTAAAAGAAAGGAAAATTTGTGAACTCAAGAATGGTGTGGCTGAGATCCTCAAAGTCTTTAGTGTTGGCTATGTCCTGGGTATTATGTATTGACTTTATTTAGCATTCTGCTTGATTCCCTGGTCCCTGAAACATCTTGAGCCTTGATGTATTTTAAATGTGTAAGTGCATTTTTAACTGAAAAGCAAACCAGTCTATGTTCATGGCCTCTTTGGCCCCACAGGTCCCAGATTATGTTGATTTGTGAATGTGTGGTTACTTACAATGACTTATTAACTTGGGTAACTGTGGCAAATGTGATACCTTTTTGTGTCCATTAGTGGGTGCAAAAAAATTTCACTTGCACATTTTTCAAACAAAAGATGTTTTGTTGTATTTTTGCACTCTGAAGAATCTCAATGAATTTGCAAACTTCAGGGCTTAGTATGCATGCATGATTTGTCAATATTGGTAGGTCATTTGATAGAGTGTTGGTCTCCCTGTCTTGACAAGAAGGTTTCAAGTGGCCCTGGTGCTTGATATTTAGCCAGTGAGTCAGCTGGCAAGTGGTCAACATAGGGACACACTGACAGCTGCTCAGCCATCAGCTGCCATGGTCATGTCACACTGTTAGCCACCTGTTAAGCCTGTGCCATCAGCCCTTACTGGGCATTTTGCAATGGGGTGTAGGGGTCAGAGTCTGTAACAAGCTCTGCTTGGCATGGGCTGCAGTTGCTCTCAAACCACCAAAATCAGGTTTACAATAAAAACAAACAAAATAAAAAGTGCAGTCTGGTGAGTCATGACTATGATAACCCTGTAAGGATTGCAGCAGCTGCCATATTGTCAATTTGTGCCATGGCCACTGGTCAGTATGCTTCTGGCAAGTTGCATCTGCAGTTAAAAGTGCAAATAGCAAGGTTATCCTTGAAGCAAATGAGGGCTTTTTCAGGCATTGTTTATAGCCCAAAATTAAACAGAAGGTTTATCTTTAATGTTATTTCTGTTCTTGCATCCGTAACATCAGACCATACCATTGTTTCTTGTTGCTGTTCATTGCCATGTGACAAACAAGAAGAAGGTGTGATATATATATATATATATATATATATATATATATATATATATATATATATACACCTGATCATGTACAGTCATTGCATCACAGCAGTTGAACTGGAGATATCATGGGTGGGGATTTGTATCTAGTGAATGAATGATAGCTATAGTAGTGCTAAGAGGAGATACTTGTCTCCAGTGATTGGTACCTTGCATACCTGGCTGATGGGTTGTTTGCACCCTGCTCCCCTCTCTAACTTACTAATGATTGCAGCTCAATGAAAAATTAGTGTATTGTTTGAAAATCTGTGACAACTAGTGCTTGAGACCAGTTATATTTGTTTTATTGTTTTCTTATATGGAAACATTGCATGCCTGATATCTGCTTTCTGGTGGCTCCTAAAGTAGGCAGAGAAGTGCTTAGTTTTGCAACAACCATTGATCAAGGGGAAACAAGGCATCATGCAAAATGCAATAGTTGACACATACAGATCAATATGTTGTGACTGACTTTTCCAATATCTGTGGGGCACAGACAATACACTTAAATTTACAGTGTTCAGCCCAGGTGCCATTGCTGGCTGGGCAGTGGGTGTTAATTAATTTTTGGCATCCTCAGGTCATCATAAGAGCTAATAACCATATGCTGAAGACAGATGCAGTCATGCCTTAAATTTTGGTACAGTACCTCATTGGCAAAAAGCCAATTATCCATGTTTGCTCCAGGCCACTCTTGTGTGTGATTCTGGTCTCCGCAGGTCGACTTTTGTCCTAACAGTTCTTAAGGGAATCAATTTTCCCTACAGGGAACATCATCTTGTTCACTTATCAGTCTTCATGACTGATTTTCCCAAACATTTGTCCCAAAGTATAAGAGTTTTTCATTGTCTGGCCTAAGGCCAGTGTGCCAAGGTTAATGACATTTCCTCATTTACTGCATGTTTGTAGTTTCGGTTTTTCACACCCATACAGTCCAAAAAGTCCTTCATTTTCTGCCAAAAAGAAAAAATGTTTCAAAAATTGGCCAGACAGTCATTTTCCCAGCAGTTGTTGAAAAATGTGACGCAGCAGATTCGTGAAGCGTGGTAAGATGCTCAGTTTCTAGAAAGTTTGCTTTCATATCTTGTTTTCTGGAAAAGTTAAGCGAGTGTATTTTTTCGAACAAGGAATCACTTAGCCTGATGTAGATCAGAGTCCTGACTTGAACTGAGACAAAAAATTGTGCACAGGTGCAAAAAAAAAAAAAACAAGGAAAAGGTGTTCAAAATTTCGTGTTGCTGCATATGTCCGTTCTTTGCAATGGGGGGAGGGCTGTAAAACGTGCTATGTGGAAGGTCCCAGGTGGGTGCAGATTAAGAAATTCCCTGACATCCCGTTGCATCTCCCTGTTCACAATTTTTTAATCATACTTCCGACTTTAATCCGTCAGCTTATGACTGTTCATAAACTTCCTGTTACATGGTCATTGGAAGAGTCCATAAATCGAAGTTAGCTCCCATAATAGCATGATATTTCATTCCGTAATGGAACGTCACTCTGCTACTGAAGTTTTCTGTTTCGGCTCAATAGACTGAAAAAGAAAAGTTTCCTTGATGCCACAATTCTAGCCGTTGAACCGCTGTGGCGGACACAGGTCGCTCGAGAGGAAAAAGAAATCAACGAAAAGGAATACTGGAATAATATCATCAATCGTCAATTGCTAAGAATGCTGGGAGGTTTCTAACGACCCATTTTCCTGCACCGTGCTGGATAGCCCAGCTGGTAGAGCGCTGACCTCCCCCATCCTTGTCTAAGGAGTTCGAGTCGCCCTGGCGCTCAATATTTGGACCGCGCGTCAGCTGGCAGCTGGCGAGCATAGGGTCAGGCTGATTACCACACGGTTTTGACGCTCCCTTGTTGGAACTCTTAACTTTCGCCACAACCCAGCCGTTATCTGGATGGTGCGATCGGGCGTATGGGTCGGTTTCTATGCAAGAAGCTCTGCTTAGGACGGACTGCGATCCCTTACATCATCCTATCAAACTACTTGGGTCAAATGAGAATAGAAAACGTATAGTACATTGCTTCAAAATCCCAATCACCGTCTTAGTGCACTCTCTCCTCTGCTAATTGACCTGTGACGATGGTGGCTTGCCTCTGACGGCCACTGTCGCTCAAAATGATGAAATTGAAGCACCGTTTTTTTCTACTTCACCAACACTCCTGATCAACTGCTTTCCTATGTGTGTGTTTGAAACCCATCCAGCTGTGTGTCGTTCGTTGTGTTACACGTAAGAGTACGCATCAACTTAACATTAACTGCGTTTTAGGATGCTGAAATGTGTTCTGCTGTGTGTTGTCGAAAATATTGTACTGAACGATTTCATCTTTGTCTTTTAATTTTTGCGGGGATGGGGTCGGAAACGAAGAGGGACACCGAAAGAACCGCGAAATGGATGGTTGTAACAATTTTAGCGATTGATTGACTGTGTTTAGTCGTTACGATTTGTACTCATTATAATTCTCTGAGTCGTTACGTTGGCCAGTGACGGGCATATTTTAATACATTGCTGTTTTTCGGAAGGTTTGGTAATATAAGATAGCCTCCGTCCCTCGCGGTCCAATGATATTGTTCGCTGACATTATCGAGCGGCTCAAAAATAGGCGTGAAGAAATAGGCCTAAGAACAAAAGCATTACTGCCAGCAAGGTATGCAACGGAAAGTCAAACACATTACACGTATAGAATGAGTTAAGCTATTTGCTAGTGAAAACGTCATTTTTTTGGAGCCCAGTGGTTGTAAAGTTATTGACCTCCAAAAAACGTTATAGCCGGTGCAGGCCGACCACAGCTCAATATGATTTTTCTGGTATTCAAAGTAAGACTCACGTTGGTTTGTTTTGCCCAGACTCGGTCTTTGGTCGCGTGTGTAATAAAGGTATATAAAGGTTTAATGCGGCTTTTACATAACAGTCATGTATAAGTAGACTTGTGCTTGATCTCACTTCAAAATTGGAAGTTCCTCAACTTCCAGTTTCCTCAACTCAATCCAATTCCAATCGGGAATCGATTCCGATTCCCGAATACGTCTTGTGGCAAGACGAATTAATTCTTGTTCTGACGCTACGCGGTTTTCTTAAACTGAATCGGTTCTGATTCCGATTCAAATTGAGATGAGTCGATTCCGGAATCGATTCCACTGGTATCCATTGGACTGGGTTAAGCCATTGGAATGGATTCCAGTTCTGATTCTGTAGGTAGCAGAATGAATTCAATTCCGACTTTGCTTCCGGCACTTATCAATGAGATTGATTCCGACTCTGACTCTGACTGGAATGGAATCAGTTCCATAGTCAATTTGATTTTCCTGGAATCGAGCACAAGTTGCTATATAAGATTGGTGTGATATATAAGGTATTCGTACGAGCGTGGGCAAAACCAGAGTTCGTCTTATTTCAACTAGCAGAAAAAATCAAGATGAGTGGCCGGTCTGGCCGGGCCATAACGCTTCCTGGAGGTTGATAACTTTGCAAGCACTGGACTTTAATCATACGGTTTCCACTAGAAGGTAGCTCAGTTTTGAAAGTTTTATGTGTCTGCGTCTGAGGCGCGTTAGCCTGCATGCGTTTTTCCACATACCTGTTCCAGGAGTAATGTTTTCACTCTTCGACCCGTTGTTCCTTGCATGTTTTTGAACTGCTCAGTAATGGCAGTGAACAACATTAAGGGCGCGCGTAACGTTCAAACTTGCAGTTCTTCGGGTGTGAAATACTGAAAGAGGTGGATGGATATCGTTTTGGATTGCAAAATGCTTAAGGGGAGGTAATGATGCAAGTGGCAGCAAAGTAGGCCTTGTTCATTATACGCCCCACAATACGTGTAGGTGGTTATCTTGAGAGCATACTTAAATTACTTATTTTGTTTTCATGCAACAGCCTGCGCGGAAAGATAAACTGCTTAAAGGACGCAGTTTTAAGGTCAATGTGCCAACCAGAAGTAGGAGAAATTCATTTCTCTGCGTAAATTATTCTCGAGGACAAACGATCAAGTTAACGCTTTTGTAGACCAACAAAAACAAACTAATTTTGCTTTCATCATTTCCTTTCGACATGTTTTATGACGCTATCGATACTTTCAAAACTAATGAAAACATGGGCGAGACATTGCGTAAATGAATTTTATTGTTATCTGGCTGGCATTTTGATCTTACCTGGCCTTGTTATCAGCATGAGTGTTGCAGTCGCACGTTTTATTTTTTTTTTTCTAAAAGTGGCGCCGTGCTGCAAGATTGATTACAATAAAGAAAATGTGTGTGTGCGTGCGTGTGTGCGTGTCTGCGTGCGTGAATGTCTGCGTGCGTGTGTGTGTGTGTCATTGTTTGTCCGATCCATCGTCTTTGTAATGTTTCCCATGAACAAACCATGTTGATGTAAACGCAGTCAATCGCATACTAATGTTAATACTTGGCACTGTTTGTGCGGGTGCATCACTTACCCCACTGACGAAGCCTTATCAGTAAATACCTTAGGGTTTTTCACAACACAATCATTAAATCAATGGGTTTTTGCAGCACAAAGCAAACACTTCACTCGTGCCTAATTCAAAAAAAAAACTTGATCAATGACATTTTCAGTTGATTTTTCCTGTTACAGTAGCAGTTCCGGCGTGTTGAAAAACGTTACCACAGCGGTCCCTAACTGCGACATTTGTATGCTTTCAGACAAGTTTTGTACATCATGGCTGGAAGTGTGAAAGCCTTGATCCTGCTGGCGTTTGCTGGTGCACTGGGCATGATGTTCATGCTGCTGGCCTGTGCACTGCCCCGATACAACAACTGGTGGCCGCTGTTCGTCATCGTTTTCTACATCCTGGCGCCGGTGCCGTACATGATCGCGCGTCGGCACCGTGACGACATGGGCGCCAGCAGCAACTGCATGGAGCTGGCCGTCTTCTTCACAGCCGGCATCGTCGTCTCTTCGTTCGGCCTGCCAATCGTGCTGGCGCACGCGCCGTTCAGCCAGCCGGTGATCCAGTGGGGAGCCTGCGCCCTGATCCTGACTGGCAACGTCGTCATGTATCTGACCATCCTGGGCTTTTTCCTGGTGTTCGACGGCGAGTCCGACTCGTGGAACTATTTCTGAGTGCGCTCGCGCACCACGAGACAGCATCGGGAGATGGCCGTTTGCCACGTGCCAGGCATTGTTCGGCGTGCGTGCCTGCTGCGGTCCCGACGCGGGACGTCTAGCGACGCGAAGAAGAGCCAGCGACTAATATTGCAGTGCGGGTGTTGGAAAGGGCTGTGCACTCTAAGCGCCCACAAGTAGCCATGGCAGCACTAAGTCAAGTGGCATCTTGCTTGTGATTTACGTACCCACCAGCTGTGCTTTTCTATATCAGTTTTTTTTTTTTTTTTGTGCACTGTATTTGCGATGTCTGAGCCTGCATGGCGTCTTTATACTGAGGATGAGGCCGATGACTGATACGCTGAGTTCGTCTATGTGAACGAGCTTTAATCACAAAACTCTTACAACGGCGTTAAATGCGTCTGATGTTTGACAGATGGTATTTAGTATTTAACCGTCTGGATGAGTGAGCTCTGCTGTTTTGAGACAAGTCGTTTTTCGTCCTAAACCGTCATATGACAGCGTGTTGAATATACCAATACACGAATATTTGCGACTGTGTGTGTAGGATGCCTGCCTGCGTGGTAGATGACATAATTACCTGGGGCGGATGGAAATTGTTTTTTTCCGGAATCTCAAACGATAACGTCAGTCCTGAGTTGACTGTCTTGATAGCGCGGAACCACAAGACTGGAAGTGCTCCAGTCACCCACCGCCTTCACAGTTATCACGACGGCAAAGCACGGAGCATCTCCGCGAAACAGGTCAACTCCAACCCACAAGGGTCGACAGTTTGCGAAGGTTTTGTGAAATGTGACGCCACTAAAAGACTTACTAAAATGCAGCAATCTCGAAACTCGAAATAAGGAATCTGGAGGTGTTGAAATGGGACAGGTCGAGGTGGACTGGGACCGATCAAGGACAGGCGTAAGTGCCTGGGAGAGAACAGGGACAGAGAAGGATAACCGGGATTGCACATGGATATGGAATCGGACCGGGATGAGATAGGGAGAGAGTATGTATGTATGGGGACGGACATTGAAGGGTATTGAAACGGGACGGTGAAAAGACGCTGCGACAGGAAAGGGGCAGGACAGGAAAGGGACAGGAAAGGAAAAGATAAAGACTGCGACAGGAAAGGGTAAAGAGATGGTGGCGGGACGGGGACAGAGAGGGACGGAAAAGGGAAGGGAACAAGGTTTGGTAACTATGGAGAGGGATAGTAACGGGACAGGCGCAATGATGGGATATTGGACGGAGCCAGTAACCCGGTGTTGGCTGGGGTGTTTCACCACTTTCCATTGACGAGCGGGGAGGCTTAACCCGCACCGCCCCCTCCCCATCTACCTCGAGAATCAATCACCCGATTCGGCTGATTCAAACGACAATCGATAGCGCCGAACCGTGTGGTCCTGCGGCATATGCATGGTTTAATTTTGAGCCACTGATGATGATGTCACAGGTCAGATCAAACCACCAAAGTCACAGTTTTCTCCAGAGTTGCCTAATCGCAATGAAAAGCAGACCGAGACTGATGTTGTCGTAACAATATGTCTCTGGCAACTTGACCTCGTTGTGAGTGACGTCTGATGACAGGTCAAGGTCACAGACTGAGTGAAATTCGACGACAGTGATAATGGTTCATGCAATAGATGTTTTCTGGCTCATTTCACACGAAGACTTATAAAAAAAATTCGAAGAGCTTTCGACGCAAAAAACTTGGAATATTCCCGATTATCGTGCCCATACAATATTGCAACATTTTGTAGCTTCAGACCGGAGAATCGCGAACATTCTACTGACTTTCTTCTGTCGCCTGTGGACGGCCGTACAGATCAGTTTGTCACGTATTGTGCATTTTCGGAGAATGTTGCACAACGTTGCAAAAGCCGATACCCACACCGGTCAACCAGAACGTCAAACAGACGCCACTAGCGTATTCCCTAGGCTAAAATCTGCACAAAACCGGCAAAATTCAAACTACAAAAAAGTGGCGTTGTAGCAAGAAACTGCCGTGCAAGTTGTACGTATAGCACATTGCAACAAAATTCTGTAATGTACCTGGCCAAAAAATGGCATTGTAAGTTAACGCAATGGTCCTATAAAGGAAACACGAATACTTACAAAGGTACCGATCTTCGTCCGAAATTCCACTCCAAAAGGTGCAGGCTGCCATGATTTACAGTCCGTCTGCGTCATCTGCACCGTGGCGTGTTACTTTTAAAGTCAAAGTCAAAGGACAGAGAGCGCTAGAACGCCGAAATTTGCCGGTACTTGTGAGAAATAGCCGCTCCATATAATGGAATTTGCACGCGTATGTCTAAGTGTATATGGAGTGTGTTTATAATGGGTTTAAAACCGAACCGGTGGTTACGATCGCAGTTTTGATCTTCAGTGCCGAATTCAAGATCGAAGGATGAGAAACGCTAGAGCGCCCATATTCATTGATATTCACCGGAAATAGCCACTGTATAAGACAGAGCTAGTCAAGATCTAGTCAACCTGGATTACATGACCCGTTGTTCGCGATATTCGATGTCAAATCCAAGATCAAGAACGAGGAACGCTAGAACGTCCAAACTTATCGGCATTTCTCGGAACTCATCAGTCCATGCCAAAGTCACCCAAGCTCAAGTCTGACAAGATTCCGTGTCAGTCTGGGTCACCTGATCGTAACACGAGGCCTTCAAAAGATAATGCGCAAAAGGTCAGTCTGAGTCACCTGAACCGTGACGCGAGACCTACAAAGGAAAATTCATTGTCAGAGGATGGGGATGTAAAAACGTCCAAATTTAGCGATGTCTGTCTATCGCTACGAAATCGAAAATGACCAGTGTCTACAAAAAGAGCATGTCAAATTCTCGAGTTACGCTGGGCCGCCTGACCCGTGGCGCGTGCCATGAACCCTCGCTAGGCCGGCCTTCGGATCCCTCTTCGCTGGGCCAGGGGGCTAATGAGACAACCCTTCCATCCGTCAAGATCCCGAAAACCAGAAGTAAAATGTCCTGGGAAAAGTAAAAACACAGTTGAAAACCTTTGTAAAAAGCAATGAAAAGGATCTGGATATTTTTCTAAATAAAGTATTTTTTCAATTAAGCTCACCACAGGTCATGCTCTGTTGAATTTTTGTCCAAAAATTTCGATAATTAAAGCTTCTATGTGGCTGTAAAGAAGTTCAGGAATAAGCACAAGGACTGATTTGTCTATTTGGAAGGGAAAAGGGCACCTGAAGCCAAATTTGGCCATTTCAAGGGAATTTGGAAAATGAAGGTAAAACATTGCCTTCCTGTAAGGGTAGGAGTCTCGTACTTTTTGAATATAATTGTATGTCTTGGCGGTATACGTCGAAAATGTGTCACATATCGCACGCGTATGACTTGTGTAAATATCATATTAAAGTGATCCAAGGTCAACGTCGGTCAAGGTACTGACACATCCGTATACTTCGGGCGTTTCTGGTGTCTGTCGTGTCGTCTGCCACATTGCCATTGATGGAGCACGGTACAGCATAAAATTCTATAAAACTGGATCATATAATATCCTTTCTTCTTCTTGACATTCGCACCGCAAATCATTTATTCACACGAGTCACGCAGAAGCCGGACGGCGGCCGCCATACAAGAACCGAATGTCTGGCGGGAAACTATTTTTGCGACGTCAAGGGTTTTCATTTTGGCGACCAAAAATAACACAACTGGGGCATTACAAACTGCAAAGGGTTACAATGTGCGCCCGCAGTGAAAACAAGCATCAGATTTCAGACGGTCATCAGGTCAGCGTAGGTCACATGGGATTGGATTACCGTTGGAAAATAAGTTCATATGATATATTAGCGCTTCCGAAACACATGCGACTACCAATAAACACTTGAAGAATGTAAACGAAAGATCTATAGTCGGCTGCGGGTCTGATAATTCCGTATGAAAAGTGGCCCGACCTCAGGTCACCGGGTACAGTGGGGTACAATTGCGTGTGAAATAATGTGACAAACACCAAGGTGTATATGTCAGCTTCATAATCACCGAGTCAGTCCCACATGCAGGAATCTGACTGCCGACGTCCGTGTCTTTCGTTGGTGTTCACCTGATCCCCGGCCAAGGATTGGGCAGGCGGCGCCCAGAAATAAACTGGTGCCTCTCACCTCGCTCGAACTGCTATCATATTCTGTTCGCTGAAATTACCATTGTGTCCGGGCGCACAACAAAAAGAGACCTGCCACACCGCAACTCAACAGCAAACGCGAAAACGCCGAGAATTCAGCTGACCTAAGGTCAATGACCTGGAAACTTCCGACAAAGTCGAGACAGCAGCATTGTTACATTTGCCATTCTCTACCATTATGCAAGTTTCATGTTAACCTATATATTCAACAAAATGTTATGCCACTTTCATCCTTTGGAACATGGTCTCACATGACCTGTCTTACTTCAATGGCCTGAGGTGAAGACTGATTGAAGACTGAAGATGTCACATGAATACTGACACATGTCAAGCTGATGTATGAAGAGACACACCAAATTTCGTATATCTGCGCCTTTTCATTTTCTGGTTAGCGTCAGAAAACTGGACAGGGTCTTGAACCCCCTCAGCTCAGCAAAGGTTCAGGGACGGACAAACCAACAGACAGACGGACAAGCGGATAGACGTAGAGCTGGAGTGACGCATACGTACTTGCCATGGCAGGCAAATGTGGCGGCTCGGAGATGGACCGGGTCGGGACAGGAAGAGGGATAAAACCTGGAGGGGGAAGGAACAGAAAACTGTGTCGAGATGCAGGGACAAGGAGGGTGCTCTGGGAAGGGACAGGGACAGGGAATGTTGCGGGACGGGACAGTGGTGGGGCACTGAGACAGAACATATGCAAGGAGGGTGGACATGGACGGGACAAAGAAGAGAGGTACTGTGAGCAGAAACAGGGAGAGGGACTGGGATGGGAAAAGTTAGGTGGAACTGAGACGGGACGTGGACAAGGCAGGGGAACTCAACGGGACACGGGCGGGAGACAGTCAGGACACAGACAAGAAGGGTGGACTGAGAAGGGAGGGGACAAGGACGGGATATTGTCAGGGAGGGTGACTGGGTCAGCGATAGAGCGGAACAGGGATGGGGACCGGAACAAAACAGGGTCAGGTACGGAGTCAAGCAGAAACCATTGTTCTTAATGTTAACTGGTTGCAGGACGTTCCTCTGTAGCAATCGATGCTGCGACGAATCCGATTCTCCTCGGCGTTGAACCAGGCATTACACTGGCTCCGTCACTGGGATGGGTGGAGCTCTGACTCCACCAGCTCCAGCTCCTGACTCCTCCAGCTCTGACATCCGTAAAACTGACGATGGTCAGTCAGATCTATTAAGAAAGCATGTAGGAGGGTTGAACGGGAACGGGAAAAGACAGGAAAGGGAACTGGGACGAGAAGATGAAAGGATGACTGAGGCAATAAGTACATGCGATGACGGCATGACAGAATGTTAGACCGACGGACAGAGGAGGACGGAAGTGGAGAGAGCCGGACAGGCCTTATGACTATCGGGCGATTGACAGACTGACTGACACACCTTGGGTAAGATGAACAAAGCTAACTGTGAGCTTTTGTAACAAAGACGCCATGCATTTTGTTTGCTATATATGAAACCAGAATATGGGCCTTGCATTCTGAATGAACAAAATTGAACATTTTTACGGGCATCGAGTTCGCTGAGGGTCACGTGACCCGAGGTCATACCGTAACCTTTTTATTTACCATATACAAAAAGTCTGACCAGTCACAGTTTCCTTGAACCCTTGCGAGTCGAAAGGTGTCCGGATATTTAGATTTCGAGTAATATTTCAGCAGTTATCGGCCTCCAAACAAATCCTTCTAGAGTGGCCTCGCCGAAATGCTGGAGGCTATAACTCCTGAATTGTTGACCTGATCAGACTGCAATTTGTAAGCGTGGATTCAGGACACCACACTTTACCATACCATTTACACCAATTTTGGTCCCGGTCTGAGACATGAGGGTGCCGTCCACTTTTCGATTTGTTGTGAAATGCCTCTGCTGTCATTAGACTAATAGAGTGGTAATTATCATGACAATTATGTGGTCTAGTTTTGCTGTGGTGACTGGTGATAGACCCGTGAAAAATGTTACGTGAAAGGTTTGGCCCTTGCCGCTGCGGATTAGTGACGGATGAGATAGCGCGCTTGTGCGTATGTCAGCAGCGCAGAGTGCTCCATTGAACTAGTACGATTCTTAACCAAGCATTTTTAGAATGCAACGTAGTAGGCTGTTGCTGAATGTTCATAGAGAATGTGCTCCCGGGATTTGAAACAACCAAGACTGACTCACTCAATACCTGTTTTTTCATGTGTTTAAAGAGAATGTGCTTCCAGGAATCGGCACAACCAAGACTGACCCACCCATTACTCGCTTAGCAATATAGTTTGGAAGATCTGCAACTATTTTGCTTGCGGTTCAAGCAAATGACGTCTGCATCCAAAGGACAAAAGTAGAATCTGTTTAATAACATGAGATTTGGGTCGATGAAAGTATCCACCGACTGGAAGCAGAAGGGATCATCATTTCTTTGCAGCTCTACTTACTTCAAGACGTGACTAAATATGCTGACTGCTTGTGTTATCACTCGAGAGAGCAACTGCGGCTACATTACTGTGTAACCTTTGTACGTCACCGTATACGGCGATAGATGACGAATATGTCCATTGTGCAACGAATGCATACATGTGTGCATGTGCACGCTGATGTGCATAGGAAACCTGATCGTTGGGAGACAAACGAGGGTTGCGTGAGCGTTCTCGAGATTCAGTACCGCTTTTTTGTTTGGAGATTTAAGTGTATGTAAAGTAAGACGGCCGTTGATTTTTTATGCTTGACAAACAAAAATGATGCACGTGTTAGGTGCAAGACAAACTCGTAGAATTAAATAAAAAAAAACGGAAAACGTCGCATAACTATTATTCAAAAACTGATACGAAACTTTTAACTATGGTTGACGTGTAAGTAGCGGAAGTGCGGTGCGTCGTGCCTGCGTAAGGGAAACGGCATTCTGTGACGTAACCTTTTCGTGCCTTCGCCGACGTGAGTCGTTATAGTAGCGACGGATAGCTCACAGCGGTCGCTGCTGGACTACAGACTGCAGATGGCAGCAGGAACAGAACTACACGGTGTCCGCATGTAAATACATCTTCGTTACTGGCGTCGAAAGTGAGAGATGGCGAATGCTGACAATTGCGCGAGTGACCCGGGGGGGGGGGAACCGCGCAATACTGCGCACTCTCCTGCTGCAAATTTAACAGCGCTCTCCGTTGTTGCTTTCCGTACTATCAAAGAACAAACGCCGGAGATAAGCAGACCCGTGCTATCAGGCTCGGCATTATGGTGCGCTCGCAAACACGCTTGGTTTGCAATGTACTGACGAAGTCGCGAGATTCGAAATGTTTCGTGGTGCCAGGCTTCAGCGACTGCGAAGTTGATATGCGTGGTTTAGATATATATTTTCAAAGTTCTTGCGTCTTCATCTGAATAGTTTCTTCACACACTATGAGTAACTTGAACCTAACGAACCTCTTATCGTGGGCATTATGTGGCTGGCATACATGTGAGCATACCGTGGTCGTCTCTTGCACAGCTGTAAGAAATTCGCAAAACTTTCGCGCGTTAAGTCGACACATCTGGCGACGTCCTTCTGTGGACCCCCTCCGTCGGCCGAGCTGCCCCCCTTCCCAACCGGTGACGCCAGCCAATCAGCGCTGGGCCGTCCGGCTGGTGCGCGCGGCCGGCCGGCGGCGGCGCAGTCCTGACCGACCCGCCGACCCGTGCCGAGCTGTGCACGGTCCCGGCCGCTCAGGTGACCAATCACCTCCTCAAAGTGCTCGCGATCGTCGCGCGGGCTGATTTGGTCCCTCCGGCGGCGGAGACGTGCCCACTTATTCGCCGGCATCAGTCCGACGACTCCGAGTGCCGCGTCCTCCTGGTCGGAGGTTCTCGCGGCGTCTCGCGCCTGTGCCGTGATTCGAGTCCGTGTGTCTCGTCAGTGCAGTGGCGCGGCCGACTCGGCGCCAACTCGCGGGGGCGACTCGCTGCCGCGCGGCCGGCGGAGCGGCGCTGCGGCCGCGCGCCGTCCATGCGCCGGCGGCCGTGAGCGGCCGTGTTGCGTCGACGGCGACGATGCGCGAGCGGCGGCTGGCGGGCGCGGTTCTGCGCGCCGGCTGGCGGCGGCGGCTGGCGGCCGCCCTGCTCTGCTGGCTGCTAGCCACGGACACCGGCGCCGACGCCTGCGCTCCCGGTCGCGGCTCCTACAGGCGTCGCGCGCCGCGCAAACTCTACCCACTCGTGTTCAAGCAGTACGTGCCCAACGTGGGCGAACAGACGCTTGGCGCCTCCGGCCTGCCAGAGGGCGCCATCGCGCGCAACGACGAGCGCTTCTTCAACCTGGTCAACAACTACAACGAAGACATCATCTTCAAGGACGAGGAGGGAACCGGTGCGGACCGAGTCATGTCTCTGGTAAGAGACGGAGCGCTGAGAACGCTTCCCTCCTCTCAACATGTTCTGAGAACGCTGGGACGTGCGACAGCCGCAGACTATCTGTTTATTACTGCCTTGTTTTCCGACACCTGCAGCTGGTCGCAAAAGAGTCGCTGCGATGCGCGAACACGCCGCCTGCCTGCCTGTCGTCTCGGCTGCCATATCGGCCGGCGCTTCGCGATAGTGCCAGATTGTGGGCCGCCAGATATCTAGCAGGGAACGTGTCACGGGAGGTGCACCGATAAACGCCCAGCCTCTCGTTCTAATGCCCGGCTATCGCGCTTTGGCGAACCGCCAGCTGTTTGGCTTTTGGCCGCAGAGAGAAGTTGACACGGAACATCTGTTCGCGGTATACATTGCGCAAGAAGCTAGCGAAGTGGAAACTGACGTATCGCGCGGTTGGGGTGCGAAAGAGGTTCGTCTTCCTCTTTTGGGTTTGTCCTTGGGTTGTGCCCGATTTTTATCTGCGATTTGCGATTTGGATCTGCGATATTTAGGCAGAATTTCAGGCTGATGCATACTTTCGTTAAGATTATGGGTTCAGCGTCGGAGAGCAGAAGACTCTGGTTTGACTTTTTTCGAGAATGCAGGGCCCATGGATGTCCACGACACAGGACAGGAGTCAGGAGATAGACACTCCTTTTACACGGATGAGGAGATGTAGTCGCCCTCCGCAGAGATCAGGAGACGACTCCTCTTATCAGACACATATAATGTGTCTCCTCCTGCCACTGAAACATCAGAAGACAGTCGCGATAGTCAGGGATGAGGAGACGATATTAGCGGTTGTTTCTATATGCTGGTGTGTGCCGCCGGGCTCACGTAGGGCTGAAGTCGGCACCCATGAGCATTGCACAATCACGCGGAATGAAGACCTCGTAGACGCAAGGCCTTCGTATTTTGTTTGCGAAGATTAGCATGTTCAGAATATTGCAGACACTTCCGTTTTCTTTGAGTCTAAGAAATCAAGGACAAGATGTGATGCCATAGTGTCACTGGACACCGACTGGCCCCGGCTCCCGGTCTGGCTGGCGGCTCCCGGCCGGCTCCGGTCTGCTCCCGGCCCGCGCCGGCCGGAGCCGGCCCGCGGCACCTGCGCCGGTAACCGGAGCCGGCCGCGCGCGCGCAGCGAGGCGCACCACCTCCGGCTGGATCCGGTGTCCGCGCTGCCGGTGACCGTGCGAACACGAGGACGCTCGGGTCCGCCCGGACCCCGAACTCTGGTCTGGCGGCGACCTGAGGCCAGCACGGCGACGCTCTGAGGCCGGCCTGGCGATGGGTCAGGCGCCGAAATGTGTTGTGTTGCCTCCCGGTCGGGCCGGGAAACGCCCAGTGACGCACTGTCATCCCGCGCGCGGCGAGATGCAGGTCAGACGGAATCCAGACCAGTTCCGGGGAGGGCCATGGGGCTACGGTCCCTTGATGGACATTGCTGCGACTTTTCAGACATTGCATAATATTTGTATGATGAAAACGTAACTTAAGCTTAACCAGTGGACATCTGCAGTGTTTAGTGCGCTTTTTTCATATATGAAAAGATAGCGATGGACGTCAACTGTGTGTGGCCTCAGGTGCCTGATAGCTCTGAACATCGCGTCTCGGATGTTTATTAAGGTGATCTAGTGACGAAGAAGGTGCGAGAATTGTCGTTACCCCTTTTGCAACAGAAGCCAGTATATTATAAATTGCATGTAAAGTCACCTTTAGATATTTTTTCATGGCTTCAACAATGATGATCATCTCACACAGCTTGATAAGATTTAAGTTTACTTTTCAGATCTAACGACCAAGCATTTATCGGTCATTTCTTCACAAGGTCGTGCTCCTGTAGGGGAGGTTTGCACATCCTTGTGTTTCTGCAGGCCACAGAGGCATGTTTGCCCACTTTCCAAGCCGCTCTGTCAAAGGCGGTGGCCACCTTTCCGCAGCGACTGTTGACAGCCTGCACACAGTTTTTACGCGACGGTAGCCGCCCAGAGAATGGCCACTGAATGGACTGTCGACCGTTTTGACGGCCGCGTCTCCTTCGGCTGCGGGCGGAGAGAACGTGCTGTCTTACCTGCGTTGCCCGACTGAACTCGACGAAGGTGACCTGCCGAGGTTGCTCCCTGGACGGTCAGCTGCAGCCTTGGATTCCTTGGACTTCTCCGTCCATGGGCCCACACGGTGTGAATTCCGGGTAGGTGTGTGTCGCGTAGGCAGGGATTTAGTCACGGGTGATCTAGCATGGCTATCTTCCACAGCCAGGCGTAGAGCTGCTTTGGGTGGTTTGAGAGCATATTGGCATATGGTGTGGTGTACAGTGTGTTACCTTATTTCTACGATGTGTTGTCGCTAAAATAGCATGGAACTTAGAAAATTAGGTAAGGCACGGAGTCTGCGTTTTGTCAGCAAGAAACAAGACAGCTTTCAGTGTATAGTGTATACACCAGGACAGAAACGTCACCGTGGACGAAAGAAAGCCTGCTAAGTTGGTTGGTCAAGCCGTATATCGTTCAGACCATGGAGAAGATGAGGCCATTAGTTTTCTCTCCTGATATGGCCCATTTGGACTCTCGATAGACAAATTCTGCATTTAAATAACGTCATGCCCTTGTCTGATTCAAAGCAACCAGAAATCTGCATTGGGTATTGATAAAGCTAGTTTTGCCCTGATCATTGGTCCTGCTCATTCTCCGGGGCCTACCGAGCTCAGCGCCGCCGCCCGTCGAGTCTGCGTCGCGCCCGGCGACGTTTGCTGCGTCGGCCGGTCTTCGACGTCTCGCCGCCGAGCCGGCCGACTCGCAGGCGTCACTCGGTCGCCGGGGGCCTCGAACGGCCAGATCTCGAGTCCGTCCGCGCGGGACCGGCGGCAGGCGCGTCTCGGCCGAGTTCGCGGCGCGCTATCGGCCGCAGCCTCGCCGCCGGCTACCCGCCGTCGGCTGATATCGGCGCAGGCCAGCCGGCGAGTTCTCGACGGCGGCCGCCTCAGGGCGACGGTACACCGCGCCGGGGCGCTGTCCGGGGCCACTGCCCCGCGCACCACGCCAGAGGGAATTTGGGTTTACAGAATTAACCGAAGACACGTTGAACATCTCGATGACTCCAGAAGGTCGAGATAATTTCGGGCAGTCCTACTGGTCCGTCCTGGCTGCCTCAGCTGCGCGACCAATGGTCCGCAGCCGCGTGACTGAGCTGACGCAGTTCTCTGAACATCAGCCGCCACCGGCGGTGGCCGAGGACGCCGGGGCGGCGGCCGGTGTGGCCGGAGGGCCGGTCGGCGCCGCTCGGCCACCGTTCCCACGGCTGTGTGTCGCGGTGTCGGCGCTGGGCCGACCCGCCGTCCTCCGGTGACGGATTTACAAGCGCGCCGCGCGCGTCCACCGGCCGTGGCGGCGGCGGCGGGTGGGCCGCGGCCCCGGCACACCGGCCGAGCTTAGGGCTTAACCTGGCTCGGAAGCACGTGGTCAAATCTGGACAGACATGACCGGACCTGACAAAACCGGACCCGACCGGAAGCGGTCGGGCCTGGCCCCATCTTTGATGTTCTGGCTGGATGGAAGCTAGTCCGAATCCGGCATCTCGCACCCGACATAAGCGATCTGATCTGACAGATAAGCAGACAGACGGACAGGCAGCAGGGCAGACAGGTGTACGAACAGACAGACAGGTGGACTGACAGATGAACATAAAGACTGACAGACAGACAAACAGGTAGAGAGACAGGCAGACTGGCAGATGAATAAAGGCACAGACGAACAGAGAGACGGACAGCCCGGCCTAACGGCGGTCGGTCCGGGCGCGGGGTGCGGGCGGCCGGCGGCGTGCCATTCCCACGGCCGCCGCGCCCGTCCGTGGGTAGGTCGGCGCCGCACTCTGCTCGGCCCGGCCGCTGCTGCCGGCTGGGGGCCCGGCCCGGCTGGGGGCCGAGCCACAGCCGACACCTGGCTGGCGGCGGCCGCCCTCAGCGGGACGCGTTTATGGCCGGCAGGTATGCTCCCTCCCTCCCGTTCCGCCACGTGAGGAAACGTCGGGCGGTAGACGGAAGTGGTCAGAAGTGAACCACAAAAAAATCATTGTTTTCCTAGCTTTTGTCATCAGGAATTTGCCTTTCCAAACCGAGATTAACAGTTCCAGCTTCTTTATGGTGCTGCCTGTCAAGTGAAACGTGGGCTGAAACCCCAAGTATAGATAACTTTAAGGAGAATTAAGACGATGTTCGCGTACAAATGATGCGACAGAGCATAACGCAAGGCACGCGGACAACACAAGATATACATTAGCGGGAGCAAACCGTAGGAAGCTTTTCTGGCTTCGTACCACTTCCCTTGCCGAGCTCGATGCGTATAGTCGCGACTGATACCGTCCAGTCCCCGAGCGAAGGTTGACCAAGACGTTGGTAAGCGCTGTCGGACCAGGATCCGTTGACTGCGGGCTCTCCCCACCTTGCCTCGCTCGCGACGGCGGCAAGCAGGGGTTGTCTTTGTCGTTTCGTTGGTGAACCGTGCTTTGGGACAGTCAGTTGGCTGGGGAGCGAGGCTCGCTTTTTGTTTGAACCTTTTTCTCCATTCCCAGTACCGGTTACAAACCTGACTTGGCGTCACTAGCTCAACCGTCACACTTGCGGGTTTCATACGTAAAGGTTTAACCTCGTCCGTCGGCTAAGTGTGTTTGTTTGTCGGAACCGGCTCCTTTTCCCAAAGCGAAGGAAGAGCGCTGAGAACAGTATGTACCGCGAGATGTGCTTAAAATAAGTCTACTATTTTTTCGCCACGAAGAAATTTGAAATGCACATGACAAATAACCCACGAAACTTGTTTGTATTAAATATATTGGAATTTGTGTGCTTTACTTACAGGAAATCATTTCACTTCTTTGGAAAATTTCATTGCTCTGAAGAACGAACTGCCAGACTATTAAAATTCCCGACGAGTGAGAAATCAGTACGGTCATAGCAGTTGGAATTCCTAGCTTGTCTGTCTTCTTGCGACCACTCTACCTAGAAGCCAATCAGCAGGTATTCGCGAATTATCGCGCTCACCTCACGACGCAACAAACCCCTGGCCAGACCGCGTCAACACCACCTGTAGCGCAGACCTCAGAGCCTGAACAGCAAAGCACCGGCGGAGACCGCAGCTCAGCACAGAGGCGCATCCCCGGCGGCCGGCGGCGGCCGAAGCCAGTGGACGTTTCCCACGGCTGCTGCTCCGCTGTTGACCGTGGCTCGGCCGGCCAGTGTTTGAGCGGTGTCAGGCTCCGTTTGCTCAGGTCCCGGTCCGCCGGCGCGGCCGGCTCGCCGCCGTCCTCCCGCTGCCCAGATGGAATGCTGCCGGACGGTTGCAGCGTCACTGCTATCAGCTGAAGCCAGAGGCGTTGGAACCCTGGAAAAATGTGTGTCTCTGCGTGCGCAGGGAAGGGGAGCAGAAAGAGACGGGCACAGGAAGATTTGGGCGCATTATTCCATGCTAAGGTATACGTCTAGTGCCTAGTGGAGCGGATGAGCTGGAAGATTTGGACGCTTTATTCAAAGCTAAGGTAAACGTTTAGTGCCTAAATTCAGGAAATTCAGGAATTTTAGTGCCTAAAATTCAGGAAACTGGCGCGGCTGCTCCGCCCCCCACTTCCCCTGTCGTCGTTATAGCTATGGCTGACACGTTTGCTCCCCTCTCCGGGCTTACTGACGGGTATATTAGGAGCATTTGCCGAATGATGATCCAGCATTTCGTTAAGGGAAGCACGGGTCCAAGCTCCCTCGGCTTCGTGTATTTTCGTCTCGCAACTGTGTTTGATGCCTTGTAGATATCAAACACAGTTGGTTGGTGTTTGATATCTAGGCAACAAGGTAATGTTTTACGTTGGATTCCGGCCACTTAAGATTGCTCAGGCATTCAGATGCAACAGCCCTACCACTGCGTTACCCGCTGTGCTCCACGGACATAGTTCGTGATACTTTTAACTGAAATCACTTCAAAAGTCATTAATCATCTTTTTTGCCAGTCCATTATCGGCCTTTTGCAATTATACTTGCAATTAATGGGATATGATATCATTTATTCGACTTAGCAAGAGAAAATACACGTCACAACAGGTGCCCGGCATGACTTTATCTGAAATGAATTATTACTGTATGCCATTGAAATACCAGCATTTATGCTCCGTTAAAGAAAGCTTAATTACCAGCTAAACGGATCAGAGAAATCTTACTGTGCATCGAAAGCTTAGACATACAGCATTTAGTACTGTTCCTTGCCTGTTGAAGAAACATTAATTTATTCCAGTTCGTAATCTGTAAAGTGTGTTTTCCCTTAACAGTATCATCTGCTTGATAAACTCCGGGTATTCTAAGCCATTACGTACTTTCTGTTATCCAAGGTTCACTCTGAAAGACTGAAGGAGAGATACCAGTGCCTAAACAAACACTAAACAGTTTGCGCGAAGACGGAAGCGGAGATGCAGCCAATCCTATGCAGCCAGTCCAGAACGTCTCCATGGCGACCGCTGGTGCTCAGAAGTGGTGCGTGGTGATAAGCGTTGGTCGATATCGGCCACGACTATTGGATGATAACGCAGAACATTAGGAATAACCCAAATTGGTGATGCATTGTATGACTGACACTTGACAGCCGTTGTAAAGCGTTACTCAACAGGTGTTTCTGCGCATGACGTGAAACTTGATTTCGGCCACGTGGTTTCATCTGTGAGTTGGCAAAGTGAGCTCCAGCGCTGACGCGAAGGAGTATGCCCAAGATTTCCGTCAACAACCGCTACTCGCCGTCAGGCCCACCTTTCTACTTTCGCTCGATATCTGGGGAGTCTCCCCACCTGAATGCTGCCGAGATTCCGCGTCTCAGCCCGCGTCTCGGGCGCCCGCCCTGATCCCGAAGCGCACCGGTTCCCATAATGAAGGAACAGCGCCTCCGGCCATTTTACCACCGTCCGTCGGCCGGCGCGTCGGCCGCGCTGTCGGCGCCGCAAGATGGCGCCGGCGGCGGCCCGCGCTCGGCGGCCGGCCGCCGGTGATTGGCTGCCGCCGCGCCGGCCCCTCCCCGCTGTCGTAGCCGACCGGCGCACGCCTCACCCCTGCCGCGCCAAGAAAATGCGGCCTTTTTTGTCGCCGTTGCCACGGAATGCGCTGGGATTGAGCCAGATTGGCCGATATAGCGCGCGCCCGCGTCGTCGGCGTCGGCGTCCCGGAGCGGCGGCCAGAGCCCCGGGGGCGCGCACTGAACGGGACCGAGATGCCGTAACCCCTCGGTATGAAGGAGAGTAGGAAGTTGCCTTGTCCCCCAGCAACACCCGAGCTGAGAAGAAGCCCTGGGTCAAAGCTGTTTTTAGCCAGTTTAACCTTGACGGTATTTTCTGGTTTGTTCGGTAGGTTTATATTCTTAACAGACAGAAGATAAAATTTCCTTATTGATGTTTGGATGTTCTGATTTTGGAATCGTACTCACTTACCAACATGATGATTACGGAACAAGATATGCTCGGCGAGCATTTTTATCCACGAGCTGCGGGGGGTAGGTCATTCCAGGGACAGGTCTTAATAAGCTGTAAATCTGCGCTGTTTTTTTATTTCATTTGAGTCGAGCTGACATCGAGTCGTCGAGAGCCGGTGAAAACCACGGATGATTCAGTGAGGCAAGCGATGGTGTCTTTCTTCGGTGATATCAATTGCGAAATTCTTCATGCTGTGCGAGAAAGCAGCTAATACATTTGGGAATGTTGCTTTGCATTGTAAGTGCATGCTTCTACCGAGCCGTTTTCCAGATACCTAAAAAGATGTACAGAAACCCTTATTTCCCGACCAGTTGAAAAATTCGTTACTCGTCCCTTCATTTTTGATCTCCATTGCTTCGAATATCATTATGTGTCTCTTGGTTTTCAACTTCAGTGTCGAAATTTATGTTTCCGGGGGCCTGTTGTTTCCTTTCCAGTCCGGCCTTCAAAAGTCCCACCTGGCAGTCAGGATAAGTCTCTTCCGAGATATGAGTGCCATGATCTACTGCTTGATTGTAGGATGGTTGGCACTTGCGGTTTAACCTTGTTTAGCCAGTTTAACCTTGACGGTATTTTCTGGTTTGTTCGGTAGGTTTATATTCTTAACAGACAGAAGATAAAATTTCCTTATTGATGTTTGGATGTTCTGATTTTGGAATCGTACTCACTTACCAACATGATGATTACGGAACAAGATATGCTCGGCGAGCATTTTTATCCACGAGCTGCGGGGGGTAGGTCATTCCAGGGACAGGTCTTAATAAGCTGTAAATCTGCGCTGTTTTTTTATTTCATTTGAGTCGAGCTGACATCGAGTCGTCGAGAGCCGGTGAAAACCACGGATGATTCAGTGAGGCAAGCGATGGTGTCTTTCTTCGGTGATATCAATTGCGAAATTCTTCATGCTGTGCGAGAAAGCAGCTAATACATTTGGGAATGTTGCTTTGCATTGTAAGTGCATGCTTCTACCGAGCCGTTTTCCAGATACCTAAAAAGATGTACAGAAACCCTTATTTCCCGACCAGTTGAAAAATTCGTTACTCGTCCCTTCATTTTTGATCTCCATTGCTTCGAATATCATTATGTGTCTCTTGGTTTTCAACTTCAGTGTCGAAATTTATGTTTCCGGGGGCCTGTTGTTTCCTTTCCAGTCCGGCCTTCAAAAGTCCCACCTGGCAGTCAGGATAAGTCTCTTCCGAGATATGAGTGCCATGATCTACTGCTTGATTGTAGGATGGTTGGCACTTGCGGCGTGTTGCTCTAGTCACGCCTGGTCATTACTGTCGGCTCGTAAATTCCAGACCCTTGTCATGTTGCAAATTTATCATCACTCGTAATCATGCACAGCATTTATGCAGGCGCTGAAGACGAAATCCTAGGTTTTCGCGCGCGTTCGCAAATCACGAAGGACCGGGGGAAAATTAGTCTCGTCTTTGCTGTAAGCCGCCACAGCTCTGGAGGGCGGGAATGAATATCGCCGTATTGAAGCCGGAAAGCTGACTGGACAAGGGCTGGGACAGATGTAAGTTGTGCCTCATCAGACAAACTATTCTTCTTGATCGGCTTTGCAGGATGTTGAAATTATGAAGATGCTTCGTAGCCAGCAATGTTGCCACGAGAATGTTTAGAGTTTTCAGGAGTTTCATGTCTTAGTGGAAGAATCAGCCACCGATCTCGAGGCATGCGAAACCGGTCAGAGCAAAACGACGACGAGAGTAGGGTTGGATGTACCTCATGCTTCCTAAATGAGGCCTACATCAAGCCAAATATTAAGTTTCTGTAGTCTTTATGCGCCACTCTCGGTGTGCGAATATAACAACCACTTAGAACGTGCTTGATAAGCATATTCCAATGTTGTTTCCATAAGAAACAAACATTTTCCCATTACTCTTGACATCTTTGGGCCATTCCCATTTGATACTCCATCCACTCTCAGGATCGACCTTATTGCTGCAAAGTTGGTCGTAAACGAAGTGTCAATCACATAGTGATGCCCTTTTTCATTTCCCGCTTTCTAGTTTCCGTCTTTTTTGTTTTGCCGTTGATTGATGTCCTTTCGTGTCTCCTCTGCGCTTCTCCGCTGTTGTATGGGTGACCGACGCGGTTTGGCTGCTGCCGTGTATGTCACTGGTACTGTCTGCTGTCTTTGTTGCCTGCTTGTCCCTTTTCAGGCATCCCCCTTCCTTTTTCATGCCTGTTCTTCTCACACTCTCACTTGCTCCTTTGTCGCCTTTTTCATTCTGTCTGCTACACCTTGGCAGCTAACTCCAAAAATTGGTAATGGTAAAGCTGTGAACTGAAACACAACACCCGAGAAATAGGTCTAAAATGTAAAATCATGTCAAAATGCTAAAAACTTTCACGGAGGTTCCTCGACACCAGAAACATTTTCAGGATTCACGACTTCAGTTGCATAAGCGAACATAGTTTGAACATAGGGTCTGCGAGGTGCTGCATTGTTGGTGCAAGTTGGATTGCTGTAAGACATGTCATATTAGATCACTAACCCAGGACCATTTTTCTTATTTAGAAAATATGACAGTAATAGCGAAAATAGCTTTCACGAGAAATATTATTGCTCGTGACCACCGAAAGCGAGATTTCAACAAACATCCGGTGATGGTCAGCCGCCAATCTTCCGTAAAATTCCAGAACATTTTGACGTTTCCCACGGCGGCCGGGGTGGCTGTAGCGGCACTACGTCCGGCGCCGGGACCGGGTCTCAGTGCGAGTACGGATGGTTGCCGCCGCCACTGTCACCGGCGCAGCGGGACACCCTCGCCCCACACGCCGGTGACACGGCCCGCACTGCGCGTGCAGGCGGCCGCCGCCAGATGAAGGGCGCCGCCGGGGCTCGCGCCGCCTCTAATCCCCGCTCCATCACCGGCTAATCGGCCGCTGTCATAGTGGCGGCCGCGCGGCGCCCGGCTGACAAGAGCCTGTCACTGCACCCCGCCGAGATTCCCATCATCCCCCCCCCCCCGCATGACTCGGTGTCGCTTCTCGAGCCCATTCAGCGGGGGCGTGTCCTGACACCGAGCCTGCATACCGGCCATTCATCCTCGGCCGCTGTTTGCAAACCTTCCAAAGGGACGCCCTAATGACAGGGTAGGCGGCGCCGAGGGGTGGCGTTTGGCGGCGCGGCGTCGCTCTGGGGTCGGACCCCCGCTGGGCGTCGGCCGGCCGGCCCGACCGTGACAAATTCGTCGGGCAGAACACAGAGCCGACCTCGGGACGGAAGCGCCACTCAAAAAGCCAAAAGCCTGTTTATTCCGCCGGGAAAGCGGCTCCTTAGCTGAACTCTGAAGCACTTCGCCCCGCTCTCCGCGCCGCGAGGCCGCGCGCAGGCCGGACTTTGCCGTCACGCGCCATTTCTCCGCTCCGGCGTGTTTGACGCCCTCCAGGGCTCACCGCATCCGCTGCTTGCGCCCGACCTCGCGGTCGGCGTTTCGTGTCGAGCGAGGCCCGGTCGGCGCGGGTCATCGCATTGCCGACTTTCGTTGCTTCGCGGTCAGCTCGACGGCCCGCGCGGTCCGTTGGCACCGTCCCTCCCCCCCATGCCGTCGTCGTCCAGCGATACAAACGGTCCGACAGCTACGACCCTGTTCAGTTACTGGAGATAGGATCTGCGCTGCCGGCTGCCCGCCCGCCCGGCCGGGCCCGCGCGGCTAAACAAAACCCACCGCGCCGGCTGCAGTGGGACAGAATGCTAATTGATAATTGTAATGGGCGCCGGGCGCCGGGCGGGGGGAGGGAGAGAGGGGCGGGAGTCCCGAGTCCCGTGGACGTCTGACGTGTCCTGGATGGTTCACACGGACACCTGACGTGGCCTGGGCAGCTCACACGGACGACTGGCGTGGCCTGGACAGGTCACACGGACATCTGACGTCGCCTGAGCGGTTCACGTGGAGGGCTAGGCGGTTCGCATGACAGCTGACGAGATCGCCAGTCGGCGCCCAGTCGAGTGGCCACCGAGCGCTGGCGACCGCAGCAGAAATGGTCTGGGTTCGTGCGTCTCGGCGAGACGGCGGGCCGCCCGGTGCAGACGGGCGCTCCCGCGCGGCCTCGGCAGCCGCGCTGAGTCAGGAGAGCTCATACAATGGGGCGCGCGCCGCGCCGCGCCGCGCCGCCTAATCGATTCGCGCCGAGCGGCCGTCGGCCGGAAGCGGCGCCGACTGCTGCAGAGGGAGCAGCGGCCACACGGCCGGGCCGTGCTGCCTCCGCTGGCGATGCTCCCTATGGTTGGTCGTGCTCCATACGGTTTGCTGCTCCTTACGGCTGACCGTGCTCCCTACGGCGGCGCTGCTCCTTATGGCTGGCCGTGCTCCCTGTGTCTGGCCGTGTTCCCTATGATGGCGCTGCTGCCAACGACACGGTAGCGCCGCCAAGGCCGAGTTCAGATCTCGGGGAGGGAGAGAAGCAGTCGGCATCGCAGGTTGATTCGCACAGTCGCTGATGGTGCAGGGCAACAGAGGGCGTGACAGGACTTGATTTGGGCTGTGCTGAGATTGGTGCGATTTGTAGTTGGCGACGCTGGGTTCAGAGTTTCTCAGCAGTGCGCGTTTTCATCCATGATCAAAATGCCTTTTACTTTCATTTGCAATCCATGATATCAAAATTTATCGGCCATCCTTTTCGTTCGTGCTTCACATTCATGATATAGCAAATGTGAGAACATGAATTATTAATGTTTCGTCGGCGATCATTTTGAAACAGACATATTAACGTCATAGTAGTGTGCAACACCTACGAGTCTTGCATAAGAATAACATCATATATTTTAGGACTACGGGAGAGATACCGATATGAAAATAACAATATTGCGCATTGTGCCATCACGTTTCCCAATATCATCGACTGGGATGGCGTTTAGAATTCACAGCAACTTGAGCTACAATTGGTTTCTTTTCTCAACAATGCTTCTGACATCATAAACCAGTATTCCATTGCGATCAACGACGGACTCTGTATTAGGGTTTTTAAGATGTCTTTTAGCTCAATTGGACATGTCCTACTGCACATCGTCAACGTGTGCTTGACAAAAAAATGAGGTACCAGCCTCATGAAAACATGCTATTGCACATCTCATCTTGAAATCCGGTGGCCCTGGAAGCCCCTCCAATTTCGCCCTATCTCTATCCTTCCTGTCATTGTCAAGATAGTTGAGAGAGTTGTTCAAAACCAGCTCTCTCACTATCTCTCCTTTAGCCACCTTCTTGCTCCTACCCGGCACGGTTTTCGGTGCCTCCATTCTACCGCAACCGCTCGCAGTCATGGACCAAGGCAAAATTTCGCTTCTTTGTCTGACTGAACTTGCGTCGACAATGATCATTGATCAATGATGACACTGACTGACGTTGATCAGCAAATGCTTTGATGTGACTGACCACTCCAAATTACTTACAAAATTCCAGCTTCACTACATCAGCACCGAATAGTTCAAAAATTATCTCGCGGGTCACACTCAGAGTGTGAACTTCCAATGTCAGGCAGATTTCGGCTCCGCGACCCATTAACCAGGATGTCTTCCAGGGTTCGTCCCTGGGACCCCTGCTCTTTGCTGTTTTTGCTAATGACCTCAGCATGCCGTCGGTGCTTTTGTGGTGCAATACGCCGACGACACTCAGGTTCTGGTCACTGGTTCAAAATCTGCGTTTTTTGTCTGTTTTTTTTTGTTGTTGCTGACCTTGAGACGGCGTTGGCCTCATTGGACGAATATTTTGGCTCAAATGGTCTCAAGGTCAGCGAATCGAGATTGGTGCTGAGAACTCGTCAAAATATCCGAAACCTTCCTTCATTTTTTGTAAAGTTCCGGAATACCTGTATCAATCCTGGCACAGAAGTCCAAAATCTTGGAGTCACTTTTGATCGTTTTTTGTCTTGGGACTCTCTTATCTCTGAACTTTCACAGAAATGTTCCGGAATTCTTACCGGCATGTCTCATCTGCGTCGCTGTCTCCCTCGCGGTACCTTCCTGTTATTGTCTCTGCCCTGGTTTTCTTTCACGTCCGGAATCGCCTCGCAGGTTATGGAAACGGTTCGGCCAAAAACATGGCTGCCGTGCAGAAAATTATCAGTTTCGCTGCACGCATGATGTCCGGGAAAAAAAGACATGCACACATTTCGGCCGTGCGGGGAAACCTGGTCTGGCTCCCTTCCCATAGCATGTTTGAGCACCAGACAATGACATTACTTTATAAGATCCGGTGTACAGGCGAACCAGAGCACCTTGCGGCATCGTTCTGTCTGAACAGCGAACGGGCGGATCACGCGAGACATACTATCCAGTACCGCTTGCTCAGCCTACATCGCAGCCGTGGTTCGATTGCCGGAAAGAGGCAATTCGTATACCGCGCCGCCTCTTTGCTTAACACATTGCTACCAGACATCGTTGACATGTCTTTTCGACTGTTCAAACGCAAGCTGAAGCAGCACCTTACTGCGACATCTTACAAACGTACGTGACAGCCTACTTTTTAACGTTTTTTACAAAGCTGAGTAGCTTGACATGAGGAATGAGTCTACTGTGTGTGTGTGTCTTACCTCTTGTACCCTTCACGTGTGATGACTCGGGATCGAGAATAACCCCTGTGGCCTCGGTCATGTTTTGGTGGATGATCCCATGGCGTAAATAAATAAATAGACGTTGTTGGTCTGCCTCGTTCTTTTGATTGTTTGTTACTCTATTCCAAAATACCTCTAAACGCCACATATGACTTTATCGACAGTCGTAAAAAAGAAAATGAGAATCGTAGCAAAACCATCCTATCACGCTGAGCGTACGTCACTTACACTCCGCTCTGTGTCTATACCGTACAATGTTTGTGTTTTCGTCTCGTGCAGCTACCCGACAAACGATCGTGATCCCACCACGTCCGCCGTTGGTACGGCCCCCGCTCTGACCGCCGCCGCCCGCCACTGGGACGGCCCCGCTCTGACCGCCGCCGCCGTTACAGCGGACCCGGGCTCGGCTGGACGCGCTGGCCATCTCGGTGATGAACCAGTGGCCGGGCGTGCGGCTGCGCGTCACAGAGGGCTGGGACGAGCGCGGCCTGCACGCGGCCCGCTCGCTGCACTACGAGGGCCGTGCCGTCGACATCACCACCTCGGACCGCGACCGCAGCAAGTATGGCATGCTCGCTCGGCTGGCGGTCGAGGTCGGCTTCGACTGGGTCTACTACGAGTCGCGCTCGCACATCCACTGCTCCGTCAAGTCCGGTGAGTAGACAGGGATTGGCGTGTTGAGCGCCGCAGTGGACAGCTGCAGCCTGATGCCGGCCGTGAGGTGGGTGAGGTGGGTGGGGGTTACTCAGCGGCAGGTCTCGGGCAGGAAGGTTTCCTGGCGGCCCATTTGCTCGATGCTGTTGTAAACGTGTATGTGAACAGGTGGCGTGTGCTGCCTCGTTTGCGGTGTTGAGCTTTTCGATGATGTGGGTGTGGCTCCTGCATCTTGGATTGTGGCGTAAGTATTGCGTCACAATGAGATTTAAGGGTTTTGGCTTTTTACATGTTATCGTAGCCAGTTGTCCAATGAACAGCAAGTCCACAATATCTTCATCATTACGTTCAGTCAACGAAACCCAACGTGTAGGGAAGGTTCAATAGAGGAAAAGCACAGGACATATCGGGAAACGGAAGGCGTGTAAAGAATAAATAATGAGAGACAGAGAGCGAAAAAACAAAAATGTTAGAAAAAAACACAGCGAGGTAGACGGCGGGAAAGGAAGGGAGAAGAGAGAGAGACAGAGAGAGAGAGAGAGAGAGAGAGAGAAAGGAAGGGAGAGAGAGGGGGGAGACGATGAAAAGGCAAATAAATGTGTTGCGTTGTCCCTGGGTTTTACTAATGACCTTATTCATTCCAACTTACAAAAAGACAGAGAGTGATAAGCAAAGCATGAGGGCTGTTACCATTTTCTGGTGCGTGTCTGGGGAGTTCCTGGATGCGATTCCCTTTTTACTAATTATTTTTGCGCGTTTCCGGAAAATTCAAGGTTTATACGAGGAAAGTCGGACTCAAGACGCTCTGCGCCCCCTTTTTACTGGCGCAGACCAAATGTGGGGGTCCGGGTGGCCCAGCCCCTCCCCTCAGACCCGCATTGTTTTGCGAAAACCATTGCATATCATCTTCCCGGCGGCGGTCTTCGTATGATTTCAGGCCACATTGAGCTCCGCCCTCCCCCCCCCTCCTTAAAAAAATCCTGGCTACGCCACTGCCCCTTTTGCATTATGTCCCATTTTCAAAATCCTGGATCAGGGCTTATTTCCACGCCTCTGAGGATTACTTCTTGCACTGACGTATTCGGGACTTTCAACTGCGTCTGCAAACGTGTTAGAATATTAAGTATGTTGTTCCGATTACACCACTCGACACTCCACGGTCTTGTAAATTATGTGGGCAGGCTGTGAGCAACACTGAATTATTACTGGCGAATTCAGCAACTTGTCGGGGTTACCATGAACGTACGAAAGGGGGAGGGGAGAACGGGTGGCCATGTACCCCACATTTTTCGGAAATTTGATATCAGTTTTATGGGGAAAACATCTTTGACCCCGCCTACCCTCACTTTTCTAGATGTCCCTACGCCCCTGATGGTCACATTTTTCCACGCCTGCTACTGAAAAGCATATCACAGCATGTGTGAAGGTAATTCTACACGCCTCTTTGAAACGGTTTAGTCTTCGAAACATATCGTTTAAACCATGCCCGTATATACGTGGGGAATGCAGAAATCCAGAATTGTCCCAGGTCCAAATGCTGCAGATTTTGAAGACCTCTCAGTCTGCAGTGTTGGCACGGGTCCGTGGCTGTCGCACTGTGCCCGGCCCGCCGGCGACACTGAGTGCCCGCTGCTGGGTGGCTGACGCTGGCTCGCGGCAGACGGCCGGCCTGCCTGCCTGCGTCCCGCGCCAGCCTGCGCAAACAGGCCGTTCAAACAGCGCTAGCGGCGCTGCGCTGGCCGTCCGGCTCGCAGCACGAGGCTGCCGCCTGGCATACGCCGGCATCCGGCGCGCAGCTCGGCCGGCCTTCCCTGTCATTACCCTGTTGCTGATTGATTCAAATTGCCGGCCGGCCGCGGTGCCCACGCGGACGGGCGGCGGCGGACGTCGCGGTGCTCGCCTCCGTCCGCGGCGCCGTTGCCGCGCCACCCTGGCCGCTGTAATCTCGCCGCCCGCCTGATAATCAATTACGCCGTTTGCCCGGGCCATTTGTTACCTGCTGAAGCGGAGGGATAATGAGATATGGGCCGCGCGCCGGCCGCGCCGCCGCCGTTTGCTGCCTCCCCTCCGGCTCGTCATGGACTGGCCGGCGGCGCGGGACGGGGATTAGAAATGGCCGCGTTCGGCCGGTCAGGCGCGGGTGCCGCTAATGGCAGCACGCTTAAATCGGTCGTAATCGTCTCGGCTCGGTTTCAACTCAGCTGTTTTATTGATTGCGTCGTTTAGTGGATTGGAACGAGCAATTGAGTATATTGAATGTTTGATGAGATTTGAACTGCTCGAAACTGACGTTAAGAGGAATGTTTGTCTTGTTTATTTCAATTACGTGGGAAGAGTTTTGCCGCACAAGCGTTCTTTGCGGTTTTGCGGACTTTTGCTTCCGAGGCAGCTGCGTGTTTAGCAATCAAGAAACGTCATGTGAACCTGCAGCAGCAGACTTCACGGCCGGCTTCAGATGTGTAACAATCTCCATAGGATACCTATGTTGACTGAAAATATGGCATTTTCCAATGCCAGACTCAAGAGATAAGAAGTGAGAGGGTCTTAATGCTTCCTATCCTCGCCAATCTTGCCACAAACCTTTTATTCTTCGAGAAACACTGCACATTACCCCAAAGACCTCCGATTACGCATGTGCTGAACATGACAAAAGCCAAATATGGCTGCCATGTTTGGACTAATTTTCGATAAGCTATTTCCGTCCACTTTTTGCATGTATTTTCTTTGTCTCATCATCAGTAGTCCTTTTGCAATGCGTGTCAGGACTTACCAACAGATTGCAGGTACTTTTGGAGGTGAAATGGTGCGATACGGAGACGGTGCGAGTTATTCGGAACGGGAATAGTCTTCCTTTGTTATTGTACATTTAACCCTATTCCCGGCAGGGGGGGCGGAATCCGCCCCCACCTCGGGTTTTTTGCTTGCCAATTCCAGGCTTTTTGACGCAACTTCACGAAACTTGGTGACTTTTCCTAGCTATTCCTTTTACGCGCCGTGACAAAATTTCGAAATTCTATTTTCCTCAGGGGCGGAGCCAGACAACGTTTTTGGGAGGCACCTCAGGTCATTTTTGGCCATGTTGAGGGTAAAAGGAAAATGTCTGCCAAAAACAGAGTTTTTAAAATAGAACTTAAAACTTTATATGAATATATAGCTAAATAATTGGACAATGTGCATATGTAATTTTGTTTATCTGAGGTCACTTTACAAGGTCAGGTCAAGGTCAAAAGTCAAAATTTGTTTTTTCGCAATAATTTCGGCGCCGTTTTTTCAAATGCCAAACCCGGAATACATATAACGTAGAAAGATGCCCTCTACTTGCGTACCAAGTTTCAGCTTGATATCAGGTCAGGTCACGGAGCTATGACCTAAAATGTCAGTGCACGTACCCTATATCGCAAAAGCCAAAAAATGAATTTTTTGGAATAGAGTGAATTTAATCGATTAAAAACGTTTACAGATAATATTGAATGCACACGACATCATTCCAGGTGACCCCAAGGTCACTGGAGGTCATTTAAGGTCAAAGGTCACAAGTTGATCTGAGGAACGTGTGACCATGACAATTCCCCCTTTTTTATGTCCCTGGCACCGCCTATGCTAACATTATACAAGCATTGTAATGCGATTTGTACTTCTTTAGCATAACATGACTAGCAGAAGCTAAAAAAGTGTTTTGGCCTCTTTTGTTCATTCCGTTATTGGAAAACTAATCCCCCTATTTTTGAAACCCTGTGAACGCCCATGAATTTTCTCAAAATTTCAAATTTGCATACCCATGGTAAAAGCCCTATCCATAATCTCTCGATTGATGCCAGTTTCATCGAAATCGGTCCATAAACAACGGAGTTACAAGAAGTCAAAAAGTACCCCCCATTTCGACATTTTTTCCCCCCTGTATCCACAAATTTCAAAATTTTGAACATTTCTTTTTATCAAAATGTAGTTCACGTCACGGCAAATCGATTGCCGTTTGTTGCGATGAAATCGAATAAGTAGTTCTCGAGATCTCAGGGGGGGGGCCGAATCCGCCCCCCCCCTGCCGGGAATCGGCCATACCGTCTAGCCCTCCGGGAATAGGGTTAAAGAACATCATTCTTCTCCTGGTCCCCAAACATTTTCAGTTTTTGCCGATGCAAAAACCCCATTCGCATATTTTCTTTCCATTCGAACTGATATGTCCCGTGGCTATAAATGTGCGTTGTATTGAAGAAGCATGGTTACCAAACGGTAGCCGATGTATGCAAAATTAGACTTTGTTTGAAGGTCATTGGCAAACCTTTGGATGCCGGCAGTCAAATAAATATGTTTATCGCGTGGAAGGGCAAAAGATCACCATACCCTGCGAAGACCGCGTTAGTAAACGCTGCAGGTTGCAAACTCTGCTCAATGGGACCGTAGACTTGGAGGGAGGCGTCAGGTGAAAACGACAAGAAATCCGACGATCTTTCCTGATTTAAACAGTGCAGTCATATTCTGAAATTGTAGCCAAAATGAATCATTTCCTGGAAATGAGCTACTTTAAATTAAATGTGTGGGTTTTCCTCCGAGATGAAAAATAGGAATAAACCAGTTTTTTCTTGGGAGGCATAACTCACTCCAAACAGTTTTCTCATACATGATTCAAACGACTTTCGACTTTCTTCGAGACTACTTGACTTGTGTTTCGTAAAAACAAAACTGATCAATACATTTTTAGACCTTGCTATATTAAGATTAACTATATTAAGATGTCTAAATAATTTCGAAATTCATAGCTGCTGCCCGTGCAGAGTCGCTGGTAGTGATATCGGGATTACATCATCCGCATAACGCCATCAGCACTTAATCCTAGTATAATTCGGAGGGTTCATTCCTTTTCCAAAGCATTATTGTTAAAATAATAAAGCACATCTGCTGGTCGGCTTTCATTTTCCGAGAAATGTACAGCTCAAATTCCTCGTGCCATGCTTAAGTGCCACTCGGCATTGAGGCTGATTCGTAACACAGCTACATCGTCAGCCGTGTGCCTCGTGCGAGAGAGAAAGGGAGATAAAGAAAACCCATACAGTCGTAGGAAAAGAAGTAAGCTCAAAACGGCATCTGCATCCTCGCTGAATCTAGAGAGTTATCACCTCTGATCACTAAATCACTAAAGCTAGTACTGAACGTGACGGCGTTTAGCCTCAGTCTCCAGGACGCTATCCCTGTCATAAACGCCGCCCAGGGCACAATTCCCAGCCTCCCCAAATCTCTCCACACTCCTGTTCTCATCATATCTCTGCCTGGCCTCCTCCGCGGCCGCCACCTGCCGAGCTCCGAGACAGAGAGAAAGAGAGAGAGAGAGGAAGGAAAGGGAGAAGGAAAGAGAGGGAGAGAGGGAGAGGGAGAGAGAGCGGACCGTGGCTGGCGGCCGGCCGGCCGCCACTCCCCAGCGTACAGTCAGCCCTGCCGGACGGCGAGCCCCAGCGACCGGCCGTCAGCCGGCGGCCGCCTGCATCGCCAGCCTGCAAAGAGCGTGTCGCTTTGTGGCCGGCGATGAATGGCCGCAAATTACTAGATTTACACGGCAAACGGCAGCGGGCCTGCTATTGAGGCCGACCACCGCGGCCGCCCGCTAATTAATTAGCGCCGATTTGCGAGCGGGGCGGCGTTGTCTCGTCATTACGGCTGCGGTGGTCCGGCGCCGCCCCGCGCCGCCGGCGGCCGCCGGCCGATTAATCGGCGCGCCGCTAACCAGGGCGGACGCGGCGCGCCGTAAACCGAGCCGTAAAGCGAGCCGCCGGCCGCCGGCCGCGGGCGCCGCTCGGCCCGGCTCGGACCGCTCGCCGGGAGGAGAGCGGCTGTGCGGCGGCGGCCGGCCGGCCGGCAAAGGGCAGAGCTGGTCCGCGGCGAAGTGGTCGGCTGACGGAGCTGCGGCGACAGCCCTTGCACTGGGACGCTGAGCCTATAGTGATGTTTTGCCAGTCGCTTGAGCTTCCTGAGACGTCAGTGTGAGAGTCAGGATGGGGATTTCGCAAGTTCGAGTTAGTTTGACAGGAATAATTGTTTTGTTTGGAAGAATGGACACTGGCCAATGGAGTTACGTGGCCTAACGTTTTTTAATGCGCTTACCCTGTTCCAATTATCCGTCCTATTTTCTGCCGCCTCCACAAGCTTTACGCTGCTCCGGGAGACATGATCCGGGTCACTGCATTCCCAAAATCAGTATATCACAAGATTCGTGTGATCCCTAGGTATCATAGACCCAGGGTCATTGCACCCCAGAGTATTATTGAGTGGACAGGCGTAAGGAACACCAGTCGCCCCACGCCCAGCCGAACAGCGGGAGGAAGGCTCCGCGAGTTTCTCCCGGTTGGCGAAAGGAGTATCTCCTATCAGGGCTGTCGGCTTCTCTGCCCCACAGTCGCGCTGCCTCCAGCCATGTAAAGAGAGAAAATCCGTGGTGAATTTAGCTTCAGCATCAACGTCTACAATGGCTCTTGATGTCTTCCGAACGCGTTGCGTTTCGGGAATCGTCGTTTGCATAGAGCCACCCTGTCGAGGCGCATTTGTTGGCTGGTGACCTCATAAGCGACATGAAAGTATGCTGGTAACCATGGTAACGTGTTTTTCCTAGCAGTGGTGTCCTGGGGTTAGGGGCCGATCCCATGCGGCGTGCAACATGCATTCGCTGCACGGTTGATTCGAGCAAATGGGTCTTAGATATTCCCGGGCCGTACAGGTCGTGCTTTGGTTGTTCAAGCGTCACCCTTTGGGTAAGCAAAGGCGGTGAGGTCACAGAACTGTCCCACATCGGTTCCTCCCATCCAGAGTAGGGCGTAACAAACAAACATAATCATCACGTCATCTAAGGTCGGAGAAATTTCAGAAATGGGCTGTGGACCTTGCTGTCATGGTCCTTAAGTAGCAACGTCTGAATAGCATTTGCCCAATGCGAGATTTCTCATCCACGGAAAATGTGTCTAGTAATACTTAACAAGATGCACATTTGGCGCGTCTGTCGTTCCTTGTCCTGCATTAATGCCACGTCACTATTGCACAGGGGCAGGAAACTAAGGAAAGTAGGGGAAAGGGAACGCCCCCCCCCCCCCCAAATGGAGGAAATACTCTTTCCAAGCAGTCACAGCGTAGCAGCGCTAAAAGAGATTAAATACACAGGGTTAAGTCCTGCTCTTAATTTCCATACCTACTCACCGTTACAAAAACACCTGACCCATGTCCATGACGTGACAAGACCCTCTCGGACGTCGGACCATATTCGATTCTTTTTGACGGTGGAATTGTTTACAGTGTAAATTCCACTACTGGTGACCTGTGCTTGAACTGACCCTCTGTCGACAGAGCAGATGTGTGTATCCTCTTAGGGGTGTCGATTTCTGTAAATGATTGGGGGGCCAGTCGAGGGCCCGACAGCGTAACCTCCCTGCAAATGTGGGTTTTTCAACGGATTTAGCCCACTTTATTTTAACCAACGGAATTTCATATGTTTTTCGTTACTATTCATCAAATAAAAAATTGCATTTATCCCCATGTATATGTTCTCCCCATGTCTATAGATGAAAGATAAAATGACAGAAACATCATTTTACACCTCTTTCTTTACTTTCCGCCTATATCTTGTCCACTGACTACGTTCGTTTCGGTATTATCATCCATTTCCCTTTAAAGGCGGCAGAAAATATTAAGGAAGGCCCAAACCAACACTGGGGGCCCAAATCAACATTGGGTGGGCCGGGGCCCTCTCAAAAGAATGCAATTCGACATCCCTGTATCCTTTTATTGATGACATGGAGCTAATCCAGTTCCTCTGTCGTACCTAATCAAGCTGTTCTCTCGTAGACCCAACGATTACTTGATTCTGCGCCGACAGAGTCGCTACTTTTAGGTGTGTAATTTGTTTTTGATCAGCTTTGGCAGACCTCACCCCTCACCCACAGAGCCGACGTCTGTACTCTCTCGTTACCGGCCGGCGACTGACCTCACCAGTCGCCCACAGAGCCAACGTCTGTATTCTCTCGTTACTGGCCGGCGACTGACCCGACCCCTCACCCACAGAGCCGACGTCTGTACTCTCTCGTTACTGGCCGGCGACTGACCCGACCCCTCACCCACAGAGCCGACGTCTGTACTCTTTCGTTACTGGCCGGCGACTGATCCAACCCCTGCACCGTTTCAGAGTCGGTGGCCGGCGGCCGGTACGGAGGCTGTTTCTCGGGCGACACGGAGGCGACGTTGACCGACGGCCGGCGCCGCCGCTTCGACCAGCTGCGCCGCGGCGACCGCGTCAAGGCAGTCGACGAGGGCGGCGTCGTCGTTGACAGTGAGGTGATCCTGTGGCTGGACCGGGACCCGGCCGAGCGGCGGCTCTTCCACCGGCTGACGACGGCCGCCGGCCGCCAGCTTACCGTCACTCCCGGACATCTGGTGCACGTGGTGGACATCGGCAGCGGAACCGGCAGCGACGCCGGCGGCTGGACGCCAGCCGACTGGCGCGTGACGTTCGCGCGCCGCGTCGTCGCCGGCGACTACCTGCTGGTGGGCGCGACGGGCGCGCCCTACGCCGAGCGCGTGGTCGCCGTCGAGCTGGTGGAACTGGAGGGCGTGTATGCACCGCTCACGCGCCACGGCACCGTGCTGGCCAACGGCGCGCTCGCCTCGTGCTACGCCGAGGTGGACTCGCAGCGGCTGGCGCACTGGGCACTGTTGCCCGTCCGCTGGGCGGTCAACGCCGGACAGCTCGCGGCGCACCTGTGGCACCGGCTGTGTGGTGGCCAGACGGAAGTGACGACAGCGCGGTGCGCGCCGCCGCCGCCCGGCGTGCACTGGTACGTGCGCCTGCTGTACGCGTTGTCGGGCGTGCTGGTGCCTCGGGACATGATGTACGATTAGCGTGAAGGCGAAAAGTCAGGAGCGGCGCCGCGCCAAGCAGTGGGCTGCCGGGACGTTGCGCAACAGAGTGGCTGTGTGAATAGTGTCTCGCGCGCGAGCCGACCCGCCTGTTGTTGATCCGTCACTTGTCGTGTGAAGACCGTACTTGTCCATTGACTCGCATGCTGACGGAGACAGATATTATTTATTTTGCTTTGCTGAGGGCCGTGTTCATATCATTAGTCGGCTCTCTCCATTTTGCTTGGTACAATGTGATATGTTGTCATGGGGGTCCGTGCTTTTGGTCGTCGCATTGACAGTGTCAGGGCTTTTCTTTGACTACCTGCGTTCGTGCTTCGGGATTTGTTTGTTAAAACTAAATCACTTGTGCTCTTCACAGTTGATTGGTGTCTGCGGTTTGACATTTGGTGCCAAAGTATGTGACGTGCTGCCTGCTAATGTGCCTTCAAATAAACCAGGCTAATCTTATGTGAGGCTTTTTACGGCACATGATTCGAATGGAAGAGAAGATATAAGTGGTCCCTGAGGAATCACAAAGGACTCAAAGGATTCAAGGACTCGAGTAAGGATATCTGTGAACACGGACTGAGCCCGTCACGAGGATAACTTTGTTCTGGTCGTAGCTTAAGAAACATGTGTGTAGCATCCCATAAGGCAGGTTATAGGGTAACGGCCCTACACCAGTTTGGCCGAGGCCCTTTTGACTGAATGTTTTGAATGTTAGGTATGTAGTGTTGCAAGAAAAGTTGTGGAAAAATGGGTTTGGCCCTACCAGCTTTAAAAACACACCTGCAGCGATGTTCAGGAAACGACCGATTTACGGATGTATAAAGTTATGCCACAAGTTCAACTAAAGCAACCGGCAACTAACTAAATTAACCGGGAAGGTTTATTTTGACAGACTTGCATTGGGCATTCAGATTTTTTTGATGTAGTACCAAGCGGCAAATCTTTATACCCGAAGACAGTCAAAACATCTGAGCTACACTATACCGGTCAATGGCACTTCTACGAAGTAGGGACCCAAATTCACGGAAATTTGTATGGGAAGTAACCATCAAATCTTTTTCACTGTTTTCCACTTTTCTGTTGAGTCACTTTTTCAAGAAGGAATGACTCTTCATTCGACAGCCTAAACCTTTCATATATTTTACGTAAGGTACAACGCAAAAAGAGGACACTGCATTAGCAAATTTAGCTTCTTTGCTACTGTAGATGAGGCGCAGTGTTCGCCTTTATTGCTTCACTTCACACCCACCACGCGTATGTTAAATGTCATACTTCTGTCTTAGGAATCCAAGGTCTAACAACTGTACCATAACCCTATTACCGGCAGGAGGGCTGCATCCACCCTCTCGGGTTTTTTGCTTGCCAGTTCCATGTTTTTTGACGCGCTTCACGAAACCTGGTGACTTTTCCTTGCTATTCTTTTTACGTACTGCGACAAATTTCGTAAATCTATTTTGTTCAGGTGCGTAGCCAGGCAACGTTTTTGGGGGACACCTCAGGCCATTTTTGGCCCTGTTGAGGGTAAAAAGAAAATGACTGTCAAAAATAGTATGTTTAAGATAGAACTTAAAACATTATATCAATATATAGTTAAATAGTTGGGCAACACACAAATGTAATTTCTTCATCTGAGGTCACTTTACAAGGTCAGGCCAAGGTCAAAAATCAAAACTTGGTTTCATAGCAGAAACTTTCGCGCTATTTTTCGAATGTTAAACCCGAAATATTTATGACGTCGAAGGATATCCTCGATATTGTGTACCAAGTTTCAGCCTGATATCAGGTCGGATCACAGAGCTATGACCTAAAATATCAGTGCGCGTACCCTAAATCACAACGGCCGTAAAATGGAATTTCAGTAATAGAGTAAATTCAAATGATTGGAAACGTTTTCAGATAATGTTAAATGCATATGAGATCCTTCCAAGTGACTCTAAGGTCATTGGAGGTCATTTAAGGTCAGAGGTCGTAAGTTGGTTTGAGGAACATACGGCCATGACAGTTCCTCTTTTTCAAGTCCCTGGCACCGTTTATGTTAATATTGTACAAACATTGTAATACAGTTTGTACTTGTTCAGCGTAACATGATTAGCAGAAGCCAAAAAAGTGTTTTTAACTTTTTGTTTGTTTAGTTTTTTGAAAAACCAATGCTATTATTTTCGAAACCCTGTGAACGCCCATGGATTTTCTCACAATTTCAAATGTATGGAGTCATGTCAAATCGAATGGCGTTTGTTGCGATGAAATCGAATGTGTAGTTCTCGAGATCTCGGGGGGTGGTCGAATGCCCCCCCCCCCCCGCCGGGAATCGGCCATACCGTCTAGCCCTCCGGGAAAAGGGTTAAAAGACGCATTCTTGGCCGTGGATAACATTTCCCGCAGAATCTTTTTCTTCTCTCCCCATCGTACTACATAAGAGCAGGGTTGTTGAGTGGAAAGAAAAGCTCCCATTTTTGTAGGCAAAGTAAGAAAAAAAACCTTAGCATTAGCTATTCTATGCCTTGATTTGTGTTTAGTAACGTGGATACGACTTCAGATAAATCAGTCTGTGTTGTGTTATATTTTAAATACCGACTGACCTTGTTCAAAGAGGCTCAGCTACCCTGTGTCCAGACCAGTGTAAACCATATAACTAGAAAAAGGAACATTTTCAAATTAAACTCAACAAAGAATCGATATTAACGGGTTTTTTTGAGGCACCGAAACCTACATCTGACTATGTGGGACGCTATAAGCGACTGCTTCCTGTCATCTACACACCTGGCAGGATGTCGTATTTCGAAAAGTGAAAATAAGAATAATATACCCTTCATTTCGAGATGGTGACATTTTGTTGCTCGGTTCGTAAACAGAAGCGTCGATTTCTCTAAATGATTGGGGGCCGAGCCGAGGGCACGATAGCCTCATATCCCCTAGATGTGTGTTTCTCAACGGATTTAGCCCACTTTATTTTGATCAAGGAAATTTATAATTTTTTGTTACTATCTATGGAATAAAAACTGCATATATCCCCATGCACCATGTTATCCAAAAAACTGACACACAGCAATTGCTAATAAATAATTCACGTGTTGCTGTGCACGCGATTTTCGATATCGCTCAAAAGCTGTTTTCAAAACGTCTTTGTCGTCAAAAAGATTTTACTTTTTGTCCTGTCATCATGCCATAGCGGACGACCAAACAGACATGGCGAATTGTTAAGCTGTTCTTGGAGATATGTTCCATTAAGGCGGTGCACCGAAATCTTGCACGAGAATTCAACCGACACCCGCCATCCAGAAATGTTGTCTAGGCCGTCGTTGGCAAGTGTCGAAAACAAGGTGACGTGCAAAACTTTAACAAAGGGAGGTCTCGAAGCAAAAAAATCGATCCGGACTGCTGTAAACCTTGACAAAGTTGCACCCGCGCTGGAAAACAGTCTCACAAGGTCTCAGAGCAAGCACCGCCAGTCCCATGGTCTCTCATATGGTTCACTCTGGCGGATGGCTCAGCAAGACCCCAAGAAGTTCCTCTACAGTATACGGGTGGATCAACCGCTATCAGCCTTTGACAGGTCACGACGGCTGAAGATGTGCAGGTGGTTTAAAGAGCCGATGGCTGCGGAACCAGACTTCATCGAACACGTCTGGTTCTCTGATGAGTCTCATTTCCACCTGCACAGACATGTGAACAGAAAGGACACTGTCCTCTGGGGGTCCGAGCATCCCAATCAGGTTACCGAGAAGCTGGTCAATGACCAGCCATGCACCGCCTGGTGGCAATCAGCATCAGCGGCATAGTAGGACCGTTCTTTTTCGAGGAAGATGGAAAATCGGTAACCGTTAATACGAACCGGCACGTGGAAACACTTGAAGCGATGTGGAAAACCATGCGGAGGAGAAAAATCGGCACCTCGAAACGATGATTTCAGTAGGATGGAGCACCACCACGCAATGCTGCGGACTCCGGGAGGTGGCAAGAGGATCATTTCGGGCTGTACGTCATCTTATGGAAGACGGCGATTGAGTGGGCCCCACACTTGCGCGATTTGAACGCAGCGGAATTGTTCTCGTGGGGCCACGCCAGGGATCGAGTGTGCACGAGGAAGCCGCTGACAGTCGACGAGCTGAAGGGGCGACAACAGTGGAAAGCCGCACTATATTGCACGAAACCTGCGCGGCTGTAATATCAAACTATGAAGAGCATGAAGACGCGCGGCGGCGGCAGCCGGCGCGGAGTTAACATCGAGCATGTTCTGCAAATCACTGTAGTGTCCCAAAGAGAAAAACTATTGTGATTAAAATTGCAGGAATTAAATTTCATGATGATGCATTTCTGATGCACTCTACGTGCATCAGTTTCAAAATGAACGGGTAACCACTTTGAAAGTCTTTATGACTTCTTTGCGACATGTTTTTATTTTTATTTTTATTTTTGGGATGACCCATCGCAGCCGCCCTTTTCGATATTACTGCCCATTTCCCTTCAAAACCGGCAAAAACTCTGGGGGCCCGAACCAACAATGAAAGGACCTAAATCAACATTGGAGGAGGCAGGACCCTCTAAAAAAAAATACAAATCGACACCCCTACTCGTAATACACTGTTCTTCCCCTCTAAGAAACGTCTTAGCAAGATAGTTTCGATAACTCCCAGTGCTGGCCCGAGGGACCGCTGGCAGCTGACACACAGACTGTTACAAGACCGCAGCTTTCATACGGCACGTTAGACTTCGCGCACAAAATTACACACCATTAACCTGGAGTTGCGCGATTGGATAAAGGGCTCAGACTACGTGCAATAAGGTCTGCTTTCAATGGGCTCTGATCCCAAATATCTCCTAACAAGATAATCGGACAACATTTATAGAAAACAAGAATAAACGACAACCAGTGCTTTAGCTTGCCACACTAGTGGTAAATCCACGTCTTTGCCAGCTATGCCCGGGCCCGTTCAGGGAAAACTGCGACGAATACCACATGAATAATAATTGCCTTTTGACACAGAACAAATGCACTACTTGTGACACACGCCATTCTTATTGCCGCCAAGGGACGCGTTTCCGTTCGTCGAAAATAACGGAATAACGCAGACTCATGGAACGTTAGGTAATTAACCACGTGTTTACTTTACAACACGAAAGCCCAGGGTTTTCACCACCACTGGATAAGACATACTGCATGTTGCGGAGCCCATGGAACAATGCAATCGTTACGGGGAAATGGCCAGTCTTTTGTTTCGAGCAAAAGCTGGCAATGTCAAATTATTTGTCTTTTCTAATCTGAAACGAAATAACGTTTGTCGTCCTCCAGACGATTTTACATGCATTGCTAAGATGCTGAGTAAGTAAGGTGCTCTGCTGGCAGGTACGTAGCCAGGATTTTCCTCACTAGGGGCCAAATGTCAAATTTTGTAATATATGCCACAGGCATAAGACGAAATTTATAGGAAAGAAAACAGTAATTTTATGCAATTTGCCTCATGTTCAACGCGCAGGAAAACAAATAATGTTCACTTTTGCAACAGATATATATGATCACTATTAATTATCCCTGCAAAATGGCTATAAATCCAGTGTAGACCGCATGGCTCGGGGAGGGGGGCCATTTATGTGTCAGTCGGGGACGAATATGCTTAGTACCCCGTGATAAGCCCGTAAACGTCCGGGTCATTGCTGCAGCCACAACAGCGGATTATAATGAATTGCCAAAATACAACTGTATAACTTTTTATCTTTCGTCATTTTCATGCGCCATATAGGTACTCCAGAATGCGCCATCACTTAAAAAAGGCATTCGTATGAAATGGGGCTGGTATTAGTGTTGAAAGTATGATGTGAGTGGTAACAGGTGAACGATTCCTAATATGTCTCCGAAGGCCCTTTTTGACCGGATATTCATTTTCCCGTCACTTGGTGTCCGTTTCGGTGAAATGGATCCCCATTTCGGTATTGACGTCTTTGAATGGACTATGCACGCCGTCTATCCATTCCTATGACCCTCTACACTAAGAAACTTCTCACCGGGGTCACAGATTCGATATTGGAAGTTCTTATGGGTTGCGTGCCGAGCCGCAGATGGTCTTTAAGGATGTGTAAACTGTGCTTTTGTTCGACGGGACCTTGCAAGAGACGATGTATCTAAAGAAAGAGAGGTTCGGTTCTACTTTAGAATGTTTGACCATATGTTTTTAGCTGATTATAAGCTTGTGAATTTTCTCTCTTGCGACCCCTAGCTTGAATTCTTGCCTACGCCACTGGCGCAGGCAGAGGCAGGCAGTGTGTCGCATGCTGCGATACTGTGAAACAGAGGAGAGCATGGGCGACTTACCCTCACAAATATATTTCCTCAGTAACAAGACTACCGAAAACCATTTTCCAATTTCGTAAATTCCTAAAAAAATGTTAACGCTTCTCATACGTCTCGGATTCTGATGAGATTCCACTAAGACACGGATAATTTATCTCCATAGATAGTGATAGTTTTCCGGCTGTTACATCTCGCAACAAGGCGACCGACCTATCGCAAAAAAGCATTACGACCGGCGGCCAGCTAATGCACTAGACTAGTAGCCGAATTCGTATGCCAGGGCCGCAGAGAAGGAAATGCGTGGTCCGACTTAAAACTCTTTCAAATACTAAGAAAAAACGGAATTGATGATGTCTTTGGAAATAATGGCGATATTAAAATAATTAAATAAATAAACTTCTCGGGAAATGAAAACAGAAAAGAGATGAATAGCTGATACCGCGCTTGGCAACCAGGGAGTCATTGGTGGTTAATGATCCGCATTCAAATCATAGCATTGCCAGAGATCGGCTTACAGCAGATTGATTCGTTTTGGTAACGTCGTTTCAGTAGCGACCGCGCCTCTGAAAGGTCCGCAAAATAGCCTAACACACTGGCCAGAAAGGCCTCATAAAGCCACTCCTGGACCGTATAAGATGTTAAAATTGTGATGTGATGTATACAAACATACACAGGAAAAGTCGCAAAACTGCATGCGCGATAGCGCAAACGGTTTGGATTTTGGCGGCGAAGAAACACGATATGATTGAATCGGCCTCTCAGATAAAAAAAAAGTTGGAGACACCAAACCGCAAAGCCGTCCACATTACTAAACCAAATGTGGAAGTTTACGCTGACGGATCCCATCACATGTGGTAACGTACAGCTGTAAACTGCTGCCATAGCGCTGCAGGGTGGTCCCACTTGTGGCGTTATCTATCGGCCGTTTACCGAATTAATATTCCGGGATTGTGACACATGGTAGCGTGACGACCGAGGCGAGGATCACGCTGGAAAATCGCGGTCAGGGAATGGCGTGTGAAGGGATTATGGCTTCGTATCGGTTAAAGGTGTCAGAAGTGCACCTCACCACTGTCAACATAGCTTGATCCAGATCATGAGTCCTTGGATGATGGGTGTAGAATTGGGACAAATTTTAATATGGAAAAATAAATTGATTTGACCCTAGTGTGACATTCAGAACGCAATACGTAAGTTTCTTGTATAGTTAAAAATCGCATGAGTGGGCCAAAACAATGGTATGGAATTCCATACCAATAATTTCCTTTGGCATGGAAAGCTCCAGACCAAAAGTGTAGAAAGTTACGCCCCTGCTGTGGATCCCAAAATCAAGCGGATTTAGTCACATCACACAGCGGTCACCCACGAACAGTTCCGACTGTACTGGGACCAGGCGGGCCATTCTATCGATAGTCTACCGCAATAAAGTTCAAGGAATGCTTGGCAGAACACACAGGATCGAGCAGCAGACGACAAGAGGACCGATATGATAAAATGGCAGCGGCATCTTCACGCAACAACGGATTCGTGTGATACCAGGAAATCGGTACGCAGAACGCTGTCACATTTTGCATTTAGAAGGGGTTCGCCATCGGCCATTTTACGTAAGCAGGACTACTGGAGTATGCGAATTCGTATTTTTGTCGGTAATCGACGTTCCAGACGCACACCGAAACATCCCGGATTTTTCACGAGGCCTTGACCAGGCAAAGCGAAACCCAAAACGTTCACTAGACAATGTGGAAACCGTACTGAGTCTGACGCGGAATAAACGAACACGTATTGTTTGACTAAGGATTTACAATCGCATGCAAATCGCGGCAGCCGATACGTGCGTTCTGAGAGTGTGGTGCGCAGCAATCTTAAGGTTGTCACGGGATGCAGTTTCTTAACAGTCTCGAAATTCTCTGTCGCAGATGTTTTGACATTTCACGGCGCACGACAAAAAAAAAAAAACGAACGGCACTTCGCTTCCCAGGAAGACCCTGAGGGAAAAAATTGCTGTCATCGCTTTCCCCTCTTCAAAATGCCTTTATCAATACAGACATCAAGCAATTCTCGTTTATTCCTCATATCAAAAAGAAATATCCAAAGTAGGGTGGGAGATATAAAAAGAAAAATGGAGCACGTCGGCGTTGACGTTTCAGATTAGTCGCTATAGATGGCGCCAGTTGACCGTAGCTTTTCGGCCCGCATCGAAAAACCGAGCACGCCGCAGCTCTTACAATGAAAGGTATGAGCATTGTGAGCCTGGAACAACTTTAAGCGCCTCCCTCGCTTCACGACACGGCGCCGGCGAGGGTTAAACACGGTATTTGTGACCATCACGTTGGGTTTGATGCGTTCTTGTTGAGGCCATTGCTGAAACTAGAATCGACCCGGCCATCACATGCAAAATGTACTACAAACAGCGATATAAAAGCAGAATCGCTCACTTTATTAACCTTGATTCACGATATAAATACTTTTCATATGAAGCGGTAATCACGATCAATCTCACCAATCAGCTGAGCCAAGCGCACATCAGTCCTCTGCCGATGAAAGCACGCTAATTGGATTTCTCGGTTTCCTCACAATGCCAACCCTCACACTTCCCAGACAGCTGTACCACTCAAACCGGCTACTGCCATCCACAGGCGTGGGGACGGCCCACTCTTCGCCAGGCAGAAGTCGCGAGTAATTAGCGTCACGCCGGCGCCCCCGCCGCGCCGCCGACCACGTGGTAAGTCCGGCCGCGCGATGGGGTCGGTCCACATAAAAATCGAAGCGATAACATGTGTGTTTGTGCAAAACGCCAACTGGAGACCACCGAGGGCACAGCCCGCTTACTGGCCGCGGACGGCCAGCGACTTGTCCATGAACTTCTTCCGCGAGAAGCAGAGCCACCATTTGGAGGGCTTGCCGTCGTCGGTACTGAAGACCTTGTCACACATCCGCAGGCCCGTCTCCTGGCGCAGCTGAGTCAGGTACTGGCGCATCTGGTCTACAACACAGGGAACCGCGCCGAAATCAAACGCCGCTCCTCTAAGAGCCGGCTTAGTGACGGCGCCTGCCAGGCTCTGCCAAGCTCAGCCTTGGACTGATAAAGTGCATAGACAGGCTCAATTATGAGTTCTGTGATACTCTACAAACAGCGGACTAGTCAAACCCTCAGACAATACCGACAAATCAACACTGACAAAAAAGTGTCATAACGCGTAAAACGCCAAACGCATAGCGAACCAGCATGATGTGTCCACCTTCATTACCGCCGCCCCGTTGGTCCTGCACGGCAAACTGTCTGCAATCTGACATGCTGATGGCCTGGTAGTCATAAAGGCCACACAAAACACCACAATCTGAACAACGAACACGCCACAGCCTTCCTCCCTCTAAAGAAGACCAAACACAACACCAGCCATGCCTAAAGACAGAACACTTCGGAGAGAAGCCCCACCAGCTCGACACTCACCGGCCTCGCTGTCGTCCTTGGGCTTGCCGTAGACGGCGTTGAGCGGGAAGCCGGGCTCGCCGGGGATGTCGAAGCGCGAGATAGCCAGCGTGTACATCTCCTGGAGGGCGGCGTTCTTGTTGGCGCACTTCTGCAGCCGCTTCAGGCACTCGGTGATGTAGAGCGTCAGGTAGATCAAGGTCCGGTCTGCCTCGCCCTGTCGGCACGACCGCCCGGCGTTCTGGGATGTTCCGGCTGCGGTGGTAGTGATCAACGGAGAACAGCACGCAAGAGTAGGACACAGCGAGAAGCGCAGCTCAGTGACAGGTCCACGCCCCGCAGTGCCCACACAGCTGAGCTTATTTATGTACACCGTCTCGCCAATGCCCACGAACCACATGATGTATGTGGAAAAATCCGCATCTTTGACCCTGCAGTGCCAACTTTCTCAATTTGACCTTCAACGCTATCAACGGGGCTTTGCACTTGGCTTGGCGTGGCTTCCCAATACAAGCGGAAGGTGCCAGTACAGTCGCTGAGCACACGGCCGTTGGTTTCTGGGGAGGACCAAACGACCGGTCATAATTACAGGCATCCCATGCTCCGAACCTATTCGACCGATTCCCTTCAACCTTCACTTACCTACGCGGAACAATTAATGACCCATCTTTCCAGCACCTCGTGACCCTATGTTACGTAAGAGGTCAACAAAAAGCCCCCTCTCGAAAAAACTCCGGTGCTCCCATATTCGAGATGGAGGGAACTATGCTCCGAGCCTATGGAAGCGATCGCCACCAAACTTCCAGCAAGCGACGCGCTATACGCATTTTTTCTTTTCAGAACCTGGTAACCTCAGATCAGTTCATTCACCTCCAAAACAACAAATACCCTATTTTCGGGTGCAAGTGATCCAATGTTCCAAACCTACTAAACTGATCGCCACCAAACCTTCATCAATGGACGTGCTATACCAGATTTCTTTTCGTCTCCGCAAGTTGGTGACCTCAGGCCGCATCAACCACCTCCAAAGGTAACAAAAACCCTCATTTTCGGCAGCATCCAATGCTCCGAACCCAAGGTACCGATCAAAACCACATCTTCTCCAACCGACGCGCCATTTGCGATTCATTTCTCCTTCCAGAACTCGATCTCAGGTGAGGGCAATCACCTTCAAAACCAATGGAAAAAACGCATTTTCGGCTGCATGTGATCCCACACTCCAAGCCAATGGGACCAATCGCCACCAAACCTTCACCAATCGACGCACCATATGCGATTTCCTATCCCTTCCCGAACTTGGTAACCTCAGATCAGGTCAGTCACCTCAAAAAGCAACAAATTCCCCCATTTTCGGCTGCAGACGATCACTCAGAGCCTGTGGGACTGATCGCCACCGAACCTTCACCACTCGACGCGCCATACGCAATTTGCTTCGCTTTCCAAAATTTGGTGGCCTCAGGTCAGATCAATCACCTCCACACGCTACAAAAAGTGGTCCTAGCAGACAACTAAGTGTTTTGTAGGAGTCTCACCTTAGTTCCCGTTCCACTATGGCAACCAAGACTTCCGAGACAATCTTTTTTTCTGGAAGGTTATGTCTACCTCCCTTCTTACAACTGTTTACGACACAACAGCCACTCAATGATGATGAATCCACACAGTCAGAAAGCCAATTACTCCTTGAATCACGAAGCCCACGGTGTTTCCATACTGGCACCACCAGGCCGCACTCAGTTTTTGTCCGCAACGATGGTGCTGTCGCCCTGGTGGCAAAATTACGTACAATGCCCCATTTTAGTAATCAAGTATGCACATCTTATCCCCTAGCAGCACCAACTAACAACTTTATGGATCCACCATCTCGTTACAGCACAAACAATGAGTCACGGGCGTCCCTTCGATGTGCAGCTTACCTTGATCTCATACGTCCTAAAGAAGACATTGGCCTTGAAGTACCCTATGGCCTCGTCGATGATGTCCGAGTCGCCGGTCTCGCGCGGGGCTGGTCCCCGGTACTGGGTTCGCAATGGCAGCACGGCCATGTTGCCCACCACGCTGGGCGGGCTCGTGTACTGAGAATGGTAGGCCTGCAGCGGACGCAACCGTTCAGTAACAGCAACAAGTGATTCACCAGTAAGTCATGACTATGTGAAGTAGGTGGCAAAACGGTTACCATCGCTGAGATTAAAAGCATATATAGATTCTGGTGCGACTTATCCTACAGAGATGATTTTTATTCAGGCAGCCTAAAAGACAATTTGCTGCACCACCTCACCCTTCCCCTATTTCAGCAGATCGAACTCTATGACAGAAAGTGTGTGCAGGTAAATGTCATGTCATAGTTCATAGTAAAGTCTGTGGTTCTTTTCTACACAATAAATGCCACAATAATTTTACACAGCTCTTACCAATGACAACGCAGGCCAGATCATGTTATGTCAGCCTGGATGAAAAGGTCATTTTTTCGTTTTTGTGCCTGGACTCTGACTACTAATGTGTAAATGCCATGCAATGGTTCTATTGTGCTCATAACCTGTACACTCATTGTACAGTTAATGATGGCTTTAGGTCAGGTTAAATGACATCTTAGTCTGATTCCACATCAAATTTTAAATCTGTGACAGAATGATAGCTGAGCATGAAAGAGGCCATATTATTTTCTTTTTTCACACTGTTGTGACTGGAACTTACCAGACATTTCTGTAATGTCTGTAACCAAACATTCTTCACCATATCTAATGCCCCACTCATGTCTGAAATGTTCAGAATCCCCAAAAAATGTCAAACCAGGTTTCTGGACTCACTTAACCTTAAGGTTTAGAAAGGTCACGAGCAACCAAGATGACTTCAAGATCACCTCTAGTCATGCTGAATACAAGCTTTGATCTCTTGTTGAACACATAATGCATAAGTTTGCATAAGACATGAAATCACAGAACATGGCTGTGAAAATGGCAGCAACCAAGACTGGGATGGGTCACAATGTATGAAAAACTGAATAGAACTAAGCTCCCTATGTCTCATGTACATTTTTCAAGCCATTTCAGAGCTGTGACAAGAAATAGATACCTACAAAAATAGGAAATAGTCAAATTTCAAATGCAAGAACTGGTCAAATGTTACATAATTTAAATGTAACATAATAATAATCTTTGAAAAACAATCTGATTGATTTCAATATAAAAATCAAAATGAAGCCCCTATCCAATGGACTACACCAAAGCATAATGAGCTGCTCCAAGGTGAGCTACAGAGTCCCCAATTTCAATCATTCTGCACAAAAATGGCTGAAAGCCACCACAAAGTTAGCTCACTGTCCAACCCTGCCCACATGTGATCTCATCAAAGCCTGCAATGTTTTGCTGACTGGGGTGTCAGGACATGTCATGATATGTTACAATACACTTTCACCATAGTATGTTCTGATGATAAGTATAATTCACAGAACACTGGACATTAGGACAAGCAATAAATGCTAATGTATTCTGTATATCAGCCTCATACAGGATAAAAAATAGGCATTATTACACATTACTACTTTGTGGATCACTTTTGTTGTATTTACTGTGCAGAGGAGCACATAAAAATTCCTACAATTGAGACATATTGCACCAGTAACAAATTGCACCACATTGTAACACCATTTTTGTATAACAACAACACATAATTGTAACACCATCTTGTATACAGTGCTTCAAGAATCTCCTAGACACTGTGTACCATTAAACTAAGTCATCAGACATAGTTTAAATTCTATTACTATTATTATAATTATTGCTATTGTTATTATTATTGCTACCAATATCATTTATTACATAATTATACATTGCTTTTGTTATTATTGTTTAAAAAATTACATTCTTAACTAAATAATAAAGATGTCATAAGGTCCAAAATATCTTGACCTTGGAAACTGCCACTCCTGAATCTGTTTCTGGAGCATTCAAGCAGAAGCCTGACAGACCAGTCAAGAAGCCATCAGTAGCAGATGGAATGGCAGCCTTATTCAGTCACTTTTTACATTCATCTTGGAATGACAATGTAGCAGTGTGCTGTATTCATCCTAAGACAGAGACGTGATTTTTAACCATTTCTACCATTTTCTCAGGGAAGTAAATGCTATGTGGAAATGTGTTGCATGGCCACTTCTCATGACTCCAGAAATCTGTATAGTTATCAAGCCACATTGGTATCAAAAGATGTGCAATTAAAAAATAGCCCAACTGCAGGCACTGAGTGCCTTATCACTGTAACAACCTCCTCAAAGTTATATCTTGAAGTGATTCAGCCACCCATCCCTGTAACAACTAGAACAAGTTCGAAGCAGGGAGCATCTCTGCCTGCTGTATCAATGAGAACAAGTTTGAAGCATGGAGCATCTCTGCAAGACTGATCAACACCAACTTTGAAGCATTGACTGTTGACAAACATTGACTGTCCACAAATGTGCTGTGGAATATGATGTCACTGAGAGACCTATCAAAATGTGGCTGTCACAAAACTCAATATAAGCTGAGACAGTACTGGAATGGGACAGGGAGGCAATATGGGACTGAACAAGGACAAATGTGAGTGCATGGGAGGGAAAAGGGACAGACAAGAGAAGCTGGGACAAAACACTTTCTGCCTCTCTCCCTCCCAATCCCATACCATGGGGAAACAATTTGGAATGGGACCAAGGAAGAGTGACTGTAGCAGGACAAGGACAAGGAGTAGATTGGGACGAAAACAATGTGAAATATGACTGTCCGTCCCACAGGGGAACAATATGGAATAGGACTGAGGAAGAGGGACTGTAATGGGACAAGGACAAGGAGCAGACTGGGATGGGAACAGGAGGGGAGAGGCAGGAAGGGGGACAAGGATCATGGGATAGAAACAAATATGGGCAGAAACAGAAATAGCACAATGTTGGGACATTGGATGGGACTGTTAGTCTGGCAATGCCTGGGGTATTTCATCACATTCCTCAGACTGGGAGGGGCTTTAACACCCCAGCCCTGTTTATCTCAGAACCAGCTACACGATTCAGCTCATTCAAACACAAACTGATAATGTCACTGCCATACTTGTCCCTGTCCCATCCCCATCAACTTGCTTGTCCCTTTCCAAGCCCAATCCCTTTTTGCCATTCATTCCTAACACCCTTCCATGCCCATTTGGTTCATCCTCATCTCTCTCTCCTAACCTCCTAGTCCTCATCTTTCTCCCAACCTCATCTGGGTCCTCCATATCTCTATACTGTCCTATTTACCTTGTCTGTCCCTGTTCCCACCCAGGCACTCACATCTATCATTGTTCAGTCCCAGTCTGCAGCTCAGCTTATTTTGAGTTTCGAGACGGCCACATTTTGATATGTCTTTCAGTGACATCACATTTCAGAGCACGTTTGTTAACTGTCAATGCAAAAAAGTTGGTGTTGATCTGTCTTGCAGAGATGCTCCAGGCTTTGAACTCATGCTAGTTGTTACAGTGGTGGGTGGCTGAATCACTTCACAAGATAATTTTGAGAAAGTTGTGATGGTGATAAGACACTAAATGCTCCCAACTGGGCTATATTTTTAACTGTGCATCTTTTGGTGCCAATATGGCTTGATAACTACACAGATTGGTAATGGCTGAGCAGGCTTCCCACTTCTCATAACTCTAAAAACCCACGTAGTTGCCAAGCCAAATTGGTGTCAAAAGATGCGCAATTGAAAAACAGGTCAAATGCAGGCTTTTGTGCCTTATTAGTGCCACAACTTCTCCAAAATAACCTTTTGAAGTGGTCCAATCGCCCACCGCCTTCACAATTAGCACGACGGCAAAGGACGGAGCATCTCCGCGAAACAGATCAACGCCAACCCACAAGGGTCCACAGTTTGCGAAGGTTTCGTGAAATATGACGTCACTGAAAGACTTACTAAAATGCAGCCATCTCGAAATACGAAATCTGGCGGTGTTGAAACGGGACAGGTCGAGGTGGACTGGGACCGATCAAGGACAGGCGTAAGTGCCTGGGAGAGAACAGGGACAGAGAAGGATCACCGGCATTGCACATGGATATGGAATCGGACCGGGATGGGATAGGGAGAGAGATCAGGACTGTATGGGAACGGGCATTGAAGGGTATTGAAACGGGACGGTGGAAAGACGCTGGGACAGGAAAGGGGCAAGTAAAGAGATGGTGGCGGGACAGGGACAGAGAGGGACGGAAAAGGGAGGGGAACATGAAGGTTTGGTAGGTTAGGTTAGGTTAGGTTAGGTTAGGTTAGGTTAGGTTAGGTTAGGTTGATCGGTCCCAGTCCAACTCGACCTGTCCCGTTCAATACCGCCAGATTCCTTCTTTCGAGTTTCGAGATTGCTGCATTTTAGTAAGTCTTTCAGTGACGTCATATTCCACAAAACCTTCGCAGACTGTGGACCCTTGTGGGTTGGCGTTGATCTGTTTCGCGGAGATGCTCCATGCTTTGCGGTCGTGCTCATTGTGAAGGCGGTGGGTGATTGGACCACTTCAAAAGGTTATTTTGGAGAAGTTGTTGCACTAATAAGGCACAAAAGCCTGCATTTGACCTGTTTTTCAACTGCGCATCTTTTGACACCAATATGGCTTGGCAACTACGTGGGTTTTTAGAGTTATGAGAAGTGGGAAGCCTGCTCAACCGATACCCACAGATTTTGGAGTTGAGAAGTGGGAGGCCTTTGCCTGGAATACCCAAAGAAACTGGTCAACTGCTACACTTGACAATGCTTAATACAGACTGCAATATTGCACCATATTATGGGGCAATATTAACCTTCAATATACTAAACAAACAGGAAATATTGCTTCTACACCTGTCCACCCTCAGGGGTGTAGGAAATCTTCCAGTTGGGGGGAGGGGCAAAGAAGCATTTTGGGTCAGTTCTTTCCAGGCAGCACCAACAGCATCAATGTACAATTGCAAAAAGTTGGGGAGGCTGCTGCCCTTGTTCCCCACTCCCCATGCCCTGGTCCACCTCAATTCTAGTAATTCAGTTTTGTATACACATACATCCAGAAAGAGCTCATTGAATCGAGTTCAATGCACTCACTGCAAAAACATTCTGGGAACACTGAACCTAGGAAATACCTGCCCAAATAGAAGGAAACTAATCACTTTTCCTCATAATGAAAAAAACGAAACCTGGGAGCTAACTGAACCAATGAGCTGACTGCCACAAACGGCAAGCGGAATGGCACAGCCAAAAAATTCGATTCATACCGGCATTGCCGATGATTAACTTCGATAAGACGTGACGATTGCTGTAGACCGCGGCACTTCTACGCATCTAGTTTCAGAACGTCACCCAAATTCCACCGTTCGGCGACCTATAACACGATTGTTATACGGCCCTGTATCACGACAAGGCGCTAGCTTCGAGACCGACACGCCCGAATGCGGCTGGGTGCATTCAGGCCCCGTTCAACCGTTTTCCGAGCTGTGACGTCAACTGGGTATGAGTAAATCCCTTCATCCATGCTAAACGATTGGAATCAAGCCAATGTTTCAAGGGCAGCTGGCGGAAAGCTAGTTCGTCTCTGAATAGGATGTAAGTTTGAAAACAATTTTAAGCTCGCAAAATTTTTTGAATGGCACAAAATGCGGTTTTATGCGGTTTAAAATGTCCAAAGTCGATGTTTTAAGATATGGCTGCACCATATTAAGATTCCTCTCTGTGTTTGCGCAATCAGTGCTACCATTTCTAGACCCACGGACAGTATTATGTAGGGCTTTGGATGGTATCAAAAGACGTGTATTGGTATGAGAGCTAATGTTGCAGCACCTGTGGAAAGAATATAGTGCGTGAGGAGTTTCAGTTCGTTAGTACAATGTTCGTTGATGGCTTTAAGTGCGCTCCTGTGGCTGCTTTTTGGTAGATCAGAGATAAGGGGTGTTCAAACATCCCTTATCTCTGATGTCTGATGACCAAATGAAATTAAAGCCAAAACCAATTTTAGTACATTCCACGCCAAAACCAGGGTAAGCAATGCCAGGCACTCACTGTCAGGTTATAGTTTATCAGAGCAGGATTTGATTTGGAAAGGTATTTGTTCATGGTATGCAGTTTGTTACCTGTTACCAGGTGTGACAATGCCAATTTTATTGTTTTGGGAACTTTCTCTCATATGCTTATATCTGTTTTCCTTTTGTGTTTTGTGTTTGTCTGTCTAACAGTTGTATGTTATGACCAGCTAGCTGCATGTTACAGTTTAACTTTAGTACCCTGAAAGATGAGAACAAAATGAAACATGATAATAATCAAAGTGACAGGTACAGCTGTATGTGTAGGCCAATGTTAAGAATGATATTTACAGGGTGTGGGTCCAGATTTATTCATACAGCTCAAACCCAAACTGAGGCTTTAGAAACATCAGCTTACTACTATGAAATGGCAGTAGGTTGATAATCCTTGCATGCAGTAAAATATGGAAGTAATTGACATATACTATTACAGCAGGGGCTTGATGGGTGTACACTGTTCCAAGCACAACTGTTTGTTTATATGAGAATAAAAGAATGTATCATTAAAACACAAAATTCTTATTTGTTACTTGAGAGAAGTTGATAACAAGTTATTGTTCTGAATGGAAAAATGCAATTTATGAAAACAAATTACATATCATGTCTTGCTCAAATCAAGAATACTAATGTGAGAGCTCCTTACCTATAACCCTTCTGATGAATACAGCATTTCAGCACCTGAATTTTATGAAATCCATAATCAAAGAAGATGCAATGAATAAAGGTAGTAGCACTGTACATCTAAATTACAAACCCATTATTTAATGGGGACACAGCAGAAATTTATGGCTGGAAAAGAGGTGATTTGCAACAGTGTCTTTCACCTTGATTTGAATATAAGTATGTACTTGGTTATGTATAACAATATCATGGTAAATGGTGATTTAGAAATGTGCAGCCATTCCTGTCAAGTTGAGATAAGCCAGGTAAGTGTGTCAAAAAACATGATATCATATATTAATGACTTTTATTTAAATGGTTAAAAGGCCTCTGGCTCTTAAGCACTATTGGTGCTCCAACCACAGCAGTTTTTGGTCCTGGGGCTGTTAACCCAGATGCCAAAGGCCTTGTTCACTGCCTCATCATGGCTTTTGATTCTGGGGTGGCTGGGAGGATGGATCTTATGAATGAATGAATAATATCATGTCATGCCTTGTCAGAAGTGAATAGCAAACACATTTCATGCCCATTTTGCCATATATTTGGCTTAAATAGATTAAATAAAACAAATAAATAAAATAAATTAAATTAAATGCATTAAGACCATTGCTGCCATCTGCTGTGCATGACTCTTATGCTTGTGCACCTCTCTGCACCCAAGTGTGTCTGCTGGCATGCTGCAGATGAATAAATGTGTGGGTCCAGACAAAAGAACAGATGATGTCCCTTGCCATGCCTGGGTACTTAGTCTCCAGCACACGGGTGAGCCCTGCCACGACGCCCGGGTCGCGGCTAGCAGGGCGCCCACCAGCCCAGTCCAGCTGCAAGGCATGGTGGGCACAAAAGTTGCTCTTAAGCCAATGGAAAGCTTTATAAAAGCTGGAGGTAGACAGTGTCAGCTCATGCTCCGCGGCCGCGTCCAGAGCGCTTCCAGGGGTGCATCCTCCGAGCGTTCCGAGGGCAAACCCAGCTCCGGACCACAATTGTGAACCGCGTACCCAGCCACATAGGCCATGGCACTTGCTGGCACTCCAGTGGCCATGTCGACGGCGCACGGCACAACACTTGAGGTGGTGATGCCCTGCTCGGCTTCGGCGAGCAAGGCCCGGACCTCGGTCAGGACCGCCACCTCCATCTGCGCCTCCGCCTCCGCCTGGGTCGCCATCTCCGCTTCGGCAGATTCAGCGCAACGTGCCGCAGCCTCCTCGTCCTGGAGCTCTCGCAGCTTCCTTGCCGTCTCCGTTTTTTCGTCTTCGTCTGTGTCTCTGAGAGATGTAGATGTCAGCAGGACCAGGCTCCACCTCGCGCGTACCTAGCGGGTTCACGCGACGGCGCTTCAGCATGTGGAGGGCGAGGAGCCTGAGGCGGCTTTTGGCCTCGGTCGAGGTCGGGTTGGTGTTTGCGCCACCACCACCTCGCACCAAGCTGAAGAAAGCTTCGAGGCGGTCCTGCGAAAGGTGTCTCGTGCGCAGATAAATCTCTGGACCGAGGCTATCCCTCAGATCGTGAAGGAGGCTTCGCATCGCGCGGATGCTGGTCAGCAGCCCCTTCTGGAAGGGGTAAAGGTGACGAGCACTGCCAACTCGTAGCCTGGCCATCTCGTCGGCGAGTGCATCAAGTGCAGTCTCCTGTGCTGACAAGCCACTGCAGCCGCGGCGCAGCGGCTTGACGTCAGCCGAGTGGCCGGCGTTCATGACGTCAAAGCCGCTGTCTACCACTCTGAGGAATCGTGCCTTTTCTCGTCGGTCGGAGTGTTTCCAGAGCCAGCGCACATGACGCGCTCAAAAGTTGAGCTGCCGGGCGCACCCTCTGCCGCGCCTGGCCAGTCACCTGAAAGAAGGCAGTGCCATTCTGATGATGCATCTTTAATGGTTTTGCAGCAAAAGTCCTGTAGCACTTCCAAACCCGGATAATAAAGCATTGAACAAAATGTTTTCGAATTGTTGGTACGTCAGATCGCATGGAATATGCATTTCCACAGTGCTACGGCCTAATAAAAATAATCTTCTTTGAATCGAGATGAGAAGGAGTGAGAAAGCTTTGGTCCCACTCGTCACACTCCACGGCATAACGTTGAAAAATAAAAATGTCTAGCTTCTAAGCGTTCGTGACTCGTAATCTTATTCACCTCTAGGCTAAGAACGTAGTCAATAGGGCAAGGAAATCATGCCTTTTGGAAATCGAAATTTATCATTTCCGACCTGAAACGAGCATGAATTACATGGTGTAAGTTATGCTTCTATCTTTATACCCCATCTTAACGTGTATTCCAGTCGCATCAGCACTCAGTTTTTCCGGCGGGCCAGCTGGCAACTGACCTGTAGTGGAAGTCACTGACTACTGTTCGACCGTGTCGTTAATGTCGGGACGTTTATCGGATTACGCGATCGAGTGAGCCATCACGGTCCGTGCAACAAGCGCTGCTTACCATGGGATCTGATTCCAAAGTATCCCAACAAAACACTGATAAAATGTATGTCATATTTGCGAATGTTAACCGCGTACCTCAACATGTGTAGTCCAATTAAGTTTGTGCAGGACTCTAAGTTCAGCGTTTCCGTCGATGGTTAACAGCTGCTGCGCGAGAGACTTGTTTAGAACGCCTCCCACCTTCCTGTGCACGTCTTTGTCCAGGATATGGTTGCGGTGGTTCTTGATGAGGTGGGGAGGATCCGCCATCACCCGGATCCGCCTACTGGCATGAAATCATGATGAGTGATGTACGTTTTAATACATTCATTACGTTCAGTACCTTCAATAAGTGACGTTGGTAGCATGTTTCAGTACGTTTTGTTTTAATTGAAAAGGTTAAGTTAGATTAAGTTAGGTTAGGCCAGGTTAATGTTAGATGAAATTAGGATAAGTCAGCTGAAGGATTTGCAGGTTAAGAGTTTGATGCAAGAGGAAGTGCAAAAGCGATATGCTTTTGTTTGCAAAAATACCTTGCTGGGTCAGCTGGGTTGGTGATGGAGACCTCGGCGTCGTGGCCGATGCCCAGCCGCCGTCACAGGGCCATGTTGCCTCCGCCCATGTCGCTCACGACTTAGACCACACGGCCACCAACCGCCTCGACAGCCAGGATCGCCTCCGGCAGCTGCTCGTTCGATGGAGGCTGGTCCAAAGTGGAGAGTATGGGCATTCTTCACGACGCGAACAGCCCACAGGCAAGGAACAGCTGCAGGTGCTTGTGAGGTCCTAGGACCTGAGGGGTATATTGCATTCAAAATTAAAACGATGGCGATTTTTGTTTCATTGTCAGAACGTACGTGCTGTAATGCTTGCTTGTGACCATATACAATCCAGATTTGTGTTCTGTAATGCGGATGGAATTAAATTGCTTGAGTGTGAAATATTCACGTTAGTTCCAAAACAGTTGTGTCCCATTAATCAAATGAATAACTACAAATGACAGCACATGAGCAACACATCACAACACACCATACAATGCAGGATATTTTGCAAAAAGCGTCAAGTTGATTCCATTTCAGTACCGTGTGGAGATGAGCCCCAAGAGCATGCACATGGTCACGCTGATGGTCGTAACATGCGATGCCCATGATGTCCATTTCGTCGAACGTCATCGTGTGGTGACGATCCCTCACAGGTAGGTCGGCCAGCAGCTTCTGCAGCATACCTGGAACATCAAATGTATATTATGTCATTCAACAAAAGGTTATGCGCTACACGCTTATGTCAGGTACCTCGTGCAATGATGAATAACGTAACGTTCACAGTTCGCACCGATGCTGATAATGTTCGACCGCTCAGGCGACACATGGCCCATCCGACACTGCCATCAACAATTCCTGCAGTCCGCACGGTCCGTATGCTGCGCGTATTAGATTCCGACACACACATAACCAGATGACGACTCATACACAGTGACATCTCACACTCGTGGAGATAGCGGCGTCGGGCCTTCGCCCGGTCTGAGGGGAAGCAGAAGATGGTTAGGGCCACAATGGCTGGCATCGGGGACAAAATTCTTAGGTATTGATGGCAAAGCTTTATAAAGTGCACATGGTGCATGGGATGTCGCATAATTTTTTGGGTAAGTTCAGCCCTCCCTCTTTCCAGTCATATCGTTACAAGAGAAAACTGGTAATATTTTGCTTGCATGCATTTAGAAAGCAGCTGCAGGCAGCTGCCACGGCTTTTTAGCAGGGTCGGAAGAAAGCCGGCTTGCACGACTTTGTGCCAACCAGTGGCTTTGATTAATTTAAGCCAGTTTAAAGCAGGCATTGGCTGAAATCTGCCAACCCTGTTTTTCAGACTCACGTTCTGGCACTTCAGGAGAGTTAGGCAGCAACTCAAAGTCTGTCAGTCACCTTTGGAGAGTAGTGATGCTGGGCAGAGGTAGACAGGTCTCACGGATCCAGTTGTAGCTCCTCCTGGAGCTACTGACCCGGATGTCCAGGGCCTTGTGCACAGTTTCAGCATTCCAGGGGTTAGGTCTCTTGCCAGTTGCCAATACAATGGATTTAGGGGAGGGCAGGGACAGTTTTCACACACAAAGTCACGTTTGGTATCATCATACAAAATAAATATGCTTCACTTTGACATGTTCCAAATGTCGAGTTCTAGCAAGGGATTGTGACATTTCTTTGCATAGCCGAGGCCATCTCAGCTGCCCAAAGTAATGTCACAGATGCAACAAGACCAAATGTAGTAAATCGTTTATGAGGGTTCTGGTTGATATTGCCTTATTTTGGTCTGCTTATTTTCAGGTTGCAATATTAGGAATAAAAAATGTCTTCTAAATACTAAATATCGCCATGTAACCACAGGGGTATCAATTTTTGTAAGTAATTGGCAGGAGGGGGGCGATCCAAGGACCTGACAACCGAACCTCCCCAAATATGGGTTTCTCAATGGATTTGGTGAGCTTTATTTTGACCAATGGATCCCCATGTATACAGGTATATCTAGGGCTAGAAAATGGAAGAATTTATACATAGATCACATTATGTTCTATTCTGTACTGATTGACAATTTGACACCGCTGTGTAGCTGCTAGTTTTTCTTCCATCAGTGTACTTCCAAAAAAAGCTACAACAAACCTGCTGTGCTGTGAGCATGTCATGCTTCACTGCTTCAGTAGGAGCATTTGCCACCTATATGTCTTGTAATTGCTGCTGCAGCTGAGTCACTTGCCTGTTTAGGGCATCTACTTTTGCTTGCAGTGTGATACAGTTTTCACATTTTGAACTGAAATGCCCAAAAGTGAGACAATCATCACATCATATACACATGACATGGCACTTGATCATAATGAAAACACAATGCATTTGAAATATTTCTGTGGGAAGGCCATCTCCCAGTCATGGCCCAGTGTCCTCCCCCCCCCCATCAAGTTAACCTGCTTATTTCTGAAGCATCACTGGGGGAGGGATGCTTGGTACAGATTTGTTCCCATTGTGGTAGTGGAGGCAGCCTTGTAAAAAATCCTAAGCCAAGGCCTGGGTTTCTAATGCATACTGTGTTGATGAATATTCATATATTGTAACACAACAATAACAGTTACACATTTATCACCATTCCATTTTATTTGTACACACCTCACATCAGCAGAAGACACTGTAGTCTCAATTCTCTCTTCCACGTGATCCTGGCAGGCTGCCTCTACCATATGCTGTTCAGCCTTCTTGGCAGCTGCTCCTTACCTTATGTTGGGTTGTCTGAGGGTTAATAGTTATTCAGTTCCTTGCTAATCCACTTGAAATTTAGCCTCGATCAGAGTGACCATTTTATCTTGAAAAGGTGCTTTAATTTATAACAGTTTTGGAGTCATAATTATTTTAAAACACATGGTGTAATGACTCAGAAATTTTGAGTATCAATCGCCAGGTGTCATGCAGTCTACACCTAGACAGAAAGGAAGTAATGTATAACAATAACCGAGCTAAGTATGAAATGAGGAGTTGGTAATTTGTGATAAGGAGTGGGATGCATACCTTCCTGGATGGCTGGAAGGGATGTTGAGGACAGGCACGGCAGTTGGTCTAAGGAGCCGGTGAGCAGCAGGAACCCCGGATTTGTTAGTTCAAACTTGAGGTCTCTTAAAAAGTCGCTTTCCTTAAAACGATTTGAGCCCACACGAGGGTGCTTAACATCATTCAGATGGCCTTCCCTTTTAATCGTGACCCACCAGAGTTCTGCGTGATTTCTATCTTTCGGAAAACAATGGAGATGGGCGAAATGTGACCTAGTGTTACCGTTACCTGAACCAGACTTGCAAGCAGGCACTGCACAATATGGCGTATCTCTGAAATTGTAACATCCTAAGTTAAAACTGCAACTTATGAGAAGTGGAACTTACTGACCTCAAACTAGTTCAGGAAAAATCCAGCAAAACTTCAGAATTCTTGTCAAAAAAGTGGTGTCCAAAAGATGAAATAACTTTGGCTAGAATTGGCTTTGAACTATGACCATTTCATTTCGATTCACCTGAGACGTTTTCCACGGCGCAAGGCTCTGTAAGAACCTTTATGGCAAGACAAACCGCACCAATAGGGATATTCGTGAGGTTGGAGCGACTTCTGAGAGGGGCCAATAAACTATTTTTTTGTGCCGCCGCCACCTATTTCAGAGGCGGAGACATCTTGCGCCATCTACTGCTGAGGTTTTTGCTACCCCCTGCATCGAGCCTTTCGTCACTCCTTCGAGAGAGGAAAGAGCGCGCCGTCGGGCCAGCACTCAGTGCTCCGACAGGCGGTACCTGCTGTGTTTCTGCCTCCGGGTCCAGCACCATGGCAGCGGGGAAGTTTGAGATGTCCAGCCTACGGACCAGCGCCGCGTACCAACCAGCCTAGCAGCAGCTGGTGCTGTGCCCGGCTGGATGCGCACAGCAGTGAGACCCGCGCCGCACTACCGGGAGGGTCTGGGGCGGGTGGCTTTAGCAGTAGAGCGCAGCGCGGACTGAATCTCTCATGCTGCGTCATCGCTGCCAGCACGCCATCCGAGTTTTTGGTCACTGAGCAGCTGCTGTCTGGGCCGGTACGTTGGACGCGCTGGCTCGGCCGGGAGCCAGAAGTGCGGGGCGGGCACCTTAACCTCAGCCCGCGTTGGGGCGTAAAGGAGCAGTGCACGATCGGCAAGCCATAGGCCAATCACCTTCACGTGCACAGTACAACTGGCTCTTTCCTTGCTTGGAACAAGTTGACAGACGTATGTCATCTGTGTTCTACAGCGCATCTGTGTTCATGCCAACGTAAACCAAGTGGTAAATCCCGATTTAAATGCATGATTTCGTGTGCAGTATATGAATTGTCCTAGCAGTTAAAGCCGAAAAACAACAGTTTGTTATAAAACGAATATATTTCTTGAAATGCAGTAGCAGTCGAAACTTTCGATGTCGTGCAGACGTCGCCACGCCGTGGTATGAACGTTTTGTGGACGTCGTGGGGACGTCGCAGTCAAGTTGTATGGACTTTGTCATTTCGTAGTTAGACTGCCAATACCTCACACCACAATACTTATTTTGCATTGTCGTGAAGATATAAGTGCGACGTCCAAAACCGATGTCATGAAGCCGTTTTGCCGCACATCGATACCGTTACACGTTCATAACCGTACGGAATATTTCAGCATTTCGGTATATGTAGATAACACGGTGCGGTTGAAATGAATTGTTCCTCTGTACCGTTTCCTCGTAACGACAAAAGCTAATATTAACAAAGAGAACATGCAATAAAAATGCGCTGTAACCGGGCATATCTCTAAAAGCAAATGCCATGAGACCCCTTGAAAATCGTGAACAAATGGCAGTCAAATGACGTAGCAAATACTATTTGCAACGGGGATGGCTGTGACGTCGATAATAAGATAATGGTGTTTTTGCTGATTGATTTTCATGTGATTGTCTTAGAGGTAAAGCTGTGTAAGGTCCACTCGTAACTAACCGCTGTACCCAATGGAATTCGTCTGTTAACGAGTGGCGAGGGGCACACAGAGATTGTTTAAATGGTATTACTATCACTCTTGTTGATAATGTTCACAACACAGGGCTACCGTAACGTCTGTTTGAAGTGCTGTACTCTTGTCAGTACCGTAGTGCCACATGCTTGGTATTGAGAGCCACTCTACACACAGTCCAGCGCAGGCTCACTGAGGGCATTAGAATCAGGTCCAGGTCTTCGGAATGGTGCTTTAGTTTAACAGCAGGAACGCCTCAATCTTCAGCATAGACGGCAGCCTGACGAAGAATCAGCCTTTAGTGGAGAAGCAGTGCTGTCTGGCTTCCTAGAAGCCATTACAGGTGTCATCGTCACTAACTCGTACTTGTGACATATGTATGTATGTATGTATGTATGTATGTATGAATATATGTATGTATGTATGAACATTTGTATGTACATGTGTATGGATGTATGTTTTTGTGCCATGTCTGTCTCTAGTCCCAAATTTGACGCCCGTGATAACGGGACATGCAATAGATGGCTGGCTCATTTGACGCGGAGATTTGGAAAAAATGTTTTGAAACAGCTTTCGACACGAAAAAACTCGAAATGTTCCCGATTATCGTGTCCGTGCAATATTGGAACATTTTGTAACTTCAAACCGGAGAATCGCGAGCATTCTGATGACCTCGTTCCGTCGCCTCTGGACGACTGTATAGATCAGTTTGTCACATTAACACTGACGCCATGGGCGTTGATTGGAAAGAATGGACCCAAAAGATTTCTCGCCCCCCCCCCCCCACTGAAGAGGAGTCCCCGTACCCTTGGGCGTGTCGTACGTTCGGTCCCTGTTCCTTACTGAATTTCCTTCCTCAATGATCGATGCTTGGCGCACTTTTAGCGAATGAGATTTCATTTACGGCAGTCGCTCGAAAGCAAAAGTTCAGATCGAGGTGTTTGTGTTTCAGTGTGTGTGTTCAAGCTTCGAAGCCTCTAACGCACGAACGCGCCAGCCAATCGCGACACAAATGGCACCATCGGGTGCGCCTTCTCAGTGGATAGATTGTGGTGCAGGTTTCGGGGCGATTCGTGGTGTGTGGCACGTGCCACGTGGCGCGAGCCGGACCTCTGCAGAATTCAGCTAATCACGGGTACAGGACAAACAATGGGTGCTGGTGACTCAAGACTAGGTTGCAACATGGGCCCCACCTGTGGGTGCGTGCTTATGTAGTCTGCACCCACGTGCGATCCACGTAGCGATCCACAAGCCAGCATTACCGACTGGGATTCCGGGACCTCCGAGAATTGCAGCAGTTACCTAGGCGGCTGGAATTTGGTGGTTAGATAGACCAGTACCAGGGCTATCCAACGGTACCCCACATGATGGGTAGTGTGCAACGGTTTACGTGCACCGCGCGTGCTCCTTCATTACATCCGTGTTTCTTACGGGGTAATTGCCTGGACGCAAACTATGCAGTTTGGTGCGATGACAGCTTGGAAAGGCGGACGGGCAGCTGGGCATTCATCTGCGATGGATTCAGGCCGAAGCGGAGGTGGAGCTTGCACGTGAAGCGCGTGGTGCCTAAGCGATTAACACCCCTCCTTTATCGCCGCGAAACTGCTACCGCTGGGATGCTGAAAATTGGTAAGCAGTAGCACGTGGTACGTGACATGTGATACAGGTGGCTGTTTTTCATGCAAATAGCTCCAGCCTGGTGTATGCGGGACGCGCATGCTGAGGTATACCCATTTGCCCTTCAGACCCTTGGTTTGGAAACTTGACGCTTCAGGCGTCAAATTTGGTGATGGGCTGCAAAGTCACAAACGCCATCCAGGACAAGTAAAATTAAGGGCATCATTGGAAAGACATTACCCATGTGAGAAGCGTGCAACTTGTTGGACTTGGGATCCTCCGTTTGCCGGGAGGCGTACAATTTATTCCTACCTGCATGACGAGGAACGCAGGTGTCGTTTCATCGGGGTAATGCTGGTATTGAGCGGGTGCGAGGGTTTGCGTGCGATACAAAGCTTCAATTCTGTCCCCAAACCAACCGTGTAATGCGTCGGTTTGCCTCTAGTTTACCTATACAACCATGTCTTTACTTTTCATCTCAAAAAGTCTATTTTTGGTAGCCATTTTTCCTTTACTTTCAACAGGGCAAACAATGACCCTAGGGGCCTCCCAAAAGCGTGACTTGGCTCCGCCCCTATTTAAAATAGAATTATGAAATTCTGGCACAGCATTTTAGAAAAAATAGGGCGCAAGAGTGACTACGTTTCGTAAAGCAGACTAAAAAATTCTGGAACTGACAAGGAAAAATCCGTGGGCTGATTCAACCACTGCCAGGAGTAGGGTAAACATACGTAAAAAAAACGTTGCAAAAGGTAACATCAACATTCATGGGACACGTATCCATAATTACAAACACCCCGCAGCCTGCTGCAACTGGTTGTAGACCATGTGTAGAACAGACCCCAAGGAATCGTCGCGATCGAAACCGAGATCAGACGGTAATTTTACGAAATTTCAGTGGGGGGGGGACGAAATCATACGTCGGTCGACAGCCGCGGCAACTCGGCTGCGACGAGTGAGCCGAGATCGAGTACTATATTCGGGGATAACTGCAACAATTTTCAGCGCGTTGGTGTTTTTTGACGTACATCACGTGTGGTGAAAAACATCGACCACTGAGGAACGAAATTCAGTAAGGAACAGGGACCGAACGTACGGCACGCCCAAGGGTACGTGAACTCCTCTTCAGGTGGGGGGGGAGGGCGAGAGGTCTTTTGGGTCAATTCTTTCCAATCAACGCCCATGGGGTCAGTGTCAATGTGACAAACTGATCTATTCAGTTGTCCAGAGGCGACAGAACGAGGTCATCAGAATGCTCGCGATTCTCCGGTTTGAAGTTATAAAATGTTCCAATATTGCACGGACACTATAATCGGGAACATTCCGAGTTTTTTTTCGTGTTCAAAGCTGTTTCAAAGCGTTTTTTTCTAAATCTCCGTATCAAATGAGCCAGCCATCTGTTACATGACCCGTTATCACGGGCGTCAAATTTTACCCGGTCTGTGGCCTTGACCTTTGATGAGCTTGCATCAAGCGTCACTTAGAATGAGACCAAGCTGCCAGAGACGTACTGTTATGCCAACATCAGACTCGGTCTGCTTTTCATTGCAATTAGGCAACTCCGGAGAAAACGGTGACTGAGGGTTTGATCTGACCTGTGACCAGGCACGTAGCCAGGATTTTTCTCGGGGAGGGGGACCAAATGTCAAATTTTGTCATATGCCACTGGCATATGACGAAATGTATGGGGAAAAGCAGTAATTTTATGTAATTTACATCATATTTAACGCAGAGAAAAACTTATGTTTGCTTTTGCAACATATATATGGTCACTATTCCGTATTCATGCGGAATCGCCATATGCCTCTTTGCTGTCCCAACATCTTTTCACTGTCCCGCTGGAATGCCCTTCAATGTACGTCCCTTTAGAGTCCTGGTCTCTCTCCCTACCCCATCCACGTCCGATTCCATACCTCTGTACAATCCCGATTTCCCTTCTCTGTCCCTGTTCTCTCCCAGGCACTCGTCTGTCCTTTGTCGGTCGCAGTCCACCTCGACCTGTTCTGTTTCAGTGTCGTCGGATTCCTTATTTCGAGCTTCGAGATTGCTGCATTTAAGTGAGTCTTCCAGTGACGTCATACTTCACGAAACCTTTGCGAACTGCCGACCAGTGTTGGAAAAATTGCCGTTTTCTGGTGTCAAGGAGCATCAGAAAATTTCTACTCCAAGAAAAATGTTGTGCTCCAAAATGGTCATTTGCACCTTTCCCCAAAAGACATGGGTATTCCTACTCAACCAGAGATCGAAGTTGCCCAGCCCGGTTGATAGTTAACCACTAAAGTACATTTCGAACCCACGGCCAAACCGTCTTCCCCCCGTGAACGACTCAGCTGACCTACTATGTGACCCAGGAAACTGGTTTGCCCCACCCCCAAAAACGGAGCCGCTGGAACCGCCCCTGCTGGTCACATATGCTTGCAAAACAGCTAGGTAGTCCATGTTTCTCACTTAAACGCATGACAGTTTGTATTCCAAAAAAGAATTTGTACTCCGACACCAGGAACAAAAACGAGGTTTCCACCACTGCTGCCAACAGTTGTCAGTTGCAGTGGATCCGTCTCGCGGAGATGCTCCGTGCTTCGCTGTCGTGCTAATTGTGGAGACCGTGGGCGACTGGGTGACTGGACCAAGGCTGTTGAAGTGACTGGACCATGTCAGGAGGTTATTTTGTGGAAGCTGTGGCGTTATTGAGGCACGAAAAGCCTGTGTTAGACCTATTTTTGTAACTGCACAACTTTTGGTACCAAAGTGGCTTGGGAACTACGTGGGATTTTAAAATTATGAGAAGTGGGAGGCCTGCTCAGCCCAACAGACAGACAGGCAGACAGAGAGATGCAGGCACATACAAACATAGACAGAGAGACAAAAATAGTGAAAAAGCAGACATGCAGAAGGGTAGATGGCACAAGACTTCCTTGCAGACAGGCACAGACTGAAGCACAAAGGGACTACAAAGAAACTGATCAGGAAGGAGAAACAGGCAGGGACAGATGGCACCAATATTACAAACTGTCCTATTTCTTCACAAATGCATCTTACCACTGATCATCAAAACAATCACTGAGAAATACCCAACTTGCCCCCTTTGACCTTCACAAATCATTTGCAGACAACAAGCACAGCAGTTCTGATTTCCACCTGTGCAGTTGCAAATATTCAACTGCATTTATTATATTATATTATTATATTATATTATATTTATGTATTTATTGAATATGTTAATATTCAACTGCAAATACATCTACAGCAAGTTGCACTGCACCATAAATGAGTTCAAGATCACATATGGGTTGAGTCAAAAAGTATTAATGTGGATGGCACTATGTATCCAGTGCAACATTTTTCTTCCTATTTGACCTTAAAAATGCATTGAGGGTCAAAATTTTTGGTACCTGTATGTTTAAAATTCAGGATAGCCAAAGCTGCACTAGTTCATTTTGGTTAAAATGTCACCAGGTACTCAGACATGAGACCAATGGCTGCTGTTATGAACAAAAGTCTGCAATAAGTTTTTGTGAAAAGACATTAAAAAAATGAAAGTGTGTTTTCACAAGAAAACACCTTGTCAGATTGATTTGAAAGTTGTAAAGCTGCAATCTATAGCCTATGATTACCCCTGGAACTAAATTTTATCAAAACTTAAGATTATAGTGTTGGAAGTGGGGTCAGTACCTTGTTGATTCCCCCAGTTATCATTCAGTGCCTGCCATTCTCTAAATTGGCTTTTTTGCTGTGCAGCTGTCAGAAAACAGCACACAGGTTGTTTTGGATGTTTGGTATTTTGGTTGTGTGAAAAGCAGCACGGCACTACCCAAAGTGGGGCTTGGGCACTATGACGTGGCGTGCATTTGCCTGTTGCATATTGCAAGGGCTGGCAATATCTGAAGTTTTCAGATGTATTTGGGTGATTGTGTAGGTGCAAAGGTCAATGCAACTTAATGAAATGCATGCTAGAAGTCTGAGATTATTATTTGCTGGTCTGTAGCAGTGTTTGGAACAAAAAAAGGTAGTGCTTTTGTTATATTTGGGCATTTGGGTTGCTTCTTGGAAATGAATGAGAATGTATAAGTTTGTCCATTATGGGGACATTGTGTGTCATTAACAGGAGTGGGATGCAGGTGAAAAAGTCATGAAATGCTAAAAAGTGTATTGTGCCCATTCTCCATGTTAGTATGTAAAGACAGGGTCATTTGCTTCCTCACATTTTCTGCATTAGGCTTGTGAATTTGTATGGGTATTGGATCTTGGAATGGTCTCCCCCAACTTAAAGCATTTCATTGCTCAAAGAAACATTGCAGCCTGGAAACATATGCTATCATTGATTCATTCCAGTCTGCAAAACATGATAGGCCCAATGGGATCACACTGGAGTAGAGTTGAGGCAGGGAGCTAGGTTAGGGACAGTTTTCAAAATTTTGGGACCACCAAAACTTGGACAGCTTAGCCAACATTTGGGGCAAGATATACCTCTCCAGCTCAGATATCACTAGAGGTTGAACTGGGTCTCTCATTATCTTCATCATGTTTGTCTAGAAATATTTGATGAGCAGCAATAGCACAACTATGCATCATTATTTCCAAATGATTCATAAAGAGCTCATTTTTACAACAAAACCCATGATTAAATTTAGTGACTTTTTTGTAATTTGCAAAATAAAGTTGCCTAAAGTGGGTGAAAAACCACTTTTTAGTGCTAGGGTTAGGTTCATACATTCTGCCCCTAAGTGCAGCAGATTGTCTTTATTTTGGGCAGAATTGGGACTACCCCAAATTCTCATCAACCTATAAGACTTGGTTTGCAGGCTGGTGCTCATATTTTCTAGATGGTTCCAGATTGGTGTATTTATCAATGTTTGAGGGCACAAAAGTTGCTTAAATACACCGGCATAATTGGGAGCACAGAATGTGCTCTCAGTTGTGTCTCAATATTAAACTGAAAGCACTGAAGGGCTGACATTGATCAACCCAGTTGCTTTGTTAGGGACCCAGATGGCTTTAGGGAGGGTAAATGTGGGGTTTAATATTAGTATCTTATTTAATATGCTAGATGACATTTTTAGTTTTACCTAAGTGCCCTCCCAAGCACTATCATGTATTGTTTGCTTAGAGTTTCAGTAGGTATCTGTGCAACTGGAGAAGGGTGTTTGCAGAATATTGGTTCAATGGGGCCCTTTCAGCTCTCCATCAGCTGACCTCAGGGAATGCTAAAAACACCCCACCTCATTGCTCAGGATGTCCTTGAGTCTGAGTGAGCCAGGTAGTGCCAATTTCGGTTTGTATACATTCAAAAAATAGGCTGATTGTATCATGACTTGCAGGCTACTGTTCAAATAAATAAATGAATGAACCCATTCCTAATACTATTGCTTTCAATCTCACATTTGTAACTCCTCAGGTCTCTTTGGTATTCAGTAAGTTCCTGCAGACATTCCCCAGTATGTTATTTATTTCTGATTGGAATGGAACATATACAACATATTTACTAGTGCACTTTGAGCCATGATGTTGGGCTGGCAAGTCAGTTGGCAGCAGCCTGATACAAGGCCATGCTGATCACTGCATGTTTGTGTTGGCAGTGTAACTGTGTGAAGTTGAAGGCCTGTGCAACAGATTCTGCATACCATTGCATACTGGCCCCAAACTTGCCCTTGCAAATTGTTTGGTGGATGTTTTGAGTTAGATTTTCTTTGTATTGGCCATGTGCCATTTTTTATTTTGGCATGTGCTTGTCTTTCCTATGTTTTGCTGTCACATATTCACCAGCTGTGCATAATGTGTGATGAAATTTCACCAAAATATTGATGGCTGTGGCAGCACTTGGCCTTTTTTGGTGTGTGACCCTTGGTTGATGCTTTCAAGTGCAGCAGGTTGAGGGTTAATTGTGGAGTCACCTAGGACTTGTGACATCAGCAGCACATCTGTTGCAGGTGTTCTGTGAGGTGGCACCATGGAGCATTCAGGCTGGAAGCCGGTTCATCTGACCATGTCCTCACAGCATCGGCAGCTCATCAGCCTCTGCCTGCGCGCGCACCGTGTGGCGCTGATGCGCGAGGTTCGCTTCATCGCGCAGGCGAGCCGCACCAGCGCCGTGACTCCGGCCATCGTGCGCGTGGCCAGCCAGCGCGTGCTGCTGCGCTCCAGAAGGCGCTGGGACTAGGGTGGCGCGGTGACGGCAGAACGCTTCGGCCGACGTCAGTGCGGCTGGGACGAGCTGAGGCGGGTGAGACCGAAGCCCACGGTTTGGGACCAATACACGAGTGACAGCGAGCATGGGCTCTGTGGTCGGCGGGACCGAACAGGCGTCCCAGACGTGGCGCCGGCTGTGTGGCACGCCGAGCTTCTCGCCGCTGACGGCCGATGGCTGCTTCCTGTCGGCCTGCTGCCAGGCACTGGCCGTGGACACGCCCGTTAGCGTGCTGTACATCGCGGCGGCCGCGCTCAGTCTGGACCGGGCGCTGCGGCTGCCGGAGGCGGTGGCGCGGCCGGCGCCGGCGCGCCGCCTGCTGACAGCGCGCCTCTGGCTGTCGCTGCTGATGGCCGCGCTCTCGCTGGCGCGGCTGGCTGTGTTCGCCGCGCTGGCCGAACGCTGGTGGGCGGCCGCCGCGTTGGCGCCGGTGCTGCTGGCCACTGCCTGGCTGGCTGCTGCGCTGGTGGCGGGCGCTGTGCGTCGCCGGCTGCCCTGTGGCTTACGCGGCCCGGCCGTCTTGCTAGCGCCGTCGGCGCTCTTGCTGGCGGCGGGCGCCGTCCGCCTGGCCGGTAGCGTGCTCGAGTACCGCCGCACGCGCGGAGCACTGCCGCTCAGCCAGCTCAGCTGCGACGCTGCCTACGTGGCGGCCGGCCTGGCGTGGCTGTTGACCGTTCTGCCCGGCTGGCCGTCGGCCGCCGAGGCCGCCACCGAGGAGCGGGCGGCGCTTCTGGCCAGGCCGCGGCCGGCGCCCGACGCGCGCCGCCTGGGCCACGCCGAGGACGGCGCCGCCTGGCTGTCGGTGCTGACCTTCTGGTGGGCGCAGCCGCTGATGCGATGCGGCCGTCAGCGGCAGCTTCACAGCGTCACCGACGTGCACCGGCTGCCGCGCGCGCTCAGCACCGATCGCGTGGACGGCCAGTTCACGGCGGCGCTGCGGCGCCGGGCGGCCGCGCGCCGCCGCCGGCTGGACGGCGAGCCGCTGGTGCCTGCCGCCCCGGAGCCGGCCCCGCAGGTGCGCTCTCAGACGGCCGAGACGGCAGGCCGGCCGGAAAGAGCGTATTCGGCCTGTGTCTGCTCCAGAATGCGGTGAAGATGGAAAGCTATGTCTGGGTCTTCCGGTCGGGGGCGTATGGGGAAATATTATGTATATATATATATATATATATATATATATATATATATATATATGTGTGTGTGTGTGTGTGCGTGTGTGCGTGTGTGTGTGTTTGCATTGTTCAATAAAGGTCACGGCATGATGTGTTCGTACCAGCTTCTTCTCGTTTTCTCCACATCACGGGTCATTTTTTGGCTTCGAGAGGTAAGTTATAGATTGGGCTTCCAAGGTTCGTCATACATAATGCGAATGTTACGTTCAAAAACCTTATTCATAATCGCAGCGTGTCAGATATTCTTTCTCCATCATCAGGTAAATACTCAATACGAGCGATTCGTTTTGCATGCAAAAAGCATAATGATCTCACACTGAGGAAAGAATGGTCAGGTCTGATGCAGAGGAAGGATCACACATGATTTTCGTTGTTTGTTGAGGCTCGGGTTGCGGTGGCGACTGCATAGGACCTCAGGAACAGCTCAGCGCCGGCGATCATTACGTGACTGAATGATGGTGGTGTCGATGATGGTCTGTCTAGTGGTGTTTTTGTGTCATATGTTCCCTGTGTCATGTGTTCATATGTACCATCTCTCGAGTGCATGGTTAACCGTCTGGATAACGATGTTACCGTCATGAAATCATGTGTGACTTCCTGTATTAGACCTGACCGTTCTTTCTTCTCATTGTGAAATCAATTATACTTTTTGCATGCGCATTGAATCGCTGGTCTTGGATGCGTCTATTTGCCCTTCTGCTGCGCGTTTTATATCTATCTGACGGTGGAGAAAGAATCTCTGTAACGTAGTTTTTAATAGATGTTTTTGAACCTAATATTCGCATTATGTACCACGAATCTTGGAACCTAATCTATAATTTACCTCACGAAACTAAGTCTGATCAGATACGTGGAGAAAAGCGAGAAGAAGCTGGTACGAACACATTATGCCATGATCTTTAATGATCAATGCATAAAAGCAAACGCCTTGAAGTACACACACACATTTATATATATATATATATATATATATATATATATACGTATGTCTGTGTGTGTGCGTGTGTAGGGGGGTACGTGCGCCCGTGCGCCTGCACGTGCGCGTGCTCGTGTGCGTGCGTGCGTGTGTGTGTGTCATTGGCGGATCCAGGGGGCATCTTAGCCATGCCCCCAACTGCGATTAGGGAAGCCAAATGGTCATTTGGTCCCATAAAAAACACGGGTATTTTCACCCAACCTAGTTGGAGCTGGAAGTTGCTGGAACTCCGAATCCAACCTACGGCCAGAGTCTTGCACCCCCTCTCCTCCCTTCCCCGTCGATGGCCTACCATCCATACTCAGCTGCTGAAGTACACTCCGAACCCACGGCCAGCGTCTCCCCCCCCCCCTGGTCAGCGACTCCGCTGATCTACCATGTAGACCCAGGGAACTCTAGTTTGCCCCCCCCCCAAAAAAAAAACGGAGCCACTGGGTCCGCCCCTGGTGCGTGTGCGTGTGTACGTGTGCGTGTGTGTCGCCAAATGCCCGCCCCGCCCCGAGTCTTTCGTCCTTTTTAGTACGTTATGTACCTTCGCAGTGGTCGTTGAAATGTTACAAACCGAAGTCAGCGCACAGACTTGGCCAGTGGGGAATCACACTGACCGTGGTTGCCGATTGTTAAGGGAAACATTTCCCAGACGATACGAAAGTGGAATGTCGCAAGTCGGGTACTTGCAATGGTTACGTTTGATTTGAAACCAGATGAGTCAAATAAGCCATCCGCTCCCCTGGTGACTGTTATTACAAACTGTTCGACGAGTGTTTCCATTACTCACCGTGGAGTCACGTTTGCCATGAATTTCCTTTTTTGCCGGATATCGAAAGCCAGATAAGTCTTGGAAAGAGGAATGGTTTCTCAAACCGCCGTGGAAAACAAGCATCAGGACCTTGCTGCAAGCGGCTGTGTTATAATGAATTGCCGGTGTATCGTACTCCGGTTTTGTGGTTACTCAAATCTTATAGATCAGGTTGTAGGTGACAGCTACTCGCGATACTCCTCTGCTTTTATCAGCTTCAACTTTTGATGCTAATCCTGCTGCTCATTGACATTTTCTTGGCTCTCCTTTCGAGTTGCATAAAGCTGAGGGAAAGGGTGTCATTGTGTTATGACCTCAGAAACGAATTAAGCCCAGTGGCAGTTGTTTCGTCTTATTTAAGAGGATATTGGAAGCGCCTCTTCTGCTTGGTCTCAGTTTGGGTTCTGCTCGCCGTCAATATTATTCTCGATATGCATGTGTATCGCTTGAACTCAGGCGTTTCTTCTACGCATACTGACCCTGTGTTCCTCACCAGTCCCAGCCAGTTGGAGTGACAACTCGCGAAGTGTCCCTGTGCACCGTGTGCTGACCGTGTGCTGGCTGCCAGGTGTCCCTGTTGGGCGTGCTGCTGCGTTGTTTTGGCGCCGAGTATCTGCTGCTGGGGGTGCTGAAGTTCGTGGCCGACCTGTCGACGTTCGCCGGCCCGCTGCTGCTGAACGCCATCATATCGTTCATCGAGGACCCCTCGCAGCCGATGAGCCGCGGCTACACGTATGCGGCCCTCATCTGCAGTGCCAACATCATCGGTTAGCAGGCTACTCCCGCTGTGCCCCCGCCCCCACACACACACTTCCCTGCCCTGCCCTCATTGCTCTCCCGCAGCACTAGCCGTGGCGCCACTCTCAGCGCGGTGCATCAGTTGGGTGTCTCTCACGTCTCGCGGTCTACTGGGTTCAGGTGATGAGGAGCGACGCAGGCAGTCAGAACGGCTCAACGTAGGCTGTTATTGAGCAGTAGGTCTGCCGTTTCGTGTAAGCCGGAAATGTTGCCGTGAAGGCCTTTTGTGTGTTGTCTGCCGCATTGGTTGGTCTGGTTGTGGTTTGCGCGTACTAGAGTGACGGACTTGCCGGCTTGGCCAGGAGTGCTGTGCACCACCCAGTATGACTACCGGCTGGCCAAGGTGGGGCTGAAAGTGCGGGCCGCCTTCATCTCCACCATCTACAGGAAGACACTGGACGTGCCATTGGCCCAACTGGCCAAAATCAGGTGAGTGCCGACCGGGCGCGAGGTTTGGTTGTCTTTTCGTCAGCGAAATACGTGACTGTTCATTGATAATCGCGGTGGTTGCAGCCTTTGAAGAGGAAAGGCTGTCGTCTGTACTTTTCGCATAGTCACGTGTCTCGTCGCATGTATTTCAGTCGTGATGTTGTCCTTTATCTTACAGTTTCTTCATCGGAGGCAACGGCGTTTCCAGTGGTCTTTGCGTCACTTGATTATTGACACGATGGTTTTGTGCGCCACACCCACTCCTTGTGATGAAACTTCATCCTTTCACTGAATGATAGATGTTCGGTCTCAGAATGCTGTGGCCATTTTCCTGCGTTTGGAATACACTGCTTGCATCACTCCGTATAGAAACCTCTACTTACCAGTGATACTTTTACAGAAGTGGATTACATGACTGGTGTGTTGGATTTCCTCGCAGCATATGATGTGTTGAACTCGTGACATGTTGCCAAGGCTGAAAAGACGTCAGCTCTGGACGAGACTTGAGCTGGTACAGCGCTGCATTTCTGGCGTTGTTACGGATACTGACTTTGGTGTTTGTGTCCCCCAGCACCGGAGAAGTGATGACTTACATGAGTGTGGACACGGACCGGGTGGTCAACCTCTGCAGCAGCTTCCACGCCTTCTGGAGCTTGCCATTCCAGGTGATGCCAGCACTCATGGACCTACAGTGCTCTTGCTCTCATGTTCAAGCTAAGGTTGTTGAGGTTATGGTCGTCTATGAATTTCTTCTCTTTTCTTGCCTTTGTTGTGTTGCATTGTCTTTAAACGCTGGACTGTTAGGAAACGTACCACCCGCCTTGACTTTTTAAGTAAAGCTCAGTTCAGCACAACTTTTTCTTTTGCTTGAGTGAAATACAAGTGGCGCACAGTTTCGTCCGTCTCTAACTTCTTATGCATTGTTGACAGTCATACAGGTCGCCATTTACACGCAGAAATGTCGGCTTCTCTGGAATTGGGGCATTTTTGGGGGTGCACTGTATATTTTTTTGTGCACTATACTCGGTCAGTTTATTACGTTTTTTTTTTACCATTGTGGAACTGTCTGGTTGTTAGTCCCTTAGCGTTTCGTGACTTGTTTGGCTGTAAATGTTGTTTCGTAGTGTGTAGTGTCTGGACGTTGCACAGTGAGGACCGTTGAGCGCTCATCAGCTGCATGGTGATCTGTTCAGGTGCTGCTTTTCTGTGTCAGTTTTTGGTGCTGGTGCGCTCTGCGCTAACGTCGTTCACGTGCTGCCACTCTTTGAGATGGCCTGTTAGTGTGCCGTGCGGCGCCGCACCGTGGTGACCGAGGCTCGCCGGCCGGCCGGCAGTTCGGCGTGACACTGTACCTGCTCTACTGGCAAATCGGCGTGGCCTGCCTCACCGGGCTGGCGTTCGCCTTGGCGCTGGTGCCGCTCAACAAATGGATCGCCAACAAAACAGGTGCGCCCCCGGCCGTCACCGGCCCGGTCCGTCCGGTATGCCGCGTCACGCTGATGGACGGGTTGACTGGGCGTGTCTGCCTTTAGCTGATTGGGAGTCCGGTTCGTGGGTACGAGCGACCTGCCGTGCGGCTTGGCGTGGGATGGACATGCCGTTACGTGGGGTTGGCGTGACCTGTTGCCCCATTCGCTAGAGGCGGAAAGGCCTGTAGATACGTGGGGCCAGTGTGACCCGTGGTTCCGCCCGACAGGGGAATACAGCTCTGGCATGCTGCAGCACAAGGACCACCGGGTCAAGCTGACGGGCGAGGTCTTGCAAGGTATCAAAACGGTGAAATTCAGCTCCTTGGAGAACTTCTTCGCCGGCGTTATCGGAGGTAACGCCAGCTGACGGGCTCGCTCAGCAGCTTGGTCCTGACTGCCATGGTCCTGAACGGAAACTGAGCCAACTTGAGGTTCTTTGCGTCTTCGTAAACTGGGGCAAGAACGCTCGCCGCTCGTGTTCCCTTGGTCGTTGGTGGCTGTTGAACAAGATGAAGCCGAGGAATCCGCTATGACTCGTCCGAGAAAAGGGAACATTTGTGGATTTCTCGCTGCGTTTCCAACTGTAAATGGATGTGAAAGCCTTGCCCCTGGCCTGTTCCTATCTCACAGCGCGTCGGTCGGAGGAGGTGCGGTATCTGAAGCAGCAGAAGTATCTGGACGCCTGGTGCGTCTTTTTCTGGGCCACTACGCCGGTGCTGATGTGTCTGCTGACTTTTAGTACCTACGTCTTGCTGGGCAACCGGCTGACGGCCGCCACGGTACGTCCCTTGGTTAACTATAGTGCGTACCCTTGATTGATCACGATACGTCCCCTTGGTTAACCTTGGTACGTCCCTCCGAATAACCGCGGTACGTCCCTCTGAGTAACCACAGTACATCAATTGCAGTAATCACGTTATGCCCCTCTGGGTAACCGTGGTACGTCCTGGGAAAACCACGATGTACATACCTGCACGCCCGTCTCGGGAGCCACGGTACGACCCTCTGTAGCTGTTGTGCACCCCTGCGGATAGTCAAAGTTCGTCTCCTTGTAAGAACAGTTTGTGTCTATGGAGAGCCGCGGTACGTTCATCTGCCGTTCCGTGGATGTTTATCACTGCTGCAGCACTGAAAGTAGCGCCCGCTCCGCGGCTCTGCTGATGTTGACCTATGTGCACAGTTCAACGTGTTAAATGTTTCCTGTTCTGTAGGTGTTCACTACAATGGCGCTATTGAACATGCTGAAGGGCCCTATTAACGCCTATCCGTGGGCGCTGAACGGCCTGGTGGACTCGCTGGTCTCCATCCGGCGCGTGCAGCATCTGCTGGCGGTCAGTGGCGGTGACGTCATCAGCGACGTGCAGAATCACATCGTGACAAAACTAAGTGGTTGTTAGATGGTCGGCCAGTTTTAGTCTCCTGCTGGAGGGCAAGGGTTTGTTTTCGAAAGCCTTCCGCCACAGATAACCACACAAAGACCAGTATATTTTGGAATGTGCTGAACCAGTCTACAAAACGTTTTGGAGGCGTCCTGGAAAAAATTGTAATTCACGACTTGTCCTTCGGCTGCGCTAGTTAGAATGGATGAGAGACGAAAGTTTGTTTAAGGTTTGGAATTACACTCCTGTCTCTGACCGCCCCGTACGGGGCGGTCAGTAGTATTCCAAATAGTATTTTCAGGACAGCTGATGTGCTGGCCTGTTTGGCGGATGATCCCTGTCTCTCTCACGGCTACCGGCCCTGTTACGAGGGACGATGTTGACTGCTGTGGTGATCTGTGTATCAGCTGCCAGACCTGGATCGGGACCAGTACTACTGTGAGAAGGAGGAGCTGCCGCCGGACGCTGCTGACTGTGACGTCGTCGTTCGACAGGTGAAGACAGTTCGGTAGGAGATGAGCGCGCCGCCGTCTGTCACGCGCGTCATTTCGACGATCCCGTACCGGTGGTGCAACGTCCGCTGACTTCCCTCCCTCGGTGACGTCACAGGGCTCGTGGGGCTCCGTCACGGCTTCTGAATAAACCGTTCTGAGCGCCCCAGCCGAGACCGCCACCGTGCGCGGACGCGTCCCAAGGGCGTCCGGTCACGTCTGGAGGGCGTCCATCCGGCCGTCACGTGCCGTCCGCTACGCCGGCAGGGCTTCTTCCACTGGGGCGCGCCGCCACCGCCAGCCGACGCCGGCCACGAGTCTCCAGCCGTCTCCAGCCTGGAGACCACCATGTCCGACCTAGTGTACGCCGGCAACGAGCGCTCCCAGATCAAGCTGTGGGACGTCAGCCTGGCCGTGCAGCCGGTACGGTGCTGCTCTGGGCCCCGGACGGCCTGGCACGGGCCGAGGGTCTCTGGACTGTCGGGCGGGAATTCTGTGGCACTGGCCGTGCGCTTGGGATGAGTGGCGTTTTTGGTGGGGTTTGACGCGGAAGGGCGTTGGGCGCTTTGTGCCAGACGGGTTTGCGGTTGGGTGAGGCTCCGGCGCTGTTGGTCGCGCGAACATCAACTTGTCGCGCGAACATCAACTTGCAGCGCATCGTGTCTTAAAAGCGGCAGCTCGCAGTACCGGCCGTTTATCACTATTGCAGGACGGGATGTATAACGGGATCTGTGTATATAATGGTATATAACGGGTAATATATAACTGGATCTGTGTTATATAGGTCCGGCTGTTGTCACGTTAAAGGCTGCTAACCGTCATGGATAGTTTGTTGTCACAGCAGGATGCGATAGGATGTAGTACATTGACGGCCAAGGCGATTGGTTTAGGGTCCCTCTGAGGTGTTAGGTGTGCTTGGGAACGAGGCTATTACACATTTCTTTCTTCTTGTCCATGACCACTCGGCTGTTGTGGTGGATGATGGTGACGTATGGTGCCAGGCCAGTTGACCTGTTGGGGGTGGGGAGATTGGCATGCGATTGATGCCTCCATCTCTCCGGTCAGGGCCAGCTGGTGGGCGTGACGGGGCCCGTCGGCTGCGGCAAGTCCAGCCTCATGTACGCCATCCTCGGAGAGCTCATCAAGGAGGACGGCCTCGTCTACGTTGCCGACAGAAACAACGGTAAAAGAGGTGGCTGCCGCACCAGCGGGCCGTTTTACGGAACAGAGTGCCATGTGCTGTTAACAGATACGTAATTGTGATTTCTTCCCTTAGCTCCATTAGCCAATTGATCTTGTTTGCGAGTTTTCGGTGACACGATACGCCTGAAGACGAGTGGCCCGTAGCTACTTTGGCAGGCGTGTGTGTATGTTTGTGTGTGCGTGTGTGTGTTCTTGTGCGTGTGCGTGTGCGTGGGGGGAGGGGGCGAGGTTCAAGCGCCGCCTTGTTCTGCATTGACAGAGGATGACATGTGCAGTGACAGGGGATGACTGCAGTGACGTCAATGACACGGGATGACCGATTTTTTCCCGGACGTTGCAGGAGTGGGTCTGGTGTCTCAGGAGCCTTGGCTGCAACAGGCGACCATCCGGGACAACATCTTGTTTGGGTCGGCTTACAATGCTGACAAGTACAGGTAATGGATTAGCTAACCCATCAGTCGGATGCACTCACGGCCATCGCTCCGCTCCTCTATCGTCGTAGTTGTACGCGCTTCACTAATCTGTTGGTGTATACACTGTTTTATTTGTTACGTTGGTTCGTAACCTGATTTGCTGTGTTCGTTGATCTTTGATGTCTCCCTTTGCTTTGTCCACTGACCTGGACTCCCTGCCGGGTGGTGACATGCCTTGACGTGCCTCCAGGTCTGTGGTGTCCGCCTGTGCTCTGTCAGCTGACCTGGACTCCCTGCCGGGCGGTGACCTGACAGAGGTCATTCAGAACGGGTCTAACCTGAGCGGCGGACAGCGGGTGCGCGTGGCCCTGGCGCGCGCCGTGTACCAGGTGAGTGCCGCCTGCCGCCGGCAAGGCAGGTCACCTCGGTCGGTGCTGATCGAGCCGGACGTCTCTGGCTGACCGTGGCTGCGCCCTCGGGGCAGTCTAGGCATGTCTGGAGGTGTGGTGGTCCACTCTGAACTGTCTGTGCGACTGCTTGTGCCGCCCATTTCAGCCGCCCATTTTGTGGCGCGCCATTGTCCTGTTTTTCAGACATTTTTATTTGTCTCAAATACTCTCGTACAAATGCATTAACCCTCGCGCGTATAGACAGTGATGCAGTCTCTCCCCCTGAGGTTTTCGAAGGTCACTTCCAAACGGTTTGTTTGATTCATCCGAAATTTGGTGTATTTTCTGGGGCATCCTTTCAGCATCTTATGGCGATTTTTTCTGCGTTGCTTTGGTAACAAGCCGTGACGCCATAACGAGAACCATATCAGCCGTTTTCCCGCGCCGACGCGGCCGGCTTACAACGGTCTCAGTTTTGTCTTACTGTGAGACGGTTGGACTAAAATGCAGTATGCAGTATGCAGGTGCATACTGCATATGCATACATAATGCAAATGCAGTAAAATATGCGTCCATCGGCTCCAAACTGTATGTTCTGTAAGACTAGACATAGATTAAAAGCCTTATGCTCAGTGCCGGGCTTATCGAGGGTGTAAACTGAGGTCATGAGCTACGGCAGTAAACACATTACTTTTTATCTTTGGGAATGCGATAGGAAATAAGTATGGCAAAACAAGTTATATATTCGGATTGCTTGAGGTGCAAGGAATCGAGTGCTATAAACTTGGTGCAGTTTATCCTGTATTCCATCAAAAAAGGGCGTATTGCAGCGAACGCCTTACTTTCGCTCCCACGGACGGAGCGTTGCCGGCCGTGGAATGATGGGTCTACATTACCATGGCATGCCAAAAATTAGATTTTGAGTTGAATATAAACCCGGAAAACGTTTTTAAGGCATCTAAGTTACGATCTGTAGCTGATCCGAGGTCATCCTAGGTCATTGGCTTGAGATAACCTTAGATGGCCTAAAATGACCTTTATATGTTGTTCGAGAACTAGAGAGAACGAGAACGAGAATATTTATATGTTATTCAAGCGGTTGTTAACTGAGGTGCTACATTTTACGTCAGCATCTATTGTTATCCATAAAAATGCTTCTCCAGCCCTGAGAACGCATTCAAGCCGACGGCACTGCTTGACAAGGATTGACCAAGCATGACCTGGATCGAACTCCATGGATAAAACAGAATCATGTGGTGAACAGATAGACTCATGATTGATTGACGAACACTGTGATATCTGTTTCGTTTCATCATTTATTCTTTAACGCTCATATTCGCTTCACCCGCCCCCGACTGGGGGGGCAGTTGACTGCCCCCCTGAGGTTTTTCTGAGATTGCGAGAGAACGAACCGACACAGAGTCACGAAACTTTTTGTACCTTTTGCTTCATCAATTTTACATCTCGTGTCAAAATTTTGACCTCAGGTCAGGTCAGGTGCCTGACCTAGGTCAGGTCAAACAGGCCTATGTGTAAAAAGTTTAGCTCTAGCCCTCTAACTTTTTCGCAAAACAAGATATCTCAATAATAGTTTCAGGGATTAGTGAACGTGATAGATGCAACATATCTGCTATTTCAGATTTTCCTGAATTTTCCGGATCATTGACCTAAGGTCAAGTCCATTTTTAAGACATCTCGCCGTTTTTTCGCAGATTGACGGAATATTTCATAACATTTTTAGTGTGGAGTGAAGCAGACATCTAGTTACCGTCATTGGGCAAAGTATCAATGACTTCCAGACATTGACCTGAGGTCAGGTCACGAATAACTGTAGTGAGCCAAAATGTACCACCGCCAAAATCAACGATGAATTACTCAGAATGGGTAGAAAATGGCAGAACTAGCTTGCACAGACGTAAGTAATACCAGGAACCTCAAAAGGTTTGAAAAAGTAGCATATTTTGGAAATAAACAGGCTCTCGCGAATAAAGCTCCGCCAATTGTGTAAATTGGTAACTAATGAACTTTTTACAAAATTTAAGCATGGAAAACTATCGCAAGAACCACTAAGATCAAGAAATTGTACATAGATCGTCAATTTGCGAAAATAAAGGAACGCTAAAATTAGTTCCCGTCAATTTGGTACCGCATACGGCAGCAGCGCACGCCTAGCGGCTGCCGCGAGTAATGCCGTGTCTTTAACTCAACGTTTCGGCGTATATATTGAACAAATCTGGGAAATTAGACGTGTATCGGCATCCGCGGACCTTTACCTGTGCGCTGGTGCCTTTACCTAAGCGTTTTTAGTCACAGTCCTTGAGATTCAGGCCATTTCTCGGTCTCATGCAGTCGGCTATGAGAAACATATATATGGGGCGTAAATTGCTTACATATTATCTAAAACTAAAAATGAGATCGGTTTCGAGTTCTACTCGTCACAAGCTTTCCAACGGTATGCTTATTTTTATCGTGCGACCAACCGTTCGTGAGTTAGAGGGGGGCGGTCAACTGCCTTCCCCCCAGTTGCCCGTGTTCGAAACGGACCGACGGTCGTGCGCGGGTTAAACTCGAAAAAGTATTCGTTTCTGCCAGTTTCTGACTTTCGACACGACCTGGGAGGGCACCCGATGACCTGAGACCTTGAAAAGGGATACCATTTGCGAGATCTCGTAGCGAGCAACACGCTGTTTTTTCCGCTACGCTCTGGGACGCACGGTGTGGAAATGGCCGGGGGTCGTACCCCTCCGCGCACCCCCGCGTACTCCCTTCCGCGTTATGCAGAAGGCCCTATGCGGGCCAGAGTTAAGGGACAATATACTTCATTGGACATACCTTAATTTTGTATAGAATGCGCTTATCAAGCCAGGTATTCTAGGTCTACCAAGGCGCTTTAATGGCATTCTGCGTGTTTTGGGGTCTTTGCCTACAGTTAGAGATGGTGAGCTCCGCTATGGTCGCTGTGCTCTTTATTCTTTTTTTAACAATGAAACATGTGGAAACCTCACAATAACTTTAAGCGCTTGAGGGAATGATTCACAATCTGTTAACATTTCTGACTAGTATTTTTCGCCTTTTCGGGTTTCGTTTTCATCCCAGTTTTTCGCTTGATTTTTCAGCAACAAATAGTAAAGAAAAATAGGCACCCGTAATATCCGGTATCCGGCCGGGTATCCGGCACCCCGATCCGGCATCCGGCCGGATCACAAAAATCCTGATCCGGTGCATCCGTAATTACGTATCTCTCCGCCAGGATCTACGTGTTTACATCCTGGACGACATTTTCTCGTCGCTGGACCCGGACGTGGCATCCCACGTGATGAGCGCGTGCGTGCGCCGCCTGCTGCGCTCGGCCACTGTGCTGCTCTCCTGTCATCATCCGAACCTGCTGCGCCAGGTCGACTGGCTGGTGGTCATGGAGCGCGGCTGGATCAGCGGACAGGGTGAGCCGCTCGCCGGGCTGCCGCGTGTGGACGGTGTCAGGTGGGGTGGATACTGAGCTGCTCGTCCCTGCGCCGTGGGGTGATCGTTGGAGCCGCTCTCGTCTCACGCTCGTCGTCCTGTGCGCATGGGGTTCCTGCTGTCCAGTGGGTCTGCTTTCCGAACTGCTCTCAGCTACCCCTCACCTCGTAGGTTCAGATTCCCTGTCTCCGGCTGGTAAAGAGCTCCTGTATTTCCGTCCTGTCTCTGTGGGACTGGTGCCCGTCTATCTCGCCAAAAGACCTGCAGTTCGTCTCGCAGTCTGCGGGCATGAGGTCCTCCTGCGTCCGACGGGAAAGCATGTTAACTTGTCATGTCTGTGGGCGTGATGTTTTCCTGTGTCTTGTCGGAAGACATGCCATCCGTCATTGTATCCCTAAGCGCCCCGAGACCCCCTGTGTCGGACTGGAAACCCTGCCATCTGGTGAGTGTGCCGTGTGCGTCAGGTCGGCCGGCGGACCTGCTGTCGCCGGAGGCGGGCTCCCCGGACGGCGGGGCGGCCGCTGCGGACTCCGGACCGTCGCCGGCCGGCTCCGGCCCGGACCGCCAGGCGGCGGTGGCCGTCGTCCAGGCCGAGGACCGCGTGCTGGGCGCCGTCCGCTGTCCGGTGTACGCCGCCTACTACTCGGCCGTGGGCCGCTGGCTGGCGCCGGTCATCTTGGCTGCCGTGGTGCTGATGCAGGTACCCACGCCTGTCGTTCAGTTTTGGAGCTAGCAAAGCTTGCAGATTGTAGCAATACTTGTTGGTTTTTGGAAGGACGTGTTTGATGAGATTGGAATCCACTCTACGCTTTAGCATTTCGTTAAACTTGGTGTCTCTTCCAATGAAATTCGTCGAGGTCACAAGTTAAGTGTCCAAGGTCACCAGATAACGAGCCGAAGCCGTCCGCGGCGGCTCGTTACCTGATGATGACGCCACACGTCGTCCCCGTGGCCGGCCGCCGCGCTGACCGGTCCTCGCCGTCGGCAGGCCAGCAGCAACGCCACCGACCTCTGGCTAGGGTTCTTCGTGACGGACGGCGGCGCGCCTGCCAACCACAGCCGCTGGCAGACGTGGCTCGGCGTCCGGCTCCAGGCGGGCCCGGTGGCCGCCGGGCCGGCCGACACCGACCGCCAGCTCCGCTTCTTCGAGGTCTACGGCGGCATCGCGGCGCTCAACGCTGTGCTCGCCATCGCGCGCTCGTTCCTGTTCGCCTACGGCGGTGTGCACGCCGCGTGCGTCGTGCACGACCGGCTGCTGCGGGCTGTACTGCGGGTACGGCGCCCTGTTGGTCGGTTGCTTATTGGGTTATTTAACGGCGCTCTGGACTGCCAGGGTCATTTCGCGTCGCAAGTTCTCACGCCGGTTGTCGCGGGGTACGGCAAAATGTCGCTGTTTCCCGGGTAAACATCGATGTAGACATACGATATACATCTGCGGCGCCCGGAGGAAGGGATCGCGTCTGCATGTATTTTCCGGGTGCACCGCTCTGGGATATGGTGTCTGCATGCTCATCATACTTGTAAGATTTCGTGGCACGGGTTGATGCACTCCTCATGGGAAGTCCGTGTTGCGACGTAGCTGTTGACGTGGTTTAATAGATCATCTTGTTTGATGGAGTGTGGCGGCAAGAATGCGGTCGGGCGTTTTTAATCGTGCTCCGCTCACCGATATGTAGGACTGTCGTTCGCCCAGGCCTTGGGTTGGAAATGTTTTTGCTGTTGTCTGAATATAGTTTTTTTTTTGTTTTGGAGTACAGAAATTCGCATAGTATTGCTTATTTAAGTTAGCTTTGTTGGTGAAAGTCATTTATGACATATCTGCTCTTTACTGAATGGAGACAGTCAGTTGTTGGCAGAGGTCGAAATCTGCCAGCATGGTTATAATGTAGCTTTTTGATGGAGACACGAGATCAAACTTTGGAGTATGAGATGCTTTTGGAGCACATGGTTTTTTCCGCCTTATCCAACACCAAAAAGCAACATATTTTCAACCCTGCTTTGAATGTCATCACTTGCTTTGGTGTGGCGTCACCTTGTGGCTGGTGTCGTTTTCAGGCGGATCTGTCGTTCTTCTCGGCGAACCCAGTGGGCCGCATAATGAATCGTTTCTCCTCGGACCTCTTCACGGTGGACAGCTCGCTGCCGTTCATCCTCAATATTTTGCTGGCCCAGATGGCCGGTCTCGTCGGTATGTGCCCAGACGGGCAGGGAGAGTTGGGGGCGCCCCGTGAGTTAACCTCGCCATCTAGCCATCTAGCCAGGCCCATCTCCCACGGCGACCTGCTGGCCGCTTGCGGGCCGTATTGGGTACTTCGCGCGTATGGCGCGTCACATTTGGATGCATAATATCAAAGGTAAAGCTTAGCAAAACGGCCAGTGCTTAGATGCGGTGTTTTTTTATGCACAGAAGCTTAGATGCCTTTTCAGAAACGCCGCTTTCAATACTGCTATTGTAAAACTAGGCTGTCTGTGTGCTCTGTCCACATCCACGTCCACGCATCGTGTGTTGGCAGGCTTCGTGGTCGTCACGGTGATTAGCCTCCCGTGGGTAGCGCTGCTCTTGCTTCCTCTCGGTGTCGTGTACCTCTACATTCAGAACTTCTACAGGTGGGTCCTCCATGTTCTCTTCCTGAAACAATCTTCCTTGGCCGACTGTGGCCTTCGCCACACACTATGCTCTGACTCCTCTGCTTGTGTGCGATTGTTTTGCCGATTTCTAGATGCCTCATGACTCTGATTTTTGCGAACGTGTCTTGTTTTCGTTGATCCGCGTAGTTGCTTCTTTTGTTATCAGTCATGTCACATGTGAGTTCCGAGATCCATAGTGCGCGGTTTTGAAGCTGCACCGCCATAATGTGCGCCTCAGGAGCCCAAATGCTTTTACTTCCAGTCATCATTGTGCACCGTAGAGTGCTTTGCTGCAAGCGTACATCCTGTTAAGTGCATCGGCTCTCCACGCTGTCCTTGCCCAACTCATTGTCCATGCTCCCGCGGTATATGGCTGTTCAGGCGCACATCCGACAGTGGAAGAGGCTGCCGCTGCCGTCTGTTCCAGGTGCTCACTCTTTGACGTTGTGGCAACCTGCAGGTACACTTCTCGGGAGCTGAAGAGGCTGTCGACGCTTTCTTTGTCGCCGGTGTACGTGCACTTCGTGGAGACTCTCTCCGGACTGGCGACCATTCGGGCTCTCCATGGCCGAGACAGGTAAGGGCCGTCATGTGGCCGTCTGTATTGGATCAGCAAGGAACTCGGGCATGTGTCCGTGCCCGTCAGACGTCTTCTGGTGTTGTGTTAGGTGTTGTATTTTCTCTTGGCTGCCGTTTGATGCACCAGCTGGAAGAGTGGCACCCTGCACTCCCTGATGCCTGCTTTGGTCAGACTGTGTGAATGAAGCATCATAGAAAGCTTTGGGCTGTCACGCCGTGCACGCCAGGGCAGACCTAAAGGCCACATACATTCCTGTGTCGTCTGTAGAACATCTCTGCCTTCACCCTATTTCTGCCGTATTACTGACAGGTTCCACAGTACGTTTGGTGATCGTGTTGTGTACAAGAGCCCGAGACATGATATTTTCAGAAAGGCCTGGGCGCTTCTGCCAGAAAGCCAGAAAAGTCGCGTAGAGCTTTCCACGCACCGGTCGATCTCTCGTCTGCTCGTTGAGACGGACGCTCCGCGGTTGTCCAGAAGTGCCGTCCATTCGTCACTCGTGCCGCGGTGGCCACAGGATGATTCTGGAGATGACGCACCGGCTGGAGCTGAACCAGCGGGCGCGGTTCGCCACGCAGGCGTCGCAGTCCTGGCTCGGCTTCCGGCTGCAGATGATCGGCGTCGCCATGATCACGGGCGTTGCGCTGCTGGCCGTCTTCAAGCACCACATGGGCGTGGCGGTGCACGCAGGTGTGAACTGCGGCGACTTGGAGCGCGGGGCAGCTCGCCTCTGGTGGGCTGCTCGATATTTTGTCATTGTCTGTGCTTCGCGCCGTGCTTGCGGTGCTGCTGGACTTCCAGTCTGTGTGGTGTGACCCCGGCTGGTTGGTTGTTGGGCCATTTATCGAGCGAACTGGACTGTTAGGGCCATTAATGCGCGTCGTAGCCTTTCACATCAGTTGTCGCAGGAACGACGGAATATTGTTATCCCGACCCAAACGGAGATCTTTCGTTCACGAGCCGAGCTCAGGAGCCACACCACGCCCCCCGCCGCCCCTGTTTGGCGCCGGCCGATGTGAAGCTGCCTTTGTGTGCAGGTCTGGTCGGTCTGGCCATCTCTTGCGCCCTGAGCGTGTCCGGCTTCCTCAGCGGCCTGGTGAACGCCTTCACCGAGACCGGTGAGTGTCCTACTCCTAGCCCTGGACGCTGGATCTGGGGCTCCGCCTGACGAAATGCCATTACGTCTTTTGACGAAAAGAATGTTGTAGTCTGTGGTTTGCTTCTGGCCGCGACCTAGTCCAGAGTAGCGATGTATATGCAGGCGGACCCGCGGCGACGTACCGCCCAGCCCCACATGGGAGCGGCGTGCCGGAGCGCGCTGAGGTCCCAGCATCGGGCTGGCCTGCGCGCCGCCTTGTGAACGAGAACATTCATCTCCCAGATTTGTCCCGTGCGGGACAGTGTCGGGGCCAGCGTGGCCCGACGACGGCACCGAACGGAGGAGTCAGTGCCCGGCGGCGAACCAGGGCGGTTGTGTCGCTGGCTGCCTTTACATCACCAGAACTCACCTGGTTGGGTCGTCGAAAACACGAAACGACTATGCACATATCCTTCTCGACGTCTCTGTTTCGCGTTTCAAAAGGCTTCTCAGAACTTTTTATTTTAGCTCTTAACTCTACCGCCAGTTTGCAAAACAACGAATACTACTAAGATGGGAAGTTAGAAATGACAAAATGAAACTGTATTGAGCTAAATCAGAGGATGCAGCTTGAAGAGGAATTCATTCGTTACATGACATCAGTGTTTGGAGCCCATGGCTGAAACAGCCGGTAGTCGCCATTTTCTTGGGTGCCCCGTCATAGCTGCCCTTTGACGCTCTACCTGTGGCTGCGTCTACAGAGAAGGAGATGGTGAGCATGGAGAGAATCCACCACTACGTGACCGCCAGCGGGGAGGAGGCAGCCCGCGACCCCGCCCCCGCCGTCGGTCCCGTTACCGCCCAGTCGGTGCCGCAGCCCGGCTGGCCGGAGCAGGGCAGGCTCACCTTCGTCGACGTCTCCCTGCGTTACAGGTTATCAGGAAGGGGCGGGGATCTGTAGCAAGCAGGTGATCAGTAGGGGACTGGTGGTCTGCACGAGACGGATGATCAGTAGGCAGTATTGGTATTTGTGTCAGGTAGGTGATCAGTAGGGGACGGTTGATCTGCATCAGGCAGGTCAGTAGGGGGTTAGTGGTCTTTAGCAGGTAGTGGATCAACATTTGAGTGTAATCTGTAGCTTGTTGCTGGTGATCAGTAAAGGGCTGGTGATCGTATTTGTTAGGTGGTCGTTATGGGGCTGGCGATCCGTCAGGTGATCGGTAGAGGGCAGGTGGTCTTTGGCAGGATACTTTTGGCAGGTTGATGTTTAGTGATGATTGAGTGATCGCCAGGGGAGGTGTGATCGGTGGCGAGCTTGTGGTGTGCAGCTAACGTCTTTTGGTAGCGTTGTACATGTCCGGCAAGTGAAGGCCTTGTGTCAGCTGCACGTTTCCCACGCTGGCGTGGTCTTTAGGGGGTCGTTGACGGTGTCCGTGTGTACCGCAGGTGGGTCGCTGACGGTGTCCGTATCCGCCCCGGGGGATCGTTGGTGGTGTCCGTGTGTACTGGACGGGGGTCGCTGACGGTGTTGGTATCCGCCGCAGTGGGTCGCTGCGGCCGGCGCTGTCTCGCGTCTCGTTTGCGGTCGGTCCTGGCCAAAGCCTGGGCGTGGTGGGCCGCACCGGCTCCGGTAAGTCGTCCCTGCTGGCCGCCCTCTTCCGGATGCACCCTATATGCGGCGGCGCCATCCTGTTGGATGACGTGGACATCACCGTCGTCAGTCTAGAGCGACTCAGGTCAGCCACATCAGGCCCGTCAGGCCTTGGTCTTGTCTTTAACGAGATTTGAGGTTATTTGGTGTTGGTCTGGCATTTGGTGTGCGTTCGAAATCGTCGGGCTGTGTGCGCGTTGATCATGTTAATTTGGTGATGTGGCTCTGAAGCGGTAAGTCGGGAATGCTAGTCCTTTGTATTAAATAGATGACTTGGATCCGGTAAAACAGAGTGTCAGGAAGCGGAGCCATATGCCAAGGAGCCGTCTAAGTGAGCATTGCGTAGGTCTGTTTGGAGTGGCTTTTGCCCTGATTGTTCATTTTGACCGTACCCCTTTGGATGGAACGCACTGCAAAGTGGTGACGACGGGCGTAACTGAAGTCGGTCAGGCGACTGACCTGAGTTCGTCTGCGACCCGCAGGCAAAGCCTGTCTGTGATACCTCAGCAGCCGTTCCTGTACAGCGGCACGGTGCGGCAGAACCTGGACCCCAGCGGACTCTGCTCCGACGCGGTCCTATGGGCCGCGCTCACCGAGTGTCACCTCAGGTCAGTTCAAACCCTGTCCGTTGTCAGGCGATGTCAGTTCACACTTGACCAGTTGTGATATCAGGTCCTCACTTCACCGTTCACTGTCAACTCATCAGTGTGTGCCACACTGACCGTCAACTCAAATCAGATCATTGGTCATCTGATGAGGCAGTACAACCAGAACCCATGTATGGGCCGTATCTCAACGTTGGGTCAGTTCACACGCTGCCGAATGTCAGGTCAGATTGGGCCAAAGGCCTCTGGCCGGCGACAACCCATCCGTTGGTGTCTGGTCCGTTCTGATTGGGTTGCTTTTCATTTGCAGGCCTGCGATTGGCTCACTGGATATGGAGCTGAGTGAGCAGGGCCGCCTGCTGTCGCAGGGCCAGCGCCAGTTGCTGTGTCTGGCGCGTGCGCTGCTCCGCCAGTCGCAAGTGGTCTGTCTGGACGAGGCCACTGCCAACCTGGACCTGGACACAGACCAACTGATACAGGTCCGTTAGCCCCATCTCTGCCAACCTGGACCTGAACACAAACCAGCTGATACAGGTCTGTTAGCCCCATCTCTGCCAATCTGGACCCGGACATAGGCCGGCTGATAAGGGTCTGGTAGCCTCATTTCTGCCAACCTGGACCCGGACACAGACTGGCTGATACAGGTCTGTTAGCCCCATCCCTGCCAACCTGGACTTGGACACAGACTGGCTCCTACAGGTCTGTTAGCCCCATCTCTGCCAGCCTGGACCCGGACACAGACCGGCTGATACAGGTCTGTTAGCCCATCCGTGCCAACCTGGACCTGGACACAGACCGGTGGATAGAGGTCTGTCAGTCGTTTTGTGTGTTATCAAGTTAGCACCCCTACCATACTGGATCAGGACACAGGCCGGTTGATATGACTCTGCCAGACATCCAGCCTGCTAGGTTTTCTCGGGCATTCGAGCAAAACATGTTTCGTTGGTCGTTTTTCGTGTCTGAAAACGGCCGAAGAAATGATGACAACGCTCACGAAGTGTTTGGAAACATTTGCTGCGTGCTGTTGTGCGATAAACCACGTGGAACTAGCGCGGTCATGCCGCGTACCCGCGGTACATTTAGAAAGAGTATTGCGTTCATTAAAAAAAAAAGAATTCTGAAAACCATTCCATAAACAACATAGTTGTATGCCTGGAAAGGAATCCTCGATACACTGATGACGTCACAGGGCGCCATATCATTTGGTAGCATGTTGCGAAAAAACACTGAACGTTTTATTTATTCATTCATTACATTCATTCATTCATTCCAATGTGTCTAATTCTTTGGCACAGGGCGTGCATGGTTTCCTTGGGATCCTCCATCTGCAGGAGATATGGTAGCATGTCGCGGGGAACCCTTGAAATTTGTTCTTCATTCTAAGGTCCTCTGAGGAATTCTTTGGTACAGGGTGTGCATGGTTTTCTTGGGATCCATGAAATGGATGACAGACCTGCGGAGATATTTTGTTCTCTAATCTCCTTCGGGGCCCGTTTTTAGTCTCTTTTTCGGCCAGCGTCGATGTTCCCTGTTCCGGCACCCTCTAAGTAATGTTTTTGGCGGCCTGTCCTCGTTCCATTCCGCTTCCACTGTCCCTTATCCTGGCCTGGCCAAGGCCCAGCCCTGGCCTGATGCCCTGTAGCTCCAATTATGTCCCCTGTCCCGTCCATAATCCTTTGCTTTGGTCGAGTCTCGGTGTCCTGACACGGTGCCTGTTACCATCCCTGTTTCCCTGTCGTGGACTCCTGTCCAAATCCCAAGTCCCTGGTCCCCTATACCCGTCCTTGCTCGCATGTCACCGACCGTGATCCCATTCCCGATCGTCATCCCCTGTGTTGGTTTACGGCGTCCTTAGTCTGCTGTCCCGATCCCTGTCCCTGGTCCTCTGCCTCACTTCATTCTGCTTTGTCTGTCCCTTGTAACACCCCTGGTCCCAGTCCCCATGCCCCAGTCATATCCGGTCACATCCCTTGTCCGTTGTTTTGGTCCCTTATCCGGTTCCTGTCCGCATTCCTTTCATCCTCGGTCCTCATTTCCTGTCTGTCCCGTTCCTGGTCCGCTGTCTTGATGTACTGACACGATCTCTGTCCCCATTCCTGGTTCTCCTGTCTCTGGTTCCCGGTCCGCATACTTGCTTTCGATGTCCGTCCAGTCCCCTGTCCCCATGTCCCATGCATGTTCACTGTCCGGGGTCGGGATCGCTGTTTTGGTCCGCTGTCTTGGTCGCCTGGCGCAGTCCATGTTCCCATCCCTGGTTCGCTGTTGCGGACTGCTGTCCAAGTCCCCTGTCCTGGTCCCCTGTCCCCATCCCTGCTCCCTTGCCCGTGATCCCGCACCCCCGCCACCTGTCTCGTTGCCCCAATCATGTCCCTTGCCCCGTCCCTGGTCCGCCGTTTTGGTCTGCTGCCTTGGTCCTATGTCACGGTCCTTGTCCCCCATCCCTGCTGTCCTGTTCCCAACCGTGATATAACACCCCGTTCTCCTGCTCGTGTGCCCCAATGTCCCCTGTCCCGTGCTTGGCCCCCTATTTTGGTCCGCTGTCTTGGTTGTTACTCGGCCCCTATCACCATACCTGGCCCCTGTTGCAATCTCCTCTCCCTGGTATCCTATTCCCATACCAATCCGTGATCCCGTGCCCCGGTACCATGTCCCCGTGGTGCAGTCGTATCGTCTGTTGTCTCTGGTCCGCTCTTTTGATGTGCTGTCTTGGCCCTCTGTCCCCATCTCCGCTCCCCTCGTACCGACTGTGATACCGTCCCCCCCCTCCCCTGCCCCTGTGCCTTCATGTCCCGTTCGGTCACTGGTCCGCCGTGTTGTTCCCTGGTCCCCTGTCGCGGTCCTGTCCAAGGTCCTTGTCCCAGCTCCCCTGTCTCCGTGGAATTTTTGGTCTGAGTTGGAGTGCGATTGCGGCGTGTTTATTTGTGTCATCTTCAGCTAGAGATTCCCTTCTTTGTCCACGCGGCTTCACGCTGACCGCGGCTGAGCCCGCAGGCGACCGTCCAGGAGAGTTTCCGCTCGAAGACGGTGATCAGCATAGGACACCGGATCTCGGCGGTGCGCTGGTGCGACCTGGTGTTGGTGCTGGCCGCGGGCGAGGCGCTGGAGCTGGCGCCGCCGGCCGAGCTGCTGGCCGACCCCGAGTCGGCCTTCAGTGCCCTGTTCCGACAGCAGAAGGAGGCATCGTGCTGAAACGGATTGGAGGGGCCGTCACACGGTGCGGCGGATCTCCGTCTCAGTGGCCGGGACTGGGAACGATGGATCGCCCACGGATCCGAACCGGTCGTCTGACCTCTGGCCTCATCGTCACGTAACCGGGCCTGACGTGAGCTGACCTGTGGACGGCGGCCTTGCCGCCATTACGGCGGTCGATGCAGGCGACAGCGTGACCAAATACAGAGCTGTGCTTTGCTATCAGGACCAAGCAAAGTCGGGTGCTTTGATGCGGTTTTCGTGTAATAGTTTTGTATTTAGTTCACGATAAGGATAAATCACGATCGGTCTTTCCAAAGAAACGTGACTGGTAAGCGACTTGACAGCGTGTGCTTGTCCCTGTTGAAATCGCTCTTACGCAGCATTATTTTTAAACGCGTGTGGCTGATTTGCATCACGTTGTGAAACTCACGATCTTTTATCAACATATGCTTTAAGTTGCACTTAAAGCGATCTTTGTACATATGGAACACATATAACCTTTGGCAAATCTGTGTAGTTAAACGGCAGTCAGTTTGCTTCTTGTAATGTCAAACGTCTACAAGACTGCTTAGTAGCCTGCATCTGGCTTCGCTCGAAGCAGTGCTGTTTTATTATTTGCACACTGTACGCTATGCGTTTACCCAACACGTACCAAACCTGCTCAACTCTTCGCGCTTTGCGGTGCAAGGGGAAACGTGTGTTTTCCATCTCTGAGACGGTCTGGGAGGAAGGATACCCATTGTGACTGCAATATATTTGTCATGCCACGTCCCGCTCTGCTTCACGACGATCGGGGCCCGATGACCTTTGTGACTTGATAATGATAGCGTAACGTCTTCAACAGTGTAAGACATTTTGTCGGACTTCGCCAGCGTGTGATGTTGAGTAAGGACAAAATGTGGCACAAAGCTCAAATGCGCATAGGCAGCTCTTTATTACCATCCAAAACATGAATAATGCCGATGGTGCAGATAAGCGCTGTCACACATCGCATTCTTTCAATGCACACAGGGAAGAGCCCCTGCGCGTGCAGCTGCATCGCTGCATGTGCGGGGGCCATGGCACCCCTTCCGCGTTTTTTTTCAGCACTTCCAAGTTCAGGGACCTGATGCTTCAAGGGCCCTTCTCCTCGGATGTTCGTCTGACGTTGCTTCTTCCTACTTGCACTTTGGTCTTTATCATAGCCTATACGTCCTGAACAGACTGCACCTGGGGGCAGCACGGGTGTTTTTCTTGGGAGAAAGAATGATATCCCCCTCCTCAGTCAGCAACTCTTGCGTTTTCCGAGCGTAGTGACAGGTAGCCAGGTCCGGCCGGGAGAGGACCCCCCTCCTTCCTGTGTTTGGAGTGGATGAAGGAGATCGTTCTATTTGTCACGCACTCGTCGCGTTGAGTGGCCATCTCAGGCACCTCTAACAAAAACGAATTTGTTGGGGTTGAGGCAGATGCGTAAAAGCTTCGAATTTTCGACCTTTGTTCTCAGACAAGCCGTGGTTTAATCTCTTCATGGGTTCCACGGGTACCGTATTCGATTTTCCTTTTGGTGGATTTTTTTAGTATTTCTGCTCACGTCAGCTTGGGATATCCCAAACTTTTGAACCAGTTTCCCCGACTGTTCTATGCCTGCTGGAAGAGGCGTCTGTGTAAACTGGTGCTCATTTCCTTTTTCTGTCAGAAACAACCTTTTTTGAGTGTGAAATACCACAACTCATGTCAACGTTCTTCAGGATGTTGCAGTATGTCCAGCGAGACACATTCATGGCCTTGAAACGTCTCACAGTAAATGACGTGCCGAGCTCGCCGTGATTTTTGTCAAACTTCCGTCCATTTCGCAAAAGATCTTGGCCACTATGTTCAAACTGTAAGGGTGGGATTAGACATAGATAAGAAATCTATGCCTCTCAAAATAAAATTGAATAAGCTTTCACGTGATGATGGTTATTTGCGCGTGCGTCTGGAACTACCGTACTTTCAAATTTATGCCAGATTTTAGTGCCCACCCGTTCGTGTTGTTGCACCCATAGATGTAAAAGGGGAGATCAGAGGGGTGTCATCCCTTCAGCGGCCGTAGGGAGGAAAACATCACTGACGCCACGGTCTAGACAATTCTGGCGCAGCTCATGGCGCAGCTTGGTGCAGCATTTAAACCAGACTTAACCAAAAACTTATTGCAGTTGAGGGCCAGTGCGTGACTTAGGTATTTACCTGCATGGGGAAGCCAAAATGGGATTTACCTCCATAGCTACGTGCGCAGCGGGTAATAAGAAGTCTCCTAAATTGACATTTTTCAGGTTCCCAACGGCTGCCGAAACAAAGGCAGAGTACGAATACCGTCGTGCGAAAAAAGATCCCATGAAGGCCAAAACTGAGGTATTCTAGGCGCAAGCTTCCCACTTCTCATAACTCCAGAAATCCGCGTAGTTGCCAAGCCATATTGGCACCAAAAGATGCGCAATGAAGAAATAGCCCGATCTAAGGCGTGCTGCACCTTTCAAACATAACGACTTCCCCAAAATAATCGCCTGAAACGATAGAGTTACCCACCGCCTCCACAACTAGCACGATCTCGAAGCACGGAGCATCTTCACGAGCCAGATGAACGTCAGCCTTTAAAGGGAGTGTGTCTCATCTTTCCGGGTTTCCAAAAAGACACTCCAGCGGATACTCGACCCTAGCTATGATTTATGACAGCAATGAAAAGCGCATCTGGGACTTCGAACAATGATAATTCACTGATATGATTTTGATTTTTTCAAATCCGCGATATCGATAGCTGTGCGGGTGTAAATATGACACTAAGGAGCGGTAGCAAGAGCAAGAAAAGCAACCAATGAGCGGGCTGGAAATAATCAGTACGTGATACAAAAAATGGTGCACCCAAGACAAAACAGGATCACGGAATGTCCACATGTTCACGTAGTTGTGCGACAGTCCTCGTACGGGTTGGACGCAGCTCGCTCCGCTCTTAGGTCGATAGGGTCGACACAGACACTTAGTCTTTTGTCCACGCTTCGACTTTGCGCTTCCTGATAGTTTTTTTTCTACACTTCCACGTTTATTTCTGCGATCCACACACTTTTAAGGTAGGCCTACTCTCCACTTCACGTTTTCTTTTCCGAGCTGTTCCCTGACTTCTGTCATGGGCAAGCGAGGTAAACGGAAAGAAAAACGACACTTACTCTATAGGCACGAACTCGGACTCTGATGTCAGCCCCTCTGCAGACATCGGTATTGGTGTTTGCAGAGGTGTAGCGGACAGGACGATTCACAAACAAAAAGATGACCACGGCTTGAACCCGGAGCAGATCTCGACACACGAACACACTTCGTCTGACACGATATCCGATACTGACCTTCGCACGAACTCTGACACTGCTCAGGACCGCACCATTTTCAGACACGCTGACTCTTCACGTTGTCGTGACCTTGACCTGCCCCTGACTGCGCCCGGGCCCCACGGCCCTGGCAGCGTGCCAGAACCGGCCCGGCCGGAAGGGTCGAAGGGCTTATCCGGACTCGCACAAGCAACCAGGGCAAACAACATGTGCGCTGTGGCAGAGGTTACCGTCGGGGCAACACGCGGTCAGATGCACGGGACGCCATGCCCGTTTCGAGAGCCCTACCTGGACCCACTTGGGTCATACGTAGTAGTGAAACCTTACCAACTCGAATACAAACTTTCAGAAAATCAGTGTCTGGGCACCTCCAAAACAGATAGAAGCGATCTGCGGTCCAAATATTCGGCTCCACATTCAAGCACCTCGCGATGGTTCCCTCATCAACAAAACAAACAACCGCCATCAAACCAAAATGCTTCTCAAACAAGACAACTTTCTGTACTAAGGCAGTGACGGTCACCATTCATCCCACTCGAAACTCGTGCAAGGGAACTGTGTTCGCACCTGAACTCCGCTTCATGTCTGAAGCGGAGATCCAACACGAACTGAGGGACGAGCTGGTCAGCCACGTCCGTCGACTGACCACCTTCAGGGACGGACAGCGTCAGGACACCAGTCTTCTTGTCCTCACGTTCGAAACTCCCAGTCTCCCTCCCAAGCTCCACGCCGGCTACCTCTGCTTCGAAGTGCGCCCATTTATCCCCAACCCTCTGCGCTGTTTCAACTGCCAGAGATTGTTTTTTTTCAACACGCTGTCTTCTGGTCCTGGCTGTTCCCGACCGTGACATAACACCCCGTTCTCCTGACCATGTGACCCAATGTCCCCTCTCCCGTGCCGGGCCCCCTATTTTGGTCCGCTGACTTGGTTGGTACTCGGTCCCTGTCACCATCTCTGGTCCCTGTGGCAATCCCCTCTTCCTGGCACGCTATTCCCAGACCTGCCCGTGATCCCGTGCCCCGGTACCATGTCCTCGTGCTGCAGTCATATCCTCTGTTCCATATCCGGTCCGCTCTTTTGGTGTGCTGTCTTGGCCGTCTGTCCCCATATCCGCTCCCCTCGTACCAACTATGATACCGTCCCCCCCCCCACCCACGCACCCGGTCGCCTGCCCCTGTGCCTTCATGTCCCGTCCCGTCACTGGTCCGGCGTTTTGTTTCCCGGGTCCCCTGTTGCGCTCCTCTGTCCAAGGCCCCTCTCCCGGCTACCATGCCTTCGTATGTGATACCAACCCCGCTCTCACTTCCCTTGGTCTGCTATCCCATTCCTGGTCCCCTGTCCCCACCAGCTGTGCCTCGGCCGGGCCTGTTTGCAGCCTGCGCACAACCTCGGCCAGGCCCGGGACGGCGTCGGTGGCCGCGCCGTCGAGAGCCCGGTTAGCAGGCTGGACAACGGCACTGGCTGGCCCAGCAGATACGCCGACTGCGCACGCCGCTTCCGAGGGACGCCTCCAGATATTTTCCTTTCTTAATTAGGCACGAATTGTTTCCACTGCATCACAAGCAGCATTCATTCCACGCATCGAAAAGCGGCCTGCGGCATCTGTACGTTTTCTATGACGTCACGAGCATTCGCACCGTGGAGTCTTTCTACGAACCTTGGCACGGCAGGTAACCTGGGGGAAGTTGCCCATCCTTGCACTTTGCAATTGATATCTGCCCTCATTATGATGCGTTTCAAGCTGTGAATAGAATGAAAACATTCAAAATAACCTCAAGATTCATGAGTTTCCGACTTTTTTCTTACTGGCATGGTTTACCCGACTGGAAATCCAGTCAAAATGCACACCAGAATAACGCTTACCTGTTGCTCTGTCTTTCCAAAGTGGTTCCAGATCTCCATTCGACATGCATAATTAAACAGGACCTCAAACGAAGGCGGCTTTGAGGGCAAAAGTTCGTATCGCTGAAGTTCGTCGGACTGAACCTCGTCGGACAAAAACTCATGCGGAAGTTCGTCGTGCAAAAGTTCCTCAAATTGCAAAGTTCACCATGATGGCACTTTATTAGACGACGTCATTTTGTCCAATATCTTCATTACACGCTCGCTATATCCATGTAATGCGCTCAACGAGCATTCTTTGATGCGCAAGTAATGTTACGCCCTTATCACTGGGGTGGTCATGCTCAAGAGTTGCAGCGCCAGCTTGAGGCAGAAAAAGAACTCGAATGAGCCCGCTCGATGGTGATCGCTACTAGCAGTAGTGTCAACATCTGGGCAGATGGACCTGTCCCGCGCCATGCCATCCAGGGCTGCATGGACAGCCTCATAGTTGCGGAGCACTGAGGACAGAGCCTCCTCGCTGGAGGTCCAGCGGTTCGGACGGAGAGAGGACGGAGGGTGCTCTCGGCTCCAAAGTTGGCCAGGCAGCACAGGCGCTTGCGGGAATCGCGGAAGAATCTGATTATTCCAGCGATCTCCTGGACGGTATCCTTGAGAGCGCGGATCCCGTCGGAGCAAGCGTGGACCACCAGGTTCAGCCGGTGGGTCGTGTAGCGGACGAACAGCGCTAGGGCTCGCTCGTCCTTCAGCTGCAGCTGTACTCTTGCAGCAAAACGTCGACAAATGATGTAATTTGACTGGATGTTATCAGCAAGTGCTACTTCCTAAATCTTTCATGCAAAATATATGCAGACAAAATGGTTCCATTTGGAGACGTCTCAAAGAGCGCATTAGTGCACCACTGCGCGTTCAAGATTTCAGGAAGTGCTACTTTTGAGGTTTGGCGCATGCAATGGAACCTACAGAAGTCATTTTAAGTAGCTGCAGTATGCGCAGAAATAGCGAACACAAATGACATTCTTACCAAACGTTTCGGTGGTGATCCATAAACCAAACTGGGGTTTTACCGTTCTGAGTTTATTGCCATCTGTCTCATTCCAGGACCGTTGCCACTTGTTGTACAGGAAGTTCCTAATTGCTGGATAAAAGTCTCTGGCAGGGATTGGCAGAGAACGCGTGCATGGTGCCAGCACTGCTTGCCTGGCAGCGGCATCGACCAACTCCTTGCTCTTAATTCCGACGTGACTGGGTATCCGTCCTCTCTCCGTCCGAACCGCTGGACCTGCCAGCGAGAAGGCTCTGTCCTCAGTCCTCCGCAACTATGGGGCTGCCCGTGCAGCCCTGGATGACATGGCGGGAGACAGATCCATCTGCCCAGATGCTGCCGCCGCTGCTAGTGGCCATCACAGTCGAATGGGCTCATTCGAGTTCTTTTTCTGCCTCGAGCTGGCGCTGCAACTCTTGAGGATGACCACCCCAGTGATGAGGGCGTTTCAGGGGCGGCACCAGACCCTGGTCACCAATTTCAGCCTGGTGCATACTCTCCGGGACGCCGTCAAAGGCCAAAGGACCCAGTTCGACTCCTTCTGGATGAAGACGGTCGAGGCGGCCGGGGAGCTGGACGTGGAGAAGCCTGCCCTGCGGCGCCATGCCCGCCTGCCCCATCGGCTGGATGAAGGCGCAGACCCGTATCAGCCGGCCACGCCTGCAGACCACTACCGGCCCATTTATCTGCAGATGAATGGTCGGCTCTGCGCCGCGCTAGACCAGCGGTACTCCGGCAGTGGCGACGAGCAGACGCTTATGGCCATGGAGAAGGCATTACTGGAGGCTGACAGTGCCGCCATCAGTCAATTGGCCAAGATGTACGACACCCTCGATGCAGACCGCCTCACTCTGTACTGCCAGATGCTGCAAGATATTGCCAGGAGTCGTCAGATCCCACTGAACATGCTGGATAATTCGTGATAATTCGCCATCGTGACCAAGGCGCTGAAAGAGGCCGACTTGAAGGATCTGCTGCCGGAGGCTGTCAAGTTGCTGCGTCTCTACATGACGTACAAGACCTATAAGACCTGCGTCTCTGCATGCGACGACCTCCACCGCTGAACGGTCTTTCAGCCAGCTACGCCGCCGAAAGAGTTGGCCTGAGGTCGACAATATCGCAGCAGCGACCGAACCTGCGGTCTACTCGGAAGCCCTGCACAGCCTGAGCCGCCCGGAGTTCCTCACGGAGTTCATCAGTCGCTCAGCTGAGCGGCTGAACGTGTTTGTCCGGCTGTAAAAACAAGTATCTCAGGGGCCCATCCAACCGCTCCGTTTTCAACCGCTGTATCGCCTTGATCTAAGTGAACTTAGCGCCATTGTCAGTATATAGGCGAAAGTTTGTTTGCGGCTCAAATGTAGCCGACTATTGTTATCATCATCGCCATTTAGATACCGTCTGGCGGGACAACACTGAGAACCCCTAAGCCCCAATAACCAACCAACCAACCAACCAACCGACAACACTGAGAATGAAGCAAAATATAACTGCAGCAATATATTTACGAGAGCAAAGTGCTGTCTCTGAGTTCGTACTGAGCAAAATTACCGACTTAACAATTAGGTAACGTCGCCATACAGTTGGGCTGTATTGGATCCAACGGTTGGCGGTCCAATCTTCTACAGACAGCGTTCACCACCACCTGAGTCACACCCCAAAGCTCAGAAACCGATCCATCCGCTCCATCGGTAGTGCGCTTGACTAATAAACTATGAAGAAATGACATCGCACGTCAGCTCGGGCTCAGAATACATGGTCGTATGTTTGTTCACAAGAAAAACAATATGGTGGGAAATGACCTGGGCCATTCATACACCCGGGTGTTTTCCTTCCTTGGGGGGGGGGGGGGCGGTGAGGGAGTGCTGTATTTTGTATTGGTGCCATATCCATTTGAGCACACAAGTCTTTCGATAAAACCACACCCCTGGTCCTCACCAAGCCCCTCCACCTCCCTTGAAGAAAATCCTGGTTGCCTGCCGAGAAATATTTCAAGATTAAAACGTGATATTCTTTCTAATCTGAGTCAAGATTTTGAACCAAATACAACTCACTGCTCTAACTTCTTTTGAGGCTAAGGCCCTTGATTGGCGAACGGGCAAGCTGCATTATTAAATTGAATTATTTGATTATTATTATTTAATATATTATTATTTATTATGTCATTGAATTAAATTATTAAAGTAAATTATTAAAAAATATAACGCATTTTCAAGTTCAAAGCTGCAGCCAGCGGGAAGAGTGCGCAGTCAATTGCAATAGCTGCGCCGTAAGGGCCTCAACGTTAGGTAGTGCCATTTTTGGTGCGACTTGACAAGGGCCATAAACGTTTGACTGGAAAGGTTCGTGGTTCCTCGTTGAATTGTTTTGGCACGAAAACAACATAGTAACTGGTACGTCTGGTTTCGTATCTGAACCAACAGCCATCTTTGCATTTTTTCCGAGCCGAAATGTCGATGGCTTGGATAGGATAACTTAACTTGACTGGATTCCGTTTTACATGTTTATGCGGACTTGCATGGTGTGTTGGTTATTCGGAATGGTTTGTCCTCCACCTAAGAAAACTTTGTTCATGACAGTCACATTCTGCCACATTTATCATACTTCTTGGAGGGCTGTTTTGCTCACAGCAATGTAAGTTCAATCAGCAGCTCCATCCAGTATACATAATTAGGGGTATGGCCTCTATTTGTAGTTGGTCAATGGTAAGATTTTGACCGAGCACTTTCTTCGAGGGAAAATAATCGTAATAGTGGTTGCATAGCACTTCAAGTGCAATATTGATATTAAGTGTTATGACTTCAGCTGAAAAAACCTGAAACACATATTATTTTCTGGAAACAGATTGCATCGTCACTGCCATGCCAGCCGCCAGATACTCATTATTATAGATAGGGATTTTTAACATTTCTGCATTAAGTAGTTTCTTTACGCAAGATCTTGATGCTGATTGCTCGTCAGTCAAACTCAAGGTCCAATGAAGAGTAATAAAAAAGGCTTGGAAATAACTAATATGCAATATAAATTATCCTAAAGAAAATTAAAAAGTGGTAATGAAGTAATAATAAGAAAAACAATAATAGTAAAAACAATAACAATAAAAGCAAAAATATCACAAATAGGGAAAAGTAAAGTTGTCATTTAGAAAAATCCAAAAAATAATTCAAAAGCAAAGAAATTAAATATCCATAAAGGAAGTCAAGGAATAAAACTGGAAAATATTAGCAAGTGAAATAAAACAATAAAAATTTACCTAACCTAACATAGTAGCCTAACCTAACCCAACCTAACTTAACCTAACTTAACCTAGCCTAACCTAAACCTAACCTAACCTAACCTAACTTAACCTAGCCCAGCATAGCCCAACCTAGGAACCTAATTTAATCACTTAATCAAAAGAGTATTAAATGGCATAATGTTATAATACTGATATCAGATATTTCATGAGTTATCTAATACAATAATATAATGACATAATAATTCAGCAGTTCCTCCAAGTTCAATTTGTGGCAACAGAATGGAATTTTCATATACATGATGTCAATAATCGCTTGAAGATGTATGTAGGGTCTACGCATCCTTGCTGTCAATAACCTTAACCTTCGCGGCACTACATTTTCTGCCGCGGAATAATGTTGTTGTTCCGTCAGCCGACTTCAGCATGGTATTACTCTATGGTATGTTATTGTTATGATTTTGTTGTTATTTTTGAGAAATTCAAGTGGTGGAAAGTATGATTAGAAACAGGATGATGCTTTCTTTACATTGGTGGCAATGATTCAAAGGACTGTTGGGGATTTCTCCAGGCAAAAACTTACCTTTAGCCACTGTTCATTTGTTTGTTGTGAATAACGATGCACAGCCTCTGCCTCTTGGGCTCAAGCATGGGTGTCTTGTGTACTGTCAGGCATCAGCCGTCTGAAAACTGGCAGGTAGAGAGGGGTCAACTCACCCTAATGGCTTGCCAACTGCGACAGTGGCGCCGCGTACGTCGGACGTGAAACTAAAGGAGTCGTAGACTCGCTTTCCACACTAACGACTGGGATATTCTGCCACCTTTCATTGGCTGCGGCTGTTCACGGGGCGTAATGTTAAGCCGAAGGCCCAACGCCGTGCCGAAAGCGTGGCATAAGATACTAGAGGCCGCAGGCCGATAAAAGGGTGCGATGGGACTTCGCTGTGTCCAACGAAGAGGTTTGGTTGCGCGAAGCGCGGCATTAGGTTTTATCCCTAAAGGGACCGTGTACCGGGCTAGGTTCATACTGAAAAAGGTTCGTACGGAAATGGCTCGTAAGGGAAAAGGCTCGTTAGGAAAACGCTCTTTTACCAAAGGCTAGTTACCTGAAAGTCCGTATCGAAAAAGGTTGGTATCGGAAAAGGAACGGATCTAAAATTGTAACCTAACCTAACGTAGTCTAACCTTTTTGTTGGGCCGAGCAAAGTCCAATCGCACCTGTAACCGGCTTGCGGCCGCTAACATCCTGCACCGCGTCTTCGGCGCGGGGTTGCGCATCTGGCTCAAACCAGGAACGAACCTTTTCGATGTGAATGTTGTCATATTCGACCCTTCCCGATACGAACCTTCTCGTTACGAATCTTTGGCTACGAAATTTTCCCACACGAACCCTTGACTTACGAACCTTCGTCCCGTTACCTTCCTACAAACAGCTCGACATAATGCCCGGTCACCTCGTTCTCTTTTGCCGACCAATGGTACGAGTTCATGGTACTAGCGAGCGGACCGTTTCATGTTTTTCCAGTTGCCGTCGGAGACGTTACTGTCGCGGTTGATGGGTGATGGGGGAGAGAGTTTATGACATTTCTGATAACATGACATCACTAATACACTTGGCTTCGGGATAAGCACTGCATCAAAAAGGAGCAGTCACAAAAGAGGCTAGAAATGACATGTGATATGTGATAAATGTTTGTTCTGAGATTTATGAATGATGCCAAATGTAAATGAAAAATTTCAAGATTCATTAGCCGAACTGGATGCCCATTTCTTCAGGTCCAAATCATTTTCCTCTGTTTCAGATGCACTTTGTTAACATTGTGCAGTGCAAAACATATTATGAGAAAAGCATGGGTACATCTCAAGAGAATATTATTTTTAATGGTTGGTGGCATAATTCTATCCATTAATTATGGTGGTAAAAGGACTCATTTAAAATGTATGCACCTCATTTTTTGCATCAATTTTCTGCTTTATATTTGAAGTAAAAATTTGGAAATTGCCAAGACCCAGATTTCTTTATTTTTTGGTGGAATTCAGTTGAATGACTTCAGTATGTTTTTTTGGTTTGTACTGGATTTGACAGTTTAAGATAACTTGTGTGTTATTTGTATAATATATATATATATATATATATATATATATATATATATATATATATATATATATATATATATATATATATATATATATATATATATATAGTAAATGTAGACACACATTGACAAGATACAATGAACAGGCACCACTGGCAGAAGAGGAAATAGGGATATTTCCCCCTGTTGTGCTTTTTATTGTTCTGAAATGATAGGAACCACTGTGCCAGAATAACTATCATATGTGAAGTTTTGACTCAAAAAGTGCATATTTACATCAGGATTTCTACTAATTTAATCACAAATTTACAGTTTTCATATAAAACTGCACAAAGCCATATGGTCAGCTTCTTTGCAGTGCTAAACCCAGTGTGTAAGTGACAACAATGGAGAAAAGTGTATGCTGTATGAGGCAGGAGCCAGTTGCATCCCCATTAAATGGTGCATTATTTTGTTGAATAGATGCATTTGATGGATGAATATGAGGGCAGTGTTGCATTTTTCAAAGAGGTTTTACATTTTGGAGCTCAGAAAAACATTTCATGAATTTTAAAGTATATTGGGAAAATGGCTTATCCAGGATTTTTTTTGGGAGAGGGAACCTAGAGAATGAGGGGGACCCCGACACTGAGGGTACCCCTGAACATGATAGCCCCCCACTGAACACCATGGGAGGCCCACAGCTAGGGATGCCATTTTGTATAAATGATGTGGGGGAGGGGTAGATCGAGGGGGCCTTGCAGCCTGTCCTCCTGAATGTGAGTTTCTCAAATTCTCAAGGGATTCACAGTATTTTGTTTTGGCTGACTGACACTATCCCATGGCAGGAGAACATTTTCTGGCTGGTAGCTCCTTTGCAGAGGAGCTTCCTTTCTGGTATTCACCTTTTGTTAAGTGCATGCTGGGGTACTCGCATACCTTTCCTGGTCAGGAGGCACCCAGCTATCTGCTAGGGGGTCTTTGCCTAGGGTTGTGGCCCTTTGCAGAGGAGTGGGTTTGTCTTTCCTGGGTAATGGGGCCCCTTTTGGCCAATGCCAGGCCAATGCCAATGGGCCAAAAAAATTGGGGTTCACAGGACCGCTAGGACTCCCTGGCTACATATGTTGGGTTTTTTGTGCAGGGCTGTTCCTGCTTCATTGAAATGCATATTTGTGTTGCCAGATTGTATGATGGTTTTCATTCTATTTGCTCTAACCAGAACTTTACATGGTAGTTTGATGTTACTTTGACAGATATTTATGCAGTGGTATGATTTTTTTCTGTAATAAAGGGGTATATTTATGTATTTCTGTAAAAGCAAATCAAAGTACACCAAAAATGCCTTTGTTGGTGAACATCAAGTCATTGGGTTCAGGCCCTCAAGCACAGATGTATAATAAAGGGGCATATTTCTGTATTTATGTAAAAGCAAATCAAAATACACCAAAAATGCCTTTGTCGGTGAACATCAAGTATATATATATATATATATATATGTGCATATATTGATACCCCTGTTGATTATCTGAAGATTTTCAGAAGCATACAGCATACTTTTTATATCACAGTGGCTAGTATCTTTTAAATCTGTCGTGCATAGAAGTCCCCAGAAAGAAAATGGCCAGAAATATTCCTACTTTTTTGGAGCTGCCAGGGTTTGTTTTCCTCATTTGAAATTTATTGAATTGAATATGTTCAGCCAAGCCATGCATATAACTGGTTTCATAATTTTTTTTTTTGGGGGGGGGGTATTTGGGATTGATAGCCAATGAGAGATTTGGTATCTCCCATTGGCTAAGCATGACCATAATGTTTTTACATAAAAATATGTTTTCAGAGGTGACAACATTGTTGACAATGAACAAGATGTCTTTGCTTTCTTCTACTCAGCAAACACAAACAGTAAGTCAAACAAACTATGATTTTGTCAGCATTGTATGCATTGGTATCTCCAGATCTTTAATCTGGTATGCATTTGAATTTCGGTGTTCAGATGTGTTAGCTCTTGCATTCATAACCCATTTCTCAAAAGGACTAGTTTTACTTGCATCATCATACCACCCAGTTATTGTGTCTCATTAGTGGTCCTTTGTTTTGTCCTGTATTCACAATTTGCTGGTGTCCTTTGACAACACTGTGCATCTCCTGACAATATAATTGACTTGAACGTGCCATGTTCAGGTGACGCTGGCCTCGGTGCTGGCCGCACCGCTGGCCAGCCGCTGCGAGCTGCTGGTCCGGCTGCTGGCGGATTCGTCTGTCAAAGACCTGATGGCCCTGTACCCCCTCCTGCTGGAGGACATCTTCGGCTTTGGCGGCCGGCCCGGCTGGAACCTGCAGCTGGTCACGCGCAAATGCCATCCCCGGGAGTTTGACCAAGTGAGCTTTCAGAAGCCTGGTGTAGCGTGTTTGACCAGGTCCGTCGTGCTCGAGATAAAGACGGTTTCCGCTGCCAGATGGCGTCATCCCTTCACTTATTGCCCGGTGTTGTACTGCCAGATCGTTCACTTTGTGCCACTTAACCTGCAGCATACAGTGCCTGTTTTTCAGTATCGACTTACCACCGGATTTTTTCGTTGCAGCTGCGCACGCTGCTGCAACCGACCGGGAGTGTGTTTTCGGTCATCTACCGGCTGATTGGAGAGCCTCACGTGACGTTCGAGTTTCCGACCGCCTGCCTGCCGGTCAGTGCCAGAAGTCCACTGTGCAAGGCCAGGGGAGCCAGCCTACGTCTCCGTCAGCTGTGACAGAAATTCGTCGTAATGGGTGCCGAATGATCTAGTAACTGTAAACTTGTAATAATAATGGGAATGACGTCGTCGGCAACCAGTGGAAGCTTCTCTAAAAAAGAAGCAGGATAGCTAGATCGTGAGGCTATCCACCGATGACAACTGGAAGAAGACTAATTTGCATGACACTGAATTGGCGTACTACTGCTTGTACTTTTGACAGTCATTCCAAAAAGTCGCTTTTACAGGACCTGACCTGACGCGCGTTTTCGTTGAGCGAATGGTCTGGCTGTCGGCCGGGGGTGCCTGCCTGACTGAACGTCCTCCTCCATGTGCCGGCAGTTCAGCGCAGGCGGCGGCGGCCCCTCGACTCTGTCGGCCGGCCAGACCTCGCTTCTAAGTCAGCAGACGGTGGGCGGGCCGGCGGCGGCCGGCGGTAGCGTGCTGCTGAACCCGTTCGAGCTGTACCTGCACCACTTCTGCTACTTCCTGCTGAACCCGGCGCAGCAGGCGGCGCAGATCGTTTGGACGTCGCCTGGGGACGCGTTGTACCCTACCCTGCTGGAGGACCTGATGACGTTCTTCCTGCCGTGCGGCCCGCACTGGGTGCCGCCGCTCAACACGCCGACCGCGCACCACCACCACCCGCCCATCAGGTCAGAGCAGTATCCACCACCACTCGTCCCTCCGGCCGTCAGGTGTGAGGGGTATCCACCACTGCCAGTGTATCACATGAATACTCTGAGCTGGGTGTGTCGGGTTGGGGCCGATCATAGGCATTCTCTTGAAGCATTCTCGTGAACCAGTCCCTAAAGAAGAACAAGTTATATACGTTGCCAGCATTACAGCTCGCCGGGAAAAGTTTTCTGTACCTTACGTGCGGACGACGTTCGACTACAGTCAGAGCAAACGTAACCTGTAATAGCCGGCCGATATCTAATAGCTCTAATTCTGACCGCTGACCGTGCGTTATGACTGCTAACCGTGCGATGTGACCGTTGGCCGTGTGCTGTAACCGCTGTAACCGTTTGCTGTACCACTGGCCGTCTGGTGGCTTCCGACCGTGTGCTGTAGTCGCTGACCGTTTGCCGTTACCGCTGACGTTGCGAGATGACCGCCGACGGTGCGCCGTAACCGCTGGCGGCGCTGTGACCGCCGACAGCCTGACGCCGGGCCCGCGGCACGTATCGACGCCGCCGCGGTTGCTGCTGCGGAGCCCGCTGCTGCGTCTGGCGGCGCCTGCCGCCGCCGCCGGCACCTCGCCCGGCCACGGCCACTTCAGCCCGGAGACGTGGCGGAGCGAGGCGCTGCTGCGCACCGCCGCTGCCTTCTGGCTGGAGATGGGCCCGCGCGGTGCCGACGGCCGGACGCCCGCGCCCGCGCAGGTAACCTCCGCGCCGCCGCCGCTGGTGCGATCGCGTTTAGGGTCGGGAGAGGTTGGACGCGGGAGTGATAGTTTGTCGATGGCTCGTGGTAGCGGACGTACACAGAAACAGTGTCGTACGCGTCTGTCGCTTGTAATCTGTCGTTTGATGTTGTCCCTGGATTCCGTAATTTTCCAAGGAATGAAAATACCCTTGAAAAAGCCATTTTGGGAGGTTCGGAAGTAACAAGCTCTTCCTGGAAGTTAATTCAGGTTTGAGTGTTCTTTGATCCGTTTTACAGGGGAAAAGTCATTGACAGCTTTGTCGGACTTTATTCATAGATAACTGTATGGCCGAGATACAAGATTTTGAGGCAGATTGTATTTGTAACCAGCTGTTGCGTCTTGCAGAGCGATTTCTTCTCCCCGAAGTCGATTCTCGATGAGTTTGTAAGTTTGCATTGAGCTTGCATAGTTCGGCTTAGGCTCGGTGAAGTTTTCTTTTCCTACTAATGCTTCCGCGTGCTGACGCCCTGCTTGTGAATGCCCTCTGACCAGCACTCTGTTTCAAATGATTCTGCAATAGTAATGCAGTTGGATATTGAAGAGGGTTGGTGGTTATCCACGCGATGGTGGAGCAGAAACTCCGACCAGCGCAGTTGTGTGTCACGTGGTTGGTAAAGACCAGTCCATGGTAGCCATTATGTCAACAGGATGATGTGTTGCTTTTGTTAGCGAATCCCCAGCCCTGACAGACAATTCGTGACACAGTTGTTGGTGTGTTCTCCGTGTTGGGGTCCGACTTGGTACTTTTTCAGAATATATCAAGGCCCGAAGCAAAATGATATGGTTACGTTTTGCAAAGGTAACTTAGCACAGAACAGGATTGGAACGCTGGCTTTAATTGAATTTACGCTAGCCAATTGCTGTTATTAATTTAAGCTGGTTTTAGCCAGTTCAGATTAAATGAAGCTGTCTTAAATCACCACGTAGAGAAACTACCCTTGGAAAACTTATGACAACTGTTTATTAGGTGATACGCTATTCACAGCCCATTGAGGGGTCTATGGAGAGACAGTTATTTAGGGATAAAGCAATTTCATTAGCTGTATTGATTTAAGCAATGGCATGAGCATCCAATCTGGGGATTTTTTTCAGCGTACAAAGTCGTTTTACTGCGATGTGGGAGTTTACTGCGATGTGGCACACTGAAACCTAAACAGATATTCCACCTTCGTTACAAACACAGCAGGGATCAGTTCATTGATCCCTGACCTGAACACGGCTTTATGGCATGTAAAACAGCCTGAAACCAAGACTGCATGTTGTGCTCCGACAGCTGACTGACGCCAGACGAGACGCAAAACTTGACTGAAGACACGGACACTTAAGCCCAAGACGCTGTGGATCTTAACATGCAAGAAACAAACACAAACATGCAATAGGTGGTGATACGTGCAGCGCTTTCTTGCGGCATTGCAGCGCGCAGATAGATAACCACATAACTAGGCAGGTGGAAGGACTAGTGGGTAGGGGTAGTAGAAGCAAGAAGAGGTACTTGGGAAGAGCTGCTCCTCTGGCACACTTTGTCTTTTGATTGTTTGGCGTGGACTTTTCACCACCTGCCTACATAAACATTCTCGTTTTTATTATTCCACATTTGTTCTTTCTTTTCTTGAAAGCATTCTGTTCTTTGTTCTTTTAATGCTGGAGATGAATGTCATTTCAAAGTGACAGCATTTCTGTTTAATAGATTTTAACCCTATTCTCGGCAGGGGGGGGCTAAATCCGCCCCCTCGGGTTTTTTGCTTCCCAATTCCAGGCTTTTTGACGCAGCTTCACGAAACGTGCTGACTTTCCGTAGCTATTCTTTCTACGTGCCGTGACAAAATTTCAAAGTTTTATTTTGCACAGGGGCGGAGCCAGGCAAGGTTTTTGAGAGGTACCTCAGGCCATTTTTGGCCCTGTTCAGGGTAAAAGGAAAATGTCTGCCAAAAATGACGTTTTTAAGATAGAACTTAAAACCTTATGTGGATGTATAGCAAAATAGTTGGGCAACATGCAGATACAGTTTTGTTCATCTGAGGTCACTTTACAAGGTCAGGTCAAGGTCAAAAGTCAATTTGGTTTTATAGCAATAATTTCGGCGCTTTTTTTAATGCCAAACCCGGAATATATATGACGTAGAATGGTGCCCTCTACTTGTGTATCAAGTTTCAGCTTGATATGAAGTCGGGTCACGGAGCTATGACCTAAAATGTCAGTGCGGGTACCCTAGTCGCAATAGCCATAACGTGATTTTTTTAAATAGAGTGAATGCAAGTGATTGAAAACATTTAAAGATAATATTAAATGCGCACGAGACCATTCCAAGTGACTCCAAGGTCAGTGAAGGTCATTTCAGGTCAAAGGTCACAAGTTGATCTGAAGAACGTGTGACCATGACAGTTCCCCCTTTTTCATGTCGCTGGCACCGCCTATGCTAGCATTATACAAACATTGTAATGCGATTTGTACTTCTTTAGCATAACATGACAAGCAGAAGCCAAAAAAGTGTTTTTGCCTTTTTTGTTCATTCATTTGTTGAAAAACTAATCCTCCTATTTTTAAAATCCTGTGAACGCCTCTGAATTTTCTCAAAATTTCAGATGTGTGTACCAATGATAAAAGTTCTATCCAGAATCTCTCGAATCATGCCAGTTTCATCGAAATGGGTCTATAAACAAGGGACTTAAAAGAAGTCCAAAAATACCCCTAATTTTGACATTTTTGCCCCCTGTATCCGCTCCTTTCAAAATTTGAATTTTTTTTTGTTGTAAAAATGTAGTTCACGTCGTGGCAAATCGATTGCCGTTTGTTGTAATGAAATCGGATGTGTAGTTCTCGAGATCTCGGGGGGGGGGGGGCGAATCTGCTTCCCTGCCGGGAATTGACCATACCGTCTAGCCCTCCGGGTAAAAGGTTAAATACTTTGGATTTCTACCTACTCGTGGTTACACTTTCCCAGCACTCAACAAGATCAGGACTTTGATAAATGGACTCGCCTCCCACCAATAGAGTTATACTGTGCAAAATGACTGCATGCTCGCATTCCTTTGTCTCAGCATTATGCTTGGCAGTGACTGGATGTCATAGATGCTCAGTTCGAGATTGTGACTGATGTAGTGGCAGACCTTAATGTTGAAAATGATGGTTGTGGACTTTATCAGACAGTTCCGAAAACGGTGCGACTCCTATCCTATATAGCTTATTTTATGATTTCGCGACAAGAAGTCGTACGTAGCTGAAATTAAATTGTGTTGTCTGGTTTAAACCACCAGATGGCTTAAATCAATTTAGAACAGTTAAAACCGTGGTTTAAACTGGCTTAAACCAGACACTGGCTGAATTCTGCCAACCCTGGCACGAAACTCCTTGGAGTTTTTAAAGCCTGACATGGAAGCCGGTGCGAGGTAGATATGTTCTTATTTTTGCATCTGCTCGACTTCGATAGACAGCCGAAATAAACGACCTTGAAAACCCAGGGATCCAGATCATGTCGTAGCATCGTTTTGAAACGAACGTCTTCTTTGATTTACGTCCCAAAAGTTAATGCATATGTTTTATGTCTAGAATGGTTCATCGAACGTGCGCTGCGTTGGTGGGGCCTGAAATCAGCGGTTGGCTGGGTGTCATAACCACAGGTGTTCTTGAACTTTGCCCAATACCTACTCTTCTAACCCAGGTCTTGAACTCAGTCTCCATGCCAATCCTGGAACGGTGGCGCGTTTCTCTAACCGTGCTGTGTGGTTACTAATTGTTTTACACATGTATGTGTATTTTGCGCTGGTCTTTGTGATTATGTGATTATGTTGCATACTCCCATGACATATTCCAGCTACCACGAAATGCTCTTTGTGCTCTTGATTCGTGTTTTTGTCTGTTCGTCAGCCATAGAAATCCTCTTATTTTCATCCGTATTTCATTGTTGGTTCTTGTCGCCGATTCCAACTCTACTTGGCGTGGTCTTTCAAAAGTAAAAAAAAAAAAAACTGACGCAGAGATTTCTGTTCCCTGCCCCGCCCCGTGCTTCCGCTTTCCCTGCCATTCTCTGTTGCCATTTTGGGGCTGGTTGACTCATCCCTAAGCTACCCATTCGAATGTCTCCGGTCTGGCCATGCTAGGCCCTAGACTGCAGACAGATGCTCGCTTTTCTGCTGGCCTTTTCAGCCTTCGTTTGATTCTTGTAAGTATAGCTTTTCTGGCAGAAGGCTGTGCTTCGGAGGTGCTAGTGTATTGCATTAAAGCGTACTTGCGGTCTCAGCACAGTATGAGCGCAGTTCAGTTCGTTGGGAAAAAACCATGTGTTTGCCTTTGAACCAGGCCAAATACGGAACTTATTAGAGTGGTGTTCGGAAACGTTTTCTCGACGAATTCTATGTGCCTGGTACCAGCACATCACAAAAATTGTCAAATGGCCCAAAGGGTGGGGGTTTCAACGCTTTAACAGTGCCATTATCCATCCATTTAAATATGTGTGACGAGTATCTTCGGTACACGTTTTGATCGTTCCAGAGGAGCCCGAGAACGCCGATTGCCTCTGGATCGTTACGGACATTCTCATTTGACCCGAACGTCAGCGTCCGTCATGGTCTCGCCTTGGGAAACATCTCCGGCGACGAGAACGTGCCGGAACGGCCATGCGGCGGCGGCCGGGCGAGCCCTGAGCACGCACTAATCGGGGATGGTGTGACCGGTTACAGGGGGCGAGCATTCCCAGCTACGATCACGTGCGGGTGGTCCGCATGCTGGTGAAGCACATGCACTTCTTCATGAACTCGCCGCACCACCCGACCGGACTGGATGAGTTCAAAAGGTAGCGCCGGCTGCATCAGATGGCGGCGGTCGCGGACCTCCCCATCTTTCGCTGGGCGATAGTGTTTCGGGCTTCCTGATGTGTGCGGGAAGTTATCTGCTGGCTTGTGTTCCTCCTAGTCAGTCCCTTTTGACTTAAGCGCGTTTTCGTCATTGGCTTTGGGTAACAGTAGTTCCTACGTTTTGGTGTCAGCATAATGCGAGGTTTCTGTGTCTTTCTGCAAATCTTTCTGCAACTCCCTTGAGCTTCCGGGCATGTCGCTACCCGTGCACCTGCCTCGTTCATGTGTTCGTTGATTCTTGTCGACCCGTCTCTTAAGGAGTCACGCTTTCTAACGGGGCGGGTCGTCAGATGATAGATATTGGCCCCGGATCACGACAGAACTGCGCGGTCTGGCTGGCGGGAGAGACCCGGTGCGGCCAGTGGCCGACCCGGCCATGGGTCGGGTCGGCCACTGGCCGGTTGGCCACGGTTTGTCCGTCCCGTGGTCTGGTCCGTTTTGGATTGGCCGCCGCCAGGGACGGGATTTGGTCCCGCCGACGGCCGTGCCTGGTGAAATTTGATGGCAGCCGCACCTGTTGACTGTGTGCCGCAGGCAGGCGCAGGCGATGATCCAGAGGAAACTCTACGGCTTCCTCCGACACACCTTCAAACACTGGCCCACCGACACGTCCTTCCGTCTAGTGCTCGAGACGTGGCTCAGCTACATCCAGCCCTGGAGATACGTCGACTTCGCCAACAAGAACAGGTGGGCGCGCGCCACGACAGGCACGGCTACCAGGCGGCCATTCTGTCTTGTCTTCCTGTCGTTAGACGTTCCCGACGGCGTAGAATGTTTCTTTGGCAGCGTTAAAGCTGTTCCATGTGTTCGTCCACAGGCGATGGCTTTTCCAAAGGTGGTTGTTGAATTCCGCTGCCGTCCATTGAATCTGGTCGCTCGGTGGCCGACGCTCGGTCGTTCAGAGGGTCTTGGCTCTCCAGCGTTATCTATCTGCCGCCGTCCACCGCGAACCGTCCACCTCGCCCGCGGCCCGATCAGAGGCTGGGAGACTGCGTCCCCGGCGTCTGCGGCGTCCCTCAGGTCCGCCTCCGCCGGCGGCGCCGCGGCCCAGTGACCGCCAGCGATGAGCCGCCCTTGCGCTCAGGTCTCCTGGCCAGGGGCAGAAAGAGGTGGACAAGACGGTGGAGCCGGTCTGGGCCCGATTCGTGGCGGAGAACCTGCTTTTCTATTCGGCCATCTTCCGCCAGCTGCTGCCCCGCTTCCACCGAATGGATCTGACCGTGCCCAGATACGCGTACATGGTGTATCGGCTGGCCAAGGTGCGTATTGGCCGACTGTCAATAGCTGTGTGTTTTCTGTCTCTAAACAAATAGCGAAATTTCTAAGGTTCCGGTGTCAACGTAGTGCTGGCGCCAACAGAATCCCGCCGTTCATAGTTTCGTTGGGACACATGAGAACATGGAAGGTGTCTCGTCCACGTCTGTCAGGCTGCTTGTGCTGATAATGGGCCTCTCGGTGCAGGTGATGTGCCAGCCGGGCCTGGTCGAGTTGATCCGGGAGGCAGAGGGCTTGCTCGGCGAGAGCAAGTGGCATTCGATGCCGGCCGCCCCCGCGGAGGCCTCGCTGCTGTACGCCGCCTCGGTCGGCCAGCACATCTTGGACCTGGAAGAGTCCGGCTTCACTTACCAGTCCATGTTCGACGCCACTTGTCGACAGCAGGTAGGCGTCTGTCGGGTCGGGGGCTGTCGATGGCGTGCATGGGAAGGGGCGGGTTGGACGTGCAGTTAGATTCGTGGCGAAAGGATGCCTGGTTTTGTGTCGTAGTCTGTTCGGTCGGGTATTTCCCAGAAAACTGGGAGTGTCGAATGCGTTCTGTATGCTGCTATCTGTTCTAATGCTTTGAGGCTTTGTAAAAAGGCGTTTCGATTGCATTGCTTCACGGAAGATTCGTCGTGCTGGAGGCTGCGGAATCTTTTTATGAAGTGTTTACAAGAACGCAGTGCACGGGATGGCATCTGGCTGACAGCTTCGATCATTACCGTCTTCTTGTACCAAACCCTAATCTTTCCGTCATCCCCAGGCTCAGACGCTGACCTGTGTACCACTCTCAGGTCCAGACACTGACCTGTCTATCACTCTCAGGTCCAGACGCCGACCTGTCTATCACTCTCAGGTCCAGACACTGACCTGTGTACCACTCTCAGGTCCAGACACTGACCTGTCTATCACTCTCAGGTCCAGACGCTGACCTGTCTATCACTCTCAGGTCCAGACACTGACCTGTGTACCACTCTCAGGTCCAGACGCTGACCTGTCTATCACTCTCAGGTCCAGACGCTGACCTGTCTGTCACTCTCAGGTCCAGACGATGACCTGTGTACCACTCTCAGGTCCAGACGCTGACCTGTCTGTCACTCTCAGGTCCAGACGCTGACCTGTCTATCACTGTCAGGTTCAGACGCTGACCTGTCCGCCACTCTCAGGTCCAGACGCTGACCTGTGTACTACTCTCAGGTCCAGACGCTGACCTGTGTACCACTCTCAGGTCCAGACGCTGACCTGTCTATCACTCTCAGGTCCAGACGCTGACCTGTCTGTCACTCTCAGGTCCAGACGATGACCTGTGTACCACTCTCAGGTCCAGACGCTGACCTGTCTATCACTGTCAGGTTCAGACGCTGACCGGTCCGCCGCTCTCAGGTCCAGACGCTGACTTGTCCGCCACTCTCTGGTCCAGAAGCTGACCTGTCCGCCACTGTCAGGTCCAGAAGCTAACCTGTCTACCGTCCCCTGGCTGCACGCCAGATAATGACCTTTCCGACGTCCACAGGCCCAGCCGCTGTCCTCTCGGCCTTCGGCAGGTCTGCTAATCTGTCAGCCGTCGGCAGGTGCAGCTGCTGATCTCTCCGCCTTCGGCAGGTACGGCTGCTGACCTGTCGACCGTCGGCAGGTGCAGCTGCTGATCTGCCGTCTGTCGGAGGCGCGGGCGGCCGTGCAGATGACGCTGAACAGCCTGCCGCCGGCGTCGGGTGGCACGGGCTCGCTCTGGTCGAGCCTGCTGAGCGCGTTGGTCGACCGCTCGGCTGAGCTCACCTGCGGCGAGTATTCGCCCGAGGAGACGCTTCGAGGCGCCTCGCACCTCGAGTCGGCGCTCCAGCAGCTGGCCAAGCTGTTCGAGGTGAGTGGCGGCCGACCGCCGACCCCCGCCTGCCTCCCGGAGGAGTGGCGCGCGTGCCGGCCGCCGCGAAACAGCTGGCCCCACTCCACTGTCGGAATTCTTCCGTACTTCAGTGCAGTCCGGTTTATTATCCATTCGTTCGCACTTCAGTGCAGTCCAGTTTATTCATATATATATATATATATATATATATATATATATATATATATATATATATCGCAGTCGGTTCAGACAAGTGGCTTGTTATTCGAATGAAGTCACATAGCATACCTGAAGAAACAAGAAAGAGCGAAAATCCCTTAAAACGCAGGACCATCACCAGTCATTTTAATGAAAAGAGGTCGAGTCCGAAAAGCAGCTTACGGGTGGCTAAAGTGAACAATCACCGTCTTTCAAACGCCGCCGTAATGCTGAATGGCGGCGTTACTTCTAGAGACAACCGCGATGTATTGTCAAAACCGGGGACGACTGATTTGTCAGTAATGTCAGCGCGCCGTCTGATTTCGGCCGGCCTGACGAGACACCTCTCCTACCGTCTGCAGCTGCCGGTGCCCGAGCGGCCGTCCGACTCGCCGTCGACGCCGGCCGGCCAGCGGGCGGTGGCCGGCCTGGCGGCCACGCCGCTGGGCGCCGGCGTGCTGACGCCGTCGGCGCTGCAGTCGCCGGCGGCCAGCCGCTGCGGCCGGCCCGAGACCGTGGCCACGCCGGACGGGCCGCGGCTGACTGCGCGCGGCCGCCGCCAGCTCATCAGCGGCCTGTGCCGCGCCGACGTCCAGTACCGGGGCGACCCGGAGCGCCGGCCGCCGCAGAGCCGCGAGTGCGCCCCACTGCTCCGCCTGCTGCAGGCCGTCTCCGCGCACATCAACAGCACGGTCAGTGGCCAAAGGACTGCCGTCAGCGACACAGTCAGTGGGTCGGGCTGACGTGTCCTGCGCGCCATACGGCAACTGTGAGTGAGTCTCCGATGTGCATGAGTGGTGCGATGTCTGGTTATTTCTGATGTGTCCGGTCATTGTCCGTGTTGGGTGTATCTGGACTGTATCTGTCCGATGTGTCCGGCTTGTGTGTCTCATTGAGTCCTGTTGTATTTCGTTTCAAATCCTTTGGAATAGTGGTTTATCGGGTTTTCCAACTTGCACAAGTGGGGAAAAGCTTTCGGGTATGTGACATTTTCCATATATTTACACTGGATGTAGTCAGTTAACATTTAGGCGGTTCGAGGTGTCCGACAACATTGGTTTTTGTTTCCAGAACCAGGGCACAAACGTGTCCTGGTAGCATCAGTGTCCGATGTTTCTGGCCAGCGCTTGTGTCCGATGTGTCCGGTTAGTGTCCATGCCGGTGTGCGCTGCCAGTGTCTTTATCGGACCTGTGTGTGAGCTGGTTTGTTCCGGTCGGCTCGACCGTAACACGGTCTGCCGTTCCGCAGTACGGCTCCACCCTGGCGGCGCTGTACGCCCGGAATGACTTCGCCGGCTACCTGGCGCACCAGCTGATTCAGCCGCCAGCCACCTTCTACCACTTCGTGCGCACCGAGAGCGGCCTGAGCACGCGCCAGCCGGTGCACCGACCGGCCTCGGTCAGCCTTCGGCCACTGGCCGACTACCGCTGTCTGGTGCTGCTGGCCGGCGGCCTGCTGCTGGGCCTGGCCGCCGGCCTCTCGCTGCCGGCTGCGCTGCTGGCGCTGCTGCTGGTGCCGGCGGCGGCCGTCGTCGGTCTGGCCGCCGCCCAGCTGGCCGCCGACCGCTGGCGCGCCGTCGCCGAGCCTGCTGAAACGGAGAGGACCGCCGCCGAGATCTCGTCCCGTCTGTGATCTCGGCCGGCCGCCCGCTGAGGGGCGGCTGCCGCTGGCTGCGGTGTTCGCCCACCGCAGGGATGCCGGTCGGCGCGTGTTCGTGTCCCGCGGCGGTATGGTGGAGCTACCGACGAGTTCCCTCCAGGGCTGCAGTCTGGAGATCGCAACGTGGCAATGCTGACTTGTTGAGTGATTCACGAGAGCAGATTGGTGGATGGAAATGTGCGCGCTGGGAAATGAACTATTCTAAACCATTACCTGTGCTTATCCCCTCCCCCGATCATCTTGCGTCTGCTACGTAGCCTGACCTGTTGCTGTGATTTATATACATATGGAAATGCATCGCTCAGGTGCCGAAAGAATGTTTGCAGTATGTTTCAAAGTTGGTTAATAAATGCTTGTAACTGTCGTGGATTTCAAAACGCAGCTTCTTGGTAAACGGCTGGCAAGTAGGACATGCTGAGTGGGACATGCCGTGTACGGGACGGTAGGAATGGGCAGGTTATTTCCGCCTCGTATCAGCACTGCGCATGTGAAGTTGAGGCCGGCGCAGCTGTTTTTTTTTTTTTTTGCCGCTTCGGATGGAGGACTATCACCGCTAGAGAGGTGACATATCGACTGATCCGGTCGCCTCTTCTCCAGAACGACGTGTGATAAGAAGGCTATTTAGCCGTTTTGCAGGCGGACTAAAAATTGGGTTTCTTTTGAAGGCTGTTTTGGTGCCTAGAGACCCGTAGATATTCGGGTAAGTCGGTTCTCGAGCATCACCAGGGTCGTGACTGATAAGATCGGCTGCCGTCTGTCATCAAATGGCGATTGCCCGAGATACGGCGAGGGTTCCGTGAGCGGAACTTTGTTTTTTTTTTGGGTTGGGCCCACAGTCATCTGGGATTCTGAACGGATGGGGGAATCATTTGGGATTTTTAACATTAGGTCTATGGCTGTGCGAAATAAAACGGCCTCAAAACTTCAGGGGGTTTTTAACATAAGGTCTATGGCGGTGCGAAGAAAAACGGCCTCAAAACATCAAGAATTAGTCGAAATTAGCACTTTCGCCCTGCCCCTGCTCCTTTCTTAATCATTTTTGCAAAGCTCGGGCCCTGATGGGTTGTGAAATATTAACGGGAAGCAGAGGCGTAGCCAGGATTCCGCCCGGGGAGGGGCTAAATTGGGTAAAGTGGCCCTCGTGGCCCTCGCTAGGGGCGGATCTAGCATTTCGCCAAGGCGGGGGTGTGGAAGCGAGTAGTCAGCCCGGGGCCCCGTCTATTTTTTTTCTCTTCAGATCCGGAAATAAACGTTGATCCGGGCGGGACCAGGGGAAATATTTGATGTAATTTCGCCATAAAAAATGGCCGGAAAAATCCAAGCGCGCCACCGTATTTGAGAAAATTCTGCGTTTTGTTCCCGTACAAAGTGGCCGAAATATGGCACAAACAGTGAGATTTAGGTGGCTCCGTCCCTCCCTCCGTCTGAAATGTGTCTGTATCTAGTCCAGGAGCCCGTCTGCCCCTTCTCCTGTAGTTTCTACAGACTTTTTGCCAACTTAGTTTAGGTTCCCTCTGAAGTGTCAACTCTAACACATACCATAATGCTCTTAAAACGTTTGCCATTTAATGAAGACGGTCGCTGTAACGTTATTGTTTCATGATGTCATCGAGAAAGAGGTCATAGACCAGCGACTCGCCAAGGTGCTGGCCCCAGACCTGCAGAAAATATGTAAGAATATTTGCAATTCATTTCCCGAGAGATCGCAGCCGTCCTGCTGGGAAAACCTGCGAAGAGCCTCGACATTCGGGTATTGGTTGCACAGGGGTCGACAGTTTGCGAAGGTTTCGTGAAATATGACGTCACTGAAAGACTTACTAATATGCAGCAATCTCGAAACTCGAAATAAGGAATCTGGCGGTATTGAAACGGGACAGGTCGAGGTGGACTGGGACCGATCAAGGACAGGCGCGAGTGCCTGGAAGAGAACAGGGACAGAGAAGGATAACCGGGAATGCACATGGATATGGAGTCGGACCGGGATGGGATAGGGAGAGAGATCAGGACTTTATGTGGGGACGGGCATTGAAGGGTATTGAAACGGGACGGTGAAAAGACGCTGGGACAGGAAAGGGGAAAGTAAAGAGGTGGTGGCGGGAGGGGGACAGAGAGGGACGGAAAAGGGAAGGGAACAAGAATAACTATGGAGAAAGATAGTAACGGGACAGGCGCAATGATGGGGTACTGGGATATTGCCAATAATCCGGCGTTGGCTGGGATTTTTCACCACTTTTCACTGACGAGGAGGCTTAACCCGCAGCGCCCCTCCCCATCTATCTCGACAACCAATCGCCCGATTCGGCTGATTCAAACAGCAATCGATAGCGCCGAACCGTGCGGTCTGGTGACATATGCATTGTTTACTTTTAGTTGCCTAATCGCAATGAGAAGCAGACTGAGATTGATGTTGGCATAGCAATATGTCTCTGGCAGCCTCACCGGCGCAGCCAGAGAGGGCCGCCCCCTCCCCTTTGGTCCGCATTTTTTTAGTAAAACCCATTACACATTTTTTTTTCCCAGCAGGTGGTTTTCGTATGATTTCACTTCTCACCAAGCCCCGCCACCCCCCTCCCCCCACCCCACAGAAATCCTGGCTGCGCTCCTGGGCAGCTTGAACTTATATTCAGAGTGATGCCTGATGCAAGGTTGTTAAAGGTCAAGGTCACAGACCGGATTCATTTTTACGACCGTGATAACGGATCATGCAGTATATGTTTCTGGCTCAGTTGACTCTGAGATTCCTAAAAAATGCTTTCAAAAGGCTTCGGGCACTAAAAATGGCCTCAGTCTCGATCCATGTGCCCGTGCAATATTGCAACATTTAGTAGTTTCAGATTTTGAGGAACATGAACAAGCAGGTGACTTCCATCTGCCGCCTCCGGATGCCCGTAGAAATCAATTTATTGCATGTTGCACGTTTTTAGGAATGTTGGGCAACGTTCCAAAAGCCGAAATCTCCACACCAAGCAGCGAGAACGCCAAAGATACGCCACCAGTATAGACGCTAGGCTGAAGTCTGCGTAAAACCGGCAAAGGTCAAACTACAAAGAAGTGTGACACGGTTGCAAGAAACTGCCGTGTAAGCTGGATGTGTAATACATTGCAACGAAACTCGATAACCTACCTGGCCAAAAAACGGCGTTCGGAGTCAATTTAATGGTCAAATGAAGGAAACGCAGACGTGTGCCAATTAACCTGCCCGTATTCGTCCGAGATTCCACTCCAAAACGCAGATTTTGTCCAGATGTAGAGTCCGCCTGGGTCACCTGAAGTGTGGCGCGTTGCTTTTAAAGTCAAGGAATGGAGGACGCTAGAACTGATACTTGTAAGGAATTTGGACAGACTGCAAGAGATTTAGCGGCTTTTGTGAAAAATAGCCACCCCCCATACAATGGAGTGTGTCAAGAACGAAAGGCAGTCAGGGTTACCTGACCAGAAACTATTAACTTTCAGTGCCATATTCAAGGTCAAAGGACGAGAAACGCTAGAACGTTTAGATTTACCGGTATGTTCCGCAAATCGCCGTTCGATATTTGGTCATTCTAACCAATGTGTTTCGTAATGCTGTCGTAAGGCTCTAATTCACCCGTGTGTGGACGTGATCTTGTGCAATACGTCCAGTGTGCGATACTGCTCAAGAAAACCGTCGTGCGCTTCTGGTTCATCTTAGGTTTTTTGTGGAAAGTAATAAAATACGTAGATATGGATGGATGTACGTCGACATTTTATTCATCATATGTAAGATTATAGGAGCCTAGGATGACGTAACATCGCTGCATATCGTTATACGAATTATTACTATCATTTGCTCGTTGTATTATGACAGGGACCCGAGACCGTATCTGCTCACATCTAGCCGCCTGAGATCCCTTGGACACCACACGTGTCGACAGGTGAGGGGCTGGAGGGTCGCCACGATCTGCCGCTGCACATAGAAGGTACAGATACCACAAGATACGAAAGATCCAGGGACATTCAACTCGTTGGCCAAAGTTTCTGTTTCTCCGTCCAGGCTGGCCATCACGGAGCAGGACCCGGCCACGATTGTACTTCCTGCGACCAAAAAACTGAGTTCCCTTCTAGTGAAAAAGTAGCTGCGAAGTAATTAGTCTGCAGGAGGCGCTTTGATCGGGCCAGACGATCAATGCCATTTTCTCCTGCAAGATGGAGTACGTCTAGCTAGGCCTTTGCTCTCACTCCTTGTGGCGTGGGAGGTAACGGAAGTCTACTTGCGCTGCTGAAATCTTTTGCCATCGTCATCATTGTGTTGATCCTCGGGAACAACACAATGACAAGCCGTCGTCCGGCTTCTGAGCAACTCGTGTGAATAAATGATTTGCGGTGCGAATTTCATGAAGAAGGAAGGATATTATATGATCCAGTGTTATAGAATTTTATGCTGTACCGTGTTCCATCAATGACAATGTGGCAGACGACACGACAGACACCAGAAACGCCCGAAGTATACGGATGTGTAAGTACCTTGACCTACGTTGACCTCCTTTCACTTTAATATGATATTTACGAAGTCATACGCGTGCCATATGTGACACATTTTCGGCGTATACCACCAAGACACACAATGATATATTCAGAAAGTAGGAGACTCGTACCCTTACAGGAAAACAATATTTTACCCCCATGTTCCAAATTTCCTTCAAACAGCCAAATTTGGCCTCAGGTGCCCTTTTCCCTTCCAAATAGACAAATCAGGCCTTGTGCTTATTCCTGAACTTCTTCACAGCCACATAGAAGCTTTGGTTATCGAAATTTTCCGACAAAAATTCAACAGATGACTTGTGGTGAGCTTAACTGAAAAAATACTATATTTAGAAAAATATCCAGATCCTTTCCATTGCTTTTTACAAAGGTTTTCAACTGTGTTTTTACTTTTCCCGGGACATTTTACTTCTGGTTTTCGAGATCTTGCCGGATGGAGGGGGTGTCTCATTAGCCCCCTGGCCCAGCGAAGAGGGATCCGAAGGTCGGCCTAGCGAGGGTTCATGGCACGCACCACTGGTCAGGCGGCCCAGCGTAACTCGAGATATTGAGATGCTCTTTTTATAGACACTGGTCATTTTCGATTTCATGGTGATAGATAGACATCGCTAAATTTGGACGTTCTTACATCCCTATCCTCTGACAATGAATTCTCCTTTGTGGGTCTCGCGTCACGGTTCAGGTGAACCAGACTGACTTTTTACGCTTATCTTTTGAAGGCCTCGTGTTACGATTACGTGACCCAGACTGACACGGAATCTTGCCAGACTTGAGCTTGGGTGACTTTGGCATGGACTGATGAGTTCCGAGAAATGCCGATAAGTTTGGACGTTCTGGCGTTCCGCATTCTTGACCTTGGATTTGACATCGAATATCGCGAACAACGGGTCATGTAATCCGGGTTGACTAGATCTTGACTAGCTCTGTCTTATACATTGGCTATTTCCGGTGAATATCAGTGAATATGGGCGTTCTAACGTTTCTCGTCCTTCGATCTGGAATTCGGCACTGAAGATCAAAAACTGCGGATCAGGTAACCCAGACTGGCTCTCGGTCTTAAAATCCATTATAAACACATTCCACATACACAGCATACGCATGCAAATTCCATTATATGGAGCGGCTATTTCTCACAAATACCGGCAAATTGCGGCGTTGTGGCGTTCTCTGTCCTTTGACTTTGACTTTAAAAGTAACACACCACGGTTCAGATGACGCAGACGGACTGTAAACCATGGCAGACTGTACGTTTTGGATTGGAGTTTCTGACAAAGATCGGTACCTTTGTAAGTATTCGCGTTTCCTTTATATGACCATTGTATTGACTTACAATGCCATTTTCTGGCCAGGTACATTATAGAATTTTGTTGCAATGTGTCATACGTAGAACTTGCACGGCAGTTTCTTGCTACAATGCCACTTTTTGTAGTTTGGACTTTGCCGGTTTGTGCAGATTTTAGTCTAGCGAATACGCTGGTGGTGTCTGTTTGACGTTCTGGTTGACCGGTGTGGATATCGGCTTTTGCAACGCTGTGCAACATTCCCCGAAAATGCGCAATACGCGACAAAGTGATCTGTACGGCCGTCCACAGGCGACAAAAGAAAGTCATTAGAATGTTCGCAATTCTCCGGTTTGAAGCTGCAAAATGTTGCAATATTGCACAGGCACGATAATAGGGAACATTCCAGATTTTGCGTCCAAGGCTCTTTGAAAATTCTTTATCAGTCTTCGTGTCAAATGAGCCAGAAAACATGTATTGCATGACGCGTTATCACGATCGTCGAATTTCACTCAGTCTGTGACCATGACGTTTGATGAGCTCGCATCAGACGTCACTCACAACGAGATCAAGTTGCTAGAGACATATTGTTACGACAACATCAGTGTCGGTCTGCTTTTCATTGCGATTATGCAACTCTAGAGAAAACTGTGACTTTAATCTGACCTGTGACATCATCATCAGTGGATCAAAATTAAACCATGCATATGCCGCAGTACCGCACGGTTCGGCGCTAGCGATTGCCGTTTATATCCGCCGAATCGGACGATTGGTTCTCGAGATAGATGAGGAGGGGCGCTGCGGATTAAGCCTCCCTGTCAATGGAAAGTGGTGAAAAACCCCAGCCAACGCCGGATTATTGGCAATATCCCAATACCCCATCATTGCGCCTGTCCCGTTACTATCCCTCTCCATAGTTATTCTTGTTTCCCTCCCTTTTCCGTCCCTCTCTGTCCCCCTCCCGCCACCACCTCTTTACTTTCCCCTTTCCTGTCCCAGCGTCTTTTCACCGTCCCGTTTCAATACCCTTCAATGCCCGTCCCCACATAAAGTTCTGATCTCTCTCCCTATCCCATCCCGGTCCGATTCCATATTCATGTGCATTCCCGGTTATCCTTCTCTGTCCCTGTTCTCTCCCAGGCACTCGCGCCTGTCCTTGATCGGTCCCAGTCCACCTCGACCTGTCCCGTTTCAATACCGCCAGATTCCTTATTTCGAGTTTCGAGATTGCTGCATATTAGTAAGTCTTTCAGTGACGTCATATTTCACGAAACCTTCGCAAACTGTCGACCCTTATGGGTTGGAGTTGATCTGTTTCGCGGAGATGCTCCGTGCTTTGCCGTCGTGCTCATTGTGAAGGCGGTGGGTGACTGGACCACTTCAAAAAGTTATTTTGGGGAAGTTGTGGCATTAATAAGGCAAAAAGGCCTGCATTTGACCTATTTTTTCAATTGCGCATCTTTTGACACCAATATCTCTTGGCAACTACGTGGGTTTTTAGAGTTATGAGAAGTGGGAAGCCTGCTCAACCATTACCGTATATATATATATATATATATATATATATATATATATATATATATATACATATATATATAATATTTACATATTATATATATATATATATATATATATATATATATATATATATATATATATCATATTGCCATAGTATGAAAGAGCAACAACACATGACAGTACTTATATATAGGACGAGAAAGGCCGATCGTCCAATGATTTCGCTCCAAATAAAAGTGCTGAATGATCATCCTCAAACATGACTGCCCATCGGCTGGCCTCGCTGTTTGGCGTCAGTAAATGAAAACTTAGGAAATACCTACTTCCATGGAATACATGAAAGAAACCTGGTTCACTTCATGGCAGCCCATACGGAGGGAACGGAGGGAGGGAGGTATGTCTTGGTACCCATATGGTACTGTTATAGTACCCCTCAACGGAAGCAAACTGGTCTCTACGTACGTAATTTTTCATGAACATCAAAATACGTAAGCGCCAATGCACGCACAAGCAAATGCACAAAGAAAGAATGCATCTACGTAAGCTGCACAAACGTACATAAGCCCAAACATATGTTTGTTCAATCCATGCATACCTACATAACAGTCGTAAACGAAAAAGTACGCGCGATAAATTTATGCGAGTGCAAATGTGGGCGTGAAAATGTATGCAAACGTAACTGTAGTGTTGAATAAAGCACATACACCAAACTTCAAATGCGTTAAGACAGAGAAAGAAGTACATCATAACGGGTGGGCACTGGGAAATGAAACACTTTAATATATATATATATATATATATATATATATATATATATATATATATATACACACACACACACACATAGGTGGGCCCTGGTCCGTTACTCCGTTACTAACGAAGTTACTTTTTTGAGTAACGGAGTAACGGATCCGTTACTTTTACTTTACTGTAACGAACCGATTAACAGAACTTACTTTTATGGTCCGTTAATCCGTGACTTTTTGGTCCGTTACTCCGTTACTCCGTTACTTTTTAAACTCCTTACAGACACCGCCCGGCTTTATTTGCATCGGCACACGCCATTGGCTGCTTGAATAGCCAACACCCAATAGCATGCGGCGATACAAGCGCGGCTGGACGCGCACTCAGCTGACAATCGCGGAGTCGACTTGTTGACAATATTCGTCAGCTGATAAACGTTGACGGCAAGCTGGCGGCAATGGTTCAGTATAAAGGCCAGCTGACTGGTCTCTTTTGGGACAAAAGTATTGAATTATGCGTAAGTTTGATATGATTCAAAATGATAAATTAACCAGTCGTCATTTTTCAGGCTAAAAGTTCACATTGAACGTTTCAGTTCACGCTGAAAAGTTAGTATTCTAGGCGCAGGCTTCTCACTTCTCATAACTCTAGAAATCCGCGTAGTTGGCAAGCCATATTGGCACCAAAAGATGCGTATTGAAAAAATAGTCCGGTCTTAGGCATTTTGTGCCTTGTAAACATCATAACTTTGCTAAAATAATCGCCTGAAGCGCTCGAGATACCCACCGCCTGCACAACTACCACGATCTCGAAGCACGTACAGTAATCCCTCGTTATTCGCGGATAATGCGTTCTAAACGCCTCCGCGAAAGGTGGAAATCCGCGACGTAGTGTCACCCTCTCATTTTTTACATACGTACATTTTTTGTGTATGAATAATATCAATAAGAGTATATGAAACCATATAAGTGCATATGTTATCATTAGAACATTAACGAATAGTTTCAAACATGTAAATAAAATATTAATAGAATAAATAACATACATAAAATAATGTATAAATAATATAAATATGATACGTGTGTGTGTGTAACATACGTAGATGTAACTAAAGTGTACATACTGTAAATATGTTTTTAGAACTCTTTTATTCTTATAACAACTTTTCTTTTATAACAAGGCACGTAACTCGCCTCTGACAATAGCTTCTCTTTGCTTGATCTTTATAAATGTCGATGAAACACCTGTGCAGTACAATGGAGGTGAAGAAGATGAAGATGATTTACTGCACAGGTTAATGAGAACTTTACTGCTCCTCAGATGACGCCTCATCTTCAGGTGCTAGGGGCGCTGGATCGTCGCGGGCAGCTTCGGATAGAGCTGGGGTAGCTGCAGGAGGCGGCGTAGAGGCAGCAGAAAGAGCTTCTGCAAAACGTTTTCGGCGCACAAGGAACATCGTGATGGGGAGTTGTGACCGTTGTTTTTTCTTCTGAGCAAAGATGCCCTTGTACAACGCCATTACATCGTCAATACGGTTACTGAATTCTACGGCTCTGACCATGTTGTCGTCGATTTCTTGGGCCCTTTGTTGCAGAGTCCGTGCTATGTTGCAGAGCTCTTGCAGGTTTTCCAAGGTAAGGCCACGTTCTTCAGCTTCGTTGTCGTCACCGTCGTCAGCTACCTCCTCTTCTTCCTCACTTGCCGATCTTGTCATTTCGACGAGTTCCTCGTCGGTTAGGGGGTTCGAGTGGCACTCGATCAGTGTGTTCACTTCTTCCGTCGTCATGTCGGAGAACCCTTCAGTGGCTACCAACCGAGCCAGCCTCACAGCCTTATCTACGGCGGAGTGGTGAACTTCGTCAGGCGTAAATCCGACGTAAGCATGGGTGACGTTTTTTGGCCACAATTTCCTCCAACTTGCAATCAGTGTCTGCTCTTTCATCTCATTAAGAGCATTCTGAATGTTGACCAGGCACGTTGCAGTGTTGTATCCCTGCCAATAATTCTTCAGGCTGAAGGCCACGTTGTCTTCGTCGATGGAGGAGATGAGGCCCTCCATCGTTGACCTCGTGTAAAGGGCCTTGAGGCACGAATGACCCCCTGATCCATGGGTTGTATAAGGGAAGTGGTATTGGGGGGCAGGAACTCCACTTGGACCCCGTCATAATGGAGACTAGTTGCATGTCCTCCTGCACAGTCCATGAAGAGGACGACCTTAACCCTATTCCCGGCAGGGGGGGGCTTAATCGGCCCCCCCCTCAGGTTTTTTGCTTGCCAATTCCAGGCTTTTTGACACAGCTTCACAAAACTTGGTGACTTTTCCTAGCTATCCTTTCTACGTCCTGTGACAAAATTTCACAATTCTACTTTGCTCAGGAGCGGAGCCAGGCAACGTTTTCGGGAGGAACCTCAGGTCATTTTTGGCCATGTTGAGGGTAAAAGGAAAATGTCTGCCAAAAACAGAATTTTAAAGCTAGAACTTGAAACTTTATATGGATGTATAGTTAAATAGTTGGGCAATGTGCACACAAAATTTTGTTCATGTGAGGTCACTTTACAAGGTCAGGTCAAGGTCAAAAGTCAAAATTTATTTTTTTGCAATAATTTCGGCGACATTTTTTGAAATGCCAAACCCGGAATATATATGACGTAGAAAGGTACCCTCTACTTGTGTACCAAGTTTCAGCTTGATATCAGGTCGGGTCACGGAGCTATGACCTAAAATGTCATTGCGCGTACCTTATATCGCAATAGCCATAAAATGAAATTTTTGGAATAGAGTGAATTCAGATGATTGAAAACGTTTACAGATAGTATCAAATGTACACGAGATCATTCCAGGTGACCCCAAGGTCACTGAAGGTCATTTAAGGTCAAAGGTCACAAGTTGATCTGAAGAACGTGTGACCATGATAGTTTCCCCTTTTTCATGTCTCTGGCACCGCCTATGCTAACATTATACCAACATTGCAATACGATTTGTACTTCTTTGGCATAGCATGACTAGCAGAAGCCAAAAAAGTGTTTTTGCCTTTTTTGTTTATTCAGTTGTTGGAAAATTAATCCTCCTATTTTTGAAACCCTGTGAACGCCCATGAATTTTCCCAAAATTTCATATTTGTGGATCCATGGTAAAAGCCCTATCCATAATCTCTCGATTTGTGCCAGTTTCATTGAAATCGGTCCATAAACGAAGGAGTTATAAGAGGTCCAAAAGTACCCCCCATTTTGACATTTTTGCCCCCTGTATCCACAAATTTCGAAATTTTGAAAATTTCTTTTCATAAAAATGTAGTTCACGTTACGGCAAATCGATTGCCGTTTGTTGCGATGAAATCGGACAAGTAGTTCTCGAGATCTCAGGGGGGGCCGAATCCGCCCCCCCCCCCTGCCGGGAATCGACCATACCGTCTAGCCCTCCGGGAATAGGGTTAAAGGGCAGCCCCTTTTCAGCGAGGTACAGCTTCACCTGCGGGATAAAGCAGTTTACAAACCAGTCGAGTGTGAGGGCTTTTGTTATCCATGCCTTTTTGTTGTGCATCCAGTAGACGGGCAGCATGGCTTTGTTTTTGTTTTTCAAAGCCCGAAGATTCAGGGACTTGTAAATTAAGCCGGGCTTGAGCATGAAGCCCGCAGCATTCCCACACATGAGGAGAGTCACTCGGTCTTTGTGGGCCTGGAACCCTGGCCTCTTCAATTCGTCCTTGTAAAGGAACGTCCTTGACGGCATCCTCTTCCAGAAGAGGCCAGTCTCATCCATGTTAAAGACCTGCTCCGGGAGATAACCACCCTCATCAATTATCCTCGGAAACTCTTCCTCGACGTAACGAAGAGCTGCCTCTTGGTCTGCCGAGGAGGCCTCCCCATACAAAGGAACGCTTCGAAGACTAAATCTCCTCTTAAATTTCTCGAACCAGCCGTTGCTGGCAACAAAACTACGTTTTTCCCGTGGGGTAGGATCACTCGAGGCACTGGTACTAGGCTGAGGTTCATTTTCGTTGTCGTCATCACCGTCGTCGTCTTCGTTCAACTCCTCTTCAGGAACGAGGCTATCATACAGGGCTTTGGCTTTAGTCCGAATCATATTGGTATCGAGACTAACCTTCTTTTCCCGACAGTCCGATTTCCACACTGATAAGGCATTCTCCATTTTCACATTTCGCGTATTACGAGAAGTCACAACTCGCTTAGTGTCCTTGGAGAACGATATCGAGGCAATTTTACGGATATTCACTTCATCTTTTTTTATGTAGCGAACCGTCGATTCGTTCAATCCGTAATGGCGTGCAACAGACGCATAGCTATGGCCTGCCTTAAACTTGTCCAATAAATTAACTTTCTCGTTCACTGTCATCATTTTTCTCTTCTTCTTGGGTTCACTAGAGGATTTAGAGTGTGGAGGACGTTTACGAGCCATTTTCAAGGGCGTCACAAGCACTATTTTGCACAAAGAGACACAAGAGAACAGCAAAAATTAGCACACCTCGAGACTAAGCATCACTCAAACATTGATTTGAATGAGCGCGTTCATCTTCGCTGGGTATGAAAGCGAAGGTGGGGGAAACGTCTAGGCCAATCAGCTTGCGAGATTCCCGAGTCGGGAGAGATATCAAATGGCGGGATGCTAGCCAGCCAATCAGAGACGTGGATTTTGAATTGTGTGGGCACTCCCTGCCTTCTGCTGGCGTGCGGGCAACTTTCGCGCCACAATTCCTCAACTTTGAGTTTTTGATGAATATTTTTGAACAGTCCGCGATGTACCAAGGCCGCGATAAATGAACCGCGAAGTAGCGAGGGATGACTGTATATCTGTCTGTCTGTCACGTATATCTGTCTCGTAAAGATGTCGGAGCATCTTTACGAGACAGATCAACGCAGGCCTCGTGAAATATGACGTCACCGAAAGATTAACTAAACGCAGCGGTCTCGAAACTCAAAATAGGTTGACACTGACAATGAAATGGAACAGGGAGGTCAACTAGGACCGAACAAGGACAGGCATGAATATCTGGAAAGGGCAAGGGCTGATCCAGGATTTCGACAGGGGGGAAATGGGGGCTCCGCTCCCGGCCTTGATCCTCATTTTTTTGTTCTTCAGATATAAAAAAGTTGATCTGCTTGGGTTCTCGCCGAAATATCTGGTATAATTCTGTTATTTTTGGTGAATAAAGTAAGCGGCAAAATCCAAGCACGTCAACGGATTTGAAAAAGTGTTGCGGTTTGTTCCCCTACAAAGCAGGGCCTATTTTAACATGTTAACTGGGGGGGCAAATGCCCCCCCAGTCGGACACTTTGCCCCCCCAGTCAAGATCCTTTGCCCATGCAAAGAAAAAAACAGCCAGGTGTACTAGCGTACCCAGGAAGGTATTCCATAAACCGCTGCGCTCGCAAAGCAGCATCTTATCAACGAAGGATGTGTTGAATCACTGAGTAATGTGGGAGTACACTTAGAAGCATCACTTTATAATACGTATTGCAGGCACACCTAGTGACCGCTGGCGAGCGTGTTTCGTAATTAGTACGCCGGCACTCGATGCCGCGATTGTCTGGTGGGCGGCCAAGGCGTTTCATTGCATGGTAAGCACTGATGAAAACCGTCTTTGATGTGTTCAAGCGCAAGGAAACTGAAGGGTGAGCTGGTGCGCAGGGCGGTTTCGCTGTGGTGAGATAAGGTTTATATGAATGCGGTAACAGTCCAGCAGTGTTGTAGTCACCACCAATCATCCTGATCCGAAAACCCTGCTAAAATCCCAGTACCTGATTGGTAGAACTTCATTGAACTAGGCGGTTAAACCCGAGTTTTACGCGAGGAAAACAGAAAATTAATCAGTCATATATTAAAACCGTCAATCTTGCTGCTCCTAGTACATGGGTTTGAGCATCCCATGAGCATGCTTCATCTGCTTAACGAACGTGGCATGGCCCAGACTGCAGATAATGACGAATGTTGATGATATCTCACTGAGGCGGGACTAAGGCGAATATTTCAATCTGAGGTGACTTTTATTTTGGGGCCGATAACCTGGAAATGGAGAAGTTTATTCTGCCTGTGTTGGAACAGCTTTTACACTTCTGCGCAGTGTTTAAAAACATATGGCCAAAATTCGGTGAGAAAATGTATTTTGGGGATAGATTAGATCAACAGAAACTATCCCGGAGAGGCAACCTACTGTCTCATTTAGGGAAGAATCGAAGCTGCCGCAACATCTCGCCAATATTCTGGCCATCGTTTGCAGACTGTGACTTATATATTTGAAGTACCACGCCTTGCCATGCCACGGTAACCCACGGTGCCGGTCTGGCAATTTCCCGCGCGTTCTTAGACGTCAGGATATTAAAGGACCACCTGCGTCAATGCAGAAAGTACCTTTTATAACGGAAGTCTGTGCCACTATGGCTGCACCACGAGAAAAAGCCGAATTTTGGTTGACCGGTGCTCAGAACTGCCTTCGCGGGGAGAAGTGCTGCAGCAATATTTTCAGTCCCACCGTGTGGATAGGCTTACCCAGAGGTAGGTGAAAACACAGATCGTCCGCGAAATGATGAAGGTGTGGAACAAACCCCGTATTCTCACTGCACCGGAGCGGAACGTGATGAAGCTCAACAGGAAGCTTGACCAGTACCAAAGGCAAATTCTGGAGGTTCACGCCGGAAATTGACAAGAAGAATGGATTTAGGGACAACCTTAACAATCTTTTTGACCTTGCCTTTGTCGGCACCATTAAGATCATCAAAACCAAGAGGATAAAGACATTCTCTAGGCCCAAAGGGAGCCAGGTCGCCGAGGCGTCATGGTGGTATTCGATAAGTTCCCTTCTGAGAAGGAGGAGCGAGCTCTTCAACGACAACAGTAGGCCGAAGCTTTAAAGGGCCCGCCGTAAAATTACACAGCAGACCGAGCATGAGGCAACTGCCCAGCTGGGATACTCGCCTACCGATAACACACAACTGACAGATCAGGATGACTCGCAGCCCTTGGCCATGCCTTCGAAGCGGCCCTGCAGGAGAGCCAAGAACATCGCCACTCCTGGTCAGGCAGCAGCCCTCGATCGGACCAAGCTCAATGATCGCTCTGGAGTTCACTTCCTATCGGCGACGGCTTCGGTCCTCGGCCACGACTCCTCTGAACTGGCGATCACAGAAGCTCGGGCAGGCGCGCACGTAGATCGCAGAGGAAAGCCATTACGGACGAAATCTAGCATTCTTTCTTCGCGTCACCCAACCTGGTGGTCCACTGGGACGGCAAACTGTTATTGACGATGGAAACGAAAAGGTGGATCGACTCTGTCATTGTAACCGGTCCAAGAAGTGCCGCCAAGCTCTTCGGTGTTTGGAAGTTGCAAGTAGAGCCGGAGCAACGCTAGCCGACGTTGTCGCGCTTTGTCTGGAAGACTGGGAGGTTTCGGACAACGTCGTCGGCATGAGCTTCGACAACACCTCCAGCAATACTGGACAAGTTGTGGGAGCAAACACGCTTCTTCAGCAGAAGCTTCAGTGACGGCCTATTCACTTTGCTTGTCGTCATCATATTGTCGAACTGGTGGCAGAGGCGGCTTTCTCCACACGCTTCGGTCCGTCTTCGGGACCGGGATCTCCTTGTTCAAGAGCTTCAAGAAGAAATGGAGGCTCATTGATTGGAACAAGTTTGAACCTATGGTGTATGAAGACCTGGAGCCAGCAGTGGCCGCGACGTTTTTCTCTTCCAATGATCGTTTCGTTGCCTTCTGCCGTGAGAAGCTCGCCGAAATCCAGCCTAGCGATGATTATCGTTGGTTCTTTGAGGTCTCGATTATCCCCTTTGCTCAAGAGCCTCCACGGGGAATCAAGTTCCCCAGCCAGGTGCTCTCCAACGTGCCAGATAGATGGTTCCATCGCGCCAGATGGATGGGGCGCATAATCTGCGGGATCAAGATCTTCTTGCTTTGCCATCAGTTCTGCGTGACTCTCAGTGGATTGGGAGCACTCAAGCGCTTCGTCTCTTTCATGGTTGTTTTGTACGTCAGTGCATGGTTCTGCTCTTCATCGGCGGTCAGCGCTTCCGTGCACGACCTGGCCGTTCTGCAAAGCCTGATGTGAATGCTGAAATTTCGAAGGGGATCTCCAAGGAGTTTGCCGATCACCTATTTTCTGTTATGACATTATAGTCGACATATGATTTATTATAACAATCACCTATTACGGTGCCTCAGCGAAGAACTGACTGGTGTGTCGTTCTTCGACGAGGGCGTGCCGTGTGAGATGAAGACGAGGATGATCGCGGCACTCCAGGAACAGGGATCGGAGAGTCCTCCCAGCGAGCGCAAGTGGATCTCGCAGAAAAGGAGGTTCTCGTCCCAGGCAGATCATCGTCGACTTCATTACCGCAAAGTCGGTGGGCAACCTGAAAGCCTACGGCAGCAACATGGACTTCCTTGCCGCCGATACCGCTGATTGGGAGACAGCACCTGGTTTCACGAACGCTAAGGAAGTCCTGTGCGGGATCGCGGTAGTTAGCGACTTCGCCGAACGAGCTGTGGCTCTTATCCAAGTATACAACAAGGCACTGACGAAGGATGAAGGGAAAAAGCAGTACCTGCTGCAAGTCGTCGAATAGCATCGTCGCCAGAACTCCGAGACCACAAAGAGGTCTGAAGTATCATTCCCACCTAAGCCACACTGCTGCCGACAGGGCCAGTGACCTATGACCTGAGACAGAATGCGAAGTGTCTTTCGATCCAGTGTGTCAAAAGGAGTACTATGATGTGCATCTTATGCATATCGTGCGCATGGTTTAAAAAACTGAAGCACAAAACACGTTTGGGGGCATTTCAGACACATCTCTCCCTGAGCGAATGTCCCAGGGATCACAAGTCCATGGAGAATGAGTTCTTGCTGGGGATAAATGAAATGGTGTTCTTTGAATTTAATGGGCTCGTAATGAACAAAAGCCGGCGCAAATTTCATCGAAATAAAATAAAATCCAGCACAAACGACATACAGTCTTCGTGTGAAAGTGCTTAAGAGTGCTGGACCAAGGTCATATTTTGCACACATGATTTCCTCCAAAAGACATATCAGTTAATGACAGAGCGCTGTGGAAGTGTTCATCGTAATTCGCCCTTATATATATATATATATATATATATATATATATATATATATATATATATATATATATGTCCTTTCCGTAGGAATATATATATATATATGAAGTGGACAAAATTCAGTAAGGAGAACACAAATGCCGGGAGGGTGGTCTCAGCCAACGCGTCGCGTTCGCAGAATTGCCCCCGCAGTCATTTTTCCTTAAAATAGGCCCTGCTACAAAGTGGCCGAAATATGGCAACAGTGGTGGGATTTTAGGCGGCTGCGTCCCTCCTTCTACTTGAAATGTCGTTTCTGTTATCCAAGAACCCCTCTGCCCCCTCGTAGCCTCTGGAGGCCATTTTGCCAGCTTCTTGGTGGTTTTGGATCGTCTGCCGTGTCCATAGGTGGGCACTGGTCCGTTACTCCGTTACTCCGTTACTAACGAAGTTACTTTTTTTAGTAACGGAGTAACGGATCCGTTACTTTTATTTTACTGTAACGGACTGAGTAACGGAAGTTACTTTTGTGGTCCGTTACTCCGTTACTTTTTGGTCCGTTACTCCGTTACTCCGTTACTCCGTTACTTTTTCAAACTCCTTACAGACACCGCCGGCTCCATTTGCATCGGCACACGCCATTGGCTACTTGAATAATAGCCAACACCCAGTAGCGTGCGGCGATACAAGCGCGGCTGGGCGCGCACTCAGCTGACAATCGCGGAGTCGACTTGTTGACAATATTCGTCAGCTGATAAACGTTGACGGCAAGCTGGCGGCAATGGTTCAGTATAAGGGCCAGCTGACTTTGGTTTCTTTTGGGACAAAAGTATTGAATTATGCGTAAGTTTGATATGACCCAAAATTATAAATTAACCAGTCGTCATTTTTCAGGCTAAAAGATATCAAAGTTATTGTCATTTAAACTGGAACAGTCAGCTGACGGCAGTTTTCAATGTTGCCTCAAGTCAGTCACGGATTGCTTAACCACCGCCACACGGTTCCCCGCCAAGATCACTCAAGGCTGTTGAGCACATGATTACTGCCGCCATGGTCTTGGATCTGTGATGTCCATGGGGCGATGGAGTGGTGATTGATTCTTGACTGGCCTGAAATTTTAACTACCTGACACTAAAATGTCCCATCAAGGCGTCTTTACGCCGCCACTGGAGGTCGAAAACCTTGACTACGAGTCCGACGGTGCCTCAGCTTCGGAGGCAGAGGACGAGCCCGGTCTGGGTCACCCATGGCCACATCTAGAAACGTACTTTGAGTTTAAGGAGGAGGGGAAAAACGTCATTTTTACGTATGTCCTGTGCCGACCGAAAGAGGTTATAATCAAGGGTCACAAGAATAGCCTTTCAAACCTAAAGGCACATATTAAGAGGAAGCATTATTTACGTTATTTCCAGGTGAGAACAGAATGTGCACAATAAGTTGTCAGTAGTGAAGCATAAGCTTGTCGACTATTGCTTGGACTATTTGCCTTAACCATATTCTCTGCAGGCAGTGAGATTCACATTACCCGGGGGGGGGGGGGCAGATCTGCGGTAATCTACCTTTCGGCCGATGCTTACGCGTAATTTTTGGAGACGCGGAAGAGGCAACACAAGTTGTGTGAACAATTTATCTCATTCAGGTATTTTTCTAAGCACTGGCCCCTACTGGATGTGTAAACTGACTTGGTTAGGTAACTCTTGAATTTTGATTCAGTTGACACATGTTTGCCTTCAGCCGATACGAGCTAACCAAACCAAAAAACAGGCAAATTGAACCTAACAAAAACTTAGTTTTACATGCCCATCTAGGGCAATCCCTGCAACCATACAGTAGGTTTTAGGTTAGATTAGGTTAAATGATTTTTAACTTGGAGGACAGGCTACATTGTCCATGCGATTCGAGTTACCACTTCGGCGTTCCCGAAAAAAAATATCAGCTGGCCGAAACACCTTTCGGCTGACACATTATTTTTTGTAGACGCAGAAGTGAGGACCCAAACTCAAACATGATATGATATGAGCCTTTGTCACTTTTGCACCTTCGAAAAATATGCATTGGCCGAAAGATGAAGATTACCAATTCTGCCCCCTCCCCTCTCCGCCCTTCCAGAGATCTTGAGATGCATTTGTCCAATGTTGATGGGATGAATGCCGTTTAATATGTTTCAACGAGATCTCCAATTCCGGACTCCAAAAATTCAAAAATTGCGAAAATAGGGCGTGGGGGCAAACAAACTCCGAAATTTGGGGATTTTTGAAAGGTCACTGCGGCCGTGTTTACCAACCAATTTTCATGGGAATAACACAGTTCAGCTTGGAATGTGCAAGTCTTTTATATACCGAAAGCTGAAATTTAAAACAGAAAACCATAGGCAGTTCCAGGGAGGGCAAGAAGGGTGATTTTTGAAATAAGAAATTTGCTTTGTTTTTGTTTGTTTTGGGTGATATAAACATCAGATGTACAACTAGCAAGCCAGTTTAAGTTTATATGTAGTGCAGAGGTGGATCCAGGTAAACAAAATTGGGAGGGCACCATAAGCACAATAGTGTGTTCCCCCATTTTTTCAGTACCTGGGTGTGCGTTCGCCTGAAAATGTGTGTGCATACGCATTGTTTAGGATGTGTATGACTATATAAATGAGTCAGTGATCTTTATTTCTACTCAGAATGTCACGATAGTGAACCGCATAGCTTTGCAGCTTCACGCACAGCACATTACCGCCGAAAACGGGGGCTTGGAACCGCCTCCGCGGGACCGATTTTTTTTTAAATGTTGACAAAACACGTGTGTATCAATTCCATGAAATGCCAGAGAATCCTGTGGCGCTGCGGCAAACAGTGTGGGAGCGACAAGCAAAAAGACACGGGTAGCAGAATCTGCCCCCCCCCACAGGGAATAGGGTTAAATGAAGTGTTTTTAACCCGTCTCCGGCCGGGCTCAGAATGCCCTTTGCCCGGCCGGAGGGGAGCGCGGATTTCCGCACCTCCCAGGATCTCGGCTCCCATATATCGCACGGAAAAAAAGGAAAACACCGGCGGAAAGGTTTTGTCAAACCGAGACGAAAACATTCAAGAGTTTTGACCTCAGGTCAATTTTGAGGCCACCAGACGCCATGAAAGGTCAAAACACGTCCTTGGAATTAGGTAAATAGACACAATACCTTGTCCCTGAAAAGCTGAACTTAAGCGACGTATAATGAACCGTAAGACAATAGCGAGTTCATTGATATCAATTTTGGCCTTTCACAGAGGTCAGGTCAGGTCACGTCATCGTTCCAAAATGTTCCACTTGTGAACGGCTAACATCCTCCGTTGCATCTTACTTATGACCATGTTTTTATAGCTAATTTGTCTTTTCAAGGGTGCTGAAGAGGTACTAAAGCACCTTTTCTTTGTCTTTTATTTCACAATAATAAAATCCATATCAGCCATGTTTTTTTGAGTCCTTCGTCGTTTGGTATTAAAAAAACGTCAGGGGTATCAGGAATCTTACCTCCACGCACGCGCACGTACACAAACTAATACACACACATAATTTCAAAACAAAACAAGAAGTTCGCGAGACCGAAACGAGGTCTGAACGGAGACCATTATATTCAGGGCGGATACTTCGAGAGGCATTGTTGATCAAACCCAGTCGATAGATGTCCGCTGTTTGTCGCATTTTGCATGCGTGCGCTCCAGCGCCGGTTGTTCCCGCTCCGTCGGCGCCGCGGGCAATGAACAGGAATTCGTTGGTTTGAACATTGTGGCTAACACAGTGGTAGAATACCCGCCGCGGCTGTTGTCCCGGCGCCGCCGACTCTACAACGGCTGGTGAGGGCAGTGGGCAGTTAGCGGAGTGTTTGGGGTAAGCGCTTTTTGTTTCTTCCCTTTGCATATGGAATGTGTTTTACAACCACAAAGCAGCATAAAAGACTTAAAACCCGCGTTCGCTTGGTTTTCACTGCATTTAAAAAAGTAACAGAATAACGGAGTAACGGTAACTTCCGTTACTTCTTAAGGCAGAGTAACGGAGTAACGAGTAACGGACTGGCTTTTTTGAGTAACGTAGTAACGAGTAACGAAGTTACATTTTTTAGTAACGATGCCCACCTATGGCCGTGTCATGGCCCTTTAGTGGTCTCAAGTTCCTTTTACAGACACTTCGGGCAAGACCCATCTGGTAGTTTCAAGGACACCTGTTGTCCCTGGTGAATTTTGCCGCCTAGGAAGTCCCTCAGGCAGTAACAAGGGCCCTCTGTAAGTCTCTCTCTGCCGTGACAGAGGCGCCTCTGGCAATGCTTTAGGTCCTTTGACCGTTTCAGGAACTGTCTGGACGTCTCGAGGCTTAGTAGTTTCATGGGCCTCACTGGTCATCTCAGGGGCCCCTGCTAGAGACTGCTAGTGAGCGGTCTCAAAGGTCCCCAAAGACCCCTCTCTAGCAGTCTCAGTGGACCCCTGTTCTCCTAGACGCTCCCCTTGTCGTCTCTGAGGACCATTATTGCCCTCTCATGGGTCCCCTTGCAGTTACGAAAGATCTTTTGGCGATTTCCGAACCCCTATGCAGTGTCATGGGCCCTCTGGACACTTCCGGTAGTATCCATGGCAGTATCAGGAGTCTTCCTCTGTTACATGGGGTATATCTGGCAGTCGTGGCCTCACTAGCAATCTCAGGCGGACCATTTCTATGCCAAGAGCCCGCCTAGCACATTCGGGCTGTGGCAGTTCAAATACCCCATACCGCCTAAGAGGTCCTCTTATCGTCTTTGCCTCGCAGGGACTCTCCGACCTCTTTACCGGTCTCAGGGGCCATCTGCCGTGTAGGGGCCTATCTTGCCGTCTCGGGACCCACCTGATCTTCCGAGTCTCCCTGACTGCATCAGGAACCCCTCAGGTTTTAAAAAAGTAAAGCCCATTCAAACTCCTCTCGAGATTGAGGTCAGTGATGAATCCCTGTTCAGGGGGTCCCTCTGGCTGGTCAGGGTCTCCTTATGTCGTGCTAGGCACCCTCCAATTTCTTGCCGTCTCATGGGCCTCTCTGGCACTTTTAACGGTCTCATGGGCCCTGTCGTGTTGGGGCCCTTCTTGCGGCCCCGGGGACCCTTAAAGAGCTTCAGGGTCCTTTGCATTCATCGAAGGGGCCATCTTACCGTCCCAGGTTTTCATAAATCCTCACGGGGGCTTTCTAATGACAGGAACCTTCATCTTTTCATACAGGTCCGTGAAACCCAATCAGGGTCGCTATGGCACTCCAGGGTCCCCTATGTCGTGCTAGGGGACTCATTCCTCATCTTGGCCGTCTCAGGGGCCATGTGACCATTCCGGCAGAATCAGGGGCAATCTGCCCTGTCGTGGCTTCAGGGGCCCTTCCAGGAGCGCAGCCAGGCACAAATTTGGGGATCCTCGCCCAGAGGTGGCCCCTTACCTCATGTGGATCCCCTAGACAGGAGGGGCCCTCCGAAGGTTGCCAGGGGTCCACGGGCCCTAAGGACTCCTACAGGCCGGTCAGGTGACAAGGGACCCCGACAGGAAGACGGTGGCCCCTGCAGGCCGACAGCATCCTAGGGGCCCCTTGTTAGCCAGCAGGAGGTCCTACAGGCTGGCAGGTGACCCTGCAGGCCGACAGGATCCCCCTACAGGCCGGCCGAGTCCCTAGAAACTGGCAGGGGGCCTCCATAGGCTGACAGGGGCCCTACAGGCTAGCAAGGGGTCCCCTACAAGCCGGCAGGGTGCCTCCATGGGCAGGCAGGGGCCCCCTACAGGCCGACAGGGGCCCCTTCAGTCCTATAGGGGCCTCTCTATATGCTTGGATCTATATATTTCATCTTCTGTCTTCTCTTGTCTGCCGTTCTTAAAACATTTTAGCGATAGCTTCGGTTCTTATAAGAGTAGTTTTCTATAACCTCGGTGGCGGTGAGCCCCCTTCAGACATTTCCAAGGTCCCGGTCTGTCTTCTGTGGTCCCTGTGACCCCTGATTGTTTTTCTGGCCCCTTCTACGCGTGTCAGGGTTCATGTAACCCTCCCAGAGGCGCCCGGATTGCATCAAGAACCCATCACGTTTTTATAAACCCCGCAAAACTCATATGGGCTTCTTCGGGGCCTCGTTTGATTTCGAAAGGAGCCCCTTCCGGACCGGCACGAGAGGGCCCCTTCGGGGCCTCTCATGGGGCCTCTTCTTAGGCCTCAGGAAGCCGACCATCGCTCCCATGCCCCCCCCTGCATCCGCGCTTGAGTCATCCAGGCTGAGTCGTTAATTGTCGTTATCTGTCGCTGACTGCAAGAACTGTCTGTTATGAATGAGAGGGGTTCCAGCATTTCATGGGTAATAGATGGCGGCGAGCAGTATTCCGACAAAATCTTGTTTTTCAACGGAAAAGTGCAAAAAGCGCTGGCTTCCGGACCAAAATTTGGAAGGGGGCGAAAAGCCATTTTGCCAAAATTGGAGGGGACATATACCCAGCTCACCCCCCGGTGGTTACACCCGTGCCCCGTTCAATAATAAGAGGCGGTCCCTGTCGCGATCGAGAGAAAGCCTCATTCATTTAGCAAACTGTGATGGTAGCAAGCCACGGTACAACAGGAGAAGCCCATCAGGATCGAGAGGAGACCCCAGTAGCATGGCAATTGTGTAACGTACATAACTGGGAACTGTGGTAAGCCGTGCGGCCCCTACGCTGACCAATGAATGTCCTTGTCACGACTAGAGGGAGGCCTTTGTTATGGCCGAGAGGGGACCCAGTCAGTTCAGGATATAAAATGAAGGAGAGCCCAGATAAGACGGAAGATTCCTGTCATGACTGAGTGAAGATCTGTCAACCTGGACATCTTGAATGGCTAAGAGTCGTGGTATGACAGGAGGTCTAGTCATGACCAGGTGGTGACTACGTATGTATGCATGTTTGTTCTGCGTCGCACTTCGACGTTTGCCAATGCATTCAGGATGTGAGCTGCTGAGGTGATAACACCAAATCAGACGTGATGGAGAAGCGCCATAACAGCCCAGTGGCGAATCCAGGGAGGGAATCTCGGCCATGCCCCAAACCGCGAATAGGGGAGTTGACAAAATGGCATTTGCCCCTCCCCCCCAAAAAAAAAAAACTTTTACTGTGCAACCAGAGTTTGCAGTCGCTGGAAACTCCGAAAACCCACGACCGGAGTCTTTCCCCTTCCCGCTCGTTTACCTACCTTCCACACCTAGGAAATTCTGGTTCGCCGCTCCCCCCTCAGACCGCGCCGCTGGATCCGCCCCGGAACAGTCTTCTTTATGACGGAAGAAACTTGGGTTTAAAAGATATCCATATTAGCATGGACTCGACATTTCGGCACCAAGCCATCTTCAGGAATGGTAGAATCAAGCAACAAAACTGAAAATACTAAAGCAGGCGCCAGTCAAAAATAAGCTTCTGAAGTCCAGACACCAGCATGAACCAAGAAAATACAAAAATACATCAGTTACACCAAAGTAAATGGACGCGGGTCCTTTAGTTATTAATATAATATAAATGGACCTAGGGTCCTTTATTTATTCCGACCCTCCATAATTAGGCGGGCCAGCTGTCAACGAACACATACGAAGAAAGACCCAAAGGTTTATAACAGTGCCATTATACGCAATCTAGGGTCCGTTAAGTATATCTGACCCTTCACAAGCAATTTTAGCCATGGCACATAGGTGGAAAGGAAGAGAACAAAATCCCTGTATCATCAGCCCCTCTCCCGTAAACGTGAATTATAAAACAAAGCGTAGTTTGTGTATTAAGAGGTGGACGAGGTTTACGATTACAAAAGGACTGCACGACTCTGAGGTCTGCATTGTCCTCGGCGGTGGCTAGAATTTGATCGTGAACTCTGATCACGAACTTCACGTCGATCACGAACTTCACGTTCGAAATTCCCTTCAGGTCCCGACGGCAGCCGGCCAGCAGGCTATAGCACGAGCGCGTCAGAGTTGAAAATTCCGAGCGATTGCTGACTTGTGGCCTGCGACCTGCGGCTCCGCTCGCTCGACTCACTTGGCCTGCGGCCTCGCTCGTTGCAAAATACTGTTTATCGGGTAGTTCTAACAAAAAGGCATCATTTCGAACCAGACGACAATAACAAAGCATTGTGTGTACACAAATGTACAAACCATGATAAATGGCACTAAAATCATAAAAGTACTGCAGTGATAATGGAAAAAGAATCGGGTCCCCAGCCTTTCCTTAAAATCCAAATTACATACTTAGTCGTCTTCCTCACAGGAGACACGTAATTGCTCATGGACACTTTTTGGTCCGCCTTAACGTCAGTAATTTAACGTAGGTATAGGTCACAGTATAAATAAATGCCAGTCTGAGATCTAAGTTCAGGATCAAGATAGAGGTCCGAGATCAAGGTCAAGTCCGAGACCGAGATCAGAGTCCAAGATCCATCGTCTGAGTCCAAGTTCGAGACACTAGTCCACCTTTGCATTGCAGGAGTCCGAGATCCCAGTCCTGGAGCCCAAGTCAGGGTGTGCGTTCGGGTCCTTTGCTTGGGCCAGACCGCTCCGGATTCACAACGCATTGGTTTGATTCCTGCTCTGACTCTGAGCAGCTTAACCCAATTTTCACTTGATCCCGGCTCCGACTCAGAGCGATGTCGCCTGGTTTCCGAAACGATTCAAATGGAGTCGATTCCAGTGGCAACGGGTAGGTATATGAACCACTCTGTGATCTACAATAACCTTCACTGCACATGCATTTGGATAACGAGAAGGCAGACGTGAAGTGTTCCATATGCTGAACGTGCTCAAAGGAGACATCAGAGTAGGGGTATTTGTTTTGTTACTCGCATTTTTCTTTCATTTGACTCGCCCATGTTTGTAACCAATACCGTTGACCCAACTCCGACTCGAACCCATGCAAATTTTCGAAGGAGCCTATTTCACTTTCACAAGCCGGAGGTCGACTCATTCCGGAGTCGACTCCGACTTCAAGCGGAGGTAACCATGAGACCAATCTCGACAGCACATCACTCTTATGACTCTCAGTGTGCCGTTTGTCTGCTACGGACTGCTCGTGTGACGGGAAGCCCCCGGCTGACGCTCCAGCCTTGCAAGCCCTACACGCGCAGCCGCAGCTTCCTGGGTTTAGGGGCCAGTCGTGCGTTGTTGATGTAACATTGAAGGATAACAGCTCGTATCGAATAATAAACACTACTGCTTTTTAGCTTGCTTTTCGGTCAACTCCATGCACCCAATAGCTCTAATTACTTGCATTTGCCAATTTATGTTCTTAAAACTCAACAGCGAAAGAACATCCAGAAAAGACCTTGAAGTCGGTGCGCCCCTAAGCCCCAATAACCAACCGAGAAGGGGCGCCTCTCGGGCTGGCCCCGAAGGGGTCCGTCTCAGACTCAAATGGGTCCCGAAGGGACCCAGTTTGAGCTTTACGGGGTCTGTGAAAAAGTTCTTGATAAAAAGACAAAAAAGTTTTGATGCAGTCAGGGGGCCTCTGGAGAGGGTTAGACGACCGCTGGGATACCTGGAAGGGCCCCTGAAACTCCCAAAGGGTCCTTGAGACCATAACAGGGCCCCAACACGGCAGATTTCCCCTGAGACCGCCAGAAGGGGCCATTACAAGGGGCTTACAAGGCCCTTACAGATCCCAGGACTCCTGAGACAGCCAAGATGAGGACTGAGTCTGTATGACGGCAGAGAGACCCCTGAAATGGCATACGAGCCCCGAGTCCCTGGGAACGCAAGAGGGATCTCAACACGACAAAGGGCTCATGAGACCGTTTAAAGAGGTCCAAGCCCATAGAAGGACCCCCACTGACCTGTAGGGGACCCCCTATCGGTCTGTAGTATCCCTGCCAGCCTGTGCGGGCCCCCCACCAGCCTGTAGGGGCACCCTGCCGGCCTGCAGGGTCCCCCTGCCGGCCTATGGGCCTCCCAGCCAGTCGGTAGGATTTCTGCTGGCTGCAGTGGCCCCCTGCTGACCTACAGGGGGCCCTGCCCGCCTGCAGGGGTCACCTGCCGGCCTGTAGGGAGTCTTCTGCCGGCGTTTTGAGCCCCTACCGGCCTGTAGGGACCGCCTACCAGTCTGTAAGGCTCCCAAGCGGCCTGTGAGCATCTGCCAGCCTTCGGGTCCCTGCTAGCCTGTGGAGGGACCCTCTGCAGTTCTACGGGGCCCTGCCAGCCTGCAAGGGCCCCCTGCCGGTCGGAAAGGGCCTTCTGGTTGCCTGTAGCTGGTCCCCTGTCGGCATGAAGGGGCCCTTTCTGACATGCTTGGGCCCTTGCCGCCGTCTGCAGGCCCCTGCCGGCCTGTAGAGGGATTCGTTTACGGCCTGTGGAGAGACCCCTGGCGTGTAGAGGAGCCCCCTGACGTCCTGCGGAGGAGCACCCTGAGAGCTGTGGAGGCCCGCGGTAAAAAAAAACTGTTTTTGGCGCAATCATCGACAATCAGAGAAGAGCTAGCTGGTTGTAACTCATGACGTTTAGGAACGGCAAGTGCGTAATGTCGTAAAATTTTCACGGGTTGTTTTATTCTAGGGTCGCAGTCATAAGATACGGGCTCACCATCGGTCATGCAACTCCCAAAATTTTGGGTCGGCTGTATTCCTCTGCGAGCCTCTTGTGAAACCTTATGTTTAAATATTTTTGTCCAGGGGGCCCACATGAAGTGAGGTGGCCCGCCGCAGGACGAGGACCCTCCGAAATTTCAGGCTGGCTGCGTCTCTGCCCTCGAGTGTGTTAGACGGGCTTCTGGTACTGCAAAGATCCCCTGAGACTGCCAGTGAGGCCCCTGAAGCCCCAACAAAGGCCCCTGATACGGCTTGAAAGACTTAAAACTGCTAGATATACCCGATGTAACATCAGAGGGAGACCCCTGATGCAGCCATGGAGACTACCGGAGACGTTCAGGGGGCCCATGACACTGCGCAGGGGCCCTAAAACCGCCAAAAGATTTTTTTGTAACTGCCAGTGGTCCCTGAGACGGCAGCATGTTCCCCAGAGACCAATATTCCACCAAAAAGCTAACAAAAAAGTCTCAATAAGTTACGACGGGGCAGAGGGGTTTCTGGGCAACAGAAACGACATTTCAAGTAGAAGGAGGGATGCATCCGCCTAAAATCCCACCGCTGTTATCATATTTCGGCCACTTCGTAGGGGAACAAACCGCAACTTTTATTTCAAATGAGGTGACGTTTTTGGATTCTGTCGCTTACTTTATACCACAAAAAGTGCAAAATTGTGTAAAATGTTTCGGCCAGGACCCTAGCAGATCAGCGTTTTTTTCATCTCTGAAGAGCAAAAAAATGAGGACCAGGGCCGGGAGCGGAGCTCCCATTTCCCCCCTGTCGAAATCCTGGATCCGCCCTTGCCCCTTCCAGACACTCATGCCTGTCCTTCTTTGGTCCCAGTCCACCTCCCTCTTCCGTTTTATTGCCATTGTTAACTTATTTTGAGTTTCGAGACTGCTTAGTTTAGTTAATCTTTCGTTGACGTCATATTTCATGACGCCTTCTGAACCGTCGATCCTTGGGGTTGACGTTGATCTGTCTCGTAAAGATGCTCCGTGCTTCGAGGTCGTAGTTGTGGAGGCGGTGGGTATTTCGATCGCTTCAGGCGATTATTTTGGCGAAGTCGTAATGTTTACAACGCACAAAACGCCTTGGATCGGGCTATTTTTTCATTGCGCATCTTTTGGTGCCAATATGGCTTGCCAGCTACGCGATTTCTGGAGCTATGAGAAGTGAGAAGCCTGCGCCTAGAATACCCATTTTTTTAAGCTTACTTAGGGGTGTCGATTTGTATTTTTTTAGATGGTCCTGGCCCGTCCTATATTGATTTGGGTCCCCTAATGTTGGTTTGGCCCCCCAATATTTTATGCTGGTTTTAAAGGGAAATAAGTAATAATAACAAAAAGGATGGCCACAATTGATAACAGATAGGTATAAAATAAGGAATAATGTCTTAAGTGATGAACTTGTCTTATATATATATATATATAGTATATCTGTACTGTATACCTATATTATATGTGGAATAAGTGGGCTTTTGTTTGATCAATGAAAACAGAACTTATAAGTTTCCATTGGTCAAAGTAAAGTGGGCTAAATCTCCTTGAAACTCACGTTTGGGAGGGTTAGGTTGTCTGGCTCAGCCCCCAATCATTTACAGAAATTGACATCCCAGGGCATAGGGTTATGTCCTAAGTAATGTTTTTGTGTTGCTTGCCACATCACCAACTGCACCTGTTGTACGGCCGCTGTGCTATGCTGTGCTGGTACGCAGAGGTGAAATTTCACCAAATGGGTGTTGCAGGAGCAATTTTAGCTTTGCTCTTTGCATGTGCTGTCATGGGCTGGAATTTTAAATTGTAGGGTTATTGGTATTGCATTTGCAACCCCAAAAGTTTGGGTGGTTCCATCCCTGCCTGTACCCAGATGCTCATTTACCAGTCAGCAATATGGTTATGTTCCATGTCACTTCATGAAGACATTCAGTAATTTAGTGGCAGCCATTACAAAATGGCTAAAAGTAGCTCACAGTGGGCAAAGCCGTGATGTAACAAAGGGGTGCACATACATCCTCCTGATTTTGGAAAATAAGTATTGCAGCAGTGCACAAAGGAAATAAGCTGAAAAGTTACATTTACATCCCCCATAATTTGGGATGGGAAGTTTCACCTTTGTCTCTGTTGGAAGCCATCAATTATTTTTATTGTGCATTTGCCACCAATGTTTCCCCAGGCAGTGAACAGTTTTGTACCATTTCCTGCAGTGGTATGAAACAACTTTTTACTGTCAACATACATACCCAATTTTTTGACATTGAGCTGTATTAAACATGGTGCCTGGATAAAATATGCACAGTCATGAAGATGCTTAGATTCTGTGTTTACACAGAACTAACCAGTCATTGCATGATTTTGAATGGATGTTCATTAGGGTTGTCAGAGTGTATACCTCTTAGGTAGGTATTGCGTAGGTTTCAGGAGATGCTCCAGTCTCTCAGGAATGCCACAGTAGCTGGCATGAAAAATGGAGCCAAGTATGCTTTCAGAACATCCATAGAAAATTTTGTAAGTAGTAGCTGAATTAATTTGTGACTTGAGCTACATGAACAGAATATGGGAAATGCTCAGGCAGGCATTTCATGTGGCAACCTTAGAGCACAACAGGGAGACTACTCCAGTGGATCAGTCTGCATTTTGTGATGTCAGAAACATGACAGGGGATTTTACTGCACTCCATTTTATGGGTAGTTTTCAGCCAAAGTGATATCAAAGAAAAGCTACAGATGGTTTTTGGGTAGAGGTTCGTCAGACTAAACTTTGTAGGGCAATAGTTCGTCGGGGAATAGTTCGTAAAAACAAAAGTTCGTGGGGCAAAAGTTCGTTGGACAAAAGTTTGCGTACGGCAAAAGTTCGTCTCGCGAAAGTTCGTATGAATAAAGTTCATCCAGGACAAAAGCTTGTCTAGGACAAAATTTCGTCTCGCTAAAGTTCTTATAGGACAAAAGTTTGTGCAGCAAAAGTTCGTACGGGACATAACTTCGTTTAAGGCAGGAGTTCTTCCAGGACAAAAGTTCGTCTTGCAGAAATGACAAAAGTAAAAAAAAAGACAAAAAAGGACAAAAGTTCATCTGGGACAAAAGTTCGTCTTGCGCAAAAGGCAACGATAGGTTAGGTTAGATTAAGTTAGGCTAGGTTAGGTTAGTATTTTGGGTTCGTTCCTTCTCCTGTACGAACCGTTTCCGATACGAACCTTGTGTTAGGCTTATGAGCCCTTGGTTACGAACATTTTTCTTTACGAACGTTTCTCCTTACGAACCTTTTCTTACGAACCTTTTGCAGTACGAACCTTTTCCATTAGCGAAATGAAATTTTCCTAGGCAAACATTTGTCCTCGACGAACATTTGACCTCGACGAACTTCTGCCTTAGACGAACTTTTACCGTAGATGAACTTCTGCAAGACGAACTTTTGTTCTAGACGAACATTTGCCCTCGACGAACTTTTACCCTTGACGAACTTCTGCCCTAGACAAACCTTTTCACGACGAACTTTTGTTTTGGACGAACTTTTTCCCTAGACAAACTTTTTTACACGACGGACTTCAGCACGACGAACTTATGTCCGACGAGCTTTAGTCTGACGAACCTTTGCCCTACGAACTTCTGCGATACGAACTTTTGCGCTTAAACCGCTCCTGACACCGTCATCACTTAGCATTAGTGATGTGACCCATGACCTTTTACTTTGAGCCCAGAAATGAAGTCATTGTATGGGAAATGCAGATGCGGCCAGACTCAGCGCTAAATGGTGGATTGTGACAATATTTTGGGAGCAGCTCAGTGACCTGCAACTTTGACCTTGGGAGGAAATACCAGATGAAAGTAACAGAGCGCAGCAGTGACAGCAGCAGTGACGAAATCAACAGATAGTTTTCACTGGAATGCCAGAAGATAGCTAATGGCACTGCCTGTACCCTGCGTTGTTGACCTGACCCGTGACCTTTGACCTTCAGTCTCCAGTGAGCTCAGAGTAAGGGGAATGCCACCGTGACCGGGCTTGGTCGCTGCCGTGGCCTGATGGATATAAGGAGGCAGACAACATTGTGGTGCATAGTATGCCGGCTGGGTGCGAGTGCCAGAATGGGCACCTCTGTTTGGCCCGAGACGAAAAGGATCAGCAGGTCATGGGATGGCCATGTCGTGAAGTCCATGGCACGATAAAGGTCCTTCGGCGCCATCTGGTTCAGTACCTGGGACAGAATTTCTCCATATTTGACATTACTTTTCTGTGTGCCTGGATTGTGGGGTCAAGGTCCGAATTCGGCCTAGCATGGACTCGGGTCGCGACGCTATCCAGTTTAAGACGTTCGTGCAGAATCAATAACATAGAAGACATTTTCTTCGCCTCGGCAACCTGATATGTAATCTTTGACCTTGCTGTGTTGCGAGCAACGAACCAAGTGGCGCTGAAGGAGCTTTATCGAGTCTTGCCGACACGGTCGCCCCGTGCCCTGCTGACCATTTTGGTCTCTGGCCGTATGCAGATGCCCGTTCTGTGATTTGAATCTAGCACCTACCACACGCCGTACTCTGTTGTCTGGCCGGTATCTACCAGCCCACTGTTATGGCAGAGAGCGTCGTATTCACCATGTGGTGACGCTTTTGGTGGAACCTGCCTGTAAGTCCGGTCGCAGTGGCGTTCCCCGCACATTGACCTCACTTTTGAGACTGCAAGCGTAGTGGAAAATCTGATCTGCCTCGTCCACCCCGCTTCGCTAGACTCCTACGGCCGCCACGCTCACACGCGTCCTGACGGCTCAACGCTTTATTTCGGACTGACTGGACCTGGACGCCGACGCGTATGCCAGTTCAAAACCCGACCTGCGCTCTGGACGGCTACTCAGCCCTGAGAATAGGAGAAGCATGGAGTCGGCGGGAGCCGTTCTGCCTCACCGTGGGGTCGGCATACATTGCAACATCGGGAGCGGCCATACTCACCAGCATGAACATTAATGGATAAATGAACGATTCTGTGAACAGTTACCACAGAGACCGAAGATCAAAGGTCGCGCGACCATGCCAAGGTCGAAGGTCCCAAATCAAGTTACTGAGATGTACTCCAGATATCGTCACTAAAACCAATGATTGTTGCTTTGGGTGAAACGTACTTGTAAGCCCGGTCACGGTGGCGTTCTCCGTACTTCAGTCTCACTTTTGAGGTCAAACGTCGTGGGTCAGGTCACCGATTCAGGGTAGAGGAAGTGTCATTTACCATCATTTGACTATTGCCATCTACTGAAAACTACTCGTCGGTTTGTTCACTGCTGCATTCCACTATTTGTATCCTATATTTCATCCGTTGGTCAAAGGCCCCGGAGATCAGACCATTGTGGCGGACTTATTGTATCGTTATCTCGTATTTAATGCAGCTTTGGGTAATACCTACCCGTAGGTCTGGTGGTGGCTGCGTTCTTCGTGCTGTGACCTCACTTTTGGGTCCTAAAGTCTAAGTTTACGGGTCGGGTCACTAATGCATAATGGTGAAAGCATCACTGGCTTTCGTTTGATATCACTGGTTGAAAACCTTCTATGAATTAGAGCATATTAGTGTTTTCCATTCAGTTCCTACAAAGGCGTTTTGAAATGCAGACTGATCCGTCGGCGAAAAGTCTTCCCATTGCGTTCTCCGATCGCCATGTGAAACGCCTGCCCGACCATTTCATTTCACTGCCACCAACCAAAACAGGTTAAAAATTCAAAGGCAACATCCTTAAATAGGCTTCAAGGAACAACAGCTACTGGAGCTCCAATGTTAAGTTTTCCTTTTCAGAATGTTAATCATAGACCTCTTGAGCAGAAGTGCTGTGTGTGTCATTTGGATGTGTTGTAAATTATTGGGGTCCCATGGTAACATTGGTGAGAAACTGGTTCACACATGGTGACTCATGCCGGAGCTTCCAGAAACCCCAGTATGAGGATACCCGGTGTGTGAAACATGATTTAATTAATGGGGATACTGTTGTTAAACTTAAGACAATAATCACTGATTTGTCACTTCAGATAAGATACTGCCAGCCATGGATGAAGACTGGGACCTTGAAGTGGCCTTAGCCAAGCAGGCGCAACACGTGCCCGCCCAGGGAAGCCAGAGGGCACCAGACGATAGCCAAGGGTGGGTGGGACGGGGCAGGGGACAGAAGTGGGCAGTTCAGAGAAGCAGCCAGGGGTGGGGAGGAGACAGCATTAGCCAGGGCTGGGGAGCACAGGCCAAAGGCCAAATCCAGGAAGGACATCGTGATGGCCAGAACTGGAGAGGACAGAGCAATGGCCAGAGCCGGGGAGGACAGAGCAGTGACCAGAGCCGGGGAGGACAGAGCAGTGACCAGGGCTGGAGAGGACAGAGCAGTGACCAGAGCTGGAGAGGACAGAGCAGTGATCAGAGCTGGAGAGGACAGAGCAGTGACCAGAGCTGGAGAGGACAGAGCAGTGACCAGGGCTGGAGAAGACAGAGCAGTGACCGTGGCTGGAGAAGACAGAGCGGCGACCGTGGCTGGGACGGTCAGCGGGCCGGTCGAGGCTGCTGTGGTGGCGGCGGCGGCGGCGGTTGGCAGGACAGGCCGCTGCCGGGGCCGGCCGGGACCGGCGCAGACCCGGGCCCGCTGACGCTGATGATCCCGTCGGCCGACGTCAGCCGCGTGATTGGCCGAGCTGGCGCCAACATCCGGGAACTGGAGGCCAACTCCGGAGCTAGGATCCGCGTGAGTGGATCCGGTGTACCGCCGCTCTGTGCCGCGCTGCTGAGTGCCGGTACCTGGCTGTGGGGCTGAAACGCCACTGCAGAAGATTACATAGCCTGCGACTTCAGTTTCGAAAACATTGTGACAGAGACGTTCGGTGGTCAAGTTCATTGGTAATATTTCATGTGTAAAGGTTCATGTGTGTATATGGCTGAACCAAATCACTGGAGTATACCGTTAGGGGTATGCCACTTCTGTAATGTTCTTGGTCATTTCTTCATTTTTGGGGCTCCAGGTCTCAAAAGATGTGTGCATGTGAAAGCTGCTACATCAAAATATTATCAGTGTTGCTGAAGAAAGAAGGAGCGCAGAAATCGATTTTGGCATTTATTTATCCATGACCATATGAAATTATGTCCTAGTTACAGACTATTAAGGTGATGCATTTACTGTGACTGCCTTGTGTCGGGTGTCGTTGTGTCCCCATGTATGTTTGAGACTCCCCCATGTCTTCAGAGATATGGCATTGAGGGTCCGCGTTCCCCGTGTCTTCGCGAGTTTCCCGATCGCTCAGCCCACACGGCCCTGCCGAATCATGGAGGCACCTGTCTCTAATAGCGTCACCCCGTTTTCTGACCGTAGGGACGTTCCCCTGGTGCCTGTGCCGGACCCTGTCGGCGACGGCCCCAGTATGTCCTGCCCCTGGTGACATTTGGTGCCTGTGCCGGACCCTGTCGGTGACGGTACCGGCGTGTCCTATCCCTAGTGGCCACTTGTGCCTGTGCCGGACCCTGTCGGTGACGGCCCCGGCGTGTCCTGTCTCTGGTGACACCTGGTGTCTCTGCTGGATGGCCCGGTAACGGTGCCGGTGTGTGGGCAGATCGACCGGTGCGGCGGCGGCCCGGAGGCCAGGGTCGACTTCATCGGCGACGAGAGCAGTCGGGAGCGGGCCAAACTGCTGGTGGAGCAGTTCCTGCTGGACTTTGACGAGCAGCGGCCGGCGCCGGGCCGCCGCGGCCGCAGCCCGTCTCCGCAGCCGCGGCGGCCGGCGGCGGCCGCTGACCGGCCCGTGTTCAGCCTGTCGTTGGCGCTGCAGATGCAGGTGCATGCAGCCGCTGGCCCCGTCTCCTCAGACGGCTGGCCGGGGGTCTTCCCCCGGGAAGTTGTTGCCACCTGAGGGAAGGTGTTGTTGCTTGGCGGGAGGAGTGACGGAGAGACGGAGTGGCGAACAGGCCAGATCGGTATAGGTTGCTGGTACTGTCTGTGGTCGCCAAAGGCGTGGAACCTGTATTGCCGGTGTTGCCAGTGAAGCGCCAGTGGTGTTGTAACTGAGCATGGCGTCTATATGAAATGGAATGATTGGAAAGAAGGTTCCAGGGGACCTAATTAACTGTACTAACTAATACTGTAAAGCGGGTAAAACCATTAAGTGAAGGAAGCTTCCGTACCTGATGCTCTCTCTCTGGTCTGATTATGTCGTGGGACAGGTTTCGCCTCCCTCCTCGTGTATTGGCGTCTGCCCTTGGAGCGGCCCGTGTGCCCGTTTGTGGTTTCCGCAGGCGGAGGGTGACAAGGAGCGCTGGAACAAGGTGCCTCCGATAGAGAAAAACTTTTACGAGGAGGACCCAGAGGTGACTGCAATGACTGAGGACGAGCTGAAGCGTGTACGGTACGTGTGTCGGACAGGGGAGAGGCGGTGTATGGGCCCGGACTGGGCGTTTTCGGCGACAGGCGGGCGGAATGGTCCGGCCATTGTGAGGCCTCCAAGGCAGTCGGTTTCCCAGTCTCAGATTTATGGTGCGGTGGACAAGCAACATCAGTAGCAGCAGCCGCCTTTTTGGATAGTTGGTATTTTTGGCCGACTAGGTGGTGTCGTGAAGAGCGAGGAGTCTACATTTATCTTCTTTTTTTTCTCTGTGGTGCTACTGGAAATATAAATTTTGCATAAATAATGTAAAGTATGGATACCTGTGTTTCTTTCCCATCTTTAGCAGTGCGGCAATTCACTCATGAGTTTGGTAGTGCCTTATTCCTTTGTTTGCTCTCCGCTGTATACGAAATATAATTATCGTACTTGGCGATGGCCAAAATGGCAACATGATCATGAGCATTGCTCCTGTCACATTTTCAGTGCCGAGATGAACGACATTCACGTGACTTCGGATGATAAGGACGACCGCCTGCCCAACCCGGTGATGACGTTCGATCAGGCCTTCCGCCCGTATCCAGAGATCCTGGACGAAATCAGGAAGGTGGGATTCGAAAAGCCCACGCCGATCCAAGCTCAGGGGTGGCCGGTGCTTCTGAGTGGACGGGATATGATTGGCATTGCCCAGACCGGCTCAGGTTAGTGCCGTCGGGTGGGGCCGGCCCGGCAGGGTACGACAGCGGCGCTCTTTGCAGGCCTTTTGTCATATTGTTTGGGGTACACGCGGTACGACATATTGGCCACTTTACTCAGGTCGTCGATGCGCTGCGTTGTCTTCCAATTATGTATGCATCGTGTGCACGATGAGACATGGAGCTAACTTGCTCTGGAGACTGACAGTAGAAAGGATTAATGTTCGTGTTCATACCATTCATACATGCTATTCATACATGTCTGAGAAAAACGGTTGCGTCGCCTTTTTTGCGGGGTTTTCAGGTAATGCAGTTTTCCGGGTGTTCAGTCGTATTCTTAAACGATTTCCTGCAAGCTGAAGTGGTCAGCTGGCGATCTGCTCCCCCAGGGAAGACACTGGCGTTTCTGTTACCGGCTCTCATCCACACGGACCGGCAACCGATTCCCCGCGCGGATCGTGGCGGCCCCAACGTGCTGGTGCTGTCGCCCACCCGCGAGCTGGCCCTGCAGACGGAGCGAGAGGTTCAACGGTGAGATAGCGGCACAGGGCAGGCGCAGTGCGTACGGAAGGAAAAAAGAACTGATGCCCATTTTGCGACGCCTCTGTGGTGTTGCGCGTGCGTTTTTCGTGGCTTTGGTATGGCACATTTTCCCCTGTTGATATGGAGTGGACGAAACCATGCCGTTTGTACGCCGTTCTGGTTTTTGGTTACAGATTCAGCTGTTTTTCTGTGTCGTTGTGGCACGCATGTCTTAAAATGGCTTTCATGTTCTGTTTCTTTCGCGGATCTCGTTACCTGCTTATGTCGGATTTTATGCGTGGCAGTCACGTGCCCATGACGTCGGAGAAAATGTTGGGGATTTCTTATAATGGCTTAGAACACGCCCTTCTGCTTTGCACGCCTGGTCCCAGATGGTGACCGGGAAGCCATTCAGAGAATTCGTCTGCGACGCGATCCCGGACGGATATTGGCGAGATCCGATCCGCTGTCCGTCACTTCAGGTACAATTACCGCGGCATCCGGAGCGTGTGCGTGTACGGCGGCGGTGACCGTCGCACGCAGGTCAAGTCCGTCTGCAGCGGCGTTGAGATTGTCATCGCCACACCGGGCCGGCTCAACGACCTGGTGCAGGCCGGTACGGCGGGCGGCCGGGCCCCCCCCCTCCGTCCCGTTTCCCGGCCGCTGGCGAATGCGGGCACCAAAACCGGCCGCTGACGAGCCCACCGCTGGCATTGGTGCTCTGGGACGTCTGTGAAGGGATAGTTGCAGATCATTGGGCCGAATATTGGGCGGTTTTGTCGCGGTGTCCTAGAGGCACGTTGTTCATCATTCATTGCTCCTGTGTTGCCTGTTTTGGTGTGTGAAAACTTGAATAGCTGGTTGTTTATCTCTGTGCTGTACCGCCATGCCGTTTTAACCCCGTGATCTAGACTGATGGCCGATCCTTAGGCAGAGCACTTTGGCCAGTGGTGTACCAGACGACCATTTTCTGCCGCCGTTGCATCGTCGGGCGTCGTTGAACCGGTGTAGGTGGCGGTCCGTGACCGGACCCTGAGCTTCCAGCGTCCGCCCTCAGGCTACATCGACGTCACTTCCATTACGTACCTGGTGCTGGACGAGGCGGACCGCATGCTCGACATGGGCTTCGAGCCGGAGATCCGCAAGGTGTTGCTGGACATCCGGCCCGACCGGCAGACGGTGATGACCAGGTGCGGCGGCGCCGGTCGGGCCGGGCTGGGGACGGCTGTGGGGCGGACCTGCTTGTTGCCGGAGGGGACGATCTCAGGCTTGGTACAGGGTCGGCGGGGCTCTGAACAGGATGCCATGCTGCCTGCTTGTTGGATTTTTTTCTGTTCGTCACCGCGGGTAATGTTTTTTTGCGATATATTGGTTGGCAGGCGGACGACAGGGTGTGATAATAATTCAAAACTTGGCTAAGCTGCAATAAGCCACCTGAATAGAGCATGTGGTGCTAGAACTTCGGTTCCTAGAGGGTGGTTGAGGACATTTTTGGTAAGTTCTAAGCAAGATTATCATGCATGCATTGGGACTAATGTGTGTCAAGTGAGTCAGTTGCCAGAAGCGGCGGACGTTTTTTTGCTTTGTATTGGATTTCGACTGGTGGAGCCTAGAAACGTGAATTTCCCCCACCGTCAATCACGACTGTTAAAACGGCCCACCATAAGATTGCACGAGTGAAAAGTTTCTTTTGAAAATGCCACTGCATGAAGCTCGCCCTCTGCTGAAACGTCAGAACACGGACAGCTGGTGTCTGACGCTGGCATTGTAACAGTTTTGTGCGTGCCTGCTGCGAGCCCCGGTGTGGAGTGTGGTGACGCGTCGGTCGGCCGCCGGCAGCGCCACCTGGCCCGTGGACGTGCGCCGCATCGCCGACAAGTACATGACGTCGCCGATTCACGTGGTGGTGGGTTCGCTGGACCTGAAAGCCTGCAGGACTGTGGAGCAGATCATCGTCTTCTGCAGGGACGAGGAAGAGAAGAAGGAGAAGGTAGCAGGCGGGGCTGAACGTCGTTTGTGCGGTTTCTCTCGTGCTCGATTTCGTGACTTGGAGGCTGGAATATGTGAACTGTGATGTGTCGGGTGCTGGTAAATAGCGTTTGTGGTCTGCATGAAGCAACAAACGTTTGCGCATTCCCGAGTATGAAAATGGTATTTTGTGGCGACGTCATGATGTCGGCCACGAAAGTCATGGGTCATGATACGTTATTGTTCGTACGCAGCTGAATGAGTACCTGTACAACATGGGACCGGATGAGAAAATTATCGTTTTCTTTGGACGAAAGGCCAAGGCCAGTCAGCTGTCAATCGACTACGGTGAGTCGCACAACCGAATGCGTATCATGGGACGAAATCGCTCAACTTTACCCCAACAAGGCTTTAGTTTTAGCATTTGTACATTTGTCAATACTCGCCGTAGAAGTACCCTTGATACCATCGTCAGTAATAGGAAATGACCGTTGCAGCTCACACATAGGTGTTAAATCGAGAACTTAAAACGTGATGTTTTGAATGTGATTTTCCCGTTCGTCTGTTGATGATGTGAGTGTTTAAAGTGAGCCCAGTGTTGCCTTGGGTCGTGTTGTCGATCTGTACCTCTTGTTCCATACAGGACACTGGGTTTTCTTTTCTCGTTCCTCTCGGCCGCGTACCTGCGACGGCGTCCCTTTCTGCCGCCCGGCAGGGGTGAACGGCGTCGACCTGCAGAGCATCCATGGCGACCGGCCTCAGGAGGAGCGCGAGATCGCCATCGAGGACATGCAGACGGGCTCGTGCCGCGTGCTGTTCGCCACGGACGTCGCCTCGCGCGGCATCGACATTGCCGACGTGAGGTCAGTCAGCCGCTGCCGTCGCATCTGTGGCCGATACCGAGCCGGGGAGGTGTATCTGACGTGACGGACCATTGGACGGTACTGCACCAGAGAAGAAAGGTACCAGGCCGGACGGACGGACAGACTGGCGTGTGTGGTGTGAAGTGGCAAGGAACAGACACTGGCTCGTAACGGACCCTGGCGGATTCTAGAGATGGCTCGGTGACGGTGACAGTATTCACCAACAGACAGACGATGCTGTGTATCGGGGGAGGACAGGCACCAGCTCGTCATGACCGTGACCTCGACCGCCGTCGCACCTGTCGTTCACCGCGTCGCCGTTTTCAGCCTGATCGTCAACTTCGACTTCCCGCGCCACATCGAGGACTACGTGCACCGGGTGGGCCGGACGGGCCGCGCGGGGAAGAGCGGCCGTGCTGTCACGCTGATGGTGCGCGAGGATTGGCGCCACGCCGCCGAACTCATCGACATTCTGCACAAAAACCAGGCGGTGAGCGCGCCGACAGGATCGGCCGGCCAGCCGGCCGGGCGGGGCGGGGGGAGGAGGCGCGCAGACTGGCCGTCCGCTGCACTCTCGGTAAAACCGGGCGCACGGCCGGAGCGTAGTAAGGTGCGAGACTGGTCCTGGAGCTGGGCTCCAGTGCCGTCAGTTCTGCGGTTCACGCGCCTCACTGGCGCTCGTCTGGAACTGAGTTCAGACTATATGCGACCAAATTGCACGCCTTCGCAGCACCGTTCATCCTTCCCTTATCCATCGTACCGTTTTGTCGTGTCTTATATCACTTATCCTTTCTCAATGGGGTAACCGGCAACCGGAGAGCTGGGTGCTGCGGCCTTCGCTATTCTCTAGCAATATGCCGCAAGTCGTCACAAATGGGCCTGTAGGCAGTATGCCGATTTCGTCCCTGCCAAATCTCTGGCATTCGCATACTCGCTTTAGCTTTGTAACCGAAATGCAGTCAGTTGTACAGCTGCTCAGAGCTTGACTATATCAGGATAGTTAAGCCAAGAGCCACTGTGCCCTTCGCGTGGGTTCCCGCAAAAGTGCAGATGAACACAACTGGGTCAGCACTGATTCACGGTCAGTGGCTCTCCGTCTGCGTCATCTAAACTGCAGCGTTCCCCGGCCGCCAGTGTGCCGCCCCGACCCGCTTGTAACCGGCCGGCCCGCCGTAGGAGGTGCCTGACTGGCTGGTGCAGATGGCGGAACGGTTCGAGCAGATGAAGACGAAGCGCGAGGCCGCGGGCGGCGACCGCGGATCGCGACGCGGCTTTGGCGGCCGAGGCCGGCCCGGCGGCCGCGACCGCCGCAACGACGCCCATCAGGGATTCTGAGGTTTCAGCTGCAGTCGGCTGCGGCATCTGGCCACATGGCCTGCCATCGGTACCGAATATGATTTGTGATGCCCCATTTTATATAGACCAATAATAAATACCGTTCCAGTTTGTGCCGATGGCTTTGTTTGTTGCGAACTGGTCTGTCGTCCCCAACATGTCCAGAGGAAAAGGATCTCTTTGTGAGGGGAACGGAAGTTCTGCTTGTTATCACAGACTTAGTGCAATTTGTGGTTGGTATTACCTTGATCGGTTACCTTGCAGTTAATATAATGTTGGAAGCGCGCATTTTGGACCTTGAATGTGCACCCCTGCCGGCTTTGTATTCAAGTCATGTCTTTCCCTGCTGCGAGGCGAGTTCGGCTCGCTTCGTCAGCAATAATGGACCAACGAAGCAGCTGGAAGAGCGTCATACTGACGAATATACGGTGCTGTGAGCAAGACTCGACTTCAAACCTTCACTCCGAAATCAGCTGTTCATCTGGAATTTCTGGGTTAGATGAGGTTCAGATTCCGTTTGATAAGCTTTGCTTAGTACCGATTCTGACGCCAAATCGCCTAAGTAAAGCACCGAGATAGCAGTTCTTCAGTCTAAACGAAATACCATGGAAACGGACTCAGAGCAGCTTTTAGCACTTTACATACGGATCGCGCTGTGACGAATGCCTCAGTTACGCGACATCAAGTGCGCCTCGAAAAGACAAACAGATCCGAACCGGTGGCTGCTATGTGCTGACTCCTTGCCTGGTGGCATAAATAACACTGCGTTGCGCCGCCTGACGTATTACAATACGGAACAAGAATTTGATTTCACGTCGACGATATTCAGAATGTGGTACGATTTGACGTAGCGTGGTATAGGCTCTCGTAGCAATATGTTACTGGGTACCAACGGAACTGAGAACCCGTTCACCCGTTTCCAAGGCAAGTGTTTTCCATCATCGGAATATGCCATCGGAATACTACCCGATCAACATACGACAGGACTCGTATCATTATCTGCAACTCAAAACCGACGTTTTCGCGTGGCTCCGTTTCGAGTGTTCAGCGGCCAGGAACATCGAAGGAAGAAGGCTACGGATCAGCTCCACCATCGTAATTTGGAGGAATTAACGCCGCGCCGCCTCGACGCCGCCTTGCGCGGAACGAAGCTGCTTAAAAATCTCGTTCAACTCCAAAAGCGTTTCTCCGAGCCTCCGATGGTGTCAACAACAAAGCCTGCTGTCCGATGCGAAGCCCGATAATGGCTCTGCGTGCTCCTGCATTGAACGCCCAGTTCCAGTTGTCGCAAGACCCACCGCGCTGTGTGCGCTGAAGTCGCTCAGAACAAAGAGCGAAAACCCCGGCCGGATGTTGCTGCTCCGACCCGCCGACGAATTCTGTCCTAATGAAAGCTTTCGCCTCAAAACGGGAGAACCGAGCAGGTTCGTTTGCAACGCTTGCAACAGCGGAAGCCGTGTGCGGTAAACGTCCCAGAAATGCGGAACCGGTCGGGTTCCGGCCTGTCGGCGCCGGCGTGAGAAAGTCCGGAGCGGGTTTGTTACGGCTCGGGGTGAACTGCCGGGTGACCCATATCCAGGAGTGAACCCCGCCAACCGGGACACGGACGGAGCCAGACGGCTTCAGAGGCTCGGACTGGAAGGGTGGCCCTGCAACGTCCTCTGCAAGCCTGGCAACATGGTAAGTCGGCCCACAAACCGGGCTCTGTGCGAGGCTACATTGCGGAGGCTGACTTGCGCTGTGTTTTGTGAACGCGCTGAGCCGCGCTCGTGGCGGCTCATCTCGCGTACAGTAGTCATGTGTATCACAAACGTCGCATACTTTGATTTACCCCTATTTTTGGGAGCTCTGAACTCTGGCTCTGAATGCCCACAGACCGCGTCCGAGTAAAACAACGCCGTTTTGACAACTCTAACTTTCTGAGTTAGCTTTAATAGTAAACAATGGACATGAAACTGACCTTGAAAAATGACTAAAGTTTCACGACCCTGCAAGGCTCCAAACAACATCCATTGCGCTAATTCTGGAAAAAATTTTCGTAATATCTCGCCACGCTCTGAACCACAGCGCAGCTCAATTTTAGTCTCAAGCATATTACGACAGTCCGGCAAGTGCAGGAGATAAGCGTCGAGCTAACTCCGCCATGCCTGAGGACTGACTTAATCCCACTGTGCCAGATAAGGGTATGCGCCGACCATGGTTCTCTCGACGTTGTCGAGAGCAATCTCTTGTGACAAATCAGTAGCCGGCTGTGAACGCAGTTTGGGGTGTAAACCGGCGGCCGGTGATCCGTTGTACAATGCGCAGTCTCAGACCGGGTCAGCATCTGTCTGCTGGACACAAATCAAACAGATATTGTCGAGACACATATCGATCCTGATTCGCAGACATGCGATCCCAGACACAGCACGTTTGCCTTGTGCTAGGCTGAGCATCGCTGCCATCTCCCCGCCGCGTCTGTCGCTGGTATGTCCAATGCCGCGTTGTCACAACGGATAGGCTGAAATGCGAAGGCGGTAAAAAGAACAAGTAGAACTTGATTGATGTCTCGCGGTTTGATCGGTTATCAATGGGATTACGCTAGCATATAAGACCTGCACGTTACAACTTCCGTACAAAAATGAGGACGGACATGAAAATGGCGATTATTTGGAAGGGACAAAACACACTAAACGTGCGACTGACTGAGATCGCTTTGTTTTTCCAGCTGCTGGTCTTCATCCTGACATCTGCTCTGGCCTGCTCCGCGGGAGAACAGCTTCACAATGACGAGCCGCCACACCCCACATCGTCTCGTCTCTCCTCGTCATCACCATTAGCCGCGGCAGCGCTGCGGCAGCCGATTCACAATGACGTAAACAGCACCCTGGTCTCTGCCAACTCGAGCGACACCCAGACGCCCTCCGGCGCAGATGACGCGCGTGCAGCGCCGGGTGTCGACGGAACGGCGCAGTTGGCAGCGCTGGCCGAGTACGTGACCTCGCTGACTATTCGCGGTCTCTCGGTCGGCTGGCAGCCAGGCCAGCAGGAAGCGGAGGAGCAGTTGACCGGCTCGGCCCTGGCCAGTAGGCAGGGCCTGGCCTCCGACGTTCCCAAGTCCGCGGGACCCGAGCGACCCGCGGCCGACTCCGCAAAGGAGAGCGACCCTGATTTTGAAAAGCAGGCGAAAGAAGTCGCCGCTGCCAGCGAACAGGACAATATCATTGCCAAGGACGCCGCCGGCGCGGGCGCAGATCAGCTGGCTTCTCCGCTCGGTCGTCAGAGACGGCCGCCGGGAAGGAAAGCCGCCATCCGCCTCAGCACGCGCCGGCAACAGCGCCGGCCCCCGGTCCGCAAGGCTTCGGACGGGACCTCTGAAAAACGGTCCCAGGCAGCCGCGTCCCTTGAGAGCCGCAGCACAACGGAGGCGCCGCCCACGTCACGAGAGGCCATCCTCAGACGACGGAGGCCGGCGGGAGGGCGACGCCGACGACCCTCGCGACGACGACGGCCGGTCAGTCGCAACCCGACGGCGGCAAAAAGACAGTCAGACAGCGAAGACAGCAAGAAGCCCGTACTGGTGTTCGCCAAAGCCGTCGAGCCGGCCCAGCAGACGTCCGAAGACTCAAAGCCCCGAAAGCAGTCCACTGACTCGCTGCCGCAGTCGTCAGAGGTGACGCCTCAGTCCTTGGGAGCTAGACCGCAGTTCTCGAAACCCCGGCCTCAGTCTCCGGAGGCTCGGCCTCATTCCTCAGATACTCGACCCCAGTACTCGGGGGCTCGGCCTCAGTTTCCGGATGCTCTTCCTCAGTCCTCGGAGTTCCGGCCTCAGTCTTCAAATACACGGCCTCAGACCCCGAAATCTCGGCCTCTGTCCTCAGATGCTTGGCCTCAGCCATCGGGAGTTCGGCCTCAGTTCTCAGATGCTCGGCCTCAGTCCTCTTTCCCACTGCAGTCGTTTCGAGCTCGCCCACAGTTCTCAGGTGTTCGGCCACAGTCGTCTGAGGACCCGACACAATTCGCCGAAAGTCTGCGACAGTTTTCCAAGAGCCTCCAACAGCTGTCTGGCGCTCCCACAGAAAGTGCTCTTCAAAAAGAGAAGCAGGAGACATGCACAGCAATCCCAGCAAAACAAGCCCGATCTCAGTAACCAAATAGAACGCCCTGGACGTCCGGGTCTGGGTCTGCGATCCCAGCAAAACCAGCCCGATCTCAGCAACCAAGCAGAACGCCCTGGGCGTCCGGGTCCTCGAGATGCCGGGTCTACCGGTTCGCCGTCCGTCATCAGGACGGTCCAGGTAACCGCCCGTCCGTTGAGCCAGCTGTTCGAGGTGGTAACGCGGGCCCAGCTGTCTGACGCCGGGGCCCCGGCAGGCGCGCCCGGCGCTCGGTCACCCAGGCCTAGCGGCCCGCCGCCGACCGCCCGCCAGGTACCGTTCAAGGTGAAACTCGAGACCGGGTTCCGGCCGATTACCAGTCCGCCGTTCTCCACAGAGGTGCCGCCGCGCGTCGCCGCCCCGGCCCGCGTCCCGCCCGCCGAGCAGACGTTCCTGGGCGGCCGGCGCGAGCTGTCGCGGCGGCCTCTGGTCACCTCCACGCCGGCGTCTGCGCGCGTGACCTCGGGCCAAGTCAGGTTTGGAACGGAGCGGGCGCCGGACGGCGGAGCTCGGGGCGTTACCAGCGGTCCTGCGTCCGTAACCCCGTCTCCGACTCCGCCGAGCGTGCACCGGCTGACACCGCGGCCGCCCCTGGCCACGGAGAGCCCGCCGGGCTGGGGCGGATTGGTACGCTTCCCGACAGCGTCCCGGCCCTTCGCGCCGGCCGGCGAGCGGCCGCCGCGGCCTTCGGGAGACGTCGGATCGAGGCCGACCGGCCTCGTGACTCTTGTGGGCCTGCAGAACGGCGACCGGCCGCTACCGCTGCAGCCGCCCAGCGACACCAAGCTACCTCTCTTCCCGCCGCACCGCAGCCAGCCGGAGCCGCCGGCGCCGGGGGGCCAGCAGGGCGTCAGCCGGCCGCCGCCCTCCCAGCTTCTCAGCGGCGCCGGCCGGCCGTGGGACAGCTTCCCGCAGAAGCAGTCACCGCCGTTGCCGACAAGGATTCCGCAGCGCTTCACCCGACCGCCGCCCTCCCAGCTTCTCGGCGACGCCGGCCGGCCGCGTGGTAGCTTCCCACAGAGGGAGGATTCGACGGGGATTCGGCAGCAGGGGATTAGGCGACCGCCTCCCTCACTGCCTCAGTGGGACGCCGACCGGCCAGGGATCCCTCCCGTCCAGGGAAAACCTGGGGCGTTTCCGACGGCGAGTCCTCCGGGCTTCAGCCAGCCACCTCCTTCGCATCCTCAAAGGGACACCGGTCGGCCACAGGTGCTTCCCTTTGAGGAACAACCAGTGGCGCTTCCGACGGCAAGCTCTCAGGGTTTCAGCCGGCCTCCTCTTTCGCAGCCTCAGAGAGACGCTGGCGGGCCGCAGATCCCTGCCGTTCAGGGACAACCGGGAGTGTTCCCGACGGCGAATTCTCAGAGCTTCAGCAGGCCACCTATCTCGCAGTCCCCGCTAGAGTCCTTCCGAGAACGCCCGCCTCAGCGACGGCCGACGACCTCCTCGACCAGCTTCTCACGAGGAACAAATCGACCATTTTCTCTGCAGCCGCCGAGGGGGTCCGGCTTCCGGCGGCGCCCTGCCTTCCAGGGACAGGCGGGCACGTTCCTGATTCGCGACCAGCAGGGAACTCGCCGCCCGCCGCTCCAGCAGCCTCCGAGGAACGGCAGCCGGCGGCCGCCCGGCGCCTTCCCTGTGTTCGCCGCCGCCGGCAGCGGGCCGCGGCCGCAGCTGCAGCGGCCGGGCGCGGCACGGCCGCGGCTGCAGTTCGGGCTGCAGCGACGTCCCGGCGGGCGGCCGCGGCCGGGCGGCCCCCAGCTGCGGTTCCGGGCCCAGCCAGGGGGCTCGGGACGTCGGCCGCTGGGCGGCGCAGCGAACGTCCTGCAGCTGCAGCGGGGCTGACGGGCAGAGCTGACGAAACACTGCAGCGACCAGCTGAAGACGGAGACCTCGGTGCCGTGGATTGGCGGGACTTATAACGAAGACTTCAGCGGTGTGGAATTTCGGGAGTGGTGGCGGAGACACCAGCGGTGTGAAGTACCCGGAGTGACGATGCAGACCGTTGCGGAGTGAGGTGTCTGGTGACGATGGAGATCTCAGTGCTGCGGAGGGTCGAGAATGTCCGCACTAGGGGTGAGGCACGTCGCTGTGTACCGACTGCATTAGTGCCTTAAACCGTCGACGTGGTAGTAAGTCGAGGTAGTGTCATTCGTGTCAGTAGTGTCAACGTAGTGACAATCATCACGGAAACTTTATCGGCATCAGCACGTTCTGACTAGCGGCCGGAACCATAGCCGTATATTGGTTCGGTCTCGGCTTCCATTGTTCAGATGAAAGCTCCGTCGTTCAACGAGATTTGAGTGAAGTATGCACGCAGAGCTTTGCCTTACATATACTGCTGACGTTGGAAAAGGTAACTGCTTCGCGCGAGTGATGCTGTTTGTCGTTATTTATCACTTCGTTGTATTGCATTCTGGTCGGTATTCTGTGAGAAGTGCGTATGATTGTTATCATCACATTCCGCTGGACTTCGAGATAGGAATGCACGTATTAACTAGGTACTGTTTTACGACGAAAGGGCAGGGAGACAGCATGACAGCATGTTTTCTGCGCCTTAGCTACAGTGTAAGTGTAGTATGCACGAAGCCGTGCTTTCACCATTTTTTTTTGCGATAACTTCCACACTTATCACTGGACGTTGAAGAAACATGTCACGTTGCAATGTAAATTGATCCACCTATTCCTGAAAAAACGTTCGGTTTAATTCGTGTAAGAAATACGGGTACTTTCCGTAGACGATCAATGTTAAAAACAGTAGAGAGTTAATATCCCGGACATAGGCTTCGAGTGTATAAACATCCATTCAGCGCCAGGCCCCGCCCACTAACGGGCACGAGCTGACCATGCCCCGGGTCATTCCCATCAGTGCTGCCGAAAGGGGATGGTGGCCTATTGTAATCTGTCCAGAGCACCATTATACAGAGATAGACGAGAATAAAGTCAGACAACTGAATGTTGAGAGACTGCGGTGACTGGGGCATTGTTATTACTGAGGCAGGGTCACAGGCAACCAGAATGGTGCCGAAGAAAATACAGACTAACCCACGATAGTGAGGAGCTGGAACGTGGCAAATCCATCTTGCAAATTTCAGCTTTTCCTCGGGCCAGCGATGCAGGACATAAGCCCTGACCAGGCGTACACTGAAAACAATTTAACACAAAAAGACGTGAAAAAAGCACAATGTGCGTGTGTTAACACACCATTATTGTGTACCCTGCATTATGCAATTTTTGACCAGTCTGGAATGTTTCAGGAAGCGCAACACCATGTGCTCAATGACACAAGGCTTCTGTGTTTACATTTTCGATTAACCCACGAGGAATGTGTTGGACAAATTAAAAGCATAGAAAACTGTGTTGGCATGTGCTGCTTACACAGATGATCAGTGCAACACAGCCCTTAAACACAACACTGTTGTGTTGTTACACAAGCTCAAGCACGCCGTCGGCATGTTAACACAGACTGTGAACACCGGCCTGCTGTGTTAGCACTTTCGCAGCGCACAGTTATACCGTGTTCTTGCCCGCAGGGAGCACGGGTAAACTGTGCTAAATGAAGTGTATCTAGCCAACCGTAGAATTTGAGCTTTATACGCAAAATGTAAAAGAAACTAGTCCTATTTGACGGTGCTTTAATTTTCACCAACTGCTTTCCGTTACCTCATGCGATTCAATGATTTTATTGACAATAGCCAGACCAAGCCCAATGCCGATCATGTGTTGTGACACATGGAGTCGGCGAGTAGCTGAAATGTGAGCTGAACAAGAGTCGACTACGGCTCACTCCCTATACATTCTACTCATAAAGCCCAGTTTCGATTTTTGTATTGAACACATTCCTGTCAACAAACCTCTCTTACCTGCACGCAGTGTGCACTTCCTGTGAATGTAATTTCACCAATGACAGCGTTTTCAAGCTCTTCGAAACCGATAGATTAAAAAAGAAAACAAAAGTATGCTCTTTATTTCACGACAGTATCAGACACCGATGAAACGCGGTGCCGCTGCGATGCGGTGCGGTACGGCGGTACGCATGCAGCTGCGGGTGGTGCGCGAGACACTAAATCACCACCAATTTTGCCATTGCGCGTTCAGTCTTTCCAGCGGACTGTTCCCTATCCGTTGATCACGCTGACTTGGTCCTACTGTGGGGCGCAAGTTTAACTCTATTTCATACCAGCCTATTCGTTTTCAAAACGTGGAACACCAGAGCACTGCGGTATTCAGGCCTTTCAAAAACGTAAATTACTCTGCGAAAACAATTAAGTTCGCGCCCCACAGTGGGACCAAATCAGCGTGATCAGCCTCATTGCACCCAGAGTTTTTCTGTGAAACATGAATGAAAAAGAAGCGGAAAAAATGAAAAAAGTACCCATCAGCGAAAGGGAAACTAGATATCGGCGTGTTTCTGACATCCAAAAAGTATGTTCACATGCTAAAATAGGTAGTTGTAAAAATATGCAAAACTATGTCCAAAAATAAGTAGCTGATGGCGCTCACCGAGCGCCCGCATTACAGACTGTCAACGGCATCCTCTGAAACAGGGAAAATAGAGATGTAGAACGGTGCCAAGGGAATCCCATACATATTTTCAAAAGACAAGATCCCTGCACCAGCGTTTGAATGTGTTCAAGTGAATTAAATAGGCGAGAAAATGTGTAAGGAGCCCTCTGAAGATATTAAGAACTTTCTTAGAAGTTTGGAAAGCCTACAAGGTCGCACAAAAATAAAATGGCTCCTTTAGATGAACTGAAGGAGGGGCCCTCCTTGAATTCATAAAGAAGGCATGCTGATATTTTTTTGTGGTGAAACCAATCTTTTGAGAGGACCTTGGCATTTTCAGGTGAACCTCAAGCATTCCAAAGAGGAGTTTTAAGCCGGATGAGGAGGTGTTTGAAGGACCCTGCAAATATCAAGAGCCCTCTCAGAAGCTTACGGGCTCCACACAAAACAGCTCGAACTTGACCTCTAGATGAGTCAAAAGAAATGGAACCAATCCCTTTCCTTAGTCATGAGGGCCCCTCCTGAGGTCTGGAAGCCCTTCCTGAGGTCTGAGGGGCCTTCCTGGAATTCATTTAGAGGTCCCTTTAGAACTTTGTTCCAAAAGTCCCTCCAACTTTTTAGATACCTGTTGATTTTGTCACGAGCCCATAAAACATTCGGGGGGAGATTTTCCAAACGACGAGGGAATATTTGAAGACCTGCTCAAAAGCTTGAGGTCCCAACAAAACACTAATGGAACGTCTAAAAGAATCTAAGGAGAGCCCTCGCTGAGCTCTAAGGGGCCATCCTTGCATTCATCTATACAGTCCACTGATGGGTTTTCTCTCGGGGTTGAAGCTTTTCAGAGGACCCTTGATATTTTCAGGGGCCCTCAAACATTCAGGAGAGGATTTTTGGAGCCGAGGGGTAAATGCTTGAGAGGCACACTGAAAATATCAGGGTCCTTTCAAATATCCGAGAGCCCACAAAAACTCTATGGCACAACAATATGAGTCCTCAGATCCCCCTGAAGTCTGCGAGGCCATCCTTGAATTCTCTTAAAGGGCCCATTGGAGTTGGAGCTTTTTTTTGCTTGCCTTCAAACTTAAAGGGCTCTTAAGGTCTTCAGAATTTTGAAATTTAGAATTCGCTCCAAACGTCCAGAATGGGATTTCGGAACTGGACGAGGGAAGTTGAGGGTTACTCTGAAAATGTTAAGAGACCTCCCAAAAGCTCAAGGGTGCTTCAAAATCCAGTACATCGTACGATGCACAGCAGGCCGACCCCTCCTGGACTCTGAATGGACCTTCATGAATTCATCTGGAGGGTACATTAGCTTATCCTGGAGCCCATACTTTTAATTTTAATGTTTCCAGACGGCCCCTCGAACATTCAGGACAGGATTTTTGAACCAGAAGAGGAAATGTTTGAAGGGCTTTCTGAAAACAGCAAAGGCTCACTAAGGCTCTGCAGGGCAAACAGAGGCTAAGACTTTCTGAAAGGCTTGAGAGCGTCACAGAAAAGAAAATCCAATGAGCCCTTTACATGAATGCGAGGAGACTTCTCTGAGTTCTGAAGGGCCCTCCTTCAGTTCATCCAGAGGGCCTTTTTGAGTCTGTGTTGGGTCCGAAGCGTTTGAGAGGTCCCCTGACATTTCCAGAGGACCCCTTAAAACTCTGCAGATGATTTTTTAACCGGATGAGGAAATGTTGGAAGGGTTCTCTGAAAATATTAAGGGTCCCTTCGAAAAACTGAGTCTGACAAAACCTTTAATGGACTTTTTACATGCATTCAAGAGGAACCTCCATGAGGTCTGAAGAATTCTCCAAGGTTTAGACAGATCTCGTGGGTGTCTTTGAGGCCCGAAAAAAAAATATGAAAAGAGCTCCGTTGAGATTGGAAGGGATCTTGGAAGACTAATGGGTCCAAAAAGTATTTTTGATGCCCTCAGCTGGCTCCGATCAGATCAGGGGCACATGAAAATCTGAGGGGCCTTACTAATGTCTAGGTGCCCCTGTGACAGAGGCGTCCATAAGACAGTGACGAAGGGTTCCCGGTTTGGATAGACGATCTATGAACAGTGCGAGATGCTTATAAACTACGCACGTTAAATAATAACATTTGCATTCGCTGAATGACGTATTTCATACCGCACAAATGTCAAGTTTATTATGTCAGATTAATGCATAACCGTCAAATATGTTGGACTAACAGCAGATATTAAGAAAATAACTTGGAATGAGCAAAAAACTTGTTCCTTACCAGGACCCCCACCCCCGAAACAGATCTTAGGTCTTGTGTTGGACCCAGTTTAGACTAGGCCCCAATTTGGCAAAGGCACATCCCAGATCATTTTGGGAATCAGCAGTTTTGTTCATAGCAGATGTGTTTTATCATGGTTCCTTTCAAGCTAGTCCAGTTGTAAGCCCAGTGATGGCACAATACATTTTACTATGAAATGGCTGTTATGCAGTCAACTGAATAACGTAGAACGATGCTGACTGATGAGCATGCCAACTTGTATATGTATGGACTCAAAATCTTTGGGCACTAACATTCGTGTACGCAACGTACCAATGTCACAAACAAAATATGATCCAAAAACATGATGCACACTATGCAAAACAAATGCACTGGATCTGACACTACTCAGGGAGTCTGCGTAAGCAAGCAACACAATGTCCTAGGTACTGCAGTGACACAACATTTACATACACCTAAGCGGCAGCGGCCGGCAGCTTAACTATGGCTACTGGTTGTTGTCCATGACAAGTACCGTCAGCTGCCTCATAATGGAAAACGTATTTAGCCAGACGTATAAACTGAAGCCACTGTACATCAGCTGGCGGCGTGGCGCCGGCCGTCGCGCAGGCACGCCGTTCCTGGCACAGGCCGCTTCCGCTTGCCGCGCGCAGGCGGAGCAGCGGCGCGGGCTGGCGCGGGCGGAGCGGCCGTATGCAGCCGTGGTCCCGCAGCAGGGCGGCCCGGATGTCGCCGGGAGAGGGCGAACCCGAGTCAGCCGGCGGTGTCGGCGGCCGGCAGTAGGAAACCTCCCATTATGAACCACTGCCGCTGTCGCTGTCGCCGCCGGCTCCGGCGGCGGAGAGGGGCCAGACGTGGTCGACAGTGCCGGAGACTCGGAGTCCCCTGCAGAGGGCCAACAGAGGTTACAGGCGGACCGGCTGGGACGGCGCGGCTCAAGGCTTACGAAAGGCAACATATCATCCGCGGGGTACAGTGGAACTGGTCATCTACTACAAATGTGCAAGCATTCAGTGAAGAAGCGATCCACGCCGTCCGCCAGTGCTGCACTTCCGTTGTAGCACTTTCGCTACATTCGCAAAAAGACGGGCCCAAACCATGACTGTGTGCTGTTTCAGGCGACACGTCATCTGAATGGTATCGGTACTTCCACCCCCATTCACAGCCTTCTCTCGGCAGATTGCGCGCTCACCTCGTCGGGAAACATTACGCCTCTCTACAGACCGGGACCGGCTGCCGAGGGCGGCCGGCCGCTGACTGCGCGCTCACCCGGCAGCCGGCGTCCGTTGGTCCGTTCCTCCTCCAGCTGGGCCGACTCGGCCAGCACAGCCTCGATTGCCGAGTCGATCCGGTGCTCGGCGTCCGGCGAGCCGGCTCGCCTGCCCTCATCTCTGCCTAGGCAGGGCGCATCGGCTCGGGTTCGGCCAGCGCCGGCTGGGCCGACTCAGACTCGTTCTCTGCCTCGCTGCTGCTGTTGCTACTACTACTGCTGTTGCTGCTTTCCGTGTTGCTGGCCGAACTACTGTTGGGCGGACCGTCCATCCTTGTCCTGGACACCGGCTCGCACATGCTGACTGGGGCCAGTTTGAGGAACAAGTTGAATTGGCCGTGCGTTGGCGTCAGCCGGAGGAGCGGCCGATGTCGGTGGACGAATTTACCGAGATGATCGTGCAGTCAGCCGGACAAAGCATCCCCAAAACATCTGGTGCTCCCCGCCGCCCACCAGTGCCATGGTGGACGAAAGCGTGTAGAGACGCCATTCGTACACGCAGGCGAGCTTACAGGGCATTCGATCGTTGTAGTACACTTAATAACCTGATCGCTTTCAGACAAGCGAGGGCCTCGGCTCGTCGTGTTATCTTGGAGGCGAAACGGCGGTCATGGCGAGAGTATGTGGGCGGCCTGAACCGCTCCACCCGCACTTCGGAGGTCTGGGACCGCATCAAGAGGATAGCGGGCCGACACTGCTCTAAGCCGCTGCCCGTGCTGCGCGTGCACGGCCACGACATGTTTCACCCTGCTGATGTTGCCAACGAGATCGGCCGCGCCCTCGCAGATCGCTGCCGGGGTGGCGGCGCCGATCCTGAGTTTGTGCGGCACAAAACTCGCTGTGAGCGGTCGCCAGTGAACTTTTATACCTCTGAGCGGCACTCCTATAACGAAGCGTTCACAATGGCTGAACTCAGGTCAGCAATATCGTCTCTGCGCAGTGTGTCGGAGGGCCCAGGCGAAGTACATAACGATATGCTTCGACACCTTCCACATTGCACGGTTGAGACATTGTTGACTATGTTCAACGCCATTTGGACCAATGGCGAGTTCCCGTTGGCCTGGCGAGAGGCCATCGTCATCCCACTGTGAAAGCCCGGCAAGAATGGTTTAAACCCTCTTGATTATCGTCCCATATCTTTGACATCTTCCTTGTGCAAACTTTTGGAGAAGATGGTTAACCTCCGCCTGACCTGGTTTTTAGAGAAGAATTGGCCCACGTAATCAAACCTCCTCTAAGCTCATCAGTCCTGCCTTTCTCCAAACTCCTCCAAAGAGCAATGGAACAGGCCCTATATCTATGATAGATCCCACCTGAATTCATGTGACGAAGTCATTTCGGCGCTTGAAGGCAATGGCCTTAAAAAGGCGAACCATAACACAGGTAATCATAATTCACCTTCCAATTTGCGCTGATGCATATGTTTCTATAATTTCAGCCGATGGCCTTAAGGAAAGAGGTCGGGCACCATGCTCTCTCCTTACCGGGTGCGCGTGGGTTGCAAGCTAAAAGCTTCTGCACTGTACTGTGGAATGTGGACACGTCGACGATGGACGCGTTGCCTTCGTTTTAGAAACAAAAACATGTCTTGAATTATACAGCATTCTATTCATGCTATTCAAATCGCTCGCATTTGACCAAGACTTCCATTTAGTCCGGTGTTCAGACCCAGACTAAGAGTTTCAGTGGTGAAGCAAAATATCTCTGTAAAATGGCTGCCAGTCCCATCAGCAACGCAGCCTTCATCTGACACTGACAAAATCATTCAGGTAAAGCCCTTTTAATCCGAAAAGAGTATGAAACAAAAGAAAAATGGGTGAAAGTAAGGCCCATTTCTGCCCAGGTAGCCAAAAGACCATGAGTTGTGGATGTCACATCTCATTGTGGCGGAGGGCACGAACTTCTCAGGAGTCGCTGGAACTACATGGGTGTAACAATGATCATACACACTATCTATCTTTTATGATCACTGACCGAGTGTAAGTACATACTCTCTAAAACATATGTGGCCACAAGCAAACAAGCACGCAGGAGTGCGGGTACCACGACGGCAAAGGGGTCGGGGGGGGGGGGGCAGCTGAGACCTATTTCCAACCATTCTTTGTCACCGTTCCGCACTCCGAACCTCTGTTGACGTTTCCGGAGGAAGCCTGCCGTGTTGGGAATGCCGACAGCGATGACCCCACGGTCCATTTGGATCGCGCCGCCGCCCGGCTCGTCTCGCGAACCGGACCTGCCTGTGTGCAGCGCAGCGTGGCCGAGTGTTACAGGCCGCTGACATATCGGGTTAAACCGACGGCATTACCGGCCGTCGAGTCAAACCGCAGCCATGGACTGGCACATTAGGTCATTGTGGCACGGCTTACCAGCCGGATTAAACCGGCTATTTTGCGCGTGCCCGCTCAGTGTCCTGAGCGAGGAAGCCAGGACACGTCAGCTGAGAATGGCGGCTGGAGGATCGGCTTAAGAACGGTCACGCTGGTCCGACCGAGCATGCCGGCTAAACAAGGCGCCCCAACAGACGAAATTCGTGCACTTTTTCCGCAAATTTATGTAAGGATATATCTTAGGCATTCGACATGGTGCCTAATAATATTAGGAGTAAAACTTGCGATATTTCGAATATCTTGAGCGTCACTGCAAAAATAGTATGTCATAAATATATATATATATATATATATATATATATATATATATATATATATATATATATATATATATGGGTCATTCCATGCCAACTCAACCAATAAAAGTGCGATTTTACACGGCACCCCCTCAGATTTTGACGACATTAAGTCCTAGGGAGTTCTTCATAGCTCGGATCCCGAATATCGGGTCGAAATCGCCTTCAAGCAAATAGTTTGGCTGCTCCAGTGACGTCAATTTGTGACGTCACACAGTGTTTAGCAATCTTTGAAGCGTTGTATCTCCGAAAGTTGATGAGATATTTCAAATCGGTCACCGGCATTTCAGAGACAATTGTTTGGCATTTTATTTGTGTACTAGTTTTGTGTTTTCGACTTCTTGAAAATATATTATATTGTTAATTAAAAAATGTAAAGTTAAATTTCAACACTTATGTGGTCTTTAATTTTCTTGAAAATGAGATATATGAAATCCGCATGTTTTCTTACCCTAGAACCGTTGAGAAAACAATGGGTATCGCATAACAACATATCCTAACGTCCCGCGTTCTCCTGTGGCTTCTCGCCAGACATTCGCAGGAGCGCCGCGCCAATCACCGCGTCACCAAGGTGGCGCTCGGCGCGGCCGCGGCGGCCGAATGGGAGTGGAGCCTGGGGGAGGGGGGTTGTCACCGTCTTGTGTATGATCATCCCTTTGACCATGATTGTTCTGGAATGTAAAGAGTTGACAAATTGTGTGCATGTTGGATGTAGACCGACGTGGGCCGTTTTACCACTAAACATCGCTCCGCCTGCCCTAAAATGAATTACTGAGCAATGTTTGACAAAGTTCACTGAATGTTGATCACTGTATTCTGACAAGCATGTGCACGTCGACTGAAAAAATTATCATGACATGAGTACCGCATAGACACGATCTTCCTGTCGCATTACCTCACTGTTACGACCAGAGAACTGATGTATCCACCTCATTCCATCACACGGTCTGAAACTTTCGGCTCGAGATGCTTGCCGATGTTTCGTGTGCGTCCACCGTTGTTGAACTGGCAAGCCTAAAGCAGTGAAATCCCCTGGTGCCTTTGATTTCTCTGGCTTCATCAAATCTACTTTTCAGCTTGGAGTCCTTTTTGGCTATGTCGGACTCCGAGGCGTAGAAGAAGTGAATGCCTATAACAAACATTATTCACAGCTCTTAGTAGCCTATTAATATTTCCACATCCAACAATGAACGAACTTAGTCAGCAGCTATTATCGGTTATGCAGTACAGTATCGGAAAATACAGCTGTCTAAAAAATGTTAAAAATTTCTGTTGAATCGCAAAGTTATCGGACTATAGGTTGACTGATTTACTGAGATTACACCTTTTGCACCTTAATGGTTTTGCAAGTTTTTCTTACAAGACATTATCACTAAAATATCGATGAAATCAATGTGAGATTGTTCAGGCTTAAAGAAAACAAGATTTGCAGTCTAGAATATTATTCATTGTGTCTTACCATGCACTGAGGTTTTGCAGAAGAGGAGCATGGCCTCCGGCGTGCAGATCTGGTCTGCCTCTGGTCTCTGCAGGCTGGCACGAGCTGTGAGTCTTTTTGTGGTGCCACCGCTGCCGTCACGTGGCCCCTTGCCGTGACAGGTGGCAAAGAAATGCCACTCACACTCTATCCGGAAGTCTTCTTTGTGTATGGTCATGTTCCTGATATACAGTAATCCCTCGTTATTCGCGGATAATGCGTTCTAAACCCCTCCGCGAAAGGTGAACATCCGCGAAGTAGTGTCACCCTCTCATTTTTAACATACGTACATTTTTTGTGTATGAATAATATCAATAAGTGTATATGAAACCATATAAGTGCATATGTTATCATTAGAACATTAAAGAATAGTTTCAAACATGTAAATAAAATGTTAATAGAATAAATAACATACATAAAATAATGTATAAATAGTATAAATATGATACGTGTGTGCGTGTAACATACGTAGATGTAACGAAAGTGTACATACTGTAAATATGTTTTTAGAACTCTTTTGTTCTTATAACAACTTTTCCTTTTATAACAAGGCACGTAACTCGCCTCTGACAATAGCTTCTCTTTGCTTGATCTTTATAAACGTCGATGAAACACCTGTGCAGTACAATGGAGGTGAAGAAGATGAAGATGATTTACTGCACAGGTTAATGAGAACTTTACTGCTCCTCAGATGACGCCTCATCTTCAGGTGCTAGGGGCGCTGGATCGTCGCAGGCAGCTTCGGATAGAGCTGGGGTAGCTGCAGGAGGCGGCGTAGAGGCAGCAGAAAGAGCTTCTGCAAAACGTTCTCGGCGCACGAGGAACATCGTGATGGGGAGTTGTGACCGCTGTTTTTTCTTCTGAGCAAAGATGCCCTTGTACAACGCCATTACACCGTCAGTACGGTTACTGAATTCTACGGCTCTGACCATGTTGTCGTCGACTTCTTGGGCCCTTTGTTGCAGAGTCCGTGCTATGTTGCAGAGCTCTTGCAGGTTTTCCAAGGTAAGGCCACGTTCTTCAGCTTCGTTGTCGTCACCGTCGTCAGCTACCTCCTCTTCTTCCTCACTTGCCGATCTTGTCATTTCGACGAGTTCCTCGTCGGTTAGGGGGTTCGAGTGACACTCGATCAGTGTGTACACTTCTTCCGTCGTCATGTCGGAGAACCCTTCAGTGGCTACCAACCGAGCCAGCCTCACAGCCTTATCTACGGTGGAGTGGTGAAGTTCGTCAGGCGTCAATCCGACGTAAGCATGGGTGACGTTTTTTGGCCACAATTTTCTCCAACTTGCAATCAGTGTCTGCTCTTTCATCTCATTAAGAGCATTCTGAATGTTGACCAGGCACGTTGCAATGTTGTATCCCCGCCAATAATTCTTCAGGCTGAAGGCCACGTTGTCTTCGTCGATGGAGGAGATGAGGCCCACCATCGTTGACCTCGTGTAAAGGGCCTTGAAGGCACGAATGACCCCCTGATCCATGGGTTGTATAAGGGAAGTGGTGTTGGGGGGCAGGAACTCCACTTGGACCCCGTCATAATGGAGACTAGTTGCATGTCCTCCTGCACAGTCCATGAAGAGGACGACCTTAAAGGGCAGCCCCTTTTCAGCGAGGTACAGCTTCACCTGCGGGATAAAGCAGTTTACAAACCAGTCGAGTGTGAGGGCTTTTGTTATCCATGCCTTTTTGTTGTGCATACAGTAGACGAGCAACATGGCTTTGTTTTTGTTTTTCAAAGCCAGAGGATTCAGGGACTTGTAAATTAATCCTGGCTTGAGCATGAAGTCCGCAGCATTCCCACACATGAGGAGAGTCACTCGGTCTTTGTGGGCCTTGAACCCTGGCCTCTTCAATTCGTCCTTGTAAAGGAACGTCCGAGACGGCATCCTCTTCCAGAAGAGGCCAGTCTCATCCATGTTAAAGACCTGCTCCGGGAGATAACCACCCTCATCAATTATCTTCGGAAACTCTTCCTCGACGTAACGAAGAGCTGCCTCTTGGTCTGCCGAGGAGGCCTCCCCATACAAAGGAACGCTTCGAAGACCAAATCTCCTCTTAAATTTCTCGAACCAGCCCTTGCTGGCAACAAAACTACGTTTTTCTCGTGGGGTAGGATCACTCGAGGCACTGGTACTAGGCTGAGGCTCATTTTCGTCGTCGTCATCACCGTCGTCGTCTCCGTTCAACTCTCCTTCAGGAACGAGGCTATCATACAGGGCTTTGGCTTTAGTCCGAATCATATTGGTATCGAGACTAACCTTCTTTTCCCGACAGTCCGATATCCACACTGATAAGGCATTCTCCATTTCCACATTTCGCTTATTACGAGAAGTCACAACTCGCTTAGTGTCCTTGGAGAACGATATCGAGGCAGTTTTACGGATATTCACGTCATCTTTTTGTATGTAGCGAACCGTCGATTCGTTCAATCCGTAATGGCGTGCAACAGACGCATAGCTATGGCCTGCCTTAAGCTTGTCCAATAAATTAACTTTCTCGTTCACTGTCATCATTTTTCTCTTCTTCTTGGGTTCACTAGAGGATTTAGAGTGTGGAGGACGTTTAGGAGCCATTTTCAAGGGCGTCACAAGCACTATTTTGCACAAAGAGACACAAGAGAACAGCAAAAATTAGCACACCTCGAGACTAAGCATCACTCAAACATTGATCTGAATGAGCGCGTTCATCTTCGCTGGGTATGAAAGCGAAGGTGGGGGAAACGTCTAGGCCAATCAGCTTGCGAGATTCCCGAGTCGGGAGAAATATCAAATGGCGGGATGCTAGCCAGCCAATCAGAGACGTGGATTTTGAATTTTGTGGGCACTCCCTGCCTTCTGCTGGCGTGCGGGGAACTTTCGCGTCATAATTCCTCAACTTTGAGTTTTTGATGAATATTTTTGAACAATCCGCGATGTACTGAGGCCGCGATAAACGAACCGCGAAGTAGCGAGGGATGACTGTAAAACTTGTTCTTGTACTGTGAGACGGCACCATCGGTGAAGTAGTGAACTTTGCGTACGTCTGGGTGTCGAGATTTGACGCTCTCCAACACTTCACACTGGAACACAAAAACAGCCTGTGTACTGTGTTTCAGGCTGTCGCTTATTACACAGTAACTATCACAATGCACTTCGTCGCCAGATTTCGTACACTACGAAAGGGTGCACTGTCGCTTGGGCATTTTGCCAATAAAATCCCTGAATTGCGTCTTATACGACGAAAGAGTAATTTTCAGCAAAATCACCCATAACTATCGCCTCTTGGGCCGTTAGCCTGCCTTTCAGCTCCTTTAGATGAGTGTTTTGTGCTTGTGCAATGTAGTGATGGGACCGAAGTCGTGCGATAGAGCGTACTAAGGTGTCTATGAACTCGTCCCTGGTTTGTCGTACAGAGGCCAGAGTTGTTCGATCTGTGCTCAACCACTGCTTGTATTCTACTTCCTCTACGCCCAAGGCCTCTTCCTCGTCTAAGAATGTTCGAAGTTTCCCGTCCCCGGGACATTCCTTACATTTGTCAAGCATGCACGTTTCTCTCTGAAGATCGCAAACTGTCATTTTCATGAGGTCATCAAGGCCAAGATCTGGGCGTACTGACTTTAGCATGAGTTTTGGATTTTGATGGTGGACGCAAATGCATGTAGAATGTGTGCCGCTTGCTCCTGCCAAAACGCTCCATGGCGGCCTGAGGCTGGCAAATACTGAAAATCCTACGGGCTCTGCAGTTTCAGATTTATATTGTTGGTAAATTTCTCGTGGATTTGAAAGCACCAGACGTTTCTGGTGGTGACGTTTTTCCCCATCAGGATCACGTACGCTGACCGTGTCTTTTTGGCCAGGACACAACCTGCTAATATCGTCCCGTTCATAAAACTGTTAGACTTCTTTCTTTGTCTCGTCTGAAACGGTAAACGACGGCTTCTTTGGACCTGGCTTGCCCATTACACCTTCCGCTGCCTTTAACGCTCGACTTCGTTTCACCATATGAATGGTGGCGCCAAACCTCTCGGCTGTTTTTTCGATCGTGAACGGTGATAATGTCAGAATTTGGAGCTTGGTTGCGTATGAAGTTGCAGGATGATTGAATTTATCAACCAGCTCAGTCATTATTTTTTCGTACAACTCTATGTTTGGAACCGCCTTGCCGCCCCTAGACTTTTCTTGGTCAGAATCGACTTCAGCATCATATGAAGCTAATAGACGTTTTGTCACCGCAGTTTTCACAGATGCTAGTTTGCTTTGGCCTTTCTGTTTTCTTTGATGCCCTTTCAGCCCGCCTGAAACAAAAGAGAGAAGGGTTCTTTTCTAAACACGTCTAAACCGACTGCACATGTTTTCAGACTCCTTTCAAAAGATTCGATTTTCTACATGTCCACTTATCAAATAACACCTGATGCGGGACCTGTATAACGTACAAAATGCTAAAGATGTTCTAGCATTCGAGTGGTTTTAAGTCAAAAACATCACGAGAAGCGTTAGGAGAAGTGAACTAGTTCATCCGCATATTGAGCACCTATGTGAGGACAGCGTATTTATTCAGACTCTGATACTGTCAGCACAAAAAAATCATCCCCGTGCTTTCGAGAACGCATGCCCATTTGTTATACGAACAGGGTGAAAGTCAAACCGTCGAGACAACAATGGGTATCGCATAACATCATATCCTAACGTATCGCGTTCTGCTTGGGCATCCCGCCAGACACGCGTCGGAGCGCCGCGCCGATAGTGGCATCCAGGTGGCGCTCGGCGCGGCCGAGGCGGCCGAGTCGGAACGGAGCCTGGTGGGGGGAGGGGAGGGAGGGGAAGAGAAGGAGGAGGCGACAGATCACCTGCGTGATCGTCTGACAACGAACCGAAGGTGTCTTGTTAGCGACAATGCTCAAGTGTCGGTCTACCATCTGATGCGACGATGTCTCCCATTACGCATGCAGTTGTACAACACCGACAGTCGTGTGCAGTGTGGCTCAGGCGACGGACCTTTGTGTTTCATTCGCGAGGGTGCATTGGTGTGAAATGAAGTCCAGGTACAGAGAAAAGCAAAAACTCTGTTCAGATCCTTTCGGCATGCCCCAAAGTAAAAAGTTTTAAAGCTCTGTTACACCGGTGTCGGCATCATTCATCAGAGCTCACAAGTCTTCACAAGACCTTCTATCACCTGGCGATAAAGTGTGTGTGAAATGCAGGAAACTAATTCCTAAAAGAGACTCTGAAGCCCGTGGACGTGATGAACCACAGCTAGGTCCATCTGGTCAGCCAGCAACAAGAGGCAAGACCCCTGACGTGAATCCGGAAGACAAAGAAGCTTCATCATCTACCCCTTCAACAGTGCCGTCGTCTTCGGAAACTGAAGGAACGCCAATGAAACATATTGCGACTGAGGAACTAGATACAATCATGGACGTGGTCGGTGAAACACCCGTTCGAACAGGTGGATCGCACTGAAATGCCGATCTTGTTTTTGTGTACAATATGTCGATACTTCATGCAAGCAGCGACTTTTGCTTGTATTTGGTAGACACCTAACTAGGAGCACTGGAAAGTCTAAAATGGTGGCTGTTGTCAACACTTCCCACTTGTTAGCCTGAATGAATATTTTCCAAGATAATTAAAATTGCACGATTTAAAGTCGCAATGCATCAATTCTACGTCAACAATCATCACTTTCACCCTGTTCGTATAACAAATGGGCATGCGTTCTCGAAAGCACGGGGATGATTTTTTTGTGCTGACAGTATCAGAGTCTGAATAAATACGCTGTCCTCACATAGGTGCTCAATATGCGGATGAACTAGTTCACTTCTCCTAACGCTTCTCGTGATGTTTTTGACTTAAAACCACTCGAATGCTAGAACATCTTTAGCATTTTGTACGTTATACAGGTCCCGCATCAGGTGTTATTTGATAGTGGACATGTAGAAAATCGAATCTTTTGAAAGGAGTCTGAAAACATGTGCAGTCGGTTTAGACGTGTTTAGAAAAGAACCCTTCTCTCTTTTGTTTCAGGCGGGCTGAAAGGGAATCAAAGAAAACAGAAAGGCCAAAGCAAACTAGCATCTGTGAAAACTGCGGTGACAAAACGTCTATTAGCTTCATATGATGCTGAAGTCGATTCTGACCAAGAAAAGTCTAGGGGCGGCAAGGCGGTTCCAAACATAGAGTTGTACGAAAAAATAATGACTGAGCTGGTTGATAAATTCAATCATCCTGCAACTTCATACGCAACCAAGCTCCAAATTCTGACATTATCACCGTTCACGATCGAAAAAAACAGCCGAGAGGTTTGGCGCCACCATTCATATGGTGAAACGAAGTCGAGCGTTAAAGGCAGCGGAAGGTGTAATGGGCAAGCCAGGTCCAAAGAAGCCGTCGTTTACCGTTTCAGACGAGAAAAAGAAAGAAGTCTAACAGTTTTATGAACGGGACGATATTAGCAGGTGGTGTCCTGGCCAAAAAGACACGGTCAGCGTACGTGATCCTGATGGGGAAAAACGTCACCACCAGAAACGTCTGGTGCTTTCAAATCTACGAGAAATTTACCAACAGTATAAATCTGAAACTGCAGAGCCAGTAGGATTTTCAGTATTTGCCAGCCTCAGGCCGCCATGGAGCGTTTTGGCAGGAGCAAGGGGCACACATTCTTTATGCATTTGCGTCCACCATCAAAATTCCACCATCAAAATACCACCATCAAAATAGTAGGTAATCCATGAGCGAACGATGTCACATGTGCGCTCTTTAACGCACGACGCCTTTGTATCCACGGATAAAATTAGTCCGTGAATAACTTTCATGCTCAGGAAGCCATTCACGTAAACTTACTATGCTGTAAAATGATAACAGTAATGATGTAATCAATAGATACTCGGAGATTTTAACAAAAGACATCTTACACTAACTGGAAAAACTCCCCTTAATCCATTACCGGCAGAACGTGCTCCGGCAAGGGGGCACCGCAAACTTTTCGAGCCATTTCTTTCCGTGCAATTCCATAGGGTTAATGTTAAATTGCACGAGTTAAGGGTCACGGTGACCCGTGCCCTCGCCCCCTGTCTTTTTCCGCCGCCTATGCCGAAATCCTATGTAAACCCGTCCATAATCTTCCGCAGTCTCCAGTTGTGATTGAAACTGTCGCTAAATATTCATGAAATTACCAAAAAGTTGGAAGGGGTTATACGAAATCGATTGGTTAAATCCTGCTACCGAAAACTAAAAGCAATTCTAAAAGGTGCTTTCGAACACAATGATTGTTTTTCTTCTAGGTCGAGGACGACGCCATCTTAACTTGTGGCGGGGCTTGGAGGAATCTTGGGACGTGGTAATGATTTTATGATCGCAGAATATTTCAATGGAACCTGGATCTATAATAACTCAAGTCAGCAGAGAAGACGACCGCCTGAATCCTCCGCCAGAAAATGGTATCAACAAGATAAATCCACTTTTCTCTACTGGGGCGTTTGTGGCGTGGCATTTGTTTACCATCAATACGACTGTAGGCTCCTTTTGGCCTTATTTCTTTTTCATTGCTGATGCCTCCAGATTGGGAGGCCTTTCCAGTGGCATTTTTGTGTTGCAGGCTGGGAGTGACTTGTAACATGTTATGAAAACATTATTTCTGCAACAGGTTATAACAAGGTGGTTTTGAAAATATTCAAAGTAAGAAGCATACCCTTTTTATAAATAATTCTAGTGTTTGCTTGCTCTTTTGTTTAAGAAATGTTTTGTTTTGTTTCCACACTTTAAAAAAAACAGCCATACTTGACATTTTCACCTTGTGGTGAAAAACAACAAATGGCACAAAAGTCATACAACAAATGGTTCTAAGTTAAATATTTCTCATTTGGTTGCTGCATAATATCATTTCAAGATGAAGAAAGTGATGAAATGACTGGAAAATATCTCTGTTTTATTTGTCACTGATTGCTGTGCCATTTGTCTGATTGACTTTTGCTGGGATTTCTCTGGTAACAGAGTCAAATCAGGCAATTTCCAAGGTGAGGGTATTTTGGATCTAATGATGTCATTAGTACAGCCCATTGAATTGTAAAAAATATGACTAACTGAACCTAACATAACCTAACCTAACCTTAACCCTAGCCTGACCTGACTTAACCTAACCTAACCTAACCTAGATCTAACCTGTGTTGGACAGAGCCAAGTCCAGTCACACCCTTTATTGGTCTACGGCCTGAAGTATCCTGTGCTACGCTGCTAACATGAGGTTGCGCCTTTGGCACAGCATTACACCCCATCAACATTGGTCTATTGGACTGTGGCTTCTGGTATCATTTACTGATACATCATCAAACCTTTCACAGTGCATAGGGCATCCTTGGAGTGAAGGCAGTGTAAACAAGAAGGCACTGCTCATTCTGGTTGTGTTTGCATACCACAAAATATAATGCTGTTTCCTTTGAAAACCATACTAGTAGTGTCACCATTTCTTGCTTTTGTAGGAAAGTTTATGAGCTCTTCTGTATTGTATGTATAACAAAAGTGGTCTGTGAAAAGGTGAAAATTATAGTATTGCCAAAAAAAAACAGGTTCTAGGACAAAAAATAATTAATTAGCCCTTTGTAACAGTACTGTTAGCTTATTGTAAGTGGAATTGTAAAATGTTAAGTACTTTGTCTAAGTCTTCTGGAACTTCAGATATATCATATACCATATTATATATTCACATATATTCATACATATTCATGTAATATATATATTTATATATATTATATGCAGTATATTCATATATATTCTACCACTTCATAATTAACTTCCATATTGCATCAACTCAGCATAACTTTGTACTGCCAGTGGTGCATGATGGACTGAAAACCATTAAGCATAGAGTTGTCTTTAATTGCTGTCCTGACAATTTGATCTGTGTGATAAAACTATTAGATTGTGTGGTGCATAGATATTTAGTATATTTGGGTACTGATTCAGTTTAAATTGACATTGTCGTCAGATGGTTCTGGTAATTCATGTAACATTTTAGGTGCTTAAGGAATGCACAAACTGTATTTTATAGAATCCCAAAACTGTTTTCCATAAATTTCTTTGTGCTTCATCTGTGACCTGTTGTCAGTTTTGCATCACAGCATGATCACTGATGCAGGCCAGTGAGCAGTAGCTAAAGATATCCTGCATTGCACCTTCATTAATGGGGAATGCCTTGGCTGGAAGTGTTTGGCCTCAACAGACATGGCATGCATTTTTGAAGGGTAGGAGAAGCTTTGAAAAATAAGTTATCTGCATTCCCTGCCTTTTCAGAAGTGTTATGCCTATGGTTATTAGTTAAGCAAGACCACATCATTGTGTGAAACTAAAATGTATAATGTACACAATTGTGCCTCATCCTCAATAGTTTTTTAATTGAAAAACAGGACCATTTTAGCTACGAACCTGGCGTGAAGTCAGCAACCCAGATCCTTGGAAGCATCTGATTGTTATCCACAGAATTCCTTTTCTAGCAAGATTAGCCCTTGCATTGGTGGGAGAGTTCCCAGATGTCTCCCAAAGTAATTTACAAGCTATGGACAAAAGAGTGGGTTCAGTGTAATACACTTTCATTGCTTGGTCATCATTCATTTTTACTTTGAATGGCTTCAGTTTTTTTGCTTGTCAGGAATTATTGCAAATATGCCTTCAAAAATGTATGGTATCAATTTCCATAGAGCAACTTAGCATCAGTCCCATGAGCTGGCACTTGGTCATCTTGTTTATTCTGGGAACTAATTAACTTTACTTTAAGCATGCCAAGGAATGGGCCATTATGTTGCCAGTGGCATGAGGGATTGCATGAAATATCGAAAATTTCTGGCATTAAACTCACTTGGTAATGGACACATAACACCAAAGATGTACTTGTTGTAGCCTATAAAACATAGCAGCTATCATATCACTGTGCCAGAACTTGAGAAGCAGTCATTGTCTTTCACATGAACAATTTAATGGTACAATAACCAAAGCAGTGAGGGTATAAATGTGTTTTTTCTGAACTGATTTGCAGTTCATGAATTCAGACGTGGGCAGCTGTGCTGTGGTGCCCACTGGCCATCACATGGTCATGTTATCCGTATGTTGGGTATTACGGAGCTTTTCTGAACACAATAAATTAGATATCATTCTTTTGTCAATGAAATGAGGAATCAAAAAGTGTATAGGCTGTAGTGTTTTGTACTTGATTCATCAGTAACAGGCATATAATACCAAAGGCAAAAAATGTTCATTGTTGCTGGTAAAATATCAAAGTTTCCATCACCTCTGGGCCTAAGCCGGAGAGGCAACCATTGTGATATGTCACATCAGCAATGACGGTTTCATTTTGCATGTAATGGTACCAAAATAAAAGCAAGTAAAAAAAATATGGGTTTTGTGTGAACTGATATGTGGCTGTCGATAACTGATAACTGTCGTTGCCACCCTAAAAAAAGAATGCCGACTGGCTCCGCGCCGTGCGGCCGCCCTGCCGAATTTCGTATCCGGGCGTCGAATCCTGGAAATGCGGCCCTCATTACCCAAATTTCATTCCAAACATCATCATTACATTGCAAACTGGTTAGATAAGAGGCAATGCTGTGTCATTTTGTACCAAGTGTCATGCATTTTTGACCATTGGATCAGAAGTTGGAGAGGGTGACCAACCATATTAGTCTTTTGCACATCACTGGCTCTTATACAGGCTAAGAGTCCAATGTCCAGAACACACTCTTGGGTGACTCCTGTGCATTGTGATCCCCATTTTACAAAGACCAGTCATGTTTCTGGGCTCAGGCTCAGATAAACTGAACTTTGAGAGTGTGATGCCAGGGCCTTGAAGATCATTCTAGCAAACTGGAATGCTTTTGGGAATGAACTGCAACAAATGCAGTCAGTCAGTGCATCAGTCAGCAATGGCTTTATGCTTGATGTGTTCTTAGGGCCCCTGATGGGATGACGACTTTCAACACCGAAAGTTCCTCACAGGTAAAGCTTGAGTTGCAGATCTAGTGACATGACATAATGTGGCATGTGAAATGCATTGCATTGCTTGGTAATGTTCTTTGCTTTTGCCCAGCCTTTTGTTGTCCTTTCCTACTGATGTGATTTTTTGGACACCCTGAGGGTCTGTTTATGTAACCCGAGGCAACATGGAAAACTAATGGTTATGAGCTTTGGCCCACTGAACAGGTTTCTATAGAGTGACTTCTTGCGCGCGTGGCAAACCCAGTGCCGGGCCCGTGACAGATGTGTGCTCTCCCCAGCTGGCGACCGGAGCCGCGGCGCCTCTGACCGGCTCCGCCCTCCGCCGTAGGCCAGCTGCCGGACGCAGACGTGAGCAAGCCGCCCGGCCTGCTGTGCTCGCTCTTCTGCTGCCTGGGCCGCGGCCATGGCTCGCGTTCGCCGTCGCCGACGCCTGCGCCGGAGGAGAACGGCCACCTGTCGGCGCCGGCCGGCCAGCCGCCGCCCGGCTTCCTGTTGCCGCCCGTCCGCCACCAGGACATGGGCAAGGTCTGCCTCGTGGTCGACCTCGACGAGACGCTCGTGCACAGCTCGTTCAAGGTCAGGCACGTGGAGGGGAATGGGCAGAATTTGGTATGCTCCGCACGTGTGTGTATGATTCGAGGCTTGCGTTTTCTCCTGACACTCTTGACAGGTGCCGTGTAGAGCATTTCGTGACGGACGTGGCGTCTGGTGATCTCTTACTGTTTTGCTTGAAAGGTGTTTGATAGCATTTTTGGTTGAAATGAGAATGGTTTAAATGCAAAGAATCCAGGTCACTGGGACTGTTTTTCAGCGCAAACTAGTGAGGAGATATGTAGTATGAGAGTGATTTCAGAAATTTTCCAATCTCTTTCTACCTTGATAAACATACATTAAAGTTATGTCCTTCAGATTGGCGCGGGAAAAAATGTTGGATTGTTGCCGCGATCTGTTGGCAGCCACGGATCTGGAGCCATTCACTGATGTTCCTCAAATGGATGGAATGTGCCACTGGACTACTCACTAGTACTGTGAGATAAAGTCGTTTGGATGCATTCGAGTAAAGCAGAGTGGCTGCTATGCATTTTATGCATCATAATGCAGTTTGACATTTTCCGTTGTTGGATATGTTTTATTTCCTCCAAAGATCAGGCAACATACATTTACTTACAGAATGTACGAAATTATGAATGATAGTTCTTCAGGTGTCTTCTAAGTGATCTGCCAATGGTAATTATATTTTACTTGTTGTGGGGTTGATTCCGACTCATGGGTTGGCAATTGTTTTTTGTTCATGGTGTCGGCGTATAATTTTTATTTTGGAATACAAAATTTTGCAGACAGTAATACTGGTTTAACCCTTATTCCCGGAGGGCTAGACGGTATGGTCGATTCCCGGCAGGGGGAGGGGGCGGATTCGGGCCTCCCTGAGATCTCGAGAACCACATATCCGATTTCATCGAAGCAAACGGCAATCGATTTGCCATGACGTGAACTGCGTTTTTGTAAAAAGAAATTTTCAAAATTTTGAAAGATGTGAATACAGGGGAGTAAAAATGTCAAAATCAGGGATATTTTTGGCCTTCTTATAACTCCGTTGTTTATGGACCGTTTTCAGTGAAACTGGCATGAATCGAGAGATTAGGGATAGGAGTTTTACCATTGGTACACACATCTCAAATTTTAAAAAGAAATTATTGGGCGTTCACCGGGTTTCAAAAGGAGGATTAGTTTTCCAAGAACTGAATGGACAAAAAAGGCAAAAACACTTTTGGCTTCTGCTAGTCATACTTTGCTAGAGAAGTACAAATCGCATTACAGTGTTTGTATAATGCTAGTATAGGCGGTGCCAGGGACATGATAAAAGGGGAAACTGTCATGGTTACACGTTTTTTTAGATGAACTTGTGACCTTTGACCTTAAATGACCTCCAATGACCTTGGAGTCACTTGGAATGATCTCGTGTGCATTTAATATTACCTGTAAACGTTTTCAGTCATTTGAATTCTCTCTTTCAAAAATTTGATTTTATGGCTGTTGCGATACAGGGTACGCGCACCGACATGTTAGGTCATAGCTCCGTGACCCGACTTGATATCAAGCTGAAACTTAATACACAAGTAGAGGGCACCTTTCTACGTCATATATATTCCGGGTTTGGCATTTGAAAAACATCACCGAAATTATTGCAGTTAAAACCAAATTTTGACTTTTGACCTTGACCTGACCTCGTAAAGTGCCCTCAGATGAACAAAATTATATCTGCACATTGCCCAACTATTAACCTATACATCCATATATAGTTTTTAGTTCTATCTTAACCTGCGCACGACCGTCAGTCCGTTACGATCATGCGCGACTGGGGGGGGGGGGCTGTTGGCCGTCCCCCTCTAACTCGCGAACGGTTGGTCGCACAATGCAAATAAGCAAACCGTTGGAAAGCTTGTGACGAGTGGAGCTCGAAACTGGTCTCATTTTTAGTTTTAGGTAATATGTCAGCAATTTACGCCCTATATATGTTTTCTCATAGCCGGCTGCATGAAATCGAGAAATTGCCTAAATCTCAAAGGCTGTGACTAATAACGCTTAAATAAAGGCATCAGCGCACAAGGAAAGGTCTGCAAATGCCGATACACATCTTATTTCTCAGATTTGTCCAATATGTACGCCGAAACGTCGAGTTCAAAGACACGGCAATTCCCGCGCCGGCTGTTGGTGTGCGCCAGAGCCGTATGTAATAACAAATTGACGGGAACTAATTTTAGCGTTCCTTTATTTTCGCGAAAAAAGCCTATCCATGTAAATTTCATTGATCTTGGTGGTTCTTGTGATGGTTTTCCATGCTTAAATTTTGGGAAAATTCATTAGTTATCAGTCTACACAATTGGCGGAGCTTTATTATTTACATGGAGTTTATTTCCAAAATATGCTACTTTTTCAAACTTGTTGAGGTTCCTGGCATTGCTTCCGTCTGTGGAAGCTAGTTCTGCCATTTCCTACCCATTCTGAGTAGTTCATCGCTGATTTTGACGGTGGTACATTTTGACTCACTACAGTTATTCGTGACCTGACCTCAGTTCAGTGGCTGGAAGTCATTGATACTTTGCCCAATGACGGTAACTAGATGTCTGCTTCACTCCACACTAAAAATGTTATAAAATATTCCGCCAATTTCCGAAAAAACGACATGTCTTAAAAATGGGCTTGATCCTTAGGTCAATGACCCGGAAAATTCCGAAAAATCTGAGATAAGAGATTTGTTCCAACTATCAGGATCACTAACCCCTGAAAGTGTTATTGAGATATCTTGTTTTCCGAAAAAGTTAGAGGGTTCTAAACTTTTTTTGACATAGGTCCTTTTGACCTGACCTAGGTCAGGCACCTGACCTGACCTGAGGTCAAAATTTTGACACAAGATGTAAAAATGTTGAAGCAAAAGGTACACAAAGTTTTGTGGCTCTGTGTTTGTTCGTTTTCTTGCGATCCCAGCAAAACTTCTGGGGGGGGCTGTCAACGGCCCCCCCCAGTCGGGGGCGGGTTAAAAACGCTGTTTTTGGCAGTCATTTTCCTTTTACCCTCAACATGGCCAAAAATGGCCTGAGGCGCCTCCCAAAAACGTTGCCTGGCTCCGCCCCTGAGCAAAATAGAATTTTGAAATTTTGCCACGGCACGTAGAAAGAATTACTGAGAAAAGTCACCAAGTTTCGTGGAGCTGCGTTAAAAGGCCTGGAATTGGCAAGCAAAAAACCCGAAGGGAGGGCGGATTCAGGCCACCCTGCCGGGAATAAGGTTAAGCGGACATTCTTGCTATAAGTCAGTTGTGACACCATACCTGCCTCTTGCTGAATGGAGACAGATTCATTTGCTTGCAGAATTAGGAATTTGTCAGCATGGTTATAATGGAGCATTCTGATGAAGGCACAACATTAAACTTTTGGAGTATAAAATGCTTTTGGAGTATATATTTTGTGGTGCTCGTCAACACAAAAAAAAAAAAACACCTTTTCCAACTTTGTTCCGACTGCAGTAGTGATGTCGAGACAGTCTACCAGGAAGATATGCGCTATTTAACAGCAGCATCTTCCGAAATGGCCGGTTTTTTTGCAGCGCTTCGGCTCGTGCGGCCATTTCGCGTTCCGAAATGACCATCTCATCCTATTCCCAGATTGGATTTCACCCTCGTGTCCTTCAACCCCCGCGATTTCGCAGAACCGAGAGCTTCAGTGGCCGCTGGCCGTGGGACTCCGAGAGTGCCTGCCCACCTTTTGGCCCAGCCGACATCTGCGGACCGCCCATTCCTGTTCCCTGAAGATCCACAGAGCAACCTGCCCTCTTTCCCTGCACCGTCTCCGCAGAGCATTAGGTAAGCCGTGACCTCGGCCGAGCATGTTTAACTTTAGTCCCGTCCGTTGTCCTACCATTTGTTTGTTGTCGCCTGCCTGGAGCTGGCAGCCGCCGGCGTGCCTCCCCCCCCGCCCTCCTGCTGGCGCCGGTCAGTGACCGCGACCGTCACTGCCGCAGCCGATCAATAACGCCGACTTCATCGTGCCGGTGGAGATCGACGGCACCGTGCATCAGGTGTACGTGCTGAAGCGGCCGCACGTGGACGACTTCCTGCAGAAGATCGGCGACATGTTCGAGTGCGTCCTCTTCACCGCCAGCCTGGCCAAGGTACGGAGTGGTGCCGGAGTCGGTGGGCCTGTGCGCATGTGATCGGCGCGCTGCAGCATGAGGGGAAGCCCAGCCAGACATGGCCCATGTAAATTTGGTTATAACCACTGCTGTTTTGGTAACGCCAGTCTTGCGATAGTTCTTAGTGCGGTATTAGAAACCATGGTGGCGTTCATTTGACTAGCAGCTTAGCTCAGAATCTAGCTAACCTGATCAGTCAACTAGCTTAGATAGATTGATACAAAATAATAGTCGCTCTGGAACAACTTGCAAAGAACCACGGTGTTGCAGTAATGCCCCTTGTAATGACTGCTGTTAATAGTAAATTAGTGTAGCTAATCGTTGGAAATGAGGCTGGAAAAACATATTCGTGGCATTGGCTGGCTTTTTTGTTTTTATTTTTTGCTACAAAGCTGCTGGGTTGTTTTCAGTGGTAAACCTTTGGGACTGGGACCTTTGTAACAAAGCTGCTGGGTTTTTTTGTCGTCTTGTCCTCTACGGTGGCTAACTTGCCAGACAAGTGGTGCGTGTTCTGACCTGACTTAACCTGTCCCCAGTACGCGGACCCGGTTGCTGACCTGCTGGACAAGTGGGGCGTGTTCTGACCTGACTTAACCTGTCCCCAGTACGCGGACCCGGTTGCTGACCTGCTGGACAAGTGGGGCGTGTTCCGGGCGCGCCTGTTCCGAGAATCGTGCGTGTTCTACCGGGGCAACTATGTCAAGGATCTGGAAAGGCTGGGCCGGGACATGCGGCGAGTGGTCATCGTCGACAACTCGCCGGCCTCCTACATCTTCCACCCGGACAATGCGGTAGGTCGATGGCGGGCTGGGACTTTGGCTGATGCAGCTGTGGTGGGCCCGCGATTCTCCCGTTGTGGTGTCATTAACTATTTTTTTGTGTCATGTGTTTGCGTGTTTTAGTATCCGTTGCTGTTGATTTTGGCTGCCGTGTCGGTCTTTGAAACGGTGTGTCATCTGCAGGAGTTGGACAGTGGCCCATACACGATGTGATTTTAAGATACTGGCGATGATCCAGGGTCACTCACTTGTCTCCCTCCCCATTCCTCGTGCCCTTTCTGCTCGTTCCCTTAATCCTTCATTGCTTTCACTCGGTATGTCTACTAAGTTTCCTTCGCTTGACCGACTATCCGCCCCGTCGTGTCTTTTCCGGCACCATCTTGTTCGCAGACGCAACGCGAGGTTCGTCGGACAGCGTCGCTGCTGAAACGGCGAGTAGGCGAACTGACGCACTGTGATAGTACGAACGTCGGCCTTCGTCGCACTGTGCAGGCGCCGAGTGGCGCGCACTACATGACGGTGCCGCCGGCTGCCGCAGGTCGCCTGTAAGTCGTGGTTCGACGACATGAGCGACACGGAGCTGCTAGACCGGCTGCCGCTGCTGGACGCTCTCAGCCGGGTGGACGACGTGTACTCGTTGCTGGGCCGTGAGGAGCCCGGCGGGCTGCCGGCCGACGGCGCGCCGGCCGGCTCGCCGTCCTAGTCGGCCCGGCGGCCGGCCCCTGTGTGCCATCGGCGCCGGCCGCGCGCCGTCCCGCGTGCCTTACCCCCGCCGCCGGACGTTCAGCGCGCGGCGCCGGCAGTTACGGGTCCGTGGCTGCGGCCACAGTCGGTCGGCGCCGGGCCCGCCCGCCCGCGCCGGCTCGGCTTTTAGTGCGAATGTGATACTGAGAGTACCTCCACTGCGACGCTGGGCGCATGCCGGGTCGGCGGGGGCGTCGTCGCGTCCGGGCCGGCCAGCCCGAGCCGCGGGCTGGCAGGGCAGGCGTGCTGGGTACCTCCCGGCCGTCCAAGGTGCCGGCCTGGACCGGCAGTCCGGCGGAGCCGGCGACCGCCACCGTGCCAACGGCCGCTGCATTTATACGAGGAGCGACTCGGCGTGTGTGTTGTTGGCTGGCTACTAACTGTGATGCCGTCGTGCGGGCCTGCCGACTGCGCGGCGTCGCGGCCTGGTCTGATCGACACCAGCGAATACTCGGTCCGCCAGCGACGGCACGACTGTTATCACCTGGAAATTTTATTCACCACGTTAGCATTGGCAAATTTTGTATGCGAGTAGACGCGGTGATTGCTCAGGACAGCGTCGGATGCTGTCGTTGTTCGCGCCGCTGGCGTCGCCTAGCGCCGACGTCCGCGAGTCGTTTTTTGAGATTACCTGACGGATGCGACGCCTGCAACGGTGATAGTGATTGCGACTGGTTCGGATGGTGCGTGCAATTTTATGCGCGACGGATTTTCGACTGTGTTCCCGACGGTGTCGGCTCTTTGACCATCACCCAACCCCAATTGAGACGCGATGTCTGACCTGATGGCACAGGTCCTGTAACGATGACCTGAAAGTGGCCTTCCATTGTACATATATCCCATCTGGAGTACAACGTCCGACTGTTGACGCGCGTGGGACTATTGACACTCTCCCTCGGATTTGTGAGGAGAGGGATTTGCACACGCAGGCTCAGGCTGCGCTGTCTGCTCGCACAGATTGGTGTCTTCCCCATCGCTGGGCTGTTCAGGCTCCGTGGAACTATCTGGAAAGTCCATCCTGCAGCCAGGGGCAGGTTTCGGCGGCTGCGTGCTGGCGTCCTCCAGGGAGAAGTCCTTGAACCTCAGCTTCCTCTCGCCGCCGAGAGACGGCGTGATGAATGCGAACTGGTCGGTGCCGCGACATGTCTTGCTGTCCTCCATGGCCTTTACCCCCTCCACGCCGCCGGCGCAGAGGCGCTCGGAGGCCTCCGGTGCCGGCGGCTGGGCGACCGGCGCCTCCACCGGTTCGCAGCAGCTTCGGTTCGCCACGTCCAGAATGTCGAGAACACTGGGGTCGGGCGGGTTCTTCGCTTTGGCGACGGCGTACAGCGTCTTGAATTGGTCGTAGTCGCACACGCCCATTCCGCACATGAGCTCCATCAGGAACGCCTCGCCCCGGGGCTGAAATCAATGAACGAAGTCGTTCGCAGCTCTTCGCTAGCGGTGGAAACAACATTCTGCGACTCCGCGGGACGGGACATGGCTGGGCGAGGGAAGGTTGTAATGATCCGGGAAGAAATCAGGCCCGCTGAAGATTCTGATGAACACAGCTCGTAAAGTGCCGAATAACCACTGGCCTGCATGTGCGAGGACAACGAGCAAACGACACGCGAACTGTCACTTAAGTAGTTGCTGGCAGCATTGGCTATTTTCAGTCATCCTGGCCTACCGCGATTTCGTACGGTCTCTGGCTCTGGCCAGCCGTCTTACACTCTGCACCTGATCAGTTTAGTCTCTGATTCTCTGACCCTCTTCAGCCCGATCTCCCATAGTCTAGCCTTGGTCAGCTCCGTCTCCGGCAGTCTCTGACCTTGGCCAGCTCGGTCCTGTCAGTCTGACCTTGGTCAGCTCGGCCTTGCCCAGTCTCTGGCCTTGGTTAGCCCGGTCTCCCCCTGTACCTGATCTGAGTTAGCCTGGTCTCCCACAGGCTGACCGTGGTCAGCTCGGTCTCCCACGGTCTGACCGTGGTCAGCTCGGTCTCCCACAGTCTCTGACCGTGGTCAGCCCGGTCCTCCTTAGTCTCAGACCTTGGTCAGTTCGGTCTCGCGCAGGCCGGCCTCGATGAAGGGCGTCGGCCGGACCACGTCGACGACCCGGTCCCGGCGTGGACCGGCGTCCACCTGCGGCGGCTCGCCCGGGCCCAGACCGCGGCGCTTGTCCACGCGCCAGTCGGCCGGCGGCGGCCGCAGCTGACAGGTGCTAGTTGTCTGACAGCTGGCCACCGGCCGACAGTCCTTCCTCAGCACTGTGAGCACGGCGCAGGTCAGTGGCGCCGGCCGGCAGAGGCAGGCAACTGCGGACGACTTACCAGAGGGTCTTCGGTGCGCTCCTGACTGTGATCATCTTTACGCCCATGAGGATTTAACAATCATCCGACGGTACTATAAGAGACCTTGCAACAGCCGAATAAGCGCAAAAAACTGGAGTAGAATATTTGCAATAGGCGAAGGTACAGACAGCCAGCACAGAATTATTTTTCAGTAATTATTTGTCACATGTGACGAGAAGTTACGCAATGGATCAGCGGAACGTCTCCCCCGTAACCACAATGCGACAACGAATTAATCCCAGGCACCGCAAAGTCGAACTTTTGAGACTCACGGTCCAGATGTCCTAAGGTGAGGCGGTCCTTCCAGTTGAGCGTTGCCACAAACAGGGCATAGATGACCAGCTGGCGCGGGCCCTGCGCCAGGTTGAGCTTCTCCACCAGGTGTCGCAGCTCGGCCGTGGAGAGCGGCACGCACATCCGGCAGCAGGCGGCCAGCACTGATTCCAGCGGCAGGTGTTTGGTGCCTAACTGAGGGGAGGCCGGATTCAGATCACTTCCGTGGTCAGTGCGGTTCCAAAAACATTAATCGCCCAGAATCCTTCTCAAATTGTATTGGATTCAGTGCCTCACTGGAAGTCGGAATCAAAGTACGAGAAAAGAAACGCAAGTTATTAGCGCATTTCGCCTCACGGAAATCAAGCATTAAGGTTTACAAAGATCGGCGAATCAACGGGAGGGAAAATCTGGCAGCAGAAGCGACTCCTCTCTCTCTTAGGATTCTGATGCACAAATGGGATCAGTTTTCGAGATGCTCCAAGTATGCTTAGGCACAGGTTATTGTTGGAACCAGAAAAACGCTACTAGGCACAAACTGTGGAGCAGGCATCGAGAAAGCAAAAGAAGTGATGTTATCAAAACCTTGAAAAAAAACGGCAAACGAGGTATCGGCTCCTAAGCAAGCGGTAAAAGGACATTGCGTCACATGCTTGACAATCATATCGCCTGACTCTTCCTCATTTGCGCTTGTTCACGCTCTCAGCGAGCGCGTTGAAGAATCTGACGTCGCCTTTACGTTGTCCATGGCCTTCATAGCCTCAGACACGCGTTCGAATCCATGGGAATTCGAATCGATTCCGGATTGACTCCGTTCCGGCCAGATTTAGCATCGGAATCAATTTCACTGATAAGTACAAGAATCATAGTCGAAGTTGAATCACACGGTTGTGTTTGAAATCGAAACTGGATTCGATTACAATGGCTTAAGCCAACCTAACGGATCTTAGTGGTGGTTCAGGAATCGATTCGTTCCATTCTGAGTCGGAATCGGAATTGATCCAGTTTTGGAAAACCGCATTGAATCAGAATCAGAGCCGATCCAACAAGCTATGAATCGGATTCAGAACTGATTCTCCCAGAAATGGAATCAAGCACAAGTCTGCATGGCGTTCATGGTCGGCATGAGCGCGGCGAAGAGCGCAAAGTGAACGTCTACCTTGTCCATGCCCTTCATGGCGTGCATGAGGCCGATGAATGACGTGAAGCCGGCTGCCTGCAGCCGGCGCCTGGTGGCCAGGATCAGGTCGAGCCGGGCCAGATCCTCGGCCGGCAAGCTACAGCTGGTCCGCGCCGTCGCTATGTCCAGGGCGTTCGACAGCGTATGGCGCATCGGCGTGCCGTGGGTGAAGCCGGCCGGCAGGTCCCGTGTGCACTGAAACCTGGGGATGGTGTCACTCTGTGGACCGCGACCGTTCTGATTCCTGACGCAGTTACGCACGTAAACTTTGCGTAGTGGGCGGCTATGGTGGATGAGGAGCATCGATTCCCAGTAGGTGGAATCAGACGCACACGCAGACCGTCCATAAGGACATGGTCATGTTCTGCAAAAGGCAGTCGATGACCCTTTGAATCGGCCGAATCGGCTCTTTGGTTGCACAGTTATTGAGTGGGGCCGTCCGGCGTCCCACCTCATAAAAAGGAAGCTGGCGAAATACCACAGTAACTGCGGACTAAGCACGCGCTGATTCTGCATCCGAGCCCGCACCCTGAGGAGAGCTCACCATTTTAAGTTGAAACAATACAGAACGCGCGCGCGCGCGAGAGAGAGAGAGAGAGAGAGAGGGCGAGAGAGAGAGAGAAAGGGAGGGGGAGAGAGAGAACCGAACCCAAAGAGTAAAGAGAGGTCAGGGTTAGTATTGCTTTGACCGTCTTTGACCATTACAGCCACGCATCAGGCCATCATACAGGTCACTTCACGTTCAGAACTGAGAAGGGCATGCACGGCGTTGGAATTTATCATTAAGATCCGACCATTAGTTCTCAACACACGAGAGGGTCGGTTTTAACCTTCCCAAGCAATTTAGGGTGCACAAATATCCTGGGCGGTGAATGATAAAGATTGTTTTTTCTGACCGAGACTGTGGAAATGCGTGGTCTGTGTCCCGAGAGAAAGAAAACAACGACCAAATATCCTTTGCCTGCATTTCGACACCGCCGTCTGGCGATTGAAGACCGACGAAAAAATGATGCACCGAGGTGCACCACATTCTGTGCCCACGGCAGCCCCCCCCCCCCCATAGTTGGCTCCTTACTTGTCGAGCGGCTCTCCGACACGATGCTGGTTCAGTTCGCGCCAGTTCTCCGCCTGCAAGCTGACGATTGGCGCCAGCGGCTGGCACGGACCAGGCCAGGTCACGCACTCTCTCACCCGGCGACCGGTCTGGTCATTCGGCGTTGGCACGCCGAACTTGGACGAACTTTGGTACGGTGCACCGTAGCTGCCGAACGAGGGTGGTTCATGATTACTGGTTAGCTGGACATACGTCAGACGGACAATCAACAGCTTGCTGAGAGAATGAAAATGGACAAAGGGCGAGTGTAGCCGGACATACATCAGACGGACAATCAACAGCTTGCTGAGGGAATGAAAATGGACAAAGAGCGAGACAAAAGGCGAGGGCGAGAGAGAAGCGAGGAAAAGAGAGGAGTATTAAGTGGTTAGGACAAACGGGAAGAAGGACGAAAGCCAGACAGACAGACAGGCAAGCAAGCAGACATGCAGAAGCGGGATATTCACCAACGGTGAACCTGTTCGCCGGGCATGAGGTGCTGGTGGGAGCGTTTGTAGAGGTCGGTGCCCTTGCACCAGTTGGCCTGGAACTCTGCTGCCGTCCGAAAAGGACTGACACACTGCGCCACGGTGTCACCTGGAAGGCAGCGCAGTGACAGGCGGCGGCGAACACAGTCCATATCTGCAGGATTCGTGAAAGGTCTGTTGTATGCCCTTTTTCTGGCCACGCTTGCTGGTACTAAAAATTTCGCTCAGTCACGAGTCATTCCGCTCTCTTCTCGTTTTGCTGAACGTTGGCTTATTTAGTTTTGTAATCTTATAATGCGCACTGGCATAAAAAACGCTTCCTTGAAATTTGACGGCAACTGAGAGATATGTTTATGTTGTCCACATGTCTTTCATTGTCTGGGCCTTCCCTTTATAACAAAGTCGGTATATGTACGGATAAAAAAGGCCGGTGCATCGGCGATGTTGAATCAACAGGCAAGATTTCGCCGTAAATGGTCTAATAAGGTTCAGAACGTGGATAGATCTGCTGTATCTCTTAACCATGCTGATTGCATGCGTTAAAAACGGTTTATAAGCGGAAGCCAACGGCATGCAGTCGGCATGCACAGATTGAACGAAGACCGGTTTCAGGCATTTCATGGTGAACTTGTGAACATCGATGGTTCCGCGGTATGTCCTGGTTTTGCTTTTATTTCAAAGTTCCTTCCAAATCGTTAAGGCTCAAATGGGCGTGAGACACTTACTGTACTGCATGTAAGAGCGATGTTTGAAAGAGCTGACGTCAGAAAAGCCGTGCGTCGGTTTCTGAACCACCGGCACAAATTGTACAACCATGGACCGCAGGGGCGCAGCTAGGATTTTCTTAAGGGGGGAGGGGGGGTGGGGGCGGAGATCAGTGTGAACTGAAATCATGCGAAAACTGCCTGCTGAAAAGACAATTTGCGATGGTTTTCACAAAAAAATGCGGGCCAAGGGGAGGGCGGAACCCTGGTTCCCCATTGGCTGTGCCAGTGATGGATCGCAACGCTCTGGTGTAATGAAGCGGTCCGCTCCCTTCTGTTCAGCATGTCTGTCTGGAACTGATCTGTCTGTCTGTCTGTCTGTCTGTCTGTCTGTCTGGAACTAATCTGTCTGTCTGTCTCCTAAAAGTCTGCCCGGTTGTTCTTGAATTCAGCATCTCGCATGACTCACCGTACTTGGTGGGTTTGCCAAAAGTGACACCGCTGGTGGCCAGGTGGGGCGGTATGGCCGGCTGCAGTAAGGGCACGGAGCCGATCGGGTGACGCACGGAAGAGTTGTAGGTCAGCTGTCGCGCCGCGGCCAGCAGACGGTGCGGCTGGGGCGGCACCGGCGGGTTCACTACGTCATGAACCTGCAGAAACAGGACAACGGAAGTCGGAGACGTGGCGGCGGTGATCGCAAACGGCTGATCTGAATGATAATGATATCAACGTTAAATTATGTTTCGAGCACCGGCGCCCGACATGAGAAAGTTCTCCATTGTTTCCAAAGAAACTGTTGTTATTGTTCGTCCAATGACGTACAATAATGCTGAAAGTCGGACGCACTTAACAAATTTCGTCATTCGTCACGTCCTCAAAAATCATGACGGGAATATGACAACGAAAATGAGAATTCTTTGTCGACGTGGTTGTTAATTGAAACGATCTTTTCTCAGCCCCTCCAGAAAAACCGACCTCCTTATGGAGGAAGTCCATCCTCACATGCCTGAATTTATCTTTTGAAGCCCATGCTATCTTTCGTTGAAGAGTTAAATCAGTGGGGTCCGCGCACTCCACACAAAAATGGTTGAGTTAAACCATTTAATAATGGTTTGGTTAAACCATCTCATTAATGAGAACCCATTACAGCTTTAAATATCACATTTAAAAACACTTCAGCTTTGTGGTAGCTATCATCAAGCATCTCGCGTTGTTAAAGGCGGTGTCCGACATCAGTTTCAAGCAACAGAAAACGTTTTTATGATGATAACTGGTACTGATAGTTCTACATAACCGACCCGAAGCCTACTTTATATATTAGGCCAGTGAATTACAAATCACTGTGAATTGCAGCCAATATCAGAAAGTGCTGCTCCAAGATAGTATTAAACCTGTCTATGAAACACGAAACATAAAACATCTGAGAAGTAATACATGTAGAAATGCTTACGTTACATATTCGAATGCACGTTGGAAGGAGAAAAATCTCCGTAAAATAGAAGCTCATAAAGTCCCGAAGTTAATGGGTTTGTGTTACCCAAACATCCAGGATAATAAACATTCCTGTGGTTATAATTAAAAGATTAAGTCGTTCACATCAAGGACTTCCACACCAGGGCATTATTTTCAACAACGGTAGACACCATCGTGTCAAATGTTTGACTAGCTTACCGAATTCCTAGCAAACCATACAGTCATAACAATGAAACGTGACAGCTTACCAGTGATCTGGTGCCGAACTTGATGCCATGAATCTCGTTTGGCTTGTCGTTGGGATCGTTGGCGACTCCCCAGTGGAAGGTTCTGACACCGAGGTCAGGACTGTGGTACCTGCGAAACCTCCTGACCGGCTCCGGAGTGGGCGGTGCCCGCGGTGGGTGCAGCAGATCGCCCACCACGTCAGAGTGAATGGCATGATACAGCTGGCAACCATGTATTTATGCATTAGTTGGTGGGCACTTAATCTTGGTCGCTTAATCAGTTAGTTCAATGTACTAAAAGACACAGTCTTCGTGTCTGAGAAACAACGGAAAATGCTGGCGACGATGTGCATTGAATCAGTCTCCTTTAAAACGAATATGAAGAAAATGAGCTTCAAAGGTTGGGTATGCCATGTCTTTAATTACATAGGAAAGGCGTCTGGATTCCATTTGTGTTCAAGTCTACGCTGAACATTTGGCAATGTCTGACAGTTACCTGAATAACAGTGTTGACAACGTACTATTCCCTCTGCTCACTGAACGTCTTTTCCCCGTTTTGCTGAATGCATTGGTTTGCAACAAAGATACATTGTATCTTTTTTATTGGAGGTTTTTGTAGTTGCAGGTTAGGTTTTTTATTGCATCTAGGACATTGTAGAGCATAACGTTGACAAGTTCTACAACTTCGGCTCTTGAAAGGCCACGAGTTTCTTTTAACTTTGTACGGAACCGCATGACTTCCTGGTATTCATTTATTTATCCGTGGCAATCGCCTGAAGCGTTCTAGGTATTGCTGGGCGTGTATGCACTAGCCAGCAAATGTTGTTAAATTGCTACTTACATTTGTATCAGCCTGGTTATAATGGGATGTCATGTCTTTCTGTACCCCTTTCGTTCTCGACGAGAGCCCTCTCCCATGTCTAACTCATTATCTCATTATAGCGAGATATGACTGGTGTCACCACAACCGTTGTAACAAACATCAAAGGAAATGTTCCCGATGGAATTAGTCTTCGTCTATCCTTAAACTGTGTACATAACTTGTTCTATATTGCCTCCAATGTGCGTTAGAAATGAATATTCTAGGACACCCTGGATTTACTGGAAAATGGCGGAGGCTTTTGCCGCTCGTGAATTTATGTTTACCGATCCTTGGATTAATGACGGAGCATGAAATGAACCATAGCAACAACCTTAGATGGTTAAAACATGCAGGGAAGAATGGCTGTAGCAAGATCAGAGGGATTCCGAGCATTTCCTCAGCCGCAAAAAAATGGTTTCATGAACAGTCGCTTAAGTGCATCGAAGGCAGCTTATCCAGTCCTCTCCTGAGACGTTTTCGAAGTGCGATTTATGTCCTGTTACACAGCATGCCTTTTGAAACGTTTTCAACCTTTTCCAACATAAGGCCTTGATAACAACTTAATGCCCGACCACATAATATAAACATTTATTGGGTCGCTGTTGCCTACAGCGTCAGCTGAGCTATCCTTTTCATGTATCGGACAATGACAAATGCTTTGACAGAATATCGGGTTTGAAAAGGTCCGTGGTCTTTCCAGTCATCTGAGACCAGTGACCTGACATGACATTCTGTCATGTCTGTCGTTGACAAATCTGAGGATTCATATCGTTGGCCAACAAAAGTGGACTCTCGGATATTTGAAAAGGCCTTGATGTTTTCAGCGCGCCTCTCAAGCATTTACCCCTCGGCTTCAAAAATCCTCTCCTGAATGTTTGAGGGCCCCTGAAAATATCAAGGGTGCTCTGAAAAGCTTCAGCCCCCGAAAGCAAACCCATCAATGGACTGCATAGATGAATTTAAGGAGGGCCCCTTAGAGCTCAGGGAAGGCTGTCCTTAGATTCTTCTAGACGTTCCATCAGTGTTTTATTGGGACCTCAAGCTTTTGAGCAGGTCTTCAAATATTTTCTCGTCGTTTGGAAAATCCTCCCCCGAATGTTTTATGGGCCCCTGATGAAATCAAGAGGCCTCTAAAAAACTGGAGGGCGCTATAGAACAGAGCTCTAATAGGACCTCTAAATGAATTCCAGGAAGGCCCCTCAGACCTCACGGAGGGCTTCCAGACCTCAGGAGGGAAAGGGATTGGTTCCATCTCTTTTGACTCATCTAGGGGTCAAGTTCGAGCTGTTTTGTGTGGAGCCCGTAAGCTTCTGAGATGGTTCTTGGTATTTTCTGGGTCCTTGAAACACCTGATCCGACTTAAAACTCCTCTCTGGAATGCTTGAGGTTCACCTGAAAATGCCAAGGTCCTCTCGAAAGATTTGTTTCACCACAAAAAATATCAGCAAGCCCTCTTTATGAATTCCTTCAGTTCACCTAAATGAGCCATTTTATTTTTGTAGGCATTCCAAACTTCTGAGGAGGTTATTAATATCTTCAGAGGGCCCCTCAGACATTTTATCGCTCCTTTAATTCGCCTGAACACATTCAAACACTGGTGCAGGGATCTTGTCTTTTGAAAATATGTATGGGATTCCCTCGGCACCGTTCTACAACATCTCTATTTTCCCTGTTTCAGAGGATGCCGTTGACAGTCTAATGAGGGCGCTCGGTGAGCGCCATCAGGTTCTTATTTTGGGACATAGTTTTGTATATTTTTACAGCTACCTATTTCAGCATGTAAACATACTTTTTGGATACCGGAAACACGCCGATATCTAGCTTCTCTTTCGCTGATGGGTACTTTTTCGTTTTTCCCAGTTCTTTTCCATTCATGTTTCACAGAAAAACTCTGGGTGCAATGAGGCTGATCACGCTGATTTGGTCCCACTGTGGGGCGCGAGCTTAATTGTTTTCGCAGAGTAATTTACGTTTTTGAAAGGCCTGAATACCGCAGTGCTCTGACGTTCCACGTTTTGAAAACGGATAGGCTGGTAGGGAGTACAGTTAAACTTGCGCCCCACAGTAGGACCAAGTCAGCGTGATCAACGGATAGGAAACAGTCCGCCGGAAAGACTGAACGCGAAGTGGCAAAAGTGGCGATGATCTACGCGCCCAGCCTCCCGCGCACCGCCCGCAGCTGCATGCGTACCGCCGTACCGCACCGCATCGCAGCGGCACCGCGTTTCATCATTGTCTGATACTGTCATGAAATGAAGAGCATACTTTTTTTCTGTTTTAATCTATCGGTTTCGAAGTGCTTGAAAACGATGCCGTTGGTGAAACAACATTCGCAAGAAGTGCAGGAAGAGGTTTGTTCACAGGAGTGTATTCAATGCAAAAGTCGAAATTGGGCTTTATGAGTAGAATGTATAGGGAGCGAGCCTTATTCGTTTCTTGTTCAGCTCACATTTCAGCTGCTCGCCGACTCCATGCGTCGCAAGATATGATCGGCATAGGGCTTGGTCTGGCTAGTGTCAATAAAATCATTGAATCCCACAAGGTAACGGAAAGCAGTTGGTGAAAATGAAAACACCGTCAAATAGGACAAGTTTCTTTCACATTTCACGTATAAAGCTCAAATTCTGCGGTTGGCTAGAATAGGCTGTATCTAGCCAACAAACTGTGCCCAAATAGAGGGCACAGTTTATCCGTGCCCTCTGCGGGCGAGAACACGGTATAATTGTGCGCTACGAAAGTGCTAACACAGCAGGCCGGTGTTCACAATCTGTGTTAACATGCCGACGGCGTGCTTGAGCTTGTGTAGCAACATAACAGTGTTGTGTTTAAGGGCTGTGTTGCACTGATCGTCTGTGTAAGCAGCACATGTCAACACAGTTTTTCTGTGCTTTTGATTTGTGTAACACATTCTTCGTGGGTTATTCGAAATTGTAAACTCAGAACCCTCGTGTCATTGAGCACATGGTGCTTGTGCTTCCTGAAACATTCCAGACTGGTCAAAAGTTGCATAATGCAGGGTACACAATAATGGTGTGTTAACACACGTACATTGTGCTTTTTTCACGTCTTTTTCTGTTAAATTGTTTTCAATGTAGGTATTTGCCTGGTGACGAATGTCTATTGTTATTGACTTGAAGCATGTCGCAAGAACGCCACAATTGTACGTCGTAAATAATGTGTAAATAGAGCGTAAATACTTCCTCTCATTGCCTGAAGTCAAAAGTATTTGACTGGTTACAAATGTTGTTATTGACTTCAGGCATGTTGCAAGAGCGCTAGAACTGTACATTATAAATGGTGCGGAAACGCCGTGCTTATATTCAGGTACCACGTGATGCTTATTTTCTTAGCTCTGTTTCTTACAGCGTAAATATTATGTAATTGATGGAAATTTTTCCTTTTTATAACAACAATTTGTATTCAAATGTTTACTGTTGCTGAGTGCTGCATACCGTAACCAATACTACTTATGCAAACAACCTCGCGCCGACTCGAACCACGTTCCGCTGCGCGGGGTGACTGTGTTGAGCACGTCCTTTTCCCTTCTTCGATTCTAATTCTTCTCTTCTTTCCTTGTATCAGTCTGTCCCGGATAGCTCTATGGCCGTCTAAAGTTTTAGCTCCACCTCAAAAAGGTGATCATTCAGAGCACCACGGAAGGCGGTGCTCTGATTGATCACCTCAGGGGTGGTAAGTGTTAAATATTAACGAAAAGCAGGTGTTGCTCCCCACCGGCATCGTTTCTGCAAGTAGGATCAGGGCAGGCACTGTTTGACAAACAGTTAGCCTAGGTGCTGCACAGCTGTGAAGTTTCGCTTCAGGTAGTATTTGCTTTAGTGATGCTAGGCAGTGGTTGATAATATGGCGCATGAGCACGACACACGAGAGACTGGCAGAGCTGCTGAGTCTCAGTTAATAAGCCAGAGATGAATACTGTTGGGTACATGCCACGTGTGATAATGTTTATCCGATGTGATAATGTTTATCCGTGATATGTCCAGCCTGCGTGATGTGAGACAAGTAACGGACAAACAGCATGACAACTGAGAAACTTGAATGGTCGTGATGGAAATTTATGGTTAAGGTAACTGCAGTCAGGGGCAAACGTTTTGTTTAAATGATTGGGCCGGGGGGGGGGACGGACGGGGAGGAAGAGCAAAAGCCTAACAACCAAACGTCCCCCGGAATGAACTTGTCAACGGATTTAGCAGCTTTGGTTTGATTGCCATTAATTTACATTTTTTTTAATATTTGGTTATCGTTTACCATCTAAAATGTTTTTTCCTCTCCTTAATAATAGTAGAAAATATTGGGGGGAGGACCTGCCTAGTACACCGGGAGGGGGGGGGGGCACCATCCACATTCGGAAACCATGGCTGCTTCCCGAGTTTAAACTGATCCCTGGTAGCAGTAGGTTTGTCTACCTGATTATTAGTATCTTACTGATATATGTGTATGTGCATGTGATGCACGGATGTATATATATATATATATATATATATATATATATATATATATATAATGTGTTACTGATTACAATGATATGTATTATATTATGGTTATATTGTATTTACATTGTCTGTCTGAATCGCCTCCGGATTCGGAATCAGACAGTTTTAGCCACATTGGAATTGGATTCGGAATCGGTTCCATTTGTAATTGTTTGCTTGGAACTGGATTCGGATTTGGACTCATTTGCCTTGTTATCAAGTCGGAGTCGATTCCAGTCAAGCAGAATCAAGAACAAGTCCGTGTGTGAGAGACTCGTTACATTTGAGGTCCCAAGACTCGTAAAAAAGCCATGTTGTGTGATATTCAAGGTACATGCGAATCATCAATAAGCAGGGGCGCAGCCAGGATTTTCTGGGGCGGGGGGCGGAGCTCAGTGTGAAATGAAATTATATGGAAATCGATTGCCGGGAAGATGATGTGTAATGGTTTTCACAAAGAATGCAGGCCTAAGGGGGGGAAGGCCGGGCCCCCGCCCCCTGGCTGCGCCTGTGTCAGTCATCATTAATAATGATAATCAATCACCTCAACGCCCCGGCTGGTCGTCCTCATTCTGCTCCGTTGGCACTCATAGCCCGAGCCGATACGACCTAGATGTATCGGTGGCAACTGCGCCTACGTCGCATGGTTCCGGAATCTGTGATCGTCTAGTGGCCCACTCGATATTGGCTCGGGTGCTGCCCATGCAAAGCTGCCTTGACTGCATTGAGGACCAACCCACTGAGTTGGCCCTGGTCAGCTCTGGGTCCAAATAAAGTCACCCGGCTGTTTCAAAACCATTGGTGTTTCAGACTCGCCTGCTAATGTCGCAACGTGCTCGGGTGCCTTTACCATCTCTACTATGGGATTTATCTCGGGCACCAGACGACCGAACGTGGCTGGCACCGTGACACAGCGCCTTCAGTTAAATTATAAATGGTTTCAGACGACTCACACGCCTCAGAGGGTAGTGACTGGTGTCCAGGTCGCGGCTTTGAGGTCGTTACAGTGCAAAATATTCGAAAACACAACCAAATGTCTTTTTCAAAATGATGGGGATTGCAATCCAGAACCTGCAGTCCTGTAATCCAATGCTACCCATCTATGCCAACAGAGTGCTCCTGTAGCTGCTACAAATTTGCTATGCAGCTAATACTTCTGTCAGTTTTCAGTCAAGCTACACTTTTTGACACAACTTGAATGGAATATAACGAACTCAGGCTCACGGAGAACTGGCAATTTTAGTAAACGTGTCAGCATTGCAGATAGTCTCGATTTAATCACACCACCCAATGAGCGCAATGTTTACAGCAAAAACCCTTGGGACTCCGGCCTTAAATAAAAAACATGCGCTAAATTTCAGTCCTAAACCGACGATATCCTTGAACCCTCTGTAAAAGAAATGTAACGAACAAAAAATTCAATACAGCTGTAGTTTTAGGCAACGTGCATCACTTTAGATCGTAAGAACAGTCAGCTTATCACGCCACACAATGAATGTGATTTCTGATTCCGCAGCCCCAGCCCTCATTTTGGGACCAAACAGGCATACATAGCATTACATTAGACACAATCGCCCCACAGCTCATGACTTGGATTTACGAAGCCGACAGTGGCAAATTACCATCGTGTCCATCATGGGTGTACACGCCGTTCAGGAATTGGGAAGGGGAAGGATGGGGGACGAACTGACCGCAATAAGCCAAAAAATAAGACTGGGCAAGGAATAAACATCACTGTTTCGGGCGTTGCATGGCAACCTACAGTTAAAATCCTTTTTATTAGATTCACAGTTAAAGAAACTGTGTCGCCAATGGCAAATACCTATCTTATACCGCAAAAACTAGGGAGGGGGCACAAACAATCATTTCCGGAAAACTACGGGGGACACGTCCCCCGCAACCCCGTAGAGATCATATCCATGCTGTCCTCTTCCTTAAAGTAAGAGACGGCACGAAAGAACACTGTAACATCAGCCACAACCTCCGCTACCCCGTCGTCACGCAATTACTATAGAAGACCCCACAGTGATGGTTAGTGGCAATGGCTGGCAATCCCGTAGGGGGCTGAAGGGGGGAGGACGGACCCCCATTACTTAGGGATTGTCACTTGGCCTATGACATTGACTGGAAAGCAACGGTATTAAATCGTATGTGGATCCTCCCAATAATTTTCGGAAACCTCCTGCCACTGGGGTGGAAATTTTGCGCCAGGTCACAGTTCGATACCGTAACACAGTATTCACATTGGTTCAAAATCTCCAAAGCTTTTAACTCTATTCGCCTTTATCCCTAGTTTTCGCAGCCGTTTCCACCAGCTCACAGGACCTTCTTCGTGCCGAAAAGATCCGAGGTCAGTATCAAACGAAAACTTAACAGCGTTGAAAAATGGAGTTGAATATTAGGACTGAGATAATTCGGAAATTTGGCTGGATATTCGGATTCGCCAAACATTTGAATCAGTAGCGTCGAAACCTCTATGGAGATGGGAGCGAACGTGATTCTTACCTCGTTTCTTCCCATGCACTGCCATATGGTGAATGTTAAATGTTGCGCAGAGCTGGAGGGAGGCAGTTACCCAGCCCCCTGTCTTACGCCCTGGTTCAAAGCATCACTTTAAGATTCGGACATTCGGCGAATATTCGATTGGCCATGTTTACTTCCGAATGTTCGCCGAATACCCGAATGTGGACCGGGCATTCGAGTATTCTTTGGCATTTCGTCGTAGACTTTGAGGATATATCTGACCAAAATCATGCAAAAACTAGTTTAAACACTGGCTAACATTTTGCGGCGCATTTACACCGTACGCCTGAGACAGCATGCGGCAGTGCCACAGAGGTTGTTCTGCTCTTCCCTACTGCGGAACCGATTTGCACCCCACGTTCTTCAGGGAAATGAGTAACCCCATGAGTGATCTGACAGTTCTTCCGTGTCTGGCCACGACTGGCAGACAACGGAAAAGACAAAAACGCCGGGTTGGAATGAGTCGGTGAGTGAAGGTGAGCGTTACCAGAACTAGCCTGTTTTCACTTAAACTTGTTTGCTTTTAATCATGTTTATTGAGACAAAGATAGGAAAATGGCCGGCCTCTCAATGCACTAATCGACATGTGGGCAATAAGACTTTGCACCCACGCTGATTTCCACTGCCAAAAATATTTCGCATACCAAAAATATGGCTGTCTACGAAATATTGCAATCCTGTGGCAACGAAATATTGCAGTCGTTGCTGGGAGGAAGATACCACCCCAACCTCATTGGCACTCCATTCTCTGCCCTAATTGTAACTATGAGCTCATCCCAAAGCTTGATTTCAGGGAGGCCAACGCCATTTTGAACAGCATTTCGGTTAATAGTTAATCGTAATAGTTAATAGTTAATCGTTAATAGTTAAGCGCAGTTAATCCAACAGTGAATGCTAGTGCATTTACTTCGGATGATTTTTTACAAATATGACACCGACGTTTTGATATGAATGGTGCTATCGAATTGCAGCCAGACCTTAACAGAGATAGTTGCACAGACCCTTGATCCCTGCATCCGATTACTCAATTCTACGTGAACGAAAGTATTTTGTGACGAGAGTTTAACATCTTCATCAGCGACAGTGTTGAGCCACAGCCGTGTGTCTCACCGATTGTCGGCCGTGGGACATCGAGCGTCCCATCGATTAGCTCTCGATTCACGTGAGTTACATCAAAATCGGTCATAAACAGCCGAGTTATGACAAGTCAGCCACCCTCTTCCCAGCTTTTTTCCCCTCCCTGTATTGACTCCTATCAGTATTTTGAAAGTCTGTTTATATAAAAACATTGTTTACGTCATGGCAAATCGATTGTTGTTTCTTGCGTTGGAGTCGGACGCGTAGTTCTCGAGATCCAAACGAAGGGAACTAAGTCCCCCATATGGGAAGGCGCCCTAGTGTTATTTACTACTCATGTATCGTACTTCATGGAATTGTCTCCAAGTCACGACCGGAATCAGTGGGGCTATTCTGAATCCCGGGTCAAAGCTGCGCAGAAACAAGGCTAAGAAACCGACACGCAAGCACATACTTCACACACACGCCAGGTCAGAATAGCAATGGTCATATGGCTTTAAAACACGCTGGATGGTTCCTGGCCGTCACCGTGAAACAGCTTTAAGAGGTACCGGCAGGACGTCCTTTAAACAGCCACGGAAGACGAAGACCAACATGCCACGACATGGATATTTCGGGGAGTGGCAGTCATAAAACGATGATGCACGATAAACAAACTGCCTCTTGCCGGAGGCAGAGCCACGGATGTTAGATATGCTTAGCATTTGATCCCGCCTGATGCTCCTCAAATGGTCAAGGCGATCTCTTTTTTTGCAAAACACGAGACCAGTGACTCGGGCTCGCCATGACGACTGATCTTGTGCAACAGCAGTAATGGGTACGGGAACAGGGTAAAATTCCCTCCTGATATATTTCCTGTAAACAGCTTTTGCAAGATGCCGTGTCGGGGCCGGGGCATATGAGAAAAAAACATTTATTTTCCAAAACCACATCACGATGGGTTTCACTACGTGCTGGCACCTGCGCGTTAAGCCTGGCCACCTGACGGTGTCTGAGCTGCGGGCAATCGTACATGGCATGAATGGGTTGATTGCCTGCGGTGAGGACGGAGTCAATATGCGCATGAATATCACATACATCAATATAATCAATATACATCTACAAAATCAGAATCAATATACATCCTTTTGATGCGATGGGCACGGTGCTCCTGCGTTTGATCAATTCCAGCATCTCCTTCTCCGATGTCTCTGATTTCTGCAAACATTTCCTCTCTTATCCCATCTTTAAATCCGGAGATTTTACTAACCCATCCAACTTTTGGCCCATTTCCATTGTTCATGTCATTGCCAAGATTGTAGGGTGGACCGCCCGCCAACAGTTCCACGATTACCTACGGTCCCAGGACCACCTCCTTTCCAAACTCAACACGGATTTTGTCCTCGTCACTCGACGGAAACCACGCTGATATCCATATGCGACCACATCCTTTCAGCCAATGACGACGGGGAGATGTTCCTGCTTTGCCTGCTGGATTTGAACAAATGCTTTGACGTGACAGACCACGCTAAATTCTTGACCCAAGTGAAACTTCACGGAATCGGTATTTCTTGGTTTTTGGCGTACCTCTGTAATTACACCCAGAGGATCAGCCTCAACGACGCTTAGGAAAACCCTAAAATACCATACTCGCTCCCAACAGCATCAGAGTTTTCCAGGGCTCCGCTCTTGGTCCCCTGCTTTAGTTCGTCTTCGCAAACAACTTCAGCCCTGTTTGCTGAGGGCGCAGTAGTCGTCCAGTACGCCGACGACACCCAAATTTTGGTCAGTGGAGAAAAGTCTGAGTTCCAAAACGTCGCTGCGGCGATGAAGCAGGTCCTGGCTTCTCCTGATCTTTGCTTTCGAGCAAACCGGTTGAAAACAGATGCCAGCAAGACTCAGCTGATGCTGTTAGGAAGTGCACAAAATCTGCGCAACGCTCTTAATTTCACTGTAAAATTTCGCGATCACAATCTTCTCTCCGTTCAGGAAGCTAAGTGTCTTAACTAGGACTTCACGTAACCGCCGTTACCAGGCGCTGTTTCGGAACTTTAAGTGGCCTACCACGTCCAAGGAGTTACCTGCCGCTGTCGTCATCTGCGCTGTGGTCACTGCTTTGATTCTCTTGCAGACCCGATATTGTTCGTCGGTATATAGCAATGGTACGCGAAAAAACCGGTCTGGACTTCAGAAAATCATTAACGTTGGAGCACGAGTTATTTTCGGCCGAACGAAATTTGATCACACATCGGATCTGGTACGGACACTGGGCTGGCTAAGCGCGGGGAAGCTGGTCTCACACCATACACTGTGCGTGGCGCACGAGGCGCGCTGCCTGGGTTAGCCTGAAAGTCTGGCCACCGAGTTCTCATGTGTTGCGGAGGATCGCAACCGACACACTCGGCAGAATGGCCACCTATATGAACTAAGATTCCGCAAGATGAGTCGGAGTCGTTCTGAAGGCGTGCGGCGCGGCAGCTCAGCTTGTTGCTATCCGATCTGCCGCGGCTCCCTATCTCCCTGTTTGATCGTCACCTGAGACGCCGCCGTAGCAGAGATCAGGGGTGATGCACTGTCCATCAATATGTTGTTTTGTCGTGTTTTGCGTTCTTTATTCTTTCAATGAGAGTGATTGCGTGCATTGTATGCTTGGCGACAGTTGCATGAACTGACGACCATTGACCTCTTGCCATAATAGCGGCGAGTCTATTGCGGATGGCTTCAATATACGTCCAAAGCCTGAAATCTGAACTCGTGGAGGCCATTGTTTTGACGACTTCCCGAGTCGCCGAAGCCGGCTCGTTCCAAAGCTTGCATATACGGGCCGCGCCACGGGGCCCATATATGCTGCGTCTGCGTATGCGGGCCCCTGCGTCCTCCTCAGCTTTGTATTATTGGACAACGATTCTCGTTTGAGAATTTGTCTCGTTTTTTGGTTTGTTTCAATTTGTAAAACAAGGTAAGAGAAAACGACGAGAAACCATTACTCGTGGGTAGACAGCTGCACGCGAAGAACGATTGGCCGCCTTCTCATCTGAAAAGCTGTGGCGGATCCGTTGCTAGTGCGTCGAAGGCCATTAATGCAGATATCTAGAACTGGTAGAAATTATCCCTTCTCAGGCAATGGTGCTACCGACCAGGCTCAGCGCTACAACTGTGTTCAGTGCAGCAGTGCCTTTGGCTCGGCGAAACCGCTCAACGGCCCGATGCATTGGCGTTGACCGGCCGGCATAGCGTTGTTACCGTTCTGGTGCAATGGTGCTACCGGCCCAGTTCTGCGGAGTTACGAACCCGGTGTAGCAGTGGTGTCAGCTCGTTACAGCGGTGTTCTCGCCCCTGTGCAGTGGTGTTCTCGGCCCAGTACAGCAGTGCTACAGGCATGCGCCCGGATCCCGATGACATGCAAGTTATCGTCATCTTGCGTCGGATTCTATGTTGGCCAGGGTAAGTGTTGCCTGGGCACCGCTTTGCTCTTGAGGGAGACTTTTCCGAGAGCACGCGATGACCCATTAAGGTCAAGGAGGGGTAACTACAACACGGACATAACCTGCATTCCATCGGGATCCTGGCACATCTCTGAGTGCCACTGTCCCGGCACAGCGGTGTTTTGAGTCCAGCACAGTAGTGTTCTGTTCCCGGTATGGTAGTGTTCTGTGCCCAGTACGGTAGTATTCGGTGACCGGTACAATGATATTCCGTGTCCGGTACGGTCGTGTTCTGGACCCGGTACAGTAGTGTTCTGTGCCCAGTACGATCGTGTTCTGGGCCCGGTGCAGGGTAGTGTTTTGTGCTCTGTATGGTGGTGTTCTTGGCCCGGTTCGGTAGTGTTCTGTGCCCGGTACACTAGGTGTCTGGTTCGAAAATGTTCTCTGCCTGACACGATAGTGCTCTGGTACCGGTACAGTAGTATTCTCGGCCCGTTACGATAGTGCTCTAGGGACAGTACAGCGATGCTTTGTGCCTGGTATGGCAGTGTTGTGTACAGCACTGTTCTGTACGGTACAACACTGTTCTGAGCCCGGTACAGTAGTGTGTAGTGCCCGGCACGGTGGTGCTCTGGGCCCCGTACAGTAGTGCTCTGGGCCCGGTGCGGTAGTACCCTGTGCCCGGCACGGTAGTGTTCTCAGTCTGGCACGGTAGTGCTCTGGGGCCGGTACAGTAGTGTTCTGGGCCCGGTGCAGTAGTGCTCTGGGCCCGGTACAGGAGTGCTCTGGGCTCGGTGCAGTAGTGCTCTGGGCCCGGTGTAGCAGTGCTGTGTGCGGTGCGGCAGTGTGCTGTGCCCGGTGAGGTAGTGTTCCGTGCCCAGTGCGGTAGTGTTCTGTGCCCGGTACGGCGGCGGTGCCGGCTGGACGCGCCGCCGTCACGGGTCACTGGTCGCGGCGCGTGAGCAGCGGCCGTGTTCTGGTGGGCTCGACCGTAGTCAGTCATTCACCCCGGCCGGGCTGGACAGCCGGTCCGAACCGGGCTGTACAGGGCCGACTGGGGCCGGACAAGGCTGTACAGGGCAGACTGGGGCCGGACAAGGCTGTACAGGGCCGACTGGGGCCGGGCAAGGCTGGACAGGCAGACTGGGGCCGGACAAGGCTGGACAGGCAGACTGGGGCCGGGCAAGGCTGGACAGGGCAGACTGGGACCGGGTAAGGCTGTACAGGGCAGACTGGGGCCGGACAAGGCTGTACAGGGCAGACTGGGGCCGGGCAAGGCTGGACAGGGCAGACTGGGGCTAAGCAGGGCTGGCCGGGCCGGAGAAGGCTGGGAAGGGATCTGGCAGGGAAGGCTGGGACCTGACTAGATAGACCGAACAGGGCAAACTGGACAGGGCAGGCCGCGGCAGGACAACGACAGACAGAGGGCGACAGAACAGAGACGGACAGGGCAGACCGGCTGGACGAGGCAGAGTGGAGTGCGTTTTGTCGGGTTCAGCTGGGACAAGGCCGGCCAAAGCAGATCAAGGAAGAACAAGGTAGCGTAGGGTCGACGACGTTCAGGCGTGGTTCGCCGTAGCCTCCACGGAACTGATAAGTGCCCTTATCTCTAGCAGGCTGGCATTCTGGCCACCGCGTCCCACGGCTGGTTCTACAGTGGCGCACGAGCGTCTCTGGAGTCATTGCGACCAGAGCTATTGTAAGGTGAACGTTTTATCTTACCTTACACAGATTTGTTCCACGCAACACTAGAAGACCCATTAGAAAATATGCTGGAGTTTGCGGGGCTGCCGGTCTTCCTGGCCTGTAGCCTGCTACATCCATGCAGGTTCATGCGTAAGCCGCACCGGAAATTAAACAGCAATTACGACTGACGGTAACAGGCCGCGACGCGAAGAAGGCGCAAGAGCAGCCAATCCGCTCCCCTCCCCGATCTCATACGGTCTCTTCTCAGGGGTTCATGGCTTTGCCAACGGCCGGCTCACGTGATGTTTGTCGTTCCCGGTCCGGCCCCGGCCGGGTGGGCCGGCCGGTCAGCTGTCCGGCGCTCTCTGGCTGTCCTCTGCCGAGATGTCGGCCGCCGGACTCGGCGAGCAGCGTCAGTCGACCGTGACGGCGCCGGCCGGCCCGCACACCGCTTCCGCCGACACAGTCTGCTCCGACAGGCCGCCGTGCCGGCTGTCCGTCCGTCACGTGGTCCGCTGCCGAAACTACCGTTTGAGCAGCTGCCCGTCTGCGGAACTGCCCGTCTGCGCAACTGTCAGTCTGCGTAACCATCAGTCTGCGGAGCCGCCAGTCTGCGGAGCCGTCAGAGTGCAGAGCCGCCAGTCTGCCGAGCCGCTAGTCTGTGGATCTGCCAGTTTTCGGAACCGCCAGTCTGTGGAACCCAGTCTGCGGTGTGGGTCGTCCGCGAAGGCGGCGTTCTGCGGGACTCTCGGTCCGCGGAACCATTAGTCCGCGGGAGCTGTCAGTGTGTCAAAGTGCAGTCCGTGAAGGCGGCAGTCCGTTGAAGAGACAGCGCTGCGAGACGTGATTTCAGTGGTGGCGTGCCGGAGGGGCCACGGACTAAGTGTTGAGCCCATAACGCGTCGAGCTGATGTTTCACTGGTTTGTAAGACGGGACGGAACAGTTTAACCGCTGTGCTAGCGATCTGGCAGTGGTCGAGGTTAGCCAAAGGAGGGCATCATTTGAAGCCTAAGCCGTCAGACATCATCCGAAGTCCGACGAGTCCACCGTGAGCACTTCAGATTGACTCGGACAGTCCCTGCGGAGTACATTCCAGAAGGTAAGCTATGAAAGTGGACGTCGTTTGAATGCTCGAATCGTTGCTCCTGGAATGGCGCGATAAACGCTAGTCATGCATTTTTGGCGCTTTTATGCCACAACCTTCCTGTAAAGTATAGTATAGTATAGCATACACTTCAGCGTGACAATGTCACGCAGTCTCGGTCGTTCAAGGCCAGTTCCAGCTCTACCAGTGCAGTACGTTCCTTACATACAGTCGGTCTGCTGCACGCACAGAGAATGCTGCACTCAAAAACTGGTTGAGGCAAAACACAGAGGACGTTAGGGAAAATTGCTCTCATGTGATAGGAAGCAAAAAAGGCAGGATAGGAATGGTCAGCCTTAAGAAGATGGACCTAGGACAAGTGACAAGGGCGGCCATTTTGTCAGTGTTGGTGTTGACAGCTCTGGTGGTAATGGTGATGAGGATAATTTGACGAGGATTCCAGAAGACGAGCAGTTCTGAGATGAAAACAAAGGCACGACTAAGATCTTTTTTAGGCCCAGCATTTTCGAGACGTCTTCTTCCACCCTTGTCTCCAGACTCTCACGTCTACTGCATTTCCGTCCAGCCTTACCATGAAGGTCAGCCAGTTCTGCCCGTCTTTCGCTCCCAAGCTTGCGTCCACCATTATCAAACTACTTTAAAGAGTCAAGAGGTCGTCCAATTACTGATCTTTATCACTTGATCTTTTCTTGTGATTTACTACTGAATGTCGGACTGCGTCCATTATACAAAGCGACTGAAGCTAGGGTGCTTGCCCGTTGTCCAGAGACGATATGATTTTCCTGGCAATGCCTGCCCGAACATGTGAGACGTCACCGTTGACCTTGTGGCGAGGCACATCGATAACTGCTAATTTGCATTGGAAATAAAAAAAATAACAAAAATTAAGTGAAAATATACCACCATTCGGCAACTGGTAGCTGAGAACCAGTGGGTGAGTGGGTACGGCGGTGGCCGTGCCGACCTAGGATTATTTCAACATTATCCCTGCAGCGTTACATGGAAAAAAACTTCAAAATGGCTCTTGACCTAATAACTTTAAAACACCTCAACGCACATGTGTGAACCTCATCAAACAATCAGATCGTCAGCGACTGATCGGTAGACGCGAAAAGATTTGTACCGTTGTTGAACAGACCCTTCCGTTGCGGAGCTCCTCATTCCTCATTCAATACTTGCTGAATAGTTGCGTCCTTAAGTGGAAAACTCTGCAAGTATAATCGAGATGCCCATCGTACAGCACACGTAGGACATTTTATTCACAATGGGTCGTTGACATTACGTCCAGTAGTCAGCCTGTGCCTATCACCCTCAGTCTGTGCCTGCCAATCCCCGTGCATATGCCCGCCAGTAAAACGTGCCCCCTATGGGTCCATGTACCGACGGGTAAGCAGGATTATGCTTCCTGCTAATTGTATGGAGGCGCATTAAATATGCCTCTTTTCGTATTGGACTATGCGGCACGTAACGCGCCCTGTTGCCAGACAGCCCAACAGTACAAGCCTTTAAAAAGCACTGTTAAATGCAGGGGTTTTTTCAAGTGACCAGGTAGCCAGGATGTCGCCAAAAAGGGGGCCAGAACAAACCTAACAACCCTCAAAACTGAAAACTCTGAGTTTGGGCCATTTATTTGCGAACTCTGATGTTTTCGTTTATTCTCCTTTTCGGCGCGTAAAGAAACGCTAAATTTCCAACCCCAAGAAGGTGCCATAACCCACTTACCCTTTGACACACACCCTGGCTACGCCCTGCTAGATGTTAGTAGCAGATAACGCCCCTACCATCGGTTCCCGTGCGCAGATAAAAACACTGCTGCGTTTGAGCCGTGCTACAGCATCAGATCGCTCCCGTTGTCACGTCATCACATCTTTATGAAAGACTGAGCTGATCCCAGCAGTTGAGCCTAGCGATCACGTGAACCCAATCAAACTCCCGTGAAACCACGTGAAAGCCATCACTCCAGTCTGTAGCCGGGCTATCTGAAGCCGGGAAATCGCTTCCTGCTGGAGTCGTACTACCAGGACCAACACTAAGACCAGGTGACGTAATCTTGAGTCACGTGACAGGCGAACTCCTCTCTGAGGCTAGGCCGTGTGACCAGGCGAAGCCATTCCTACAGTAGATGTCTGTGAACAGACAAACTCACTTCCTCATCCCGCGTAGACAGACGACGTCATCCCCGCATGCGGCCGGCGTGACGCGAACTCGGCCGGCGCTGCGGCCGCGGCGTGACGGCGCGTGACGCTCCGGGCGGCGGCGGCAGACGGCCGTCACGCGGCCCTCGCCATGGGAGCGTCGTGCCCGTCATAACGTCACGGGCGGTGCGCTCCGGCGCCAGGCCGCTCAGCTCGCGTCTCGTTGAAGGGCGTGCTCGAGCGTGCACGCAGGAACGCCTGCACGCACACTCGTACGCTACCCTGCACGGTGGCAGTGCGTGCATGGGGCCACCACGAGCGTTCGCAGGATTAACTGAATCGCGTCTTCGGCGTCTCTAAGTAAGCGTCACCGCTGATGTTAGAAAATAATAAACAGTTATTGGAGACCAATACTAAAAGTCATTGTTTTGGCACAATGTGGCTACCCAGCCTTCGTCAGACGTGAATTCTCCACATGTACAGCCAATGGGCCGCTAAAGTGGTTTAATGAACCTCGCACCGTTACCTGACACCACCCGTGGAAAGCTACCGCATCAGGAATGAAGCGATTTCTTTTATTGTGAGAAAAGTTAGGTAAGCTCCTGCACATTTCCGTCACACGCAGGCGTGAGTGTACGAGCGTTTCGTAAAGTTGGAACAGCCGCCATCATTCCTGCCCTTTGCGTAGCCACATCCGTGTTCAGATGTCTCAGCGAAGATTCATATAAATTGATCCAATCATGGGCCAAGCAGCCAGACCACAGGGCGGGAAGGAAGGTGGGCCTTACAGCTATGTAAAATCCTAATATGTATCCCTGGTTGCTCTCTCCAAGTATTAAAAAATATCTACGGATGCTCGAGTTTTCTCTGAGCAAGATTCAAAAGCACCATAATTTGAGTCATATTGTCCTTGGCAGATTTGAATCTGTTGCTCGCAATTTACCGATCTGGTTTTTAAGCCCATTTTACGGAGAGCCCCAATAATCTTCACCTTGCCGTCCCCATGCGTGCCAGCTGTACTCCAACATCTTAAGGTTTTACGGTTAATACCTCCTTACGTTTGTCCGGGCCTGTTGATAACCTTTGTTGCTGGTTGGTTGGTTGGTTGGTTATTAGGGCTTAGGGGCGCACCGACTGCAAGGTCATTCGGCGCCCATAACCTTTGTTGCATCGGCACGTCTAGGACTGCGTATGAATCTCCTACTGGTACCTGTCTGAACCTCCCATTCTCATTCACTCAGGACTCTGGACCAACAGTATTATAGCATCGAGATTCAAGTAGAATTAACGTGAGTGAAAATTAGGCTTTTCACGCAAAAACTAATGTCCTCTCTTCTGTCCATCGTTCACAAGTGCACGATGGCGCATCAAAGTTGTTTTCGCTTTTAGTGCACACGATTTTGGAAGCACGTTTCAAATCAGTTTCTGTTGGATACATTGTAGGTTGCGCAGCTACCACATACTTGGAACAGTTTTGTAGGAGTGTTCCCCTCATATCTGTCAAATGTGTCAATGAGTATCTGTGCTGTCCTCGGGCAATTGGCACGTGCCGAGGCGCATAAAACCAGTTCTGACTCTACATCGTAACAAATGTTTTTTTTGTCCACCGCAAGCACGCATGAACGTCATTAGTGTGGTCACGGCTCTTTACTACCATGATTCAAGCTCAGCTGATTGGACGTTTCGATTCACAGGCGGCAGAGGAGGGCAGCGGACCGGCAGCGACAGTGGCGCCGCGGCGCGGCGATCCCCGACCGCCTGCCGCCTCCCGGCCGCCATGATGACGCGCAAGACGGCGATCGAGGCGTACAGCTTCCGGTTGGACGCCGACTCGTCCGGCAGTTATTCCGACTCGAGCTGCTCCGTCTACAAGCAGCGCATCGATTCGCTGTTCCAGCAGACGCGCCTCGGCACGAGTCCAGGGGCGGCCGCCTCGCCGCCTAGCAGCGACTATGAGCTGATCGAGTGCGAGCCGGAGCCGAACCGCCGGCCGCTCGGTCAGACTGGTCGGCCGCCCGCGGCAGGCGCGGCGCCCGGCGGCCGGTTCTGCCGGAGGCCCGCGGCGCGGCCGGCGGCGGCGTCGGCGGAACCCGCTGTCGCTTCGCCGCCCGCGGCCGCGCCGGCCGGACCCGGCCCAGTTGCCGGCATGGACTCGGTCATGACGCCAGAGGCGATAGCGACCAGGCTGGAACGGTGCAGCGGCGTGCCGAGCGACGATGTTGGAGCCAGCTTCCAAGTGGACTACCTCGGCGCCCTGGAAATCGAGGACGGCGCCACCAGGCTGGAGGACCTGCAGCAGCCGCTGAAGCGACTGTACATGCAGTACCGCAAGCTGACCCGCCGAGTCAGGACGCCTATGCAGGATACGCTGGAGATTACCGGCACTGGCGTCAAGGTGCAGTATGTGCGGGAGCAACACGAGGACGTCCGCCAGCTGCTGAACCCTTTCTCCGCGGTGGCGGTGTGGGCGGCCGTCAAGTTCGTGGTCAGCCAGCGGGCAGGCGAGGCCGGCCTCCAGTTTGCCTTCCTGCCGCTCATCTGCGATCCGGAGAGCCAGGACCGGTCCGAGCTGTTCTCCACGCTGGAGACGAGCCTGGCGCCGCTGGCCGTCGGCGGCAATCACCCGCCACTGTTGGCCTGCGTGATGCGCCGCTCCTCGCCGCCGGGCGCGCTCGAGTGCCATGGCTTCGTTTGCGGCGCGCCAGAGGACGCCATCGTGATCGCGGCCAACCTGTACCAGGCGTTGCTGACGCGGCTACGGCCAGAGCCGGCCGCCGGCACCCCCAATCCGCAGCCGGCCGCAGCGCCGCTGCCGCCGCGCCGGCCGCAGCGCCGCCGGCGGCCGCCGGAGCCGGTCGGCCGCAGCGCCCCGTCGCCGCTGCGAGGCCGCAGCCCGCTGCGCAACCCGCGCGGCGACGACCGGCCGCGCCGCAGCGGCAGCGCCGGTGACCCGACCGGCGATGGCGGCGGCGAGCCGGCGGCGCGGCCGGCGCGGCGGCTCACTCGCAGCGCGTCCGACCCGCGCCGCTCGGCGCTGGTGGTGCATGAGGGGGACGGCGACGGCGGCGGACGCTCGCCGCCACCCGGTCCGAAGCCCGCCGAGCCGGAGCCACCGGCCGACGTGCGGCTGCTGCTGGCCGAGTTGCATCGCCGGGACGGCCTCCGCACGGTCGACGACGTGCTGCGGCACGTCATCGGGCCCGGCCGCATGTCGTTCACCGAGCTGCGGCCCGAGCACCGCGAGCTGCTGCTGCGCCTGGCGCTCACCCTCAGCCGGGACGACATGTACCAGCGCAGCAAGAGCATCATGAAAAAGCAGACCAAGAAGTCGGCGGCGCAGAGCGACAGCGACACGGACGGCAGCGCCATCGGCAACGTCCTTAGGGCCACCAAGAAGTCCCTGTCGAAACTGGCCTCCGGCTCGAGCAGCTTGCAGTCGTCGTCAGCGTATCTGCTGCGGCACATGCCGTTCGCGAGGTTCTACAACGCTCGAGCCAACGACAGAAAGAGCGGAAAGAAGACGGCTGGCGATGCGGCCCCGACCGCGACAACGAGCGCACCGACCGCGGACGCAACGATCGCAGACCTGGACGATCTCCTGTCCCGCTCTGAGGCCCTGGTCGCCAAGGCGCAGACGTCTCTGAGTGCTCAGAACGAGAGCGGCGCCACCAGCCTAATGACATCCGGCAGCTGTCACCACGGCCGAAGCCTGAATCCGATCGCCTCCAGCCGGCGGCTCGGCCCGGGGCCCGTTGGCAGCGGCCCCTGGCCCCGGGCCCAGTCGCTGCGCGACCTGTCTGGCGTCTGCGGCGCCGACAGTTGCTCCGACAGCGACCGCTGCTACTGCTCGCTGCGGCGAAGCGGCGGACCAGCGGCGGGCCAGAAGCCCGAGCAGGCAGGGTCCGCGCCGCGTCCCGGCCGGCTCCGCGGGCGCCGCGGCTCGGCCGATTGCCTGGCCGGAGCAGTGCCCCCGGCGGCCGGCCGCCAGCCGCGCGCCGCCGCGCCGGCCGGCTCGTCCAGCGCCGGCTCCAGCGGCAGCGGTGGCCGCGGCGGCGGTGCGCGCAGCCGCAGCCGCAGCCGCAGCCGGCGCCGGCCGGCCGACGGCCCGGCCAGCCTGGCGGCGCCGGGGGCCGGCCGCGCGCCGACCGGCGCCGGCACGCTGCGCCGTTCCAGCTCGGGCGGCCGCGCGTCCGGACGCTTCCTGCTCGTGTCGGCGGCGGACGGCGCCGGCCGTGTCGTCTGTCGCGGCGGCTCGCAGAGGCGCCGCGCCGACGCCGACGCGCTGACGCTGAAGAAGACGGCCGAGATCGCGGCCACCTTCTCCGGCCTCAGCCTGAACCAGACGACCGACTTGCTCGGCGTCGAGAGCGACGGTGACGCGCCGTTCTCGGACGACTCGGAAGATGGCGGTGGGCGTGGTGCGCCGGACCGCCGTCGCGGCTATTCGGACCAGAACATTCACAGCTCGCTCGGTTATCTGCCCTGACGGCCGGCGGCGCGCGGCGTCGGCGCACACACTGATCCAGGGACTGTCCAGCTTTCAGATGCCGAGGCCGACAGAGAACTTGAAATCTGAATTATGTGCGAGAGCGTGCGCGAGTGTGCCTCTGCTGTTTTTGTCAAGTGGTGAGTCTGTTTCTGTGCGTGCATGTCTGCGCGTTGCCCTTATGTTATGGATAAGGAGGCCTAGTTAAGTCCTCGTACTTCTATAAATTACAAAGAATATTGAAAAAGAATATAACTCATGGGTGCCAGGGGACACTTTTTGAAAATAATGATTACGATGGGTGGGGCTCGGAGACGTTACTGGACAACATAACTTCTTCCCAAACGTGGATTTTTGAGTGGATTTGGCCATATTATTTTCCCTGAAGGCATGTTTTAAAACTGTTTTCCACAAAACATGTTACGTGTGTAATGGCTCGTATTATGTAGGTATACGTAGTACATTTGCCAATGATTATTAAAACTTGGCAAACATTTTTCCATGGAATCACCGGAGCATCTTGGTTTTTTAGCATTTCTTTCAGACCCGTTTAATTTCCGATTTTAAGCGCTCTCAATGACAATGCTACGGCCAAAATCGTCATTCGTGGGGCCGAAACTTATATGGGTCGGGCTTGGGCCCCACCATTAAAACAACGCCCCTTTTCGTCGCTTCCTTTGCAGTTCAGCTAAGACAACCGTCCGGGGAAAAAAGAAGGAAGACGTTATCGTGGACATATGGGTATAATGATCCGAGACATCAGTTTGAGAGGATACAAATGAAGTCACGAGATTTTTTCAGCTAAAATGAACTGATAAATGATTTCGCAGAGTTTATAATCTGGTGTCTTTCCATGAGCATATCGTTAAAACAAGATATCTGCCATGATAATCAGAGTATTTAGAAAGCAAAGGGAGCAGGAAAACGTCAAAACCAGTCGTAACATCCATATATACTCTGCAGCTGACGCTTAGCACGCCTCCATATGCAATAAGCCGGATGCACACCTGAAACCCGCAACCACTGAGCCTCCGGCAGTCGGCATGGCGAGCGAGGAGCAGCTGCCGACAGTGAACGCCGTGGCCCACTTTGAGACGTACGAGGCGTACCTGGACTCAATCGCCTCCTGGCAGGACATGTTCTACCTGGAGGACCAGGTGCTAGCGCGCGCCGTCGTTGAGCTGGGCTACCGCGGCACGGCCGAGTTCATGAAGCGGCAAGAGTTTGACGAGAAGCGGCGCGAGTACGAGGCCTCCAAGGTGGCGCGTGACGTACACGAGGGCCAGCTGGCCTCAGAGGGCCTGACGCTGCAGGACCCGCTGCTGAAGGCGCTGGCCGAACGAGAGGCGTGCAACAGGGACGGCCGCGTCACTACCATCATCTTCCTGCGCAACGTCAACGAACGCAACCAGGAAATATCCGGCTACATCGACTTCGACCAGCGGCTGAAGACGGACGCGTTCCAGGACTACTTCACCGGCCAGGCGCGGCTGATGCCCCGGCTCAACGACATGGCCTACTTCAACTGGAAGACGCAGCAAGCGCGCTGCAACAACACAGTCAACTGGTTCGTGCTCTCGGAGAGCGTGCGCGGCCTCATCTTCAAGTCGCGCCGAGACAGGAAGGTGGTGAATGTGGATCCACGCGTGGAGACGCCCGGCGACAGCTCCACACGAACGCTCGTGTCGTCGCCCAACTACAGCCAGGTGGTGCTGTACGACCACATCATCAGGCAGAAAATCTGACGGCAGCGATTCCGCCGCCACCGTCCTGCAAGGCTTTTGAACGTGCGCTCAAGGATGCCAGGAGATAACGGGTTTCGCCGCCGGGTGGGGCTTTAGTACCGGATAAAATCAATAACTGTCAAAGAAATACATATGAAGAATGTTTCACAACCGTTCATGTTGATGTCACAATTATCACGCATCTAATCAAACACGCACTTCTTCAACGATAAAATTCACGTTGAGACAAGTCAATAAGGAATCGATGCGTGCCTCTATCACTTGCACTTATTGCTCAAATGTTTTAGTATGGTAGTACTCGATGCTACAGAGGCAAACGAGTCCTCCGGCCATGACATTATTTGCCATTTCCCATATTGGTCACGATTACATTTACCACCAGCGCAAGTTGACCACTGGCGACAAAACATGCCATAAAAGATGCAGATAATACGCAGGTGATGACGAGACAGGTAGCCGGTCGTTGCCACTTAGCTATTTCCATTTTTATTTTCATATTTTGTAGTTCAACAACTGGCTTTGAGAACCATTCCCGAAGTAGAAATGCTTTTGTGTCTCTCGTAGATCTCGACTTAAACAAGTACAATGTGATCGTAGTATTCTTCTTTTAATCAAGGACTATTCGGCTTAACAGATGGTTACGATGCCCATGCGAAACGTCTTCCGCCTGATGACACAACTCAATATTCACAACAGACGGCTGCTGAACAAAACTGAGATGAAGCGGTCAGGGAGCTCTGTCAATCAAACCAGGCATGTTACGCCAATCCGTGACTTGCTCATTATTGTCCTACAAATATTTGTCCTTGAAACATTAAATCAGAGCAATAGGCCCCATGGCCGCAGAAGGCTCATATATTGTAAAATCATAAACTGTATTGGTCTGCATATTCCGCATCGTGTCTGAAACGTTCATTTTACTGGATTAATGGAACTGGGTATTCCCAGCCCGCCATATACATGTACCTAGGGGCATCCACAAGTGTAACAGGTGTATCAAGAGTGCTGTTCGAACTGTAAGTATGCATCGCAACGAGGGAGCCACAGGAAAAGCTTCCATACAATGGCCGCCGATCAAATGTGTCGGAAAAACGCACGGATTGATGCGTATGTCTTATACTATGTACGTGCTGTTTGCTGATAAGTGCTTCAGCAGTCGCCGAATTCTTGGTCATTTTGTACAAATGGCTGCGACGCCTCAGAGTACGGAATTGGGTGACGTTTTTTATTTTGCGTGCGATTACGATTAGACTCCAGCACGCTGCAAATCTAACCGCTCTTTTCCGGACAGTTGACGAAACTAACGCGCGAGGAGATCCAGACCTCACAGAGTCTGTCCTTGCACCATGACGGTCCTCTTCAAAATGAACACTATTTTCGTTTCGACGAAGGATGACGGGAACTCTCATTACGACACACGGCAAAAACAATAATTTCCAATCAACTTCATGTGCTTCTAACATAACGAGTGTCTCACCATAATCGAAGTATGTCCTCTACACCAAAGTATTAACTGTACGGCCATGACTTTCGGGCAACATAGCCTGGGTACTTCTTTTTATATCGCAGTCCGGTGACGACTGTAGAACTTTTGGGGAAGGCGCTGATGCCGCCAAACTTGGTATCAGTCTCTGTAAGGGAACAAAAGAATCACTTGGTTAATTCGATGTGAAATCAAAGCTGCAAAAGGCAATGGCTTTCGCAACATTCTCTGCAATGCTGTTCGACAACCTGCCATAAGGTCACACAGAAGGCAATGCATGCATTTGTTTATAACGTTACAGGCACGTTAAAATGCAAAGCAGTCGTCCGCATCTAGGCGGTTTTCGCAGGGCGGCTTTCAAGTGCGTCATGTACCCCACTACCGCAGCTTTGTATTTTTATTTTTTTATTACAACTTTTTATTTATATACACACAATTTAAGACTGTCTGACGACGGCGAAACGAACACCGGGAACGGGGCGGAACGGCACGGCTGGTGGGAAACACGGATATTTCGGAACACAAAGCCAGCTTAATGGACGGGACCAGAGAAACCCCGAGCGGGAACACGCCTCCTGTTGCAGGTCCCCGGACCCCTGTTAAATGCTGCTACATCACCCTTCATTATACGTTTTCCACCACTGAACACGCTGATGATTCCAAACAAAAGGTATTCCACAGAGGTCACAGATTTTTTCACAGATCACAGAGAAAGTCACAAATTTTTTACTCATTTGGAGCACATAATACATACCGCTTTTACATGACTGGCATCTGACACCTACGTACATCAACGGCAAATCTCATTTTCGCGCCTTTAAGACGCTGTGAGCATCTAATGTATGCAGAAAACGACGCAAAGTCGTCGCATGAAGATGTGAGCAGACAAAGTTGGACATTACACATACCGCAGCAAGAAAATATCTTCCACATACCTGGGTGAAACCTCGTGTAGTCCATTTGGATATGCATGTTCTTGGGGAGATCCTGTCTTTTCAGCTGCTCAAGAGGCACCGTGGTGGACACGGATACCCCATAATACCGCACGATGTCACCTGGAAAGAAAAGACATAATCGTCCGTGCGTCCGTTTTGTTGTTAACTCACCAGCTATAGCATACTTCTCGAACAACACGTCATTAACGAGAAATAAAAAAAAAGAACGGGAACTGTTTTCTGACGGAAGGCATGGCATCCCGTGCCTACCTTCCTGAACATTACTGACACACGGACCGCAACATCACACTGCGCACAACACAAACTGGCAGGTACACCATGATCTCTAGTCATACGTCTCCATAACTTCAGCCATACACAGGCCTTCCCACTGCGTGGCCAAACCGGCGCGTGCCGCGCGGCGCTCACCGAGCGTGCGGATCTGGTGCAGCTGGCTGTTGGTGACGTCGTGGCCGAGCCGGCGCGCGCAGGCGGCCAGCAGCCTGTGCTTCTCGGCCAGGCCGCCGACGGGCGTGTCGGCGCGGTGCTCTGCCGGCCCGAGCACGTCGTCGAAGACGGCGGCCAGGCGCTCCTCGACATCGGCCGGCGCCCGGTACGGCCGCCGGGGCTGCCGGTGGCTGCGGGCCCGAGACTGGACGGTCAGAGCGGCGCCGCCGCCGCCGCCCGAGATGGAGCGGCAGGATGTCGGGCGCGAGTCGCCGGGGACAGATCCCGCGGCCTCGCTGGCTCCGGAAGAGGACGGCGGTTCTGGACCCATTCGGGATGCCGGAGTGTGGCAAGACGTCGTGACTGATACAGGAAAAGATCCGAACGTGAAAAGGAAAATGTGTCTTCGTAATTGTCTGAGGCCTGATACCACCTAAATTAGTGAATCTTGGGACGCAACTAGTGAGAAGTGGCGGATGGTCACACATCGTCCGCCACACCACTGCAGTAAAGACTGTCGCTTGTATTGTATTCCAGTGTGTTGTACTGCAGTGACGGTCGTGCGGTTATCTAATGATTCCAATGACTATTACGCCCAGGGTCGGACGGTACATACGTAAAAGAAACGTGGTAAAGGCACACGTGCAATCTCACATGCACAGTTCAAGAAATTTGGTCCAGAGACGGCGCCTCTCGAAGTGAGGCGCCGCTTACCAGCTGCAGTTCTTGAGCTGTGGACCCGCAGCAGCCCGTCTTGCCTTGTGCTTCATTCGCGCATTGCACTGTTCACTTGCAAGACGGCAGCCAGCGATAAAGGCTCACAGTGCCTGAGCACTTTGTGCGACAAGCTCAACGTGCACATGTCCGCCAGTTGTTGCAAACGTTGCCAGGCAAGCCTGTCTCGCAGGTCGGAGACACGGTCGAATTGGCGTCGTCGGAATATAGTCCTGGCTCCAAAATTTGGTATTTTCTTAATCCTGTCCACGTTCTTTTTGTTCCATTTCCACATACTGACAAATAGCATCTGACCTGGGAGACGAGAGCGGTGACAACAGTTGTGAGAACAGTCGGGTAAGTGGTGTCGCACATGCGAGACCGCCCAGCCCGTGCAACGACTTTGGCGTGCACAACACCCCCGTAGCCACTGCCGTCGGGACGATCGACCCTTGATGGATTGTACCCGGACAGAGTCAGAAGGTGGTTAGGTGGACCGACTCCAGCCATGCCGCTCACAGCGTCACGACGTCGTAACCCTGGCAGTGCAGCTCTTGGGAGAGCTCCAGCACCATCAGCTGGAGCGACTGGATGTTCAGAACTCCGACGAGTAGGCCAGAATTCGCTTCCATCCGCGGTAAGCGGCCCCGCTACCTCCGTCCACGCGCCCCCTGCGCTGCAGGCGCCGTCTACCACGGCGCGGCCGCGGTCACTGCCCACCGGCGGCAGGCACAGTCCGCCAGCCAACCGCGGGCGGGCAGCGGCACTGACCCGACCAAAGCGGCGTGACGTCACCGACGGACCGGTGACCGACCGGCCTCTGGACGGTTCTCCAACGGCTGGGGACCCCCGCCGCGAGGGCGAGAGGGCCACCTAATGGCGATGGCGCGTAGCAACGAGTCGCGATCATGAGCATGAGGAGGAGAGCACACCAGCACCAACACTCGCAAAACGACCAGAATGGTGAACAGTCGGATGATGTCATGGCGCATGGCTAGTACCTGAGCACTCCCTTCGTGACGACATGGGCCAAGAGACATACGACGCCACGGTCGATGGAGTCAGTAACAGTCGGTACCTTGGGTCGACGAAGTCGGTCGCTTGGGTGGCATATTGCAATCCAGCAATATTAAAGCCCACGCTCGCGCAACAGTCCAAGTTGCACGGCCCCTTCTGTGACACGATTTCCAAAAAGCGTTTACAAGTCTCACCTTTTCTGTACCATATCACTTCTTCACTACAGCTCTCTCTGTTTCTGTTCTCTGTTTCTCTTTTCTTCTTCTTTCTTCTTTTTCTCTTTTCTTCCCTCTGCCTCTTTTCTGTTGTGCTTTCTGTTAAATCGTATTTTGATGCTTGATGTACTGCACTGCAAATTCTTTTAATGCTGCATGCTTTTCTTCAGTCACGAGAATTTTATGGGACAAAATGTTGGATCTATCAGTGTCCAGCAGGATCAAAAGCCATCGGTTCAGTGTTAGGTTAGTTAGCAGACCTGGTGATGTCATGAATGCTATTCTTTGTTCAAAATTGTTCCTTGGTGACTTGCAACCAGTAGTCATGGCTGGCAACTTGTCTGAGTCACACCACAGCATGATGCAAATGAACCATCATAGTGTCAGGGACATCTGGATTCCAAAATGGAAAACCTTCGACAGTGAAAGCACGGAATACATGAGCTCCACTTAATACAAACGCAGGTTTTCCACAATAACCATGTAGTACACTTCAAGCCAAATTTCAGAGCGATGTCTGGGAGAGATTTTGTGATCTAAATGATATTACAAATCAACAAACACAAAACCGATTCTGACATAGTCAGTCATTAGAAGGTCACATGGTCAATATCCTGCATCAAACAACCTGTGAAGAAAATAACGCTTACCAATTTGTGTTTATCCAATCCAGTTCCTCAGGCCACTGGATATTTTCTGGAAATCTTTGATGTTCTTCTGGCATTAGTGCTTCTAGGTCAGGAATTTCCACAGCAGGAAGGTCGTTCCTCAAGTATGCCTGAAAAGCAGAGTACAGTTTGTGCACATGTATGCAGGTACCATTACATGACTAATACCCTATGATACATCTTTTAATTTTGAGTGGTGATGTCCAAGAGAGCATGGATGCCCATAATTATCATGCTTGTAAAAAAAGAAAAAGACACGACACAAGCAGTCCTGCAAAGAAATGTGCTATATAATGCAGTAGCTTATACTAATGAAACAATTTGGTACTATCATAAGCACTACAAAACAGAAACTGGAAGGATCAGAAACTATCAGCTCAGGAACGTGTCATGTCTAACTAGAAAGAAACACATTTTTGTTGTGGCCAGATAATGTCGGAAAAATGTAGGGAAAATCAGTGGAATTTTGTCATGTTTTTTTTGTCATATTTTGTCATATTTTGTCACTTGCGAAAAAACGAAGTTTTGAGTTAAGCGGATCCACTGAGACGACTTTGCAGCCTCGCCACACATACTATACATTCCTACTCTTTCACACTCCAGTTTTTTTTTTTTGCCTCAACAATATAACACCACAAAGAGAATTCCAAACACAATGATACAACACAATGACAACCAAAAGATCAGTGGCGAAGCCAGGAGGGACCAAAGGGGCCATGGCCCCCTGGAGGCCAAGCAGGGCCCCCTGGCGGCCGAGCGGGTCCCCTGAGGCCGAGGGCCTCAGTTCTTTGGATAACGTGAGGCGCCCGTAAGGCGTCCTACACTGTGCGAAACGGACAATTAAAGCAAAGCAAGAATATTTTAAGCATTAAAAAAAACTTACGAACCTGCAGAAAACGTACTCCGAATATACAAGAAGGCTTTGTGTGTTATGAAGAGAGGCCCGTGGTCTGAGTGAGGGTTTAGGGGACGCTGCAAGCTTGTAGGGGAGTTCACTGCTTGTCTGGGGTGGGGCCTCTGTCGGCCCATAAACGGCCCCTGTCAGCCTCTGAAGGACCTCCTTTCGGTCTCGAAGAAGGCCCCTGCCCCTGCCTCCAGAGGTCGACAGGGCCCTTTATAGGCGGATAGTGCCCTCTGCAGACAGGCAGTGATCTCTCTGGCCAACAAGGGCCCCTAAACGATCCTTCAGGGGCCCATGCTTTCCTGTAAAGATGCTCCTGCCGACCTGTACGAGGCACTCGCCAGGTCGGCAGGAACGTCTTTACAGGCGAGCATGGCCCTTTTAGGCTTCAGTGGGGCCCCTTTACAAACCGACAGTAATTTTAACCACATGCAGCCCCAATGATTATGAAGGCCAGGCGCGGATCCTAAGGGGAGCAATTAGGACGATTGCCCCCCTCCTTCGAGACCTGAGAAAGGGCCCCTGTCAGACTAAAAAGGAGCCCCGAAGGGGCTCGTTTGAGCTTCACGGGGTCTCCATCAGAACCCGACGGGCTCTTGACGCCGCCAGGGGGGCCTCCTGGAGAGTTAGACGACCTCTGAGACGCATGGACGGTTCCTGAAACTCCCAAAGGGCCCCTGAGACCACAACACGACCCAAACATGGCAGAGTGTCCCTGTGACCGCCAGATGGCTCATAGGGCCCCTGAGACGACCAAGATGAGGACTGAGTCCCTAGCGGGCCCTTGTGAGTGAAAAGCTGAAGGTTCTTGATGTAGTCAGAGGGTCCCTGGGGGGGAGCCTAATGAGACTCTGGCACAGTAAGATGGCCCCTAAAATGGAAAGAAGGGCCGTTGAAACTTTTCAACCGCCCCTGGGACCGCAAGGGGTCCAACACGGCAAAGGGTCCATAGGACTGCTAAAATTGCCAGAGAGGCACCTGAGATGGAAAGATCTTAAGAGGGTGCCTAGCACGACATAAGAAGATCCTGGCCAACCAGAGGGGCCCCCTGAACGGGAATTCGTCGGTGACCTTTTCAACCTTGAGAGGAGCCACAAATGGGCTATAAAGGCCTTTTCGAAACCTTGAGGGGTTCTTGGTGTTGTCAGGGGCCCCGGGAAGGTCAGGCGGTTTCTGAGACGGCGAGATGGGCCTGTACACCGCAGACGACCCCTGAAACCGCTAAAAAGGTCGCAAGGCCTCTGCAAGGCAAAGACCATAAGAGGATCTGTCGAATGGTGTATGGGTTTTATGGGGGCGCTGGACGGCCAGAGGGTCTGAGTGTAATAAGCGGGCTCCGGGCATGGGCAAGGGCAAAGTCCCTCTGAGACTGCTAGTGAGGCACTTGAAGTGCCAACAAAAGCCCCTTGTTACAGCTAGAGGGGCCCTAAGACTGCAAGATATACCTCATGTAATAGAGGAAGGCCACTAAGAGGAAGACCTGAAGACCCCAAAAGGCCTTTTGTAGCTGCCAGAGGGCCCCTGAGATGGCAAAAATGCTTCCCAGAGACGATAAGAGAGGTACCCAGGAACACGTGGGGTCCACTGAGACTACTAGAGAGGGACCTTTGAGACTGCTAATAAGAAGTCTTTAGCAATAGGGGCCCCTGAGACAACCAGAGGGGCTCCTGAAAGTACTAGACCTTGAGATGTCCAGACTGCTCCTGAAACGGCCAAAGGACCTACAGGATTGCCAGAGGCGCCTCTGTCACAACAGAGAGATTTATATAGGGCCTTTTTGGTGCCTGAGGGGCTCCTTAGACGGCAAAAACGTCCCGGGGACGACAGGAGGGAACCTGAGATGGCTTAAGCATCCCCGAAACTGCCAGATGGGTCCCTGAGACTGTCCGAATTGCCCCTGAAACTGTCAAAGGAGCGCCTGAGACGTCCCGCGGGACACAAGAAACTGTAAAAGAAACCTGAGACCACTGGCAGACGGTCCGAGACCACCAAAAGTGCCCCTGTAACTGTAAGAGGGAACCTAAACTAAGCTGACAAAAAATCCCCAAAGGCTACTGGATGGGGGAGGGGGCAGACAGGCCCCTGGACCAGATACAAACACGACAATTCAGATGGAGGAGGGGATGGCACCGCCTAAAATCTCGCCGTTTTTGTCATATTTCAGCCACTCTGTCCAGGGACAAAATGCAGTTTTCTCAAATAAGGTGATGCATCCAATTTTTTTTGGTTATTTTGTATGGTAAAAAAGCAAAATTGCATCATTTTTCATATCTGAAGGGTAAAAAATGAGGACCGCGCTACCCCTTCACCTCCACCCCCTGCCTTGGCAAAATCCTGGATCCGCTCTTGGCGAGGGCCCCCATTGGTTATGACAGCAGTGTTGGAAACCCGGTTTTTCTTCCTGGTGTTGGAGTACAAAGTCTCTTTTGGAGTACAAAATGTCATGTGTTTATGTGAGAAACATGGACTAACTAGGTGCTCTGCAAACATATGTGGCCAGCAGGGATGGATCCAGCAGCTCCGCTTGAGGGGGAACCGGTTTCCTGGGTCTGCATAGTGGGTCAGGGTCAGCGGTGTTGTTGACTGGAGGGGTGGAAGGTGGCTGGCCGTGGGTTCCTACAGTGGCCGAGTGTGGATGACAAACCATCAATGGAGGGGGGGGGGGGCTGGGCAGCTTCAAACTCTGGTTGAGTATGAATACCCCTCTGGTTGAGAAGGAATGCCCATTCCTTTTTTGGGGGGGGACAAATGACCATTTTGCAGTACAAAATTTTTCTTGTAGTATAAATTTTTTGGTGCTCCTTGACATCAGAAAACAATGGATTTTCCAACACTGTACAAGGGCCTCCTTGATCCAATTTTCCCCCTCGGTGGAATCCTGGCTATGCCCCTGTAAAAGATAGCACTTACATGGTCAAAATTTGCTTGTTTAGACAAACATTTGCAGAACCAAACCTAGAAGAAGCATGATAATAAACCGTGAAAAAAACATGACTGTTCATGCAAAATTCTACAACTGAGCTGTTTTTTTTCTGTGGTGCTTTCAGCAATGCCCTGGTTTACTGTTTCATTTTTCAGAGGTCAAAATTTTTCAAAGATTCTCTTGGTTTGAGAAACTTGATAGTGTCTTCCACAGTTACAGAGAGACAAAAATATGACAGGGGCAATACTTTACTTTTTTGCCTTTTCACAGATCTCTTTTGCTATACACTCAGTACAGAAGAGCTCATAAACTTTCCTATGAAAGCAAGAAATGGTGACACTACTATTTCTGAAGGAAATGGGGTTATATTTCAACATAAGCAAATGCAGCATGAATGGGTGGTGTGATCTTGTTAACACTGCCTTTGCACCCAGAATGTCCTATGTACTGTGTAAATTTGAAGATATCATCAGTTAATGATACTAGAGGTTGCAGTCCCATAAATGGATGTTGACAACAAACAGATGTTCAAAGGATGTAAGGCTGCATCAAAGGTGCAGCCCAGTGTCAAAGGCACAGTATAGGATACTTGAAGCCACAGGCCAATAAAAGGTGCAATCAGACTTGGCTCTGTCCAACAAAGATTTGGTTGGGCAGCTAAATAGGTTAGATAAGGTTAGTTATCTTGTTTGTTATTTAAATGTGAATGCATTTAAATAACAAACATGCATTATTTGTATTCCTAAATGTTGCATGATAAAAATGACATTTGCATGTTCCTCTTTCAAATGGCATGACAACAGGGGAGATAAAAATGAGAATGAAAAGCTGAGTAAAATGATAGGTGAATAACAATAGCCCCTCATGCTGCAATAAACAATGGTCACCAATTCTGTCGCAAAAACTGCAATGTAAATTTCAGCAGACTGGTTCCTGTCCTCATAGTGCTATGGGTCCAGGAACTTCTCTACTTTTTATATCCTGACATCATATTTAACATCTAAAATTTATCAGTAACTGTCTTTGCATCATGTTCCCTTTCACATCCAAGTAAATATTTGGCAGAAAGAAGGCAGTTGGTGAGAATGTATACTACTGCACATCCCTCACCTTTTGAATATATGACAGAGGGGCACGACACGTTTTAGCAAATGTGGCGCGAGAAGACACACATAACATAGATGCCATGGTTCTGAGTCCAATATTTTTTCGTTTTGAAACTACTAGTCTTCTGCGCAGTTAAGTTCCCTGTGCCAAAGCTGAAGAATACTCAGACTTATTCTGCGGTTTGCTCGAGCAAGAGATACCAAACCCAAAGCAGTTCAAAACCCCGCGGATGGAGGTCTAAGCGGTCTAAGCTGCTGTTAGGAGCGCTAAGGGCCAAGGCCCTCTATAGGAAGTATGGTCACCAAGCGATTTGTTCACTCTGCGGAAGCCGCCGTGTTACGTCACTGGAATGACTCTGTCGGCGCCCGCTATGCACATTGAATGAAAAGCCAAGATCTCGGCCGTCGGACGTTTGTGCTTCACCTTCACCCCGATTTTAACGGACACAACATCATGCGGCATGCCATGTTTCAATGAAAGCAAAATGGTAATCCGTAAGAAAGGTGCGTGTGTTATGTAATTGCCGTGTCGGTGGCTCAGATGGTTAAGCGTCCGTTGCCGCTGCCCACCATAGCCAAGTGGGCTCTAATCGACTCGGCCCTCACTTTTTCCCCTGCAGCGCCTCCAAATTATGCAATTATGTTGGCACAGCGTGATCCGGTGCATGACTGTCTGTGCAAGCTCTGCTTAGCACGGGCTCTGGCTTTAAAGCATCCCATCGAACCATTTGCATCATTTTTTCTTTGAATAATGACAGAAAATACACGTGAAGGACGGCGATTTATTTTAACGTTTCTCTATACGGCCATGACGTGTCTCCAAGTGGAGCGGCAGGCCGGGACACTTTTCCGAGCACCGCGACAGACCGGGACATCTCTCAAAGCTGGGATCTCTTTTGAGACTGTATTCGGTTCCTCCCGACAAGGGCATATGCCAGGCCGAGTGGTACAACCACCGCCCAAGGCTAGATACGGCCAACCGGTTGGCCGCGAAGGCCCGCCGGGTCAGCGGGCCGCAGGCGCCGGCGTCTGAGTCCTGCGCAGTCATGGCTACACATCACCTCCCCCTGAGACGTGGAGGAGACCAACCCACACTTCCGACCACACACACCACCGCAAACAGAACAAAGCAACAGCCAATAACAATGCAGTCATCCCCACGAAACCGATCATCACTGCTTGGCCAGGCTACTACTCTGCTGCCGTACCTTTCACACGTAGCGATACACTGGCTCGGACCAGTTAACCGAGAGTTTCTGTGGTCGCTAGCGTCCTCGCAGCCCGAGTCCAGTCCGCAGCCCGCCTCGCGGGCAGCACTGCCGGAGCTCTAGCGCCCATGCGGTTGCTGCCGCATGCAACGCCGTTGACGCGAAGGCCACCGCAGTCGCCATATCCAACGTCGTCAGGGCCGTCGTCGCGGCTTCCATCGCCCTTAATGCCGCCGTCGCCACCGTGGCGGCCGCCGGAGTCGAGACATCTGCCGTCATCGGTGTCTCAATCTCTGCCGCCACATTGCGAGACAGTCACGAACGGTCGCGGGGGGCCGGAGATACTGACTATTGCGCCAGTACATGCGCTCGCTGGGCATACGCACCGGGTAATCTCGTCGCCAGCCAATGCCCATGACGGTCCCTGACCGTTCCCACAGACTCACAGGCAGTGCGGTCATTACAAGGGGGCCACATTGGGAGCAGCAGAGGAGAAAAAGAAACATATGCAGCGCACACTGGCGTTCTGATATATCCAACCAGTGTCTGATATTGGATACGACCACACATTTCTCAAAATGGGGGGGGGGTTTGTCACATATCAGCTATGACTGCCAAAAGGCGTTCCTTCAAACGCACAGCCAACGCCATCTCATCAGAAAGTTATCAGTGCAACCGCCACATCACCATGGGAACACATAAATGAAATTGTGGAGGGAACTCGTAATATAGCTGTTCAGAAATGATCGCAATGCACGGGAAATACAAAGCTGAATGTTGCAAAAAATCAGTTACATTTTGGCATTTTTTATTATCGCTAACAAAACCACACAAGCACAAAACTTATTCCAAATGTGACGCTAATTTGGGAACAGCATGAGCGAGGACGTCGTGTCAATGCGATAGTTCGTATTGCAAAGAATTACTGACATGTACTCGACATTTACACGACACACTATCACCATACAGCAGTTTATAGTTGCGCTTACGTCTGCCGGCAGGTTTTCAAAGAGGAAGGCAAAGGCCTCCTCTGTAAATTCTTGGGATAGCAGCGGCACGGCGAGCAGCATGCCGCACCAGTCGCGGACTGACTGGGTATTGCGGTAGGCCGCTGCTACACCCCGACGCTGGAGCTGAAATGATCCGTTCCTTTTCAGTTTCCATTTCCACTTGATACGCTCCTTTTGCTCCATTTGCTACGGTGCTATCTTATCAGTGCCAAAACGAAACAGAGATAGTTGCACAGACCCTAATCCAGGCATCTAATTACTCAAATCCGCATAAACGACATGATTTTGTGGCAAAAGTTTAACGCATCAGCATGAGCGAAACGATTCACAATTCCTGAAAGCCCCCAGACTTCCAGTAGAGGATTCTGTTAACCAGACGAGGAAATCTTTCCGTAATTTGGATTTGGTTACTGACTAGCAACACCGTTTCAAGAAGTTGCAGACTATTTCATCAAATTTAAATGTCATTTCAACCATGGGCCCCGGCACACCACTGTGGGCCCCAGTTCATGGCTGAGGGACAAAATCCTCATGGGGCCCCACCCAATGAGACTGAAATAAACATTGGGGTGAGGTGCGCTTACCCCCTCAAACGGATTTTAAATAAAGTGCCTGTTCATGGTTGGAACATTACGAATACTTCAAGTCCCTGGATGCCGATACACGTCTAATTTCCCCAGATTTGTTCAATTTATACGCCGAAACGTTGATTAAAGACACGGCAATTCTCCCGCCAGCTGTCGGTGTGCGCCGCTGCCGTATGCGGCAACAAATTGACGGGAACTAATTTTAACGTTCCTTTATTTTCGCGAAAAAAGACGATCTATGCACATTTCATTGGTCTTTGTGGTTCTTGTGATGGTTTCCCATGCTTAAATTTCGGAAAAATGGATTAGTTACCAATCTCCAAAATTGGCGGGGCTTTATTCGCGACAGCCTGTTTATTTCCAAAACATGCCACTTTTTCAAACTTTTTGAGGTTCCTGGTATTACTCACGTCTGTGCAAGCTAGTTCTGCCATTTTCTACCCATTCTGAGTAATTCATCGTCGATTTTGACGTTGGTACATTTTGGCTCACTACAGTTATTCGTGACCTGACCTCAGGCCAATGTCTGGAAGTCACTGATGCTTTGCCCAATGACAGTAACTAGATGTCTGCTTGACTCCACACTAAAAATGTTATGAAATATTCCGTCAATTGCCGAAAAAAAGACGACATGTCTAAAAAACGGGCTTGACCTTAGGTCAGTGACCTGGAAAATTCCGAAAAATCTGAGGTAGCAGATTTGTTGCATCTATCACGATCACTGATGCCTGGAAGTATTATTGAGATATCTTGTTTTGCGAAAAAATTAGAGGGCGCTAAACTTTTTTAGACATAGGGCCGTTTGACCTGACTTAGGTCAGGCACCGGACCTGACCTGGAGCCAAACTTTTGACACGAGATGTAAAATTGATGGGGCAAAAGGTACACAAAATTTCGTGACTCTGTATTAGTTCTCTCGCAATCCCAGAAAAACCTCAGGGGGGGGGGGCAGTCAACTGCCCCCCAATCGGGGACTATTATCTATCTATTAACCCCCCATCGGGTTAATAGATCAGATCGGGCATCGTTGCGTAGTCAAAAGATCAAGCTACACGCTCATCTTTGTTTCGTTGCTCTACTGTGTTCGGTATGGAAATGGCTGCGGGATACATGCTGTATACATGCTGTACCGTCGAAGGTAGCCGAAAAGCGAATGCTGGCGTGGTTGTGAAGCAGTGCAGCAGTGTAATGAACACACAGTTGTCGTAGTCCTTCAACCTTCCGAATCCTGGAATTTTCAGTGTTTTGCGGTTTGGATCTCTTATCGGAAGCTTGCAATCCATGATGACTTGTCTCGGCCATTATCTCGTTGAAGTATTTGCTTACATATATCTTCATACTGACATGATCCAGTGTGAAAGTGGTCGGCTCAAGTGCCCTGAATATGAGAATTCTCAGCAACGTTTTCCCCATCATTCATAAAGACGTATATATGATTCACATTTTATTTTTCATTTGAGTTACTGATATATGTATATTTATACATTTATATATATGTATAGGCTAAATGGTGAGCCAAAACAGTCACCACTCTCCAAGCATTCACTGCACAAAGGCAGTACTTACGCAAACTTAAACAAGACATGTTTGGTACACATCTACCGAAGGATATGCACGTCCCAACATGCACAAAGCGACATCGGAACTACGCTCTCATCCAATCTGACGGCAACAAATTGCCACAACAGTGCACGTTCACTGGCATGTACAGGGGCAAGACCGATTATGTATAGTGCTCCGCCGAAACACAATAACCGCCGCCGGAAAGATCGGTATTAGGCGCTGACGGGACACAGTTCACAAGGCAGAAACCATCAGCACGAACCACGAACACTCAGAGCCGGCGGGTCGGAGATGAGCAGGGGCTTCAGGAACAGGCGCGCCCTCTCGACGGTACGCCCTATCCGCGCGGACACGTCGCCACTCACCCGGCGACTGGCCGGCCGCGGCCAGCGCCCAGGCCCATGTCCTCAGCACGACAAGTGGGCCCACTCCAGGCGAGCGTCGCAGCCGCTCTCGGCGGACGTCGCCATCGAGGCCCCGGCCGGGCTCGACGTTCGAGTTCGACGCCAGGCAGTTGGCGGCGCGATCGCGGGCGCTCCGGAGGCCTTGACCTGTCCCTCTGCAGGTCGCGACGCCCCGCCCCGCCGACATGCGCTCACAACGAGGCCCGGTGAACGCAGAGCCACGCACCGGAGAGACAACGGAGCCGGCGGGACAGAACGCTCCCAGGGGCAGAGGCGCCGGAGAGCGGCCAGCTCGTCTGTTGAGCCCACCCATTGACGCTTGCATCGGTGCCCTTTAATCGTACTCCAGGCGGAGGGCTGAATTTGCTTGCAAAAAACCCCTGGGGTTTTTTGCAAGCCAATTCCAGAGTTTTTGAGGGAGCTTCACGAAACATGGTCACTTTTCCTGTGTTTTTTTTCTACGTACTGGAGCAAAATTTCGTAATTTTATTTCACTCATGGGCGGAGCCATGAATGTTTTTGGGAGGCACCTCAGGCCATTTTCGGCTCTCTTGAGGATAAAAAGAAAATGGCTGCCAAAAATAGCGGTTTTAGGATAGAACTTAAACTTGGGTGTATGGGTCTATAGGTAAATAGCTGGGCAAGCATACACATATAATCTTGCACATATAATCTTGCATTTCACAAGGTCAGGTCAAGATCATAAGTCAACAATTGGTTTTATGGTAATAATTTTGGCGCTACTTTTCCAAATCCCAAAACCAGATCACATATGACGTAGCAAGGTGCCCTCTCTTTGTGTATCAAATTTCGGTTGATACCAGGTCAGGTCACGGAGCTAAGACCTAAAATGTCAGTGCGCTTACCATATTACACAACAGCCGTAAAATGAAATTTTAGGAACAGTGAATTCAGATAGTTGAAAACGTTTTCAAATGTTACGAAATGCAAACAAGATCATTCCAAGAGACGCCAACTGGAGGTCATTTAAGGTCAAAGGTCGTAAACTGACCTGATGAACGTGTAACCATGACGGCTCTCCCTTTTCCATGACCCTGGCACCGCCTCTTCTAACGAACAATGTAATACGATTTGTACTTCTTCACCATCACACGACTAGGAAACGCCAAAAAAGATGTTAATTTTTTGTTGATTCAGTTTCTAAAAAACTAATCGTTCCATTTTTGAAACCCTGTAAACGCGTACGATTCTCTCAAAAGTTCAAATTTATGGACCAATGGTAAAAGTCCCATTCATAACCTCTCCATTCATGCCAATTTGGCTAAAATCGGTTCATAAACAACAGGTCCAAAAATATCCCCATTTTGTTTCTTTTGCCTTCTGTAAACCCTTTCAAAATTCTGAAAACTCCTTTCCATCAAAATGTAGTTTACATTACGGAAAATCGATTGCCGTTTGCTGCGATGAAATCGGATGTGTAATTCTCGAGATTTCGGGGGGGGGGGAATCCACCCTCCTGCCGGGAATCGGCCATACCGTCTAGCCCTCTGGGAATAGGGCTTTGCACCGTGCTTTGCAGATGACGGAGGCTGGCACGGTTTCCTGTGGTTCGCGCCGCAACGTGGTCGGACGACGGCCCCTGGTCCGTAGGTGGGCGCTCCCCGACGCGCTCACTTCATACAAACTGCATTAACGGGACGATGCACGACTGAACTCGTGGTCATTCATCCGCCCGGCCAGGACTTTTTGAGGCGGCCACTAAGGGGTCCGGTGGGGACGGCCTGCTCCATCACGGTGCGCGGCCGGCTCGCCGGGAATCCGGTCCGGTCCGGCGGCTGAGTCTCCTGCGCGTTAGGGCGCGGCCTGGCCGCCGGTTCTCGCCTCTGCCGTCAGCCCAGGACGCCTGGTGGCCGTCGGCGACCCACGTCACACCTGGTCGCCACCAAGTCCGGCGGCCGCAGGAGGACCGGCGCCGGGCGTCACTCTCTCGGTCACGTCCCGCCCGTCACGCGACTCTGCCAGCCGCTGGGCCGGGGCGGGCGCGCCGTGGAGATGAGAGTTCAGGCGCCGGTAGGCCGGCCGGCGACGGCCCGGGCTCAGGCGTGCTGCTCCGGCGGTCGGGCGTCGGCCGGGGCGGCGGCTGCCCGTTCCGGCCGGCAGGCCTGGCTCCCGCCGCGGCGCCATCAGTCCATCACTTGCCGCTGAATAGTTGGCACTGCAACAGGCGGAGAAGGTCGGTCAGAGCCGCTGAGTGGGGCAGGCGGCCTGCAACAGATACGGCGCCCTCAGGGTCGTCTCCAGCTGCGATTTCCCGCAGGGGATTCGGACTCTGAAAAGCTGGGACCCGAGGCTGAGCCCGGTTAGTTGGTTGTCGCAAATTCAGGACGAAAATTTGCGCCGTGTTTAAAAGGATTTATTAAGTCGCAAATTCGGGCATTACACCAAGGGCTCCGAATTTCTGGTGGCGAAGTTTTATTCTGTCGCAGCAGAACTCCTTCTAAGTCCAGGAACTCTCATACATCTGCCCGGGCCAATAACCTCAGTTACGTTGGAACAAGAGTCTCTAATTTCAAACAGACCACCCTCTCAAACTCAGCTCAAACTTCCCAGTTCCACCGCGGCAGAAAAGAGGAGTCACAAAGACACCGGCAGTCTCCCCGGGCGGAAATTCAGATTCGGCCCGCGCCGTCACTTTGTTCCGGTTGACGGGCCAACTTCCGTCCGGACCGGAGCCTCCGCCAAGTCGGACGCGCCAGCAGGCCCGCTCTTCTGCAGCAGGTGGGAGGCAGGGGAGGGAGGGAGGGGTCGGCCTCTGGCCGTGCTGGGCCGTATCGACCGGCCCAGTGCTAAGCCGTACCGGGCTCACCGCTGCACCGGGCTGGGCCGAGCGCGCGGAGCGAGCCGGCTATAGATCTGTATCACGGCCCGCCGGCTGGCCCATCAGCCCGGCCGCCGCTCGGCCCGAAACGCGCCGAGCGGTGGCGCCACGTCGTCCACTCCGGCAAAGGCCCGGAGTCGGCGAGCACCAGCAGACACTAGGGAGTCGCCAGTAGAGACCGGCGGAGACGACAGAGTCGGCGAACGCCGGCACAGCTCGGAAGACAGCAAGCTCTGATTGGGCTCAGCAGAGTCAACGAACTCTGACAGAGCCCGGCAGACAGCGAGCTCCGGCAGAGCTGTGCAGAATCAGTGAGCTCCGTCAGAGTTTAGCAGAATCTGCGGGCTCTGGCAAAGCTCGGCAGAATCTGCGAACTTCGGGCAGAGCCGCGCCGGTCTGTCCGTTGGATGTCGCCTGCTCCTGCTGTTTCAGTCGCTGCCTGGGTTTCTCGTTTGGGCGGTTGTCCAGTGCCACTAGTTTTGACAAGGAGAGATCTCTAGCCCTCCCTGTCCCTCTTAGCCCCCTTAGGATCACTCGGTTATCACGGTAACAGCCTGTCATTGCAGCTCAACTTCTTTCTTCACCCTATCCAAGACAGGAGGAGGGAGGGGGCTGAATCCGCCTACCTCGGGTATTTTTGCTTGACGATTCCAGGATTTTGATGCAGGTTCACAAAACCTGGTGACGTTTTTTAGATATTTTTTCTACATATTGTGACGAAATTTCGTAATTCTATTTTGCTCAAGGGTGAAGCCAAGCAACGTTTTTGGGAGGCACCACAGGCCATTTTTGGCCCCGTTGAGGGTAAAAGGAAAATGACTGTCAAAAGTAACGCTTTTAAGATAGAACTTAAACCTTTGTATGGATGTATAGGTAAATAGTTGGGCAACATACAAATACAATTTTGTTCATCGGAGGTCACTTCACAAGGTCAAGATTAAAGGTGAAGGTCAAAAGTCAATATTTGATTTTATGGCAAAAATTTTGGCGTCATTTTTTCAAATGCTAGACCCGCAATATACTGACGCAGAAGAACGCTCTCTGCTTGTGTATCAAGTTTCAGCTTTACATCAGGTCGGGTCACGGAGAGGCCCTACAACTGACCTACAATGTCAGTGCGCGTACCCTATATATCAACAGCCGTAAAATGCAATTTCAGAAATAGAATGAATTTAAATGATCGGAAATGTTTTCAGATAATACTAAATGCGAACGAGATCATCTTAAGTGATTCTAAGGCTACTGGAGGTCATTTAAGGTCAAAGGTCGTCAGCTCATCTCAAGAGCATGTGACCATGACAGTCCCCTTTTTCATGTCCTTGTCGCCGCCTTTGCTAACATTATACAAACCTTGTGATACGATTCGTACTTCTTCAGCATAACATGACGAGAAGAAGCCAAAAAAGTGCTTTTAACTTTTTTATTAAATCATTTTATGAAATACTAGTCCCCCTTTTTAAAACCCTGTGAACGTCTATGAATTTCCTCAAAACTCCAAATGTACGGACCAATGATAAAAGTCCCATCCATAACCTCTCACTTCATGCCAATTTCACCAAAGTCGACCCAAAAACAACGGAGTTATAAGAAGTCCAGAAATATCCCCCATTTTGACTTTTTTGTCCCCTGCATCCACATCCTTTAAAATTCTGAAAGCTTCTTTTGATGAAAATGTAGTTTACGTCATGGCAAATCGATTGTCTTTTGTTGCCATGAAATCGGACGAGTAGTTTCGAGATCTCGGGGGGGGGGGGGCCGCATCCGCCCCACTGCCGGAAATTGGCCACACTGCAAGCCCTCCGGGAACAGGGTAAAGGCTCTCTTTCTGGCCCTTAAAGGTCTCCAGTGTGCTCCCGACAAAAGAAGCTATTTCCAGTCCTTTGAAGCTTTCAGGTCAATGCAATAGCAGCAGTGCAGGCAAAATGTAACGAACAGCCGTCCTCCCTCGACGTAACTAAGCTCCGTAATGTCACGGGTTCGCTGCAATTCTCGCCAATGCTCATCATTTTGTTGGGCGTTAACTGCCGCTGTTCAAGGCTTACGCTATTTCGTGCGCTGAATCAATCGGGTTCGAAAAGAAAACACCGAACGGACGATGCCTTGGGTAAGCCGAACAAATCAATAGATAATCAGAAAAATCTGGCTTCCGATGGCAGTGGGAGATGCACCGAACTAAAAAGCAGAAGGAAAATGCCGAATAAACGTGTTTACCGTGGCTGCTTCATCCCCAAGAGTGGCTGCTTCGATCCGTCTGGCTTTAACCTCTGACCTTTCTCCAGACGGCGAACTGCGCTAGATAGGTCAGGTAGGTCAGTATGATGACATACTTTGGAGTTTGCCTATTCAGTTGTCTTACCTGCCCACATTTGGGTAATGTATAGTGCTTTCTTATAAAGCCAGCTTTTCCGACGGGTAGTTTACCCGTTATCCAACGACTAGCACTGTTTAAACCCGCGTGTATGGGTACAGCCATGAAAAAACGCGGGTAACGTAAGGGAAAATGGGTAAGGAGCTAACTTTCCATGGGCAGACCTACGGGCAAAAATAAAAACTCTAAACGTAACTAGAGAACACGTTGCTTTTAACAAAGAATCATCCACCCTCATAAATTTACTTGTACGCACTTGATGTGCAACGTTGCGGCGGTGCTGAACTGCGGCGGCATCTGCGGCGTGTTTCTCGTCGGCGTTTCATCTGTACGGTGGCCTGGTGGGCTAACGTCCTGCGCAGCATTATAGTCCCTTAGAAGTCGTAGCATTGAGGCCGTCCTAGGGCATATCTTTATGGTTTCGGCCGAGGTGGGAAATTCTGGATAGAAGCTTTCCGTGTCTGCGCCGCGGAGTGCGTGCCGCTGTTTGATTGGCTGGTGGTATGCGATCGAGGAGAGGTCCTGTCCAGTCCAGGCCGGTCCAGATAAGTCCAGGCCGGGACTCTGTCAGGTAAGGACACTCCTGATCGCTCCGGCCCTGCCTATCCTGTCGCGAGTTGATTGGAACGACTTGCGCCAAGGCCCCAGGGCTATTCTCTGGGCCTCCTTTTTCCCTACGTGCTTGATTATAACAAGCACGCTCCCCTTTCGTCCCTGTACTTGATCTTGACAAGTACGCCCCTCTTTCTTTCCCGTACTTGATTTTAACAAACCCGTTCTCTGTCTTCCCTACCCGATTGATCTTAACGGTCGGGTATCAAGAAACCTTTTCCTTCAGTCACTTGGACTCAACGGCTGTCGCCTTTGCCCTCGATCATGTCGCCGGATAATTTGTAAATGCCTCTGTCACGGAATGATGAAGTCGTAGGTGCTGACATTGAGGGTTATTTTGCACGTGGTTACTGAGCCTTTTATACCTCGCCTTTTATTACGCGCCGCTGAATAGACTAGGCCAAGAACTTACTCTGTGATGTGGGAGGTACGAGCGGATCGTTGTGGGCCCCACGGGCTAGGTTCCTAACAATAATAATAATATTTTTGCCATCTGCTGCAGTGCTACTTTAATAACAACGGACCATTTACTACATCTCATTTATCAAAAAGAATGGATCTGCCACTTTTGAATCTACAACCCTGGAGGTTCCAGCCATTTTTAGTCTGGCCATGTGGGATTTGACAGTCTGATGTACAGGACGAGTTCATTTTTTTCTAGGTATGCCGTGAAGAATTATCGCGGCACCTACGGGAAAACAGTCCAGCCAAAATGACTGCACTAATTAAAACTTTATGGTATGCGACATGTCAAGCAATGGGCCTGCTAAGAGGAAATATTTTGTTTCTCAAGTGCAGCACATCTGTTGCACCGGTGTTCCTTGCTTTTGAAGCATAAAACCATCCTTGTATAGTATATGGATCGCAAGGCCACAATAAATAACATTCAACAACAGTGCTTTAACCCTATTCCCGGAGCGCTAGACGGTATGGTCGATTCCCGGCAGGGGGGGCGGATTCAGCCCCCCTAAGATCTCGAGAACTACACATCCGATTTCATCGCAACAAACGGCAATCGATTTGCCATGACGTTGACTACATTTTTATAAAAAGAAATTTTCGAAATTTTGAAAGGTGTGCATACAGGGGGACAAAAATGACAAAATCATGGGTTTTTTTGGACTTCTTATTACTCCGTTGTTTATGGACCGATTTCGATGAAACTGGCATGAATCGAGGGATTATGGATAGGACTTTTACCATTGGTGCACACATCTGAAATTTTGAGGAAATTCATGGGCGTTCGAAGGGTTTCAAAAATAGAAGGATTAGTTGTTCAACAAATGAATGAAAAAAGGCAAAAACACTTTTTGGCTTTTGCTAGTCATGTTATGCTAAAGAAGTACGAATCGCATTACAATGTTTGTATAATGTTAGCATGGGCGGTGCCAGGGACATGAAAAAGGGAGAACTGTCATGGTCACAAATTCTTCACATCAACTTGTGACCTTTGACCTTAAATGACCTCCAGCGATCTTGGAGTCACTTGCAATGATCTCGTGTGCATCAAATATTATCTGTAAAGCTTTTCAGTCATTTGAATTCACGCAGACCCAACCTGATATTAAGCTGAAACTTGGTACACAAGCAGAGAGCACCTTTCTACGTTACATGTATTCCGGGTTTGGCATTTGAGAAAACAGAGCCGAAATTATTGCAATAAAACCAAATTTTGACTTTTGACCTTGACCTGACTTTGTAAAGTGACCTCAGATGAACAAAATTACATCTGCACATTGTCCAACTATTTAGCTATACATCCATATAAAGTTTTAAGTTCTATCTTAAAAACGCTGTTTCTGGCAGACATTTTGCTTTTACCGTCAACAAGGCCAAAAATGGCATGAGGGGCCTCCCAAAAACGTTAACTGGCTCCGCCCCTGAGCAAAATAGTTCTGAAATTTTGTCATGGCACGTAGAAAGAAAAGCTAGGAAAAGTCACCAAGTTCTCAAAAGCTGCGTTAAAAAGCCTGGAATTGGCAACCAAAAAACCCAAGGGGGGCCGATTCTGCCCCCCTCCCGGGAATAGGGTTAAGGAGAATGCCATTTCGTGCCTGATAAATGTCTCAATATTGATGAAGGGAAGCAGAAATAAGCCTTTCTCACAACACATTATTTTCATACCACACGATAATGCATGATCCACATGATCTTACCATAATCACGGTATGGGATTCATAACACAGGAGAATTCAACATATTACCTGTTTGTCTGCAATGCTGACATACCTTATCATTTCCACACTTCTTAAATACTGACTATGCCTCTGGTGAATGAAAATGTCATAAGGGGAAAAACTGATTTACGCCGCTCTTGGTATTTACAAGCAATACAGGTCGCATGTCCATCGCAAAACCAGACTACCGTCAAAAGACCCAAAGATCCCTACCCAAAGCGTGGCCCAGAGCCTCTCTGACCTGGGGTGAGGGGTGATAGACATTGCTAGCGCATACAGTACAAAATAAACGAGACTGAGGGTGCATCGAAAAGTGTTCGGAAGGTGAATGATCTAATGCTCTAAAGGGCAATACAACTGATGTGATAAGAATTAGCTAAATTTCTCTCGAATTTAATACATGTACGTGACATTTAGTCCGCACTTTTTACAACCTTTAATTTTTAGCAATGTACGCCTGCTGGAAAATGGAAACTTGTTTCCAACTTGTTTCGAACTTGTTTGGAAAACTTGTTTCGCACAGTGGCCGGAATGATATTTATTCATCGAGGTCAATGGTAATGGCACTTGATCAGCTGCTAAGCCGTGCGACCGTCCTAACAACTCACACATTATGACGCATGCGATTCAGTGCGCAGTCATTCATGCGGCTTACATGAGACTGAATCACACAGGACTGAGTGGTATATCTGTCAGAGCTCAGTTTGTGACTGCGATGGCTGCGGATAATGGCGCCCGAGGCACTATACGCACGCCTGGCGTCTGCCTGGGGCGATTGTGATGTGCATTAACCTGGCCATTGTTACTTTTGCAGATGACTGTAAAATGGACGATGGAAATAAAACGAATATTTATTTGTTTGCACTTTCACCGTATTGACAGATGATATTATACTAAATTCAGTACGTTACGCATGGCTCTTGCTGTGCAAATGTTCCAAGGTCAGTAAATTGGTGCAAGAGTGTGGTATTACTAAGGTAAGATTGTATACATTGTTTCCAGATAGAGGAGTGCATCAAGTTGCTGTTTATTATTTACAGTCTATGGTGAAAATACTTGTATAAAAAAGGTGCAGGAGGTTTAAAGTCCAGACTTCAATTGTGGGTAAACTAAACAGCAGACTCGTGGAGGATTTCTGGATGGGAAATTTCTGCAGGGCAGGTGCAGACTGTCATGCCTGGCTTGCAGGGCAAGTTAGATTTTCAGATTTCCAAAAAAGACAACTATAAACAAGAAATGGGCAGTGATTCTAAGAATTTAAGTCCTTAGCTGACTGGTCCTTTTTGCATTTCGAATCATAGCCTGGTGCTGGATGGACTGTATCTATGCCAGGTGATATTTAGGATGTTTTTTAAACAACGGGTAAAATATGGGTGAAATGTTTTGTGATTTTTATCACTGACGAGCACGGGTGGGTAACGGTGAAAAATGAAATCTACGGGTAATGGGCGGGTAAAATTTTTGGATGGCGGGTAGCGGGTGGATATGTGTAAAACGAATTCCTACCCTTAAAGACCTCTACCTGGGAGGGACCTAGTGTGCCCGTCCGGCCAGCCGCTTTCGAGTCACCTCGGCGCGAGGTATTTCACCGGTGTGTTAGCTGGTAACTGGCCAAATGAGGGCCGCATTGACCACCACACAGTTGCGTCGCATCCTTCACGGTGAGTTAACCCTTCACATCCCTCTCCGCTCCCCCCAAATAAAACAGAAGCAGCCGTAACCTCAAATTTGACGATCAGTTGTGGGGTGAGGGCTCTGGTCTACAAGTTCTGTTTAGCACGGCCCCGATTCCAAAGATCCACGATCAAATCATTCGAATCGTGCCGGGGTCCCAAACTCCCCATAAAGTCCAGTCAATACGTCAATGGGCCATATAGACTACGAACTGACAAAGAAAGGGGGCGGGGACTGCTGAACCATTTGACAATGGGAATGGGTAGATTAAACCACCCAGGAGTGAAGACAAGGTTTTCGTAAGGGGGAGGGGATCAAGACTTAAATACAAATGTTTGATACTCCTCTTACCATAATACTGCGAACATGGGGAAATGGGGAACTGAACCTTTTAAATAGCAGGCATGGAACCCCTGAAAGTACAACAGCACTACTTCGTATCTTTTTGTATCTTGTATCTTATCATCTTTTGTCTTAAAAAAAAATCAATTACGACAAAAGCCGATTTTAGGAAGCCTCTGACCATAACGGGGCGGGGAACGACTCCACTGACTTCCTCCGGCCATGCTACTTGAACCACCAGTATCCCTTCCTGAAAAGCACAGCTATCTTCTGACAAAAAAAGTTCACCAGGACACCGCATGCCAGGTATTCCATATCTGTTTTTCTCTTTGACATGACTCGGAAGCAAGTCATTAGGGATGGTACAAAAACAGCCAAGTGTCAGGTTGCACGAGTCATCAGTGACATCAAGTAAGGTCGCCAACGGTTTAGCTACTGGTAGCTTTGGCTGATTTTGGGTGACATTTAGCTGATTAGCTTTGCAAAGGGTCGCTTCAGCTTTTTCACTGAGGGACATCTAGCTCTAGCGAGCAAAATATTGCAGATGCACAAACACTAAGACAGTTTTTAGCTTCTCATGGAAATGTATACATTGAGCATATGAAAAGTCAAAGGTCATGACCTAATTCTGCCTCGTAACTCTGGTTCCCTTGGGGCACCTTCGGCGAACATATTGTCTGCCTTGCAAAACCAGCTCATTTCACGCTACCAATAGGAAATTTTGGCTATTCCTTCCGTTAATCTGCTTCTGCAGCGGTCGACAAATTACCGCCGACTTTTGGATTTTGACGCGATCTGTGACGTTATCTGTGGTTTCCACGTCGCCAAATGAGACACATCTAAGGCCTGGCAGGGTGACAGACTGTCGATTGCCGTATGAGTTGTCAGAATAGGATCATTGGTTTTCGAGAGAAATGGGGGGGAGGAGAACAAAAAATCATTCGTACACGGAACGTGGTGTAATCCACAGTCAGCGCTGTTTTTTTATCCCTGGAAGACACTGGGCAACACAGGAGAGCAAGTGCGCACCATCCCATGAAGTATGATATCAGTGACATCAATTCTGTACCATGTGTTTGATCTGCGTTACTTTCATTTAACACAGAGCTGCAGAGTGTTCTGTTAAACAGATCGAATGGTAAGGATGAAAGGTAAAACATTTTATTATTACCATTAACATCCCGTGAGAACATACCAGACTGTTATCGAAGACATCTGCAGTTCGACTGGCGAGTTCCAGCACGAAGTTTAATTCGCAGGTTCCAGCAGTCTAGTTCAAGTAGTTACCACGTTTGAAACGCATTTTATGCGTGGGGCGCAGTGAATTTCACGCATCTCGGTAAAGCAAATATCACACTAGTTAAGGCAAACCTTTGAGAAGGAAGTATGACGATAACCTTCAGATAACCTTCATACCTCTACTGATACTCTAATGGCTGTCCGAACCGGCAGCCAATTATCGATGCCGATTACCTAGTAGCCCTGACTTGGACCTACTCGGTACCAGTAAACCTCCACAACGGTAAGTCGTTGGAAGCCGTGGTCGCCATAAGCGTCGATTCCAGTTGGTAACCTACTCGATTTAGTTCCTAATTCAATGAGTCGCAAAATGGTCACTTCTGATGCGCTTTCATTCATGTCTTTTATGAGGAACATCGCGGACAGGTTTAACATTCACGTCCAGGTACTTTACCTCGAGGAAACCGGTTTCCTGTGAGATTGATAGTGGTGGTCGGCACGACGTTATCTCGAACCTGACGGGTGGGTATGCTGCCAACCATCAATTATTGGCAATGGCATAGCCTGTATTTTCGTAATGGGCGGTGAGGGGGCGGGGGCAGAATCAAGGCTAAAATCAAAATATTTGATTCCACTGTTACTATTATATTGCAGACATAGGGAACATGGGGAAACTGGCCCTACAAGATCGTACACCTCCGAATGTCCACCACCAAACTGCCTTTGAAAAAAGTGCATTACTTTCCAGTTTTTCGGTTTTTCAACAAATTATTCACGACAAAAGCCAATTTCTGGAAACCCCTGACCATAAGGGGGAGTTCAATTGAACTCATGGCCCCCTTTCTGGTTACGCTTCTGGTTACTGGGATTGCATTGTCACACCTACACTGATAAAATTTACCAAGGTAAGGAAAACTAACCAGAAACTACCCACAAAACTAAATCCATACTAACTGAAACTAGCGTCGATACTAGCGTAAAGAGCGTTTCCTGTTTAACTAGGCCAATACAGAACCAAAAGGTTGCCAGGTTAACAAGCGACGAAAACCAAGCCGATACCATGGCCGATTATGGTATCATGGTTTTCCGTTAGTTCTGAGTTGGTTCTGAGGCAGTGTTGAACTGTTTGCGTTCGGGTGACCGTCAGCGCTCAGCGCGTCGCGACGCCATACTGTTCTAAGGGTGATGGTAACGCGTTTTGGGGTTTGTGTTGCGATTGGTGAGCGGAGCAACACGCCGCTCTTGGCATGACATGACGAAATATGGGAAGGAATTCAAAGACGCGACATGACTCGAACCGCGTTATCGTTCACTGAGACACTTGCTGGCTTTCTGAGATCAGGCAGACGACAGATGAATGTCAAGACCAGACAGGACATTTTGACGTGCCACCGGTGTTTGTTCTTATCGCGGTTCAGCCCGTACAGTACAAGATCTGTACTCAGTGATCCAACTTTAGTGCTTTCAGCTTGACACCATTCATGTCTGTCCAGCGCGACAATGTCCCAACTGGGTTCCCAGAAAAGAAAAGAAAAACGTGAAACGATATGATTCGAATCCAAATGTATGGGCCGTTCCCCAGTCATATTTTCATGTGATGAATTCCCCTTAAAATCGCCGCGTGTGTGTGTGTGGGGGGGGGGGTGGATTCGGCTGGCATGAGATCTGATGATATACTGGGAGGATGTCGATGAAACAAAGCAAGATCTATGTTGAAACAAGGAAGTACATAAAAATAGACGCAAGGAAACAAAAAAAACTTTTATTATACCTACGATTACGTTATATGTGATTTTTCTTCTCTCGATGGTTAATTCTTTAGGCAGTTTGTTTTTTTTTCAATTTCCAGCTCTCGTTTATTGCAAACAAAATCAATTATTTTTATGGAGAAGTTGCATAAGTTACAAATAAGAAATAACAGCTGCTCCTGAGACATTCCATGATAAATCGACTACTGAAATGAAAAATTATCAGCCTCATCCCTCCAATTTTTCTGTTAACATGTCTATAAAGTTATCTGGGTCTCTGACTCGAGCTGCGCCATTGCCAGCTTGAATCGGCATGTGATGAATGAGTTTCGCGCCAGGCTTGCGAAGTTTTGGCAAAGGGTTGTCGTTTGGCAGAGGGCTATCTTATCGTCCTGTTTCTTCTACATCAACAGCAGGCACATAACAAACGTATACACCATTACACTCGTGAGAATGCAAGGACTGCTTTCAACATTTATATTTATATTTTTTGCAAATTCTGACCTCTCGACGTCGTAACCTTACGTAACGCGACCTAGTTTGACACGACGGCAGTGAAAATTTAAACCTTTTTTCTGTGCCAAAATGAGCCGCGGTAAATTGTCTTCAATCTGCAAAAGCATGAAAGACAGAACTTTACTATCAATCTGTCAGTTACAGTTTAATTTCAAATGGGTCTGCCCGCAAAAAGACGACGTTCGGAGGGAAGCCCTATCTTGGAAGTGTTTCTTTTGTTTCAGGGCGTGCAACACTTGGGTGATAAAAGAAAAGTGCAGTTTGGTATTATGTCGCAACCTTCATAGGTGCCTGCTCATATTTGACTCCTCAGGTTAACTTAAGGCGAGGATGTTTGGAAATATCATTATTCGTTGTGGTCGTTTGAGACGAATGCTCGTTCGCTGAACTTACAGCACATATCGGTGCTCTATGTCAATATTTGGCAATATTATGATCTCGGCGCAATATCTGTAAAATAATACATAATCCACTCGTTGACAGAATGTCTGGGTTCGCCAGGGCCGGATGCCGGGGACATCCTAGGAGGAGTGCAACGCCATGTGGAAGTGTGCTCTTCGTGCCGAGAACAAGCACGTCTCAATAGCCAACGTTTTTACACGCCGTAGCAATCATGTGAATGGTACGTTTTGTAGAGAAAGTATAAACAAAAATTAAGAACGAAGCCAGATAAAGAAATTTCGGAAGCTTAGACTTTGATCCCTTTGTACCAATGGTATGCATCACTGGCTTCAACTTATTGCTGTAAGAAATATGCCTACTCATGCACCGGCATGAGTGACTTCAGACAAAAATGAAAAGGTACAAGAAAACGCGAATAAATATTTGGTTTTAACACCACGCCACTGACACATTCAGTTATCTAGAGTCACCCCGTATTTTGGTTTCGTTGACTCGCCACTGATGCTTCTAAGGGATTTATGATCCTTTTCTTCAGCAAGAGCATTAATTGGACCAGTCAGCAACGCTAAAGGGAGTGAAAAACAATTCAAAAGGCTGTGAATACCTAGCTCCCTTCCCCTGTGTTCAGGATTCCTCATCTGCTACTGCTTAAAAAAAAAATGCTTCGAAACAAACCTTGAGGCCATCTAAAGGCCAACAAATCAATAACAGAGTCTAACTAAGTATATGGAGCAAAAATATGCCAGAGTTCGAAAATTGGCCGCTCTTCCCTTATTGCTCTCCTGAAGTAGCCACTCCCGTTTTTTTTTTATAATTATACGTGTATGAAAAGTTGGCTCAGATCACAAGCTTTCGTTTGGGTACCGTTTCGCCGAAATCGGTGCAACAGATCGGCAGGTGCAAAAAGGGGAGGGTGGAGGGGTGCGACCGAATCGGCCCTCTGCACACATTTCAAGCAAAATCCATCACATGAAAATACCATTAATATCTGGGCCATTAATGTACATTGTATATCATTGTACATTAATCATTGTACATAAAATATCATTAATATCTGGGCTACTAATGTACATTAATGTACATAATTAATGCACTTGTAATTTAATCGATCCTTGATATCCTTGTTATCCTTGCTCCTTGCTGAGAAATATTGATCCTTGTTAATGAGTCCACGTTGTCGGTAATATTACGATGAAACTCGCTTGCAGTCATTACGACGTGTCATGCATATGCCATCATGAGGCATCCTGCACAGGTTGATAGATCCGGGATGAACATATTCTTTTATGCCTTTCACTTCGGCTGGACACTGGAATATGAGATACGGAACACTTTATTCGTCCGTTATTTTGAGATGGAGAGCCAAGCCGCACACTAATTCTTATACCCAAGCACTGCATGGCCTGAAATGAAAGTTGCACCGGGCCAAAATAGAAATCTCTTCGTTAACCCTACTCCCGGCAGGGGGGGGCGGAATCCGCCCCCCCTCGGGTTTTTTGCTTGCCGATTCCAGGCTTTTTAACGCAGCTTCACGAAACTTGGTGAATTTTCCTAGCTATTCCTTCTACGCGCCGTGACAAAATTTCGAAATTCTATTTTGCTCAGGGGCGGAGCCAGGCAACGTTTTTGGGAGGCACCTCATGCCATTTTTGGCCATGTTGAGGGTAAAAGGAAAATGTCTGCCAAAAACAGAGTTTTTAAGATAAAACTTAAAACTTTATATGAATATATAGCTAAATAGTTGGGCAATGTGCATATGTAATTTTGTTCATCTGAGGTCACTTTACAAGGTCAGGTCAAGGTCAAAAGTCAAAATTGGTTTTTTCGCAATAATTTCGGCGCCGTTTTTTCAAATGCCAAACCCGGAAATATATATGACGTAGAAAAATGCCCTCTACTTGTGTACCAAGTTTCAGCTTGATATCAGGTCAGGTCACGGAGCTATGACCTAAAATGTCAGTGCGCGTACCCTATATCGCAAAAGCCAAAAAATGAATTTTTTGGAATAGAGTGAATTCAATCGATTAAAAACGTTTACGGATAATCTTAAATGCACACGACATCATTCCAGGTGACCCCAAGGTCACTGGAGGTCATTTAAGGTCAAAGGTCACAAGTTGATCTGAAGAACGTGTGACCATGACAGTTCCCCCTTTTTATGTCCCTGGCACCGCCTATGCTAACATTATACAAACATTGTAATGCGGTTTGTACTTCTTTAGCATAACATGACTAGCAGAAGCTAAAAAAGTGTTTTGGCCTCTTTTGTTCATTCAGTTATTAGAAAACTAATCCCCCTATTTTTAAAACCCTGTGAACGCCCATGAATTTTTTTCAAAATTTCAAATTTGCATACCCATGGTAAAAGCCCTATCCATAATCTCTCGATTCATGCCAGTTTCATCGAAATCGGTCCATAAACAACGGAGTTATAAGAAGTCAAAAAGTATCCCCCATTTTGACATTTTTGCCCCCTGTATCCACAAATTTAAAATTTTGAAAATTTTCTTTTTATAAAAATGTAGTTCACGTCACGGCAAATCGATTGCCGTTTGTTGCGATGAAATCGGATTAGTAGTTCTCGAGATCTCAGGGGGGGGGCCGAATCCGCCCCCCCTGCCGGGAATCGGCCATACCATCTAGCCCTCCGGGAATAGGGTTAAGGCGTCGTTTTGCGGGCAGACCAGAGTGACAATTTGAAATTAACCAAATTTTCTTAAAGGAGTCCTAACGTATCTTTGAACGTTAAAGAACATTTACGAAAGCGAAAAATCATATTTTTCACTGTCCTTGTGACAAGGTTGGTTGCATGGATTAAGGTCACGAGGTCAAGAGGTCAAGAGGTCAGCGCATAACGAGCTCTTAGGGCTACAAAAGCAGTAATGAGGGTGGGTTATGTTGTAAGATATAGCTAACAAACTCTGGGACCCTTCACTGTGAAAGACTAAATAGTAACATACAAATTGTGGATTAATGTAATGTCGATCGATATCATTCACACTTGGATCGTAGGTTCTAGAGAACATTTCGACAAAAATCATACCCTGACCCCAGATCCTGGAGGGTCGTTCGATGAAATCAAGAACTTGGGTCCTGGAGTGATCTGGACTCTGGGATCTAGGGTCCAGGATCTAATGCCGGCAACATTTTTTGAATCTAGGGGCATGTCTGGCCACAGGACGTGTGAAACATCAATGGGCGTGTTACAAAATTCGTCCAACCTAGGGTCAATGACCTTTGCATTTCCGATAAATATGAGTCAGAAAAAAATCGGGAAGGCTTTTCCTCGCCGTTTGATAGCGAACTGAGATGGAATCATAATACTTTGTGAAAAGCAACTTTTGCTTTCTGTTAACGTTTGGCATGAAAATCTAAATTTTAACATTAACAGGGGCAGGGCCGGCGGGTCCCCTTTTTAATGGAAGTTTGATTATTTTTGTAAGTTACGGCCGCACACTGTGTGTAGTGTGTACCTTCCGTGTTATGACGGTCGTTTTACTATATTTTGTAGTGAAGATATTTTTTTGACGAATTTGATCTCAGTGCTCTGCTAAGGTGCTTTGAAAACAGTCAGCGCATAGTAGTGCTTTTTGCACGAACTCTGATCCATACCCCTGGTCGCGGAATCCCAGGTTAACGACATAACTCTGAGGCGAAAATTTAGCGTGCCAACATGAAGAACGCGGGCCCGCGGTAGCCCACGTCTCCCACTATAGGTCGGTTGCCAAATGATTTGCGAGAGAGACGAGCACCGAGGCGATTCGAACGCACCACCACGGCCCCCAAGACGGTGGGAGGCCGTGACAAACGCTCTGCCAACTGAGCTCAACACGGCTTGTTGACTGACATGCTGACTGACATGTTGACGCCTTTACTGCCATGTCTGTGCATTTTGTGACCACAGCCACGGATCCCCAGAGGCAAAGGTAGATACTCACTGAAATTACGTCATGTCATGCTATGAAATTACCCCAATTCCATGTGACTACAATCCCGGCTGTATACTGGTTAGCTGACTTATGTTTACTTCATTTTGCATGGAATCGATTCTAAAATCCGTCCCACAGCTTGCCGAATCGATTCTGATCCCGACTCAGCACGGTTTTCCAAAACTGAATTGATTTCCATTCTGACTCAAAACCAAATGAGTAAATGCCGAAATCAAATTCATGAACATCACTCCACATTATGTTCATTAGCACAAAAAAATACTTAAAAATACACGAAATACAAAAAATAATGTGCTCGAAATACACGACATTCATGAATATGAAAAGAGTAAAACAAGTTATGTGGAGTACCGAAAGAGACAAAACATTAATTCAATGTAAAGGCCACAGTATTTTTGCAAAAATGCATAATGTTGAAAGTAGAAGAATGTTTTACATTCAGAAAACATTTAGTTGTATTTTGCCTCCACCCTATCAGTGGTATGTTGAAAGCAGAATGACAGTGTGAACAATGTCACAGAAGTAACAGACCTTTGCTAATATCATTCCCATGTATAAAGCAATTTGGAGCACCTAATTGCTCAAATTTAGACATTTATGTTCTAAAGAGGCCTGGTACCACTTTATTTAACCCTATTCCCGGCAAGGGGGCCGAATCCGCCCCCCTTGGGCTTTTTGCTTGTTAATTACATGGTTTTTGACGCAGTTTCACGAAACCTAGTGGCTTTTCCTCGCTACCCTTTCTACGTACTGGTACGCAATTTCGTACTTCTACTTTGCACAGGGGCGGAGCCAAGCAAAGCAGAATTACGGAAGCACCTCAGGCCATTTTTGGCCCTACTGAGGGTAAAAGGAAAATGGCTGCCAAAATAGTGATTTTAAGATAGAACTTAAAACGTTACACAGATATATAGGTAAATAGCTGGGCAATATACAAATGCAATTTTGCTCATCAGGAGTCACTTTGCAAGGTCAGGTCAAGGTCAAAAGTCGAAATTTGGTTTTATAGCAGTAATTTTGGTACTATTTTTTCCAATGCCAAATCCAGAACATATATGACGTAGAAGGCTACCCTCTACTTGTGTACCACGTTTCAGCTTGATATCAGGTCGGGTCACGAAGCTATGTTCTAAAAGGGCAGTGTGCGGACCCTATATCACAACAGCCGTCAATGGAATGTTAGAAATAGAGTAAATTCCAATGACTGAAGACGTTTCCAAATATTACGAAATGCACACAAGATCATTCCAAGAGGCTCTAAGGTCACTGGAGGTCATTTAAGGTCGTAAGTAGATCTGAAGAACATGTAACCATGACAGTTCCCTTTTTCATGTTCCTGGCGCCGCCTATACTAACATTATACAGTGTGATAGGATCTGTACTTCTTCAGCATAACACGACTAGCAGAATCTAAAAAAGCGTTTACCTTTTTATTAATTTAGTTTTCGAAAAACTAATCTCCCTATTTTTGAAATAGGGAACGCATATGAATTTTCTCAAAATTTCAAACGTATGGGCCCATGGTATAAAATCTCTCGACTGATGCCAATTTCATCAGAATCGGTGCATCAGCAACAGAGTTATAACAAGTCCAAAATATTCCCCATTCTGAATTTTGCCCTCCTGCATCCAGCCCTTTCAAAATTTTGAAAACCTCTCTTTGTAAAAATGTAGTTTACGTCATGGCAAATCGATTGCCATTTGTTGCGATGAAATCGGATGTGTAGTTCTCGAGATCTGGGGGGTGGCAATCCGCCCCCCTGCCGGGAAACGGACATACTGTCTAGCCCTCCGGGAGAACTCCTTCACAGTTTTCATGCTTAACCCTATTCAGTGCTCCTACCCGCTACGTGCGACTCCGTGCTGGGGGGGGACACATCCTGTGGCCCTGCGATCTCGAGAACTACTGGTCAGATTTCTTAGCGGAAAACGGTGTTCGGTAGCCTATAGCGAGGTTTATATTTTAAAACAGGAATGCTGAAAATTTCAAGGGGATTGGGGGTCAGAATGAAGGTAGAAATAGGGGTTTAATTATACCGGCTTTTTGAGCACATTATATGACCGATTTGATTCTTCTTCATTTCATTCGACCGACAATCGACAGGTCTTTTACATGTGTTAAAAAGAGGTCGGTTTTCAGAATTGATAGGCGTATCTAGGACACATCAAAAAAGATACACGTTTTGGGAAACGTTATTTCATTTTATATCATATTTTGAGTCTGATGAGCTTCTTTGTGCCTGGAAAACATTTCCATATGTGCCACATGCCATATAATATGTATATGACAAATGCGCATAAGCCATTCCGACGTCACTGGAATCCATTCCAGTTTTTATTCCAAAGGTAATTCAGCTACGACTCTGATTACGGCACTACCAATGGAATCGACAATGATTTCGACAGGCCGAATTGGAATCGATTCCAGAATCGATTGCAGTACCGCTGCTGGTCTGAAGTCACCAAACAGGTCTGCCTTTCCGTGACTTCAGCGTTCAGCGTATGCTCTTGACATTTGAATTAAGATGCATGCTGTCAGCGACGGACTATGGAGGACCTACCATTCTTCCGAATTTCATTTAAGTAAAAGCTAAACACATTATACACCATATGGATCCATGCATCCGAGAACAATTGGTAACCACATCCACTGTAGGAGGCGGCATTTTTTATCTGAATACAGAGCATTCGGTTTCCTCTGCCCCAACCTAATACCAGGCAAAATTTACGCAGCTAGCAATGTAAATAAAACGATAAAAATCTGTCCTACTTGTCTTGTAGGATGCTTCGTCCCGGGCACATTGGTTTTTACATACGGATCTGAGATAGTTCTAGTGTGTTTACCATAGGCATTCCCATTAGGCATTTCCCATGACGTTCCGGTTTGCAAGATGGCATACATGCAAAAATATGGCGGCTTAAGGGCGCAGCATTGTCTCGCCGATCCATATTGCATTTTCAACCTCCCCACGCGAGAAATGAGATTCGTTCGGTGCGCCGCTCGGTCGGCCCGTCTTTCCGTCCCGCCCCCGCCACTGTCGGGATGTGAAACACGACACCTGCCACCTTTGTCCGGTCGGGTCGTCCATAGGGAGCATACGTAAAAGAGAAACAGATACGGACATGTCGCAGCTAGCCAACCTCACCAAGCATCCGTAGCCATCGAGCTGAACCGGTGCTGGGAGCTGCACTGGGGCGGAAGACCGATGGTCTTTCCGTTTGTAATGTCAGAAACCTGTTTTATTAGTCCACACTGTCAGAAACAACACGACAGGAATGCAGCCAGACGGTTGACCCTAAGGTAGTTCAGCAATGTTGAAGCTGGGACCTAACATCCCTATGACAGTGCAGTGATCGCACTGTAGCATTCTTCATAGCAACAGCGAATTTCTGCCACAGAACGAGGTAATCTTAACAGCGACATTGAATGCAAAATGCTGGAATTCTAAGAAAACCTGCGGGCGTCGCCACCGGGGGTACAGAGGTTCATGTTTTGCCCGTTTTTTTCGGATCGAAGAGTACAAATTCATTTCTTCTGAAAATGCAAACTAAATCTTACGAGAAACCGCGATTCGGAAGGAGGTTGCATCAGGGTTGGCCAGTGTGCACCCCACTCAAATATTTTTGGCGGCGCCTTCTCTTGAACCGTTGTTATTTTAGCAGAATAGCATTTATGCCCCCACCGAAATAACATTCGGCATAATCCTCCGATAAAAAGAAATATCAAACAGAAACTGAAGTCGCATTCCCGCTTCCATTCATCTCGACCATCCAACTTATTTCCATTCACGTCCGCGTGAAAAGCCGCACGCCGCCGGCGCCGCTAATGAAACAGGCCCGGAAGGAGGCTGGGAGACCCAACCTGTCCGTGGCCGGCCGCCCAATCGCCCCGGGTTCGGCCCCAGTGCGGTTCTCCCCCCCCCCCCGGCGGAGAAGTGACGGTCCGAGCTGTGGCCGCCGGCTGTGGACGAGACCCAGGGCGCCGCCCCGGCCCGGCCACGCTGCGGCCAGACAGGCAGCGGAAACCGGGCTGTCCGGCGGCCCACCGTCGGAAGGAAAGACCCCGGGCGGCGTCCGCATTGGTGTCGGTTTGACACGGATGGAGCCATTGCGTCTCAAACTGGAGCTCCGGAGTCGTCATATTTCACCATTCGATGCAATCCTGATGTGGCCTGTCCATGTCAAATTCGCCATAACGTTGTCCTTGAATAAACATATGTGTTTTCGTCTATTCGCTAAATGTGTCAATTTGTGTACGTTTTGCTTTGTCTATTCTCCTTTTTCTCTTCACAGTCAGTATTTTGTTTCTAGTATCTTTGCCGGTGGGCAAAGAGCACCAAGAGCACTCTTCTATGTCTGTGTGATGTAACTGAGCTGCATACCAATTACTAGGTTACAATATTCATGCACAAGGGCCGGATCACACCATCGTTCCGCCATGGTTTTTGTTGCTTCTGAAGGGCAATCGTCCGTCAGTTTTAATGCGTTGTTATGTCCAGGATCTTGTTAAACCTATTAAAAGCTGCAAATCACGTGCTAGTTCAGCTATTTAGCACGAGCGCGGATTAAATGATTTTTGCAAGAGTAGCCTGTATGCTGCTTAGACACCAAAAACTGTAAAAATGCCTCGGACAAAATGCGAGCATGTCTCATAATGGCACAGTGCCAGCCATCCAACTCCTCATTTCTCTCACATTCGAACGAGCCGTTACAAAGCCAGCGTAATTACAGGAAGTTAAGGAACATGAATCGACGATTTAGTATCCATACTTCATCTACTATAACATACCACGGTGTTTCAAATGAATCCAAATTCAAATTCAAACGGTGAACATGTCCTGAAAGGCATTAATATATTGAATTGGACACTGCAAGTGAAGGGCAATTTGCCGATATGTTGAATACAAATACAATACACAACAGCCACATTAGTAACCGGAGCACATTAATAAAACCAATCACAGAAGGGATATGCGGTTACCACGCAAGGCAGCCCCAGTGAAGGCAGACATCAAGAGCAGCAACACAGAGAAGCGACTCTGCGATAGTCCGAGGCAGATGCAAAATCGTTTCGGGCAAGTTTAAATTGTCCTTCCAAAATACGCCAGGAAAACGGCAGGCGATCAAATGCAGTCTGGCAACATTCACGTCCGATCAGTCAAAACCAAGCATTCCTAAAAACGACAGGCAATCCGCTGAAATCGCAGTAGCCAGCCGCAGTCAAGCTGCAAACAGGACAACGTACAAAAATTCCTTCCGTCCGCTAACAAGGCGAACGCAGAACCGCAGCCCGGAGCTCCGTAGGAGTCTATCGAGACGCGGCCCAGAAAATAGCCTGCGACCTAACGGGATCTTACTGTCAACACTCTTGCATGAAAACGCGAAAATGTTAGCCGAAAATGCCCACAACATGCTCAGCCGCCGGCGTCCCCGCCTAACTAGGCACTTGAGCCACAGGGATCACGATCAAGGTTAGCTGCGGTCAAGGCCATATTTCCCTCCGGGCCCATCGAGTACGCCACAGACCGGCTTTAAACTTTTATTTTCATTTCTAGTCCCAAGTTCCGTGCGTCCAAAGTTGTCAGCCACATCTGTTCGCTGTATACAGTTTGAAAAGGCGTTGAGAAAGCTTGCCAAACACAAAGCAAATGGTTTTGCTCTGATCAACGCGTAGGACTTCCATGCTGATCATGAAGCTTCATCCCCATGGCCTTTGAACTGAGCAAGTGAGAGTGCCACGCAAACCCGCCCAGCTCTGTGTAGACCAACAACAACGACTCGGGCACGGCCCACGCGTGGCAGGCACGGGGCACGCGCTGAAGGCGTTGGTCTCCGCCACACACGAAGCAGAAGGCCGTCCTACGCCAGACTCAGCCGGCCAGGCGTTGGCAACAGCCGCCGCAGGCACACGCCACACACAGCGGTTACCACCACGGAGCAAGAGCAGCGCTTGGTCGACAAACGCTGGCGGACCACGACACGATCAGCCGCCGCAGGCACGCGCTCGGCCGCAGCGGGTGGTCGGACGTCACAGGCACAGCTGACCAGCGCAGGCACAACACGGGCAGGCGGGCAGTCGCCGCGGGCGGAGAACCCGTCTCTGGGCGCGCCGGCGACCGGCGGAAGGCCATGCAGCCGGGGCGGGGTGGACCGGCGGCGGCGCCGCAACACCTACCTCGCGGCGTCGGCCGGCGCGGCGACGAGGGGGACGTGGCGGCGGGACTCACCATGCCCGAGCTAAGCTGCTGGAGCAGGCCGCTGCCAGCGCCGGCCGGCGGCGCCGGCAGGCACGAGCTGCGCCGCTGCTTCAGCGAGCCGGCCAGACCGCCGCCGGCGCATGCCGACTGGCGGCGCGACAGGCCGGCCGCACTCGGCACCAGCAGGCTCGTGTTCGGCATCGAGCCGCACTGCAATCGGGCGGCCGTCACAAAACGGACCGAACATGGGCACGGCGGCCGTCACACAGAGCCGCACTGTAACGCAACGGCCGTCACAGACCGAACCGTATGGACGGAGTGGCGGTCACACACCGAGCCACGCTGGAAAGCAATGGCGGTTACACACCAGACTGCCGGGAACGCAGACGACGTCACCAGCAGGGTGCAGCTGGGATGAAATAGTGATCACATGCCGAGTTATATTGCAGGAGGTGGGATCAGACAACCCGCCGCGCTCCTGGCAGGACGTTCACCATCAAACGACGGCCAAAAACAATTCACACACCGATGTGTTCAGCTAACCGGCGTGATCCACGTGCAGTTCTCTTCAGTGAAGATTACATGACTGTGCTTAAGAACATGGAATATTCAGCTTTAGAGTCCATTATTAGGCCATGAACACCTGGAATCAGTAAGCACGGCGAACGCTATATAACACATAATAACGAATAGCCATAACTAATTATCGAAAAGCCAAGTAAGCAAGATAAAAGAAATGTTGAGTAGATGAATTAACAGCGGTAGCAAAAAAAAAAAAAATTGCACTACACTTTTTCTATTTCGACGCCGACGCCGTGACTTGGAAAATGAAAGGAAACGTTTAAAAGATTTCTTGAAGAGACGTACCTTTCCAAGAGGGAAACATCAGAGGGCAACATTAGAGGGATCTAGAGGGAAACATTACTTCCAAAGAGCATCTGTACTCTGCGGTAAATGTACTGGATGCACTTGTGATGTTCCCACAGAGGCATCTCACCGGCTCGGAAACACAATTCATCCTGCAATGGGGCGCTGCCAGGCAGACAGCCTCCGGCAGGTAGCAGAACATCCAATCTGCGCGGACTTCCCGGCGGGACTAAATGGCAACTAGGCAGGGCATGCACGTGTTGGAGAAAGAGTTGATGTTTGACTTGAGATCGAACGAAGTCACAATCTGAGACGTTACGACGTGCTGGTCACAACAGAAAATGAAACAGTAAACGTTCCGTTGCGAGCGGAGGACAGGCATTCGATGCAAGAGCAAACCTTGAGAGTCGTGTTGGTAAATGACCTTCCAGATTCGTGCCTGCACGACGGAAGATGTCTACTACTGTGTCACGCAACGTAGTGATATTAAGACTGTTTAATCATGCAAGACGAGAAAGGGGATACTTCCCTGTAACGATTACCGGAAACGATTTTACCACACCAAACAGAAAAAATGATTGGCTGAATAACATGTGATAAGTATATTGAAACGATGCAGAGTCTGTCCGTAGATATCAAAACATGCCATATTGATGCCAAATATTGCCAAAATAATGTTACCAGGCGCATGGGAAGGAAATCTGAGCCAAAGGGGATTCCAACCCCAAGCTTTTGGTTGGAGTTACTATCATTCCATCGGCTTAGAAGACCCTGTCTCCTCAATTGTTCTGTGCTTCCCGCGCTGCCGGCAGCTACGATCTGTATTCGGCAGACAATTCCAAATGTCACGCATGACGCATGCTCATTGTTCTATCGGTACGAAACTCACCAGATTGTATCGCTGGCTCAGCTACCGTGAACAGAAGTGGGTTAAGTCCGTAAACGTCATTGTTAAGCATATTTTCAGAACAAATCGCTGCCTGCTGAAAACACTGACAGTCCGGCGCAAATCAAATTGAATTCCAAAACTGCGCAAAGGAAAAAGTTAAAACTGTCCGAGACCTGTACAACATTAAGCTGCTATTTTTACCCTGGCATCAACTAATGTGTATCAAAAGTATTAAGCACTAAAAAAGTTTTTTCTCCAAACCATCTGGCGTGCCCCCGAAATTCATTATTGCGCTGTAAAGCGCTCTCCTGTGCAGTTCTTGCGATGACATTTGCTGCTTCATTTTTTACTCATCTGGAATGGCAGACTGAGTGCACAAGACTTTGCTTGGGTTTAACAGAGATCACAACCATTTGCACGTCAGCAAAAACACCCCACGTGCAGTCTCCCAAAATTTTTGTAACTGCTGATCAATGAATTGATTTGAATTTAGATACACCTTTGTAAGCCTAACTTCATCTTATATATCATCAGTTTTCATCTATGGTACTCTTTCACTGATAAGCAGATTCACCCTGGAAAATCAATCCTGTCCCAATGATTCTTTTTATGGTTTCTGACGCTGCCATTTGCGCTCTAGATTTCCGAGCATTCAGAGATGTAGAGACAAGTCCCCAAACATTCTTTTGAGCCATCTCGACTTTAAAATTAAATGGCTGACTTTCAACGTCTTCAAGGTCCGAAATTTAGATCTAAATATTCCGCTTCTGATGATGAAGATGAAGCAAGACAAAGAGGACAAGGGCTAGGAAAACGCTCAGTAAATAAAACGCCGCAGCAGGCATTCCATGTCGGCAGTAGCCAATGACTAATACGATAAGATGCAAAAACTGAGCAGAATAGATGAATGTACCTGTCAGTTACAGTCCGGTCCTCTGCCTTCCTTTTGGCACTTCTGTTAACACAGGCACGAGCCGACATGGACGACGTCGAAAAAATGCCCGAAGAAATGATACGCACTGGAAGCTTATTCGCTTTAGATGGATGCGGTCTGGTGATCTGGTCGATATGATTTGGCGCCAAAAATACGCTCATTGCTCCCTTGGACTTGTCGACATCACTTTTCCTGTGCGATGCACCCATCGATCTTTTTCCTTATTTCATGTAATACCGAAATGTTTCAAGAAGATTCTTTGTGATACGAAGCAGTATCGTTAGACAAGCGTGTCAACGCTTGGAGAAAATGCATCGAAACTTAACTGGTTTGAGACAGGGGCGAAGCCACCAAATTTTCTGAGGTACACTCTTAGAAAAACATGCGCAACAAACAGCCTGACGTAAAGCACCATTTTTTTGTTGAGTCATAGATAACATTTTACCAATAACGATATAGGCAAAATAAAAACATATCGACGTAAATTAAAGCGTTGCATTGCATTTCGCATTACCTTCATGTTAAAATGATGCCAGCAATGTCATCAGTGGATTTTCAGCAAAACGCTTTTTGCTTAACAGCAAAAAGCGTTTTGCTGTTTAGCACATTAATTACAGTAACCGTAGAAAGGCACAATAAAACAGGAAAAAAAACATAGCAAGAAAATATCGAACGTTGGATACACTTTATCTGTGATCACCGGTCAGCACGGATAACGCTGTTGTACACACGCCACAGATCACTGAGTTCCGGAATTTAGTGGAATAAGTGGAAGAACAACGCCAGAATTTTCTACGAAAATTTGCCCATCATTACAATTTGTCGAGGCTTAACTTGCCTCCAAAAGAAAGGAGTGGATAAGGATCCCCAGTACTTTCTGACACCCACATAAACGCAAGAACGTAGATGGAAATGATGGAAATGGGTACAAGGTTCATTTGGACATGTTTTTTTGGACGGGGTCTGACGGTTGCAAAAATACTATAGCGTATTTCGCGCCAATTAATGTGGAAGAGTAGCTCCTAAATGCCACACACGAAAAAATCCTGAAAGTTTAAATGTTGGGGCACAAAGATCACTTTCCACGCCTAGCCTGCAGCAGCAGCATTGTTGGGCGTTGTTAGTGCAATAACATGGGTAACCAATTTTGCTCTAACATCTGTCTGATGCTCGTTGCCGTATTCTTTTTGTTCTCGATTGTGGCTACCTGCTTTGCTGGGGCCAAAATCAACGTCGTCGGTATTCAAGGTCGTACTGATACGGCTTAGACCTTAACAATATAATTAAAACGACGCCCATTCCCCCCGACACGGGGTATGGGTGTGCAAAGAAGAAGAATCATATAGGGCCTCGCACTGCATCTGTCGGGAAGGATCCCAATTTTATCGCATGAACAGTCCATAGCCTGATACATCATGAATCGTTACACGTTTAATAAAATCGCGAGACGACTAGGTTATAGTTTTTCATCTGTATCGTGACCGGTTCGGCTCAGTGCGTTGTACCACCTGACGACGGATGCACACGGATTTTAAACCAGTTGTGAATAAAACAATAATCTAGTCGCTCGACGATTTCATTAAAACGATCCCAATTCTACATTACTTTTTCACGCATGTCCGCACATTGGCCATAGCATCGCAAAATGCAAGATGCAGACTGAACGGTTCAAGACCAAATTCGTGCATTCAAGACTATGTTTTTACCGGTAAGACTTAGAAAAGGCTTAACCTCAAAACAGACGGTAAGAAGGAAATATCTCTCAGTGCCACATGGAAACGACCGCCATATCCGCCCATTTCAAAGTACGTCTCCGACAGCTTTCAGTAAAGCTCTCCGATGGCCAAGAGTTAGCTGACGACAGTTGTTCAGTATCATATGAATACGGCAACATGCGGAAACTTAAAAGTTCGCCAAGCAGAAAGAGGCCACTATAAAAATTTTGATAATTTCTTTGCCTGTCTCCAAAACATCGTCTGCCGCAGACACCCAGGTTAAACGTTCCTTAATCCGAAGGTTTCTCGCTTCTGAGCTGGATGCAGATCCACCCGAGCTGAAGCGTCCATGTCGAGCCTAGTGCCGTTGTCTGTCTGTCCTGTGTAACTGAGTGTCTGCCTGTCAGTCTGACTGTCCCGTCAGGCGCCAGTCAGCCGTCTACCCACGAAAACCCTTGTTTGTTCGTGAACTAGGACGCGCAGACTCTTGGGCCGAAGCGTCCGGAGTCTTATGTCCAGTCTTGCGTTTCGTCAGACGTCAGTCAGTCGTAGTCGAGAGTTAATGACGCGAACGCTTCTGCTCAGCACGTGAATTTTCCATCGTTCCTGACGTCCAAGAACTGTGCACATTGCTAGGGAACTACTACAATAATGCAGCTGGTTTCAAACCGGAAAATTCGACCATACCAGAAAGTGCTGCAATTTGGCATTCCGGAAAATTGCCCTTCCAATATAAAGAATGCTTTCAGATCACTTTGCTTTGGGTTTTGGATGGTCACGCGATCATCAACAAAAATAAAGAAATCATATTCGGGGATAAATTTAGTTATTTGCATATGGCATGCTTTCGCCACTCCTGAGATCTGATGGGAGAGGAGGAGGAGCAAAAGTCTCCTTCCCCCGGAGGCGCCGTGATTGGTTGGAGAGCTGTACTGTCCTTGCAACAAGGTCAATGACAAAAACTTACCCACATCTAGACGTTCATGGCCAAAACGTTCACAGGAACAACGAACAAAGGCATCTGAAAGATGTGCACTGCACGTGCCCTGCATAAAGAGGGTGACCCAGCTGAGACCAAAGCAAAGACGGCCTATTTCCCAACCAAGGTAGCATCCGAAACTCTTACGTTCCGAAGTCTTTACTTAAGTGCTTATTTCACACTACCAAGGACCATGCCATCCTTTGTCCAGCTTAACTTTACTACGACTCGGCCAGCCACACCGGCTGCTGACGAGGCGGCCAGCCGGCCCACCTGTTGCTGGTTCCGCCCACGTGGCCGCACCGGAAGCGGGCTGTTTCCGGTGCCAATCCGTGTCTGGGCCCGCGCTGGCGAGGTCCGCATTTAGGCCAAGATTTCGCCGGGTGGCCTCATCACAGGCGGCGCACGCACGCGCGCAGCGCCTGCAGCCCGGTGGCCGCGTCCGGCTCGTGTCTGTCTGCGGACGACAGGCACCTCGGCGCCCATTGATCGTGCCCGCTCTTGGCCAGAGCGCGGCGGCCTGCTGCGTCGCGCCAGGGTCGGCCCGGCGCCGCGGCCCCAGCACTCGGGCACGGTTCCGGCGGCTGAATCGATCCCATTCCCGCAGCAACACAGGCCGGCCACACTCCCTCTGGCCGAGACCGGGACTGCTGGAGCTCCCGAGGGCCACGCGCGTCAAGGAGACCTGACCCCGTCCCACTGCCAGCGCCGAACCGTCACGCCTCTGTCAATGTTGCGAGTTTTCCGCAGAAAGAAGCGACATAAATACGACTGCGGACGGAACGCACCCACGTCCCCGCGTCAATCATGCTCAGCTGGCGACACGACCTGCAATACCTCGGCAATACCCTGCGCGGCACGCGCGGCTGTTTTCCGCCGCCGCCGGCCGATCATTACTCTCAGGTTACGGCCGTTCCGCGGGCGGTGCTCGTCACCGCCGCGCGCCGACGCCTCGTCACGCGCGTTTTTGCCGTGGCGCGGCCAGCGCGCCCGGTCGCCGGCCGTCGCGCCAGCGTCGCCCTCATCAGCTGGCCGGCGGACCAAAATACGCTGGCCCTCAATGAGCGGCCGCGTCGCGATCGATGGGCGCTCACCGTCGGCGGCGACAGGCTGAAGACGGAGTTGCGTCGCTCGTTGGGTCCGGTGCTCGAGTGGCGTCGGATCGGCAGCACGCCCACACGCAGGTCGCTCGTCGACGAGCCGCATGAATAGGAGCCGACGCGGATTTTGGGCGGATTGAGCAGCTCGTTGTCGGAGAGACGGCGCCCGATCATTGCGGAGTGCACGCGCAGTAGGTTGCTGTCCGGCGAAGACGGACCTGTGGGGACACCGGACAGTCAGTAGGCTGCTGTCCGGAGAGCAGGGATGCGAGGGGACGTCAGAACCAGTCAACAGGCGATTGCGGCGAGGAGGGATCTGCTGTAACATCAGCATGAGTCAGCACGGGGTTCCTCTTGTGGACTTCACCAGCATGGCTTAGCACACGCTGAGGACGTGGACCGCTACCTGAGAATGGAGACGGATACCAGAATAACTTCCACGAACTCCGGATGAGACGTAAGAAATGCAGACCGACCGGCGCCTGATTTTCAGCCATAAATCATCATGCATCTACACTAAGTACGGGTCGGTCAAGCACATAAAAGTTGAATGTACTGAACCTGACACAAACCACACACGCATCTCACGAGGCAATGCCATTGGATAAGCATAAACTCTTCCCACCGGACTTATTCCGTCGTGACATTAATTGTCTTTAGCTCGATTTTCCTGCGGTAGATTTCATTAACTAATTGAGCAGAAGTACCAGCCTGACATCTACATATCTATAATACACCATGCCAAGGTTCAGAAGCCAGTTGACATGACAACAGTCCATGGGACCTCATAGGAGGTTTGAGTCCGGTGCGTCACGGCGAAGACAGGCTCCCATTTGATAACGTGTAAATTCTCAAGGGGAGTTCTTCGTGGTAAGATGCCGTACTACAGCAGACTTTGCAATCATTTAATTCGACTGATTTCAGTCATTTAATCTGTACTCAAGCGCTGAAGATCACTCAGTGTTCTATATCATAAAACTGCTAGTTGCGCTAGCTTGTTGGCTACGAATGTAATTACATAACTTAAGTGTAATAGTTTTGCTACTAGCTCATTCTGATGCTATGGAACACTGGGCGAAAGTTCTTTGAAGTTCATCCTAATTTAGGCCCATGATATTCATCCCAAGTTCTAAGGATCATTTCATTAACACCAAGGAGCATTTTTGCGTCTCGATTCCGTCTGATCAGTGCATGAACATCTGCAAAACGACTGAATGAGCCCAAATACGATGCATAATTCAGCTGCGACGATTTCCGTCGTCCCGGAGACCGCGCGGGGCACCCGCCGTCAGCCGACACTGTCGACATCCTGATTTCACGCCAAAGGGGCCTCGGCCAGCGTGACATAAAGCCAGAGTCCGGCCGGCCGGGGTGGCACGCACCACCGCGGCTCACCCCCAGCAGTGGCCGGGGTGGCACGCACCACCGCGGCCCACCCCCAGCAGTGGCCGGGGTGGCACGCACCACCGCGGCCCACCCCCAGCAGGGGCCGGGGTGGCACGCACCACCGCGGCCCACCCCCAGCAGGGGCCGGGGTGGCACGCACCACCGCGGCCCACCCCCAGCAGGGGCCGGGGTGGCACGCACCACCGCGGCCCACGCCTAGCGCGCTGCCTCTGCTCGGCCAGCGAAGCCACGCCGAGGCTACCAGAATAAACGTGGCCTGATGATCCGCCGGCCGAGCGTCGCCTCGAGCTAACAGGATCGGACCGCCAGTGAGCACTATTGATCACCCCCTTTCATCCCGCTCCGACCAAGACGCCGTAATTAGCTCAGCGCGGCAGATGCTTCTGTTCATTCGTGGGATCCGGGGGAGAGCACAGGAAATCCGTATTGAGCCCAAAGAAGCGAGCTGCAACGAAAAAAAAATCATTCTGCAGGTTGGATGGAAGTGCAAATGGGAAATCTGACAGCATTCTTGAGGAAAAAATGAGTGCATGGCTGGAAGACGAGACCTGACCTTGACACGAAAAATGGATGAGAATCCACATCCTCAGTGAGCTGGGAGCTTGACTGGGATATGCAATCAGTTTACTTAAACAAAGACGTCACCTAACACAAACACGTAAACTAACACGTAAACTAACGCGTGGTATTTCTATGTTTAAGACATTTTCGCTTTGACGCATATTTATTCTCATTCATGCAGACCTTTTAACCAAGTCATGTGGAAGTCTTTGGTTCGTAAGTGGACAATGGGCTCCACGTAGCCACTGATTCAGTGGCCAACCTCAGGAACTTTAAAAGTAGCTCGGCGACAAAACATAACAAATTTTCGAGACTGCGTCTTTCAGTGGGCGAAATCTGGCCTCCGGCTCAACGCCGGGAAACTTTTCTGATGATCGGCGCACCTCGTTACTGGCTCTCAGCTGGACACTGCCCTTAACGTCTAAACTTTCTGTCGGAAATTGCCGTGACGGCCCAGATCACAAGAAACTCCGCCCACCGACACGGCAGAACGCCAGGCCCATTCCACGATCCACAGCGCAGAGACGCCACATCGTATCTGACGATGTCAACAGACGATTCACATGGTAATCATAAACCAAAAACTGTATAAACAATGTTCAGCTGAGGTAAATCTGTCGTCATCAAGAGATCAAATACCGAAGATGAGAGAGACAAGACCCCAAAAAGCGTACGTGTTTTCGGGGTCCGTTTTCCCGGAAACTTCCAAGACAATGACGTACACGCCATTACTTGTAGCAATACTAGACCATCAACGTAATATTTGGTGACGAATAATTTCAAGCTGCTTAGTGCCATGCACTCCCTAACTAATAAAATTAAAGTGGTCTTTTGAAGTTTGATAAGCATAGGAAAAACTGTCTACGTCTATTGCATGGCAAATTGGAAACTGGTATCAAAGGAATCCTTTGTTAGGGAATGTATTTTATATACATTCCCTAACAAAGGATACATACCCTATATACATTCCCTAACAAAGGATACATACCCTATATACGTTCCCTAACAAAGGAGTACTTTGGTACCAGTTTCCAATTTGCCATGCAATAGACGTAGACAGTTTTCCCTATGCTTATCAAACTTCAAAAGACCACTGTACTTTTATTAGTTAGGGAGTGCATGGCACTAAGCAGACACCGTGAGCAGAGGAGGTCCCTTGATGTATGGTTGGCCACCAAACTCGAATTAGTGAACTTCTCATAACTGATGTATGTTTTCAACTTTTACCGCAGTGATTCCATTTCCAGTGAGCGAGTCTCCGCCAGCCAAGCCGCCTGATCCCCGCATCCCCACAAAATCGGCTGGCTGCCAAAAAGTGAGCTCGTAACACGAAGGCAGAAAAGTTGCATCAAGCCCGGAGACCAACGCAGTGATGTAAATTAAAATACCCGCAATTTCCCGTTTCCATTGAGTTGCTTTAAGTATTTTTCGTGTGCATTTGCGTTAGGGCATTTCCAGATTTTTGGAGACTACTGAAGGCCAGTTTACACTGGCGTCAAATTTCGACGCGAAGCGACACCCGCCGACGCTTGTCCAGCGACAGGTGACGCCAGAAACAAATTATGACGTGTACAATGCATTTTGGATAGGGAGATGATTTAATAGCCTTTCCGGCGTCGCGGAGCCGAAAACTTCAAATTACAGGAGTTCGATGCGCGTCGACGCGCGTCGGCGACGTTTCAGTAGGAATGAACGAAGGTAGACTAGGTCGATTTGTTCGTCGTTCACTGTGCAAATTCAAGCGGGATCACGCAAGATGAGCTGGAAAGTTTACGGTGAGTTGCAGTCCACACTTTTAGGATTCCATGTGCACTCTGTGCTCTGATCTTATGCCGTATGGTCGCAGAAACGCTACATGGGAACGCCCCTGAGCTGCATAGCTATGGCATACGTGCAGGAAAGAGGGCAAACGACATTGCTGAGTCCTTTGTTGTGTTATTGAGGGGGAGGGGATTCAAGACAAAAAACCATGGAAATGGGAAAGCAAGACTAGCAATAATGGACAACTTATGCATCAGTAGGGGAAGCTGCCCAGTTTGCGCCACCTTTTCGAAAAGGGGCACTAGGACCATGATGTGGGGGAGATTGTCTTATTTTGTTCTCATACACCTTCTCTGGTATTTTGACCACCATAATATGCGGCGCTTTAAAACTCCAGTCTTTCCTGCTATTTGTTATTCAGTTTGTAGCAGGACATTGCAAAAGCCGCAGTTAGGGCAATCCTACCATATTTGCGTCACATGACGTGCCTAATTACGCCACCATAGAAATGACACGCAGTTCCAGGTACTTTGTGGCGCAAAAGGCAACATGAACCAGTATCTGGTATAGTATGAACAGTTTCACCATAATATCCGGCGCTTTAAAATTCCAGTCTTTCCTGCTATTTGTTATTCAGTTTGTAGCAGGACACCTTTTAGTCTAAAGGCTACCTAATAGTGGTCTAAGATAACAAAAATGCACTTTTTATTTACATTATAACCCAGAACCAATCTTAAATATTTCCCGGAGTGCGTTTCTAGGATATCAGAAAAACCACATCTACTCCCTTCAAGGATGTCGCCCCCATAAAGCCATCTATGATTTACGGAAGCCATCCTTCCGTAATTTACCTCCCGTAATACCTTTTTAAACTATTTCCCTGAACTTTAGGCATCAACGCCTGCCACGACCCCCTCCCCCTCCGATACGCAATGTCTGGATGTCCCCATATGCGTTTTGGGCACTCACAATCATTTTCCGAAAACCGCACCCATGGCCTGACGCCGGGCGATGCGCGTCAACGCGTCAAAAACGCCTGAGTAAACCGAACTTAAAGGCTTCAAGCATTATCAGGGATTTGCATACCCTTACAACTGCGGAGGTTTCGGACATTTCCATGTGTGCTAAGGCTGTCGATCAAGGAAGCGTAATTCAAGAACTACGTGTAAGTTACACTCTAGCAAGCACGCAAGCAAGCAAGCAAGCATTCAGAACTCCGGTGTGTATGGATTGTATGACTGCGTTCATTAGTTTCGTTCCCTCACTCCGTCTGAAAAATAATTTCATTCTGAAATTCATTTCATTCTGAAAAATTTGTTTCAGGAATCAAATGGACGATGCGTTATGCGATAGGAAATTAATATAGGAGACATGGGAAAAATCCTACCAATTACTTGGTTGGACTCTCATAAAATTCTCCAAGCCGCAGAAAAAAATAGAGGAGGCCTCTCAGCAGTTGGGTGCCAAGAGCTAACCCAACCCAACACTAGCCTACGCTTAGCAGCGCTCCCTGTCACTGAGCCGGCTAACAGAACGCTTCCAGTTGAAGCGTTCATCCTGCGGTCCTCTCCGCCTATAAACCACAGGAGCATCATGGGAACCTCGTAATCACTGAGCCTGCTCCACGAAGTTTCACAGGCGCCACAGCGACGCGCGAGAACGCACTCACAGGAGCCGGCCGAGCCGGAGCTCTTGCGACTGAAGTCCTCGGCGCTGTTGGTCTTGCGGCGGTACTCGACGCGCAGGTTCGGAATGTGGAAGGACGGTGCGCCGCCGGTAACCGCCGCCATGTTGTCCGACGAGGTGTGATGCCGCAGCGCAGGCGGCCGACGGTGGTCCGGCGAGTTCAACACCAGGTCGTCCAGCTTCAGCTTGTTCCGCTGATTCCTGCCGGCGGCGCGACGGCGTTAGCGTGCCGCCAGGCGCCGCTGCGGCGTGTGGCTGGCGCTCAAGAGTGTTCAAGCCCAAGCGGTGAAACCAGAGGTCACATTAAACGCTTCAAGTCACCAATGACAAAGTCCCTTACTCTGTTGCCACAGATTATAATTACATCTGTGGCGTGCTGCGACGCCTGCGAGCACGAGCATCATTGCAATACAACGCTGCAACGTGTGCAGTTTTGACCTAATGTGGTACTAGGTCACTTCAGGCCTCGCGAGCACTCCGGCATGCTACGTCAAACGTGTCCCAGCGACCTTACACATTGATTTGGTCCAGGTTGCACATTGTTACAGAACGTTGCAAGACCCTACATCTCAGCAACAGTCAATCGGAGCGCCAAACGGACATCGCCAGTGTGCTCGCGAGGCTTGTGTTGGCTGAATACTACCCTGGGTCAAAACTGTAAATGTTACAGTGATGCCGCACAATGTTACAAGAGCATGCGCGAATTGCAGCATGTCATGCAGTGTTTCGAAAATAGTATAACTTTACATCATAAAGCCGGGATTTTCTTTCACGTCAACGAGTAGACGGGTTTAAAAGCACCTCTACGCATGGCGTAGCATGACCTGTGAGCCATTTTATCCCGCTTAATGCTAAGTGATATGTTATGAATACCTTCATAAGTACTTTGACTAATCTTCGACGGTCAAAGGGGGGGGGGTTCAGGAGAACCCTCTCATCCGGTCTTCTAAAGATAGCCAAAAAAGGAAAAGGCACGCAAATACAAAACCTAGCGAACCTTTTCATGCGCCATTTTTACATCTTGTTTCAGTTTTTAAGCCCAGGATCATGTCAGGTCATTGGCCTTGGACAGGTCAAGCGAGAACATGATCCAGAAATGAAAGTGGTGTCGTGTGAAAATAAAAGTGGCATAAGATTCTGTGAACTGTATCGATTGACCTGACAATTGGAAAACTGATGCGCCAAGACAAATGGAATAATTCTGCTGTCTCGTTTTTCTCGGAAATTTCCGGGTCAGTGACCTTAGGTCAGCTAAACTTTGACCTTTTTTACGCTTCCTGTTGAGGTTTTAGGAATGGTTCGACAGTTTCGAAGTTTGGATATATGCACCCTGGCGCATAGTGCGTCATTTGGATACGTAATTGTATCCTTTGACCCGTCACCTAGGGTCACGTCACGTTCCACACCCAATTTTCAGACCCACAACCAAGCTGTGGGTCTGAAAAAAATCCGTTCTTTGGCTTATAGTCTTGGAATATTTATTGGTGGTCATATGCGATTCAGGAACACTAAGACATGATAGGAACTTATTGTCAAAGGGAGACCCAATCCAATTCAACCAAGGATGATTTGATTGACCTGCTGAAATATCATGCTTGTTTTCAGTGCGAACACACTTTGTATGGCCGCATATGATAAGAACTATACACATGCCTTCCGTCTATACCGTTTGCACTGCCCCGAACCTCTTCTTTTTGGTCGCCAAAATGAAAACACATGACGTCGCAAAAATAAGTTCCCGTCACATATTCCAGTTTGACATTACGGCCGTGTCCGCCGCCCTGTAAGTATCTGAGTGACACGTGTAAAATGCTTCGAAGCACATGTTTCGTGCCGTAGAAGAAACAATACATGGTCTCATGTTTAGAATTCTATGCTGTACCGAACCTGATCAATGACAATATAGCAGATGATGCGACAGACAAAACGCCCGACGCATAGGCGTCAAAACTTTTACCTAGATTGACCTTGTTTGATCTGAATATGGTACCTGCAAACTTCATATGCGCGTCGGACACATTTGTGGTGTACTCCAGCTAAGACACATTCTTACACATGTAGAAAAACGTCTCTCATGTCTCTAAACGTCTCTCTTTTCTCCTGTCTCTAAACGTTTCCTGATATGTATATTAGGGTGTGCCAAAAATGCCAACTATCAAAAAATTATGCTTACCAAGCGGTTACCCGTTGTTTGGGTGTCCAAAGGAATGCATACAAAAAATGGCCCATTAAACTTATGTTTGAACCCAGCACAAACTCGTCGAAGGTGATCCCATTGTCCTCAATGTAGACTGCAATGCCAGAACATGACCGATTTCGTGTTTTGCTGAAAATAACGCATGTGTAGTCTCCATAGTATTAAAGGACAGTGCTAGGAACATAATCGTAAACAACAATATTAATCCTCCCCCTCCAGACCCTCCCCCCACTCCATCACGCCTAACGGGCGGCTCATGAAGACAAAACAGTTCACTTATCCCCCGCCCTTGATGATTATCTGCATTTTATGGTTCGAGGCAGATTTCACACCTATGTAGGGGATATTTCCCGATTACTATAGAGATCAGTGTCTGATGATCCACGATAACCCAAGGATTATCCAAGGGGTAAGGAACATTGCCAGGTGTTGGTATTTCGAATAAGATCCAGGATAAATGCCTTTGGAAATAAAAGACGCGGATACAACAGTCACAGTTGTTTATTCAAAGCAATGAACAACATTTGTACTCGTAATGGGGTAATGGCAACCAGGCATAAAACGGATATGGGCTGCCGCGACATAACACACTACTTTTTGATGTCTGCATCCATCTGAACTAGCAGCCCTTAGCAAGAACGGATTTCCCGCTGTCTGGAAACCGTTTCCGGTGATTTTCTACAACTTGAAGAATGTGCTGCCTTTTTCGTCATCCCTGGTCAGGCAGTCTGACCCCTCGCTCAACTGTGTCGTTGGTCGCTCGGAAGTTATGAACAAAGGTTGACAGCCTCTCGTACTCGGCCACACCGTCCCATGGCGGGTTCTTGTCCAGGAACGACGCATCGATGGACAGACTGTCGAAGATGAGACGAGAACGACCGCCCACGAATCCATCCAAGACCACACCCTCTGTGCTGTCATCCTGCGGCAATACAGGAACCATTGGCCTGCCGGGGTTAAGGTTAAGTAACCCTACCGACGGCATGGTATTGTATTGTCCTTGTCGTATTGTCGGCATTGTATTCTCCACGATCCGGATACGTTCAGCTATTCTCTTTTTAGTCTTTTTACTTTTCATTGCAAAAAGTCAAGAGTATCTATACGATATTGCAGTGGAATCGATACGAGCTTCGAGAATGAGTGCATCGTCTGTATCCATGCGACGTGGCGCCCGAACCGTGGGGCGAAGCATTTGGGCTTCCAGTGAAAACGAAAGACCGTACACGGAGCTTGATGATTGAGAGCACGGACACCTTGATGCTTTTTCAGAGTCGTTGCGATCTCTGGATCACCAGCATCACACCCAATTCTGAAAAACGTCCAGAAACAGCTTTGTCACATTGCCATCGCTTGCGCGTGGCACGTGCCGCGCGCACTGAAACGTGCTGTGTGTCAAGTGATTGCCCGTTCAATTGTTTTTCCAAGTAGATGCGTTTCGAGCCGATCCGACCCGTGGTTGCCGAGAGAACTGGCCGGAACCGAAACGATGTATGGCGCTGTTTGCGTTTCCCGTTTTACGTGTTATTCCTATGGGTGAAAAATCAGGCATGAAGCACTCGGCACGCGCCAACGACGGGTCGCAGCGCGACGAAAATTAACGAATTTTCTGGCGGCGGGCGAGACCTTTCCAATGGTGCGCGTCGCGTGCCGGTCCGCCAATCCGTTTGGGATCCGGACTGGAGCAAAGATTTGACGACAGAGAGACAAAAAAGACAGACACACGTTACTCAAATAATGTATGGACTAGGGCTTACCGCTCACTTCATTAAGCAAGGTTCATGAACGATGAGCTGCCCAGTTTCCAAGAGTGTAGGTTTCAAAGCAGTCTGACCTTTGCGATCTTTGGTTGGTTGTGGGCTTTGGATCGCGGATAATCATAAATGACGGTAACGTGCTTCCTGTTGGACGTTCAAATGACAGACCCCGTTTCTAAATGCCCTTGATTTTATTTTGCATTTCGCCTTCATGATCTGATTTTGGTGACGACCTTTACAACCGACAGAAAAGGCGAAAAACACGGAGAATATCCATTTTCCTCCTTGCCTATGAGCATTGTTCTTAAACGCACACGGGACGCTGTGCGATGAGCTGTCCAATTTCTTTTGATAGGATACCCATTTCGAGTCACTGTCTCTGAGAGGCCAAGATAGCCTTCTGAAACCGACATTATTTTGACAGCGAAACGTTCCGATCCCATTACTTTATTACTCTTTCTTAATCTCTCTTAATCTCATTACTCTTCTCATTACTCTTAATCCCATTACTTGATTACTCGGATCCCAGGGTTTGAGGAGCGCGTGCGCTATTCATTTTATTTGGCTGTAGCATGGACCTTTGGCTGCAGCCGACATGAATTCTGTCTCGCGATAAATACCCGTTAGGATATGCAGGACGCAAGCAAATGATCTGTTACAGACATACTACAACAAAATACGATGATTTTTTGGCTCATATGGGGCACAAAAAATGGGCTACAACTCAGTGTAATTTTGATTCCAAAAAGTCAAGAGCCTCTAGGCCATACTGAAGTGAATTCGACAAGGAATTCGAGAATAAGTGTAACGTCTGTTTCCATGCGGCGTGGCGCCCGAACCGTCGAGCGGAGCATTTGGGCTTCTAGTGCGAACGAAAGGCCATACACGGAGCTACACCGTGATGCTTTTTCCGAGTCGCTGCGATCTCTGGATCACCAGCCCCACACCCAATTCTGAAAAACGCCCAGAAACAGCTTTGTGACATTGCCATCGATTGCGCGTGGCACGTGCCGCGCGCACTGAAACGTGCTGTGTGTCACGCGATTGCCCGTTCAATTGTCTTTCCAAGTAGATTTGTTTCGAGCCGGTCCGACCCGTGGTTGCCAAGAAAACTCGCCGGGACTGAAACAATGTTCGACGCCTTTTGCGTTTCCCGTTTTACGTGCTATCCCTATGCGCTAAAAATGATCATTGAAGCGCGCGGCGCGCGCAAACGACGTGTCGCAGCGCAACGAAAATTGGTTGATTTTCTGGTGGCGCGCGAGGCCTTTCGAAGGATGCATGGCACGTGCCGATCCGCCCTTCCTTCCCTTCCGCTTGGACCCTGGACCGGAGCAAAGATTTGTCGACAGAAAGACAAACAGATGCACCTTACTCAAATAGTATATAGACTAGGGCTCGCCGCTTTCATCGTTAAGCAAGGTTCAAGAACGCTAAACTGCCTGGTTTCCAAAAGTTTAGTTGTCAAACCTTTGGAATCTTTGCCTAGTTTTTGACTTTGGAGCGCGTGCCACGCGGTTGTCCGTTCAATTAGATGTCTTTCTGTTGTTCAATTTCTGTGTTTCCAATTAGATGCGTTTCGAGCCTGTCCAAACTATGGTTGCCGGGAAAATTCGTCGGAACCGATACGATATTTGACGGTGTTTAGTTTCCCGTTTTATGTGTTGTTTTTTGTTTTATTTGCTAAAAATCGCGCGGTACACGCCGACACGGGTCGCAGCGCGACGAAAATAAGCGGATTTTGTGGTGGCGTGCGAAACCTTTTCAACGGTGCGCGTCACGTGCCGATCCGGCAATCCGTTTGGGGCCTGGACAGGAGCAAAGATTTCACGATAGACAGAAAGACAGACACACATTATTCAAATAGTATATAGACTAGGGCTTGCCTCTTACTTCGTTAAGCAAGGTTCAAGAACGCTGAACTGCCTGGTTTCCAAAAGTTTAGGTGTCAGAACAGTCTGATTTTTGGGATCTTTGCTTGGTTTTTGGCTTTGGAGCGCGGATGATCATAAATGACGGTAACGTGCTTCTTGCTGGGCGCACCTGTGCATGACGTACCCGTCTCTAAGTGCCCTTGATTTTATTTCGTATTTCGCTTTCATGATCTGATTTTGGTGATGGTCTTGTAGTCTGACACAAAGGTGAAAAACACGAAGAATAGCCACTTTAACTCTTGCCTATGAGCATTCTTCTTAAACGCATACAGGACGCTGTGCGATGCAATGTCCGATTTCTTCTGAGAGTATGCCCATTTCGAGTCACTGTCTCTGGGAGGCCAAAACAGTCTTCGGAAACCGACACTACCTTAACAACGAAACTTGCAAACTCTTTAATTACGCGGATCCCAGGGTTTGAGGAGCGCGTGCGCTATTCATTTTATTTGGTTGAACTTGAGCCAGTAACTACAGCCGGCATGAATTCTTTTTCGCGATAAATCCCCGCAAGGATATGCAGAACTTTACCAAATGATCTATTAAAGACATACTACAACAAAATACGATGACTTTTTGGTTCAGGTGGGGCACAAAAGAACGAGCCACTCGCTGAGGTGATTTTCATTGCAAAAAGTCAAAATCTTCTACGCGATGTTGAAGTGGAATCGACATGGGGTTCAAGAATGAGTGCGTCGTCTGCTTCCAGGCGGTGTGACTCCCGAACTTGGGTAGAAGTGGGTAGAAGCCTTTGGGTTGCCGGTACGAACGAAAGACGGCACACGGAGCTACACCGTGATGCTTGTTGGGAGTCGCTGCGCTCTCTAGATCACCAGCACCACACCCAATTCTGAAAAACGTCCAGAAACAGCTTTGTCACATTGCCATCGCTTGCGCGTGGCACGTGCCGCGCGCATTGAAACGTGCTGTGTGTCACGCGATTGCCCGTTCAATTGTTTTTCCAAGTAGATGGGTTTCGAGCCATGGTGGCCAAGAAAATTCTTTGGAATCGAAACGATATTTCACGCTGTTTGCGTTTCTCATACTACATGTTATCCCTATGGGCTAGAAATCGGCCTAGAAGCGCTCGGAACGCGCCAACGACGGGTCGCAGCGCGACGAAAATGAGCGGATTTCCTGGCGGCGCGCGAGACCTTTTCAACAGTGCGTGTCACATGCCGATCCGCCAATCCGTTTGGGCCATGGGCCGGAGCAAAGATCTGACGACATAGAGACAGACAGACATACGTTACTCAAGTAGTATATAGATAAGGCATAATAGATAATGACTAAAAATTGAGCCGTGTCCGAGAGGGGGTGGTTCGTTTGGCGTTTCGACGCTCCCCGGACTTTTAGTAACAGCGAAAAAACTTGTATATGTCGTATAGAATTTTCAGCTTCTGGCCGTGCCAGGTCATCGACCTAGGTCGCGCAAAATACGTCTGCCTCCGATTTTTAAGTTACAAACCACGTCGTGCAATCGATAGGCCTCAAACTTTCAAGAATAGCAGTCGAGGACATTCCTAAGAATTGTGCTATCTGGAATTTGTTGTCAAGGTCAATGTCAATGACCTAAGGGCAGTCCAATTTTCGCCCCATTTCATGATTTCTAACAGTACTGAACCGTTTCTTCGGCTTGTTGGTACCCGAAATGGATTTCTGGGCCAACGAGGTCACTAAACACGACAAATGGTGTTGACCCACAGGAAGGGTCATGAGGTCACGCCAGGTCACATTTAGACTGAACTGGGAGAAAGGTGTCTAAAATCCCGTTCCGATGACCACTGGGGTAAAAACAGGCAATGAAGTCGATTTTAAGGTCCCAAATTGCACCAAGACCATCCAATGCTGTGAAATGGCCTTACGGTGACCTCGCACGCCTGAGGCTGTGCGAAGTCACGGTGGTAGAAGCTGTGTTCATATCTAGATGTTCAGCTTTATCTCTTGGGTTTACTGCATGAGTCAGTGACAGCTCTTGGCATAAAAAAATGAAACACAAGTGTGCTCCAAATCAGGCCATGATCCCACGTCAGGTCAGGTCATATAATTGGCCTTATATAGCACCCTATGATCACGGTTATGAAGCCCGAGGAGCATGCTCCGCCTTGTTTTAGTTATATTAGAGGCGGTGCTAGAACTGTTCCTAAAAACTATTTTCTACACAAATAGGCCAAAAAGTCGCGTTTCGAATGAAGATCCGGATCCAAGGGCTGTTATCCCGATTCTGATCCGGTCATGTTATCGGATGCATCAAATTATGTCTAACGCAGGACGATAAAATATCTTGGCAACATGCTTATGAAAAATACTCCTGATAGTAATCAGCCAAACCAAATTACAATAAAGAAGATGGCAAATGGACCAGATAACCAGTTCTCTTTCGCAACCCCACAAAGCTCAAATTTCCGCAGCTCAGCTATCTGAAACATACCCGTACTTACTAGTACCAAGCATACGCCACCAAGGAAGAAAGGTTCGGCGTAAATGAAGTTTTGGATCCTTTTTCGTGTCATAAACCTTGGAATCCTCTAGGTACTTCTATTGATGTTTAAACCCCATCACAGTGTTTTGCGTAGGTAGGTGGTAGGCTGCTAGTAGGTACCTTTTTTGGGACAAATCGATAGGGACAGCTGCCCTTGGGACACTTGCCTCAGCCGTTGAATTGTCGTGTGACGTATTTTGTGTTATTCAGTAGTTATCACGTCACTGGTTTCATGTATTATGGCCAAATCGCCACTGGGCTCCTGCCTATACTGACTTCTATGGAGTGGTATCGATATGTATTCTTTTATTTTAAATTAAGACCAAAGAGATGTACCTGCCTATCTCTTTTTATATACGCACAAACACACACACACACACACACACATATATATATACATATATATATATATATTTGTATATATGGGATAAATGCATGTTTTGATAACTAATTAAAAAAAACTTATAGATCTCCGTTGGTCAAAATAAAGTGAGTTAAGTACATTAAGAAAACCACATTTGTGAGGAGGTTAGGTTGCCGGGACCTCGCCTAGGCCCCCAAACATTTACAGAAATCGACGCCTTTGCTTCTGTGTAGAACTCAGAGCTTACGAAGTTATTGTCACTGAAGTCCCGCAATTGGGAAAATAGTTGTGGATAAATGTCAGGGGGCAATAAACGTTAAAATGCAGTAACCAGCTAGTAACAGTAGTAACAGTAACCGTAACAGTAATAGTAACAGTAATAGTAGCAGTAACTAAAGCTGTTGCGTAGAAACAACCGAAACTGTGACAACCGTGATCATGCTCTAATTTTAGGTACATATTAAGACCTTGCTACATTCCTACCTGTTATCTCGGTGAAGTACCTAGAAAGTGGAACCTACCTAACTGTATGCAATATTACACAAAGTACATGTATATACATGTATATTACAAGTAGGTTGCCATCTTCCTCAAGCATTTATAGTGTAACGCAAGTTTTGTCACATTTCATGCATTTTTTAGACTTAGGGCCGGTGTTACATAGTAAGAAAATTGTAAACGTATATAGATTCAAATTTTCAAAAATTAGTGAAACTGACATCTAGTTACGATTGTTTTTCAAAAATGTTTACTGAATCACATTTGATTCGGATCAAATTTTACATAGCCGTTATTCAAATAATGATCCTGACCAAAGCATTGTTATTCAGATCCTGGTCCGGATAAACCAAAAGATGTGAAGCACAAGTCTGCCTGTAACATTATAACTGCGAAGTATTTCTGTCGTACGATGCGGGGCTATCGACTGGTGTTTGAATCACTAAAATTCATAAATTAGTTCAAAAGATATCACGAGAGAAAAAATTCTCGCCTCACAGTTAATGGCGTTATGCGTCATGACTAGATAATGGCGGGATAGAAGCTGCCATATTGTACAAACAAGTCATGAGACTCGAGCAGTTCTGTACTGCATGGGTTGATGAGAAACACCGCATCTGAAAGACCCGTTCAGGAGAGAATTGCCTTTTCCACTGAAACACTTTCTCTGCTGGTAAATGGCAGATTCCACTTACTACAGAAAGGCGCCAGAATCCTCAATGGGAGCATAATATTTGAAGAAAAAAAGCATTAGCAGGGCTCCGCAGGATGCTGACTCGCAGTCGTTGGCACCGTTCCAGACATCCTAAGTGAGCTGAATGGGGGGCAGCGATGGGCGTCAAGTACGCAATAAAATGCAACTAACAACTTCCGGCGATTGATCGAGTTAATAGTTTGCATTCTCTTTGTCATACTCAGGGATTCCCTACAATCCTAAGGACTCAGTATAAGTCAGACCAATTCACCCCGATTACAGTCTACGCAATATACCATAACCTTCGATGTGTGTGTGTGGGGGGGGGGGTTGTCGGACGGTCCACTTTTTTCTGTTTCGCATAACTCCGTATCCTAACCGCGCAGCACAGTCAAATTTTCGTCTGTCATCGGTAAATCAACTGTGAATATTTTGATTAACTTTATTGTCTGGGTCGTCAAGGCTGAGTCAAAATTACATGACAAAGAAGACATTTCACGAGTTCATAGCTTTTTTATAATTTGCGTTATATTCCTCCACATACTGGTAGCGCAAAATGCCTGACAGTGTGCAGTATATGTTGCAATATCTTGCTAGGTTAACATAGACCGCACATGACTCATCCAAGGCCATTATATCAGAGTTCAGATTTATATAACTGCCGATTTTGGATTGTAAGGCCGGTTCACGTAAGACCAGGCATGACAGCCATTTGAATATTTTCGGGCGCAAACACCTTTTCTGATGTTAACCCGCGCACGACCGTCGGTTAGATACCATCATGCCCAACTGGGGGGGGGGGGCAGTTGGCCGCCCCCCAACTCTCGAACGGTTGGTCGCATGATAAAAATAAGCACACCGTTGGAAAGCTTGTGACGAGTAGAGCTCGAAACTGGTCTCATTTTTAGTTTTAGATAACTTGAAAGCAATTTACGTCCTATATATGTTTTCTCATAGCCGACCGCATGAGACCAAGAAATGGCCTGAATCTGAAGGGCTGTGACTAATAATGCATAGGTAAAGGCACCAGTGCACAAGTACAGGTCCGCAAATGCCGATGCACATCTAATTTCTCAGATTTGTTCAATATATACCCCTAAACGTTGAGTTAAAGACAGCAATCGTCGCGCCGGCTGTCGGCGTGCGCCGCAGCCGTACGCAGTAAGAAATGAACGGGAACTAATTTTAGCGTTCGTTTATTTTCGCAACATAAGCCTATCCATGTAAATTTTAGTGATCTTAGTGGTTCTTGTGATGGTTTTTCATGCTTAAATTTTGGAAAAATTCATTAGTTACCAATCTACAAAATTGGTAGGGCTTTATTCCGAGAGCCTGTTTATTTCCAGACTATGCAATTTTTTAAAACTTTTTGGGGTTCCTGGCATTACTTACGTCTGTGCAAGCCAATTCTGCCAATTTCTACCCATTCTAATTAATTCATCGCTGATTTTGACGGTGGTGCAATTTGGCTTACTACAGTTATTCGTGACCTGACCTCAGGTCAATGGCTGGAAGTCATTGATACTTTGCCCAATGACGGTAACTAGATGTCTGCTTTACTACACACTAAAAATGTTATGAAATGTTCCGTCAATTTCGCAAAAAAAACGATGACATGTCTAAAAAATGGGCTTGACCTTAGGTCAATGATCCGAAAAATTCCGGAAAATCTGAGATAGCAGGTTTGTTGCATCTTTCAAGACCACTAATCCGTAAAAGTATTATGGTGATATCTTGTTTTGCGAAAAAGTTGCAGGGCGCTAAACTTTTTGGACATGGGTCCGTTTGACCTGATTTAGGTCAGGCACCTGATCTGACCTGAGGTGAAAACTTTGACACAAAGTGTAAAAATGATGAAGCAAAAGATACACAAAGTTTCGTGGATCTGTGTTTGTTCGTTCTCTCGCAATCCCAGAAAAACTTCAAGGGGGGGGGGCCGGTCAACTGCCCCCCGTCGGGGACGGGTTAACACCAGCATTTAGACATTTTATGTATCTGTAAGGCATAACCCTTGCAGGATGTAAGGATTTTCACCTATGCGCTCGATGACGGGTCGCCGACCCTCGCCCCCACATTTCATTCCTGAGAAAGAGAGACGAAAGAAAATGGAGCGTATATTCCTGATACCTTTACACGTTCCCATTTAACCTCTATTTGGTCGTTTGTCCGTTCAGAAAGAAAAAAAAACAGCACAGCGGCCTGGAAACATAGCAGAGAGGCCTGGAAACCATTCTTTTGTTACGGCTTGGCATTGATCAGTAATTGTAATCAGAGACTGTTTGGCGTTTAGCATCACCATCATCATCATCATAATCATCATTATCATCATCGGATCAAGGTCAGGTCAGTGCAAGGGCAAAAATGATTATCACATTTTATGACGCCGATAATGTCAAAATATATTCTTCATTATCACGGAATGTAGTTATGATAATCGACTGGGATGAAAATAGTTGCCATTGCTGAAATCAGCACTAAACATTACTCGACACTGACGCAGAAAGTGATTTTGGTGTCATGCAAGTTTAATGACCTCGCTTTGCCTTTCAAAGCTCAATGGCCTTTCAAAAACCCGACATGTTGTCAAACATATACCAAAAAGTCCTGCATCAAACAATGACCCAATATCTTGCAGGCTCGTGAGAAAGCCGTCGCACCCCTTGCAAGCTGTCAAGAATGATATCATAACTCGGTGACCTGGCGTGACCTGGTAGTAATGCTTTTAAAAGAGATGCAGACGGAATGCAAAGTCAGCTACCGAAAATTCCGCGTTCCTGACGTAGGCCGTTTGTCGGTAATCTGCCAAAAACTTCATGGAGGAGGGAGACAACCATTCGTCCGTCGTCCCTTCGTCTGTTGTCTGTTCGTCTGTTGTGTGTCGGAGGGTTCGGAGATTTCTACGCACCATATTAAGCTTACTTAAAGCCAGCATGCAACTGGCATCTTACTACTGCATGAATGAGCATGCTTTGCATTCTTTTCGCGTATTCTGGCCTTAGGATGTCTGCAATGACCGACGTTTACGCTAAGAACCGAACCCAAAATCGACCGAAACATATTTTGATATACACTCATTTATTTTCGCTTGTTTATTCACTATTATTTATTCTTAAGCACTGGCGTCTCACCTGACTTATGACCTAAGATGACCTTGAGACCCAAAAATGCGACATATACAGGATCGCATTGTCAAAGGCATTCGATTTTCATTCCAATCAGCTGAGTCTGTCCGTTGTTTGCAGAGTTCTTGATTGGGGAGTTCGACTTCACACCCCACAGTAAGTGCCGGAAGTGGTGAAATACCAAAATATCCCAACAATTACCGGAAGAACTCGTGGTGTTGTCCGCAGCACCTTTTGTCTAAGGCTGGAAAGCCACCGAGTAAAATTGCCAACATAAACGCTGTACTGAAAGATAACAGCGACGCCTTTTCATCATTCGCAACACATCTCGCCGCAAGGGATACTGCATAATTGCTCTCATCGTCTCTGAAACCCGCGCCATATTGGAAAAATGCCTTGTTTACGAGCTAGCCCGCATTACCTTGTTTGCTCGAATTTGCCAGCCTGGCTGGAATATTGCCTTTCAAAAAAACAAGATAGAAAATTATTCAGCCAGGTTTCCTGAAGCATACCCTGGCCATTTTAATCGTGAGAGTTTTACAAGACCAACCCAACCTTCACCATATGCCGATGAGCAGTCAGATATCAAAGATATACCTTGAAAGACAGCCTTTGACATTTTTTACTGCCAGGAGCCTATTTGTTTGACTGGGTCGCCCGCGTCAGATTTACTGCCCCAACAACATCTCTCTCTATCTCTGTCTCTCTCTCTCTCTCTTTCGTCTCTGCCTTCCTCTTTTTCCCTCTCTTCCTCTTTTTCTCTCTGCCTCTCCTTTTCTCTTTCTCTCTTTCCTTCCCTTTTTGTCCATCTCCCTGTCTTCTCCTCTTTCTATCCCCTTCTCTCTCTCTCGCTCTCTCTTTCTGTCGCTCGGAGAAACAGTATATAACTCCTCGCTCACGCTACCCACACCGCTGTTAAATGGCATAGCTCTGAGCCAGCTACAATAGCGGGGAAATGGAACGGTCCAAGACTGTCAAGCTCGTGCCTTAGATCGAAAACGGTCACGGTGGTTAAACGGGATGGAGGTTAAGGACCATCAACAATGAGAAAGATCAGGAACCTGACATCTTACCAAGGTCTGCGACGATGGGGGGAGGTAATTACGTTCTCAGTCTGGCAAACGATCATCCGTGGTGTTGGACCGCATGGGGAATTTTGTACCGGCACCCAGAGGCGCAGCATACAATACACATTGCTTGTTTTCAGGAGAAGCAAGTACGCTACCGGAAAGGACAGTTCTGGGAGTTACCGAATCAACATTTCGGAAATATAACCATTAAGCGACAGAGCACTGCCAAGGTTTATGGTGGCTCCGAATGTGAAGAGAAACACACACCTTTCTAACGACCTAAGCCGGTTCGAATTATAATTCAGCATATCAAACGCCGGAGCGGATTCTCCGAGCGCGGTCTAGCTCCATCAATGTCATATCTGCAGTGGATCACAGGTTCAAATATAAGCCCACAGCCATCGTGTCTCCATTAATTTTGGCCAACCGGGTTCTTCAATGGGAGGCAATTTCACGAAACGATCTGCCAGAAAGCTGCCCCGAGATCGTCCACGCTACCAGACCTGTATCAAATTGATCCCACGCCTCGGAAATTTCCACCGGAACCGACTCCCACGACGCTCTCCCAATCGGCCCAGGTCTCGGCCATAGAACACTGTATGGCCATGTGCCTGGGGGACAGACCGTAGAATGACCGTTCGTTCCCCCAAAAACAGTGCTCAGTGCAGGTTAACTAGCGCGTAAATGTTTAGGCCCCTCAAAAAAGCTTTTGGTTGAAATTAAAGCGACAAACATATCACCGGAGCAGACGATGATATGTCGAGCATGCGCTGGGAACCAAAGCTGTCGCCACCGATTTTTCAGTGGGGGTAAGCCCTGACGAATCCATACCTAACATGCCATAAGAGCTCGATTTTCCGCCAATTTCAACCAGGCTTTACCACAAAATGTCGGAGGAGGTGAGGGTACAACTAAAAATATCCACAAAATTCGTTAGAACTTTACTGCGCCACACAGGCGAATTATCCTGTTTGTTCATCATACACGTGATCTTCCAAATCTTTAGTATTACTGTACGTCAAAAAATAGGTGAAGTAATGCTGACTCGATAGAGGCGTTTAATGAAGATGACCAAGGGACGGTCATTAAAGATTTTTTTTTCGGAGCAACTGTGAGGTGGGTAAAACATACACTACGAAACCTTTTCAGTCCATGGGAATCGCTCATTCTGTGGCATGCTCTGTTATAGTAAGAGGTGAACCAGGCCTGAAAGAAACGCCGGACCTAACACAAAGGCTGCTAAACTGAGTGTATCAGACATAAAACGTCTAAAAGAAAACAAGGTTATCAGAACTGGCGTATCCCAGACAACAACGGCGGCCAGATTCGGCGCAACCCAGCAGTACATCTTTAAAGTGCGAAAACTGAACTGAACATGTTCCAAAGAAAAACTATAACATACTCTACAAAGGCGCAAAAGCGTGCGAAAAAAAATTGCTCTGCTCCAGTCCGAGAATGAATCCATTAACCCTCGCCGGACAGGAAGGATTTTCACTGGCACCGGAGATGGAGGGAGAAGTGGTGGAGAGAGGTGGTAGGCATCCCCATGCCATTTGGTCCTTAACTGAGCTAGCGCCGCGGCCTTTTAACCCTATTCCCGGAGGGCTAGACGGTATGGCCGATTCCCGGCAGGGGGGGGGGGCGGATTCGGCCCCCCCAGAGATCTCGAGAACTACTTGTCCGATTTCATTGCAACAAACGGCAATCGATTTGCCGTCACGTGAACTACATTTTTACAAAAAGAAATTTCCAAACTTTTAAAATCTGTAGATACAGGGGGGCAAAAATGTCAAAATGGGGGTACTTTTGGACCTCTTATAACTCCGTTGTTTATGGACCGATTTCGATGAAACTGGCATGAATCGATAGAATATGAATAGGGCTTTTACCATGGATCCGCAAATTTGAAATTTTGAGAAAATTCATGGGCGTTCACAGGGTTTCAAAAATAGGAGGATTAGTTTTCTAACAAATGAATGAACAAAATAGGCAAACACCCTTTTTTGGCTTCTGACAGTCATGTTATACTAAATAAGTACAAATCGCATTACAATGTTTGTATAATGTTAGCATAGGCGGTGCCAGGGACATGAAAAAGGGGGAACTGTCATGGTCACACGTTTCTCAGATCAACTTGTGACCTTTGACCTTAAATGACCTCCAGTGACCTTGGGGTCGCTTGGAATGATCTCGTGTGCATTTAACATTATCTGTAAACGTTTTCAATCATTTGAATTCACTCTATTTCAAAAATTTCATTTTACGGCTATTGCGTTATGGGGTACGCGCACTGACATTTTAGGTCATAGCTCCGTGACCCGACCTGATATCAAGCTCAAACTTCGTACACAGGTAGAAGGCACCCTTCTACGTCATATATATTGCAGGTTTGGCATTTAAAAAACGGCACCAAAGTTATTGCAAAGAAACAAATTTTGACTTTTGACCTTGACCTGACCTTGTAAAATGACCTAAGATAAAGAAAATTACATCTGCACATTGCCCAACTATTTAACTATATATCCATATAAAGTTTCAAGTTCTAGCTTTAAAACTCTGTTTTTGGCAGACATTTTCATTTCACCCTCAACATGGCCAAAAATGGCATGAGGTGCCTCCCAAAAACGTTGCCTGGCTCCGCCCCTGAGCAAAATAGAACTGTGAAATTTTGTGACAGCACGTAGAAAGAATAGCTAGGAAAATTATCCAAGTTTCGTGAAGCTGCGTTAAAAAGCCTGGAATTAGCAGGCAAAAAACCCGAGGGGGGCGGATTCCGCCCCCCTGCCGGGAATAGGGTTAAGCAATCGATAGCTGTGTGTCTAAGGAAACCAACGGTACCCCAGTCGTCCCGTCAGGTCAACCAGCGGCCTTTTAAGTCAGGTCGAACTTTAAGCTCCGGAACTATAAGCCGATTTTCAGGAATTAGAAATAACACAGTTGGGGCTAGAAAGGAATTAAATCGTTTCCTTTGTCACATCCAGGGCCATAAAATAGCACTGAAACGCTTTAACCCTATTCCCGCCAGGGGGTGCATCGGCCCCCCTCGGGTTTACGCTTGCCAATTCCAGGGTTTTTAACTCAGCTGCACGGAACTTGGTAACTTTTCCTAGTTATTCTTTCTACGTACTGTCACAAAAATTCAAAATTCTGTTTTGCTCAGGGGCGGAGCCAGGCGACGTTTTTTGGAGACACCTCAAGCCAATTTTGGCCCTGTTGAGGATGAAAGGAAAATGACTGCCAAAAATAGCGTTTTTAAGATAGAACTTAAAACTTTATATGGATGTATAGCTAAATAGTTGGGCAACGTGCAAATACAATTTTGTTCATCTGAGGCCACTTGACAAGGCCAGGCCAAGGTCAAAAGTCAAAATGTAGTTTTATAACAATAACTTCGGCGGTATTTTTGAAATGCCAGACCCGGAATACAAATGACGTACAATGGTGCCCTCTACTTTTGTATCAAGTTTCAGCTTGATATCAGGCCGGGTCACAGAGTTATGATCTAAAATGTCAGTGCACGTGCCCTATATCACTATAGCCATAAAATGGAATTTTTGAAATAGAATGAATTCAAATGACTGAAAACGCTTACGGACGATTTTAAATGCACACGAGATCATTCCAAGTGACCCCAAGGTCATTTAAGGTCAAAGGTAACAAGTTGCCCTGAAGAACATAACCATTACTGTTCCCCTTTTTCAAGTCCCTGGCACCGCCTATGCTAACATTATGCAAACATTGTGAAACGATTTGTACTTGTTTAGCATAACATGACCCGCAGAAGCCAAAAAGTGCTTTTACCTTTTATTCTTCATTCAGTTTCTGGAAAACTAATCTTCCTGTTTTGAAACCCTGTGAACGCGTATGAATTTTCTCAAAATTTCGGATGTGTGTACCAATGGTAAAAGTCCTGCCCGTAATCTCTCGATCTATGCCAATTTCATTGAAATTGGTCCATAAACAACAGAGTTATAAGAAGTTCAAACCACCCCCCATTTTGATATCTTTGCCTCCGTGTATCCACTCCTTTCAAAATTTTGAAAGTTTCTTTTTTAACAAATGTAGTTCACATCATGGCAAATCGATTGCTGTTCGTCGCGATAAAATCGGATGTGTAGTTCTCGAGATCTCAGAGGAGGGCCGAATCCGCCCCCCTACCGGGAATCGGCCTTACCGTCTAGCCCTCCGGGAATAGGGTTAAGGTCAAAAGGGTCATCTTCGGTCACTGACTTAGTTTGACCCTGAAAAGGTCATTGATCTATATAAAGTGACTTGTTCACATGAGGACTAGCAATCTCGGCCGATTCCATGCCCATCATCTGCCGTTTATGCTCTTGCCCAACAACAGCACAAAACCGACATTTGGCGCAAAGATCGCTCTGCAAGCCTCCAGTAATGACGTCGTAGCTCGATGATCCGCGATGACCTGGAGTCACTATTTTGCCAAAACATACAAACAGCGTATCTTCAGCTGCGCTAAATTTCACGGGTCTGTCGCGCTCTGTATTGCCGTGGTCCCAGAAACACTGCTTGGGGGTGGCATCCATTCCCTTTCATCCGGCGAGGGCTAAAGCCGTTGGATATACCCATCATGAAAACAGCCGATGAGTCCTATTTCTGTTTAAAAGAGGATAATTCAGATGCGAACAAGCGCTAATACGTCTCTATCAAAGACACCTTTCCAGACGAAGTCCGATTCCAGACTCAGACGAAATCTGTCAACAATGCTCCAGTCTTCGCCGTAAACAATGAGTAAACGGGGAGTTTTGCAGGGCGGAATGCACCCCACTACTTATCAAGTTGATCCAAACCAAGAACTCAAGGCAGAAATTCATCTCCTGGCCAGACTTGGCGACATCGCACAACGTAGCAGATGTCCAAAAGGAGCTCAACAGGCTTAACCCTATTCCCGGAGGGCTAGACGGTATGGTCGATTCCCGGCAGGGGGGGGGGGGATCCGGCCCCCCTGAGATCTCGAGAACTACACATCTGATTTCATCGCAACAAACGGCAATCGATTTGCCATCACGTGAACTACATTTTTACAAAAAGAAATTTTCAAAATTTTGAAATGTGTGGATACAGGGGGAAAAATGTCAAAATCAGGGGTATTTTTGGACTTCTTATAACTTCGTTGTTTATCGCCCGATTTCAATGAAACTGGCATGAATCGAGAGATTATGGATAGGGCTTTTACCATAGGTATGCAAATTTGAAATTTTGAGAAAATTCATGGGCGTTCGCAGGGTTTCAAAAATAGGAGGATTAGTTTTCTACTAACGGAATGAACAAAAGAGACCAAAACACTTTTTTAGCTTCTGCTAGTCATGTTATGCTAAAGAAGTACAAATCGCATTACAATGTTTGTATAATGATAGCGTAGGCGGTGCCAGGGACATGAAAAAGGGGAAACTGTCAAGGCCGCACGTTCTTCAGATCAACTTGTGACCTTTGACCTTAAATGGTCCCCAGTTACCTTGGAGACAATTGGAATGATCTCGTGTGCATTTAATATTGTCTGCAAACGTTTTAAATCATTTGAATTCACTCTATTTCAAAAATTTCATTTCATGGCTATTGCGATATTGGGTACGCGTACGGACATTTTAGGTTATAGCTCAGTGACCCGACCTGATATCAAGCTGAAACTTGATACACAAGTAGAGGGCACCGTTCTACGTCATATATATTCCGAGTTTGGCATTTGAAAAAACGGCGCCGAAATTGTTGCGAAAAAACAAATTTTGACTTTTGACCTTGACCTGACCTTGTAAAGTGGTCTCAGATGAACAAAATCACATCTACACATTGCCCAACTATTTAGCTATACATTCATATAAAGTTTTAAGTTCTATCTTTAAAACTCTGTTTTTGGCAGACATTTTCCTTTTACCCTCAACATGGCCAAAAATGGCCTGAGGTGCCTCCCAAAAACGTTGCCTGGCTCCGCCCTGAGCAAAAAGGAATTTTGAAATTTTGTCACGGCGCGTAGAAAGAATAGCTAGGAAAAGTCACCAAGTTTCGTGAAGCTGCGTTAAAAAGCCTGGAATTGGCAAGCAAAAAACCCGAAGGGGGCGAATTCAGCCCCCCTTGCCGGGAATAGGGTTAAGGTACCCATTTTTAGCCCATTTATGACAAGACATAAATGTAGTGGGGAAATGCTATTTATCAGTAGTAAAATTGCGTTGGACTCATCCAATAAGTGTGTTTCGTAGGACAAAATCGGATTTTGGGCCACGTAGTTATACGGCGGGGCGTCCCAGAAATTAGACGCTAAGAGCGAAAGGGGCCAAACATCTGTACCACGTATGCCGGTGAGATGTCAAAATATGAAGAAACTCAAAACGAACTAAAATCTTTAGGTACGGAATGCACTGATCGACATAATATATATGTCACATGCCACGACACAAGTTTTTACAGTGTGAACTAAACCAGTATGTGACTGGGATCAGTGTTTATGCACAAATATCTCCCTGATATGATTCATGCAAATTAGAACAGCACCACACTTCGGTAGTAAAGCTATATCTTGTCGCCGTAATTATTTTTCTGAGGATCATTTCTTCGGCCCAACATTGTGTGGAAGCACTCAGAAGAGTGCAAGTGCTCCCTGACTTGTGACAGCTTACCATGGATTGGCTGCGGCTCAATAGACTGCTCAGCACATGAACCCAGTAAAGGATCTGTTATTCAAAATCCATTGAGGGTGCGTAATGGGGCTTTTGCGTTACACTACGTTTTTTATGTAAAAGAGGAACCCAATATGTACGGGAAAAGCCATATACCAAACAACCTACAATAATGTCACCGTGGTGCTCTGTGTGACAAGACCTACAGGTCTGCATATACGATGACAAAATTTCGCGTAATGACGAACAATCTAGCGGTATTTGAGGATGACAGCTTTTTGAGTGACATGATGATGACATGAAAATGACAGCAGCTTCAGCTTTTTGAGTTCCCAGAGGCCACAAACACGAAGAAAACACTACCCATTCCCGGGCGTTTTTTTTTTGCACTATGAAAAGGCCCTGCTGGTCGTAACGGGCATGGTCCAGTACGACCAAGTCCAAGGTAGAGGTTTCCCCGCTAGCTTCTAAATGAAGGATGTGGTGGCTTGAATGGAGTTCACGAGGCGATTTCCATAAAAAACTACGGCACATCCACCGGCACCTCCGGATGCATGGCTTTTCTGCAGTAGAGAAATCACATATTTTGAGCTGTTGTGTCTATGATGTAACTATACCACGGCTACCACCACCCTTTAATCTGTCGGAGATTCGGTAGCAGCCGACATCGAACCAGCCAACGACACCCATGTTGTGGTTACGTTTCTTTGCGCTCTTTGGACCATCTGCCAACTCACGTGCGGATGGAGACCCTTCCAGTTGCGCATCGCTGGGGTGGCACTATTGCTCGAGCGCGCGGCATTTTACAACTAATGCTGCACTGGCTGGATCGCATTATACAGCACCACATCTCGTTTCCGTTTTTCCCCTACGCCCTGGGGTACCTCACAGACACATCTATAGCCAGAATTTTCTCATGGGAAGGATCCTCGAGGAACCTCCACGGCTTCCTCAAGCGGTCTCGGGTCCCTTTTTAAGGCAGTCTCTGAAAGCTCCTCAAAGGGACCTCCGTGATCTCTCCGAAAACGTCTCCGAGGCTTCTTTGAAAAGGCCCGTAAGACACCTCGAAAGGACTCCGAGACATTTCCCAAGAGACCTCTTCGGCGTCCCCGAAGGAGCCTCCGGCGCTGTCCAGAGCGGCCTCCGGGGTCTTCCCGAGGAGTTTAAGAAGCATCCGAAACAGTTTCCACGGCCTCCTGGAGGTCCTTCGTGACATGTCTTTGGGAGATCTCTTCGAGAGGCCCCTCGGAGGCCCAAAGTCCAACCGCGGAAGCCCCAACGGCAATTCTAACGCCACCATCGACCGAAGGGAACTTTGCCCAAGCCTTTAATCGTACCCCGTTAGATATTTCTATTTGTGTCGGCCGTACTGTTCTATACTGGAGGCCTGAGGCAAGAGCTGCATGGTGGCTGTAGTTACATAACGAGACCGCTGAACCGAGAATATCTCGTTTCATTCCGCTGCATAACAAACCTGCCATACGTCTGCCACACGGCGGCATATACGCCAACAGAAATTTCTGTTGGCATCGTTGAAAGAACGTTTTCAAAGTTGGTTCGATCAGGAACTTACAGACCGACACTGCGCAAGAATACTTACAAGCATTTCAAAATGCTTTATCACGATTTTGCTATATTATAAATAAGATATGAAATGATGACCACATAGTTAAAATACTATCAATGTCCTCTCATACCCATGATGGTGAGTACATTTCCTTTTATGCTGGAGATGAACATAAGGTAAAAGCTACAGAGGTCTTGGTGTAAAATCTATTTTTACGGTCCGGTTCCGAGTATAGGGTATATGTATTCGTACTTCCCTTGCCTCCTTGTGGCAGCGCCTCTGTTGGAAGGCACCACTTTCACGGTTAATTAGTATTTTTACCAAGCATTGCGAAACAAGGATTGTTCCCAAAGAATCGGCCATTCCGGCCAGCGCCATCTGAACACGAGCACGGCTTGGTGGGCGGTCGTCCGGGGAGCCGGGCACCTTCCGGCGCGACGGCCTTTGTGTGGGCCGTCAAGAGCGTCACTGATTCCGCCGACGGCGCCGACGACGGCGCCCCCGCCGCGCGGTCTGGCCACGGCTGGGTCAGGTTCGGCGTCTTCCGGCGCGTCGGACCTTGAGGCCATTTTCGGCGTCTTCCGGTGCGGCGGCCCCCGCCGGCTGCGCCTCTCGCAAAAAATATTCCGGTGCCCATGTGTGTGGCCGGCCGGCCGGCATGATGACGAGCCGACCGGCAGGCAGTTGTGCAGGCGACGCCGGGCGGGAGGATCACGAGAGCGAGATCCCTCTCCCGTCGCCTGTGCGCTCAAATGTAGTGTCGCTGGAAGCCTGCGTCTTTATCGGCGTACGAGACGTGCAGGTGACAACCGGCGACGCAACGAGGATGATAACACGTTCCATTTGCTTCTTTTCCCAGTTTTGGCCCACGAATCCTTTTTTTATATTTCGGAAAATCAAAAGTTTTCGGAAGTCTGGGCCTTCTCCCCACGTCATAGGTAATAACTTATTTCCAGACAAAACGTAACGTTCTGAGTTATCGGTTCACCCATGTCCCCCGGTCTGGGTTTGTAGATGGCACAGGCATTGCACCTCGGTCCCCCTGAGGAACCGAGGTGTAATGCCAGGGAACATCGGAAATTTATCGGTGAACGGCTCCGGAGTTTGGCGGTGCCAACTTCACGCGTACAGGTGAGATCTCCACTCCCTATTCCACAACATTTCCAGATGTTGGTCCTGTGAGTGGCGGCCCTGGTCACATGCCACCCAGGAGGATCACGGAGACCAGCTGGTGGGAGGCGGCCGCCCAGTGACGCTGGCGCCACGACCGCCATAATTTTCGTGTCCGTATGGCGGGCAGAACGACGAGGCGCGTTCGCCGAGCCGCAAGTCGTCGGGGCCACAGGTCGCCGGGGCCAACGGCCGATGGTGTCGTAGGCCGCTGGGACTACAAGTCGCCGTAACCCTATGTCGATTCGCGCCCTGTTACCACCCGCCACTGTTCGCGAGCGCGGCGCGCGGCCCACTCTGCGCCGACGGAACGTGTAAACGGCAGAGCGGCGCGCGGCGCTGAAATCTCCGCCGCGGAGTCCCGAGGGGCCGCCTGTCGCCGGGCGGCGGCCACTGCCGCGATACGGGCGGCACCCGGCCCGCTCACGCCGCCAACAGCTGGTTGCCACGTGAGCGTCAGGCCCTGATGAGATCAAGAGCGGGTGCCCGCGCCGCGTCTGGCTGAATAAGCCAGTTCTTCCGACCGAAGTTAGGAGGCTGCGATTTCGGGCGAGGATTCCGGGCCGTGGGCGAATCCGCCCGAGGGCGCAGCAAAAACAAAACCAAACAAAATAATCAAGCATTCAAAGAATAACAAGAATAAAAAAACAAACAAACAATTAAGTAAAGCATCGGTCACAGCAGAATGATGTACTAAGATGCGCGCACCGCTGCAGATGAGTTTTGGGACAACACTGGGATGACACAACAAAAAGGTAACGGGGACACCGTTCTTGCACTTCAGTTCGTCTGTATGTGGTCCAACATAACATGTGTGTGGATTTCAGACATCCGACCCAGGGTCATGGTATGTCGGTCTGGTTAGTGAGAATTCATAACTTGGTGTGGGTACATTCTAAAATCGTAGCTTCTTCAGTCCCTGGTGTGCGCAAACAACAGAGAAAAATGACGTCAACAGTCAGAAGCACTCTCTGGCTTATCGCAATTACGCCACACCATTGACACAAACAACTGTGCTGATTGTTTACAAAATGTTTAAAGAAACAGCTCATGTCTTACTCAAGATCAGCAACGATACAAGATCAACAGTCGGTAGCATGCTCTTCTTTTGTTGTAGGAATTATCACTTCCATCTGGTTAAATCACCCAAAATCTGTCGCTAATGGACTTTGGGATCACATACACAACACGAACAACTATTTCTGCGCAATACTGGCTTGCGGTCGGTGTTTGTGAACCCTGTTTATACAGGTAGGCGTGTTCATGGTTTCCTCAGTCTGTTGGATAACCGTCATCTCTGTCATTTCTCTCACTTCAACGTCTACCACATACGTGCACAAAGACAACAAACCTTTTCGGACAGTTTCGCTTGTGTGCGGTTTCCGCCGGTGCGCATGCCACATATCTGTGAAGGTCAGTGGTCTCTTCATAACGTCGGATAAACGACAGCGCCATTCTAGAGGGCAGTTTTCAGCAACGCTTTTCATATGAGAGCCAAACATGTCTTGAGAAAAATAGTCAACAACTGTATCTCCCCACAACGCGTGATGATCGTCAAGATTAGTGTTTCCCATTGTTACGCTCAGCAAATCATATTGGACAGCAGCGCTACTCTGATACACTCAGGCCACTTTTACCACCGATAGACGGAGGTAAGCCAGTGGTCCCAATATTTCCAGCACCCCTGCCTGAACAACACAGCCACCTTTTGACAAAGAGTGGGTGACCGGTCGGCGTACGCCTGCTCCTGTGACGTCATGAGTTCGATCAAAGACGCAGTTTTCGGGTAGAGTTAGCACTCCGGTGTCAGTCGTTCCCATTTGACAGGACTTCCAAACGCTCATCATGGATGACACAAAGCTCAAATGTCAGGTCATGGAAGTCATAAGTGATGTCGAGGCGCTAACAATGCTGTCGCATTCCTGTTCAGTCTTCCCTGCTTTGATTCAGCTCTTTCCGACTGTTTTGCGCTGTTTCAATTTACAGTCACTGCTAAAAGCTCGGTAAATAGAAGAAACTTTTGGCCGGCACCATCCGTCAGCCGACACAGTCGACGACGCTGGGCGGGCCGGCCCGTCTTATGCATATCGGCTCATGGACTTAAACACTTATAGTCGGATTAGCGTGGTTTCGGTGCATTTAAATGCGGGATCAAACAGTAAACATTTAGAACAGATCAAAACAGTAAGCATTTAAAACAGATCAAACTTTCCGGTCGGAAAATACTGATCTTTGACTCCGCTGGGTCTCGTTGTCACGTAACTTTCAAAGTTTGTAGCATATTTAGACAAGTTATTAACCCTGTATTGTTAAACATAATCATGAATTTGACAACGTATTTAAACCATTCAAATGCATGTTGAATTCTTTACAAGACCGCGCACAAATTTATATGTTTTTCTGAGGCATGGAAAACTCCATAAGATCTCTGTTGCCAGGCAATTTTCAAAATTCGTAGCACGTTTAGTCAGTTATTACCTTGTATTGATAATATGATCATATAAATGACAACGCACTAAACCATTCAATGAGTCATTCAACCATGCAATGTCGCTAAGGACTTGACTCTTTAGCAATGTCTCTAAAGACTTGGGCTGTCAGGAACGTAGCAAAGGAGTTTGCAGTTCAATGAAATACTTCGCTTGAAGAGCGACGAAATTCGAAACACCCTGCGAAACAGGCCTCAAAAGTAATTTGGTAAGAAATGCAACACGAAGGAACCTTTGAACACAGCAAAAGGAACCATACTTGTCGATAGTATCCAGCATCTCTTGGAGCACCTCCACCAGACTGGTGAACTGATCCAGGTGAAGAGCAGCATTCATGGTCAGCGGCAGCAGCGAAGGCATCACCCGAGTGGCCATCAGGTTTACGCTGAGACCGTACTTCTTATTGTCCGTCAACATCACCCGGTACACGTCTGGGAATGGCAGGTTGTTTCGTCAAAATTGCCCCGCCACACCAACTACAAGAGTGAGATTTTCAACAGTGGTCCCACATAAAAGAAATCAAATTTCGCGCATTTGTGATGCTATGAAACTCTTACAGGATCATTTAATGCGAGCAAACGACAGCAAATGAACTTCATGAAATAAATTTAAAACATCCAAAATCCAAGTCTTTGATACAAATACCGCAACTATTGCACCCTGCTTGAACGCTTATCAAAAATGACGAAAAGTTCTGAAAGTAGTTAGCATTTTTTATTTGCCATTTTTTATTAACGCATTTCTAGCAGCAGGCCAGAGCGACTGCCGATCACTTACTGACGGTGGCCTGTATGATGTCAGGATCTTGAAGCCGCACGTCCCAAAGCAGAGGCAACAACTCGTCAAGGATGATGCGCCTCTCCAGCTTGTCCAGGATTCTCTCCAGCGCCAACAGCATGTACAGCGTCACCTGGCCACGCGAGCACCGAGTTCATGACCGACAGTGTCGTTGGTAGGCAGCCAGCATGGTGAACGATTCAGACCACCGCGAAAACGTTCCGCATCAAATCTGGACGTAAAGTTAGGCTGATGCTGGCTCAGCACACCAATGAGCTCTGAAACAGGATATCAAAGAACCACTGAAGCTCAGCTGACAGTTGGTGTGCCGCAGTCGGACTGTGGCACTGTGACACGAGACGCCAGAACTCGAGGCGCCAGAAACAAACATTCGCAGTCGAACGTAGGCAGCAGCCCACTGGAAGGACGTGCAGCCAGGACTCAGGTTCGCGATACGATATCGTGGACGAACAGTCAGCGTGGGCCCTTCCCCCCACATTTTTCTCCTCGGATATGAAAAGCGTTAATTCGCGCGGACTCAAGGGAAATATCTGATATAATTTTGCGTTTCTAACCGTATAAAGTAACCAAAAAACTTGAAGCGCGGCACCATATTTGGAAAAAAAATTCGTGTTGCCGTACAAAGTGGCCGAAACAAGTCAAGGACGGATTTTGGACGGCTGCGCTCACTCTCTTTGTTTTTAATCCCGTGTCCGTGTCTGACATTTTTTAGATATTTGGTCAGGGACGGCCCAGGAACCCCTTCTAATTTCTGGAGACTTTTGCCAGCTTAAGTTAGGTGCCCTCTGGCAATTGCAGGAACACCTTTTGGTGGTATCGAGCCGTCTGCCGTGTCAGGGCACTCTAGTGGTCTCCGGTTCCTTTGCAGTTTCACGTGTCTCCTCGGGACATCTCAGGCGTTCCTTTGGCAGTTTCAGGGACACCTCGGACAATTTCAGTGGCCCATCTGGCAGTTTCAGGGACGCTTTGGCCATCTCGGAATCGCTCCTGTTGTCCTTGGGTCACTTTTGCCGTCTAAGGAGCTCCTCAAGCAGTAACAAGGGCCCTCTATAAGCATCTGTCATGACAACGGCACCTCTGGCAGTCCTCTAAGTACTTTGCTGTTTAAGGAGCTGTCTGGATGTCTCAGGGTTTAGTAGTCTCAGGGGCCTCTCTAGTCGTTTCAGGGGTCTATTATTAGCGACTGGTAGTTTGCAGTCTCAAAGGCCCTTTCTACCAGGTAAGTGGAGTGGACCCCTTGTTGTCTCAGGCGTTCCTCTTGTCGTCTCTAGGGAACATTTTTGACGTCACAGAGGCCATCTGACAGTTACAAAAGACCTTCCAACGGTAATGTGCAGTGTCATGGGCTTTCTGAACGCCTCCGGTGGTCTCCAGGGCTGTATCAGGTTGTCCCGCTGTTACATGGGGGTATATCTGGCAATCTTAAGGCCGCTCTAGCAGTAATAGAGGCCTTTGTTAGCGCTTCAGGGGCCTCACTGGTAGTCTCTTGGAGATCTTTCCGTGCCATGAGGCCTCCTAACGCACTCGGAGGTCCTCTGACAGTCACGGCCAACATGCCGTCTGAGAGGCCCTCTTATCGCCTTTGCTCTCGAAGGGGCCCCTCTGACTTCTCTGGCGGTCTCAGGGGCCCCTCTGCCGTGTAAGGGTTTATTTTGCCATCTCAGGACACATCTGACCTTTTCGGGGCCTCCTGACTACATGAAGAACCCTTCAGGTTTTCGAAAAGACCAGCATATCCCACCTGGGGCCCCTCTCCAAGTTGAGATCACCGATGGATTCCCGTCCAGGGGGCCCCTCTGTCGAGCCCGAGGATTCCTTATCCCGTTCTAGGCACCATCTTAAGATCTTGCCACCTCACGAATTCCTCTGGTACTTTGTGGTACTTCGTGGACTCGTTGGCGTTTTGGGCCCCTCTTACGGTCTCAGGGGCCCTTCTTTCGGTCTAAGGGACCGTCTTGTCGTTTCGGCGTCTCATTAGCTCTCCCGAGGCCCTCTGCCTGCATCACAAACTTCCAGCTTTTCACACAGGTCCGTGAAGCCCATTCGGGACCCCTATGAACCCCTATGGCCGCTATACCATCCTAGACTAAGTCATCATCTTTGCCATCTCTGGGGCCCTATGACCCTTCTGCTGGCGGTCTCAGGGGCACACTTCCTGGGGCTCTGCTGAGGTCTCAGGGGCCCCTTGGGAGTCTCAGGGGCCCATCTATCCGTCCCAGGGGCCATCTAGTTCTCCCGGAGGCCCCCTGACTGAATGAAGAACCCCTGAGTTTTCACAGAAACCCCGTGACTCTCATGCGGACCTCTTCGGGTCCCTCTTGAGTCTAAAAAGGGCCCATTTGGGGCTCCTCTCAGGCCTTGGGGGAGATCGCCTCATTGTCCTCACCCCTGGATCCGCCACTGTCCGTAGCAGCTAGACGCACCCATCATTTTCGAACTGCTTGTGGTAAATCTGCTCTGTCGTTGCGTAACGGCTTTCCCTTCGATTCGGATATGATTTTTTCGGATTCGGATATTCGGATATGATAACTGCTTGTGTTATTGGCAGTTTATCCCACAGTTTCACTACCATTAAAACGTTAACAAACCAGTTTGGCTGGCAAGCATGTTTTCAACATATTTCGCCAAAAATAGTTTGTAGCTGGATGCGTCAATGTAGGTACAGCCGGTACTGACGGCATACAGTCAACTCCTTTTGACAAGTGAGTAGGTAAAATGTCCATTCTCACAAATCACTCAAAAGTATCAATAATTTAGTTACAAACGTTAATAAAAGCTAGCTTTCACCATGCAGCTTCTTTTGACATAAGTTGGTCGTTACGAACCCGATGCTATTTCCAAACTTGACGTGACAGGGCAAAAAACAGAACCGAGAGTGCGGCTCGACCTTTGGCTATACAGTGAAGCCTAGGTCCACTCCCTGAAGTGACACGTTGACCTTACCTTATAGACGGTCTGAAAGGCCTCATCACTGGTTTCCATTTAATCATGTGGGATGCGCCCTATATGGCGGCTCTGAGAGGCCCAAAAGGACGTCTGACGATGACTAGAGACTGAAGCTACTGTTACCGTGCAATGTGGCGCTTGCGATTACTGCATCGCCCCCTCCAAGGCTAGCCAAAGGTCATTGACCCCAAGTCAAGACTGACTTAAGATCATTCTGTCCCAAGTAAAGACCCAAAAGCGGAGGTCACTGACACCATGGGTGACACACACAAGACTGAGTAAATCTAAGCACCGATAAACGCTTAAAATGTTTGCTCTGAGATGAAAGACTAGCTATGAAAGGAGTCGATGGTCATAAGCCTCTGATATATCAAGTGACATAAAAATTCAGAGAGCAGGTCAAAAGGCACCCTACGTCACAATGCCGTAGTCAAGGAAACCGGTGAATTTTTCAAGGCATTTTGCTAAAAACTTGAGGGGGATTGAGCGAACCCTGGAATACTGGCGAATGTCCAACATTATTTAAAAAATGAGCTGTTTCTCTGCTGTAACAAGTCAACCATCTTCCTTGCATTTCTTTGTTATTTCCCTCTGGCGATACATTGGAATGAGCGTCCAAATATCTCTGCATCCAAAACTTTACTGCAAATAGCTTCTGTTTTAATGATATGGCAACATCCGGGGCACTGTCACCAATTGCGTGTGCTGTAACAACTGGGATTTAATTTCTGTGTAGCTCATGTCCAAACGAAGGTACCATTTACGTCGAATGCCATTATAAACGAATGTAAGTCCAGGTGACAAGTGCACGATTCTGATGAGGTGCAATTTCGGTGAGATACCAAAAGGTCCTCTGACAAAAGTCTGCGAGGTTTATCCTGATTACTTTTGGAGCATGCCACCTGCGAAAACAACTTTGTATTATCCGTGCATCCGATCGGCGTTTCTGGAATCATGCGAAGTAAACTCATTTTTTCCGATCCAGTGACCTATGAATGCATGAAAATGCACGTCTGCGTGCGTCCATCGCCGATCGGTAGAATTTATCACAAGCCTTCACGACTTCTCTGAGGCTAAATATGCTCGAAATTCGTGGTACCTTGCTCACAGTGAACGGTTTCGCATGACTGTAATGACTTATTACGACATGACTTCTTCAGGAGGCACAAGTGATACCGATACGAGTCACCCGCCTTGTACGCAGTTTAACATCAGCGTCAGCGGGAACGAGTGGCAAAATACCAAGAGGCCTGTGCCCTCAAATTATCCAAAGGTGGCGGAGCATTCCACATAAGAAAACTCTGAAAAAAAGACTAGAAGGTATAGCAAACGTGTCAGTTTGTGCTTTGTACTCCACTCCAGCAGTCCGCAGTCCACAAAAGACCGAAGCGTCGCAAATGAGCGGCCGACTTCACACATCGGCGGCCGTCAATAGCCGAAGTCCGGGCGGCGGGCGGCGGGCGGCGGGCCGCTAGTCGAGTCAGTTGGCGGCGACAGAGCCGGCGAGGCCGACCGAGGAGAGGCGAGTCGAGGCGCCGGCTCTCACCAGGAGGTCGAGAGAGTTCTTCTCGTAGATGGCCCTGGCCCGCGGGAAAACCAGCTTGCGGGCTGCCTCTTCGTCGATGTAATCGGCTACGTTCGGTACGGCCAGCAGGCACGCGCGCTGCAGGCAGTCAGACGTGTTAGCAAGCAGGAGAGAGAGCGAGTCAGACGGCGGGAGGAGAAACGAGCTGTAGAGCAAGCACCGGAAACCGAGTAACGACACAAGTGAGGCTATGGGTAGATCGTGTGACCGACTTGCTGAGCCCACGGTTAATTATGGGACCGCAGGTCAGACCAAAGCACCAAAATTGGCGGTAATTTGTCAACTACTTCGGAGGCTGGGCACAAATGATCGGATTGGCAGCATGCAGTCACAATGAGGCTGCTTTGCCACCTCAAATCATATTTTTACGAAAAGTTACACGAGATCATCCCAGGTCACTCGCCAGAATGAGAGCATGCTCTGCCTTCTCATATTTAACGAGTTTCCGGTCTAGAATCTCACAAGAAGCTCGACAATGATATCTGTTACTCTATGCATGAACGGCATCTGGCCGAATTCTCTTTACTGTGACCGGAAACTCGGTCGATAACGCGTCGGTCTTCCCGACCTGGCCAGACGGGTTCGAGTCGCGCAGGCGCTCGACATTTGACCCGCACGTCAGCTGGCAACTGGCTAATATGAAGTCATGACATCACCCGTTCGTGTCACACCCTTCGATGCGCGTCAAACTTCCACCACAAATTCATTAAATACCTGGATTTGCTGGACTGGGTGTAGAGGCCGGAGCCATGCAAGAAGCTCTATTTATTGGGTATCGATCCCTAACATCAACTCGGTGACAATTCGGATCAGATTAAGAAATGCAGTTTTGGTCGCTACAGGAACTAAATGAACATGTTCAGCTAAGACATGATAGGTTTTCACTTAACCTGAGATGACATATTGTTAGCATGACCATATACGTGGGCTTTGTGCCATACCTGCTCAGCATTTTTCAAGCATGTTCGTGGCAAAACAGAAGTACATGCCTCTAAACAGGGCCAGAAAAGCGCATCCATTTTTCGAGTTACCATACCATACAGCCTTACAGTACCATACAGCCTTATTTTTGTGACCTGACCAATTTTTGAGCAGAAATAATGGGGGGTCGCTGGCTTCGGCAGTTTCCGGCAATGCCGAGAAAACCAAAAGGGGGTCAACAAAAAACTTGAAGGTGGAAGGCAGGTCATCAAACGGCAACATAACAACACAATGACCAAACGTCTTGAATCAGATCACAATGTACGACGCGAAGCTGTTCGCGAGCAGTCTAGTGCGAGTCTCTCTGTAGTGCACTACAGAAAAGAATGTAGGCAAGTACATAGCTGATAAGCTAAATATGTCGATTGCAAGGCGCCCTCATTATGCAAGAATCAATAAAAACGTCAAAAGATTTGTTAGGTCTGCAGTGCTGAACGCGTTAACCCTATTCCCGGAGGGCTACACGGCATGGCCGATTCCTGGCAGGGGGGGGGGGCGGATTCATCCTCCCCCTGAAATCTCGAGAACTACTCGTCCGATTTCATCGCAAGGCAATCGATTTGGTATGACGTAAACTACACTTTTATCAGAAGAAGTCTTCATAATTTTGAAAGGCGTGGATACAGGGGGGGGGGGCACAAATATCAAAATGGGGGTACTTTTCGACTTCTTATAACTCCGTTGTTTATGGACTGATTTCTATGAAATTGTCATCAATTGAGAGATTATAGATGGGACTTTTACCATTCGCACACACATTTGAAATTTTGAGAAAATCATAGGGGGTTCACAGGACTTCAAAAATAGGAGGATTAGTTTTTCAACAACTGAATGACCAAAAAACATAAATTTGCTTTTTTGGCCTCTGCTAGTCATGTTATGCTAAAAAATACAAATCGTATTACAATGTTTTTATAATGTTCGCATACGCGGTGCCAGGGACATGAAAAAGGTGAGCTGTCATCGCTACATGCTCTTCAGATCAGCTTGTGACCTTTGACCTTAAATGACCCCCAGTGACTTTGGAATCACTTTAAATGATTTTGTGCGGATTTAGTGTTACTTGTAAACGTTTTCAATAATTTAAACTCACTCTATTTCAAAAATTCCATTTTACGGCTATTGTGATATAGGGTACCCGCGCTGACGTTTTAGGTCATAGCTCCGTGATCCGACCTGATATCTAGTTGAAACTTTATGCACAAGTAGAAGACATCCTTCTACGTCATTTATATTCCGGGTTTGGCATTTGGAAAAATAGCGCCAAAATTATTACCATAAAAAATTCTGACTTTTGACCTTCACCTGACCTTGTAAAGTACTCTCAAACAAACAAAATTGCATTGGCATGTTGCTCAACTATTGTGGTATGCATTCGTATAAGGTTTTAAGTTCTATCTTAAAAACACTATTTTTGGCAGTCATTTTCCTTTTACCCTCAACGGGGCCAAAAATGGCCTGAGGTGCTTTCTAAAAACGTTGTCTGGCTCTGCCTCGGAGGAAAATAGAATTGCGAAATTTTGTCACAGTACCTAGAAAGAATAGCTAGGAAAAGTCACCAAGTTTCGTGAAGCTAAGTAAAAACCCTGGAATTACCAAGCAAAAAACTCGAGGGGGGGGGAGGAATTCAACCTCCCCGCCGGGAATAGGGTTAAGCCTACAGATATGCGCAAGGGACAGGCGATCCCAAAACCGGTTATGACCTGGGCGAGACCCAAATTTTTGTTCGCAAAACGTTTCCTCCAGTTGCCCGCTCGCCTGGACTGGGCTAAGTGGCCACTCACGTAAAGCAAATCGCAAAACTTTGAGGCTGTTGCGTTCGACCTGGCGCTAACTTCACTTCTAGCTGTCTTCCAGAAAAAGCTTCAGTAGCTGTGCGAAAGTCTTCAGTTGGAAGTAGAAGAGAATACGTGGAGTTTGGACAACTGTTTGGACAACTGTTTGGCTTTGCAGCGGTGTCTTCCAGCTCGTTAACCCTATTCCCGGCGGGGGGGGGGGGCTGAATCCACCCCACTTTGGACTTTTTGCTTGCCAATTCCAGGGTTTTTGACGCAGCTTCACGAAACTTGGTGGATTTTCCTAGTTATTCTTTCTACGTACTGTGACAACATTTTGAAATTCTATCTTGTTCAGAGGCGGTGCCAGGTAGCGTTTTTGGGAGGCACCTCAGACCATTTTTGGCCCCGTTGAGGGTAAAAGGAAAATGATTGCCAAAGATAGCGTGTTTAAGATAGAACTTAAAACTTAATATGGATGTATAGGTAAATAGTTGGGCAACGTGGAAATATAATTTTGCCCATCTCAGATCACTTTACAAGGTGAGGTCAAGGTTAAAAGTCAAAATGTGTTATTATAGTAATAATTTCGGTGGTACTTTTTGAAATGCCAAACTCGGAATATATATGACGTAGAAGGGCGCCCACTTGTGTATCAAGATTCAGCTTGATATCAGGTCGGGTCACGGAGCTATGACCTAAAATGTCAGTGCGCGTACCCTATATCACAACAACCCTAAAATGGAATTTTTGAAACAAAGTAACTTCAAATGATTGAAAACGTTTAAAGATAATAGTAAATGTACACGAGATCACTGCAAGTGACTCCAAGGTCAGTGAAGGTCATTTAAGGTCAAAGGTCACAAGCTGATCTGAAGAACATGTGACTTTGACAGTTCCCCTTTTTCATGTCCCTGGCACCGTCTATGCCAACATTGTACAAACATTGTAATACGATTTGCGCTTCTTTAACATAACATGACAACACCAAAAAAGCGTTTTTGCCTCTTTTATTCATTGATTTGTTAGAAAACTAATCCTCCTATTTTTGAAACCCTGTGAACGCCTATAAATTTTCTCAAAACTTCAAATGCGTGTACCAATGGTAAAAGTCCCATCCACAATCTCGCGGTTCATGCTAATTTCATCACAATCAATCCATAAACAACGGAGTTATAAGAAACCCAAAAATACCCCCGTTTCTATATTTTTGCCCGTGTATTCACTCCCTTCAAAATTTTGAAGTTATTTTTCCAAAAACGTAGTTAACGTCATGGTAAATCGATTGCCGTTTGTTGCGATAAAAACAGATGGGTAGTCCTCGAAATTTTAGGGAGGGCCGAATCCGGTCCCCCCCCCCTTGCCGGGAATCGGCCATACCGTCTAGCCCTCCGGGAATAGGGTTAACTACGAAGCCGGCTCAGCCGTGGAGCAGTCACAGCTGAATTCTGGTCTTTTGCCGCATGGCGCAGCGAGGGCTTATGCATGCAAATATCCTAAAGTGCGATCCTGCAGGAAAACACGCACATGTGTGGATTGTCTTCTTATTCTATTCGATGGCGGGTTTCGTATCCTCGGCTCACAGTATCCTCGTATCCTCGTATCCTCAGCTGGGTCATTCCAGGGCCGCAGAGTTGGGTGAAGCAATGAAAGAAATAAAAAGCAGAACATATTTGGCTCCGGCGGAGGCCTTATTGTCCCATCAAAACCGGACCAAGGCCTGATTTCGACGCTTCCTGGCGCTCCCAGGCGAGCTCTACAGCACGCGACCGTGGAAACGGATCGGCAGTGGGATCGGAACGAACCGAAACCAACTACTGACAGTGGCTGCGGTTAACCCACAGATAATGCTGGCTAACGCTAACAAGAATGTGCATCGGGAACAGCGACGTCAAGGAGGTCGAGCGACGAGACAGCGATCAATATTAATATACCACGTGCTTAACGCTGAACGTAGCTATCGCGCAAACGTTGACTCTTCAAACAGTTCATCTTCTTGCATGCAAGTGCTACTGCGCGCGACTCTGGCATAATAATCTCGGATGATGCATCAGGCATGATGCAATACAAACTGCTAGGATGCATGATACATATGAGGCACTAGCCGCAATCCTTTGACAAAACAAATATCAAAGAAAAACAAAGAAAAACAAAACATATGAAGAACGGTCGCAAAACAAGCAAACAACGGTCGCCGCGTTGAACTCCCGAATAGAATGCGCACTATTTCATGCCACTGTTCTGTAGCTGACTCCAGCGACTAACTGTTAACTAACTAGCTAACTAACTAACTGTTCTGTCCAGTTCTGTCCAGTACATGACGCACTCTGCAAAGATCCTACAAACTGCACAGCAAATTTCAAATGCCCTTCTGGCAACCTTACCAAGAAGGAAACTGGCCCGTATTTTGGTCACACGGCGTGGAACTGGCCGGCCCACCCGCTGTGAGACACGGCAGGCCTCCGGAGGAGACAGGGCGGGAGACGACAGACCGGCAGAAGACGCAGCTCACCTGAATCTGAGCCGTGTTATTCTCCAGCGCGTTGTAGAGGATCGGCATCACGTCCGACTGGATCTCGTCCTTCGGCGTCTTCTGCAGGATGATGTGAAGGTTCTCCAGCAGCGTTACCGACGCCTGGATGGACTTGGGCCAGCAGAAGATACACCTGGAAACGGGAATGCCCGTCGCCTCTCGAGACTGACAGGCACTTGGCGAAATGAGGAAATGGCCGCTGCATCATTCATCAAAGAGACCACTCAAGCAGGATTTAGGCTGCACAATAGGCGAATCTATCTTGGTTTTCGGAATGGATTGAATTTAGAATCTATCCTGGCTTTCGGAACGGAACAAATTGGATTTCAGAGAATCCTAAAATAAATTAGACGAACGGCCAACTGCATAACATTGGCAAACGGGAACGGTGTCATCTTCCGGCTATGGGTAATTATCCAAACGAGTAAATAAAATGCAGGCCTTATAAATTTTAAATGAGGAAGGGGAGGGGCGCCTATAGGCCCTGTGAATCTTGCGTCAGGACCAATACTTCATTGGAGGCTGACAACTCACAATCTGCTTCTCGTCATAAAGTAACAGCACATTTTGCATCAATAAATGCAAGGAAATGTAAGTATGCAAGGAAACTTGTGAACTTCAAAACTGCTCCTCCAATTAATACAGCTATAAAATGCATGAAGAATTTGTCGTAGGTTTCTTTTATCAATATTTCTTAAGTCATTTACTTCTAACGTGTTTTGACAGGGCCCGGATTTCACCAGTCAGAGGCGATGCCAGCCGTGTCGTACCTGAACCTGGGCAGGATAATGGTCTCGTACTCCTCCTGACTGATTTCGCTGATGATGTACAGGATTGGCTGCAGGACTGCCGCCAGCACCTCCTGCGTCAGCATCTCTTCCCGCAGACAGGGCCAAACGTGCTGGAACCACAGCTTCTGCCGGAGGCATACAGGGATGTTAGCACCAGCCAATGCGCGGTGGATCCAAGGCTTTTGCCTCACACAGAGGAAAGCGGGAACTGTGCGGCGTTGCTAGAATCGCAGCTTCTACCCATCGTATAAAGGAAACCATGGCTTCACGTGCTTGCAGTTTAGTAGCTGACAGACCACGGGAGACAACTTGGGCACGGTCATTCAAGTAACAGCGTTTTAGGCGGTAGACACATGTTACCAAATTTCAGCTCCTGATTGCCAATCACGTGCTGCTCAAATCCTTCCTCTGTGCGTCAAAGGACGTGCGCAGCAAAACTCTGCCCCTGCCAGCTAGATTTCGAATTATCTGCCCGTCGCAAGCGTGATATCATAGTCCACTGTCCGCCCGCCAGATACGTGTTGCATGGCGCCGGCTTCTGTCGGGCGGACACGTGTTGCAGAATGTCCCCCTCTCTCCTTGGGCAGAGGGCACGGCCTGGCCGGGCCGGCTCCCATTATGTCAGCTACGAGCCGACATGGGGGCCGAGTGTCGCCCGCCGCCCGCGTCCCAATCGATGGCCGGGAAACAAATTGAAATTCGTGCAATTACTGGCTGCACGCGACGGTCGGCGCCCCGGCCCGCCGTCGCAGCAGAATTCCGGCCTGCCGACCCGAGACTCTGCCGCGGCGCCGGAGCAGAGAACGTCTCTCTCGGTCACTGGACGCAGCAGACAGGGAGCAAAGGTCTTCCTCGACGGCTGGGCACAGCCGACAGAGGGTAAAGGTCTTCCTCGGACGTCGGACACAGCAGATAGGGGATGAACGTCTCCGTTGGTCATTGGACGCAATAGATATGGGGTGAATGTTTCTTTTGGTCACTTAACGCAGCAGACAGGCAGTGGACGTTTTTCTCAGCCATTGAACGCAGCAGACAGAGGTGAACGTCGCTTGCGGTCAATGAACGCCGCAGACAGAGGTGAACTTCGCTCGCGGTCAATGAACGCCGCAGACAGAGGTGAACGTCGCTTGCGGTCAATGAACGCAGCAGACAGAGGTGAACTTCGCTCGCGGTCAATAAACGCCGCAGACAGAGGTGAACTTCGCTTGCGGTCACTGAACGCAGCAGACAGAGGTGAAATTCGCTCGCGGTCATTGAACACCGCAGACAGAGGTGAACTTTGCTCGTGGTCACTGGACGCAGGAGACAGAGATGAACTTTGCTCGCGATCATTGAACACAGAAGACAGAGGTGAACTTCGCTCGCGGTCATTGACCGCAGCGGAAAGAAGTGAACGTCGTTCGCGGTCATTGAACGCAGCAGACAAAGGTGAGCTTCGCTCGCGGTCATTGAACGCAGCAGACAGAGGTGGACTTCGCTCGCGGCCATTGAACGCCGCAGACAGAGGTGAACTTTGCTCGTGGTCACCGAACGCAGCAGACAGAGGTAAACTTCGCTCGCGGTCATTGAGCGCAGCGGACAGAGGTGAACTTCGCTCGCGGTCACTGAACGCAGCAAACGGGGGTGAGCTTCACTCGCGGTCATTGGACGCAACAGACGGGCAGCAAACGTCTCTTAGCTACCGGACGCAGCAAACGGAGAGTAGACATGTCCTTCCTAATCGCCGCCGCAGACGGACTGGGAACGGCTTTCAGCAAGCGGCGATGTTAAACAAATAATGGCTATCAGTAAAGTTGAATGGAGGCCAACAAATGGTGGCCAACATTGCTCAGAGTGACAGCAATGGATGCCAGTAACGCAGGGCGAGCTTCTCTCGTTTACCAATGAAACTAAAATGAAACTAGGCGTTGGTGAACAGCAGGGAGCGCTGTTAGTTCGCCACATCGTTTTCACTACGTGAAAATTCCACTTTTACAATCTCCATTCTAGTAGTATTGGAGATTTTAGTAGTAAAGCGGAAATTTTGGTATAACTATCTCCCATGAGATATTCTGTATACAACTAATTAACAGGAAGAGAAATATAACATCTTCATGTACAAATGAAAAATAGTCTTTTATCAAAACCAGACCATTACTTCCTTTACCCACAAAGTAACTTATTGCCAAGATCTACAATAAACTACCGACTTTCAGATATGGTGTAACAGCATCACAAAAACAGACTGCTTTGACGGTTGTCCATAATAGTCGTCCTAATCCATCTGGTCGTCAACACCTGAGTGGAAATGCCATTATAGGCTCATTCATGGTTTGTACTTTGTAAAGCTGTAGACAGATCCCACAAATATTCATTTTATATACGTCTTCATGGACATTTGTCCTGTTTACATCTGTCATACATTGCGGTTTTCATGCGAAACATATTGGCATATGCATTTACTGCTTTATTTCTGCTATTTATGTTGGTATTCTTGAACATTTTTGATGGCTTGATTTCAATCACCACCAATGTTGAGTTTCATCCCCAAATTCATGGAAATATATATCTTCTTCAGCATATTTGAGCTTACTTGTACAAAGACACAAATGCTGGTTTGTATTTCGAAATGCTTAAGCAGCATGGCTTGGTTCTATACAACAGTCTCAAATTCATTGTTTTTTTCCGCTGTTTCCACTTTACTACCCACATCCAAGGGTAAGAGCAAAAGTTATGAAAGCCCCAAAAATCCACGCAAAGGTATGAACACAGTTAACATTTCTTGTTCCTAATCAGCTCTGGAGCAGTCTCCTAAAGGAAGCATTGATTGCTGTACACCAATGCTTACCGAATTCATATAAGAGAAAAGCATAAGACAATTAGATGGCTGTATTGTTATTGTATAAGAAGCAAAAAAATATCGCATTTGCAGCACATCATTCATACAAGAAACACATTTTACACGGGAATAAGAAGTATATTGCTAACAAAACACCGGGTATGCATTATTACACGCCAGCATATGCAAACAGAATGAAATCATACATTTAATATTTCCCACCAAATTATTAGTTTCTCTTGGATTGCTCCATAACTCAAAATAATTTTGCAACAGGTGCTGAGCACTGGCCACAAACTCTGCATTTTGACATTTGCTGTGATCTGCCCACATCTGCCACAGATGAGGCTATCCCAGCATAAGTCTGCTTGTGACAGCGGCTATTGATATTCGGTGACATTGGCCCATGTGCGGCAAACAGCCACCACATTCACTATGCACTGCTGCACTATGTTATGGACCATAACATCTGCGAAAGCTGGCCTCGCCATGATGGGATAGGCCTCTAGCAGCCTTTTAACATTCCAGCTGTTTGCTCCATGATCACTCGCGCTCTCTTGCAACGCTAGTTGAAGCGCTTTGCTACGGGATGAGCTGACTGCAAGAGCCCTTCAGCAGCCAGCACCGCAGCAGGACGCAGCATCTTAGGCAACCAGCATGGGAATGTCCTAAATGTCAACTCTTGACACTTCCCTGAAATGCGCAGGAACATTAAAACCCCCTATCCGCCATCATAACTCAGGTACCGATGCAAAAGCAGAATACCAGGTCTCTCAATGACAACACATCATTATTAAAAACCCTATCTACCATCACTACCTAAGTTCAGCTGGAAAAGTAAAACAGCACAATGTTCACAGGAAATATACAACTGTATTGTAAACACAGCATGAAAGAGCACAAAGCAAAGGTAATGGTGATAACATATATCAGTCTGCGAGTGTTAGAACAAATAATTCGATCACAATTCCACAAAAAACGACCACCTGGTGGCAGTGCAAGGAAAATATTGATAGCCGGCGCCACTACCTGTGTCAGTCAGCACCAGTGTCCCATTGGTTGTACCTGATGTTGATGAAGAAGACCAGCTGTCTGCTTTTTGGTAGTGAGATGGAGATATCAATGTCAATGATGGCACCACAGATGGATGGCACACTGGTTTTCTTGCACACCCTTACAGTCGTGGCTGGGGCCTCAGCAGATGAAGGCATCCTGATGTACATGTTTGCTCACTTCTCCAGCATATCACTGTGGTCATAAATAAACAGAATTATCAGTCAAACAGAAATGCCAGCCAAACAAAACAGTGGATGTCACTTCTGAAAAGAGCATTCTGGGGTATGTGAATACAACTATCAACTGTACAACAGCCTTTTTGCTAATATGAACTTGCAGTGAATGCAGTTGCTGCAGCAGCTGCATTCACTTCAAAATGCCAATTCAGATGCCAAATTTCACTTGTTTTTTATATAGATGATTTCATCCTTAAGAAAATGATGATGGGGAGCAATGAGAACAAAACAGAACTATCCAATGTTGTAACTACAAAGAACGAAGGAAACAAAAGCAAGAAATACAGTAGGAAAATACACCTCTGATAACAATGTCTACCTGGAAATACCAAAACCAGACAGAACTGAGACCCAAGACGATTTGGACTTGCATTACATACAATCTGAGGAGCTTACTGTGAAAGAATTAACACCAAAGATCGTTCAGTTGCTCTGCACCTTTCCTCTGACAGTGGCCACTGTGCACAGGCCTGGTGACTGTGTTCCTCAAGGAAATTGCTACAGCCTACAGTGATGGGCCTGGTGATGTGGTTCATTGCCAAGCCTGCCAAATGACCACATGATGATCATATCACCTGTTGCAAACAATCCATCATTCCATGTTTGTCACAGTGATAAATCATAGCTACAATAGATATAAAAAAGAAACGGGAAAAAACACAAAAAAACAAAAAAGCACACAAGGCCTGCTGACTGTAGCCATAGCCAACAAAATATGTATCATGACATGCACCAGCATGATTTGCCATAATTTTTGCAAGGAAACGGCGTATGAGCTTCGTGCTGTCAAAACTGTTAATCACGTGCCCACTGATGCCCCCTGGTTTACATGACCTTGACTAAGTCCTTACTTCATACTAATGATGTTCATACCCATGGTCACGATAATGTCTTGTACCTTAAAACCTATGCTCACTATGATGGCATATGCTCACTACTTCCCAACAGATAGCTTCAAAAATAATTGGATGCTGGCAGAGCAGGTCATATAAACGGACGAAACTGGAATTAAGCGTAAAACGGGAAAATATTAAACAGGGGGTGAATGTGCACAGTCAGGCGCACCAAGTCACCAAGCATACTTACCCCAATTTAGGCCAGGCAGAGGACGAACACGTCCTGAAACCATCTCCAACGTATCGCGATCCGTGAAATCCGAAGACGTCAATGGTGCGCAATGTATGACTTGGACAGCAGTAGACGGATAAGGCGCATGTGTGACATTACTGACTCTAGCGATCAGCTGTCAACACAATAGTCAATCAGATGCGTCTGTCCATGGTCGCCCGCGACATTCGATGGCGCCCGAGCCTCTAGAATTTTTGTCGGAGAATATTACTACGAAAATGCCGATGCGATGAGTCGAAAATTTCCATTTCCTGTTCCGAAATCTCCATTTCAGAAACGTGTCTGTTGTGGTAGTTCTGAATGTGTTGAATCCAATGGTGTTACTCGTTTGCAGCAAACGTTGGTGCTTTTCTTGTTTCAAGCGTCTAAACATTGGAAATTTCGCTCATTTCCACGCTGTGAAAACGGCTACTGTCGCATTTCGACGCAAGCTCGCTTTGTCGGTATGGCAACACATGAAAAAGGAGGCTCTTGTTCAACCGTGGTAAAATCGGCGCAGACTTCAGCTGCAGGTGACTACAATCCTGTCCAAATTGAGCACCACGTCAGCTCGGTAGCCTGAAAAAGGTATTTGTCCCCGAAAAACAGGCAGCAACGCTTAACTATCATGACGAGCTTTATGATGCGATGGAATGAGATGGGATAATCCGAAGCTGGTTCGTGTCATGATATTCTGAACTGTCGTCGTTCAATGTCTTGCTCATTCGATGCGTCGTTTGTTGATTGTCACAGCGCGGACCCAACGTCATCAAAGGCGATTCTCCCATGTATTTCCAGTGATGACAGTCGTTTCGCGGAAAAGACGAGCTCATACCGAGAATGTAAATTACGTTCCGCATTGGCAGGAGTAGTCGGGTGCATTGAGACATGCGCAACAGCTCTGTCGAGCTGTTTTTGCAGCGAATTCAGCACTATCAGCGCTCCCATTTTTCTCCGAAGTCGGCAGAAGTGCCACTTAATTCGGCCAATCGCCCTGGTAATGGTACCGAGAAGGCCCCACTTGGCAGCGGAACGTGAACATTGGTCCCAGCTCGGGGCGTGATTCCGACAATTGGAAAGACGGAGTGTTTGCTTTCTTCTTTTCTCTGCTGCTGAGATAGCGGTGGTAGAAGTAAATAAATAAACTGCAACTATGTGGACAGTGGCAGCAACTTGGGCTGAACTGCACCTCAAACGACGGAATAAAATGACCCGGAGCAAAAGAAACATGCAAAAGCAACGGAGTAAGCTTATAGGCATAGTTACTTCACGCCAGAAAATTTGAAAACCTTGACATTTCAGACAATGAAGACCTCTTGTGGCACTCGATTCTGACGGAAGGATTGTTCTGAGCGTCCTTGACTTGTTTTGGTTAGGGTTACTACTACTAGAGGTTACGACGAGCATTTTTGTCCTCCACGTCCACCGTTATAATGAAACGCTCTGGTTTATTTACGTAGGACACACAATGAACTGAAGGACCATTGACACTGTTCAAGAAAATGAAATATTTTGGCAGGACGACTGACATGCTTTCCATCTGGCCCCAGACTAATGTGTGGCTGCCACGCCGATCCACCAACGCTGCTTAACCTTACTAACAAAAGGATAACAATGAAAAATCAAATTGCACCAGCTGAAACGTTCTGACCACATACAGACGCTGCAACAACACTAACCTAAGTTAACAGTATAAGGAGAACTGGATATACAGATATCTTGCATAAAGGCTTACCTCAGTGCAAGTTTTGTAAGATGCATAGTATTATACGTTGTAAAGCACTGTATGACAAGTATAGTGGGATGTTGACAGTCCATCTGGTACGTCTTTCACGGCTTGCCTACAAAGCGCGCTAGCAGCATTCAGGCCAATGACGACGTGTGCTGGGAAAACCTGAATCTTTTTTGCTGCCGGTCGGCTTCGACCCAACCGAAACAGCAACATCGCGGGAACACTGGGACATGTTTGACGCCTCAGATCAGTTTGGTATGACTTAATTCACACGAGCCTGTAGTCTCGACGTGGAGGAACATCGCCAAGGAACATGGAAATATATCGCGTTGACCCTTCCAGCAATGCCTGGGAAAACCTGCGTCTGTCGAGTTCCATCTCCTACATTCATATGTACACACTCACATATATGTTTGCATATATATATATATAATGGTAGCGAAATTTATCCCCCCAAAAACAAGGGAACACAGTCCGAAGTTACAGGCTCCACGGGACAAAAAACAACAACACACCTGACAAAAACGCTATCTCCCGTCGTTTTTGTCAGCAGGTCGTTAATTTGCAGTTATTCGAGGTGTGTTACCTCAAACCTGTACATGCGTATTATGTCAGTCGTGTATGGCTACAACACAGTGCTTTAATAACGCAAGAATAATATTGCCCTGTACGTACGGTTACGCAGTTACGGAGTTGTTACCTGCACAAACATGTAAAACACATATCAGCTATTCTCTACGTTTCTATACTTACTCTTGGGATATATGGGAGAACTTCAGGTAGGGTGTTACGAAAGAAATTCGTCTTCTGGCTCGGATCCTTCATGTTAATGACATCTAGAAACTGCAGCGCATGTACCGCAGGATCGCTGCAAAAGAAAAAAAGATGAAGACGAATGAAGTGTTATGTTGTCTCACAGCCTTAACCGTGCGTTTGAAAGGTTATTGTTTAGAAAAAACTAATTTTGATAGTTTAGTTTGGGGGTCCTTGTCAATGCAGTCCGACAAAAACTTTAATAACTCGATCGACACTCATGTGGACCAGTGCAAACATGAAACCAAATACCACATTACTGTTCTACTGTGAACCATGCGTAAATACATTATTATACACACAAATACAGATATATGCAAATTGCATTAAATGCAATGAACGGAATGCAATGCACAGTTCATGTACGTACTTCCGGTGCCTGTTTTGAAAACGCAATTATGTGACGCGTCACATTTAACGGAATGTACTGCGTTTGGCGTTTGGATATTGTCTTTTTTAGTAGAAGGCCTGTGCTGAAATATTTATGACTCCAAATAACACCGTCAGTTAGATTAATTCTCAAGTCAGCCGTCTATGATGCAGAGTTACTACTGCAGGTCGCTGCAGTGCACTGAGCGTTGACAAAATGCGCATTCTTCCTATCTGAGTGAAAATGCTCTTCACACAACGTTGAGGACTGAACACGTAAGCTGAGCCGCAGTGCCAATATTAGAACTGCACAGCCGTGACCAGGCGTTGTCACTGTACCTGAAATTACTGAGGTCTGAACGGCAAACTGACGACAATGTTTCTTTTTTCTCATAACCAGACAGCTGCAGAACTAGTCTGTCAGCTCCGCACCGGCTTTTATGCTGAATTTGAGTGCGTCGGTATACCTCTGCATGACGCCCCGACGGATCTGTACCAACGGTTCAAAGCAAAACAAGCGCATTGTGCAAGGCATCACTGAGAAATGTTTTGCCAATCACGCCACGAAAGCGAGTGACCATTGCACTGATCACAAATTAGGGTTTTGGTAGCAACATGCCCACCAGCATTCAAACTGACTCACAAATCAGCACACAAATGACGGGAACACCAGCGGCTAATTACACTGTAACATGCTGCATTAGGTAATGCCTACCCGCAGATCAGCAGGTCATTGTCTCGCAGCTTTCCCCGCAACCAGTGTGTGTTCCCCGTTTGATTCTCAGATGAAACAGTAATTATGTGATCCGAATCGGAATCCCCTGTTTGGGACATCACATCTAGGGACTCGAATGTGTATGTGGGGGGGGGGGGGGGGGGAGTAAGGGGAGGTGATGTTTGTGATGCAGCCTCGACGTTAAATAACAGGTGCCTGGGGAAGGCTTTTTCGTATCTGAGACTGCTTGCGTAGCAGGTTTCAGCCCTCTCAGTAAGGTCTGATCACGTATGCTACTAACAACTGCGTACAGTTTAAATGTCCGCCCCCCCCCCCATAAAATCTGTGTGGCGAGGAAGCAGCAAATCAGAATGCCTTTCAACACGTGAACACAAATCAATTTACTTTCCAAACGCAGCAGAGCTCTGGACAGGGTCGTGTGAACAGCTGGCGCTGGCCACTCGGCCGCCGCTGCCTGGCCCGTCCCTCGGCTGGCGGCCGCGCTCCTTCACCCGCCGCCCAGTCCTTCCCTCTGCCCGTCGGATTGGCCGCCGTCTCGTTGGGCCGCCGTCGGCGCCAACAGGTGCGCCCGCCGACCAATGTCGACAGGGCGCGGCGCCGGCTGCGCTTGTCGACGCTGATATTGGCCGCGGCGTGGTCTCGCCGGCCGGCTAATCGGGCCTCCATGGCGGCGGCCGGGCCGCACGCCAACGATCCCCGTAACCGTGTGAATCGTGAGAAAGTGGCATGTGAAGAAAAAAGTCGCTGCAAACGGGGCAAGAATGAAACCAAAGTGTTCTGAAAGCTGCAAAAAGTTATCCCAGTATAGACCATCAAGGATGCATGAGCACGTCATCCATAAGTTTCTACGCTGATTAAGGCGCGGGAAATCTTTCCCACATCCTCATCGACTTGTCTGTCATAGCTCAGAGCCTCCGAATGGATTTTTAAGGCGAAATTCACAGCATAAAAACGTAAACTTTGTGCTGAGTCCAATTTCTCCAACATGTTCGAAATTTAAGTCCTCAAACAGAATGACCGCGTCCGAATAGCGTCCATTAGCGTTTTATAAAATGCCGGCGCCAGGCTTCGCGTGACCAGGATGACGCGGTGCACCAAGCTGGCTGTCTAAAACCTCCGACTGCGTCTGAAGCCTAATTTAATCACTGTAACAGCGTGAATAATCAATACCGCCGGCAAATAATGACGTGTACTGAGCATGAACAGACTGAGACTAGCAACGATACATCTAACAAAACGTACCGTGGCTGACATCAGTGAAAATTGCACCTGAACCCAATCATTTTGTTTAATAAAAAGGGTTGGATCAAAATGAAAGGCAGGATTACGCTACATGAGAATAATGCGTAAACTTCCACAGCGATCTGACAGATCTGGAGAACATTAATTTTACTTTAAAACGAAAGTACATTTGAAATTCTTTTGCAAAGTTCGGTAGGCATTTCTGAATCACTATCCGCCATTTCTGGACGAAGTAATTGCCCCTGAATCAGAGAGTAATTTAAATATCGGGAACGAAGTGAGGACACGTGGTATACACTAATGAATGAAGTTTCTGTCCGTGCTGGCAACGAGAGGTAGAGTTCCATCAAAGTTACTTAAAGAGCAGCATAGGAATATGTCCTCACCAGCTGCTGATCATGAAATGTCGCGGAAAATTTTTGGCATGTTTTCGTTTACCCTCGCTCCATGGGATTAGGAGATTCCCTTCTACTAGTTAAAACGACGAATAAGCCTACATAACAACATCCTAATTTGCGTTTTTTTCTCTCTGCCATGCATGCTCTCAAACCAAGCAGCACTGTGAATAACCTACATACATAGAGTGATGGGCTTACTGAACATTCACTAGCGGCTTCCGTAAAACATCGGTAACCCTCGGGCGATCGTGGATCAGAGCCATGCACGCCCGAGATGGGGAGGGGGCGGTTAACCGCCCCCTCTAACTCCCGAACGGTTGATCGCACGATAAAAATAAGCACACCGTTGGAAAGCGCGTGACGAGTAGAATTCGAAACTGACCTCACTTTTAGTTTTGGATAATATGTAAGCCATTTACTCCATATACATGTTTTCTCATAGCCGCCTGCATGAGACCGAGAAACGGCCTAGATCTCAATGGCAGTGACCAATAAAGTCTAGATATACGCACCAGCGGACAGGAAAAGTCCGCAGATGCCGATACACGTCTAATTTCCCCGATTTGTTCAATATACACACGGAGACATTGATTAAATATAAGGCAATTTTCGCGCCGCGGCGGGGCGGGCGCCGCCGACGAAGCATGCGTGAAATTAACGGGAACTAATTTTAGCGTCCTTTATTTTCGCGAAATATGTCATTCCAAGCGTCATTTCTTGATCCTAGTGGTTCTTGCGATGGTGTCTCGTGCTTAAATGTCGAAAAAATTCATAAGTTGTCCGTCTACATAAATGGTGGAGCTTTATTCGCGAGCCTGTTTGTTTCCAAAATTTGCCATGGTTTAAAAAGTTTTCAACTTCTTGGCATTGTTCACCACTGTACGGGCCAGTTCTGCCATTTTCCACCCGATCTGAGTCATTCATCGCCGGTTGGTTGGTTGGTTATTGGGGCTTAGGGGCGCACCGACTGCAGGGTCATTCGGCGCCCATCATTCATCGCCGATTTTGATGGTAGTGCATTTTGACTCATAATAGTTATTCGTGACCTGACCTCGGGTCAGGGGTCGGAGGTCACTAAAACCTTGCCCATTGACGTTGAACGGATCCTTCGATCTTCCGACACTCAAATTAATGCAAAAAAATTCATCAGTTTTCAAAAAAAACATGTGTTGAAAACGGGCTTGACCTTAGGTAAGTGACCCGGACATTTCCGAAAAATCCGAGATAGCAGATTTGTTGCATTTATCAAAATCTTTAACACATGGAAGTTTTATTGCCATATCATGTTCTGCGAAAAAGTTACAGGGCGCTAAACTTTTTTGGACAAAGGTCCACTTCACCTGACCATGATCAGACACCATTCTCGACCTGAGCTCAAAAATTGGACACCAGATATAAAAACGATCAAGCAAAAGGTACAAAAAGTTTCGTGGCGCTGCGTTTGTTTATTTTCTGACAGACTCGGAAAAACCTGAGGGGGGCCAGCCAACCGCCCCCAGTCGGGGCGGGTTAAAAATCATTATTTTGTTTATATTGTCGACGCTTTCAAATAGCACCACGTTTCGCTGACAGTGGCAATACGTCATTACCTCACTGACATTGTGAAACGAAATTCTCATGCGACTTCGATCCCTGACGATAAAAAACAACGAAGCTCATTAGTGGGGTGAAAGTGAATGGGAAAAGTTTGAGGCTGTCCAAGCCAGCACACCCCTTTGTATTGACTGGTTTGAAAAAAATTGCGCAGTCTGGCCATAACCAATACTGAAGGAGCACGATGAGGAAGGAGGAATGGGAGAGGCACTGTACCCTTCAAACGCCGCCAATGGACATCATTGCTGAATATAATCTAAAGTTAGTTCTTCCACCGCAAAACGGGCTTGCCACGAAACCCAAATGCTGGATTCTCATTACTTTCTCATCCCTGAAAAGTTACGGCCGTAATCCAGAAAATTTGATAATTCGCATGATTTCAAACTATTTTTCGTATCATAGATCTATTAAACAATATTCAGTTGCTGTATGCGTAGGACCATGGACATTTAATTCCATGATATATTATCGTCTTATTTTTGTTCTCGCATCATAATCTAGTCTAAACCTTTTTGCTTTTGAAATGTTCAAGTGAAACAAAATAACACTGCTGATAACGTTAGTAACACCTTTCCACCAGTGGCATTGGGATAGTGTCGACAGCTTGCACACCTCCCAAAGCTGTTCCCGCTGCGCTGCCGGAGAGGTTCCGTCGGGTCAGGAAATTAGCGTCAGACGACTGCCTCAATGAACTGTGATCGTCGCTTTGCCACGACCGCGACTGTCTTCCGGCCGCGCCAGTAACGTCCCAAGAGCGCCGTTCACGTCTGCGCCGATTACGTAGCCGCCGCCATCGGTCCGGACCGATGTCGCGGGACTGGCCGCAGGCCAGGCCTAGCAGAGGCGGACCCACGACCTTCGAATGTGCCACCCAATGCGAAAGAGGGCAGGGTGTCTGACCTGTACTCGAAACTAGAAGTTACGGGGTAACGAATTTAAATTGCATCACTCTTTGGCATTCACATTTAGGTGTTAGTAAGTAATATTGAGCTCAAACATAGGACTCATTTCAGTCATTAAAATTAGTGATTCCGCAAATTTTTTTTTGTTACATAGAAGCAGAGAACAGGCATGCGAAATAACGCGAGATACGTTTTTGTCGTCCCTAAAGCTCTGCTATCCACGAAACCAAAGGATATTTTTACAATAATTGCTACGTTCCTCATGACATATATTCATTTATGCTCTCGTGCTGTAATAATCTTTATAACCTCCTCACCTGACGGCTCGGTGGTTATGGAGACCATCGCATTATTCGAGCACCAATATATACTAACAGCATATGCTATTTGCGTACACAGTCACTGGTGATTTAAGCGTGCGAAAAATTGACAGACGAAGCATTTTTGCAGTGGCTTCGGATATGGGAAAATCCTGTCTCCACAGAAAATCTTGTATTTACTGTATTAGCATATCTTTCAAGGTCTTTTTAAACCGGTTTTTTACACTACTAATGATGGTGCAAGCATCGCTGAAAAAAAAGAATGGACGAGGCATTTTTGTAGCGACTTGGCCGCTGGAAAACTGTCGCGTCTCCACAGGAAACCATGTATCAGACTTTATGATTTCTAGTATTTCAACTGCTGCCCCCAGTTACCCAGTTTTGCCTTGACTGGGGGGAGGGAGGGCTGGCGATTCCACTGCGGGGTCTGAGTCCCCACAATTAACATTTTCGACGAGACCCTGCTGGAGACTGGCGCAGAGGTTCTGGTGAGCGTCTTCTCAACATGCAGGCAATCGCAGCTGCCCGATTCAAGAGATGGGCCCTGCTGCTGCTTGCGGCTTACGACTATGGCATCGTCTACCGACAGAGCAGCAGCCACAACAATGCTGACGGGTTGTAACGCTTGCCCAAATCCCGGAGTGTAGAGTAATTTTATAGTGTATAGTAATCTTGTTTTTTGCCTCAAATCATCCAAGTTTACGTGTTGACTTGGTGTTGACCAGGTTTGTCACTGTTCATGGAAGCCCGTCGCTCCGTTATTGCAACACAACGTTATTGCAACGCTCCGTTATTGCAACTTTTGAACCCAAGACTCTCGTTTGACCCAACTTCACCATGCTGACTGTTTTCATTACATTGAACTAGTCGGAAACCCCGACTGATAACTGCGTCGCACAGGCAAATTAAGAGGACAGGGCACAAACTAAGCACACTCCTGTGTCTGCGACCAGTATTCTGTGGCGTGATTTACGATGCCATTCATATTCTAGATCCCTCCTGTCGAACTACACAAAGCAATCCGTCGGAGATTGTTTAGTGTAGTTAGTCGGAGAGTTTTGGTGCACTAGGTGGTCTAGATTGCAAGTGTAAATTTAGAATGCGATTGCAACCTAGACTGCACCTGAGACCCTGGCGTCCACTTGCTCCCTGGAATCTCCAGTAACCAGGGCAGTCCTTGTCCTGGAAGTCCCAACCTGGTCACGATGCACCGTGCGCATATGAGCTTCGTCAACTGATGTGTTTCCAGATCGTTTCGTTGATATCTGGCATGCTACCAAAAGACAAAACTATCAGTAATAATAACATAACGTGGCACTATGACGCCACGACTGAAGACCCGGTTGGTGGCAGGGGTTGGAGGGAGTGTTCGGAAGTGTCTAAGCCTCTCAAAGATTTCAGCATTAGGTGTATAATAATGGCTCGACAGCAAAGGACTGGAATACTAATTAGACCCGGGGTTATTTTCAGAAATTTTCAGTGACACGTGAAGCACAGCTCCCATATTATAATTTTCACCTATTTTTGGCCAAAAATTACGATCAACAAAGCGCATTAAACATGTACCAAATAGCCCATCTGACTACTGAGGATTTCTAATCGCCTTTATGAAAGTCGACATTATAAAGGTTGCAAAGACACTTAAATATAATTTTTAAATATTATTATTTTTTATTTAATTTATTAAATTTATTAAATTTAATTTATTAAAAATTTTAAATTTAATTTAAATATAAATTAAATAAAACCACAAAGCCACGAGCCGAAAATTGTCCGCGGCTGCTGCAAACACGGCTCGATGTACCTCCACGGCATTCTGCGCACGCCTCCACTCATTTACAGAGTACCTTTAATCCTATTTTCGTCGTTATTGATCGGACGATCACTTCGGGGTACACCAGTTTTCTCAGCAAAGTTACCGATTATTCCGAAATGCAATCTGTCGCAATTCTGAACAAAACTAGTTGGAACGTCGTTGGGAGCATAGCGTGCGCTTTTTCATTCGTGCTCTTCCACCCATCCTTCAGCTCACATATGGCACCACTTTTTCATTTGCTCTGTTGCGGTAATTCGAGGCCGAACTTCAAGATGACGTAGAATGTAGAACCAGAAATTCATTGTGGCATTCTCTCTCCTCGAAGCCCTCGAAATGCTCGAAAATCTACTAAAAAAGCACGGGCCGAGTAGATCTCCCCTTGATCCGCACCTTCTTCGCGCCTGGTAGAGCTGTTCTTCTGCTTTGTCCTGTCCCTCCGCCAGCTAAGACAAGCCAGAATTCAAGACGGAGCAGCACCATGCCTCGATGTCTGCGTGGGAGGCCCATGGTTTGAGCCCGACACGAGATGGAGATAACAGCATATTTATTACCGTTCGGTGAGGGAAACTGGCTTCCGTAAAGGCAACTAGTCAAACGATAAACTTGGAATAAAAAGCCTTATTACCTGTGGGCCAAAGTTTGGGTCGGGTAAAATTTCGGGAACGCGTATGATGCTATCAGCACTTCATTTAAAAAGAAGTAAAACTTGGAAAGTCATCTGAAACAGAACTTCCTCAAATAAATCTTCGTTTTATGCCTAGGCGTACTTCTTCTGTGTACACAAATTGTTCAATATCGAGAATACATATACTGGATATATATATATATATATATATATATATACATATATGCCCGTATATACATATATATAACAGCTAGCATTCTATCATGACACAAAATGCTGCGAGAAATACTGAATGAGTAAATTCATTGGAACATGGAATACAGGGACAGTGGTGCGAAATGCCGAGAAACAGGCTGCAAAGCTAGAAGCCATCATCGCCAGGACACGTTCATGCTTCACAAAACCAAACAACTGTGTTTAAGAGCTCCCAGACTTTCGATGGTATAGAAAAGCTGTATTCGTATAAAGAGTGTTGCTGAATTCTAATGATGGCGATGATATTAGGTTTTGTTGCAGTAATGAGTTGACAGGAGACACAATATGCAGATAGTAAGGCAACCATACGTTGAAGAATAGCGTACCCTGCGTTATTATGGCACTCAGGAATTCAAGGTTTTTGGGGCGAATTACTCAACACGGCATTCTGTAGTGCAATGCCAAACAAATCTCATAAAACTCTGCTCACAACAGGTTTTGTATACTAACATGACTTATTCCATACACATTGACATCCATGAAAAGCAATTTCCATTTCACTGCGTATAAGTTGGCTGTTTTGCTTAGCCACGCACATGCGTCGTATTTGCCATTTCATCAGATGAAAACTACTTAGGATCTGCACGTGACCTATGGTTCGCGAATACCTGCAACTTCCGCTTATTAAGTACACATGCTAATTTCCGTTTTATCTTTTATTTCCTCACTAGGAAGAATCGCAGTGTTGCGATATTTCCCGCCACACTTTTATGCTTACCTTAACTCTTTGTGCGGGGGCAGGAGGAGAGGGGAACACTCTCGCCACACGGTCTTTATCATCGGACGCGGACAGGCAAGCTGCATATTTGCAAAACGTATCGCAGCTCCACCTAGGAAACGCGTGCTCTTACAGTCTTGTTGACGAAGAGCATCTAGAAACGCTCTTGGTCGAGGATACAAACACATACGTCTTTGTATCAAAAACGAAGATACAAAGACATACGTCTGCCGGAGCCTTTCAGAATTTTCCAGTATGGCATAGCGAGATGCCGTCAGCTCGCTGCATCAGCACCGATCGCTGGAGCGGCCGTTCAAATAACGCTCGCCCCGTGCAGTGATCAAAGCCGACTTGGACTGGCCAAGGGGCAAAACGAGCAGAGGCCGGACCGGACTTACCTGAAGTACTTGATGAGTGAAAGCAGCTGGGCAGTGGGCCGCTGTCGGGGGTCTCTGTTCAGGAGCCGCACCACAGCCTCCTGCAGCGCCACCGGGATCTTGCCCAGCACGTTCTTCAGCTGGTCGCTGAGCTGCGAAGCAGGCCCAGAATGGCATCACAAAGGTACAGAATATCGCCCGTCGACGCAGTGCACCTTTTACTATTACAGGGCCGGATATTTAATGCAGTGCAGTCCTCATCTACTACAGTTTCATCGAGGCTCTACAGTCTTTGGTGGATCCGGCGCCGGAAAGACCGAAATACGTGAAGCGGAAATGAGTTTCCTGCACACGTTAATCTTGAATACCTCGAAATGCTCCGTGAAATGCTTCGCTCGAGGCTCAGACACGGTGAACTCATCAGACTCCGAGCACTAGACAACCAATGACATGTCCGAAAGGAAGCTACCCAGCCAAAGACCAGGCAGATCTGGCAGTTTGCCGTGTTCCGTTATCGCAATAGTGACATGGAGAGCATAGTAATGATGCCTTCTGAGCAGAGCAGAAGGCTTTAGGCTTCATGTCCAATGAGATAGTCTTCTTAAGAAGTGCATTGGAATGGGGTCTTTTTGTGCCCCCCACCCGTTTTTCTCGAATATCTCGAGAACGGATCAGAGCTGGCTGCTGCTACTTGGTGACATTTATGGCAATTGAGTAACTCGTCGACTGACGCATCAAAATCAGAAACCGGCCGGAAATTTTTGAAGTTTTAAGCCTTCTAAGTCAGGCAAACATCACGAAAACGACGGTGGTCGCTGACAAATAGGAACTTTGTGAAAGAAGCAGCGTTCTACCTAAGATTACCTTTTGAACACAATCACGCGACGTCATTGGACATAAGCGATGGATGTACCAAGACCAAAGCCAGGGTCAGTAAGGGTCAAGGTCATCAAAGGTCCAGGTCAACCAGCGTGTGACCTGATCCCGTTTTGCTTTGCATCATGTCGGTTTGTATGAAATATGCATTCAAAGACCCCAATAAAGACACGCGTGCGCACACTGATACACTTACATATACCAGGGTCAGTGAAGGCCAAGGTCATCATTGGCCAAAGTCAAATATCTTGTGACCTGGCCCAGATCTGCTTTGCGACAAGTTGCTTTGTATGAAATATACATTCAAATACCCTAATAAAATACGTGTGCACACATGGATACGCTTATACATACCAGAGGCATTTCAGGTCAAGGCCATCAAAGGTCAAGGACAACTCTTTTGTGACCTGGTCCAGGTCTGATTTGCAATATGTCGATTTGTATGAAATATGCATTCAAAGACCCTAATAAAAACACATTCAGCACATTGATACTCACATGTATATATATATATATATATATATATATATATATATATATATACACAAAGATACATAAATATAAGCGTTGGAAGTGACCAAATGTACCGATGTTGGCTACCTTCACTGAAAATACGCCAAAAGATAAGTGTAGCACCCTTATTTACACTCAAACTACCCCGTGTTGCTCGAAATCTGATCTGCAAAAATGAAAAAATAGCACCACAGGTCAGTGACCTGACATGACCTCGATCTGAAATCCTCATTTTCGTTCGAAAAGTCGTACGAAATGGTTTGTACGGGCCGAGAAAGTGTCAAAAGTTGACCTTTTCCACCCTATTTAACCTTAAAGATATTGACCTAGGGTCATGAAAATTAGGCATAAAGTAAATTGTTATAGCCCCACCCTGTCCATAAAATTCCATGTTTTTAGTTCTTTCCGTTTCTGAGATCGGAGGGGGACACTTTAATGCCCCCTTTCCAGTGCGTTAGCGTTAGCGCGAAACCCGTTCCACTGCGCAGGTTAAAAGATCATGCGGAGGAAACAGGCGCTTCAATAGCATTTTGCCACGTTAAGTGGTGCCTCTGTCTCATCGTGTTCTGTAAGTCATAGATTCTTAACACAAATGTTTTTCTACAAATAAGGCATGCCATGGTGCCGCGGCGCACTGTAGTCACAATCGTTACAATTACATCTGCCCAATTTTTTTCAAAATCGATGCCCAAGTAAACAGTAGTGCCGAATCAAACACAGTGCACATCAGTCTGGCATTTGCGCTGATAATTACACTACATTCTTTGTATCTCCAGTTTTTAGTAGTTCGTTCGCGTTTTACTACATGTATAATGTAAGATGGCTACAGCGTGCTAGAACAGAAAGCGTGCGACATGTGATAGGTACGATATGCGATAGGTCATAAACTAAGACATGCATGGAGCAGCGAATGGACGGTAATTAGGCATTCCTGTGTTAGCATTACTGCGTTTGACGTTCACAAAAGGCAGACGATGTGCTAGAGCTTATGGTCGTCTTATGGAAAGGACCAAGGATGATGTGTCATTCATGTCGTAAACCAGAACTACAAACGTATATGGGCCACCGAAAGGCACGCCCAAAGCGGCGCATGAACCGAAAGGAAATGTAGCTGTCACTGAGGACTCGGTGCCCGTGACCCATGTCAGCCTGGCCGCCTCGGCCGCCGCCAAGACGCCGGCCGAGACCAACAGATTCGCAGAGATCTGCAACAATTCGCAGAGACTTGCTCCAGGCCATCAGAGACGGCGTCACGCTCCGCAAGGTGGAGATGGTGGAGGAGAAGTGTGGGCAGGCGCGGCCGCTGCATGATGTGGCGTCGATCCTGGCGCGACGCGTCGCCATCGAGGTGTCATCGGGACCCGAGTCGGACTCTGACTCTCAGAGTGTTGGGACGAAGAGAGGCGCATGACGAGACCTTCAAGAGCAACAGTATGTGCTAGCACGATGAAAGTACGCTCGTTGATCCGCATTGCCAAACATTTCCACTGTCTGCTTGAACACTAGTCAGCAATTGGACATATTTCGTGATTCTTGCTGGTTGGCTTAAGAGCTCTCACCCTTCTCGTCTCCTGTTATGGGATCACAGCGGTGCTCTTGTCTGGCGGACTGGAGGTGATATCCGGAATGGTGCTTTCTCGATACAGACACTTTGTAGACAAATGAACAAATTTAATTAATAAAAACAAGCAGCGCCGAAAAAAACTACAAACGACGCACACATCATCTATATTCCATAACATATTACACGTTCCAAATTTAACTAAGGCGTGAGCAAATCACAATATAGCTCGATTCTATTCTTAAAAACCGCGCATTCAGCATGCAATAGACATTTCGTACAACAGTCAGCACACAAATGAAGCAAAATCAATAGCAAGTGCGTAAGATTTGCTTCGTAAGCTTCCGCGACGACAGTTGTTACAACGCGACACTCGGCACCCGAATGCCGTGTCTGAGTAAACGCGAGTCATGGCGCCAGCGGGCCGACCACGTCCAGGCCCGGCGGCCGTGACCGGTCGTGCGCGGCCTGCGTCACAGCACTGAACCGGCCGACTGCACACAGCGCCGCCAGCCCGCTCTGAAATAACACCGACACTCCGACCATTTCAACGGCAGACCCATCTCACAGATCCATACCGGATCCCGCCTGAATGGTGCTCAACGATTGGAGATCACATTTGCGGCGCTGGTGCTTCGGACCGGGGTCGGGGAGAGCGGAAACGAACCCGCGGTGCTGGGCGCGCCCACGTGCCGACCTGGGGACACCGACAGGTGACGCGCTGCAGCGGCCTCCGGGACGCCCCATCAACAGGCCAGCCGGAGTTTTGACTGGGACGTGACGGGCCCACGCTTTGCAGCGTGGACACTGACCACGCCACCGAAACGGCTCCAACTCTACGGCAACTTTCGGCCAAGGTTACACACTGAGCATATTAGATTCTGGATTCAGGCGGAGTATCCTGAAGTGAAAGGCTTGAGCTCTAAGTTTTGGGTATGTGTGTTGCCAAGAGTCCGCTGCGCGGACACCAGCCCGCTGTCGAAGTGTTTTCATGCATAGAATAACGTTGCCCCGAGTGACTGGAAGGGTCTGGGGATCCTCAACGCGCCCCGACACTCGGCTGTGAGCTCACTTCGCTGAACTGATCTTTCTGATTTTGGGTTGAAAACTGTCATGTAGTCAGGAGCTCAGTCACCACATCACTGTCATTGCTCGGTATCGCAGGGCCTATTTTAAGGAAAAATGACTGCGGGGGCAATTCTGCGAACGAGACGCATTGGCTGAGACCACCCCCCCCCCCCGGGCATTTGTGTTAATGAATTCTGTCCACTTCATATATATATATATATATATATATATATATCTTAAGGAAAGGACATATATATGTATATAAATGTTTTCCTAAGGAAGGCATATATATATATATATATATATATATATATATATATATATATATATATATAAGGGCGAATTACGATGAACAATTCCACAGCGCTCTGTCATTAACTGATATGTCTCTGGACGAAATCATGTGTGCAAAATATGGCCTTGGTCCAGCACTCTTAAGCACTTTCACACGAAGACTGTATGTCGTTTGTGCTGGATTTTATTTTATTTCAATGAAATTCGCGCCGGCTTTTGTGCATTCCGAGCCCATTAAATTCAAAGAACACCATTTCATTTATCGCCAGTAAGAACTCATTCTCCATGGACTTGTGATCCCTGGGAGATTCGTTCAGGGAGAGATGTGTCTGAAATGCCCCCAAACGTGTTTTGTGCTTCAGTTTTTTAAACCAAGCGCACGATATGCATAAAATGCACATCATAGTACTCCTTTTGACACACTGGATCGAAAGACACTTCGCATTCTGTCTCAGGTCATAGGTCACTGACCCTGTCGGCAGCAGTGTGGCTTAGGTGGGAATGATACTTCAGTCCTCTTAGTGGTCTCGGGGTTCTGGCGACGATGCTGTTCGACGACTTGCAGCAGGTACTGCTTTTGCCCTTCATCCTTCGTCAGTACCTTGTTGTATACTTGGATAAGAGCCGCAGCTCGTTCGGCGAAGTCGCTAACTACTGCGATCCCGCACAGGACTTCCTTAGCGTTCGTGAAGCCAGGTGCTGTCTTCCAATCAGCGGGATCGGCGGCAAAGAAGTCCATGTTGATGCCGTAGGCTTTCAGGTTGCCCACCGACTTTGCAGTAATGAAGTCGACGATGATCTTCCTGGGACGAGAACCTTCTTTTCTGCGAGATCCATCTGCGCTCGCTGGGAGGACTCTCCGATCCCTGTTCCTGGAGTGCCGCGATCATCCTCGTCTTCATCTCACACGGCACGCCTTCGTCGAAGAACGACACACCAGCCAGTTCTTCGCTGGGGCACCATAATAGGTGATTGTTATGATAAATCATATGTCGACTATAATGTCATAATAGATAATAGGTGATCGGCAAACTCCTTGGAGATCCCCTTCGAAATTTCAGCATTCACATCAGACTTTGCAGAACGGTCAGGTCGTGCACGAAAGCGCTGACCGCCGATGAAGAGCAGAACCATGCACTGACGTACAAAACAACCATGAAAGAGACGAAGCGTTTGAGTGCTCCCAAATCACTGAGAGTCACGGAGAACTGATGGCAAAGCAAGAAGATCTTGATCCCGCAGATTATGCGCCCCATCCATCTGGCGCGATGGAACCATCTATCTGGCACGTTGGAGAGCACCTGGCTGGGGAACTTGATTCCCCGTAGAGGCTGTTGACCAAAGGGGATAATCGAGACCTCAAAGAACGACGATAATCATCGCTAGGCTGGATTTCGGCGAGCTTCTCACGGCAGAAGGCGACGAAACGATCATTGGAAGAGAAAAACGTCTCGGCCACTGCTGGCTCCAGGTCTTCATACACCATAGGTTCAAACTTGTTCCAATCAATGAGCCTCCATCTCTTCTCGAAGCTCTTGAACAAGGAGATCGCGGTCCCGAGGACGGACCGAAGCGCGTGGAGAAAGCCGCCTCTGCCACCAGTTCGACGATATGATGACGACAAGCAAAGTGAAAAGGCCGTCACTCAAGCCTCTGCTGAAGAAGCGTGTTTGCTCCCACAACTTGTCCAGTATTGCTGGAGGTGGTTGGGCGCCGAATGACCCTGCAGTCGGTGCGCCCCTAAGCCCCAATAACCAACCAACCAACCAGCTGGAGGTGGTGTCGAAGCTCATGCCGACGACGTTGTCCGAAACCTCTCAGTCTTCCAGACAAAGCGCGACAACGTTGGCTGGCGTTGCTCCGGCTCTACTTGCAACTTCCAAACACCGAAGAACTTGGCGGCACTTCTTGGACCGGTTACAATGACAGAGTCGATCCACCTTTTCCTTTCCATCGTCAGTAACAGTTTGCCGTCCCAGTGGACCACCAGGTTGGGTGGCGCGGAGAAAGAATGCTAGATTTCGTCCGCAATGGCTTTCCTCTGCGATCTACGTGCACGCCTGCCCGAGCTTCTGTGATCGCCAGTTCAGAGGAGTCGTGGCCGAGAACCGAAGCCGTCGCCGATAGGAAGTGAATTGCAGAGCGATCATTGAGCTTGGTCCGATCGAGGGCTGCTGCCTGACCAGGAGTGGCGATGTTCTTGGCTCTCCTGCAGGACCGCTTCGAAGGCATGGCCATGGGCTGCGGGTCATCCTGATCTGTCAGTTGTGTGTAGTCGGTAGGCGAGTATTCCAGCTGGGCAGTTGCCTCATGCTCGGTCTGCTGTTTAATCTAACGGCGGGCCCTTTAAAGCTTCGGCCTACTGTTGTCGTTGAAGAGCTCGCTCCTCCTTCTCAGAAGGGAACTTATCGAATACCACCATGACGCCTCGGCGACCTGGCTCCCCTTGGGCCTAGAGAATGTGTTTATCCTCTTGGTTTTGATGATCTTAATGGTGCCGACAAGGGCAAGGTCAAAAAGATTGTTAACCCTACTCACGGCAGGGGGGGGGGGCGGAATCCGCCCCCCCTCGGGTTTTTTGCTTGCCGATTCCAGGCTTTTTAACGCAGCTTCACGAAACTTGGTGACTTTTCCTAGCTATTCCTTCTACGCGCCGTGACAAAATTTCGAAATTCTATTTCGCTCAGGGGCGGAGCCAGGCAACGTTTTTGGGAGGCACCTCATGCCATTTTTGGCCATGTTGAGGGTAAAAGGAAAATGCCTGCCAAAAACAGAGTTTTTAAGATAGAACTTAAAACTTTATATGAATGTATAGCTAAATAGTTGGGCAATGTGCACATGTAATTTTGTTTATCTGAGGTCAATTTACAAGGTCAGGTTAAGGTCAAAAGTTAAAATTTGTTTTTTCGCAATAATTTCGGCGCCGTTTTCTCAAATGCCAAACCCGGACAATATGACGCAGAAGGATGCCCTCTACTTGTGTACCAAGTTTCAGCTCGATATCAGGTCGGGTCACGGAGCTATGATCTAAAATGTCAGTGCGCGTACCCTATATCGCAAAAGCCAAAAAATGAATTTTTTGGAATAGAGTGAATTCAATCGATTAAAAACGTTTGCAGATAATCTTGAATGCACACGACATCATTCCAGGTGACTCCAAGGTCACTGGAGGTCATTTAAGGTCAAAGGTCACAAGTTGATCTGAAGAACGTGTGACCATGACAGTTCCCCCTTTTTTATGTCCCTGGCACCGCCTATGCTAACATTATACAAACATTGTAATGCGGTTTGTACTTCTTTAGCATAACATGACTAGCAGAAGCTAAAAAAGTGTTTTGGCCTCTTTTGTTCATTCAGTTATTAGAAAACTAATCCCCCTATTTTTAAAACCCTGTGAACGTCCATGAATTTTTTTCAAAATTTCAAATTTGCATACCCATGGTAAAAGCCCTATCCATAATCTCTCGATTCATGCCAGTTTCATCAAAATCGGTCTATAAACAACGGAGTTATAAGAAGTCAAAAGTATCCCCCATTTTGACCTTTTTGCCCCCCTGTATCCACAAATTTCGAAATTTTGAAAATTTCTTTTTATAAAAATGTAGCTCACGTCACGGCAAATCGATTGCCGTTTGTTGCGATGAAATCGGACAAGTAGTTCTCGAGATCTCAGGGGGGGGCCGAATCCGCCTCCCCTGCCGGGAATCGGCCATACCGTCTAGCCCTCCGGGAATAGGGTTAAGGTTGTCCCTAAATCCATTCTTCTTGTCAATTTCCGGGGTGAACCTCCAGAATTTGCCTTTGGTACTGGTCAAGCTTCCTGTTGAGCTTCTTTATCACGTTCCGCGCCAGTGCAGTGAGAATACCGGCTTTGTTTCACACCTTCATCATTTCGCGGACGATCTGTGTTTTGACCTACCTCTGGGTAAGCCTATCCACACGGTGGGACTGAAAATATTGCTGCTGCACTTCTCCCCGCGAAGGCAGTTCTGAGCACCGGTCAACCAAAATTCGTTTTTTTTCTCGTGGTGCAGCCATAGTGGCACAGACTTCCGTTATAAAAGGTACTTTCTGCATTGACGCAGGTGGTCCTTAAACATCCTGACGTCTAAGAACGCGCGGGAAATTGCCAGACCGGCACCGTGGGTTACCGTGGCATGGCAAGGCGTGGTACTTCAAATATATAAGTCACAGTCTGCAAACGATGGCCAGAATATTGGCGAGATGTTGCGGCAGGTTTGATTCTTCCCTAAATGAGACAGTAGGTTGCCTGTCCGGGATAGTTTCTGTTGATCTAATCTATCCCCAAAATACATTTTCTCACCGAATTTTGGTCATATGTTTTTCAACACTGCGCAGAAGTGTAAAAGCTGTCCCAACACAGGCAGAACAAACTTCTCCATTTCCAGGTTATCGGCCCCAAAATAAAAAAGTCACCTCAGATTGAAACATTCGCCTTAGGCCCGCCTCAGTGAGATATCATCAACATTTGTCATTATCTGCAGTCTGGGCCATGCCATGTTCGTTAAGCAGATGAAGCATGCTCATGGGATGCTCAAACCCATGCACTAGGAGCAGCAAGATTGACGGTTTTAATAATGACTGATTAAGTTTCCGTTTTCCTCGCGTAAAACTCGGGTTTAACCGCCTAGTTCAATGAAGTTCTACCAATCAGGTACTGGGATTTTAGTAGGGTTTTCAGATCAGGATGATTGGTGATAACTACAGCACTGCTGGACTGTTACCGCATTCATATAAACCTTATCTCACCATAGCGAAACCGCCCTGCGCACCAGCTCGCCCTTCAGTTTTCTTGCGCTTGAACACATCAAAGATGGTTATCATCATTTTCAACGTGCTTACGATGCAATGAAACGCCTTGGCCGCTCACCAGACAATCGCGGCATCGGGTGCCGACGTACTAATTACGAAACACGTTCGCCAGCGGTTACTAGGTGTGCCTGCATTACGTATTATAAAGTGATGCTTCTAAGTGTGCTCTCACATTACTCAGTGATTCAACACATCCTTCGTTGATAAGATGCTGCTTTGCGAGCGCAGCGCTTTATGGAATACCTTCCTGGGTACGCTAGTACACCTGGCTGTTTTTTCTTTGCATGGGCAAAGGATCTTGACGGGGGGGCAAAGTGTCCGACTGGGGGGGCATTTGCCCCCCCAGTTAACATGTTAAAATAGGCCCTGCGGTATCGCCTTCTTTATCGCTATCGACAGAATATGGCCGCCACCGGATGTAGTTCAACCAAGGTTTTTTGCACTTGCCGCTCATCTGCTGTCGGTTTTTGTTTTGCCGTGCAAAGGAAACTTTTTCCTTTTCCTTTCCCACATTGCCACTGACTTCCTGTAATCTTCTCGCTTTCCTCCCTCCCTCTTTTCCTCTTCCTCCTCTCTCCTCCATTGCTTCTTATTTCTCTCTTGTTCTATCTCTACGACTTTTCTTCGTAACTTTCCATTCCGTTCCCGCACTTTCCATTCGTAACAACTCAAAGACATCAACGGCCTTCAACTATGCACTTGCATATGTGATGACTGACTCTCCAATCAAGAACCACCAGCAAGCTGGCTACCAACCCAGTAGAGCCCCACTCCGAGAGGTCTCACACCCGGACCCGTAACGACTGTTGCCGTGCCGCGTTGTGCGACGATCTCGGCGCGCTCGATGAAAACCGCCGGCCGCACGTGCGGCGACACGAGCTGGACACAAATCGCTCTCGTTCAATATCCGAGCCAACGCATTGTCAGAGCTCACGGGACGGGCCGACCGCGGCGGTCTGCGCCACTCGGGAGTCCGGCCGGGGCTACGCTCTGACGTCACCCCCGGTCCCTGTCCCGCTGTTGACGTAACACCGGCACTGATTGCCGCCAACAGCTGGCGGCCGGCCGTCAACCCGTCGTCTTGTTGGCGCTAACGGGATCAGTAGGCGCGTTTGGCGAGGTTTACGCACCCGCTGAATGATGATCCCTCCCTGTCATAGGTTTACAGCCGCATAGGTGTATATGATATCCCTGTCGCATAGGTTTATACGATCCTCTCCCTGTCGCATAGGTTCATGTAGGAGCAGAGTAGTAGTATGGACTCCTCTCAGATGCTAACTGAGAGTCCCTCAAATGCTAACTGGGAAACGCTTACGACGTCTAAACCTGGAATTTGATCCTCTGCGATGTCGTGTACTGGACTCTAACGGGTGAGCGCAAATTAAAGAGTTTCTTGTCATTTTATAGAAATCAAATGAAGTTCATCAGTGAACTACTCAAAAGACGCAGATTGGTTGGTTGGTTATTGGTTGGTTATTGGGGCTTTGGGGCGCACCGACTGCAGGGTCATTCGGCGCCCATAACTTCTTTAAGTAGCTCCATTAACAAGAGTCACGACGATTAACATAATCCGGCGGCGTAACATAGCGCAATTATGTCAAGACAAAAAAGTTGCCTACAACAGCATACACAAAATAAAACACATGTGACTAGTAGGGTGAAAACACCGCAGAAAAACCGACATCCCATAAAAACCGGAACAACTGTCCCATCTCTATAAAACGAGGCTCATCACCCAGCAAATTCAGCAAAGTGCGAGGTGTCGCACTGTGCCCAAAGTGCCGCAAACGCTCTGAAATCAAACCATTGCATGTGATCAGCACATGGTGCACAGTGAGGGGCTCACTGCAGCGGGGGTACATCCCTCTCTCTTCGCCCTTCAACAGATGGTGATGCGTTACGTACGTGTGGCCTAGGCGCAGACGGCAGAGAATAACCTCCTCTCGCCGGTTTTCGCGTGAACTTGAGGCCCAAGTTCCTGGGCAGGGTTTAATACTTTTGAGCTTATTCGGACCGAGCGCATCCAACTCACGCTGCCACAAGTCATACATATACGACGCAAACACACGATAAAAGTCCTTGGCAGGCAAAGACATTCGTCGCGTGACACACATGCGTGACGCACCAAAAAAAAGGACGCAGAATAATTTGCCGTTACGCGTAAAATTTTTCTTCGGCACCCGGAATGTCGAAATGTCAAAGGCCACCATTCACCACACCGATGTCACCACCGCCGGCGCGATCGCAGAAACCTGCGCATGATTCCGCGTTTCATGATACTTCTTGCAAATGCCTGCTATCATGTTCTGAAAGGCTATGAACAGGAGGTGATACACTGATCGTCAAGGCAAAAACACAGCTGGACTCATTGCCATCAGCATGAACGACTACAAAATGGATTCTTGTTTAAAGCAGTGTGTTGAAAGAAAAAAGGCTCCGACTAAAGTTCAGCACGAAATCGCCGTAATGTTGCTCGCAGTAAATATCGCACAACGTTTGCACCAGGAAAAAACCTAAAATATTTTCTGTGATCCTGAGTCCAAAACCAACAAGAGACAAATCTTCGCAAGATCCACGAGTTTTCGCGCAAGGGTTTGTTCTGGACAAGAATGCCCTTATGATAGCAATGGAAAAAGGAACGTAGTTGGGGTACATTGGAAACATGGCACCATGAAATATCGATTACTACATCAGTATGGATCATGAACTATGAAGTATCGATCGCTACACAAGCATTAAGTTTCTTTAGGAAGTTTCTTGCTGTTAGTTTCTAAAGTCAAGTTTCTTCGTTAAATAATGGTATGGCTGGTAGTAAGATTGAGGGCGCAGTCTAATAACATCTTTTCCCAAAATGCTACTTTGATGACTGTTGATATGCACCATGAAGAACGTGTAAAGAAAAGTCTCATACTTTCTTTCAGCAGGCATTGACAAAGAGGCCGCCATTTGTTCCAGTTGGACCTCGCCGTATGCTGCAACGTAACGAAAACACAACAGCCATTTCACAGCACACGAATTCCTTTGAACTAACGCAAGCTACGTGCAATAATTTCGCCTATACGTCCTCAATCGTCCTGTCCTATCGTCTTCGGAAGCCGTCACGTCCCGCTGCACGCTGGAGACATTCAGAGCATAATTAAGGACACCATACTGAAAGGCTGTTGGGTGGTTGAGTTGGACGCATGTCCGAAACGTAGGTCTTGGAAGAGTTTCAGATTCTTGAACAAGGAGGTAACGCGAAGAATTATGAAGGACGTTAGCGCGCGTGTGCCACAGACAGCAAAAACCTGGTTTGCATCAAAAAGGGGAAAACTGGAGCAAGTGTACAACAATGTCACCGCCTTGTCCACGTTACTGTGGTGTTGTATAACGCTCTGCACAGACTGCGAAGCCCGTTTTCGGTACAAAATTGCCAACGCCTTGTCCGCGTTATTGTGGTGTTGAATGACGCTCTGCAGAGACTGCGATCTCCGTTTTCTGCATGGAACGAGAATGCCCCATTGTCCTTATAGTCAGGGGACGTCTAAGGGTTTGCTAAACCTTGGATCGGACCTGCAACGTCTGGATGTCCTCTGAAGGTTAGATCGGGCAAATATCTGTGATCCTCTTCGTTAAAAACGGCCAATTCTGTTTTCAGGGCGGTCTGGGTTCTGGAAAGTTACATCAGTACGATACGAAAGAAACGAAAGACTCGAAATGGGTAACGCCATCGAAGTAAATTGAACGCCCAATCGTACAACATCATGCACATGCAACAGCAGAGAGCACGTAGCAGGTTCAAAAGATTCAAGACAAAGTGGACTTCTGTAACGCTTTTTTCTGAGGGAGGTGGCATCAGATCAGTAGCGGGCTTTGGATTGCTGTCAAAAAGAAAATTGCAACGGCATTGGCATGCGGTGTACGTCGTGCATTGCACGTGTTATCCGGTTCGCGCAAGAATGAACAACGGTAAATGGGAAACGCGGCACCGGAAACATTGATTACAACGCCATTTAAGGTATTACCGTACGTTTGGAAGCTACGTGCTACCTCAACATCAAGTTTCTTCGGAAAATAATGGTATGGCTGGTTGTAAGCGCGAGGGCGCAGTCGAACGACTTTTTCACCCAAATCCTGCTTTGATGACTGAAGATACGTACCATGAAGAATGTGGGAAGAAATGTCTCATGCCTTTCTTCACCAGGTATTGACGCAGAAATGGCCATATGTTCCAACTGGACCTCGTCATATGCTACAACGCCACCACGTGTTGCCTTTATTTCTCGAAACTAACGATGAGATCCAGAAAGCAGAGAGTTCCTCGACGTTGGTATTGTGGTAAGATAGGACATCCGCCTAGTCTGGCTGCGTCTCGACGATCCTTCGCCCGCCAGGCTCACACAAGTGTCCCAACGTCTCCACGCTTTATTTCCGACTGCCCCGACGCCGCAGCACACGTCGGCCTGAAATCCGATCTGCGCCCGGGGTCGGCTCCTCAGCCCAATAGCACTGTGATGGCGGGAACGGCTCTGCCTGAATTCAGGGTCGGCACACGTTGCGACGGCAGGTCGGCCCCGGTCACCAACAAAGACCACAGGTATCATTGCAAACTACGAAATGCAGAGAGTATAAAAACTCTACTTAGCAATAAAAGCGGCCAGCCCTAGTTTCCCTCCATTTCTGAACGACTAAAACACCGCTGTCCTCATATCACACGTCGAAATCATTTTGCATATGACGCTAAAAAGTGATCTTGCGGTAGTACGCACAGTATTTGGTAGGGTTGTGGTGAAATGGGGTACTGATAACCCCAGTGATCCCCCTCATCCCGAAATTAAAAACTGACGCCAAACGCGCCTAACGCTTTTACACACGATGATCATCCATGTTTCATTGAACTGACCATTATCATCACATGGATCATTATTCCTGACCTGAACTGAAAAATCCAATTGAAGAATAGTGTGGCTGCTAAAGGTTCGTGAAGCGCTTTACTTCTTAATGGATTTCCATCCTAAGGAAGGTTTTCTCAAGCCCCTTCTCTTTCCCTTTCAAGCTTCTTTCTCTTGCCTTCTCAAGCACACTCCAACGACAGCGATGTCCAGGTGATCCCTAACCAGAACCATTTCAATACGGTAGATTGTACCGTACTACATGACAGTCCTGGGGCACAGCATAATCAGGAACTCAATGCTGAGGTTCAGTGTTACGCAGCGGCGTTTCGGCTTTGCTTAAGCGTGCACGACGGAGCTGGGAATTCGGATTTGGATGTTTCGGATATTCAGCTGAATATTCGGACTCGGCAAATGTTCGAATCTTGGTTTCAAGACGAATATTCGGCAAGTACTTGATTCACCACTTCTACATCTACATATTCGCGGAACATCCCAGTGTCAACCCAACATTCGAATATTTTTACCAATTTCGTCACATTTTTAATATGAACATGTATTTGACCCAAACCATGCAGACACGTAATTATGGCATGACTAGCGTCCTGAGGCTTCTGTACTACAGTATGGCTGAGAACAAAAGGCGGCAAAAGCATCGAGATATGTCTCGCTCCTCCCCACTGTGACCCTGTTCTGCTTCACATGTTTCGTGGCACAACGCGTAACAATCTGACGCTTGTTCCGTCTTGTGCCGGAAGTATCAGACTGCTTTCATTTTAACCCGGCACCGCCTGGGGGTAGGGGGGTGTCAAATAAGGTAGCCCCTCGGTTTCTCGTGAATAATTTCTGAACAGTTAGGGCTAGCCCAACCAATCTCTTAGTACCTATTGGCCAATAAATGTTTCATATTTTGACGCAAAAACCACTCCCATGCTAGGTCAGGTCATAGATATATGACGTCATAAGTAAACCCTTGCATACATGCTTTCTCCCCTTCGGGCGGTGGCGCCCACACGTTTCGTATTTTGATAAAATTCGCGAATATAATGCACGGATTGTTCGGATTTACATAGAACACCGTCCTCGAAAAGATAGCATGCATGATGGCAATTGGATTGATTTGCACTGTGCGTGGTAGAAGTGGTTGCCGCTGACCTCCACCATCGTTCAAGCCAGACAAGCAACTCTGTACATGTCTCTTAGCGAGGTTCACCGAGTGCAACGTGAGGTCATGTCAGGTCACGTCAAAGGTAGATGTCGAAACGAAATGTAATGCAATATTGTCTTTGATAGACCGTTCAGTAGCAGTAGAGAGCAATTATTGTGCCTAGTCAGATAAAGAAAAAATGGCTTTCTGCCTGACTTGGTTTGGCCTTAAACCGATAAAGCGCAAACAGCAGATTTACTAATCACGAGACGTCATTTTAGTTCTGTACTTTATGCAGCTAAGAATCCGAGTGAGTCATTATTGCCGTTTGTCACGAAAAGCAATGCAACCTTATTTGACCTGACCTACACAGACCTCGACTGGATGAAGAGCAGGCAATGTAAAAATGATCACCAGAAGGTTTTATTTCAGTCCTTTTTGTCAGATGGATCAAAACGGCTGCAAGTGGCATATAAAGTACGACCAATATTTCACCTGACCTATGCTGACCTTGATGCGACATTTTTAGTATTTTGCAATGCTTCTGATGCAGAAGATCGTAACTTTTCATTTGATACCCAGTTGAAAGCTCTAAGACCAGTATTACAGATGTTACGACGTACGAACCGATGTTAATGTTTCCGGCGTCGTGTTTTCGTTTTACGTGGCCTGTGACGTCATCAGTCAAGTGACCAGGGCCAATATAGCGTTTCCTGAATTGCGAGATTCAGGGCTATCGACTGGTGGTTGGCCGGTTCAGACCAGACAGTTAGATCCTGGAATAACAGGGGATGCCTTTTTTGACAACCCCAAGCGGTCGCGGATACAAAAACATGCCAGGCGGTGCCGGGTCAACGTGATAACTTTGCTGCCGTATACTGAGACGAATATAGAGAAATGGCCAGCATCACAGTACATCAACTGACATGTGCATGCAATCAGCTTTCATGCTCGTGCTAATTCTCCATGACAAAAGTATTCTGCATGAATAGCATATAAGGGTAAATGTGCAGTGATAGTCAAATATTGTGTTCTAGCCGGGAGGGAGAGATTCTTTTTCAACACTCCGAGGTTCAGATTCACCACTCCGAATTCGTTAGCACTTCCTTCTCGACGTTAGTTGTTACTATGAGCTGACCCAGAGCCTGATTTCAGCAAAGACAGCACCAATTTGAGAGCATCTTGGCTAATGATTAGGAATTATCTTAATACAATAGACGATGTGAGTGCATCCATTCCCGTCCGAAATTATTTGTTATCCAGCGTTTTGATAGGAAATTCACTGACCCTTGTCCCAATATAATTTCAATTCATTTATTACATGCAATTTCATTTAAACGGCATGATTTTATGACGAAAGTTAAACGTCCTGACATGAACGACACGGTCACGCCAAATCCATTACGCCCCTCTAAAGCTCAGTAAATGACTTGGAAATAATTTGCTGCTTTGGTAATGCGCAATTCCGAAGGACAAGTGCAATCTTGTTCCAAGACTGATTGGATGCACTAGCGAAAAGCAAGAGGAGATAATTTTGCCGATTTTAAGACAGTTGTTTTCCCGTATTCAGTTAAATTTATTTCATTCATTATTCTCACCATAATTGTTTCGAAACCCGAATCACTGCCATCGAAAGGGTCTGATGATTTGCACACGGATCACAAAGCAGCGTGACTGCCAATCAGACAGTCCTCTGCCGATGACGTCATGGCCCGGCCGCCGTCCGCGCTGCGCTCAACACTTGGCGAAACCATAAATCTCTGGAACTTGTTCATGTCACTGTGAATCAGTCTGATTTTTGAATACCGATCCGGTCGCACCTTCCGGGATGAAATAACACCAACTTCAAAAGATTCGAATATTTGATCCGAACATCCGAATGTAGCTATCCGAATACTCGAATCCAAAAATCTATCGAATCCTCACCTCTAGTACACAATTCTGTGGTCGTTGTTTTTAGACTTTATGGCTGAGCAGGGCCGCCCTGCGGTCGCAACGTGTGCCAACCCTGAACTCAGGCAGAGTCGCTCCCGCCATCACAGTGTTATTCTAACGTCAGGGCTGAGGAGTCGATCCTGAGCGCAGATCGGATTTCAGGCAGACATGTGCGGCGGCGTCGGGGGCAGCCGGGAATAAAGCGTGGAGACGTTGGAACGCGTGTGTGAGCCTGGCGGGGGAAGCATTGTCTAGAAGCAGCCGGACGAGGTGGATGTCCTTTCTTGCAACAAATTCATACAAAGCGGGGAGGGGGCTGGTTGATTTCAAAGCACTGAAAATGAGGGGACCTGACCCCACCCCGGAACCTCCAGTTCCTTCAGCTATTTGGTATTGTATCTGCCTTTTCGTTTTAGCTCAGGGAAGGCCAGCAAGGCTTTTCATTTGGGACAGCTGTGTCGAGGAAGTACAATTTTCCCCTTTGTAGACTAATGTGGCCTTGAATGTTCGTTTATGTAGGATTTTGTGAACTTAATTTCAAGTTTCTTGGGGAAACACCAAGTCAAACGCAAGAAATGGAACGAATGATGGGAATTTCTCAGCAACCCTGCGGGGCTATCACCGCCAATAAAATGTTAATCCTTGTGCCAGGCCAATCTCGCCAGCAGAACTCGTGAATTTTAGCATATCTAAGCAGGCGACTCATTTTCAAGTTCGTTGAGTGGTTAATAGGACTATGATGGACATCTTTCCATGTGCCCATCATAGTCCTGTCCCAGATCGTTCCTGTGGTGCGATCTGGAACACTGAAATTATCGGGCTATTGATCGGCGTTGACTTCTGGCTTATTGACTTCATCGATGTTTTCGGTTATTCCGGTCCTAACTGGTAACCCGGTTGTCGCGGAGGAAGCCAAAGTATTAGCCAGACTTGAGTACTGGAGGCGAACATCACCCACTCCGCCATAGTGAAGCCGATCCCACAGGTCACCAAACACGTGCTCCATCATTCCAGCCTGGTTAGGTCGGAGGCAAAAGCTAACGACGCCGGTTCCAAACGCCGACGAGCCCGTGGAAACGACATGGAGAGGCTCCTGACCGTGATGAGTTGTTTCTCACCCATCAGGAGCGAAAGGCGGTTCCACAATCTCGTCTAAACGATGTCAAAGGGTCTCTATAAGGTCATGATCATATATAAGCTCGTTGTGAAGCTGTTAAGACTCTTGTTGTCCCTGGATGCATACCATTATATTTTGAATTTCCTTATTTTATCTTTGCATTTCATCTTTTTTCATAACGAAATGGAGACTCCTGTGCAAAAACTGGTCCTTCTGAAAGGTTTCAAAAGTTTCCAAACAAAGTTCCCATCCGTACTACCATTTCCACGTAATGACTCATTTTTCAATACGGATGACAGCCAACGGTCGGCCGGCTATCACCACATCAGGAATGTTTTGCTTCTAAATCAAGAACGTTTCACAGTGCTGGGCTTGCGCCACAGCGACGACAAAGGAAAGCCAATGATGGGAACTGGACTTTGAATGGTCAAGCGAGCAGCTTTGCTATATTAAGGTTTACATCTATATATTAAATTATGAGTTATGAAAAAACGCACTGAAATCTAATACATTTGTCTTTTATTTCTTGCCGCAGAAGTAACAACATTTAACTGAGTATATATAAAAAAATACGCCAGCAAAACTCCTCAGATGATTTAGCTTCCACCGCGGCACCGTTCACGATACGGTCCACAGCCCATTGAAGCGCGAACATCGAGCGCCCAGAACGGTGAAGGTGTTCAAAGGTGTCCTTCAAAGGTGCTCTCAAAGGCTGAGTTCTTTTGCTACGAAACAGAACTTTAAGAGCTGTACCATGTTTTGGGCTTGAATAAGGCCATTTCTTGCTGAAGAATAAAGAACAGAGAATGAAGTTTGACGCTGAAACCTATGCACATTTGTTTGTCAACCAGCACGAGGAAACCAATCACTGCTTTTTCAAAACTCGAGGTTACGATGACGTTCTTCAATGTATGCGGCAATCCGCTGCATCTTCGGAAAAGCAACAAAAAACAGCACATACCTGCAATATTGTTCCATGACATATCTCGTGCTGATGCAACAAGAGCCTACAGCTTATATAAGTTCACAGTCATGGCATGTGCAAGTGTTAAGCAACCAGACATGACGCATGAAATAGAGCCCCGGGGTACTTAGCTGCCTCCCAGAAAGGCACACGTAGCAGGGTGTTTTTGATTTCAACCCAGAAATGACGTGGAGTTTTTCTCTTACAGTGCGACAAAAAGCACACTGCCTGAACCGGAATGCATTTCTTTTCTGTACCAGAAAATGCCTGACCATATTTTTTTCACTAAACTTGCTTTTTAGTGACATCTGATTTCAATGAGTTTACGAGTCACTGCCGCGCACCTAATGGTGGACCTGTTGCACGACTGTCCGACGATGTCATAAAAAAACCCAAAGTAACGTGGATTTTTTTCTTCAAATCGCTGAGTGAACATTGTAGTCGGGTAAATAAATCATGAAGATAGTTTTGTCTGACTGTGCAAATGGTAAAACGCCTCTTACTTTTCCGCCTTTGTGATGCAAACAAGATATTCAATTTTCACGGGAGTGCGTCCTCCTGGAGCGTCCCCCACAGGCCGCCGTGATAACCCTATTAATTCCGAAACTCGCCGCTGTGGAGCTGGCGGTAGATGTCCAGCGGCTAACCGTATTGTTGTCCTGCCAAAGAAACTCTGAATGGGGCGTATGTTAAAAAAAGAACTTATCTCCGGAGAAGCTGAAAAACTCAAAATAAAGTTCCACCGTATGTCATCACCTCGTCCTGTTGCCTTTTATTTGTCGGTGACGACACTTTGTTACATCAAGTGAAAACGGCTGAAGATCCGGCTCAGCAAACCGCTGTGAATCGACCTACACGCACTTTCTGCCTGGCTCACTGGCAGTTTAAAGCTCAGTGTAATTTATGCACGGCACTCTTCATGAAAGTTCAAAAAAGCTTATCACTGTCTTTGGCGATGCAGCAAAACTGCTGCTCGCTATGCGTGATTTAGCCGGTTTCATTGACCGAACACTCGCTTGCCATAACTGCGTGACTGCAATTGTTTGGAAACCGAATAGGGCTCTAAGCATTCTGGTGAGTCAGGTACACGAAACACCCCCTTCCCCCGCCCAACCATCTGGGACACATTTTAACCCTATTTCCGACAGGGGGGATGAACCCGTCCTCACTTCGGTATTTTTCCTTGCCAATTCCAGGGTTTTTGACGCAGTTTCATGACACTTGGTGAAGTTTCCCAACTATTCCTTCTTCGTACTGTGACAAAATTTCCGAATTCCATTTCGCTCAGGGGCGGAACCAGGTAACGTTTTTGGGAGGCACATCAGGCCATTTTTGGCCCTGTTGAGGGTAAAAGGGAAATGACTGCCAAAAATAGCGCCTTTAAGATAGAATTTAAAACTTTACATGGATGTATAGCTGAATAGTTGGGCAACATGCAAATACAACTTTGTTCATCTGAGGTAACTTTACAACCTGTAGTCAAGGTCATAAGTCAAAATTTGGTTTTATAGTAATAATTTTGGAGCTTTTTTCAAATGCCAAACCCGGAATATATATGACGTAGAATGATGCTTTCTACTTGTGTACCAAATTTCATCTTAATATCAGGTTGGTCCACGGAGCTATGACCTACAATGTCAGTGCGCGTACCCTTAATCACAACAACCGTAAAATGGAATTTCTGAAACAGAGTGAATTCAAATGATTGAAAACGTTTTCAAATAATATTAAATGCACACGAGATCATTGCAAGTGACTACAAGGTCACTGGAGGTCATTTAAAGTCAAAGGTCGCAAGCTGATCTGAAGAACATGACCATGACATGACCCCTTTTTCGTGTCGCTGGCACCGCCTATGCTAACATTATGCAAACACTGCAATACGATTTGCACTTCTTCAGCATAACATGACTAGCAGAAGCCAAAAAAGTGACGTTATATTTTTTGTTCGTTCAGTTGTTGATAAACTAATCCTCGTATTTTTAAAACCCTCTGAGCGCCCATGAATTTTCCCAAAACTTCAAATGGATGTACCAATGGTAAAAGTCCCATCCATAATCTCTCGATTCATGCCAATGTCATCAAAATCGGTTCATAAACAATGGAGTTATACGAAGTCCAAAAATATCCTCAATTTTCACTTTTTTGCCCCCTGTATCCACCCCCTTCAAAATTTTGAAAACTTCTTTTATAAAAATGTAGGTCATGGCAAATCGATTGCAGTTTGTTGTGATGAAATCGGATGTGTAATTCACGAGATCTCACGGGGGGAAGCCGTCCTCCCCTCCTTGCCGCGAATCGACCATACCGTCTAGCCCTCCGGGAACAGGGTTAACTGTGAATTTCCAATCAATGCCTACGAAGCAAATGCCTTACCTCATCTGGAATACTGTTCTGATTACGGTGTGGCATAGCAAACTGGACGTACGAACATATTTTTGCAGCTCCTCCTCCACCATGAGAACTTCCCGCCGCATATGAGCCGAGGAAACATAGGACAAACAAGGAAATACCTGGATTAACATGACTGTCGAAGTCAGGGACAGCACAGCAAGCTCTGCATAGTATGTAGTAGCGTAGCCAGGATTTTCTTAAGGGGGATGAAGGCTTAAATAGAAAGGATTGATTCTATTCTTACCATATTTTTGCAAACGTGTTAAAATTGACTATGGAGTAAAAAATCCGAAGATTCTGAAAATAAAAGTGCATAACTTTTTAAATTTGAACGAATTTTGCCTTTTATACCAAATATTTGTGATAACAGCCAATGTTTGGAAGCCTCTTCTCATATGCGGGGGCAGCTGACCCCCTGATCCCCTCTGGCTACGCTACGGGTAGTATGGATCATGATCCCAACACTCACTCCAAATGTTCGAGCACAAATGAGTACGTGCGGCAGTTTTCCTGTTTCGAAGCGAAGCATGTAAATGTTGCAAAATGCCGATGAACAATTTAACAAAAACCTCGACATTCGTTGAAATTTAAGTTATCAGGCATGCACAGCATGCGACATGCGACATACGACCAAAAATATAACGAAACTAATATTCCATAAATCAGACTGGAGAAAACATCACAAGTATAGCAGAACCGTCGTAATTCAAAGAGGAGCTGGCTTTCGATATCCAAGAAAGTTTATATTACGTAGACGTAAAGTTGCGACAGCAGGCCACTTTCAAAGTGGTGTTCGATCAATGCAGTTACAAAATTTCAAATATAGTTGAGTGCTATTAAGTGATCTTAGCCACGCCAAAGCCGGCAGCTCTTAATCTCTGATTTGACGGAGCCGCCTTACAACTGCCCGCGAGGAACTTAAGCGAGGACCAACTCAAACTATCATCAGCGCACCTGAAGCCACAGAGTCAAGCACCACGTCCTGAGCCGGGAGCGACGCAGAAAGCGCAGCCAGTTGCTTCCTGGGGTGCGCGGTAGTACTCACCACCTCGAACTGCTTCATGTAGGTGGTGTTGCTGTGGTTGGCCTCAATCAGTGACCGGCCGTTGTTGAAGACGGCGCAGATGACCATGCCGAGCGAGAACAGGTCGGCCAGCAGAGTGCACTGGGACGTGGTTTGGATCTCAGGCGCTGTCGACGGACAGCGGCATCAGTGGCGGGAGCGACGTCAATGGTGGGCAACAACAGCGGTGGCGGGGAGCGACGTCAGTGGCGGGCGGCAGCGTCAGTGGTGGGCAGCGGCGCCGGGGGGGGGGGGCGGCGTCAGAGACGGGGTCGACATAAGTGGCGGGCAGGCAACGATGTCAGGAGGGGGCGAGGAGGCTTCAATGGGGTGAGAGCGTCGTCAGTGGCGCAGGCGGTCAGCACGCATCACTCTTTCACCTGGGAATTCGAGTTCATCGCCCACTCACAACAAACTCATTGCTCCCAACTGCGGTAACCGGCTCGAAAGTATGGGCCGTTGCATGACCTCAGAAACTGAAGTCCTCATGGTACTACCCAACGGCAACAGGCGGGAACTGGTGGACACGGTCACAGATGGACGAGAACTGCGACAGACCACGGCCGCCACGCTGAGCTTCCACAGCGGCTGAGGCTGTCCAGCTCCACAGAGCCAGGCGGCCGCAGACAACCATGCTGGCAAAATGTCCAACAACTTGTGTGGTATCCTGTTGCAATATTGTTAAAGAACAAAATCTGGTAATATTGTCAGGATTCTTAAACCCGACACTGCGTCCTCCCATGCTGATCTTTCGATTGCATGACGAACCAGCCAGCATCAGAGAACCAACCCACTTTGATATTCCTTTCCGTCCTACAAATTATAGGCTCTTCTCTCTATCAAAAGCGGCCCCTAAAACATGGAATGAAATAATTGGTAAAATACTACTTAGAATTTCGTGTGTGCCGAGAAATAAACAAACATCAAGAGACTTGCAAAAAAGCTTATTTCGAATACATACAAAAATCAGTCATAAAAACAACATAAGCAGCTGATCAAGCTAGTTAAAACGAGTCATACAATTTACATCTTTCCATATTATATTGAAACTGAAAGATAACATCAGAGTTTGTTCTATATGTCCTTCCTTTTCATTTCTGTTCTGTGTGCTTGTGTTTTTCCTCGTCCGTTTTTTCAAACTCTTTTTAACTAACACCATTTCATATCCGAAACTAAGCCCATCTCATACCCGAGCATGGTATTCCTCGCGAACCGGGCGGCGCTACTTGCTTGCTACCAGCTTGCCCGGCTCACGAGGACCATCATTATCAGTGGTGGCGGGAGCAGATTTATAAAAAAAAAAAACAGCAGGGAGTGGTGTAACCCGAAGTGATTCTTGAAGTACTGTAGAAACCATGGTATTTTGCGTAATTGCGTAATTGCACGGGCATGGAAAGGCACTCCTGCTTGACTATTAATGGGCTGGAGATTAAAAAAAATGGCGCAGAGCCGGACTTTTCCATAATCTTGATCCGAGTGGTTTGACAGGATGACGTTAGGGATGCTAAGCCCATGCTAAACAGACCTTGCTGCAGAGACTTTGACCCCTACACCCGATCGCGCAATTCCAGGTAACGGCTGATTTTGTGGCGACACTTTAACCTGCCGCTAAGGGTGCGATGCGACTGTAACGTAGTCAGCGTGACGCTATGTTGGCTAGTTGCCAGCTGACCCGTGGGCCAATTATCGAACGCCGGGGCGACTCGAACCTGACTCACCAGGATGGGGAGACCAGCGCTCTACCGCCTGAGTTAACGATCACGGACCACGGTCTTTGTCACGGGACCGTACGTGAGAGGCAGGGGCTCCGCCACGTCATTCTGATTAGGGGCTATAGGAATGGTTGTCCCAGAAGACAATCTAGCCAACTAAGAATTTACGCTAAAACTCATCGGATTTGTATTTTTACAGATACAAGGTCGGTATTTACATAACCATAGCCATATTTTACAGCACTGCATGGATAAAACCCGCTTATATTTTGATAACGATGCAAATTGAATATTCCAGCAATGGTCAGAATTAGTTGAATTTAATACCAGGTAAATTTCTTCCCGCGGCAACTTACAGTTTTTCAAAAACATCTTTTACGGTCAGCCTGGGTCAAATAAGGCTACGGTACTCCCCATACATTGACTCATTTCATGTTTTCCATGGAAAAGTTGTTTATCAGCAAGTCAAGTCAAAAGTTAATTGCGGAATGGTGACCTCCAGTAAAATACTGTCAATTATTCAACGTTGCATAATTCCACAAAGTGCGTGTTTTGTTTCCAGAGGCTTTCTCAGTTCTCATTGGGCACACCTGGAAACCACAACAGCTTTGGTCGAAAGCCAGTGAGAACGCAAAACGTTGTATCAACTGTACACTTTTGGTGGCAAACTGCACACTTTATGTCACATTTGCGTGACATCAGATGTATGGGGTCTGTTCAGTCCGTCCTTGGTCGGATTAGGAGAGCTCATCCGGCCCCCAGAGGATTGACATCTCACCTGTAACGTCATCAATAACAATGATGTCAACGAATCGGGCATGCCAAAGACTGCAAGGTGATGAGCTTTTAGATGTGATTCTACCTTTCTTTTCTTTAGTTCAGGCCATCAGCACCACTGTATTCTTGCTATATCAGCCACAGACAGAAATAAAACACAAATAAGGAAAGTAGCCAGATCTTCCGTTCAGCAGCTCAGGTTTCGCTGCGCCATAGCGAGATGACATCGAAAAAATGCGGTGCCCACTAGAAACACACAATTCACTATTCATTGTAATTTAACAATACATAACAATCCGCTGGAACAAAATGAGCCACAAGCGTGCCTGTACATGTAACTAGGTATTAAAGTGGAAGGTGGAATTTAAAGGAAGAACGTTAAAAGAGCTCGTGGCATTTCCTGTAGAACACGAAGCACCGTTATACATACGATACAGCACTACTGGATCCATTTACAGCCATAAAGAACATTGACAACGTTAGCCAGCTTTCACATTACGATATGGGAATATGGCATGGGCAGAGAACACAAAGGTTGGGACTCGATGATTTGCCGATTGTAGCTTTGAGTCCGTAATGGTATTTTCCATCATGTCCTTAAACCTAGTCCGTAGTTTGTTTCATCCTTCTGAAACTCGGTGCACTCTCTGGGGCATCCTTTTCACATTTTATGGCGTAGCAATTTTTTTTCTGCACGTTGCGCTACGCTTAAGTTTCTGCAACAAGCTATGACGCCATAACAAGAACCATATAAGCCGTTTTCGCGCGCCAGCGTGGCCGGTTTACAACGGTCTCGTTTTGTCTCACGGTAAGACGGCTGGAGTGCACAGATGCAATGAAATATGTAATAAATATAAATACATATAATTAGAAATAAGAATATATAAAAACAAATATGAAATATATATCGTAAATATCAATATACAATAAAGAAATCCAAACTGTACTTTCTTTAAGACTATGCTGTAGCACTGCCGGTATTATCGAAGGTGCAAACTGAGGCAATGGCGATAAACACGTTGCTCTTTATATCTGCAAATTCAAGAGGAAACAGATATCGCGGAACAATTTCCATATTTGATTGCCTGAGGTGTAAGAAATCGTTGATATCTCTTTGGAGCAGTTTAACTTTTATTTCATGAAAGGAGAGCAGAATGCAACGAAAGTCTGATGTTTGCTCCAACGGGTGCAGCGACTTGGGCCGCAGGGCGATGAGTCTACAATACCACAACATGCCTAAAATCAGATTTTGGGTTTGATGCCAGCTAAAAACAAACGTTTTTAACACATCTAAGTCACAATTTTTAGCTTATCCGAGGTCCTTCTAGGTGACTGGCGTAAGGTGTCCTTAGATGACCCAAGATGACCTTGGATGATCTAGGATGGCCCTGGATGATATAAGCTGACCTTTATTCGTCATTTAACAATAGTGTGCATTAATTCAGATGCTATATTTGACTTCAACACAGTTCAGATTTCGCGACTTTTGCTCAGATGGGCGGAGCGGCGCCGTCCGCGGGGTGATGAGTCCACAGTACCACGGCGTGCTATTGGTTTTGTATTGGACATTGTATCGTGTTAATTCGTCATTTCATTGCTCTATGCTCATTACTCTGATTTGGCTGCGCGTTCCTTTAGCGGCCTGTTTTGCCATTAGTCAAACTGGTCAACGTGTTCGCAATCAGCTGATCTGTTGACCAGTCGTTTGCCCTGCGCCAAATACACTTCTCAAGTGGAATTCGTTGTGTGAGGTCGGCCGGCTGGCAGAGGAAACAGACATCAACTCGAAAAATCCTTTAAACACATCTAAATCACGATTTCCAGTTAATCCGAGGTCATTCTAGGCGACTGGCGTAAGGTAATCTTGGATGACCTAAGGTGACCTCGTACGGCTTTAGATGACCAAGATATCTTTGATATGTCATTCAATATTAGTTTTGTTAATTAAGAATGAATTCGCCTCAACTCTAGAATGACTTCAACCCAGCTCAAGTCATTCTTAGGCACTGGCGTAAGGAACCTTGGATGACCTAAGACGACCTTAAATGTCATTCGATAATAGTTTCGTTGATTCAGATATCACATTTCACTTCAGTTCTATTATAATCTAACTTCTGCAGCTCAGAGAACGCATTTAAGCCGACGACCCCACTTGACAAGGATTGATTTAGAATAACCTGCATCAGACTACATGGGTAAAATGCAGTAATACGGTGTATAAACAGACTCATGACTAACGCTATGACACCTGTTTCGTTTCATCATCGCCTATTCTGTGGCGTTCATTTGTGCTTAAACTCGAAAGCGTGCCACTTCTTGGTCAATTCTATATTTGACCCGACCTAGAAGGTCACCCTTTGACCTAAGACCTCAAAAAGGGATATCAGTCGCGAGATCTCGTCACGCACACACGCTGGCTTTTTCGTGACGTGCTAGGACGCACGGTGTGGAAATGGCCGGGGAGTCGTATCACCCTCCCCTTACACGTCCGTGTTATGAAAAAGCCCCCATATGAGCGAGGGTTAACATTCGCCGGGTGGCTTGTCAAATATAACTCGCTCGAGCGGGGGGCGTTGATTTGGTCCCCTAAAGTCTCGAAAACTAGGGGGGGAGAGATCCACGAAGTTTGCAGGGTAGATGCAACCGTAAAGGAGCCCTCTTGTACAGAAGTTTAATGTTTCTAGAGCGTTACCTCCGAGGTCAGATGAGGTCAAAGAAGGTTAAATTTGGTGCGGCTCACGAGAATTTCGCTTGTACCGCGAAAACCGTTCGTTACAGCGCCATGATGTACGGGACCTAGAAAAATGCCCCCATATCTTGGTATATACCCCAAATAGATGGTATAAAATCTGAAATGCTTAGGTCATTACTTATGCTTAAATATGCGCTTCAGCACAACTTAAGCTGTAATTTCTCGAATTATGGCTATGGCTTCATGAAGCCATAATTATGGCTTCAATTTCATGGACAAATGGCTATGATTCCACTAAGTGTCATATATCTTGTTTTATGGTATCTCGGGCTACATTCTTGGACTGAATTGGAGTTTTGCACTTTAAAATACCTCACGGTCCAAATTTCTACCACTGAGGCCGTCCAAGGCCATCTGAGGTCAATCTAGGTCACTGAAATTAAAAGACCTTGAAAAAATGAAGACTGTGGAAATGTGCTAGACAGAGCCAACTACCGACATCCGGTACAATTTTAACAAAAGCATTTTTAGCACTAAAGCTCTGAACACGTTTTCCCCGCCCTGCACAAATGAAATAGTCCATGCAAGATGCACTGGTCCATAAATGCCATATCGAGATGATGCAATATCTCCTTCGGCATCCCAGGGTGCCTACCGCCCTGCGCAGCGGCTTCACTCACTGCGGTGTTACTTCGACCCGTGTCACCCGGGGCAATGACTTTGATCTCCTCCAGCTGCCCCGCGAGCCGACGGAGCTCGTCTGAGGCTGTTTCAGCTACCGAGCCACGACCCTCTGAAGCAGGCTTCTCCCGACATTGGGGAGTTCAGACACGTGTTCACCTGTTGTGGCCGAGTAAGAGCGTGACTAGTTGAATGGCGATGGCTGTGATGGGCGTAAGACGGAGTGCTCTTCTGATGTAATGTATGTAAAGATATATATATATATATATATATATATATATATATATGTGTGTGTGTGTATATATAAACATATATAAATTGCGAGGATATATATATGTATATATATATATATATATATATATATATATATATATTCTCGCATAGGCTGTCACACTAATTACATTTCAGAAACATTTTTATCGTTGTATCCTCGTATGTCGGGTACAGGCTTACCATTTTAGTTCTCTTTTTCTTGCGCTTGTTTGTTTTCGTGAGTCTGCCGCTGTCAATGACTCTTGGTCATACAAGAAATGTATGTAAAGGCCAAACGAAACAAATGGCGATGATGATGACGATAATAAGGAAAGACACGCGTCTGGACAAAATCGCAAACGTGGTTATCATGCGTCCGATACGGGGTCCTGGGTCCATTTATAGCCATGCAGGTTAACGATTTAATATCATTTGCCACATAATAATTAGGAAAGAACAACCAAAGTTGAAAGTCACAAGTCAAACGGTTTCTCTTACGCATTGTATTAAGTCCCGGTTGGTGGGGCGGGAAGAAGAGCATCACTCTCGCGTAAGAGCAGAGTCAGGGATTGTATCGGCCAGTTACTGGAAGGAGGAGCATCATCATTATGCGATGCATTGAAAAAACTTGGTGGTTTGAGCTATTTAGGGTGATTAATGCGATGCCTTTGTGGCGTAATCGTGCCTTGATTAAAACTCCTGTCAGACTGTCTAACTGCATTTCGCTGCAGCATGAAATATGCATAACAACACTGTACATATCCTGTGATTGACTGAAAAGGATCAACGCATAGTGATGAGCGAAGCCAACTTCCCGAGACCGTATATATATATACATATATATATATATATATATATATATAGATAGATAGATAGATAGATAGATAGATAGATAGATAGATAGATAGATAGATAGATAGATAGATAGATAGATAGATAGATTCACAACTACGGGGGGAGAGGGAGCGGAACCGGCCGCCGTAAAATCTCGAGAACTACACATCCGATTTCATCGCAAAAAAACGGCAATCGATTTGCCATGTTTTTAACTACATTTTGATAAGTTTTCAAAATTTTAAAAAGGGTGGATACGGGGAAAATTCGAAATGCGACGTATTTTTGGACTGCGTATTTTATGGACCGATTTCGATGAAATTGGCATGAATCCAGAAAGTATGGATAGAATTCGTGTCATTGGTCCATACATCTGAAATTTTGAGAACATTCATTGACGTTCACAGGGATGCAAAACAGGAGAATTAGTTTCTAAACAATGAATTAACAAAAAAAGTTAAAACACTCCTTTAGCTTCTACTAGTCATGTTATGCTGAATAATTACAAATCGTATCAGTGTTTGTATAATGTCAGCAGAGGCGGTGTCACGGACATGAAAAAGGGGGGGGGCTGTCATGGTCACATGTTCTTCAGATCATCTTACGAACTTTGACCTTAAATGATCCCCAATGACCTTAGAGACACTGGGGATGATCTTGTGAGCATTTCATATTATTCCAAAACGTTTCCAATCATCTGAATTCACTCTATTTCTAAAATTCCATTTACAGCTGTTGTGCAGTAGGGTACGTGCACTGACAGTTTAGGTCATAGCTCCGTGACCCGACCAGATATCAATCTGAAACTTAGTACATAAGTAGAGACCACACGTCTACGTGACATATATTCCGACTGTAGCATTTAAAGAAACAGCGCTAAAATTATTACTGTAAAACCACATTTCGACTTTTCACCTTGACCTGACCTTGTGAAATGACTAGAGATGAACAAAACTGTATTTGTATGTTGGCCAACTATTTAGCTGTACAGCCATATAAAGTTTTAAGTTCTACCCTTAAACGCCATTCATTATCCTTTTACCCTCAACAGGGCCAAAATGGCTTGAGGTGCCCCCCCCCCCCCAAGTTACCTGGCTTCGCCCCTGAGCAAAAAGGAAATACGAAATTTTGTTACAGTGCGTAGACAGAATAGCAAGGAAGTGACGAAGTTTCGTGAAGCTGTGTCAAGAACCCTGGAATAAGCAAGCAAAAGAGCCGGGAGGGGGCGGATTCAGCCCCCTGCCGGGAATAGGGTAAAGTCAGATGTTCCGCGCCCGTTCCACGAGCTTAAGCTTTCTCTGAGACTAAACATAGACAAAAATAACCTGCGCTGTCCCGCAGCGAGAGCAAATATTAGAGACCTTCAGGGGCAGGAATTTTTTGCACGCACCCACCCACTACCAACAACCCAAAAAATTTACTCACCCGCTGCCTGTGGATTTCATGGTTTTCACCGCGCCCATCCCTACTCGTCAATGTCCAAAATCGCAAAATCTTACCCTATTTCATCTGCTGTTTAACAAAACTTACATATATCGCCTGGCATAGTCACGGTCCACACAACTGCAGGACATGACTCAAAATGCAAAAAGGACCAGTCAGGTAAGCACTCAGCTCTTAAAATCGCAACTCGCTTCTTTTCACGATTGCATTTTTGGAAATCCAGAAGCCTAGCCTGCCCTGCTTAAACTTCCCACCTAGAAATTCTGCACACGTCTGCAGCTCGAATTCACCAAAAGCGTAAGTCTGAATATAAGATATCCTACATTTTTTCAAGCGTGAACCGCTTTTAAATTTCTAAAAAGTTGTGCGCACTGCCTTTGGGATATCTGATTTTTCGAGATATATGCATCCGTAATGGTTCCTATCACACCAAACACTGTAAAAAATAAACATAAAAATGGTAACCTCCTACTTGGATAGCAGGTGTCTCATCATACGTTACTAAAACATATCAGGTTTGGATTATCTTTCCGGAGAAATTTTCTGAAACTGTCACGCCTTTGTAGTAGTTCACTGGCCTTGGAATCTTTCCACAACTTCCAGGCGTAACATACTGAACTCAGTTAAATATTATTGGGCGATCCAGTGAAAGTGCAGACCAATAAAAAATCAGAAAATCAACATCATCTATGTTAGAGTTATCTGCAAAAGTAACAATGGCTAGATTGACACACACCACAATAGCCTCAAGCAGACGTAAGGTGCACATACAAAACCTTGGGCGTTAGTTTCCACCACCTTTGCAAATTCACAAACTGAGCTCTAACAAATGTACCACGCAATCCTGTCTGATTCCATCTCCGGCAAACTGAGTGAACGACTGATTGCGCACAGAACGGTATGCGCCATAATTCATTTATTAGTGTATAGGACGGCCCGCACGACCTGACAGCTGATCAGATGTCATTACCATTAGTCCCCATGAAAATATACTATTGCTAACATTGTGCCAAACAAGTTTCATCCACTTTCCAGCAAGCCTACATTGCTAAAAATGAAGTGTATAACAATGTCCACCAAATGTCACAAATGTATTACGTTTGGGAGAAATATAGGCAGATCTTGTTACTTCAGCTGTATTATCTTTTAGATCCTTCCCTTCACTTCCCAAACACTTTTCGACGCACCCTCAGACTTGTCTGTCTTACATGGTATGCGTCAGCAGTATGTATCATCCCAAGGTCAGAGAGTCCGGCAGGTTTAAGGCCACGTTTTGTGCGTGGATCTTGGGGTTTTTGAGGATAGTCTGGCTTTGCGAAGGAAATGTGCCATGTAAGGCTTGTACCAAGCGCAATGTAAGTCAACTTGTCTCATAAAGACATTTTCATTCACCTGAGGTATAGTGAGGCAGTGTTTAAACAAGTCTGAAAGTTAAATAGTGAGTATTGCGGGCAAACAGGTGGTATATTCAGCTGAAATGTATCATGGATCCGATACCGTGTTTTTCGTGGTATCATGCGTTATCACGTGGTATGAAAATCATGTATTTTGAACATGATTCATTCCTGCTTCACTTCAAGAGTATTGAGACGTTTGCCAGTCATTATAATGTAACCTCTGTATTCTCTTTACAACACTGCCATTGAATTATCATATCTTGTGACGTTACGATAAGGCAGAATTATACTTGAGCTATAATGTCCGAAAACTCTTATGAAGCATAACAGCATATTCCTTAACATGTTGCATACCATAACGTTTTTACTGGTGCAGTTATTTTGGCTGGACTGTTTCCCTGTATGCGTTGCCATAATTTTTGCTCTGCATATCTAGAAAACAATCGTGAACTCCTCCAGCACATGTGACGCTGTCAAGGTTCACATGGCCAGATGACAAAGGCTAGAAACTGCAGGTTTGTGGATTCAAGAATGGTAGCTCTAATCGTCGGGAACAGCCTTGGTAAATGGTCAATTGTCATTGGTGCATTACTACAATGCACGGTAAACCGACTATTACTATGCATCATGCGCATACCAATAAATTTGTGTGGGTGAACGGTATTTGTTAAAAACAAGGTTTTGTAGTGAAGTCAACAATTTTTATGTCTTACCATTAGGTTTACTCGTGAAAAACTAGCTGCATACCCATTACGGTCCGTTACCCGCGTTTTTTTTGCAGAACTGTACCCGTACCCCTGGGCTGGCTTACCCATGGCCAATCGATGGGTAATGGGTAAACCCAGCCGTTGAAAGCCTCTAGCAAACTTGCAAATGCAAACAGCAAGAGCTCCTCTGATTCACACCACCTGGCGTTGGATCTCCGCTATCGGGCCGACCCCGTCACGGAGTGTCGCGTGGTATCACCAATGACGTCAGGTGGCGTCACGGCGTCACGGCGAGCCGTGGCTCAGGGGAGTCGGCGGCTCTTCATGGCCAGGCAAACACGGACGGCAGGCCGGCCAGCCTGTCCGGCCACCGGCCGGTCCGCTGAATGGCGGGGATCAAGGCCTGTCGGGGGCCGAGCTGCGACCGGCCGGTCCAATGAAGCAATGGGATCCAGGTCTGTCTGAGACCGACTTGACACCGGGATGGGCCAAAGTGATAGTCAAAATAAAACCCGAAACAAAGCGAATTCTACACTGAATTTCATGTAGATATGCATCAGATTTCCCTTCCATCAATGGTTTTAAGAACGTATCTCAAGGAACAGTAACGCCAAAGTATTTCTATAAATACACTGATTGAGAACATCTCGCATGTACTGAATCAGTCTTAACATCTTGAACAAGTACGCGTCAGGGAACACGTCCAGGGTCTCTGCCGATTTGTGATTAAATCAGGAAACAATTGCTTTTGACATGCCTCTCCAGCAATGGATTCGTGTTCTATGTAATCTATCAGACTGGTATTTCAGATGTGTTTAACTCCGACCTTCCAATTATTTTCAGAGCCAATTTTCGTGACCTTCGGACGCTGTGCCATCTGGGAGACGATCCTCCGATGCCAGCTAACTTGGTTCATCTTTTGTGTACCTTTGTTGGACCTTCCCTAGATACATTCAGGTACACAGTGACCTCTGCTACGTTTTCTGATATTCTATATACCATAAGACGCGGGTCCGTGCGCTAGGCTCCCAACGCTAGCTCCTAACGCTAGGCTTGGCGTACAGCTCCCGACACTGACACGTGGAGCACCATCTCCAGGCACTGAGACATGGAGCATCAGCTCCTGAAAACGGGATACCATCTCCCGACACTGAGACGAGGAGCACCATCTCCCGACACTGAGACACGGAACACCATCTCCCGACACTGAGACTTGGAGCAAGCACCGTCTCCGGACATTGAGACAAGCAGCACCACCTCCCGACACTGAAACACGGAGCATCACCCGAAGGCAATGAGGCTTGGAGTGACAGCTTTATACAACGCGCCAGGACGTGACATCTGCAGACAGCGAAATACCGAACAATATCTCCAGAAGCCGAGACATGCCACGGTACATCCAGCCGTTCACGCACATAATCTTCAGTTGGTACAACTGGGGCCGAAAATTCCTGGAGAAACAGAGCTGAAGGCAAACACGTTTTGGCTGGGTACTGCGACACAACATTGGTAGCATCCGCTGATTGCTGAACAAGGAACACCTGTAACGAATCACCTATGTCGTGAGATAAGGCCATTTATGTGCATTTGCTCAGAGCCAAGGCCGCCTATCTCTCTAAAGAGCTCTTTCAAATGCGCTTGATATGTTATGACAACCAGGTATTCAATTCCACATCTGTGTCCCCAATTTGCTGCCCACGGCCCTATAAGCCTGCACTCTGCATCCTCAATCGACTTTCTGTCATCTGGGCAGGGGCCAGTTAAAAATACCCAGCGGGCGAACCAATCAAGCCGCAGGCTGCCGGAAGCGTCCGGTGGCCGGCGCGGCGCGGCTGCGGCGTGCCGCGGCGCGGACGTGGCGTGCCGCGGCGCGGCTGTTTGCGTCCGGCTGGGGCGGCGCGTCGCGGCCGATAATCGATAGCAGCCGCGGTAAATACCTGTTGACCGCGGCCGACGGTCTCCAATAACGCCGACTCCACTTACCGGCGGAGACGCGCCGGCCTATCTCTTATTGCGTCCGGGACTTCAATCAGCCCGACGGCCGCGGACGGCGGCTCATGGCTGCGGTGCGCGTGTGGCGCGGACTCGCGCCCACCGGTTCAGACGGGCGATACGCCCAGCGGCTGACGTCGGCGGCAGCAAGCTAATGTAGCTTAAAAACGGTGATTGAATAGAAGAGGATACTGGAAAGCTTCGGCAGGAAGCTGCAGGGATGGATAAAGTTTTGTTTGGCCACTTGTTTGGATGCCTTTCAAGCGTGAGGCTGTTGTGGTGAAACTCGAATTGGATAAATGATGCAGTCATCTTGACCTGCTTAATGCCTTCGTCAGGGTTTCGCGTGGTCCAATTAAACTGATGACCATAATGTACTACAGAAAAGAAGAAAAGGTTCATGCGAAATGCTGAATCTAACAGTAGATCATTTGCGTCTATCCGCGACAGCTGGTAACAAGCAAGACGGAACGCGGGCCTTCAACTGGAGAAAGACCAGTACACGACGTGTCGTCACCCTTGCACGAGGCTCAACCCCAGTTTCACTCCTTCCAGAGACGGAGTCGAAACAAAGCACCCCTGGCGCCGAACAGTCGTCCCACGCAGGTCCACGGCGCAGATCCGGGAGGGTCCGTCAGTGGTCCTGCCACCGTTCAAGAGTCCGGATCCGGCGTCGATGATTGGCTCGCCACGCCGGTCCGAATGGTTGATGCCGCCTGAGGCGATACTCCGCCTCGGGGACGACACGAGGAGGATCCGACCCACCAACGCTGATGATGATTGGAAAATAAAGGGCCGGACGTCGGCGAGCGTCGGTGGCGGCGGCTCGGCCGTCGGTAGCCACAGGCTCCTCTCGTTACATCCGCAACCGGGACAAGGTGGCCGGTGATCGACGCAGCTTCCAGGCCAAGTACCAAGCCAGGCACGGAGGCAGGGTGTGGTCCAGAGTCGGCCGGACACAGAGGCAGGGTATGGCCCAGTGTCAGCCGGACACGGAGGCAGGGCCGTTTGGTCCAGAGTCCTGGCCCATAGTCATCAGGACACGGAGGCAGTCTGGCCCAGTTGGCCGGACACAGAGGCAGGGTGTTGTCCAAAGTCGGCAGAACACGAAAGCAGGGTTTGGTCCACAGTCGGCCGGACACGGAGGCAGGGTTTGGTCCACAGTCGGCCGGACACGGAGGCAGGGTCTGGTCCACAGTCGGCCGGACACGGAGGCAGGGTTTGGTCCACAGTCGGCCGGACACGGAGGCAGGGTCTGGTCCACAGTCGGCCGGACACGGAGGCAGGGTTTGGTCCACAGTCGGCCGGACACGGAGGCAGGGTTTGGTCCACAGTCGGCCGGACACGGAGGCAGGGTCTGGTCCACAGTCGGCCGGACACGGAGGCAGGGTCTGGTCCACAGTCGGCCGGACACGGAGGCAGGGTCTGGTCCACAGTCGGCCGGACACGGAGGCAGGGTCTGGTCCACAGTCGGCCGGACACGGAGGCAGGGTCTGGTCCACAGTCGGCCGGACACGGAGGCAGGGTCTGGTCCAGAGTCGGCCGGACACGGAGGCAGGGTCTGGTCCAGAGTCGGCCGGACACGGAGGCAGGGTCTGGTCCAGAGTCGGCCGGACACGGAGGCAGGGTCTGGTCCACAGTCGGCCGGACACGGAGGCAGGGTCTGGTCCACAGTCGGCCGGACACGGAGGCAGGGTCTGGTCCACAGTCGGCCGGACACGGAGGCAGGGTCTGGTCCAGAGTCGGCCGGACACGGAGGCAGGGTCTGGTCCAGAGTCGGCCGGACACGGAGGCAGGGTCTGGTCCAGAGTCGGCCGGACACGGAGGCAGGGTCTGGTCCAGAGTCGGCCGGACACGGAGGCAGGGTCTGGTCCAGAGTCGGCCGGACACGGAGGCAGGGTCTGGTCCAGAGTCGGCCGGACACGGAGGCAGGGTCTGGTCCACAGTCGGCCGGACACGGAGGCAGGGTCTGGTCAGAGGCCGAGGGCAACGACGGGAGCTCGTCCTTGGATAGGTCCGCAGAAGAGGAGGCCTTATGTGGAGTAACAAGCCAAGTGAAAAAAAAAACGGAAAACAGTCGTCCAGGACCGTGAAGAGGGCCCAGAAGGCACAGCTCAACAATTTAGGGACCTCCAGGGGATGGCGGCAGGCAGCTCAGGGCTTGGGGGGACGGGGGAGGGGCTGGACAAGGGCAGCGTGGTCGGGATCGGACCAACTTGGCCCAACTTTACGGCGTCGGAGCCGCTATCCGGGCGGCGGCCGCCAGAACACAGCTGTGCCGTCTGCCAGACCTGAGCCGCGCGTAATTGCTTGGCCTGCGGCGTGAAATCGAGGTCGGCAGAAAGGTCATTCGTCGGGTTGGGGGAAGTGGAGGGGAGGGGAGGGTTCGTGTCACGTCTCCTGTCGTTCAGCCGTGCACGCAAAGCCCAAGAGTACGTGGGAATGGATCTGGCCTGCGTATTTGCCGACTGCAACGATTTCCTGCGAACGATTTTCTCTGACGTTCATACGATGCACGAGAAAAAAGAATCACTGTGGGCTGGTTTGGTTGTTATGAGATAGGAACAACGTGTCAATACATTGATGATTTGTTGTCTTATGCCTTGAGCCAGCCAGTTTATAGTGATATTTTGCTGCTTATGAAAGCCAACCTGGTAAAGTTCACACCCACGGCACAGAATCGCGTGGTGGTAAAAAAATCTTACCTATGAAATCCAGATCTGGCTGTGCCATTTTGGGGATCCTGGATGACCATGCTTGACAGTGGATTGTGTCCGTGCCATCTTGTTCACCTATTTTCTCTGCAAAAAAATCAACATGGAAAATGTCTGATTCTGGGTAGTTTACAAAAACGTAACACGACGAAAGCGATCCTAATAGCTGTAAGCTTTTTTCATGTTTTGCATCACATTTCCCGCAAATTCAAACGCAAAATAATGCTAAGTAAACATCACCTCCAGCAGAAACGGCAGTACTTGACAGAAGCACACAACACCGGCTGTGGAAGTGTACGAGAACGTTCCGCTCACAACACTTCCGCTGAACCGGCACCGAGTCAGCATTTCCGAGATCAAGTTCGGTCGAGGCCATTTATCAAGCTCTCCATCGCTCTGCGAACTTGGAACATCCATTGTAAGCGTCGCCTCTCGGAAGGCCGGCCCGGCCCGAGTTGGCGGGACGAAGCACCGCTCCGGAAGTCTGTCGCGTCTCGTGCCCCATGTGATGCGGAAATCGTCGCCTCGAGCGATGCAGCCAGTCAGAACAATGCAGAAAGACGCATCGTTTCCGACGTCGCCTCGTGCCAAAACATTGATTCCAACCATAATGCACCACAGCTAGTGCAGAACATAATGGGAGATATTCAGACAAGCTGGGTCATTTTACCAAACGTGAATGGTTTCTGATTCAATAATCAGTGCTGGGAAGCCAAATTTGAAAACATCTGAATGTCACACTGCTGCTTTCGCCATCTGTAAGACTGCTTCTTAACCCTATTCCCGGAGGGCTAGACGGTATGGCCGATTCTCGGCAGGGGGGGGCGGATTCGGCCCCCCCCTGAGATCTCGAGAACTACTTATCCGATTTCATCGCAACAAACGGCAATCGATTTGCCGTCACGTGAACTACATTTTGATAAAAAGAAACTTTCAAAATTTTGAAATTTGTGGATACAGGGGGGCAAAAATGTCAAAATGGGGGGTACTTTTTGACTTCTTATAACTCCGTTGTTTATGGACCGATTTCGATGAAACTGGCATCAATCGAGAGATTATGGATAGGGCTTTTACCATGGGTATGCAAATTTGAAATTTTGAGAAAATTCATGGGCGTTCACAGGGTTTCAAAAATAGGGGGATTAGTTTTCCAATAACGGAATGAACAAAAGAGGCCAAAACACTTTTTTAGCTTCTGCTAGTCATGTTATGCTAAAGAAGTACAAATCGCATTACAATGTTTGTATAATGTTAGCATAGGCGGTGCCAGGACATAAAAAGGGGGAACTGTCATGGTCACACGTTTCTCAGATCAACTTGTGACCTTGACCTTAAATGACCTCCAGTGACCTTGGGGTCACCTGGAATGATGTCGTGTGCATTCAATATTATCTGCAAACGTTTTTAATCGATTAAATTCACTCTATTCCAAAAAATTCATTTTTTGGCTTTGCGATATAGGGTACGTGCACTGACATTTTAGGTCATAGCTCCGTGACCTGACCTGATATCAAGCTGAAACTTGGTACACAAGTAGAGGGCATCTTTCTACGTCATATATATTCCGGGTTAGGCATTTGAAAAACGGCGCCGAAATTATAGCGAAAAAACAAATTTTGACTTTTGACCTTGACCTGACCTTGTAAAGTGACCTCAGATAAACAAAATTACATATGCACATTGCCCAACTATTTAGCTATATATTCATATAAAGTTTTAAGTTCTATCTTAAAAACTCTGTTTTTGGCAGACATTTTCCTTTTACCCTCAACATGGCCAAAAATGACCTGAGGTGCCTCCCAAAAACGTTGCCTGGCTCCGCCCCTGAGCAAAATAGAATTTCGAAATTTTGTCACGGCGCGTAGAAGGAATAGCTAGGAAAAGTCACCAAGTTTCGTGAAGCTGCGTCAAAAAGCCTGGAATTGGCAAGCAAAAAACCCGAGGGGGGGGGGCGGATTCCGCCCCCCCCTGCCGGGAATAGGGTTAACAAGCAATATAAAACATTTAAAACGTTGCGCACACCGTAAACATAACGATGACTTCTCCGCCTTGCGTTTAATGTTATGACTGGAATGCTGGCCGGTACAACAAACATTAAACCTATCTGGGTCTGCAATGATGACGGCAACTCTACAGAGAAAAATCGTAGGTGCAACGATGATCCTACAGCGCCCACACTATAGACGGCTAGTGAGCAAAGCGAGTCCCACTTAAACCACGCGGCCGTCCACTAGAAATGAATTCGAGCCGAGACCACTTCAAGAGACATTTCCTTGGAATGGTTCTCAATTTTGCATTCATTACGCGGTGAATGAAAACAAAAGGAGTTTGGAGCGACCCATTTCCTAAAACCGATGACTAAATGCTTTTGGAAACATCCCTGGCACACTTCCACATTTTCCAGAGACAGCCACTCACAGCCATTGTCTCTCGGTTCTCTGATGTTTTTCGAAGATCCCAGTTGTTTTATTCAAATGGCGTCCAACATACCAAGGGTCGATTACACGCAATTCAGATCGCTGATCGCTGACGCCCGCGCCAATTATACATGCATCGAAGCACCGCAGTTCCGCTTACCGGAGAACTCAAGACCACCAAGCTTCCACGTGCCCCTCTTCGTGACAAATATGCTGCTGGGACACACGTTACTGTGCAGGATGTGTGCAGAATAGTGTAAGAACGACAGGGCTTCTGTGATCTGAAAAAGATCACAATCATCAACCTTCGAAACACAAACATCTGGCATTTGACCAGCGTTATGCCTTCGATATCTGACTTTCAACAGAAAGATATATAGCGTCCTCACTTTCCAGCATACAGCTTTCGGCCAGCGAAGAAATCAAAGGAAGAAAATAAATAAACCTGCAAAAACTTACGGGCTTACGGACCTTATCGTCTGAACACCGCTAGGTATCATTACTGTCTGGGCAGTGCGTTCGTAACGTAACCCAAAGGTAAAGTATGTTGATGACATACAACCTACACGAACTATGCTTAATTTTTTGGAACCGGACGGAAGTCGGATCTGCTGCCCGGACACCCTCAAGCAAGGGAGAGTTTCAAGCAAGGGGAGTATCAGTCCATAGTACACATATTAAAACCAGGAAATAACGTACCGTCAATTTCAGTCATAAAGCGAACGATTCTGTTTCAGCATGATGCGGTCAAGCTCGTTGTTTCAAATAATCGTGTTATTAAAAGTTACTAATGAATGTATTGACGCATGCATGCGCAAGGATTCAGCCCGTATCCGTACTTCAAGTAATATCATCTGTACAATCTGCACAGAGACAAAAGGCAGTTCGGCCAGGCAGCTTTCCACAAGCGTGAAAAGTTCAAAACAGGTGAACAGATGCAATAATAAAATATTTTACGGCAGTTAATGTCAGCCGTCTTTTTTATATGTTGTCCTCTACGCTTCGGATAAGTGGGTCGTCTCAAATGGAACTAATGACTACGACACTGCGAGTACTAGGGCAACTACATACGGATTATCCCATACGCCTACTCAGACACCCAAATCTTTCTTGATATGATAGCTGACGTCCTGTTCAATGATATTTGATGTAGGAGGACCTAGAAACGCAATCATTTAAACGCTGCTCTTTTTTATTTCGCCGATGTAGTGCGACTTATAATCCATTTTTCGTTCACTTCTTCTGCCGGTGACACTGTTCTCTTTTCCTTTCTCCAGGCCAAACACCTGAGCCACTTGAGCATGTTTGCTTATCCCATTACACCCCAGTGAATGGAAGTCAGCCTTGTGACACGGACCGGCCACCTCCCTACATCAGCGGCGTTCTGTGGGTCTGACCGCTCCTGGAGTGCTGTCAGCGGACACGGTGAGACCCAGAGAGCAGCGCGGCGGCGGTCGGCGGCTTGTCGGCAGCCTCGGCCTCGGCTGCCTCGGCGGCGGCCGGCTGCACCTGCAGCTGTTGGCGACGCCTCGCGCTGCGCCGCCGCTGCCCAAGTGGCAATCTGCATTGATTGCTGGCTCATTGATCGCTGAGATCGTGTCCGGTGCCGGTGCGAGAGAAGTCGGTGATCTGCCAGCTCCGCAGGGACTCTGCCCATCTCGGGCGGCAGTTCATGAGGACGATCACGTACAGCCTGACCCCGGCAGAGCTTCGAAGCCTGGGGACAGCCTGGAGGGACGGGGATTTGGATGTCTGAAGGTCTTTGCAGGAGAGGTGTCGTTGCAAACTGGAGACGATGCCGCCCTCCGGCCCTGAGGGCTTCTAGAGATGTCGCGGTGGACCACCGGCCGGAGGAGCATTCTTGGACCCACACGGATGGGTTTGGTCCCTCGGCATGAGACCTCTACTCATACTGGAATTTTACTATCTGGCTGTCATCCTCCACTTCGCCCTGCATCCATCATTTTCATTTTCATCTCGGTAGAATTCGTTTTCGGTACATATTAATTTTAGTGACGCTTCAGTTGATGTTAGACACGTACAAGCACGGCAAACGACAGGGTCCCCGAGGGGTTTATTTATGTAAATGTTTCAGTTAAGCTCCTGTTTCATTCATGTGACTCATTCATAGATTCACATCATGTAATTGACTTTTGCTTCTTAGAAGATGTCATGTGTCGTTTTTTATCCATTTATTTTATAAAGCATTCGTGATATTCATGCACAGCATTTAAAGATTTTTTCTCCTGTTTTTATGTGTAATGCCATGTTTTCTACACTTGACTTCACCTACGAGTGGGTTTTTATCCCAGTTGGTGATTGTATTACAAACCAAATAAATAAATCAAGCGAAAATGCTGCTTAGCTATAACGGCGAAAGCATCGCGGCGGTGAAATGGGATATGCTAATCTTTTTAATCCCTCGTCCAGGGCACTTTTGCGCATGAAGCTAAAAGCTGAGAAAACTAAGGCGTTTTCGTTTTAAGCAGATTTGTTTATTTGTCGGCAGATGATTTAAACTTGCGTTCCGCACTACCTGAATATGAGTAGCCAGTCATGAAATCTTCGACATCATGATGTTGCCCTGTGATCCTGGGTTATCATTTATCGACAAAAAAGCCTAACGCCCTGCTGCCATGGGATACAAGTAAACATCGGGCTTGAAATACCATGCGTAAGTTAAGCATATGCAGTTTTTTCTTCTGAGCATTAAGTCTCTCAGCATCGATAAGCACTAAGCTCACGTTTTCTGCCGTGCATGGAACTAAGTAGCCACTTTTCTTGGGCGCATTTAACATTTCCATCATGTGTACGCAGTAGAAAATTCAGAAACATACTTTCCAGCAGCGGTGTCGATTTCTGTAAACGACTGGGGGGGGGGGGGTGCGAGACGAGGGTCCGACAGCCTAACCTCCCCCGAATGTGTGTTTCTCAACGGATTTAACCCATGTTATTTTGGCCAACGGAAATTTGTAAGTTTTTCCTTACTATTTATCAAATGAAAAATTGGATTTATCCCCATATATACAGTTATATCTACAGAACAAAGACAGAAAGACAGATAAATGCATCGCTTTACACTTTATTCCTTGCTTTCCGCTTACCTCTTATCTATTGTGGCTGTTCATTTCGTTATTATTACTCATTTCCCTTTAAAACCGCCAGAAAATATTCCGGGGGCCCAAAGCAACACTGTGGCCGGCCAGGGCCCCCTCAAAAGAATGCAAATCAATGCCCTGCTTTCCAGAATAAAACGTTTTCAAAGCGCACAAACGACAGTTGTGTAACAGCATGAGTAAAATCAAAACAAGTCTAAAATCGTTTTAACACAGTCTTTGAAACCACATTACGCAACGTACCAGAATTATGGAGATTTCAACGGTTTCAAACATTTACGCGAAAAGAGCTGTGTGGTCTAGCGTGGCCGCAGCGCCATTTCCACGGACGCCTCTCACGCTCAGCGACGGGATTCGAGTCGTTTGCATATTCAGTAGTCCGCAGATAGCCGTGGCAGAGCCACTGTCGCGCGGTTCATTGACATCTCGAGTGACGCAGCTGAGGGAAGGGACCAAGCAGTCCAAACAAGCACATCCCTCCGATCGCCTGCGATCAGGTCGGATTACACCGGCTGATCAACGCTCATCAATATTTCCGCTCAGAACTGAATCGAAGCCGTCAGGATAAGACGTTCGCAATTCGAAACGATTCCGGCGACCGCACAAGCACAAGGCCCATCGCATTAAGCCAGATCAGGCCTTGCAATACCACTTTCGGTGTCGACAAGACTCACCTGGAGGATGCCGTACTTCAGCTCAATGTCCAGGAAGGTGTAGTCTTTGGCGAAGCCGTGGCCGTTGGCCTTGTCGCCGTCGCCGGCTGGAGTGAGGATATTGGCCAAACAGGCCAGCACAGGCTCCGAGGCGAAGGCCAGCGTTTCCGGACACTCCTCCACCGGGTGGACCACCTGGGTCAGTCGGAGAGAGGTCAGCGAGGCCATCCCAGGTCAGCCACGACTCTGGAGTCGCAGATCGGATGGCACGTGCAGGCTGCAAACCTAGAGGCCTGGGATCACCAGGAGAACCGCCAGGAATGCTTGAACTGGAGACTGGATAAAACCGACCAGTAGAATTCTTCTCAGCGCTTCCTGTAGCGAACATGCATGTTGTTCCTTACCCTATTCCCGGAGGGCAAAAAACTTTTTGGCTTCTGCAGTCATGTTATGCTAAAGAAGTACAAATCCACCACAATGTTTTATAATGATAGCTAGGCGGTCCAGGGCGAAGGGGGAGCTTTATGGTCACACCTTAGATCAACACCTACCTAAACCTCCAGACCTGGGGTACTTATTTAATAATATATGTCGACGTTTTCAATCATTTGAATTCACTTTTTTAATATATCAAGATTCCCGGCAGACATTTTCCTTTACCCTCATCATGGCCAAAAATGGCATCAGGTGCCTTCCAAAAACGTTGCCTGGCTCCGCCCCGACAAAATGGATCAAATTTGTAACGGAAATTCGAAGCCCCTGCTAAAAGCCGGGAATAGGGTTAAACGATCTTCAGTGACCTTGGAGTCACTTGGAATTACCTCGCGTGCATTTGATATAATCCGTAAATGTTTTTAATCATTTGAATTCACCCTGTTTCAAAAATTCCATTTTACGGCTATTGTGATGGAGGGTACATTGTCCAAGCACTGCACTGGATTGCAAGCACATTGTCGGAATGTTGTAAAAGAGTCACATACGCATCCTTGAAAAGCGTCTACTTGGAAACAATTCAGAAGCGCAATGACGTGAGTTTTCAGATTTCGTGTATTTCTAACTAAATCGATTCACTTTTGATTTGGTTCAAAACCAAACACACGTACACACATATATATATATATATATATATATATATATATGTATTTCTATACAGTTATATTCCATTGCAGCCTCGTTACCCATGAGCGATGTGCTAGCGGAGTGGTACGGTGCTTGGTTTTCATGCGAGTGAGACGGGCTGGAGTACCGGTTACAGGTGTGATATTTCTTTACCGGCACGCGTTTTCTCTCCCGTGCCTGACCTTCTCCCTCATTGACCAGCTGACCCCTTACCACCCTACATGACCCTAAGCTGACTCGGTAGCAGGTCTTATTAAGGCCACCCTTACCACCCTAAGCTGATCCTAAGCTGACCTCAGTAGCAGGTCGGCGAACGATGGGCAGTCAGCCTCCCCACTCGCTCCCGTGCGCGCTGGCTCAGGGCTACTCTCTGAGGCGCACTCCTTGTCCTCCCCATTATTCCCGTGCGCGCTGGCTCGGGACTACTGTCTGAGGCGCACTTCTTTTCCTTCCCGACATCTCCTCGCGCACTCCTTTCTCATTTTGTCTTCTTGTTACTTGAGGCATGCAATTCACAGATCTGTTTGTGGCGAGCTGGATTGCTCCGTCGATAGTGCGCTGTATTTCTGTTGGTCTGGCCGAATAAGGATAGTAAATATAGTAAATGGAAGGCTCGTTTCTGGGATTCAGAGGGTGTTTTCGGTTTGCTTTCTGATAAGGTTTTGAAGCGGACGGCAACGGACGAGCGTAACGATATATACATATATACATATATACATATATATATATATATATATATATATATATATATATATATATATATATATATGGGGGCTGTATATCCGTGAAACAAGTGAACTGCTTTAGGCCATTTTAAGCCAACTGACGTCGATTTAGGTCAGCAGAATACATCACATAGAACGCGACACAAGATACGACACAAGATATCATTTGGCTAGATCTGGAACAGACTGACAGAATGCTGCTTGTCACGTCGTTGCAGGGCTTTGGGCGCCGTAGGCTTGTGCCTGATTCTGAAATGAATCAGATCAACACCAAATCGACTCAGTAATAAACCATTTTTTTCGATTTTGACGAATTAGAATATGAGTATGTTCTGACTAAATTAAATGCAACTGAATTCTAATCAGAAGATGGACTAGAATCTGAATCGATTCAGATAAAACCTGTGGTGAATCACAATCCTCACTGAATCGCATACTTGTCCGAAGAATCGGCCGTGAATCAATTCACCAGAAAGTTCCCACGCCACGATGACAAATTAAGAAAGTTATATTTTTTGTACTTTTACGTTATTTGTGTTCCAGTATTCGAAAGGTACGCTTAATAAATATATATATGTATATATATATATATATATATATATATATATATATATATATATACTAAAATGCAGACATCAAAGTGTAAAAAAACTTCTAACGTTGATTTACATTTACACGGTTCGACGGCCGCGTACGAAATGCGGTCCTGAGCTGGTCGGTTTGAGTGGACGGACACTGCTGCTCGCATGCGTTGTCGGGCGCCGTGACATGGTGTCCGGCCCAAGCCAAAGTTTTCCACACTAAACACTAAAAAGAACCAAAAATGTAGCAGATTCAGAGATTCAGACCAAAGCCGGAACCTTACATCAATGTTTCGTAGCGATGAGCTGTAGGTATCTGCGGTGTGGTTGTTACGATTAAGTTAAAAAATAAAAAAAATACCTCTGTGTTTCTGAGACTTGAAGAACGAGGAAATTTGCCATACAGCGCTAGGGGATCATACGGTTGGAAAATGGCGTTGTTTTTAAGTAATTTGCCTTGTATCTTACTGGAATATCTCTTCCTTTACCCGTTCACGTTATGATTTAATTATGAAAAGGTTTGGCACAGCTTGGTCGGTTAGCATATGACCAAGAGGCGTGGTGGCATTCATAACTTGTATAATTTCCGAACGCCGTAGATAAGGTAAAGTAAGGCTGGGCGCTGCCGCAGCCTGGATGGCACTGCGTGATGGGTGCCTGGCTAGTAGAGATGTACCAAGATGTACCCCCATTACAGCTGAGCAATCTGTTGTTTTGGTATTTCGATATTTGGATGATTCTATTGGATTACCATATCCAAATATTCCGAAAATCTAAGCATAGTATTGTAGTGTTATCCACAAAAACTTTGACACCTATAACATAAGCAAATTGATGATCATACTAATAGGTCTTTGTTACATGTTAGCACAAGATAGTTCTCTTAAAAAAAGACAGCAGTATCAACAGAAAATGGATATTTGCGCACCCCATGATGATATTTATCAAAAGGAACTATTAGTCAACCTGCACTCATGCAGTATGCAGTGTGTCGCCTGACACCAAAATTGGCTGACTTCTCTTTGGTATCACAGTGCATTCTGGTCTGATGAACCAAACATGTGCCCTCCATTGCCATATCTGCCCCATGCCTTTTTCTGCCAACCATTTCCCATGTAATGCAACAAATCCATGTCATTCCATTCACAGATATCTTACAGCTATGCTGAGCCCAAGAGGCAAATGTAGGTTCCCGAAAAGGTTGTACTGTACTGGAAATTTGTAGGTGGGCACCAGGATAAACTACCCTTGATATTAATGCTCAGTTATATGCATGGACGTTAATATTGTTCAGGTACTGGGGTGGGATTTGCATGTTTCCAATGTTTCTGATTATTCTGATAATGGTTCCAATATTTAAATATCTGTGGAATTTGAATATTCACTCAAATATTTTGTTTGGAATCTGATTGTTCAGCTAAAGACCACATTCTCAACAGTCCTTATTTATAGCAAATATTTTTCCTTGTGTCAATTATAAGAGATTTTATCGCGGAATATGTACAAATATATCATAAATATCTTTTCAGACGTTTTTACTTTAGAATGCAAGCTGTCTGAGAATGGTACAAGACAGTCTGAGATCAAATTCAGTGCTCTCATTGCTCTGGGGAGCCAGTCCCGCCTCTATTGCTTTCAATGGCGTTTACTTTAAAGCTGTCGTAGCTGCTTCGTCCACTCGAGCCACTTTGACATTCCTACCCCTGGGAGCAATGGAAGATTACATGGGTTTTAAATTGCAAAAACTGGTGAAAAAATGGGCAAGCAAGTCTTTTATATTTAGCCAGCAATTTTGTCGTGTGGTTTTTCTATTGTCAAATCCAGCTTTTGGTCGGAAAAACTTAGTTCATTTCAGTCTTATTTTAGCCAATGATAAAGCAAAAACCTTATGCAGCAACCCGGCAATTTACTTCTCATATAACGTGTCTTTCCGTTTCAGACCAATAACATGCCAAATTGTGCAGTATCTTTTTGGCGTAATGACACTTCAGTCTGAAATGTCAGTTCTCCTGGCATTAATTACCACCTTTTCCCGAAGCGCAAGGAAGAAGCAGCTTGATGGTGGCAGGCCCGCCATTGCTCAATTTTTGCTCTGGTCACAACATCACAATTGAATGCTGGTCCAAGTTTTCCTTTACGTACCATAAAGGCATTTATGTGATGTTCATCTCATGTTATCGTGCATCCTGCTGTGGCGTAATTTCTGCTCTAGTCATCAATTATTGCGTTTTATCATATATATATATATATATATATATATATATATATATATATTCGTTTTGGTATCCTGTTTTTGGTCGTGGATCGCCTAGAGGACGTTCAGTACAATAGTTAATGACCATATTCATACTACCTTCTACCTCAACTGATCTGAAAAAGAGTTGGTGGCAAGGGTATTTGAACCCCCGTCTGATCCATCGCTCCACGTGCATGGCTTAACGTTTGCTTAATAGCTCGAAAACAAACCCCACGGAGCACACTTCTGAATCCGGAAATTGGAAGAAAAATGTTCAAGCTTCATTTACATCTACTTTTTACTTGGACACATGTATCAGGGTTAAAGAGCCGTGGGCATGAAAAATGGCATTTTAATACGGGACTCTGGTCTAGTTGTAAAATGTGCACCGTTGCTGCCATATGACTTTGGACCCCCGCATGATGTCATGTCAGTGCAAAACGCCGTTTTATCTCCATCGCTTTGATTTTGACATCACTAGATGTACGCTGGAACACCGGTTGTTTCCGTCAGCAGAACTGCAAGCGATTCACAATCGAACCAGAATCGATTGTGACTGTTCAACTCTTCGCGAGTCAGAATCAGAATCGATTCACTATTTGACAGCTGTGGATCGGAACCAGATTCAAGATCACTTTTAGGCCAGGAATTAGAACGAAATAGATTTTCAGTTATTGGGAATCGGTTCCCTGAATCGATTCCGAAATGCTGATTAACATTAATGCATGCTACGGACGTCGATTTCTGTAAATGACTGGGGAGCGGGGGTGAGCCGAAGATCCGATAACCTCGGCTGACCCAAATGTGGGTTTGCGAACGGATTTAGCCTCCTTTGTTTTAACAAACAGAAACTGATATCTTTTCTCTTTCAGTTTCTGAATCACAAAATTACGCATGTCCCTACCTTGACAGAGAGAGAGAGAAGTCGCTTCATGTTTTATTCGATATTTTCCGCCCATCTTATTTACTGCTGTGGTACCTTTCGCTGTCATTGTCCATTTCCCTTTTAAAACCGGCAGAAAATATTGGAGGGGTCAAACCAACATGAAGGTCCAAATCAATCGTAGGGGTGGGGGGGGGGGGCAGGGTCCTCACAGAAGAATACAAATCGACACCCCTGATGCATGCTTTGTTAACATAACACATGACCATTTCTTGTCAATGCTTATAACAACAATCATGGTAATTACCAAGCATTGAGGGTAGCACTAAATGATAATGTGAAATGAAAGCTATGATACAATGAAGATTTAATTATTTCATTTACTGCTGTCGTACTGTGTACGCCCAACACACTCAATCAATGTTTGGGCCATAAATGTGTATGGTCAGAGCCATAAATATAGAAAGGGGAGATCGGCAGCTGCCATTGGCTGTTATTGGGCAGCGGAGTATGAGCGCCGCCATCGTTGTGGTTGGCATGTGGGTTTGTTTACCATTATGGCCGATGGGAAAAACTCGTTTTTTCGCGAGGGGATAATTCAGCGGCTCTTGGAACAAGAATGTCCAGGTGCGTGCTACCGCGTTCATTCAACATTTTTCTGAAAGGAATCCGCTTGGCTCATATGGATCCAACCCGGTTCGGAAATAAAAGCTGGTGGCAAGCGAGCAAGTACGAGCATTACTGGCACTGGCGCCTTGAACTCTAGCATAATGATGGTAGCATAACGCGGTGGAAAATGGTGTTGTGGAGACAGGGCTACCGTTTTGCTGTTCACCTCGCTTATGTTGTACATGTATTTCACTGAAATAAAAATGAATTTGAAAAAGGCGTGTATTTTAATGTGCCAAATTGATTGTTAGAACATAGTGACTGATTCTCTTGAATAAATGTAAAAAAATGTGTCATTCTCAAGCACAAAGTATGAGTAACATCATATCATGCAATTTCTCAGTCTCGTGTGAGGAACTGAACTTCCCAGGCCTAACAAGGTGTATTTTGTACCGTGAACTGCTTATGAATAGGTCCACATCGTGTTAAGGAAGCATTAAGCCCCCCCTAGGATAGATGGGCTTAGGACAGATAAGTCCATCTATCCTAGCCTAACCAACCTAGCCTGACGTAGCCGTACGTAGCCTAACCAACCCGCAGTGCTGACTTCTCTTCAGTGGGCGCCGAATGACCTTGTAGTCGGTGCGCCCCTAAGCCCAATAACCAACCAACCAACCAACCGACTTCTCTTCAGATTTTGGCCTCTGTTTTTTCCATTTTCAAAAATCTCGGCATATGGGCAAAGGTTTGTTTCAAAAATAATTGCATGCAATCAGTACACAAACATGGAGCAGGAAGGCTTGCTGGTTCCCGATTTTGCACCAAATGGTTGGTCGTGGTCACGATGACCCACTGGATCTGCAAGAGACACTGATGGTTTAATGCCCCATTCTGCATGTTATGTGTCTTTACAGGTTCCAGGATTGTATTCACTTTTGCACGTACGAGTAGAAAGTTAACAATCATTTTTGCTTGTATTGCAAGTTTGTTGTAAACATAAATGGTATTTCAAGATCAGTTTTATGTGAGAAACAGAACTCTAGTTCACAACATATTTATGTCGAAACTATTGCAATAATAGTTTTATTTCATACATCAAGTCTGAATGTGGTAATCCAACATCATGCCACATTAATGATGTAATGGTATGTGTTGCTTGCTATGCTGGTTGCCTTAGCAAAATGAGATCACAATTCTCTATTTGGTTTTGCGTTTGTAAATTGGACTGACTGAATTGTCTCAATGCGGATGAAACTTTGCAGGTAATGGTAATGTAATGGTCAAGTACAAGTAATGGTCAGATTCCGAAGGAATAAGTGGTCTGAAATGAAAATGGTACATTTGAGCTCCATACTGAAGACAAAGTCTGTAGACAAAATAAGAATGACGCAGTTATTTATCATTTGTGATGAGGATCTCCAGCAACATCTGCGTTATTTTCGTGCACTATTAAGGGTTCTGTCGGGAGATGCTGCAGCCAGCATCAGCAATGCCATAATCACTTCACAAACAAAAAACTACGTTTACACTTAAGTCTTGTCTGCATTGTACACATTGTCTTATGCCAGAAATCCAGCACAGTGATTTCTTCTAATAAAGTCCAGATATGGTTCTCCATGCATTATAGGCTAAATTGCCAGGCATTCTGTCAGGCATCAACTGCCAGCTTCATTTCATATCTTGTTCCTGCCTGGATGATTGGTATGGACTACTACACTCGTGCTAGTGGTTGGTTGGTTGGTTACTGGGGCTTAGGGGCGCACCGACTGCAGGGTCATTCGGCGCCCAACTCATACTAGTGAACCCAGTAGATTTTTATTCTGATACACTTTTGGCAACTGTGGAATATACTGGCATTAGCGTCACTAGCTAGACTTGCAGCATGTTTTCTTTAATTGGTACTGATATGAACCAATGCATGTGCAACACAAACGTTCACAGGGATATGATTCTTTGCTATTGACACTGTTCCTCTGTACATTGAGCTATGAATGGAAACACCCAGAGGAAATGTTTTCTAAGATAAGCATTTTATTTGTTCTCACCTGGTTTCTTTCCTCATACTCCATGACACTGCAGCTTTGCTCCCCATACCAGCATGTTGTATGCTGTTGCCAAATTTATAAAGTTGACTGGCTTTGGTTGTAAAAGATTATATATTCCAACTGGATGAGTGCAACAGAATGCACAAAGGAGACTTTCAGTCATTTAGAACTTAATGAGAAACATTGTTTGTGCAACTGTTGTCTATCATTGATGGTTGAAACCTGGTTCAGGATCCTGTACACATTTGCACACATAAAATTCACTTATTTCAAACACTGCTCACACATCAGGGGTATAGGAGCTCCTCCATGTTTGGAAGCGGCAAAGAAGCTTTTTGAGCCATCTTTCTAGTCAGCTGCCACAAGGAACAATTTCAAAAAGTTACGGGGCAGCCGCCCCCTGGGCCGGTCTCATTTCACGTCCCTGTTGCAAAGCGGCAATCATCCACTGTTTTATATGCCAAACGTCAGATAAATACCCCAAAAAACAATAACTTAGCAACACATTGGTCAGATCAACGGGACTCATAGTTACCTTAAAATGCATTAGTGCACATCAATGCAGTTTCATATGTTTTTGAAACAAACACTTATTAATTCTGGATATACTAGGCATTTGGAAAGTTACAGCAGACCATTTAGTGCACCACAACTTTTATCATATCTTGCCGAACTTTTGAAAGTCAAGCTCTCCCTCATGAAATAAAATGATAACAGTTTTGCTTTATATTTTCCTTTACATTAGAACAATTTTGCATTTGCTGACCAGAATGGTATCCTGTATTCGTATATCCCTATTGCATACTGTTTGTACAGCCTTGTTATGTTTCCTAAATATGCCATACTCCTTCACCATAGTGCAACCAGGTGGGCTATAATACAGGCCTTTTCCAAACACATTTTTTTTTATTTCAGTAAAATGCATACACATCATAGACCAGGTGAAGAGCAAACGAGGCACACCAGTCTTCATATGACCATTTTCCACCACGCAATGCTGCACTCTGTGTGAGTAAGTCACGGCGCTAATGCCAGTGATGATCGTGCTTGCTCACTTGCGACCAGCTTTTATTTCCAAACCGGGTTGGATCCATACGAGCCAAGTGGAATCATTGCAGAAAAATATTGAATGAACGCGGTTACACGTATCTGCCCATTCTCCTTCCAATAGCCACTGAGTTATCACCTCGCAAAAAACGAGTTTTTCCCATAGGTCGTAACAGTAAACACACATGCCAACCGCAAAGATGGCGGCACTCATACCGCGCCGGCCAATGACAGCAACCGATCTCCCCTTCTATATCCTATGGTCAGAGCCATAGGCATTTATCATAACTACGGCTATCGTTATACTAACCTATTGTTAACTTATCTTTACAGTTTTCTGCCCGTACTCCTACGAAGTGTGGCCGGCAGCATACTCCGAATCCCGCCTCTCAATCCACATTCTGGGCGTGGTTTTCAGTGCCGTGGGATTGGGAAGCCGATTTTCCGCTTTTACGTTTTTGCATCACGATTTCAACAACAACAAACCCTAATGCGTAATGCCAAGGCCGGCTAAACTTGGCACCCGCGCTCCTGTCCTCAAAATCAGCTCAAAGTGAAGGTATCTTCAGAGTGATAAATCACAAAGCGATTCACGCGATTGTGATGGAAAGCCGTAATAAAGTTGAAATATTTGAACACTATTGCGATTTCCCGTTTTTCGATTTTTCATTTTTTCGTCTCGGATTCCCGCTTTTTCAATTCGTTTTTACGATTTCTCGTCCTGAATTTGCGTTTTTCCATCTCCGTGCTGCGTAGTGCAGCCGGCCCCGTGTATTACTATGGACCTGACATTTTCCGGTGACGGAAAAGCGCAAAACTGAGATGGAAAATCGCAAAATCGAAGCGGAAAATTGGAAAACCGCGCAGTCGAACCTGGCAGTTACAGTATTCTGCGATCTACAGCAAGGCTCAGCATGACACAGAACCCAGGACGTGGCTTTACATTGGTGACGACAGAAAATGCACAAACAGAGTTTTTGTGCTTTCAAATAAAACTGTAATGTGAAGCACGTGAATCGAATCCATTTACTGCAGTTAAAATGGTCTTTGAATTAGAATTGAGTCGATTCTATTTTTCGTTGTCAATCAGAATCACATTCTTGAGCTGGGAATCAGAATCGAATCGATTCCCGATTTCGTGAATCGTTCACAAGTCTGCTTATAAGACATGATAATGATTGTTGCCCAGTTTTGACACAGCAATTTGAAAAACTGCTATATTTAGTCTGCAAAGGTGAACAAATCTGCAATATGGTAGCACGTTTCGGGAATAACTGAGCCAATGTCAGTATTTCTAGAACTTGCTGACGCCATACAACATTAGATGGTATACGCGTAACAGGTACCCAAAGTTTGTTACGACCAACCCAAGCCGTTTGTATGAAGCAAGCAAAAAATCGAGGACGGTTTATGGGAACCCACACTAATATCAGACATGGACCTGGGTTGGCCTCCGGGCTAAGCTTCGTAAAAAATGTTGCGATCAGTTCAATAGATCTAGAGGAAAGGAAAGGTGCACTTATTCCACGTTTGATCTAATTCGACCTCATTTAAGCTGACATAGATCAATGGGATTCTCATAGTTGCGACGGTGTGAGATCACCAGCCAGACTACCTCCCAATAAAATGCTGTTACAATCGGATGAATGGATCAGAGCATAAAGAGGGGCGAAATACACCCCCTTACCAGCGCGTGTAATTTTCAGAGCGCGTATAATTCATTTATGTTATGTGTTATCTACTTTCGCATAGCGCTCATTAGTACACGTACCAAGCACCACATTCACGCACACACGGTCTCACTGCAGGTTTAGCTAGCCTCGGTCTCAGCGTCTCGTCGCCTCAGCAAAGGATAAACGCATGACAAAGACCAGCGTGGGCTAAGAGGTTTCAGTCACATCGCAACAGCTCGGCTTTGCGGGCGTCCATTTACATACAGGTTTTATGTGGTAAATTTAAGCTCCAGGCGCCGAGACCCATATCCGTTTGTCGTTACCTGACGTCATTTGTCGGGCACCGCCGACAAGTTAGGCTCGGACACGGAAAGCCACTTGGGCATAGCTCCCAAATTGTCGGAGTAATTAGGTGATGCGTAATTAGCGAATGTCCATTAAACTCTTTGCCATAAGATAGCCACACTTTATCATGGTGGTGTGCTGCGGCGCCCACCGACAGTTCTGAGTTTTCAGGTAAGGAGTCCTAAAGTCTTGCTCCCACGAATCATACTAAATCGAGTGATGAGCAAAGTTTGATGAACGATCATCGAGCACTGTAAATACTGGTTCGACCTCTCCGGTATGGACGGCTTATGGTCGGTCTCCATCTGGCCATGTCTAGAGGGCTGCTGAGGTACGATGTTTATTCAGTGTCTTCCATGGCTTCGTAAAACAGGTTTTGAAGAGTTATTTTGTTCTAAGGTGAAGGTTATGGTTGCACTAAATTTAACTAGCGGCCAGGAAACAGTTTCGTCGGCAGGGGCGTGGCAATGCGTGAAGTCAATTTTGGACGCCTGAACTGGCATTTGGAATTAACAATGGGTGAACTCACGGTAAGCCTATGTTATGTTCTAGCATTCACCCCAGTTCAAGGAAAAGATGCCTTCGCGTTCTCTTCCGGCACGTTTCAACTTCCTTTCCACACCTATGATGGCTCGCGAGGTGGTCAGAAAAATTGTCATTACATATAAGGAAAACTGTTCTACTATATGTGCCTGAGACGCCAGAACTTTCCGAACTAAAGCTGCACGTAATGCCAAATTCATGTCCTGATTTGTTCACCAGAATCGCCAGCAAGATGCTGAATTGGTATAAGCAAGATTTTTTATTATATCGCCAGTTTTCCAGTTTTTGCGCCTATACCAGTTGAGATAATATTTATGTAACCCTCGACAAAACAAAATTTTGTGAAACAAACAAACTGAGTGTTCCACAAGTGTAACTTGTAACTTGTGACAAGGACCTGGCATTAATATGTCGTATCATTGAAATATCAAGCATCATGAGTATTTTAGTCTTATTGCGGGAGTTAAACACTTTCTAACATACAGGTAACTAAAAGTACTTGATTGCCATGTTTTAATTGCCATTGTTGAAATATTGTGCTATTATATGATGGAAATATATTTCCGGAATTTATAAAATCCTGAAGTTGCAGAAGACAGCAATGGCATCGTTGACAATGAGACTTACTTGCATACATCAGTTTGTCCATGAAACATTCTTGAAACATTTCATTACCAACATAACATTTCTTGAATAAGATGACGGACGGTATGCAACGCAAATGGGTCGCACGCATATGGAAGAACGCTCCTGGTTAACCACAGCGGTAGGAAGTAGGAAAAAAAAATATAAATAAGTTATCATGAAGACAATTTCACCTGGCATTTGAACACTTGATGGTTGACAAGCACTTAGAGACATCTGTGAGGGTACTCTCTAAGATGGCATTTGTGGACTTAATAGTCTTAATGCGTCATGCTACACCAACTAACACAAGTTCACTCCATGACACGACAACAACCTACCACTTTCCTCAGTGCGTCATGGAGGTGCACGGCGCGACAAAGATCATCCAATGTCATTTGGACCGGTGAACTCAATATTTGGGAAATTTCGGTTGACGGGATCAGAATCCGGCAACATGCTTTAAGACACAACGGAACAAGGCGGCAATTCGGTTTGGATGGGACTCGGTTCCAAAAGCCATCAACTTCAGCATGCTTGGGATAAACGTATATAAATAATAACAGTTATATAGAGCTAGCAGACTATTGGTGTGTTGCGCATACCTCGATACGCAATTTCGGCATCAGGATGTTTGTAATCTCGAGTTGTAACTTAAAACGGTATTCCCAAATCGGTCAAACTTTGATGCTTGACATAATCTGTGAATAAAGATGTAATCTTTGGATCGAAAAATATACCGTGCTCGGGGTTTCATACTGTAAGCGTAGCAAAGTTACTGAGTGGGTGCGTCGAACAGTCAACACCAGCATATCGAAGGTGGCGAAATAGCTCAGCAAACGGTGGGCTTAGTTACTCATCCGTCACATCCAGGATACGAACCGGTGATGCCCATCACAATCCCGATTTAGCTTCCTGAGCATTTACGGAGATTTTTCTTGCTCATTCAGAGGTAACTGAAGCCTGAACGTACAAACGGCGTTAATCAATGACGAAAGAAGGCGACGAAGAATTCATTTCAAATGCTAAGCCCAGTATGACTCCAGTCTACAAACATCCTCCACGTACATTTTGTTTTGTGAATTTGATCCGAGCGGTTTAGGAAGGCATTGTCAGGGATCGGAGCTTGAGCTACGCAGAGCCTGTTGCATAGACTCCGACCCCAACACCCGACCGCACAATTCCAGGTAAGGCTGATTTCTTTTGATGCGAAAGTTAAACGTGCTGCGAAGGGTGGAAACGACCGTGTGGCAGTCAGCTCGACCATGCTGGCCATTTGCCAGCTGACCCGTGGGCCAAATATCGAGCGCTGGGGCGACTCGAACCTGACTGGCCAGGATATGGAGACGAGCGCTTTACCAATTAGCTATCGATCACGGATACATGAGACGCCGCTTTCGAATTTGCCACAAGGCGGTGTTTGCCGAAGGCCGGCTTTCATGGTTACGCATTTCATTATGTTATGTTATATCTATTTTTGTGCTGGATATCTTTGCTTTGTCACGATGAAATAAAGTAGACGATATGGTAAACGACAATATTGCATTTCAAATACACACAACGTCGTCTTTAACAATCTGGTCGTACGCAAATTATCGGCAGAAATCCATTGCCATGTTTCTCGCATTCTGAACTAGTCCGGCATTAGCCTGAATCCACGTTTCAGATGCTGCTCACGCAAGTATAGTCTGGAACAAGAAACTCAGTAAAGAAAAAAAACGCAAAACCATCGCCATAGCTAAGGGTACATGGATTAGCACGAATGATCGGCAGACAGGCGCTAGGTTCACTTCTATCCTCTCGTCTTAGTCAAAGCCAATTCGCATCACAGAAAAACACCATTTTTTTTTGCAGCGCCAAAACGTGACATCGAAAGCTGTCTCGTTACCCCCTCGCCCCGATCTGATCACAGCGGGTCGGGTCAGCCAGTCTGATGGCGGCCGTGTCGCGGGGTTCAAAGGCGCGATATGGCCCCCCATAAGCCTTTATCGAGGTGCTTATGGATATCGGGGTGAGGGGCCGTGCAACAAGGCCGGATGGACATGAACTCTGATCCCGGCGCTAAACATCGTTATCTTATAAATTTAGCTCGACAGCCTCCAGGTGGGTAGCGCCGAGATCAGTCAATCAAAACCTGAAATTGTGGCGCGAAATCTGACTCTGTTACCAAACGCTTTCATATATGGAGTAATTTCGTCCCAGGAAACCAATCGGATAACGCTGAAGAATCTTTATGGCGACAACGCTCTTCCATTTTCCTCCGTACAACACAAAAGATGACCTGTGGTCAACCCACGATTTCGGTTCCGGGCCAAATAAAGGCATTCCTTCTAGACCTCGAGATCTTAACTTTTCACAGCTGGAATGTATTCATCGGGTTCGCCACCTGCTCATGGAGCTGGTAATAAGAACGGTCGTGTTAAATGCATTTCATGACAATGGTTCAACGGTTTGAGAAACTTGTGCATTGAATGCCGTGTTGCTACTTAAAAAAGACACTCCTCGAAGTGAACAAAACACAAGAGACCGATTGAAACACAGACGGGTACGAAAAGACAAATGGACAGTGGCTAGTTATTTCAAGTTCAAGACATCCCCGTTGGCTGAAAATATGGCTAACAGTGAAAGCCTCCTCAGTCCCCAAAGCAATCAGCGTAAGAGGGTGCACGCATCTGGCCACTATATGACAACAGAAGTCGGAGCAAAAAACGAATTCTTCAGACTCCGCCTACAGTGTCACGGCTGGCGATGATTGACCTACAATGAAACCGTAGTCACAGAGAAGACCTTTATCATCTGCACTCGAAAAACATCGAATGCCAATATACATCGAACCACCAAATACTTCCCAACGATGCATCAGAGGGCACATGCACTGGTAGGTATCGGTATGCGTACATACCGGTAAGCCAACGACTGAAATTACGCCGCGACGTTCCACCGCAAACTCCCCGTGCCAATTTCGCACTGCGATGCCCAGGTTGTATTGCAGCTGTATGCCGAAATCATCCCTCCGATCGAGCAGCTGTCGGCCTACACCACACCCTTCCTCCAACATCCAGATGAGCCTACCCTCACATCCAGCAGCTGCCCGGTTGTATCTTTCCTCACATCCATGCCCTGTCGATCAACGTCATCCGTCTTGCCAGGCAGACATGTGCCGGGATCCCCATGGAATGCAGGCTATCGTCGTTTTGCGTCGGATTCTGACCTGTCTAGGGCAAGTGCTACGTCCCCTGGTGCAACGCTTTACTCCAGAGGGACACAACCTTCCCGAGATGACGTAATGACCCGCCCAGGTCAACGAGAGGATGCATACAACACGGGGAGATAGCCTGCATTCCATCGGGATCCCGGCACATGCCTACTGCCAGGACGGGCCGAGTGGCTGGATAGGGCAGGCCGAGCGGCACGGCCCGCCCTGCCCGGGCCAGCTCGGCTCGGCTCGGCGCGACGGAACTGACTGCAGTGCCCCCCCGCCGCTCAGTCACCGTAATCCGCCCGTCTGTCCCCCCCGCCCAGTCATCGTAATCTGCCCGTCTGTCCCCGCCGCCCAGTCACCGTAATCTGCCCGTCTGTCCCCGCCGCTCAGTCATCGTAATCTGCCCGTCTGTCCCCGCCGCCCAGTCACCGTAATCCGCCCGTCTGTCCCCCGCCGCCCAGTCACCGTAATCCGCCCGTCTGTCCCCCGCCGCCCAGTCACCGTAATCCGCCCGTCTGTCCCCCGCCGCCCAGTCACCGTAATCCGTCCGTCTGTCCCCCGCCGCCCAGTCACCGTAATCCGCCCGTCTGAGGCCGCTCCAGCCGAGCCGCCGCCGAGCCAATGGAGAGGCTCAGTCCAAACAGGAGTGGCCACCGGCTTTGAGCGGGTTGCCGACTCTGAAAGACGACACAATCGGGGCGGCACAGTGGGGACAGGCAAACTGTGACGTGAGCCGAATTGGAGTACGGGCTGCGCCGCGCCTCCCTCGGGCCGCAGCCTCTGACCAGCCTGATTTGAAGCCCTCAACAGAACTGTAAAATATCTGCTGACATTTGCGTGAAAAATCTTCTCATTTTGTGTCACCTTCTTGTTAATCATTTTATAACTATCAAAAATTGTATTGTCATTTCTGAACGGTTCGGTGCCTCTCAGTCACAGGCCGAACGCCGCTGGTTGGTTGGTTAGTTGGTTGGTTATTGGGGCTTAGGGGCGCACCGACTGCAGGGTCATTCGGCGCCCAAACGCCGCTGGTGTCGGAAACTGTTCATCTTATATCAGCAAAACATAGCGTATACGAGCTTCGTGGGAATGGACCTTGGAGCTGGCGGTACTCAGGAACACATGCATGCATCTACAGCTCAGATTCTAGATGTGTTTCATTCCTGTAGAAGTGAAATTTAGTACAAGCGTGGCACTTTTCTACTTTTACCTGCAGTATCCTGGGATGTCGGTACCGCTCCAGCTGTCTGACACCGGCCCTTAACAGTTCGGTCACAGTTTCTCGTCGCTTCGGCTTGTGAAGCTTCTCTGCACATTTCTTCTCGAACACGAATATGGAAACCTCCTGCAACGAGCAAAAATCCCAAAATGAACCGTGCTGAGCCATCACTCCCCAGCGTCGTGGCGCCTGGTGGTCGTGAGAACTCGTAAGGAACCGGAAACACATAATCTTATCTCCAGATATCCAAGAACAGGAAACAATACTGCTGACGGGACTGTACGGTGCATTGCATCCACCATCGCCGGCTACTACCATTACGATCATGTCATTCCGAACATTTGCAGAGCCACTTTAAATGCGTCCATTTGCCGCAGTGTGTTACTACCACCATCTCAAAAATTTCTGTCACGCGTTGTCATATTCAGTTCTTTTGGAAGGGCGCACACACCATGAAAATGCAACATCACGCCAGCCCAACAATTTGGCGTTGGCGATTCGTTCCGCACTGAGCAGATCCTGGTCAAGCCGAGCGCCGGGCGAAATAGTCTGTACTCCGGCAAGAGTCGGCGGTCCCGTCCACGGCCGGCCGGACCGATATAGAACGCATCCCATTGAATCAAAAACGGCCGTGCCCGGCGCCGATGAATAATGCAGGTGTGCCGCAGCCCTGTCTGTCGATTATTCACAGTTTCCTCATCAGCGAGCACGGCTCAAAGCTGCCGACGCCAACCGGCTCCGGCGTCGGCCCACTCCGCCTGGATGTCGGGTTTCGAGCCAACCGGACGCAAACTTGTCGCCCGCCGCTGCAGCAGGCCGCGTGCAACTGTTGCTCCGTGAGCCCGGCACCCCTGGCGTGGTTTCGTGCCCCCGGCCGTCTGAGGGGGCGTTCAAAAGGACACCCCTCTGTTATTTCGGGATCAAATCATCAGATCTGAACCGGTCCACCAACAATCGATAGCCCTAAGTCTTGCGATTCAGAAAACACTGTTCGTTAGAGTCAGTAAGAAAACCTTGGTCGTGGGACTGATGATATCACAGGCCATGTGAAACTAATATCACGATGTCGAAAAATTGACACCGGTTCGAACATCACATCATCGGCTGTAATGGTCCTGGAGCCTTCGTCTGGGTGTAAAACAAAAGGTCACGATCCTCTGCTTCAGAAGCATGCCCCAATGTAAAAAATGTCGGGTAGAGGTCAAGCTAAGTCAGGTGAAATACTGGTCTTATTTTAACTGCCAAAGATCGGTCGTTGTGAGCCACGTCAGAAAAAGGATCAAAATGAAACCTTCAGGTGAGCAGTTTTGCATTACCTGCTTCGCGTCAAGTCGAGGTCAGCCTAGGTCAGGTCAGATAACTTTGCATTACTCTTTCCACGAAAGAACAATAATTACTCCTTAGTATTTGAACTGCGTCGAGTACAAAACTGAAATGATATGTGGTAATCAGGTCTTAGCCTTCCCCTCCTTATCGGGTTAAGGTCAAACCAGGTCTAGACAAAAGTCACTTTTCTTTTTCTGACTAGGAACTATAAGTGCTCTCTGCTGCCCCGAACGCGTAAGGATGCCGGGATTTGAAGTAAATGACCTAAAGTAATCTAAGATGATCTATGCAGGATCATTTGGACGAACCATGAATGCGAATATTTAACGATCTTCCGCAGACAATGTTCTGTCATATTTCGTTTTCACATCTACCTTCCTGAGACGTAGCCTGGCATGACATCACGTTGCATCTGGTTGCGTCTTGCCAAGGGCCGCATAAAGATAAAGCATAAAGGTGCTTGTCCAACTCGAACGACAGGCAAACTCGGCGGCGACCACTCCTATCAAACACAATGGAAATCATGTCCAACTGTGATGCTGCACGTGACCTAGCATTACCTCTAATATGATGACGTGACACGGTTATATATCCTCTTTGAGACCGTGTCCCATGTAGATCCAAATAACTCATGCATTAGATTCTCGAATATCTTCAAAGAACAAAGCATGTTCGAGCCACGGCCCGAAGAAGCGAAAGCACGCATGCAAGGTTCGTCTATGACATCATATCGCCATGCCCTGACTTAGCATGGAAATGGTTTTAAAGAAAACATAGGTAAAACTGATTGATGAACAGATACTGGAACTTTGGTTGGGCTGGCTCTAACAGCGCGAAAATTATTCGCGAAAAACCGTGGGGGCGTCGTTTTGGACACTCCAGGTAGCGCCGGATTAAGGCGCGCAGCGAGCCTCGGCCCGACGACGCCTTCCGAAACTCATCCAACCTCCCTGCCGGCCGCGTCCCGCTTCCGTCGTCACCCCGCGGGATGCAGCCAGGAAGGGGGCTGCTGCGCCTGACGCGTCCACCCGTCTGCCGAATGGCGGCCCGCCGCCGCCGCCCGAGAGAGACCGCTGACGTCAATCACAGCCGAGTGGCCGATCCTAACAGTGCGCCGTATTGATCGCCGGTGCGCCGCGTAACGTGCAGGTGCCAATGTCGCAGCCTCGCCGAGTGCGCCGCCGGGCGCAAACAGCCGCCGGCCGACGCCGACACGACGCAGAGGCGGCGAACGCGGCGCGGTTCCGCCGAGGGGTTACCGGCAGCATAAACGGGCAGTTCGGAACTTCAGACGCTTGCAAGGATCGCCGCTGTGAACTCAGAAGCCTCCGGTCTTTTTTCATCGTCCGAGTGACTTTAATTCTAAGTTTTTCTTCTAAGTTCGTTTAGTCTAAGAGTGCCCTAATAATTACGCGACGCATCCCTTTTTTCCCCGCAATGCTTTTCCGTAATGATTTCCCCGCAAAGATTTCCCCATAAAGTTAGTATCTCTTAAACGGTTACGTCACCCCGGTAACCCCAGTCTCCCTGCACTTACGTAATTTATGGAAAGCTTGTAAAGACATTAGCTCGTGGTAATAGCTAGTGAAGCTAATGCTTATGACCATCAGCCTAGGACACTTAATTACAAATTCGCCAGCTGCGAGGCCAATCTCCTCGGCGTGAAATAAAAAAAAAATGGTTAGGCATGCGCATGTCACAACGTATGCAACCAGCAGGCCACACCAAATGATTTTTTTAAAACAATATTCACCAAAGTACAGGGTATTTAGTCTCCTTCCTTCCACTTGCTGGAATGAGGCATCCGCCCCCCCCCCCACATACATATAGTAACTCCACAACTAGGGAAGTGATTCGGCTGGTTCATCCCGCCAGAAGGTTTCCCGGAGCTAAACTTAAACTGTCCCCGCTATCGTACTGAAATTTGGTGTCTCTTTATGCCTATTTTTGACACCTTACGCCAAAATTTCATTGTCCTACGTCGGAGAGGAGTGGTTCCAGGAGGATTTTCTTGGAGGCATGTCATGCCATTTTGCGGTGGTTTCAGAGGCACGTCGCCCGTTTAGATATCGACGCTGTAAGCTACCATCTATGAACAATACGGTTTACATATTCATGATAATCGACGATCTACATACATAGTCTAACAGGTGTTGGGAGACTGCCAAGGGCGGATGCAGGGCACTTGATAGAGATTGGTTGGTTGGTTATTGGGGCTTAGGGGCGCACCGACTGCAGGGTCATTCGGCGCCCATTGATAGAGATTATGTAACGCCATGTGCAGACATGTGCCTGAAACTCACATGAAAATCTAGGACCTCAAAAGATCTTCCGACGAAATGTCACCAAAGGATCTAGGATCTGAAGGGATCTTTTGACAAAATTTTGGAAAAGATCCAGGATTCGAAGGAATTTTTCAACAAAACGGTGCGGACGGATCCATGAGCTGAAGGGTCTTTCGACATATCACAAGCTTAGGAACTGAGATCTGAAGGGATCTAAGATCTGAGAGAATCTTTTAAGAACATGTAAGTTTGGCCCGGTACTGCCTGGGGTATTTTTGTACCTACGACCACACGGTGGAGGGTGAGATTTAACCCTATCCACCAGCCCTCCCCCGTCCCCTTGTATCTCCGGATGAATTATTGGATCGGAAGAATCCAAACGCTGTTTGCAAGCCCCGATCCGTCTCATTTCAAAACACCCCGTTTGATTCCAATGCGGGAATATCACAGGGAGGTCAAAAAAGGTCAGATCTGACCCATTTTGATCCCTGTCTCATACCTCCGGCGCAAATGATCGGATCAACGTGACTGAAATGTCAATTGATAGCTCTGGATCGTCCTATCCCAAACAATGACCATAGTTCGGACAACAATGACGCCACAGTAAGAACAAAAGTAGGTCAGATGCGACCTATCTCCTCATATCTCTATAACCAGTGATAGAATCGACCTGTGTAAGTGGCTGATTCAAGCCACTTACGATTCCCTTGGTCCATTTCATCCCAAAACAATCATCTAATCCTAATTCTGTTTATTCCGTTAATTCTGTCAATGACGACGCCACACGTAGGTCAAAATAGGTCAAGTTTGACCCCATTCTCATATCTCCGGAGCCAATGGTCAGACCAATCTCATTCAGACTCCATTGGATAGTTTTGCTCCGTGTAAACTCAAAATACGTAAACTGACCCTTATTTCTCTTCCTCGTCGTCTCTTCATGACGCACATATGAACCGAAAGAAGCCATCTATTATAGAAAAATATATTACCAAAAATTTATAAAACGATCACAGAACTGACCACCGCGGCGCAACAGACGCAACGCTCCGCGGGAGGTTCTGAGTCGGTCTAGCACATCCCGATTTACTTTCAAAGGACGCGTACTCACAAACCGAAAGCACTAACCCCGTCTTCCAGCTCACAGAAATCGGACACGCCCTTTTCATGTGGTCATGACAGTGTCAAGACATGGCAAGACCAGGCGTTCAGCTACTCGCCATTTTTCCCTGAAACTTTCGAAACACGCACCGAACGAATTTTGATGTTTTTACGCGTCTAAAGAGCGGTTGCATTCTGTTATTCGGACCAGATGAAGAAAAAATCAAATTGTGACCTTTAGGCAAAAAATGTCTGGTCAGTTTCTGCCGTGGGTTGTTAAGTATATAACGGATATTTCCATGAGTAGAAGACATCATTCATCGCTTGGGTTCATTTCTAAACCGAGTAGTAATATATGAATAATGACACTAATCATGAGATCACGAGAAGTCAAAGTAAACCTTACATGACATTGTTCAGCGACCCCGTAATGCGCCTAAACCTTGGCTGTCGTTTTCAGCCAATAATGACGGACAAAAGTCCCATTCTTTGTCTTTTATAAACATAGCGCGCTGCAGGCTATGAAAGATCTCAGCCTTGGATGAACACAGCAAAACGTTGTACAGAGGTTTCTTGATTAAGTCATAACTCCGTGACCTGAACGGACCCAAAGTTTGTTTTGCTATCGAAATGTGTGAAATTAATTACTCGACAGGTGCGATAAGTTTGGTTGTCCCTACTTCAGGTGGTTTAGAATGTACTGCGATTAAAACGAAAGGGGTTCGGATCCACCCTTTCCCATGCGGTCGGTTGGTCGGTGTGATGTATTGATAGGTTACAATTTGGGATGTGAAGGGATCTTGTAATTAAGCACACAGTGTCAGATGACAAAAGCTACCAATTAGGGCAATGAATGTTGATTTGCCATTGATGGTGGTGGTGATTTCCCATCGGGTGCACAAAGCAAATGCATTCCAACCTTCCCGTGACCATTTGGTATAGCAAGACATCACTGTGTTAAACCATTGTGTCACTAGGCATTCAAACTTGAGTGTATTCTGTATTTCTTTAACAAGGGCTATCGTAGTTTTGTCACGAAAATCCTGCACGGTTTCGTTTTTGTGCAATACATTCAAGACCATAACTTACAACAAACTCAATGGATACCACAATTTCACATCCTACGCAGGAAAAGAGCATGTGGAATCGCGGAACATCAAGCGTTGTCAACCAGTCAATGTGCAATACCACATCTTTAAATGTTTGGGAAATTCAGTTCTCTGTGATGGGATGAATCATGCACTGTGGTGTTATTCAACATTTGCATTTGAGAATGAAACAGTGGGATTTTTTTACATAAGGTCTAGTCGTCATCATATCGTAGCCAAGTGAGCAGGTCAAAATACCAGGGCTTTTTGGACAATGATCATTATTTCAATGAAATACATGCACACCGTTAGCTAGATAAAACAGAGCCTCATCTAACATGTTGCGGGAGGAGGGGTCAGCCCCCGAAGTGGAGTCGCCAGCCTCCCAGTTAAGGCAGAACTGGATAACTGGGGAAGGGAGGTTGAAATATTCGAAAATCGGAATGCTGGAAATAATAAAATCTAATACAGGTTTTTCCGCGGAGACATGATTTTTTTTCAGATGCGAAGTCGACGCAAAAAATTCATCGTCCATCCACGTCTCAGCGACGCTTGTATCACTACTGGTAGTGTATAAAAACACTGGATTACGCTGTTATTAATATAAATATGTAGGATTAACACGCATGATAATGCAATAAATACAGGGTTTTCTTTGGAGACACAAGGTTTTTCCATATTCAAAGTCAGTGCAAAAATGTTTCGCCTACTAATTTTTGGTAGATCAGTTTGAATGTCTGCCACTGAATCCACCAGTTTGAATCACCAGTGATAGTGTATGTAAATGACATATGCCGATAACATTTTTTTACGCTGCGCTGACACCGAAAAGGAAAAAGCCCAAAACAATGCCGTCGAAACATGAGGGGGAAAAGGGCGGGGGCGAGGCAAAGAAAAAAAAATGGGGTCTAGGAGACTATGATTATCTTTTAGGCAGTCATTTACCGGAAATCATGACTGTCCTTTTTCTAAGTAATCTACGATCGAAGAATTCATCTTTTTTAAACCATTTATTTTCGCCTCGAATATGAATACTTTCCTCAACAACTTGCCTTTTCATGGGTAATAAGATCATTTTAACCACACCAACAAAATATACCCCCAGAGCTCGTTGGAATACAATATGACCTGATATCTGGACTCACCTTGCACTCACAGCATCTCTTACTGCAATTTTTAAGTCTAAATGGTTCCAAATCAGCCACTTTCTTAGGGGTGGAACTAAATTCGTTAGCATGCGTCGTTCGATTTCAGAACATAATACCGCATGTTATGAAATGAAAAAATAACTAATGAACACGAAACATGGAACAAAATAAACAACGATGTATTGATAGATGTATAAAGTGTAAATCTCCGACGACAAAATATTACAATATAACATGGCAGATATCAATCTGGAAATAAATGTGGACCAAGTTGCACATAATGCAATGCTCCCGTAGATTCTGCGTCGAACGCACCCGGCTTCTTGTCGGTGCGACCTAGCGTTGGCGAGATGATGCGCCGGCAAGCGAAGCGATGCGGATGCCGTCGGCGTAGACGCAATCTAGAAACCAATGATACGTGGTAAAATGCATATGTTTATCACATGCGACATCAAAGAAATAAGATCAGTTTGCAGTGTCTTATTCGATCTATTACTGATTTTTCCTGTAATTTCTATAATGCTGTGTAGTTAAGTTTATTGGTGATACCACGGAGTGTAGATGTTTGTAGTCTTTTCTTTGCAAGCACCGCCCATTCGTTCCGTGTCTTATCATTGTCATTACTTCTTTTTTCTTGCAATTTTTCTAATGTTGCACATGTAAGTTCATTGGTCAGGACGCGGCGTATCGATATTTACAGTCTTTTATTTACTTCCCATTACAAAGAAGCAGTGTTTGGCATCTCTGCATCTCACAATGCCAGGATTTCAAGGGACCCCTGTCTCTCATGAAATCTCCTTCACCCTGGTGACCATTGCCATGTTACTTTGTAAATGCTAATGAATTGGGCAGCTAGGAGCCCCCATGAGAGCATAGTATCGTTTCGATACCCAGCAATGAATGCAAATCTACCACAGGAAAGGTAATGCGTCTTGTTACATGCTGAAGAAGTTCCGACGGCGATCTTGTTCGGAAATTCGCAGCCCCTGTTTGCAACATGGTTGCTACACGCTGGACCGGTCACAGAGTCCACAGAATGGAGCAAAGAAAGAATGTCTGAACCCATATGTACAGTAGGAATGACACCATACGACCTAAAATTGGGCCTGTGAATCATTTACGTGTCACTAGCGTGCCAAGGAACACCGCCAGTCAGGCACTGCAGCAACGTATTGTCATGTGAGATTGGCTTAGCCAGACTGGGATGCATCCCTCCGAGTTTCGCGGAAGCTAATTTCTTAACTAAAGTATTGCATAAAAAAGACGTAGCAAAAAACGCGATAATTGCGATAAAGTCGAGCATACTCACTGGGACTAGTTTTGTGAAAAAGTGCATCATGTTAAAGGATATTACTAGAGTGATATCCCTTGCTTCATGTCGCATGCGGTTATCATGTGCATTATACAACCGTACGTTTGTTATCTTACCTATGTTCGTCTTCCGAACTGTGTAATAACGACATAATCCAACGGACTTGGATACGTTTCTATGAACTGTTTTACTTGGTACATATTTGGTCCGGTAAACGGCAACAAAAGGTCAAAGAAGCTATCTGGGGCAACATGCAAGGCCACTTTTGAAATGGCAGGGGTCAAAACATTGTTTTGGTGTAAGTTTCACGAGGTTATGGCTCATGGGTAGGTTATCGGGGGAAAAGGATTATTTTCAAGGCAAACTGCATGAACTGGAAAAAGCCAGTATTCGCGTGGAAAACTATTCTATACAAATAAAAAAAATCTTCCTCCCAGGAGCTACAGAAACCCGCCACTGACTGGGGGGTGGCGCGTTTAGCTGACCCTTGGCACATTTGTTAGATATCTCCCAAACGCATTAACGCAGCATCCTAAAACTTTCAGCATCTTTTCTACATCAAACGTACACAGTAAAAAATTTGGAAACGAGATCATCTTAGGCCACGTCTTGATGACGTTATAAAGACGACCATATTTTGCGATTTAACGTTGAAGACGTTCCCCGACGCATTGCCGGCCGGTTTTTACAATGTACGGCGACTGTGGCTTGTATTCCATATCAGCATCACCTCACAGTTGAATATGGAGCTCTTCTGACTTCATGCTGCGTCACAATGGGTCAGATATATTCCTTTCATTTTCCGGGTCAAATGAGAAGAAATTCTGAAAAAGGAACTGGATTAACTAATTCTTGGATACGGCCAGACCCCAAATTCTCCTGCAACAAACTGTACGTACAACTCACTACATACATCAGTTCCTTACAACATTGCAAGATTTCTTCGTAGTTTGACATTTGGTGGTTTTATGCGGATTTCAGCGTAGCAAGTCAACTTATTACTTTTGTTTGACCACCTGGACGACCGGTGTGGAGATATCGACCTTTGCAAATTGTGTAACATTCCGTGGAATTGTGCAACATGGAACAAACTTAATCCAGAGATATCAAATGGAGGTCACCAGCGTGCTCGTGGTACTTCGAGTCCGGAACTACAAAACGTTGGAATGTTGTTGGAACGATAATTGGGGCCATTTGAAGGCTTTTTTGTGCCCAATGCCCTTTCAAAGTGTCGTTTTTAGAATGTCTGTGTCAAATGGGGCAGGAAACATGTATAACATGACATAGTAAACAAACATGGATAACATAGCATGACACGTTATAACGGAGGTGAAATTTGACCCAACCCGTGACCTTGACTTTATGACTTTGGGTCAAGTGGGGCTTAGAATATGAGACTAAGCTGCTAAAAACATGCTGTCACGAAAACTTCAGTCTCCGACTGCTTTTCATTGACATTAGGCGACCCTGAAGAAAATGGTCACTTTTGCATGTTTCACCTGCCCTTCATCGTCATCAGTAACCGAAAAACAACAAAAAACGAACATGTCATAGGGCTGCAAGGTTTGGCGCTATCGATTGGGATTTGAATCCGCCGAATCGGACTAATGGTTTTTGAGATAGACGGGGTGCAGCGTTAAACGACCCCGTGAATGGAAGGTGGCAGAACACCCCAGTCAATGCCGGGTTTAACATACGTGCAGATTTTCCGCGATCTCATTTTTACACTTCCATAGTGGATAGGTGCAGCTGGAATACCAATACCAGGCTGGAAGACTTGGCTACCCCATTCAAAATTCCTTAACCCTATTGCTGGCAGGGGAGATGAATTCGCCCCACCTCGGCTTTTTTGCTTGCCAATTCCAAGAATTTTGACGTAGCTTTACCAAACTTGGTGAATTTTCCTACCCTATCCTTTGTGCGTACTGCGACAAAATTTCGAAATTCTTTTCTGCTCAGGGGAGGAGCCAGGCAAAGTTTATCGGAAGCACCTCAGGCCATTTTTTGCCCTGTTGAAGGTAAAAGGAAAATGACTGCCAAAAGAGCGTTTTTAAGGTAGAACTTAAAACGTTATATGGATGAATAGCTAAATAGCTGGGCAACGCGTAAATATAATTTTGTTCGTTTGAGGTCACATATCAGAAGGTCAGGTCAAGGTCACAAGTCAGAATTTGGTTTCATAGTAATAATTTCGGTGCTATTTTTTAAATGGCAAACCCAGAATATACGACGTAGAAGGGTGCCCTCTACTTGTGTATCAAGTTTCAGCTTGATATCAGATCGGGTCACGGAGCTATGGCCTAAAATGTCAGTGCGCGTAGCCTGTATCGCAATAGCCGTAACATGAAATTTTTGAGAGTGGATTCAAATGATTGAAAATGTTTACAGATAATACTAAATGCACACGAGACCATTGCAAATGACTCCAAGGTCACTGGAGGTCATTTAAGGTCAAAGGTCACAAGTTGATCTGAAGAGCATATGCCCATGACAGTTCCCCTTTTTCATGTCCCTGGCACCTCCCATGCTAACTTTATACGAACAGTGTGACACGATTTGTGCTTCTTTAGCATAACATAACCAACAAAAGCCAAAAAAGTGTTTTTACCTTTTTTGTTCATTCAGTTGTTCAAAAACTAATCCTCCTATTTTTGAAACCTTGTGGACACCTATGATTTTCTCAAAATTTCACATATTTGTACAGCGATGAAATCGGATGTGTAGTTCTCGAGATCTCAGGAGGGGGGGAGGGCGAATCCGCCCCCTCCCTTTCCGGGAATCGGCCGTATTGTTTAGCCCTCCGGGAATAGGGTTAAACGAAGTCCTGTGGTAAAGAACAGCAAAGTAAACAGTCTCAGCAAGGCCATTTGCCACCATATTTGTACAAATGGTAAAATTCCCATCCATAATATCTCGATTCAAGCCAGTTTCATCAACATTGGTCCATTAACAGCGGAGTTATAAAGACGTCCGAAAGTATCCCCATTTTTGTATTTTTGCCCTTCTGTATCCACCGCTTTCAAAATGCTGAAGTTTTTTTTAAGTGTAGTTTACGTCACAGCAAATCAAATATTATTCATTTCCCTTTTGTTGCGATGAAATCGGATGTGTAGTTCTCGAGATCTCAGGAAGGGGGGCGAATCCGCCCCCCCCCCTTCCGGGAATCTGCCGTATTGTTTAGCCCTCCGGGAATAGGGTTAAACGAAGTCCTGTGGTAAAGAACAGTAAAGTAAACAGTCTCAGCAAGGCCATTTGCCACCACGTAATACTGCATTTTGTGTGTCCGTGGTTCAGATGGCCAATGCCAATTTTGGGTTTCGATCGCACCAGCTCACCTGTCAATGGCTTTTATTTGCGACCTGGGTACGGTTCAAATGAACCATGCGGAATATTTGCACAAGAAGCTTGACTAAGCCTGGCATCACGCACTTGCACATTTTCCTTGCAATAATCATTTTATCAGCTCGTGAAAAGGCATATTTTTCTTGTAGGCTTTAATCGCAAGCCCACGGCCGTATATAGATATCCGTATATAAGTCATATAAGCCAGCCATAAAGATAGCGGCGTCCCTCTCGATCAACGGCAGCAGCCAAACTCTTCTTTGGCCGTGGAAAAAAAGAACAAAGCGTGTAGTACAATTAATGTAGCAGTCAGGGGTGTTGATTTCTGTAAATGATTGGGGGCGGGGGGCTGAGCCGAGGGCCCAATAACCTAACCTCCCCCGGAAATGTGCATTTCCCAACGGATTTAGCCCACTTTATTTTGACTTACGGAGATTTGTAAGTTTTTTTTTGTTACTATTCATCAAACAGAAAATTGCATTTATCCCCATGTACATGGATATATATATATATATATATATATATATATATATGTGTGTGTGTATAAAATAGACAGACACATCACTTTGGACTTCATTCTTTACTTCCTGAATATCTCTCATCTACTGCGGCCGTTCTTGTCGTTACTATTATTCATTTCCCTTTTTAAACCAGCAGAAAATATCGGGGAGCCCCAACCAACAAGGGGGACCCAAATCAACATTGGGTAGGCCGGGTCCCTCTCAAAGAATACACATCAACACCCCAGGGGAGGACATGACGTTAGCGGCAGAGTGCGCTGTGACTGGCAGTCATGCTGCTGTATAACCAGTGGCAAGTAAAAACTGTAAATACCATACGACACGGCGCTTCGGAATGATTAGTTTGAAAAAAAGAGATAAACATGGAAAAGCACCTACTCCAGCGTTGAAATGAGTAGGAATTGCTCCCCCTTAATCGTCTTCGCCGTATCCATAAACAATATTAGAAAAAGGACTAGGTTTCGCCTGGCCTTCGATGTTGCTTCTTACCACTCCGCAATACGTATTTCCAGCATCGGCAGCAAAACGTGATTTTTGTGAACGGGCTACGTAAACGTTTTGCTTCCGTTCAAAGAGGGCAATTAAAGGTGGTAATCAGGATCGGTGGGGCCTCTATGGAGATGAGGAGGGGGGGGGGGAGTAAGCGCGATTTTTATCTCGTTTCTTCCCACGCAACGTCATAGGGTTACTATGAAACGTTGCCTAAAGTTGATGATAGGAGAAGCTGCTTCCCCGCCGCCCTGTATCAACTCCCCTTGTGGTGAAGGTCGTACTAAACACAAAGTGTTTGAAAACAACCAGAGCTCCGTAACAAAAATTTCGAATCTTGGTCACCAAAATAGAAAATGAGGGACTTCCTGTGCTGCAGTTTCTTGCTTCGGACTAGTATATGACCGTGGCTATGGAAAATCAGCACATGTGCAATAACTTATTGCACGCACAATGTCGGTTAACCCTATTCCCGGTGGAGGGGGCTGAATCCGCCCTCCTCGGTTTTTTGCTTGCCAATTTCAGGGTTTTTCACCAGGGGCGCAGCCAGGATTTTCTTAAGGGGGCTCATTGTGGACTGAAATCACGGGAAAACCACATACCGGGAAAACCATGTGCAATGGTTTCCACGAAAATGCCGGCCTCGGGCCCCCCTTGGCCGCGCCTCTGTTTCTGACGCAGCTTCACGAAACTTGGTGACTTTTCTTCGCCATTTTTTCTACGTACTGTAACAAATTTCGTAATTCTATTTCGCTCAGGGGCGGAGCCAGGCAACGCCTCTGGGAGGCATCTCAGGCCATTTTTGACCCTGTTGAGGGTAAAAGGAAAATGTTTGCCAAAAAGAGCGTCATTAAGATAGATCTTAAAACTTTGTATGGATGTACAGGCAAACGGTTGGGTAATGTTTAAATACAATTTTGGTTGCCTGAAATCGCTTAACAAGGTCAGGTCAAAGTCAAAGTTTAAAATTTTGTTTCATAGTAATAATTTTGGCGCTCTTTTTTAAATGCCAAACCGGAATAGATACGACGTAGAAGTGTGCCCTATACTTGTGTACCAAGTTTCAGCTCGATATCAGATGGGACCACGGAGCTTTTAGAAACGGAGTGAATTCAAACGACTGAAAACATTTTCATACAATATGAGACGCAAACAAGATCATTCAAAGTGACCCTAAGGTTACTGGAGGTCATTTAGGGTCAAAGGTCGTAATTTGATCTGAATAGCATGTGACCATGACAATTTCCCCTTTTTCGTGACCCTGGCGCCGCCTATGCTAACATTATACAAACAGTGTAAAACGATTTGTACTTCATCAGGATAACATCACTAGCAGAAACTAAAAAGTGTTTTAACTTTTTTGTTAATTCAGTTTTCGAAGAACTAGTCCTGTTACTTTTAAAACCCTGTTAACGCCCATGAATTTTCCCAAAATTTCAAATGTATGGACACATGGTAAAAGCCACATTCATAATCTCTCGATTCATGCAAATTTCACCAAAGTCGGTCAATGAACGACAGAATTATAACAAGTCCAACAATATGACCCATTTTGACTTTTTGCTTTCCCCTATATCATCCCCTTTCAAAATTCTCAAAACCTCTTTTAGTTAAAATGTAGTTCACGTCATGGCAAATCCATTACCCTTTGTTGCGATGAAATCGGATGTGTACTCAAATTCTCGAGATCTGGGGGGGGGGGAGCGAATCCACTCCCTGCCGGGAATCGGCCATACGGTCTAGCCCTCCGGGAATAGGGTTAATGTACTGAGAGATAGGCTGTTTCCCTGTACTTATCCTAATAGATTAAAATAAAGGAGACAATATAAACATACTCATATGGACATAACGGTAGGATCCAGCTTCATTCACAAACTCATACCGACTCGGGGCGTCTCTGCCCGTCGTTGTCAGACACAGAACAAACGTCAGATTATTCTTGCGGTAACTAATCTCCCCACGAAATATGATGGGCAGATCCCTACCACAGTCGAGAGGGGGCAGACTATATCCTAGTAGTGTCACTATCAGGATTGCCCTCATCCATAACGATGTACAGAAGCCAAAACAACGTTAGGCAATGCTCCGATTGGCATTCCGCTTGGTTATGTATAATTTGGCTCATAGATTTCTTCAGATTCTACAGCGAAATGCAAAAGAATATTCGAATGCTCGGCTGGTATTGGAATATTCGGCGAATATTCGGATGAAAAAGCGGCCGGTCGAATATTTGCCCAATATTCGAATCATTAAACGAGATTCGAGCATTCATCGAATCCCAATATTCGGCCGAATATTCGAATCATCTAAGTCCGAATCCTCAGCTATAGTTAATATTCATGTTTGCCTCGGTAAATCTTGAAACAGTTGTCAACACTTGGCTGGTTTGGTTTCAGGAAGGAAACTGTCATTACGTATACAAGAAATCGTAAATATATAAAAAGAACCTAGGATGATGAGCTTGTATGAGATCATGCTTGAACACTGATCCGTACATTCAAACGCGTACTGAACCATCGGTCATTTGTGATGACCGACATCGGTAAAATATAATAGACAGACAGACGGACAGATAGATAGATAGATAGATAGATATCGATAAGATCAAACGAAATCAAAAGCGACAACAATGAAAACATCATTGTCTTCATGATGCCATGTTAACATTTTGAACGCCTGGAAAAAGGTTTGATGCAAATTTGCTCAGTCGACTTACCGAGGCGTGGCGAAAATACGTCGAACCTACCCCGTTTGGCCACCAAGTCGTACAGCGGACAAGAGCGGGGGATGTCCCCACCACCTTCCCCGTAATCGTGCATATTATCATGTTATATTACTATTATTCACATTTCCTGTTTCTTCTTTTTAACAAAGTAGCCTTTTGGTTGATCATGTGCTGATTTTAAATTTCAGTTTAGGCTACACTCTCTTGGCTGGCCACGGGGTGGTGCGCCTGATAACAACACCATTTTAATCCTGCTGGCCCGGCCTCAGGACTGGTTTCGTAAAAGATATCACTGCACACTACACCAGTCACTGTTTCCACGATCTGAACGGAAGTCAAGTTACGTTAGAATTCAACGCTTGGATTAATTATCTTGGCAATATAAGTCAGTCGGAATTCTGTTGGGTACCACTGTTTTTCTTCTTTTCGTCTGACACTTTTAATATTGTCGGCTTCTTCATTCATGCTTATTACTCTTCTCCTTTCTCAGCACGGAGTGCCATGACTCATTTTTTTTTTCAAGGACGCCTCTGCTGGGTTTTAACGTAAGGTTCCGTGAGTCGTGGAGGATAAGAGTAGAGGAAGTATGATGTTTGATGACGTCATACAGAGATGCCACCGTCATCTCCGTATGACGCGGTCATACGGAGATGACGGTGGCATCAGAAAGCCTCGGGGATTCCAGAAGAGTCAGATGAAGGCAGGCGACCCAGTGAGCCTGGGAGGCGACCCGGGCAGAGTCAGTCGGTTCTCCACTGTCTAGTGGTGTCAGATGGGCAAAAATATTTGGACTGTTAACTCGGTCCAGAGGGTAAGCCAGATCACACAGACAGTCTTGAGTCACATGTTCTCCGGAAATAGAATGCAAGCAATAATGTATACAATTGGTTGCCTAGTTTTTGACGCATGAAAGTTGCATGTCTCTGTCTAGTTTTATGTTCAATATACCGTGCTTTTCCCTTAACCCTATTCCCGGCACGGGGGGGGGCGGAATCCGCCCCCACTCGGGTTTTTTGCTTGCCAATTCCAGGCTTTTTAACGCAACTACACGAAACTTGGTCACTTTTCCTAGCTATTCTGTCTACGTGCTGTGACAAAATTTCAAAATTCTATTTTGCTCAGGGGCGGAGCCAGGCAACGTTTTTGGAAGGCACCTCATGCCATTTTTGGCCATGTTGAGGGTAAAATGAAAATGTCTGCCAAAAACAGAGTTTTAAAGCTAGAATTTAAAACTTTATATGGATGTATAGCTAAATAGTTGGGCAATGTGCAGATGTAATTTTGTTTATTTGAGGTCATTTTACAAGGTCACTAGGTCTTGTAACGTCACAAGATCAAGGTCAAAAGTCAAAATTTGGTTTTATTGCAATAATTTCGGCGCCGTTTTTTTTCAAATACCAAACTCAGAATACATATGACGTCGAAGGGTGCCTTCTACTTGTGTACCAAGTTTCAGCTTGATATCAGATCGGGTCACGGAGCTATGACCTAAAATGTCAGTGCGCGTACCCTATATCGCAATAGCCATAAAGTGAAATTTTTGGAATAGAGTAAATTCAAATGATTGAAAACGTTTACAGATAATATTAAATGCACACGAGATCATTCCAAGTGACCCCAAGGTCACTGGAGGTCATTTAAGGTCAAAGGTCACAAGTTGATCTGAGAAACGTGTACCATGACAGTTCCCCCTTTTTCATGTCCCTGGCACCGCCTTTGCTAATATTATACAAACATTGTAATTCGATTTGTACTTCTTTAATATAATATGACTAGCAGAAGTCAAAAAAGGGTGTTTGCTTCTTTTGTTCATTCAGTTCTCAGAAAACTAATTCTTCTATTTTTGAAACCCTGTGAACGCCCATGAATTTTCTCCAAATTTCAAATTTCCGGACCCATGGTAAAAGCCCTATCCATAATCTCTCTATTCATGCCAGTTTCATCGAAATCGGTCGATAAACAACGGAGTTATAATAAGTCCAAAAGTACCCCAATTTTGACATTTTTGCCCCCCCCCTGTATCCACAAATTTCAAAATTTTGAAAATTTCTTTTTATAAAAATGTAGTTCACGTCACGGCAAATCGATTTCCCTTTGTTGCGATGAAATCGGACAAGTAGTTCTCGAGATCTCAGGGGGGGCCGAATCCGCCCCCCCCCCTGCCGGGAATCGACCATACCGTCTAGCCCTCCGGGAATAGGGTTAAGCCTTTATCCCACGACGGGGACCGATTTAGCCTCCCATGTCATTTCTCTCTGCAGCTCCGAAACGCCCCAGATCAGCTTCATAAAACTTCGCGTGCATAGGTCCTGTTCATTTTTGTATATTCAGAGACCCATCCCTGTCATGGGAGATGTCAGGGCACGTTGATACGAAATGATTTTCAAAAGCATTTTCTGTGACTCCGTCGTTTTTTGTACAAGCTAACAAAGTCTTCCTTCAACAGAAGGTCAAAACTTGCGGCGAGCAGGACCAGAGATGGTCGTAAAGGCCTCTCAAACTCTTGTGATCTTTAAAGTGGTATAAGGTTAGTTGAACTTAGTTCAACATTTTTGAGCATTTCGAATATTTCAGATAATATGGAGGCAATGTTCGGGCAATTTGGAGGCAATGCAAAAGGTATAGACCCACCGTTTGTTCATCAGAGCAACGACGAAATCGCAGGAGGCTAGGTCAGGTTAGTTCGAGGCTAAATATTAAATATCCTCGCCGATTTGCGACCGATCTGCCAACCACTCGTAGGTCGACTCGAAACCTGATGTAAGATGCCCAACTGATCTGACCTAGAATCATGTTATAATGTAAATCATGTTAATAAGTATTTGTATACTACGTACACGAAAAAAGTATAGTGCCATATTCAATTCAAGCATCAGTTATGTTCAAATGTGTTCAAATTCATTCGGGAAATGGCCATTTTGCCCACGTTGACGGGGCATGACCAGGGTTGCAGGGTCCAAAGCAGGAAGTTCCCACATATATCTTTAACCTTTCTTGTACGAGAATGAGGGAGCTATTCACTGGCGATTGTTCAAACGCTCTAAGCTTTTGAACGGGTAGAGGAAGAACTGGCCTCCGTCCAATGCCGCTTTAACAAAAATGCTCCCGAGGATAGGAGGTTAATGAAAGCCGCCAAAACCTGTGCCAACGGAAATATCGGATGTATACCTTCATTTATTCGACACTGCTTATCAGACCCACGAAAGGCTAGTGGCAATATTGTTTTAAATAAGTGGCGTACCAGGATGATATCGTCTTTGGAGTGATTATTCTTTCAATTCCGTTCCAGTACAAACTCTAATAACTAGTTGGCAATGCCGGTACATTATTCATTTTGTGATCTCGCGTACTCAAAGGCCTGAGACGCTTATGATAAAGAAGTGTGAATATTTACAAGTTTCAGATCGCAGTTCCATTTACTGAAGAGTTATTCTTTTTCGAACAATCATCGTCATCAGAAGAGCAGGCAGAAATGTGTGCTAATAAAGCCTACACGTCAGACTGACTGGAACGGAGAGCACAAAGGCGATCATGCGTCATGAAATGTTTTGCTGCAGGCAGCTTTCACCCCCCATTGCGGACTTGACAGGAATCACAGAACACTGTGCACGTCACGGTAGCTCCGCCAGTGCTGAGGTCCCGCAGGACTAGGGCCGCCGGTTTCTCGCCAGGAAATGTAGCGTCCTGCAACGTGGAGGTGGCTCTCTATACGACCCTGCTTGGGGTCGCTGTCGGTGAAACACGAAGTCACCATTCATCGAGACGCTACTGGAGAAAGTTCTGTCCCAGCTCGGATGCTGGGTCTAGCATCATTTTCTCGCGCCCTGAAGATCCCAATTTCAGCCCGTCCTCTTTGACAATACGTCCATAAAGTTACTGACCATGTTACAGACACCTGAGTCAGCCATTAACTAAAGGGAAGGGGGTTGTTTAAGGCCCTCCTTGGCACATTTCTTAGATATCTCCCAAACGAATAAACGCGTCGTCCTGAAACTTTCAGCACCTTTTCTAACATCAATTGTGCACGTCTCACATAAATCTCGAAACAAGGTCGTCTTAGATCACGTCTTAACGACGTCATAAGCACGACCATGTTCTGCGATTCCACGTTCAATTTTACTTCTCCGCCGCTTTGTCAGTGCTTTGACAGTGCATGATGACTGTGGCTTACATTGCATGCCAGCATGACCTGAGAGCTCAACATGGAACACCCTGACCTCAAGTCAAGTTATCCTAGGTCAAACAAGTATTTTTGTTTTGTTTTTTATTTTGCGGGTGAAATGGGAAAACACGCTAGAAAAGGGACTGAATTATCAGATTTTTGGATAAGGCCAGACAGGTTACCGAATTTCCCAGCAAGTGACTGTACATACAGCTTAAGCAGTTTTTTTGCAACACTGCATTATTTTTTTGTAATTTGATATTTGGTGGGTTCATGCAGATCTCAGCTTAGCGAGTGGACTGGTGGCATCTGTGTGACGTTCTGGATGACCGGTGGTGGTATATCGGCCTTTGCAATGTTGTTCAACATTCCGTGGAAATGTGCAACATGAAACAACATGACTTGTAGGGACATCCAGAAATATCAGATGAGGTCACTAGCGTGTTCATGGTCATCCGAGTTTGAAACTACATAATGTTGCATTGTTGCATTTGCGCGGTAATTTGGCATTTCAAGGTTGTCCCCAAAGCCCAAGAAGGAATTATCCTTTTTAGAATCCCCGTATTAAATGGTCCAGGAAACATGCATCACATCACAAGTTATAGCGGAGATAAAATTTGACCCAGCCTGTGACCCTGACCTTTAGCGACCTTGGGTGAGGCGGCACCTAGAACATGAATTTAGACTACAAGGAACACATAGCCACGCCAACGTCAGGCCCGATCTCCTTTTCAATGCGATTAGGCGGCTGTGGAGAAAATGGCCACTTTTTCATTTTTGACCTGGCTTGTAAAGTCATCAGTGGCTCAAAAATAAAATAAAAAATGTTTATGTCACAGGACCGCAAGGTTCAGTGCTATCGATTGGCGCTGGAATCAGCCAGTTCAGACGACTGATTTTTGAGACGGACGTTGGGAGGCGTTAAACACCCCCCCCCCCGTCAATGGAAGGTGGTGAAATATCTCAGTCAATGCTGGGTTAAGCGGAAAAATGTTGTTTACATTGATATTAAAGGCAAAAAACAGTTCAGCCTGCAAAGGCAGGTCTGGTGAAGCTGTGGCTATGTAGAGCAAATTTCTTTTTAAATGGTGTGTATCGCGTCTCCTCAGGTTTTGCCTACCAACTTTTTTTGCAAGACAGGCTGTCGTTCAGCTCTTTACGAGTACACCCGCACTGGTAGCCGATCACATATAACGCGTTTGGTTGGAGGGGACAATTTGACCTGGCTCTCTTTCTCGAAAGCCCCCCTCTCTCTCTCTCTCGATACCTCGATATCTACAAATTTGACCTAAAAAATCTCGAAAACTAACGGGCCATCAAATTGCAGGTTAGATAAAGCCCTATAGGAACTCCTTTGGGCAAGAATTTGGCACATGGGGTAAATGGCAGAGGGTTTCCATTTCACCGACAGTAGACAAAACATCAGACACGGCCACCTCAGGGTCGAGCCGTCTCGGATCGCTGGAGTCACGGGGCGCATAATATCGTCATTCGAGTGGGCGCGGGGACCAGACAAGCTGTCGGGCTGCGCCGGGGAGACGGGGTCAGCCGCCACGCCGCCGCCTCAGAATGGTCATGAGCAGACATGTGCCTGGATCCCAGAAAAAGATCCAGGATCCAAGAAGATCTTTCAACGAAAGTTAAAAAGATCCCAGATCCCGCAACATCCTTCCACAAAGTTTTAAAAGGATCCCAGATCCTAGAAGATCCTTCACAGATTTTTTTGATAAAGATCCCAGAAATCAGAAGGTCCTTTGACAAGATTTAAAAAAGGATTCAAGATCCCCGAAGATCCTTCGACAAAATTAAAAAAAGATCGTAGAACTGAAAAGTTCCTTCGACGACATTTTAAAACGGATCGCAGATCCCAGAATAAAAAACAATCCCAGATCCCATATGAAATTGCAGGTCTTGGATTAAGCTAGTCCATTAGATCCTGGCAAAACCTCTGGCATAATTTACACATCATGAGAATACATTGCGCAAGATGCTGAGTAGATCCTGAATTCCGGAAGGTTAGTGAAAAACCCAAACACATACCTGACCATGAAGCTTCAGAGTCCAGAGAGTTCATCAGACGTATGCACTATTATAACCTAGGACCCTGTTCATCCACCAATTGACATGTTAGTTTTTATTCAATTTCATGAATTTCATGAGCTTTGTGATGTAAAGTCCAAGGTGGTATGACGATCTGGGACGTTTTATCCAAACCAACATCAAAGGTATATACCTAGGTAGATACAGACTAAAGTGCCGGCATATCGCGGCCTTCGTACATATATCTACCTGGTAACTACCCAGCAAAGTCTCATAAGCCAATACAAACAATATTTTTACCGGACGTAATTGTATCCATTGTTCACGCTGGTTCCTTTTGCAAGATGCAAAGCGCGTTTTTCGCGATATATACGTACTGTGAGCCTTAATAGTTTTGCAAAGTAGACAACTGCACATATTGCCACGATTGGAGCTGCCACTGGACTGGGGGAGTCAAGGGTGCACCCAGAAGTGACGACGTTCTCTTTTAAGAAATGGAGTAGTAATCAGAGGAGTCGTTTTGTGTTGATGATGGGGTGGGGGGGGGGGGTGAGCCGAAAGCCCGACAAGCTGACCTTCCCCCAAATGTGAGTTTGTCAACGCATTTGGCCCACTTTATTTTGACCAGCAGAAATTTAAGAGTTTTTTTTGTTAATATTTATGAAACAGAAATTGCTTATATTCCCATGTACATGGGCATATGCATATATATATATATATATATATATATATGTATATATACATATATATATATATATATGTATATATACCATGGGTGTGGTTTTTGGAAAATGACTGTGGGTGCCCAAAAGGCATATAAAACATACATTGTGTTTCGGGAAGGGGGTAAGGGGCTCGTGACAGGCGTTTGTGCCTAAAGTTCAGAGAAATGAATTTAAAAAAGGTATAACAGGAGGTGAATTGCAGGATGAATTACGTAGATCATGGATGACTGTATGGCGGCGACATTCATAAAAAGAACATATCTCTTTTCAGTCACCCTAAAAACACTTCGGGGAGCACTGTCATTTTAGACCAACATTTCACGCATTTCAGTGATTGTGTTTATTGACAGTGCTATCGGTACGCGAAATACAAGAACACAGTACTAAAAAAGGACCAATCAGCAAGCAGAAAATACATAGGTAGGTAAACCTTCGACGCACTCGATACTTACCCTGATTGGCAGATCGTAATATCGACAGTTGCCGGCATCCGTCCATGCGCTTCTGAGAACACCCCTGCCATTTTGGCAAGAACCGCAAAATTGTCTTTCTTAGAAGGTCTACTTGCCAGAAATGCATATGCATATAAATGTATGTTGCGTGTTTGCATTCGAGCTGAGGATTCGCATGCATTGTGCGATTTGAATCTTTGGATGAGTGGATTCGGATTCGGGTGTAAATTCGAAAAGATTCGAATCTTTTCGTCGAAATCTTTAGATTTTAACGTCGTGTAGTTCCAGTTTTAAACCGATTTCATTCGTTTCTGTCTGATTGTCCTAAACGCTTCGGCCCGTGGCGCATTTCTATTGCTTCATTCTAACTCCGCCAAAAACTGGAGGGGCACATTGAAACTATTCTGTCTAGATCGCACATGGCACCGCGACCTTGGCATGGTGCCATGTCAACCAAAAGGTTACTGTTTGAATCGTTACTAACATTGTCTTTCGCTCCCCCAGCAAACCAGCGAAACATGGTGGCAATGTTACAAAACGCAGAATGAGTGACTTAGTCCTAGCATACCGACATATATGGTGTGTTTCATTTAGTTTATTTGATGAAAATTTGGACCGGAACCATGTTTCAATACATATGTTTGCATATTTACATGATGACCTTCAAGATTTGATTGTGGTCTTTAAGATTCAGAACCTGATTTTTGTGGCCTGAATCCTCGTTTTCAGGATTCGAGGATGAGCAAGATCCGAATCTATTCGAATCTACTTGAATCCTGCACATCCAAATCCTCAGCTCTACTATGCATATACACGGACATATCCATGCTTACATTATCTGCGAAATTTTTTCACCGGAATGCTGCATTGCCATTTTCGTGTGTAACAGGATTAAATTACGCCACACATATACTGGTACGCGCCGAAGGGTAGACATGCTCATATCCAAATGATCATCAATAAAGTGTGAATATTATTTGTCCAATGGAGTTAACGCACAAACATTAGACATAAGCATTCAAATATCGACGCTAGGTACAGGTATAAAATATGACTATGGTTATGTGCATGGAAAGATAGAAAAAAGGTCCTGAACTGGTTCTTTCTCTTCCCAGTCTACAAATACCAGTCGCACACTCAAAACGTAGAACATGTGATGCAGTGCGTAAAATATGATGTTTCACGACACACTACATTCAAAGGCAACGTAATGATTTTATTGACATTCTGTTAAATAAAATCAAAGACAGAGCATGGACACATCAGATCATAAGCCATGATACCCCGTGAAACACATGAAATTTATCAGAAACAAAATCATAAAACAAGTTTTACAAAAACGCAATGGCCATGGCAGCCAATAGTTCAATGTCATTTGCACTGAAGGAAGTGAATTTTAGACTGAAGCTGTGAGCATAATGATACTGGAAGGTTTGAACGCCAGACTGCTTGCAAGAGTAGAGTAAAGATCCGGGTAACGCACTGTCGATGCCAAAACAAAGAAAAATGCGGACAACAAGCTTTCAAGGTGCAGGAAGAGAAATAGTATCCAGCACCGTAGACTGGAACTACAGTGTGCCCCGCGATGGAATACACCAGTGCCATATCAATATTGGGTTGGAAATTCGCATCAGCTCACATTCGTGCCGCGGCGCACACGCAAAAAAAAGACAAGAAAAATAGGAACACATCCAGAGAAACAAGGACTCCCGTTACGTATCGTCGCACAACACTAAGAACCGACAGAACCGCAGAGGTGTCACAGGCTGAAGTGTGTATCTCGACCTGGTTGCTCCGCCTACGTCGCATGTTTGCCGGTGATAAGCGAAGCTTATTACCCGCACTGATACGAGGGGATGGCATGCGGCGGCCAGAACACCGCTGCACTGATCGCGTGCTGTCCGAAGATCAGTCGAGAGCTAGTCCATCTCCAGAGCGGAATCTGGTGAGCAGAGCCGTCTGCTCAGTGGCAGCGGATGAGTGCACCTGCCCTGGCTGGCGACAGGTGGACGTATGGTCATGAAGTATTCACGTGGCCGTCTGCTCCTGTCTGACTCCACCATTTTCACCGGTCGGCAACCGTCGGGGCTCGGCAGCTGGTTATCTCAGTCAGGACCTGACATCTGGCGATATCGGTCTGGGCATCGCTATCTGGTGACCTCAGCCAGTGTCAGCCAAGCCCTCGGCGTGTAATGATTTCAGTTGAGGCGTCTCCGCTGCGTCTTTTGAACTCTCAGAATCCCTGCATCTGACGACCGACGTCGGAATCTCTGCATGGCAACTTCGCGCCTGACGGCCTCTGGAGGATTCCTACATCACAGGGACTCTGTCACGGCCTCTGCATCTGACGGACTCCGTCGGGATCTCAGCATCTCACGGCCTCTGCCAGACCCTCTGCCTCTGCCGGCCCCTGTCTGGACGGCCTCTGCATCTGACGGCCTCTCTTGGGGCCTCTGCAGCTGACGGCCACAGACATTGTGCTTTCGATGCCATCGACGGCATCGGTCGGCGTCAGGCGGCCGTCTGGCGCCGCCTTCATTGGCAGTCGGGCGGCTCGCCCCGGTTCAGGGCAGACCCGAGCCGTTATCAAGGTGGCGAGACGCCACCGGGAATTACCGGCGGAGGGGGGTGAGGGGGGGCGTCGCCTGGCTCTGTGGGTCTCACAGCGCCCCTAAGGTCCCAGCAAAGTCCACCGTGACGCAGAGAAAATCACTCCTGCGGGAGCCGGATACCGGAGGGCTCGAGAAAATACAACAGCTTTGAGAACAGCCTGGAGTCAATAGAAACGGGTCGAGTGGCCCCGCACTGACCCGATACAGCACATGGACGGCTCTTTCGAGACTCGCCTTCCGCTGTATGCGAAGGAAATGCATGCCTGTTGTTGGCAGACTCTGTCATGTACTCGATGGCTAAACGGTTTCACATTTACAGTGCTCCGGGAAGATATCTTAACTGATTTGAAGGTGATTGCGGGAGGCTGGGTAAGAGAAGCAAAGAAAATCCATCCGGGTTTCTTTGTGTTTTTCGCGTGGTGAACAATTCCATAATGACCCCGCCGCGCTGGGAGCGTTAACAAACATCATTACTGTCATGGCCAGATACAGTGGAGGCTTTGCAGGTTCCGCTGGCCGTGCCTGAAGACTTTCACGATAATGAAACACGGCTCTCGAGGGTGCCTTCGAGGTAGTGCCATTCATGATTTATGGTAATTATCATTCTCGTTATTGGGTACGGGATGGTTGCATCGTTCAGTTTCTAATAGCTTGTTAATACAATCATTTTTCTCGTCAATCCCACACCATGCGCATCTTTCTTTTCATCAAAACTGCTTGAGTTTATCGCAGAATGTTCAAGATTTCCAAAGACCTTCAACGGCTCTCAGTGATTCATAGCTCATCCCTTTTTCCCAGTAGGGGGAGACTGAATCGGCCCCTCGGGGTTTTTTGCTTACCAATACCAGGGTTTTCGACGCAGCTTCGCTAAACTTGGTGGCTCTTCCTATCTATTCGTTCTACGCACTGTTACAAAATTTCGTAATTCTATCTTGCTGAGGAGGGGAACCAAGCAATGTTTTTGAGAGGCATCTCAGGTCATTTTTGACCCTGTTGAGGGTAAAAGAGAAATGGTTGCAAAAAGTAGCGTTTTTGAGGCAGAACTTAAGACTTTATATGGTATTTAGTTGAATAGTTGGGCAAGCACGCAAATATAATTTCATTAATCTAAGGTCATTTCGCAAGGTCAGATCAAGGTAAGGTCAAAATTTGGTTTTATAATGATAATCTTGGCGCTATTTTTTCAAATGTCAAACCCGGAATATATATGACGTAGAAGGATACCTTCTACTTGTGCGCCAAATTTTAGGTTGATATCAGGTCAGGTCACGGATCTATGACCTGAAATATCAGTGCACGTACCCTACATCAGAACAGCTGTAAAATGGAATTTTGGAAACAGAGTGAATCCAAATGATTGGCAACGTTTTTAAACAATATGAGGTGCACTCAAGATCATTCCATGTGACTCTAAGGTAACTGGAAGTCACTGAAGGTCAAAGGTCGTAATACGACCTGATGGGCACGTGACCATGATAGTTCCCCTTTTTCACGACGCTGGCACCGCTTATGTTAACATTTTACAAACCATGTAGTACAATTTATACTTCCTCAGCATGGTATGACTAGAAAAAGTTATAAAGGTGTTTTTAACTTTTTTGTTAATTCATTTTTCGGAAAACTAATCCTTCCATTTTTGAGACCCTATGAACGTCTATGAATTTTATCAAAATTGAAATGTATGGACCAATGGTAAAAGCCCGATCCATGATCTCTTCATTCGTGCCAATGTCATCCAAATCGGTCCATAAACAATGGAGTTATAAAAAGTCCAAAAATATCCTCTATTTTGACGTTTTTGCCCCTGTATCACCCCTTCCAAAATTTTCAAAACTTTTTTACGCAAATGTAGATGACATCATGGTAAATCGATTGCCGTTTGTTGCGATGAAACCCGATGTGTAGTTTTCGAGATGTGGTGAGGAGGGCCGAATCCTCCCCCTGCCGCGAATCGGCCACACCGTCTGCCCTTCGGGAATAGGGTTAAGCCAGACCTCTAAAGCTGATAAGGCTCACATGAAACCCAAATTTCTCACATTCTCCGGTCACATACAGGTGGGGATTCTGAGCGACCGAGGCGCCCAAATGAGCCACGTCACACGTTCCACGAACCATGATTAGCGGCACTGCCACAGAGAAAGTCAGGATGGGCAGGTTGTTGTTTGCTCCCTATCAGATCCGAAGAAAGGCAAAACATGCTGTGGCCATTTTGAAATGTTTTATTCAGAACTGCATTTCATTCTGATGATCTGAACGTGATACCTGATTCTAATTATCTTTTCCACAACGCTTTTATCTTTTGTGTGACAAACATCACAGTTATACCCGACAAATCGAGGACACAAGAGACCATGGCAAGGAACAACGGGCAGATTTGTTTGGGATGAATGTTTCCATTCTTTCAAAACAGCATGCACTACCTCAGCGTACGTCTTCTTGGTTCCATAGTTCCGTAGTACGATTCCGAGTTTCTGCTTAAGGTATATGGATTTAAAAGAAAATGAGTACCAAAGTTCTTACGCTAGTGGCATCCGTTTATGGTGTTACTACTAGTTAGATGGCGAAATCTAAAACTGTTTGTACAATTATGATATTTTATATCTCACATTCCAACGAATGGTTCTGGAACATGACAGCCCAATTATGACCGGCGCTCCATAAATAAGACGTCAAAAATAACAGTCTTTAATAACAGTCATAGTTACGGAATAATTTTTTTAGCACATTTCATACGGAAAGCCTGCGAAAAGCTATAACAATAAAATCATATCAAAATTTACGCTCTACGCTTCATCACCACGTTGGTCTTTAACTGATGGACGAACCAGAAAGAAAATCCGGTGTTTTGGTCATAACGGATCTCCCAAAAATTAGCATTCTTTATCTGCGCCCAATTCTAGGACGCCAAGCGCAGATGGCTCCATGTGAACTGTATGTTCTTTTAGGAGCCCATGTATTATGTGTAGTGGCATTTCGCGCTTTCTTTAAATGCTTTCTCATGACCTATGATCAGCGACCTAGCCAAGTGGGGAAAAGGGGATGGAGTGGATCCTTCGCCATACCTTCCCCTCCTTATAGGCCCCGCAGACCCCATCACGGGGAATCCGAAGGCGTTCACTTCCCCACGTTGATAGCGACAAGAGAAGAGTCAGTTGTGACTCCTGAGGGTGGATTCTGACCTCCGAAGGAGTCTTTGAGTAATTTCCCAAGGGAACGTCTCGAAGTCTCTCCGCGAGGCCTAGCAGGCCGTTTTAGCTGCCCCTGAAGCTCCTCGGGAATTCTTTGGAGTCCGCTTTGGGAGGAGTCAGGGGTCCGCTCTGGGAAGAGTCAGGCTCCTTGGGGAAAGCCCCAAAGGCCTCTTGAGAAAGGTCTCGGAGGCCTTTTAGAGAAGTCTCTCGGAGCCTTCTCGTGTTCAGAGAGGCCTCGGAGACGTTTTCGGAGGTGTCTCGGAAGCCCTTTGAGGAGGTTTCGTAGGGTGCTTTAGAATGATTTCCGGAGCGCTTGAGGAAGCCATGGGGGTTCCTCGAAGTGCATGTAATCCATACTCCTTCCCATGGGAAAATGCTGGCTGTTGAGGTGTCTGTGAAACAGGAGCGGGACTTTTCCCAAATTATTGGGGACACACGCAGTAGGTAAGTTTAATCCTTCCCATGCAACGCCACAGGCGTCATGTTGAATTTTCGTAAAGTTGACGGTGTACCTGCATCCCCTGCTTACATAAACACGCGCAGTGCAAGGGGATTTCGTGGGCTAACGCGCACCTGAAGGGGCCACTTTTGTGTTCCCCCCCCCATCTCGGAAATGGAAAGAGTTACAGATACGAAATTTTAAGGATAGGGTAGGATTACAAAGAGACACATTGTATACAGTTTTCATGACCCTAGGTTAATATCTTTGAGGTCAAATGAAGTCGAAAAGGTCAATTCTGGACATGTTTTCGGCCCGCACAGGCCCTTCCGGACGGCTTTTAGGACGAAAAAGGAAAAGGGCGCGTGTCAGAGTTCTAGATCATGGAATACCACAATTTCCGTTTGCTTGGCGTCTTCAGTGAAGGTTTGGGACAAAGTCATGTGAGGTCACTGGCCTATGATGTCGTTTTTTTGTTTTTTTGGCAGGTCAGATTTCGAGAAACGCGAGGGACTGGGGTAACTTGAGTGTAAATATGGGGGCTGAACGTATCATTTAACGTATTTTCAGTGAAGATAGCCAACACTGGGACATTTTGCCACTTCCAACATTCATTCGCCTCGGTAAAGTTAAAGGAAGTGAAGTGGGGTCATTGACCTTGGATGGAATTTTGACCCAAAGTTAGTCCTATGTCAGCTTTTTGCACTAAAGGTATTTCCTTATAATGGATCCAATTGCATGATTTGATTGCCGTAAAACGTTAAAATTCTACGTTTGTATATACAAGCATATCAATTTGAGCAGACGTCTTTTCATCGGATTCTTTGAAAACATTCCATATAAATCGACAGATTGCAAAGAAAACCTAGATCAGGTCACAAACCACCTGACCCTGGCTTTTGATGACCCTGACATGTACTGACTTTGGCTTTGGTCATGGTACATCCATCTGTTATCCCCGAATGATGTCGGCTTGTGATGCTCAAATGGTGATCTCTTTTATAGCGCCAGTCCTCTCGCAAAGTTCTCATATATCTGCGCCAATCGCTATTTTCGTTATGTTTGTTTACGACTTTAAATGCTCGAAGCTTCCAAAATTAAGCGCCAATTTTTGATTTCTTGCGTCAATCGACAAGTTATTGAATTGCCATGCCACAGAGCAACAACAACAGTGACCAGCTCCCATCCGTTCTCGAGATTTCCCCCCTTCTAGTGCGCGTGTTCAAGTTTCACCCATGCTGTGAAGTACCCACTGTGCTGGGGTAAAACGATGAGGACATGTGGACATGTATAATGCGATCCAGCCAACACTTCCATGTCAGTGATGTCCATTTGGGAACACATCCACCCATACGTGAGTTGGCGGGTGGTGCGAAAAGCGCAAGAAGATGAAATGACAACACGGTACCGTTTACTGTTTTGATGAACTATCGGCCGCTATCGAATCTTCTTCAGATTAAAAGGTGGTGGTGGCCACTGTTTGCGTATATCATGGACAAGGAAGCTCAAAGCGCGTGCCTTCTCTACTATAGAAAAGCCGCGTATCCGGGCACGCCGGTTTGATACGCCGCACTTTTGTATTGGGCCAGATCAGCATTTAGAAGTCAGCGTAAAAGTCTTCAACTAGGACGACTGAGGGTGCTAAACCAAGTCCGTTTTGGCCAGTGGGACATCCTCATAGTGCAAAAAATGCAAACAAACAAACACCTAAACACCACGCACATACACACACCAGGAATGATTTTCCTTGTTCTTGTGTATGTGTGTGCGCGTGTGTGTTTTGTGTTCAGAGTTGTCTTTGTGCTTGTGGACCCGGACACCCTAAAAGCTGAAGTTGGTACCCCTAATATATACATATACGTATATACATACATGTATATACAAATGTAGTATAATATATATTATAATATCCGTGCTGGAGGATGCAGATTTTGCCCCTGCCCCGTTTTTCGTTCGTTATTCCCGGAATTTTGGGAACTGCTTCATGAAACTTAACTGGCTCTTCCAAAAATGTTTTTAGCTCTTGTGGCATAATTCCAAAAATTTGCCTCCTTAACAGACAGTTCCAGAAAACCTTTATGGGAAGAATGTTTGCGAAATATCGCCCTTTCTAGAGATCTCGCACATCGAAGTGGTCATGTACTATATTGATGTCCTTTGTAATGTCATAGACAGATCAAATAATCGAAATGTTTGTAATTTGCACGCTTTCAAGCATTTGTAATAAAAGTGTTGGCCATTGGCGGATCCAGGGACATGTAAAAAGGGCAGGTAAAATATGTTCTTATTCCGAGGAATGCATGACTCACTGCATGAATAAAACAAAGTTAACGTGTGACAAACATATTTATCCCAATTTACGCGTATAATCCACTTATATACGTTGCCGGGGGCGTCTCCAAGCATCAGTTTTAGGGTGCACATCAGGTGGCCTAAATGACATCTGAATCTGTGTGACTGGTTTTGTTAGTTCCACATACGTTGAGGCCAAATGCCATATACTTCAGTGAAAATAAAGATCAAATGCGGCTCCAGGACGATGTAAAAATGGATGTTTCATTTCCCCTTATTCCTGAGAAATTAAATCAATTTACCATGTAGGGAGCTACCCAGTTTTTCTGGCAATTGGATGCGCCTACGGGAATTTGTTATTTTTGACTATTTATTGCATAATATTGCATTCTGCGAGGTGAGCATTTGGAAACTGACCTGCGAGATGGTCTAAGGAGGGTGGCTACTGTGAATTCTGCTCATGATGGTCGGCACCAAGAAGTCTATGTCTCTGCAGACTACAGACTACTGAAAACGTAGTGACAGAGGAAAACCACAGAGTCGATAAATTCTTTGTTCGTCCATGTGTCTGAGGTATTCCATAAAGTGTTTCAGATGGTAGCAAGGGTGTTCTCGGTCGCTTAGAATCCGTAGGAAATGCCGTGTGGTCATCTCCCACCTCCTCAGCGACAGTGGTGGCACGTTAGCCTCAACTCTGAGACTCTCAATCGGTGAGATTTGCAGAACGCCCAGTGCGATTCTCAGGCAATCGTTTTGTGTCGTCTCTAAAACTGAAGGGCCCTTGACGAGTGGTCGAAGACTTGTGCGCCATATTCCAGAATTGGTCTGATCAGTACGAAGTACGTACGAAGAATAGTTTTTCTATCTGCCCCGAGGCCCGAACCAGCTATGCATTTAAGGAAAAGAATTCTTTTCATCACTCTTGCCTTAAGATATTGTATGTGAGTGGTGAAATTTAACTTGGTGTCCAGGTGTACTGCTAGAAATTTGAAGTTTTCCACGAATTCGATGGGCTGCCCATTGAGGAGATCTGTCGGAGGTCTGCACTGCTCGTTTCTTATGTATTTTTTGAAAAGGATTGCTTTCGATTTCGGTGTGGAGAATGAGAAACCCCCTTTTTTGGCCCAGTCTTCGATTCGGGAAAGAGCAGATTGGAGAGTCTGAAAAATCAACCGCAGGTTTTTTTCCGGTTGCCCACAGAGCACAGTCATCTGCGTACAGTGCGTGAGATACACCAGCTGGACAATCGTCAAAGAGATCATTAATCATGAAAAGAAAAAGCAGAGCAGAAATGACCCCGCCCTGGACCACACCATTGTCTAGGGGGAAGGAGTCCGAGAGGGTTCCGCTTTTAACTTGTAGTGTCCGGCCGCTGAGATAAGAATTTATAAAATGCATGAAGTGTCCACGGAAACCTATGTGATGAAGTTTTGTAAGACCTGCTCGGGACACCATATTATAGGCGTACTTAACGTCGAGAAAAATTGCCACGGTAAACTTTCCTGCGAAGAAGCCGCCGCGTATGTCAGATTTAAGGCGAAGTACATGGTCAACTGTGGTTCGCCCAGGGCGAAAAGCACATTGGTATTTCGACAGAATTTGGAATTTTTCGGCGTGCCACAAAATCCTGGAGTTCACCATTCCTTCCATGATTTTGCATAAACAAGAAGTTGAATTGGTCGGTAGGACTCAGGTGCGTCTGTAGGTTTTCGCGGTTTTAAAAGAGGAACCACAAAAGCGTGCTTCCAAGTCGTGGGGATTCTGTGCTGTGTCCACACATAATTTAAGAAAGCAAAGAGTCTGCTTCTTTGGGTGTCGTCAAGCTGCTTGAGAAATTCATAGTGAATGACATCCGGACCAGCCAGATGTTGAACCGGATGAATTTATGGATGAGTTCAGTTCGTGCAAAGAGAAAGTATTGTTGCATGGATCTGAGTTGTTTGAATCGAGATTCATGTCCGGCATGTTGTGTGTCATAAGACTGTCTTGGGTATGAAATCCTGGATCAAGGTTTGTGGAGGACGACAGTTGGGAGTAAAATTGACCGAGGTGATTGCCACCTCTTTCGGGTTATCTACCTGGATTTCTTGGATTCTGAGAACCGGAAGAGGAAGCTGGAAGCTCCTTTTGTGTATGAAACTTCGAACAGTATCCCATAATGTGTGCACGGGTGTGGAGGTGGTGAATTTACTCAGGAGCTGTAGTCAACTGGACCGCTTAGCTGCTCAAATAGTTCGTCTAGCTTTGGCTTTTTCCTTTTTGTAGTCAAGGAGAGTGCCTGGGTTTTCTCTGTTTCGACGGAAACGATTTAATGCTCTTTTTCGCGCTGTCTACATTGCCTGTCTGTTGCCTGTCTACAGGCGTCAGGCCACCATGGGCACCTGTATTTCCCTTGTGGCTTGGTCGTTGGGATATGGGCGCACGCAGCGGAAATACTTGATTGCGTTACTTTTATGCAGGCGGAGTCAACATCAGTGAATTCTGTGACGATTTGACACTGGGCTCGGAAGGAGTCCCAGTCAGCTTTTTTAATGCTCCACCCTGCTGGAGCATCGAATTGGGAATGTGTTGTTTGGGTTGCACCGTCTACGTATTTAATTGTTATCGGAAAGTAGTCGCTAGAAAGAGGGTCGTTTTCAGTTTTCCATGAAAGGAAAAGAGCTAATTCGCTAGAACATAGTGAAATATCAATGTGTGAGACCAGTCCAGAGAATTCATCCAGCCTTGTCGGGGAGCCGTTGTTCAAGACATGTAAAGCGTTGATTCTAATGAGTTGTTCAAAGACTAGTCCTCCTCTGTCGCATCGGCCAGAACCCCATAAAAAATGTTTGCTGTTGGCTTCCGAACACAATATGAATGGCGGTGGGAGCTGATCAGTGAGGTTTTGTAGATCTTGAAGACAAATAGGTACGCCTGGAGGGAGATATAGTGAACATACATTGATACGGCGGTTTGGAATGAGAGCCGTGCAGGCGGCTGCTTGTAGATATGTTTGAACCAATAACTCTCTGTGAGGTATTTTGTTAGAAATGTATATGGCAGCTCCACCATGGCGTCTGTGCACGTCATCACATTTTATGAACATAGAGTATCCTGGTAGACGGAAGTCGTACGGGTCGTCTGTGAGGAAATGTGAATCCTGTAAACATGTAATATTAGAAGAACGAAACATCAGTAAAGGTTTGATTTCGGCCCATTTGCTAGTTAAACCACGACAGTTCCACTGAAGAATAGTCATTAATAATGTTGTGTAGAACCTTGGCTCTGGGAAAGTAGTGGCATTGGGTGTGATTTAGTTAAAGATGCTCTGAATCCCTGAAAGGGCCTATGACCCCTGCTGCGTCCTACCATGGCTGAATGAGCGGCCCCGGGGTCGACTGGGGCCGGATCGGGGCGATGGAGGTTGATTGTCCGTACGCGGAGTCCGCGGTAGAGCCTCAGCACCAGGGTGGTGTGCGGGTGAATGTGACCGGAGCGTAGGCTGTAGCGATCTCCTGGGGACAAATTGCCCAGGAGTTGCGGGGGTGCCCCTCTCGCAGTTTTGTTTTGCACCAGCCTTTTGTGTTTCAGTCACTGTGTGCTTCTCACTGGACTGAGAGCGGACAGAACTAGGTTCGTGATATACAGGCTTTAGGAGCTGAAGTGGAGGAAGCTGTGGGATGTCATCAGTCTGAGAAGACGAAGAGGTGGTGCTTTTTGATGTGACTTGAGCATATATCTTTTGAGTTTGGTTTTTCTCTGATTGTACCTGACGTCGTGCTTCGGGATATGAAATGTTCGTTTTTGCCATAAGCTCATAATGCGCTTTTCTGTCAGCCAGACGGGACAATTCTCCGAACTTGTGGCGTGATCGGAAGAGTAGCAAGAGATGCACCTAGCGGGTTTGGAGCACAGGGAGCCCTCATGCGCAGCATCACCACAGCGAGCGCAACGAGCAGTTTGTCTGCATTTACGGGAGCCATGACCAAATCTCTGGCAGTTGAAACAGCGTAGAGGGTTGGGGATGAATGGGCGCACTTCGAAGCAGAGGTAGCTTGCGTGGAGCTTCGGAGGGAGACTGGGAGTGTCGAACGTGAGGACAAGAAGACTGGTGTCCTGACGCTGTCCGTCCCTGAAGGTGGTCAGTCGACGGACGTAGCTGACCAGCTCGTCCCTCAGTTCGTGTTGAATCTCCGCTTCAGACATGAAGCGGAGTTCAGGTGCAAACACAGTTCCCTTGCACGAGTTTCGAGTGGGGTGAAGGGTGACCGTCACTGCCTTAGTACAGAAAGTAGTCTGTTTGAGAAGCATTTTTGTTTGGTGGCGGTTGTTTGTTTTGATGATGAGAGAGCCATCGCGAGGTGGTTGGATGTGGAGCCGAATGTTTGGACCACAGATTGCTTCTGTCTGTTTTGAAGGTGCCCAGACGTTGATTTTCTGAAAGTTTGTATTCGAGTCGGTAGTTTTCACTACTACGTATGACCCGAGCGGGTCCAGGTAGGGCTCTCGAACCGGGCATGGTGTCCCGTGCATCTGCCCGCGTGCTGCCCCGACGGTATCCTCTGCCACAGCGTACATGTCGTTTGCCCTGGTTGCTTGCGCGGGTCGGAATAAGCCCTTCGACCATTCCAGCCGGGCCGGTCCTGGCACGCTGCCAGGGCCGTGGGACCCGGGCGCAGTCAGGGGCAGGTCAAGGTCACAAGAACGTCAGGAGTCAGTGTGTTTAAAAATGGTGCGGTCCTGAGCAGTGACAGAGTTCGTGCGAAGGTCAGTATCCAATATCGTGTCAGACGAAGTGTGTTCGTGTGTAGAGGTCTGTTCCGGGTTCAAGACGTGGTTATCTTTCTGTGTGTGAATCGTCCTGTCCGGTACACCTCTGCAAACACCAATGTCGATGTCTGCAGAGGGGCTGACATCAGAGTCCGAGTTCGAGCATGTAGAGTCAGTGTCGTTTTTCTTCAGTTTCCCTCGCTTGCCCATCACGGAGAAGTCAGAGAACAGTTCGGAAAAGAAAAATTGAAGTGGAGAGTAGGCCTACCAGAAAAGTTTGTGGATCGCAGAAATAAACGTGGAAGCGTAGAAAAAACTATCAGGAAGCGCAAAGTCGAAGTGTGGACAAGAGGCTAAGTGTTCGTGTCGACCCTATCGACCTGGCAGCGGAGCGGGCTGTGTCCAACCCCTGCGAGGACTGCCGCACGACTGTGTCATGCTTCTGTTGCAAAGGTTAACAAGTTTCCGTAAATGCCGCAGATACGGTTTGAATGTCTGTTAAAACGATATGGAAGCTCTATGAAAGACGTGGCTTGCGCTTTATCGCAGTTAATGACTGAAATACTTGATAGTTTAATCATAGAAATCTTGTATAATATAATCACCATCTTGTATAATATAACCGGTAGCTATTTTGCTCCATTGCTTTGTGTTCCATAAATGTTAAGGATTAAAAGGCCTCAGCTACCGATTTAAACATGTTTCTACGCCTTAAAAGGGATACTTTCAAAAGTTGGAAGCAAAGATTTAGATTTTGCGCGTCTGTTGCAAGCGTAACGCAAAAAACGGACTGCGTCGCATTCTTAGGCAACAGGTACGTATAGGGCTTAGGAATAGGCTAACTACATGCCTACCGAGGTAGCTGGGACACTTACCTACTTGCCCTATGGGACTGAGATCCTGATGTTTTGCCAAGTAAATAGCTGGTAGGCACTAGGCAAGTTGGATCAAGGCCATCCTTCCCTCTGCAACGTATTGCACTGCAGTGCAAAGATACCTATGTAGATGAAGTCTGGAATTTGTTTAGCTTCACAGAAGTAACTACATAGGTATCTACCCAAACCTCAGTCAAAGGAATGAAGCTTAAAAGTACTTTTCAGGATCTGGTGAGAATGCAGCTTGTTCATTAATAGAGTGAAATAGCTAGTTTGTGCCTATCCATTTCATGCTGTTCGTAGCTGATTGCTTACCCCGTGCATCAGCTGCATTACGGCTTTCCTGTTTCTCAAATAAGTTGCGAAAATAATGAGTTATGACATATATGGTGTTTGTGTTTGGTATTTCAAGTCATAGGATGTTGTAATTACATACTAGGTATGGTAGAAAGTGCCAAGTAAAGTTTAGAATATAGAAACATCTGCTACATTTTGTGTGCTATCCTTAGCCACACAACAGCCATGGCCACAGCCGCAGCCATGCTTTGCTGGGTTTTTGCACCCACCCCGCCGCGTTGGCCATGGACTACAGCCGGCCGCACGGCTGGGCGCCGCATGTAAACCTCTGCTTCAAAGGCCTCGATCGCAAATAACGTCAGAAATCTTCAAAATTTGTTGAGAAAAAAACGCATCTAAAATTGCCATTGAAGCTCCACCAGTTCCCTGAGGATACCATTACAAACACATTTTGTCCTTGCTGCAGGTAGCAATTACAATGTTTTTAGTAACAAAGTTTTCTTCAGTGATTGAGGGTTGTGTATGAACATTCCCAGTGACTGCAGTACCACGTCACGTAGGGACTGATAGGCTTTCGACACCGACAAGTTTGCAGCGTTGAGGTGGGACAGTTCAGAAATAACAGCTCTTTGTTTCAGGCACGAGACAAAATAAGGCGCATGCTTCACCCCATGTCATACTAAATGGAGAAAGATCTCAGCTAATAGTACGCCATTTTTTAGGACGATCTACGGTTGTGAAAGGCAAATATGTTATGTCTTCAATAAACGACATTAGAAATCGCACCGTCTTCTCCATTCCTCTGGGCCCGTCGAGGGCATCTAGAAAGTGGCTATCAATAACAACCCGCCCACAAATCGATTCAAACTGTAATGCAGTTCAGACGACGGAACGGAACGCCAAGCACCACGACCACTTCGCCTGGCGCTCCCATGGTGCGGTCGACGTCCCTCTGGAGGCCGGCAGTCGCGAGCACCCACCTTGCCGTCGTTCTTGCGATGTCCCTCGTGGATGCGCCAGACCATCTCGGGGCCGGCGGCCGCCACCTGCTTGCCCATTTCGTACATGTTGTGGATGGGGTTGCCGTCGGTGCGGGCACTGCCCAGCTTGAACATGGTCGGGTTGGGCATGTCGGGCGCGGCGGCGCGCTGTCCGGGCTGCGTGCAACAAGTCGGCCGGGCCTGAGCAACTGGTGCGTCCGCGGCGGCTCACCTGAGCCGACGCAGCGCCGCGCCCGGCCGCTTCGATCGCGCCCGGCCGGCGGCCAGACGGTGGTCGGCGGCGGCGGCGCGCGGCCGCTCCCGCCGGTGGCGGAGCAGGGGCGGCGCCACTGACCGGACGTCAGGTCACGTGCCGCAGGGCCAGGGTTGGCGGGAGAGGGGGAGACGAGGGTGCCGCCATGAACCCCGGAGCACGTGTGTCGTTAAATAGAACGCAGATGGTGCTTTTTCAAATGAAGAGTAACAGGGCTCTTCTCTCAAAAGGCCTTCTCAACCCTATGGGCTCCATCACCTCCGAGTGTTCTTTTTCCGGGGTTTGGTGTCATCAACTGCTGTCGCGGCTAGCCTGATATGGCGGTTGTCGTGGAAACGAAAAAGCCTGAACGGACCAGGGATCATCAATGGTAGTAATCAACATCAGGGTTTACCAAATCTGGGAACTATAGGAGTAAGATGTATAGTATATCCAATATGTCCAATGCATCCAAAATCAAGTGGCGTCATCCCAAGTTCCTAAGCATCAAGTTGGGTCATCCTAAGCATCTAGTGCAAACGGATATCTGAAACATGGAGTTTTTCTATTTTATTCGAATGAGTTGCAGGGATGCTTTGGAATCAGTGCTCATGCTAAGCCGTCCTTGTCCGTGCCATCATGCAATTCCAGATACACATGACTTTGAGGCGAAACTTAAACGCGTGGACATTAATGACTAGTTTGCGCGATAACCACTGTCTCCCTCTATTGACTCCATCGCGTCAGGGTGGGGAACGGTGCTATTGGGACGCCATACCACCTGAGCTACCGACACGACTTATCCATTACGCGACAAAGGTCATTTATTGCACGGCACTTACTACTGACATACCACTGACATGGACTTAAATGTCTTTCTTTGTTCCGATTGCTAGTTGTCTATAGATAGTTATGTACAAAGGCGACAAAATGCCATTTGACCCTCCAATGTCCATTCCATTATATTGGTATTTTGGTATCCGAGACGCACCGTGTGGCGCTGGTGCTTTACGAAGTAAGCAAGGGATTGTTTCGTTTGTCTCGTCTTATTTTTATCATTTTTTTTTAGAACTAGGTCTGGAAATTAATCCACCCTTGTCTTATACCATCTTCATTTTCATACTGTTATCGAATCGACATGTTAACTCAAAAATCACCATGTCTCCATTGTCTTAGTCTGTTTCTTCTCACCTCGTTCATACAGCATTCACAACCTCTAAACAGGGGTGTCGATTCCATTCTTTTGAGAGGGTTCAGACCTACCCCATGTTGATTTGGGCCCAACCAATGTTGATTTTGGGCCAACCAAATATTTTCTGCCGGTTTTCAAGGGAAATGAGTAATAGTAGCGAAAAAACGGCCGCAATACATAAGAAATAGGCAGAAAGTAACGAAGAAAGTATAAATAAAGCAACGGATCTATATCAATCTATCTTTTACATATATTCATTTTTATATATATATATATATATATATATATATATATATATATATATATTTACATATATATATATATATATATAACTATATACATGACGATAAGTGCAATTTTTATTCGATAAAGGGTAACAAAAAACTCATAAATTTCTGTTGGTCAAAACAAAAGGGGCTTAATCCGAAACCCACATTTGTGGGGAGGTTAGGTTGTCGGGCCCTCGGCTCGCCCCCCCCCCCCAGTCACTTACAGAAATCGACGCCCCTGCCTCTGAATATGTTCAAAATGCATGGATGTTCATGAAATAATCATATATATATATATATATATTGGAAACAAATGCACTTCGTTTCGCATTGATATTTGAAAAGAAACCATGCTTCGGAGCCGCAAATCATGTATTAAACTTAACTGTTTCGATGTCCGTCAAGACAGCCCATATTCAGCCCAGATTCAGCCCATATTCGGGACGCCTCAGATCGCAATGAAACTTGCACACAACAAAGTTCGTAGCACTAGTAGTCGATGGCCTAAGTCATTCAGTGGCATTCCTAACCGTTTGACCTCTAGAGGTCAACAAAGGTGACATTGCCGAAATTTGCACAGCAGATTGTGGCCCACCCAGCAGAGCTACGGCGCTCAAAATGACACCAAACGACTCGCCCAGACCTGGTCTTACTTTCCCAATACAAATTTGACCTCTCAATGACACACAGTGACCTAAGGTCATTTACGGGTCACGTTGGATATACAATTGCACAGCATATCTCGAACATACCAATAGGCCAAATTGAGATCAAAAGTACATCATCGTCTAGCCCGTAAAGCGAAGTAACTTTTCCTGAAAGTCATTTGCGCATGCGTGACCTCGTTTGACCTAGGCGAGACAAAATGCACCGAAAACCGACGGCGTATAGGGTGCAACCCGGATGGAGCCCAGATTCGGGACGCCTCAGACCGCAGCGAAACTAGCACACAACATAGGTCGAAGCACTAGTAGTCGGTGGTCTAGGCCATTCAGCGGCACTCCTAACCGTTTGACCTCCAAAGGTCAACAAAGGTCACATTGCCGAAATTTGCACAGCAGATTGTGGCCCACCCAGCAGAGCTACGGCGCTCAAAATGACACCAAACGACTCGCCCAGACCTGGTTTTACTTTCCCAATACAAATTTGACCTCTCAATGTCATACAATGACCTAAGGTCATTTACGGGTCACGTTGGATATACAATTGCACAGCATATCTCGAACATACCAATAGACCAAATTGAGATCAAATGTACATCATCGTCTAGCCCGTAAAGCGAAGTAACTTTTCCTAAAAGTCATTTGCGCATGCGTGACCTCGTTTGACCTAGGCGAGACAAAATGCACCGAAAACCGACGGCGTATAGGGTGCAGCCCGGATGGAGCCCAGATTCGGGACGCCTCAGACCGCAGCGAAACTAGCACACAACATAGGTCGAAGCACTAGTGGGTGGGCCACAATCTGCTGTGCAAATTTCGGCAATGTGACCTTTGTTGGCCTTTGGAGGTCAAACGGTTAGGAGTGCCGCTGAATGGCCTAGACCACCGACTACTAGTGCTTCGAACTATGTTGTGTGCTAGTTTCGCTGCGGTCTGAGGCGTCCCGAATCTGGGCTCCATCCGGGCTGCACTCGCCTAGGTCAAACGAGGTCACGCATGCGCAAATGACTTTCAGGAAAAGTTACTTCGCTTTACGGGCTAGACGATGATGTACTTTTGATCTCAGTTTGGTCTATTGGTATGTTCGAGATATGCTGTGCAATTGTATATCCAACGTGACCCGTAAATGACCTTAGGTCATTGTGTGTCATTGAGAGGTCAAATTTGTATTGGGAAAGTAAGACCAGGTCTGGGCGAGTCGTTTGGTGTCATTTTGAGCGCCGCAGCTCTGCTGGGTGGGCCACAATCTGCTGTGCAAATTTCGGCAATGTCACCTTTGTTGACCTCTAGAGGTCAAACGGTTAGGAATGCCACTGAATGACTTAGGCCATCGACTACTAGTGCTACGAACTTTGTTGTGTGCAAGTTTCATTGCGATCTGAGGCGTCCCGAATATGGGCTGAATCTGGGCTGAATATGGGCTGTCTTGACGGACATACTGTTTCGAGCCTTTTCGGCTCCTTGTCAAAGCTGATCAACATTGCGTGGGCCCTGGCTCACCCAATGATGTTCTGGGCCCACCCCATATTTTCTGCCGGTTTTAAAGAGAAATGAGTTATAGTAACGAAAAGAGCGGCCTGAATAGGTAAGAGATAGGCAGAAAGTAGAGAATGGATGTATATACACACATATATATATATATATATATGTGGATATATATATGTTTATATATCTGTATACGTGGGGATTAATGTAATTTTTAGTTCAATAAATCGTAACAAAAAAACCATAAACTTCCGCTGGTCAAAATAAAGTGGGCCAAATCCGTTGAGAAACCCGCATTTGGGAGGAAGGTAGGTTGTCGGAGCCTCAGTTCGTCCCCCCCCCCCCCGAATCATTTACAGAAGTCGACACCCCCTGTGTCTGAAAGCCGTGTCCGAATTCCCGAGGCGGGGCATTTTTTCCTTAGACGTGTGTGGGACCGAAGTGTCGGGAAATCGATGTTCGAAAGCTCAAAACTGGAAAGGTAGTTTTAGTGAAACATGTCTCTGATCCCAGACCTCTCAGCCTTCCAGACAATGCGCAACAGCTGTCGGTTGTCGGCTGTCGCTGCACCAGTTCCGCTTGCGAGCTTCGGAATACCGAGAAGCTTGGCGACACTTTCTGGACAGAATGACAAGGAGTGCATTCACCTTCTGCTTTCCATCGTCGGTTAAGTTTGCTGTCTCAGTCGGCCAACTGGTTGAATGACGCTGACAAAGGATCTCAGATTTCCTCCGCAATGGCTGTCCTCTACGATCTGCGCAACCGCTTGATCAAACTTCCTTTTCTCAGAGGAACCGTGGCCGAGGGCCGAGGACGTCGCGAAAAGGATGTAGACCGCAGAGCGATCGCTGAGCCTGGTCCGATCAAAGGCTGTTGCCAGACCAGGAGTATTTTTCGCTCTCATGCAGGGCCGCGGATCATCCTCATCAGTCAGCTGTCGATGCTGTCAGCTGTCAGCTGTCGATGGACGAAGATTCCAATTGGGCATTCGCCTCCTGCTCGGCCTGCTCTTCAGTCCGGCAGCGGGCCCTTTCTGCGGCTTGCAGTTTTCGATGAAGAGCTCGCCTCTCCTTTCCGGAAAGAAGCTTACCTGTTCCCACCATGAAGCCTTTGCGGCCTGTCTGCCGTTACGCTAGTAGGAAGTTTTTGTCCGCTTGGATTTCGATGATCTTCATGGCGCCGCTATGGCCCATTTCAAAGACGTCTTTGTGGTTAGGCTGCTCCTAAGTTCCTTCTCCTCCATTTGCGGGAAGGACCTCCTGCATTTGCCTTTGAGGACAGCTTTGTACTGTATATATATATATATATATATATATATATATATATATGTATATATGAAGGAAAACCATACTTCGGAGTCGCAAATTATGTATTAAAAGCTAACTGTTTCCGGCCATCTCGGTTCCTTATCAAAGTTTTACCAACACACAGCATCAGTTCTGTCACACACATTCACCGATCATGTTTTTCTTAACATACGCACATGAAACAATTCAATCGGTGACGTATTTATATTTTCAGTTGTGCTGATCAATGCCAACTCCACGTGCACTTTTTGATATGGTCCTCCGAACTGAACACAATTCTGGACTGGTCAAAACCTGGTGAATGATTAAAATACCTAACATGACAAAAAATGGCACATTTTCGTTTCCAAGCCGTGATTCAAGTTGTTTTGTACAGCAGTCCTATTGCAGAGGTGTGCGGACCGGGTTTCTGAGGTTTTGTGATGGAAATCTATTAGAAAGAAATCGACCAAAACCGCTGCTAAAGATGAGCTCAACGATCAGCACGGATCTGCGTGGCATCTCATACTCCAAGACGTCACCAACGTATTGACTAGGCTTATGGAATATTCGGTCAATTTCCGGAAAAACGGCGATATATCTTAAAAATGGGCTTGACCTTAGTTCAATGACCCGGAAAATTCCAAAAAATCTGAGATAGCAGATTTGTTGCATCTATCACGATCACTAATCCCTTAAAGTATTATTGTTTTGCGAAAAAGTTACAGGGTGCTAAACTTTTTTGGGCATAGGTCTGTTTGACCTGACCTAGGTCAGGCACCTGACCTGACCTGAATTTTGACACGAGATGTAAAATTGATGGAGCAAAAGGTACACAAAGTTTCGTGACTCTGTGTTTGTTGGTTCTCTCGCAATCCCAGAAAAACCTCAGGGGGGCAGTCAACTGCCCCCCAGTCGGGGACGGGTTAAGCGAAGAAAGTTAGAGATGAATTTAGCTGCTCTGCCACGAATTCCGACGCGATGTAATTTAATTAAGACGGCAGAACGGTGAACTTTGTCAAAGGCGGCTTTTAGATCCAGGAACAATGCAACCGTCGCCTCTCGGTGGGAAAAGCCACTTTGGATGGAATGAATGCTGTGAAGAAGGTTATCGGTCGTGGAGCGGCGCGATCGAAAGCCATTTTGGTAAGAAGAGATGATGTTTTTTGTTTCTAAATAGATTTTAATCCTTTCGTTGGCCATTTTCTCGAAAGGTTTGCAAGAACAGCTGGTGAGTGAGATGGGACGATAACTGGTAGGGCTAGTGGGAGTTTTGCCAGCTTTGAGGATAGGAATTATGGTAGAGGAAGACCAGGTGGCCGGAAAGTCTTCGTTTAACCAGGTTTTATTTAATGCACTCCACAGTTGTGATTGACCGAATTCAGAGGGATTTTGCAAAAAGGGGTACGCCATCCGATCCGGTCCTACCGAGGAGTTGCCGCACCTGTTGAGGGCGTGTGTGAGTTTTGCGAGGGAGAATGGCTGAATGTATGCTTCGGTGTTGTCTGAATGGAAATGGCATGCCTGCAGTGTCGCATGTAAGTGGGTGAGTGTGGTTTGGTTGTACTGTGAGTTGTTGGAGACTGCCGCGTAGTGCTGCGCAAACTGTGTCACGACCTCTCGGTTCTGAGTACGTCATGCCCTGAATAGTCAGTTGTGGGAAAGCTCTGGGGGATGAAAATTTCGTAGAAAAGGCGCGTACTAGGTTCCAGATCTTTGTGAGAGGGGTGAACCTGTTGATCACAGGGAGCAGCAGAAGCCGACAGCCGAGACTGTCCGGGCCCGGCGTCTCCCGGCAGCAGCAGCGGACGCTGGTGGAGGCACCCGAGGGGATCAGGCGTCTGACGGCCATCAGTTGGCGCAGCCGGCTCAGCTGGCGGTGCCGTCCAGCGAGGGTCAGACGACAGTGAAGACCAGATAGGGTCCAGTCAGCCACTCTCCTGCTCGATACGGGTTTGACTAGTGAAGGCGCGCGTTCGCGCGTGTGTGTATGCTATTTTGCCGCAAGCAGTGGCGTAGCCAGGTAGGATAGGGGCCATGTCCCCTGGAGGCCAAGCGGGCCCCCTGGCGGCCGAGTGGGCTCCCTTGGGCCCGCTCGGCCCAGGGAGCCCCAAAGCACGTGGCCGAAGGCCTCAGTGCTTACAATAATGAGACGCACCGGACGGCGCCTTATCCGAGGCGCCTCTGGAGGATCTCCTTTCGGTCTGTAAGAAGGCCCTTGCTGGTCAGTGGAGAGATTCCCCGCCGGCTTGTTACGGGGCCCCGATGGAGTGTAAAGGGGCCCCTGCTTGCCTGTTAAGATGCCCCAGCCGACCTGTAAGGGGTACCCGTCGGATTGGCAGGGACGTTTTTGCAGGCAAGCAGGGGCCCGTTTACAATCCACCGGAGCCCCTTTACACGCCGACAGGTAGTCTCTACTGATCAACAGTGGCCTTTTGGAGGCCGACAGGAGGTCTCTCCGGAGCGGCCCCTTCGCGAGCCAGCAGTGCTTCCGAAACACTAATTTGAGGGGGCTGCGTACCTGTAACGATGCCCCTGTCGATTTGTAGCCCGCCAAGCCGGTAGGTGCATCTTTTCAGGCAAATAGAGCCCCCTTTTCACTACAGCGGGCCCCTTGTCGACCTGACCTGTAAGGGACACCTGTCGGCCTGTGGAGGCGGCCACTTACAGAGGTGAAAATGGGTGCCCTGCCGAACTGTAAATGGTCCCTTGCCGGCCTTTAGACCCAGATTATGTCCCTTGCCGTTCTATAAAGGGGCTTACTGGGAATCTGAATATCCCGTGCCCTGTTACAGGGTCCATAAAGGGGCTTCATGGAAATCTGAATATCCCGTGTCTTGTTACAGGACCTGATGGGGCTGCTGAAAGGGCCCCCCTTACTGCTCCGAAAAGGGGCCCTTGGTATAACTGAGAGCAGTTTAAAGCAATACGTGTTGGCCGGAAACTGGATGGCCCGTTCGTCCAGCTTTATGAATGGCAGAACCCTGCCGGTGTGCTGCCTGGGACCCCTGTGAGATCATTGGGGCCCCTCTCAGACGACTGGACGCTTTGAACGTCAACTGCGCACAGTAACCCTTGTAAGACAATGTTTCCGACTTGGCAGTCGACTGACTGACGCCCGACAAGACACAAGACATCAGGCTCAAGACACGGACGCTTGAGCCCAAGACGCCGTGCGCCCAAACTGCCCATACAAACAAACTTTCTGACTTGACATTCAGAATCGTTTGTTCGAGGTTCCAGTGCCTGCTGGTTCGCTGTGTTGCGTAGCACCTGCGAGCTAGCCAGCCATAAGAATGCCCATATTTGGCACAAGATGCAATGCTTGTGAACTGGCACCGGTCTTTTTTCATCTCTAGTAATGCTGGTGCATCCATAACAGCTGGTGCACCTTCTGTGCACTTTCTAACAGCTGACCACAGCTGGTGCACCTTCTGTGGTCCTTTTGTCGACGGTTTAGTGGCGGCGCAAGGCCACTTATATGAAATTTTTATGTATATTTGGCAAGGTTTAGCTTGGCATATATATTTGGGGCGCTCAGCATGGAAAAAATTGGAATTTGCACTTGTGTCCTAGATCCTGTTATGGTGATACACCTCCATGCTGTCATGGAAAGGAAATACGCGTATGCCGAAATTCCGGCTTTTTGTTTTTGCAACATTTGATAGGCTTTTGTGAGACGCATGCAATAGTCAATTACTTTAACATTTCGAGTATTAAAATTGTGAAAAATGTAATGTGAAAATGTAATGTATAGTAATGTACGTAAGTTCGATATATGGGTTGGCTTTTGCATAAGTGGGTTCACGCGAATCATATGTGTAAATTACCATGGAGTTGTCGCATGTAGGTGCTTTACGGTAACCGCACCTTCTTTAGTGTTCTGATTGAGTTGGTTTTCTTGAATGTTATTAAATTGCTTCGATATTAAATTAATGTGTTTTGAAATGACAGAGAATAAGTTCATAAATGTAGTATATTAGATAATGAATAAGTATATTGCATATGGCTTAAAATGACTTATAATCCTACTCACTTTTACTACAGCGCACCTAAGCTCAGTCAAGGTCAATTTTACGAACGCGTTTTACCATGCTGGTCGTGCTGGCTCCGCCTTCGTCACGGCCCGGGCAGTCTGGGCCCAGCTGTTGCTTAGTAAAGTTCTTGGGTACTCTGTTGGACGGATAGTTTGTTGTAATCCGGAAAGTGCATAAAATAATTATTTTTGTATTCGTAGACTAGTGGGTTGGGTTATCGTGGCGTATCACGGTCAGTTCTGTCAAATTTGGACGTTTGATATATTTGGTGTGCTTTCTTCTTCGAACTACTTCAACGGCCATTTTAGAACGATAAGCTAGTATTGCAAACTAGTGGTACAGTCATAGTAATTCCAGGCTGAGTTCATGACGAAGTGAAGTCATTTTAGTCAAACATGGGGTCAGAGGTGCGGTTAAGATGCAAGTTTTTTTGTGCTAAATTGGGCGCCAACGTTCCTTTTTACCCAAACGCACTTTAAATAAGTGGGCGCAAAGACTTTGACTGGAGGAAACTGAAAAATGGCCGTGTTGGGCGCCGGTTAACATGCGATATCCGGATTTTTTCGTCTTTATCGTAAAATCTTTTAGCAATGAGCATTTTAGGGCATCTTTTCATTACGAAAATTGAATGTTTGGAAATGTGTGAAAATGAGAACAATGGTTGTTTTGTTACAGACATAATGTTACAGACAACGTTCCTGACTTTGGCTTTGGAGACGACCTGCCTTTCGCACCAGTAACCGTTGCTGCTGCTGACCAGACATCCACACCAGCCACCGCTGCTGCTGCTGACCAGACGTCTGCACCAGTAACCGTTGCTGCTGCTGACCAGACATCCACACCAGCCACCGCTGCTGATGCTAACCGGGAGTCTGCACCAGTCAGTGCCTTAGACATCAGCGATGACAGCATTTTCATTGCCTTGGACGGTTCATTGGCGTCGAGTTCCGGAAGAGAAGTATCTGCTGACAATTCGAACGCCGATGAATCTTTTCCGTCACTTCTTTTCACGTCGTCCTTGATAGGAACATCGGCAGATGGTATAGATCGCAGTGGCCTCTCTTGTTACAGCGAATCCCGCGGATACCATTTCACGCCGCAGGCTCTGCTGCCCTGCGGCACCACTTGCGTGGGACAGCAGCCACTGATGTTGCTGCCGTGCGGCACATGTGGCGGGAAGACCAGGTCACTGTGTCGCGGCAGCGTCGCTCTGTCCAACGTCTGGCCAGCTGCTGTGTGCTTTGGCACGATGGCTCGGGTGACAGGTCTGCGGAGGTGGTGGCAGCCAGGTTTCGTTTGTAGTTGAGAACTGCATGCCGCGACATCACATAAGTTGTTCTGTGGCTGGATAACTGTTCGACACAAAACAAAAACTGGACTCTGCTTATGACGCTGCTACACGCGGCTGACGCACCAGATACAGTCACCAAATGCGTCACGCCGCAGTTTTTTGAGCCGGGACACACCGCAGTGGCTGCCGATGCAGTACATCGCACAGTACCACAAAAGCTGAAGGAAAGGCCTATTATGGAGTATTCAGGTTATGTTACTGCTGCCCAAGAGACGAGCATCCACACCATGGTGATGAACAGCAGTAACATGATCTCGGTCACTGATAGCGTAAACCGGAGCCGTCTGAACACGCTGTCGAAGAGTGATGAGCGGCTGCACCTGTCGGACGCTCGCCTGGTTCAGGTCAGATGAGGCGTCTTGATTCTGGGTTGAGTCCTGTGCATTGCGATATCAGCAGGTGTTCCCAAACTTGCTTTCTGTGAATTGCGGTGGGTGTGGTACAGGACGTGAAGTGGCGATGAATTTGTCAGATACGCGATCATCATATCCAGGGCTGGATGCGCTCACCGCATCTGACTTCGCCGTACCCACTTGGGACAGCAGTTGAGACCAGTATATTAAAAACCTCTGCAAAATATGTTCCAGCAAAAAGATCTATGCCTAAATGGGTACTTGAAGCGATAACCAATGTCACCGAAGGCCAGTACGTTTTAAAACATCGAGACATCACAAATGTCTGATCCTCAAATTGACTGTCGTTTAGGAAATTTATACAAACTCTCTTCGCGGCAGCTTCTACCGAGGAGGCCGAGAGCCTGCCGGGCCTACCGTCCTGCCCTCTCGGCCCAGATCCTTGGAATCCATCCGAGCCTGACGTGGACCACTACTGGTGAGTTCATTTCATGAGACGCACGTGTTGGATTTTCCAGCGTTTTGGCATTAAATTGTATCGATACGCATGGCTGGTGGTTTGGAATTTTCTCCCACATCGGCAGTATGTCCCTGGCTCGATTCTCATAAGATGCAAGCATGCGATGGAAACATTCGTCATCGCCACTGAAGTCAGCTGTTCAAGCAGTGATGCCTTTTCCTTACATTGGTTGCTCATTAGTTGGTGGCATGCATAGTTGTAGTTGGGTTGATACTTAACTGGGCCTTCGTCGGCGAAGTGCCTGAGTTCAAGAATTCCTGAGCTCATATTGTGCTGCAGAAAATTTCATCCAGTCCCTCACTTTCGACTTTCCCGCACTTTTCAATTTCCAGTCCCTCACTTTCCTTTTTAGATCCACCTCCCGATTCTGCCTATCAACCGTCGTCCCCACCTGCGAGCTCGTCGAGGCCATTTTCGTCGTCGTGTGACATGGCCGAATACCCCCTGGTGTTGCTGTCACATTGACGACGCAGCCAGGCTCCAGGTAAACCATCCCTGGCTGCCACCCCCGAACTCTGAACGGCCAGCTTCGGTGAAAGTCTACTTGGATGGCACTGAATACAGAAGGAAGATCACCGACAAGCGCCTGATCATTTACAGCCGGCCCTTCTGTTCGGAATCCAGGCGCGGCCACTTCTTCCGGCTCTGTGTGCTGTTCGCCAGAAGAGCTGCGGGTGTGGCCAACTGTTGGTACATGCCTGGTTGCCTTGTCGGTGAGCCTCTGAACAAATTCAGCTGGCCACACCCGGAAAAGACTCGTACTGGATTCAAGCCGTGCAGTCGGTACAGTCACGCCGTAACCGCGTACCACGCCGAGGCTGTCCGAGCGGCCCTGGACTTCAGGGAGTCGTTGACGAAGACGGTGCGGGACATCCGTGGCAGGGACAACAAGCAGTGGCTACACGATCGGCACGAGATTGAGAGGTCTGCTGTCTGTCGCCAAACTGTCGTTCTCTGTGGGAAACAGAACACCTCTCAGAGGACACCGGGACTCGGGGCGTCTCACCAGCGGAGGCGATACTGACGCGAACGAAGGAACTTTTCGGGCTTTGCTGCGCTTCAAGGCAGAAGATGACGCCGGGCTCCGGAAGTTATGAACGAATCAAAAGCCACTGCCATGTACTCAAGCCGAATGGTCCGAAATGAACTGATCGACATCATCAGAACGAAGATGCAGTAAAACATCGTACGCACCATCATGGAATGTGACATCGGTCCGGCGTTCACGATCCTGGCCGATGAGACCTCTGGCCTCCAATAGGCCACTGTTGATCAGTAGAGACCACCTGTCGGTGTGTAAAGGGGCTCCGGTGGATTGTAAACGGGCCCCTGCTTGCCTGCAAAAACGTTCCTGCCAATCCGACGGGTACCCCTTAAAGGTCGGCTGGGGCATCATAACAGGCAAGCAGGGGCCCCTTTACACTCCATCGGGGCCCCGTAACAAGCATGTCGTAGGATGGCCAGTCCGCGCGTTTAATGTTCCACCTGGGTAGGAAGTGGTAATCGTATTGACCTGAGGCAGTGTTATGCAGGTGGATGTGCATGGGGTAATGATCACTAAAGTATCTGGCCGGTTGTACGCGCCACGAAAATTTGGCAGATATGTTACTGGAAACAAGAGAGAGGTCGATGGCTGATTGTGATCTTGGGGTTGCGTGTGTGGGGCTCCGGTCATTGAGGAATATTAGGTTGAGGTCATGTAAAAGCGTTTCAATATACCAGGCCCTAGCGTCTGTGATGCGACAACCCCATGCGGCATGATGGGCGTTGAAGTCACTCAAAATTACGCAAGGGGCGGAGATGTGATTAAGCAAGGTGGAGAGAGAGAGAAGTAGGTAACAGCGCTGTCAGAGCGAGAGAGATAGAGCGAGAGCAAGGTGACGGGGAACTGTGCAAGTTGAATTTTGATGGCGGCAAAATCGAGGTTGCTTTTGAGGGAGATTCTAGAGTGCAAGAGAGAATTCGAGACAAAGAGAGCCGTGCCACCTCGTCGGGGAGCTACATTAACGCAGTGTTTGTAAAGGGAATAGCCTGAAATATTGAAATTGTACTGGTCAGAATCAAGAAAATGAGTCTCCTGAATGGCGGCAACTAATGGCCTATTTTTGGCGATATGCTCTTTCAATTCCGCCCAGTGGACCACCAATCCATTGATGTTCCACTGGAGCAGAAATTCAGAGGCAGTTCGAGACATCACTGCAGGCTACTAGGGCCCGGGTTGCGCGTCCGGCGGAGACCCCTGCCCCTTCGCAGTCGCGTGCGAGCCCGCGGCGTCGGGGGGCTTAGAGGTTCCCTCAGACTCGCTAGGAGTCGGCTCCGATTTGGAGGACGCAGGGGAGGCCTGCATTGCCCGGCTTGAGGCCGAGACCCCCAGGAATGGACAGGACCCAGGAGAGGAGAGGGACCTCCTCCCCGACCTGGGAGCCGGTGGAGAGGAGTCGCTCCCTGACGAGCTCCCGGAGGGCGGGCTCAGAGCCACATTAGGCTGGGCCACTGAGGGGGCCGGGAGTGGGTCCGGCCGGGAGCGAGGACGAGGGCCCCGCGTGGAGGGGGCAGGATCCGCCTCGCGGGTCCTGTCTGCCTGAGAGGGGCCGGGAAGGCGAGTTCCGTGGGCCTCACTAGGCGTCGGCCACTCTTGGGGGCCGCGGAGGGGGAGGTCTGAGAGACGAAAGCGCCTCTCGACCTTCTCGGCCTCCCTCTGGCAGAAGTAGGCCCAACCTGGGCAGCCGGCGTCCCAAACAGGGTGAGGTCCACCGCAAACTGCACACAGAGTGGGAGCGTCCTCAGGGCATACCCGAATATCATGGGCAGCCGCACACATGCTGCAAGTGGGTGTCTTTGACCGGCAGGTTTTGTCAATGTGACCGTACCGTTGGCAGTGCCGGCATCGTCTGGGGGCGGCCACAAACGGTCGGATTGCGAGGAGCGTAGACGTGCTGAGGGAGGCGAGGACCCAAAAAGCTACTTGATGGTTGGGGCCGGGCCCCGTCCTCGGGAAGGAGGTCGAGACACCTGGCAGACTCCCTGGGCCTGCCACTCGGCCAGGTGTTCCTCTCCAGACAATTCAGACAATTCCGGGGCATACACACAGAGAAAAGTTCAGCACGCAATGGGTACTAGACCAGCTGCAGGAAACCACACCACACAAGATACTACTCAAAGTTCCTTTTATGTACTTATTGGCGATCTGCCCTCTCTTAGGCACTTTGCGAAATCTTCAAAAACACCCCGAGGGTTAGCGGCGAGAGTACTAACTGTGCACCCCAGGTTCTACACGAAAATAAATTGAGTGCTAATGCAAAAGTACCAATAAAGGTGTCTGCAGGAAACCACACCCCACAACGTACTAAATGGAGATGGGACTTTTCGCAGTACCGAAAAAGTACCTAGATACCCTCGCAGGAGGTTGGTTTACACCACCAGATGCTTTTCGTAGTACCGAATAAGTACTCAACTACCTGCGTGGAGGGCTGACCTACACCATAATAACCTCCACCTGGAAGGTAAATTGGGCACCAGTTGCAGCCGCTAAATGCACAGTAAATACGTCGATCAATGCAACGAATCGTATATTATAGTCCGCATCATACATATCACGCACACACAGGACTTAGTGATTTTCTTCAAATATGTATCCCTCCTCTGTACATCAGTCCAACGCTCATCTGCATTAAGTCAAAACATGAGGAGCTACAAGCATGCCGGTTTCATGCACAAAAGGAAAAGGCTTCCTTGGAAAAACATTACAACACGAACTAAAAACGCTATGCATCTGCACACCGCAAAAAAAGATCAAATATCCGGAACTCACAGTATTCCGGGTACGCTTGGACATACGGCCACCGAACCAGGTTTTGCCATTTATTTCCAACCTGTTATGCTTCACAGCTTGGAAATAAATGACAAGACCTTGTTCGGTGGCTTGGACCCATCATCTATGCCCAACACGTATTTCTGGAGATAGTATAGCACGTTTCGTGTCTTCGCACTAAACTGTACATTGTACACTGAATGAACGAGCACCAGAGCTGTCAGAGCCTCTGTTTCGCTGGAGGCCTGATAAAGCGTCCGGTGGCTCTGGGCCACTGTCAGGCCGTAGATACCTGGCAATGGTCGCCGCTCGGCCGCGACATTCTGAAACAGGTCTCCTTTGCTGCAGCCCAACAGGTGCGAGACTTGGCGCAAGGTGTCTTCTGGAAGAACGAACGCATAAATTAACAAAAGAATGACTTTTCACTGTGAAGATAATCAGAGGCACATGCACAAGCAAACGCGTGCAAGCGCCCAAACGCCCACACGCACACACAAACGCAAACGTACACGCATACGCATACGCATACGCACACCCACGCGCACACACAGACACACATAATCACTTGTTTTATTACCACTTGTGAACATCATACCCAACAGAAAAGGGTTCTGACGGACGTAGTCCGGAATTTTCGAAAATCCGGAAATTTCCGAAGAATCCGAGATAGCATATTTGTTGCATCCATCAATATCTCTAATCCATGAAAATTTCACATCATGTTTTCCAAAAAAGTTCCAGGGCGCTAAACTTTTTTGAACATGGGTCCGCCTGACCTGACCTAGGTCGGACACCCGACTTGACCTGACGTCAGAACTTTGACACAGGGTGTAAAAATGATCATGAAACAGGTACACGACGTTTCGTGGCCCTGTGTTTTTTCTTCCTCCCGCAATACTGCGAAAATCTCTGGTGGGGCGGTTGAACCCCCCGACTAGGGAGTCAACCGCCCCGTCCCCAGTCGGGGGCAGGTTAAGAGAAACTTTTTGGTTGGGTTAGAATGATGAATAAAAAGAGGCGATTCTGTCACGTCTACACAAACGACCGATGATAAATCAGGGGGGGGGGGGGAAGCAGCTGTCTCCACTGCATGACGGCAAAGTTTGGGTCGGGCTAGGTGTCCAGACTTTGGGTTGGGGTGGGGGGCAGGGTTCCAAAGCCCTTTCGGATCCCAGACATTTCTGGTATGCCATTGGTCAAATTGTTAAATTTGGGCAATCGCTGTGGGTTTGGGCAAGAGATGCAAGTTTTCAGCTCGGTTTACCCGCACCACGCATTGGCTCGTATTCCCTTTACTGGATTGCTGACCAAATATGCTGGTTTTTGTTGGCTTGCGTTTTAAAACAATGCGTTGCAAGGTCAATAGCGAAGCATGAATGTAGAACTGGGACAAAGTTTGGTATGGAAAAATAGTCATCGGCGCTAAAACGCGACATGGATAACGGATTTACATCACTCTTTTTAATAAAACATGAAAATACATCAATGGGTCAAAATACTGGTATGGAATTTCATACCAACAAGGCCCCTCAGTATGGAAAACTCCACACCAAAGTTACGCCCCTCTAGGGTAATATGTTGGACTGAATCCCAATTTGGCTGGGGCGGAAGGGCTGGACTTAAAAAAAAAACGTACTTCTATTTCGGACATCCGTTCTAGAGATGCATAAGATATCGAAATATCTGCTACAGACAGAGGCGTCGATCTGTATTTTTGCGAGGGTCCTGTCCCCCCCCCCGCCCACACCTAATGTTGATTTCGGCCTCCCATGTTGGTTTAGGCCACCATTATTTTATACCGGTTTTAAAAGGAAATTGGCATGAATAACGAAAGGAACGCCGCAATAGATAAAAGATAGGCAGAAATTGCAGAAAAAAACATAAACGAATCCATCTATCTACCTTTCTATCGTCTATCTATATATATATGACTATATACATGGGATATATGAAATTTTTGGTTTATAAATAGTAACAAAGAAACTTATAAATTGCAGGCGGCAAATATAACGTGGGCGAAATCTGTTGTAAAACTCACATTTGGGGAAGGTAGGTTGTCAGGCCGTCGGCTAAGCCTCTAATCATTTACATAAACCGACGCCCCTGGCTACCGGCCCCACACCGCAACACTCCAGAGATATGATGTACCGGCTTGGAGCCAGAAACGTTTGGATGGTACCGGCGCTGAAAGCGGCTTTCAATCTACTTGAGAATGACGTTTGTTATGATTCTTGAGGATCCGAAGTAACGCTAACCACCGTATGTCACGTGTACGTAAGTTATGAATTTTGATTAACGAATGCTATGCGCTATAACGGGTCTTCACATTCCACATAAAATCGGTCCTTTATCCCTGATGCTACCAATCGAACTAACCAAAATGAAATAAATTCCACCCTGACGCAGGTTAAATAAAAGCAAAAGGTCAACAGATGCACGATCATCACATAACAAGTAAAACGCAAAGCCCATAAAACGCAAAGTCCTAGCTATTCTAAACAGACCGATATGTCACAAATAAAAATGACGATATTGAATCAGCATACGCTGAAAATATGACAACATATATCTGTGCAGCGTAGTGCAGCCTTCAGAAGCATTCAGCGATAAGGTAGGTGGTGTGTTACTGCTAGGCCCAACAGGCGTCTTTCCGGAGAGGCGTTTTACCCCGTTTTACCCTTCCTGTTGTCAAAAAATGGTTATCGTTTTGAGCCCAGAGGCCTGCAGGCTGCAGGGGTCGTGCTGAAAAGACCCGCAAAGCAAAAATGCTTTTTGCTGTTTTTGTGTACCAACGTTCATGGTATACCGTGAAAAGTATACCTATGCGAAGCCCGGTACAGAGAAATATGTGTGAGATAAAAAGTTTATCGGATCCTGATCTACCTTTCTACCTCATCATATAGCATAAGGCATATCCTCCATCAGTACCACAGTTTGTTCCTATTTTAATCACGAGTATTGCATTTTTAGGCACACCTCCCTACCTGCCCAACAACTCACTCGTTTGCATTGGGAAAAAGAGGTCAGGTACCTGGGATGCTACTCCAAAAGCAATCATTGCACGTCACTGCATCACAACAATCAAACCTTTGCAAACCAATTTTCTTAAGGCGTAGTTCGTGTTCATACAAGCTGTCGTTAAATGAAACGGCCTTCACGTTTGGGGCCGGCCTGTGAGCGCCCAAAAATATCTACCCAGTTACGTTCTTGCCAACTTGCAGGCTAGGAAAATCCTAAGGCGCATATGCTATGTTTCTTATCTACCAGAATGCATAAGTTCATACATTATAAGACAACACTCACCAAACAGGTACACACATACAGCTGAATCACCTCACCTTCATCAGAAATCATCCTCAGGATGCGTCCTCAGTGCTCCAGACCACGCACTGCACGAAAATGGCGTCTTGACCGCGTCTGCGCGCGCAGAAAACGTGCACTTCACACTGATAAGTACCCGATTGGGGTTTACGTTACCCTGCAGGGGTTAATTTAAACTTTATTTAGCAGTCAATCGTGGAGCAGTTTGCGCAACCTCCCTCCACCTCCCGCGCGCGCGCATTTCGAACGGCTGACGTGGGGTGCTTGCGGGGTGCTAACAGAATACTGGACGACTTGAGGAGTAATTTTAACACCCGTATCATACTCAAGGGCGATTGAGTAGTACCACTGGCTCTAAATAGGTTGAAATTTTGCCACTTTTACGGCAAATGTACTTCTAGCAGCGCTCTATTGGGACTAATTAAAAAGATTAGCACCAGGGGTACTGAATTTTTCTCTGTGTGTACAAGGTGCCCATAGTGGCATTGAGGTAAGATGCCACTTCAGGTGACACAACGATCCCCAGGAAGGAGGTCAGACCCTTTTGTTTTGTTTTGTTTGTCTGGGCTTTATGTTGTGTCTGGATCAGGATGGATCCGGACCGTACCACCTCGGCGGTGCGGACGGGACCCAGGGTAGTATCGGGCTCCCTCTTGAGGGCGAACGGGTTTTTAATGAAGCGATCCTCAACGGGTCGCAGGAAAATGAACGCCTCGTCCAGAGGCGGCAGAAACTCGGGGGTTTCACGAGGTGGCACGGCTCTCTTTGTCTCTAATTCTCTCTTGCACTCTAGAATCTCCCTCAAAAGCAACCTCGATTTTGCCACCATCAAAATTCAACTTGCACAGTTCCCCGTCACCTTGCTCTCGCTCTATCTATCGGGGGACAGACGTGCCACCCGAGGGGCAGCACCCGGTTTCGGGGGACCCCCTCAGGGGTCCCGAGAGGACATGTCCGACAACCTGAGATGAGACAACCTATTTCCTGAGTGATGTGTAGTGGAGTGAGACTATATGTGGCAACTGCGAGGATGTAAAGGTGGGATAGAGTAGGTCTAGTAGAGGGACTGAAGAGGAACTAGAGAGCGCACCTGGTTCGTTGGACCTCCTCACCACCCCTGAAGGGCCAAGTGAGGAGGCTATGCACCGTTAGGTATCCCCAGTGGCTTAGGATTAGTAAAGAAAAGACTCAGGATAGCAAAGAGAAGGAAAGAGAAAAAAGGGACGCCGTTTACGCGACGGCGCAGACCTCGAGGCTCTACACCAGGGGGGTGTTACACGCCCTAACAAGGGCAGGGAGGCATTGCAATCACCGAAACGAAAGTGGTGCCTTAAGGGTGGAAGCACCGAAGGGAGGTGGGAAGGGGGATAGACACGCACTACAAATGCGCGTCTATCTATAGGGGCATTGCATAACACGGTTGTGTGCAATGGTCCACACACAAGAACTGGTGACAGTGTGTGGTGATTGCATCCAGTCCACAATATTCCATAATGCTTTGTTAAAACCAAATCAGAACTGGACAAGGAGATCCACCCTGTAATGTCTTGAGCTCCTTCTTGAGCTGCTGCACCCGTGAAGCACGAAGGGCCGAGAAAGAGACGCAATGCGGCGGCTGAAAATTCTGTGGCACGCGCCAGGTGACTTCATGCGCAGGTGTCATGCCCATTCTAAAGGCTTCATTTTCAACGTCGGTTGGCCAGTCTCCCGCGTTTTGGAAGTTCCCAGATGTTAGTGGGGTGAGCAGAAACTAACGGGAGTCATGCAACTGACAGTTCGCGGGGCACGAGTCTCTCACCGCGCATCGATTACATGGAACCTCGCGTGGTGGTCGCCGCACCTTTTGGGCACCGTAGGGTGACTCCCGTCTCAGGCGTCAAGCACAAAACCGACTCTTGCATTTCTTCGCGTTTAAGCATAGGCTTTTTTCGGAAAGCGACGCCCCTAGCGAGAGTTAAGTCTCCAAATACGTTGGTCACGTGTGACTCCTGGGAACAAAAACTTTTTTCAGTGCAGGTTCCTGAACGGCAAAACCTTGGGCCAGGCACCTACCATACTGTCCCCGCTGCTGCCGCCTGACGAAACTCCGGGCAAGCATGGCCTTCTCCGGGCGAGGCCTTTGGCCTTTCTCAAGGTGAAGGATCCTCCCCGGCGGCCCGACCTGTAGTTGTGGCCCGGCGACTCGCCCCTTGGGATTTCGTCCCCCTCGCCATGCAGTGGCTCGTGGTCCCCGTCGTCAGAGTTGGGGCCTCTCAGATGGCGTTCAGGCCGCCTTTCCCTCTCCCCGAGGCGGGTTGTTTCCCTCGGGGGCGACCGGTTCGGGCGCCAGTTTCCGGAGCCGGTGTCTGTCGTGCCCGTCACTCGCCTCCTCTGGAAGGAAAAGCGGGGGCGGGGGCTCGGGCTCCGAGGCCGCCCGACCTCTTGCCGGGGCTCTGACGCAGGCCGTGCTTCGGCGTCGCGGCGAGCTCGTTCGGGATGGTGCAGGGGTCAGATCCCGCGTCACACCCGACACACCTTCCCTTAGCGCCAGGCATGGATCGAGGTAGATCGAGGTATCCCTGAATTCCTGTTCCAGTGGAACGTCATTGCACTGGTGGGCCATTGGACTCAATTCATGAAGTATAATGCCTAGAAATTCCTGGTGGGAAATTCCTACTGGGAAACATGGGGGTCGTAAGGATCCGCCCTACCTGGGCGAAGGTTATTGGAATCGGACCCACTCAATGCCACACAGGTATGCATTCCTCAGCATTGAACACCTCCTCATTCGCTGCCCCAGGAGACACACGTCGCCTTCCCCGGACAGCCTGAGACGTCCACTCCTTCAGGCCAGTGGACGAGTTAGACAGCAGAAAGGGAGGGGGATAGAGAGAGGGAAAAGGGGTTGGGAGGGAACCACCTGCACCGCCGCCCTTAGAAAGGCAGTACAGGTGGAAGGGGAAAGGCAACCACAAACGGTCCAACACGAGCGATGTGATAACCGGAGGGGGATGAGGACAGGAAGGCAAGGGAGCTGGAGTCGCTGCTGCAGCTGGAGCTGCATCGTCGTCCGCATCCTGGTTCTTGGACACGAGGAGTGCGATATCTGCAAGCGTAACACCCATCACCTCAAGTCACCGCATGGGTCCCAGTGGGTGACTGACGGAGGAGACCAGTGTTTTTCGTCTTCATTCAGCCTTCCATTATCGTACCTCACTGGACCTCTGTTGCGGTGACAATGTTGACATCCACATGAATTGCGCCTATGTCCTATCTGTATTCACTATGTACCATATGTTGTGTGGTAGTGTTGCTAGTGTACATGTTAAATTGAACCTCTCCCGTGCATACCTTCCGGTTTTGGCCTCTCCTCATTTCTCCTGCAAACCAGGCAACCATGAGCTGGTCTAAAATAGCTTTTTGCCTCAACGAAAATGAATGCAACGTAGCTTGCCCTTATGGCAGTGACCATTGGTCAGCCTGATCATAAAAAAGTCCACAAACCATGAAACTATGGTCATGCTTTGCACTTCCCGGCCGCGTATTTCGTAACTGACCACGTAATCTCAACCTTCTCCAGGAAATCATTGTGCATGCCCCTGGCTGTGATTTCAGATGACATACATCTTCGACTGGGGCATGAAGGTATTGGTAGTGGGGAGCTTCATAGATGGAAGCCCTCAATGCGTTGGCGTCCATTGGGCGTACGCACCGGGCGTTCCCACGCCCGGGCTTCCTTCTTACGACCTCCGTCGCCCGGACAAATGTTTTGTACCGCAGCCTGCACTGGCCAGTCGACATTGCTTCCAGTTTTGTTTATCGCCGCTTTGTGGTCTTGTAGGACCTTGCCGACGCATTTCAGTCGATATCCTTGGCTTTGGCAGGTATCGGACATGGCCAGAACAGGCGGTGTTTGTTTGGCTGGTTTGTTTGTTTGTTTGCTTGCTTGGCTGGCTAGTGTGGGAGGGTTGCCCAGCACCGTAGGTCCTGCCGCCTTTGACAAAAGACCTCCGGCGGTTGTGGGTCTGACCGTGGAAGTCGCTCGGACAACGTCCCGGGCGCAGCGGCCGCGAACTCGAGGCGCACCAGTCGGTCCCTCGGCCCCATCCGCCGCTGCCACGCAGTCCGTCGGCACCTCGGCTTCGGCTTGTGCCGTCACGAAGTTCATCGATAGCACGGAGCCCGGCCTTCACCGCAGCGCGGCTCAGTGTTGGCGGTGGCGCGGCCGCCGCCGAGACGCCTGCTGACACGTGCCGGTGGACCCCGTGCCTGTCGACGTGGGGTCCACCGGCACCGCAGACCATGAGGCATGGCATTGGCGAGCCTGGCCAGCGCCGCGACTTTGGTTTGTGCAGAAAACAGAGCCGTCAAGAAATTCCACGTTTTGTAATTCAGTAAAACTGCATCCTGGCAACGAAGGGTGTATGCTACTGAGACTGTTATCGCACAAGTCGCTCGAGTCCAGGCAAGGTAATCAAAACGATCTGCAATGCATGCGGATGGTACGTACACGGATAGTGCGTGCCTCAGATACCATTCATTGCACTACAGAGAAGGGTACCTTGCCATGTACTACAATACAGTTATGAAACACATTTTTCGCAACGTGAATACGAGAGAGAGAGAGGGGAGTGGATAAGCCAAAAGTTGCACGACATTTCCGGTGCAGTCCGATTCCTGTCAATGAAATGCTGTGAAAATCATCTTCAACGTCAATGTAATGCAAGACAAATTATGTGCCTGAAACTGCAATGCAAGCGATGTGAAACGCGCCAGTTAGATTGATATGCCTTTGGATTTGCTTAGTGCATGTTCCAAAAAACATCATGGCAGTACAGTGAAACGTTTACAAGAAAGGCAGTAATTTTAGGCAATTTATCTTATATTTAATGAACAAGAAAGCATATGTTTGATTTTCTAACATATATATGATCACTATTACGCATTAATGCGAAATCGTCTTATATCTAGTGCAAACCGCTTGGCTCAGGGGGAGCCATGGCCCCCATGCCCCCCCCCCTTGGCTACGTCCCTGCCTGGGGCTTGAGAGAATGGAAATCGCAAAGAAAGTCATTGGTATACGCTCGCATCCAGCACCTCAGACGGAAAGTTCTCCCTGGTTACAATGGCGAATAAATGGTCTTCACTGCTCGGGCATGCAGTCATTCCTGAATCACTTGTGCACAGCTGCAAAACAGATATCTAACATTTTGAGCTATTGCAAAACGAAAGTTGGCAATATTTCAATCAACCGTCATCCTACGAACACATTCCTCTCCACGCCACTGATGCAAGTGGTGTGCAGTCGTGCATTAGAGCATTTTTCGCCGGTGAGCCCGACGACGGTGGCTACGCGGCGGAGAAACGGCCAGAGCCTACTGCGGCTCGTCTCACAAGGGCTCTGTCAGCTGCGTTGGTGGCGGCCGACGTGCAGTTTCATGGACACTCACCAGGGGCGCTGTATTATATTGGATTCTAGAATTAGCTGAGGCAGGTGAGACCTGGCTGCCTCTAAGGTCGCCTCGCGCCGTATGCTTGAGGGGGCAGCGGAGTGGGAATGAGGCGCTGCGTGGGGCGTCTTTGCAGGATGTTCCCAGCTATGTTGATGACACGGGAGCAAACTGAGCACTTTGCTCCAGTTTAATTATGCATTTAATTTTCAGCGTATGGCTTAAATTGACATCCCCCGATATGCTCGTTGAGGCACTGCCACAGTGTCCTCCTATGGCGTACCGCTACTTCTTGCTGTGTCCTAAAGCCAAGGCGGGAACGGACGATAGAGGGACCTAAGCTCTCTATTTTCCTCTGTAGATGTCGCTGACGTAGAATCGCTTGGCAGCGTGGGTGGCCGGCGTGCGGCGGCCGGCGGCGGGGCGGCGCGGCGCGGCGCGGCGCGGCGCGGCGCGCGGCCCTGTGATCAGCTGAGGGTGCTGCCGAGTGGAGCAGCGCCCGGCGCGCGATGCGTGTGCGTCTGCGCCCCGTTACCGAGTGCTGAAGTCAAACTTTAAGTCGTAGGCAAGAGACCCGTGGAACCGCGGAAACCGTGCCAGACGTACGGCGGCGGCCCGCGTACTGACCGGGAGAAGCTACTTGAGACAACACTTCCAGATCGAAAGGCCAGTCCACTCAAACGCCGGTGCATCCGGGCGGACTGCACTGGCCCCTGGAATATCTCTGAAGATGGTAAGTGTGCTTTTGTAAAGCAACGCGTCGTGTCCAGATCACGAATGATAATCTGCTTGTATCGGAAGATAATGATTTTCAACGTTCAACACCCTTCTGTAGTTTGTCCTGTAACCAGAGGGCCTTATTGGTGAAAACCGACATTGCAGCGTTGCGGAGGTACAGAAACACGTATCAAAACTGAATCCCGACGAAGGCAATGAAGCAATAACGTTACGTATTCTTAAATGGGCAACGAATGATGGGAAATAGCTTTGATCTTAACCAACATTTCATGAAACAGAGTCCCGCACTTGGATCCGGTGATAGAATTGGGCAATGCAGATGTGCGAAGCTGTTCTGGCGAAGACAGCATATTGCTGGATGTGGCTATGAGATGTTTTGCGTAACTGCAGCCGCGGCCGCTGTAGTGAATCGAGGTAGGAGGGCATCACCAACATCATGCGAACTATATTACAACGTTGGCGCCACGTGCATTGGTTTAGGGATGTAAGGAATCTGACCAGGTGCGTCGCCGAGATTTTCCTCGGGGGGAGGGCAGATGTCAGATTCTGTCACATGTCACTGGCATATGACGAAATTCATAAGGAAAAGCAGTAATATTGTGCACCTGACCTCATATTCAATACACAGGAAAAACACGTAATGTTTACTTTTGTTTTATATGTATAACGTTTTTCCGTATTCCTACGAAATCCCTAAGTATCTAGTGTAGCCCGCTTGGCTCGGGGGACATTGCCCCCATATCCCCTTCCCCCAAGGTACGTCCCTGAATCTGACGAATAGAACAGCTGTTTTATTCGTCAAATAATTTGACCACGTTCTTTCACTGTCATCGACACTCACCACTGCACGATGGCCGACGTTGCGAAGCTATGTGGCTTCACCTTATCCCGGTACAGGTCTGACTCACTAATTCTTGGACACTGCCGACTGGTTTTTATAGCGTTTCTCATATCTGAAAGCCATGACGCTAAGGCATGACAGCAACTTTATTTCCGAACAACGCGGTCACAGACGACTGTCGGCCTGTCGCCCACTTCGGTAATCCTTTAGAAGCGTGCGCCATAAACCAAGCACACTGGATGACACATATACGGCGCGCGTGGCAAAAGGAGACGTCAGCTGTTGCGAGAAACAACAACATTATGCACTGGAGCTCCAGGGTCGTGGATCACCTACTATTCGCTATCCTAACCTAACCTAACCTTACCTTACCTTACCTAACCTAACCTAACCTAACCTAACCTAACCTAACCTACTGTGTAAAACAAGAACGAATAGTAGGTGATCTACGACCTGGAGCTCCAGTGCATAATGTTGTTGTTTCTCGCAACAGCTGACGTCTCCTTTTGCCACGCGCGCCGTATATGTGTCATCCAGTGTGCTTGGTTTATGGCGTGCGCTTCTAAAGGATTGCCGCCCACTTCTCCCTCTTGGGGTGATCAAGAACTGATTCCATCATTATCACAAGAGCAGTAACTAGTTCTAAGCGGCCGTCCGGTGCAGTTCAGTGGCTGGACCAGATGCCTCTTCCTCAGCCGTCCCTGACCTCAGTGTCAGACAGAGACCAGAAGCTGGATCAGCCGCTCCGCCGGCAGCCGTTTCCGGGGCCGATTTCAGCCGGGGTTTCACTCTCGGTGACATGGGCCAGCTGGTGAGCGCGGTGCTGACGGGCAGGGCTGCCGGGAGCTGCGGTCGTCTGCAGCGCCGGCCGGCCGGTTCGTTCTTCGGCTGGGAAAAAGGCGGGAGGCGGCCTGCGGCTGCGCTGCCTGCATCGGCCTCAACCACGAGACCATCAACCCAGCGGTGAACGGAGAGAGGGAGAGAGCTTTCGGAACCGGTTCTTTACGCCTCGCAGTAGCGGCCGTGAACTTTTTTTTAGAACCTGTCTGTTGGTGAGGCTGTGTCGGAGCGTTGCACAGCTCGAACGTTATTATGTGTGTGCAAAGAGGCCGATCGAGACCGAGGTACGGACTGGGAGAAATGGGAGAAATTGAGAAAGAGGAGGGAAGAAAGAAGAATATGAAATAGAAAGGGAGACAGAGAGAGAGAGGGGGGGGGGCAAACAGTAATGAAAGACAGACTTGAGGAAGAATCAAGGAATGGAGAAGAGGAGGCGATTCTGAACTGATTCATAGCGGGACAACGGGAACGTTCCGGCGGGAAACACCGCTGTCTCCACGGCGGTGGCCCGCCCTGTACCAGTCGCCATCAGGCCTGTACCGCTGCATGGCACCGCCTGGCTCCACGGTGCAACGGGCGGTGGCGTCATGGGGTCGTGTCCCGTGTGTCAGACGCTTGCCGCACCGTGCCCCGTGCGAACGCCGCCGGACGGGCCGGCGTGGCCGGCCGGTGACGCGGCCGGCCGGCCGCGCGGGACACGGAGAGACCTACCCGTGCCAAAAAAAAGACATCTCTCTTAGCGGCTGTCATATTGGCGGGCTAACTATAGGTGCACGCGGTCCGGCGGGCCGCAGGCACGCGCTCGGTCCACGTGAGCTGCTCAGGCAGCGGCGGCGGCCGCGGCGTTTCGGCGGGTCCATCCGGGCTCCGCTGCCTCAGCCGGCGCCTCGGGCGCCGCCACCGCCGCCGCTGCCGTCGCCGCCGCCGACGCTGCGCGGATGACGCTCGCAGGCGCTGTTTTGAACGCGCGCTTGACGTCATCAGGGCGGGACGGTGCCAGCGGTCGGCCGCCGCAGGCCCGGCAAACAGTGACGCAGCGGACAGCGCAGCCGCCGAACTCACCTGGCGACTGTGGCGGGGCGCGACTGGCTTCCAGGAACTGGGTCTGGCCGCCGTGCGGGTTGGGAACAGGGACGGGGATACCGATCGAGTTAGGGACAGGGACCCACTAGGGACAGGTCGGGGCCGGGATGTCCGTCTCCAGAGCAAAGGTTAATGACCTGGGACTGATGCAAGCAGGCATGGGATTTGTTTTACGGGGAATCTGATTCACGGACGGTCAGCAGTCGATGGCGTCAGCGAGATGGTGTCCTCCCTTCCCAGAGTCTAAGACACCAGAAAACCTCATTTGTTTCGCCTAGTGGCCGCGACATTCCTGTTTTCTTCTTTGCCGAAGCTTTTTTCGGAGAAAGCGGTGATCAGTCTGTTATCACACCTAGCTGGAGCCTAGCCAGCTCTGCCGGGTGACCTGTGATGAATGGCACTGTACCGATATAGCCAGGAGCGCGACGAGTCACGTGGTCGTTATCTCGCGTAAATTGGCCAGCGCTCCTCACGCTTTCCAGACCCGTCACAAGCGACGGCGTGCAAGAAATGTATCTACGGTCGGTGGTAGCTCCCAGTACTCCCTGACCCTGCATGTTATCTCCCGCGTGGGTAGTTCGTTTCAACCATCTCACTCGAACTCATACACTGAGGGCGTTTCCAAACGTTGCTATCGAACGGCAAATAACTAATCACCATCATTTTTTCCGTCTCGAGTTTCCTTTATCTGTGATGTTTGGAGCACTATGGCTCTAGGTATAAGGAAAACGTGCCTAACTTATTTTTAGCGTTTCCACATGTCCGCCCTTTGCCTTTTGCTCTCTGAACCATGTTAACAGTGAATGAGCACTTCCAACGCCTCTAGCGCCGAAGGTTTCGGGAGTTTGCGGAGGTCCACAAACCGCGTTTCCCGCTAGCCTTCGGGACTCTGTGCCAATCTCCGAGGGACCTTGGCGTTCGGCGTCCACCGCAGGGCGACTGTTCCGCCCCTGGCTGCTCGCCGCCGACCACCCAGAACACTCGGTTATTACGTTCTCTGACTCGTCACGCCGACCAGCCACCCCCGCCTGCGTCCCTGCCGCCTCCCCGTCCCTTCTCTTGCCCGTGCAGACTTGTCAGAAACACACGCACGAAAGGCTCGAAACACGGCGGGGACGCTGGGACTTTGCGAGACAAAGTCTGGCGTCTGCACAGTGGCATGTCTCGGTCTGACCTTTGCCGACTAGGTTATCCCGGATACTGCGTCATCCGGTGATCGAGCGCCGGCCGTGCCGTCGCCAGATAACGGGGAGTAGGACGGGTTTTCCCGACGTGGTCGCCTCTGGACGCGGATGATGCAGGTGGTGACCTAAGTTTACTCCGCCAGAGGCATCCGCGCCGGCAGACGATGACTTCCGGACGGGTTGTGCCCCATGACGTGGTGCTCCGGCCCACCAGCAGGTGATTGGCCGGCGGCTACTGGCCGCCCACCTGCTCTGGTCCGTCCGCTCTGTTCCACCTGTTCTGGTCCGTCCGCTCAGTTCCACCTGTTCTGGTCCGTCCGCTCTGTTCCACCTGTTCTGGTCCGTCCGCTCAGTTCCACCTGTTCTGGTCCGTCCGCTCTGTTCCACCTGTTCTGGTCCGTCCGCGCAGTTCCACCTGTTCTGGTCCGTCCGCTCTGTTCCACCTGTTCTGGTCCGTCCGCACTGTTCCACCTGTTCTGGTCCGTCCGCTCTGTTCCACCTGTTCGGGTCCGTCCGCTCTGTTCCACCTACTGTTGTCCGTCCGCTCTGTTCCACGTGCTCTTGTCCGTCTGCACTGTTCCGCCTGTTCTGGTCCTCCCCTGTTGGGTCGGTTCTGTCCCGCCCGTTTCGCCCCATCTTTTCTGCTCCGCCCGTTCTGTTCCGCCTGTTTCACTGCGCCCTGCAGTGGTTCCGCGGTTCAGCGCCGCCCGGAGACGGCTGTGTCCGGCGCAGCGGGAGACGGCGGCCGCCGGCGGCGCACAGCCGTAACTGCACCTGCCACTGGGAGGTCCCGGCCAGGTGCAAGTCGCCACACCCAGCTCTCGGAGCCGGTGCCGGCTTGGAGTACTGCCCGGTCCCCAGCAGGGCTGGTGAGAGGCGGGAGGTAGTGGGAGGTCGGCGACGTCTTGTGTAGAGAAGACAGCCGGCGCTCGGAAAAAACGCACATGCAGATGCTTCTCGCATGGTAGCTGGGATATAGTTGCACCTGATTTCCTCGATAAATAAGCGACCCTAACCTCTCTCATGGGGTCCGAATTTTTGTTTCGCATTGCGTCTATGACAGCTATACCAGATACGGCTTGTGCTTTCCTTTTAACTGAAGGATTGGATATAACGGCTCAGAAAAATATAAGAACTCAAGGATTTTACGATTGCGGCGGGGGGCGGGGAGTGGAAGGGAGCGACGAGATGTATCTTACGCTCGGCGGGCAGGCAGTGCCAGGAAACGGGCGTCCGTCGTCCGGTCAGTCTGTGTGGTCGCCGACCGCCGGCGCCCGGCCGGCCAGCCAAGGTCATCACCGCCGGTCGCCTCCAGAGGCCAGCCCAGAAACCGGCTGCCGGGGCGAACTCCGCTGGTTTCGGGCTGTGAGGTAACGGAGCTCCACCGCACAGGCTCTGAGAGACCGGACCTGTACCTGACACGGTCCCTGAGAGACTGGACCTGCGTCGAACACGGTCCCTGAGAGACTGGACCTGCATCGGACACGGTCCCTGAGAGACTGGATTTGCACTGGACACGGTCCCTGAGAGACTGGCTATATCCACTGGACCCTCACTGGACGGAACTTCTATCAGATCGTGCTGCAGTGGAACCGGAATAACCCAGGGAGCTGAACTGGACATCGGTCGGACGGCAGCTGCCTGCCGGCAGATATAGGGCGGCTCGACCGCTGGAGAGCTAACGGACGGCCGGCGGACTCCTCGGACCGCAGGCGCGCACCGCTCTCCCCAGCCCGCGCCCCCCATCCCCGTCGGTAGCCGCCCCAGGCCGAGGAGGAACCAGCGGGTTGTGGCCGCGGTCGCGGGTCGGCCAGGGGTGGCAGCCTCTGGGAAAGCCCTGCCTGACCTTGCCCTTGCCACGGCGTGGTTGTTCGTCCGCAACCGTAGGTGCCATATTGCGACAAAGTCGACGCCCCCCCCCCCGCCGCCGCTCTCCGCGACCGGCTTGCAACCATCTCTTACATGGGCGCCGAATGACCCTGTAGTCGGTGCGCCCCTAAGCCCCAATGACCAACCAACCAACCAACCAACCATCTCTTACAACCATCTTCGCCAGTCTCTCGGAGATGGCCCCTCGGATGTCCCAAACGAGGGCCTCGCGGAGGGGTCATCGAGCCTCAGACTGGACGAGCCAGTCAGTCTCGGTGACCACGTTCTGGGTGACGAGTCGTTCTGCGCGGTACGCCAGACGCAGCGCTCGGAGGCTGACGTCGACGGCCGGCGGCGCCGACGGTGCTGGACTGGACTGCCGGCACAAAGGGCGGCTCCGAGCGAGGCAGGGCGAACCCCCTAATATTTTCAGAGGCGGCAAACGGTGAGATTTGCACTGGAAATTTTATAAGCGGTGCGTAAGATTCCCTGGATACCGGCTACCTTTGTTTCTTAAGAAAACATACGTTTTTGTAATACAGTTGTGCAAATACATCTCCGTAATCGGACAAATGAGCAGTCTTTGCCAAGCCTGATCATCTTGGGGAGAGGTATGTCCCTCCCCCCTAGGGCCGTCGCTGGCGGGAGGCGGCCGGCTCGTCCTCGTGCGCCTCTGCGAGCCAGGCCGGCTCGGCCTCGCGCGCCTCTGCGAGCCAGGCCGACTCGGCGCGGCGCCCTGTAATAACTGGGGCCGTAAATAACCGTATTGTAATGAGGTGGAAACCCGCCGCCGCCCGGCCCAATCACGGCGGTAACGGCCGGCCGGCGGCGCCGACCACCACTGGCCCTTATCACGCCCCTCTGCTGCGGCCGGCCCTCGTCTGGCGGCCGGGCGCCCGGCGGGGTGTGCGCCGCCCTCCGCCGGTGCGCGGTGACCTCGTGACCGACAGGACCGGTGGTCGTGGCCCGGGCGTGCCGCGGCTCGAGAAACGCCGGGACGTGCAGGCGAGGCTTTGGTCGTGTTTGGAGGGGCTCTTTGTTGGCGGTTTCGTCGCTTGTGGTCCTTGTGTGGGCCCGGAGAAGCAGAGACCCGTGCGTTATTTCGCTAGGCATTCCGAGCGTGAAGAATAAAGTGTATTGATTATCGAAGTTCCCTATCCTGGGCCTCGGGCCTCGGGCCACCGTTGCGAGCTCTGTATGCTCCCCGCCCGTCTCCGGGCCTCCGAGCCCCAGCGGCGGGCTCTTTGCGCCCATCCCCGTCTCCGGGCCAGTGAGCCGCGGAGGGATCAGTGTCGACCATCCGGATCATGGCTGGCGGCCGCTCAGTCCTGGCAGGAATGTGCTCTGTCGGCCGGCGACGCGCAGCCACGCGAGCACGCGGCCCCCTCGGCCGGGCAGACCGGGCCCGCTGTGTCAACAGCGATGGCGTCGTCCGGACGCGGTGTCCGCACGTTTCCTGTCCGACTGAGGAGGTGGAGGGGCCGGCCGTCGAAGACGTTCGTGACGCTGAAGCTGGAGTTGTTTTGTTTCGCTTTGTTCGGTTGTGTTATCTTGTCTGGAGCTGGTTCGTCGGTTGTTTCCGAAAATGCGATTGTTTGGTGTCCATGGGACAGGTTGGTGGTTTCAGTGCTACATTGGCACTCTACCAATACGAACTCAATAACTCTCGGAAACCCTGGGGCTTTCTGCGATGTCATAGTAGTGATTTCTGTCGCTACGCCGGGTTCTCTGCAGAGTTCTCAGTTTAATCGTGCACAAGCCGGTTTTTGACTCCGTACTGTGACAGGGGCGCAGCCAAGGAAAGGCCTAAGGGGGTCATGGCCCCTCGCCTTTGGGTTAAAAATTTAACGTTTTTTTAGACGCCAAATGCGAAAATAAGTGTAAATTTCCGGAACACCAAAATAATGTGGCAAGGTTTCACTTATGAGGGGGGAGGGCTAAATTTGTCGTGGCCTCCTTGTCGGCGAAATCCTGACACGCCTATACACCATGAAGGCTAGAGGTGCGAGAGAAAGTTGGTCTGTTTGCAGTGCTAACAAACTCCGTGCTTCGTATTGTGGATCGTGATGACGAGCAAAATTGTATGTCGTCGTTTTTGCTTATGATGGTATTGCCGAAGCAGAACGATCGACATTAGTCGCAGCTGCCATCTGATTCAGATGTTTGTATTTCGTGATTAGTGCGATGTTCTTGACTTTTTATCGAAGTGAATGTGGAAAGTCGTCGGCCTTTTCTGAACTCTGGTGTTTGAAGCGAATGCGAATTTCTCCAAACTGAACTATCATCAGGCTCTAAAGATGTAGCTTGAAGGCTTATCTGATGACATTTTGCGGAATGTCAGATATACTGCCTTAAAACGAATGTAACGAAACATCAGATATACTGTCTTACGTATGAAAAGAAATGGTCTACAGCGGCGTTGCGGGAGGCAAACGACTGAAGGTCGCGTGTAAAGTTTTAGAATACCACCCATTCAGACTACTGGGTTTCCATGTCGTGTCCACTAAGAGTAAGTTCATATGCAGGAAAAGTCAGCATTTTCGTAGCTTGTGTGGAGCAACTGAACAGTCAGCCCATGTGGACGGTCTCCCACTATCCCCGCTGTTCCGAAATCCTGGACGTCTCCCAGATGAGGTGTTTTAGCTGCACGGTGCCGAGTTTAGTTTTTGCGTTCTTATGTATTCTGTATCAGCAAAGGGTTTTTAATGACCGTATTTTCTTGATTTAATTTAATCTGCATGTCTAATGATACATGACGATATTGTTCTATCCGCGACATTTTTATTAGGTGTTGACATCATACATTATTGGATTCAGACTGTAAAGTCGGCGTTATCTGTCCTGCAGGTGCTGCGCAGATCTTGATATTCCCGACACATCCGTCCCCCTTCCGCTGCCAAGGGACGTATTCAGGAGGCGGCGAGTGGCGCCCTTTGCATTCTGCGTCGTCTGCCCCGTCTCACCTCCCCAGAACGACGCCATCTCCCCGCCTCTTCTCCCCTCTCCCCCACCTCCCCCGCCAGGTTGCGGCCAACGCGAATCCGCCGGCAGCGGCTGCGGTCCCGGCCGGACCGTGCTGCTGACGCCGCTGGTCACGGACAGGGCTGCTCGGCGGCGGGACGCCGTCACTTCCTTTTACCCCGGCCGCCGGCCAGTCCGGCCGACGCCGGAAGGACGTTCTTCCGGTCGCCATCTCTTCCCAGAGTCGGGGTGGAGCTGACCCTGTTCGCCGAATCAGCCTCACCCTGACCCTGTAGACATCAGATGAAGGTCATCCCGCCCAGAAAACGACGAAGGCATGGCGAAGCGATATGGCCGTAAGGTACATCACTTACCACCGTGAGTGGATCCCGAAAAACACAGAACTCCGACACTCAGACCGACCGTGACAGCAGTTCGCCGAGACCCAGCGGAGGCGACCGCCTCTGCCGGCTGGGAGCTGGCCTGTCCTCCGCCCGGCGGCGCCGCCGCACGGGTCAGTGGGTCACGGAAACGTGACCTGTTACGCCCGCGGTGCGCCGGCGCCTCTCTGTGTGCGGCGCGTGGCGCGCGAAGCGAAACCGGCGCGTCACGCGCCGCCGAGGCTCGACGAACGTCGGCCGGGCTGAGCGGAGGCGGGCGGTGTCTCAGCTGAACAGCCTCTGCTCTAGGTCGTCACGCGTTCTGATCAGAGGACTGTGTTTGTGACGGAGGAACGCTGCTTCACAACGGTGGCTCCGAACAACTTAGAGCCGCGTTGGACAGATATTGGGAAAATGTTTGCTTCTCTGCAGCGCCATGAATTTCTTCTTCGAAGTTCACAAAACCTCGAGTCTCACAATATCATCTGCAATTTACTTACTGCTCAGACACCACGCACCTCTGCTGCAAAATCATAAAGGAGGATTTTGTTTTTAACACCGTTGATTTTCCGTGAAAAAATCCCAAAAACTTACGAAACATCCATTGGGCCTGTCCGCGCCGTCATCCGTTCATGCAGTCCTCAGGAGAGCGGTTGGCCCGTTCATTCGCACGCCCTGGTTCTCCGGGGATCACCCATGTGCTTAACGGTCCACATGTATGGCACTCGTCTTCACACCTGCTCTAAACCGCCACCTGAAAACGAAACAGAGGCACGCGCCTGATCGACCACGCCCCATGACTCGGCCGTTCTCTCGGTGGGCGGGAGCGGCCCGTGCCGGGGTCACGGACCACCCTGCCAGGCCTCCAGAGCCCCGCGTACCGGCAGATGGCCCGGTCAGGCGACATCCACCACACGGGGGAGAGGCCCGAACCACCGGCGGTTCCGCCGCAACACCGCCGGTCGTCCGCTCGGTTGATGACCTCTTGATAAGCGGAAGCTGTTGCGAGCTGCATCTGGTGGGCGATGTTATCCGGGCGGTACCGGGTGGCCGTGTCGGTGACGGCTCTGTTGTGAGTCTGCTTAAATCGGTGCTCCGTCGTTTTTTACTTTGGTGATAACCTGCCAGCAGACAGTGATAAAATACTACTTTATATCAACCACGTAAAACCGTGAACTTACTGGCGTTCAAAACGACCACATTCATTTATGTATTTTGCGTGTTTTGCTCAGTGTTTTTTCAGACGGGCACGTCTCACGATGCAGTTACTGCCTATTCACGACGCGTAGGCAGTGCTCAGATTCCAGCCTCAGTAAACAGTGTTTCATCCGCTGCGCAGGACCAAAGTCAGCTGGCCTTGTCTTCAAAGAGACTGCAGTTTTGCAAAGTTTCCACAAAGCTTATAGTGTCACTCGGGAAACCCAGTCCCTCTCCAGCCCTCAGAAGCGTTCTCACCAGTTTTCGTCAACGTCGTGATTGGGATACTAACGGTCCAGAGATTTTCTTGTGCCCTTGGGACAGCTTGTTCTTTATCTATCCGTGTTGTCTTCAAACTTCATCCGTGCTGTATACATTGCAGTGTTAGGTTTTACGCGTCAAGAACCACGTCCTGGATGGTTTTAAGAATATACGATACATTGTTATTAGTTGAAGGACTCAACGTTATGCATGTCGAGTGGGATCGAAAAGGTAACAGTCCAGGTCACATTTTTCCGGGTGGCGGGTCAAAATAGAAAAGCGAAATCGCGCAGGGGTCCCTTGCCCAAAATCAGCGCGGAATGCAGACCCTATGATCTTCTTAGTGCGCGATTCCCAGAAACCTTACCTCTCCCCAGAGACTGTACCTTGCCCTAGAGACCGGCTGGACATCGGCTGCGCTCTGTGAAATTGGTTCAGCTGCCGAACCGGAGACAATCGGATTACATCGGAAATCACCTAGCCGACCGACGCCTGTGCCCTCCCGAAACATCAAGGCCAGCGCGTGAGGCTCGGCCGGCGTGCAGGCGTCGCCCGTGCCCTGGATGGCGCCGAGAGCCGAACCGTGCAGCGGCTGCCGGTTACTGGACCGGATCAAACCAGGCCGAGCCGTTTAAAGCAACGGGTCTTCGGCGCGGCCGGCGACGTTGCGACCCTTTTCGTGTCCAGTCAGGCGAGTACGTCCGTCACGCGCGGCGCGGCCGTCCGCCGTGACGTCGTCACGGGCGACCGTCCTGAGTCCGGACTGATAGCGGGACGCTCAGGTCAGCGGGTCGAGCTGGCGACCCCGGCGGAGAGATGACCTGGTTGACCTCTGACCTGTCGTGTGGGGGGGGGGGGCTCCACGGCTGACCGACCGGCCGGCGCCACGGCGGCGTCACGCTGTGTCCGTTAGCGTGACGGAAATTGTCGCGCGCTGTCTGGCGACACGGCCTGCGGGCACGACCGCCCCGTCCGACCGGGACAGGTGGAACGGTTCTGCCGGTCCGCCAGTCAGGTGGCTCAGCTGACGAACGGGCGATTCGCATCCGCTGCTAATCGATTTTACGCCCGCGGGCAAAGGGCTCTTACCTGGAGATCGTTCGGGGCACGCCTGCTGATCACAAGGCTTGCGCCTGCTGTGGTTGGAGTTTTAAAAGGTCGATGAGTAACGGAGCTTATATATGTGCACAGCCGCTGACCAACATCGCTGCGTCAACCGATGAGAAATTTGGATGCTGGCGAAACACAAAACAACGGGTCAGAGGCCATGTGTTTTTTCACCCACGGCCCGAAAATTCTGTGCCTGTAGCTAGCCATTGTAATAGAAGTACTAAGACATAGAAAATTCCATATTTTAAGATGAAAAACAGCCGGCTGATGTCCTTTCTGTGCAGTTTGACGTGACATGCAGTTATTCGTAACGTTCGTGGCTTACGTAATGTATTGAATTCGGTCTTCTTACGCGTATAGGCTAAAGGCCTTATAGGCAGACTTCTGGACGGTTGTAGCAATATTTAACCCGCGCACGACCGTCGGCCGGTTACGATCATGCTTGACTGGGGGGGGGGCAGTTAGCCGCCCCCTCTAACTCACGAACGGTTGGTCGCACGATAAAAATAAGCACACCGTTGGAAAGCTTGTGACGGGTAGAGCTCGAAACTGGTCTCATTTTTAGTTTTAGATAATATGTGACCAATTTACGTCCCATATATGTTTTCTCATAGCCGACTGCATGGTCCGAGAAATGGCCTGAATCTCAAGGGCTGTGACTAATAACGCAAAGGTAAAGGCACCATCGCACAAGTAAAGGTCCGCAAATGCCGATGGACATCTAATTTCTCGGATTCGTCCAATATATACGCCGAAACGTTGAGTTAAAGACAAGGCAATTTTCGCGCCGGCTGTCGGCGTGCGCCGCAGCCGTACGCAGTAAGAAATTAACGGGAACTAATTTTGGTGTTCCTTTATTTTGGCGAAAAAACCTACCCATGTTAATTTTGTTATCTTAGTGGTTCTTATGATGGTTTCTCGTGCTTAAATTTTGGAAAAATTCATTAGTTACCAGTGTACACAGTTGGAGTTTTATTCGCGAGAGCCTGTTTATTTCCAAAATATGCAATTTTTGACATCTTTTTGAGGTTCCTGGTATTACTTACGTCTGTGCAAGCCAGTTCTGCCATTTTCTACCCATTCTGAGTAATTCATCGCTGATTTTGACGGTGGAACATTTTGTCTCACTACAGTTATTCGTGACCTGACCTCAGGCCAATGGCTGGAAATCATTGATACTTTGCCCCATGACGATAATTAGATGTCTGCTTCATTGCACACTAAAAATATTATGAAATATTCCGTTGATTTCCCCCAAGAACGACAACATGTCTAAAAAATGGGCTTGACGTTAGGTCAATGAACCGGAAAATTCCGAAAAATCTGAGATAGTAGATTTGCTGCATCTATCAAGATCACTAATCCCTGAAAGTATTGTTGTGATATCTTGTTTTGCGAAAAAGTTACAGGGCGCTAAACTTTTTTGAACATAGGTCCGTTTGACCTGACCTAGGCCAGGCACCTGACGTGACCTGAGGTCAAAACTTTGACGCAAGTTGGAGAAATGATGAAGCAAAAGGTACACAAAGTTTCGTGGCTCTGTGTTTGTTCGCTCTCTCGCAATCCCAGAAAAACCTCAGGGGGGCGGTCAACTGCCCCCTCCCGTCGGGGGCGAGTTAAACACAGTGCCGGCTCCCGAAAAACATGGCATTCTACCAACCGCATCCAGTTGGACAGCCGGGTCTCTGGATTAAGACGGGCGTGAATCCTCATTTGTCTGACGGCGACTCAGTCGATTTCTTTGTCCATTGGTGCGCGAAATGTGGAAGAGTTACTTATTAACCCGACCCCGGCGGGGGGGGGGCGGTTGACTGCCCTTCCGTGAGGCTTTTCTGGGATTGCGAGGGAACGAACAAACACAGAGTCACGAAACTTTGTGTACCTTTTGCTTCATCAATTTTACATCTCGTGTCAAAATTTTGACCTCAGATCAGGTCAGATGCCTGACCTAGGTCCGGTCAAACAGACCTATGTCCAAAAAAGTTTAGCGCTCTGTAACTTTTCCGCAAAACAAGATATTTCAATAATACTTCCAGGGATTAGTGATCGTGATAGATGCAACAAATCTGCTATCTCAGAGTTTTCGGAATTTTCCGGGTCATTGGCCTAAGTTCAAGCCCATTTTAAAAACATGTCGTTGTTTTTTTCGGAAATTGACGGAACATTTCATAACATTTTTAGTGTGGAGTGAAGCAGACATCTAGTTACCGCCATTGGGCAAAGTATCAATGACTTCCAGCCATTGACCTGAGGTCAGGTCACGAATAACTGTAGTGAGCCAAAATGTACCACCGTCAAAATCGGCGATGAATTACTCAGAATGGGTAGAAAATGGCAGAACTGGCTTGCACAGACAAAAGTAATACCAGGAACCTCAAAAAATTTGAAAAATAGGATATTTTGGAAATAAACAGGCTCTCGCGAATAAAGCTCCGCCAATTGTGTACATTGGTAACTAATGAACTTTTCCAAAATTTAAGCATGAAACACGATCACAAGAACCACTAAGACCAATAAAATTTACATACATCGTCTTTTTTCGCGAGGATAAAGGAACGCTAAAATTAGTTCCCGTCAATTTGTTACTACATACGGCAGCGGCGCACGCCTACAGCTGGCGCGAGAATTGCCGTGTCTTTAACTCAACGTTTCGGCGTATATATTGAATAAATCTGGGGAATTAGACGTGTATCGGCATCCGCGGACCTTTACTTGTGCGCTGGTGCCTTTACCTATGCGTTATTAGTCACAGTCCTTGAGATTCAGGCCATTTCTCGGACCATGCAGTCGGCTATGAGAAAACATATATAAGGCGTAAATTGATCACATATTATCTAAAACTAAAAATGAGACCTGTTTCGAGCTCTACCCGTCACAAGCTTTCCAACGGTGTGCTTATTTTTATCGTGCGACCAACCGTTCGTGAGTTAGAGAGGGGGCGGCGAACTGCCTCCCCCATTCGCGCATGTTCGAAACCGACCGACGGTCGTGCGCGGGTTAATGATCCTAGTTCCGTTGAAATGAATATAATCCGTCATATCAGCATTTATTCCTGTGCTTTTGCATTCCAGTGTTAGCGCCTGAGCATGATGTATTTGAAAGAGGATTACGGGAAATATATGTTCAGTGGAACCCGGCATATGACGCGCAAGAGGTGAAGAGACGTTGCTGTTACGTTTGCTGTGCTTTGGCGCACAGTTGTGAGAGGGCTCGCAATGATTCGTGATATGCTGTATAAAGTAAGTTTGGTTTACTTCTGTCATAAATGGACGCCATCGCCGATCAAAGATTCCATGCGTGAAAGTGCTTCCAGTACGACCGGCTCCGAGCTGTTATTAAAGGCAGATACGTCAGCGCCAGCGGTGAGATCGGCGAGAGTGACTGTCTTCAGCCGCTGCGATCGCCTGCGAGATACGGCAGTAAATATCCACTGTTGACGTTAGCTGCTGCCCGCTGCACTAAATTCAACTCTTCTGACGTGTGTCGTATAAAACTTCGCATTAGATGGCATTTATCGATTTCTGGCGGACTCGGACAGCTTCCCGATGTTTGAAAGAAAAATCCGAGTAGGATCATTGCCTGATGGGAGACTGTGGTGTATTCGTTTGAATTGAAAGTTCTCTCGGATTCTCTGCTTTCATCACCACCACACGATTTCTTTGTTTTCAAGTGGGTACAAGCATAAACAAGCCGCAGCCTTGTTGTCCTTACCCTCAAACGGCGTGGACATTGAGTAAAATCGGACCATGCAATATCTGTAGTTCATTGATATGCCTGTCTAACGTGCTATAAAAATGCATCGCATTGAGTCGACAAAATGAAAAGAGATGAACAGGTCGTGGCACTAATTACCCTCCCCGGACGAGGAGCGAACTGCTTGCAGTTTTGCAGAAGTATGGTCACCGGTACAAGCCGTGTCAGCTAGGGTGACCGCTCCGGCTGGCGGCGGTCAGGGCATTTCCGGCGGAACTGGCCGGCGGCGGCGTCGGCGGCCCGGTGCGTGCCGATCGGGAGACAGTCCACGGCCGTGACTCAGCCACTCTGCGCTCCCCTCACGGTAGGGACGGTCCGCCGCCGCCGCCGCCGCCGCCGCCGCCGCCGCCCCCCCCCCCTTATCGATTATTCCGCGTCGAACCGCCGCCGCCGGCGGCGGCAGCGGCGGCAGCGGCGGCGGCAACCGGCGCGTCCAGGCTCTAGCCCCTGCGTACGAACTACGTCCGCGCTGCGAACTGACGACTGACTTTTACAATTCTGACGTTTACGATTCCAGTGGCCATTGTGGCCCTGAGATGAGCTCGCTGTCAGCCACTGGGTCGGTGGACCGGCTGGAGATCGGAGTTACTGCTGTGCGCGGCTCCTCCGCACTAGTTCCGACGATCGTCCGTCTCAGGGTGCGGAGACCACCGAGGAACAGGCAGCGCCGTGGACGTCCACCGCGCGCCAGGCCGCGGGCCGGGGCGGCCGGGACCGCATGTGGGTCAGCGAGAAACCCTGATGAGTCACTGCGATGGGCCGAGCTCGGCGGCGGCCGGCGGCGCGGCTCAGATACCATCGCTCCTCAGCCAGCTGGCCCGAGCTGGGGCGTGGGAGCGGTCCGGCGGCGTGTCCGAGATGAAGTCCCGCTCGGGCTTCGGTCAATGAAAGTGAACACGGTTTCACGGCGCCCGGTACGTCCGGTCGTGCGCTCAGTGTGAGGTCTAGTGTATCAGTTCTGCCGTGGGGTGGTGATCAGCATGGCTTGATTAGGACGTCATGTTACTCGCCGCGCTGTAATTACCGCTTTTCGTTTGGGTCGTTAGTCACGTTCTCCAGGATCAACAACTGCTCTTTTCCCTTCATCAACCCCTGCTGGTACTTCCTCTCAACAATCCGCTCATCACTCTGCGTTCCTGGGAGTGGGATCCGCGGCGGAGCCTGCAGCGGCGCCGCCATCAGTGCTCGCCTCCCGTGCGACGACTCCCAGAGGCGTCGTCCCGCCGCCGGCGGTCCCGCCACCGTCCCCTCTCCCGGCAGCGGACCAGCGACGCCCTGTTTACCGGCGAGCGGAGCCGCGCGGCGAATCCGGCGTCAGGCCGCGCCATCGATTGCAGCGCCGGTCTCAGGGGCGGCGGCCGCTGGCCGCGCTCTAACGATTTGGCGGGCGGCGGCGGCTGGCCGGCGGACGGCCAGACGCCTCACCGCAATGGCGGCGGCGAGCGACGACTCAGGCCCGGCGGAATTCTGGCACCGGTGAAACTGTGTAAAATGAATTGGTAGTGCACGCCCACGCATAATCGGAGGGACTCCAGATCGCTGTTGGTGTCCTTCTCATATGGTCGCCTGTTGAGTTCACAGATCTTTTGGGGCGCCCAAACACTTACAGAACTACCTATCAAAAAATAATTACGCCCTTGGGGTTGTGGACAGACTGCGACGTTATCGGGGATTATTTCGGTGGAAAGGATCGGTTACGGGCGACGGCATCCATCCGTTACTATTGTCCGTCTTCTCTCTTTTCTGAAAGCCTCAAACTCCACATTACTTACATCGTCAGGTGGTTAACATTGCTATGCGGTTGACGTCCCTGTGATGTACGTGGTTAAACGGAGTCAAAGGGAACATTCCGTTTTATCACGCGTTTTGAGCCGAGCCAGCCAAATCGTATTGTGTCATCTAAGATACCAATAGGTGACATATATTAGGTGTCAGAACTCTACACTTACTGAGGTTGAATGCGATTTCCCAGGATTTTTCTGTGAGTTCTGTTGTGTCCTATTTGCATCTGTTGCGTGGCGTCACCAGGGGGCGCAGGCCAACAAACGCTTGTGTTCGTTGGCCCGCACAGGTCTGTATTGCGTCATCGGCGGAAGCACGCGGAATATGGTGTTTAATTAATCAAATTATCTCAAGGTTCTGTACGTTTTTCATAAAAGTAAACATTGGAATCGCCACCAGCAAAATTTGTGAAGGAACGAAGTCGACCTATGAAAAGTCGACAAATGCGAAACGTTCCCTTCAACTTACCGATATAGTTTTCTGTTATTTTGTGGACACTTCGGCACCTACCGTTCTGATTCGGCACACAAAGACTGGCGAATTTAATGGGAACCATGAGGGTCTGGCTCCCGCAGTTATTTGCAGTTGATGCCAGCCCACGATAAATCGGTGGTCTGGCATCACCAGTCCTTACCAAAAAGTTACATTCCTACTTTACGTAATCTCGAGCCGCGATATTTTGTGATGTCCGCTCCGATTTCCGGCTGCTGTGTTCGATTTGGTCGAGGCAGATAGCTGAAGTCTTTGCACACTTCGGCAATTTCAGGATAGCGGGAACGTCGCCGTCAGCTTCGGCCCGTAGCGCCGCACCAGACCAGCGACGGCGCCGGAAATCGGCTGCAGTTCTTGCGTTCGCAGAGCACACAAGGATCGCTGGCTCAGAACACGCCGAGTGGCAGGCAGTTGGCAGTCGGGCCGCCGCCGCGGCTGCCAACTGTCGCGAAATTCCTGGCGTCAGCTCGCTAGGCGTGCCCACTTCGCCAGCGGCCGAACCTGATGACGACCAGTCGCCGCCCGGGCGTCGTGTTCTGTCTCGTGACGTTCTGACGGCCAGTGTCCCGAGCAGCAGCTGCCAGCGGACACTGTCCCGGCGCCACAGAGACGCCGAGAAACAGATGCAGCCCGGAGCCAAACTGACTGACCCTTGGCCGGGCACTTTCCGGCCCCGCTCGCCCCGTCGGCGTCCCGACCGAGGTCTCTGTCAGCCCGGCGACACTCGGAGCCCCGTGTAGAGTGGTGGCCCTGCAGAATCGAGAGTCGGCATCAGAACGAGTAGTAGTGATTTAGCAACACCGATTTGAGTGAGGCATTATTCATGTTTGTGGGCATGCGAATCGCTCATTTACATTGAAAGGTTTTGCGGCTATGAGCACGTAGATATATTGAGAAAAACGGATAAGGGTACGGCTCTCTCTCTCTCTCTCTCTCTCTCTCTCTCTCTCTCTCTCTCTCTCTCTCTCTCTCTCTCTCTCTCTCTCTCTCTCTCTCTCTCTCTCTCTCTCTCTCTCTCTCTCTCTCTCTCTCTCTCTCTCTCTCTCTCTCTCTCTCTCTCTCTCTCTCTCTCTCTCTCTCTCTCTCTCTCTCTTTCTCTCTCTCTGCTTCCCACGTGGTCCCGCCCACACGGAGCCTCGACTCGGTCGGTTTCGCTCCGGCCGCAACGATAAAAGCCGAACATTATTCAACGGGCCACTTGCCGCCGAAACCGGCGAGAGGCGCTGGCGGCCGCGGGGTCCGCGGCCACTCGTCTCCGCTGTCCGGACAGCGGCACTGTCCTCCGGAGCCGCAGCCGGCGAGCCGTCCAGGCAGCTGCAACCGGAGCCGCGGCCCGGTGCTGCGGCCGGCGAACCGTCGGCCGGCCGGAGCTGCGGCCGGCGAACCGTCCAGACAGCCGCGGCCGGCGCCGCAGCCCGCCTCTGTCTCGTGCCGCGATCGCCGCCGAGAAGATCCAGGGTCGAGCGGGCCGGCGTGTAATGTCCAGCGTGTAATAGCGAAGTGGGAAGAGGGCTGGAGTGAACGGCATAGTAACGTCGAAGAAAAGGAGGCGGAAAGTCAGACTGTGATGCAAAGGGATGGACTGGAGGCGGATGTTTACAATGATGTCCGCAGAAACACTTACCGAACGCCAGGGGCGTCAATTTCTGTAAATGATTACGTGGACCGAGCCGTGGGCCCGACAACCTTACCTCTCCCCTAAATGTGCGTTTCTGAATGGATTTAGCCCACGTTATTTTGATCGGTGGAAGTTTTTGAGTTATTTACTATTTTTTCAATAAAAAATTGCGTGTGTCCCATGTTTATAGGTATTTATGTGTATATATATATATATGGAATATAGAAAGATACGTCACTGTATACCTTACTCTATACTGTCTGCTTATCTTTTATTTTTTGCGGCCGTTTCTCCGTAATTTTTACCCAGCTCCCTTTAAAACTGGCAGAAAATATTGGAGGGGCCCAAACCAACATTGGAGGGGCTCAAATCAACATTGGGTGGGCCAGGCCCCCTCGAAAGAATACAAATCAACACCCCTGCCGAACACATTTGCGCAGGACGGCGTCGATAAGCGGCTGACGCAACTTCGTTTTACTTTGTGTTGTTTCTTATAATGGCATGTCTTGTAATATCCAACTTAAGTTTGGCAGGGTATCTGCTACTAGGTATACGACCTTCGTGAAGGTTCTTGGTCGGTCTTTTCCACAGTTTTATTACTGGCATATTTGCCGTTTGAACATCAAAGCTTCTGCAACGTGGCGGCGTTTTGTTCGTGAGGTTTTCGGATGGTATCTCCCGCCACATGTTATGCGTAATGTCCATTGTCAATGGTTGTGCGAAAATGGCTTTAATCCAGATTGCCTCATGACTTGTCTTAACATGTTCGGTGTTATGAGATGAAATAGTTCTCAGTTACGTCATGTTATTTTTCGTTACGTCCTGACCGACGTCGTCGTTCCTTTCCTGATTCTCGGATATCATTCTTTCCTGTCTGCGTCCTCAGAGGTACTTTCCTGACTTCATTTGTTCGCCGCTGACCTGGACTCAGGACCTGGCGGCAGATCGTCCGTATTTAAGCCGCGCCCGACTGGCGGTCGGCGCCGATCACGCCCGACTTGGGGGGAGGGGGCAGCGGTCGGCGCCAATCACGCCCCCATCTAACTCACGAATGCCTGGCCGCATGATAAACATAAGCACACCGTTGGAAAGCTCGTGATATGGTGGGCTCGAAATTGGTCTCATTTTTGTTACTTTTGGATAATATGGAAGCTATTTACGCCTTGTATATGTGTTCTCAAAGCCGACTGCATAAAACTAAAAAGCGGCCTGGATCTCAAGGGCTGTGATTAGTAAAGTCTAGGTAAAGATACAAATGAACAGGCAGAAGTCCACAGATGCCGATAGACGTCCAGTTGCTCTGATTTGTTTAAGATATACGTCGAAACGTTGAGTTAAAGACACATCGATTATCGCGGCGACTGACGACGGACCCGGTAGCCGAACGCGGTATGAAATTAACGGGAACTGAGTTAAGCGTTTCTGTATTTTTGCGACATCGGCCTTTCCATGCAATATTTCTTTATCCTAGTTTTTCTTGTGTTTTCTCATTCTTAAATTTGGGAAAAATTCATTAGTTTCCAGTGTAATTTGCATTTGGCAGTTTTATTCGCGATAGTCTGTTTATTTCCAGTTCTAGTTATATGCGGTTTTTTAAATTTTAAACGTCTTGGTATTACTCGCAATTGTGCGAGCCAGTACCGCCACTTTCTACCCGTTCTGAGTAATTCATCGCCGATTTTGACGGCGGTATGTTTCGTCTCATATGAGTTTTTCGTGATCTGACCTCAGGTCAGTGGCCGGAAGTCATTGATGTATTGTCCATTGACAGTAAATGGATGTCTGCGTACCCCACACTAAAATTGTGATAAAAAATCCGCCAAATCCCGAAAAATCGAAATGTCTTAAAAATAGGATTGGCCTTCGGTCCATGACGAGGAGGGTTCCGAAAAAATCTGAGATAGCAGGTTTGATGCATCCGTTTAAGTTTCCAATCCCTGAAGGTTTTATTGTGATATCATGTTTTCCCAAAAAAGTTACAGGACGCTAAACTTTTTCGGACATAGGTCCATGTGACCCGACCTACGTCAGAAACTCGACTTGACCTGCGGTCAGAAATATGACATCAGGTGCAAAATGATCAAGCAAAAGATACCCAAAGTTTCGTGGCGCTGCGTTCGTTCGTTCTCTCGCAGTCTTGGAAAACCTGAGTGGGTAGGGCGTTCAACCGCCCTCCAAGTCGAGGGCGGGTAAAGGGGAAAGGGGTGGGGGACGCAGACCATTTTAAAGCCATGTCTTTATAGCCAGCGCTACAGGATAAATGTTCAGTTGTAGTTTTGACGGGGATGTGAACAGCGTCCAGAATTTCATGGTTCAGCCGCCCCTGTTTCCGGTCCTCTGTCCCCACCAATACCGTGTTCCATCGCAGAACGCGAATCATTGTCCCACCACCCTGCCTTCGTCCCTCCCCCCCCCCCCCTGCCTGGTGCCGTTGAGCGGGCGGCGGGCGCCATACCTCCCCACGTGCCGCTGCAGTTGGGGCCTGCCGTCACGCGCTGGGCTGGGTGCTGCGGGCGCTGCGGCCCCTGACAGGCGCCGGCCTCGCGCGCCGCCTTTGTCTCCGCGCACCGCCCTCGTCGCCCGTCTGGGCCGGGCTCGCTGCGAACTATTTTGTCTCGCCGCGGCCGCCGGCGCGTGCTTGATGAGCTCTGGTCTCCCGGCAGCTGCGAGGGGCGGCAGTGGTGGGGGGGAGTAAGGTGGGGGAACAATTCCCTTGAAATGAGAAGCAGCAGAGCGCGCGCGAGAGGCGATGCCGTAGAGATACGGTTCGGACTCGTATGTCCGTTAATGGCTTTCGATTTGAAGCAGACGAGCGTCTGTTCTCTCACCAGTTCCTCTAGCCGCCTCTCTCGTGCTGTTTTCTCGCGCGCGGCGGGATGCCTAGGTCCGCCGGAGAAAATCATTACCGCTCGCCCACTGAGTCGCATGCGCGATTCAGCTCCTCAATTTCATCCATCACTAACAGCTGCCGAACTTCAGCTGGGATCGGGCGCGGCGGCCGGTCGCAGAGCAGCCGCGGCGCAGCGCCACATTCGGCCGGCGAATTTCTCGCGCCCAGCGCCGGGGTCGGCGCGTTTCACGCTGGACGGGGCTGCAGTACTGAGTAGTTACCAGCAGACGACGGCCGAGAAAGGGGCGGCAGCGGCTGCGCCGGATGGCGTGATGCGCGGACGAAGCGCGGCGACCCTACTTGTGGTGGCTCCCAGACGACGCTCGGAACACGGTGATCCTGCTGGTGATAGCTCTCAGACGACGCTCGGAGTACGGTAATCCTGCTGATGATAGCTCTCAGACGACGCTCGGAACACGGTGATCCTGCTGGTGATAGCTCTCAGACGACGCTCGGAGTACGGTAATCCTGCTGGTGAAAGCTCTCAAACGACGCTCGGAACACGGTGATCCTGCTGGTGATAGCTCTCAAACGACGCTCGGAGTACGGTGATCCAGCTGGTGGTGGCTCCCAGACGACGCTCGGGGTACGATGATCCTGCTGGTGATAGCTCTCAGACGACGCTCGGAACACGGTGATCCTGCTGGTGATAGCTCTCAGACGACGCTCGGAGCACGGTGAACGCCGGAGCTCGGCGCCGGTGGACGTCCGGCCGGATCCCTGGGAACCGGGTGCGCTGGGAAGCAGGAGCCGGCCGGGAACCCCTGTGTGCAACTGCCTCGCTGTACTTTTCCGAATCTGCGGCAGACCCGGTGCCTCCGCTTCCTGTGCAGCCGCCGCCGCCGCCGTCCCGGAACCGGGGCGGGCGGGGGGGGGGGGAGCACGAGCGGGACGTCTCTGCCCGTCACTATCGACAGTCACGCGCGCGTGGCCGTCACTGGCTGATCGTGTCCGATGATTCAGACAGCGCGCTCGGCGGTCGGTGGAGTCAGCAGGATCCGTCTGTCCGAAGTCCGCTCCGGGGTTGAACCGCACGTCGTCTCCGAACAATTGCGCGAGAGCTCGCGCTCCGGCAGCGGACGGCTCCGTGAAGTCGGCCAGCTCCTCGTCGTAACTCACGGGGACGCATCGACAAAAAAAACGGCGACGCCGTGCTGGCCCGCAAGTGACCGGCGCGGCTGGCCGACCGGCATTCCAGACCCAGTGACGTCACACCGCCGTCAAGCCGTCGCCGGGCCTGGTTGTCTGTTCACTCCGCTGACTGTTGGGCAGACTGGGTGGTGTCATGCTGGAAATCTGTTTTTGCTTGCCGGAATCCGTTCAGTTAAGGATGTGCGACTCGCACCGACGACGTTGGCTGAGCAGACTGCTGTACGGGTTTGGGCTGTGCTTGCTTTGATCGTGACGTTTGTTGTGGCATTTCTTTACATTTTTTAGGCCTCGGCCGAGGAAAACAGAACGGCTTCTGTCATTGCTCAGCCATGTCAGTGCGTGCTGGTTCGGCGCGAAATGAACGACAGGCATGCCGATGGACATTGCAAAGGTAGCGTTTTTCAGTAAGTTTCAGATCCTTTGCAAATGTAACAAGAGCCCGGTTTACCCTGCTTGGGTTACAAGCGACGCACAATTGATTACGTTTTGAAGGTTTTTTCAAGTCCCAGAGTCCCAAGCTAGCACTCGCAAATAACATTTCTGAAGGCAAATTACATTGCATCCGTTGTTCTGTTCTGCTTCTTCGCGTCTGAAGTGGACTAAGCGTTTGTTTTGGGCATTTTGTCTATCCTTGTCTCGTGGAGTTAATCGAAAGTTGCGAATAACTAAATGAGAGTAGTTTCCCTACGAAGGTGCTTGAAACTTGCCAACTTCATCGTTCTAAACGATTAATCAAAGCGATCGGAAAACATTCGCGGCGATGAGGAAGCCAGTTGGACAGTTCTTCCGGGACGGCTTTTCACCGCGCCTTGGCTGCAGAGATTGTCGTTCGGCGTTTCCCTTTGTCGAGATCGCTGTGCGGAGCGAAGATCCTTAGCTGTAGAGCGGATGTTTAACCGTATTCCCGGAGGGCTAGACGGTATGGTCGATTCCCGGCAGGGAGGGCGGATTCGACCCCCCTGAGATCTCGAGAACTACTCATCCGATTTGATCGCAACAAACGGCAATCGATTTGCCATGACGTGAACTGCATTTTTATGAACATAAATTTTGAGAATTTTTCAATGTGTGGATACAGGGGGGCAAAAATGTCATAATCAGGGGTATTTTTGGACTTCTTAGAACTCCGTTGTTTATCGATTTCAATGAAACTGGCATGAATCGAGAGATTATGGATAGGGCTTTTACCATGGGCACACAAATCTGAAATTTTGAGAAAATTCATGGGCGTTCACAGGGTTTCAAAAATAGGAGGATTAGTGTTCTAACAACTGAATGAACAAAGAGGCAAAAACACTTTTTTGGTTTCTGCTAATCATGTCATGCTAAAGAAGTACAAATGGCGTCATAATGTTTGTATAATGTTAGCATAGGCGGTGCCAGGAACATGAAAAAGGGGAAACTGTCATGGTCACACGTTCTTCAGATCAGCTTGTGGCCTTTGAACTTAAAGGACCTTCAGTGACCTTGGGGTCACTTGGAATGATCTCGTGTGCATTTAATATTATCTGCAAACGTTTTCAATCATTTGAATTCACTCTATTTAAAAAAAAATCATTTTATGGCTATTGCGATATAGGGTACGGGCACTGACATTTTAGGTCATAGCTCCGTGACCCGACCTGATATCAAGCTGAAACTTGATACACAAGTAGAGGGCACCCTTCTACGTCATATATATTCCGGGTTTGGCATTTGAAAAAAACAGCGCCGAAATTATTGCAAAAAAAAACAATTTTGACTTTTGACCTTGATCTGACCTTGTAAAGTGACCTCAGATGAACAAAATTTTATCTGCACATTGCCCAACTATTTAGCTATACATCCATATAAAGTTTTAAGTTTTATCTTAAAAACTCTGTTTTTGGCAGACATTTTCCTTTTACCCTCAACATGGCCAAAAATGGCCTGAGGTGCCTCCCAAAAACGTTGTCTGGTTCCGCCCCTGAGAAAAATAGAATTCTGAAATTTTGTCATGGCACGTAGAAAAAATAGTTAGGAAGAGTCACCACGTTTCGTGGAGCTACATTAAAAAGCCTGGAATTGGCCAGCAAAAAACTCGGGTGGGGCGGATTCAGCCCCCCCCCCCCTGCCGGGAATAGGGTTAAAGACGTTAGACCCACACACATCGGCGAAGCCCAGAGTTGGTCCTCAACCCAGCCAGAGCTAAGATGCAGACGTGGCCACAGAACGTCGCCTCGGGACAAACATGAAATTAGCAGAATGGCTGCATTCGTCTCTTGGAGGTTCTGAGTTATTTGTTCCACAAAGCAACTGGCCTGCTCCATGCAATCGGAAAAAACAACGACAAACGGCCGGGTCTGTCACGCCTAAGGCACATTGTCCAGCCCTGGTGGGTTTCGCTATCGCAGCGTCGAGGGGATTCGGTCCACGTGCTTGTTCCGATCGCTTTACGTATTGCCGGCCCACACTCGCCTAATCCGAAACGCGGGCGCATTGTTCATCTGCGTACCGAGTACGCGACCCTGCGGGCGTGCGTGAATGCGTGCTGCCGTGCAGACCAGTGAGCTGCAGCTGGCCGTGCTCGGTCAGCGCCGGCAGAGCTCGACGGCTGCGCCCGCCGCCTCCAGTCTTCACGTCAAGCCCCCGGGCTGCCATCCAACCGCGTCCGAGACCAGAGAGGCCGTGTCAACAAGGCGGCGCGTCCGATGACGGCCTTCAGCCGGCGGCCGTCCCCCAGAGCGGGCGGCCGCCGGCTGGACGATGTAGGTCAGCTGCGCTCGGCCGACTGTCCGACTGGGAACGCCTGGCCGCCGCCGTAGTCAGCCGCGGCCCGACCAGGCGGCTCTCCAAAGCCACCGGGACCTGACGACGTCGCGGCACCAGCGTTTAGGGAATCTAGGCCAAGGATGCTCGTAAATTCGTTCTTTACGTTTGCGTTTTAGTTTTCATTATTTTTGTTATACTCATACATAATGAATGTTGCTAATGTGCTTTGTTTTATGGCATTGAAGAAAACACAATTTGAACAATCAAGAGATGTCGAAATTTTTACGTCGAGCACGCACAGGGAGATAAATAGAAGAGGTTCTTTTGTCGTTCACTAAAACCACCTACACTAGAAATCTCCATCCAGTCAGATGCCACGACCTGTCTGCGGGGGAGATAATAACACGGCGTCCCCCTGATGGGAAGCTGAGGGCCTGTTCCGGAAGCAGCGCCGGTTCACTGCGGACCTCAGCGGGCCAGCTCTGAGGCGATCGGCCTCCGGCTCCGTCAGCTGCGCTCCACCGGAACACCTGCCGTACGGGCAGCCAGGACCTGTGATGACACATGCCTCAGCAATACTCATCACTTTCCTCCAGAGGTGGTGGCCAAGTATGACATAATGACTCATTTCACTGGACGTTTTATACGATTGCCACGAAAAGAAGAACCTCATACATCTTGTAATGTCCTAGAATTGTCAGCAATCAACCAAATAGAAGATAATAATGCTAATACTTAATCCTTGCCCTACGAATCATTTTTACTGACGCGGCGTACGTGGGGAGGGGATTTGCCTCCATGGCTGCTCCGTGGTGACCTAGACTTGCAGAAGTAACTGGCTTGAGGACCGAATCGCCCCCCACTCTTCGTAGCGTGAGGATCTGTACGACATCTCTGGCGTGTCAAGCACTGGCTGGCGTCATCCGCTACCAAGCGTTGGTCAGTTCTTGTCCGGGCGAATTTCTGAGGCCTTTCCGGTTCCGGTGCCACGGTCACGGCGATGATTCACCGACGGGGAAAGATCTGGACCCGGATCTCGTGGCTAACATAGCTTACAGTCTGGATACCGAACGCAGGTGGTGTGATGTTTTTTGCCAACGCCCGCCGCATCCCAGATTTCAGGGCAGTGCGAATGAAGGGCTGATGTGGCCACATCGTGACGGACACAGGATGTACGTCCGGGCGATAGTGCCCGAGGAAATACTGGAGCTGCACAGTGTCGTTTGTGTTCGTGGTGCGTATGGACGTTCTGGCAACGAAAGCCGTGGTTGTGATGCTTTTGGATCTTCGCGTCAGCTAAAGGTATGCCCATTCATCGTTTTTCGCTTATCCACCTCTCTCGTCTTTACTGCGATGGTCGCGGGTAGACTGATCGGCCCACTCGTCCATTTCTCCTCAGTTTGGAAGAGACCTGCGTCTGGCGCTGCTCCATCGTCGCTCGGCCGTGTGACCTCGGGTGACCCCGGCCGACTCCCGCTGGCCGGGATGGCTCAGGCCGGCCCGCCCGCCCCGCATGACTTGACCCAGACCGGTCCGGCCGGACCCCAGTCGACCCGCAGTGACCCCGCTGGCCCCGCTGGCCTGGGCTGGTCCTGGTGGTGTGGCTGACTGGGACAGGATTGGGCCGGCGCCGCCGACCCGTCTGGCAGCGGCGCCGGCCGCCGTCCGGCCGGCGGGCACCGTTATAGCCCGTGCCTGGCGGCCGTGGCCGTGTGAAGGCCCGCCCGGGCCGGTGCGTCCCTGGTACGGCTCCAGCCACTGTCGCCGCCGCCGCCGGCAGCCGACGGCCGGTCATACCGGCTCACAGAGGGTGTCTGACAGAGCGGCGGACTGGCTCACAGAGGGTGTCGGACAGAGGGACGGACTGGCTCACAGAGGGTGTCGGACAGAGGGGCGGACTGGCTAACGGACGGTGTCTAACAGAGAGGCGGACTGGCTGACAGAGGGTGTCTGACAGAGGGGCGGACTGGCTGACAGAGGGTGTCTGACGGGGGGGCGGACTGGCTGACGGACGGCGTCTAACAGAGAGGCGGACTGGCTGATAGAGGGTGTCTGACAGAGGGGCGGACTGGCTGACAGAGGGTGTCTGACAGAGGGGCGGACTAGCTGATGGACGGTGTCTGGAACAGGGGGTCTGGCTTTCTGAAACAGAGCGTTTGACAGATGGTCAGGTCGTGTGACGGATGACATCCGACAGTGTGGTTGTCAGCGGGTCACACTGGTTCTGGTCAGAGAAGGTCCGACAGGTGGTCAGGCTGGTTGAAAAAGGTCAAACCGACCAGCAGAGCGTCAGGGTGCCTGACAGAATGCCGGGCTGGCCAACAGAGGGCCAGGTTTTGGGGCGATACCTGAAAGTCCAGAACGGGACGGGGCTGTGTGAGCCGCGCTGAGGCTGATCCGGCGAAAGTTGGAAGTCGGAGCTGGCGGCCCACGGCTTTGAAGCGGTGCCAGACGCGTGACAGCTCCCGCTGCAGCGCCCATTGGCCGCGGGCGTGCCAGCTTGCCGCAGAGTTGGCGGAGACAGTCGCAGATGTGTCACGTCGCCCGCCTGCAGCCCTGCTGGGTTAACCCAGTGCTTGGGGTGTGGGATGCCTGGTCTGCGCACTCGCTTATCGCTTATGGCTTCGTGTCGCCTCATGGAAGCGCCATGCTCACATTTCGTCAGTACCATTCTGCTTGCAAGCGCCAAGTGCACGACGTTGGGATCAGCTTCCATACTAAGCCAGCTTATTGTGCAGACCCTGACCTCGTCGCTGAGAAGCACCCATTGTAGCCCAATTTCTGCCCCAGGCACCGAACCACATAGCGCTGGGAGGTATTTTACAGTCGTCCGTGGCATGACGCGGTCTTTTCGTGGTCTGGGCACGCATGCTGAACCAGTGTGGGGAAACAGTACGAGGCTTCCGAGAGGAAGTTGTCCCTGCCAGCCACGTCAGCTACGCACGAACGCAGCGACCGTCCGTCCCAACAACGCAGCGGTCTCCAACCTCCAGTCCCGGACGTTGCCAGACCGCCTCCCCTCCCCCTGGCGATGTCGGAGGACCTGTTTGGGCGGCGCCGGGTGGCCCGGTCTTGACACTGCCGATACAGATGGCCAGCAAAGACGGCATCTCTCTCCGGAGCGGAATCAGACGTAGACGGCGTAACGCCTCTTTCCGATGCCCCGACTGTCCGCAAACGAGCCGAGGGAGGGCAAGAGGGCAGAGACTTGCAAACATTGGGTTCATGGCCGCCGGCTGTGGATATCCTGCGGCGGCTGCCTTACAGCACGTGCTGCTCCCTCCGTGGCTTCCCCTCCTCTTCCTATTTTCCTACACTGCTCACCGTCATCGACCAAGTTTTTCGGCGACTGTTGCGCGTGCCGGTTCCATTATCGCGCGCTGTGCATGCAATAGTTCGTTACTGGTGACTGTTCCTCAGTCCGCATCTCGCGTAGGAGATATGGAGGCCAGAGCTGATATACGTGGATACAGTAGGTTTTTGTTGATTTTATTACATGTCGACGTTAGCCAGTGGCCAGAAAGCTATTCCTGTCCGTTTTCCGTTTGTTTCAGCTGCTCGTTTCATGTGTTCCCTGCCATTCCAAAATTTAGTCAAGTCTTGCCCGATTCTGGCAATAACCATTTCTCACTCGTAAACCTCGTTGCCGTGCCTGATGAATGCACTGGACGCACTACCGTTATTCAGAAATGCTCCGTGTTCCGAGACTTCCTGAACTAATGTCACACAGCAGCAGCACAGCAACACACAACACTGCAGCTCCCCAGTCTAGGAATCCGTCCAGTAACTGTCCTGCGCACCTGTTGACCTTTGGCCCTGGTTACCGTGACTTTGTCGCTGGTCGTGAAGTTCGTGAAGGGGGTTCGTGACGGGGGTTTGTTAAGTGCGTGAAGCTGACCGAAGTGTTCCCCGTTTCAGGGCTCCCTGGCCAGCTGCCGCTGTCGCTATGGGTAACTGCTTCTCGACAAAGTCGGTGACAGAGGCTTACACCAGAGACGACATGGGCCAGACCAGCTCGCAACGTGAGTAGATAACCACCACCTATGCCCACGCGGACATGATCGAAATTCTAAATGTGGATCATTAGATATGCTCGTCAAACCATTCAAACAACCTGACATTGTATGACTGAACCGTTTAGTTTGATGCATTTGTGATTTCATGCCGGTTGCGATTATTTCATTGTCTTTTTAAAAGATGACAGTAGGCAGTGTGGTGCTCCTCATCAATGTCATCGTAAGAGGCAGTCTAGGTGAATGGTTGCGGTTGTCTTCATAGTAGTCGAAAGCCGTTTCTCAAACCGGATCTCAAACCAGGTCAAACCAGAAAATGCTGTTTCTCGGGCCCATTGACTATGCAATTTCATTCGGTATTGCAGATCAAGATGTACCAGGATCTTTGAACTCATTTTTAATCGCATAAAATGCATGCATACGAGTATATTACTATGACGAAAGGTCTGCATTTTACCTTAAACTGATTTACTCACGAATACTGCAATCGAATCGTCATCAAACTGGAATGCAGCATCAGGATCAAATTTAACAGGAGCCGCTTAATTTTAATGAGCGTTTAATCCTGTCGATGACCCTTATGCCAAAAAAAAACGATGCAGCGGAAGTTAAAATGCATATTACACCGCCGTGCCTTTTCGCTATGTACCGCTGAAGCCAGTGCCATGACCTAGCCTCGGTCGCCAAACCACGCACGCAGCTGCCGAGCTGAGCTGCGGCAGTCATTTCACCGCCGGCAGCCGAGGCGACGATCAGACTCCAGTCTCGGCGCCCTGACGTTAGCGCGGCGAGACTGGCGTCGCGGCGGACTGGAGGACGTTTTTGCCGGGCGCACCGCTCGCTCGGCGCTGCTTTTTACCGGCGCCAGACAGGGCGCCGGCCGGCCGAGTGCCGCGATCGATGGGCCTCGGACGCTGCCGGCGCGCCAAACGGAGCCGCGTCTGGCGGCCGACCGCTGCGCCAGCCGCGGCCACAGCATGGCCCAGGAACGGCCGGGGCATGACCGAAACGCGGCCCGAGCGCGGCACCGGACATTGCAGTGGGTCTCAGGACCCACTGCCCTGTCCGGTGCCGTCAGGGTCTGCTGACTCTGGCGGCCGGGCTGTCACGTCCACCCGAGAGCCCCGTTCCAACGAGGACAGAACAATGAGGGTCCCCTGGTTGGGGCCCCAGTCATCCTCAGAGAATAGGGCCCCGGGTTCGAGTCTCGCCAGAAGTGAAGCTCCAGGGAACGACGAGGTGCGCCACCAGAGACGATCCGGTCCGTCCAGCTCATCAGGAACGGTGCAGGGCAACACCAACCGTCCTCAGAGAGTGGACACTGGACAAATCGCCCTTCTCTGGACTTAACTGTTTGGTAACTCTTCTCTGCCGGCGATTCGGTGCTGATGGGCTCCCACGACCGACACCGCCCAAGCCGGTGACCTCGCGCACGGTCCAGGCGTTTCTTGCGACGCGTCAAGTAGAGCCAACCTCCCTCCTCCCTCCCCCCCCAGATGGTGGCGGCCCCGAGGCCAGGCAGGATCCACCTGTCTTCAATCTGGTCTGATCCAGATGTCCGCACACTACGGTCATGATCGGTCATCGGTCATTCGACCGCCTGCGACGTGTTTGTCTGCTCAGAATCCGACATCTTGATCAAGGCTGGGATGTTAACACCTTTATCGCGACCATCATGACTGTCGTGCGTTATCATTGGCCTAAAACAGCTTTTCTGGGGACCGCTCAGAGAGCATTGTGCGTTGTATCTACAGAATCCCACAAAGATGGGTAGGAAAGTGCGTTTTTTTTTGGGGGGGAGCTTGCTCGGTGTCACAGAAAGCCTGCATCAGGAAGAAGGCGAGGACCAAATGGTTGGTGTCGTTCTCGCTTTATGACTAATGGCGTAGCAACAGCTTAGCTACCCCAGAGTCCTTACTTTCTCCACGGTTATTGTGTGGCTGGCTACGTACTTTCATTACCGATTCCTTCGAACCGCACGCAGTTGCATGTCCCAGGCATTACCGCTTGGGTCTCGAGCAAGGCGATGTCCCCCTCCAACGCCACTTCCCTCGGTCAGCTTTGAAAAACACAGAGATGGACAAGGTGGCGGGATGTAGGTGACCTGGGAGAGACGGTTGCGGCCTTTGTGAGATCGTTTACATAACGTTTGGTTCGTGTCGAGAATGCCCTTCATGCCTGCGTATGTCTGAGCAGGCCCTTCGTGAGGTGAAAACAAAGAGAGATATCAAGAAATGATTTCGAAGTAAGGTAGTTCAGAATCCATTCGTCCTTCTCACGTCATCGAAATTGCCTTTTTCAGATACGCCAGCTGAAGTGTAGAGTACTCGTGAAGTTATACGGGCAGGCACAACCCGATGTTGTGAACAGGCCCATATGTCAAACGTCTCACCTTGACGAAAAGTGCTCCAGGTTGCTTGCAGGCACGTTATAGCCGGTTGTCGGTGGCGCTGGATCGGAATCGCAGTCGATCTCGGCCTCGACGTCACGTTTCACCAGACCCACCTGAAGGTCACCCGAAGGTCATGGCCGCCGCGGCTTGAGCACCTTCTGTACCATTCAGAAAACGGGCGATCGCCGTGATACTTCCGGGGGGGCTGTGCTTCGGACATCTGGGTGTCCAGCGGCGGTGGCGGCGGTGCCTACGCCTGTGAACGTGGCGGCTCCGGTCTCACTGGACCGATGGCAGCGCCGGAGCGGTCTCAGGAGGTTTCGCAGGACTTCTCTAGATGCCCCCCGGGAGTGCGTTCGGCCCAGTCGCGCGCCGCCGAGCTGGGCTGAGTTGAGTTGAATCCCGCCAGCAGGGCAGCTTCCCCTCTACCGACACCTCCCCCCTCCCCAGGCGTCAGCCCCACTCGTTACACGGGCAACCCCAGTTCATCGACGCCGTCCACGAGAGGCCCTGCAGTTGTCGAATCGGCCCTCGGCGGGATAGATGGGCGAGGAACTCTGCGAGCAGTCGCGATACCGACACTGCAGCTCGACGTCAGGTCAATAGGCAGCCGACGATTCGGGAAATGGCGATCGAAACTCTTATTAAAGGACAGAAAGCCAGGAGCCACCGCTCTCGGGAATTGGCAACCTGATGCTCACAAATGACGGGAGCTAGAGCTGGACATGGAGTCGTTTCACTGACCTCAGCACCAGTGGGGAGCTGGGGACGATTCCGTGCCGGTTAGGAAATCGCTGCATTGCGAAGGTGCACCAAGTAATGAAGGCTCACCATCTTTCCCCGATATCAGAACAGTACTTCACACTTGGACTAGCCATACTTCAAGCCGTTAGCGAGAAAAAATTTGATATGGTGCCTTGCAACGGGTTCACGGTGAAAGCGGACCCAAAAGGCTAATCTTCTTAATCTACGGGGCTGCATTGTTTTCCTTCCCGTTCTTCCACCACTGGAATAATTCTTGGCCATTTTCGGTGAAGTATTAGTCCGTTGCTCCTGAAAGGCAAATTGATTGTAATGCCCAGCTGCTTGTCATTGTTGGAGGTTGTATGTATTGCCCAACATACTGTTTTTTTTTCACCAGAACTTTATCGTTGCCCCACCCCCGACTTCACGCAAATAATACACTGATGCGCATTGTGTTACTATACTAACCCTAGATTATGACTTTGATGGTTATTGGTGTGCGTAGCTGTTAGCAAGCATAGATGTACATGAACTTTCAGGAGCGGGCCGTCATCAGGAAATTGCCGTGGTGCTTTCCAGCCCGGCAGCTGATTGCCAGGTACGCTAAGCCGCGGTGGGAGTGGTCGCTGACGCTCTGCTCTTCTCAGACGTGGTGCGACCGTCGCCGATTGGCATCCAGACGCCGACGCGGAACGGCGGTCTCCTGACCACCAGCGGCGGCCAGCCGCGCGTCGACGTCATCCGAGCCAACAGTCCAGGTACGGCAGCTGACGGACGGCGGCCAGACCGGCGCAGGGACCGGCAGTGACGCCAGGAGGGTCGGGGACCGTCAGTGACGCCCTGTCGTCCGGAGACACAGGGAGCGCCACTGTCGACCTGTGGTCAGTAGGGACAGGGGCCGTACTTGCGCGACATGCGCCGGGAATTACCGCCATATTCGGAATGTACGATGACTAGCAGTGGTTGCCCGAGCGTCGTCCGGCCGGACCTTAAACCCGCCCCTTGGAGCGTGTGACGTCACTGGAAAACGGGTTTATGCCACACGTCGATCACGCAGCGTTCGAACTGCGAACAGGCGCGGTTGTTACCCTGCACTTCAGGTGCTGGCGCTGCGCTAATAATGGCTCCAGAGCTGCGTGTGCTAGCTCGGTCCCCCTACGGCCCAAGGTTCGGAAGTCTCTTTCATTGGCTGCCGACCCGGCGGATGCCAACGACTTTGGACTCGTCGTCCCACTGGCGTCTTCATTCAGGCTCTAGGCTGGTGTGAGTGATGGTTGTGCCTCTGTGTATGCGGCGCCTGCGTCGCGGTTTGCAAGGTCGCGAAGCTTGCTCACGAGCTGAGCAAAGGTTTTTCTTATTGCTAGGGTCGCTTGAAAACAGACCTGTCGTCGTCACAGGATTGGAGAAGTGACTAATCGACATAAAAAAGAGCGACACCCAGCTGAGTTTCATGTATTGTTCGTGCCTTCCGCCTCGTTGACCTAATTTGAGTGATTTCAGAATGCCTTGTATTTGCTTAAATCACTATGGCGCCACTCTCCGATGAAGGCAGAAAGAGGGCATTCCTTAGTTTTTGTCTCCTAACCCTGAATGGGTAGGCAAGAGCGCCGTTCCATGCCCAAGCTACTTTATTGTGTTACAGACAATGGGTCCTACGCTGCTTCAAAAATAACTTGGCTACACCTCATTCTCCGCTGCTTTTGTAGCCAAGTTACTCCTGCCACTGATGCTAGTCAGTGATAAGCCTCAGGGTTCGTGGTATTCGTGCATCACCCTAGACAACAGGCAGTCATGTGTCAAAACATGAGTCAAAACTTGAGTCATTTACCTCAACATGGCTTAGTTGCCCAGGAAACGCCTCTGATTAACGACCACCATTAACGACTACCATCTGATTAATGACCACCATAGTATCATTGCGTCCAGTTCCAGATGTGTTCGTGGACTCCTCGCATGGTTGGAATGCTTGCTATGCTTTTTAGACGAAATAGCGAACAGATTTGCATACGACAGAATGGCGACAGCCGTGAAATAATTACCAATGTTTCTTTGTGCTGTCAAAAACTCGGATGACAAAGGCCACCGTTGTGCAGTTCCCAGCGTCCGTGTACTTCACACGAGAGACGAGAAAAACGAGGCCCACGACGAGCTGACAATCAAGTTTGCGCCAGAGCATACTTGACCGAGTGTTCTTTTTGCTCTGACTCGGTAGTGTCCTTGAGCATTGATGCATAGCGGACAGTACAAAGTTCTTTAGAAGTGGTTGACTGCGTCTTCTATGGAATTATTTTACCAAGACACCGCTTTTGCATATCATCCTCTCATCTTTCGGAAGATAGGTTTCTGATTATCCGGATAATGCAGTACAAATTTGGCTCTCAATGAACGTTTGCTGTGCGTTACGATCATTGCAGCGTTTCACAGGTATTAACGTTCGTGGACGACTTTTTATTCCCATAGACTTCACGATTGGGAAGTTCGTTTAGGACGCCATTGCTTCAGCTGAGCTACTTTCTATTCCCCCATGTCCTGCAGATTTATTTCAGGGTCACCAAACAGCCTTTCGCTGTAACCGACTTAAGTTATCCCGGGTTGATTCTCTTTGTCAGTTTCAAATGAAGATCGGTTTTCGTTGAATGACGAGGGAGGTGCTTCGTATCTGTGGGTGCATTTATTAGGAGTGATTCAGGTGATACCTCTCCTGTCAGTTAACACTGTTCAACGGCATAGCCGGTTACTGGAGGAACGTGGCGGCTACTGGGGCGAATCCTCACCTCTCAAGGTATGCGTGCACGGGTCTTGTCCGTCGCCATTCCGCCGCGCGCCCTCGTGTCCCACGTGTTGCGCCGGGCCACGTGTCTGTGCCGGCGCCGTGTCGCTGCCACGTGCGCTCGTGTTGCAGCGGGTGGGCGGCACTCGGCCTGTAGGCTGGGCGCCGCAGTCGCCTCCCACAGGACGCATCGCAAGAGTTCGCGTGGTAAGGCGGCCGGCTGCCGCGGTGGCGTCTGTGTGTTGGTGCTGTTGGCTTGGTGACAACGGGCACGGGTTTGGATAGTGTCGTCAGGCGCGCCTGTGGCGTCCTGTCCATGCGCTGGGTGGGTGTAGACAGGCGGTCGGTTCGCTTCCTTGGAGCTTGTTCGCTGAGGCTCGTGATGCTTGTATGTCCCGGGAAAAAGACATGCTTCAGTTGCACGCTCCACAGTTGTTTGGTTTTGTATGTTGGAACTTAACGCCCGCAGACTATTGTCCGCAGTGCACTACGTTTGCAGTGCACTTGGCCTGATTCCGTTTGTTTGCTTGCCGTGAATGATAAGCGTGTTTCGTCACGCATTTGCATGGGGTTTGAATGTAAGTGTGTTGCTTCCTTGTGTGAATGCCTCCGAAAGGACTTAGGTGCTATTTGTATGGAAGTCAGTGAAGTGATTTCTTTCTTTTCTTCGTTATTTTTGAAAATGGGCTATCATCCGTTACTTATTCACGGTTGTCCAGGTCTCTTTACCTCAAGCCCTTTTATGAACACGGCGTAAAACATTCTAAGAAGTCGAAATTTTGGCTCAGTCTTTCAAACGCATTTGTATTCTGCCCTGTTATGTTTTTTCCTGTACTAGCGAGTGCGTGGCAGTTTATTAAGTCTCATTTTTGGTGTTGCAGCTTCGAATCAGAGCCCGCGAACGGGCGGCGGCGGCGGAGGAGGAGGCACACCCCCTCGGGGCAGTCCGATGGTGGTGCGCGCTCTCTACAACTACGAGAGCCGCGTCAGCTCCGATATCAGCTTTAAGAAAGGGGACCGCATGGAGGCCGTCCAGGAGGGCAACAACGACCCGGACTGGCTCAATGTGCACCACCTGGGCACAGGACAGACGGGCTTCGTGCCGCGAAACTATGTCGCTACCGAGGCTTCGGTGGAGAGCCAAGAGTGAGTCACGGGCGTTGGGTGAGCGAGAGTGGGGGGCGCTGGAAGGGCGAGAATGAGTGGAGCTGGAGGAACGAGAGTGAGGGGCGCTGGAGGAACGAGAGAGGGGCGCTGGAGGAACGAGAGAGAGGGGCGCTGGAGGATCGAGAGTGGGGGCGCTGGAGATGCGAGAGTGAGGGGAGCTGGAGGAATGAGGGAGTGAGAAAGACTAGAGTGAGTGCAGAGGTGCTTGGAAATGAACGAAGGGGCAGTAAAAAGATGGCGCTGAGGGAGGGGCGCCGGAGAGCCAAAAATGAGCAAAGCGGCGCTAGAGAGACAGTGATGAGTGAACTGGTGAAATGAGAATGAGTAAGGAGGATCTGGAGAGCAAACAGGGAGTAGGTAGGTGCTGGAGAGACGACCGCGAATGAGGAGGTGCTGAAGGGACGAAAATGGTGTCTCACTGGGGAGCAGGAGCGATGAGAGCTATTCGGTGGAAATATGCAGCTTTTGCGTATCACGGGCTCCGCGCTAAACATAAAAATTTGGTGCATGCAACACATGCACAGGAAAAAAACGCATTTAAATTAGGCACGTTGCTTACTGCCGCCGGCCTTCATCATGTAAATGGCCCTGAATATTTAGGCGCAACATATCGTTGTAACGTATTATTATGCATGACTGATAGACATACATAGGATATCTGGACCTGATATGCTATGGGTGTTGTCGATTTGGCACACTTGCGTTGGATAAGGATGCATCGACCTTGTCTTTTGCCTATCGGCTATTTTGCAGAAACTGGTCCAAAATCTCATAGGTCTGTTGCACTGAGTAGCATGCTGACGGGAAAGTATGTCGTGTGTGGTCCGCAGGACGAATAATTTTCGTGAATGAAAACTGTGTAATATGGACGACTTAATAACAAAAGAAGCATAGCTAGAATCCCATTATTGGAAGTAACGGATTTCGTATTGCGTCTGCATATGTCATTACCCTGTCTTGTTATGCCTGACGGCATGAAACAGACCAATCGTTCTTAGTTTCCTTTTTCTTGGCTGTTGCTGTTGGTCGACTTATACAAAAACAAAGGAAAGTTAAACGGAGAGGTTGTATAAAAACAGCCAGTATAAACAGCAGTTTAGGCTGTACCACTGCACATGCATGAGGATCGTTTTGCTCAGTTGGGTATTGATTTCACATCAGATGAGCCAAAGAAAACAGATGCCTAGTGCTCGGTGACGGGGACACAAGTGGACTTGACGGCTGATGAAATCTATGGTTGCGGTAAACAGAGTATTGATCTGGATCCAGGGTGAGTGTTACGTTCTATGTTTTATGTGCCACCACCATGTAAGTGTCGCTGTGGGGTAGTAATGGGCTTGCAGAACTGCACCGGCTTATAGATCTGACCCGTCGTATTAACTTAAGCGTTAACTATCGTTCTTCATATCGTCGTTTCAGTTGCATGCTGTGTTTGCAAGCTGCGCATGTGACCTCAATGTTTCAAAATAGTCCCGCAACCCTTCATACCTGGAGCACTGTGTAAAGCTCTGCCACCAAATTGTCCCCCTCCCCGGATAAAGACTAGAGAGGCGAGAAGCGGCGGCGACCCCCGCCCCCGCAATCGCCGTTTTAGTCCTCGCACAGGTGTCCTCTGCCGGCAGCTGGTACTTCCCCAGCACGTCGCGGAAGGAGGCCGAGAAGCTGCTGCTGCTGCCGGAAAACCCGCGCGGCACGTTCCTGGTGCGGCCATCGGCCCGCTCCGACGCCCTCTACTCGCTGTCGGTGCAGGTCAGCGCCCGTAGTGCCCCGAACTGGCAGTGGCCTGTTCGATTCCCGTCAGAGCCGGGAAGTTCGCGGACGTGGCAACTGGTGCTGCGGGCTGCGTCCTTGTATGGTTATAGACACAGGATGCGTCCTTAAATGACACGGCGCCCTTCCCGTTGCGGAGGCGCCGACTCGGGGTGTCTATACGTCCTGCCGACGCCAGGACGGTCTGCCCACAGCACTGGCCTGCTCGTGATACGAACAGAATAAATGTGATAAATTATGGCCCGGTAAAATCATCTTTTAGCAACGTGCATTTGGCCCAATCTTGATACACGGCGCGTTATGCAGCCCACTTGATATCTGAAGAACATGAAACTTCTTCGGGCGGGATTGGCGATTTGCCGGGTTTTGAACATATACCGCTGGTGGACGAGACGAGTGTCAGGTGTGGTTTGGGCTGGGGATTTTCAGAAGCCATTTTTACTCGTGGTTATATTCATTTGCGTGATAGAGACTGATTATGTGGGAATTGATATTCTACGAATATGAATATTTGTAATGGAAAATGTTGCATGTGACAAAGACTTGGATTTCCTGCATATGCCTATTGCATATTTCCGACACATCTGATTGTTCCCAAAATTGAGAACTTCCCTCAGCGACAGAAAACTGTGATTCTGTTAGTTATGTTGTCGTTTTCTCTGCCGGCTCAGAGTACATTAGCTTTTTACAGTTCCCGCCTTTTCTAGTTCTTATTCCCATTTTCCGTCTCTGCCAGATGCAGACTTCCGCTGGAATGGCAGTTCACCTGAGTTTAGTTTTACCCCTACAAAATTTTGGGGTCCAGTTAGTTGTCCGCTTTCTTACTTGCTGCAGGATTCGACTTAGTAAAGTAAAACTACTGTTACCATTTTTTACCACCTGCCAGCAACCGTGTTTCCCTCATCGCTTGATGTGTTATGATGTGTTATGGTTTAGCGTTATGATGTGTGCCGTGGTATTACGCCTGTTAGACGTCGACCATATGTGTCGGATTCCTTGTTCGCCACCACCCGTCTGCGCGATTGCGGTCGTGCTGTCTTTGGTTCAAATTCTTGCTGTGTTTCTTATGTTATCTCGCCCTTTCCCTTGTTCTTAATGTCGTAAATCGCATTTGTGGGTGTGGTGTAATTGCATCTGCATTCAATCGGAAGGACTGGGAGCCGGAGCGCGGTAGGCACGTGAAACACTACAAGGTGAACACAACGAACGACGGTGGTTCCTACATTCATCCCAGCACCGTCTATCGTTCACTGAGGGAACTCATCGAGGACTATTCGCGTAAGTTCACTGCTCAGAACATACCTGCCGTTGGGCTGGGCACCCCTGTTTTCACAGAACTGGGAGTGTGCTGCGCGATGTTGGAGTAAGTGGGACACTGTTACTATCAGGCGTTTGCGTCGCCGATGGACGAATTTGTTTCAGTAATTTTGGTCAAAATTCGCGACATAAATCAAACGATTTCATCCTTGTTTAGTCAGCTATGTAAACTCGTTTTTTTGGAACGCTCGAAATGGTAAACTATATCTTATCGTTCTGAAAGCTTTTAAGTTGTGCCGTGCGTATCGCCTTTTTGAGGCACATGGAATTACTTTTGTAGCTCCCATGGGACTCATCACTGACTCCCCGCACTCTGTTTGCCAGAGCAATCAGACGTTTCATGCGTCTAGTTTCCACGATATTCTTAAGCATGTCATCATTCGGTTTACAGGTTTCAGGTTCCCGATTTCGTCATTCATTATCATCTGTTCATCAAAAGACACTAAGGTTAAGGTTGTCTTTGAGTTAATAAAGATGCGATGGCTCTGACGGTAGTGAGTGGATGGAAAGAATCAGAACATGAGCCAGAATTGTTGGGTTATCATCGAAATCTTGGTAATGTGGGCCTTTGAGAAGTTCCCTCGTTTGCGGCGGTGTGCTGTTGGATCGTGTGTGACTCACCACGTTACACTCCTGTTTTTGCAGAGGGGTCAAAAGGTCTTTGCCACGTGCTGACTCAAGTATGCCCGAGACCGAAGCCGCAGATGTGGGATCTTTCATTGGAGACCAGAAACCATTGGATGGAGATCGACAAATCTGAAATCAGACTGAAGAGAAAACTTGGGTCGGGCAATTTCGGAGAAGTGTGGTATGGTGCGTATGATTTGGGACCAAAACCCGTAAAATAACTCATTTAGGAACGCTGTTTTGTGCAAGGCACGTTTGTCAGGTTTACTGATGATTGCAGTCCTCTAGCCAAGGTTAGTTTTTCTTTTTAGTTCCGGATCGAAAAGAAGACCGGTTTGCTTCGTCTACAAGCGTGCAGTCTTTACCCGATTCAGGCAAGTTGGCCACTGTTATCCTGCAGTCGTGCGCAGTCAGTCCATCTCCAGCTGTCTCGTGTCTCGGTCAACACCAAGCTCTGTCTATGTTTGGTCCCTGTTTATTCTTAACTTTGTTGTTGTGATCGGCAGGCCTCTGGCGGGACCGGATCGAAGTGGCCGTGAAGAAGCTGAAGCCGGGCTCAATGTCGCCCCAAGCCTTCCTTGAGGAGGCGCAAATCATGAAGACTTTCCGGTCAGTAACAGCATCTGTAGTGACCCGCCGCGCCGCGCTGGGTCTTCCGTACAGCCGTCGAGGTGGAGCTGGAGGACGTGTGCGCACGCCCCTCTGCCGCCCCTCTTCACTCTTTCTGCGCCCCAAATATCGCACCTTCATCTCAGTAGGGGCATACTAAAGAACAGCCCGTCTGTGATGCGCGTGACTAGGTCCTGACTTTGAACGTTGCTGACCATGCATCGTTGTCATTTTGCGCAGTGCACTTTTTAACACATCGCCAGGTGCGAATCAAAAAGAGGAACTCGTATGCTCCAGGCGTCATGTTCATATCCTATGGTTTTGACAAATTTGCTGGAATTCTCCAGTAGTACGGGGAATTTTAGGCTAACAGGCACTATCTGTGCCCATTTGCGTCTCCCTACCGTCACGGTACCCTGGATCCGAACCTGAGGTTGTTTCTGACAATGTCGATGAGTGGCTCCTGCATTCACATCTGTACGAATGAGTTGTAGCGTCACACGGCCCAAGTCATTTTTGTTTTTTGCCAGGCCATGGGCTGACAATGCTACCAGCATCATTCCTCACCTTTTTTCAGGAACCATCTGGCGTTTGAGGTTTGCCATGGCTCATTTGGACGGCGTGCCGCTGGTTTTCATAGGCAGTCCGCCTCCGTTTCGTCGGCTGGCCCGGGCGCGCCGGCTCCTTTGCTCAGCGTCGCTCTGCGTCCTCAGACACGAGCACCTGCTGACGCTGTTTGCCGTCTGCTCCTCGGAGGAACCGATCCTCATCGTGACCGAGTACATGAGCCGCGGCAGCCTGTTGGAGTACCTGCGTAGTGAGGAGGGCGCGCGGTCACAGTTCGCCGACCTGCTCTACATCGCTACACAGGTGGGTGTCCAGCTCTCCAGCCAGCCAGCGGACCCCTCGTGCTGACGCGTGCCACTGGAAAACTTCGCTGTTTTGTTTTACGTAGCGTCCCTATGCAAAAAAAAAACGCTGAGTTCTTGAATTAGTGGTGCACCTTACGGGGATTGACCTCCGCATAGGTGCTGAACGTGGTGGAAAATACAAAAGAATTCATCTGATTTTAGTTTCAGTTCATTTGTGAAGTATCTATACGTGAGCCGGCGTAAAACTTCACACAGCGCGTAAATTACTATCTCTGTAATCATAATGCTGAGTGCGTTGATGGTGAGCATGGCAGTGTAATGGTAGTCAGCAGTTTGTGGCATCATAATTACTTATACTGGGCTGCCACACGCTGGTCCATTTGGCCGGCCGATTTAGTCGAACCGGCCTCGCAACTGCAATTTTCTGGTCGGTTTAGACTGCGACGAGCTGGAAATTCAGATCACAAGAGCGCGGGCTTGGTGAAATTCGGCAACAGCGAAACACGGCAGTGGACGAGGACATTGTTGGGTTCGATTCGCCAGATTTTCCGTCGTTGGAAAATGCGAGATGGCGAGAAATGCAATGCCCGCCATCCCTGAATGACGTCAAGATTCGGAATATTGCACAAAATATCTCTACAACACAGCAAAGTGTGCGCAAGCAGTGTAAGAACATTTTCCTTCGTAAAACACATACTAGAATATCGCCACTTGAAGCTCTCTGCGAGAAAATCGCAGCTGCGATGCCTGGTCGACCCAGTAAACCTGCTGCATTGTTTATTGTGCGGAAACATTAAGTCATTAAACTAGTGTGATTTAGCCTGATGTACTTAGGTTTTATTTTCCATCTGCGATGTCACCTGACAATTACTGTTCCTTCACGAACATTAAACCGTGGAATAGCTTACCTCCGTTGCGCCAGAACCTGACATCGGTCCAGATTAGTACAAACCGTTCAGCCAGGGCTTCAGCACGGAGCCGTCCCTGGAGACACACAGCCACTTGTTTGTACCGGGATCATATCGAGGACGGAGGCCAGACTAAGCGTCACGTCGTAAAGTGCTTGTCGTTCGCTAGGTGGCCAGCGGGATGGCCTACCTTGAGGAGAAGCGGCTGATCCATCGCGATCTCGCCGCGCGAAACATTCTCCTCGGAGACACCAACGAGGTCAAGATCTGCGACTTCGGCCTCGCTAGGGCAATCGAAGATGACGCCTACTGCCCGAAGAATAGTACGTCCTCGTGATCTTCTTCACGTCTGGCGACGTAAAGTAGATTGGTTTGCATCTAAATAGTGTCTTCCTTGCGATAAGCCTCGTTCTAGGGCTTTTTCTTTCGATCTAACAATGCAACACAGAAAAGGGATTTTCTTTTCATAACATACCTGTGAAACAGTCGTCGTCTTCCCAAGTCTGTTCATGAGAGGTGTTAGCTGAACGGCGGAAAGTAATGCTGAAACAGCGTTATTTGCTTCGCAAACATTACTGAGATTCAGCGTTAACATTTCCGCCTCGCGTGATTTCACACAGTCGGCAAATTCCCCGTCAAGTGGACGGCGCCAGAGTCAATCCTTTTCAACAAGTTCACCATCAAGTCGGACGTCTGGTCGTTCGGAGTGCTGCTGATGGAGATCGTGACGTACGGTGCCGTGCCCTACCCAGGTCAGTGGCCGCCAGACTCTCTGCATGCCCGCTGCTGCCGCAGGGGAGGGGGGTGCCGGGCTTCCGCGAAGTGCCTCAGGGCAGCTTTCTGCAGCGAGGCAACGTGCCAGCGCGTCTCAAATCGCCTACTGGATTCGGCTGCAGACGGGGTCCGTGCAGCGGTGCCATTTTGGCGCCTCAGGCAGTGTTTTGTCAGGTGCTGAGGAGGACAGGAGTTGAGAGGATGCCGAGAGTTCTGACGCCTCGCTTGAATGATTTAGAAGTTCAGCAGATTTTCTTTTTTATATGATTCAGAAATATCGATGCAGCGAAATGTATGTAACAATAGTAATGCTGCAAACGGGCATAATCTCAGGCACAGCTTGTGTTGCTAAAAAAAAACGTGGCGCTCATCCTATCATTTTCCTCCAAGCTGCTTCACCAAACCCAACGCAGTTATCTCCATATCATGATCAGCTGTCTGCCTAACATGTCATGTTTACCGGGATGACGGCAAATCTCGTCCCAGTGGCACGCATATATATATATATATATATCCGCTCGTAGAAGGTCCAAGCAATGAGAAGTTCCAGTAATATTTGGTGTCTTTATAAACTCCAAGATGGAAGCTTCCACACGACCAAGGCAGAGTAGAACCAAGTTGGAAAGAGATCTTAATTCCCCATTTCGTTTCTTCTTGGCGCCACCTAAAGGTGTCCCATTTCTCTAGCCCAAAATCTGCTTACCCGTAATCATGGGCTCATGAGCACGAGCAGGAGGGGCTGGAGAACATAGCCCGTGCACGTTTCTCTTAATTTTAACATTAACCATAAGACGTTTTATGGAAAGAATTGCCCCGAATTCTGCCAGTGTCCTCTTAACCACTTCCCTCCCCTCCTCCACTTGAATCAGGTTCCGACATGTCCGTTATGCATCGTTCTGGAGTCCTCTGCTTTGTCGACCGTGCAGGAGCGCAGTCATGCAACGCCCTCCACGTACTGAGGAGCTTCCCAGCCAGGTACATCTTTCTGTATCGCTTTGAACGCTGATTTGAACTCTCCAGGCATGCACAACAGCGAGGTAGTAGCCCACATCGAACGCGGGTACCGCATGCCCAAGCCAGCCAACGCCTTCTGCCCGGACGCTATATATGACCTGATGGCTCAGTGCTGGCACAACTCGCCGGAGAGGCGGCCCACCTTCGAGTACACGTTCCACTTCCTGGACGACTTTGCCATCTCGTCGGAGCTGCCGTACAGGGAGGTGAAGGACTAGGCAAGGTGGGTGCCGCGTGGTCTGTCCGCCTGATGCCGAGATGCTTAGCCTGCTCGTCCCAGAATTCTCGGATCCGTTGCGAGCTGTGGCAGTTGCAGAACCGATGAAATGCTGAGCTTGATGCGTGCCGTCCCGTTTTGGCGCTTCCTTTGGGATCACTGAGACGTAATTTGAATGAAATCGATTAGTTTTCGTGATGATATATGCTTGTTCTTCGGTTTCCTTGTACGATTTAAATTATGGTTTCGTTTGTCGGTCTTTTTAGCTTTCTTGCTATGACAGAGAATGAAAACTATGCTAAGCATTAATGATACTAGACATAATATAAGTCCTTTAGTTTTTTTTCGCATTGTATCGAGGCCGACTGCCTCGATACATCGAGCCCACACACATTTCCGCCTTACTGCAGAGTTTCGTTTTTGGGTATGTTTTATTGCATTTGCAGTCTCATAGTTCCTTGACGATCACTCTGTATGTTATTCTCGTAATTGCGAGCATGTATAGCGTTCTCTCAGCGGCCACTGCTCGGACGTTGACCCATGACCGAAAACCCAAACAGTTGCGTTTCAGATTTGTTGTGTTTTGTAACATGGTATAATGCTACTAAAATCCAAAATGTCGCATCTAGTTTTGTCTTTCGTTCGTTTTTGACGGTACATATTGTTCTGTTTCACTGTACAGGGGCCGAAAGGAGCCTGCCCGCACCTCCCGTAGATGAACCGACTGGAGGTCGCCGGCGCTCTCTTCTTTCCCTTCTTCCATCTCACCCGTTTTAATGTCCGTCCGGCCGAGGTCACTAACGCTGCGGTCCCACGTCTGGCAGGGATGACGGCTCAGGACGTGATGTCCAGCGTGCAGCGCGGCTACCGCATGCAGCCTCCGCCGAACAACTACTGTCCGGACACGCTCTACGATACGATGCTCTCCTGCTGGAACAAGGATCCCATGAAGCGGCCGACGTTCGATTACCTTCATGGCCACCTGGCCACGTTCGAATGCAGCACCGAGAATCAATACAAGGAGCCGACGGGATGGTAGTCGCCGACGGCGGACGCTGCGGAGCGTGCAGTGTGGGCCGGGCGGGTGTCGGAGCTCGCCAGGAGTGCCGGCTAGAGACGACGTCTTGCCAGGGCCGGGCGCAAGGTCACGGGCGACGAGAAGGTCACGGACAGGGCCAGTCGGCCTGGTGTGCGTGTTCAGTGGTCTTTTTCCGAGAGGACCTCGGCATTCTGAGAGCGTCGTCTCCCTCGACGCGTCTCAGCGGACGAATGGGGAGCATAATAAGGCGTGAGAGCGGCGCTGGGAGCAGGAGGCTTCGCTCAGAGCCGGCGCCTCGCCTCGAACCCTGACTCGCCGCCGTGGGTGGGCCGCTCGCTGGTGCGCCGCGCCGCCGCCGCTCGGCGTCGTCTCACCTGACAGGGGAGCGCAGATCTCAGCCGCGGGCAGGAGCGTCCCCGGGCGGCCGGCGCCGCGGCCAGCCGGCCGCACGGCGCGCCGTTGGAGCTCGCGGCCGGACACCGCCGACAGTCGGTGAAAACGGTGATAAGGGCGAGGCAAGGGAAGTCGTGGAGCCTCGCGGGAACAGTTCGAGTCGGCCGCCTCGCGCCGCCCTCGGTCTAGTCGATTCAGTTAGCTTAGCCCCGGCCCGGCCGGCCGGTCCGTGTGAACCGTGTCCGGCGTGCTGCGTGAGAGACGCCGGTTTCTTACCTTTGTACCGATGTTGATGTGATAGCTACACGCATGTGTCTTAGAAATGTTTTATAGATGGGCTCATTGTGTGACCTTCACATGAAAGACTCGCACACTACTCTCTGGGTGTGTACCGTCATATTCAGACGCATTTTTGGCTTACGGCATGGTGTCCCGGTACTACATAAATCGTGAGAGCGAATTTGAACGTCATCGGCTCCAAATAGGAAATCCATGGGACCAAGTAGCCGCAGTTTGGGATCCCCCTTATGTTTGTGCCCAATGACATCACAACCAGCCTACTTTTGCTTATTCGCTCTACAAAGCGAACGACGCGCTGCGCTCACGGTATACTTCATGTTGCTGCTTTGTTTATGAAACGATGTGAACGTGGCGTGTATGTATTTGACGTAGATGGACGCCGGTGTCTGCAATGCTCCTACATCCGCTCAAATAAAGGTGTCAACACAGGCAAAATTAAGGACCGTTTTTTCTATGAAGACAGCTGCAAACATTACTATGGAAGGTACTTCATATGCGTAAGTGAAACGATGGAGAGGAATGTGTCTGCATTTTCTCCTATCATTTCCTGTTAGTGATGCACGAATCTGTGTGCGTTTTCATACGAGCATGGCGAAGTTCACCCATCTTGCCTAAACAGTCATACGTCCACTTCAGGGGCGACGTGTTCAGTGTTCTCTTAATGTTCTCACATGTGATGTGTAAAATTGTCTTAAATATTCTCTGAAGTGGGCGCTTCTCTCTTCTTGGTCTTCGACGACGTCCAGCCATATTGGTGTGCGAGACCCACCCGAGTATGGCCGCCTGTCATCAGCTAACACGATGCAGCTCACGGTCGCGCAGAGGGCTGCGTTCGGGACAGCAGCTGCACGGAACCGCCTGTATTCTGTCGCCGCCCCAGATCTGAGAGTGCGGGGTACTTGACCCTACTTCCGTACCCGTAACGCTAGGACGCATTTCTGTGTGAGGGAGTGGGCTTATTTGCGCGCCCCCTTTCCCAGAACTTGACAGTTACTCTTCCGATTTGATTGCAATAAACGGCAATCGATTCGCCATGACAAACTGCGTACCAAAATCGAAAATCATTTTAAAAGTGGATACAGGGAGCAGAGAGTCAGAAAGCAAATATGTTTGGGTTTGTTGCATGTTTCCCTTTGGGCCAAACGCTGTGAATTTTGAGAAACTTCACAATCATTCACAGGCTTTAGAATATGGAAATATTATTTGTTTGGAGAACTGGATTATCATAAACGTAAAAGTCTTGTTTTTTAGATACTGTTGTTTATTTCATATTAAAAAGCGCAAATCGCCTTACAATGTTCGTATGACTTTGACATAGGCGGCGCCAGGGGCGCAAAGAAGGGGAACTTATAGTCGGGTGAACTTACAACCTTTCACCCCAGATGACCTCAGGTTATCCCAAACTTACATGAATTGGACTTGGGTTCATTTAATAATGTTTGGAAATGACTCCAATCATTTGAATTGACCATATTTCGAAAAGTCCTGTGTTATGCCGTCATTGTGTAAGGTATGCGCGCAGACATTTCAGGTCAATTCCGTGACCCGACCTGGTATTGTCCTGAAACTTAAAAGACAAATAGAGGAAACTGTGACGATTTAAGGAATCGTGAAAAATGGCGTGAAAAAATATTTACATAAAACTAAATTTTGATTTTGGCATCGACTTGACCTTGTCCAGTGACTCAGGTACACAAATATGTTTGTTTATTCTTGTCCATTTGCAGACATGTACCGTCATATAGCGTCTTAAGCTCTATCCTAAAAACTCCATTTTTGACAGTCATTTTTGCTTTACCTTAAACGGTGCCCAATTTTTGTTACATAAATTTGATCCAAGTGGTTTGATAGGACGATGTTAGAGATCTGGGCCCGTGCTAAGCGGAGCTTGTTGGATAGTCTCCGCCCCATACACCCGATCGCACAATTTCAGGCAATGGCTGATTTTGTGGCGAAAGTTTAACGAGCCGCCAAGGGTGTGACACGACCGTGTGGTAGTCAGCTTGACCCTATGTTGGCCAGCTGCCAGATGATCCGCGGGCCAAATATCGAGCGCCGAAGCGACTCGAATCCGTCTTGCCAAGACAGGGAGACCAGCATTCTACCAACTGAGCTACCGATCACGGTCCCTCAAATGGCTTGATGCTCCTCCCTAAGAAATTAGGTTGGCTTCGCCACCGTACAACATGAAATAATGAAAAATGACATAATATGTTGAAAAAGAGAGATGGGAACAGGGACGTAGCCAAGAGGCAGGGGTGACATGGGGACCATGGCCCCTCTAAGCCAAGCGGTCTACACGAGATATATAGCGATTTTGTAGGAATGCGTAATAGCGGTCATATATATGTCGCAAAAGGAAACATGATGTGTTTTCCTGTGCATTAAACACGAACATGAAATTGCCGCTTTTCCCCATGAATTTCGTCATATACCGGTGGCAAATGACAAGTTTGGCAATTGCCCCCCCCCCCCCGAGGAAAATCCTGGCTACGTGTCTGGAAGGGAAAGTGACCGAGGTTCACAAAGCTTTTTCATAAATCCTGGAAGTGGAAGGAAAAAATCGGAGGGAGGCTTCTGCCACCCCCCTTAAGGGAACAGGGCTAATTCCCTGTGTACGACCTCTTACAAAAAAGGAAAAAGAGGAAATATAGTAGGTAGTCCCTGCGGTGCTTGGTGTTTTCAGCAAACAGCATGCAGTATCTCGGCTTTTCTCAGTGTGATTTGCAAGCCTTCAGTTGCCTACAACTGACACTTGCAGGCGTCAATTTGCGTCTTGTTCAGCTCTTGAGGGATACATGTGTAACGTGAAATATGCTTAGTCTACGAAAAATGTGCCAAAACACGTCAAATACTGAAATGCCACTCCAAGCTGCCTCAAGTTCAAGTACAGCACAAACGGGCGCCATCACCGGGAATTACCTGCAACTTTTGTTTACAGTTCTGTCCAACAGGTGACAGGCAATATGAAAAAAAGAGAAAACCTAGCAAAAAGGGTTTCGTTCGATGCCCGGTGAATGAAGGACGACCGCGTGAAGCAGTACGTGGGGATTTCCAGGATTCGTAGTACAGAACCAACAGGCTCAAAATCTGACTCTTACTCTGATCGCTGACATAAACTCGTCGTGAAAATCACGCGCGCCTGACGCTTTGCAAGCGGCGAAAGTCCGAGTGAGTGGTCTGTAGAAGTCAGGTAGACCTAAATCCCACAATTTTGTGTTTAAAACGGAAAAAGGACGCCGCCCGAAAACGATAAGATACGTTAGATATCCTCGTCTTAGAGCAGGGCATAATGCGCCGCTTGGTTTGCCGTTTAACCCTGGCCGGACGGGAGAATTTTCACTCGCTCCGGACGAGGGGATAATTGCCACCTCTGCCAGTTTCGTTCCTAGGTGAGAAAAATCGACGACACAAAAGCGATTGCGCTGTACGTTCCTTTCTGATTTAAGTGATATTATGTATTATATAAATAATATATGCAATATAAATAATATATAATAAATGACATAAAAGATTGGCCCCTTTATGCCACCTGGTGAACTTCCAGGTCATGGTGAAAGAGAGTAGCATAGTCGCCATAGTCCGCTATACTCATTTGCCATAGTCGGCGTCATCTTTGTGCTACGACGTCGTTTATAAGCGATGACGTATACTTCTTTTCACCAGAAAAAAACTTAGTTGTACAGCAAAACGGTCTACAGGCCTGACTTTTTAGCGACATCATTTCAGACTGATCCCTCACGTAGTCAGTGACTGTTTTTTTTTGCTTTGGGTCAAGGTCACGGTGATTAAAAGCCAAATATTTGTATCATATTTTATGACGCAGCTACCAAATACTATGCCGTATTACCACATACTGGAGTTATAATCATCGGAAGGGGTTACACTAGACGCCATTGCTGAAATCAGCGTCAAAATGTACTCTAAGATCGGCTCAGAGTGATCTGAGATCATGTAAGGTCAGGAACCTCACTTGACCTTGGAAAAGCCACTGACCTTTCGAAATACTATATGGTGTTACGCATAGGGCCAAAAAATTCTGCACCAGTAACCCATTCCATATCTCGTCAAGCTCCTCACAATGAGCCCAAAACGTAACTCAAACTTAGGAAAAAAATTGCTTATCTTTGAGCATCACGTCATAGCTCGGCGGCCTACCATGAAGTGATTCTTTTCGTTTTTTGTTCTTTTTGTAAAAGATGCCGATGAGATATCGGATCAGTCCTTTCCGATTTTATGAGCTTGAAGGGAATTGACCGCCGGCAGTCCATGAATGTGTTTCTGGTGCAAAGGCATTAAAATAAACGTTCTACTGCACCACACCCCGGGCCATTTTCCTCGGCGGCCGTGTGACGCCACAGATGTGACATCTGACTGCGGTGCTGCCAAAAGAGCGTGGCAGCCCGCTGCCTCTCGTCAGCATTGTCGCACAGCGCGCTCGGGGTATCGGAAAATATTGCCGAGTCATCGCGACTAGTGACGTGATGAATCTCCTCGGCATGATGATTATCAGCCGCCTGCGTGTGGCCGCGGAAGGCGAGCAGCCTGCTCTGTCGTGATCCGCTGGTCGTACTCTCTTATGACGCAGCACATTTTTTTGTGTGCCTATTTGGGTGTTCTGCCTCCGTTTTTGTCACAGCAATCGTTCCAAAAGAAATGCCCCATCTTGGTCTTTTTTGAAAACACGTCACTTTTAGAAATTCGTTATGGAACTTTCAGACACATGAGAGAAACTGAACTGATACGTACCGAACGATACCAGAAATGGAGGTAGGTAGCTCAGGGACTCGTTCCCCTTCCGAGCACGAAAGGGCTATTGCCTTACGCCATACGGATTCCATGATGAATCAGCTGATAGTTCAGCTGAACTGAATGTGCCTCCAGTAGCCGGGCACTATTTCGTATTACTTTGTGGCACCCAACCGTTTTGAAATATAAAGTTTGTGAATTCTCACCCAAGAACCGATTTCCTATCGCTGGCCGCGATCATGGCGGGCGGTCCCGGGGGGGGGGGCTATGGCAAGGACTGGGAAGAAACGGTCTGGAATTCCACGTGGATGCCCCAGTAATTTCCAGGAACCTTCAACTATGACCGCGACAACAAGGCGAGGTTTGCTGTACTTTTCTGCAGTGTTGAAAAACTTAGATTGGTGTTTTTGAAAAAAAAACAGATAACTTGTTGACTTTAACGCCAAGAAGTTCAGCTCATGCGTAGAAATCTCGCATCAGCTGGGATCAGGGACATAGTCAAGGGGGAGCCATGGGGACCATGGCCCTCTCCTGAACCAAGTCGTCCTTGCTGGATATATGGCGATTTTGCAAGAATACCGAATAATGATCATATGTTTGTTGCAAAAGCAAACATAGTATGTTTTCTGGTGTGTTAAATATGGGGTAAATTACGTAAAATATATGTACAATAAATGAAATATAACATATATAATACATATATAATACACAAAAAATTACATAACATGTATATCAATTACATAAAATATAATTCCTTCCCCCAGGAAAATCCTGGCTACGTGCCTGACTGTGATGAACTGACCTCAGAATCTGTGCAGGAATTGTTACACAACGTCACGATTTGAGGCCACCACCTTTGCATAGCGCATTAATCCTGTCTCGTGTGATTAAGGTTAGGAAACAAGTCAATGCGGCAGCAAGAAGCCAGAAAGCATGCCTGATCCACAAACGTATCGGATCTGAATTGGACGGCATGATGTCACTGGGACACATGACACAATAACCTACAAACAAGCAGGTCACATGCAGCCAAAGATGCCATTGCGGTTTGACTGATCTGTTCACTGCTAGCAATCGGAGGATTGAGATGAACCTGGGCCCTGATTATCATGCACTAGAAGAAAATTGCATCCCTTTGAACTCGTCTAGAGCACCGGGACCGTTTTTCATCAACGTCAGCCTGGTGGACGTTGTGAAAGCCGACAGGCTGATGCAGTCGAAACGCGATGTTATGGCTAATTAGATGTCAAAACTTGGCCTAATGATGGAGAGGATGTCGCGTTGTGAGACACGATTGGCTTTACAATCGCCAGCGCCAGAACTAAATCAGCAACATTTTCTAGACGACCATCACTTCTCGAATACGTCCGTTAACTTGGCACGCATATTCACATTCGTATTGAACACACACCGCACATTTTGCCCAAATTACCCTATTTGGTCAACCTACCCATGCCGTTTCAGAATCTGAGGTTCTTTCTGCCATAAATTTGACCATTTGACCTCTAGAGAGTCGAAAACGCAAATTCAGGGTCAACGAAGGGGATAAGCATAGCCGCCCATCTATGGCACCAAACGGTACAAAGGAGATACCAAAGCAAAGAGAAGAACCGTCCACAACTTTGACGACCCAAAGGATTAAGGTCAAGGTCTGTCTTCAAGGTTATAATCAAGATAAAACGGCGGGGACAAACATAGTCGCCGCCCTATGACACCAAACTGTACAAATGAGGTATCAGACCGAAGCGGAGAACCGTCCGCAACTTTGACGACCCATAAGACCAAGGTCGAGTTCCGTTGCCAAGGTCATAGTCAAGGTCAAAGGTTGGAGACAAGCACAGCAGCCGACCTATGATACCAAACTGTACAAATGAGGTATTGCAGCAAAGAGGGAAGAAATCCGCATTTTTGACGACCAAAAACGTCAAGGTCAGGGTCCGTCGTAAAGGCCCTCATCAAGGTCAAATGGCGGGAACAAACATAGTCACCGCCCCATGACACCAGACTATACAAATGAGGTATCGTAGCAAATAGGGGAGAAATCCGCAACTTTGACGACCAAAAACGTCAAGGTCAAGGTCCGTTGTCAAGGTCATAGTCAAGGCCAAACGATGGGGACAAGCACAGCCGCCGACCTATGATACCAAACTGTACAAATGAGGAATCAGACCAAAGAGGAGAATAGTCCGCAACTTTGACGACCAAGAAGGTCAAGGTCAAGGTCCGTCGTCAAGGTCCTGATCAATGTCAAAGGACGGGGACAAGCATAGTCGCCGACTTATGGACTGGAACGCCACAAGGCAGTGTCCTCGGTTCTGTCATCTGTTCGCATCTGTTGTCATCATTCTGTTCGTTCATGATTTGTCCGCCGTTGTCGACGATCTCCGTCTCGCAGCGCAATACGCCGACGACTCACAGGTCATGGTGTCCGGCTCGCCACAGCAACTTAATATGATCACTTCCTTCCTTCAAACTGAACTGGATAAACTATAGCGGCATGTTTACTAGGAACCATTTAACGCTAAATGTACTGAAAAAAAAAACAGGTGATCGTGTTGGGTTCCGAAACAGATCTGAGACGCGTCAGCTCAGCACGAGCAGTGGAAGGGGGTTTCGCGCTAACGCGCACTGGAAGGGGCACTTTTGTGCTCCCCCTCCTCCAGTCTCGGAAACGGAAAGATCCCTAGCCTCTCAGCACAAAGCTGCACCTCTCAAACTCATCCGCTAATGTCTGCTTTCCCTAATCACAGTGACGGATCTTTGCAAAAATAATTGAGGGGGGAGCGCAGATGTTAATTTCGACTAATTTGGATGTTTCTGGGGTCATTCTTCCCATGCACTATTACATATCTAATGCTTAAAAATCTTAAATGATACGGGGCCCCGACCCCCCAAAAAAACAATGTTCTATTCATTTCTGAGAATATGCCGTCTCGGTTGGTGTGCCTTTTTAATTTAACAGTGGGAACGATGAACTCGGCAGTGGGACAACCTGGACCTCCCACTGCCACAAGCGCAGTTAAAAAAGTATCACTCTCTCATTACGGTTCCAAAGTATGGAATGATCTCTCCCCTCAGGCTAGGAATCTACCAAAGAAATACTTCATAAGAGATATTCAGGAGGAATTTTCGTCAGCAGCGCGATTGCTTACAAGTGTGGATCTGGACTAAGCATTATGTATCTTCATACGTATGCTTGATGTTTATAGTGTGTTGTTTAAAGTGTGTATAGAGTGTGCTGTGCGTGAGCCATATCTCTGCTGGCATTTAAGTATGTGTATATGTACCCTTTGCTGCGGTAACGCCAAGAACCCTACGGTTGGCATAAATAAATAAATAAATAAATAAATAAATGCCGCATTCCTCACCTTGTAGCGGCACTTATGCGATAGTTAAAAATAGTAAGCTTTATCATTTCTCCGTATTTCATGTTTGCATGAATTGCACAAGGCTGGAAAATCCCATTGTTTTGAGGGGAGGGAAGGGAGCGCCACATTCTTCGTTCCCAGCCATTGCCGCAGGCCTAACGTAACTATGTATGTACGTATTAAATTCATTTATCCCGAGAGGTCTGAGAATACTCTGTCAACTAAGGCCCATTTTTTATGGTCTCTACTGGTCTGTTTCTAGCGGAGAAAGTAGGGGAGGGGAGGAAGAGACCGATGCCGTGTCTCCGGGAACGTCACGTGACGGGTCTGCGCGCTGTCCGAGGCAGGCGGGCTCTGCGCGGCCGAGGCGCCCGCGGCACTGCCCGGCTGGCTGGAGAGGATCGCTATAGATGGGCGGCCTCTTCCGCTGCGACTCTGATGGACGCGGCGCCTTGACACGGCCTCGGCCGGCGGCCGCGCGGAAGCCGGGCCGCGTGCCGCCGGCAGGCGCAGAAGCGGCGGCGCACAGTTGCTTTGATGGCCGTTTCCGCCATCCATCAGCGGCCACCACCGGGGGACGACGACGGCAGCGTCGCTGATGGCTCGTCTTGGGCCGATGCCGGCTGATAGTCGACGCCGGCCGTCCGGAGCGGCCGGCGTCTGCGTCCGGTTGGCTGGCGACACGCGGCGCGGTGCTCGTTCGGGATACATGTCGTTGGCGGCGATCTCGCATCGCGGCGGTTCTAAGCAGGTACAGTCAGGGTCGGGCGTGGTAACGAGTCCGCGAATTCGCTGCGTTTTCGGAGGGGTCACTCAGTGGCGGCGGAGTGTCAAAGCCAGGCTAGCGCCTGCAGAAAGTCAGTAGGTCAGGTGAGACTGGGTCCGGCGTCCTGGCCACCAAAACGTTCCTCCATCCATCAAACGGGCCGTGTTGGCTGACGCAGCCTCCCAGCCGCGCCGGCACCGGCGCCGGAGCCCGGGAGGGCAGATCCGGCGTCGTCTGGCTGTCCTCAGGCGGTAGGCCATCTCCAAATGCGTCCGGTCAGCTCAAGGACGATGAATTGCAGCCTGCTGGAGGTCATCCGCTCCTCTCTGACACGTGAATCCGGCGCGGTGTCCATCTTTCTCAATTGTTGTGCGCTTGTCCGCCTGAATGCTCGTGGCTGTCTGTTTGGCGTTTTGCCTGTTGTCTGCCTGCCTGCCTGTTTGTGAGCTCGAGCTCTTGTTAAGCATTTTATGTTTGTTTTCTCTCTCTTTCCCCTCTTTCTCCCTATATGTCTCCCCTCGTCCCTCCCTTCTCTCCCTCTATCTCTTTCCCACTTCCCCCCTCTCTTCCTCTGTCTCTCTCCATCCCTCTCTCTTAGCCTCTCGTGTCTCCCAGAAGCCGTCCCTCCCGACGCGGCCGGCCGGCTCCAGGTCAACACGGTCGCCGGCCAACATCGATCTGCGCCGTGCGGGGGGCGCGCCGAGCCGGCGGCCGACCCAGTGCGGCCCGCACGCCGCTGCCAGCCGCAGGTAATCGGGCGCCGTTAGGCCCCGGATCGCCGGGTCAGGTCCGGGCACCCGACTCCGCCCGCCGGCCCCTTAGCTCGCACGGCAGGCACGGCCGGCCCGTCTCTCGCGGCTGCCTCTGGTGTGCTGCAAACGTGGTGCTTGCTGTCAGTGGTGGAGACTGTTCAATTGGCCCATCAGCTGGGACGTAGTTGGGCCTGACCCTGACTGCCTGACTGGTCACTCCTGCGCTTATCTTGAGCAGCACGGCCGGCCACTGCGTTGTCTTGACCTGGGTCTGGCCAACTCTGTGGGATATCCAACAACTAAGAACGCGGTCATACTGATTTCTCTCTCAAACTTGGTTGCCAGCTTGAACTGCGTATCAGTATGATTTCAGTGTGAGTAGCGAAGAGGAAATAGTAACTATCTATTTCCTCTTCCGGGGGGAAATAGATAGTTGTGCATGTGAATTAAAGCATACCGAAGGTTAGGCTCGTCTTGTACATGACGCGCTGTGGCGGAAGCCTCAGCTGGCGTCTGCCGGTCTCTAAGGTTCCTGTCCACGTTTTCAGACTTATCATCTTGGCTGAGATGCCGGGGAACGATTCGCCGAAGTACAGCTGTGCATGTGGCCTGTCTCAAGATGAAAAGAAAAGAAAGTGGTTTGCTGGTAAGTTCAAGACGTGTGAAGAATATCCTCAGTGGTTCGTGTCTTACTAACTTATTCCAGTGATAAAATGCTGTTTCCATTTTGAAAAGATGCTTTTAACATTCCATATAATGCATGATGGGGATGGAAGTAAACTGAAGGCTGAACCACGTACCAGGCTGCCAGTCTTACATTGTTTTTGTCGTGAAATGCCTTGAAGTGCTTTGTTTTGAGTCTTAACTAAGTTAATGAAGTTGGACCAAACGGACCAAGATTTATATCTCAACCACCCGCCGCAGGTTGCGACAAGCTGGTTTCATTTTGCGACCTGCTGGTTTCCTTTCGGACATTTGGCTTGGTTTGCTTTTGTTACGTGTTGTTTTGTCTTGTTTTGGAATGGTGTGCTTGAGTCAAGCCCAGTGTTGCAGTAATGGGACCCAGGGATTTTGTTTCTACGATTCGTGCGTTTTCAGCGCACATGAGGCGCGGTCCAACGTTCCCGGACGGGTCCCGTGGAGCTCTGCCAGGACATAGCACGACCTTGGACCGCTGTGTAGAATTAAACTGCTCTCCCTCAGTGTGCCGGGTATCACGATGATATACCCAGGCCTTTTTCTTTTGCTGGTGTTTTTGTCATGGTGTTCTGCGATGTTTTGCGACAAGAGAAATGACCGACTTGAAGGAGCAGCGCTTTGCCTCTTCAGTAAGATCCCAAACTTGAGGCGCGGAACGAAGTCGTAGGGAACTGGGTCGGGGGAATGAGATGCGGGGACCGCTACAGTTTGGGATGTGGGGACCAGTTCTCCAGACAGTGGTGTGGATTAGCACGTTGCCGTGATGGATCAGCCAGTTTTGTGTGCGCCGCTTGCTGAGGCCGTTTTGCCCTCACAACCTCCCGCAAACGCGTCAGGATCTCTAAGTAAAAGTGCTGGCTCACCTTACCCAAACGAACAACTCCTAGCGAACAGTCTCCCCTCACTGTCGAAGAAACAGATCAGCATGCGATTGACGTTGCTCGTGGCTTACCACGCTTTCTTAAGTCGCGATTCAGAAGGCCTCTTCCACTGAGATAACTCCCGCCGTGTTTCTGGAACCTAGACGTGAACCAGGTTTTCATCACCAATGATGGCCTTGGAAAAGGAACTTTAGATGATTTCCAACCTGTTGTCGGGGGGTTCCTACAGACAGTGAGCTGGTGATCTCCCTGGTCCTGGGTCGGCGAGCGGAACACGAAGTTGGAACAGATCCGTCTCTTATTGAGTTCATCGGCGTGCACGTGTTGGCATGCACCGGGTGGCGGAGAAACGATGCTACAGATGTCGTCATTGGTTAGCCCCGAAAGTCCTTGTGGATGGCCTGGCGCCTTTCCACGGCTGTTGTGCGTTATGCTGGTTGCGGGGCGACCGGAACTTCTGGAATGCTACGTCGATATTTCTCCGCCTTTGAACTGCAAGCACCACTCGAAAGTATGGGATCAGCCCAGGGGGTCATTACCAAATGCTTTCCCATACATACCAAGTGTTCGTGTAAGCACTTTGTGGATTTCCGACGCGGTTTTTCCGAGCATGAAGCCAAAGTTCATGGATGAGCGCTTTTCCTTTAAGTTGGTCGTAGCATTTGGTCTTCTATTGTTCCCCCAAATTGCAGAACACCACACACACCAACTCCCCCGAGAAAAAAACACTGGCGAAAGAAAAGCGTCAAACTGCATCAACGCGATACTCGGCAAGAGCAGTTAAACTCTATATCGCGACCCAAGCCCGTGCTCCGTCCTGGTAGCGCTTCATGGGGCCATTCCGGAAACTTTTGGATCATGTCTCGTATTCCAAGTGTCTTTCCCTTTCGTCACATGGAAGTGACGGCTTCGCTACTGGCTGAGCCCGCTCAGTTTTGAGTTGTGTGATGAGGCCTGTCTGGTTATATGTAGTAACTCCCCGTGCATTGTGCCCTTTAGGTATGCCTGTGTGAAACACTAGCACGTCTTGCATTCAGTTCCATGTTGTTCCATTCAGTTCCAGTTGCATATTCGACACGGCAGAACGTACAACGTAAAATATCGGTTTCGCGAGAATTTCATCCAGAATTTCGTCACACGCCAATGAGTACACAACTAGGGTTTTCACTGAAGGAAAACGTGACGGACGTGTTTCGAACGTCTGATCAAAGAAATGGTAATTATGCAAACGTTTTAGTTTTATCGTCGATGACAGCGATGTTTGAGACAATGGTGACGTATTTCCCCTGATTCATTAACAGCATGTTGTACCCAGTCCTTGACTAAAGTCACGTGTTACAAAAGGGATTTGGCACAGAACCAGGTGGACAAGAACAAAGCTGTCTCTGTTCGTTTCACTGTCTCTGTTACTTTCTGTCACTGTCACTCTTTCACTTTGTCAGTAGATAATGAATGTATGCAGTTGTGAGCAGCACCAAGTTGGCATAATTCGGAGCATGTAGGCAGTATTCCGTTCAAACGAAGCCAGAGACGGGGACCTTATGATGCAGTCCATTCAGTCTAAGAAGCTGCGGGGAAACGGAAACAAACAATGATCATTGTACTAACCCGCGCCCAACCGGCACCCCGACATGGGCGGCCGGAGCCGGGGAGGAGGGCGTTCACCGACGCCACCCTTCCCCCATTCTGTCTCGCGAATGGAACGTTGGAAAGAACTGAAAATTATATCACCGGAAAGTTCGTCATGAGTACGTTTCAATGTGGAAAATGGTGAAAAACAATGCAACGTTTTAACCTATGTATGTCAAAATAGGAGTTTTTTTTAGAACGTCTCTAGCTCCGCCCCTTAAAAAGCAAGAGCAATCCTGAACGCGCCAATGGAAAGCTCATAAAATGGACACACGGGGACATACAAATCGTAACATGCGTTTGGTCGCATATTGGATCATGTGACTCGTTATAATACCGTTTCTCATTTCGCTACGTTTGTGAGATTTTTGAACGTCGCTGACGAGCTGTTATCCATGGATGCTTCCAAAACGGTACAAACGATTTGTACGAACATTCTGAAATTACCACCGGACTAGACCGCCAGTGACCCGACATTACCTGGCCTGACCTTGTGACCTGACCTAAACCTAACATTCAGCCATTTTTTTGCTTCATTTCGTGTTCTGTCAAGGATCAATAACAATGCAAATAAAACGGCAAAGGATGCCTTTAAAATGAAAATCCTTGGGTTCCACAACTGTGATCAATAGAGTGCTATATAAGGTCGACCATATGACATGACCTGACGCTGGATCATGACATGTTTTGAAGCACGCTTGGGTTTCAATTTTTTATGCCTAGCTTTGCCATTGACTCATGAAATAATCCAGAGGGATAAAGCTGGGCATATGGACATGACCTCAGCTTCTGCCACGGTGACCTTAGTAGCCTCAGGTGACCTGGGGTCATTTGATAGCATGGAAGCGTCTTGGTGCAATTTCGGACAGCAAAATCGACTTTAGGACCTATTTTTACCCAGGGATCGCTAAAACGCGGTTTTAGACTCCTTTTTGCTGGTTTACTCCAGTTGTGACCCGTCCTGACCTCATGACCCGTAATGTTGGTCAACACTACTTGTCATTTCTGGTGGAGTACTTAGCCCAGAAATGCATTTCAGGGGTCAGAAATGCATTTCAGCTCCCACCACGGTGGCCTCGCATGACGTCACATGATCTCAGGTCATTTCGCAGCTTGGAAGGGTCTTGATGCACTTTTGGCTCACAAAATCGTCTTGATTGCCTATTTTCAGCCCTGGGATCATCAGAACGGATTTTAGACTCCTTTTTGCTCGTTTACCCCAAATGTGACCTGACCTGACCTCATGACTCTTCATGTGGGTCAACACTGTTTGTCGTGTTTAGTGACTTCCTTGGCTCAGGAATACATTTCAAGTAACAACCAGCCGAAGAAGCAGCTCAAAACACTTAGAAATAGGAAAATGGGGCAAGAATTGAGCTGACCTCAGGTGTTTCACCTTGACCTTGACAACAAATTCTAGATAGCACGATTCTTTGGAATATCCTCGACTACTATTCCTGAAAGTTTTAGGTCGACCGATGGTACGGCGTAGTTTGTAGAAGACTTTGACCGAGTTTGACAACTTTTTCGTAAACTAGGTCAGTGACCTGAGACAGTCGGAAGTTGAAAATTGTACAGTACATACGGAAAGGATGTAAAAAAGGCACTAAAAACTTCAGCTTCGCTTTTCAAAAAATTTTCTTAAAATTTCTTCAGCTTCGCTTTTCAAAAAATTCAGCGTGTGCTTCGCACACGCTGAATTTTTTGCTATCATTGTCATTAATTCATTTTTTTGCTATCATTAGAAGTCCCTAGGCGGTGACAGTCGAAACGCCCTTCCCCCACCGGTTGTGCGGGGGTTCACGTACCAGTCATCAGAAGTGTACAAAACGCCAAAACTGCTACCTACAAAAGATAACAAACCCAGATCTGGCAAATTTCCAATTCGGTTTGACCACAAAGAAAAACAGACGGAAAGGGAAGTATACACCCAAAATATCAATTCATTTTACATGTTTTGTAGTACTGCAAGCCTGGTGTTTGTATTTTCCTTGAATAATGATTATCTGTCACACATCTACTATAATTTTAACCAACGTGTGTCATCCACGCTGGTAGGCAAACTGACAGATTTCTACACCTCCGCCAATCACCCCGTGAGGCAGCATTAGGCAGCGTGAGGCCCGATTCACTTTCTATTTCTACTTCTTAGTTCAAAGCCACTGTCCTTTCCCATCTCAGGTCCATTGTCACATAACCAACCTTCCCTTTGCTGTCTCCGCCGCCAGTGACGTGATGAATGACTGAGTGCGTGTTTTAACTGTGTAAACTTCCCAGTTTTTAACTCGGGTACTGAAAAGCCACGACATCTGTTTTATCACTGTGGACGTCCCAGCGATGAATAATCCGGTAAAATATGATACAACAGCGGTGGAATAAAGTGGTAAGCTGCGTTAGCCGCGCAAACAGCGGAGACGGCTTCTTTATCACTGCACTCGTAATCTTGCCGACTGTTTTTTGTTCTTTCGTAACTAGCACATTCAGTGGTTCCATCGGGCTTTGGATGTCGCAAAAAAAACCGCTGCGCTCGGGGCCGACTGGACGCCACGGCCCTCTCCATGCTGGTGACCTCTGGCTCCGTCAGGTCCAGATGACGCTTAAGAAAACCAGGAAGCCACTTTTTCCAGCCCATTTACTTTCCATGCTGAGCCGGTGCTGGACTTTCATCTTTTCGGCGAATTCGAAGGAAATACGATGAACATCTGTAGTTGTGAGGCCAAACATTGTACTTTCCATCTGCCGTATTTTCTCCGGCAACTGCTCTTTCTGCTCGGAGTTGAACTGGCGAAGCTGAACATTGCCAAATCTTCTAACCTTTCCTGTAACAAAGTTCGCATCATGGCTTTAAAGTTCCCGTATCAGAAAACCTTCAAATTTTAATGTTTGCTAAATTTTTCTAAATCGTAGAAGTTTCCCTTCAAAAGCCTTTGGTTTGGAACACTGTCCGTAATGTACATATCCGAAAATAACATCCGTAATGTTACACGATACTTCCTTTTTCTAATCTTAAAATAGCTTACACCAGCGGAAACTTTTGAACTCTTGCATTCGCCTTACATCAGCCAGTTTTCCGAATTTCGTGCGTTACTTTTACACAGCATCTATTCGGCGCGTTTTGCAGTTGGTCATGTTTAATTTTGTGGCGTGTCAGCCGCACTAATACAAACCAAAAAGAACACAAATACCCCATACAAAATACGGACGAACCATACCGTGCTAAAAATGCATGGAATCCTGCAGAGAAATTGTTATGACACTAACGTCAATCTTGAAATGGTCATTTTTGTGGTAGCAGGGGCAAAAATGGCATGTGTAGGATACCGAGAATTCAGCAAGTGGAAGACTTACGACACAAAATCCCTTTTCATGTTCAAAATGGTCAAACATATCGCCAATAGAGACCAAAGGCGTCTTACACGGTTCTCCCCTATCTCCACGATTCCGTGTGTCCGCCTACTTAAAGCTGTTCATATCAATCCTTAAGCACCTTTTACCAAAGTCTCAGAGTCTTGCCGTTCCCTCGCTGGATGTGTTGGTGCTTCCGCTCATCTGCACTAGCTGCGTTTCAGCTCATGTCTTGGCCTCACGCATTTTCAGAGAATCCTGTCACTAATAAAAATGACAAGGAGGCGCTGCACGTTTCGATGGTCATGAATGGCGGGACGAAATCTGGATATCTCGCAGGGAATGGCTGCGGAAAACTCCGCAGATCCCGGCTGAGCGCTGTTGGGCCCATTGTCGAAACATGTCGTACGACGTGGCCAGTTTAATAAAATGATAGTAAGTCAATTTTTAGAGCTCACCTTTTCCTGACATTCTGCTCAGCTTCATGAAATGTTTTGATATTTCCTTGTACGGCCTAAAAACAGAGTGGGATTTTTAGTCAGTTTTGAGAACCGTTTGCCGGTTGCCGTTTGTTACGATGAAATCGGATGGGTACTTCTCGTGACATCATGAGGGGGGGGGGGCGGCAGGGCGATTAGGCTCGCTGCTTCGTACCGGAATGTATATTGGCTTCATGGGCACGGAAATTGGGTTAATGTTCGGTTAACATTATTTAGAAGATAGTAACTTCTGTCACTAAGGTCTTTATCGCACTTTGCGCGTCTGAGACCTTTCTCTGCGTGAACGATGTGGTTACTCAAGCAAATAAACGATTTTATTCCATTCACACGTAGTTGACCTTGTACTCGGAACGTGCTGCGCAATGAGACATTCAGCACTCCGCTCTCACGGCTATCGAAGTACGTGCTCTTGGGCAGACAGGCACGTGGACAAGGACCGGCCGCTCCTGCTGAGGAGCGGTTCTGTGCAGCCTGCGGTCTGTCCGGTTCTGGGCGAACGTCAGCGCCTCCGGGTGGGTCGCGGCGACCATCGTCGGCGAGGCGGACGACTGCGGGCCGTTTGGCGCGGTGCCCGGCTCGGCGGCGGCAGAACGCCTGCAGTCTGCAGTTAACGGCCAGATTTGAGTGGCGACGTCTGTTCCTTAAGGCAACAACTGCCAGCGACGCGCCCAGAGAGGACTGGGGGGGAGATCAATCAGTTTACTTTCATTTCTGTTGTTCAAGGTGCCGCTTGTGACGAACCAAAAAGTCTGAAGAGGACAAAAAGAGCGCACGGAGCGCACATCTTCGTCATCCTGGAACCGCCCGTGATATCCACCCCTGCCTTGAAACCGGTCCAAAAGCTCTGAGGGATGCTTCCTGTTGTCTGCCTTGTATCCGGATATGTCGTCTTCGTGCGCAGCTCAGCGCAGTTTAAGTAAGGCTGAAAAGTTTTCTGATCCGGGATTTGATAGGCCATTTTCGAGCTGAAATACTTCGATTTAATGATCAAACTAGAGAGCCTGCCTCGTTTTCGTAGCTTATAAATTTGGTATGAAATTCACATAAACGAAATCTTGCGGAGTTCTATTCGTGCTTACCTAAGGCACTTTCGAGTGACGTTTTGCGTTGGAAGTATATATATATATATATATATATATATATATATATATATATATATATATATATATTTGAACCTGCATATCGCAAGCGTTCCTTGGTTAAAAAACAGCATGACTTCGGAAAATATTGCGGCAGGTAATGAGGAACAAGATATACATTTAAGCTGTAGGTTATTTTTTGTAAATTAGATACGAAGATTTGCTACGACAATGGTAGGGATCGGTGCCTGTGCTGAACATATCATACTACATGGACTCCGACCTATGCACCTGATCGAGCAATTCCAGGTAACTACTGCTTTTATGGCGAAAGCTTAACGTATCGCCAAGAGTGCGATATCACTGTTTGGTAGTCAACTTGACCCTATCACGTCCAGTTGCCAGCTGACCTGCGGCCTATTACGGGGAGATCAGCGCTCTAACCAACTGAGCCACTCATTACAGTAAATCATAGTAAATCACGGTGATTGGTTCTGTTTCCATCGAGCTTGAACAGTGCAGGCAACGGAGTCTACGCAGCGACGAAAGAGCTGCTGCCCAGGGCGATGTTTTAACAGCTTTTGTGTAAGTCTGATAAAAAACAGGGGTGGTTTAACACCACCATGGCAAATGATGAGGCCTGAACCATTCCCGCTCATGTCAAGGTGCAGGGACGCATCCTTTCCTTGGAAAATCCGGAGACATGTCTTTAGGCCGCCCGCCCCCCCCCCTTCTTCGGAGAGACACTGTAGACATTTTGCTTTTGAGCAAACGGTTGTTGATGCACATGCTTATGCTTATTTATGCACATGCTCATTTCCAAAAACGGCGAAATAAAGCGGCCAAAATCTCAAGAGACATTTCAGTGGAGGTTAGGATACACGGATGGAGCCTTGGCCCCCTTAGCACGTGGATCCACGTGTGTCGGGATGCGGGGTGTAGTTCGCCTCATTGTTACCTCGAGGCGAGATGGAGGCGGATCGCTGCCGATTCAGTGTGCTATACCAGTGGTCCTGCCGTGTCATCCACTGCTACTGCAGGACAGTTTAATCAATCACCACGGGCGTCGGGCAATGCGGCCTTGCCACCTTTCACGTCGATCCATGCCATGGTAATCCGAATAAGCATTTCACGTATGTTCGCGCATATGCATATACTGGTACGGCCGATGCTGCTCTGGGAATATCATGGCTGCTGACTGATTTGTTCGTTGATCGCTCGACTGCCCGGGAGCTCTGGCTAGACCGCAAGTCGTGTGAGCTCGTACACAACCAAATTTCAGGCCGATTCGTTGGAAAATTAATTCGAATCAATGCCGGAAAGAGTTGTCTACAAACACTACCGACCGAACACCTTAACCCTATTCCCAGAGGGATAGACGGTATGGTCGATTCCCGGCAGGGGGGTGGATTGGGCCCCCCTAAGATCTCGAAAACTACTCGTCCGATTTCATCGCAACAAACGGCAATCGATTTGCCGTGACGTGAACTACATTTTTATAAGAAGAAATTTTTAAAATTTCGAAATTTGTGGATACAAGGAGCCAAAAAAGTCAAAATAGGGGTGTACTTTTGGACTTCTTATAACTCCGTTGTTTATGGACCGATTTCAATGAAACTGGCATGAATCGAGAGATTATGGATAGGGCTTTTAACATGGGTACAAAAATCCGAAATTTTGAGAAAATTCATGAGCGTTCACAGGGTTTCAAAAATAGGAGGATTAGTTTTCTAACAACTGAATGAACAAAAAAGGTAAAAACACTTTTTGGCTTCTGCTAGTCATGCTATGCTAAAGAAGTACAAATCGCATTACAATGCTTGCATAATGTTACCACAGGCGGTGCCAGGGACATGAAAAAGGGAGAACTGTCATGGTCACACGTTTCTCAGATCAACTTGTGACTTTTGATCTTAAATGACCTCCAGTGACCCTGAGGTCACCTGGAATGATCTCGTGTGCATTTGATATTATCTGTAGACGTTTTCAATCATTTGAATTCACTCTATTCCAAAAATTTCATTTTATGGCTATTGCGATATAGGCATGGCGCACTGACATTTTAGGTCATAGCTCCGTGACCCGACCTAATATCAAGCTAAAACTTGGTACAAAAGTAGAGGACACTCTTCTACGTCACATATATTCAGGGTTTGGCATTTGAAAAAAACGGCACCGAAATTATTGCAGAAAAAAAACATTTTGAATTTTGACCTTGACCTGAACTTGTAAAGAGACCTTAGATAAACAAAATTTTGTGTGCACATTGCCTAACTACTTAGCTATACATCCATATAAAGTTTTAAGTTCTATCTTAAAAACTCTGCTTTTGGCAGACATTTTCCTTTTACCCTCAATATGGCCAAAAATGGCCTGAGGTGCCTCCCAAAAACGTTGCCTGGCTCCGCTCCTGAGCATAGCAGAATTGTGAAATTTTGTCAGAGCCCGTAGAAAAAACACCTAGGAAAAGTCGGCAAGTTTCGTAAAGTTGCGTTAAAAAGCCTGGAATTGACAAGCAAAAAAACCGAGGGGGAGCGGATTCAGCCCCCCCCGCCGAGAATAGGGTTTATCCCAGCAGCGGCCCATCAGTTTTAAATAGTAGCCGCTTAGCGATTTCCTGAGCTTCTTTTCAAAACCGTTTGGAATTGGTTTGGTTGTTCACCAGTCCGGCGCTATGCTGAAGGTTTCTTTAACCCTATTCCCGGCAGGGAGGGGGGCGGAATCCGCCCCCCCTCGGGTTTTTTGCTTGCCAATTTCAGGGTAAAAGGAAAATGTCTGCCAAAAACAGGGTTTTTAAGATACAACTTAAAACGTTATATGGATGTATAGCTAAATAGTTGGGCAATGTGCAGATACAGTTTTGTTCTCCTGAGGTCATTTTACAAGGTCAGGTCAAGGTCAAAAGTCAAAATTTGTTTTTTTCGCTATAATTTCGGGGCCGTTTTTTCAAATGCAAAACCCGGAATATATATGACGTAGAAGAGTGCCTTCTACTTGTGTACCAAGTTTCAGCTTGATATCAGGTCGGGTCACGGAGCTATGACCTAAAATGTCAGTGCGCGTACCCTACATCGTAAAAGCCATAAAATAAATTTTGACATTTTTGCCCCCTGTATCCACAAATTTCAAAATTTTGAAAATTTCTTTTTATAAAAATGTAGTCCACGTCACGGCAAATCGATTGCCGTTTGTTGCGATGAAATCGGACGAGTAGTTCTCGAGATCTCAGGGGGGGCCGAATCCGCCCCCCTGCCGGGAATCGGCCATACCGTCTAGCCCTCCGGGAATAGGGTTAACCCTATTCCCGGCACGGGCGGCTCAATCGGGTCCCCTCGGGTTTTTTGCTTGCCAATTCCAGACTTTTTGACGCGGCTTCACGAAACTTGCTGACTTTTCTTAGCTATTCTTTCTACGTGCCGTGACAAAATTTCAAAATTCTGTTTTGCTCAGGCGCGGAGCCAGGCAATGTTTTTGGTAGGCACATCAGGCCATTTTTGGCCATGTTAAAGGTAAAAGGAAAATGTCTGCCAAAAATAGTGTTTTTAAGATAGAGCTCAAAAATTTATTAGATGTATAGCTAAATAGTTGGGCAATGTGTAGATACAATTTTGTTCATGTGAGGCCACTTTACAAGGTCAGGTCACGGTCAAGTCAAAATTTGGTTTTATCGCGATAATTTCGGCACTATTTTTTCACATGCCAAACCCGGAATACACACGGCGTAGAAGGGTGCCCTCTGCTTGTGTATCACGTTTCAGCCTGATACCAGGTCGGGTCACGGAGCTATGACCTAAAATGTCAGTACCCTATATCACAATAGCCGTAAAATGGAATTTTTGAAATAGAGTGAATTTAAATGATTGAAAATGTTTACAGGTAAGATTTAATGCACACGGGATCATTCCAAGTGACTCCAAGGTCACTGGAGGTCATTTAAGGTCAAAGGTCACAGGCTGATGTGCAGAACTAATGACCATGACAGTTTCCCCTTTTTCATGACCCTGGCACCGCCTATGCTAACATTATACAAACATTGCAATACGGTTTGTTTTTCTTTAGCATAGCAAGACTAGCAGAAGTAAAAAAGGTGTTTTTACTTTTTTGTTCATTCACTTGTTGAACAAATAATCCTCCTATTTTTAAAACCCTGTGAACGCCTATGAATTTCCTCAAAATTTCAAATATGTGTACCAACGATAAAAATCCCATCCATAATCCCTCGCTTCATGCCAGTTTCATCGAAATCTGTCTACAGGCAAGGGAGTTATAACATATCCAAAAATACCCCTAATTTTGACATTTTTGCCCCTGTATCGACTCCTTTCCAAATTTGGAAAATTTCTTTTTACAAGAAATATAGTTAACGTCACGGTATTCATTGCCGTTTGTTGTGATGAAACCGGATGTGTAATTCTCGAGATCTGGGGGGGGGGGCGAATCCGCCTTCCCCTGCCAGGAATCGACCATACCGTCTAGCCCTCCGGGAATAGGGTTGGGCTGCAGAGAACAGTTACCAACAGTTTCTTGCCAACTCCTTGAATGCAAACTTGACATCCCGAAAGCTCCAGCATTAACCCTATTCCTGGCATGGGTTGGGTGAATCCGCCGCCGTCGGGATTTGCTGACCGATTCCAGGCTTTTTGACGCATCTTCACGAAATTTGGCGACTTTTCCTAACTATTCTTCCTACGTGCTGTAACATACTTTCGTAATTCTATTATGCTCAAGGGCGAAGCGAGGTAACGTTTCTGGGAGGCACCCCAGGCCATTCTTGGTCCTGTTAAGGATAAAAGGAAAATGTCTGCTAAAAACAGCGTTTTTAAGACAGAACTTAAAATTTTATATAAATGTATAGATAAATAGTTGAGCAACATACGAATAAGATTTAGTTTATCTGACATCACAAGGCCAGTTAAAGGTCAAAAATAAAATCTGGTACAATCGTAATACTTTTAGCGCTTTACTTTAAATGCCAAACCCAGAAAACGTATGACGTAGAAGGTTGCCCTCTACTTGTGTACCAAATCTAAGCTTGATATCAGTTCGGGTCACACAGCTATGACCTAAAATGTCAGTGCGCCTACCCTATATCACAAGAGCCGTAAAATGGAATTTTAGGAATAGAGTGAATTCAGATGACTGGGAACGTTTTCAGATTATATGAAATGAACACAAGATCATTCCAAGAAACCCAAAGGTCACTGGAGGTCATTTAAGGTCAAAGGTCGTAAGCTGATCTGAGGTGCATGTTAACATGACAGTACCCCCTCTTTCATGTCCCTGGCACCGCCCATGCTAACATTACAGAAACATTGTAATGCGATTTGTACTTCTTCAGCATGACATGACCAGCAGAAGCTAAAAAGGGTTTTTAACTTTTGTTGCTAACTCAACTTTTGAAAAATTAATCCTCCTATTTTTGAAACCCACTCGACGCCCATGAATTTTCTCGAAATTTGAACTGTATGGACCAATGGTAAGATTCCCACCCATAATCTCCCGATTTATGTCAATTTCACCAAAACTGGTTTATAAACAACAGAACTATAACAAATCGGAAAATGTCCCCGATTTTGATTTGTTTCCCCCGTGTCCACCTCTTTCCAAATTTTGAAAACTTTTTTTTTTTGTAAAAACGTAGTTTACGTTATGGCAAGTCGATCGCCGTTTATTGCGATGAAATCGGATGTGTAGTTCTCGAGATATCAGGGGGCCGAATTCCCTGCCGGGAACCGGCCATACCGTCTAGCCCTTCGGGAATAGGGTTGAAGTGGAAACACTGCAGTAAAATAAACGTCTTAATTTGCGGATAAATCGCGGTAGCGGGATGTCTACATGGCTGTTAGCGTAGAATGTTGAAGACCAAGTTGAAAACCAAAGGCATGTGTCTACAAACAAATTTGGTTCTTCGTCGTTTAGAATATCATTGTGGACCCGAAATACGAGATAAGCTTCAATCTAATACTTGTTTGTTGCCTAACTCGTTTTTTCGTCTGTCTGCTTGCCTGTCGCGCCGATCTATCTGCTTGCTGCTGGTAAGAGTTGTGCTTTGCATCGGACTGTTAGATTTGGACATGTCCTTGATCTTGAGCCCCAGCCTCCGCTGACGGACGTGGTGCTCGTTCCAGAGCGGTGTCCTCTGTGTCGCACGAAGGCCAAGTACCCGCTGCGGCAGCAGGGCTCGTTCGACTCGGCCACTTCAGCCCGCGCCAGCGGCGAGCAGAGAACCTCCGAGCTAAGAGGCTCTGACCGCAGCCGCAGTGAGGAGAGGCTGCACGGCTGTCAAGTCACAGGTTAGACCACAGTTCAAGTCGCAGGTCACGCCGCAGGTCAGGTCACAGTTCAGGTCGCAGATGAGGTCGCAGTTCAGGTCAAGTCAGGCCACAGGCCAGGTCACATGTAAGGTCGCAGGGGAGTTGATAGGGCATGGCTCGTCATGCCACGGACCAGGTCGCAAGTCGGGCCACTTTTCAGGCCGCGTGTCAGGTCACATACAAGGTCACACATCAGGTCTCATATCAGGTCACAGGTCAGTTCATAAGGCATGTCGCATGCCAGGTAACAGACCAGGTCACAAGCTAGGTCGCGTGTCAGGTCGCATATCAGATTACATATTAAGATATAGATCAGATCGCATGTCAGATTCCAGGTCAAGTCGCCGATCACGCCACAGACCAAGTTAAAAGCCAAAACTAACAGGACAGGTCAAACATCATGCCACAGTCAGGGCACAGCTCAGGTTACGTTTTAGATAACAGATTGGAATTTAGTCAGCGCTGTGGTCAGCTCACAGATCAACGCACATATAAAGACACAGTCTAGTTCTTAATTTGGGTCTTTTCTGCATGAGTTTTTCCATCCTTTCCTGTCTGAATTTAGTACAATGCAGTCCGCTATCAGTATGACTTTTACGACATCTTTCTTTCAAAATAATTGGCTAGCCAAGCTCATTTCACAAGAACATCTCGACATTTGGCGAAAATGTCAAAAGACAAATAAATAGCAGAGCAAGTTACCTTTCATACTACGGCGCTCAGCAATGGACTGCCTGAGAAAATCCACTGGCAGGCGCTTGTACCACACGCTGTCGATACTTTGTCCCGGCCGAGTATTTCAGGTATCGACGTGCATGAAAAATCGCATGCCTGTCCATCCCACGCAGGCATCTGAATTGGGCGCTGTAAACCATCGACGCCTCCGCAAGGCGGCCACCCTAGGTCGGCTGGAATTCTGCCATCTTCCATCTACCATCTACATTCCATGGCTCAGATGAAGTGTTGTTAAAGCTAATACGCACGGAAAAGGCGTGCGCATGTGGCCAGCTGCATCCATTACACCGCACTAGGAAGTGGGCGGCAGCCGCAAGTAAAAGCGACCTTGCTGTACCGGCCTCCTGAGCGCGGAGGATGGTGTAGAGGTCCGACGCTACAGGCCGTCAGACCTATGCGACGCGTTGTGGACACTACGTCTATATACACATGTGTATATATATATATATATATATATATATATATATATTCAAACCAGCGGCGTTGAGTAACGCCTCGATGCCGGATATGTATCCCGTTACCTTCCTCTTTCTGTTGAAGTGATGTATAATGTATACAACTTTCTACCGTATTGAATTATAAGCTAGCAAGGGAACGAAGCTGTTTTATGCGTTGTGTACATGTATATGTAAACAGCGCATTAAAAGACAAAAAAATAGCACCACAAACCTTTTGCCTCTAACTGCGTGGGCATGTGCCTGACAGAACGCAGTGGGCATGCTGTTACGAAGGGAATGTCACTTGTACCATGACATTACGCACTTAATTGTTTTGATTACAAGACAGTTTGTAATTACAGGTACCTATGTCGACAAACATTACGCTTACGCAAAGCATATGCTAGAGCAACTGACGCCTTAGCAAAATTTTGACCGCTGACACTCTAAAACAATGATGGTCTTTTCTGTCACATATGTTACATCGCTTTTATTTCATCAATCCCTGTTATCTTCGCTAGAGATTTTCGGCGGACAATGTTGGCCTGTTAATGGCGAAAGATCCATTTAGAGATAAGTTTTTGTTCTCATTCGAAACATCTCGCGCTTCCGGTACGAGATGATGATGCAGCCGCGATTTTATGCCGGCTGCCATCTTTTCCTGGTTGCCTGTTGCAGGAATGGAAGCCAAGCTAACACACTGAATCATGAATTAGCAGGCATACACCAACCTATAACATCATGTTTTATGATTGCTCGTGGTAAATATTTCGTATGAAGGCCCGAAAATCCAGATGACTATTTATTTCGTGCACGCTCAGAAAAAACACGGATTTAAGTCATTTTGCTCTTTCCTACGTGTAATATTAGAGCTTGGCGACTGGAGTTAGGTCATGAAGTATTCAGAAAACAGACTAATACTATGTTGCTTTGGGTGGCAGTAGGAATTTTAGGACAACAAAATGTTCTACTATTTTTTCTAGTTCGTCTGTCTGTCTGTCTGTCTGTCTGTCCGTCCGTCCGTCCGTCCGTCCGTCCGTCCGTCCGTCCATCCGTCCGCCCGTCTGTCTGTCTGTCTGTCTGTCTGTCTGTCTGTCTGTCTGTCTGTCTGTCTGTCTGTCTGTCTGTCTGTCCGTCGGTCTGTCCGTCGGTCTGCCTGCCTGCCTGCCTGCCTGCCTGCCTGCCTGCCTGCCTGCCTGCCTGTCTGTCTGTCTGTCTGTCCGTCTGTCTGTCTTTCTCTTTCAGACACCCACACCCACACACCCTTTCGCTTGCATGCCCCTTTCTCTGTCGTTCGTTGGTAAGCTGTTCGGTTTGCCTGACGTTCTACTGACTCTGCGGCCACAAGCACTTCCGACAAATGGAGCCACACAATTGTGGGGCTCCGTCGTGAGCAAACTGTCCGACCGCGCTGTGTTCGTGCCACTGCGGCAAGGTACCTGCGCAGAAGCGCTTGAACAAACAAGGTAATATGTGATAGACGGCAACCAATCAAATATCGAAAAGAGCTGGGAAGTGAACCAGAATGGTTTCGACGCGATTCATTGGTGCCAAAACTTCATCGCCTGGATAAAGTTTTGCCATAATACGACAGAGCTTTTCTATGCATGGTTACAGATAATGTGTGATCAAACACGTCAACGATAAAGTCTGCGTCATTTATGTCATGTTATACAGCTGTCTCGTTTTGGCTATCCTTGAAATCAGAGTGGTCTAAAGTTACTACCGCAATATTATTTGCTTAGCCCTAGCTCGAAGTGGTGAAACCCAATATACATATCCACACTGGGGCGACATCTGACAGTTATGTACCTCACAACATAATTGAAATTTGCATTCGCCTCAAGATTAAAGATGAGACCTGAGGACAGGTGAAAAGTTTGGAATTAGGCGTAACGCTACATCCGTTTTTTTCTCGTTGGACCGCTGCTCTTCCGCATTATTAACCTTTTCGGTGGAAGTGGCTCAGGTGTAATGTTATACGTCTAACTCAGGTATACTCAGCGGTTCCATGATATTTCGGTTCATCCGTTGTTGATTTCATGTCGTCTGATAGCACTTACTTCAATTATATTTGTGATGTTTTCGTATCAAATGATACGTCTTTTTTGTGGCAGTCGGGAGATCCAGATTATATTTGAATTACAGGCCATTTTTTCTTCAACGCCTAAAAGAAAGTCACTGTCAAAGGGGATCATCCACCACACCGCTGTCATTTTTGTTCAGTGCCACCACGATTGTAGAAACTTTCCCGCGACGCAGCATTTCATGGTTAAGTGACTTCTTGTAAATGCGTTGTATCTTGTTCTTAAATGTCAGTGGACAGACAGGAGCTGTCCTGGTCACCAAGGAAAGGACAGTGTGGGACGCATCGCCATGGCATGAACTTTCTAATGAATATGTAGTGAAATAAAGAGTAATGAACTAAGAAAAGTTTTTTATACAGACAGCGTTTTGACGGAAGAAATTACAGCCTCGAAGTCTGATAAGAAATAACCTTAATCTTGCGTGTACCAGATATTAAAAAAGGTTGTAAAGAACCAAAAAAGTATAAGACACCTGCTATGACGATGCTATTCAACAGACGTATCTTCGCAAAATGGCGAGGCATATTAAAAACACGAATGCTCTTAAGATGGTAATTGACGACGAAACATATTTTGAACACATTGGAAACATACCATCAGAAAATATCGACTTCTGCTCTGGTAAAAATACAAACGCACTTTAGAAAATTACCTGTCGCCCCAAAATAAACTTCCTTGAAGGATAATTACATGACTGGTAGAAGTAGCCCGAGGATGGCGTCTAAAAGCCTCTTTGACCAAAGCCCTGCTTTGGTGGATTGAGATAATTGTCATGACAAAAGCTTAACAAATATGTATCATGCCTTTCTTTTGCAGAAATTGCCTCAGTACGCCAACAGAACACAAGAACTGTTTCGGAGCGCTGAATCTCGTTGTTTCCCTCTTGAGACAATGTCGCATATTCGTCTTCACTTCACTTACAGCATACTGGGGATATTGTGGCCATGACAGAACACGTAATGGTGACATGATACGTAATGGTGGGTGGGTGGATGGTGGCTGGGAGGACGGTTTGGACGTAGGTCTAAAGCACAAGTCGTAGAAGAGCTCTCAATTCCTGAATAAGAAGATGCAAAGAATCATGAAGGCTGTTAGCGCGCACGCCCCGAACGAACAACAGGGATCTAGTAAGACGTGCCCACCGACTGCACGCGATAGCAGGGGATGAGAAGACGTCATTGCAAAACCCTCACTACAATCGGTGGAATATAGCTGAATCCATGTGTGTTCAGTCACTCTCATTAATTTGTGCTCAACCGTGTGCGGTACTCGACACGGTGAATCGCCTTCATATAAAATCAAAACCATCGCATCACATAAACTCCTAAATGAGAAACCATATAGAGGCGGTCTTGTTTCAGGCGAATATCTTCGGTAATATAAGTTCATCTTAACCATATACTCCTACATATGTCCTCTGCATATGCATACATATACAGCGAATTATCTATGCGGAGATATATACCACCATACTTGATCGCATTGTTTAGTGCCATCTTTAGTGTCCTACTGCACCTCGCCTGACATTCGTAAATACACTTGTAACCCTCGCCGGACTTCAGGATTTTGCAAGTATATGTACGTTTCTGTCCAGGCCTTTCTCATCTATGGCCAGTGATGTCTTCACTCCGGACGTGCCTCCATCTCTGCAAAGCGTCTCTCACCGTCTGTCTCCATTCTGGACGTGCATGCACTTCTATGAGGACGACCTACGCCTCCATTGCAGACGTGCCTCCACCTCTGTACAGCCGGCGGCCGCCGCAGCGTGAGAGCAGCACGGAGTGGCTGGACCCTGCTGCCCTCTCAACCAGTCCACCGCCGCCGTACAACACCGTCCGAAACCCGGTGAAGTGCTGACGGGTCTGTGGGAGGCACGCATAAGGGGGCCTACTGTGAGCGATTCGGGTCTACGAGGTTCTGTCAGTGCTCCGGCGAGAACTTTGGTTTCCGTGAGCTGCCGTTAACCCTATTCCGTGCTCCTGCCCGTTGCGTATAATTCCGTCCGGGGAGGGGTGGGGGAACAGATTCTGCGCCCCTGCGATCTCGGAAACTGCTGGTTCCATTTCCCTGCGGAAAACGGCGTGCGATAACTGGTAGCGAGATCTACACTTCTAAAAAAAAGAAATGCTGAAAATTCTGAAAGAGGGATAGGGGTTGAAAATGAGGGTATAAATAGGGGTTTACTTGTACGAGCTTCCTGGCCACATTTTATAACTCATTTTGTTCTGATTCATGACCTGCTACGGACAATTAATGCCTATCGTACATGTTAAGAAAAGATCAATTTTCAAAATTCATATGCGTACCCAGGGCATATATGGGCGCCGAATGACCCTGCAGTCGGTGCGCCCCTAAGCCCCAATAACCAACCAACCAACCAGGGCATATAGGAAGGGTAAACGGTTTTTGGAAATGCTAATTCATATCAGATCTAGGCGAGCTTATTTCCGTTTGGAAAGCATTTCCTTATGTGTCACATGCCAAAGGGATATATATACACATATACATATATATATATATATATATATATATATATATATATATATATATATATATATAGTGTATACATTATATACATGATAAATGCCCATCGGATCCAGTTACCAGAAAAGAAGGGTACCTTTCTACAACGAAACTGAGTCAAAGTTTCTCAGGAATAAAAATAAATATAATGCTCCGTTTTATGTTGCCTTGAAGCCGTCTTTCATCTTCATTTTCAGTGAAATTTATGGAATTTGGACGTAATATAGTGAAACTAACAAAACTCACCACACGGATCCAAATGTCTGCCTGACTCATTGATGTACACCCCAAAATCTGTGCCTGCAGACGCCCCTGGCAGCATATATAGGTGAATTATATGCGCATCTTAGATTAAATATGTCTACATCACACGCCAGCTTTGTTTTATTCATACAATATGTCATACGTTCCCATGAATAAAAAAATGTAAATGCCCCTTTTCAGTGGCCCTGGATCCGTTATTAACATTTAAAAAATGCTTGAAATTGTGCAGATTAGAAACATTTTGATCATGTGAACTGTCCGCGGCATTACAAATATCAACATCAAAATAATACATGACCACGTCGAAGTGCGCGATTTCTAGAAAACGCGGCATTCCTCAAACATGCCTCCTTAAAGGGTGTCCTGCAACAGCCTACGGAGGACGTAATTTTTTTTAATTTTGTGACAACGTGAAAACATGCTGAGGAAAACTCAACAAGTTTCGTGAAGCAGTTCCCAAAACCCCCGGAATGGCGAGCAAAAAATAGGGGGGCGGAATCCGCTTCCCCAGCACGGAATAGGGTTATGGGCAGGGGCGTCGATTTCGGTAAATTATTGGGGGGGGGAGCGGGCGGGCGGGCGGGGGCCCGACAGCCTAACCTCCCCCAAATGTGGATTTCTCAACGGATTTAGCCCATTTTATTTTGACCCACGGAAATTTACAAGATTTTTGTTACTATTTATCAAATGAGAAATTGCGTTTATCCCCATGCATATGTAGATAGAGGATAGAAAGATAGATAGATGCATCGCTTTATAAATTATTCTTTTCGTTCCCTTTATATGTAGGCGTTATTTTCGTTGTCATTACTCATTTCCCTTTCAAACCGGTAGACAATATTGGGTGGGCCCAAATCAACATTGCGTGGGCACACATCAATAGTGGGTGGGCCAAGGACCCCCTCAAAAGAATACAAATCGACACCCCTGGTTATGGGCCCATAATTATCAGTTAAGGGATCAGTCATACTGACAAGACAGACAAAATAATCAGTCAGTAAGACTTTTTTCCTGTAAACTTTTTTTGCAGTGCGATCTGCCAAGTTACGAACAAGTTAGCGGGAACCGAAGACGTCTTGCGGAACAGTCTACGACTGCGGCCGGGGCTTCAGCAGCGACATCCATGGCCGAGGCGCAGAACTACCATGTCGGCTGTGAATGCTACCCCGCCGAGGTTGATCACAGGGAATATCAGCGTCAGATGGACCAGTATGCAGAGATGGGAGGCAGAATTTGCTCCTGCGCCAAATGCCAGGTAAGAAAGGGACGCTAGGCATGTTAATTGTTTTGCCACCCGATTGCAGAGAGAACTCCATATACCTTATAGTATTAATAGGATGGATGTTACCCAGAAATGGTTTCATTGTACGTCTCAGGGGCGCAGCCCTGGTTTTCTGAAGGAAGTGGGGCCCGAACTCAGTGAGAACGGAAATCATGCGAAAACTGCCTGCTGGGAAGACAATGTGCAATGTGTTTGAACAGGGGTGTCCATTTCTGTAAATGATTGGGGGGGGGCGAACCGAGAGCCCGACAACCTAACCACCCCCCAAATGTTGGTTTCTCAGCGGATTTAGCCCACTTTGTTTTGACCAACGGAAATTTGCAACTTTTTTTGCTATTTATTAAATGAAAAACTGAATTTGTCCACACACACATATATTTATATATATATATATATATATATATATGTGGACAAATTCATATATATATATATATATATATATAGAGAGAGAGAGAGAGAGAGAGAGAGAGAGAGAGAGAGAAAAAGAGAAAATAGAAAGATGACCGCTTTAAATGGAAAGATGATCGCTCTAAACCTTATTCTTTACCTTCCACCTGTCTTATCTCGTACGGCTGTTCTTTTCGTTATTATTGCTAACTTAGGGGAAGGTGGAGTAAAGCGGCTCAACGGGCTAAAGTGGGCCACTGGCCCTCCAGCAACGGTAGGTGCTGCTACCTCCGGTAAAACGGTACAGGTAACATCCGTCGTATTTGCAGCAGTCACCCACGAAGTTTGGTAGTGAGACCGTGCGGCGCTCGTGCGCGGCGACAAAACATGTCCTTTTTCGGTCAGCGGATCTAAGGTAAGACATGCTAAAATTCGCCATTTACACTCTGCTCGTATTAGTTACAAAAACTTGGCTGTTGGTTAGCAAGAGCTCATTTGAATGCGGGTCTTTGGGTATTATTCAGTTATGGGCTGTCCTAAAGGTATTGCTTACAGCTCGTCTTTTAAGATGGCAGTAGCTGGGAGCAAAGCGGACAACCTGTGGTTCACTTTACCCAACTACTGGTCCACTTTGCTCCATTTTTGTGAAATCGTTGCCGTATCTTGAGATGTTTTAATAGGAAAGAAGGGATACGATTCGTCATTTCTTTCCTTCAGTTCAGGATGTCGCCAAAATTTATCGCCAGGAGGCTATTATCCCGCCAGAGTTCTGATTCGGTATTGCTGGAGTCACTTCTAAGGGATGCACACTTATTCTTAGTTCCAGTGTCTTCCCAACTAGTCCTGAGCTTGCTAGGAGTTTGGACAGGTCGCCAAGAAAGGCTGTAGCTCTTTGCCTCCCGCTGGTGTCGCCCTGCTTCAAATGGTCTTCTTCCTCTTGAGTGCTTCTCCCGTGTGTATCGATCACCCCCGTCCATTGATGTTCTACCCTCACTTTGTCGAGTTCACAGCACGTTTTTCGGTAAACAGTCCCTGGTTTTAAGAAGGCATCGTAAGCTTTGGGTCCGGCCATTCATTACGTTTAAATTTTATGAAGATTGGAAAAATATTGATAATACCTCCCCTTTTACACGTGCACTGGCCCTTGCAATTTATGGATGCATAACACCGGGCCATTACCAATTTCCTTGCGTGACATAATTCATGGACGGCCACTTTCGCTACTGAAACATGGGCATAACGACCAGGGACGAAATGGGACGTCCGCCTCCCCATTTTTCCTGTCATTTAATACTGTTCCTGTCCATATTACATGAAAATATTTGACGCAAAATCCCTCTTCCCTTCCCTGCCCGCATAATGCTCAATTTTCATTCTGTGGCGACAACAGTTTAACGTTTTTTATGTGTTTCCATAGATGCCAAGCATTTATGCAAGCAAGTCAAAGCACGGGAAGTGGGATCCCGACAAAATGAAGTTTGCGATTGACGCAGTGAGGGAGAAAAGGATGGGGTGCTTACAGACGTCACAGCGTTTCGGGGTCCCCAAGACAACTCTCAAGTAAAGAGTCAAAGACCAAAATAGAGATGAAAAAGGGCCCAAGAAAGTAATAGGAAGACATAAGCCCATATTCAGCGAGACTCAGGAAAAAGTTTGTGGGCCGCATCCTTCTCATGGAGAGGAGACTGTATGAGCTTACTGCCAAAGATGTGTGCTTCCGAGCATTCCAGATAGCAGAGAGAAGTAACATCCCTCACAACTTCATCAGAGCTGGCGGACTAGCAGGAAAGGATTGGTTGACTGGGTTTCAGAAGAGACATCCAGATTTGGTTCTTCGCTTACCTGAGGCCACGTCAGCCGAAGATGCCAGGGTATTTAATCGTGTAAATGTTGGCCAGCACTTTGACCCAGCACTTCCCGGCCCACCGAATCTTCAACTGTGATGAGACTGGGTGACCACTGTCCAAACAGTCATCAAGTGTTTACTCTGAACGGGGGGGGGGGGGGTCGGAAGCGCGCAGCCTGACTTTAGCTAAATATGGAGTGCTAATGACAGCTGCCATCTGCATGGCCGCCGGCGGCAACTTCATTCCTCCGTTCTTAATCTTCCCGCGGATTAGGATGAAGGCTGAACTTCTAAATGGCGCTCCTCCCGGAATTGGGAGTAATGCCACCCTTCAGGCTGGATGCAACTGGACATATTTACGAAGTAGTTCAGACATTTCCTCTACTACGCGAAGCATACCGCAGATGATCCCGCACTTCTGATTCTGGATGGGCGCATATCCCACACGAAAAACCTGCATATGGTTGACACTGCAAGAGAAAACCACGTCCCCATTATCGTGCTGCAGCCTCACTGCACTCATAAGCTGCAGCCCCTGGATGTTTGGTTCATGTTCCCGCTGAACACGTCCTACGGACAGGCGGCTTAGAAGCGGCTGTCCGTAAAACCAAGAAATAACCCCACGCGGGTTGTGACTGTGTGTCAAGTGGCCGAACTGCTTGGTGCGGCCTATCTTCCGGCTTCGATTCCAGCAACGGCAGCCAACACTTTCCGAAGTACTAGCCCATGCGATCGCAATATCTTTGGTGACGAAGACTTTGAGGCAGCCGAGTTCATCCAGTAGCCGGAGAAGAGCGTCCACGAAGAGCTGGAGAACAGCACCCGAACAGAACCGCAGGACAGCACCGGAGGACAGCCGAACGAAGACGCTGGAGGAGAGCAGGGGAGAGGAGAGCAGCCCGTGGAGATTCGGAGCCAGCAGCTGCCTCCATCTCAGTTCCATCACGGCCTGAGTCTGCTGCCCGTGACCAGTCCGGCCGGCGGTGTGCGGCAACGACGCCATCGCTTCAATCCGGAAGTGAAACAGAGCAAGTCGGCAGAGCCAGGCTCGGTCCGGGCAGCGAAGTACTTGCAGTCTCACCTTGTGCCACAAGCAGGCCGCCGATGTCAGACGTTACAGAAGGACGGACGTAAAAAAGGAGAGGAACCTGTGGCGATGACCAGCTTCCCGTACAAGCGTCAGCTGAGGGCGAAAACGGCAGCAAAGTCCAGTAAGAGCAGAAAGAGGAGAAATGAGTGCGCTCGTAAGTCGCTGGAGGTGGAGCCGAGGACGGGGAGGCCAGTGACGGTGATACACCATGTCTGTACTGCACCGACATCTCAAGTCGCTCTGCAGCTGGAGAAGGTTGGGTTTGCTTTTGCAAGTGCAAAAAGTGGGCGCACGAGATGTGCGCTGAGGACGACGATGACTTTACGTGCGACCTGTGTGTGTAAGGAGACGCTTTTCGTCCCTTATACAAGTCAGGCCAATGCTGTACTGAGCCAGCACCTCAGTAAAACTCACCAATTTAACAAGCTTAATGTTTAATCAACGAGCTTGTGTATCATCTAAGTTGCATCCATGTGACAGCGGCAGAACACCCTTTATACAATCCCAGAATAAACGTTTATTTTATCGCCAAGGTGTTTTGCTGATTCCAGGAAAAAAGAACGTTGAGAGGGAGTTAAAGGCTTCTTGATCACAAAACAGTATGGGGTAAAGTGGACCAGCGTAGGTCCACTTTACACCACAGTTTTCGGACACCAGGATTGTAACATGCTGATGGAAACTTGGAAATATCAGACTCATTTTCATATTCAGACGGACAGCACATGTATACAACAAGGCAGAAATGTTACATGTACGAGATTACCACCGCTGAACTTAGGAAACTGATCTTACTGATAGCTTAGATATAGCTTCCCCTCCCCCCAGCCAGAAATGCAATCCGCCGTCCCTGAGTCTGGGACTAAGCGCTGTCGACAACAGATGGCGATCATTTCGGTCCCATCCCAGGTCTTACTCTTGGAACGACAAGCGTAGCCAAGGGGGGGGGGGACTGGGGACCCGCCCCCCTTTGACCCGCAGTTTTTGTTGCACATCGTCTTCCCGGCAGGCGATTTTCGTATTTCAGTTCACAATGAGCTCTGGGCACCTCCCCCCCCCTTATGAAAATCCTGGCTGCGCCCCTGCCTGGAACCACTTGAACTCTTAGCTGAAGCTTGGTAACTTTCCGCAGCAGCGACAGGACATACGTTCTCTCTTCATTAGGCCAAATTCCAGTCCCCACAACGTTGGCTTTCTGGTGCCCAACAGATGTGTCATACAAACCTCCCTCCATCATTCCATAACTTCACAGGAAACGATATTGATCACTGATCGAAGGGGCTCTGTGTAGTTAATCAAGCGACAAAAACTACTACTATGACAGCCAGTCCCCTGCTGACACGTGAGAATACCTAGCTACATAAGTCTTGGATTTCACTGGATCTTTTGAAAAACCATTTTTCGGATCACATGCCTGGTGACTGGCCTCATTTTGGCCAGGCCGATAATGAAGACGAGACAACACTTCAAACGTCAGGAGTGACACTGAACATGTCAAAGGGTGCAACATGGGTATGGAGCACAGGGGATCCGGCTTCAATCTGCTTTCAAACTAGCTAAGAACAGGAACTGAAACTTTGGCACTCCTAACTAGAGGCTTACACAGCTGTATTTTTCCTTAGCTGGCTCACTCCACAGCCACAGCACCCTAGCTGCGGCCAACCACAGCCTGACCCACAGGTCCAACAGCCGGACGTTGGCCAGCCGTGTCAATGTTTTCTTTTAATTTCATTTAAAACATTTTGTTAGAGTAAGATCGTGCCTGAATATGAACTGTTTAAAAGAACAACATAGCTGTAACACCACAAAACCTACCAAATGACCACATCATACCAATATAGCTAGTTGCCAATTTATTAATTTAATTAATTAATCCTTTCTCCATTTGACATGTGTCTGTATCTGGTCCAGGACCTTGTCTGTCCCCCCATCCTGTAGCTTCTGGGAATTTTTTGCCGGCTTAGTTTAGGTTCCCTCTTGCATTTACAAGGATGCTTTTGGTGCTCTCAGGCCATCTGTCATGCAAGGACCCTCTAGTGGTCTCAGGCTCCTTTTACAGTTTCACATGTCCTGCAGGACATTTCAGGCAGTCCTTTGGCAGTTTGAGGGGTACCTCAGACAGTCTTAGGGACCCACCTGGCAGTTTAAGGGATGTGTAAGCCATTGCAGGTTCCCTCCTGTTGTCCCTGGGATGCTTTGCCATCTAAGGAGCCCCTCAGACACTAAAAAGGCCCTCTGTTAGTCTCTCTGTGCTGTGGCAGAGGCACCTCTGGCAATCCTCTAGGTCCCTTGGCCATTTCATGACCCTGGATGTCTCAAGGTCCAGGTCTAGTAGTTTCAGGGGCCCCTCTGGTCATCTCACAGGCCCATATTGCTAGGGACTTCTAGTTAGCATTCTCAGATGGCCCTCTCTAGCAGTCTCAGTGGATCCCTTGTGGTCCTGGATACCCTTCTTATTGTCTCTGGGAAACATTCTTGCTGTCTCAGGGGCCCTCTGACAGTTACAAAAGACCTTTAATTTCAGGGCCCCTGCACAGTGTCATAGGCCCTCTGAATGTCTCTGATGGTCCCCACGTGACTGTGTCAGGAGTCTTCCTCTGTTACATGAAGTATATCTGGCAGTCTTTTAGGGCCCCTCTAGCTATAGCAAGGGGCTTTTTAATGGTGCTTCAGGGGCTTCACTGGCAGTCTCAAGGGGACCTTGACCGTGCCAGGAGCCTGCTTATTATACTCGGAGACCCTCTGGCCGTCCAGCGCCCTCCATAAACCCAAATGCCATTTCAGAGGCCCTTTTATGGTCTTTGCCTCTCACGGGCCCTGCAACGTTTTTGGTGGTCTCGTGGGTCATCTGCGGTGTACGGGCCTTTCTTGCCATCTTGACCTTCCCGGGGGCCGGTGACAGCATCAGGAACCCCTCAAAGTTTCAAAAAGCCAGTGTAACCCATTTGTGGCTCTTCTCGAGGTTGAGGTCACTGACGAATCCCCGTTCGGGGGCCCGCTCTGGCTGGCCAGGACCTTTTTATGCCGTACTAGGCACCCTCTTAAGTTCTTTCCGTCTTAGGTGCCTCTCTGGCAATTTAAGCGGTCTCATGGACCCTTTGCCCTGTTGGGGCCCTTGTGGTCCCAGGAGTCCTTGAAGAGTTTCAAGGTTTCAAGTTTCAAGTTTCAAGAGTGTCTTTCCACCTTAGGAACCATCTTACCGTGTTAGGGTCTCATTTATCCTCCTGGAAGTCCTCTGACTACATCAAAAACAAGACATTCAGCTTTTCACTTGCAGGGGCCCCCTAGGGACCCAGTCCTCATCTTGGCCGTCTCAGGGGCCCTATGAGCCATCTGGCGGTCTCAGGGACACTATGCCTTGTTGGGCCCTTTGGGAGCTTTGGGAGCTCTCTGCATCTCAGAGGTCATTAACCCTCCAGGAGGCCTCCCTGACTGCATCAAGAGCCCATCATGTTCTTTTAGAGACCCCGTGAAGCTCATAAGGGGCTCCTTCGGGGCTCCTTTCAAGTCTGACAGGGGCCCCTTCCCAGGCCTCAGGGGGGCGAGGGCGATCGCCCCAATTGCTTCCCCTCTGGATCCGCTCCTGGCCCTCGGAATCAGTGAGGCCCCATATGGTTAAAATTACTGTCGGTTTGTAAAGGGGCTCCGCTGAAGTGTAAAGGGAGCCCATGCTCGCCTGTAAAGACGTTTCTGCCGACCTGGTGTGTGCCTCTTACAGGTCGGCAGGAGCATCTTTACAGGAAAGCAGGGACCCCTGAATGATCGTTTAGGGGCCCCTGTTGGCCAGGTGGGTCACTGCCTGTCTGTAGAGGGCACACTATCATGTAAACGGCCACTGTCGACATCTGGAAACAGGGGCAGGGACCTTCTTCATAGCATTTAGACCGAAAAGAGGTCCCTTCGGAGACTGACAGGGGCCCGTTATGGGACGACAGGGGGGCCCTCCCCAGACAAGCAGTGAACTCCTCTACAAGCTAGCAGTGGCCCCTAAACGCCCATTAAGACCACAAGCGTCTCTTCATAGTACACAAAACCTTCTTGTATATTCGGAGTACGTTTTGTTTAGGTTCGTAAGCCTCCTTTAATGCTTAAAAATATTCTTATTTTGCTTTAATTGTCTGTTTCGGACAGTGCAAGACGCCTTGCGGTCGTCTCACGCTATCCAAAGAACTGGGGCCTTCGGTCCCAGGGGACCCGCTCGGCCGCCAGGGGCCCCGCTTGACTTCCAGGGGGGTGGCCTCTTTGGCCCCCCTTGGCTACGCCACTGAGGTCCTACGAACTCGCCTTCCTACACCACTGCGAGGGTTAGGCAGACGCAGAAATTTTTACGAAAAGTAACAGTCACAGGAACAAACACAAAGACGCGATGAATCACGCATTCATTTGGGCACACATTTCTGAAACTAAAGAACACCAGTCTAAAAGAGTTGCCCGAAGAATTCAAGGAAAATGTTTCACCATACCATATGTTGCGAGCCGCGATAGCACGGTAGTCTGTACTGCCTTTATGTCGAGAAATGGACGCTTTCTGAGAATGAGTGTCTTTTTCAGCTGTGTCCTATTTACGGAAGTCACGTGACACCATGACCGGATGCAGGCCGATGGAGGCTTGCGTTTATCTGTCGGTTTAACTTTGCTGTGTGGATAACGAATTGGTGAGAAGTTCATGTGATCACCACGACCTGTTCCAACGATCAGTTCGGAACTTGCAGGAACGGTACCACGAGCTGTACCAGCAGATGAACGACGACAGCGCGCTGCCGATGGCCACTCCGATGCTGATGCAGGACGTCTTGACGGACGGGCTGGCCTTCTGCTCCGTCATGTAGAGCCATCTGGTGGCAGGCACAGCAGCAAGACCGCTTGTCTGCCGGCGCGCCGGGATCCGTGAAGAGACTGCAGCTGGTCTGCCTGCGCGCCGGTGTTCGCAGCATGATGTGCTTACTGCAGTCTCGCGGCGGCGAGTCGTGCGTTGTGCGCCGAAATCGTCGAGGTTATCGGCGCGTAGGATTGTGCACACCATAAGCAGAGCAGCGATCCTTGGTGACTTCAGACTTGTTAAACGGGCAGCGGTCGCCTCGCAAAGCCGCCGTCTTAACTGTGTAATGACCGTATCCGGTCATCCGTGCTTTAGAACCACCCATAGTCACGCGATTAGTGGCACGTGCGATGGACGTTGTCCACAACTGGGGTCTCCTCTTACACTCGCGTCTGTTAATTCACAGGCAATCTCCATAGTAACATCGGCATCTTATTGTCGTTCCAGTCGTTCTGCACTGCATGTCTTGCTCCCTCGAGACCTTGCTACGGTCAGCTACCGATGGCCTGAAGGTTCCTGGTACCGTCTGAGCCCTTCCCAGGTTTCCATGGTGTTCTTGAATGGTAGAATTTCGGGCCTGGTAAAAACTGGACTAATGACCGTGAGTAAGTACACTCATCCAGCTCCGCCCCACGCCAAAGCTCCATGAACCTCTGATATATTTTCACCCTACGCTGTGCTACCAAGCCAACTGAAAAGAAATACGTGTGAGTTTGTCTTTAATGTACATCGCCAATGATCGTGCCAAGGTGTCCTTGATTGTGAAAGATACAGCAAAACCTTCGGATTTCTGAGTCTCTCATATTATCATTGTTGAAAAAATAACCTATGTCGACTGGCTCCATTGTGTCTTTCTCATCGGTCTTCTGTGGCTACCGTAGTCACTTCTGTTGGCGGCTCGTTGCCGACTGTGTGGGAAGCTTGAAGGACCTTGAGACGGTATTCCGTCAAGTGGAAAGCACTATCTGCCAGCAAAATGTAGCTGGTAAACTATGTCTTTGTGTCGTTATCGTGACATTCTTCTGTCCTTCAGGCCTGTAGCGACGCTTAACGCTCCATGTATACATGTTAAGCCTTCGACCGTTGTATCTGCTGTGCAGTGACGCTGTAAATATTAACACAGAGGTATATTTTTCAGAATGGAATACACTCACTGTATTTCAGACGTAACGTTGATAATCTTCAGCACAGTGTTCCCGGCACGGAGACGTTGTCACTTGCCAGCAGCCAGGTACCCTGTGTCGTTTGGAAGAGCATGAGCACACGCCACAACCTGCATCTCCGGTGCACCCCTCGTCGTACTTTCGCTCCACGGTACACCCCTCGCCCTACTTACACTCCCCAGTGCGCTTCCTCTCAACGCCAGTCTTGCCGGCCGCGGCGACCATCCAGGTATTGATCTTGATTTGGGAGGAGGGGCTGGCGGCCGCGCGGCGCTCTCCGGTCGCCCTCAGGTCGCCGCCGGCCGCGTCTATGGCCGGGAGGCTGGCGGAGGAGTCGCTGCTGGTCGAGTGGCAGGAGGGCGGGCGGCCCGGCTCCTGACCGGGCGGACGCCGCGGCGGCCCGGCGGCGGCCGGCCGCGGCCCGCCGTCGCCCGGCCGGGTCGGCAGCACGTGAGAAGCGGCCACCAGCCGCGGTACGGCGGCCGCCAGCGGCGCCCGGGCCGGCGGCGAGGCCGGCAGCGCGGCCGCCACCGGCGGCAGGATGTCGTCCGGAGCGCGCTGCAGGCGGCGCAACAGGCGCTCCCCCGTCGCCGTCAGCTCGCCGTTGAGTGTCTGCAGCTGCGGCAGCCACTCCTGCAGCTGGCGCAGCTGGCCGGCGTCGGCCGAGACCGGGTTGCCGCGCAGCTGGAGGGCGCGCAGTTCCGGACACACCCGCAGGAACATGAGCGACGTCAGCTCCGTGAGCCGGTTGTCCTCGACGTCCAGCACCTGGGGACGCCAACAGGCTCTGGTCAGGGCGTCAGGGAAAACCCGGCGCTCAAATATCATGTCATGCTGATGCTCAAATATCATGCTGAAATATCATGCTGAGGTGGACAAAAGAACGAATCTGATTAGTACAGGCCGGATTCTAAAAAAAAAAAAAACAGCATGAAGACAAACAGTTTGTTTACATCGTAGCGCATGGAAAATCTTTGTCCGCCCCAGAAAAGAGGGTTTAGTGCACCGCCGAGGTTCTTCCAAGCTGCCATAGAACGACCGATCCAATCGCGCCGAAATTTTGCATGGACGAGTTTTGAAAGTTTCACGTATGTATTCTCCGAAAATCTGGGTTCTTCAATTTGATAGGTCGCTAACCTACGACCTCTCTTTCTCCTTGGGATGTCAGCAGACGTTTTATATGTACTCTATGCTGAGTCTTACCCAATCTTATGCATGACTGTCAATCTCATACATGGTGTCAACGACCTTCGTACCCGTGTCTCTGCGGGTCAAGGTCACCCGGGGCCGTAAATCGCAAAATGAGGTCACTGGCTTTTTGATGACCTGGGAGAACTCATGGAGTGTTTGGTAGCAATGATCTGCATAGAAGCAGCAGTTTAAGTCCCCGTCCATCATCAGAAGCTGTTCTGGGTCCCTTGAGGCGTCTTTTACGTTACGTCCCACAAAATCCAATGGAAAGCAAGGTCCACCCACATGACCTCCTTTGGGGTCGCCTGTAATGTTACGAAGACTTTCAAACGGGAATCGTGTAGCCAACAGACCAAGCTACACACTCGTTTCCGGTTTCGTTTCTGTATCAAGGTTTAGAAACGGCTCGGCCAAGGGACCGTACCACTCACTCTTGTATCGCTGAAGGTGGCCAAATGGCGGATCCCGGTGGTGTTTGAAAGCATGAGCCCACAGCGCCCACGTCTTCAAATGCTAGTCCCCTAATCGACAAGCATGGGCACAGTCTAAGTGTAAGCTCTTTCTGCAAATGCACACTATGAACCTGGCGGTCAGCACGGCAAATTGCGCGCGTGTTCAGGCATACAATGCAGCGATTATGATGAAGCTGTTTTGGAAAAGCTTCCACGCCACGACACACAGATTAATTTTGGTCCATAAACGAATTCACCAACTGCACATATTTTCTGGGCCAGGCCTGATCCTGTGGCGGACCAGAAGCCTGCCAGAAGCAGTCTAACCTGGAGCTGCTCTAGCGAGCTGCACAGCGACACTTCCTCCAGTTCGTTCCTGGCCACGTACAACTCCCGGAGCCGGGGTAGTGCGCACACGCCGTCCAGGGAGCTGAGCCCGCAGCCGACCACCCAAAGCACGCGCAGCTGAAATAGGCCCGAGCCGAAGGCGCGCAGCCCGCCTGGCAGCGCAGAGCGCTGCAGACGCAGTTCCTCCAACCGCGACAGCTGCTGCAACGTCCAGCTGAGTCCGTTGCCCGACTCTGGCCGGGCGGACAGTGAGACGGCGAGCACCGAGGCTGGCTCGGCCGTGCCCAGCTGGCGGCACAGCTCAAAGAGGTCGGTGGTGTCCGAGACCTCCACGTGACACGGCGCATCCTCCTCATCGGCACTGCCAGGTGGCGGCATGCTTAGCTCTGCAGCTCTGGTGGCTGACAGGCAGTCCCACCTGAGGAGACAGAGCTTATCTGCACCTGAGCAGTGCCTCAAGGGCAGGACAATCATAGGTGATCATCATATATTCTAGAGGATGAATTAACGGCTTGTCAAAAGGCACGGTTAAAATGCAATTCAGTGAGTGTCCATGAAAAAGTCAAGGTAGCATAGCAAGATATCACAGGAAGGAGAGAGCTGATGGTTAACAGACAAAACAAATGCATGAGACATGTCCAATATTTCTGGGATGACAAAAAAATAAACAACTTAAATACAAACAGTCTGACAACTTATGCTTTATAAAAATACTCGCAAATATTTGTTGCAGAATAACAGATTAACTAAATTGCATCATAATGCAGAGCAAATATCCCCAACACCCTGCCTGCTCAATGCCCTTTTCTTCAGTGGTAAATTGCTCCATTTGCTTGATGATATATGATGTTGCCACAAAATTACGTCTGGTAATAAGGAACACCTTATTTTGTCTACCTAGCTGCAGCGGTTTTGGCTTAAATTGCCCTTACCTTCTGTATTGATTCCTGTACCACAAGCAATCAGCATTAATGTACCCAATGCAACTTGATCATTCCCTTTATGAATCTGCAGCCTAGGAAGCTATGGAAAAAACGTTGAAATAATCACATTAATGAGCTCAGTTACTCGCAAACATTACACTTTTCATAGCGCACCGTGATGGAGCTTAATACAATTTCGTTTTTGCCGCAAATTTTGTTGACACTGTGAGGCCATAGCAACGACGACGAATATCCGTTGCTATGGAGTAAAACTGGTCTTTGTATGGTAAAATTTGATAAATGAATAGGCTGAGCAGAATTTTCGAATAAAAGCTGTTAAAAGAAGGTAAAATATTTTTCAAATCGGAACATTGCTTTATTGCTTTGATTTTTTCAAAGTAGACAAGACGTGGCGCAATGACAGGTAAATATTGCAACGTGCTTCTGAAAGGTTTGTCAGGGCCCGGGGTTTGCCGGTAGGTAAGCGTGGAGGGCATCGTTTGCGGTTGTATTAGGGCCTTGGTTTGAACCGTGGTTTAAGTCAAGGTAACTCAAGCGCTGCGTCGTTGAACTGCTGTTACTTCGTTTGAGTTAGGTACATCGGTGCAACCCGCCATTCTCGCAAGCTAGGTGCATGATTTCAAGGCACGTGTGACCAGTATCTTGCAGTAAGTTGGCAACTAGATGGCTCACTGTGTTCCGTTTAAAGAATGACATGATGGTGCCATTTCTTCTATGCACTGCTTGACAACCATCATTCTATGCATTTTCATGATGCCTATACTTAGTGTTTAAGTTTGTGAATTATTAGCAGGGCTGCAGTTTAAATCCAGGACTGTGCCCCAGCCAGAATTACAAGGAAATGAAGGTCATTTATTTCTATGCTATGCATGAAGATACAGTGAAGTCCTGTGCATTGGATGGGATGATATATTTCCTGCCTTCTGATTTCACAGTATTTCACAGTTCCATGAGTGCAGTTCATAAGACAAATAGTAAAACACAGTACTGCCATTTCTGTAAAATTTCTGAAAATAATAGGCTTTTTGCTGCAATTTCGCGCAGTGTATGAAAGACGTTGCATCATTATGAATTATTTATTTTATCATAAAACACACGGCATTCTAGGATGTTTCCAAATATTTTGCTTAGAATTAGTTCTTTCTATTCATTGCCAGAGCAGTCCTGAAACAATCACTTAAGCACATGCAGGATGCTTGCTTTCCTTGCTAGCCTTGCTGATGATCAAAGGACAGCCTGAGGCTCATTTTGTTTGATTGTTTTGTGGAACAGCTAAGTTACTTGCACAGTGAGCCTTAATGTTGATCCACAACCATCATTGGCATTGCCTGAAACATGCAGTGCAGCTGTTATTGACATCACATGAAACATGCAGTGTTGATAGAGCTGCTGTCAACTTCTTGTTGTTCACAGTTATGAATGGTTGAATATTAAATGCAAGGCTGGAAATCACTGGCACATCACAGACCAATCCAAAGCATCATGGACTTGGCTGATGCACATGGCTCGTCCAGCAAGTTGGCGAAGCTGCGCCCATCACTGCTGCTTACCATAGTGCGTCATGGCCAGTCCGAGGGCAACAAGAAGCAGGTGATCCAGGGTCAGTCTGACTACCCACTCTCCGAGCTGGGCGTCCAGCAGGCGCAGGCGCTGCATCGCTACCTGGCCGAGCGCAGCGTCAGCTTCGACGCCGTCTACTCGAGCGACCTGAGCCGCGCACGCCAAACATGCGACATCGTGGCAGCCGGCCTGCCCGTTACCGAGGATAAGCGCCTGCGCGAGAAAAACTACGGCGAGTGCGAGAACCGGCCGGTGCAGGAGCTGGCGCGCGCCGCCGCCGCCGCCGGCGTGCCCGTGGCCCAGTTCGTGCCGGTCGGCGGCGAGACGCAGCAGGAGGTGCGTCAGCGCGCCGGTGCCGTCTTCAGGGACCTCTGCCAGAGGCACTTGTCGAACCAGTGCATGCGCGTGCTCATCACCAGCCACGGCTGTTTCATTCGCGAGCTGATCGGCCATTTGCTCGAGACGTACGACTCGAATCTCAAGAGGGCGGACGCGCACCGGATCGCACCTAACACGGGTGTCTCGGTCGTGCACGTGGCCAAGACGGGCGTCGACAAGCTGTCGCTCAAGTTCCTGAAGATACATAGCGACGAGCATCTGGGCGACGTGACCTCGACGGCGCCGCCCGGCGTGTGACATCAGAGAACCCGTAGACCCAGCAGTTGAAAAGCATTTCGTTCGAACTCCGTGCGGCTGCTCGTTGTTTTCTGCTTCTGAAAACATGTTTAGGTTTTGGGTGGGCGATTCGATTTCTTTGGCGGTCTGAGCTGAGGCGAATTGTCGTGCTTAGAGTTGAGCAGGACATGTAGGTGGCGAATTCTCTGTCATGGTCAGTGCCAGGGACTTTTTAGCAAATGATGCACGTGATGCGAAGATGGAGGACAAAACTCCGGACATTGGACCCCACGGAATTATGATCTATCATACGCGAATCCGTTAACCTAGCGTCTTGTTTGAGTTATTATGCACGCATGATTTGCAAACTGGTATGTGTTCTTTACCTGAGTCGCTCATTGACTCGTTATTCTATCGTCGGGCGCGTCATTTTCTGGTTTGTCTGTTAGTTGAGCATGGCGGTCACCACGACAGTTGCTCTGATTACTGTAGTCACTCACCTTTCCGATTTTGTTTCGTTACCGATATGTGGCATGGTGTATCCCAAAACCCTGATGATTTTATTTCTCATGACGTTGTTGGTTTAATACTTTGTTATTTCTAGCTTGCTCTTTCATCTGGTCGCGTGATTGGTTCATAAAAAACGTAAGCAGTCAAATCAAGTCAGTCATCGTTTATGGAAAACGTGTTGTTACTTGTAAGCATCACTCTACTGTCCGTGTTGTTTGGACCATCGGATCCGGTAGTTTCGTCCAATCTTATATCTTCCGAGCACAGTTTTACCAATTTCCAGTCGTCTATTGAAAACGAATTGTGACAGTTTAAACCAGGCGCAAATGTTCGTGTCCATCATATGGATTCTTCCTGCGAATTCATAGTGGTGGGGATAAAAGTGCCGAGTTACCTGTATTGCCGTCTAGGCTTTTCCTGCGAGCCGTGAGTTTTTTTCGCAGATCATAGTCACGTGCTGCTCTGAAGGAAAATTCTCATCAGTGTGGCCCGTGGCCATGTAAAAATATGTCAACCGCAGTAACCAACGGAAGACAGGTAAAACGTGGTACATCCGTGTCCGATGTAATTCATATTTCTCTGTCTGTCATCAGACAAAAAGCCTACGTAGTGCTCAGAAGCGATTTGATTACCTCGAAATTCTGCGTAGCAGAGGCTATAGACGTTGCAATGCCGCTCGTCTTGTGGATCCACGAACCCACTCCATGCAACAATTTGGTGTAACTGTGACCCAGTCATAAACCGCCAGAAGGATGTCTGGTGTTTCTTGTTGGCTATCCCGAACCGCCACGCGAAGCAACATTTCCGGTTGGTAACAGACGCGGGAAAGCACAGTTCTCTCCTTTTATAATCGTCCCAACCACCACCATTCGCATTAACGTTTAACAAAGCTAAACAGTGTCAGTATTCACCACAAACAGCGCAATGAAAGACAGACGAGGTGCAAGCAACGCAAAACACGCTACTTTGGAGAACTGTACGTTATACGTCCCCAAAAGTTCCGACCGGTATTGCAACAACCGGTTATATGCCTGATTCATAATACCGCTGACAGCACTTGCACTTCAAGGATAACAAATTTCTACGCATAATGAAGTAACTTTCGCACTTCTTGACAACGTAGGTTTACATGACACCAGAAAGATGCCAGAAAATGCTCCACAAAATCGTGGTTAAAGGCAGGGGAAATAAGTTAAACAGTTATTCCAGACTGTTTCATTAACTGTGGTCTATTTCATCACCATCTGTGAAGTTCTGGCAGCGCCCGTAACCAGGCTTCTGGAAACAGAACCAGCAGTTTCAGCGGACAACCAGGCTACATCAGTCACACGGCACCAACCTCCTCCGCAACAGGTGAGACTCAGCAGGCTGCCCTCCTCAGTGGCCGCTGGGCTCCAGCAGCTGGGTGACTGCTGAGCGGAGGTCGGCCACCAGTGCGTCGCCCTCGTGGCGCAGGAGGCGGCGCAGCTCGGCGGCGGCGCGGCGCGGCCCGGCAGCCAGCAGCCGACACAGCAGGTGCAGGTCCAGCCGGCCGGCGCCCTCCAGCTCGAGCGGCAGCCGCTTGGCGGCGCGGTACAGCGCCGTCAGCTGTGCCGGCTGCTGGGCGGCCAGCACGCGGCCGCCCAGCAGCTCGGCCGGCTCGACCAACAGGAAGCGGTCGGCGGCGGCCAGCAGCTCCAGCCAGAGTACGGCCGGCAGCCGGTCCAGAAGGCGGCAGCCGCGCCGGCAACCGTACACCAGGTGCACAAGCGGCACGGCCACGGCATGCCGCAGCTCGCCCAACGCCACGCGCTGGCTGCTGGCTTCGCGGAAGGCGCCGGTCAGCAGGGCGGCCAGCACGGGTCCGCCGGCGGCCAGCCGGCCGCGCCGCGCCGCCACCTCGCCGTCAGCCAGCACCAGCGTCACGTCAGCCGGCGCCAGCTCGGCCGCGTACAGGCAGGGGCCACGCGGGCCGGCTGGCGCCGGCGCCGGCGCCGGCGCCCGCTCGGCCGGCACCAGGCGCTGGCCGAGCGCCAGCAGCGCGCCGCCTGCCAGCTCGGCCCGTTCGCCGCCGCTGCCCAAACCGGCCAGCAGCAGATCCAGGCCGCCGCGCCGCACCAGCAGCCGGCGTAGGCTCGTCTGCAGGCTGGGGAAGGGCAGTGTCAACGCAGGTCAGCGAAGAATCCCTGAATTGACGTCATCGGGGTCCCTAGTGTCGAGGTCAAGACTGCCGACTGGTAGTCATCAGAGCAACACAGAAAAAACGTACAAACGAGACCTTCCCCAAAGCTCATTGCATACATAAATTCACTCCACCAGAAACCGCAAGGCCTGCAAACAAAAATGAAACCGGCTCCATTGGCTATGGTGCCCCTCCGCGTTGGTGGACGGCTGACCTGACGACGATGGCGGCGGTGGTCGCCGCCGAGACGGCCTGGCCACCGCCCACCTCCAGGAGCGACTCGAGCACGCCCTGGCCGTATCCGGACTCTGCCACCGTGCGCAGCGAGTCCAGCGGTGCCGCCGCCTGCTCCTCGGTCAGCCGGCTCACGCACTGCCAGGCCAGACGCTGCGACACCAGCGACCGGAAACAGTGTGGGTTCCTGCGGCAGATGCGGCGCTCAGGAGACCTACCAAAGGCGCGGCGAACTGGATTTCCGGGGTAAGCCGCGACAGTGACGTCGAAAGATTTGAAAGGGAGTACGTTTCTACAATACATTCGCCAAGTGACAATCTACACAAATGAGGTGAACGAAAATGGTGTTTACAAGGCATTTCCGGTCACGGGCAACAACAAATGCCAGACGCGGACTGGACTCGGTCTGCAATGCCACATGTCATTACTAACGACTGCATCAACCAGTCTCTGTCCCGTCCGCGGCCAGCCAGCCCCTCACCTGCAGAGGCGCGCCAGCACGCGAGAGGCACGCGCTTGCGGCCGCGACGCGAAGCGCATGTAGTCGACGAGCGCGGCGCAGCTGTCGGCGCCGGCCAGCCGCGCGTCGGGCCGCTCCGACTGCGACTCGCGCGACAGCAGCAGCAGCAGCCAGTCCTCCTCGTCGCCGCCGCGGCCGGTGGCCGGCGCCGTCGCCTCGGAAGAGGAGCGCCGCCGCTTCCGCCGCCCGTTGGGCGACCCGGGCGTTGCCTGCCGGCTGCGGACCGAGCGCGGCTCTGGGACGCGTGGCGAGGAGGGTCCGGCCGGAGACTCCGGCGCCGGCGGCGACCACTGCCCGCGCTCAGACGGAGCAGGCGGCAGACCACTCTGCGGCGAGAACGGCCCACCGGCCGGCGAGACCGGCCCATCAGCAGGCGAGCATGGCCCCTCAGCAGGCGAGAATGACCCATCGGTCGGCGAGACCGGTGGCGAGAACGGTCCTCCGGCCGGCGAGACCTGTGACGGGCACGAGCTGGCCGTGGACCAGCTCGGGGAGGCGGACGCCGGCGAGCCGGAGAGCGGCCAGGAGGGCGGGCTGACGTCCGGCGAGCGCCACGGTGAGCTGGCCAGGCTGTCGGTGGGGCTGAACGCCTTGCAAAGCCGCTCCGCCGGCGGCGCGGCGCGGCGCACCTGCTGCAGGTAGGCCTCGATCTCGCGCTCCACCTGCCGGTAGGTGGGGCTGTCGGCGCGGAACGCGGCCGGCGATTCGGCACCGCTGCCATCGCCGTCATCCGCATCTTCCTCCGAGCTCAGCCGGGCCGGCGAGGCGGGCGCGGCCGCCGCCCGCCAGCCGGCCACCAGCGTCTGCAGGCGGCCCACCAGGACGGCGATCAGGCCGGCCGATTTCATCTGGGCGAAGCCGGCCTCGTCGTAGACGAACTGGAACAGGGCGTGCAGCACTCGCCGCTTGAGCCACTCCGGCTGCCGGTCCGAGTCCAGCAGCGAGACCAGCCATGGCAGGTAGCCGAGCGACCGTAGCCGCGCCCTGTTCACCGACTCCCAGCAGAACAGACACAGGACGCTGATCAGCGACGTCCGGTCTGCAAGAGAAAGAGGACGCTGATAGTTGAGTTCCGACCTATAACAGGCACAGACCACAGACAGGTGATCACTGGTCCTCAGCAGACGCTGGAAGCAAACTGATATGATATGATACTGATATGATATACAAGCAGAATCAGGTGGTTGTGGAGAGCGACCATTTGAATTGCAGCTCCAAAGTGAAAAACGCTTAATGGGGATACTTGTTTTCGAAGTAGACGAACAAGCCACACGAAAAACGCTAGATGTATTTAAAACATACTTGGTAGGTTTGAAACTGACGTACCTACAGCGCTGGTGACGAAGCAGTCGCTGGCCGTCTCCGTGGGAGTGCCGCCATCGTCACGACCTTGCCCAGGCTCGCTCTCCGGCCGCGCGGCTCGCCAGCCGCCCTCCGTCCGCGAGCTTGGCTGGATGTCACATCCCCGACCAGTTGGTCCGTCAACGCCTTCGGAGCGGGCAGTGTCGTCTTCTGCGGCTGCTGCTGCGGCGGCGGCGGTGGCCCCTGGCGGTGTTCGGCCGGGCTCTGTTTGCGCCTGCTTCCCGCAGGAGACGCCGCCCTCCGCCTCCTGGCATGCGGCCAACGTCGTCGCCACCTGCCGGCCGTCGGCCGGGCGGCGGGCGCCGTCGTGCAGCAACCGAAGGAAGCCGAGACGGCCCAGCGGCGGCCGCAGCGACGACTCGCGCGCCAACGCCAGCGCCAGCTGCAGCGCGGCCGGTCCCAGCTGACGGTGTGCCGGCGGCGGCGGCGCGGCCTCGCCGGCGCCGCACAGTCGCAGCAGCGCGGCCAGCGCGTCCGGCGCCTGCTGCATCTATCGGACGGTCGGCGAGGCGCGCGTCAGCAGCCGGCTGCCAGCGGGCGGCGGGACGGGGCATGGCTGAGGTCGCTGGAAGGGAGTCTGATGTGTCCTGAGTTTGGAACGGGCATTACCTAGACGGCGCGCCCATGAGCATTTGACATGAAAATGTAGCCCAGCAGCACTAGAACCAGGGGAAAGGACACCCTTTTCTGTGGTACTGGTTTTCTTAGGTCTTCAGGCTTCGTTCTATCATAAAAGATTTAAACAGATCACAATGAAGCAAGAAAATTTTAAAACCACTTTTTGGCAAGGCTCAAGCGCACCTGCATTTATGGTACGCTCTATAGTGGGAGCACCTGGTACCTGGCAATGCCATTCAGACTCGACAATGCCCGATGAAACATCACATGGAAAAACAACCCCGAGACACGTGTCAATGACGGCACGTCACAACACAAGTCGAATCAAGTCCGACCACATGTCTCGACCTGTGTAAATCACATCTACTGCGCGGCAAACCGGAAAATACCGCACATTCAAGAAGCGATCGCTAAACACCCCAGCCCGGTTGCGTCCATGCGGCCACTGCGTCTGCCGGCCAGCCGAAACGAACACGCACCTGGGCGCCCGTCTCCCTGGCGAACGGGCCGGCGAAGTGCGTCAGCGTGCGGACGGCCTCCCGCACTAGGTGCCGGTTCTCGGAGGCGAGCGCCGCCGCCACCGTCACCAGGCACTCGGACCACAGCAGGCGGCGCTGGTGGCTGCCCGTGTCGGCCAGCGTCCTGAGCCGCAGAGGTCGCCCGGTCACCGGCGCTGCCCTGGCCGGCGGCCGCGCCCGCCAGCACGACCGCCGCCACACGCGGCTCACAACGTGCGGTCGTTCCCTCGCTCACCAGGGACGGGACGCTGCTATTTTTCCGGTCTCTGAGCGCCAAACGACCGTGATATCGGCGCGTCCTTACGCACCCCAAAACCAATCAATTCCTCTTGGTCCCCACTTTCCGCCTCCTCGCCCTCGCCCTCGCCCCCGCCCTCGCCCTCGCCCTCGCCCCCGCCCTCGCCCTCGCCCTCATCGGCGCCGGAGCCGTCCGGCGCCCGCTAACCTCCAGAATCGGAAGATGGTGAGGCGCAGTTCGTCCGAGGGCGGCGGCTCGGCGGCCAGCAGGCCGGTGGCCACCTCCAGAGTGTCCTCCCGGTGCAGCACGCGGCAGAGCGGCGGCTCGCGCGCCAGGTTCGCCAGCGTGCGGCACCCGCGGTTCGCCACTTCCGGGTCGGCCACGATCTGGATCTGGCGCGGCGGCGGCGAGCGCGTCACACCAACGAACGGCAACCGCCCCACCGAGGCTCAACCGTGCCGCCGGGGCCGACCGCGGCCGAGGCACCGCGAAGCCACGGCCCGCCTTCTCTTGACATTGTTTCACACACGACCACCTGCCTCCGCCTCCAAGGGGACAGTTTCAACAAAGGACGTATGCTTATTGCGACTGTGCAGTATGCTAAACGTTGTTTCGGTAATAGCCAACAGACAATTGCTTCGAATCCAATATACAAAAGAATTCAGGTCTATTGGTTGTCGTGATGACATCTGACGCATTACTAGTAACTAACAAGAAACCCTCACCACATTGAGGACGGCGTGCAGTCCGCCGTGCTGGACAAAGTGCTGGCGCCCCGCCGGCCGAGTAGTGCAGTTGCCAAGTATACTGAGTGCCAGGTTGAAAACTTCAGCTGGATGCAGCTCCTTTAGAAGACCCACCAACTCAAACAGGCCACCCTGGCGCACAAACTCCTCCAAACCAGGACGAGTGGAGATCAAACGTTTCCGCACCTCCGTCAGTGTGGCCAGCAGCCGGTCCCTGGCTGGCCGGCCAGCCAGCTGCCGTACTGCCCGCTCAATATCTGCCCGACCCATGTGGCCACTCTGGCCAGGCAGGGATTTTGCACCAATTATACAGCAGTCAACTGCCTGGAAATAAGATGTTTCAGAGTTAGACCTACCCTGAACAGCACAAAACAACCTGGAGACCATTCAGCATGAAGTAACTTGAATCAAATGGTCACCTGGAAATAACCCAGATTCCAAAACATGAGCATTTTGTCTTACCTTGAGCCAAAAATGTCAGTGGGATGCTCAAAATGTTTCAGACTGCAACATGATATGGCATGTGGCATGGTTACATCACTTCATATTTCCTGAACTCTGATGGAATTACATGTATCTGTTTGTAACTTATCCTTATGAAAAATAACTGGCTTCCTTGTTACTGCACTCTATTGCCCAGTTTCATAATAAAGCACACCTGCATAACCACAGTGGATAGCAACATAAATGGCACACTTCAGCCAGGGCACCAGATGTTTCAGGCAAATAACTACATGTGAACAGATGCAATTTTGTTCCCAGGACCATTGTGATCTACAAGAATTTGTTTGGTTGACCAAATGCATATGATATAAACAAACATAAAAAGCAGATCAGGGGCATCAATGTCTGTAAATAATTGGGTGGGCCAAGCTATCAGCCTGACAATCTAACCTCCCCAAAATGTGGGTTGCTTAATGGATTTAGCCCACTTTATTTTAATCAATGGAAATTTTTGAATTTTTGTCACTATTTTCCAAATAAAAAAATGTATATATCCCATGTGTATAAGTATATATGCATACATGTACATGCATACACACATGTGTGCATGTATATATATATGTATATATATAGAAGATAGAAAGATAGATACATCACTTTGTCTTTTTCTTTCCTTTCTGCCTATCTTTTATATGTTGTGGCCATTTCTTTTGTTATTTTCGCCTTATTTCTTACTTTACAACTGGCAGAAAACATTGGAGGGGCCAAAATATTGGCATAATTTCTCTTATTCTTTTTTTAGCTTCATTTCACAGTTACATAGACGTATGAAGTTGGAAATCTTTACTAAGTGTAGCACCACGGCCCGAGTTCAAGGTTTCAAGAAAGATTCTACGGCGCTAACGCAGTTTCTCGTGACGTCACAGGAGTCCAAGCATAAGTTTCGTGGGGCCACTGAAATAATTTTCTCCTCGGGGTAGTGACCCGATTGTCAGGTAAGTGGATGAAATATCGTATGACTAAAGATCGCAAGCCAAGTATAGTAAAGCAAAACATAGTGTGAGATAAATATCAAAGGACGAATGTTGCGTCGAAGGTGCAACCCCGCGCTGGAGACGCGCTGTGGAATACTAGAGGCCGCAGGCCGATAAGAGGGTGCGATCGGACTGGGTTCTCTCCAACAAAGAGGTCGGGTCGCGCGGAGCGCGGTGACAGGTTGTATCTAAATAGGGCCTTTTTAGATACAGCCTCATTAGGTTGGTTATAACCTTATAACTTAATACAATACCTTATTCCGGCTTGTTCACTGTATCAGGTTCACTGTATCATCACTGTTCACTGCTGCTCGCTACTTGCGGAGAGCCTTCTGTCGGTGCATACAGGGTCCCCGTCTGGAAAGGAGGCCTCTGGAGAGACCTCCTTTCGGTCTGTAAAAAGGCCCCTGACCCTGCCTCCAGAGGCCGACAGGGGCCCCTTATAAGCGGACAGAGGTCCTGTACAGATAGGCAGTGTTCTCCCCTCTCCCCTACAAGTCCGCAAGGGCACCTAAAAATTCGTTCAGGGGCCCCTACTTGCCTGTAAAGATGCCTCTGCCGACCTGTAAGGGCACCTTCCAGGTCGGCAGGAACGTCATAACAGACAAGCAGAGACCCCTTTACACTCCCGCGAGGCCCTTTTACAAGCCGACAGTGATTTTAACCACGTGTGGCCCCCACGATTACGAGAGTGAGACGAGGGTCCAAGGGGGAGAGATGGGGGCGATCGTCTTCCTCCCCTGATGTCTGAGAAGGGGGATCCTCTCAGACTCAAAAAGGGGCCCGAAGGGGTCCGTATGAGCTTCACGGGGTCTATGTATGTACCTCACGGGCTCTTGATACAGTCTAGGGGGTCTCCAGGAGGGTTAGATAATCCTTGAGACGCATGGAGGACCTCTGAGGCTCCCAAAGGGCCCCTGAGACCATAAAAGGGCCCCAACACGGTAGTGCCCCTGAGACCGCCAGAAGGGTCATAGGGCCCTTGAGAGGTACAAGATAGGAAATGGGCCCCTCGGACGGCATAGGGGCTCCGAATGGGTTCCATGGGCCCCAGAAAGGCCAATGAAACTATCCAAGGGCCCCTGGGACTACAAAAGGGGTCCCAACACGGCAAAAGGTTGATGAGACCGCTAAAAGTGCCAGAGGCCCCTGAGACGGCAAGAACTTAAAAGCGTGCCTAGCACGAAATAAAAAGGACCCTGGCCAGCCAGACAGGCCCCCTGAACGGGGATTCATTGGTGACCGCAACGTCGATAGGGCCCCAAATGGGCTACACTGGTCTTTAGAAAATTTGAGGGGTTCTTGATGTAGTTTGGGGGCCCCAGGAAATTCTGGTGGCTCTTAAGATGGCCAGATGACCCCTACGCGGCAAATGACCCCTGAGACCGCCAACAAGGTTGGAAGGCCCGTGCGAGGCAAAGACGATAAGAGGGTCTCTAAGATGGTATGGGGGACCTTGGACGGCCAGAAGGCCCCGAAGTGTGTTAGACGGGCTTTCGGCACGGGAAAGGTCTTTCTGAGACTGCCAGTAAGGCCCCTGAGGCGCCAACAAAGACCCCTGTTACGGCTACAGGCTACCCTAAGACTGCCAGAATGTAATAGAGGAAGATCCTTGATGCAGCCACGGAGACTACCGGACACGTTCAGAGCGCCCATGACATTGCACAGGAGCCCTGAAATTGCCGATTTTTTGTAGCTGTCAGAGGACCTCTTAGAGGGCAGCATTGCTCCCTAGAGACGACAAGAGGCGCACCTAGGAAAACAGGGGGCCTCCTGAAACTACTAAACCTTGAGACGTACATATGCTCCTGAAACGGCCAAAGGACCTAGAGGATTGCCAGAGGAGTCTTTGTCGCGGAAGGGACTTATAGGGGGCCCTTGTTATAGCCTGAGGGCCCCCTTAGACGGCAAAAATGCCTCATGGATGACAGAAGGAAACCCCAGATGGCTCAAGAGTCCCGGCAACTCCCAGATGAGTCCCTGAAACTATCCGAGGTGCCCCTGAAATTGTCAAAGAAACGTCTCAGACATCCCGAAGGACACGTGAAACTGTTAAAGGAACCGGAGACCACTAGAGGGCCCTGACACGTAGACATTCCGAGTCCACCAAAAGTACCCCTTTAACAGCAAGAGGGAACCTAACCTAAGCTGGCAAAAAAGTCTTCAGAAGCTATGGGGACGGGGGACTTTGGTAGATGGGCTCCTGGCCCAGATACAGATAAGACAGTTCAAATGGATGGAAGGACGGAGCCGCCTAAAATCATTCAGTTACTGTCATACTTCGGCTACTTTATATGGAAAACCATACACAATTTCCTCAGATCAAGTGAATTTTCAATTTTTCTGTAACTGTTTATGGCAGAAAACGCAAAATTACAACAAATATTCCCCTGGACTCGCGCGGGTCAACGCTTTTTCATATCTGAAAAGAAAAAAATGGATGACCAGCCAGGAAGGGGGCCCGCGCTGACCATTCGCCCCCTCCCCGGCTTGTCGACATCCTGAATTCGTCCCTAACGAGGGCCCCCATTGGTCATGAGGGTCATTTGATCTGACTTGCCCCCATCCCTCCCAGGCGGAATCCTGGCTACGCCCCTGTTCATGCGACCTAACCTCTGATGGACGAAGCCAGGATGTCCGACTGCACCCTTTAACGACCTACGACCTCCAGTATACGATCTTTTGCCTGACGACCTTTGCTCACGGTCTTTCATCATGCGATCTTTTGCCCAGCTACCCCACGATGGTGTCCCTAAACTGCACGGCAAAATAATTTCAATGGACCCACGGAACCAGTACTTAAACTTCCGTGACGCCACGAGCATTTCCGTCCGCGCGTAGAGTCTTTCTTTAAACCTTGAATCCCAGCCGTAGTGGTACACTTAGCGAAGATTACCCAAATGATCTGTACCCACACGCACTTTCTAGGGGATAATGTGATATCGCATGCGATATTATAATTCAATAGCATTTCACACAGTCGACTAAGTTCATAACATGATATAGCTGTATCACGTTCTATAAGGCGCACTGCTTGTAACACTGGTTTCGCCTGTTCTGTTTACAGGCAGGAGATACCGATTTGGCGCGTACGAGACAAATCAGCTGTTGGAAATGCTGACGCTGACCCCCTGCATGATAAGCTCCAGAAACTAGGCTGCTCTCGAATACACGTTTAAGAATAACATTGCGTGATACAAAGGAAGCGTCAGGTGCGATGAAGAATTAAGGGAGGAATCAGGTACGTTTTGGACCCATCTTTTATACAGCTACCTATTACTGCAAGAACAGAAAGCCGGGCTTTGGAGGCACCACCAGTAATTGTAAGACATCTGTTTCAGTTTAGTCTGTTTCTCATCTTGAGAGACAATGAAAATGTTACATTTATGGCCATGCATCACAAGGTTTCGTACATACTTTGCCCATCATCTTTAATGCATTTGGGTCCCACTCAGGAGTCGGTTTACTGTCTGATAAAGTTATGATGTACCTACCTACCTTTTGCCTACCACGGATGGTCCGGCAGGCGTCAACTCACCCTAATAGCTCGTCACCTGTGACAGTGACGCCACGGGCGGTGGCCGTGCAACTATAGGACGTATAGACTCGCTTTTCGCACTAACTTCACAGTGGTATTCTGCCACCTTTCATTGACCATGGGCCAAGGGGGGGGGGGCGTTCACGGGACGTGATGTTGCGTTGTAAGCGCAGCGCCGCGCCCAAGGCGCGGTATAGAATATTAAAGTCCACAGGCTGATAAAAGGGTGCGACCGAACTTGGTTTTGTCCATCAAAGAGGTTAGGCCACGAGAAGCGCGGTTCTAGGGGATAACTGAATAGGGGCCGTGTGCTTGGCTAGGGTCGTACTGCAAAAGGTTCGTACGAAAATGGTCCATAAGAGAAAAGGTTCGTAAGGAAAAAAGGTGGGTGTTAACCAAAGGCTCGTAAACTTAAGATTGGTATGGGAAAAGCTTGGTATCGGAAAGGAATGGACCTAAAATAGTAACCTAGCTTAACCTAACCTGTCGTGCCCTTTTTGTTGGACCAAACCAAGTCCGATCGCACACTTTACCGGCCCGCGGCCTCTAGTATCTTGCACTGGCGCAGCCAAACGGGGCAGGCACCGGCGCAGCCAAAAAATCTCAAACATTTGCCATTCATTTTGGCAGCCTGTTTGTCTACCTGCCTGCCTAAATACTTGCCAGCATTTAGGCTGGGTGGTGATTTGGCAAAGCTGAAGTTTGCCTGTTGTTGACTGCAAAGCTGGTTCTGGTCCAGTTTTGGCCTGAAGTCTTCACTACACTTTTTTCTTTGGGCTAGCACAGACTAATACATCTGGGCTGCGCAGGCTAACTCACTTAAAATCTAGCTAGCAAGTTAGCAGCTGGGGACCCCAATGTGGAGATGCTCTGGCTACCAAAGCACAATCAGATGAGCTGCATCACGTGCTGTGTGGCCCAGGCTGGTTGATATCACTGGAGCATGGCAGCCCAGTTAGAGGAGAATTTGATTAGGGGATCACATAAGGCACGGATGTGGCCCCGTCTGAAAACATGCAAACTGCCATAGTCCAGGCTATCTGGTATAGCCCAGATCCGGCAGCCAGGTCGAAGGCAAGCTTAGCTGGGCATCTAAGTATGCCCCAACTGGGCAGTGTTTGCTCAGTCATGCAAAAAGGCACCAGCATGGTTATCATGTCAAAGCTAGGCAAACAGTGTGCAATTGTTGTCGTGGATCGGGATATGGTGTTCGATACAAGCCAGTCCTGTCAAATATTTACTTGGTTATCTCATTTGGTTGAATGGGTGCCAGTTTTAAGCCATCGTTCCTCGGCTCAGCAGCATAAATAGACTGGAAAAACAGCGTATGGAAATGCAGTATTTTTCTTCAGTGATAGCGTGGAAATAATGATAGAAAGAACCGTAGAATGGTCCCGAGGATGACGAATTTCACGACAGCGTGGAACTAGTGACGGAAAGTATCGAAGAATCATCACGAGGATGGCGAATTTCACGAGGGTCAGCGAGCAAAACGTTCATTTAGCAATAAAGTCGCAGAGGTCGCTGAGAACACAAGTTAGCTGACAAGCCTGTTAAATTGAGTCATATAATTTAAATCTTTCCGCATCATATTGAAACTGAATGTGTTCTATATCTTCTTCATTTTCATTTCTGTTCTGTTTGTGTTTTTTCCATTTGTTTATTTACGTTCTTTTTAACTAGCCCCATTTCATACCCGAGCATGGTATTCCTCGCGAACCGGGTGGCGTTACTTGCTTGCTACCTGCTTGCCCGGTTCGCGAGGCCCATCACTATCATCGGTGGCGGGAGTAGATTTAGAAAAAAAGAACAGCGGGAGTGGTATGACCCGAATTGATTCTTGAAGTAGTGTAGGAACCATGATATTTAAAGTAATTGGGTCACAAGGGCATGGAAGGGCATTCCTGTCCATCAATTAACGAGTCGGGGATAAAAAAGGCTTCACGACAGACGAAATACGTCTGGGTCCATTTATTTCGTCATTTTCAACGATTTTAATAATTTCATCCGAGCGGTTTGATAGGGTGACATCAGGGATCTGAGCCATTGCTAAGCAGAGATTGTTGCATAGAATCCAAGCCCTCCACCCGATCACGCAATTCCAGTTAACGGCTGATTTTGTGGCGAAAGGTTTAACGTGCCGCCAAGGGTGCGAGACGACCGTGTGGTGGTCAGCTTGACCCTATGCTGGCCAATAGCCAGCTGACCTGCGGACCAAAATATCAACCACTGGGGAGATTCGAATGACGCAAGACGCGTCCAAAGTTGATTTTGCGCATCTCCACGTCCTGCACCCAGTGTTGTGCCGACTTCAGCTCCGCGGACTGGTCCGGCGCAGGCGCTTCCGCAACTGCGACCGGCGTCCTCAGCTGCCGGCGCGTGTAAGCGGCCTCGGTCATGATCTTTGCATCGCGGGGTCTTCTGGTGGCCGTCCTCTATACGTTCTCCACTTTCTGATAGGCTGATATGATGTGCGCTGCTTCCGCAATACACACTTTGTGGGATATACAGAGTGCTATCCGGTACATGTACGGCGTTGGTTCATGTGTAGATTTTCGCAGTTGCGATCGTGGATCGTGGATTTTACCGACTTGGCCGGACGATTGCAATGGGTGTTGCACCTGATAGAGCAAGTAAGAAAGACGTCGTCCCAACCAACTCGAAATGGGGACTAAGCCCTGCCTTTGGCTTCGAGGCCGGAGCGGAGGCCATGATCATTTTACGAAGCCAAAGCCAAAGCCAAAGCCGCAGGCATTGCTCAAACGCAGTTCGAAGAGGAAGCCAAGGCCAAAGCCATGGCTTGCTGGATGGCTTTGAAGCCGAAGCTGAAACTAGCAATTTAGACCTGCACGAAGTCACCGTTGAAGCGAAATGGTCTAGCAATGAAATCGACATTACGCGGGATTTATAGGTATTTCATTAGTTATGTTGACACTCACAACGGACATTTGCGGTGCAAAGAACGTACACGGGCCAGGTTCAGCAATAAAATCATGGTTTTTGTTGCATTACTCCATGAATGGAGTCTCCTATCCACTAACGCACCCAAGAGGTGTGCTGATGGGTGCAACTTTGGGGTTGGGGGACAGGTCAACCAATAATTTGGGATGTTTAACATTAGGTCTTTATGGCGGTGCATGAAAAAATGGTCTGAAAAACATCAGAATAAGTCAAAATTGACACTTGCTTACTCCCCAATGATTTTTACAGGGCTTCGCCCCTGGATGTGCCCTTTGGGCCAGCGTTTTCTTAAGCAGTCTAACAAAATCCATTTTCGGCCATTCACAAGCCGTGTGCGAACTGTAACGTTCGCAAGTCGAAGACGCATTGGTAGACGCCATCGGTTCGGCCTGGGAGCGCCGTGAGGGGGTGGTTGAGTCAAGGGATGCTTGGTACGTGTCGTACCCGCCCGCCACCGAGATCCTTCCGGGCACGCGACCAGGGGCCCACTGGTGTCCGCTTTCGCCAGCTCGTATCTGTCGTATTCGGGCAAAGCGTAGCTTCTCGCCATCACGAAACCCCGCTCACGCACGTGTTGCCGCCGCAGCGAGTGCCGCTCAACTCTGGGTTGGCCAGACTCCTGTTTGTTTGTGGGTTAGGACATGCAGTCTCTTTGGCTCAGGCGTCCAGAATCTTGGACAAGTCTCTTGTCTGGTCTGGCATCCTTTAGTCGTCTGAGCCCGACTCCGGACTACGTCGTGGAGTCGGCCGACCGCCGGCTAGGTCAGCTTGGCCTTTCCTGCCGGAACGGGTGACACGTTACAGAGGCAGGCTCAGCTGTCCGCGGTATAGTCAGCTTCGGGGGTATGCACATGGCGTATGCTCGCGTGGTGCCCTACCATTATCTCATTCGTGTAACGGACGTCACCTTAGAATAATTGTCACAGCCTCAGTCAAGTCCGAATTAAAAGTATTGGGTGCTGCATTAATATTATCTTTTGATGGACGAATGTGCGGATTATTAGAAGGACCAGGTGTTATAAGTGTACGGATGTGGGTTGCTGGCGACTTTTGAATGATTTTATGTGCAGGGTGAGGTCTGTCACTGAATGACATCTTGCCATGATTCACTGATGTGGTTTTCTGCCGTGCAAGCGGTGTTGATGTGATGTTTACGCCCTGATGTCGTTGATGTTTTCTGTTTTCATTCAAAATATTTCGGAAATGTGGCTGTTATTTGTAATTATGATGTCAAACCTTGTTTTCTGCTTTGTTAGATGTGAAATGACTTCCAACTAAAACAGTACGTAATACAGATAAAACGTACTTAATACAGTGGAACAGAATCCAATCGTTTCGTTCATTCAGTTCAAAATAATCAGTATACGCCAACTCAAAGCTTCGGGACGTCGTTTTACGCCACCTGAATGTTCCATCATGTTACCTGGCAGATCATTGGTATCTCTTCGTAGTTCCAGGGAACTGCCAGGCTCGTGTGGGTGATGTCCCAGTCGGGGTCCATCTTGGACAACACTGCTGTGGTTCAGCTGCCCTCCGAGTCGGACCTGTCGGAGGCGCTGCGTCGGCCGCAGGCGCTGCTAGAGGCGATGCAGGTCAGACTGTCGTCGCCGGCCGTCCAGGAATGGCTGGCCGCCCGGCGCCAGAGCATGCGGCCCTGGCTGCAGTTCGTCAACGTCTCCAACTTCGAGAAGCCCGAGACGCTGCCGAAGTGGTCCAGGCGGCTGGTGAAGAACTTCGCCCACTTCCAGACCAACTACGTGATGGTGTGCCTGCTGCTGCTGCTGTACTGCCTGCTGACGTCGCCGTTCCTTCTGGTCGCCATGGCGGCTGTGGCCGGCGGCTGCCACATCTTGAAGCTGCGTCAGGCCGAGAAAAAGTTGGTGCTGGCCGGTCGAGAGGTGCCGCTGCCACAGCAGTATGCGGCAGTAGGGTTCCTCAGCGTGCCGATCCTGCTGATGGCGGGCGCGAGCGCTGCCCTGTTCTGGGTCATTGGTGCGTCGTTCGTCGTTATCATGTTGCACGCCACCTTTTTCAAATCTGAGGCTATTTCTGGGTCTGAGGAGGAGGCAGAACTCTTCGAGGTCACTATGGACCCGATGTGAAGTAGAAATGATTGTTGCAGCGCACTGTTCGTAAATGATGAGCATTTATAGTTCTGTTTATTTCTCGGTTGGGCTTCAATGGAAAATTTGTAACGGTATTTTTGGGCGGTTTGCGGTTATTTCCATTTCCAAGGCTGTTTGGACATTTTAGTTGTCATTTGGAAAGAAGGTTTCATGGATGTATTTGTCGTAAGATTTTACATGAGACGAAATGTGATAATGTGTTGCAGGTGCACCGACATTAAATTACTGTGATCGAAAAGTATTCATTTTTGTCCTTTGAAAGGAATATGCGTTCTTTTTTTGTGGCGTTAAGCTCATGGCTCGGAAATTGTGCCGAATTTCGCATCTCTTGGAGACACTTCCACCAGGCATACGCTCGTAAAGAATAGTTTCTCTGCTAGGCAGAGAAGACATGGCATTTGCGGCGAACTCGTAAACTGCAATTTCGGGCGTATCCAGAGCTTCGTAGCAAAGAATCATTCATGACTGCCACGGAGGCTAGTAACATCTGGCTGAGCACAGGACCTTGTCACTATTTCAAGAAAATGGCGTTCAGTCGCACGGAACTGACGCACTTAGTTCTTCGGACAGCAACTACAGTACTGCCGAAAAGGAGGCCCTTACAAATGTTGCCTCGGCTGAGGCCTATCATGTCCACTTGCACGGTCGGTCCTTGGATGCAGGACGACCACACTTAACTGCGTTTTGTATTGAGCCCGTTCCCAGAATGCAGGTCCAGAGTTCAGAACGCTTAAAACTGGCACTGGCACTGCAAGGTCCTAAACATGACTGTTTGACATGTGCCGGGTGCCAATAACACAAAAAGTGGCTGGCCGTATCCAGCAAAGTTTTTGCTGTGGGGGACAAAATTGCCTAAACCAGTTACCTAGGAAGATACTTGCATCTAGAGAAAAAGAATCATTGATATCGTCAGATACGCATTTCCATATCCATACAGAGTGTCTGCGTGATGAGCTGAAAACGAGATTATTTGAGTGATGTATACACACTCACGATCTTTAGGTAAGCGATTAATCAATCAGTTCTAGCCCGAACGAAAACTCAGGCTGGGAGCTGAGCCCGGGAACGCCTAATTTCCTGATCGAAGAGGAGGCCTCGAACGAGGTGACCTCTCCCGAAGAGGCCATTGTTCTGCATGCAAAATCCTATTGAGAGAGGATGTTACGTATATGTTGTGTCGATACTTCACAAGTGACCATTCTGCGTCAAATTCCAGCGATTAAACAACAGGTCAAAAGTACACGGCGGGAGACATGCGTTGCAAGCATTGAAGCATAAGCACCGAAGCACGGAAGCTAGCGTTCATTTTATAATGCGAACCTGTACCTCGTTCCTGAACCCGCCCGGATGGAGCCGCGGCCCAGCGTCCGGCAGCTCACCGTAACACGGATGAACTCTACCACGCGGCCGCCGGGCAGCGAAAGACCGTCAGTCGCCGGCGTGGCGAGGAGAGGTATAAGGTGATCATGACGGACGTAACTCGTTCGCCAAGGCGCGCGTCGCCGAAACTGGTCCGCGAAGTGAGACTGGTCGGCTTTCCAAACGCTGACCATGTACCTGATGTTCATATGTGCATCACACACCTGGCGGGGGCGAGAAGTCGCAGGTCACACCGCGTGTCAGACATGTGATCAAACCGCTAACGGCCGGAGATAACTCTCGCAAAATGAATCAGTGTGAAGAGTCGAGCGTCTCAATAAGCTGATCCGTTAACGTACGCAGAAATATACAATCTGGCGCGCGCGAGATGGCCAGGACGTGAATGATTGGAGCTAGGGAATGAAAGTGGCTCAGGTGGCCGAGACCAATTGATCCTTGTATGTGCCACTTCCTTGCCGTGTGCGTGCCAGTTTAAGTGCTGGCCAAAAATGACTCACACGTTTGACGTTGAGGCCAGGGGGCGCCATCTGTCTCCGGAGTGGAGGTGTCCTACGATGGCTCCATGTCGCGCGCGCACCTGGAAAAACTCCATAAACTTAACATGGGAGTTTGACAAGCATTTTTTTCTATGTCGAATTTCACCATTGCCGAGATTTTTGCCGAAAAGACGTAAGGCAGTATTTTGTAGAAAATTGATAGTGCTTTCCAATGACATCAAATACAAGCCGGTTCGATGTCCCAAATTGGGAAGTACAGCTGCCGAATTTGCTGCTACGATCGGCGTAAATTAATCGAAACCGTGCTGTCAAAGTTGCGCAGGAGGATACCAAATATCATAGCGGGAAGGTTGAGCGGTTCACCAACGCGGTGGGCGGGCGGAAGGCTGGTGATTTAGAACTTATCCATAAACATATCTCACTGACTTAAACCTTTTCATCATGCCAACTGTTTTGCTCCCGAATGCAGCCGTAGCACAGGAAGGCATCCATGTAGTTTCGGTTCCCTGTGGATCCTGCAAAAAGCAAGCTGTGGATCGATGCAGTAAGATGAACTGCTAAATGCTGAATGCTGCACAAGTTTTCATTCCTGGATACTGCAAAATGCAGGTGACCCGTTATTGAATGGTATCTGTTTTGGTTCCAAAGCATAAATGGATCGCTACATCTAATATTCAGAGACGAGTGATCCATGAGCCTGACGCGCAATCGCGCGCACGCTCGCCACGGCACGTTTGCAGCGCCAGAATCTCCGCGCCACCGGTCGGCCACCCGACCTCGGCTCCAGCCGGCACGGGTCACGTGATGACTGCCGCAGGGCGGGCCGGACCCCGGCCGGCCGCAGCGGCACCCGGCCGGCCAGCCGGTAGAATTCACACAATGCCTTACTTGCCAGCCTTGCAGATCCTGGCAGCCCGTGCAATGCTGGGGAAAAGTCGATGTATATTAACAAGGTTCCCGAGTGGATAGGATGAATCACGGTCTAAAAACCACGGAAAGCTGCAAATATTGGAATTCAAACATAAATTCGTCCAGGCCACGGATTTCGGTTCTGAAATTATAGTCTGTTAGCCGGTGGTTCTGGGCATTGGGCCATTTCCTGACAACAGTGAGCCACCTACAAGCAAGCAGGGGCCCTAAACGCCCATTCAGACTACGGGCCTCGGATCTCTTGATGGCACGCAGTCCTTTTGTGTATTAGGAGTGCGTTCTTTTTAGGTTCGTACGCCTTTTCTAATACTTAAAATACTCGTATGTTAGTTCAGTTATCTGTTTCCGGGGGTGTGACGCGCCCTGCAAACGCCTCACGCTATCGGAAACACTGGGGAAACCCGGGGCCGAAGCAGGGACATAGCCAGGGGGGGGCATGGGGGGGCCATGGTCCGCCCTGAGGCTAAACGGTCTACACTAGATATATAGCATTTTCGCAGGAATACGTAATAGCGATCATATATACGTTGCAAAAGTAAACATGATATGTTTTCCTGTGCGTTAAATATGAGGTAAGTTACTTAAAATTGCTGGTTTTTCCCACAAATTTCGCCATATACCGGTGTCACATGTCAAAATTTGGCATTTGGCCCCTCCCCGAGGGAAATTCTGGATACGTGCCTAGGCCGAAGGCCCCAGGGTGCCCCGTTCGGCCACCAGGGGGCCGCTTGACCTGGGAGGGGACATGGCTCCTTTGCCCCCTGGCTACGCTAATGTCTGCGAGGCCCCTTGAAAAACTAGCTTTTCGGGGTCTGGTTTCCTGGTCTGATTTATAGGTCTGGTCTGGTTTGCAGGCCACCCCGGTCCATTAATTCCGTAGGGCCCTCTAAAAACTGTGAGGTCCTAGTCGCTGGACCAATTTTGATTGTAATCGACAGAGATACTCTACTGGATAGACGCCGGGACCCCTTGGAGAGTTCGAACCCTCTCTCAGGGTGGGCCAGCCGGGTCCATTCCTCGATGTCCCTGAAGAATTGTAAGCTCGCGATCGCAGATCATTTTTTGGTGCAACGTGTACGGGGCCCCTACCAGAAGAAGGCTGAGACCCCTAACCAAGTACAACTTGAAGGGACATTCATGCCATGCGCCTGCATAATCACGTTTTCTTTTTGTTGTTTTCTAGCGTGTTCATCGTTCTTAACACCATTTTCTTTTTGTTTAGTTTCTTACGAGGTCCCCCAATATATACCGTATATATATATATATATATATATATATATATATATATATATATATATATATATACCCTATATGACAACAGCCGACGGCTGTTGTGGTATAGGGTATGCGCACTCACATTTTAGGTCATAGCTCCGTGACCCGATATGATATCAAGCTGAAACCTGGTATACAAATAGAGGGCACCCTTTTACGCCATATAAGTTCCGTGTTTCACATTTGATAAAATAGCGCCAAAATTATTACCATGAATCCAAATTTTGCATTTTGACCTTACCTGACCTTGTCAAGTGACCTCAGACGGACAAAATTGTATTTGTAAGCCTGCCCAATTATTTGCCTTTACATCCCCATGAAGTTTTGAGTTCTATCTTAAATACGCTATTTTTGGCAGATATTTTCCTTTTACTCTCAACATGGCCAAATATGGCCTGAGGTGCCTGCCAGAAACGTTGCCTGGCTCCGTCCCTGAGGAAAATAGAACTGCGAAATTTCGTTGCAATACACATAAAGAATAGCGAGGAAAATTCACCACGTTTTTTGAAGATGTGTCAAAAACCCTGGAATTGGCAAGCAAAAAACCCGAGGGGGGGGATTCAACCCCCCTGCTTGGAACAGGGTTAACCCTAGCAGCCGGCAGCTGGTCCCAGGGGTCCACCGGTCTCAATAGTACCCCGGCTAGTACACCCGACGAGTCTTCCCCGAGAGGCTACTAAGCTTGCGACGCAAATGCAGCCATAAGGCAATAATACCTAACCTAACCTTACCTTACTCTTACGGCAAACCGATTACTACACCTACGGAAAACCGATTACCACGCCTATGGCAAACCGAAAACAACGCTTACGGCAAACCGATTACTATGTTTACGGCAAACAAATTCTTGCCAACACGATCTTTTGTTTTGACGATCTATCTGGTATGATCTCCATCCCATACGATCTTCTGTCATGCGATCTTTTGCTTGGAACCTTTTGTCACTTGATCTGTTGCCATACGATGTTTTACCCGGTTATCTTAAAAAAAAAAAGCTGGGACAAACGGTGCAAAAAGTTCAACGGGGACTAGTGTCACACCACTGCGGTGTGCTTTCGTCATGATGCCGAACGTCGAATGATTGCAGTCAAATGATCATTTGCTCTTCTAGCATCGACGGAACAGAAGGTGGGTCCATCGTCTATTATCTACTACTACATCTGCAAAACCTCTTTCCTGGTCTCCTCTTCGTATCCGCAAAACTTCGTACACGCATTTCTTCGTATACGCATTTCTTCGTATACGCATTTCTTCGTACCGCATTTTTTCGTACCCGCAAATCTCCGCACCGCATTTCGTCGTATACGCAAAACTTGGTGTCTCGTATGTTTTTCTTGGGGGGGGGGGGACTCGAGATTTGCGGTCGTGTTAATGATCGTACGAAAGGCGTTACGTTGGACTTTTTTTCGCATCGTGGCTCCAAACACGAAATGACTGTTCTGATGACGCAATGACGCCCGATGGCCTCCAGAGGATTCAGCAGCTGAAAAACTGTTTGAACAACATCGTCATTTTATTGCATATTAGTCGGAATGATTATGACATTTTTCATGACAAGATGCCTTAGATGCTAAGAATTTATCCGCCGTCCTCGTGGCCGATAAGGTAAGGACGTTGACTCTGGTCCCAATGGCGCCGGGTTCGAGTCCCGGAAACAACCAAACGGGACTCGAATTCTTTGGCCCGACCATTCATAGTGTAGTCAACGATAACTGATCAGAGAAGGTAAACCCGGCCCGGGAGGCCGTGTCGCAACACTGCGCGGCAAGAAAAAGATCCTTTCGCGGTCCTCTCCGGTCTAAACCGGTCGGACGCAAAATTATCCGTTGAACTGGAATTGTATTACTGGGTGGTGGATTCAGAGTACAGGTAACAAGCTCTGCTTAGCATGTAGGTGCTCTGAGCCAAAAGCCGTCCATGGAAACTGTTCGGGTAAAATTTCTAAGAAAAAAAGAGAAAGAAGGAGCTCATCTTAATCTTCTGCAAAACGAGGCAGAAAAACTTATTTTTGCACCCACAAAAATTCGTATACGGATACAATCGGATCGCATGAGGGGCAGAGGGTTTTGCCCCATAGGACTTATGTTAAATTTCCCAAAAAGTGGGGGCATGGCCTCCCCCCTCCCTCTCCCTACGCCCATGGTCTGGTGAATCACTGTCACGGAATCCAATCTACGTACACAAAAACGTACCTTGCCGACCCACAAAGCGGGCTCATACTGAACCTGAAACGTGATCTCCGTGCAGACATACAAATATTAGGGGATTTGCTCCAGTTTACACGTCTTCAATCTACCAAAGCATGAAACTATGCTGGTGCTTAGAAAGAATATCCTAAAAAGGATCTTCCTCAGCCCTCAACATTCTGGGACATTCTTGCGCCCCTGTGCCTTACCTGTGCCCACCGATAGGATGCTCTACCTCATTCGAAATACACGCACGACAAAGCCAGTGAATATGTTTTATCTTGCTAATAGGACGGAAGGCATGCACGCGCTGCTGCACACAAAAATAAAAATGCAACAGTTGCGAAGTGTACAAATGCCATAAAACGCGATACGAAAATTTGCGTATATAAAGAGCTGCGATGCGAAGAAATGCGTATACGAAGTTTTGCGGATACGAAGAAATGCGTACACGAAGATTTGCGTGTACGAAGTTTTGCGATACGAAGAATTGCGTATGCGAAGTTTTGCGCTTACGAAGTTTTGCGATACGAAGGTTTGCGTACGAAGAAGTGCGATACGAAGAGATGCGATACGAAGATTTGATACGAAGATTTTCGTGGGAAGAAATGCGATGCAAAGTTCTGTCAGGGAACTTAGCATTACGGATAGCCCAAGATCAGGGCTCTGCATTACGCAAGCTTGAAAAAAATGTCTAAATCTGTCACTGCATATTGGAACATACCACTGTTTTTAACATATGTAGAGGTGCAAAATGTTTCCATACACTGTCTGTGCACCAGTGTAACACAAAGCTGAAGTCAAAAACATGGTCCATACATGGTGATTCTGGAGACAGGTTAAGATGAACCATATACCTCACTTTTGAAACATTTGTAACAATGACCTATGACAGTCACTGGGAAGAAGCAGCTCCCAGTACCATTCACTCTGTCTCACTGTATTTTTCATGCTCAGCAATGCTTGAGTCTAGCTTGCTTGTTATATCACATTGTGTTCCTAAACACGAAATCATAGTCACTGAGAGAATACCTACTAAAGACAGGGATATCACATTTCATATGTTGCCGCAGGTTATAGCGAAATTGTATTCTTTGTTGTCAAGTTTTATTTCGGTAGCTTAACAAGGCTAGCTGGTTGGGTCAGGCTATGCCTTGCTGTCCAGCATTGGATTCAGCTCACTGCTAACCTTTGTCTAAGCACAGTCTCTATGAAGTCCTTCCACAAGTTCCTGCGATGGCATTCAACACACAAATTCATCCAAGTACTTTGGGGTCATCTCCAGCTTTTCACACATCTTCTCAGAAAGCTTTTCAAGCGAATGAAGCAGTCAAGGACATGGTTTTTATGTGTCCCGTCTTCTGCTTTGAAACCTGCACCTTGATTCTCAGTTCTGTGATCATATCTAATGCTCCGAAGGATGCTGTATGCTTGGTGGTCATCAGTGCAGACTGTGCTCCCAGCTCAACTTGAGCCTGAATTTTCGAGACTACTTCATCATGAGTTTTGTTTTCAACAAACTCTAATCTACCTGCCTCTTGATCAACATCATAAATCCCCATTATCCACCACTGTCGTGTCCTAATAATCTGATCATTGCTTTACTTCTTTTATGACGGCACAGTCTTGTGAACAGCTGCAACTTTACCCAGTCCATCCATCGCAGTTCACGTATGACATCCTTGGACATAACATTCCTAACACATTGCAGCTAGTGACTCACACGGTGTCCTGGGGCATCTTCTGGGGCATCTTCCATCATGTCTTTCATAAGAGTCTCATTTGTGTTTCTGAGATACAAAAATGCCATTTTCAGGATGACAAAGGGTGTCAGGTGTGATCCGAGGACAAAACTCCCAATCAGAAGTGACTGCCTCTCCCTACATACTGAACAACGCCAAGGTTTGCCAAACATCTTGTCGCTGTTCAATGCAGTTTGCACCATGCGCCTCGACCTGCAGCACCGAGGTACAAACTTAACCTGACGGCTCTCTCTCTCTTTTTTTTATTTTCAGTGTATTCAGTTTTATTTTTTTATTATATTCTTTTTTCATTATATTTATTTATTATATTATTAATTATATTATATTACATTATATTATATTATATCTTTTGTATTCAGTATCTTAGTATTTCTAAGATACTGTCTCCGTCCTGGACATCCAATTGCATCCTCACTAGTCCCTCAAAACTTCGCACGTCCCTGATATTCATGTCCACGGTAACCTCGCGTTCCTCGCCCCTGCCTTGCCCTTGGGCTCGTACGATGCCCTGGTAAAACCCCCAGCTGCAATCAAGTGGTGTTTAGGTAACCAATGAAGGGTATTTAGGGGTCGGAGGATTCGGAGGTCAGGCCTTGGGTCGGAGCACCGGGTATGTTGTGCCAACGTTCGCAACGCATCTCACTGTAGGATATTGTAGGCAAGGCCCGGCATACCCAAGGTTGGTTGTTCTAGGGCCTTGGGGTATACCCAAAGGCCTTGGTATGTACCCAAGGCATAATATATAGCTGCATGCGTTTGCTGTATTGCAGTAGGATCATTTACCAGAGACGAAAGCGCAGCAAGCTGGCCTGAGCAGGCCTCTGTACACAGATAAAGCATATATATACATTTCCCTTCTATATCTATGCCTCTGTAACCCGTACGAGACAGTGTGCTCTATGTATAACACAAAATGATCCATTTTGCCGCTCTTTTCGAAACGTTTTGCCGTAGTCCTGGTTTACAGTTCATTTTTCAGCGCAAATTCCAAATATGACCTCAGACTTACAACTTTCGAAACAAACTTCATCGCACCGGTCGTTTGAAGTTTCTTCGTCTTGCCCAATCTTGCCCAATAGCGTTTCACTGGCTCTGGCACAAGCTAAACAGGGAAAATGGAAATGGGCATTGTACGAATATGCCAATTTGTTACTAACACACTGGTTCTAACACGAATCATCTTGCACTATCTCTGTTAGCTGGTAATCTTGTTCCGAGGATTGTCCTGTAGTAGTTCCTTTCCCGGCGACAGGTGGCGCTAATATGCCTTGTCGACAGATAGTCATTGCGCGAGCGGCGCGGGCGGTTAAAATCGCAGCTCGCCAAATGGCCATGACGGCCAAATTAGGTTTATCTGCCAGACGACATATTGGCAATCTCCAATGCGTACCAATACCCCAGAAAAAGTCGTCCGATTAAGGTAATTAATTTAAGGTAATTACTTGGACGGGCAAATTTGGACGGCCGTTTGAAATTGCCGATCGCTGTCCAGAATTACCCAGATTCATAATTTATGTTTAAAAGAAATGCTTGCAGCTAAACGGATGCTCACGGCAGCAATTAAAGCGGTCACATTTTAGATCTGAAGGTGGTCTTTGGCAGGGGCGTACCAGCATCCAGAAAGTGTGTGTGTTGAGGGGGAGGGGCAAATACGGTAGCGTAACCAGAGGGTCCTAGGGGTTCTGGGACTCCCGAAATTTTTCGGTCCACGAAGGGTCCCCCTGGCACTGGCCTAAACAGGCCCCATGGCCGGGAACGACAAACCCACTCTTCAGCACAGGGCCCCTAGGCCCGGCAAAGGCCCCTCTGGCAGATACGGGAGATTTGTGTAATATCGGACGATAGGTAAGTTCGGACATCCTTTTTTCTCCGCTACGGTTAATCACACGTCCGAAATATTATTTTGGGAGTGGGGAATTGGCAAGGACCCAATATCGTTTTTTGTCGCGTTGCGCGTACGACGAGTTGCAGGTCTAAGGTAAATATTTTTTCTTTGAATTCACTGTTCCTCTTTTTAAAATTTCCGATTTTCTGTCACCTAGCAATGAACAGTCAACAAGTAGGAATGAGCGTAATTATCATTTCACACTGTATTTGTACATTTACTTCGCTGCAAATGGCTGAAACCTTCTGTCTCGCCATCATGCCGCATCTTTTAAGACACCACCGCTCTGGTAATAATGAACACCTTCCGATAATACGCGAACACGCGAAACCTGTGCTTTAATACGTGCAACGAAATGCATTTTTATTAAAACTATTTTCTATTAGAAATGCGCGTTAGCACATGAGAACTGGCAGGGTGGCAGGAGTATTACAACGAATTGACCAGCAACTTTTGGTGCCCTACGGCGGCAGCAGCAGCGGTGACGTAGCAAGCCGACGGCAATAGCGAAGGCGGTGTGAGGCTGACATGGGGGTAGATACCTAGCTTGTTATTGACCAAGGGGAATTTCAGCATGTTTTTAAATTTATTTCTAAATACCTAGCTTGTGATTGACCAAGGGGAATTTCAACTAAGCCTCATCGCCTGTATGAAACATATATCAGGTAAACTGGGACAGCCATCTGAAATTACCCAGCGGTGTCCGGAATTACTCATATTGAAAATTTATTTCTAAAAATGATTGCAGCTAAAGGAATGCTTGCAGCAACAATAAAAGCGGTCACATTTTAGGTTTTAAGGTGTTCTTTCATTTGAATGTCCTTTGATTGACTTGTGCCTATCTGGAAATTAACAACCAATTTTACACTGGCATCCGATATTATCCGACTCTCCCCTATGCGGGGTGCCCCCTGACCGGGAAAAGTAAGTGAGTACCCCGGTATGTACCTACCAAAAGGCGAATACCGGAAAGGATGCTCCTCTGCAAAGGAGCCGCCAGCAAGGAAATGTCCGTCTGTCATGGGATGGTGTCGGTGTGCCAGGAAAGGCCCACGAAGAGCCAGGCACGTAGCCAGGATTTTCCTCGGGGGGGAGGGGCACATGTCAATTTTTTGCCATATGCCTTTGGCATATGACGACGTTTACAGGAAAAAGCAGCAGTGCTACGTAGTTAATGTTTTCCGCACAGGAAAAAAACATATAATGTTTGCTTTTGTAACAGATATATGATCACTAATCCGTATTCCTGCAAAATCGATATTTGTCACCGCTTGGCCCAGGGAGGGCCTGGCCACCATGCCCCTGGCTAAGTTCCTGTGAAAGGCCTCCTGGCATTTGTCTTGGCTGGGAAAGGCAAATCCACTGCACCACAAAGGGCCTCCAGACCCCAGGTAAAGACCCCTCTGGCAGATAGAGGGGTGCCCCTCGAAAGGTGCCCCTGGGGAAGGTAAGTGGGCCCCCCGGCATATACCAGCCAAAAAGGCACATGCGAGGACAGGAAAGGGTGCTCTGCAAAGGAACCGCCAGCCAGCAAAGGTCCTTCTGCCATGGATGGTGTAGGTGTGTAGGGAAGAACCCACGAAGGGCCTCCTGACATTTGCCTAAAGGGGCCCCGATCCCTGGTTGGGAAAGGCAAATCCACTCCACCGCAAACGGTCCCCAGACCCCAGGCAAAGACCCTTCTGGTTGGTAGCAGGGTGCTCCTGGAAGGTGTCCCTGGGAAAGGTGATTGGGCCTCCTAGCATATACATGCCAAAAGGCATATGCGAGGACAGGAGAGGATGCTTTATAAAGGAGCCGCCAGCCAGCAAAGGTCCTCCTGCCATGGGTAGCGTGGGTGTATCGGGAAGGGAGCCCCAGTGACGTAATGTAAGCCAAAGGCCCTAGGTATCTCATCATCTCAACTCTAGAAATTCTTAGCATGGGAAGGTAATCTCCTGGGCCGACCCTCTGGCATGTCCCGAAGGGCCCCAATGCTCACTAACCTAGAAATGTTAGGGATCCGGTTAAGTAAAGGCAGCTCCTGGCAGGAAAGGTACCTCGCCCTGGAATGGCTGCTGGGTGCCAGAGCCGGGCATCGTAGCGGCGTAACTAGGCGATCATCAAAGCAATTCAATGTAAATGTAGACAGGTTGGCGCCTGGCAGGCCGCCTGACCTTTTAGATCCAGAAAAGTGGGAGCTGTACCATTAACGGGGCACCAGTAGCCAGAGCAGTAAAGACAGATAATCCAGGCCAGCGTTCTCAATAGAAAGCTTGGTTATTATGGGGAAGAAAGTATGTTCTTACCAAGTATCACCAGTGCTCTAACCATGGGCAGGGACTTAATTTTGAATTCTTTTGGGGGGTCCAAGCACCTTCCATCAATGTTTATTTCAGCCCCCATGGTTACTTCAGGTTCCCCAATCTTGAAATAGAGTCCACGATGCTTTGGCGGAGCCCATGACTGGAATGACATTTGAATTTGACGAAGCATTCTGCAACTTCTTCAAACGACAGTGCTAGTCAGTGAGCAAATTCAAGTTGCAGAAAGATTTCCTTGTCTGGTTACGAAAATCCTCTCCTCAAAGTCTGAGGAGTCTCTAACAATGGTGGGGACACACTCAAAAGCTCCAGAGCCCAACAGCATACTCCAATGGTCCCTAATTATATGAATTCCAGGGGGCTCTCAAGAGGAATCCAATGGGCTCTCCTCCGGTCTTAGCTGCCCTCCAGAAGCATTCTTAGGGATCCCCTTGAACAATCAGAAGAGGATTTTTAAATCAACGAGGAAATGATTGGGGAAACCTATAAAATGTTTCAGAGGCCCTCTGAAAATACCATGAGCTCTCTCAAAAGATCGTGTTTCCAAAAAAACTCTCCTGGGCTCTTTGGATGAACTGAAGAAATGACCTTTGCCATGGCCTAAGAGGACTGAACGACCCTTTTGAATTAGTCTCGAGGATACGTTGATTTTTTTGCGACGCCCCCAATTTTTTGAAATGGTCCGAACATTCCGAAAGGGAGTTTTGAACCGGACGAGGCATTGTTTGAGAGACCCTCTGAAAATATCAAGGGACCTGTCGAAACGCCTGAGGGTCCACAAAACTCCAAAGGGCCCTCTAAACTAGTTCAGGGAGGGCCTGAGGTTTAACACCTAAAGAATTCCTAATGCCAAAACAATTCCTTTGGAATAATGTTCCTCGGAATTCCCTGCAACGAATCCTTGAATTCATTAACAGGACCCTGGTATTTTCAGAGGGCACATCAAACACAGAAAGGGTACACCGGACGAGGAAACGCTTTAGGCCCATTTTGAAATATACAGGTCTCCCTAAAAAGAACGACAGCTCCACAGAAAAACTTCAAGGACCCTTTAGACCAATCTAAGGAGTGGCTCCCTAAATTCTAAGGGGTCCTCAATGGATTCCTCTAGAAGGCTCATTACAGTCTTTGTGCGGCCCTCAAACATTTGAGGGGCCCATTGGTATTTGGAAGGGTCTCTGAAACATTCAGGACAGGTGTTTTCGACCGGATTAGGAAATGTCTGAGACGCCCTCGGAAAACATTAAGGGGGTTCTCAAAAGACAGGAGATTTTCCACAAACTCGATGGATCCTTAAAGAAAGGAAAGGACCTCCGTCGTGTTCGAGGGTCCCTCCTGAACTTTATTCGAAATGTCCTTGATATTTTCAGACATCTCATATATTCTGGAAAGGGTGCACTGGACAAGTAAATGTTTCATGAGCCCTATGAAAATATCAAGGGCATACCTAAAACGTTTAGAACTCCACAAAAAACCTAATGGACACTTCATATAAATCCAAGGAGAGGCATTCCCGAAAGTCTATTTGAATTCATTTAGTGGACCACATGAAATATTTGCAGACCCCTTAAACCTTTGAGAGGCCCTTCAGTACCTTCAGGAGGCCCACACATTGGAGTTTTTGTGGACTCTGAACTCCCTGAATGGGCCTTTGATGATCGTATATCCAGAGTAACTCGCAACGGTGCCCTAGTGTGGTTTAAATTTGTCCTTAATGTTTTAGAGGTTTTCTGGAAACACCAAGGGTTCTCTTCGTACCGGTACTACAAACCACTGTTATGATGCTTTGGATAAATGCGATATATATATATATATATATATATATATATATGTATATACATGCAATCGGCATATGTACGGCACATATACATAGCTACATAATATATATATATATATATATATATATATATATATATATATATATATCTACGTCATATTTATCCAGGTATATATATGCTCACACAGAACACCACCATGAACACCTGACTCGTCGCACCATCACCTCGAACATGAAGATCCTGATGAGGGCAACGGGTGAACGGCGCATAGCGGCTCTTGAAGCCATGTTCACTCGGGATATGGGTCCATTAATTAACCGCTACGTCAACGCGTGTGGGATCGTGCAGTTGCCTGAAGGGCTCTCACTAGGGCCTAGACTGTGAATATATGAACAGGTGCTGTACTGGTCTCCCGTGTATTGTTCCTGCGCTGCTTGTCTATGCTTAATTGTGTGCGAAACAGAAGATCCATGTTTTTACTAATCGTGCGCTTTATTTTTTAAATTTAAGTTGGACTGATGCCGTAGGCCCATACTTATTTTCAAAGACGTCTCATGTGAAGACGAAACGTTTGATCGACAACCAAATACGATTTTTTGCGTGCTCTTTATATTATAATGAGCTTCGGCAACGTCCTTATTGCACATTCATTGGAAACGAAACGACTTATACGAACAATCGGTCACATCAAAGAAGACCATCAACGCCATGACCCCTGTATTTTGTAATAAACAATGCATAAGCATACATACATATATATATATAGAGATATACATGAATGTATATATCCGCATATATGTAACAAATAAAATATCTTCTATGACTCGTCGTTTTTTTCAGATCAACTGCCGTCGGTCAAAGCAGTGCCCTACATCCGTTGAGAGACTCACATTTTGGGAGAGGTTAGGCTGTGAGGCCCCCTCGATCTGCCCCTTCCCAAACCATTTAAACAAAACGACACCCCTGGCCATAGGGCCCCGTAGTGTTCAAGGGGCCCCACCAGCGTTGGGGGCCCCTCACTCCCCAGGACCCCTCCCGAAAAAAATCCTAGCTACGGCACAGAGCCAAGACGTTTTTTTCAACAGGCCTAATGATAAATCTCCTCATGGTGGCTGGAAGGTCATGGCCCTCTGCCCTCCCCCTCCCCCGCGTTCCTACGCTCATGACATGGGGCTGTCAATAGGCAAGGCAGAGCCGTCTTGGACGGTGCATTCTAGTCTTACATGTTGTTAAGAACCTAGCCCGTGGGGCCCCCAACGATCCGTTCGAATATTCCCATTCACAGAGTAAATCCTCAGCGTAGTTTATTCAGCAGCGCGCATTAGACGGCCACATACAAACAGCTCAGTAACCACTTGGAAAAGAACCCTCAATGCCACCATCTACGACTACATCATTCCGTGATAGAGGCGTCTGCAAATCATCAGGCAACATGATCGAGGGCGAGAGATCGAGATCGAGCCGCAGATTCAAAGCACCTGAAGGTAAAGGTTTCTAGATACCCGATCATTAACCTGCGCCGACTGGGGCGGGACGGTTGACCCCCCCCCCCGAGGTTTTTCTAGGATTGCGGGAGAATGATCAAACACAGCGCCACAAAACTTCGTGTACCTTTTGCTTGATTATTTTTACACCTTGTGTCAAAGTTTTGACATCAGATCAAGTCAGGTGTCTCACCTAGGTCAGGTCAAACGAACCTACGTCCAAAAAAGTTTAGCGCCCTGTAACTTTTTTGCAAAACAAGATATCACAAGAATATTTTCAGGAATCAGTGAACGTTATAAGTGCAACAAATCTGCTATCTCAGATTTTTCGGAATTTTCTTGGTCTTAAGACATGTCGTCGTTTTTTTCGGAAACTGGCAGAATTTTTCATAATATTTTCAGTGTGGAGTGAAGCAGACATCTAGTTACCGTCACTGGGCAAAGTATCAATGACTTCCAGCCATTGACCTGAGGTCAGGTCGCGAATAACTGTTATGAGGCGGAATGTACCACCGTCAAAATCAGCGATGAATTACTGAAAATGGGTAGAAAATGGCAGAACTGGCTTGCACAGACGTAAGTAATACCAAGAACCCCAAAAAGTCCTAAAAAGTAGAATATTTTGGAAATAAACAGGCTTTCGCGAATAAAACTGCGCCAGTTGAGTAGATTGGTAACTAATGAATGTTTCCAAAATTTAAGCACGAGCAACCATCACAAGAACCACGAAGATCAATAAAATTTAAATGGATAGGCTTATGTCGCAAAAATAAAGGAACACTAAAATTAGTTCCCGTTAATTTCTTACTGCGTACAGTTGCGGCGCCCGCCGACAGCCGGCGTGAAAATTGCCAGGTCTTTAACTCAACGTTTCGACGTATATATTATACGACGGAAGCCGACTAGTATTGTGTCAAGTCGTGTGTCTCGTCAGGCGTCAGTCGGTCGTCTTCCCGGCCTGGACTGACCTATCGCCCCCGAGCCGCCCCGACCTCTCCTCGGTCGCCACCCCCAGCCAATCAAACAGCGGCATGCACGCCGCTGCGCGCACACGTGGAAAGCTGCTGTCCAGAATATTCCGCCTCAGTCGGGACCATAAAGATTTGCCCTGAGACGGGCTCGATCCTACGACCTCTAAGTGATTATGACAAATTGCCGCGCGTTAGCGCATTAGGCTAACGTAGAGAAACAAAAATTGTAATGCAGAACAGTCCAAACGACAGAGTTACGCGCAACCGCGGCCAACAACAGAGAAGCGGACGTGAAACGCATCGCAGATGCCGCCGCAGTACAGCACGGCCGCAACAATATGACTATGCTTGCGCGTGGGTATAGACCTGAGGCAAATTCTGGTACGGAAAAATAAATTCCTTGGACCCTAAAATGCGATAATGATAACTTATTTACAGAACTTTACTTCATAAGTCAAGAAAACACATGAATGGGTCAAAATATCGGCATAGAATTACATACCAGTAATTTCCTTCGGTATGGAAAGTTCCCAATCAACTGTATACAGAGTTACGTGCCTGTGCTTAAGTACACCCTGCTCACACGTGCTTGGTTTCCTTACTTTCTATCGCCTCTGCAATGCTGCTGTAATAATTTAGCGCCTGCCGCGTATTTGGCAGATCCAGTCATCTAGGTCATCTCTGTGGGATATCCGAAATTCTGTGAAGGATGGACACGTTTTGGTAAAGCTAAAATACTAATTCCGCTCCTAGCGAAAGGAGCCCCTTGCATTTTTGTCTACCTAAAGACGAGCACCAATGCTCGGGCTAAGCACCAATGAGTCCTCCCGGCTTCCATATGGTACTCCATCGCTGTAGCGGAAGTGCCCCTGCAGCCGGCCGGAGGAGAAAGGGTTGGGGGGCTCAGCATGGGAGGAAGGCGTCCCCTGCGCTGCTCTCTCCCTGCTCCCTCCCTCGCGACATGGTGGCCAAAGTATAGGCTGTATTTGACACGAATTTGGAAACACATAAAAACACATGGGTGTCGATTTGCATTCATTTCATTTCATTGGGAGGGCCCTGGCCCGCCCAATGTTGATTTGGGCGTGCCAATGCTGATTTGCCCCCCCCCCATATTTTCTGCTGGTTTTAAATGCAAATGAGTAATAATAACGAAAAGAACGACCGCAACAGATAAAAGATAGGCAGAAAGTAAAGAATAAAGTCTAAAGCGATGTTTCTATCTATCCTGATGTATTCTATCTGTCTACCTACCTACCTATCTATCTATTTATTTATCTGTTCACATACATATATATGCACCACAAGTAGCGTACATATTTATTATTATATTTATTATATTTATTTATCATTATTACACACACACACACACACACATATATATATATATATATGCATGTATACATGTACATGTATTATATGATTAGTATTACGTATTCATGCGAAATCGCCATGTATCTAGTGTAGACCACTTGGCTCAGGGGAGGGGGCCATGGCCCCCATGGCCCCCTTGGTTACGTCCCTGTTAGCATTGGTTGTTGCGGTACGAGCGCGGCGATGGCGACCGGCGTTTTCTGGCTAAATGTCTGATATATATATATATATATATATATATATATATATATATCTATATATATATATGTACATGTATACATACATACATGGATATATTGCAAAACAAGCATTATATGTTTTCCTGTGCAATACATATGAGATAAATTTCCTAAAATTACTGCCTTTTCTTGTAAATTTCGTCATATGCCTGTGACATATGACGAAATTTGACATTTGCCCCCCCCCCCTGAGGAAAATCCTGGCTACGTGCCTGCCTGCTAATGATATCAACCCTGATCCATGACGCCACGCAGGCGTTCTGCGGTAAATCGCTTTGTCGATTTGCACCGTACGTCACGCATACCATGTGAAACTCCGTATAGAGGCCACTTAGCGGTAGTCCCAGTGTTTGGTGCAGTGGCTGACGACGGGCTGTGTGCGCCATCAACAGCAATGGCTGAAGGGAGGCACATCTTCAAGGGGGGACGCAGGCCATTTTTAAAACATTTTTTGTAGCGACGAACGCCTCGGGGTTAATGTTGAATTTAACGTCCGATGGGTTGGTTGCTCGCGTATTGGATCATTTAACGATACTCTCGACTGTCAGGTGCATTTTGTGTCGCAGCCTCTCAAGCTGGTTGTCGCGGAGGACAGCGAAATTTCGCTCTTTCCCGGACTCCAATCGGTGAGTGGGGGATTCAGCATCTCAATAGCTTCACGTCTCGTGAGCAGATGTGGTGTTGCTCACGGACAATACACTATTCTCCCGCTAAAAAATGAGAATACTGACGTTGTTTTATTCAAATTCGGTTCATTACTATTCAACACGAGGCGTGATGGAACCAAATTCCGAGCGTGTTATTTGGGTCTGTGTTGCTCCACACTTACGCACTTTTTCTGTTTACACAGCCAAGATCCACATTCTTTGTAATTTCTGGCAGAAGACCTCCGCAAGCGTCTTCGCTGCCGCTCAGATCGGCTGTGCCGCCACGTTTACACCGAATAAACCGTTCGGCGATGTCTCGTGAAAGTCCTGGTCGAAGCCTTCTGTGTACTTTGTTGACTGGCCAATCCGGATTGTGTTGGCCTGAACTCTGCTGATGACAGGCATCTCCCCGATCTGTGAAGCGAGCCAAGGAAGCGGAGTCACTACGCCAGCTTTGATTCCGACTCCACGCGTGGAACTCGCTACAGCGTTTCCCACCACTGTGCACAAATCATCACGCAGTCGTCCGGAACAGTCTTTGAGTATGACAACTCCTTCACGAGCAGCCCACGCTTCCAGTTCGGTGCCCGCCGCTTACCTTGTGAGGGACAGCTTCGTCGCGGTGGCCTGCCCCTCCTCTCATCACGGCCAGCAGGGACAGCGGACAGCCCGGGTAGGTGGCAGCACAGTCGCCGCCGCCGCTGCCCCGTTCTCCGGCCTCCGTGTAGTCGTGCAGGACGTCCAGAAGAGACGGCTTGGGCCTGCAGCACGAGCACTGTGAGTGGTTTGCATGGAGGCGATGGCCGCCGTGGAGGCGAAACGGGTATTCCACAAGCCAACGTAATGTTTGTGGCCTCTTGGGCCGTTGATATAAAAAACTGTGGGAATACCTTGAGGGACAAGTGATTTTTTCGATATTTTTATGTCTTGGTGAAGAGTGGTTTTTAGGTTAGGCAGGTAAGCTTGCTATTTTAATCTTTGCCACATTGGAGGGGTCTCGCCAGGCCAGTGTAACAGAGGTTTTTCGCAAGATGACCGCTAACGGCTGCTCCAATCGCCCTGAAATTCCAAAAGCAACCTTTCATACCTATTACGTATTCCTTGAAAATTTGAGGATAATGCCTTCAGGGGAACCAGGAAAGATGGGATATGTAGTGCCCCATGGACCCGATGCAAAAACAGAGCGCATTTGTGGATGGAGAAAAGCCATAATGCTTCATTGGGCTGCTTGAATGACTGTCTACGCCTAGTAATCATTTCATATTTCGGTAAAACGCAGAAGCGTTTTTTTTCAAAAGAAGCCTTGAAATCGGGAAAAAATGGTACTTTTTCCTTCCTCCGCAGAGAGGAGGAGAGGTGGAGCTTACTGACGGAGAAATGGGACGAAAAAATAATGGTAGCAGGCGCAATGTTCCTCGCCAGTCCGCACTGGAAGTATAGGCATAATACAGTTTCAATACCGTGCCCAGTTTTCCCTTCCCTGCGACAAAATCAAGGCCACTACCATGGAAAATCAACGACAGCAAGCAGGGATTTAATGCAAGCATAAACACCTTTAACATTTCCTTCAATCACTCGGTCTTTATAAGTCACAAAGCACGCACTCGCATGAACACTGATTGAGGTTACGCACAACTAGCCGGCGATTAAAAGTAACAGGTCAAAAGCAAGACACCTGTTCGACAAGGAAAGGTTTCTGTTCTGTGCTCAGACCAGTCTGAGCGGCGACTCACGTGAATATGATGGTCAGAAGCTCTCCGATCACTGACCGGCGGCCGACCGGGTGCTGGTGCAGCTCGCAGATGAAGCGCAGCAGGCACGGACGACCCTCCATTCCCACCGAACTCAGGGAGCGCTCGATCGAGTGAAATATCTCCAGCTGGTCACCGGCCAGACTCCGGTCACTGAAATGGCGCGAGTACGGAGGGGTCTCTTGACACTGCTACGTCGTCACCGACTTTCTCTAAAGCTTTTTATCCAGGACGGCCGCGGCGGGAGACATACGTACCGATGCCTATTGTTCAGTATGGTAAATAATAATGCGATTTTAGTCATGTTTTGTATAAAGCTGGGATACTAAATAACTCCGATGCTATAATGCGTGCGCTGTAGCCGAGGGATCACCCACCGTCCGGTGGCGGCGCCGTTCTCATCAAAGAGCGTGTCCAGAAAGACGATGATGGGGAAGGCGAGCTGCACGATGCCGCGCAGCTTTTTGGAGCCGTCGCCGTCCGCGTCGGTCAGCACCGGCATGCTTAGCGACGTCGTCATCGACCAGAAGGGTCGCGACAGCGCCAATTCCGTCTGAAACAAGCGGCAGCCGCCTAGCTGTGCTAGCTGAAACACTTGCAGCCGAACGGTGGGCGATCACGGCCCGTACGTATCGCTAGCCATCGACGCCTCTCAGCAACGTCTACAGCGCACGTGGGAACCTACAAACCTGGCCACTTCGTCGATCTTGAACAGGTCGGACAGGAGCACGGAGGACGTGAGCAGGAGGAGGACTGAGCCGCGGAACTTGACGTCGTCCCAGCGCCACTTGAGCGGCGGCAGATCCCACCACGTTGCGACAAGTCAGGGTGGCGCCTTCCACAGACACGCGCTGATTGGCCAGCAGGAGGTGAAGCATACTCGGTCTCGGTGGGACAGACGGCGTCTTCAGTTTGGGGGCTGAAATCACCCAGAACCTATCGGCAACGACTAACTAGGACCAGCGCTGGCGACGACATCCCGATGCATCCAGTTCTGGAGTTCTTCTTCTGGCAGGAATAACTGTCAGAAGAAAAAGTGTAGGAACGGCGACAGGAAGCGGCACGTGGGCCATTGTATCACTTTTTCCTTTTACTTTTAACGTAACCTTTCCTTTTATTTTTAACGTAACCCCTCGGGGTTGCAAGGGAAAGTTGAAAAATGATATGCCTCTAAATCCGGGTTGAAGAAGACATTAAATTAAAGTTATGTTAACCAATGCCTTTTACTAATTTAAGCCAGTTTAAACCGGCTTAAATGAATAAAGGCCGGCTTAAATCACCCCTCAGAAAACATCCCTAGAAAATTCCGACAAGCTATCTATTGGCTGATTAGCTGTTCACAACCCATAGGGATCTGAGGGGAAGCGGTTATTTAAGCATGAAACGATTTTAGTAAGTGTATTGAGTACACCACTGGCCCTATAAACATTCATTTCTCGGATTTTTTTCTGGGCGCAGTACTTCTGCTGCAATGTGACAGGAATGTGGCAGCACTGAAACATAAGCGAATGTTCCGCCCTCGCGACAAACAAGACGGCATGCAAAGTAACCTGAAACCGAAACTACAAGCGATGATAGGTGGCACCGGGGTAGCCAAGTGAGGGGGACGGGGGTCCGACCCCCATTAGGCCAGCATTTTGTGAGAACCATTGCACAAAGTCTTCCCAGCAGGCGGTTTCCGTATGATCTCTGTTCACGTTGGAGCTCCGGGCCCCCCCCTTAAGAAAATTCTGGCTGCGCCCGTGATAGGTGGTGATGCGTGCAGAATTGCAGAGTTGGAACAAGTAGCCACATAGGTATGCAGGTGCATGAACTAGTGATAGGTAGAAGCTTGGTATTCTGGAAGAGCTGCTAATCTAGCACACTTCGCCTTTTAGCTGTCTGGCCTAAACTTTTCATCTCAAAGAGCCATAGCTGTAAACAGGATCGTCGATTTCTGTAAATGATTGGGGGGGGGGGGGCGAGGCGAGAGCCACACAACCTAACCTCCCCCAAATGTGGGTTTCTCAACGGACTTAGCCCACTTTATTTTGACCAACGGAAATCTGCAAGTTTTTGTTACTATTTATCGAATAAGAAACTGCATTTATCCCCATGTATATGGGTATATATACATAGTGGATAGAAAAAAACAGATACATCGTTTTAGACTTTATTCTTTGCTTTCCACCTATCTCTTATCTATTGCGGCCGTTCATATCGTTATCATTACTCATTTACCTTTGTAAATCAGTAATGATAACGATTAATTAAAACCGGCAGAAAATATTGGGTGGGCCCAAGCCAACATTAGGTGGGCCCGAATCGACACTGGGTTGGCCACGGCCCTCTCAAAAGAATACAAATCGACATCCCTGACTGTAACGGTTCAACCTGTCGGTATCGTACACCTGTCTACCCACCTAAACATTCTCGCTTTTAGCTCTTCCTTTTTCTTCCAAGCACTCTGTTATTTTTTAGGCAGGAGATAATTGTCAGTTCATAGTGATGGTATTTCTGGCCCATTCAGATTTTAGACAATGGATTTCCACCTAATGACAGATACACCTTCCCAGCACCCAGGAACAGGGGCGTCGATTTCTGTAAATGAATGGGGGCCGAACCGAGGGCCACACAACCTAACCTCCCCAAAACATGGGTTTCTCAACGGATTTAGCACACTATATTTTGACCAACGGAACTTTGCAGGATTTTTGTTCATATTTACCACATGAAAAATTGCATTTATCCCCATGTATATAGGTGAATATATAGATAAAAGGTAGGAAGATGGATAGATACATCGCTTTAGACCTTATCCTTTACTTTCTGCCTACCTATTATCTATTGTGGCCGTTATTTTGGTGGCTATTACTCACTTCCCTTTAAAACTGACAAGAAATATTGTGAGGGGTCCAAACCAACATGTGGTGGACCCAAATCAACCTTGGGTGCGTTCAGATCAACAATGAGTGGGGCAAGTCCCTCTCAAAATACAAACTGACAGCCCTGCCCAACAGGAATTTGATTACTGGATTCACTTACCTGCCACCAAGAGCGTTGTATCCTGAAGAATGACTGCATTCCCACATTTCTTTGTCTCAGCATTTCTGCTTGAGTGCGACTGGGTGTCGTGGGTGCTTAGGTTAAGACTGTGATTGATGTAGTGTCAGGCCTCAGTTCCGAACAAGATAGTTTTGGTCTGTATCAGCCAGTTCCAAAAGCAGTGTGACATCTAACCTTACAGGGGCGTAGTTAGGATTCCGCCCAGGGGGGGGGACTAAATCGGATCAAGGGGGCCCTCGTAACCATTGGGGGTCCTGCCAAGGGCGAATTCTGGATTTTGCCAAGTGGGGGAAGGGGATGAAGGCGAATGGTCAGCGCGGGGCCACATTTTTCTGCCCTTGAGATATGAAAAATGATGTAGTTTTATTCTTTACATATAAAATAGGCGAAAAATTCAAACGCGCCACTTTATTTGAGAAACTTCTGCGTTATGCTCCTGAAGGAAGTGGCTGAAATATGACAAAAACGGCGAGATTTTAGGCAGTCCCGTCCCTCCCTCCATTTGAAATACCGTGTTTGCATCTGGCCCTGGAGCCCATCTGCCCCCCCCCCCCTATCCCGTAGCTTCTTGGGATTTCTTTTGTCAGCTTAGTTTAGGTTTCCTCTTGCAGTTACAGAGGCACTTTTGCTGGTCTCGGGCCTTCTGCCGTACCAGGACCCTCTAGTGGTATCGGGTTCCTTTTACAGTTTCACGTGTCCCGCGGTACATCTCGGGCGCTCCTTTGGCAGTTCCAAGGGCACCTCGCACAGTCTCAGGGACCCATCTGGCAGTTTTCGGGTTTTCGGGCAGAAGGTCGTCGGACTAAAGTTCATAGGGCAATAGTTCGTCGGGTAATGGTTCGTAAGGACAAGAGTTCGCAGGGGCGGTGGAACTCCTGTGGAGATGGGAGGGGGGAGGCAAACGCGCTTTTTACCTTGTTTCTTTCCGTCAACGCCATAGAGTTAATGTTAAATGTTTCTTAAAATTGGGGGGGTCAGCTGCTCCCTTCCCCCCGCTTCCAACGCCACCGAAAGATTGTCGGAGAAAAGTTCGTCCAGAGCGAAAGTTCGTCTCGCGAAAGTTGGTACGGACAAAGTTCGTCCAGGACAAAAGTTCGTTTACGACAAAGTTCGTCCCGCTAAAATTCGTATAGGACAAAAGTTCGTCCGGACAAAGGTTCGTCCAGCAAAAGTTCGTAGAGGAAATAATTTCGTCTACGAAAAGAGTCCGTCCAGGACAAAAGTTCGTCCCGCAGAAATTCGTTTATGACAAAAATTCGTCCGGGACAAAATTTCGTCTAAGGCAAAAGGTTAGGTTAGGTTAGCTTAGGTTAGGTTACTATTTTAGATCCGGCCCTTTTCCGATAAGAACCTTAGGTTTACGAACCCTTCTTTTTTCCTTACGAACGTTTCCCTTTACGAACCTTTTATCTGAGAATCTTTTTCATGCGAACTTTTTGCGGTGAGAATCTTTTCCATTAGCGAGACAAACCTGTTCCAGACGAACTTTCGCCCTTTACGAATTCTTGTTCTAGAGAAATTTCTGCATGACGGACTTTTATTCTAGACGAACTTTTGCCCCAATACGAGCTTTTGCCTTATACGTCCCATACAAATTCTGCGAGAACTTTTGTCCCAGACGAACCTTGGCCCTAGAGAAACTTTTGCCATAGACAAACTTTTGCAAGACGAACTTTTCTCCCATACGAACTTTTGTCCTCGACGACCTTTTACCCTCGACGAACTTTTGCCGTAGACGAGCCTTTTCACAACGAACTTTCATCTTAGACGAACTTTGGCCTTGAATTAAGTTTTGCCCCGAACCAACTTTTGCCTTAGACGAACTTTCACACGACGAACTTCAGCATGACGAACTTTTGCCCGACGAACTTGAGTCCGACGAACTTTTGTCCAGCAAACTTTTGTGACACAAACTTTTGACCTAAAACCATTCGTCTTCGTTCTGAACAGCACATACCTTTTTACCACGAACCTTTTTCATTCGCCTGCGAAACAGTCAGTACGCACGTACGCAATGTGGTATGCGATATTTCAAGATGCTTTTCACCATAGTGTTACGCCAAAATGCAGTCTTTGAGAAGCAAACACATAAACGCCTACAACAAAATCTGCACAGACTTGCATAGGATTTGTTTTAGGACAGGAACCACGTGTAAACATCAAAGACGCATCGGCGGAATTAGTATTCTCTTCTTTCTCAGAGTTCATAGGCGCAGCAACTCGCGGTGGCCGTCGTCGGCCACACGACGCACATTGCTTTTCACACACATGAAGAGCTTTTGGCACGCCTCCGGTTTGAACGTCTTGAATTTGAGGAGGATCCTGGCGGAAAGCTGGTGGTCATTTTCGGCTTTCCAGCCGTCTTCATATTCCTGGGTCTTTAGCAGTGCCTGGAACCATTCGAACGGCCTTAACCAAAGGTCTGCCGGCGGGTTGTCTGCGCGTGCAATGGTGCGTATTTTCAGCTTGTCCAGTTCCTCCAGCACGGATTTTTCATCATGCGTTGAAGCCACGTCGGGCCAAAAGATCACGTTATCATTGCTGCGGTATTTTTCAGTGAACCGTGTCAGCCTAGGTAGGCACTCTTTTCTGTATGTAGCCTCGTTCATGGCGGTCCTGTAAGCCAAAAAGTACTTGCTGTTTCCAGATTTTGAAACGGCCTCCCAAACCATGACCTTCCTTGGGTACCTCTCTTTTGTCAAGTGCCGAATGTCCAGGCTGGTGTTTCATTTGTGCACCGTATAGAACGCATTGCTGGCCTGAACTTCTGAGCAGTCAAACGGGAATTAGTCCCCTTCATCCATTACAACCATTGCGTCTTCACTTAGCTTCCGGAGCCCATCTCTAAGCTTCGGCATCTCGCCTTCTGCTTCAGTTGTTGCGCCTCGGTGGCACCAGAGATTTTGCCGGCGGTGATACTCGAGGGATACCTTTAGCCGCAGTATCTTGGACACATATTGCTTAGAGATGTTAAATTTTGTTGAAGCACATGCCTGAGGACGGCCAACTTTCGTAAACATGGACCTCTTCAGAGCCTGCATCCTATGGGTGCGCATTTTCACCAGTGGGCGACCTCTGCCGGACTTTCTCGCCAATGGGATTCTTTCGTCACACCTACGCGACACTGCGTACATCGTTCTTCTGGGAACTTTAATGGCAAAGAAGTGCCTGGCGGTGGATGTTTTGCCTTTGCTCCAGTGAACTCTATGGAATCCGCCAATAACGTTTCTACACGCCTCTTCAGTCGCCTGCTGTAACGCCGATATTTAGGGCAGAAATAAAAACAAAGGAATATCATAACAACAAAGAAAATATTGTCGTGACTTGCCAAACATTTCACATCATTGTCGTCACGTGCCTATGACACTGTGTCGAGAGACAGAGCAGTCTAAACTTTATGCAGACTTTGAGTTGTAGACCTTTACGTTCCTGTAGCACGGACATTGGCGTGAATGACGGTAAATCGGTGATGACATCGCCGTTGAAAGCGTTCGTTCTTGAGAACTGTGGGACTAAGTGAAACTGAGCCTGACGCCCGTCATCAAATGCCCACAGAGGATAAGAAAAGCCGTTGTCCATAAAGTTTTCCCCAGCCAACCACGCAGTGAAGGATGGAAATGTCTTCTGTTCACCTACGACAGCGGAAGCGTTTGTGGAAATTTTAATTTTCAGAGCGGCTGGGAGAAGGGGAATTCTCTCGTGTAAAGTTTACGAAATTATAGATGGTGTCATTGACGGTCAGTCAAGGTCAGACTGTTCAAAAGCATACCCTCTTGTTTTTGGTGACTTAATCAATTTTAATGCTGAACACAGAACCGAAATGCATTTTTACTGCCACCTAAAGCAAGAGAACCACCAGATCATACAGGTGCATGCACGTGGACGGTTGTAAAACTTGGGCATATTAAAATACTTGACATTTTTTCCTATCTGGCTTAGCGAGGGACAACCTGACAGAAACGATAGATTCATTAGGTAACATCAAACGTCCAATAAATACTGACAACTTCATGGAGCCATCGAATGCCACTGACGCCATTCTGCGTCTTCTGTGAGTGGCCAAGGGTGTTTTTTTCCATGCCTCTTGAGCCCTCTTGCAATATAGGGGTAACGAAACAGTGGCGCCGTAACTGTCGCGTGTTAAATACCGCGCCGCCACTGCTCCGCCGCCACCGCGTCCGCTGACCTCGGCACCCCTGAAAGTTGGATGGCGATATCTCTGCAGACGAGATGAAGGGCATACGAAACACTGAAGTTGTAATTTCACTAGTGTCGGGTCACCTGATGGTGCGGCCTGGTTGTTTCCGATCATTTAAGTAACGAACGAATTCCTATTTGACACGCAATGCAGTTTGATACAGATAGACAAATCAACACTGCTGTACAACTATTCGAGGGGACCATTTCGTCCCATCCTCGCAGTGTACTATCATATATCACCAGTATCATTGGCGATATGACAGGACATGGGCTTCACCGAGAGACGATGGGGTCGCTCCTGCTTCTTCCCGAGACATTTCAGAAATCAGTGTCCAGATCAGTTGCGATTCTGCATGTCGTCTTTCATCAGAGGCATTCTGGTACACCCGCTTTTTAACTTTCATGGCCTCATCAGTGTCCTGTCCTAAGTGAAACTGCACATTTTATCTTTTAATGATCTGACCTGTTTCGTAATAATTTGTACAAACTGAGTACACTGCACTTTGCAACAGACTGGTGCAATAAATCACTTCTCGACAAGAACATCCTTTGTTGACGTATTGGTGTGGAACACATCGTTCGCTGGTGGTTCACGGGGCTACCAGATTACGGGGTCACTTAGCAAATCGTCAGGTAACTCATGCAGTGGAGCTCAGCTGATACGTTGAGCATGATAACAGTCTGAGCTGGTAAGAGCCGAACTTAGTCGCACGACAGCTCTCATTGCTTGCCTAAGCGTCATGGCTGGGTGGTGGTGCTGCGGATCATTGTCATTCTTACCTTCAAGTTTAAGCTTTAGTTCTATACTTCAGCATGCAAATGATGTCCTGGAAAAGCTAGTCAGCTTTCCAGGATTACTATACGCCTAAGACCAATTGTCGGTTGTTACTCACCATCAGCTGGTGCGGGCGGGCCCCTGAGACGGGCCGTTGTCACTCACCATCAGCTGGCGGGAGCAGACGTCGAGCCGGCGGCTGACAGGGGACGCCGATCTCAACTGGGCCCCGGTTGGCGCTGCCGGGGGTCCTGCCTCGGCGACCAGCCGTCAGTCCGTTATGTCAGTTTTAGCTGGCCGGTGGCGAACCACCCATGTTTGCCAGGCCGCACAGCTAATTGGCAATAACAGCTGAAGAAACGCGATGATCGGCCGGCTCAGGCTTGAACTGAACGAGCTTCAGCCCTTCCGGTGGACGTGCTCTGCCTGTCCAGGTGTTGACCCAGGCGCGGACGGACAACTCGACACACTAACGGGCCGCCGATTTGAGCAGTGTGCACCGGCCGATCTGCATATGCGCTGCAGTATGCAGATGAGACGAGGTGGGTCGGTTGCCGAGACGCCTGACCCCAGGCTCACTGTGTCGAGAGAGACGCCAGTGAAGCGGGCTGACCTCATTCGCGGAACGTTTTCCTCTGCGTGGCCTCCCGTGGTAGGACACCCCCGCGGAGATGTCCGCCGGTGTTCCGTGACGGCGGCCAGCGTCAGAAGCGGGGGGCGTGCTCCAATACCTTGCATTAAGAACCCATAAATATCGACTGCTGTCCGGGGACGTAGTTTCCTACCGGGTCATTGGTTACCCAGCGGCCGAATCTCCTGTGCACAGCCATAACTTTGTCTTCAGATTTTGCGAAATGTCCATGCATGCAATTTCATTGAACAAATTAAGGACCTAATAATGTTATATTCTTTATTTTCGAAAGATGTCTGGCAGGGAAAACGTAACCATTGGAGTGCTAAACGCCTCCCCAAACCTTAAATTAAACATTAAACATATGTGCCATGACACTGACTACTTTAAAAAGGATTTCCCTTAAATCTAGACGTTCGGCGGACAATGATTCTGAATTAAAATTACAAATGGATTTATTTTCATTGATATGAATATACCAGTGCCTAAGGGATAGGTCAGGAATTAAGAGATATTCCTAGTTTTCTAATGTACATTACAAGTGACGCTTATTTCACGACTTAATTCAAACACAGCTATGCAAAAAGGTTCCACTACATAACAGAGTCAAATATCAGCTGAAAAAAGTTATCGGACATTATGCGGCGGTAAAAAAAAACATGCAGTACACCCATCATCATGTCAAGAGATGCTTGCTTATACACGTGAACGCTGGTTGGGATACGACCGACTTGTATTATGATTCGGCCGGGGTCAGCTGACATCGATCACATGACCAGAAGTCATCTGCGCCCAAAGAGCACCATCTACGCACACTCTGCATCACTGAATTTATGTCATCAAGGGAACTGAAACGAACGACCAACCACCACCAATAAACAACCATCTCACAAACATTAACAACCTCAACAAATACCAAGGCAAGCACAGACACGAACATATTTGAAAGATAACGCCAACCAAAAGTACTCTCGAGAACCGAGATGCCGAAAACGACTGGAACGTGAATGGCTACAAGCTGTGCATCTCACACCAGAACAGCGATCATCGTTCACGTTCATAACGCTGGCGGTGTGGGTCAGCGATCATTCGCTTAGGAGGATGCCACAACTGGGTAGGTCTTGCGTGATCATCATCACTTTCGGAATCCAAACAATCCGAAAACGAGGACGATTCACTCGATTACAGAGAGGGGATAGGATGGTTCCCATCTGAATACAGCAGACGTCAGCGTTGCAAGGCGTGGCTCAGGAGAATCGTCCTCCGCAGGGACAAGCTCATTAGCACACACAGTGGATGGGGGTTTCGCGCCAACGCGCACTAGAAGGGAGCACTTTTGTGCCCCTCGATCTCGGAAACGGAAAAGCTAGAGACACGAAATCTTAAGGGCAGGGTTAGGTCATGAAGAGTTACGCTCCGTCTAATTCCTATGGACTAATTCCTCTAATTCCTCTAATTCTAATCTAATTCCTCCGTCTAGTTCCTATCCATCCTATGGATGGAGATATTGGCCTAATCCAGGCCAATATCTCCAAGACCAAATGAGGTCGAAAAAGTCAAATTTGTACACTTTCTCAGCCCGTGCAGGCCCTTTCGTACGTTTTTTTTTGGATGAAATGGGAAAACGGCTCGTGTCAGAGCGTTCAGACATGGAAAACGACAATTTTCATTCATCTGACGTCTTGAGTGAAGATTTTGGGTCGAGATTGTGCCAGGTCATTGACTTATGGCGCCATTTTTCATCTTTCCATAACGGATTTCGAGCAACACGGGGTAGTGGTGGAAATGTAGTGTAAATAAGGACGCTAAACGCGTCATTTAGCTCACGATCGGTGAAGATAGATAACATCGGTACATTTGGTCACTTTCAGCGTTTACTGACCTCCGCAAAGTCAAATGAAGTGAGGCGAGGTCATTGGCCCTTGATGAAACTTTTGACCCAAAATAAATTCCATGTTAACTGTCTGTACTAAAGTTATTTCGTCATAATGAGCCCAATTCCACGATTAGATAGTTGCAAATTTTGAACTATATGTATATATATATATATATATATATATATATATATATATATATAAACGCATCAATGTCAGCAAACTTGTTTTCATTACGTCCCTTGAATACATATTTTATGCAAACCGACATGTTGCAAAGCAAATCTGGATCAGGTCACAAGCTGGTTGACCTGGGCCTTTAATGACCTTGACCTTCACTAACCCTGGCCATTGTCTTGGTACATTCATCCTCAGTTATCCCCAAATGATGTTGCCTGATAATGTTCAAACGGTTATCGTCCGTGGAGCGCTTGTTTTCTTGCAATGTTCCCATTTGTCTGCGACAAACGTTTTCGTTGTGTTTGTCTTCCAATGCTTCAGACTTCAAAAATTTCCGGTGGATTTTCGATTTCTTTGCGACAGTCGACGAATTACTGAATTGCCATAAACTCCAAAAAGAAGCAGCGGCCAGCTTCGATCCGTTTCCGAGATTTTCAAGAAAACCAGGGGGGGGACTCAAAATCGCCCCATCCAGTGCGCATGTTTAAGTGGCGGGCCTTAATGTCCGAGCTCCGCCCGTCGCCACGTAGTCACCACACCCGATACGCCTTCAGTATCGTATATCGCAACACTTCAGTAACGGCGATGAACGGACGACAGCACTGGGGCCATTTACCCACCAAGGGCCCCCTGTCGAAGCGGGACAGTTTGAGTCGCACAAACGTACCCACCCGTAACGGGTCCCCACGCGCCCGATGGTGAGCAGACCGGTCTCCCTGAGCTTGTTCAATATTGACCGCGGCCCGCCTCTGGACTCTGCGCAGCTGGCATCGCTGCTGAGAGACGTGGTCCCCGCGCTTCCACGGACGGGCACCTGACGCTGCGTGACACGAGCTGCAGGGTCGTCGTATGACCAGTCTGACCTCAAAATGGCTTTGGACCAGTCATAGGGTAATGTGTGTCGCTGATTTCAGCACTGACAATTATTGCTATTCTTCTCAATGATATAAAGACAGAAGGGACGGCTTCTTCTTAATCTTCCGTGCGACGAAAAGTCCGTAAAATCACGTAGTGGATACGGCAAGCGATATGGCATGCTCTTTTGCTGTGACCAGACAGGTCGCAAGGTGACCTCAGTGAATCAGACTAGGTATCATTCAGATCAGGGAGAAACGAGCTGCACGTCCGTTTTTGTGCCTTCGATCTGTCTTTCTTAAAAAAGAAATCGGTTGGTGGGAGGCGCAGGTAAAAATCCTGACGCCCGGCGATGGTTCTCATGTTCCTTTAGCTGTACAGCAGACGGCAACACTATTCCCTGCATGTGAATTGAATGGCATTGAAACGCACCCACACACACGCACACACTTTGAAGTAGAGGCCGAGAGAGCGGCGACGCCGCGTTGCCCCGAGTTTATCCCGTTTATTCCGTTTATCCCAAGCTTATATAGTGTCCGCTCTGATCTCCACCGAGGAGAACAGAGCACTAAGCGTCCCACCTTCTGACGTTATCAATGCAACTGGCGCTCGCCCCGACTTCGTGTCGGCGACTTTCGGACAGACGGACTGCACGCTTCGGAGGATGTCTCGGCCGTCCAACACCCGCAAACGACAGACCTCAGGGCACAGAGGGAACGGGGGCAAAACCTCGAATACGGCTATTCTACAAAGATGAAACTGGAAATTACCTGTACTGCATCGCAGCAAGCAGTCCGCATACGTGACGGCCATGATCATTGATGGCTGAGCACCAGGTGACTCTGATAAGGCACATCCGATTGGTTGTCACCAGGTTGAGGTGATAACGGCAGATGTGTTTGCAGGCCTCAGTCAAGCAACCAATCAGATCGCACTCCCTTGGCACACAACACACAGAACGTTCGTCCCCTCACAAGCAATCAGCAAGTCACACGACAGTTCGACACGATGTCTCCTAGAAATAGCCCTATGACAATTTCCGCCCACAGACGGCATTACTCCATCACGAAACCGTCAGAAAGGGTGCATACGGGGAGCACCGGCAACAGATATCGTGTCACCAGAGAACAACATGATAGGGCGCGGTTCGGCGCACAGGCGCGCTTCGCAAAAAAAAATGCTGAAAAGCTAGAAACCATTGAGCACGTCAGAAAATAAACCTAAAATGGCGACGATCTCCGACTGGCCCGTCTTCGAGCATCGTCAGGCAGGCCTCGGCCATACATCCCACACAGGCAAGATGTAGGCAAAACTCCCGCACGCTATCATCTACAAAGCATGGCTTTAAGTTTCCCTATGTACAAGAACAGCATTTGATGTAAACCCTCGGAAATCGTATAAGGTTCTGCCTGAGAAAATATCGGGATCCAATATCCATATTCCAGCACGGGAAGGTGGTGAAATCATGGCAGCATGCGAAACGCACCAGAACGGAAAAAGCACGTCGGAAAATTGCCTCTGAGACAATCATATCGGAAGACCCGAGCATGAATTTATCCGGTACAATGTGTTTCAACTATTCAGTGAAAATATTTGGTCTCAGTACGTCATATGCTTAACCATTTCCAATCTTTATGAAATTTATCAGCGACAGCGAAGAAGTCATTACACAGAAGGCACGGGGATCGGCCACGGTCCTGTGACGTGACCTGCCGTCATGGACAAAGCCCTGAGCACTCTGCGTACTCCCGCACCTTCACGCCACGTTTTACGAGTCCCACGCAAACTTAGTGTTCCTGCCAAGGCACGAGAGCAGAGACATCTGACGGGGATCCAGCGACAACTCCAGTTCGAAGTTCTTCCGAAGGCGGTTCGGGGTCGTTGACTTGGGTACCACGGCTGGAAGGAGAATTTTAGCCCCAGGACGAAACACCTAGTCCAAAATGAGGCACAGCAGTGGTTAAAATCCTACAAAGAAAAGGTATGCTTTTTAAACGGGACTACTTCAAGAATGAATGTCTATTAATGGCTTGTAAGACGTCTCAAAAAGTCGATGACAAAGACGTGACTAAATCCAGGACAGCCTATTGAGAGACTCCTGCAGAGCCCATTTAAGAAGCACTTGTGCCGGCGACCTTCTCATTTCCTTGACCACCTTCTGTACCACCGGATCACTTAAAAGCGGGCTCACTTTCATCGTTGTTCCCAAAACTAGACAATAATTACATTACAATAAATACAATAATTACAATAAATTCACAATAATTACACTAGTGACACACCGCACACGTACTTGTCTTACCAAGCATGATCACTGGCCAGTATGTGCGACTACTGACTTGCAACTCTCCAATATTCATTTCTCGGCGTCGCATGACATTGAGTGGCAGTGCGTGAGACAAAGTACAAACCAACATACCCAGAGACTTATTATATATATCCTCTGTATATTACACTCGCCATCGGCCAGTTTCTCTTAGAAATACTTAAACACGTGAAGGCTACAAATATTTCGATGATTTGAACTATCTGGGATGTTATAAAATACTTTGAAATAATACATGATTACGTCGAAGTGCGCGATCTCCAGAACGCGCGATATTCCTCAAACATGCCTCCCAAAAACGTGTTCTTAAACCTTCTCTGGGGCAGGAAAATGTTCGAAATTTTGTTGAGAGACGTAAAAAAGTGGTTACTCTCTGACCTTCTCTTTGCTTATAGACAAAGTAACTTTTCACGTGTGTGATTTAAGCATACATCACATCTTTGCATCATATGTCTTCCAAACGTGTCTATGCGTCTATGTCTAGGTGTCCATGATTGAATTACTGAAGTAATTAGCTCCAGTTGGGATGCTGTGTTCATTCCCTGTCCGTGCCGATACATTCCAGCACGAAAATGATATATAACACGCTGACTCAAACCATGAAGTGGGACAATGTGAGATCAGTGGTGGACAACCAACGAGGGTGTGAGTGAACGATATATAGTTCTCACAAAAAGTAGCGGCGAACCAGTCAACCGATTAAAGTTAATGGTGAAGGGAAAATGGAAGCCCTGCTGCCAGCCGCGGTCTCCTCTTTCCCAGTTGAATTGCCACGGCCATGAAAACGGTGCAGCGTAACGAGGCGGTTGTCCTGTACCGGTGGTTGTCAGAAAGCAAGGGTGTAGCCAGGATTTCGCCCAGGAGAGTACCGAATCGGATCAGAAGGTCCTTGTCACCAGTGGGAACCTTCACTGCCAACTGGGGCCCATGTGGTTAAAAGCATATCATGGCGTAAAAAGACGGCTGATGACGACCAAAAAAAGAACGAATGTAAGGTGCATCCGTCACGTCGACGGCAGCGTCTTTACAGGCAGGCAGGGCCCCTTTACATTCCAGCGGGACCCCTTTGCAAGCTGGTGGGGAGTCTCTCTACTGGCCAGCAGGGCCCTTCTTACAGACCGAAAGGAGGTCCCCAGAGGCCGACAGGAGCCTTTTATGGGCCGCTATGGGGCCCTCTAGAGACAGACAGAAAACCCTCCTCCTACAAGCTAGTAGGGCCCCTGCTAGCTGCTAGGGGCAAGGCCCCTAACCGCTCATTCAGATCACGGGCCTCTCTTCACTGCAAACAAAGCTCTCTTGTATATTCAGAGTACGTTTTTAGGTTCGTAATGCTTTGGCCATCTGTTTCGGACAGTGTAATACACGAAGATAGTGTAAGGCGCCCTGCGTGCGCCTCTTTCGTCTGTTTTTCTATTAGCGAGTTGGTTATTCGGCGACCAGTAGCTCTCACGAGCTAGAATGGTTTACATAAGGTGTCCCAGATAACAATGTGCCCAAGAAACATGAGGCGACTAAAAATATGGGTTTTGGTTTTTACATATTACCTTCGCATGTGCAGAACATGCGTCTGTTCACCACAAAAATCGCGCAGCTGAGACAGTTGTTAAATTACACCCAAATTCTTTTCGGCCTATGGAGACTGCACCCATACTGCTGTCCCACAAAAGTACGTAACACTAGTTAGTAACTACAACATTCCCTTGCCCGCCACAAGAAAAGCTCCGAGAAACTTTCTTTCGTTCTCACCCCTCAGGGCGCTAGCACCAAATGTCGCAAACAGCTGGCGGACGGCTCTCAAACTCTTTCCTCTCTCCTTTCCTCTCCCCTCTCTTCCCCCTTCCCCTGCCCTGCCCGCCCCGCGAACTGGACTAACGTGCCCCAGCCCCAGCTCGAGCTCGGGAAAATTGCACAGTATTCCTGTAGTGATGCATGAAAAGAAAGGATTCGGAACCTGCCGTTTGACCCCGCTGTCGTGTACGTGGCGACGCCATTGGCAGTTAGTCATGTCTAAGGTCGCACTGCGACTGGTTCGGAGACCGGTTACCCGCGTCATTCCTCGGAACCGTTGAGACACGCGCGATCAGGGCACGATGGGCCGGCAAGCGTCGTGACAGCAAGTGTAGACTATAGATTGTCACGGTGCGGAGTATATTGATCGGCGTCATGCGGAAGAGGGGCGCGGGACCAGCACCAAGCGCGTGAACGAGAGGCGCGGCCACCGAGACTGTCAGGAACAGGTGCTCGCGGCTGTGCAGCGGGCTCCCGCGCATGCGTGAGCTGAGATGGGCGTATGTCGACGGCGCCAGCCCAAAAATCGGGACACTTCGTACCGTGGTTTCTGTCCGGGTAGGACTAAAAAGGGTGCGACCGATTACAATGTGATATTCGTGTCAGTGCGAGTGACTGTTCGTGTGTGCCGTCGTGCTGAGCCGTTATTTTCCATGTTTTGTACTTTACGTATTTGTGCATTTATACCCGGGCCTTTCACTGCGTTGCACGATTTGTGTGACAAGTAACGTAATTTGTTGACTGTAATAAATAGCTGTGGTAGTGAATGACCTTTCTTTCCTTCGTGCGGGATACCGGGATTGCTCTGAGATGAGCGCCTAACCATATCCAGACCGGGTTGCAACTGCCGTGCGACAGGCGTGGCAATGGTTGCACTGCCAAATCCTCACTGGTGGCCCGACTGATCACCGAGTCGCTGGTGGGGTAATAAGGCGCCCAAGGCGTGCTTTGCAAAAGACCAAGAGACGTTTTCCACAGGACGGTTTTTGAAGAGGTTTAAGGATAACGTCATCCCGTCACCCGTGCAAAAGAGCCTCGATCGGACCACGTGTTTGTGATCAGCGACAGACAGAATTATCGTCGCATTGTTCTCAGCATTATGGTCTGTGGCGTGCTTGCTGCTGAGTACGCTGTTTTCAGTTGTCGTGGACGGCGTCACGGCTTCTGAACCCAATGGTGGTCGCCGTTCTGGTGCTGGTTGTCGGGGGCGTATACCGCTACGTCACTAGTTACTATGAATTCTGGACCTCTAGGGGCGTGCCAGGCCCTCCCCCAAGTTTCCATTCAATGATATGATGAGCAGGGCAATGGATGGATGCAGGGACGTAGCCAAGGGGGCCATGGGGGCCATGCCCCCCCCCGAAGCGAAGCGATCAGCACTGGATATATAGCGATTTCGCAGGAATACATAACAGGGATCATGTATATGTTGCAAAAGGAAACATTTTGTATTTTCCTGTGCGTTAAATATGAGTCAAGTTATTTAAAATTGCTGCTTTTTCCCACAAATTTCGTCATAAACCGGTGGCATATGGCAAAATTTTAAATTTAGCCCCTCCCTGAGGAAAATCCTGGCCACGTGCCTGATTATAAGAACAAGATTGGCAGTGGGTCAATTATATTGTTGGACAGCTGCCTGTACAACCAGTGCGGCGGCAAGCGATACAGTACCTGGATCGAGATGACGCGTCCCGGGCTTACTGTAGGAAGTCTTGACCTTATTCGTGCCATCAGCATAAAGGACTTCGAGCATTTCACAGATCGCCGAGATCTTACCATAAGTGATAGCCTCAGAGAGATGCTGCCCGTTGTAAACGGTACGCTGTGGAAGGAGACGAGAATGGTCATGTGACCGACATTCTTCTCGAGCAAGATGAAGGCCATGTACCAGCTATGCGTCTGGACAACGCCTCCAATCTTGCCAAATATCTGCGCCAAGGAGATGGAGAAGCATGGTGAAGTCGAAATCAAGGATGCCTTCTGTCGCTTCACCATGGACATCATCGCATCACGTTCGTTTGGCGTAAACTGAGATTCCTTTGGCGATCGCAACACGGAATTTGCGAGACATGCAGGAGATTTCCTCAAGCCCTTCACGGGGTACGCCTTCTTTCGCATTATGACACTCCTGCTGATCCCAGAATGGATCGCACTCAGACTGTCTGACCCAAACCGGGCCTCAAGCGACTTCTTCATACGTGTTGTAAACGGAACGATTCAGCACCGCGAAGCGAGAGGAACGTCACGGAAAGACTTCCTGCAGCTCCTGCTGGATTCTAAAAATAAGGACGGCCACTGTATTTTCACCAACTCCAGCATCATCAGCCAGTCTGTGCTGTTTTTCGTCGCCAGGCACGACACGACGGGCACGCTGCTGACGTTCACCGCCTACTCGCTGGCCACCAGCTCGGACTGCCAGCGGGCCGCCCAGCGCAAGATCGACGACGCCCCAGGGATCCACGGCGGCCAGCTGACCTACGAGGCCATCGCCGAGATGACGTACATGGTGGGCCGAGTGCTCAACGAGACGCTGCGCCTGTACTCGCCGGCCGTGCGCTTGGAGCGACAGTGCTCAAACGACTACACACTTCCGGGCACGAGCGTGCGCATCCCGCGCGGCGTGCTTATCCACGCGCCTGTCCTGGCCATCCATCGCGACCCGGACATCTACCCGGACCCGATGGGCTTCGACCCGGACTGTTTCCTGCCCGAAAAGAAGGAGAAGCGCCACCCGTGCGCGTTCCTGCCGTTCGGCAGCGGGCCGCGCAACTGCATCGTCATGCGGTTCGCGCTACTGGAGGCGAAGGTGTCGCTGGTGGCTGTGTTGCGGGAGAACACGCTGAGGTCGAGGCCGCGCACCCCGCCGCCGCCCATACCGCTCCACATGATCGCCTTCCTGACGAAGCCGAAGGACGGTGCTTTCTTTAAGGTGGTGCCGTGCCTCCAGTGACCGTTCTGCCGGCGGTCTCCGATTCTGTGACGGGCTCACCGCAGCTTTCAGCAACAGACGGACCCATTCAGAACGATGGTCAATTGATTCGGCCCTGATTCTTGGCGATCGAGAGACGTGTTTACAACAGAACCGGTGCAACCTCAACCTCAACTCGTTGCATCACTGAAGCTGCAAACGTGCGTCGCCACCAGAATCGTGCCGCACGCGAGACGAGCCATGACGCGTTCAGCTGTTCGCGGCCGACGACAGGACGCGAAGCCAGTCTGGTGTAATGTTTGTAATGTAATGTTTCAGAATTCCAGAATAAAGAAGCGATGACAATGGGAGCACATTGACCAGTCTGCTGACTGCCCTATATCTGTATCGTGATTCGTGGCTAGTCACATGTTCTCTGAGTAGAATGGTATTGCTAGTTTGCTTCCGTGACCCGACGCGATACATTCCGGGAAATTGGTGTTAACTGAAATAAACAGGACGAATCACCACGGCGTCATAAAATTCGATGAATGACTGCACCGTTCCACTCATTGCGCGGGTCAAAGTGCGCAATGTCTCGTGCCCGTTTTGCCTCCGTTGCATCGCTGATGTTGCAGACAGCCAGACGTGCGTGGCCACCGTAAACTTGCCGCAGGCGAGACGAACCGTGACGCTGTCAGCTTTCGCGGCCGACGGAATAGCATGCACAACAAATCACCCACTGCACAACAGGGAAAGTAATGATGTTTCAAACACGATTTTTTAATTGTGCAGACTACGACATATTTAAGTGGAGTGAAATTCTACCCATGGCATAAGTGATACGAAGCGAAAGGAACAAAATAAATGGCGAATGCGGTAAATAGCAGCGAATGCTCTTCCTGGCACTCGGGGGCGGCGTCACTTCATTCCAGCGCATGCAAAGGCAAAGCCAGCCAGGAGGCACAACATTTGAGTCCTTTCTTTCCATGTATCGCCATGTGCCAATGTTAACATTTCCCGCACGGGAGGGGGGGGGGGGGCGGCTTGCCCGTGCCACCCTCTGTGCCGCCGCCACTGCTTCTCAGACATCCTTGGTTGTCTGCGACGAAGACGATAAGGTAATCTGCGCTTATTGTAACTACCCTCGTCATTGGTGCCGGCCGGAGAACTGAGGACAGTCAGACTAGCTTAAGGTTTAAAGTCGGGAGCTTAAGGTCTCCAACGGTAACAGTGAACGCCAAATGAATGACGTCACCGAACAAAAGAATATGAACTGAGATGTCTCTGGGTTTTCAATGCAGGCGTCAAATCTTTCGTAGCACATCTGTATTTGTTTTTAACTGGCATACTTCATCTCTGCATGGCGAAATTGAATTCCTTTCCGTACAATCCTTCCCTGAGTGACACGGATGGCGAGAGCATATGTGATAACTCAAAATTTCCGACCAGGTTTGATAGCCTCATGCTTTCCAGTGGAGTAGTTACAGCTCAGTCCTCATAAGCGGTTATATCTACACAAAACGAGCAGCGGCATTTGTAGCTGCCACAACCGCTAAGGCTCTCGCGTCTCCACTAAGAGGTGTGATCACACTAACACTAACAGTTTGATCACAAACATAATCACATTCCACTTTATCGAAAAGGACAAGCGTTATATAAGCTAGAAAAGGCACGCAGACTTAACCCTCGCCCGGCAAGTGGGCCATTTTTGGACCCCCTGCGGTTTTTCTTGAATAACGTTTTAATGGCCGGAGAAAGAGTGCTGATTTCTCCCCAATAAAATTTTCAGAATTTTTCATGCAATATGCCGCGACCTGTGACCTTTTTCGCGAGGCCATGTCAGTCTTGTTTTTAACCAAATCGAACAATACATTTCATTTGATGGACACTGGGTAGTGCAATATTATGCTACATATTTGTATTATGAATGTTTATCACTGGCCTGACTTTAGTACACAGGAAACGTCTGGTTATCGGAGGTCAAGTTAGGTCAAACGTGCATATCAAACTTGGAGGCCAAACACCAATGTGTTTTTGCATATGGGATAACCGATACCTACACGTGTAAGAATGTTTTATTACGATCCGCCACGTCAACATCAATTTGAAAAACCTCGTTTGACGTAATGTAAGGCCAATTTGTATGTCAAGGTCACGTTGGGTCGGAGAAATTCGAATATTCTAATTTCGATTACGCCCCCGACGGTGACTTCGAGAAACTATCGCGAGCACCACAGTGCCACGGTAGGACAGACCGTGTGCGCGCATACCTGCGCACCAAGTTTGGTGGCTCCAGCTCGAGTGGTTTACGACAAGGAGCGATCTCCGTAAAACGGCATGAGCGACCTTGGCGGCGACCTTGGGAACAAAGGCGGCCGTGACCCCAAATAGGTGACTCCCACCCAGCCCGAGGAGAACCGGTCCACTAAGTTTGGCGTGTCGTCGCTCGTTTGACCTGCGATCCAACAAAAGTGTGGTGAGACTATCATGAGTCCCAATGCAAGTTTCAGCTCTATGATGACAACGTCGTGATCCTAATGTATGGGTTTTGGATCTGGGCCAATGTGTAGCCTGGGAAATCACACAGTGACCAAGACCCCAAGTTCTTTTCCATTTTTTCCACATTTTTATTTTTTTCGACAGCAAGGACTATGGTCAACACGCTGGTGTTTATGGAATCGGTCTGTTTTCAGAAGTTTGGGAACTATATTGCTAAGAAAACTTCGAAAAATTCTGGCATGGGCGCTTTGAGGTCATTACCGTTACCTAGGTCATCTTTTGGTCTGAAACCAAAAACTCGGATACAGCTGAGTTGCTTGCGTGACAAGCAGCACACTGGTTTTTATCGCGTTGTTCTATCTCTCGGCCCAAAAGTTAGAAGGGGGTCGTTTTAGGACCCCTCCACGCCGGGCCAGTGTGTAAAAATGGTCCGCCGGATGAGGGTAAGAGTCGAATAAAATTTCATTGGCCTCACCACAAAGAATCCATGAAATGTCCGGACGTAATGTACCTAAAAGGAGGAAATTTATTACTGATGAACACTCCATGTCTTTTTCTACACGCAGGCTTAAAGCTGGCTATAATCTGTTATATTTATAACGTACCCTCATGATAAAAATAGTTCACACGTTCTTCAAGGCCCCTGTTTTAACAAGCAATAACAATACCCTAGCACCTCCGGGCCCAAGGGAATGTAGCGCCCCACATGAAACCGACACAAGGGGTAATGGAAGGCCCACGGGACTAGACGTCGGTTTGACTTGCCATCAGGAAGACCTTACGCGGCTGGGGACACCGGGCGACGATGCCCTTCCACGGACCACTCCCTTTCACAGCCACCAGGCGGTCGTGCGAGGCGGGCAGCGGCACGGTACCGCCGTTATCTGGCGCACGCTGCGGCGCCCACCGTTCGCCCGGGACTGCCCCAGATCCGGCGGCAGGTGCGGCCGACCTGACGCGCCCGGGCCATGCCGCTATTGCTCTCTGTGGATCCGCCGACCGGCCGGCCCGCCACCGGCTCCAGGGCGCGCCTCCGGCCTACGGCGGCTCTCCGGCGCCGAGGCGGCTCTACAGGGTGCCGCCAATCGTCGGCAGCGGGGCGCGCCCCTCGCCAGCGGCCAAACCGTCGCTCTCCGCGTGTTGGCCACAGGCCGCGGCGCCTGGCGGTGCGGCGCCGTCGCCGGTAACCTCAGAGGCGCCGCCTCCGGCAAGCTTCTCAGCTGCAGCCGAACTGTCCGCGGATCGCTCCTGGCCACGGCACGGCGGCTCTGCCGCGTCCTCGTGCAGGTATTCGGGGTCCAGTCCCGGATCCGGATCCCGGGGGTCCAGCTCGGTCTCCGCCGCCGGATCCCGAGGGTTCAGCTCGGTGGTGTCGGCCAGGAAGGCGTCGAGCGCGGCCGTGTCCAGCTCCCTGCTGATGTCCACCTCCTCCAGAGACAGCTGCAGCTGGGGGCGCCCGGAGACTGGCCGCACACCTGCCGAGGCGAGGCGACCCTGTCAACGGCGCTCCAAGCAGCGCGGCACAACGGGGCCGGCAGAAGCCAGCCGACACAGAACTGGCCACAGCGACACACGCACAGCCTCCTACACAGAATGCACACACACACAAAGGACCGCCAGGCCAGGGCATGGCCCGTGTGAGGCTCACCTGCTGGGTGAGACGACACGGATGCAAACAATATCCCTCCAGGCGCAGCAGCACGAACGTACCCTAATGCACAACAGGCAAATAGCAGACGTATCTCCGATTCCTTACGCTAAACGGGGATTAAATCTGCACGATATGGCACGCACGATTTGTATGTATGAAGCGATTCAATTCCTTGCGAAACCAAGCTCCAAAACAGTATGTGTTACAAAACACCCCAGAGTGCAACAATACTCATCACGGATCCACGGCGGCGGATCGGAAAACATTCACAGGGTAACCATCAGCTTCCAAACCGACTGTGACCAGAGAACGACCGCTCGCCGTCGGCGCGGCGGCGCCACCGGCGCCGGCAGCCGGCGACCACGCCCACCGTCGAGCGTCCGGTGGCGGCGGAAGTGCTCCATCTGCTCGTGCGCCAGCTGGTCGAAGGTGGTGTAGCGCTCGGCCTGCTCGGAGAGACGGCGCTGCTCGTGCAGCCTGGTCCGCTCCAGGTGACGTTCGGCTGCCGAGACTGGCCGCACATGAATAACAGACAGGAATCAGAGCCGAGCCGCCGACGCGACCGCCGACCATAACGCCTAACGATAGCACGGTAAACGGCCATCATTTCTCACTGAAACTGGCCTGTCTGTCGGGACGTTTGTGACTACGGACGGAAAGGTCCGGTGCAAGCTTCCATGCCTCGAAAATGTGGTATCCATCATAATATTATCCAATTACCGCCACCATCAAGGGCCAGTGGACACAATGTCTAGAACGGCTCAAAGTGACTGTACAGGCGTTAATCCACAGCGTGACAAAGCCTTGACACTTGACTGTGACTTTCACAACAGCTGTGTCATCCTTATAACCTCCCCCCCAACACACACTCCCGCAACACCACCAGCAATATTCACTTTGCAGTTCGTCAAAGTGCAACTGGCGGGCGCGTCGGTACGCCTCGAGTTTGGCGCGCTCGAGCATCTTCCTGTCTTCGAGCCGCGCCAGTTCGGCCTGGTGTTCCAGCTCGACCAGTTGCAGTTCGGCCCAGACGAACTCGGTCTGGAGGGCGGCTGCGGACAGAGCGGCGGATCGCAGAGGCGCCGGGCGAGCCAGACGATCCCCGACCGGTACAAACATTCAGCACAGTCATTTTCGAGAGCTCGGGACGAACCAAGGACGCACCGCCAAACGGCCAGATGACCAGGCAAGCTGAATTAATGTTAAACAGCGTGCTGTCCCTATGGACGCGAAGCCATCACAAGAGACCGCCAGTGGCAGCAGACAGGGAGGCACTAACCGACGGTCGACACCATGTTGTGCACTTTTTCCGCCATCTCCGGCAGAGCGGTGAGGCGCCGCTGGAAGTCCCCCATGTGAAGATACTCCCTACGACAGCGGTCTCGGACGGCCCGGATGTTTTCGTTTATTTCCTGCACAGGAATGGTGCTATCAGGCTTCACTCAGGTCGTGCTCACACAGGGGTGCAACTTCATAAAACTGACTGCGGGATGACGCCAGCATTGGTTCTGAAGCCCTAAATCACGAGGCTCCACAGGATTATACGTCAGAAGCGTCAGATGCATGATGTCGAAAAAAAACATGGGGCTCGCGGACTCCACTGAGAACAAAATCGACGCCGCTGCGCGCAATCTAGGAGCCATTTCACATCGATACATGACACACTGAAAACTGCGCGACTTTCACTGCCACCAAATATTCAATACGCATCCGCGGAACATTTCAGCAGCGTATCTCAACCGCGGGGTCCAAGAAGATTCCCTAATGCACCTCACACAAATAACGCGATAGAACCATGATATTTAACCGCCGCTCTACAATGCTTTTTTCCTCATGGGCCCAAAGACGAGATCTGCAGAGTCCAGGTAAACGTCACATGCAGGCCCTTGTTTTCCAGATGTATTGAAAACACTGCTGTGACAGTTACCATTCACCCCGCACTCTGGGTTAAGTCTGATGAACATGGCCGCAATGATTTCTTTTCGCTTCCCGGATAAATGGACAATGACTTACCGTCATCGTGTGAATATCGCTCAACGCTTTCATCGTACTACTTAACCCTATTCCCGGAGGGATAGACAGTATGGTCGATTCCCGGCAGAGGGGCGGATTCGGCCTCCGAGATCTCGAGAACTACTCGTCCGATTTCATCGCAACAAACGGCAATCGATTTGCCGTGACGTGAACTACATTTTTATAAAAAGAAATTTTCAAAATTCTGAAATGTGTCGATACAGGGGAGCAAAAATGTCAAAATGGGGATATTTTTGGACTTCTTATAACTCCGTTGTTTATCGACCGATTTCAATGAAACTGGCATGAATCGAGAGATTATGGATAGGGCTTTTACCATGGGTACACAAATCTGAAATTTTGAGAAAATTCATGGGCGTTCACAGCGTTTCAAAAATAGGAGGATTAGTTTTCTAACAAATGAATGAACAAAAGAGGCAAACACCCTTTTTGGCTTCTGCTAGTCGTGTTATGCTAAAGAAGTACAAATCGCATCACAATGTTTGCATAATGATAGGATAGGCGGTGCCAGGGACATGAAAAAAGGGGAACTGTCATGGTCATACGTTCTTCAGATCAACTTGTGACCTTTGACCTTAAATGACCTCCAGTGACCTTTGGGTCACTTGGAATGATCTCGTGTGCATTTAATATTATCTGTAAACGTTTTCAATCATTTGAATTCACTCTATTTCAAAAATTTCAGTTTATGGCTATTGAGATATAGGGTACGCGCACTGACATTTTAGGTCATAGCTCCGTGACCCAACCTGTTATTAGGCTGAAACTTGATACACAAGTAGAGGGCACCGTTCTACGTCATATATATTCCGGGTTTGGCATTTGAAAAAACGGCGCCGAAATTATTGCAAAAAACAAATTTTGAATTTTGACCTTGACCTGACCTTGTAAAGTGACCTCAGATGAACGAAATTACATCTGCAAATTGCCCAACTATTTAGCTATTCATCCACATAAAGTTTTAAGTTCTACCTTCAAAACTCTGTTTTTGGCAGACATTTTCCTTTTACCCTCAACATGGCCAAAAATGGCATAAGGTGCCTCCCAAAAAGGTTGCCTGACTCCGCCCCTGAGCAAAACAGAATTTTGAAATTTTGTCACGGTGCGTAGAAAGAATGGCTAGGAAAAGTCACCAAGTTTCGTGAAGCTGCGTTAAAAAGCCTGGAATTGGCAAGCAAAAAAACCCGAGGGGGGGGGGCGGGTTCGGCCCCCCTGCCGGGAACAGGGTTAAGGCCAGTTTACACGAACGGCACAATCGCGCAACTACGCGCGATTTTGCCGCTGGATCGGTCGCGCCTGTCTCGCAGCTGGTGAGCGATGACGACTGGTGACATTTTATAACGTATTCGAGGCATTTGCCAATCGGCGATCGTTTGGACGTAGGAGGCCAGTCGCGCGACAGATCGAGCAAATCCATGCCTATCATACTGGGCGAAATGCAAGATTTCCATTTGCCGTAGTCTCATCCGAGGTTTTGAATTACGACACCCGAGCAGGGTTGGCGGGGCCATAACTACGACGTATGACGTTTGTATGACACAAGCAAACACATGACGGACTGACCTCGTCAACTGCTGAGGGGCGCGGCAGGCAAAAAAGGCTCGTGAAAACTGGCCTTTAGACAACAACCATTTCCAGGCCCCCGATGATTTCATGTCAGGCCAAATCGGCATCATACGTCAGGTCAGGAGCTGACATTCGAGTGGTTGGTAGATCAGTGGCAAACCTCAGGGTAACGTAGTGTTCTGTTTCCAACTGATTCTGTGGCCTCACACACCATACTTGTGTTCAAAATCCCCCAAAAAGGTCAAACCAGACAAATGACCTTACCTGGCCTTTCAAAGGTCACCAGATGGCATGGAGCATTCAAGAACATCTCCAGTAGACGTCTAGTCAGGCCACGTACGCGTGACCTGACTAGACGTCTTCGTGAACCAATACGCTGCATATAACCAATATATAACCAATTTCTACCACAAATAACGCGGCCGACACAGACCGAGACGACATACCGAGAAAGAGACACACAGGGACAGAGAAAGACAGACAGATGCGGGGACAAAGACGAATAGGGAATGAGGCCAACACAGAAAAGGAAAGTAGAGATACACCATGGACAAAGCAAAGGCAGCCATACATGGCCAGACAGAGACGGACAAAAACAGTGGCACAGACAGACAGACAGACAGACAGACAGACAGACAGGGAGACAAAGCAGAGGCGGAGACTGCGACACAGGCAAAGAGACATGGCAGAGCCGGAGACAGCGACTCACATCGGCCAGCATGACGGTGCGCTCGGCGTTGGTGTGGATCCGACTCCACTGGTTCTGGTAGTGGGACAGCAGACGGGCGCCGGCCAGCGCCCGCACGTCCTCCTCGTCGTCGGCTCTCTGCAGCTGCGGGTCCGGTCCCGTCAGCCGCTGAAAGCTGGCACAGCACCGCTGATCAAGCAAAAGACTATGCTCACTTGCCACCGGTCGTGTTTTGATGGCTTCATGGGAGGAAGAAGAGTATTCTGCGAAGCTTACACCGCGACAGAATTCAACGCAGTCACATGTGATCACAGAACAGTATTTCTTTCGATGAAGCGGGAGACGCATTCTAAGGGTGAACAATCAACATTAACCTTTTTTTTACCGGGACCTACATTTTTCACACATTCTTTTCAGCTTTGCCGGAACATTTCTCTACACTGATATCTGTTTTGTATTCACCTGAATTGCTTTCTTTTCCTCGCCTCCAATGAGAAATTGGGACCACAAGACACATCCGCAAAGCCCGTCAACCTGCTCTCTCTCTCTCTCTCTCTCTCTCTCTCTCTCTCTCTCTCTCTCTCTCTCTCTCTCTCTCTCTCTCTCTCTCTCTCTCTCTCTCTCTCTCTCTCTCTCTCTCTCTCTCTCTCTCTCTCTCTCTCTCTCTCTCTCTCTCTCTCTCTCTCTCTCTCTCTCTCTCTGCTTACCATCCTATCCATTCCCTTCATCCGTTCAGCTCCCTGATCTAGTGACAGAAACCATCATTCACTTTCCCGAGGGCACTTCCGATTGGTCCAGGCATAAGACTGGACCCAGGGGCCGTACAATTAAAAAAGACCTTCGTTCGCAGCTTTGGAGAACACCAACATGTTAGCTTTCTAGAGGAAAAATGCGAAGCAAACCTCGTTTGCGTGAATATCAAAATATGCATGTCCTTCAGTTATCACCAGCACTACAGACAGTGCCAAGTGCACGACAAGGAAACGGATGCGTCAGGGCCTCTGCAATATGTGTCAAGTTTGTGCCGAGACTTCGGGGTCGGGCGGGGACACGGTGCTGGTCAGCGAGGTTTCGCAAGTATGCAATCGGCAGTGAAGACACTCAGGGAATGACGGTCAATGTCAGAGCAGGGCGGCATTTTGTATCTATTAACGCAGAAATAACCTCCATGCAAGACATAGTACACCTGACTTAATTCCTCCTTGTCTGCCCATTTCCACATCATACTACGCAAAATGGAAGGAACTCATACAAGGATGGAGAGTATGGGAACGTTGGCCAACGTTTTCCACGACTTGTTTTCCCTGGTGAGGTATCATTTTGGTGCGCAACACGTCCCACGCTGAGGAAACGAGACCTTGTCGTAACCTGGCGCAGGCCGCCGTCTGAGATAACCCTCCAGTCCGGAGCATTTTTACCCAGGCGTCCAACGAGAGCGAGCCATTCGCTCCCCCCCCCCCCTTCTTCCCGCAAAATGTTCGAAAATTAAGCATGACGAATTCGGATAAACGCCATGTGATAATGAATTGTCCCAAAAAATAAAAGTCTCACAACATAGCCCATGATGTTTATCCTGTTTACCTCCAAGTTGAGCGAGGTCATCATAGTCAAAATGGTCACTATTCGTTTCTTCCGGTAAATGGACATGTAACACGCCAATGACCACAGTATCTGGTGTGAACCAAAATGAATGAAGGGGTCGAAAATTTACTTCTCTACCTCTTTCAGGATATTTCTTTAAACAATGAGCGAATCTGAGTGATTTAGGCGTTAATCAATACCGTGCGACCTCGGAACACTAACAAAACTGGGGCAATCATCAGTTACATGACAAGGTCAGCTCTAAAGCTACTACATTTCTTAATGATCGTCAAGGAAGGAAAGGTGCCATCACATTTCACTCATATCCAGTGCAAAATAATCTCAATACAGCAAGGATGTCATGCACATCGACACTACCAATATTTTGGACTAGGGTCATAGGTGACGGTCATATCATGTCACTATCCTTCGGTGTGTGATCTAACGAACTAATGCAAACATTTCATTAAAACGAACATCAATCGAGAAGTCGATATTATAAGATCCCGAAAAAAACACGTTTCGTCAAGAACCAGGTCGCAGGTCATGATCAAATATCCCAATATCAGTCTGACATAACATGGCGAATAGTTTTGCTGATCTCTAATGCTCGCTCTAATGTGAATTCCATTGTGTTATCTACTTACCTATCATGACAGCGCGTACAGGAACATACCACCATATTCCAGCTCATTCGTATATGCAGACCGAGCGAATTCGGACCATATGAAAAAATTGTTAAAAAAGACCTTTGTGACGTGATTCTGACGTGACCTCGCATGATCTCGATACACATCTTATATCAAAGTGTGCACATTCGATTTGAAAGGTACTAAACGTTTCAGGTCGGTTGTTTGTTGTTGTTCGCTGTGGGTCAATTGCCAATGACGTGTGAGCGACATTAAACGCTTTCGTCGTACTTCTAAATTACTAACATTTCTTCAGAAGCCCGCAATGTCCCAGCGTCATGTAGCATCTTAGACCAGAATTCGAATCGATCTTCGAAGGTGTGGAAAGTTACCTTGCTTACATGGACACGAGAAAGAAATTAAAGTAACCCCATTCGAATACGAATCGGTTTGAGAGCTGCGACAAAAACCCTTTCCAACCAGGCCGCTCACATGGACAATGCGAACCCTAATTCGCAGAGATGACCCCCAATGAAGGGGTGTATTCGCAGAAACACGGACCACGTAGAATCTATGTCGTCAACGTGACATCATACACCAAAGATTCTGCAAGTTTTGGTGTTCGTAGCGCCCCGGACGACAAGGATACGACAAGGATTCTATGTAAAGTCACGTAGAATCTGTCAGAAGCGCAGAATATTTTCCAGTTACTTGGTCAAAGTTAGACAGAAATGGTGCAAGAGGTTAGTTTATAAACTGGTTCGGTTACGCTCAGTTCCTATGGTTACGGCGCATGCAGAGTACGACCGGACCAAGACATTAACTCTTCCCGGCGGGGGACTGGATCCGGGTTTTTTTGCTTGCCAATTTCAGGGCTTTTGACACAGCTTCCCGAAACTTGGTGGCGTCTCCAGCTATTCTTTCTGCACACTGTAACAAAATTTCGTAATTCTATTTCGTTCAGGGGCGGAGCCAAGCAACGTTTTTGGGAGGCACCTCACGCCATTTCTGGCCCTGTTGAGGGTACAAGGAAAATGACTGCCAAAAATACCGGTTTAAGATAGACGTTTACACTTGATATGGATGTATAGCTTAACAGTTGGTCAAGCATAAAATTTGTCCATCTGAGGACACTTTGCAACGTCAGGTCACAGTCAAAAGTCAAATTCGGTTTCACAGTAATAATTTTGGCGTTATTACTTCAAATGCCAAACCAGGAATAGATATGGCATAGCAGAATGCCCTCTACTTGTGAACCAAGTTTCAGTTTGATATCAGGTACGGTCACGGAGCTGTTATCTAAAATGTCAGTGCGCGTAACCTATATCACAAAAGCCGTGGAATGGAATTTGAAGCGGTTTCAAACAATATGAGATGAACACATCATTCCAAGTGACTCTAAGGTCATAAAATATCATTTAAGGTCAAAGATCGTAAGTTGAACTGAAGAAAACGTGGCCATGACGGTCTCCCCTTTCCATGTCCCTGGCACCGCCTATGCTAACATTATACAAGCAATGTAATATGATTTGTACTTCCTTCGCGTACCATAACTAGTAGAAGTTACTAAATGTTTTTAACTTTTTGACCATGACGGTCTCCCCTTTTCCACGTCCCTGGCAGCGCGTATGCTAACATTACACAAGCAATGTAATATGATTTGTACTTCCTTCGTGTACCATAACTAGGAGAAGTTAATAAATGTTTTTAACTTTTTTGTCAATCCAGTTTTTGAAAAAGTAATCCTCCTATTTTCGAAACCCTGTGAACGCCTATGAATTTTCTCGAAACTTCAAATGTACGGACTAACAACAAACGTCCCATTCATAACCTCTAGATTCAAGCCCATTTCATTAAACAACAGAGTTATAACAGGTCCAAAAACATCCTCCATTTGGATTTTTTGCCCCCTGTATTCACCCCTTTCAGAAATTAGAAAACTTATTTTTAATAAAAATGTAGTTTACGACGTGGCAAATCGATTGCCGTTTGATGAGATGGAATCGAATGTATAGTTCTCGAAACTCGGGGGGGGGGCGAATTCGCCCCCTGCCGGGAATCGGCCATACCAGGGCCTATTTTAGGGAAAAATGACTGCGGGGGCAATTCTGCGAACGAGACGCATTGGCCAAGACCACCCCCCCCCCGCCCCCGGGCATTTGCGTTCTCCTTATTGAATTTTGTCCACTTCATCTATATATATATATATATATATATATATATATATATATATATATATATATATATATATATAAATACTTTCCTAAGGAAGGCATACATATATAAGGGCGCATTACGATGAACACTTTACAGAGTGCTGTCTCATTAACTGATATGTCTTTTGGAGAAAATCATGTGTGCAATACATGGCCTTGGTTCAACACTCTTAACAACTTTCACAGGAAGATTGTATGTCGTTTGTCCTGGATTTTATTTTATTTTGATGAAATTCGCGCCGGCTTTTGTGCATTCCGAGCCCATTAAAGTCAAAGAACACCATTCCATTTATCCCCAGCAAGAACTCATTCTCCGTCGACTTGTGATCCCTGGGAGATTCGTTCAGGGAGAGGTGTGTCTGAAATGCCCCCAAACGTGTTTTGTGCTTCAGTTTTTTAAACCAAGTGCACGATATGCATAAAATGCACATCATAGTACTCCTTTTGACACACTGGATCGAAAGACACTTCACATTCTGCCTCAGGTCATGGGTCACTGGTCCTGTCGGCAGCAGTGTGGCTTAGGTGGGAATGATACTTCAACCCTCTTTGTGGTCTCGGGGTTCTGACAACGATGCTATTCGACGACTTGCAGCAGGTACTGCTTTTGCCCTTCATCCTTCGTCAGTACCTTATTGTATACTTGGATAAGAGCCACAGCTCGTTCGGCGAAGTCGCTAACTACCGCGATCCCGCACAGGACTTCCTTAGCGTTCTTGGAGCCAGGTGCTGTCTCCCGATCAGCGGGATCGGCGGCAAGGAAGTCCATGTTGATGCCGTAGGCTTGCAGGTTGGCCACCGACTTTGCGGTAATGAAGTCGACGATGATCTTCCTGAGACGAGAACCTCCTTTGCTGCGAGATCCACCCGCGCTCGCTGTGAGACCTCTCCGATCCCTGTTCCTGGAATGACGCGATCCTCTTCCTCTTCATCTCACATGGCACGCCCTCGTCGAAGAACAACACACCAGCCAGTTCTTCGCTGGGATACCATAATAGGTGATTGTTATGATAAATTATATGTTATATATAATGTTATAATAGATAATAGGTGATTGGCAAAGTCCCCATCGAGATCTCAGCATTCAAATCAGGCTTTGCAGAACGGCCAGGTCGTGCACGGGAGCGTTGACCGCCGATGAAGAGCAGAACCATGCACTGACGTACAGAACAACCATGAAAGAGACGAAGTGCTTGAGTGCTCCCAATTCACTGAGAGTCACGGAGAACTGATGGCAAAACAAGAAGAACTTGTTCCCGCAGATTATGCGCCCCATCCATCTGGCACTTTGGAGAGCACCGGGTTGGGGAACTTGATTCCCCGTGGAGGCTCTTGACCAAAGGGGATGATCGAGACCTCAAAGAACTCACGATAATCATCGCTAGGCTGGATTTCGGCGAGCTTCTCACGGCAGAAGGCGACGACACGACCCTTGGAGGAGAAAACGTCTCGGCCACTGCTGGCTCCAGGTCTTCATACATCATGGGTTCAAACTTGTTCCAGTCAATGAGCCTCCATCTCTTCTTGAAGCGCTTGAACAAGGAGATTCCGGTCCCGAGGACGGACCGAAGCGCGTGGAGAAAGCCGCCTTTGCCACCAGTTCGAAGATATGATGAAGACAAGCGACGTGAATAGGCTGCCACTCAAGCTTCTGTTGAAGAAGCGTGCTTGCTCCCACAACTTGTCCAGTATTGCTGGAGGTGGTGTCGAAGCTCATGCCGACGACCTTGTCCGAAACCTCCCAGTCTTCCAGACAATGCGCGACAACGTCAGCTGGCGTTGCTCCGGCTCTACTTGCAAACTTCGGAACACCGCCGAAGAGCTTGGCGGCATTTCTTGGACCGGTTAAAATGACAGGGAGTCGATCCACCTTTTCCTTTCCATCGTTATGTAACAGTTTTCCGTCCCAGTGGACCACCAGGTTGAGTGGCACGGAGAAAGAATGCTAGATTTCGTCCGCAATGGCTTTCCTCTGCGATCTACGTGCCCGCCTGGCCGAGCTTCTGTGATCGCCAGTTCAGAGGAGTCGTGGCCGAGGGCCGAAGCCGTCGCCGATAGGAAATGGATTGCAGAGCGATCATTGAGTTTGGTCCGATCGAAGGCTGTTGCCTGATCAGGAGTGGCGATGTTCTTGGCTCTCCTGCAGGGCCGCTTGGAAGGCATGGTCAAGGGTTGCGGGTCATCCTGATATGTCAGTTGTGTGTTGTCGGTAGACGAGTATTCCAACTGGGCAGTTGCCTCCTGCTCGGTCTGCTGTTTAGTCTAACGGCGGGCCCTTTAAAACTTCGGCCTACTGTTGTCGTTGAAGAGCTCGCTCCTCCTTCTCAGAAGGGAACTTATCGAATACCACGATGACGCCTCGGCGACCTGGCTCCATTTGGGCCTGGAGAATGTCTTTATTCTCTTGGTTTTGATGGTCTTAATGGTGCCGACAAGGGCAAGGTCAAAAAGGTTTTTGAGGTTGTCGATTATTCTTCTTGTCAATTTCCGGGGTGGACCTCCAGAATTTGCCTTTGATGACAGTTGGTACTGGTCAAGCTTTCTGTTGAGCTTCTTTATTACGTTCCGCTCCGGTGCAGTGAGAATACGGGCTTTGTTCCACACCTTCATCATTTTGCGGACGATCTGTGTTTTGACCTACCTCTGGGTAAGTCTATCCACATGGTGGGACTGAAAATATTGCTGCAGCACTTCTCCCCGCGAAGGCAGTTCTGAGCACCGGTCAACCAAAGTTCGGCTTTTTTCTCGTGGTGCAGCCATAGTGGCACAGACTTCCGTTATAAAAGGTACTTTCTGCATTGACGCAGGTGGTCCTTAAATATACTGACGTCTAAGAACGCGCGGGAAATTGCCACACCGGCTCCGTGGGTTACCGTGGCATGGCAGGGTGTCGTACTTCAGATATATAAGTCAGTCTGCAAACGATGGCCAGAATACTGACGAGATGTTGCGGCAGCTTCGATTCTTTCCTAAATGAGGCAGTAGGCTGCCTGTTCGGGATAGTTTCTGTTGGTCTAATGTATCCCCAAAATACAGTTTCTCACCGAATTTTGGTCATATGTTTTTCAACACTGCGCAAAAGTGCAAAAGCTGTCCCAACACAGGCAGAACAAACTGCTCCATTTCCAGATTATCGGCTCCAAAATAAAAATCATCTCAAATTGAAGTATTCGCCTTAGCCCCGCCTCAGTGAGATATCATCAACACTCGTCATTATCTGCAGTCTGAGCTATGCCATGTTCGTGAAGCAGATGAAGCATGCTCATAGGATGCACAAACCCATGCACAAGGGCAGCAAGAGTGACGGTTTCAATATATGACTGATTAATTTTCTGTTTTCATCGCGTAAAACTCGGGTTTAACCGCCTAGTTCAATGAAGTTCTACCACTTACATACTGGGATTTTAGCAGGGCTTTCGGATCAGGATGATTGGTGATGACTACAGCACTGCTGGACTGTTGCCGCGTTCATATAAACATTATCCCACCACAGCGAAACCGCCCTGCCCACCAGCTCACCCTTCAGTTTTCTTGAGCTTGAACACATCAGAGATGGTCATCATCATTTTTAACGTGCTTACGATGCAATGAAACGCCTTGGCCGCCCACCAGACAATCGCGGCATCGGGTGCCGGGGTACTAATTACGAAACACGCTCGCCAGCGGTCACTAGGTGTGCCTGCAATACGTATTATAAAGTGATGGTTCTAAGTGTGCTCCCACATTACTCAATGATTCACACATCCTTCGCTGATAAGAAGCTGCTTCGCGAGACTCTCATGCGCAGCGCTTTATGGAATACTCTCCTGGTTACGCTAGTACACCTGGCCGTTTTTTTTTCTTTGCATGGGCAAAGGCTCTTGACTGGGGGGGCAAAGTGCCCGACTGGGGGGGCATTTGCCCCCCCAGTTAACATGTTAAAATAGGCCCTGGGCCATACCGTCTAGCCCTCAGGGAATAGGGTTCAACAATCATGCGGATCAGGCACTGGCGGTGATTAATGAGTAAACTGGTTATTGTGTGGATAACGATGACAGTGTTTGAACGGATCTGCCAGCGAAAACAGGAACCGAAGAGGACACAAATTATAATACTGTCTCACCGGCAGCCAGTAAATGAATTTTAACAGTGCGAGCTTTTAGTCTAACCGAACTCGTGAAATATATCAGGTTCGTAAGCGATTCACTACTGATTCACGATGCTTGTTGTCCGGTGTCATTTCTTGCAAGACACGGTGATGACTTGCATGCGCAATTGTTATCAGCAACCTAATAAAAGTGTAAAAAACTGGCACGTTGCGGACACGTCCGGGAATAGTCCGGGAATGTCGCGCAGAATAAAATATCCTAAACGTGTTGCGAACACACCCAAGATTCGAGTGATCATAGCACTGAGTGCACACATGGTGCTACACTGACAAATTCTGGTGCAAGAGGTCCAATGTACGTACACGTGCGCATATTGCGCCAACATCTTCAGACCAGTCCTTCTCCTCCCTTCTATCACCTGGCCCTTCCAAACTAGCAAGAGCAAGCTCTCCTTTCCTCCGTTCCTAGCACGACTCACAACGCTCACAACTTGCATCACATCTTCCGCATTTCCAAATGGATGACAATAATTTTGGCTGACAACCAAATTGGCATAACTTTTACCCCACTTTTCTACAACCAAATGTAGCTATTATGGTTAACTGTTAACTTCAATGGATGTATTACTTTTTCATACCAAGAAAATACCACAGTAAATCCTTACTGGTCACGGTTTTTCTATTTGGCAACGCCATCCCTTCATAAATTCGATGTCTGATCGCATGATCCTTCTTGGAAGAGGGTTCATGCGATTCTGGTCTAATTAAATAAGCTTAGAGAACCCAGGCGATTACCTGGTGCAGTCAAAGCCTTCATACTTCAAATAGGCGTTACATTCGAAGTTAAGGGGCCCATGTAAACTAAGTGAATGGTACAAGACCGTCAAAGAAACGTAGCACTGTTTTGGACTGACGTACCCAGACCTGTGATCTCTTTGTGACCCTGAAGACCTCCTGGATATATGAAACATTCAAAATCACTGAAAAGGTCAAAGCAAGCCCCTGGCTTTACCTGCCCCTTGAAAAGTCACAAGAAGTCATGGTGCTTTAAAGAACACTTTTCGTCAGGCTCGATACAGGCTTCGACATCTTGTTCGAAAAGCAGCGCGTTAGATTGTACGAAACACACCAAAATTATACAACACATTTGAAAATGGCCTCACATCTCTGTCACTCGACATGAACCAATACTGGGATAGGGCTGAAATGACGTGGAATGGGACAGGGCTTTACTCCAAGTTTCATGTAGCTGTTCTACGACATTTCTTCAAAGATGCAGAGAGAAATGGCATGGTAGATAGCACAATCCCTGTCAGTGGGGAGGGTAAAATAGGTTGGCTTACCCAAGAATGACATCATTCTGAACTGCTTTAAACTTGTCTCGGAATGAACTGAACATGATGTCTGCTGGAACATATGGTGTAACCTGTAGAGCAAAATGCGAGTTGGCATCACTTCATGGCATCCCACATTAGTACACTTGGAAAACACAAAAGCAATGGCCACATAAAGAATATCACTGGTCAAAGGATACCACTTACCAGATACTAGTCACGCCAGCTGCAAAGTGGATGATGTAAACGCCTGCAAACGACTGGATATAACATGAATAAACTTCACAACATCGGGCACCTCCTGTGAGTTCGAAAACTAAGAGTCCTGCAGCATTCCTGTGAACTCCATGTGGCAGTTCGCTTATTCTTACAATAATGGTCATCTGTACTTTAATGCACCCCTTGTTGACTTTTTACAACGGGTCACGCTACGCTTTCGCAGGCAAAATAATTACTTTTCACCTCTCGGATACATGGACATTTCATTGCAGCTGTGTGATACACAGTGTGCCGTCCATAGGAACAAGGCCAGAATCGAACGCGGGGAAAATTTACAGGAAAGCATTTAGGAAAGCATTTCCTATTTTTGTTTTTATTGATATCTCGACAAATACCACACGCACAGTCAATACATACATAATAATGGTCCACTTCTGCAGAGGAATAGACGCTAAAATCTCCGGAATGACAAATCTTCTTTGAGAGGGGCCAAACGATACAAATATCTCAAAACCGCATGCTTTCGTCATGCGCCTACTACATCGACATTCATAGGAAAGTCCATCATGACTGTCTAAGTTAGGTCAAATGGTAGCTTTTGATCAGACTCGGGCAGACTTTCCAGTAATCAGTGCAGCAAGTACGTATCGTCGAGGAGGCACAATGTTTATTTCAAACTGACATAAACTGACCCTATGCCATCTCTTTGCAAACCTCTGGACCAAAAAGAGAGACTACTATTTGTAATGCCTTTATCACATCTCAAATGTTCATAGACACAGACATGGACATATATTTGGGCAATCTACAAAACACTTGTGGCATCACTGGCAGATCCAAGGGGGCCATCTCGGTCATGGCCCCTCCCGACCGCGATTAGGGGGGCCAATGGTCATTTGCCCCCCCCCCTAAGACATAGGTTGGGCTCAAGGAGACTTTTAAGTTGCTGGAACTCTGAATCCAACCTATGGCCAACATCTTCCACCCCCTGGCCCCACCGGTCGATGACTTACTGCCCATGCCCAGCCGCTGAAATACACTCTCAAAACCACAGCCAGCATCTCCTCTCCCCCTTCTCCCAGTCAATGCCTATCATCCAGAGACCAAGAAACTTTGGTTTGGCCCACCCCAAAGCAGAGCCAATGGATCTGCCCCTGGTGGTTATTACAGTTTACTGTCAAAGTGACAAAACAAGGCAGAGATCAGAGGGTGGTAGTAAAGTAAAACCCAGTATAATGTATGATACAATATATGTTTTATTATTTATTATCTATATTATATTATATTATGCATATAATATATTTATTATTTACTATCTATACAATATATCATATAAAGCAAGTCAAACATACACATAAAACAGTACATGACTAACAGAATCACCACAAAAAGAAAAAAAAACAAAAAAACCAAAAAACCATAACCCACAAAAGGCCATACCAGGTCTTTTGAAGGATCACAATAAGCAGCAAAACCTTCAAGCACATCTGTAGTCACATTCAATAAAACCCTAGCCTTCTAGCTGAACAAGCAATATCACAGACATGATACATGTCTAGAAATGGCATGGAAAGCACAATTGCTCCCTTGTGCACTGAAAGAATGGCCTAGAAAATGCTGAGGTATGTCACTGCCATTCACCTCTAGGGGAAGGGGCATCTGCCTGCTTTCTTAATAAAATCACATCCCATAAAGTAATTATTTTCTGTATATTCACTACAATATTTTTTTTTATTTTCCATAAATTATTTGGCTATTCGCAATTTTTCCAAATGATTATTTCCATTCCCTTATCTCCCAGATTTTACCAACAAGGGCATGTGAAGTGTTTTTGAACTGTGTTCCTCTTAACACACAATCTATGTCCAATGTCAATACCCAACTTATTGGGAATGCTTTTTTTGTACAGACCAAACATTCAAGACATCCTGGTCAAAATATGTGTAAAGGTGTTTGCAAAATATCCAAACAACTCTATCTACAGTAAATACTGTCTCTGGTTATCTTCAGCTGAATGATACTGAGCTCTGCTGACTGATATCACATAATATTAATACGGGCTTTAATGCATGCTAGTTTAAACCTAATCCCACATCCATAGCATTTGGGCACATTCCTGTATGCAGGGCTTATATGCCGTTCTCCCCCAGGATCTTGACAACAACCCATCATCACAACAAATAGCAATGGGTTCACAGTGGCACAAACTACATGTTCATAAGAAGTTTTGTTGAAAGGGGTGGACACAGGAAAAGACAATACAGGAGGATATTTCTGACTTCTTGTAACTCTACTGTCTGGACTGATTTTAATGCAAATGACATGAATTAAGAGCTAAAGGATCATAATCCTCTCACTGAACCATATATTTGGAGTTGTGAGACATTTCATAGGCATCCACAGGGCTTGGAAAATAGAAGATTATGTTTTCAAAAAATGTATAGACAAATATTTAAAACATTCCTTAGCTTTTACTTAACATGTCATACTTAGAAGGTACAAACTATATTACAATTCCGGTACAATGTTGGCATACATGGCAACAGCAACATGAAAAAGGGGAATTGTCATGGTCAAATGTTGAAAATGTCAACTTACTACCTCTGACACGAATGACTACAAATTACCTCAGAATCACGAGGAATCGCCATGAGTTCATTTCAGTGTTTGAAAAAGTTTCCAATCATTTAAATTCACTACATTTCAAAAATTCCTGTTTATGGCTACCATGATATACAGTATGTGCACACACATTTCAGGTCACAGCTCTGTGACCCAACCTGATATAAATATAAAACTTTAGGCACAAGTAGAGCACAATGTTTTAAATCACACACAGTCCTGATTTTACATTCTGAAAATGTGTCCAAAATACTTACATAACAAATTTTGATTTTTGACCTTGGCCTGACCTGAAGTGACTTCAGATGACCAAAATGATCAGATGACTTCAGATGATCAGATGACATAAAAAAATCAGATGACTTCAGATGACCAAAAAACACTTTTGTTTGCTTGCCCAATTGGTTACTTATACACTCATAACATTTCAAGTTAAATCTCAAAGACCTTTTTTGAAAGCCATTTTTCTTTCATCTCCTGTTCCCTTAAACAGTGCCAAAAATGGCCTGAGGTGCCACCCAAAAAGGTGGCATGACTCCCTCAGAAAAAGTTATGGAATTTCTGCAAAACATGTCAGACCAAAATGTACAAAGTGACCAAGGGTTCTGAAACTGTTTTCAAAAACCTACAACATAATGCAGACAACTGACTGACACCTGACGAGACACAAGACTTGAATCAAGACACGGGTGCTTGAGCCCAAGAGGCTGTGCGTCCTAATGCACAACAAAAAAAGAAACACAACACAGTGAGCATAAAAACTAAAGGGGGTTTGCAAAGGCACTCCATATGGGAATAGGGTTAAGTATGCCTGGTATAGCTTGTAATCACCTCCATGAACTCAATTAAACTCCACCAAATGCCTCCATATATGTGTGTTTGCACAACAAATCACAAATATTTTATGGCTGGTTTTATGGTATTAACTGACACCATTATAAAATGAATACACCATTTGACCTGTGATTACATCATATGTCATTAAGGACAACCTACATTAACCTCACATGACAACATAACACATAATGCATGTTACTGTCAATCTATCAGCACCTGTATATTGATCAAGACCACCCATTCTAAGATTGCAAAATTGCAAAATACCAACATCTTTATAGCACCATCACATGACCATAGTTATCATAGGCATGGGAGCCTTGGGGTCAGTAAGCCTTCAGCCCAACTTTTTTGAAATCTTATACTAACCCTATGAGCACTGACTGGAAAGAATTGACCCAAATGCTTCTTAGCCTCCCCCCCCCCAAAGAAGAGGAGTTCTTGTGCTCCTGCTGATTACATTGGGAAATGCTTGTTTTTTTACTGAAATGTGCTGCATTGGTGAACCATCCAGTACTGAAAACACAATGGTATTGCATCATAGAGTTCCAGGGTTGAATATTTAGATTAATGAGATTAAAGAGATCAAATGCCTACATGGGCATTTAATGCCCCACCCCATCCATGCTGCAGGTGAACTTGCCAATAACAGAACTGTAGTTGTCTCAAAACATGGCAGACACATTATGGACCCATTCATTGCTCTGGATATGACAGAACATGACTCAAGTTAGTTGCCATGGTAGCCTCTGTAGGTATGTATAAAAGGCAATTTGCACATGGCTACAAAGTAAGGGCAAACTTTTATTATGGAATATGGATCATGTACTGCCTTTTAGTTACCAGGCGCATCACTTTGCATTCTTTTATGAGGACCTTGCCCCCATCCTCTAAGTTAGTTTGGGTCCTCTCAATGTTGGTTTGAAATCCTGCAATATTTTCTGTTGGTTTTGAAGGAAAATGGGTCATAATACTGAAACAAGTGGCTACAACAGATAACATATGTATACATACATATATAAAATACATATATATATATATCTGCACATATCTACATATATACATGGTGAGGTATGCATTTCTTGGTTGATAAGCAGTAAAAAATTCATAAATTGTGGTTGGTGAAATGAAGTGGGCTACAGGCATGGAGAACCCACATTTGGTGGAAGTTAGGTTGTGGGGTCCTTGGCTCATTCCCTCAGTAATTTACAGAAATTTATGTCCCTACTAGCTACTGAAAGTACATTATATGGTGATGATATTTAATGCACAAAAATCAACCCATGCAACATGAATATCATGGCCAAAATCATATGCACCACTTTACTTTTACTGAAATGTCTGCCGAAAGTATGCCCCAATACGCTGTAGTCAGTACACATCATGAACATTACATTACCATCGCACGCTTTGGTTCATTTTCAGGATTTTTTGACATAAAAACACCAGGCAAAATCATTTTACCATGAACTGTAAAGTTCAGTGTTTAAAATATAGCCTTACGTATCGTACCAATTGCAGCAGGAACGAGCGACGGTCGCAGGCGTTTCACATCGGGATCGGAGGGTGCGAAGGGAGACTTCGCTGACAGATCACGGTTTGTATTTCATGGCGTCATCGTAGGAACTCGTAAGGAATGGTACTGCAGTCCAACTTACGTCCAATTTTCAGCTAGTGATACAAGCGAAAGCCAGTGATACTATAGTCTCTTTGTGTTCGTGATCCGACCCGTGACGTTTGACCGTGGGCTCAAGAGGGAGGTAAAGTACGGGAGCATGGCCATGACAAGACATATTATTTCATCATATTGTGGCTCAACAACATTTACACAACGGAGGTCTGATGTCAAGCCGCCCTGCTCGCTGTGGAGTGAGCAAACTAGTTCCCAATTCTAACAATAGATGGCGCTTGACTTCTCCTCTTGATAGATGTGGCTGCCGTTACCAATCCTGATCTCACTTGTCGTTTGCTTTTCTTGTTTATACGTTTAAGAGGTCAATGACCAGTTATTTGGCATACAATCGATAGACTTGCTTTTCATCCGACTGCACTATTTCATTTCAATTTTGTTTCACTGTGCTAAGGATCAGAGCCTCGACCAAGGAGTTCTTCCAACCTGAAGTACCTACGTATGACAGTGTTGGAAAAATGAAACCACGAAAAAATCCGCCTACATCTTAATGTAGCCGCAAGGAGCATGACATTTTTTATTTGTTTTGAGTGCCTTGCTACGTGGAACTGGCTTTTTTCAAACCATGCATTCATAAAGCTGATCCGTGATACACCTTACACCTTTCACACGGTACACCTTTCGCACATTTCACGCGGTGCCGTGAGCGGCTTCGTACGGCCGGGAGCGCTGGAACGCCACCGCTACCGCCGCTAGGGGGAGAGAGTCGCAGCCAGTGTGGCCACTAGGGGGCGGCAAGGCGGTGTTTCGCCAATGCGGCCGCCAGGCGGCGTCCGCGGTATAATCCCGGTCATCGGGCACTCCGCACCGTGGTTTCTTTGGGGTAGGTCATGTGGGTATCGGGCCAAAGAGGTCTCGAGATTATGGGGTTGGGGTTGTCCTGCGTAAATTGGAGGTAGCACAATTACAACATACTGCGTTTGTGAGTGTGTTAGAATCGTACGTTTCGTTTTGAATGTTAGGTTGGTTGTACAGTTCTTTAGCTGTAAGTTCTTGCAATTTGTCAATATGTGGGATCCAAGAGATCAGTCATCTTTTCTCCTTCGTGCGGGGATGCCGAGGATGTCCTACGGTGAACGAACATTCATTCCCTACCCTGGCTGATAGTAACTACCGTGTGGCAGGCGGTTAAAGAGTAAATGTTGCTACACCCGGGAGTGGCGTCTGTTGCTTACGACCTTCGCCTTGTAGCGCGCCTGGCCAGCGTGTGACAAGGGAGTCTGTGGATACCTGAGATACACCTTTCACGCACTGTTGCCTTGAAAGCGGTTGTTTTTTCCAGATAGTTAACCTTCTCATGAGCCACAACCCGGCTGAAACTTCACCAACCCTATGTTTTAACCCCCGCCAGTTTAAAAGTGGCCTTGCCTTTTGCTCCAAGTGGCCTTACCAACCTTCGGCTGCGGTTTCCGAGTCACGTATGTACGAAGAAAAATGTTTTTTACAGAAGCGGGGGCAAGCTCGTTGGAGCATGTCGTTAATGGACAGTTCGGAAGGCAAACGTGGAGTAGACAACAATGTACTGCTATATGATGCATATGATGACCATATGCGAGATGAAGCAAGGGATATCGCACAACGTCATTTAACATGGCGTAATTTCTTCACAGAACCGACCCAAATAACTATGCTCGACTTCATCGAGTTTTGTTTTACCACGTCTTTTTTCGTGCAATACTGTAGTCATAAAGCTCAAACCGCAAAACTCGGTCTGGCCAAACCAATGACACATGCTGCCACGTTGCTGTAGCGTTTGACTGGTTGTGTGCCTTGGGAGACGCTACGAACACCTGTATGATTCACAGGTACAATTTCAGATCTTCTGGTGTCATTCCTACCGTACATATGGGTTCATACAATCTTTCTTTGCTCTACTCTGTGAACTCTCTGACGTCTGTGTGTAGTGACCACGTTCCGAACGGGGACTGAGAATTTCCGGACAGGATTGGCACCGAAACTTCTCCTTCAACACGGAACAAAAAGCCTTCCCTATGGTAGATTTGTCTTCATCGGCGGCTATCGAGACGATATTATGCTCTTATGGGTTTTCCTAACTTCCCAAATCACTGCCGTCTGCAAAGTAATATGTGAATGGTAACGAGGGAAGAGGCGGTTTCCTGAGAGATAGGGATTTCTTGAAATGATGGCATTGTGATATGCAAGGGGATACGAAACACTGCTACTTGCACGAAAAAACGCTATAGACATCAACACTCCGCGTCATGACCAATAAACCTAACCATGCAGCGTTAGAACAATTAAAGGAAAAATCATTACGGTATAGGATTAGACATTGTGCAAACTGGTTGCATTTCTTTCATGACAAATGTGTTAATATATGCATGGTACCACGCATCATTGTCTTCCAACCCGTGTTTGTCTTCAGAACTAGGGACGGCACGGTTACCCCACAAAATACCGTGTGGCAAAATATCGGAAGCAGAAATGTAGAGAACAGAGTGTCAAAAGCAAAATATCGAAGAAGGTAAATAGCGACAGAGATTAACATCAAACGGGAAAAACATCGAAGGAGAAGATATCGAGTAGGAATAAAGACCGAATGGCAGTGTTTTTCAAAATGGAAAATATTGCGGAATAGAATGATGGATGAACAAATAACCGACGGAAGACATAGAAATGGAAAATATGGACCTCGACTAACATCAAAACGGTAAAAACCGAATGACGAAGTATCGCGAGGTGATGCTTAGTATCATCATATCAGAGACAGACATCGTAAATGGACGTGCCTAGAATGGTCAGCTTTCGCATTTCAAAATATGGAGTGGGACAATACATAACATCTCAATATCTCAGAGGATGAAGATTATACCAGGACATGAACTCGAAAGTGACGTGATCAAGACTTCCGTTTGTCGAGATCACGGACGGAATTCAAAGTCCGGTTGTCCGAAATTTCCCCGTTCCTTCTTCCTAAGTTGTGACTGTTGTTGGCAGATGCGGTAATCAGCGCGAGTCGTCACCGGAGACCGGTGGTATATTCTGCGGTTCTTGTATCCGAGACGCTGGGGAAAAAATATTTTCTAGCCTTATGTCATGCGTTGTTACCAGGTGGAAGAGCTCTGACAACAGAACTCGCAGCGTATACTCAAAAGACCGCTGGGAGAAGAGTACGGGGAATTTTTTGACGTTCAGGATTCGAACGCTGCATTCTGTCCGGCGCAAAATGCCAGTATTTTCGCAGCCACACCAACAGGTCCAGTCGCACAAACAGAATATCTGTCTGGCCGGTTCAGGGCAGCAACCCGTTGAAACAACCAAAATATGATTTTAGCTAAATAGCGAAGAAACTTGGATTATGTGTAATCATGTGTAGGCCCTGTTGTGTGCATTTAATATGAGTAATTAATTATGTGTAATTAACTATGTGTAAACCCTGGAAAGCTTTCACGATGTTCCTGCTGAGATGTCCCTGTACAGTTTTCGGGAGAAGTCAGTACCCGTGACCACCGTGTTGCGCTATTAGGTGCCTTGCGGTTTTTTTACTTAAATATTTATCCGTTGCTTTTTTAATCCCTGCCCCCATATTCTGCCATTCAGTCATCTGTGATATAGTACATAGCCAGTTGATGTTGATGCTGCCTCGATATTTTTGTTGAACATTTTGCATTGAATGTTTTGTTCGATGAAAGAATTGCTGCTCCACATAAATACTCAGATCGATATGTGGCATTCCATATTTTCCCGTTCGGGATTTACTCCCGTCGTTATTTATCTTCCTTGATGTTTTGTGTTCGTTCGCTTGCTTGCTTGCAACATTTTCCATTTGATACCATACAGTATTATGTCCTGTAATCGAACGACGCATGCCAACGAATTTGGTTCCACTTCTAATGAAAAGGGTGATCTGGGACTTAAAAATTGTACCAAGAGGTGCGGCCATGTGGGGTTCAGTTCATTTTTCGTTTCAATAAGCTTTAGTTTATTGGATTGGTGTGGTTAAAACGAACTTGTACTTCATGCGAAGGCAGGCAATCCCAAACAACGGTCACTTTCAAGGCAAAAATGCAAGGCTCAGAAAAATATGAATTCTTTAAAAACACTTAAAAGTAAGGCAGTCCTGGTCTCCGGAGTACAGCTCCATAAAATATAATTATGGTTTTCTCTACATCCCGTTTTTTCTGTGCTTCTGACCTGCTATCTACCCCGCGCTCTTTCCCATCACATTTCAGCCGCCCTGTTTTGGGCTTTTTCCTTTCCGGTGTTACCGCAGCATAAAAAAATGTTATCAGCGTATATCATTTGCATACACTACCATTGGTGATTCAGGCGTACTAAAAACTGATAGACGAAGCAGCAACTACACATTTGGGGACATATTGTCCCCACAGAAAATCCTGTACTTATCATACTAACATCCATATCTGTTTAACGTATTTATTGTATCAACATGCATAACTTTGTAACTTTGTAAACACTAATACTGGTGGTGCAAGAGTCGCCGAAAAATGCATGGGCATGGTATTTTTGTTGTGACTTTGCATCTGGAAAAGTTGACGTCTCCACAGAAAGCCCTGTATTAGATTTTATGACTTCGAGCATTCCAACGCCCGCCCCCCCCCCCAGGCGCCCAATTTTGCCATGCCATGAAGGGCTGGCGATTCCACTGCCCTAGTTAACATGCTAGACGACGCCCGCTTAGGATTCGGCGGATCTCTTAATCAAATTCGACATTTCGATCGATACGTGTGGTTTTATTGCCAGTACGCTTAAAAGGCGTGTACATGTGTTAGGTAGGATGCACGCGTGATCGTACTAGTCAGGATTATCTCGTGACCGCACCGCGCATTTCCACGCTTTGTGGAAATGCGCGGATTATCCAGTGACCGTACGCTCCACGCTTTGTCGTTTGCTTCTTTGCTTGGATTAATTCCAGTTATTATTGCTGGCTTCTTGAGTTTTCTCCCCTTCACTGTTCGGACATCTTTCGTTCTCGTTTTATTTCACTCCACTCTTCGGTACTCTTTACTCCCCCAAGAAGGGGAAAAAGGGGGAAACGAAAAAATGATGGGGATTCCTTTTTTTGCTCTCAAGACCAGACCGGATACGACCTTTTTTCAGCCGTTCCCACTAAAGGGCTAATTTATTACCGGCATCCGAACATCCAAGTATGAGCAAGACGATACCTGCCACACCAAACATTCAAATCTGCCACACCAAACATTCGCTAAACATCATATGCCAGACACCATTGGCCATCTGTCATCTGACAAACATGACTACCAAATGAACCAAATTCGATCAAGACAGAAGAACTCCGTTTCCTATCGTTTTTGCCGTATTTGGTGTGATGGATGAACAACATTTGCCACTTCATGTGTAAATTTGTGCTCAGTATTCTCCATAACAGACGAGACCGAGTTCCACCCTACGATCAGTCTTTAATTTGTTAATGAAAGCATCCTTATTTAAGCTCCATCCTTTACTTATCATACATTTTGTCACCGCAAATACATGATTTACCATGAGACCTATATTTCTGTGCAATATTACTTCCCTTGCGCTTATATTTTGGTTTTCCTCCAACACATTGATTTGTCTCAAGATACCTCTCGATGTCTGCCCAAAAACGTTTAGTAATGCGACAACTCCAGACTTTATGCATTAAAGTTTCACTTTCCATGTAGCAATGTTCACATACATCCGTCTGTCCCATTCCAGTTTCATGTAGCAGAACTTGCGTGACCTGAATCCTAGCTAGCACCTTAAAGTTTACAGATCTGTATCTGCTAGACGATGTGGCATCATACACATTGCAACATACTTCGCTGCAGTTGGTGTCCGAGAACAAGCTTTCCCATTTACGTTCCCAGATATTTTTCGCTTCTCTGGTGTTCCACTCCACAAGCACATCATAGATGTACTTTGCTCCCGTTCTCTTCACCAATATATATTTCACAACTGGATGTAAAATCGACTGCGTTAATATTTCCCTTGACTGCCTCCAGCGTAACGGAAGGCTCTCTATAAGTCCCAGGTAATCAAGATACGTTATGTTAAGTCTAAATTTAACTCGAAAGTCATTGAAGCTCAAAAGCGTCCCATCTCTTCCCAGCAAATCATTCAAATACCGAATCCCGCACGCATGCCACCCCCGTATTCCCGTCCTGGCAAATTTGCTATGGTCTGAGCACCAGACTGAACATGAGCCGATGTCCTCGTCCTGAATTCTGTAGGCTTCATTAAATGTTGCGAGGGCCAGGACGACCTCCTTCCACAAAGGATTGCCCATCCTAACCGAGGTGGTCGTGGAGAACAGGGGTGGCGGAAGACGGAGAGAGAAAGAAGGGGCCGCGGGAGGCGCCGTGTTCCTGGTTACTCCTCTCTCGCATGACGGGCGTAGTGAGAGTAACGAAAACAGCCCAAAAGTCAGTTGGCAACTGGCCAATATGTCTAAGGTCTTCAGTCTGGCATTGCTGGAAATGTCAGACATGGGCTGAAGGTAGCCATGCCTGAAAAAATGAAAACCCGACTGAAACCAGTAAGTCTGAGCCCGGTATGCTCAAATTGGTATGGATTGGTTTGTTATTCCTTTTCCCTCTCCTCAATGCTTCGCTGCTGAAAAATTTTACTTGCGTGGAAATCTAATTCAGAGCACAGACATTCGTTTGACCCTTATGCTCAACGTTGGCCATTACTGGAGAGGATCTAGGACTTTGGGGACAAACGGCAGCAGTATAAAACGGAGTGCGCTGACATTAATGTGCAAATTTAAACTAGCTCGATAGCTCCGGCCAGAACATTACTCAAGTGGCTCAGAGCATTGAAAGGTATAACTCCGACTATACCCATAATTAGTTTTCCGTATGGGTATGTACCTAATATCCTCATTAATCTATATTTATACTGATTCCGAACTAGTAGGTGCTTTGTTAACAAACTCTTCAAATATCTTAAACTAGTACGATCCTCGTGAGCCTACGAGTTGACCAGTTTTCAACTGGTAGTTGTCCCTTGAACCTGGAGCTCGATTGGTTCTGAACGAATAGTAACCTCGTATGCAGCTAGTTTCTCGGCAGTGAAGCAGCCCCCTACCGTGACGGTTACTAGCATGACCGCCCCTTGGCTCGTCATGACTGAGATTGGTACGTTCAGGACGAGCCGCTGGGTGCGTTTTTTTTGCAGTAAGGCACCTCCCTCGTTAACAAGCTGGTGCCAGGTGGATATTTGTGCACTGCTGGAGAGAAGGGGCCTACAGGATGTTTATTAGGAGACAAAGGACGGGCAATGACGCATCTAATGCCGAGACAACTGAGATGGGGGACTAGGACCCAGCAGTCGCGGATCGGAGCTCAGACAGGATAAGCAGCGGCAATGGCCTCGGAGGTAAATGTAGATTTTCTCTCAGCAATGGGAGGGACCCAGCAGCCCGCAATTTTAAACCCACTGCGTGGGAAAACCCATTTGCTCGTTACTGTTTTGGAAAACCCAAGTAACCGGACGTCTGTGGATTGCAGAGGGACCATCCATCAGTCCACTCGGCCGCCCAGATTTGCCCACTTACCCGTCGTTGGATAAATCTTTCCCGTGAGGATGAACTACCTGTATGATGGACCGGAATTTGCAAGCCTCCACCTACAAATTTTGGTGCTGACACGAGCTGAACATCCGCAGAACGACGTTATATGCACCCCCAGGCCACGGCAGGCGACGGTTCCTCTGAGGACGGAAGTGGGAGCGGCCACAACTGTGTCTGGCGGACGCGGTGCTGTTGGGAGGGACTCAAGCGCATCCGGCAGGGTCTGCAACGCGTTCTGTCGGTTTCCCGCATCGATTTGGCCCTTGTTGCGTAATGTTGCAAACGTTGCACAATGTTGAAAGGGCCGATATCTTGCCGTAGGTTGGTAGGAGCGCTAAACAGACAGCGCCAGTGGGCTCGCGTGGTCGAAATCCATCAAAAGACTTCAGGCCCACACGTTGTAAAATTTCGCAGTTTTGCACGACTCATTGCAACCTCAGTTACACGTCACACAGCGGCCATGACCTGTCTGTGGGAACTGTACATTCATCTCAACCATGTCAAGAGTCTGAGTAGCATTTCGTGCCGGCCTTGGCCAGCACGGAAAGAGCCTGCCACCTGACAGTCTTATTCCGTGTACGTAACAGGGGCGGATCCAGGATTCCGTTCGCGGGAGGGGGGGCAGCGCGGGCCCCCTCCCCGCGCCCCCCCCCATTTTTTGCTCTTCAGATATGAAAAAAAACGTTGATCTACTCGGGTCCAGACTGAAATATATGATGGAATTTTGCGTTTTTTTCACCATATAAAGTAACCGACAAAATTCAAGCTCGTTCCCTTATTTGAGAAGATTTGCATTTTGTTCCCCTATAAAGTCGCCGAAATATGACAACAACGGCAGGATTTTAGGCGGTTGCGTCCCTCCATTTGAAATGTGTCTGTATCTAGTCCAGGAGCCCTCTTCCACCTCGTAGCTTCTGGAGTCTTTTCTGCCAGCTTTTTGGTGGCCTCGGATTGTCTGCTGTGCCAGTGCCTTCTAGCGGTCTCAGGTTCCTTTTACAGTTTCAAGTGTACCTCGGGACGTCTTAGGCGCTCCTTTGTCAGTTTCAGGGACACTTCGGGCAGTGTCAGGGACCGATCCGGTAGTTTCAAAGACACTTCAACCATCTCAGATTCCCTTCTTCTGTCCCTGGGGAATTTTTGCCGTCTAGGAAGCCCTCAGGCAGTAACAAAGACCTTCTATAAGTCTCTCTGTACCATGGCAGAGGCGCCTCTGCTAATGCTCTATGTCCTTTCGCCATTTAAGGAGCTGTCTGGACAACTCAAACTTAGTAGTTCCAGGGACGCCTCTGGTCGTCTCAGGGGACCCCTGTCAGAGACGGTGAGCTGGTGAGCGGTCTCAAAGGCCCCTCTCTGGCAGTCTCATTGGACCCCCTGTTGTTCCAGGTGACCCTCTAGTCGTCTCTGGGGAACATTTTTGTCGTCTCATGGGCCGTCTGGGAGTTACAAAGGATCTTTTGGCGATTTCAGAGCTCCTATGTAGTGCCATGGGCCCTCTGAATACCTCTGGTAATCTCCATGGTAGCATCAGGGGTCTTCCTCTGTTACATGGGGTATATCTGGCAGTCGGGGCCTCACTGGCAGCTCAGACAGATCTTTCCTACGCCAGGAGCCCGCGTAACACACTTGGGGGCTTTCTGGCCGTCCAGAGTCCCCATACCGTTTCAGAGGTCCTCCTATCGTCTTTGCCTCGCAAGGGCCCTCCGACCTTTTTGGGGATTTCACGGGTCATCTGCCGTGCAGGGCGCACATTGCCGTCTCAAGACCCACCTGGTCTTCTCGGGTCCTCCTGACTGCATCAAGAACCCCTCAGGTTTCCAAAAAGGCCAGTGTAGCCCATTTGGGCCCCTCTCGAGGTTGAGAAGATCACTGATGAATCCCTCCTCAGGAGGCTCCTCTGGCTGGCCAGGGTTTCGTTTTGCCGTGCTAGACACCCTCTTGTTCTTGCCATCTCAAGGGCCTCAGGCGGTTTAAGCGGTCTCATGGACCCTTTGTCGTGTTGGGGCCCCTCTTGCGGCCCCAGGGACCCTAAGAGAGTTTCAGGCGCCTTTCTATCCATCTTAGGGGACATGTTACCGTCTCAGGGTCTCATTAACCCTGCCGGAGGCCCTCTGACGGTCGGTATCAAAGACCTTCAGCTTTTCATACAGGTCCGTGAAACCCATTCGGAGGCCCTGTGGCATTTTAGGGGCCCCTAGGCCTTCCCAGGGCATCAGTCCTCATCTTGGCCGTCTCAGGGGTCCTGTGACCCTTCTGGTGGACTCAGAGACAATCTGCCGTCTTGGGACCCTGTTGTAGTCTCCGGGGCCATTTGAAAGCTTCAGGAGCCCTTTCACGGCGCAGTCAGACAAAAATTCCGGGGTCCTCGCCCAGCGACGCCCCCCCCCCCCACTTCATATGGACTCCTGGACAGGAGGGGCCCTCCGAAGGCTGACAGGGACTCCACAGGCCGGCAGGGATCCCTACAGGCCGGTAGAAGGTCCCTACAAGCCAGCAGGGGATCCCTGCATGCCGACAGGGGGCCATCTACAGGCAGATAGAGGGTCCCTATCGACCGGCAGGGGGCCCTGTAGGCCGGCAAGTACAGCAGTGGTTCCCTTCACAGGCCAACCGGGCCCATCCATGGCTGGCAGGGGCCCCCAGGCTGGCAGGGGCCGCTACAGACCGGCAGAAGATCCCTGCAGACCGGTAGGGGACCCAAAAGACCGGCAAGGGGCCCCCTACAAGCCGGCGGGGCCCCTGAAGGCCGGCAGCTTCCTAAGGGGCCCCCTGCAGACCAGCAGGGAGCCCCTTCAGGCTAGCATAAGGTCCTACATGCTGGCAGGGGGCTCTACAGGTTGGCGGAAGGCCTCTAGAAGATGGCGGGGGTCTCCATGGGCTGGCAGGGTCCCATACAAGCCGGCATAGGGTCCCCTACAGACTGGCAGGGGCTCCCGCAAGCTGGCAGGGTGCCTCCACAGACTGGCAGGGGCCCCACAGGCTGGCAAGGGGCCCCCTACAGGCCGATAGGGGCCTCTCTATATGCTTGGATCTATAATTCCATCTTTTGTCTTCTCTTGTCTACTGTTCTTAAAAAATTTTGGCGGTAGCTTCGGTTTTTATAAAAGTAGTCTTCTATAATCTCGGTGGTGGAGAGCCATCTCCACACATTTCGGGCGATCCTGGTCTGTCCTGCCCTATGGTCCCTAGGACCCCCCTGGCTGCGGTCTTGGGCCGTTCTGTGCGTCTCAGGGGTCATCTAACACTCCTGGAGATCCCCTTGATTGCATCAAGTACCCGTCACGTTTTTACAGCGACCCCGTGAAGTTCATCCGGGGCTCCTTCGGGGCCCCTTTTGAGTTTAAGAGGGACCCATTCCGGGCCGGCACGAGCGGGGCCCTTCTGAGGCCTCGGGAGAGCGATCACCCCATCGCCCCCCTGGATCCGCGCCTGGTACTTAGAACATGTAGTTGCATTAGCTAGTGCTGAAACTGTGCGGTGTCGGACCATTATCTGTGCGTGAATTTGTTTATGACCATTTTTGCTGGCACGCTACCATGCTTTTGAACAGCCGCGGTACCGCAAAAATAGACAGTTGCTCTGTGCTCAAAATACTTATTTGTGGCAACCAACTGGGGCTAGGAACACCCCAGTGCATAAGCAGACGGTCGAGGCATGAGATGAAGCGCAGAGGGACATGCAAAACAACTCTATATTACAACATTCTGACCTAACATGCGACCTTTGACCTCGGAATAAAATATCGGATGAAAATAATGGGCAGCAGTGACGAAACCGATGGGTAGATTTCACCGGAATGTCAAATAATACCCACTGACAATGCCTTTACTCTGCATCGGTGACCTGACTTGGAACCTTTGACCTTCGGTCTCCAGTGAGACCAAAGTATATTTGCATATCTGGCATATAGCCATCCACAGGCCACGCCCATCTATAAAGGCAGTCAAATGACAAAAACAATAAATACAATAAATAAAAAAAAATAAAAATAAAAACAATAAATACATAGATACATTTCAGCACATCTAACCACACATCATTGCTACTACAAAGCCTCATAGCACACTTTGTGCCCAGCCATGTTACAAAGACAATACATTAACTCAGGTAGGACCCCTGACTGCATGCGAGCTTGTGCACATCCGATCTCAGTATCCTGGGCGGACGGAGAAAGTCTGCGAAAGGCACCTCATGCAAAAAGATAATTGCATGTCAAGCAAAGACGAGCCAAAAAAACCGGATTTCGCGGAGCTGACTCTGGCGCTGGGCTGATGAAAGAGACCGTACTGCCAGAGCGAAGAGTGAGACCGAGTGGTCGCAGTCAACCCTGTGGCGACATATGTTGTGCATGAATGTGATGTCCGTCATTGATGTAGTTGATATATGTAGTTTTAAAACACGCCAGTAAATGTCCAGAGTCGCGTGAGGGGCATCGGGCCAGCGAGCTTGACGTCACCCACATCAGGAATCGGTGGCCATCCCCGGGCGTTTACTGTCACAGGACCCTCGCCCCTCCCTGGCCCTCTGACCGTCCCAGGCTCCTCACCGTGTCTGGGCTCATGGCTGTCTGAGGACCCTTGACCATCCCCGGACCTCTGACCACCCCGAGGCCCTTGACAGTCCCGTGGCCCTTGACCATCCCGGGGCCTTCGACCATCCCAGGGACCATGAACTTCCCAGGACCCCTGGCTGTCTTGGGGTTCGCTGTACTGCGGCCCGGACCATCCCGGGCCCTTGGCCGTCTCTGGGGCTCTGAGCGTCCCAGGGTCCCTGGCTGTCTCAAGTTTTCTGGCTGCATCAGGGTATCTGGCCGTCGCAGAGTTCATGGACTCTTCCAGGACATTCCCAGCGTCCCGATCGTCCCAGGAACCCTGGACGTATGAGGGCCCCTGACGGCCTCATCTCCTGACGGTCCCAGGACCCCTGATAGTCTCACAGCACTTGAAAATCCCACTGTTTTTGATCATCCCCGGGCCCCTGTCATGGACCCTGATTGTTTCAGGACGTCTGACCATCCCAAGGTCCCTGGCCGTCTCGCCGTCGCTGGCAGCCTCAACCTCTCTGGTGGTTGTGCAGGTAATGGGTGAACGTTTATGCAAAGATTATAGAGTTTTCGAACGTTTATTTCCACCTCGAACATTGACTTGCAAAAATAAAAAAAAACACTGTAGATAACACATAACATAACACACACTGCAGACGGCACAACACTGACACTGAAGGTGACACGTTACACACAGACACTGTAGATAGCACATTCGGTTTCATGCAAAATTAGGTAGACGATACATTCATTTTCACCCTTATGTCCAGCTTCCAGTCATAGATGCAGCAAAAGGGGGACGGGGGGCCCGGGCTCCCCAGTAGGTTCGCATTTTTTGTGGAAACCATTGCACACCGTCTTCCCGGCGGACGGTTTTCGTATGATTTCACTTCACATTGAGCTCCACCCCTTCCCCCTAAGAAAATCCTGGCTTCGCCCCTGGTCCCAGTTTCGTAGACTCTGGGACCTGGGGCGATAGGGGAGGGCGACGAGGGTGACCGCCCCCTTCCTGGAGGCCGACCAGGAGCTCTGAGGCTGCCAGCGGCGGCGAAACGGCCAGAGACCCTTGGGTGGTTAGACGTCCTGAAACAATCAGGGGCCGTGTCAGGGGCCCCGGGATGATAAAAACAGTGGGATTTCCACGTGCCGTGGGATCGTCAGGGGTCCTGGGACCGTCAGGGGCTCCGAGACCCTTTTAGGTATGAGGCCGTCAAGGATCCTCATACGTCCAGGTTTCCTGGGACGATCGGGACGCTGGGAATGTCCTGGAAGAGTCCATGAACTCTGCAACGGCCAGATACCCTGATACTGCCAGAAAACCTGAGACAGCCAGGGACCCTAGGACGCTCAGAGGCCCAGAGACGGGCAAGGGTCCGGGATGGTCGGGGTCGCAGTACAGCGAACCCCAAGACAGCCAGCGGTCCTGGGAAGTTCATGGTCCCTGGGATGATCGAAGGCCTCGGGATGGTCAAGGGCCGTATAAGATATTCAGCAGATCAGGGAAGAAATTAGGCGTGTATACGAATCCGCGGACTTTTGTCCATCCATTGGCACCTTTACTTAGTCTTTGTCAATCACAACTCTTGAAATCCAGGGCGTTTCTGAGGTCCGTGTTGCCTGCTGTGAGAAGACACGTATAGGACGTAAATGGCTTAAATAGTAAAAAATTACCCCAGGTTCCAACTCTACTAGCCACCATGTTCTCAACAGTGTAGTTATTTTTATCGTGCAACACATCATTTGCGAGTTAGAATGGGTGGTTGTCAACCACAACCCCAACCGGATGTACATGGCGCCAGCTTCCAGATGCCAGTCCGGCGCGGGTTAATTTATCTGTTGGCGTTGCTCAAAGATCACACATATATATATATACATAGGTGGGCACTGGTCCGTTACTCCGTTAGGGGAAGGTGGGGTAAGACGGCCCACTGGGGTAAGACGAACCACCAGCCTTCCCGGCTGAACCGCTGCTGCCATCTGCTACACTATACACTAACTACCTTTGTTTTCCTTCGCGCCAGTCGCCATCTTGGGCTAATGGTTCCGGGACGCACGGATATTGAGTTATTGAGTAAAATGGTCTTTTTCGTCGCGCTGATCTAAGGTAAGAGGTCTAAGAATGATTAAATTTAGACGCGTTTTTTGCATCATTAATTTTTCTTTGTATTTTGCTGTGAAGAGCAATGATAGAAGCACAAGTTAGGGCAGGCAAGTTTTCGCAATGTTGGGCTATTTAGTATCTACGTCATGATGTTTCCAAAATTTAGGTTTGGGGTAAGACGGACCACTAGTGGTCCGTCTTACCCCGTGGTGGTCCATTTTACCCCACAGATACAAAACCTCGCTAAAACACTGTGGCTTGTTTAAAGTACCTATGTATCTACAAATTTCAATAAGCTAATTTTTTAATATTTTTGCAGATGCCGCGCAAGTACGAGCGTAAAACCGATCGTGGAAGTTGGGACGAGGAGAAAATGGCGTTAGCCATTGAAGCTGTGAAATCAAAATCGATGGGTTTTTTTAAAGCTGCCAGAGCATTCAGCGTCCCCAAGACAACCCTGAAGCGAAGGGTGAAAAATCAAAACAAATGTGCCAAGGAGACTGATAAGCTGTTGGGCTCCAGGATGACTGTGTTTAGCCCAGCTCAGGAGAAGGAGCTGGTAAACCACATCCTTATGATGGAGAGCAAGTTTTTCGGACTAGCAACCAAAGACGTGCGATACCTGGCCTTTCATATGGCGGAAAAGAATAACATAACTCACAACTTCAACACGGAGAGCGGTCTCGCCGGAAAAAACTGGTTGGCCGGATTCCAGCGCAGGCATCCGGAGGTGGCGCTTCGTGTGCCTGAGGCGACATCGGCAACCCGTGCCAGGGCATTTAATCGAGTGAACGTGGGGAAGTTTTTTGATCTTCTAGAGCATGAGATGGACATAACAAAGTTTCCGGCTCACCGCATCTTCAACTGTGACGAGACTGGGCTGACGACTGTCCAGACAAAGTCGACCAGTCTTCGCACGCAAAGGGAAGTCTCAGGTCGGCACCCTGACCTCAGCGGAGCGTGGTATCCTCACAACGGCCGTGGTCTGTATGGCTGCAGGAGGCAACTACATCCCACCGTTTCTGATCTTTCCACGGGTTCGGATGAAACCTGAATTGCTGGATGGCTGTCCACCTGGAACCGGACACGCCTGCCATCCGTCGGGCTGGATGCAGACCGACATTTTTACCCAGTGGTTCCGCCATTTCTTAAGCCATGCTAAACCTTCCGAGGAGAACCCGGTTCTCCTGATCCTGGACGGTCACGTGACCCACACGAAGAACCTGGATGTCATCGAGCTGGCTAGAGCGAACTACGTGACCATGATCGTGCTGCCCCCGCACTGCACGCACAAGATGCAGCCTCTGGATGTGGGCTTCATGCTTCCACTGAACACATTCCATGGCCAAACAGTGGAGAAATGGCTCAGAAATAACCCCGGCAGAGTGGTGACTGTTTACCAGGTTGGCCAGTTGTTCGGAGAGGCCTATCTCCGGGCTGCAGTTCCAACGACTGCCATCAACGCATTCCGCCGGACTGGCATCTTCCCGTGCAACCGTGACGTCTTCGGGGAGGAAGATTTCGCTGCGGCAGAAGTCACAGAGAGACTGGATGAGGACGTCGGTCCAGCGACTGCCTTAACCAGTTCAGAGCAGCCGCGCAGCCAACCTCCTGCTGCTGGTCCATCAACGGCTTCAACCAGCTCAGGGCAGCCGCGCAGACAAGCCCCTGCTGCTGGTCCAGCAACGGCTTCAACCAGCACAGGGCAGCCGCGCAGCCAGCTCCCTGCTGCTAGTCCAGCAACGATTTCAGCCAGCTCAGGGCAGACGCATCACCAGCTCCCTACATCTGAGGCAGAAGACTCATCCAGTAAAGATGAACCCTTGCCAAGCAACAGCCACGAGGGTCTCGCTGTCTCACCTCATCACATCATCCCGGTTCCGAGAGCATCCCGCCAAGCGCAGAACGGCCAAACGAAGAGGCGTCGCATAACGGGAGCATGTGCAGTGCTAACAAGCTCTCCGTACAAAAAGATGCTGCAAGAAGAAAAAGAACAGGCCAAGGCGCCCACGAAAAAGAGGAAAGCACACAGCAAAGAAAAGAAATCCAAAAAGAACCGTAAGCCTAAAGTACGCGACCATGTCTTATCAAGTGACGAGGATGAAGATCCTGACACACTCTGTCTTTACTGCAATGACAGCTTCACGCGCTCAGTATCAGAGGAGGGATGGGTGCGCTGCAGCGTTTGCAAAAAATGGGCGCATGATATGTGTGCGGGAATCGGGGAGGAAGATGAGTGGTTCGCATGTGAACTATGCGTCTAAGTGCTGAGCTGACATGCATTTTATACCAAACGATAGTATCAACGCGCACCTTGTTTGTTTTTAGTTCATTTTCTATCACATATCTGAGTACAGAATAAACGTTTATTGTGTTATTTTATCGCTCTTTTTCCTTTGGTTTACAAGAGTATAGAAGTTATACAAACATAAATGGATAGCAGGCACTGCTGGGGTAAGACGGACCACTTGTGGTCCATCTTACCCCGCGTTTTTTCTTGTCGCTGATTTTGACTCGTCCCCCTTTAAGAGCAAGCACCACCTAAATTTCTTGAATTTCAAATCCAGCGTCTGCACGTATCAAAAGAGGAAAGAATCAACATTCAGAAGACTATGAACAATGTGAGGCTGGATAGCATGGTAGCGAGAAATGTGACTTCAAACCTTAGCTGGTCCGTCTTACCCCACCTTCCCCTACTCCGTTACTAACGAAGTTACTTTTTTGAGTAACGGAGTAACGGACCCGTTACTTTTATTTTACTGTAACGGACTGAGTAACGGAAGTTACTTTTGTGGTCCGTTACTCCGTTACTTTTTGTTCCGTTACTCCGTTACTCCGTTACTCCGTTACTTTTTAAACTCCTTACAGACACCGCCCGGCTTTATTTGCATCGGCACACGCCATTGGCTACTTGAAAAGCCAACACCCAATAGCGTGCGGCGATACAAGCGCGGCTGGGCGCGCACTCAGCTGACAATAGCGGAGTAGACTTGTTGACAATATTCGTCAGCTGATAAACGTTGACGGCAAGCTGGCGGCAATGGTTCAGTATAAAGGCCAGCTGACTTTGGTCTCTTTTGGGACAAAAGTATTGAATTATGCGTAAGTTTGATATGACTTAAAATTATAAATTAACCAGTCGTCATTTTTCAGGCTAAAAGATATCAAAGTTATTGTCATTTATACTGGAACAGCCAGCTGACGGCAGTTTTCAATGTTGTCTCAAGTTAGTCATGGATTGCTTACCACCGCCGCACGGTTCCCCGCCAAGATGACTCAAGGCTGTTGAGCACATGATTACTGCCGCCATGGCCTTGGATCTGTGATGTCCATGGGGCGATGGAGTGGTGATTGATTCTTGACTGGCCTGAAATTTTAACTACCTGACACTAAAATGTCCCATCAAGGTGTCTTTACGCCGCCACCGGAGGTCGAAAACCTTGACTCCGAGTCCGACGGTGCCTCAGCTTCGGAGGCAGAGGACGAGCCCGGTCTGGGTCACCCATGGCCACATCTAGAAACGTACTTTGAGTTTAAGGAGGAGGGGAAAAACGTCATTTTTACGTATGTCCTGTGCCGACCGAAAGAGGTTATAATCAAGGGTCACAAGAGTAGCCTTTCAAACCTAAAGGCACATCAAGAGGAAGCATTATTTACGGTATTTCCAGGTGAGAACAGAATGTGCACAATAAGTTGTCAATAGTGAAGCATAATTATGAAGCTTGTCGACTATTGCTTGGACTATTTGCCTTAAATTTGCCTTAACCATATTCTCTGCAGGCAGTGAAATTCACATTACCCAGGGGGGGGGGGCAGATCTGCGGTAATCTACTCGTACCTTTCGGCCGACGCTTACGCGTAATTTTTGGAGAAGCGGAAGTGGCAACACAAGTTGTGTGAACAATTTAGCCCATTCAGGTATTTTTCTAAGCACTGGCCCCTGCTGGATGTGTAAACTGACTTGGTTAGGTAACTCTGGAATTTTGATTCAGTTGACACATGTTTGCCTTCAGCCGATACGACCTAACCAACCAAAAAACAGGCAAATTGAACCTAACAAAAAATTAGTTTTACATGCCCATCTAGGGCAATCCCTGCAACCATACAGTAGGTTTTAGGTTAGGTTAGGTTAAATCATTTTTAACTTGGAGGACAGGCTACATTGTCCATGCGATTCGAGTTACCACTCCTGCGTTCCCGAAAAAAATATCAACTGGCCGAAACACCTTTCGGCTGACACATTATTTTTTGTAGACGCAGAAGTGAGGACCCAAACTCAAACATGATATGAGCCGTTGCCACTTTTGCACCTTCGAAAAATATGCATTGGCCGAAAGGTGAAGATTACCAATTCTGCCCCCCTCCCTCCCCGCTCTTCCAGAGATCTCGAGATGCATTCGTCCAATGTTGATGGGATGAATGCCATTTAATATGTTTCAACGAGATCTCCAATTCCGGACCCCAAAAATTCAAAAATTGCGAAAATAGGGCGTGGGGGCAGACAAACTCCAAAATTTGGGGATTTTTGAAAGGTCACTGCGGCCGTGTTTACCAACCAATTTTCATGGGAATAACACGGTTCAGCTTCGAATGTCCAAGTCTTTTATATACCGAAAGCTGAAATTTAAAATAGAAAACCATAGGCAGTTCCAGGGAGGGCAAGAAGGGTGATTTTTGAAATAAGAAATTTCCTTTGTTTTTGTTTGTTTTGGGTGATGTAAACATCAGATGTACAACTAGCAAGCCAGTTTAAGTTTATATGTAGCGCAGAGGTGGATCCAGGTAAACAAAATTGGGAGGGCACCATAAGCACAATAGTGTGCTCCCCCATTTTTTCAGTACCTGGGTGTGCGTTCGCCTGAAAATGTGTGTGCATACGCATTGTTTAGGATGTGTATGACTATATAAATGAGTCAGTGATCTTTATTTTTACTCAGAATGTCACGATTGTGAACCGCACAACTTTGCAGCTTCACGCACAGCACATTACCGCCGAAAACGGGGGCTTGGAACCGCCTCTGCGGGACCGATTTTTTTTTAAATGTTGACAAAACACTTGTGTATCAATTCCATGAAATGCCAGAAAATCTTGTGGCGCTGCGGCAAACAGTGTGGGAGCGACAAGCAAAAAGACACGGGTAGCAGAACCTGCCCCCCCCCCCCCACAGAGAATAGGGTTAAATGAAGTGTTTTTAACCCGTCTCCGGCCGGGCTCAGATGCCCTTTGCCCGGCAGGAGGGGGAGCGCGGATTTCCGCACCTCCCAGGATCTCGGCTCCCATATATCGCAGGGAAAAAAGGAAAACACCGGCGGAAAGGTTTTGTCAAACCGAGACGAAAACATTCAAGAGTTTTGACCTCAGGTCAATTTTGAGGCCAACAGACGCCATGAAAGGTCAAAACACGTCCTTGGAATTAGGTAAATAGACACAATACCTTGTCCCTGAAAAGCTGAACTTAAGCGATATATACTGAACCGTAAGACAATAGCGAGTTCATTGATATCAATTTTGGCCTTTCACAGGGGTCAGGTCAGGTCACGTCATCGTTCCAAAATGTTCCACTTGTGAACGGCTAACATCCTCCGTTGCATCTTACTTATGACCATGTTTTTATAGCTAATTTGTCTTTTCAAGGGTGCTGAAGAGGTACTAAAGCACCTTTTTTTAGTGTTTTATTTCACAATAATAAAATCCATATCAGTCATGTTTTTTTGAGTCCTTCGTCGTTTGGTATTAAAAAAACGTCAGGAGTATTAGGAATCTTACCTCCACGCAAGCGCTCGTACACAAACTAATACATACACATAATTTCAAAACAAAACAAGAAGTTCGCGAGACCGAAACGAGCTCTGAACGGAGACCATTATGTTCAGGGCGGATACTTCGAGAGGCATTGTTGATCAAACCCAGTCGATAGATGTCCGCTGTTTGTCGCATTTTGCATGCGTCCGCTCCAGCGCCGGTTGTTCCCGCTCCGTCGGCGCCGCGGGCAATGAACAGGAATTCGTTGGTTTGAACATTGTGGCTAACACAGTGGTAGAATACCTGCCGCGGCTGTTGTCCCGGCGCCGCCGACTCTACAACGGCTGGTGAGGGCAGTGGGCAGCTAGCGGAGTGTTTTGGGTAAGCGCTTTTTGTTTCTTCCCTTTGCATATGGAATGCGTTTTACAACCACAAAGCAGCATAAAAGACTTAAAACCCGCGTTGCTTGGTTTTCACTGCATTTAAAAAAGTAACGGAATAACGGAGTAACGGTAACTTCCGTTACTTTTTAAGGCAGAGTAACGGAGTAACGAGTAACGGACTGGCTTTTTTGAGTAACGGAGTAACGAGTAACGAAGTTACATTTTTTAGTAACGATGCCCACCTATGTATATATATAATATATATATATATCCATACACGTATATATTTAATATATATGTATACATATATATCCATGTACGTATATATTTAATATACATATGTAATGTATATCTATATATATCCATATACGTATATACTTTATATATATATATATAAATATATTTATACAAATATCCACCTGGCACCAGCTTGTTAACGAGGGAGGTCCTTCCTCAAAAAAACGCATACGCCAACGTACCAATCTCAGTCATGACGAGCCAAGGGGCGGTCATGCTAGTAACCGTCACGGTAGGGGGCTGCTTCACTGCCGAGAAACTAGCTGCATACGAGGTTACTATTCGTTCAGAACCAATCGAACTGCAGGTTCACGGGACAACTACCGGTTGAAAACTGGTCAACTCGTAGGCTCACGAGGATCGTACTAGTTTACGATATTTGAAGAGTTTGTTAACAAAGCACGTACTAGTTCGGAATCAGTATAAATATAGGTAAATGAGGATATTAGGTACATACCCATACGGAAAACTAATTATGGGTATAGTCGGAGTTATACCTTTCAATACTCTGAGCATAGGTGGGCACTGGTCCGTTACTCCGTTACTCCGTTACTAACGAAGTTACTTTTTTGAGTAACGGAGTAACGGACCCGTTACTTTTATTTTACTGTAACGGACTGAGTAACGGAAGTTACTTTTGTGGTCCGTTACTCCGTTACTTTTTGGTCCGTTACTCCGTTACTCCGTTACTTTTTTAACTCCTTACAGACACCGCCAGGCTTTATTTGCATCGGCACACGCCATTGGCTACTTGAATAGCCAACACCCAATAGCGGGCGGCGATACAAGCGCGGCTGGGCGCGCACTCAGCTGAGTAGACTTGTATCGCGGAGTATGAGTAGACTTGTAGACTTGTAATCGCGGAGTAGACTTGTTGACAATATTCGTCAGCTGATAAACGTTGACAGCAAGCTGGCGGCAATGGTTCAGTATAAAGGCCAGCTGACTTTGGTCTCTTTTGGGACAAAAGTATTGAATTATGCGTAAGTTTGATATGACTTAAAATTATAAATTAACCAGTCGTCATTTTTCAGGCTAAAAGATATCAAAGTTATTATCATTTATACTGGAACAGCCAGCTGACGGCAGTTTTCAACGTTGTCTCAAGTTAGTCACGGATTGCTTACCACCGCCACACGGTTCACCACCAAGATCACCCAAAGCTGCTGAGCACATGATTACTGCCGCCATGGCCTTGGATCTGTGATGTCCATGGGGCGATGGAGTGGTGACTGATTCTTGACTGGTCTGAAATTTTAACTACCTGACACTAAAATGTCCCATCAAGGCGTCTTTACGCCGCCACTGGAGGTCCAAAACCTTGACTCCGAGTCCGACGGTGCCTCAGCTTCGGAGGCAGAGGACGAGCCCGGTCTGGGTCACCCATGGCCACATCTAGAAACGTACTTTGAGTTTAAGGAGGAGGGGAAAAACGTCATTTCTACGTATGTCCTGTGCCGACCGAAAGAGGTTATAATCAAGGGTCACAAGAGTAGCCTTTCAAACCTAAAGGCACATATCAAGAGGAAGCATTATTTACGGTATTTCCAGGTGAGAACAATGTGCACAATAAGTTGTCAGTAGTGAAGCATAATTATGAAGCTTGTCGACTATTGCTTGGACTATTTGCCTTAACCATATTCTCTGCAGGCAGTGAGATTAACATTACCCTGGGGGGGCAGATATGCGGTAATCTACCTTTCGGCCGACGCCTACCCGTAATTTTTGGAGACGCGGAAGTGGCAACACAAGTTGTGTGAACAATTTAGCCCATTCAGGTATTTTTCTAAGCACTGGCCCCTACTGGATGTGTAAACTGACTTGGTTAGGTAACTCTGGAATTTTGATTCAGTTGACACATGTTTGCCTTCAGCCGATACGAGCTAACCAAACCAAAAAACAGGCAAATTGAACCTAACAAAAAATTAGCTTTACATGCCCATCTAGGGCAATCCCTGCAACCATACAGTAGGTTTTAGGTTAGGTTAGGTTAAATCATTTTTAACTTGGAGGACAGGCTACATTGTCCTTGCGATTCGAGTTACCACTTCTACGTTCCCGAAGAAAAATATCAACTGGCCGAAACACCTTTCGGCTGACACATTATTTTTTGTAGACGCAGAAGTGAGGACCCAGACTGAAACATGATATGAGCCGTTGCCACTTTTGCACCTTCGAAAAATATGCATTGGCTGAAATGTGAAGATTACCAATTCTGCCCCCTCCCCTCCCCGCCCTTCCAGAGATCTCGAGATGCATTCGTCCAATGTTGATGGGATGAATGCCATTTAATATGTTTCAACGAGATCTCCAATTCCGGACCCCAAAAATTCAAAAATTGCGAAAATAGGGCGTGGGGGCAAACAAACTCCAAAATTTGGGGATTTTTGAAAGGTCACTGCGGCCGTGTTTACCAACCAATTTTCACGGGAATAACACGGTTCAGCTTCGAATGTCCAAGTCTTTTATATACCGAAAGCTGGAATTTAAAATAGAAAACCATAGGCAGTTCCAGGGAGGGCAAGAAGGGTGATTTTTGAAATAAGAAATTTCCTTTGTTTTTGTTTGTTTTGGGTGATATAAACATCAGATGTACAACTAGCAAGCCAGTTTAAGTTTATATGTAGCGCAGAGGTGGATCCAGGTAAACAAAATTGGGAGGGCACCATAAGCACGATAGTGTGCTCCCCCATTTTTTCAGTACCTGGGTGTGCGTTCGCCTGAAAATGTGTGTGCATACGCATTGTTTAGGATGTGTATGACTATATAAATGAGTCAGTGATCTTTATTTCTACTCAGAATGTCACGACAGTGAACCGCACAACTTTGAAGCTTCACGCACAGCACATTACCGCCGAAAACGGGGGCTTGGAACCGCCTCTGCGGGACCGATTTTTTTTTAAATGTTGACAAAACACGTGTGTATCAATTCCATGAAATGCCAGAAAATCTTGTGGAGCTGCGGCAAACAGTGTGGGAGCAACAAGCAAAAAGACACGGGTAGCAGAATCTGCCCCCCCCCCCCACAGGGAATAGGGTTAAATGAAATGTTTTTAACCCGTCTCCGGCCGGGGTCAGAATGCCCTTTGTCCGGCCGGAGGGGGAGCGCAGATTTCCGTATCTCCCAGGATCTCGACTCCCATATATCGCACGGAAAAAAAGGAAAACACCGGCGGAAAGGTTTTGTCAAACCGAGACGAAAACATTCAAGAGTTTTGACCTCAGGTCAATTTTGAGGCCAACAGACGCCATGAAAGGTCAAAACACGTCCTTGGAATTAGGTAAATAGACACAATACCTTGTCCCTGAAAAGCTGTACTTAAGCGACATATACTGAACCGTAAGACAATAGCGAGTTCATTGATATCAATTTTGGCCTTTCACAGGGGTCATGTCAGGTAACGTCATCGTTCCAAAATGTTCCACTTGTGAACGGTTAACATCCTCCGTTGCATCTTACTTATGACCATGTTTTTATAGCTAATTTGTGTTTTCAAGGGTGCTGAAGAGGTACTAAAGCACCTTTTTTAGTCTTTTATTTCACAATAATAAAATCCATATCAGTCATGTTTGTTTGAGTCCTTCGTCGTTTGGTATTAAAAAACCGTCAGGGGTATCAGGAATCTTGCCTCCACGCGCGCGCTCGTACACAAACTAATACACACACATAATTTCAAAACAAAACAAGAAGTCCGCGAGACCGAAACGAGCTCTGAACAGAGACCATTATGTTCAGGGCGGATACTTCGAGAGGCATTGTTGATCAAACCCAGTCGATAGATGTCCGCTGTTTGTCGCATTTTGCATGCGTCCGCTCCAGCGCCGGTTGTTCCCGCTCCGTCGGCGCCGCGGGCAATGAACAGGAATTCGTTGGTTTGAACATTGTGGCTAACACAGTGGTAGAATACCCGCCGTGGCTGTTGTCCCGGCGCCGCCGACTCTACAACGGCTGGTGAGGGCAGTGGGCAGCTAGCGGAGTGTTTTGGGTAAGCGCTTTTTGTTTCTTCCCTTTGTATATGGAATGCGTTTTACAACCACAAAGCTGCATAAAAGACTTAAAACCCGCGTTCGCTTGGTTTTCACTGCATTTAAAAAAGTAACGGAATAACGGAGTAACGGTAACTTCCGTTACTTTTTAAGGCAGAGTAACGGAGTAACGAGTAACGGACTGGCTTTTTTGAGTAACGGAGTAACGAGTAACGAAGTTACATTTTTGAGTAACGATGCCCACCTATGACTCTGAGCCACTTGAGTAATGCTCTGGCCGGAGCTATCGAGCTAGTTTAAATTTGCACATTAATGTCAGCGCACTCCGTTTTATACTGCACCCGTTTTTCCCCAAAGTCCTAGATCCTCTCCAGTAATGGCCAACGTTGAGCATAAGGGTCAAACGAATATCTGTGCTCTGAATTAAATTTCCACGCAAGTAAAATTTTTCAGCAGCGAAGCATTGAGGAGAGGGAAAAGGAATAACAAACCAATCCATACCCATTTGAGCATACCGGGCTCAGACTTACTTGTTTCAGTCGGGTTTTCATTTTTCCAAGCATGGGTAGCTTCAGCCCTTGTCTGACATTTCCAGCAATGCCAGACTGAATGCTAATTCCAGCAATGCCAGACCTTAGACATATTGGCCAGTTGCCAACTGACTTTTGGGCTGTTTTCGTTACTCTCACTACGCCCGTCATGCGAGAGAGGAGTAACCAGGAACAAGGCGCCTCCCGCGGCCCCCTCTTTCCCTCTCCGTCTTCCGCCACCCCTGTTCTCCACGACCACCTCGGTTAACATAAGGCCGCGGTGGGCGCCCTGCTCCGGCTGCAGGTGAACGGTGGACCGCCACCGGTCGGTGGCCGGACAGCCAACGGCGCCGCCGTCGTTGGGTGGGCGACGACACGGTGTCCGGCGGCGGTGGCGGCAGGCCAGAGGCCGGTGACCGCTCCGCTCGCCGACACGGCCCGCGGCGGGGCGGAGGTCGGCGCGTTCCTCAGGCTGTCGCCGGGGCAGCGGCGGACGCAGGTCAGTGGCACGTGTTCGTTGCGAGGCGTCGCGGTGTGCTTAGGGTTCGCGGAAGCGCCTTCAGTGCCACTGAGCAGCGATGTAGGAGTTAGAGCGATTTGAAAGCTTCAGTATCAGATTCTTTTTTTGAGCGGCTTCTCGTCAGCAATTCCGTAGGGCTTAAACATAAATTTCCGAAGTTGGAAAACCCATCGCCCAATCCGCTGCACCCCGGACGAACGATGGCAGTTGCGTTGGACAGGGTGAACGGATCTCAACAAGACAGAATTTGCAGACTTAGGATCACGTACCGCCTCAGACGAATATGAACTTTAGACATCACATAGACCACATCACACTAAATACAAAGAGTTGCCTGAAAATTTGGCCATCCGTATCTTTTAGATCTTAACTTCGACGAAAATATATCACTTAAAAGCAGGACTCAATGAGAAACAAAGATCGCAGGGGTGAGAAAGAATATCATGACATTGCAACAACATCGGAGATTTCTTTTTAAAAAGTTTGAGGCTCTTACGAATCTCGGCCGTTTCATCCCAAGCTTTGTAATAGTAATAGTACTACGTCAAAATGTTCGTATCGGCTACTGAAGAGGTTCCCGATCATCGGTCGATCTTGAATCTTCAGCCATACAACGGGTATCTGAGTTTGAGTCATCTCGGGTAATGCTGCAAGAACAGTTTCGGTTGAGACGTGGAAGTGGAAAATGCCAGCAATGAGAAACTTTTTAACATATTATAGCACTGTCGCACCGGCACTGCCATTTTAATGCCAAAACTGAAACCGGATTTATTTCTCAAAAAGTTACCGTTTTATGTAAATCGTACGGAGAACCCGAAGAAGTTAATTAAGCAAGTGTAATGGGACTGAAAACACGACTTTCGGGTATTGCGTCCATCCCAAGAATCAATTTTGGGACCTCCATCAGATACAGCAGTTCTACCGTCAAGTTATCGACAACATCTGCCACACCCGCGACAGAAGAAAACGTCAAAATTGTGCCGTACACACCAAACACTACTCAAACGAAAGCTCCTGACGACACAAAGGTTTCGAATTTAAAATTCCGCGTTTGACTAAGGTCAAAGTCAAATTCCGTTCTGATGTGACGTCAAAAGCAAGCGCTGACTTCCACCAAGCCGCGAACCTTGCGTAAATGAGTTTCGGCACACCTGACTTTCATACCAAGGGGTTGCAATGATTCACCAAAGCGAACATGAGTACTGACCAGTCAGAATCAAGAGTAAAAAAACGAAAGTCAAAAGTAAAGGCAAAAATCGTCAGTATTGAAACGGTGAAGGAGGTTTTGAGCTGAGCCCATGGCAAACGGGTGACCTCCTGGATCCGGATCTTTGTGTAACTGACCATCTACACCCTCGCTGTCATATAAGCAGGTTTCAATGACTAAAATAATATCCTGAATGGAAAAATGACTGTTTTCTTTGTACCGCAATGTTCTTGTACTCCTCAGCAGATCATTGTCAATATATGATCTCTCTCGGGCCAAGATCTTTGGCATCTTTGCGTGAATGGTCTTCGGCACCCTGGATTTTAGATATGCCGTCTACGGCAACTTGAAAAAATTGTCATCATGGCGTAAAACGGTGCAGGGGATTTCGACCTCAGGTGGGTGCGAGATCGTGATCTTGAGTGAAATTTCAATCCCATTCAACACTTTTTTTTAGAAGAGCATTTCACTTCAATGTATTTGATGTCCACCCATGAGCAAATTATTTAGATGTATTATCAGTTGTCCCGAATGTCGCAAATGGCGACGTTAATTTGACGGAGGTCCCATGAAGGTAAGGAATTGCCTTATCAGTTAGCGACGCCACGTAAGCGCCAAACTATAGCCAGATTAAAAGCAAAGGTAACGGAAAGATTTCAGGATTCAGGAACAGATACTCACGGATCCCTCGGGTTATAATCTGAACATGCGACATATGACTCAGGACTTCCAAAAAGTGTTGGGGAGGGCTGGGTTTTAATTTGAGACTTTTAATTTCTTAGTCACGTCTTCCCCAGGTCTCCATGTCTAACCAAGTGCAGCAAATTTCTAGGTCATCCTTTGTTTATCGAAATGTGGTCCGACAAGTAACAGCGATTGTGCCATGCTCCTGGCCAGCAGTCGGTTTATGGCTGCATCATGCCTTATCACCATTATTAATAACTTTATACGGTTTGATTACTGTAAATACTTCCGAAGCTTTACGTGATTCTGGCAGCTGCTAATTATTGTTACAAGACCTGAATGCAAAAATGATTGCTTTATTCCACGGTGGGAGGAGATGTGGCGCGTACGAGTGCGGTACGGAAAGAGTTAGTATTAAAACTAGCATCACTATTGTTCTGGGCACATCAGTAGGAGCAAACTAGTGGCGTAATCTAATCATTTTTTCCTTCCTTTTGCTGCATGCTCTTGCTTTCATTCGTCTCTCCTCTCACTCCCAGTGCAAGGGAAGCTCTCGCTGTTCTCCATGCGGGTAGACCAGTAGGAGCTTGCGCCGCAGTCTGCAAAGGTTGGAAGCTCCACTGTACCAATGCACCCGCTAGCAGCGCCAGCCAGCACTCCGACAACGTCCATCAGCGTCCCGGCGGCGGTTGGAGGTGGTTCAGCCGCGGTGGCCCGGCCGCAGCCGGCGCCGCCGCGGCCGGAGGAGCCGGCGCCGCGGCCGCCGCTGTTCGAGGCGGCGCGCTGGTCGGGCCGGCGTGCCTCGTCGCCGGAGGCGGCCGGCTCGCGGCGCGGCACCGACGCCAGCGGTTCTTCGCTGCCGCCGCTGCCTGCCTGGCTTGCCCGGGTGCGTCGGCCGGCGGCGAGCGCGGCGCCGGCCGGCGGCCACCAGCGCCGGCTGTCGCGCTTCACCGAGACCGAGCTGCCGCCGCCGGCCGCCGCCGGCCAGGCCGCCGCCGCGCCTGCCGAGCGCTGCGCCTTCGCCCGCATCTGTGCCATGTTAGTGCTGGTGATGCTGGCGTCGGCGGCGGCGGCCGTCTTCTACACCGTGGCCGTGGCGCCGCGCGCCGACGGAGACGGTGAGTGCCGGCCGACGCCTGCTGTCGGGCAGGACAGCGAGACGGACCCGACAGAATTGCGCACCGCATTCCTTCGAGTCGCATTTCTTCGGTAGGCAAAACTTCGCACGTAAAGTTTCGTATCGCAAATCTTCAAAGTGCAAATCCTCGTGCGCATATCGTCATACGTGTGCACGTTTCTTCGTTTTGCATTTCTTCGAAGATGCAAAACTTCGTATTTCCTTTTTTCGGGCACTCAGAATTTGCCAGCGTGTTTTTGATCATACGACAGGCTATCTGTGGGATTTTTCTCGCATCGCGGCTTCAGACATAAGACGGCGGTGCTCATAACGCAATGCCAGTTCTGATGGCCGCCAGAGGACTTAGCAGCCGAAAAGTTATTTAAACAACTTCATCACTTTCAAGCATAAAAGTCCCGATAATTATTGCATTTATCATGATCAGACAACTTAGATATCGATGCGTTATCCGCCGTCCCCGTGGCCAAGGATGTAAGGTCGTGGGCTCCTGTCCCGATGGCGCCGGGTTCGTGTCCCAGGAACAACGAACTGTTTGGCCCGACCATTCGCGGTGCAAGCAACTGGCAACTGACCAGCGAGGGTCAACCCGGCACGGGACGACCGTGTCGCGGCATTGTGCGCGCGGAAAGGATTCCTTCACGGTCCTATCTGACCAGAAAGGCCGGAGGCAAAATTTTCCGTTGAAGTGGAATTCCATTACTGGGCGCTGGGTTCAGGGTACAGGCAACAAGTTCTGTTTAGCATATTGGTACTTTGAGCCAAAAGCCATCCATGCTGATCGTTCGGCTAAGATCTCCAAAGAAAGAGGAAAAGAAAAAAGGGCTCATCTGTCTTTCTGTAAAACGATGCAAAAAGACTTATCTTTGCGTCCGCAAGACTTCGTAGACGCCATTCTTCGTATGGTCACATTTTAGTATAACATTTCCTAGCATACGCATTGAGCAAAAATGCATGGATAGACTTTAAGATTCCACATGTCAACCCACTAAGAGGTTTCGGAGAAAATGTTACTCATTTGATATGACAGTATATCGCAAAACGGGCTATATTTCTGGGTGCTGTATACCAACGCCAAAGTGTGTTTTTGTGTGTGTTTGTGTGTATGTGGAACGGGAATCAACGGCACTTTACCCAAAAGCAAGAAAAGTAGCGAGTCACTAGACACTGCAGGAAATGTCGTCATCGGCCACGACCATGGGTGAAGCTACGTTCCAGTTATTTTTTTTGGGGGGGCGGGGGGAACGGGGTGGAGACAAATCAGAATCTGGGGGCAGTCTGACCCAACCATATATTTCATCTAGGAAAGTTGCGAAAAACGGTCACTTTCCGACCAAAATTGGGAGGGAGGGGTCAAAAACCCATTCCTCCAAAACCAGGGAGGCAGTCCCTCCTAGACTCCCCTTCCTCCCGTGTTTAGCCACGACCAAAAGGGATGTCTATGACATGCGTTGTGTTACGAGGCGCGTTGAGGGAGGTTGAGGACGCTGCGCCTGAGTGGGTTTCGGAACATAGAGAAGCGGACGTCTTTCGCCACACGCAGGCTTAAATATGATAAACGTGTCCCCGCAGCACACGTTGGAAACTTCCGGAACTCGGTCGAACAGGGCATGTTCGAATGCACTTATACCGTTCCTGGACCAGACATTTGGCCATTGGATGACGTGCTGTATTCTCTGCGAGATGGTGGCAAAACGGCTTAAACATGCTCCGGCACCAGCCAAGAGCCTGCGAGGTTCGCCTGGTGCCGGCACGGCCTCCGCCTCTCACGACACCTATGCAGTCCAGCATTTCCGGGTACTGGAAGAGCACCGCCGTATGATTCAGAATAGAACTGCATAATTGATTCCTGTGATACTGAAACTTACCCAGGTAAACTTCCCGTACTTTTGGTACCGATTTCACACCGACTGTGAGTACCTGCCGTGGTAAAGCAATATTGCATCCCTAGCGGACAAGAAATGTTTTGTTGATGGGCTCGTCATCCAAACGCATTTTGCGATAACATAAATGTCCTGGCTAAGTTTCCCGACCTGAGCGTCAGGTCAGTGGCGCCAAGGGACCCCCGGCCCTAGCTCCCAGTTACATCCCCGGCCGCACTGCTTTGACATGAGTATGGCCTAGGGCCGAAAATATGTCACCATGTGCATTTGCAATTCCACAGAATAAATCACATTTTGCTACTGTCGCGTATTCATGACTCAAGCTGGCCCCATACCAGCCACTTGGCTGACGATTATCGCGGACACTCATCAACGATTTCCACTGCACAGCCGACTGTAGTCAGAACTGAAATGATTCCTCTTGAGAATCATTGAGAGAATGTCCTATTTCAATAACCTTGTTATTCTCATTTTTCCAACCTATCAGGGGTACGCAGGGAAAACGAACCCCAAAAATACTGTTTTTGTTCCGAGAGTTTTCTAATGAGAACTCTGATTCCCCAGAAAACGTCGACACGGCCCCCACGATATACCCAATTCACATTCCACTCACATTCTCGAGATTCTCCAGAAACGTTGCGATAGCCCAGCTGATATACTCATGAGATTCTTCTGATTCCTGTCATGCTTTGAACTGAGTACCTTTGATATTCTGGGACAGCTCTTTCTTACGGTGGTTCCTAGATGGTTTTATCCCATTTTTCATGCATAAATCGTCCCAGTTTTGGGTCACTGCCTTTCTGCTCTCCCTCCCAATACGCACTTGCGGCACCTTTGAAGTTGGCCGGCAAATTTCTCAAGAATATGTGTCTTGTCCAATTCTGAAATTATTTATATGTATTACGTTCATACATTCGTATAAGAAAATGGTCATTACACTGATCAGTCATGATTGAATACCATTTTCACAGCAAACTCATGCTACTTGGACGTGTCAAATATGTGAATAACATGAATTCCAACATGTTTATGTTGGGGATGCTGTAGTAGGCTGGTGCTGGCAACGTGCAGATTTTCAGGTAGGGATGCAACTGCATCTTCAAAAGTATGTTGTGTTTCACATGGCATACTTCTGTCATGTGGCAAAAGTATGTCATACCTAGTTTCCTAGGTATGACATACTTCTATCATACTTAGGAAAAGGTATGACATACCTATGAAAAGGTATGTAAAAAAGGCTCATACCTAGTTTCTTCATGGCAAAGGAATAGGACGGCAGGGGAGCAGTGGCCCTTCAAGGTCACCAGGACATATCTTTGGTCCTTTGGTGTAGCATGAAAGAAAAAAACGACATACGAGTATACATATATACGCGTGTACGTGTGCATACGTACATATATGTGCACGCACACACATACATATATATGTGTATACATATAACTGACCGGATCTTGTAAAGGAAAACTAAAACTGAGTTTTCTTAAAACATTAGGTAAGGTCGATTGCCGGAGTGCCGGATGTGTTTTTTAACCGAGTTTCGAATTTTCTCCCAGAGCGAGAGATCTTTCCCATACACTGCTCAACGTATGGAAGAAAGACCACATTCTGGTATACCTAAAGATGTATCAAGGAATGAGGAGTGGTACATACCAGAGAAAAATAACGAAATCATTTTTGTATGAAAGTGAATGAAACCAAAGGCAAAGCCATTACCAAAGAGGAAGAATTTTGGGTGGCCCAGGCACAAAATAAAGCTGAATCTTTAGGTTTCTCAGAAAACCTGAAAAACTACGGAGCCTCAAAAATTGGATGCTGTGATATCATACTTGGTGTTAACAAGGAAAGGAGAGGATGGCGATGGCTATGAAACAAGCTCAATTTACATGTTCTCGCTACTCGGAAGTTACTTGAAAGAAAAAAGATATCCTCGTCATTTGGTGGAGGATAAAGTCTTCGAGGGTACCTGGAAAGCGAAAACTGCCAAACTGAATAAATTGAAGAGGCAATGAGCAAAGGCCACCATGTCGACCCAAGGCTTCCACGTTTAATATGCGGAAAAGTTCTGGTCAATCGGTCAGCTCGGGTTTCAATCGCCTCTTTCGCTCCTACGGACGTTCCGGTACTACAGTGTGGTAATGTTCGGACGCCGGGGTCGTCATGAAGCTTTGGGATAGGGTGCAGTGGGGCGGCATATCTGTTGAAAAGGATGAGTCGTGTAGTAAATTCCTTCTATTCAAAGAACGCCTAACCAAGACCAGAACTGGAACTGGCAGCGCAAGCGCCTGCTTACCACAGGTTTTTGAAAATACGACAATCCAGTGCGATGCCCAGTCAACGCATATTAAAAATTCGTGCGCCATCGCCCTCCAAACTCTTTCACGCCCAGTTCGCCATTTTTTTCTGGCTATCAACCACCGACAAGTACCAAATGGCCTCATCTGGTTCATGAACGACCCATTGGGAGTGAGCTCTCTGGGTGTTTTAATGCGCACGGCATGTAAAGCAGCTGGGATACTGGAGAAAAAATAACCATAGCGTACGACAGACAACCATAAGAGGGTTTCAAACGCTGACTGCCCAGCGGTGTATGCAGCGCAGTTACCTGAATACTGTGTGTGGATACCTGAATACTGTGTGTGTGCAACTGTGGATGTCCAAAAGGCAATGTCGAAAACCACGTTAAACGGAGAGCCGTTTGCAGTGCAGCAAACAAAACAGAACGAAACGGCGACCATATCCGCCAGCCAAAGCCAGCGCATATTCTACAACTGAGCAAACGTAACAGTTTGATAAGCGAAACCGTGAGAGAAGCGCTCGTGAAGCGCATCATTTATTTAATATCCATCTTATCCAACATCCACTTGTGATGGAAGATGATGTACACTGACGTGTGCCACTGCCAGGTCACTAAATTCGCTATTGTACGTTCCCTTAGCTTTGTTTATCATGCATGCATGACATAATTAGTCCGAACATTTTGCCTAAACATCAAAATGCAAGTTATTGACCAGTGCAGAAAAGTGTTCACAAAGTGCGATAAAGCACTTTTACTTTATAGAAAATTCGCACGCGCAAATTTTCCTGCATGTTTCGTTCCACGTACAATACATATCCCGGTACACGGGAAAAGCCATTCCTGCCCCCTGCTATTTTAGGATTTTCATTTGCTGCTGTTTCTTCAGCACTGCTGGTGGCAGGGGTATCACTGTCTAAAAACACTTGGGAGCTTATCTGAAAATCGGGCATGATGAAGGGGGGCGACTGTTCCCTCAAAAAATATATGGAACGCCACCGCTGTCCCCACATGCCATGTCAGGCTCATGCAAAAAATGTTCAAAAGCACCAAAAAGGATTCATTGCAATTCTGTCATTGAACAACAGGCCCAACAAGGCATATGGAGACACATACGAAACTTTGCTCTTGGGCTGTGTGGATGAGGGTGTGGACGCTGGAAGAGGGGCAAGAGTGTGTTCTTGCATTTCTGGAAAAAATTGACATCACGGATAGACAAGGTCAGTTGTTCACCTCTCAGTACTTTTTTGTTGGAACTGAGAGAGGCTAAAAAGGGAATATCCACGCTCTCTGGGAAATCGGTTTGTTTTCCAGTGTATACAAAAACTGGAGCCTACTGGACCTGCGCTGTCCGTTCATGCGACTACCTCAGCAGCCTTCAGCTGAAAATAATCCCCACAAGGGGCGTAACTTTGTATACCTCTGGTATGGAGCTTTCCATACCAAACGAAATTATTGACATGGAATCCGTAGGAATATTTCGACCCGTTCATGTCTTGTCTTGCTTTGCAAAATCAATTTCTGTAAATACGTTATCAGTGATACATTTTAGGGGGCGATAAATTCATTTCTGTGTACCAAAATGTGCCCCAGTTCTACACCCATAGTCGCCAGCTAGGTGTGCTAACGGAAAATCGCAACGGCGAAATCGTCGGACGAATGGCTGGTGTGCTACTGCCTTTAGGTTGCCATTGACATCCACGAGGCAACGTGCGATCGCGGGCCGGCGTATGCTGTCAAGGGCGCCTCGATGTCCCGGGTATCGGAACTCAGACTGTCAAAAACATATTTATAGCACTTTGACACGGTCATGCTTTCTTTGCATACATGGCCAATAACCGCACTGACTTGTGCCACTGGTGCATATTCAGAGGCTTCTTTTGGCTGTTTATTGCTCAGCTGGCATCAAAAACATTCCCACGCCACTGCACGGATCGTCTGATGAGCTCGTCAGGTCCACTTGAAAACACACGCTTAACCCGGCACCGCCTGGGGGTGACAAACAGGGCGCCCCTCGGTTTTTCTTGAATAACTTCTGAACCGTTAGAACCACCCGAACCAAATTTTCAGTACCTGTTCATCAATCAATTTTACATATTTTGACATCAAAACTGTTTTCATGCTGGGTCAGGTCGTGGAGATATGACGTCATAAGTCAACCCCTGCATGGATGTTTTTGCTTCTTCAGGTGGTGGCGCGAACATGTTTCGTTTTTTGTTAATATTCGGTAATACAATGCATGAGTTATTTGGATTTACGTAGGACACGGTCACTAAAAAGGTATACAACTGTGACGCGTCTACATTAGAGACCATGCTAGGTCACATGCATGATGACAATTAGACTGATTTGCATTGTAGGTGATAGAAGTGGTTGCCAATGACCTTCCCTATCGTTCAAGCCAGACACGCAACTCTACCTTTGCCTCTTATAGCAAGGTTCGCCAAATGCAACGTAAGGTCATGTAAGGTCACATCATAGGCAGATGTCAAAACGAAATGCAATACAACACTGTGGAAGATGGTTCAGTAGTAGTAAAGAGAAATTATTCTTCCTAGTCAGAAAAAGAAAATGGCTATCCATCCTGATCTGGCTTGATCTTGACCCGAAAAAAGGGAGACAGTGAAGATTGAATTATCATGAGATATCATCCCAACTCTACACTTTACGCAATTAAGAATCTTAGCGAATAATTATGGTCCTCTGTTAGGAAGACTAATGCAACCTTATCTTACCGGACTAAAACTGGCCTTGACTGGATAAAAAGGAAGTAATGCAAAACTGATCATTGAAAGGTTTCACTTCCGTCCTTTTTGTGACGTGAATCAGAACGGCTGCGGGTCGTAAGTATCGATCTTTGGCATGCAAAAGATGACAATTTTTTGCCTGACCTAGGTTGACCTTGAACCGGCATTTTTTAAAATAATATTTAAAATAATATATATAATTGAAAAATAATATTTAAAGTAATATAATATTATAAAATAAAATGATATATAATATAAATAATAAAATAATATAATATAAAATTAAGAATAAAATCATTAGAATTAAAATATACGTTTATTAAATTAATATTTGAAATAAATTTTAAAACAATGCATATTTAAAGTAATATATGTAAATGAAAATAAATTAAAATAATATATATTATATTTTAAAATAATATGAAACATAATTTAAAATAGTATTAAAATAATATAAATTATAATAAAATAAAATAAAGTAATATTTAATAAAACGAAATAAGGTATATTAAAATAATATTATTAAACAAAATATATTTTAAAATAATATTAAAATATATAATATAATAAAACAAAATATATTAATATAAAATAATAGTTTTAAAATAACATATATTAATATCAAATAATAATAAATAAAATAATATATATTATATATTATATTATTTATATTACTTTATATTATATTATATTACTTTATATTATAAAAGATCGTGTCCTTTGGTTTGATACTCGTTTGAAGGCTCTGAGACCAGTATTGCCGACGATATGATGTGTAAACCGATGTCAGTTTTTCCGACGCCGTGTTATGCGTTTTACGTGACCTGTGGCGTCATCAGCCCGTGACAGGGGCCAACAGTGTTTTCTGAATTGAAAGACTCAGGGCTATCGCCTGATGGTAGACCGGCTCAGTACTCAGAGAAAAAACGTCTTAGTTCGGCGTCAAATAATGGATTTTGGCTAGATCAATCCTCCACTAATCCTCATAACATTAATAAAGAGAAATTTCTGAGAGATAAAAGCAGAACAAAATGAGGCTAACTGCTAACAGGAATACAATAAGTTGCTAAAACAAAGACATATTTTTAATTGTCCATAAATAAATGCACGACCCAAAAGCTCCATTCGTCGTCCACAATGAGCTGTCCTCCAAAATCCCTACTCGGATTGCTTCTTTCTCTTTTTGAACATAGTTCAGGCCACTGGTAGTCAATGTTTCATTCTGCTACGATCCATCTGCCTAGATTACCTACGCTTAGATCATGAACCATAGAGATTCTGGCGACAACCAACGAGATTCCTTTCGGAGCATAAATATGCGCATGCACGGACAGGCGATTACGAAGCAGGAGCTAACAAGGCAGTTACTTCCGTCCAGCCATCAGTGGGTCTGGACTTGAACCGTGCGGAATGCCGAGTGTCGACGTCAAAGACCGCGTGCGTTGGTGCTGGAACATTGGGATCAGGTAAGTCCACGATTTGGCCTAAATTGTTTGTATTCCAAACCCGACGCCGAGGGAGTATATGAGTTCTACAATCCAAGATCCTGAAATTTATATTATGCAAAGCGGTTCCCCTAGGGTGGAGATCCCCGGCCCAGAGACGTCTCGTTTGATTTAGTGCAAAGCCGAAATTTTCCCTGCTTTCTATCGCGAAAATGCAAAACATTTGCTGTTAAGCGAAGGGGGTGCACCCTTTCGGTTTGCCTATGTTTGGGACGATAGACTTCGATTGGATATCAAGAACCGTCCTTCCATTTTGTGCCATTACACATTATGTTTCATTATCTTGGTTCTCCGTTATCTTGGTTCTTGGTTCTTGTTATCTTGGTTCTTTTACACTCTCAAGTTTATCCATTGTTCGGATCGATTGCTCGGATCACATCAAATTGCTGACTGTTGAAATATGCCCATGTGACTTCTTCAGATAAATTATTGTTCAAAAATAAGTGTAGCTTGTAATACGAATCGGACCTTGATCGCGCTACATGGTTTCATTAATGACAAGTTATAAACTGTAATGAGAAAACCTAATTAATCTGCATCTGAAAAATGCAAAGAAGTCATGTGTTGTTTATTATAGAATGGCATGCAACCTTCACACGCGCTTTTGCGCCGTAAAACGTGCAACACCGTAAAAACAATCCAAATGACCCATTTCAGTATGCAGCACAGTTTTTTAGCACGCATAACTGTAAAGAAACAAAACTGCCTGTAATCCGCATACATAGATTGGTATCCGTATATGCTCTGGGACTGCGTGGCAGCAAAACTGCACATTAAGTTTAAGAACAGGAGGAAAAAATCGTCAAGTCCGGCGGTGCAAGTGATTCGGAAGCGGCGAGCCGCGTCGCTTGGAGTTCTCGTGACTTGTATAGGTCAGAATTGGCCCAGAACATCTTCCAAGTACACAGTAAACTATTTTGGAGGTTGGAAAAGTTGCAGTGAATGCATAAGCACGACATACAGTTATGCTATGCCATAACGGTCTATTCTGGGATCACTGATTTTCACTCATCACATCCTCCATTGCGCTCGAGGGGACAAACCTCGGAGCTCATGGGATGGAGGTGAAACATTAATTTCGAGATGCGAAATTTTGCATGCGCTATTTTTGGGCCGTAGAACAGCAAAATACCAGGGTAGCTGACCTAGCGAAGATCTATTAGTTTGCTTTTTTTCTCATTTATACCAGTTTGACCTAACGTGAAATAATTTCAGAGGGAGCACAACGTCGGTGCGCTCAAGCAGAGCGAGGACCTCAGCGAGATCGACGGCATCATGGACGCAACCCTCGGGATAAGGCGACATGAAATCGTAAAGAATGACGTTGAAAAGAATCGGAAAAAGATGCCCCAAGCTCTTCACTGCAGAACAGATCGGCTTTTCATCTTTTTAATCTCTGCTTGTAGCCATGTGTATGTCTGTCTGTCTCCGTCTGTTTGTATGTCTGTCCAAATGCCTTTGTCCGTCTGTTTGTCTGTGTCTCTGTCTCTGTCCGTCTGCACGTCTATGCCTGTCTCTTTCTGTCTGTCTGTAAGTCTATGCCTGTCTCTCTCTCTGTCCGTATACCTGTCTGTTTTCCCGTGTATCTATCTGCCTGTCTGTCGGTACGTGTCTATCTGTCTGTTTGTCTCTGTCTTTCCCTGTTTGTTCGTGTCCTTGTCTGGTCTCTCCGTGACATTGTCTGTCCGCCCCTGTTCGTGTCGTTGTCTCGTCTCGTCTCGTTTCGTCCCGTCTCTCTCTCTCTCTCTCTCTCTCTCTCTCTCTCTCTCTCTCTCTCTCTCTCTCTCTCTCTCTCTCTCTCTCTCTCTCTCTCTCTCTCTCTCTCTCTCTCTCTCTCTCTTTCTCTCTCTCTCTCGCTCTCCCCTCTCTCTCTCTCTCTCTGTCTTTCTCTTTCTCTCTCTAGGTGTGTGTTTGTTTGTTCTCTATCTCTGTTATCTTCTATCTCCGTCTTTGTATCTCTGCTGTTTTCTGTCTCTCTGTCTCTATATTTCTGCTCTCTTTTATCTCTCCCTCTCGTTAAACCATGCTGATTAGGGATGTCTGTGGCAAAAAACGTCATGCACTTTTTGTTTTCCCATGATTCTCGTGAATGAATAAACGGTGCGTTTGTATTCCTGTAGACGGAAAAAGTTCGTTGCAGTTGCAGCTGGGTCATTCCACGTCAAATCGCACAAGAATTGACCCAACCCCTTCCGATTTCGATCAGATTTGGTTCGCTCATAGTATCTTTTAAAAAAAATGGTCAGCCACAAATTTTTAGCCCTGGATGACCTCTGAGGTCAAAGGTTACAAGTCAAGAAACGTCGCCGATTTTTGCAGATCTTGCATGGTTCAAATACTTATAAATCGGTGACGGATTGCCACAGAAAGGCGCAATTAGTGCCAGTCGAAAGAGAAATGCTCCTCCTTTCATAAATGAATCCATTTTTCAGTTAGCTCGGGATGACCTTTGGGCGTGACTAGGTCACAATGAACATTTTTGGTTTTAACCATGCTTGCCCACCATAATCTCCCGCAAAAATTTAATACGGTATGTCCCCAAATATCTACAAGACGCGTGGTGGAAAAACATTCTGGGCAGATTGGAGCTTTTCTGTTATTTTCAACTTAATGTTGCTCAGTGGGAGCTTGAGAAATATACCAAGAAGCTATTTCAAGAATAATGACTGATTCCGTGCGTTTGTGTTTGTGCGATTGTTCTACGCCTTGGTGTGCACAAGGTTCTGCGTGCCTGCTATACTAGCTTAGTTTCAAGTTGTTTGACCAGAAAGGTCAAAGGTCATGACACCCTGTCGCCAATCGACTCCTGTCCTCCGAATCTGACGTACCCGATCTTCTCATTTGCACGAAAGTGAGGCCACCGGCCGTTCTTAGGTCCTGAGGTCAACTGAGGTAACCCTAGTCGTGCATCGGGACCTTTGGAAGGTCAACCGGGGCCAAAAACATCAGTCGACCGTGGATTGCCGATGTTGACTCCAGATCAGTTATGGATTTGGGGCGCTGATTTCGAATTTTGCATCCATTTTGCACGCATCGACTTGTTATGTTCATTTTATGTCCTGGATAAAACGGAATTTTCTTTTTTTTGTTTTTTTTTTGGCACGTATTTCAATCATCACCTCTATCTGCTTCTACACGAAGCTGTCCATTTCACCTCTAACTTTTCCAACATTCAGGGGTTGACGTCATGAAAGAACAACGCCCATGGAATCTTCCATAGATGCAAACCTCGGTACGTCAAAAATATGCGTGGTATTCGGAAGCATTGCCCTATGAATGGTCCGAGGCCTGGTAATTCAAGGTCACTCGGGGTCAATGGCCTCGGTTGACCTTAAAAAGCCCAGATGCTCGATTAAGACTGTCTCAGTCGGCTTAAAGGCCTAAGAACACCTGGTAGGCTCATTTCCGTAGAAATGTGAAGAACGGGTATGTCAAATCTGGATGGCAGGGAATCGATTGGTGACAGGGTGTCATGACCCTTGACCCTTCGTGTCAAGTAATTTAAAACTAAGGTGATGTGCAGCAGCCACGCAGGACATTGTGTTCACCAAATTGTAAAACAATCCGAGAAACGAAAGGCACGAAATCAATTAATATTCGTGAAATAGCTTCAGGACACATTTCCCAAGCGCCACTCAGCAACACTTAACACGCGCACTGGACGGGGGATCCGCACTGGCGCACGGACCGGAGCTGGCTGCTGCTATTTGTGGCATTTATGGCAATTGAGTAACTCGTCGAATGACGTAAAAAAATTGGACATCAGCCGGACATTTTTGAAGTTTCAAGCATTTGAAGTCAGGCAAACATAACGAAGTACACAACATACATAGTCCGTGTTGTTCGCAATCTGATCTGCAAAAGATGAAAAAGTGACGCCATAGGTCAATGGCCTGATACGACCTCAACCCAAAATCCTCAGTCAAGACGCCAGATAAATGAAAATTGTCGTATTCCACGTTTTAACGACCAAACAAACGCCCTTTCCCCTTCGTTCCAAAAGTTGTGCGGAATGATCTGTATGGGCCGAGAAAGTGTCCAAAGTTGACCTTTTCCACCCCATTTGACCTTGAAGATATCGACCTAGGATCATGAAAATTGCACACAATGTAAATCGTTATAGCCCCACCCTGTCCATGAAATCTCATATCTCTAGCTTTTTTTGTTGCCGAGATCGGAGGGAGGCACTTTTAGATCCCCTTCCAATGCGCGTTAGCGCGAAACCCCCTCCCACTGCGCGGGATCATTGAAGATACCTGAAAGAAAAGTTTCAGTTTGTCCAGAAATGATTTTCTGGTCACGCTTATTGTAAATATTTGGGGACATATTGTAGTACACTTTCGCGAAGGCCACGGTGGGTCATGGTTAAAACCAAAAATGTTCAGTGTGATCTAGTCAGGTCAAAAGTCATCCCTAGGCCACCAAAAACATAAACTTATTTATAAAAGCTGGAACATTTTTCTATGCAATGGCGCTAATCGCGCTTTTCTGTGACAGTCTGTCACCGAATTATGGGCATTTCAGTCATGCAACGTTCGTAAAAATCGGTGATCTTTCACGACCTTTCATGACCTGTAACTTTCACCTCAGAGGTCACCCGGGGCTAAGAATTTATGACTGGCCATTTCTTTGATAGGTGCTATGAGCGTATCATATTTCATCAGAATCGAAATGGGCCAATTCATTCAGATTCATTCATTTAGTCAACTCATGTGCGATTTGACATGGAATGACCCAGTTGCAAAGTTGTTCGTGCGCAAAAGCGCATTGTGAACGTGGTCGCACTAGGGCTGTGTAGTGCTCATTGACGAATAAATTTCGCGTATTTCGTATTTTTGCCTTTATCTCGACACAGCTAGGGAACGAGTGTCGCGTGGAGAATGCGATGGACCAGTTGTAAACATGGCAAAGATTTCCATTGGTTTCATGGTTGACAGTTGTATGACAGGAAGCGGGTTATGGGGAAATAATGACAGGGTATGCACCAGGATGCCAAGCCGCTGAGCATGCTGCATAAGCGCAGCATGTTGCAATGACAACGTCTGGAAAGGCGCAAAAGAAGCTGAAGACAATCATTGGCCTTTAAATGGATTCAAGAATGATAACTGCTAAATACAATATGTAAACAGATACACAATGAAGTTTTCGTGGACACCTACATGATAACAGGAAGACTAGTACGGCATTGCAAAGTGACAACTTATGAATGGAAATCTGCGTTGTAAGACATGTAACCCGCGCTCCACTGTGGGACGCCGCCATGCACGCTCGACTGGGGTTCACCGTCCCCCTCTAACTCACGAACAGCTGATCGCACGATAAAAATATGCACATTGTTGGAAAACTAGTGACGAGTAGAGCTCGAAACTGGTCTCATTTTTGGTTTTGGATAATATGTAAGCCATTTACGCCCTATATATGTTTTCTCATAGCCGCCTGCATGAGACCAAGAAAACGGCCTGAATCTCAAGGGCTGTGATTAATAAAAGGCTAGATCAAGGCACCAGCGGGCAGGTAAAAGTCTGCAGATGCCGATACACGCCTAATTTCTTTGATTTCTTCAATATGTACACGGAAAAGTTGGGTTAAAGACACGGTGACTGTTCGCGACGCTGCAAGGCGGGCACCGACGACCAAGGCGGGTATGAAATTACCGGGAACTAATTTTGGCGTTCTTTTATTTTCGCGAAATATGCCTTTCTAAGGTCTTGTTTCTTGATTCCAGTGGTTCTTGGGATGATTTCTCACTCTTAAATTTTGGAAAAAACTCAGTAGTTATCAGTTTACACAATTGGCGAAGCTTTATTTGCAAAAGTCTATTTATTCCCAAAACATGCGACTTTTAAGCTTACTTTTTGAACTTCCTGGTATTAGTCGCAATTGTGCCAGCCAGTTCTGCCGGTTTCAACCCGATCTGAGACATCGCCGATTTTGATGGCAGTGCATTTGGACTTATGACCCCCCTCTCTCTTTTTTTTTAAAATTTCTCCCCTTTTAAAAAAAAAACCTTTTAAAAAGGTCCCTAGGCAAGCCGAACACTTACCAAAAATCCGACAGAACATATTTTTTGCATTTGCTAAAATCTTTAACCCTTGAAAATTTTAATGTGATACCATGTTTTCCGTCAAAAGTTACAGGAGGCGGAACATTTTTGGGCATAGGTCCACTTGACCTGGCCTAGGTCAGACGCCTTACTTGACCTGAGGTCAAAAATTAGTTACGAGGTGTAAAAATAATCAAGCAAAAGGTCCACAAAGTTTCGTGGCGCTGCATTTGTCCGTTCTCTCGCAATCTCGGAAAAATCTCTGGGGGGCGGTCAACTGCCCCCCAGTCGGGGCGGGTTAAATGACATTATATCAAATATCCAGCAATTATATTTCGAAAGGAAATGAGCGATCGCCCTGTTTCTGGATAAAGCGATGGTTGCGGCAGGCCATCCTCTAAAATGTCATGGTGAAATACTTTTTTTCTCTCAGTTAGATCCGACAGTTGGATCCTGAGATAACAGGTGCCCTTTTTTACACCCCCAGGCGGTTGCGGGTACACAAATACGCTAGGCGGTGCCGGGTCAACTGCGTTGTGAACGCACCACTGGTCACCTATTCAAGGGTGACCACTGAAAGTTAGGTTAGGGTGCACGCTTATTTTCTCTGCATATGGCTCATTTCATTCATCAGTTATCTGACTCCAATATTCATAGAACAAAGCATGGACCAAGAGGCAAAACTACCATACATCTGCTTTTATGGAGAGTTTAACCCACCCGACTTTGGGGGGGGGCAGTTGACCGCCCCCTCCCGGAGGTTTTTCTGGGATTGCGAGAGAACAAAGAAACACAGAGGCCACGAAACTTTGTGTACCTTTTGCTTGATCATTTCTACACCTTGTGTTCAAAGTTTTGACCTCAGGTCAAGTCAGATGTGTGACCTAGGTTAGGTCAAACGGGCCAATGTCCAGAAAACGTTTAGCGCCCTGCAACTTTTTCGCAAAACAAGATATCACAATAAAACTTTCAGTGGATTAGTGATCTCGATAGATGCAACAAATCTGCTATCTCAGATTTTTCGGAATTTTCCGGGTCATTGACCTAAGGTCAAGCCCATTTTTAAGGCATGTCGTTTTTTCTCGGAATTTGGCGGAATTTTTCATAACATTTCTAGTGTAGAGTGAAGCAGACATCCAGTTACGGTCATTGGGCAAAGTATCAATGACTTCCAGCCATTGACCTGAGGTCGGGCCACGAATAACTGTTGTGAGCCAAAATGTACCACAGTCAAAATCAGCGGTAAATTGCTCAGGATGGGTAGAAAATGGCAGAACTGGCTTGCACAGACGTAACTAATACAAAGAACCTCAAAAAGTTTGAAAAGAAATAATATTTTGGAAATAAACAGGCTCTCGCGGATAAAGCTCCGCCATTTGTGTAGGTTGGTAACTAATAAATTTTTCCAGAATTTGACCATGAGAAACCGTCACAAGAACCACTAAGATCAATAAAATTTAAATGGATAGGCTTATGTCGCAAAAATAAAGGAACGCTAAAATTAGTTCCCGTTAATTTCTTTCTGCGTCCGGCTGCGGCGCCCGCCTTCAGCCGGCGCGAAAATTGTCGTGTCTTTAACTCAACGTTTCGGCGTATATATTGAACAAATCTAAGAAATAAAACGTATATCGGCATCCGCGGACCTTTACTTGCGCGCTGGTGCATTTACCTATGCGTTATTAGCCACAGCCCTTGAGATTAACCCTGTTTCCGGCAGGGGAAGGGCTGAATCCTCCCCCTCGGGTTTTTTGCTTGCCAATTCCAGGTTTTTTTTTGGCGCAGCTTCACGAAACTTCGTAACTTTTCCTAGCTATTTTTTTAACGTGGTGTGACAAAATTTCAAAATTCTATTTTGCTCAGGGGCGAAGCCAGGTAACATTTTTGGAGGGTACCTCAGGCCATTTTTGGCCCTGTTGAGGGTAAAAGGGAAAATGTCTGCCGAGAACAGCATTTTTAAGATAGAACTTAAAACTTTATATGGATGTATAGCTAAATAGTTGGGCAATGTGCAGATACAATTTTGTTCATGTGAAGTCACTTTACAAGGTCAGGTCAAAATCAAAACTTAAAGTTTTGTTTTATAGCAACAGTTTCGGCGCTGTTTTTTGAAATGCCAAACCCGGAATACTTATGGCGTAGAAGGGTGCCTTCTGCTTGTGTGTCAAGTTCCAGCTTGATATCAGGCTGGGTCAGGGAAAAAAGGTCAGTGCGCGTACCCTATATCACAATAGTCGTAAAACGAAAGTTTTGAAATAGTGAATCCGAATGATTGGAAACGTTTACAGATAATATTAAATGCACACGAGATCATTCCAAGTGACTCCAAGGCCACTGCAGGTCATTCAAAGTCAAAGGTCACGAGGTGATCTGAAAACGTGTGACCTTGACAGTTACCCCTTTTTCATGCCCCTGGCACCGCGTATGCTAACATTATACAAACATTATAATGCGATTTGTACTTCTTTAGCATAACATGACTAGCAGAAGCCAACAAAGTGTTTTTGCCTTCTTTGTTCATTCAGTTGTTGAGAGACTAATCTTCATATTTTTGGAACCCTGTGAACGCCTATTAATTTTCTCAAAATTTCAAATGTGTGTACCAATGGTAAAAGTCGCATCCATAATCTTTCGATTCATGCCAGTTTCATCGAAGTCGTTTCATAAACAACGGAGTTATAAGAAGTCCAAAAATACCCCTAATTTTGACATTTTTGCCCTTCTGTATCCACTCCTTTCAAAAGTTTGAAAATTTCTTTTTGTAAAAATGTAGTGAAGGTCATGGCAAATCGATTGCCGTTTGTTGCGATGAAATCGGATGTGTAATTCTCGAGGTCTCGGGGGGGGGGGCCGAATCCGCCCCCCCCTGCCGGGAATCGACCATACCGTCTAGCCCTCCGGGAATAGGGTTAAGGCCGTTTCTCGGCTTCATGCAGTCGGCTATGATGAAACATATACATGACTTGCTTTCACATTACCTAAAACTAAAAATGAGACCAGTTTCGAGCTTTACTCGTCACAGCCTTCCAACGGTGTGCTTGTTTTTATCGTGCGACCAACCGTTCGTGAGTTAGAGGGGATGGCGGTGAACCCCCCCCCCCCCCCAGTCAGGCGTGATCGTGGGCAACCGATGGTCGTGCGTGGGTTAACATGGATACTGAAGAGGCTTCCGTGTAGTCAACTGGACATCGTGTCAGGACTCTGCCACCCGGTCGAGGTAAGCGTTCAAAAAATGCGTTTGTAGAGTACACTCATTTATGAACACGGTATGCAAGGATGAAGGACATAAAAGAAAAATTCCGTTAACGAGTGCGTCGACGTCAGAAGTATTGAACTTTGTGTGAGCTTGCCAGCACTCGTATGATGACGGCGTTAAAAAAGGCGTGGTAAGGCTTCACAATACACATCTTCTCCAACTTTGCAAGTTATCATAACCCAGGAAGTGAAATGTAATTTCAGGCCAATAAATGCGTTGATCTTTTGGCAAGAAAACCTAATATGTCGGTACAGTCGCGCATTCATGAGTAATCAGGAAGACACCGTTCACCAATCCTGTGTCTTACTTGTGCGCACCAATCAAATGCACTTTGTCATTCGCAGTTTACGTATGACCAGGCCAATGAATATAATTTACCGTGCTAAAAGGAAGACATTAAAGGTTTACATGGGGCGGCCAGCCGTGCGGCCGTCTGCAGCCTAAGGCCAACGGGGCGGGGCGGCTGCAGAAACCCGGAAAACATGGCTGCGGCTGTGGCCACGGCTGTTGTCTGCCTAAGGATAACACACAAAATATAGCACGTGTTTTTATATTCTAAACTTTACTTGACACTTCCTACCATACCTAGTATGTAATTACAACATTCCGTTGCATAAAATAGCAAACAGAAACACCATATATGCCATAACTCATTGCTTTCACAACTTTTCTGAGGAATAGGAAAGCTGTAATGCGGGGTACAAACTAGTTATTTTATTCTACTGAGCAAGCTGCATTCTCAACAGATCATAAAAAAGTACCTTCAAGCTTCAGTCCTGTGATGAAGGTTCGGGTAGATACCCAGATACCAAGTCAGTTTATTCTGTGAAGGTAAACAAATTCCAGGCTTCATCTACATAGGTATCTTCACATGGCAGTGCAACACGTTGCAGACGGGAAGGATGACGGTACTGCTTGCCCAGTGCCTGATGGCTATTTACGTGGCAAAACATTAGGATCTCAATCCCATAGGGCAAGTACGTAAGTGTCCCAACTGCCTGGGTATGCATCTAGCTAGCCTTCCTTGACTTGTGCCTGCTACACTACGTGATTTTCCCATGCTTCACACGTGCCTTATGCCTAAGAATGCAACGCAGCCCGTTTTTTTGCGTTACGGTTGCAAGAAATGCGCCTTATCTGAATCTTTGCTTCCAACTTTTGAACATATCCCTTCTAAGAGGCTGACAAATGTTTGGAGAGGTAGCTGATTCTAATTAACCCTTAATATTTATGGCTGATTCTAATTAACCCTTAATATTTATGGCTGATTCTAATTAACCCTTAATTTTAACCCTTATTAACCCTTAATAATATATATGGAATAACAGCAGAACAAAATAGTTCCCCAGTTATATTATGCAAGTTAATATTTATTTCTATAATTATACTCGGGGACGCAGCCAAGGGGGGCCCATGGGGGGCATGTCAGCTGAGCTGAGCGGTCCTAATTAGATATACATGTTGCAAAAACGAACATTATATGTTTTCCTGTGCATTAAAAGTGAGTCAAATTGCATAAAATTGCTACTTTTTCCTGTACATTTCGTCATATGCCAGTGGCATATGACAAAATTTGACATCGACATGACCCTGCGGAAAATCAATGGCTACGTGCCTGATTATACCATCAAGTGATCCAGACATGAACTGCGATAAAGCGCCAGCCATGTTCAGTCTTTTCATAGAGCTTCCATATCGTTTAAGGAGACATTTATATCGTATCTGTGGCATTTTCGGAAACTTGCATAATTTTGCAATAGAAGCTTAAGTAGATGAAGCCAAATATCAGTGTTTTTGTGCCATTCCGCTTTGAGCTGTACATTGACTTCCTGTGAATCCTCAGTGAGCCATATCTTATCATTTTCCAGGTTGCTGTGCCTTGGCTGTGTTGGTTGATGTGGTTCAGAACCTTGTGGTGTTTGCTGCGCTTGCTGATTGCTGCAAGTTTTTTTTTGTGGCTCGCAAAGGTTGTTCTGTTACGGACGTAACGATAACTGCATTCTCATGAAGCCGACTTGTATTGCATTTTGGGCGATTCATTCTCCTAGTAAGTTATAGCTATCCTCCCGATGCAGTCACCACAGACTCATTTAGGATGGTAGGTAGGTAACGATGAATGCATTTTTAACTGTTGCTGTGTACCTACCTATCTACCTACCCGAACCCAACCAGTTTAGCAAGCCATTTTCAGGAAAGATAGTCCAGCTGTTAGATCAACAGGGTCATGTTGATGTTAAGGCCACATTGCTGTCATTGTTTTTAAGTTTAGGTTGGTTAATAATTATGGATTAAGTAGGTAAACCATACATGTGCCTGTGGCTGGTTTCTGAAACTCGAACGGCTCATCCAACTTGCCGATGATAACGACAGGATAAGTGGGCTGAGTTACACTTATACACACATGCATGTCATTGGAAAAACATGACTAAAAGTGGAAAGACAGGTAACCACCTAGACTGGCATGATGCAGTAATTTGGTAGTTTTTATGGTGTTGCAGCTTTGTTTTTCCTTCATATGATTCATATTCAAGCACCACCTTACCCTAAAAAATGTTTTTAAATGAAATTTTGAGAAAAAAATCACACGGCTGGCCAACGGCTGGCTGTTACACCTGTGGGTAAGGCTGCGGCTGGCTACGGTTCGGGTGTGGAGCGGGGCGGCTAAGGAAAAGCACAGCCGTGTAAACCTGTTGAACACATGCTGATGTCGCTGCGCGCAGGAGTAGGAATGCAGCAGGCACGGAAATCTGTGCACAATAAAATGAGATAAGAAGATCAGCATATACGAAGAATTATTATACGAAGATTTGCATGCATGAGGAAATGCAATACGAAGGTCTGTGTATGCGAAGCAATGTAATGCAAAGCATTGGGTAGACGAAATTTTGCGGATGCGAAGAGATGCGTATGAGAAGATTTGCGCGTACAAAGTTTTGAGATACGAAAAATTGCGTATAGGAAGTTTTGTGCGTACGGCGTATTGCGATACGAAGATTCGCACACGAAGAAATGCGATACGCGGGTATGCGATACGAAAAGTTGAGTACGAAGTTCTGCGTACGAAGAAATGAGATACGAAGTTCTGTCTTGGATCCCCATGCCAAAATCCTTGGGGGCTAGGAGGGTTTCGCCATGCCCCTGCCCGTATCTTTCAAAGATTTCAAAAGGTCTGTGCCAATGACTGGTAAGAAACGACCCAAAATCCTGTTGATACTCCCCATTAATATTCGAAAATCTCCAGCCATGCTGTCGACACAATTTGTTTTCGCAAAACCAGCATCACACAGTTTGAACACGGAGAGTCCCTTTGGTGAAACAAGTGGAAACGAGGTACAGTAGCAGCCATGTCACATCCTGGAAAAACAACATTATGACTGAGATGAAAGGAAGCTTCGACGGGACGTCATTAGGGAGACATCGGGCCTTTCCGTCAATGCGGGCAGACGCATACTGCCAGCCTATGTTCACGGTCCCATTCAGAAAAGAAGCCGGTAACGGCGATGATCCCTGAAACCTCCTTTCATCTCAGGCCGCTCTTCTCAGTGCCTTCTCGGCTCCATGTTCGCCGTGAAGCCATCTCCATCTGGGATTTCCCGTTGATTTGCTCACATTATGAAGGTATATGCTGAGACGTGGTCTAGGTCCAGACTTGGTCCATGTTGAGAGCCACGCCTGAGACACAGCAGAGAGCTGCACGCGACACGTAAGTAAAATAGTCGTTCTTGTTTTTTCGCCCCTTCAGCTCAATCTGAGCTCTCCGGTGAGAACGGGTCGGAAACTACAGAGGCCTAACGAAAAAGTTCAGCTCACCTTCAGCCCTTATTTCCAAATTTCGTCACGGGGGTCCACGGTAGGTATATAATTGGCATTACAGTGCAAATGAGAGGAAACACGGATCCTCCTTTGCTGCTCCAGAAATTCCTAAAATCCTCCCTTCTTGATGGCGGGAACCATTATCGAGCAGAGGAATGACAGCAACAACGAAAGAAAACTTGTCAAATTGTAAGTGGAATGGTAACACTTTGATCGATCTTACGTGATATGCTAATTTGTATTTACCTCCAAAATTCCTCAGTGGCTCAGTGCATTCTTAACTTTAGAAGGCTGGAGCACCAAAGACCTCCAAACATACTTTGAAGCATATAAGAAGCTATCTGGTGCACAGTGATCAGAGATTATGTTGTGTTTACGTGGATGCCCCCGTGTGGAAATTCTCGAAAGGTGTCGAAAGCGGCCGCTGGTCCGCTGGGGAGTGACAGTCTGGCTAACGGGACGCTGCGCTGGTTCCCTGGCGAGCGACGTTGTCTCATCACCACCTGATCCGTTACCACCGTCATCGGATCCGTTACACCATCGCTTGACCCGTTATCACCATCGCCTGATCCGTCATCGCCATCACCTGATCCCTTATCATCATTACCTGATCCGTTATGACCATCGTCTGACTCGTCATCACCGTCCCTGGTCCTTTATCACCATCAGCTGATTCGTTATCACCAACACCTGATCTGCTGTCACTATCATCTGACTGTCTGCGGGACGAGCGGTACGACGTGCGGAATCGCTATGACGGCCGACCGGAAAAGAAGAGCTCGAAGTGCTCCAGGGTCCGGCTGAATCCCCTCGCATTGGCGGCGGCCGCTCGTTCGCTGACGATTCCCGCGCTTTGGTGTGTCGTGAAACGGACGGTGAGTGGCGGACTGACTCTCTGGCGGACTGCCAAGATGCATGCAAGGACAATGGACGATATGCTCAACCACGATGGCCATAGGGCATAACGGGCGTCTTCTGGGCTAGATGTTCTTTGCTCACAGCCAGAGACTGACGGATGCTTTGCTTGCAGTTTACGTCCGTTGACTCATCAACAATCACATTAAAAAGCACTGATTTTAGGATCCTATCGGAACTTTTAAACAGTGCAATATCCAGAAGGCTAGGGGAGACGATTCTTATTCTTTTGTGGGACCGTGCCCTGCCCGCCCCCCCCCCCCTTAATGCGGGCCTTGGCTCCTTCGAAGGTTATTTATGGTTTGTTTTTTTATAAATGACGACCAAAAATAAAACTAAAATTGCCTTCGGTCAAAATAAAGCGGGCTCAACCCGTACAGAAGCCTACCTTTGCGGAGGTGGGGGGGAGGGGCTAGAATGTCGGGCCGTACCAAGAAGCTCTTGCTATCCTTTGCCTGCGACTCCTCGGCAATTCCCTTTCTGGACGGGTTCGCACCATAAGCCGACACCTTAGCGGCTCGCCCCCGTATCGTGCAGTAAAGCGACTGGTGGCACCTCGTATACCGGTGTACGTAACGCTTGCACACGTAAGGTTTTTTATCCCGTATATCTTGATGAGCAAACTGCTAGCTAGTCGGCTCACTGCGAGCTCTCGGCTCGGTCCCTCCCCCCATTGGTTTACACAAAACGACAACCCTGCAGATGGATGCTTGAGAAACGTAGCACAATTCTGTTAAAAGGATAAGAGAATATTCAGCTTAGATTACAGATGTTCCTCAGTATCAAGATCTCTTTATAGTGTTATGACAATGCTTACTTCCCTAACACATCTCACCCATCCATTTGTTTGTAATTAACCATGCAGTTTTCCTGCTATATATATATATATATATATATATATATATATATATATATGTGTGTGTGTGTGTGTGTGTGTGTGTGTGTGTGTGTATGTATATTTTACGCTTTTACATAGTACAGGTTTATTCATAGAGAAATATTAATATGCTGACCATTTTCGTTGTTGCGCATTTCTACGGTATTGCTGACACCTTCAGCCGTTCCCACGTCCAGTTCGCTCGGTGACGAGCTTGTAGTAGGATTCAGAAGGCACTTGCTACAGCTCTGCCCGTGACTTTGTGCACAAACCGTTTCTGGCCGGGAGTTCGCACCGTAAACTAGCATCCTAACGGTTTCCGCCCGTGTTATGCGATAGTACCCCAAGGGTGTGTGGTTATTTGGTTAGAACTTCTTCGACCCGCCAGATTATTGCGGATCCGTAAGATCAGGGTATAAGGAAAAGTATCACCTCGAGGTGCCGGTTGGGGGTGGATTAAGCTACGCCTGACTGGCAGTCGGCGCCGCCCACGCTCGACTGGGAGGTCTGACGGTCTCCCTCTAACTCACGAACGGCTGGTTGCACGAAAAAAAAGCACACCGTTAGAAAGCTAGTGACAAGCAGAGCTCGAAATCGGCCTCATTTTTTAGTTTTCGATAATATGTGAGCCATTTACCCTGTATATGTCTTCTCACAGCCGACTGCATGAAACCAAGGAGCGACCTGGATCTCGAGGGCTGTAATAAATAAAGGTTTAGGTAAAGGCACTAATAAACATTTTACAGTCCGCAGATGCCGATACACGCATAATTTGTCAGATTTCTTTAATATATACGCCGAAACGTTGCGTTAAAGACACGGCGATTTTCGTGCCGACTGCCGGCGGGCGCCGTAGCCGAACGCGGTATTAAATTACCAGGAACTGATTTTAGCGTTTCTTTATTTTCGGGACACAGGCCTTTCCATGTGATATTCCTTAATCCTGGTGGTTCTTGCGATGGTTTGTCAAGCTCAAATTTTTGGAAGAATTCGGTAGTCATTAATCAACGCAGTTGGTGGAGCTTTATTCCATCTGTTTGTTCCCAAAAGATGCAATTTTTGAAACTTTTTAAACCTCTTCGTATTATCTGCAACTGTGCGAGCCAGTTCTGTCATTTTCTACCCATTCTGGGTAATTCATCGCCGATTCTGACGGCCGAACATTTTGGCTCGGTAAGTGGATATCTGCATCATCCCACACTAAAAAAATAAAAAAAATATATCAAATTCCGAAAAAAAGACATGTCGTGAAAATGGGGTTGACCTTAGGTCAACGACCCCGGAAAATTCTCGAAAAATCTGAAGTAGCAGATTTGTTGCACTAATAAAGGTCTCTAATCCCGGAACGTGTTACTGTCATAGCATGTTTTCGAAAAGTTTCAGGGCACTAAACTTTTTCGGACATAGGTCCATTTGACCTAACCTAGGTCAGACACCTGACTTGCCCGGTGCCAAAACTTTGACACAAGGTGTAAAAATAATTCAGGAAAAGGTACACCAAGTTTCGTGGGGCTGCGTTCGTTGGTTCTCTCGAAGTTTCGGAAAAACCTCAAGGGGACGGTCAACCCCCCGTCGGGGGAAGGTTGAAACATAAGGATCGAAATGAGGAAAAAGATGGGTGAGTTTTAGTCCCCGACACTTCGTTAGGCTGATTTTAAACACTTTTCAACCCACGTGCTTAATAACGTCGTTTCATGTGGGAGCGACATAAGTGAATAAAATATTTTTTTGTTGCGCTCCTTTCATTCTGGCATATCGAAGCATCGGAATCACGGGGAGAAGAGACAGCTAAATGTGCCATTGTATGTCATGCCAAAGAAAGTGCCATTGTCAACATGAATTGTAACACGGTAAAGAGTTTTATTACTTGAAAATCAACAAAACATTTAGGCCCACGAAAACCATACCTTACTCTAAAGTAAGTGAATTATCCATTGTCATCATACTACTCTCCAAAGTAAGTCAGCTATATATTGTACAAACCAGCCATTCATACATGTATAATAACCGAGGATTCTAGTTTGGACATGAAATCCACCGATGCACAAAAACGATTTTTATCCGCCAAAAGACAGAAACGGTGCAACGGAAACAAAATGAAATGTTACGATCAGAGGTAAAACGTATGTGCCCACACTTTGACGTGTAAACCATCAACAATAACTAGGTAAAATCAAAAAAGATTATAGTTAGGGATGCACCAGATCGGGATTTTTGTGACCCGGCCGGATACCGGATATGCCGGATCGGGATGCCGGATATCCGGCCGGATTTCCTGCCGGATACCGGATATTATTACCGGATATGGATAACTATTTTTATTTGCTATTTGTTGCTGGAAGAATGAGACGAAAAAGACTGCGATAAAAAAGGTCTGAAAAACTGGAAAATACTAAACGAAAAAATATTAACAATTTGTGAATTTTTCCACCTATCGCTTAGAGTTATCGCGAGGTTTCCCCATGTTTCATCGCAAAAAAAATAAAGAAAGAACGCAGCAATCATAGCGTAGATCACCGATCACCATCTCTGACTGAAGGTGGAGGGCAGAGGTTCCAAAATGCGCAGAATGCCATTATAACACCTTGGTAGACCTCAAATACCTGGCTTGATAACCATTCTGTACAAATACTAATGTATTTCCATTGAAGTATATTTCCCGTTAACCAGGGGCACAGCCAGGGATTTCTTAACAAGCGGGACCGGATCCCAGTGTGAACTGAAATCATACGAAAACCGCCTACTGGGAGGACGATGTGTAATGGTTTTCACAAAAAACGCGGTCTAGAAAAAGGGAGCTCGGGCCCGGGCCAACCTTTGGCTGCGCCAATGCCCTTAATAATTGCCCGTATAAGGCCTTCTACATAAGGCGGACGTATAGGGGGAAGGGAAGTTGGTACGACCCCCAGCCATTTTAACACCTTAAGTCCTAGAGCGTCGCGGAAAAACTAGCGTGTTGCACGTGACGAGATCTCACGACTGGCATCCCTTTTCAGTGTCTCATGTCGACGGATGATCTTCCAGATCGTGTCAAATGTCAAAAATTGGCAGAAAGTGGTACTTTTTGAGTTTAAATGCAAATGAGCGTGAAAGAATAAATGATGATGAAACGAAACCGATATCAGAGTGTTCGTCAGTCAATTATGAGCACCTGTACACCGCAGGATTGTATTTCACCCCTGGAGTCCGATCCAGGTCATGTTAGGCCAATCCTTGTCAAGCGTGGTCGGCGGCTTAAATGCGTTCTCGGAGCTGCAGAAGCATTTTTTGTAGACAACAATAGATGTTGAAGTCAAATGTAGCATCTCAATTAACAAACACTATTGTCAAATAACATATAAGGGTCATCTTAAGGCTATCCAAGGTCATCTGAAGCCAATGACCTAGTGTGACCTAGATTTAGCCGAAAATCGTAACTTAGATACCTTAAGAGCGTTTTTCGAATTGAGATCCAAAACAAAGTCCAATTTTAGGCATGCTCTCGTACTGCAGACTCATCACTCCGCGGCCGACGCCGTTCCGCCCGTCGAAGCAAAAGACAAGTGTTCGTTGCATTGCACCCTCTTTAGATGAAACAAAAGACAAACCACACCAAATTTAGACCATTTTTTCCTCACAACTTGAGGAATCCGAATATATAGGTTGTTTTGCAATACCTATTTCCTATCGCATTCCCAAAGATAAAAATAAGGTGTTTCCCGCCGACCACATGACATGAGTTCATGATCCTCGGAGAAACTCTGCGGGGGTTGCACCATCCCCCCCTTTTAAGGGTGAGGGTTAATGAATTTGTACAAGAGTATTTGAGACAAATAAAAATGTTTGGAAAATAGGAAGATGATGCGCCACGAAATGGTCGGCTGAGCGTATGCTGGCTGTTGTTACACTACTTTGAGCTTGAGTCCATCCCTTGCAAATAATGTTTCAACCCTTCCGAACTAAGAAGACAAAGAAGTGCTCCAGACAAACCTTGAAACTGTCAGGCATATCGACAGCCTTATATAACAAGGCACGTGGCTCCTGAAACGGTTTTATAGGCAGTCATAAGAACGTTTCGATCGTACACCGGAAGGCCAAATATCCGGCAATATCCGGCCGGATCATGGAAATATCCGGCCGGATACCGGATACCGGATAATCTCAAATATCCGGCCAGGACGGCTATCCGGTTCATCCCTAATTATAATAACTACATCTATCGATAAAAAGTTAAGTAAGCGAAGGTAAGACCATTTATTGCTTGAAAAGAGAACTAGGTGATGGGCGCTACGACTTTACCGACCACAGATAAAACTCGAGACGGAACCACTAGTTCAGTTTTGGCCGCGAGATGGCAGTAGAAGTTACTAGTTTTGGACTCCTATTAGTTCGACAGAATCAGCAATGGGAACAGTGGTCCAAAGTATTTCTAAAAATGCTCGTTTCGGCATTTCGACGAGTCATTTAAAATTGCTAAAAGCCGGGAACTAAAATAAGGAGATTATCGCGCGCTCTCGACCAGGACTGACGTGTTCTTAGAACTCAGGTGATCCAACTTAGGGTGTATTCGCAGGGACCTGGACGACGTGGAATCTATGCCGTCGACGTCATCCATGACGCCATGCCCAAAGATTCTGCGCGTTTTGGTGTTTGCAGCGACCTAGACAGCGTAGAATCTACGTGACGTCGCTGTTGTTTACGTCATCCATGACGTCGTACCCCGAAGATTCTGCGCTTTTTTATGTGTGCAGCGACCCGGACGGCAAAGATTATATGTGACGTCACATGGATTCCATGTGACGTCATATAGAATCTTTGCCTCCATATAATATTTTTCTGATATCCATATAATATATAATAAGATATCCTGGGCTCTGAGCTCTTGGTCTATCTGAACTCGTGAAATAAAACAGGTTCATAAGCGATTCAGCGCTGATTCACGATGCTCGTTCGATGTCAGTTATTGACAGACACGGTGATGTCTTGCATGCGCAGTTATTGTCATCCATCTAACAAAACTGTTAACAAAAAACTGCGAATACGTTCGGGGAAGATCCCACGTGACGTCACGCAAAATAGAATATGCGCTGCGAATATACCTTTAATATAACCCATCCCCCCTGTTACACCCGACCCAAATCAACATGCCCGTGACTCGATCCCCGGCATTCTCCCGTCGTGCCCGTCCCCCATTGTCGACCGCAATGGAAAGGGGTCGTCTGGTAGTGAAACGCTAGCCCCGCCCCCATCTCACCAAGTCACGTCGCCACAACGGACTCCCCCGCCCCAGCATTGCCGCACGCAACATGCAAGCGTGAATATAAAAGAAACGACAAGAGTAGAAAAGAAACGGTTGGTTTGAATGCTGAAATAGTAGTGTGGAGCAAAAACATCCCTTGATCCTGAAACGGCTGTAAAAAAGGCTGAACAAAGTGGAAAAGGTATTAAAGCCGAGAAGCCGGCTCCATCTACAGATACAGGTATTGACACTAAAGTCAAGAAACTGGATGGCAAAGTATACGCCCTGTGGGGCAGTAGATCCCACTTGCCCAGTAGGGGTCGACATGAGCCCAACCAGTGCAAAGGGAACCTGGTAAACTGCACTGTGGAGACTTTGTCAAAGATGGGAAAACTGGAATAAGGTATAATAAGTGCCTTAACTAGTTCCACGTTGCATGCCAGATGATCCCAAAGGTTGCTATAACTGCGGTAGGAAAACTGTCCATGTTACACTGGTCCTGTACTTCATGCCACGTCTCCCTTTTCAATGCTTCTGAAAAATCAGACTGTGCAAACATGAGTGACAGGCTTGACTCCATGGAAAAGGATACACTCAGGAAAATGAAAGATCAAAGTGGAGACCATGACAAAAGCGGTCTCCGACCACGTTAAACTTGTAGACAGTGCTCAGCCACCAAGAGAAAGTCGAAGTGGACCAAACCAAAATGCTAGAGGGGTTCCTTAGAGAGAAACAGGAACACAAAGCATGACGTAAGCTGAGATAGTGAAGGTGCTCATGTTCCCAAATAATGAGAAAAATGCCCCGTAAATCTGACAACATGAGTACGAGTAAGGAACAGACAGGTCCCTCACAAGGACATCCACGCAGCCATAGACTCATGTCTGGATAGGGAAATGAGGAAACTGAACATCGTAGTCCACAACTTGTCAGAAACGACCCCACTGTGTTTGAGTCAAGGGCAAATGTTGATTTTATTTTTATTAGATTTGATTTATTTCATTTGATTTGATTAAATTTGATGATTAAATTTGAGAACATTATCAGAGATAACCTGAAGTTGCATGTGAAAGCATCCAAGTGCTTTCGAGCAGGGAAGATCCAGGGTGACCGCTCCCGCCTGCTGGTGGTCACCCTCGGGGACGCGGAGACAAAAATGGAGCTGCTCCGGGTGTCATCCCAGCTGCAGAGCATTCCAGAAATGAGAACTACATAAACCCAGACCTGACACCGGCTGAGTGTGTTGCAGTGTTTTAGTGGCTTGGCTTGTTAGTGGCAGCCTTGAACCGGACGTTTGTTGGGTGTGGTCGTCACGCATGAAGCCAAGGATACGCACCTAGGAGCGGCACTTGCGTGTAACGATCTAAACGGCCTGAAGGACCCTGAAAAGACCCTGACTCTGGCTTCGAGTAGGCACGAAACAGAGAGAAGCGAACCGAAAGCTGCGGCAGGGGCTTTAGATTTGAGACGTATATTGAAGCTGTCTGCAATAGGCTCGCGGCTATTACGACCTCTCGATCGTCGAGCTGGCCTCCGGGCGGTCTGCTGGAGTGGGAAATCTTGTCATCCGTCAAGGGAAAATAACCACGCGGGCTTGGGGGTCCAGCCGATCAACTGTTCCCGGTGCCGGAGTGGCTAGTAGCCTGAACAGACAGTACGAAAGAAGTGAACTTCCAAGGGACTCATATACGGGGAAGCCAGGCGAAACGTACCAGTTGCTCATTCAGGGCTGCAATGACTGAACAATGGTCCAGAAAGGTCAAGATGCGGGCCGCATACACTGTATGCAAATGCTGATTTGTTTGTAAACAACACGGATCTTTTAATGGTGAAGATGGCAGGCTCCGAACCTGATATAACGATGATAAAAAAAGTCATCCCAAACGTGCAAGTGATGCCACTGTCATTTGCACTATCTGAGATCAAAGGATACAAAACCTACCTGGACTCTGACTCAGGGAATCTAAATCCTGGGTCAAAGGGCATGAGAAAAATATTTCGAGCTCCAGCAAGCATACTCGTTCCTCCAAGAAAATTTATCCCGGTTTGTGAAGCGGCACATTCCAAAGACAAGACCAGGAAGCATCAAGAACTTTTACATGAATAGCTCAGCCCTTAGACTGAGAAAGGAAACAGGTCATTGTGGGCAGCATATGCTAGGTGAAAAGGACCCCCCTGACTATACAAGATATTCTGACTGTCGAAACAACCTGTGGCAAATGACAAGAAACCTCGGGAAAGATCTTGAAGCCAAAATTGCTTGCCAGCTGAAAACAAACCCTAAAGCTCTCTGGCGATACACCAGCCAGGGACATACCCAGGAGGACCATGGGGGCCACAGCCCCACCGCCATGAGCCAAGTGGTCCTCACTAGATATATGCGATTTCGCACAAATACGGAATAGTGACCATATACATGTTGTAAAAGCAAACATTATATGTTTTCCTGTGCGTTAAATATAAGGTAAATTTCAAAACATGCTTTTTTTCTGTGTAAATTTTGCCACATTCCAGAAGGATACGACAAAATTTGACATTTGCCCCTCCTCCCTGAGAAAAATCCTGGCTACGTGCCTGACACCAACACACGACTGAAGACCAAGCCAGGAATCAGTGCCACTAAAGATGAAACTGAGATTAAGTCAGATGTGCTTCCAGGGACAAAACTAGCATGCTGAACAGGTCTTTTAGGGGTGTTTTTACAGTAGAAGACCAGAGCACCCGCCATTGCCCACAATGCGCCACAACGGCGAAAAGTGATAGACACCACCGTAACAAAGACGAGGTCGGCAACAAGCTGCGCACCTTGAACACTGCTGGTGCACTAGGCCTTGATGGTATTCATCCCAGGATTCTACATGAACTGGCCCCTTCATAGCCTTCCCTTGGACCTTGGTCTTCAGAAGAGCCTCAGTTCATCAGACTTTCCCATGGAATGGACCAGGCAGCAGTAATACCCATCCTCAAAAGAGGAAACAGACAGCTGGCAAGAAACTGCCCGCCTATTAGTCTGATATCTGATCTTTGCAGAATCATAGAATCAATTACTCGGGGCAAGATCAAAGTATCAGTTCATGGCCCACAGTCTTTGAGCCCTCATCAGCATGGTTTCCGACCCGCACGCTCCTGTATTTCGTAACTTCTGGAAGTCATAGAGACATGGACTCAGGCCATAGATGATAAGCAGCCTACAGATGCCATCTAACTTGAATTCCAGAAAGCATTTGATTCTGTCCTACCCACTCGCCTGCTCGAGAAGATTAGGGCGCATGGTATCGAGGGCAATATTCTGGGACGGATGCAGGATTTCCTGTCAAGAAGATCACAGCAGGTTCTGGGGGAGCAAACGAGGTCCGACTGGTCCGCTATGCCAAGCGGAGTGCCTCAGGGATCTGTGTTGGGTCCGCTGCCATTCCTACCGTACATCAGTGACATGCCCAATCATATTTAATCAACAGTAAAGATCTTTGCTGATGATTCTAGGGCATTCGGTCTAGCTGACACGACTCAAACCAGGCAGCGTCTCCAGCAAGATCTGCAACGAATGGGAAGCTTGTCACTGTAGTGGCAATTACCTTTCGACAATGACAAATGCGACGCTCTGCACATCGGACCTAGGAACCTTGACAACAGCTACACTACGTTTGGACGGCAGCTCACCGGCATGGAGGAGCAGGAAGACCTGGGTATTCTGGTTGGTGGTATTCTGGTTAAATTCCACAAACAAGCTGCAGCAGCAGCTGCAAAGGGCAACCAGATCCTGGGCATCATCCGCAAGCCTTCTTGCAGGTCTGAACAATCAATCTCTTCCCCTTCTCCTCACAGGGACGTAACCAAGGAGGACTATGGGGGCCATGCCCCCCCTCCGAACCAAGCGGTCTTCACTAGATATGTAGCGATTTCGCACGGATACAGAATATTGAATATATATATATATATATATATATATATATATATATATATATATATATATATATATATATATATATTCAATATTCTGTATGTATGTAGCGATTTCGCACGGATACAGAATATTGAATATATATATATATATATATATATATATATATATATATATATATATATATATTCAATATTCTGTATCCGTGCGAAATCGCTACATATCTAGTGAAGACCGCTTGGTTCGGAGGGGGGGGGGCATGGCCCCCATGGTCCTCCTTGGTATATATATATATATATATATATATATATATATATATCCTTCAAAAACCAACATTTTTTGTATTCCTGTGGGTTAGATATGAGGTCAGTTACATAAAACTGCTACCTTTTCGTATAAATGTCGTCATATGCCAGCGCAATATGACAAAGTTTGACATTTACCTCTCCCTCGAGGACAATTCTGGCAACGTGCCTGTCTCCTCAAGTCCCTGATTAGGCCCCAGCTTGGAAATTGAAAACCACATCTGGGGACTTATGTCTCCAGATGTGGGGAGATCAGGACTTGTCGAAAAGTTTCAGAGAAGGGCTAACAAAGCTGGTTACAGAATTGAGGTCCAAACCATACTCGCAGCACCTCAAGGAATTGGACCTGCCTTCACTGTCCTACCGACGGCTGCGAGAAGACATGATCTTGGTCTTCAAAATCCTGTAAGGTTCCACAGACGTTAAACCACACCTTCCTCAGCTGTCGATTACTAGCAATACGAGGCCATTATCAGGCGTGTCGATTTATATTCTTTTGAGAGGGCCCTGGCCCACCCAATGTTGATTTGGGCCCATTTAATGTTGGTTTGGGCCCACCCAATATTTTCTGCCTTTTTTAAAGGTGAATGAGTAATAACAACGAAGAGAACGGCCGCAATAGATGAAAACCAGGTGGAAAGTAAAGAAAGAAGTCTAAAGCGATGTATCTGTCTATATATACCAATATATATGGCGATGAATGTATTTTTTATTCGATAAATAGTAACAGAAAAAACATGCAAATTTCTGTTGGTCGAACTAAAGTGGGCTAAATCCGTTGAAAAACCCACATTTGGGGGAGGTTAGTTTGTCGGGCCCTCGGCTCGGCCCCCCCAATCATTTTCAGAAATCAAGGCCCCTGGTCATTATCTCAAGCTGAACAAGCCTAGAGCATGGTCCCTCCCCAGGTGACACTTCATGACAGGCATTAAACACATGGAATAACCTCCCATCCAAGATCGTTCCCGCCCTACCTCTGAACGTCTTCAAAATCAGGATGGACTCCCATTGAAAAAGCATTCAGTATATATCTGTATTTGACGAATAACTGCTCACCACAGCTCCAAACGACCCAGTCCCACAGGCCTAGTAGACCTAAAAATTCCGTGTACTCCTGGGGTAAGGCAAGGCAAGTCTGGAAGTGACCATGTGGGGATGGAGGACCTGGCGATATCACAGCCCTCTTTTAAGTTTTTTTTCGCGTCATTAGCCTGCACATCTTGAATGTCACAAATCGTACAATCATGTTTACCTTTTCCGGCGCTCGTGTGAAAGTCCACCTTGTAAGTCATGTCAAGCTCGAATCAAGGGGGGATGGGAACGATCGCCCCGAGGCCTTAGAAAGGGGGCCCATGAGAGGGGCCCCTTCGGGACCCCTCGCGGGCCGGCCCCAAAGGGACCTGTCTCAAACTCAAAAAGGGGCCCGAAGGCTCTCCGTATGAGCTTCACGGGGTTCCTGTGGAAACTTAACGGGTTCTTGATGCAGTCAGGGGCCTCTGGAAGGGTTAAATAATCCCTGAAACATATAGAACCTAGAGCCCCAAAAGGGTCCCTAAGACCAACCCAGGGCTCCAACGCGGCAGATTACCCCTGAGACCACCAGAAGGGTCGTAAGGCCCCCTGAAACGGCCAAGATGAGGACTGAGTCCCTAGGACAGCAAAGGGACCCCTGGAAAGTCAGGGGCCCCGAATGGGTGAAATGGGCCTTTGTGAAAAGCTGGCGATTCCTGATCCAGCCAAAGGGCCTCGGGAGGGTTTATGAGACCCTGAGACGGCAAGATGGTCCCTAAGATCAACAGAAGGGCCCCTGAAACTCTCCAAGGGTTCCAGGGACCGCAAAAGGGTCCCAAAACGGCAAAGGGTCCATGAGACCGCTAAAAGTGCCAGAGAGGCCCCGAGACAGCAAGAACTTAGAGCGTGTCTAGCACGGCATAAAGAGACCCTGGCCAGCCGGAGCGCCGCCTGAACAGGAATTTATCAGTGACCTTTTCAGCTTCGACAGAGGCCACAAATGGGCTGCACTGGTCTTTTTAAAAACACGGGGTTCTTGAAGCAATTAGGGGACCCCGGGAATGTCAGGTGGGTCCCGAGACAGCAAGATGGCCCCTATAACGGCAGATGGCCCCTGAGACCGCCAGAAAGGCCGGCGAGCCCCCTGCGAGGTAAAGGCGATAAGGGGGCCTCTGAGACGGTATGGGGCCCTGGACGGCCAAAGGGCCCCCGAGTGTATTAGGCGGGCTCCTGGCACAGAAAAGGTCCCCTCTGCCAATAAGACCCCTGAAGCGTCAGCAAAGGCCCCTGATACGGCTAGAGAAGCCCTAAGGCTGCCAGATATATACCATGTAACAGAGGAAGACCCCTGATACAACCATGGAGATCACAGAAGACGTTCAGAGGGCCCATCATACTGCACAGGGGTCCTGAAATTGCCGAAAAGGTCTTTTTTAACTGCCAGAGGGCCCCTGAGGCGGCAAAAATGTTCCTTAGAGACAAAAAGAGGGCACGTAGGACAACAGAGCGTTCCTTTAGACTGCTGTAGTTTTCGGGGACCCTCTGATTGTCTCAGGGCCCCTAATGCTAAAGACTGCTAACAAGCAGTCTCTAGCAACAGGGGCCCCCTGAGACGACTAGAGGGACCCCTGAAACTGCTAAATCTTGAGACGTCCGGACAGTTTCTGAAACGTCCAAAGGACGCAGATCATTGCCAGAGGCGTTTTTCACGGCAGCCAGAGATTTAAAGAGGGTCCTTGTTGCTGTCTGAAGGACTCTGTAGACGGCAAAAACTCCCCAGGAACGCCAGAAGGGAACCCACGATGGCATAAGTGTCCCTGAAACTGCCAGATGTGTTCATGAAACTGCCCGAGTTTTCCTTGAAACCACCAAAGGAGTGGTACGGAATTACGTCAGACGGGTTTGCCAGCTGCTTCAACGGCTGAAGGTAGTTGGCTTGTGGTGGTTCGCCGTGCACCCCAACGATCCAGACACGATGATTCGTGAGCCTCGGCGGACTGCGCATGGATCGGACCGGGAGAAAATGACAGAGCGCTTCGAGTTTCACATTTGACCGCATTTCACAAGATAAGGGTGTATGCTACCTCAACGCATGCAATATCTTCATACTCTTCAACTTCCAGCACACAGGCGTAGCCAAGGGAGGGGGGCTCGAGGGCCCCCTTGGGCCCGCATTTTTTTGCGAAAACCATTGCACATCGTCCTCCAGGCGGGCGGTTTTTGCATGATTTTAGTTCACACTGAGCTCCGTCCCCCCCCCCTTCTTTCAAGAAAATCCTGGTTGCGTTCCTGTTACAGCAGACCATTTTGACTGGTCGGCCGGCAACGAAAGCCCCGCACGCGATGTAACTCCCGCCCGCAGGACCCTTCAAAAATATTCGCATGCTGATGGACCAACGAGCGACTCGTAACCATTGTCAGATGTTAACCAAGTGAACACTTTCAAGCACTGCATGTAATGTGCGCGCGCACACATACACAAACGCAAGATACTCACATGCGCGCGCGCACGCGCCCACACATGTACTCGCACCCACATCCACACCCCCCCCCACACACACGCAGACGCACACGCACACACACACACACATGTACTCGCACCCATACTCACACGCACTTACACAGCAATGGTAAATATGTGCACCAATGGCAAATATCTTCTATGCCATTTTTGAAGCATGATTTGTTTGTGAATATCATGTCATACTTGAATCTGGCAGGTGTTGACGCCTATGGTGTACAGAGTATTATACTGCCTCCAGTTGCCAATATGGATCATTCACAAAAAAAACTCCCGCTCGCAGACGGACACGACGCGACGGCCCGACACGTGCGCTGCACCCTCAGCGCCGGAGATTGATTGGGTGCGGGTCCAGCCTCCGACTAACAAGGAGGACTGGTGTAAGGCGGAGTGGGTGGAATTAAAAATCGCGAGGGACATCTTTGGCTGTCAAAAATTGCTACTAGTCCACAAAAGTGTGCGGACGAGAGGACGTCATTTTGCTGGTAATCAACTGCAACGCTGTTGAAGACGGCAAATAACTCATATCTCACATTTATGGGTTCCCGATTTCGGTGGCGTAGTCGGCAGTTGTGGCCTCTGTTCATTTTCCATTTGTTAACCTTGACTGACGTTTACTCCTTGCAGCACGGCTGAAGATTTCCGAAAATTGTTGGGGACTTTAAATAGAATTATTAAGAATTAGAATTATAATTTCAGACCGGTTTTTTTCCTGTCATTGTCACAGACCTCCATGCCAAAAACCCTGACTATTGGGGTCCGGATCTAACCCCCCCCCCAGGATAGTCAGCTATGCCTTGCGCCATTGTCAACGCAATTGCTGTTGCTGTTATATTTTGCGACCCACCCGACCACGATGGCCATTATCGCCAAAGCGGCGGCATGTGTATATCAGCCCATAGGGCAGGAATAGGGCTGCAGCCCTACCAATTGGACGGCGGTCCTGCGAAATTTTAATAATTTCAAAATTAGCTTTATGGTTGTGCGCTGAACTGCCGGAAAAAAAAACAGTTCTGACCCTACCAACCCTGAAAACGCTCCTACACCGATGAGCTTTGAGAATCGACAAACGGCCTCGCTATTTGGCTATTTGCCACCAACGCCAAGTCGCAAGACCAAATGGAATCGGCACTGCCTAAGCTATATAGATCTGTAACGGAAAAGGACTTCTATCTAAAGATTTGCCAGTGGTCTTTCAGCTGTGTTTAGGATCACCGTACTGTGGGTTTTCAGCTGTATAGTCAGAGATATAGAGTGTATACAGTCTGTCGTGTAGTGTCTTTGACTCCACGCCAATTCTTGCCGGATTTCGACCAGTCACTCTACTACTTCAACAAATGTACATACCGTTTTGCAAATGATTCTTCTCGGTAACTGTTAGCAGACCGTGTCTGACGAAACGCGATACATGTACACAGCGATGAGGTGCTGCGTAAATAACAACTTGCCAGGCCTTTTAACCTTTCAAAGTCTTAGCTGACACTCGCTGCAGAGCCCGGCCTCCATTATTTTGCCAAGTTCTAACGACGTGAGCCATGGGCTACCAACCTGAGTTGGGCCAGAAATTAGAAGTGTTTGAAATACGACATGCAATTTAAATGTAAAGCTTTGGACGTTCGATTCTTATCATAAAAAAAAACGCTGTCTAGCAACACCAAAATATTGGGACATTGGTTCACCCACAGGCAAAAGTGCCTTAAACCGTTCCAGGCAAACTGAAACATCAACAATCTCCACATATTCCATGATCCACTCCGCTCAGGCTCTTCAGTTAGTCATCATACGTATTCCAAGGCCAAATTAGAACGTAGAATGTCCTTCACAAGCCCGAGTCATAAATCTGAAATTCTCAGACCTCGTTAGAAAAAGCTTACCGTCCTTGCAGACACTTCTGCGAGGTGCTTTTGAACTCCCTTCAAAGCTATCTACAAAACAGAAGCTGTTTTACTCCTAGCAGCACGGCGTTCAGATTGACTGCACGCGAAATCTCGTCCTGTCACCGAATTACGCTTCCGCGAGGGACTGCAATGAGCTTTTACAAAGCGCGCCCGCAACAAACAAAAAAACAAAGAGCGGGGTCCGTCGCCCCCCGGGGAGCGCGTCGCGTGTCCCGCGGGGACCATCGACGCTCCGTTCCGCGAGCGTCAACACGGCATCGGACGGGTCCGGCCGGCGGTCGTTAGCTAATCTGTCGGCCGGTGGCCGGTGCAGCCGGCAGCGGCGTGCAGTCGATGCACCCCGGACGGCACCTGGCCTGGCATCGATCGACCAGGCGTGCGCCGCCGCCGCCGCCGCCGCCGCCGCCAGCGCGCCACCTGTCGAGCCGGCCGGCCTCCAGTGCTGGTCGGAGCCAGCGGCGCTGGCGGCGGCGGTCGGCGGGCGGCGCTGGGCTGAACAGTGCCGCGAGAGAGTCGGTCTGCTGACGCGGCCGGCGGCGCCGCCGGCCACGAGACTGCAGGTGGTGGCGGCGGCGTGTGGCGGGCGCCGCTCGCGTTGTCCAAGTGATCTCGGGGCTTCAGCAGACGAGGGCATCTGTCTCGACAAGGCGGAGGAACGCCACCGCAAGAGCCGGCCGCCCCGTGGAGAGGCCACTGCATCGGCTGCTGCCGAGCTGCGCCAGCGATCTGACGCCCGTTAGGTGCTGGCGGGTCTGTGTTGCCACATGGAGTCTCTCTGTGAGGGCACCAGGTGAGGTTCTTGTCTGGCGTGCAGAGGGAGTTGGAATGATGAAAGTGCAGACTTGCAGCTGCCTTGCAGCAGCAGACGATGACTGATCTCAAGGTCAGTGGGCAGAAAGGCTGAAGAGTGTCAGCGAGGACTGGCGGGCGCTCCGACAACAGATCTATGATGTCGAACGCGGGGCAGGGAGAAGGTGGGGACAACGCATCGGAGGGGGGAGCGAAGAGCGTGGCTGGCGGGCAAGGAGGCCAGCCAGCGCCGGCAAGCGGCCTCATCCGAATCACTCATGCCGAGGAAGAACGGGTCGAGGCGGGCGGCCCGGCGGCGGGCGGCGCCGAGGCGGCCGGGGCGGAGGCCCGCGGCTCCCGGAACGGCCTCTGTCGGCGGCAGGAGGGGCCGCGGCGCGGTGCGGAGCCAGCCGCCGGCCCGGCGCGGCCCGGCAGCCGCTCGCCGCGGCTCTCGCCGGGTGCGGCGAGCGAGCTGCGCGGTCAGTCACGCAGCTCCAGCAACGTGGCGGCGTGCGGCTCGGGGCGCAGCAGCCGCGGCCACTCGCCGGACTTCTCGCGAAGCGCCGGCCAGCTGGGCCGCTCGCCGGCCGCCAGCCCGCACGGCAGTGTGCCCGGCCTGGCCGGCTCGCAGCCCTTCTGCAGCTGCAGCCACTCGGCCGAGCTGGCGGCACCGGGCGCGCGGCGGCGGCCGCGCGAGCCGGACACTGCGACGCGGCAGCACCGGGCGCGGCAGCGCGGCGGCGAGCGGCGCCCGCGGCCGGCGCGCCGCCAGCTGGAGCGCCAGGCGCTCAGCCTGGACGCCAAGCCGCGTAGCAGCGCCGCGCAACGCCGCCGCCAAGCCACGCTGCTGCGCCAGACGACGGTCGAGGTGCCCGACTGCGCCTACCTGCCGCGGGTCGACCTGGACGCGGCCAGCCTGAGCCGGGGCGCGGCGCACCGGCCCGGCTCGGGTGCGCTCGGCAGCCAGCGCTCGTCGGGCGCGCTGCGCCAGTGGACGCTGGACGCGTCCGAGGAGGGTGGCCTGGGCGCGCGGTCGTCGGCCGCCTCGCTGGCCGGCCGATCGCCGCGGCCCGGCTCGGCCGTCTCCGGCTCCGCCTCGCTCGTCGACCTGAGCACGGCCGGCGCCGAGCTTGCGGCGCCCATGCTGCCCGTGCTGGCGCAGGCGGTCCGCAAGCGGGCGGCGCTGGCACGCGGCGACAAGAAACGGGCGGCGCGCCGCCTGCGCTGGGTGGTGATCGCCACCGGTCTGTCGCTGCTCATCATCAGCGTCTGCATGATCGGCGTGACGCTGAACATGGCACCGATGATCGACGACATGGGTGAGTCCGCTGCGCCGAAACAAAAAAAAAAAAAAAACACGAAAGCCTGCGTTCTGGTCGGCCGATATCGAATACCTGGCGTCTTGCATCCGCGTCGTAAAATACGGTACGTGGCAGAAGCGGTGCCGACGGAGAAGACGGTCCTCCAGCATTCTCATGGGGAAGAGCGTCAATGGTGGGTCAGTGGCAGTGTTCGTTACTGTCATGCTTCGATACATCGGCGTGAGTGGGTCTGCTTAGCCGTTAATGGAGGACTGAATGATGATGTGGAAACCCCTATCAGGAAACTTGTACAATTTCAGGCTGCTTATGATATCTAGTAGTTTTATTAAAGTAAACACTAGGCTTTACAGCCCTCGATAGATAGATAGAGCGATTTGTATGGCATTATGAACTGCGTGATTCATTTGCACGATGGATGTAGACAAGTCTCCAGCTCAAACGAACTGAATTCGAAGAGATAATTTGCAATGGCCTAAGTCTGTGACCGCCGGAACTAGATATGTCTGAGGTCAATTACGCAACGTGAAGTGCACGACGTTTTCAGAATATGTGACTCCTCGATTAACGGGACATTGGTTAGCATCAGAATCTGCCAAGGCATGGGTAGAACACGTGCAGGGCTTACTAATATTCAGAAACAAAGGACCACGGGATGCTGCTAGAGAACAGAACCACTCATCCTCCACACGCCACACATGCATTGGTCGTGCGGCTCCGGCCTTTGCCATTACGCTGCCTGCCAACCCCCAAACTCTTCCTCTGGCTTGTCACGAACGGTCCCCGTAACGCTAGCCTTTCACCACATGTTCGCAACGCCCGAGTTCCTCTCACCAGGTAATGGTGGTCAGACGTTTCGTATCGACGTTCAGAAGTTCGAGCCCAAACTACATAGGTCGGCTGCCATGGTCAGCCACCTGTAGCATATACATGCAAATGCAGGGTAAGGGGACGCAGCACGCGACGTCCCCACGCGCCATTGGCACACCCGATTCGGCAGCAGGACACGCGATACGGGGGCTGCGTGCGTGGCTAGCAGAGACAAGGAATGACGCCACAGAAATGGCGAGACAACAAGAAAAGAACGTTGAATGACGGATCTGGCGTCTTGACATGCGCAGTGGAGGGGAGTTTCGCGCTGACGCACACTGGAAGGGAGATACAAAAGTACCCCCGCTCCGATCTCGGAAACGGAACGAGCTAGAAATATGAGATTTTATGGATACGGAAGGGCTATAAATATTTCCATAGTGTGCAATTGTCATGACCCTAGGTCAGTATCTTCAAGATCAAATGGGGTCGAAAAGATCAACTTCGGGCACTTTCTCGGCACGTACAGGCCATTCCTTACGGTTTTTCGAACGAAACGGGAAAAGTGTGAGTGTTTGGGCGTTAAAAGGTGGAAAACGAGAATTTCCATTCATTTGGCGTCTTGAATGAGGATTTCGGGTCGAGGTCATGTCAGGCCATCGACCTATTGCGCCTCTTTTCATTTTTTGCGGATCAGATTTCGAGGAACATGGGATACTGGCGTAGCTTGAGTGTAAACAAGGGCGCTTAATGCATCTTTTGGCATATTTTCAGTGGAGAAAGCCAACATCGGTGCAGCTGATCACTCCTAGCGTTTGTTAACCTCCACAACGTCAAAGGAAGTGAAGCGAGGTCGTTGACCTTGGATGAAGTTTTTGACCTAAGGAAAGTTTTACGTCAGGTGTTTTCGCCTAAGTTTTTCCATTATAATTAAGCCAATTATATGACTGCTATATAACGCAAAATGATATATATATATATATATATATATATATATATATATAATTTTTGCATTAAGCCACAAAATATGTAATTTATATATAATATAATATACATAATATATAATTTAAGCCACCAAATAGTTAACCCTGACCTTTGATGACCTTGACCTGCACTGACCGTGGTATACAGAAGCGTACCAGTGTTCGCACACGTGTTTTTATTAGGATCTTTGAATGCATATTTCATACAAATCGACATGTTGCAAAGTAAATCTGGACCTGGTTGTCAAGCTTGGTTGATCTTGACCTTTGAAGACCTTTGCGCTTACTGTCCATGACTTTCGTCTTTGTACATCCATTACTTATGCCCGAATGATGTCGGCTGATTATGGTCAAGCGGTAACCCGGCACCACCTGGCGTGTTTGTATACCCGCGACTGCCTGGGGGGGACGTGACAAAAAGGGCATCCCCCGCTGTCTCAAGATCTAACCGTCGGATCTGAACCGGTCTACCACCAAATGATAGCTCTGAGCCTTACGATTCAGAAAATACAACGTTAACCCTGGTCACGCGACTGATGACGTCACAGCTCACGTAAAACGCAAAACACGATGTGGGGAAAGCTGACCGGTTTGTACATCATATCACCAGCAGTAGTGATCTTAGAGCCTTCAGTTAAGCATCAAACGCGATCTTCTGCATCAAATGCATGCCAAAATGCTGAAAAAAGGCCGGGTGAAGGCCAGCTTAGGTCAGATGAAATACTGGTCTTACTTTATACGCCAAAAGCTCGATACTTATTCGCAGCTGTTGTGATCTACGTGACAAAAACGATGAAAGTAAAACCTTCTTATGATCACTTTTGCATTATCTGCGTTTCATTCTGTCAAGTTTAGTCTAGGTCAGGTCAGATAAGGTTACATTACTCTCCCTGACATAGAGCAATAATTACTCCATAGGATTTTTAACTGGGTCAGGTGCGGAACTGAAGTGATGTCTCGTGATAATTAAATCTGCTCTGTCTGCTCTTTGTCGGATAAAAGCCAAGCCAAGTGACGATAGACAGTCAGTTTCCATTTTCTGACTAGGAACAATAATTTTGTCTCTGCCAGTGGCGTAGCCAAGGAGGGCCAAAGGGGCCATGGCACCCCATGGCACCCCGCTTGGCCAAGGAGGCCAAGCGGGACCCCCTGGCGTCCGAGCGGGCCCCCCTGGGGCCTTCGGCCCCAGGTCTTTGGATAGCGTGAGGCGCCCGCAGGGCGTCTTACGCTATCCGAAACAGGCAAAGCAAAATAATTTTTTAAGCATTAAAGACGGGGTGCGAACCTAAAGAAAACGTACTCCGAATGTCCAGGAAGGCTCTGTGTGCTACAAAGAGAGGTCCGTGATCTGAATGAGCGTCTAGGGATCCCTGCTAGCTCGTAGGGGAATTCACTGCTTGTCTGGGGAGGGCCCCCTGTCAGCCCATAAAAGGCTCCTGTCAGCCTCTGAAGGGGCCTCCTTTCGGTCTGGAAGAAGTCCCCAGAGGTCCACAGGGGCCCTTTACAGGCGAATAGGGTGCCCTCTACAGACAGGCAGTGACCCCCCTGGCCAACAGGGGCCCTTGCTTTCCAGTAAAGATGTCCCTGCCGACCTGTAAGCCCTTTACGATTCAGCGGGGCCCCTTTACAAATCGACAGCAATTTTAACCACATGGGGCCCCACTGAATACGACGGCCAGGCGCGGATCCAAAGGGGGGGGGGCGATTGGGGCGATCGTCCCCTCCCCCTGAGGCCTGAAAAGGGGCCGCCTGTCAGACTTAAAAGGAGCCCCGAAGGGGCCCCGTATGAGCTTCACGGGGTCTCTATAAGAACCTAACGGAATCTTGATGCAGTCAGGGAGGCCTCCTGGAGGGACAGATGACCTCTGAGACGCATAGAGGGCCCCTGAAGCTCCCAAAGGGCCCCTGAGACCAACACGGCAGTGTCCCTGAGACCGCCAGATGGCTCATAGGGCCCCTGAGACGGCCCGGATGAGGACTGAGTCCCTACGGGGGCCCTGTGAGTGAAAAGCTGAACGTTCTTGACGTAGTCAGAGGGCCTTCAGAGGGCCCTTGAAACTCTTCAAGGGCCCCTGCGACCGAAAAGGGGCCCAAGACGGCAAAGGGTCCTTGAGACCGCTAAAATTGCCAGAGACAACTGAGACGCAAAGAACTGAAGAGGGTGCCTAGCACGGCATAAGGCCAACCAGAGGGGCCCCCTGAACGGGAATTCGTCGGTGACCTCAACCTCGAGAGGAGCCACAAATATGCTACACTGGCTTTTTTTGAAACCCTGAGGGGATCTTGATGCTGTCAGGGGCCCCGGGAAGGTCAGGTGGTTTCTGAGACACCGCATATGGGCGCATGCACCGCAGATGACCCCTGAGACCGCCAAAAAGGTCGCAGGGCCCCTGCGAGGCGGACGATAAGAGGGCCTTTGAGACGGTATTTGGATTTTATGGGGTCACTGGACGCCCAGAGGGTCCCCGAGTGTAATAAGCGGACTCCTGACACGGGCAAGGTCTCCTTGAGACTGCCAGTGAGACCCCTGAAGCACCAACAAAAGCCCCTTGTTACAGCTAGAGGGGCCCTAAAAGACTGCCAGATATACCTCATGTAACAGAGGAAGACCCTGATACAGCCATGGGGACCACCGGAGACGTTCAGGGGACCTATGGCACTGGACAGGGGCCCTGAAATTGCCAAAAGGTCTTCTGTAACTGCCAGAAAGACCCTGAGATGGCAAAAATGTTTTCCAGAGACGATAAGAAGGGGTCCAGGACACAAGGGGTCCACTGAGAATGCTAGAGGGACCTTTGAGACTGCTAACTAGAAGTCTAGCAATAGGGGCACCTGAGACGACCAGACGGGCTCCTGAAACTACTGGACCTTGAAACGTCCAGACTACTCCGGAAACGGCCATAGGATCTAGGGCATTGACAGAGTCGCCCCTGTCACGGCAGAGAGAGATTTATAGAGGGCCTTTTTAGTGCCTGAAGGACTCCTTAGACGGCAAAAACGTCCCAGGGACGACAGGAGGGAATCCGGGATGGCTTAAGCTTCCCTGAAACCGCCAGATAGGTCCCTGAGACTGTCACAAAGTCCGACGTGCCCCTGGAAGCGTCAAAGGAGCGACTGAGACGTCCCGCGGGACACGTGAAACTGTAAAAGGAACCTGAGACCACTAGAGGGTCCTTGCACGGCAGACGGTCCGAGACCACCAAAAGTGCCCCTGTAACTGCAAGAGGTTACCTAAACTAAGCTGACAAAAAAATCCCCAGAAGCTACAGAATGGGGGGCGGAGACAGACTGGTTCATGGACCAGACACAAACACGGCGTTTCAAATGAAGGGAGGGCCGGAGCCGCCTAAAATCCCTCCGTTTTTACCATATTTCGGCCACTTTGTTGGGGAATACAACGCAGATTTTGCTCAAATAAGGTGGCGCGTTTGAACTTCTCGGTTATTTTATAAGGTAAAAAGGCAAAATTGCATCATTTTTCATATCTGAAGGGTAAAAAAATGGGGGCCCCGCGCTGACCATTCGTTTCCACCCCCTTCCGCCGCACTGGTGAAATCCTGGATCCGCCCTTGGCGGGGGCGTCCATTGGTTACGAGGGCCCCTTGATCCGATCTGGGCCCCCCTGGGCGGAATCCTGGCTACGCTGCTTTACTACCACGGAACCATCTTCTACAGACAATGTTGTATTTCATTCCGTTTTGATATCTGCGTATAACATGGTCTGATATGACCTCACGTTACATTTGATGAGCCTCGCTAAGAGGCGTATGTAGATCCGCTTGTCTGGCTTGAACGACGTGGAAGCTCAGCGGCAACCACTTCTTTTACGCAGAATGCAAATCAGTCCAAATGTCGTCAAGCATGTGACCTAGCATGACCTCTTATGCTGAAGTGTCACGGTCGTATATCCTTTAAGGGACAGTATCCTATGTAAATCCAAACAACTGATGCATAATATTCCGGAATATTATAAAAAAACGAAGCATGTTCGCGCCAACGACCGATAAGGTGCAAATCTGTATGCAAAGGTTTACTTATGACGTCATATCCCCATGGCCTTACCTAGCATGGAAATGGTTTGGTGTCAAAATATGTAGAATGGACTGTTAAACAGGCGCTGAAGATTTGGTTCAGCCAACTCTAACGGCTCAGAAGTTATTCAAGAAAAACAGAGGGGGTGCCCTATTTGACACCCCCTTCAGACGGTGCCGGAGCAATCTCACGTATAACGCTAGTTCTTTCGCAAAATTCACATTTGTTAGCGATAACCGTTATTTTCGTTGTTTGTTTCACTTCAGGTGCTTCAAACCCAAAAAATTTCCCGCCGATTTTCGATTTTTGGTCAATGGACGAGTTACTGAATTGTCATAAATGTCACAAAGTAGCAGCGACCAGCTCCGATCCGTTCTCGCAATTTTGAAGAACAGGCTGGGGAGGCACAAAATAGCCCCCTTCCAGTACGCGTATTAAACCCTTTTATCAAAAGACGAACTGCGGGTGGTCATCCGGCTTTCGGCGGCGGAATAAAACGAACCTGTGTTTAATTCCAATCCCAGATCACACGAAACCTCACGGTCAAACACACGATTTGTCTTCAGCTCACGGATCGCCGACAGGAATGTCTACATGTTTGCAATTAAGAATCGCCTTCGCAACTCCATCTCGAGCACGTTCATCGCACTATTATCAGCACTGTGGATCTATTTCGTATCGATATTATAACATCGACACCACGACGTTGCTAGCTGGCTGATGACATGTCAGCCGGAGATGGGGGGGTATCCTCCCGCAGTGTCGTCACTGGACGGCCGTCCAGAGGCGCAATTTTACCTGGTGCCGCCAAGCTTGATACCCGTCTGCTGATTGGCGTCGCAGGGCCTGATTTGACCTGACATTCGGAGAGGTTAATGACGGCGGCCGCCTGCGGCCCCCACGGGAGCCCGTTCGTCGACAGACGTCAGCGATCGCGCGCGGCGCCGACGAGACCGTCAAATGGCGCCGATTGGCTGGCCGACCCGGGATGGCGCGGCACTGGGCCGTCACCTCTGCTGCCGACGAACGCCTTCGGCCAGGTCCGCTTTAAAGTATCGCCTGATCCGGTCGCCTGCAGTGGAACACGGTGGCGCAGTTTGAAGCGCTCGACCTTTGATTTTTACGGTTGTGTGGTGGCAACGCGTGTAGTACAAGCATATACATGCATGTATTTCATGGAAATGTGGGTCTATTACGGCGATCTGTTTTAAGTCGAGTGGTTCTCGAAACCTCATGAATTAATTTTTTATCATTTTTAGAGAGTAATGCTTGCTGATACTGCAAACCCATTTCAAAAATGCCGGTTGCGATTCTGTACGGTTACTTTAACGTAAGTTTTTATTCCGATGCTACATTTTAAGTCGTTTGTGTTTGTGTTTTAAGTCGAGTGGTTCTCGAACCTCATAAATTAATTTTTTCATGATGTTTAAAGTGTAATGGTTGCTAATACTACAAACCCATTTCAAAAATGCCGGTTGCGATTCTGTACGGCTAGTTTAATGAATATTTGATTAGTTTTTATTCCGATGCTACATGCAAAGCCGTCCGTTTTCTATGCCGTTCAGGGGTCCGCGGATTGCCGGATCCTGTGTGGAGACAAGCTGTAAGGATTTGTGCCAGTAAACTCTATTCGCTTGCCTAGTCGACAAGCAAATGCGTCAGTCGTTCGGGACGAAGTTTAATTAAGCCATCGTTGTAACAACTTTTAACGGTGAAGCCTGCCGTTCCTCTATGCCGGTCCCGCAAAATTTTGAGTGTCGCAAAACTATGCCAGGCAAGGCTTCCGACAGCTACCCTAACCGCAGTTCAATATCAGCTTGATGCGAAATGGCGGCTGCCCAGCAAGTTATTACCATACTGTACCAATGAAAAATGAGCCGGCCTGGCATCGAAAATGTATGGGAGCCGTAAATTCGCTCGTGTTTTATTGAGCACAACTCCGTGGGCGTCGGCCAGCGATGGAAATTTATGGTCCGCGGTAAGTGCCTTATCTTTACGCCAGCACATCACAACATCCGCTGTGTCTGGAAACTGTCATGACTGATGCCTTAGTTTTTTTAACTGTATGGGTATTGGGTATTTTCATCAACGCAGAAAACGTGGGAAACGCCAGAAAAGTTTACAGCCACAAATATCCAAGCCGATACTGAAACACACACAAACGACAATAAACGACAACAAATAGCCAAGGATAAAGGAAACAAAAAAGTGTAGAGAGATAAACAAATGCATCTCGTTTCGGTTGCACACCTTTCCCAGGAAGTGCAACCGACACAACCGCAGTTTTAATCCTGTCAGCCCATCGATTACTGCTCTCATACAAGGGTGACGCTGTTCTGGCTTCCGTGACATCATAACGTAGCTTCAGCCTTCAGCCGCGCGGCAGGGCGCTGCGTATGCGTGGACCTACGTAGGCCTTTGGGCGGTCGCCTGTGGTCGTCGTGGTCGACCGCAGCCATTTGCAAACATTCGCGTCCTGTTGCTTCCCGCGGAGAGCGGAGAGGAGAGGCCAGTCAGTGAGGCGGCGGCGGCCAAGACGGCCGTTCCTGTGCCGAGACACCGCCGAGAAAACTTCCAGTTTCCAGTGCGTCATTGCCGAGAGGACGTCTTCCAGTGGGACACTGCCGAGAGAACGTCTTCTATTGCGTCAATGCCGAGAGAACATCTAGTGCGTCACTGATGCAGGACGTCTTCCGGTGCGGCACTGATGGCAGGACGTCTTCCAGTGCGTCACTGATGGTAGGACGTCTTCCACTGCATCACTGATGGCAGGATGTCTTCCACTGCGTCACTGATGGCAGGACGTTTTTAAGTACGTCACTGGTGGTGAGACGTCTTCACGTGTGTTACTGACGGCAGGACGTCTTCCAGTGCGTCACCGCCGAGATAACGTCTTCCATTGCGTCACTGGCGGCAGGACGTGTTGCAAGCGATTCGCTGACGACAGCTTGGCTAAAGCCACCAAGGAGAACGACGTCATTACGGTGTGTGCCTGGCGAGAGGATGATGCGGGCGCAGTGCGATGACGACGTGTTTGCGACGGCGGCTTGAACACGGATCTGCTGAGCTACCGTTCTCTGCATGTCATCGGCACGACAGAGTCCGGTCCTGTCCCCTAGGTGTGACGTCACCAGCATTGCAGAGCCCGGTCCTTTCTTCTCGGTGTGACGTCATCACTAGGACAGACCTCGTCCTGCGCCCTCGGTGTTACTGTGCCCGGAAGGGTACGCGCGAAACGGAGCAGCGCAAATCGGGGCCGTGAAACTACGACTGAGGCCCTGCCGTAACCAGCATTTGCGATGTCTGCCGGGGGGCGTAGGCAATCGGCGGAGGAGGACGCCAGACTGCCAGAGGTGATACTCGACCTGTGGAAGGACGCTGAGGACCTGGCAGAGTCCGCCGCCGTGACACACGAGGTCGGAGATCCGGCGGGGGAAGCCGATGTCGTCATCGGGGCGCTGTCCCTGTCCGAGCGACCGGCGCTGCGTTGCCGCCGCCGCCACAGCGAGCCCGGCGGCGCCGAGCTGGACAACCTGGCTTACCGGCTGAGCCTGTTGCTGGACGGCCCGGGGCCGGCCGGGCGGCGCGGCGGCGGCCGGCGCCGCTCGGGCTGCAGCCGGCGCCGGCACTCAGCGCTGCCGGGCGGCTCCCGGCGCCGCTCCACCCTGGCCGACCTGCTGCCCAGTAGCGACATGGCGCCGAAGGAGCGTCGCCGCCGCCGGCTGGTGCTGGCCGTGCTGGCCGTGGCCGCCGTGCTGGCGGGGATGGCGGTAGGCCTGGTGCTGGTCATGCTGCACCTGACATCCGAGCAGGCGGCCGCGTCCACAACTGGCGGTAAGACGTCGCGTGGCGCGCGGTGTTCTGGGCGTGACGAGTAGGTGACGACGCGTGGGACAGGACGGCTAGAGTCAGGGTCTAACGGCCCTCAAGTCCTTTTATTAGCAGACGAACTGTGGGTGGCCATCCGGCTTTCGGTTGAATTGAAATGAAATCGAAGTGAAACGAGTCCCATAATTATCCTTGTATGCCATTAAACAAATGACTGAACACATCTTATCGCGACGGAGCGGTGCCAAAATTGTTGACTTCAGCACAGTTCAGGCGTCATTCTACGAGACGAAACTGCGAAGAAAAGAAAAAGGAGTTTTATGAAGAGGACAGCCACGAGGTTCTGGACAGCGGCATGTTGGCTGGGGGTCGGACGTTTTGCTGTATTCAGTCAGACGATTTCCGCAACACTTAAATAAAGGATAGGTGATTTGATTCGAGGGTTTCAAACAGACCCGTGACTGCATCACGTGACACCCCGGACCTCCTGCTCTATGTACGCAGCGCATCCAAACGCCGGCTGAGGCCAATGGCGTTGGTACGATTCCAAAACAGGCCGTCAAATCATGAAAGGGCTTCCGTGGTTTTCAGACGACGAAATCCTTCTCAACATGCATATGATGTCTTGAGTATGTCTTGAGGAAGTTTTAATGGATCCAAAGAGCGTGTTTTCGTTCGTAGACGAAGAGTAGTCATTTGATTTGACCGCAAATTGTGTTCCTGGAAGCATAAGCATCCCAAACAATGTCACCGTACGTTCAGTCTCACGCATGTGATATTGATATCAGTGTTCCAACTCTGAACCGGGGATTTAACAGAAGCTCGCGGACCACGCGGTCTACCCTGTGTCTCCGAACCGCGGTTTCGTGCTCCGTAGCCTGTGTCGGACTCCATTGTCAGCTGCGACGGCCTGAACCCGACACCGAACCCGACACTGCCGCCTTTTCCCGTGCGAATCCGCCACGGCTGGCAGCGGCACGGTCTAAGCGGGGTTGGTACGCGCCGGTGTCCGACGCCGTCTCGCCAGTCAGCAACATCACCGATTTTGGGGCTGTCACTAGATCGCCTTCATGAAAATCCGATTAGCACTATCCGTGGAACGAAATTGCTGCATTGTAAAGAAGTGCTAAGCAACCAACACGAAGGCAGTAGAACTTCACAAATGTGTTTCTTTCTCCGTGTGTGTGTGTGTCTGCGTATGCTGATGCGTGTCGTGACCCCTCGCCTCCCAGATCTGTCGATTCTGATTTCATTGTTCACTGTCGCACTGTTGGGAGATAGGTCGCACGGAGGGGGCGGGGCACAACATATTTACATTGGATAATATCGCAACTGCTCAGCTAGTCTCGCACTCGCATTACAGATTACCATTGTTTATTTTTCCATAAATATTCGTACACAGGCATAGATAAAATAAATCGTCAGCACATGGCTATTCGAAGACAGACTGTCTGCCTTGAACCTAGACTTTGGTAGTAAACATGCAACTCCATTAATCATTCATTAGACTCATTTATTTTTGGAAGCATGTCGTATGAAATTACGGGCATTATTCAGACGACGTTGTTGAGATTGGAGAATCTTTGAGGACTTGACAATATTGGCTGTGAAACTGATCTATGAGCATTCGGCACGGCACTGATCCTCACTCAGGCCGCCAACTGGGCCGGCGAAATATCTCAACCACATCCTTCGCCGGTGAGATCCCTGAGGCCTGCCGCTGGATCAATGAAGACAGAAATACAGGACCGGAGAAACACGTCGGCGTCGTTGGATGGTCTAAACGAGACCTCATTCCCCAGCGATGTCCAATAACGCAGGCGGGCAGCCAGATGGCGGACGACGTGGCTTTCTCGAGAAACGGAGGTGATTACTGCCGACGGGAAGGCCACGGGATGGGTCGCCGAAACACACTAACCTGAGAGCTAGAGGTCACGGTATGGAGGCAAAGGTCAGAGGGAGCAGGACGCCGCCCAGCGCGTGTCACCCCCGGCTGTCAGCGACGGGACTTGAAATCGGCAGCTGCGACAGGTTTCTGGCAGAGGTCTCCGAAGATCTGAAGCCGGCAGCTGTAGCAGATTGCCGGCAGAAGTCTCCGGGACCTGACGCTGATAAACTGCAGCAGTTGATCAGTGCTGCCGGCAGCAATGTCAGGCCGAGCCTCCAGTCGATACCGGGACCGAGGAGCGGCAGAGTGCCAGGGGGATCACACTTCCCGAACGCAGCCCCACTTCAGGGAGCTTCTCAGAGCGCGGTCGTGTCCTGTCAAAAAGGCAACTTCTTCTTGTTTTGCGTTCAATCCTAGAGACGGCGGTGCCATAGGGTCAGATGGAAATGAAAATGGCCTGCTCGTGAGAAATGAGATTTCCGGACAGTGAGTGCCAGATTTCCTCGATATCTCGACCCTGATCATAACTGATGAATCCCTGCTTACTGACGGCACATCGGAGGCGGACGCATGGGTATGGATCTGACGCCGAAGGGTTTAACGCTGTTTGTTCGGCGGCCGTCCGTCAGCGTGTAAACGGAGTGCTGTTCAATGTACCAAACCGTGTTTGCAAAAATCAGGAGTGAAAAGTGCATGCCGTTGGGCGTCGTGAAGTGCAGCAAATGCCAACAGAGCGATATCATTCTGGGTAGGAAACTAAATAAGAGATGTTACAATTACGAACGCGCGAAATTTATGTTCCTAGAAATGCCCGTACGGGTAAATAAAGCCTAGAGTTAGGGAATGATGGGGTCGGCGCTGCACAGATATGATAAATGGAGATTGGGCACACTTACACAACTGGTAACAGACACAAACCCTGTGACGGCTTTCAAGAATAGGCAATGTAAACATTGCTTATCCACTGAAAGGTTAGGAATTTTGTTGAGTCTTTACACTATGCAAGACACTGATTCAACCAATGATAAAAATCTTGGAGCAAATGTCTTCCGTTTTTCCACACACTTCTTTTGGGTTGGGTAGCCATCTGATAAAAGAAAAACGTCGCGCCTTGTTTACCTCAGCTACTAGAAAAGTAACTAGGCTGCCAGTTCGCCCCATGCTGAATGGTGTTTAGTTCGCAACAAGCTGCATATTAAAGTTTTACATTCGCGTTATTAACTTATAACTAGTTATGCATGCATGATTTTGTATTGAAAGGACGTCTATGTATGGCATTATTGATTACGTCATTAAATATCCATTCTTTGAAATGATTAATATATTCGTGGTAAGTTAACGTGAACAGTTATGGTAGGAAGTGACAGGCCAAGATGAATCTGACAACACAACACGTCTTGGCAAAGGAGACGCAGATGGGCAATCGCTGAAATCCTTGGTTGTGTTTTGATAGATTCAATGACTACATAATTTTTTGCTACTTATAGACAATGCAAGCCTGAGGCCAAGTGAGCATGAAACGCCTGCAATGGGACGAGCCGAGAAATAAACCAATCGCGCTGTAGTAAAATTCTGCGCGATGAAGACAAAACTAGAGTCATTTCGGTGAAAGCACGCTGCCTGTAAATTGGCAGGTGGGTTACATTACTATCACAGTCGGTGCGTTTGCATTCGCACCAAACAATAAGTCGCGCCTCGTAAATTGTGGTCAAGTCCAGTTCAGGAAAATTTATGAAGTTAATTTCATTATGTTAACAAAAATCCACGAACAGGATGTTGTATATAATGACACGAATGACGTGGTTAAAATACCGACAGAAGAAGCTTTATGAATTGCATTTAAAGAATAAGGTAAATGAGTAAGACATCATTTGAGACGCGTAAAACCTCCGAAGATTAAGTGCCTGGCGCCCCCCCCCCCTTTTTCACAGCCATATTTGGATGTTTTCCTTCGATATGTTCTGAACTCAAACCAACGGGTTGTCCCCTACCGCGGGCGGGAAGCCTCGTGTCACCTCGAAGGCCCATGGTGAAAACGGATCTGCCCGCCGCTGTCCGCTTGTACACCATTCGCTTCAGAGGAGACCGCGCAACACTTGCTGCGGTGCGACGTCTGGGACAGGAGCAGCGCTGTGCTCTCTCGATCCCATAAGACCCTGAGCACACTGGGACTCGACGAGGCCGTTCAGACCACCTCCGGAATGACGTCAGTTTTGAACGCGTACATCGAAATGCGTAAGGTTCACCGTGGGCTCGAGTCTGCACCGTATAAAATGAAGCACAAAACCCAATGAACATTGATGTCAGCAATATATCTCGTTTGCAGTATATTCAGCAATGTGTGGAAAGTCGTCATGCACAGCTCACTTACCTCAGGTTGACATTTGCAGCTCCCCTTCAACCTTGACTTTGCTGGGTTTCTGAAGGTCGCCGTCTAATGCCTTGATTTATTTCAGTTCGACGTGAGAACGACGAGATCTACCGGGATCACGTGCTGAACGACTCGGCAACGACCGTGGGGTCCGAGGTCGGGGGCGGGATCACGACCCCGGCTGACGGATAACGCCCGCGGCGGCAGCCTGAGCGACCTCAGGGTCAAGGTGACGACTGGCCGCCTGCCCCAGCGCTCTGCATGCGCCAGCCCCCTGCCGTCACCCCGGGTCCGAGACACCCGGCTGGTTGGGTATCTGGAGACAGCGAGCCGCCATGTTGGTGCCGCCGTGGAAGTGCGAGGCTGGGCACGTGCTGTCGCTGGCAAGCGCTAAGGGAAGTGCGTGGGGGCGATGGCCCAGCCATTTCCAATGAGCGAAGAACGATATAGTGACCTCACTGTTGGGTGGTAGCGGTAGAACTTCACTAGAGCAATATCGGCGAGTTAATGCTTCCTCGTTGCCCGCTGTGACACCACGTTTCGATTGGACCTGGCATATCCTGTTTATGTTTCAATGTCGCCAATGGACTGTATGGGAGTACATACCTTGCATTTTTCACATGTAGACAAAAATGAATCTCGGCGTGCACGTAAAGACTCGAGAAGGTTCATGGAAAGTTTCAAGATCCGTGTTGTATTTTGGTAATGCCATCTAATCCTACACTGATTAGAACGGAAAGCCACGTAAAGAATGCTGCACGTCTGACTTCACATTTGCCGCCAAGCACATCAGGTGTCCATTTCCAAAGCCGATGTTGCGCTGT